>OY787639.1:13150000-15650000 GCA_963678965.1 Cruciata laevipes
GACCCGACCCGGAAGAACAGGGTACCCGGAAGTGCGGGTACCCGAAATACCGGGCCGGGTTTCAGGGTACCCGCCGACCCGATTGTTATAATATATTAATATTTTTAGGAATTTCATCCTAACAAATCGGTTTAATTCACCCACGTACTATGTTTTAAATTTAGAAAACTTGAGATTTTTTTCAAACATGAAAAATGAGTGTTAGAAAAAATGTGTAAAAGAAAATTACTAAAAGTATGAAACTAAGCATAACATTTTCACAAATATTTTAATTCACTTCAAGAATTCAATATAAATATCTATTTGTACGAAAAAAAAATCAAACAAATTATAATTTGAGTTGAAGGTTTACTTGAAGAGTAAATATTATATATTATATATGAACTAGACTATCCATGAAAAATCAATCGTAAGACGTTTAAATTTAATTACTCTCGATATTGCCTAAAAGTTATGTATAATCTTAAGTATCTATTATAATTGAGGAAATAAACAAAACACTTGTATTGAGTTGATAAGTTCAAGAGGGTAAATTCATTTCCTATGCCCAAAATTACAAGTATAAATGATATTTGACATTAATATTTAATAAATAAACATATATAATACCGGGTTTCCGGGTACCCGGAAAAAGCATTTGTGTGACCCGGACCCGGACCCGGAAAATAGTATAATACTCGGGCCGGGTACCCGTCCCGGAAAAATAAGAAATTACCCGGTTAATTTATGCCGGGTCGGCGGGTCAACGGGCCGGGTAGTGCGGGTCGGGTATTTTTGAACACCCCTACCGGTGATACCTCTTTTTCCCTTCCACCGTGAAATCGTATATATAGACCGCAATAAATCTCTGAAATAGCCCCTATCTAAATCTTCAAAAGAGTCTGCAGTTTTAAAGCATAAGTAGTCACACTTCAAGAACAAATGTTGAGGTGTTTTTCCCATGTGGCCGCAAAATATACACTTGTCTTGCACCTGTTTATATTATTTATTGGTTGAGTTATTTTATTTTATTATTATGTAAGGTTAAAATTAATATGACAATTTTCTTTCTTCAATTTCAAGAATCAGTACATGTTTATTTTTGAGGTCGAATTGAAAAAATAAGATTCTACTTTTCTAAACCTTTTTGGAACACACAAATTATCATGTCGGGTTGGCGGGTTCAGATTAGTAGGTTGGTGGGTTGAAAAGTATAAACTCAAATTCAACCCGATAATATTTCAGGTTACAAACCTTTGACACTTAACGACCTAATAAATATTTGAGTTATCCAAATCTAACCCATAAATCTATTAATAGTGTTGGAAATCCAACTTAAAAATGTAAATGTACCTAATAATATAAAATTTGACATGAAAAATATACGCAAATGTGGGATTAGTGATTAGAATATTATTCAAAACATCACACAGTAGGAAATTAAATCAGTAAACACCTTCCACCTACTAAATTTATTTACACTTAAAAAGGAAAAATAGCTCCTAAGAATCGCAATAATGCTTTCTGTGACAATCTTGATTTCCCATGGCATTGCTTCCACATTGTTGAGTGCCGCCACTAGTTCCAATGAATCCGCAAGCAAACACAATCTTGAGTCTGTCCTCTAATTGCTGCTTTGATAGCCTTTCAGCAAGCTTCATCTTCAACTTGTAAATAAGATGCTCAGACAAAAAAATATGTTCCTTTTGGGTTGAGTGATCATGTGGATGTAGTGCAATTGCAGGATCTCTAAAATGATCCATCAACTTTAACCAAAGTAATTCCATTAACTTGTGTCCCGGTTACCATTATGCATGTTATTTTTAGTGAAAGACAAAATTTCGTGTGGATTAGTTAACCTCTCGGTGTTTTCCAAAGTCTCATACTTTTTGTAAAGTATGTATTTAGCCGTAGTCAAATTTGCACACGTTCTTGTATCCAAATATGTATCTTCCATAGCTTTCTTATTTCTCTGATTCCATATTTTCCAAAGTGAGAAAACAAGAAGTCTTGTGTCATCATCTAAAGGGACATTCGTGAGCCATTGTTGCAGCCATCTCTTAGAAATTTGTTGTGTAAGTTGCAAGAATTTATTTCCAAGAGGAGAGTGAGACCAGAAGCATCTACTCGACTTTATTTAGCAAATAAATGGAATTCGTCCTCTTCCATTGCACTGCATCTGGAGCAGGTTTGCATTCATGTTTCTTTTCCTACGGGTTACCATTGTTGGCAAGGCTCTTGATAGAATTTTCCAGAGATTCCGAGAAACATGTTAAACTTGTAGGGCACCTTGAGATTTCAGACCTTATCCCATAGCTTCTTTCTTCTGAGATCCACACAGCCCTTTTTTTCCATAGCTATGTGATACCATTTTTTAACTGAATATTTACCATCTCTGTTGTGTCTCCACGGAAGAATGTCCTCAATTAAGGGATCAACATTCTTGGGAGACATTTCTTGGGAAGATGAGCCTCAATATTGGCTCTCTCCATGTATCTCTGTCTTATGTCAGGTGCTCTACTCGTAGCTTAGTGTGTTGAGCAATGATGTTGTGTGAATCTAATGGATTGTTGATTGTAATAATCCATTGATCTATTAGTTTAATCTTTTTTCCATTACTCAGCTTTCATGCAAAATTCTCTGTAATTATCTCATTAGGCCAAATGATAGATTTTCACCCTTTATAAAATCTTCTTATTTTCCTTAATTTGCTTTCAGAACCCTTACCAGTAGTGTGTCTTTATCCTTCAGAATGTTCCAAGCATGTTTTGCTAGCAGAGTTCTCTTCATCCCTATAGCAGATATTACATCTAGCCCACCCTCACTTTTGGATTTTGTTAAGCATTTCTAGGATCTCCAATGTGTTGTTCTGGAAATAACGTAGTTCTACCTTACTATTACTTTAAGCCTATTTAAAACACAAGTTGACGTTGAAACGTAAAGACAAAACACAGCAACTTGGTTACGCAATTCAGTGCTGAAAGCACCTACGTCTGCGGGGTCGTAGCCCAATCAGAAACTCTTTCACTAGTAAGAATAACAGCGTACAAAGTACAATGAGCTATGGTACCTATTCTATCTTACTTCTATAGTGAAAGTACAAGTAGCTCTTGTTGCCAATTCGGGAAGCCAAACCTCGTTGACTTCTTTGTCTCGCGAATCTCTCCAAGCTTCAAGATTTATGGCAGCGTTTCTGATCCGTGTGATTGTGTCGATGACAAATCACAGAACTTCACAAAGCACGACGAACAGCTTCAGGCAGATATCTCCGAGAGATGCAAAAACCTGACTGCAGATTAATTACGTTAACGTCCGTGCTTTTCCTCCAGTCCAGCGTCTCCTTATGTATTCCAAAGCACACGTCCCGAATGTCCTGGAATCTGCAATCAAGTCTAATACTACCAAAAATAGATTTCTAGACTAAGGAAACTTCTAAACCTTAACCAAGTGGTTTTATGACAATTCCTTATATAATGGAATTATATCAAGATTAAACCACGTACAACGCTGCTAAATATTACAATAATATTACAATAACATTATTTCTAATTTAACACAGCAGCTGCAAACCGACTTGCAATAGGTTTAGATGTACTGGTCAATTCTGGATTTCTGAGTGACGTTGAAACATCACTTTTGCTAGAAATATGCCACAAAACTAAAGTTCTAGAAAACTAGACTTTACAATCTCCCCCTTGGCATATTTGTGGATTCAACACCACTGGATTTCAACATAGACTCCCCTTGAAATCAAAACTCCAAATATCCAAGTTCCAACAGGTCATGCAAGTTCCAACAGGAACATCAAAATATACCATCCAACAAAATAAATTCAAACTGTCGAAAATAAAAATCCAAAAATCCAGAAATTACTCCCCCTGAATGCATGAATATGCCAAGTGCACCTCGATCAGAAGCTCTCACTCTCAGTCTCACTGGTTTCCTCTGAATCAACAACAACATGAACCAAAGTCTCCCTTCGAGCTCTCAACTCCACCAACTCAGCCTGAAATTTCTCAATATTCTTCAAACACACATCCATCCGCATCAATTGATACGATCTGAGCAGCTCTGACTGTATCTACATCCTGTGCACAAGCTGGAAGAGATTTCCTTGGCAAATCTTGAACCATGTTCTTCAGCTTTGCTGCAGTAGGAGCTAGAAGCTCAGTTGTTTTCCACTCATCACTAGGGCATATATCAACTCCACTTCCTTCAAGAACTGCAGTAATAAGGCATGGATGAACTAAAGACTCCTTACGATTATGACGCATTCCAAATGCACATGCCATAATATTGTTGTAGATCAATCTGCCAAGATGAACAGTGAACTCCTGATCCAGGTAATAAATCACCTTGTCGCATCCTGAGTCACCTTTGTATTGTTCTTGGATGGAAGCCAGTTGTAGATAGTTAAACAGAAATACTTCACCGTAAGTTTAGACACAGATACACCCTTCTTTAGGCCAACTCATAGTCAAAGACCATGTGTTCTCAGAAGCCATACCATCATAAGTACATCCTTCAATAACCCAAGGAATCACCTTTTCACCGAGAGCTCTTAATCCAAGACAAACAATGATAAGAGAAGGAGAAAACTCCACAACTTTCCCTCTGACATACACACGATGATACCATGGAGAAGTAGATTCCTCATTTGCTTCCTTGAGATTAGAATAAAACTCAAAGACCAAATCCTGATTAGAGTAAATGTTTCATATACTGAGCACATCACTAGCTTTGTAAGCCTCAACATCAGCAGGTCTCTCACATAGAATAAGACGTTCAACCACCTCATCATATCTAGCTTCACAGTTCTCATAAAACTTCTTGCTAATAGCTAGTCCAATGACAGGATGAGGTTTAATGAGACAGAAGATTTACCCGTCCTCTGAGCTCCATACTTCTTGCCTTTCCTCTGAGGAAGTTCACTATCCTCAACCATTGGCAACTTCCATTTCTGTTTAGCCATGAGTACACCCTGTCCATTTGACTCAGCTTGATCTGTCCTCTTAGCTTTCTTAGCAGCTCTTGTTCTTAATGTCACACACTCACCATTCTCTGATATCTTAGTCTTCCTGGATGTCTCAGAGATATAAGATTTCTTGGCAGACTTAGGTTGAGAACTAGGTAACACCTTTTCCATTCTTTTATCCTATCAGCCAAACTCTCATCATCAAAACTACCGTCCTCAACATATTGTAAAATATTTCTCCATTTCTTGTAAGTTGCAGACCTTTGAGTTCCATAACTGGAAGATTTCTTGAGCTGTGATGTTTCAACATCATTTTGACAAGTACTTTTCTTCAATCTCTTTGAAACTCGACTTACTCTTTTTGACATTTCAACATCACCTTGAACAGTTCCTGGGAATACTATTGAACTAGGACAATAATACACCTGCGCACCTCTCAATAATTCCCAAATTCTGTTGAAATCTGGGCAAAGTTTCAACAACTTCTTCCTTCACTAGTTTGTCTCCATTCAAACCAAACTTCAGAACGCCAACATCACCATCCAGATTCCCATGCCCGCATCAACACATCATCATCACTGTAAGTACCTCTTTTCTGCATATCTCTAGCTTCCATAGTCATGTCAGTTCCTCCCAGACTTAAGTCTCCAATCAAATTCTCAGTCAGCTCAACATCCCCAAATCACCATCAAAACACTTCTTGGGCAACATCCTCCATAACTACATCATTCCTTTTCTGAGGAACCTCTTCCACATCACTATCAGAGAAGATCAATAATCCTAATCCAAGAATTTATCCGAGTATAGACTGAACAACTGAACCATCTTTCATCCCCCTCTTCATCCTCTGTAAGATAAGATTCACCATAGCCAAACCCAACCAGAGTGGTATTAAACTGACTAATATCATGAATATCTCCTATCTCACCATACATCAAAAACTCTAAAGGCAAACGATTAATCGTATCATGAACATACCAATACTTCCTCAAATCATTGAAATGAAGAGATTCATCAAATTTGGGAGGATGACGTCTTCTGTTAACTTCGTCCCATGCCACCATAGCTCGATTAACTGCTGCATGTTGCTCAACTTCATCAGCTTCAACATTCAATTCCTCGAATAAGGTTTTAAGTTACCCTAACTTGCTTGTCGGCTTCACCATACATCTCCCTGAAGTTCTTCTTGACCATGCTCGTAAATGGATTCTCCATCGTTCTGTTCGTGGACTACAGAAGACTGAACTTTGAGACCTCAATTGAATGCGTGTGGGAGTGAAAGGAAACACAGTAAAGACCTCAGCTTTTTTACTAATCTGAATCAAACTCTTGCGGCGGTCTCTTCATATACCCTAGAACTCCCAAATCAAAGCACTTTTCCTTTACTACTCTGGATTTGGCGATTTTTCAGACCCACATCTCAAACCAGCCCAATAAAATTCTTTTCTGGAAAATTCCTTCTCCTTCCCAGATGAACCACCAATTTTTGTTTGTCACATTTTTCAAAAAAAAAATTCAATTTTTTGTGTGTTTTTTTTTTTTTTTGGTAATGGAGTACACAAATGGAATCACACCAAAGCAGTAAACTAATATACAAACAAGTGATCAATTAGCTCTAACCTCACATCCGACACACCCCAAGGTGCTGCTTGAGGAATTCAAATGTTTCACCATCAAGAGGCTTGGTGAAAATATAAGTCAATTGTTCTGACGTTGGAACATGGAACAGTTCTACTTCCTTTTTCTCCACTAGATTACGAATAAAGTGGTGCCTTATATCGATATGCTTTGTTCCAGCATGCTGCACGGGATTCTTTGATATATCTATAGCGCTTTTGTTATCACACAACACTGTAAGATGGATCTTCTCAAAACCATAATCTTCCATCATCTGCTCAGTGCCGGTCCTGGAGTTTTGGGGGCCTGAGGCAAGAAAAAGAAAATAAGGCCCCTAATATACTATAAGGACAATAATTTAATAATATTTTCAATAAAATAAATACTATAATAAATATTTCACTTATTAGAGAATTTTTTAGAATCTTTATTGTCTTTTAATGGTTTAATACCATAAAAATTAAGAATGAGTATATTTATCAATCTAGAACTCAAATTTTATCATATAACAAAGATAATTTTTTTAAAAAAGGGTCCCAAAATTATATAATAAAAGGTAATTTTAAAAAATGGGGCCCCAAAATTACCCAAAAATTTGGGGCCTTGAGGCGGAGGTCTCAGTGGCCTCAAGGTGAGGCCGGCCCTGTATCTGCTTCATTAATAAAAGTTGAGTACAACAACTTTCAGCTCCTAGGTATTCTGCTTCGGCTGTAGATAGGGAAATCAAATTCTGTTTTTTACTGTACCAGGGACCAAGTTAGCTCATATACAATAAACAACCTCCAGTCGTACTCTTGCGATCATCGGCATTACCAGCCCAATCAGAATCACTATACCCTACCAATTGATGAACCTTGGTTTTCGAAAACCAAATTCCATATTCTGAAGTTCCACTCACATATCTGATTATCCGTTTCACAGCTTCCAGATGAGATTCTTTAGGATTCACCTGAAATCGAGCACAAATTCCCACGCTCAAGCAAATATTAGGCCTACTAGCTGTCAAATACACAAGACTGCCTATCATACTCCGATATAACGTTTGATCCACAATTTGTCCATTCTCATCCTTGGTGAGTTTTTCAGTAGTTCCCATAGGTGTTCTTACTGGTCTTGAGCTTACCAATCCAACTCGTTTGACCAGATTTACATCATACTTATGTTGAGAAATAAGCATCCCATTCTGTTTCTGAGTAACCTGTAATTCCAGAAAGTACAAATTCATATGGAACTCATTCTACATCAATTCTACGAATTCCTTGACCATTGAAGGAGATGTTGAACCAAAAAAATGTCGTCGACATAAATCTGAGCAATTATAAGCTGCTGGCCTCTAACATAAACAAGAGTGTGGTCTACTCCCCCTCGACGATAAGCCTTCTTAATGAGAAACGTTATCAGTCGATCATACCACGCTCTTGGAGCCTGCTTCAACCCATACAATGCCTTTTTCAATCGAAACACATGATCGGGTAGATGTGGATCCTCAAAACCTTTTGGTTGTTCACCGTAGACTTCTTCCTTGACAAACTCAACCCATGTATATCGTGAGAAATCATTCACACAAAGAAAATGTTTTTTACCTGTGTAGCTAGGGTCATTGACCGGCCCTAAAAGAAGTTCCAGAATTCTTGACGTTGAAACATCATGATGAGGG
Source organism: Cruciata laevipes (assembly GCA_963678965.1). Lineage (NCBI taxonomy): Eukaryota > Viridiplantae > Streptophyta > Magnoliopsida > Gentianales > Rubiaceae > Cruciata > Cruciata laevipes. The sequence goes on from OY787639.1 coordinate 13,158,229, forward strand.
ATACAAATTTGCTTGCCTTGATTGCATGTCTCGCATAATTTTCCATCTTTCTTCTCGGCCAGCAAAGAAATTTCATTTTTTTTGGAGATTTTGAGACGGGTTTTGTAATTGTTGTGTCCTAGTTTTCTGTCCGACAGTTTACTCTCATCCATCTTAGAAATTAGGCAATTCGCATCTTGATCAAGAAGATAACAATTGTCCATTGACCGAGATCCAGTGACCACTCCATTGTGATGATTGACAATACACCTTTCTCGATCAAACTTAACTGTCATCCCATTGTCACATAAATGGCTAATATTCAACAAGTTAGCCTTTAAGTCTTCAATCAAAAGAACATTATAGAAAATAGGAAATCCCATGAGAGTTAACTCTCTTTTACTAATAATTCGGCTACGTTTACCGTCACCAAAATGCACATACCCTCCAAAACCAGGCTTTAATTTCTTCAATAATTCAGGGACACCTGTCATGTGCCTAGAGCAAGCACTATCGAAATACCAGGAATCCCCATTGTATGCACCATAGCCGACAAAACTAGAGAAGCATACAGTACTTGCTTGTGCAGTATTGTTTTTAGGAATCCATACCTTTTTCTCTTGACGATGATGATAGTACTGAGTTTGTACTACTGGAGACGATTCTCTGTGATTCAGGAACTTGAGTAACTTGTAACACCGATTCATCACATGACCTTGTCGCTTGCAGAAACTGCATTTTCTAACCTTCCTGTGTGAATAACCTGATCCGGTACCTTCATATTTTTCTCGAACATCAAGTTTTCTCACATGCTGAAGAACTTGTGGCACTCCATTGTATCCTATACCTCGCCACTTGGTAGGCTGAATGGTTTGCGGTGTTCCATTGTATCCTAGGCCTCTCCGATTGGTTTGACCCATAAATAATATATCATCTAGCTTCGCCTTTCCAGAATTTGATCGAGAGGTTGTCCGTTCTACTGATTCTGCCTTTGAAGTCATGTCCATAAGTTCCTTCTTAGTCATCAAAAGATCTTCTTGAAGTGTTTGCTTCTCAGCTATCACTGTTGTTAATTGCTCCAACAGATTCTTGTTTTGTACCATGAACTTTTGATTCTCCTCTGTCACCTTTATCCACATCTAGTAAACCTCTTTGCTGCCCCTTTTTATCTCTTCATAACTTAGCCTCTGAGTCTCATCATCTGACCCATCATCATCTGATGTTTCAACATCAGTTGATTTTAAACCATTTGAGCTGCTCTCTTCCTGTTCTTCAGATACTTCAACAACAGTAACTCCAAAAGCCACGTTACTCACATGATATGGTCCATCCTTTTCATATTCCTCTGCCTCATCATCACTCGATGTAGCAGCACATGATCTTCCTTGTTTCTTCGGTGTATTGACACATTCTGATTATACATGACCAAAGCCTTCACATTCACGACACTGAATCTTCCTGTTGAGGTTGACGTTTGATGATCTAAATTTTGGTGCAGACGGTGGAGTTGCTTTGACATGTGCTCCAGCCTTCTGATTTGCAAATCTTGGATTATTGAACTTCATAAACCTGGAAAAATTCCTAGTTATATTTACGGTCTCGTCATCGTCCATGTGAACATCATTCGCCATCTGTCCATGAGGGATCCCAGTATTGACGCTAGCAAACGCTCACCCTCACTTTTGGATTTTGTTAAGCATTTCTAGGATCTCCAATGTGTTGTTCTGGAAATAACGTAGTTCTACTTTACAATTATTTTAAGCCTATTTAAAACACAAGTTGACGTTGAAACGTAAAGACAAAACACAGCAACTTGGTTACGCAATTCAGTGCTGAAAGCACCTAAGTCTGCGGGGTCGTAGCCCAATCAGAAACTCTTTCACTAGTAAGAATAACAGCGTACAAAGTACAATGAGCTATGGTACCTATTCTATCTTACTTCTATAGTGAAAGTACAAGTAGCCCTTGTTGCCAATTCGGGAAGCCAAACCTCGTTGACTCCTTTGTCTTGAGCATCTCTCCAAGGTTGAAGATTTATGGCAGCGTTTCTGATCCATGTGATTGTGTTGATGACAAATCACAGAACTTCACAAAGCACGACGAACAGCTTCAGGCAGATATCTCCGAGAGATGCAAAACCTGACTGCAGATTAATTACGTTAACGTCCGTGCTTTTCCTCCAGTCCAGCGTCTCCTTATATATTCCAAAGCACACTTCCCGAATGTGATGGAATCTGCAATCAAGTCTAATACTACCAAAAATAGATTTCTAGACTAAAGAAACTTCTAAACCTTAACCAAGTGGTTTTCCGACAATTCCTTATAGAATTGAATTATACCAAGATTAAACCACGTACAACGCTGCTAAATATTACAATAATATTACAATAACATTATTCCTAATTTAACACAGTAGCTGCAAACCGACTTGCAATAGGTTTAGATGGACTGGTCAATTCTGGATTTCTGAGTGATGTTAAAACATCACTTTTGCTGGAAATATGCCACAAAACTAAAGTGCTAGAAAACTAGACTTTACAGTTCCTCCTTCCTTCTCTCATTTTCCATACAAAACATCCAGTCATCTTATCAATTTTTTGTAGAATGTATTTTGGGATCTTGTAGATGATGAGAGGGTAAACAGCTAGCTTGCTGAGTACATGCTTTGCTAAGGTTACTCTCCCTGTAAAGTTGAGTAGCCTGGATATCTATGATCCAAACTTCTCTTTTGCCTTCTTGATAAGATTTCGGTAGATCTCCTACTTGTGCTCCTGAAAGTTTATCAGTATGCTAAGACATTTTCCCCCATACCCTGATTATGTATGTTTAGAGTGTACCTGAAATACTGCTTCGTATTGTCTGGAGTGTTGGGGCTGAACTGTACTGATCATTTTTCAAAGTTCAGTCCTTGTCTAGAGAATCTAGCATGCAGATCAAGTGTATTTTCCATAATGTTACTGATTCATATGTAACTTTAGTGAACAATATGCAGTCATCAACATACATTAGATGACTAATCCTTGGCCCCCTTCTAGAAACATGTACTCATAAGTTATTGTTTTCATTCATTTTCTACTCTAGCTAATCTCACATAAATTGTTGAGCAATGATGAAAAAGTAGTGTGATAGAGGGCAACCCTGTATGATACCTTTATTTGGAAGAAAAATATTTGAAGAACCACCATTGACTATCACCTAGTATGACACTCTCTTGACACATTCCATGATGATGCTGATCTAGTTTGGAGAAAAACATATGTGCACTAATGCCCATTCCAGGAAATTCCAAGATTCCTATCATATACTTTACTCATGTCTAGCTTAATGGTTGTCATACATGTAAATACTTGAGTTTTATGGTTCAAGCAATGCCTTCATGAGCCAAAAATATGTTTTCAATGATGTTCATTCCATGCACAAAGCCATTTTGGATGCCAGATATGATGTCTCCTGTGCATTTTTTTTTTCATTCTTTTTGCCAGTATTTTGGCACTGATTTCGTACTTCACATTTCACAAGGCAATTGGTCTGAAATCTGTAGCTGTTTGCAGGTTCTTCTTCCTTGGTATCATTACTAAATATTTGTTTTCCATGAAGGTGGCATTGATGAACAATTCAAAATGCTGAGAACATTGTTAATTAGATCATCACCAATGACTTTCTAGTATCTTATATTAAAGCCATCGGGATACCATCCTCTCCAGGTGAGGACCATGGTTTCATTTCTTTGATTGACATCCACTTGCTTTCCATGCTAGATTCCCTCAAAAGCTCGACAACTTGAGTAGATATTCTGCTCAAAATAATCTTCAGAAGTTCGCCACTTGTCAGTAAACCACTGGAACCTATCTCGAGATTCAATTAACCACCTAAAAACTCCCCCTAATTTCCTTTGTAGAATGAATAACATCATGGGCTTGCTCTATTATCATAACCCACCCAAAAATTTGACAGAAACTTGAAAGAAATAGTCGATTTGACTATAAATTGAGTTTTAATCGATTGAATTTTGGGAAAAAGAAACCATAGTTTTTGGTCCCAGACAGTCAACCTCAAGAAATTGCCATGACTTCTCTCTAGAATTTCAGACAGAGAAAGTGTCTTCCCATTTGACTTTGAGGAAACTTAATACCTTCAAAGCCTTGCAAGTCACGCACGATGGGAGTATTTGGCCTGGCTTTTCTATAAAAGAATGGGGAAAATAGAGTGCGGGTTGGAAAAATTGAGCCTGTGTTTATAAGAAAATGTGCAGTTTACCATATCCCACATTTTTCTTCAATTAACATTGCATTTCCATAATTAAAAAAAACTTAGTATTTGCAGTCAGACTGAAAGCAATTGCTTGATTAAAGCCAAAAATTAACATAGTGCTTGCTTTTGGATTTATTTTTTTTCAAAAGTTAATTCTATTAAAATAAATCTTGGTTATTTAAGATTTTCTTATACAGAATCTTTTAAAGTCCTTATAATAACCTTGTTTCATAATAAATTAATGTATAAAAGTGCTTAGTTTATAAGTGGATTTTTTTCAATTATGTATATAAATGCATGCAAATTTGCATAATTTGGTTCTGCCAATCTCTTTGTCGTATATGAATGTATGAAAACACTATAATTGTGACTTTTTTTTTTAGATGAAACCACCGTTGGTGGGAGGATTATATTGGCTTCCTCATACCGTCAAGAACAAAACAAAAAAGATACAAATGCGCTACAAAGCACAATGCATATACGAACTAGAACCCTAAAGTAAGGGAACTAGGGGTGAACTAACAGCACCCAATGCAAGAGTTATAACTCCACAGGTGGAGGCAATGAGTAAGACTCCAGAGAAGTTTCTAAAACATCTAACAAATCTAAATCTTCTATGTGTCCAATGCCGGTAATAGCATGTTTAAACTACACTATAAAAACTACATCTAAAAACAAGGGATGAAAGGATATGGTCAAATACTACTCGCATATCCAACCAATGCTGGTCTCACTGGATGACTGCACATTGCAGTATACAAATACTAGATTACACTCAGATATTATCATCCCCTCTCAGTATGTTTCACGGTAAAAGAAACAACCGATCGGTTCAGAATCTATCAACTTACACCCTCACTTTCTAGTCATCTCAGGGTAAAAGAGATTTTCCGGGAAAGCCAAATGAGAGTGTTAAGCACGTACGAAAGCCATCTAACACGTTTAAAAACTGTAAAAACAGCTCCAACGGTCTACAGATCTGAAGCAAAATCGCCAAAAAGTGAGCTAACAAACTACTTATGACTCGAATTTCTCCTTATTGCTTTTAATCAGATTCTCAGCCAAAAACAATTTAATCCAAACAAAAAGGACCCGTTGGAAAATCATAGTTGGCAGATAGCATTCATCTAATATAGCAAACAAATGACCCAAATAAATGCATTCCCTAACTGGAAAACTAAATAATAATAATAATAATAATAATTAAAAAAAAATAAAATAAAGAAAGAAAAATCCTCACTGCAGACAAAACCGGGCTAGTACTGGTGGCAGCCGACTGGCGCGTGGCCGGCGCGTTGTAGCCGGTCGGCGGATGGCCGGCGCGTGTCCGAGATGAGCGCGGCCCGATCCAGCTAGACCTGTCCCGGATCTGTCACCTTCTTGCTGTTCCGGCGCCGTTTTAGGGGTCAAACGCCGTCTAGGCTTCTTCGGCACGATCATAGGGATCTGAATCTGACAAGGCTTCGCCTGCAGTACGATGCCATCAGATTTGTCGCTAGTGATCTCAAGCTTCGCGAGAGCGGCGGCCGTAGAGACGTCGGACCTGCAAAAAATAGAAGCCGTCGTGGGGTGAAGGAGAGGGAAGTTCCTGGTGTAGAGTAGAAAAGGGAGGTTTAGATACTAGCTCTAGGTAGGGGTGGGGGGATGTGGTCGACGCGGAGACGAGCTCCGGCGACCAATCCCCCGTCGATCTGATATTTTTGTAGAGAGAAAGGGGAGGCTTCAGTAGAGAGAGAAAAGGGGAAAAGTTGATCGAAAAAATACTAATTGCCACGTTACAAATGTTTGTTTGCTATAATTGTGACTTGACAATAGCATACTTGTTAGTACCTATTTTTATCGCAATACTAGTGTTTTATAAGGGAGAGATAAATTAGCATTGGTGTAATGATTTTACTCATTTGAGTGACTTAATCATTTTAAAATGAATAGTTCTCCAACTACATTAATTTATTTTAAAAAATAAATTTGTCATTAATAATTTTAGTTACTTAATCATTTTAAATACAAATAGTTCTTCAACTTTATTTATTTTAAATAAGATTTGTCATCAATCAAAACATAATTTAATACATATGTAAATAATATGAAATGATGATACATAAAAGAATATGATAATGTGGCAGTTTGTATGAATTGAGTTAAAAGGCTGAAAAGTAAAACTTTATTAAGAAAATGGGTTTAAAGGCAAAACTCAAAAGTGATGTTGTATGGTTGTAACTGCTCTTAGGCCAAAAATTGCAAATGAATAAGACTCTCACTCACCTAGGGAAACCATTTAAGCCCTCGAGAAACTCATTAGAGCAAGTCCAACAGCTACTCTATTTTGGGGGAAATGAGAAATTATAGGGATTTTGGCATGAAAATGGCTCCAACAGATCTCTCAAATGGCTGCCCTATCTTGTAGAAAAATGAAAAATCCTTAAAGTTACAGAAATGGAGTGCAAAATTTAAGGGGTGAGATCAATTAAATAATTATGTTCTCCAACTACTCTTCTTCTCCCCATGTTTCTCTCTCTTCTTCCCCCCACATTTATGCTCCTCTCCTTGATCTGCCTCTCCTCTTCCGCCCCTGCCACTTCTTCTCCTCCGTTTTCTTACCTTTTTTTTTCTTTCTTTTTTGCAAATTTATTAGTTTGGAAAATATATTTTGGCAGAAAATTCCAAGCATCAAAATCTTAATCAAAACTGAATATTTGTTTGGAGAGCAAGGGTGCAGACCTATTTGCATATCTGTTTGGAGATGAAAAGAAGAGATAAAAGTTATTCTTTGAAAATAAAAATATCATAATTTAAGATAATTAGGTCCCCTAAAATGTGGCATCTGTTGGAGTTGAGAAAATAACCTTAGGGAATCTTGCTAAAAACTCTAAACTAGAGAAAAATATAGGGGAATTGTTCGGAAAAGGTTTATTGAGCCTCCAGGCTCAGCGAGCCTCCCCACGTGGTGGGTTACGGTTGGTTATGGACATGGGAGCAAGAAATAAAAACTAAAGTGGGGATAAGATGACTAATTTATTAGTTGAGGTAAAAAATCTTTTGTTTTTGGATGATATACTAATGGGCCCGCAAAATAGAATCTGCAACCGGTTAAACCACAAGGCACTTTCCCAATTTGAGTTTTTCAATATTTTATCACTTCTTCGGCTGTCGCCATCTTCACCGGAGCGCCACTTGCTAATGCCGTGAACATCATCCTCACCACCACCGACGTGCATCCGGCACCGCTCGCACTTCTGAAACCGGAGAAGCAAAATCAACCACCCACGCCGTCTTTTTCCATTTCCTTTTCAAATTTTTTGGTATTGCTTCCGAAGGGAGTTGAACCGTAAAAACGCCAACCGACCACGAGAGCATGAACGCCACCCTCGATCTCATGCCGCCGACCTCCGTGGACAAATTTCTCCGTCACCAAACCATCTTTTCCGATAAGCTCCGTCAAGTTTAACCTAATGCATTTCCTACCACCGAGCCCCGACCAAGAACCCGGACACAAGAGCAAAGGTGTCGCGACCGCTTGATGCGAAGGAAAGATCGAGCTTTCAGAAAGGGGCTAGTAAAAGAAAGAGGGAGTTTCAATTTGGGGTTTCCTTGATGAGGCTATTTCTGGTGCTTTGCGTTATTTGTGGTTTCCGGGTTTTCTCAACCGCCATTGGCATTCCGGCGCTCCACAAACTTCGTCGGTACAAAAAAGTAAGTTGCAGACAAAAGTAATGAAGAAGACAACCTATGTGGCAATAAGGTTCTATTTTTCATTTTTTTAAAACAAAATTTGAGTGGGGATGATCGGAATTTTGACTAGGTGGTGGTACTACAATTGGCATAATTTTGACTAGATAGTACTACCGTCTGGAATGTGACCGAATAACCCCATTTGGCATAATTAAATGAGTGGAGTAGAGTTTTATAGGAAAAACTACTAAAATTTTCAACCAAATCCCTTAATTTTCCTTTAATAAAGTTTAAAAAATTAATATACATGTTATTAATGGAAACATGTTGGTTCATAATTTTAAAGGGAAAGTGTTGGAAAATATTTAAAGGGTTATGATAGTATATATGGAACTTTTGCGTAATATGTGTAATATTTTTTCTACCTCTTCCGCTACTCAAAAAACCTTAATATTATAATTTCACATTTCATATGGTTTTAATTAAATTTAGGACTAGTGAATTTTACTATACGACACTTCCCATTTTTCTTGGAAGGACGTAGGTGAAAAAAAGTAAAAATTAATTAGAAATGTCGAAATTGAAATTTGTTTAAAAGATTTTCTAATAAATATCTCCGCAACTAACATTCTAACATTATATTTAACACACGTTCAAAATGTTTATCTACATTGTAGTTATGAGTTGACAACATTAACCTCTTTAACATTTACATTCTCACTAGTAAAGTCTACTGATTTACTCTAATTCTACTAGTTCGACAACTCAAAATTATTTTAATTTTTTTAGATGCATCACATATATTGTACTAGGAGATAATATATATTTATTGATATTACCGGCCCAAGGGCCTACTGGATTGGTAATAGGATCCATGGCCCAGCGCCAAAAGGGCGGTGCCTTTCCCGCTAAGGGGCACGTCCGGACAAGAAAGAAGGACGGACGGGGACAAAGGAGAAGTGGTCCTGCACCTTATCTCAAGCAGGCAAGCTCGGCTATAAATACTAGTCTCGAACAGTGAACAAGGTATGTGACTTATATCTCTCTACTTTATATTGAGAGCTCCTTCCGTAGGTTTTCCTTCTCCACTATCCCCATCTCATCATCACGCTGGAGCTTCTTCCCCGGGACGCCTCCCGGGGATTGTTTTGCAGGACCAAAGCGGGCTGATCAACGAGGAGACCCGGATAGCAAGTAACCCCGGGAGACGGACGGATTTTGGTAGCATCAATTGGCACGCCCGGTGGGACCTTTCCACCTTCGCATGATGGAGTCGCCAAGGAGAGGGCGCGGGCGCCTGAAGAAGAACGTGGCACCTTCAGGGGGTGGTTCTCTTCCGCCCCCGGGAGATGAGGTGACCTTGAGACAGTTGCAGGAGGAGGCTAGACACCAGCGGGAGCTAGGGGTACCGCAGGATGGCCATGTGGAAACTGCCTCCGACGAGGCTGACTCAGAAAGAGAGTACCAGGAGCAAGGACCAAGGCCCGCCGGGGGAGGCAGCCCCCGGACCCAGGGGCCTGAAGCCCGGGAGGAGGGGCAATCCTTAGCCGAGGAGGAAGAATTGGCGGCGTTGGAGTTCATGAGAGCCAACAAGGAGTTGTACCGCCAGTGGGTACTCTCTACCCGGGAAAATCATAGGCGGAGGGAGCCTGGAGGAGACCAGGAAGGACCTCTTCGGGGGTACCAAAGAGAGGTTATCGACCTGGACGGAGTCGTTCAGCCGCCAAGGATACAGGGGCGTGTGAACTCTTCCACCGTCCCACCTTCTTTCCCTCCAAGTCTCGGGGTCGGAGGGGGAATGGCTACGGGACAACAATCGAATTTGGTTCCACACGCCCCACCCTATTACCCGCGTTCCAGCTGGGGGGCGGGACAAATTGGGTATGGCCTGCCAGCTATGCCGGTGGAGTCGTTGGGTTATCAGGCCCCTGGAACCCAGGGGAACCCGACCCAGTATTCCATGCCCATGCAAGGATCAATGGGGATGAACTATGGTTACCAGGAGAAATACTATCGGGAGGACGATAGGATGCGGGGCTATCGGTGGCTCAGCAGGACCCCAACTCTTTGGAGGCTCGACTAGACAAGTTGGTGGGAAGAAACGGGGCAAGACCTACCTCCCCTTGGGTCCCTCGAGTGCTTGCGTACCCATGGCCCCCGGGCCTCCGGACCCCGGAGGGAATCCCAACATATAATGGAGAGACAGACCCGGAAGAGTTTGTTAGAACGTACCAGAACTTAATGGTGTCAAGGGACTTCCCGGAGGAATTGAGATGCAAGTTGGTGGGCTGTTACCTGAGAGGGAACTGTCTTTCGTGGTTTGATTCCTTGCCCCGAGAAAGCCTCAGAGATTATTACGATTTCTCCAAGGCTTTACTGTTCAGATACGCCGGGTTAAAAAAGGAAGGAAAGCAGCTGACCGAACTTCTGGCCACACGGCAGAAGGCTGCGGAAGGATCAATGGAATACTATCGAAGGTACATGGACGACAGCATGAATGTCAACGATATGGCGTTGTTCCAGAAGTTGATGGAAAATATCCCGGAAACCTTCCATAACTTGCAGATGGCGGTGCAACTGTACTGTGCGGTTAATGATGCCACGCAGAAGAGAAAAGAAGAATCCGGGGGATTCCTCCCGGATAAGATGGAAAAAAGGAAGACGGCTGACCCAGGTAAAAGGGACCCTGCCCTCGCGACGGTAAACCGGGCAAGAGCGGATAGTTTCACCCCGCTCAGCAAATCCCGAACGGAGATCCATGCTATCCACAAGGATTTGTTCCCGGATCCGTTGCCTATCCAGGGGACCCCGTCTAGGGAAAATGCGGATAAATGGTGCGCCTATCACAAGTCTTATGGGCATTCGACGGAGGGGTGTAGGATGCTGAGGAACGAGATAGAAAAATTAATAGAGCGGGGACAGCTGAGAGATTGTGTGGCGATGGAAGCAAAAAAGGAGAATCCCCGGAACCAGCCCCAGGAACAACCCCGGGGGAGGTGGAGGCCTAACCCGGGGAGAGGAAACGGGAGAAATCAAGGCAACCAAGGCAACAGGGCCCCGGGGAGACCTGCCATAGCTGCCGCACCAGTCCAAGCAGTGGAGCCTGCCCCCGTACCCAACAGGATGATCAACGTGATAAGTGGAGAAATCGGAGAAGCATGCCAGTCAGTCTCCGCTATCCGGGCTCGGACGCGATATGTTCCCCCGGGGGAAATTCAGGGAAAAAGATTTCGCCCCGAGGAGGCTCTCACTTTCTCTGAGGCAGATGCAGTCCCGCCTCAGATACCCCATTCTGACCCAATGGTGATAACAGCGGAGATTGAAGGTTTCTTGATCAAGAGGGTGTTCATAGATGACGGGAGCAGTGTGGAGATCATGTTCGCTTCCTGCTTCGATCAATTGGGAATTGGGAGGCAGAACTTGAAACCTCCTTCATCTCCTTTATCAGGATTCACTGGCAAACCTGAGGTACCCCTAGGAGTTATTCCCCTCGCAGTATGTATGGTGGATGAGAAGGACCGAAGTAAGAGGGTCTCAGTGATGTGCAACTTCGCGGTTATTGACGCACCCTCGCCATATAACGTAATCATAGGAAGACCGTGGCTAACCCAAGCCCGGGCAGCGAGTTGTCCGTATCTGCTGACGATGAAGTTCCCCACCGCGCAAGGTGTGGCGGTCGTCCGGGGAAGTCAGGCAGTAGCAAGAAGTTGCATGGTGACGGCGGTCCGGGACGCAAAGAAAGCAGTAGGGGCGGTACACGGAGAAGTCCCCCGGCAAGAGTTGGAGGAAATACAGGTGGCAGACAAAGGGACGGTCACGGTGGGAAAAGACCTCCCGGACGAAGTAAAAGGCGCACTGAAGGAACTCTTGGCCAGGTATCAGGGAGTATTCTCGTGGAGCCCGGAGGACATGGTGGGGGTGTTGCCAGAGTTGGGGGTGCATAAGTTGAATATAAGCCCGGCAACAAAACCAATCAGGCAGAAGAAAAGACCTGTAGCCCCGGAAAGAGCGGAATTTATAAGGAATGAAGTAAAGAAGTTGGAGAAAGCCGGGGTGATCGAGGAAATCATCTACCCGGAATGGATAGCTAACCCGGTCTTAGTTAAGAAGCGCGATGGAAGCTAGCGCATGTGTATCGACTTCACCGATTTAAATAAATGTTGCCCCAAAGACAGCTACCCTCTCCCAAATTTGGATCGGCTGGCAGAGGCTATCGCGGGGTACTCGGTGCTAGCCTTCTTCGATGCACATAAAGGGTATCACCAAGTACAGATGGATGAAGCGGACAAAGCGAAAACCTCCTTCATCACCGATTTCGGAACCTTCTGTTACAAGAAAATGCCCTTTGGGCTGAAGAACGCGGGGGCCACATATCAGAGAATGGTGGACAAACTCTTCAAGGACCAGGTGGGAAGAAACATGGAGGTGTATGTCGACGATATGGTGGTCAAAAGCAGGGCTTACGGAGCTTTCCTGAATGACTTGGAGGAGATGTTTGAAAAGTTAGAACGGAGTAATCTAAAGCTGAACCCCTCCAAAAGTACCATTGGAGTGGGGGCGGGGAAGTTCTTGGGTTTCATGGTGTCAAGTCAGGGCATCGATGTTAACCCGGAGAAGGTAGAGGCCATAGCTAAGATGACTTCCCCCAGGTCAGTGAAAGAAGTACAGCGGTTGACAGGGTCCCTCGCGGCTCTCAGTCGATTCCTATCAAAGGGGGCAGACAGGCAGTTGCCTTTCTTCAACATTCTCAAGAAGGCCAAGGCGTTTGAGTGGTCCGGATAATGTGAGAAGGCGTTCCAAAATCTGAAAGAGCACCTTCGACAATTGCCAACTTTAAAAAAGCCACTCCCGGGGGAGGAGCTTTTTCTGTACATAGCAGCATCCCGGGAAGCGGTAAGTGCCGTGCTAATCAAAGAAGAGGAGGGGAAGCAGCACCCAATCTATTTTGTTAGCCGGGCACTTCGGGGGGCAGAAACCCGGTACACTGACTTGGAACAGTTGGTCCTAGCACTGGTGCATGCCTCAAGGAGGCTTAAACCCTACTTCCAGGGCCATCCCATAGTGGTCCTTACCAATTACCCGCTAAGACAAGTCATGTTCAAACCGGAGGCATCAGGGAGAATGATGAAATGGGCTATAGAGCTGGGAAAGTATGAAATCCGGTATGAACCAAGAAGGGCTATCAAGGGCCAAGCCCTAGCGGACTTCCTGTTGGAATCAGGAGCAAGGGTAAGTGAGGAACAGGAGACGCCTAACACTCCCGGGAACATCACTAAGGCTGAGACAGACCTGGCCTGGAAGTTGTATGTGGATGGATCGGCACACTCTGGGGACAGCGGAGCGGGGGTACTGTTAGTCAGCCCGGAAGGAAAGGAGTATCCCTACGCGATCCAGTTCACTTTCAAAACAACCAACAATGAAGCTGAGTACGAAGCTTTAATCACGGGATTAAGGTTGGCAAAGGAGATGGAAATCAAAGCTCTCACAGCACACATTGATTCCCAGATTGTAGTGCAGCAGGTAAAGGGAGAATATGAAGCCCGGGAAAGGAGCCTGCAGAAGTACTTGGAAGTGGTGAAGCCTCTGATAGCCGGGTTTAAAACCTTCGACTTGGTCCAAATTCCCCGGGAGAAGAACAGTAAAGCGGATGTGTTGAGCAAGTTGGCTTCCTCAGAATTGAAACCTGAGCCCGACCAAAAGTTGTACTTGGAGGTACTAGGAAGAAGGAGTTACCAGGAGGATGATCAAGTAATGCTGGTGACTGAGGAAGAATCCTGGATCACGCCCATGCGGGCGTACCTAGAAGAATGAACCACCCCGGAGGATAAGGCTCAGGCCCGGAAGCTAAGAGTTAAGGCGCCTAAGTATGTGGTCCAGGGAGGGGAGCTGTACAAAAGAGGGTATCTCCAGCCTTTGCTAAAATGTGTAGAAAGGTCGGAAGGCCGACACCTCATCCGGGAGGTGCACGAGGGATCTAATGGGAGCCACCAAGGGGCTCGCACCTTGGCCAAAAAGATCTTAAGACTAGGGTATTACTGGCCGACGTTGTTCAAAGATGCGGAAGAACATGTACAGAAGTGCTTGGCATGCCAGACATTTGCCCCGCTAATCCACGTTCCCCGAGAGGAGTTAATCGGAGTCATAGGGGCTTGGCCGTTCAGTAGATGGGGAATCGACTTGGTGGGACCATTCCCGACTGCCCCGGGAGGAGCCAAGTACTTGATTGTGGCAATCGATTACTTCAGCAAATGGGTGGAGGCAGAACCGCTCACCAACATACGGGGACTAACATGTGTTAAGTTTTGCTGGAAGAGCATCATTTGTCGATTCGGTATCCCGAAGATCATAGTCACAGACAATGGGGCGCAGTTTGAGAATGATCCTTTCAAATCGTGGTGTGTCAAGTATGGTATTGAGCAGAGGTTGACGTCTGTATACCACCCTCAGGCGAACGGGCAAGTGGAAGTTACCAACCGTACCATCATCAAGGGATTAAAGACTCGCTTGGAAGGCGCGCGGGGAAACTGGATTTGGGAGCTGCCCAGTGTTCTTTGGGCCCACCGGACTACAGAAAGCTCGGCCACCGGGGAATCTCCATATGGTTTGGTGTACGGGTCAGAGGCAGTAATACCCGCGGAGATTGGGATCCCGAGCCCCCGGACTCAATACCAGCGCCCGGAAGAAGAAGACGATGGACGGCGCCTTGACTTGGACCTCCTGGAAGAGAAGCGAGAGAATGCGGCACTTCAGGAAGCCAAGGTGAAGGAGCGAGTAAAGAGGTATTATGACAGAAGGGTACGGAAAAAAGCTTTCATCCCAGGAAACTGGGTAATGAGGAGAAACGATAAGAGCCACCAAGCCCCAGAGGGTAAACTTGCACCCAACTGGGAAGGCCCATACAAGGTAAAGGAAGCATACCCGGGAGGGAGTTATGTGCTGGAGGACAAGCAGGGGAAGGAGATCCCCAGAAGATGGAATGTAGCTAACTTAAGAAGATTTTACGGGAAGTAGAGTACCCCGCATCATACCTTAGCTACTTAGGCATGAATATGCCAGGCATGGATATGCTAGGCATGAATATGCCAAGCATGGATATGCCAGCATGGGTATGCCGGGCATGGATATGCCAGGCATGAATATGCCCCGCCCGGACGCATGAATATGCCCGGAGAAATAACCCGACGTCTGGCCTCGTCCCGGGTTTAGAAAGGAAGATTTGTAAAAAGGGACCCATGGGTAGCTCCCATTTGGGTGCCCCGCTAGAGTGGACCCGGAGCTTGGATAAAGCCCGGGGATCAAAGAATGTAACGGTTACAAGGAAGAGTTAATGAAAAGGGTCTTTTGAAAAAACAATTTTATTCAATCCTTTAAATTACAAATCGCATGAACATGCGGTCATATTTATCATAGGACGATTACATAAGCATTTTACATGCAAGTATCCCTATCTATTTGCTGCTACACCCACTTGGGACCTGACCCGGAAGCACCCTCAGGGTTACCCGGGCGGAAACCCCCTCCGAAGAATTGCGAGGACAGGAAATCTTCGGCAAAACGGGCATCCGGGGCTTGATTCCACGCAAGCTCCTCTTCCAATTGCGCGGCGTCTTCCTCGTTCAACTCAGGGATAGGAACAACCACGGATCCCTCTGGAAACATGACTGCTGCACTTTTACCCTTCTCTTCCCGGCTGATACGAGTACCCTCGGCGGTCTTAACCCCCTTTGTGGTGACCCCAGAGTCGGCAATCTCCCAGATGCGTCTTATCCGGCGTGCCACCTCTTCCGGGTCAATGGATACAGTCATGTCCTCGTACCTTTCGTATGCCACATCCACCTCCACCTGGGCTGGAACGCGACGAAGGCTCGAGGGGTAGGGCTCAGCATCTCCCGCGGCTATTTTATTGTGCCACTCCATGACGTCCAAATAGGCCTTATGACTGGGAGCTCCCTCACCAAACTTCTTCGGATTAGCCTGCATACGTTCAATCGTTCTGCGAACCCCGGCTGGAATATCAGTTAGAGGAGATACCCCAACTAAGCCATTTTTGAGACCTAAAAGGTGATAGGATAGCCGGGTAACCAGCAATGCATCTTGGAGTACCCTATTCCTATGAGTAAGGGACCGATTCTCCTTCTCAAAGTCGCAGAGAAGCCTGTTCTGAGCGGAGCGGGTCTCCAATGTTCTGAGTTTCTCCTGCGCCCGCTCTAGTTCGCCCCACACCATGCCTAGCTCCTTGGTAGTGCGATGCTGGGAGTCATCATGAAGGGCTTGCAGCTCAGCGATGGTCTGGTGAGAATTCAGGGCTTCCCACATGTGGTCAGAAGCAAGGTCGAAGCACTGGTTCAGCGACCCGAACTTGGCCTCTACTGCCTTAAGAAACGCCACCAGCACCCGGATCGACCCAAACTCCTGAAGAAAGCATTCTAACCCCGCCTCGGCTAATGCCCGGTTGGCTTGGTCGCCTCCAAATCGCCAATGAGCCAGTTTCCTCTGAAGGAAAGAGCACTGGAGGCACCCGGCGCGGGGAAGAGAGAAGTAAGTGCCGGAAGAACTACTAGGATGAGGAAAAACAAAAGGCATGGGCCCACGCGGGAGAATCTCCTCTAGGGGGCGCTCAGGCTACAAAAGATGGCAATATCATTAAAAAGTAGAACCTTTCATTAATCAAAATAGGCACCAAGGCCAAGTTCTACATGTGCCCCCCGGGGAGGAAGATTACAAAAGACAAAAAATTACAAAATAAAATAACTAAGGGTAGAGTTATACATTGTCTTCAGCAGAATTCCCCTCCCCCGGAATGGTGTGAGCCCTCTCAAACCGCCTCTCTAACTCCACGAGGTCCTCGGTGCTCCACTCCGGGCCAGCATAGGCGGGGGCATCCACCGAAGGTTCATCAGCGGGCCGCTCGGGAAACCCCACCTTCTGCACAGCCTTCCGAGACTGATACAGAAAATCATCATGACCCGCGCCCAGACCGACTCGGCAATCGCCCTCCTGATCATGGACCGCGGTACCCAAAGTTGTCAGGTACCGCGCAGTATTCGTAATAATTCTCCGACCAGTGAGGCGTCTCCGGGACTACCCCATAAGCATTGAAGCTTTCCGGACCGGGGTCAGGGAAAACGGCCTCGCCTATCTCCGGCTGCTTGGCCTTCTTGATATCCGAGGCGGAAGGGATCCGGGAAGACATCCTCAAAGATTCCCACAGCTGGGGGACCAGGCTCTTCAAGCTCGCATCTTGGAGGGATCTCCAGCGATGGTTCAGCAGGTCGTTCGCCTTGGGGCGATAGTAGGAGGCCTGGGCTTCCAAGCGAGCGGGCCCCGGGAGCCAACCCCGCAAACTGCGGTACATCTCATGGCAGGCGACCGCGCTTGCCGCAGCTGCGATGTCTTCCAGCCTCTGATCAAAGGCGGCGGAGTGAAGGACCTTCTGGGTCACAGCATCCAGGGCTTCAAGCTGTGCCTCTTTCTTCTCCTTCTTGAGGGAAGAGTATTTCTTCTCCACCTCGGCGAGCTTCTTCTCCCTATCCGCCAGCTTCTTCTCCTTATCGGCCAGCTTCTTCTGAGACGCCTCCAACCGGGCCTCCAGGTCGTCTCGCCCGGCCAACTTCTCCCGGGTATCTCGGAGCTCCTTCTCCATTGTGGCAAACAATCCGGCGCTGTATTTGGAATAGCCCCGCTCGGAGACTCCTGGAGGAAGTTTAGAAAGAGAGGCATTCAAGGGAAAGGGAATAAAGGAACGCTTGGCTAAATCCAAGACATCCCTATGTAAAGAAGGAGAGTCCCCGGGGACATCATAAAACTTGATACCCACCGGGCGCACCCCGTGAGTGGGCCCCCGGGGAATGTCGTCACCGCCTTCCTCGCCGAACTCCTCATCCTGATCCTTGCGGGGATGATGAGGATGCTCGACTAGGCGCGAACCCACCCCATCCGAGGCCAACGCACCCGGGGCAACGGGCCTCCGGGGCGTACTAAGAGCTTCGGAAGAGGTGCCCGGGGAGGAAGGAAAGGAAATCACGTTATCAGCGGCCCGGAACTGGGCCTCAAACTGATTTTGAACTCCTTCGGTGTCCAAATAAGAATTGGAAAGAAGCGGGGAATCCATGAGGAGAAAAAAAAGAATAGGGAGTTAGGGCTTACTTGGTTGAAAACGCGAGGGAGCGAGTAAGCAGAGCGTCTGGAGAGATTTCGCAGAAAGTAACTTGTGAGAAGGGGGGTTATGCCCCTTATATAGGCGGATGAATAGGAATCGCCACCTCAAAAGGAGGAAAAGCAATGATGACACGATGAACGAGGTACTGATCAATGCAGAAGGGGAAAAGGCGGCGTCGTCAGAAACCAATTTTTAACACGAATGGGCCCTACCAAGAGTGACTTCAGGAGAAGGTTATGAGACCAGTTCCCCGCATTACGGAAACCCGGGCGACTGGTCTGGGGGGCTAGTGATATTACCGGCCCAAGGGCCTACTGGATTGGTAATAGGATCCATGGCCCAGCGCCAAAAGGGCGGTGCCTTTCCCGCTAAGGGGCACGTCCGGACAAGAAAGAAGGACGGACGGGGACAAAGGAGAAGTGGTCCTGCACCTTATCTCAAGCAGGCAAGCTCGGCTATAAATACTAGTCTCGAACAGTGAACAAGGTATGTGACTTATATCTCTCTACTTTATATTGAGAGCTCCTTCCGTACGTTTTCCTTCTCCACTATCCCCATCTCATCATCACGCTGGAGCTTCTTCCCCGGGACGCCTCCCGGGGATTGTTTTGCAGGACCAAAGCGGGCTGATCAACGAGGAGACCCGGATAGCAAGTAACCCCGGGAGACGGACAGATTTTGGTAGCATCATTTATATCACCGTAGAGGTCCTCATTGTATTGAAATTTATATAAAAAACAAGTGCGACTCTCGAAAATTCAAAGTGACGGGTTATTTACGTTGAATTTGATGTATTAAACAGCCAATAGAAGAGTTGACCAAACATATTGGTGTACACTATTAGGAACTTTGTTGGTTTAATGTGAGGGGAAAGCATTGGAATATTATTTTAAGGGACACAATCACAATAACATGTGTACATTTTTTTTGGGGGTTGCTCCATGCAGGTATATTTTTCTCTTGCATGTCCGTATTTTTACCATAATACCCCTAATATTGTTAAGGCAAAAAATGGGCTTGAAATCTAGGGTTCCATCAGGGGGCATTATGGTAAAAATACGGACCTGCATGGAGAAAAATGGACCTGCATAGAGAAATTGCTTATTTTTTCCTCGTCTCCCGCTACCCCAAAAAACCTTAATATTGTAATTTCACATATAACATGGCTTCAATTAAGTTTAGAACTAGTGAATTTAATAATTCGACACTTTCCAGCTTCTTGGAGGTACGTAAGTGAAAAAAATAAAAACTTATTATAAAAGTCAAAATTGAAACTTGTTTGAAAGATTTTCTAATAAACATCTCCGGAAATAACATTATATTTAACCCACGATCAAAACTTTAATCTACATTGTAGTTATGAGATGACAAGACTAATCATTTTAACATTTGAACAATGTGCAGTTTTGAGATGACAAGACTAATCATTTCGCGGTGATTAGTCGCGGTGATGTTTATTTAGAATATCTTTTATTCAAATTTTGATTACGATATTTTCACAAATTTTTTACTTTTTTCACTTATGTCCTTCCAAGAATATGGGAAGTGTATTTTTTTTTTTTAATTTACAAAACCACATTAAGTGATAGGAATCTTGTTAAGGGATCCCAAGCCCATCACAAATAAATTACACAGCCAAGAGGCCAAATCCGTTATGAAGAAGCTACTAGCCATAAGCAAAGCTTAGTAAAACTATTAGAGGAGTATACAAACTCCGAAGCCAAAATTGTTTCCAAAAGAACTATTAGGGAAGTATCGAATTGTTAAATTCACTAGTTCTAAACTTAATTGAATTCATAATAAATGTGAAATTGCAGTTTTAATGTTTTGTGACACGATTCTCCTGTACTCCGATGATTCCCATCTGAATGCCGGTACTTTCCTGCAAAAAACTCCGGATTGGATCCGGGGATAACGCTCAGATGTCTTAATTAGTACTTCACTTGTTATTTTACTTTTACCAGTTCTAGAATGCTTAACTCTTCTCTCCTAATTCTTGGTTTATATCCTTCTTCGGAGAAGGGCACCTTACGGTAAGGGCAGACCAAAAAAATATCATATTCTACAAGATTTAGGGTTATTATATAATTAAATTAATTATTTGAAGTATTTTTGTTTCATCCTGATGTTTTGTACTTGAGTTTGATTATTTATTTGGTTTGATTTTTTAGGCTTTGGACCAAATGTTCTTATTTTTGATGAAATTAAATATGTTAAATATGTCTACAACAATATTACTCAATAATATTATATCCAAATATGATATAAGTAATGTATACAAAAAATTTAGATTTTTTTGAGCTATAGAAGTAGTAGCTGTAGAACAAATCCATGGACTATACTAGAGGGTTTACAAAGGTTAAACATATTAGTATTGTACCTCATCAATAGAGTGTAGATAATTTTTTTTTGTGTGCGGGGATGTTAATTAGAAATTCCTTTGAACGGATTTCATTTTCGACGTTTCTATAAAGTTTTTACTTTTTTCATTTAGGTCCCTCCAAGAAATCGGGAAGAGTTAAATTCTAAAATTGAGTATTTTAAAACTAAATAGAAGCTATATAAAATCTGAAAATATTTTTTTAAGGTTTTTTTATGCAGCGGGAGAGGTAGAAAAAATATTTATATACGGTGCCCTATAATTCTATAAATGCTGGGGTGGCCCTTTATATATGTTATATGGTAAGTATATATTTATTCTCTTTACAAATATTTCACAAGTTTATTGTTTGGTGTTGTGGTGTACTGGTTTGGTGATGATATCTAAAAACCTAGGTTCGAAGTTCGAACCCTGCTAATGTAAGAATTGGGAGTAAGGGGTTTCGAACTTGAGTGGTAGAAAATCCTTTTCACATTTGAGTGGTAAAATTCTCTTTACCACCAAGCCGCCACGATATTTCTTCATCCTACGTATAGTAATAGTTAAATATATTATATATAGAGATAATTTGAATAAAATAAGGCTAAGAAATGTCAGATCGTAGCTTCTTCCCCACCTCTTCTTCATCTTCATCTCCTCATCTTCTTCGTCTGTTCATCTTCTTCGTTTTCTTCTTTTTTTGTCTCACCAAATTAAAATTACAGGTCATCTTGTCCAATTTGCAGATCTAACCAATTTATCTTAATCTTCCAAGCAGTCGGCAACTGTTAGCCCGATGCTTTTGTAATCTAACTTGAAAATTCAGATCATATCTTCATCATTAAATTAACAGATTTTAAAGGACCCAGAACACATCTTCATACCCATTCCGGCGGCAACTGTTAGCCCTTCTCTCCGATATAAATGGCCGTTGTCGCTGCAAGGACCATCCTTCTCAGCCGCCCGTTCTATGGCGTCGAGAGTGGCTACCGGCACGCCGTTTAGGATGCCCCTCAGGAGCCTCTCTGCGTGCTCTCAAATTCTACCGCTGCGGTGTACCAATCTCGGGCGAGAAAACAGAACGGATCCATAATTGTTGTTGTTGTTGCCAGTATTGCGCCGGTGGAAGTTCCGGAGCGCTTGGAGGAGTACGAGTTTCCCCAAATTGAAGATCTGTTCGACGGCGAGTTGCCAATATCTGTTCAACGCCGATTCTGACTTTGATGTCATTTCTGATATTAAAATAAATTCGACCCTTTCATCTTCCGGTAGCCAATCTCTTTTTTACGTTTTCACCGATTTAGTGAATACGAAAGTTACCACTACTGCAGCCGTTCACACGTGACAAATTAGCCCCACAGTCCACGTGGAGGGGGGCTCGCCGAGCCCCGGGGCTCACTGTAGCCGTTCCCGGAATTGTTGGCCTTGAGCATAAGAATCGAATGAAGGGGATCAAAATAACAAAAATAAATACAGCTCAATTTTCAAGGTTTTAGAGGAGGTTTTGGAGGATGAATTTGTAGTCACAATCCAACAGGGTGGGTAACCAAAAGGTGGATTCATACTCCATTAACATCTTCGCCAGCCTCTTGTAAGAAACTAAACTCTAAACACCACGTGTAAATATAGATACCATTAGAATCATAAAACAGTCCATCCTCATCGAATTCAAGGAAAGGCTTATGCATTAGATATTCACTATTTAAAGACCATCAAATGGGCCTATACTAGTAAACGAACATACTGATAATTAGTATCAAGAGAATCAGATATTTAGGAAGTAACATAAAACACCACATTTTATTTTTTTTGTCTTTTCTGTTATGTTGCAAATAACTGAATAAGGAAGATCCTTTCTATCCTCAGAAATATACATTGCACAATCAGATGATTACAATACACAATTTCTTTATGGACCAGGACCTATATCATGAAGTTTGACTATCAGGTTGTACACTAGCTACAAGCCTAATGAAGCCGTCCCACCTTTATCCAGACTTGAGACGGGCAATGCAACGGAGCACTACAATAACAGTAGTACAAAAAATCAATATACTCAGCTCCCACCAAAAAATTATATTCATTAACGGAGTCTAAATGCATCCCATAAACCAAAATACTGAGACCATTTCATTATAAAATACGCAGAAAATGCACAAACATACAAGCTCTGAACCAGGGATCAAAATTCAACAAAATACATACTAGTAACCCATAAGGACGGGAAAAAATGGGTGAACATGGAGAGCTAGTGCCCCCTGAAGTTCAGGAACTGGCCAAGTATGAAAAGAGGCAACAATTAAAGAGGAAGCCAAGTAAGAATTTAAATCAGCTTAAGGAAGTGAATTTGAGGGGATAGATTCACCGAAGTCTGGGGTTTGCATCATTAGCCATTAGCAAAATGGAAACAAAAAAATTACCCGTACCAAGACTATCAACCTTATCTTCTTCTTCCTAAGATGGAAAGGGAATTTTTTGAGGTTACCAGGTTGACAAAGTTAATGAGGAAGGTAACCCATCAATAAAGTTTTAGTAAGAGCTACACATTCATGCATTCTTCTACCATATAATTTCTAGACAGCACGTTACTTATAAATTAAAAAACTCAAGAATGCAAGGTAAGCACAACCTTTTCTCTCAAGGGATAAAAGTTAAAAGTACAGTCGTCCATAGAGGTCATTGTTATCAAATTCCATATCATGGTATAAAACAACTCCAAAATCATTGCAAAAAGCCTCCATTTCCACTGCTTCACAAGCTGCGAATATACTCAAAATAAAACAAACCAAGGGAAATAATCTGAAAGAATACTACATGGCAAATTGGTATCAGAATCCATAATTAATAAAGATGAGCTTGACAACCATTTTACAGACCAGAAATTCCCCATAACTAAAAATCACATGTATGGAGATAACCTGAAAGAATACCACATGGCAAATTGATATCAAAATCCATAATTATTCAAGACAAGTAATTGAATCAAATTACAAACCAGAAATTCCCAAAACTAAAAATGCAATCATCCAGAGAATGTTCACCTGTACTGAGCCGAGAGAAATCACCCAACTAGTACACAATGTGATATCAGGATATCGGATTCAATGAGTAAACACCGTGTCATTCCGTCTGGGTGGTCGATCAGGAACACTCCCAGGCTTGAACTTTGAAGCCTCATGTCTTGCCAGTTCTGGAGGAACAGGACTATTGCTTTGGATGAGCATTTGCTTAAGATCATAGAAAACATCACTGTCAGATACTGTCAAGAAAGTTGTGGCTACACCAGTCTTCCCAGCACGACCAGTACGTCCAATACGATGAGTGTATGCTTCAATACTAGCTGGCATCTCATAGTTAATCACATGGGCAACATCAGGTATATCAATCCCACGTCCTACCACATCTGTTGCAACCAACACGTTGTATCGCTTCGTCCTGAAACCTTCAAGACTAATTTCTCTCTGTTCTTGGGACTTTCCACCATGCAACGTTGTAACACGATAGTTTGCCTTGTCTAAATTCTTTGACACTGTGTCCGCATTTTTCTTTGTGTTAACAAAGACAATAGCAGTCTTGTCACCCAGGTCATCGAGCAGTTTATGCAGCCTATATGATTTCTCGGATTCCTTCACCATTATCACATTCTGGGTGATAAGGTCAGTTGCCTTTCCAGCTGTTCCAATATTGACAACAACAGGGTTTCTCAAATACTTGCGAGCCAGTCGCTCAACAGCAGTAGGCATGGTAGCACTAAACATATAAGTTGTTCTATATATCCTCTTCTCATCCAGTTCTTCATCTTCATTCTCTGGTTTCAAGTTACTCGAAGGCATTGCATCTAGAACTCCCATAACTTGCGGTTCAAACCCCATATCAATCATCCTATCAGCTTCATCAAGAACCACATAATTACACTGATTCAGAACTATATAGCGCCTTTCTAAACAATCCAAAAGTCGACCTGGAGTGGCTATCACAACCTCACACCCTTGCCTAACCTTAAATCCCTGCTCTTCTATGGACTGGCCACCAACAATAGAAACAACTTTAATACCTAAATAGTGAGCAAATTTAACAGTCTCATCCTCAATTTGTTGTGCAAGCTCTCGAGTAGGAGCCATTACAACAGCATACGGCCCCTCCGCATCATTCTCCTCACTCATGGGAGGAAGCCTAGATATGTAAGTCAACATAGGAAGAACAAAAGCAGCTGTTTTACCAGAACCAGTCTCAGCAATGCCGATGACATCCCGCTGCTGAAGTCCAAGCGGGATTGCAGCCATCTGAATAGGAGACGGGGTCTTGTATCCAGCCCTATCCACAGCCTTAAGCAACTCGGTGGTGAGCTTACTCTCGTTCCAGCTCCTCATTGGCCGTGGAATCCTAGAACCCTTGTACGAAATATTGAAGTCCTCTCTAAAAATTCTCCAGTCCCTCTCAGTCATCTCTTCCAGCTTCTTGTCAGACCAATGCCTATCAACTCTCATATCGAATGTATCATACATGTCAGCAGCTTCCTCCTTCATCTTCTGAGTTGCTGCCTCGCCAGCAGTCTCTTCCATACCATCCTTCTTCCTGAGTTCATCCATAGTATCCTTTTCATTCTTGGCAGCGAGCTTCTTCTGCTCTCTACGGTCCATCCCCGCCCGAAAACCCCGCCCGAAAAGCAACCGTGCCTCATGAGGATTCTGGTACAGAACATTCATATCCCTGGAGGTGTCTTCTGTATTCTCCCAATCGAAAGAGAATCTAAATTTCTCACTAGGTTTAATCACACGCTTTTTTGCCTTCTTCGTCCCCAAATACTGATCCTTGATCAACTCGAGCTCTTTCTCACGCTCTCTATCCCTAGTCTTCAGCTCTCTTGACTTCGACTCCTCCTCCCGCTCCTTGTCTCTGTTCCGCCGCTCAGAATCGCGGTGGTCCCGCTCACGTTCACGCTCGCGATCTCTATCCCTCCGGTGGTCTCTATCCCTCTCTCGGTGATCCCTCTCACGGTCTCTGTCTCGCTCTCGATCTCGTTCGCGGTCCCGGTCCCGATCGGAGGATGACGGATGCTTGGAGGAGGCCTCGCCGGGGGAAGGGCGGCCGAGTTCGGCGTCGCGGCGTTTCTGTTCGGCTACCTCTTCCTCCCTGCGCTTGAGTGCTAACTGCTCGCGCTGGGCCTTGGTGAGGAAGACAGGTTTAGTGGCGGCATCGACCTTAGCTAGGCCGTCGGCAGATCGCTTCATGGTGGCGATAGAAAGAAACTGGGATTTGGCTAGGGCTTTGGATTTGGGTTACTCTACCACGGGGAGCGGTTGAAGTATCTAAAACTAATTTTCTTCTTTGGAGATCGAACACTTATCTATTGTATATGAATAAAGCTTGGAATACACGTTTAGAGCATCTCCAACCTCACATTCACTTTAAACAAAGTCAATCCACATGTCACACTAAATTATCTCCAATGGTGAGAGAGTCAAGAGTAAAAATAGGTGTCAAATTTTTAAATTTTATTGGGTGTCAATATGATGTAGGATTGAAGGTTTTCATTTTGAAGTTTGGTTCTCCAATGCAACTATCAAATTGTCACAAAATATCATTAAATTAAATATTGCATTTATGTTTCAAATTTAAAAATGGAAGGATATAATGATTAAAACTCTATATTTGTTAAGTTGTCAAATTGAAGGCTTCAAAGTGAGAGCATCTCCAACCCAAGCGTCACTTTGTAAAATGTCACTTGCCATGTCATATTGATTGATTTTTAGTCTTAAAATCATCTCCAATGCAAGTGTCAAATATGAGCATCAATATTACATGGCACAATTTTTAATTGGAAGTGTCAAGTTGAATGTCAATATATAGAGGGTCAAATTGACACTTTCACTTGCTATTTTAAGAGAATCAGTGGGACCTCTCATAAATTTAAATTTATCAAATTTAATTTTGTCCATTCAATAATTGACACATCATACTAACATTTTATTTGTGAAGGTTGGATTGGAGATGAAAAATTAAAAGACACTTTCAATTTTTTCAACTTGTTTACATCATATTGAAGTCCCAATTAAAACATGACATGTGGAAGAAGTGACTTTCAAAATTAACTTTTGGGTTGGAGATGCTCTGGGCATCAATATATATAGGGTGTAATTGACACCTTCAATCCACATCATATGCCACCTATGATTGACCCCTATATTGATGCTTGGGTTGAAAATGATTTTTGCAATTTCTCACTCTCAATCCTACATGTCAATTGATGTTTTTGAAAGTGAAGGTAGCATTGGAGATGCTCTAAGTGACTTTTTAAGTAAAAATCTTCTCCAATGCAAATGTCAAGTATGAGCCTCAATATGATGTGGCACACTTTTTAATTGAAAGTGTCAAATAGACCTACAATATTGAGAGGGTCAAATTGAGGTTTTCACTTCTATTTTTAGACATTGTTGTGGGACCTCTCATAAATGTAAATGATTCTAATTTAATTTTGTCCATTCAAAAATTAACACATCATACTAAAGTTTTGTTTGTGAATGTTGCATTGGAGATGAAAGTTAAAAGATCACCTTCAATTTGTTTGATTTTATTACATCATATTACATCTCCATTCAAAATGTGTCATTTGGACAAAGTGACTTTCTAAAGTGACTTTAGGGTTGAAGATGCTCTTATATTCTGATATACCAAGCAGTGGCAGATCTAGGATTTTGTACATGGGGTGCACCAATTTTTTTTTTAATGAATATATGATATAATATTTTTAGATCACTTAATATTCACTCATTGGGATATATTTTTGAAATTGAATTACAATCGCATCAAGAATAATATCTAAAACCAAATAAAACCCAAATTACACCTCTTTCTCATGGAAAAATAAAATGCCAAAATTACAATAATGTGAGCTGATCAAACCTTTTCAACCAAAAATTGCCAAAAATTATTCCATACTTGTACCAAAATTACTACTTGACATTAATATCTATATAATTAATTTCTATACTACTTTTTAACCTTCAAAAATAACAAACAGTGTCATTATAATATTTAGTAATCAAATAAAGGATACTTCACTTCAACAACCATAGTAAGTCAAGTTTCTAGTACAATTCAAATTCTCTAATCATTTTCAGTAAATAATAATATTTTTTTAGCTTTTTGCAGAGGATATAGCTTTGCAAGAGTCAATTTAGATTTTAAAAAATTAGACGAGTGGAAGTAAAATCAATAAAAAAGTTGGGTTGATGTAAACAATTAAAATAGTTTGTAAAATTCGAAAAAGTAATTAAGAAATCAGCTTGCGAATGAAGAGGTGTATCCATTTTTAAGATTTTAAATTAGCCTAGTAAAATTTTAAAAGCAAAAAAATAAAAATAAATAAATTGTGGGGTGCACGTGCATCCCGCGTTACCACGTACATCCGCCCCTGATACCAAGGTCTGCTTCATAAACATGGAAACAAGTAGGTCCTTGATTTGCAATTTCTAAAAAACTATATATTCACACGCGCGTCTTTGGAAAGCATCATGCGCTTATTTTAAAAGTCATTGGACCCAGCGCATTTTTTATTTAGAGCAAAACCTCCGCGTACCCCCCGAGTTCTTAGGTATGTATTAATATACCCTTAAGTTCTTCAAAAGTGCTAATTTACCCCTTGACCGATGAAGACTTTTTAAACAGCAACACCGATGTGTTTTATTGATCAAAATCCGGCCAAAAGAGTTTTAAAAAGACAAAATCACCCTTCGGTGATATTTTTGCCCTTGTTCACATAACTTGTGAACAAGTTATGCTAGTGTCAGAGTCATGCTAGTGTTGAATCCGTTCGCACCTCGTCATAAAGCCACTCGCCAGAGTCATGCTAGTGTTGAATCCGTTCGCACCTCGTTATAAAGCCAGTTTTATGTGTTCTAAAACTGATTCTCGCCGGAGCCTTGCTAGTTTTGAATCAATTTGCACCTCGCCGTAAAACCAATTTTGTGTGCTTCTAAAACTGATTCCCTCCAGAACCATACTTGTTTTGGATCGAGCTATGCACTATTCGTGTATGGTTTCTTGAGTGGGTAAATAAAGGACCATAATGCTTTCCAATTTGAAGCGTCTTGGTTCAAGGATTTCGGGGTAAGATTTGTGATTTCAGAGTGGCCAAAGAAGTAAACGAAGAAACTAAGCAAGTTTAAGGTGTGCCGGAATATTGATCGAGCAAATTTAATGGAATGGTCGGAAGGTCTCGGCCACGGGATTCAAGAACCCCCCTTGAAGTAATGGCAACCACGTACAATTAATATGATCTCCAAGTCACAATAAGATCTCCAATTTTAAGGAATGGTGGCCACTTCATCATTTTCCTACCTAAAACCCTCGAGGGAGGAAACGAAATGACCCGATTTTATTTTTAAATTTTTATTGAAATTAGAATAAGGTCATACTGGTAATTTTATAGGGTAAACATGTTTGACCGATGGAAAATCAAGTGGAATTACATATTAGGGGCATATGAGCACTTTTCAAGAACTGAGAGGTATATTAATATACCCAATAAACTCAGGAGTACGAGAGAACTTTTTTCTTTTATTTATTGTACCTTGTGCTGCTTTTTTTTTAACCTTATTTTATGCTAATTTTGTTGACCTTGTATCTTATTATTTTATTTATGTCAGCTTAACTCCTTCATCATAATTTTAAAATGTTCATGTTTTAATTTAAAACATTTATGTTTATGTTTAAGTTTAAAATTTCCATTTTAAAATTATAATTTTGATGAACGTTCATGTTTAACTTATAACCTTAAAGTTTTATGTTCATGTTTTAACTTATAACCTTTATGTTTAACTTTAACTGTTAATGTTTTAACTTATAACTTTTACGTTCATGTTTTGACTTATAACCTTTTTGTTTAACATTAAAATATTCATGTTATAATTTTGATGTATATTCATTTTTCATAATGTGTTAAAAATTTAATGTTTTAACTTATAACCTTCATGTTTAAATTTAAAATGTTCATATTTTAACTTATAACCTTAAAGTTTTATGTTCATGTTTTAACTTATAAACTTTATGTTTAACTTTAAAATGTTCATGTTTTAACTTATAACTTTTACGTGACTTATAACCTTTAGGTTTAACATTGAAATATTCATGTTTTAAACCTTTATGTTTTATGTTCATTTTTAATTTATAACTTTTATGTTTGAGTAAAATGTTCATGTTTTAACTTATAACGTTTATGTCTTGTGTATTCGTGTTTTGACTTATAACTTTATGTTTAACTTTAAATTGTTCATGTTTTAACTTATAACTTATAACTAAGATAGCTAACTCTGGAAATTTGTCTATTCTTGATGCTCCCACAAAATTGAAAGGTTTTTTACACCTTGATAAGATAGGGGTTCCTTATGTGAGGTTTTCCTCTGTTTAGTTTTCTCTAGATTACTCCCCACTTTAATCTTCTTCGAATACATTGATACTGCTTTAGTCCATTTTATTGCAGACTGGGGAAGACCCTTTGGAATTGTTTTCCAAAGATGGTGCTACAATGGAGCAGCCCTGATTTCTGCTGGTGACTTTTCTGAGCGGCACCCGAAATTGTATTAGCTTGGTGCCTGTACTAGTACTCTCCTCCACACAAAATGCCTTTGCAATCCTTTTCTTGGTTGATCTGTTTTTCAACCTGGGCTCGGCTTGGGTTGATTAGCACACAAGCTCGGACTGACGACTGCTTATGGCTGCTGAGTGGCACGGAGAGCATAATTCATAGTATATAGTATTATCCATATTCATTGGATTGGGCATATATGCTCTTCCTACCATTCTTTTGGAAGCAAATTTTGGCTTCGGAGTTTGTATACTCCTCTACTAGTTTTACTAAGCTCTTTGCTTATGGCTATTAGCTTCTTCATAACGGATTTGGCCTCTTGGCTATGTAATTTATTTGTGATGGGCTTGGGATCCCTTAACAAGATTCCTACCACTTAATGTGGTTTTGTAAATTAAAAAAAAAAACTTATAACTTTTACGTTCATGTTTTAACTTATAACGTTTATGTTTAAGTTTAAAATTTTCATGTTTTAACTTATAACATTTATGTTTTATGTTCATGTTTTGACTTATAACCTTTATGTTTAAGTTTAAAATGTACATGTTTTGAGTTATAACTTTTATATTTTATGTTCATGTTTTAACTTATAACGTTTTATGTAAACACCATATCTTTTACCTTATAATATTAACTTTTACTATTAATAATATGGCCCTGTTTACTAGAGCTTATTTTTTGCTGTACCGAACTGAACTGAAATAATTTTAAATATATTGAACTGAACTGAAATAAATATAAATACATTTTTATATTATTTAAATATTTTTTTAAGGCAAAAACCACCATTGGTGGTAGGAGCTTATTTATGGGTTCCTAAGCCCATATTATTTAAATATAAAAATACGTTGAGGTGATATAATCTGAACTGAATTGAGTTAAATATCATCAAATTATAATGCAGATGATATGAACTTATCTAAACTAAACTGAATTGTTCTGAACTGAAGAAATATATTGAGAAATATATTGAGATGAATATTATAGCCATGTATTTTTCAGGGGATATGAGTGATTGAGTTGTATATCATAATATTATTATATTAAAGAGGATATGAGTCATTGAGTTGTATATCATAAAATTATATTTAAGAGGATATGAACTGAACTGAATTGTTCTAAACTGAACTGAACTGAAACAAACTGAACTGACCTAATTCCAAATTGTCATATAATGAAGACATATTATATTTGGTTGAGTCGATTTAAATGAATCACGATTCAAATAATTATATTGAATGTATAAAAAGTAAAGGTTATGGTATATTAAAGAAATATATTGAGTTGAATATCATAGCCATGTATTTTTCAAGGGATATGAGCCATTGAGTTGTATATCATAATATCATCCCTAAAGGGAACTTGAATAGTTATTCACTTCAAAAAGTGTGTGGAATAAACGACGTCATTTCGTTTCGTATAAAAGTAACATTATTTGCCGTCAATTTTTTAAATATAGTAAATTAAAAATTGGACATATAATGATATATATCATAAGCCGTCATTTTATAAATATAGTAAATTTTATACGCGTCATTATGGTATAAATTATGTATATACCATAATTTATTGATTACCATCCGTCATTTTTTTAAATATAGTAAATTTATTGTATGAGCTCTTAAGATGTTAACATTTTTTTGTCAATATATTTTAAATATAGTAAATATAAAATTGGATTCTTGGTTAATTCCATAATTTAATTATTCCAATACCCGTTAAATTCCAATTTACCAATATTGATTATGGTATTAAAATATCATCGAAACTGTATATAACATGAATTTCCAACTCACATAGTATAATACCAATACAATAATAGATTCTTTGGGTTATTAATGTTTTTTTTGTAAGGCTAAATGGACAACAATATATATTCTTGTGATTATTTACCTAAATATATCAATTAAACATAGATAAAAAAATATATTGTTGTACCAACGCATCCCTCAATCCATTAATGATGGTTGATAGCACCCTAAATCCATCATCTTTCGGTTTTGGGTATGATGAGGTTGAAAGTGTTAGAATATACGGTAATATATTGTTTAGCTGTACATATATTTCATTTCCTTATTGTACATCAATGTCCTATATATATGATGAATACTAATGGCGAACCCCAAGTGGGATTTCATCAATGTTTTTCAAGGGTATGGTACTAGGAATCATCAGTTCCAGGTTAAGGTTTACAGCCTCAAATTCATACGTTGGAGGGATAATGTCAATATATTGAGGATGATATCAGCATAAGGCCATAAGTCTGATTATGTATTCGGGTGTTTTCGCTGATTAGGTATTCAGGTGTTTTCGCGAACGACGTGCACCGGCAAATCCACGAGCTGGAAGAAGTGTTACGCTACCTTTGCCATAACTTTTGAAAAGATCCTTAGAATCTCATAAAGGTGGTCGCGGAGTGTCTCAGTTTGATCCAATATCAAAGGAACTTGGATATATGATGTCGAGTGTTTTGAGTTGTGGATGAAGGAATATTGGACAAGACTTAGGTTGCAACACGTGGCTGCAGGTATTACAATGAGGAGAGTTTGTTTGATGGCACGACAGTGAAGCTGTCGATCGGATTCTTGAAATTTCGGAGTGAAAACGAAGATAAAATGGTTTAAGTGCTTAGTTTTTCTTCATCTATATGCTTATATAGGCAGAAAGCAAAAGATCTCATCAGTTTTATGCTTATATAATGGTTTGGCTAAACAATCACTCTTTGAGAAGAAGGATGAACATCATTACCAACCATCTAACTGGATCCCAAGACCTGGTTTGGAAAAATGGTAATTCTTTAATATCTACCTAATTATTTCAAAGCACAAAGATTACCTATTTATAAATGGGTAGGTAAATATTTCTTTACAAGATTTATGATCGCCTTGGAAAAATAATTGAGATAATCTATATTTATATAATCAGTTACTGTCCAACAATATTTAAAACTCCAGATACCAAAATTAGTTGATCATGGATCAAAGAATCCTTATTATAAAATTGGTCTAGGATTATTTACTGTCTATAACAATAATTTAAATATGCTAATTTTATTTTTGTAATCCAATTAATTGACATCTAATTACCTAATAATATAAGGAACACTCCCAACATTTGTTTAGACTTTTTTATCGGGACCTTTTTTTTTCGAAAAATAGAGTATATACATTCTAGCTTGGTAAACAATTAAGAATAGAGTACATATATTCTAGGTAAGTAAAAATAGAGTATATATATTCCATAAAAAAATAGAGTATATACCTACAACTATGACCACCATTCTTAGTTTGGTAAACAGTTAAACATATATTCTACCTATAACCTAACGTTTATAGGGACTTTATTTCTACTATATCCTGTTATTTTGATAATATGCAATATTTACTTTCACTAATTGTAAATTATTATTTATATATACAATCAATTAGAAAGAAAAATTTTTGATAGAAACAAGTATTTCTACTTACTATTTGTTAAGTAATTCTTATTTTCAAAATATCAAAAAAATATTTCTATTCCTCAAATAAATTTAAATATATTTAAGTTCAATTCAGTTCAGATAAAAATAAACTCTAAAAAACAGACCCTAAGCACACCACGCAACGCGTGGTGGAATCACTCTAGATGTTTAGAATTTCATTTGTAACAAGTTTTGGGTTGGGTTGGATTCAATGTTGTGAAGCATAATTGTTTAGAATTTCATCTGTAATTAAAGTTCATTTTTCTGTTCTGTGCAATATGAAGGTGTTCATAATTGTTTTGTGATTCCTTTCTTTATTATTAGCAATTAAACGGATTTTGTATTTTAAATTTGGTGAAATTAAATACTTTCATGTTTTGTTATGTTTGAGTATATTATTATTATTGTTTTGCAAAAACCGATTCTTTGTTGGCATTATATTTTTATATATCTTTGTGCTTGTGTTTGATGTTGGTTGGATTCTTTCTACTAAATTTTGTTTTTGAATTTTTCTTGATATAGGGTTTGATTTGAAAGCTTTCTTAATAATTAGCAATTTCATTTAGATTCCTCAAATGTTTGAATGGGTACTATGTTATGTTTATATAACTCTATTTTTCGTTTTGATGATGATTGTGCTAGAAATGTAAATGTTACTGCACTGTGCATATTATGAAATAGTTTGTTTAACCTAAATTTAACGTATGTAAATACATTTGTTTTATTTATTGAATTTTATATATTATATATTTAGATATATACACTATTTTGAGTATGGAATATTTTCATTTTACCAGACTAACTGCAAAGATTGATTTTTTTTAAAGTCATTGCTAAGAATCTAAGATTGATTTATTTTTAACTAATTGTTTTGAGGAAGCTAACACAATCACACAATCTACAGCTTTGTGGATGTGCTCTGAAAGTTAAAAAGGAAACTCAATATTGGATTTCATAATAACTAATTTTCTTATTGACTTTACCATAAATATACCAGCTCAAATCCGTCAATGTTCATGCTAGCTTATGTAATGGTTAATTGGTGTTCAGATTTGTTGGTTTAGGGTTCAGCTGTATTCAATGGATGCCTAGAAAAATATGATGCGCGATGGAGTTTTTCCTAAATATATACTACCGTGAAGATTTTGTTGACGGTTAAATATTGAAGATTAAGCAAGGAAGACTCATTCATGAATGAGGAGTTCTTAAGAAAAATAGTTATGTTTTTCAATTGTATAAAAATAATAAACGGTAGGATAATTATAATAATTTGAATTAATATACAACGATAAAACTTCATAGAAAATTGAAACTTATTTAAAAAGTGTTCAAGTACACGTTAAATATATTTTGTTTGGTTCAGTTCGTTTGAAATAGAATAGGAATATTTTGTCTATTAGGCTTGGGAGATGATTCATTATTACATTTACTAGAGTTTTAATTAATTTTTTAAATTTCATTTCGTTCAATAATATAAAACATATAATATACATATATATTATCATATTTTCAAAATTTGGTTTGATTTCACCTAATATTTCATATTACTATGTTAGTACAAATGCTACAATCATTAAAATTTATTATATAAATTAAAATATTTAGATAGTTATTAAAAAGTGATCAAATATACTGCACAACGTGCGGGTGAGCCCAACTAGTTATATTAAAGAGGATATGAGTCATTGAGTTCTATACCATAAAATTATATTTAAGAGGATATGAACTGAACTGAACTGAACTAAACTAAAACGTACTGAACTGAGCTAATTCCAAATTGTCATATAATGAAGACATATTATATATGGTTGAGTCGATTTAAATGAATCACGATTCAAATAATTATATTGGATGTATAAAAGGTAAAGGTTATGGTATATTAAAGAAATATATTGAGTTGAATATCATGGCCATGTATTTTTCAGGGGATCTGAACTAAATTAGACTGAACTGATATGAATTGAACTAAAATAAAAATAATATATTTTCATTTGCTATTAATGAATGCTCATCTTCATACAAAAGGAAATTTGATGAACTGAACTGAACTGAATTAAATTTAAATTTATTTAACTGAACTGAACTGAAAAAATTTAAATTTACTGAACTGAACTGAACTGAAATAAATTTAAATTTACTTAACTGAACTGAAAAAATTTAAATTTACTGAACTGAACTGAACTGATCTACATATAAGCTCTGGTAAACAGGGCCTATAAAGTTATATTTTTATCTTTACTATAAATACCACACCTTCTACTTCATAATATTAACTTCTTTTTTTATCTTGGATAAAAAATAATAAAAACACAATAATACATGGACTTTGTTGCCGATTAGGACAACACTAGAGTATTCTTTATAGGAGATTCTCTACTTCTAGAATTGATCTGATCCACCAAACTCTTAGCACAAATCCACGCAAATCCAACCTCATCTACCAAACTCTTATTAACACTGCGACCTCCCTTGTACAGTAAAACCACCACTCCTCATCATCTTCCAGTTTTCTCCATTTCATCCCCAACGAATGTAATACTAGATTTTGTTGTGAACTTACACAGTATTCAACTCGCACGGTACAACCGTACTCGGTGGTGCCGGAATATTCGTCAACTACCTGAACGACGACAACATCCCCTCCTCAACTTCAAGTCATACTCGGTCGAAGCTGAATCAGAGCTTTACTACATATTCCGGTGAAGTAAACTTAGGCGAGCAGGAATTCAAAAGCTACGCTACGGATTCCAGCACCCAGCGCGTGCGTATCGCGTGACTTTTTGAATTTGTCAAAATTTGCAAAATAGTCCCTCTGTGTTTTTGTTCTTATACAATATTAGTAGCTTAATCCTTGGTCTATATTATTTAGAATATAGACGGTCTACTCAGAGACGACTCTATATATATAATAAATTATTTTAAACTACTAAATTATTTTCTAAAATCCATTTTAGTTTAAGACAACACAAAGCATAAACACAAAACCATGACCCCTAATTGCAGATCTCATTTGTTACCAATTTACTAAAATGTCCCTATTAAAATTTGCCACTAATAACTATATTATTTACGGGTATTATACAGACAATCGGGCGTGTATGAGCCGAGTTATAATTCGATATTCATCCCCACTCACTTACCTGAGTTTAAAACTAACCTTCATACCCGCCTCATTTAAAAAACACACACCTCATACTTGCCCTATTGGATCGGTTGGCGAGCGGGTATCCAACAAATCCCCGCCGAGTGTCATCTCTATTCACCACACCTTTGTGTGAGGCCTAACGGCTAGTCTTAGGATTGTAATAAGAATATAAAATTTAAAAGTTCAGACCTTTCTCTTTTAAAACAATGAAAAAATAAAAATGAGTGAGACTCTACATCATCATTAACAAAATGATTTAGGTCACTTCACTTCAACTCAAAAAAGACGAGGATTATTTTATCGAATTGAAACTTGACTTTGCCCCAACCTTCGTATGGATTTTTTTTTTTTGGGTGAAACCACCATTGATGGAGGGATGTATATTGGCTTCCCCATACCTTTAAAGACAAAGCAAGAAAATAAATAGTACAAGAACCGCATCAAAAGATGGCGGTTGAAATAGAAATCCAAAAGGATTCTATTGGTGTAAATAAACTTTACATGAACCTAAGTTAGCTTCCAAAAAGAATGAGCTATCCTAACTATATACCCATTCTATGCACTAAGAGCCTAAAAAGTGAGAGGCCTAATGAGAAGAACTCTTAAAATCCACTTGCTTGTTAGAGAATCTGAAGCGCGAGGCAACTTAGACTCAAGTCAGCCTATGGATAAAGGCTAGATCACAGAAAGCAGTCTCAGTTTTTGAGATAAAAAAGAAGCACCATGGATTGGCATGTTGGTGCAGCTAAGAAAGTCCCCAGTGAAGATGAGAAATCAACTGCTGAGTGGGGAAAATGCTCCCTTGGAAGGGTTCATCAGAAGAGTTGAAAGCAGCTCCTGCTACCATTGCACAACAGAAGCCCATTGTGTTGAAAAATTTGCTTCCATCATTACCTGAGAAAACAAACAAATTGATTAAGTAGCATCCACTCTGGAAATCCTCATAGTAGGTGTTCTCATCTGATCAAGTCTAATTAAACCTTGAATCCTATCAGGTAAAGAGCCAAAAGTAAAAGAAGCATCATGTTGGGAATCTAAGCACATCTTAGCAATAGCATCTGCAGCATGCATATTAGCTTCCCTATGGACATGAATGAGTGAGTATGGAGAAATAGATTGGTGAATCATATCAGATAATTGAAACAATCTCCAATGGGCAGTAATAGGATTGAGTACTGAGGAGATGACATTTAGACAGTCAGATTCAATAATAATAGGTTCAGAGATTCCACTACCATATCTGACAGCTAAATGAATTGCTTTAATTTCTGCTTCCAATGGTGACTGAGCAGAAATAAAATACCTGTGGGCAGCAATAAATCCCCCTCTGTTATCTCTAATAAGGACACTAATACCAGCATGAAGGGATGAAGAAGACCAAGCAGCATCAACATTAAGCTTAAACCCAGAAGTAGGCTTCATCCAGGCTATTTTAAAATCTTTGACTTTGGTGGTCTTTTTAATAAAGGTAAAAAACTATGATCAGCAATTTCAATGTCAATAGCTGATGATATATAAAGAGGTTTAGCAGAGAACATGAGAAAAATGAGGTTTTTGATCTGACTCAGCACAAAAGATGGATTGGCTGGGACATTTTCAAAAAACCATTTATTCCTAGATTTCCACAATATCCAGCAAGTGACAGAAGGTGAAAGCCTTATGATCAAGTTATGAAATGCACTAATACCACTATAAGTAAGATAGAAAGATAGTCTTTCCCATATTGATGAGAATCTTCTATCATGGATACCCATAAAAGCATGCATAGTACTCCACACAGATAATGAGAAGTCACATGAATTATAAAAATGATCTAGGGAATCCTCACTACAGCACATAAAACATTTTGAAAGCAGAATGATATGCATGGATTTCAAGATAGTATCAAAAGGTAGAAAATAGTTAATCATCTTCCAAATAAAAACAGAGATTTTTCTTTCTAGTCTAGGGTTCCAAAGATTGTGAATAGAAGAGATATTACCCCTTGACGCTTTTAGCAACTGATAGGCTGATTTGAAAGAAAAATTTCCTTTGATGTCAAGCTTCCAAACTAGTCTGTCATCTCTATGAGTATGAAGTTCAGTTTCCTGCAATATAGAGAGAGTGTCAGTGGTAAGATGACTAGATAGTTGTTGCATAAAATGGGGTTTTTTATTTACAAAAACTGCAACAGAGCTATCTATGGGAATATTTGTCAGGGCAAGATCACATTGATCAATGAGAGGACCAGTATCC
The DNA here is from genome assembly GCA_963678965.1 of Cruciata laevipes. NCBI lineage: Eukaryota > Viridiplantae > Streptophyta > Magnoliopsida > Gentianales > Rubiaceae > Cruciata > Cruciata laevipes. Next base: position 13,197,075 of record OY787639.1, read on the forward strand.
AACCAACTCCAAGACCAAAAATTACACTCTCCTTCACCAATAATGACTCTGCTATTAGTTTTAGCCCATGGGCTGATTTTACAAATTCTTTTCTAATTAGCAGAGGTTTGGTAAGAGACAGATAATGATGCCATAAAATGTGTCCACATAGCATTTGCATTCTTAAATTTCCACCAAAGCTTGGCAGAGCAAGTTTCTATGATGGTGTGGATTGATCTAAAACCAAGACCATTTTGAGAAATTGGAAGGCAGAGGTCATTCTATTTTCTCCAGGTTTTCTTAGGTTTGAGATCAATCTCACCCCAAAAGAAGATACTCAGCTTTCTTTCAATTTTTTTTTATAATCTGTTTAGGTGTAACACAGACAGACCAGATATGCTGAGGCATGACATAAATGCAGGTGTTAATCAGAATGATCTTACCCCTAGTTGAAAGCCATTCATTTTTCCAATTAAACAGTTTTTGATCAATGGATTCAAGCAGAGGTAGAAAATGAGAGTTAAGAGCTTTACCTTCGAAAATAGGGACACCGAGATATTTAAAAGGAAAACAGCCAATTTTCATCTCTAAAGTCCTTTTGATCTCACTAGTAGCAGAAAGAGAAGCATGCTTGCTAATAAAAATATCACTCTTATTGTAGTTAATCTTCTGACTAGTTACTTCTTCAAATTTAGCAAGAAAAGCCTTGAATCTAATCAGAGTTAACTTGCTAGCATTTAAAAATACAACTGTGTCATAGCATAACTTAAATGAGAGACATGCATGACAGAGGCAGGAAGTTCAAAGTATTGCATTTTTCCATTTCAAAGGCAAATGATAAACTTCTAGTGAAAGCCTCAGAGAAGATATTGAAGAGAAAGGGAGAAAGAGGGTCTCCCTGCTTTATACCTCTTGTTGGTTGAAAGAAACCAACTGGCTTACCATTTATGAGTACTGAGAACCAGGCATGGGAAAGATTTCGCATTATAGAATAGATAAAATGACCATGGAATCCAAATTTCATCAGAACAGCCTGCAGAAATCTCTATTTAACCATATCAAAAGCCTTTTTTAGATCAAGTTTAATGATACAGTTAGGATCTCTACTTTTTCTATCAAGAAATCTAGTCATTTCTTGAAGGAAGATGACATTATCAGAAATGTCTCTACCCTTCATGAAAGCAGATTGATGAGGGGAGATGATTTTAGACATTAAGGGTTTTAACCTCTCCATTAGAAGCTTAGAACAGATTTTATTCAAAACATTGGAGAGGCTAATAGGCCTCTATAGTCATCAAAAGAGATAGGGGTCTCTTTTTTAGGGATTATGGTAATCCAAGTGCTAGATATTCCTCTTGGAATATCCTTACCTAGTTGAAACTCAGTCACTGCCTCAAGAAGATCAATAGAAATAGTGTCCCATGACTTAATAAAGAAATTGCCAGTAAAACAATCAGGGCCAGGACTACTATTTTAATTGAGTGAGAAAACAATATTTTTGAGTTCAGGAAGAGTGACTGGACTAAGAAGAGCAAGATTATCCTCACTAGAAATGAGCTTGGGGATTTTGCTTAGAAAGTGTGATTGGAAGTGATCACTGTCTTGATCATTCTCATCAGAAAGGAGGTTTTGATAATATTGAATAGCTTCACTTTCAATATCAACAATATTATCTAACCACACACCATCTGTGCTTTTAACCTTGGTGATATTAAGCCTATTCTTTCTTTCCTTTACAGAATGATGAAAGAATTTGGTGTTATTATCCCCATCTTTAAGCCATTTTATTCTGAATTTTTGTTTCCAAAAATGTTTTTGTTCATAGACTGCTCTAGTGAGTTTAGCTTTGGCATGTTTTAATTTTAAAAGTTCCTCAAGAGAGTTATCCAGATCATAGACCTTTTCCTGATCCTCTAACTCTCTCTGCTTTCTCAACATTTTCATGCACATTGCCAAAATGCTCTTTGTTCCAGACTTTAAGTACTTTCTTTAACCTTATCATCTTAAGGAAAAAGCAAAGCATGCCTGATTCATTTAATGGAAAGTTCCAGCTGTCATGAATTACAGAAGAAAATTCAGGTCTCCTGTACCAAGTATTCAAGAACCTAAAAGGTCTAGGTGAAGAAGGCATATGGCTACCTATAGTGAGTAACAGTGGGTTGTGATCAGAGGTTGCTCTATTCAAAATTTGAATAGAGGAAGATGGAAATTTGGAGCTCCACTGTGAGGAACACAAACCTCTATCAAGTCTCTGTCTGGTAGGATTTCTTAGCCTCATGTTACTCCAAGTAAAGAAGTTACCCACTGTATTGATTTCATTTAAAACCAAAGAGTTTATGAAGTCATTAAAGTCTCTAATACTCCCTGGTTTAGGAGTAGAAAGGCCTTTATATTCATTCACAGAGCTAATGGCATTAAAATCCCCAATCAAAATAGAAGCAGTATGGTTAAAGGATAGAAGAGAGGACCATAGATCCTTTCTACCATTTCTAGTTCTTAAACCATAAACAAAGAAAGCATCCATATCATTGGCAAGAGCAAGGCAATTAATATTAACATGTAAGAACTGTAAATGGTCCTGAATGAGTGCTAAATGGATATTGGATGACCAAAATATCCAAATTTGACTAGAGCAACCATACATACAATTATCATAATGAAATAATTGTCTATAGTGGTCACATTTTAGATTATCATGCATTGGTTCTATGATACAAGCAAGTTCAAATTTATGCCTAATTGTCAATCTATCAAGTGAAGTTTCCATACCTCTAGTGTTCCAAACCAAAAATTTATTGGTGTGATTCATTGGGAAACTTCATTAGAGCTTTTTGACCTAGTCATGATCTTATTTAACTAGGTTACATATGAATCATTTTTGGATTTAAATGCTTTTTGATTTTTCCTAGATTTCTTCTGATTTTGCGCAGGAATGGTGATAAGGTTATCAAGACTCACCTGAGAGGAACTTACCCCATCTCCCTGTTGTGCTTGAGTATCCAGTGGAGACTCTGAATCACCTGTATCCTCAATTTCATGATCCTGCTCTTCATCCTCAGCGGCTAAGACATGGAACCTGTTTTGATATTTTTCTGCTGAGAGACAAAAAACTTTTTAGCTGCTGAAAGGGTATTGAAAGGTGAGAAATACTTACTCTGTTTAGATAAGGAGAGATTATCATCCCTAACTTTTCCTTTTCCTTTCTTGTTGATAGGATCAGAGTTAGGGGTAAAAATCTTTGTGTCTTATCTTTGATGAGAGATGAGAATTGAGAATCAGGCATTTGCTGTGGTGAACCATAGATAGACTCCTCAGGAGATAAGAGTGTAATAGAATCAGAATTTGAGGATATGGCCACCATTGTGTTAACAGGAGCTGAATGCTCCAAATCAGAAGGCTTCTCAACAAAATTTTGCTGATTTTGAGGAACCTGGGAGATTTGCCGATCTTGCTAAACATCATTCTTTCTCAGGAAGAGAAATGGAAGCAAAGAGGACATGGAATGAGGTTCTGAACATTTAACAGCGGTAGCAGAGTCCAATTGGGTAGGCTTAGGGACAAAGACCTTATTCTTTTGAGGTTTGTGAAATTTGTGAGCATTGATGGTCTTAGATTTCTCCTGAGCAATGACACCAGAAGGTCCAGCTTGTTGGTCTGTGGTTTTCTTTGAATCATCTGAGACCTTCTGTGGGGCTTTTTCTTAAGTAGGGATGGTATCAGAAATAGGATTTTTAGGCTTCTTAAGCTCAGGGTGAAGATAGATGCAGTGTTCATCAAAGTGTCCAATACAATTGCAATTGAAGCAGTAGGTAGGGAGATTCTCAAATTCAATAGGGAGTTTCTCAACTCCATATTCAACACCATCTTCTTCAATGCCTACTCTAATGTAAGAGGGGAGTTTTTGCTTCATATCTACCTCAACACACAATTTAATTACTGATGGCCTAGAGAGGTTAGAAGTGGCAACATCCATCTTGATAAATTTGCCTATCTGATTTCCCATAGACTCAATCATAAGAATATTGTAGAAAAAGATTGGTACCTTTGGGATGCTGACCCACACTGGTACAATAGAAGATTCTGAATTAGGAGAGACGTCCATAGTCCACTTTAACACTTTCATAGAGGCACCACTGAAGATCCAGTTGCCCTTGAGCCATCGACGCTGATAGTCTTCCTTTTCTTGAAAATGAATCAGGACATGTCTGTAATCGATCAAGCCAATTTGATATTTTCCTTTGAAATCAACTGATTTGAATGCTTCCTGGAGAGCTTCCATATGAGGTTTACCCCTAGTAAACTTGCCGATGAGGGCATTCTGATAGTGCGAGGCTAGATTCTCTGCATCTTTGCGGTTCACGATACAGGTAACCTCACCCTTGTAGAGGGGTCAGAATGGTTGCAGCGGGGGAGGTCTGTTGTCCAGAACTTGAAGAAAAAGTTTTATTCCGGCCTTGTCCACCGCGTTGAAGCGGAGGCGCCGCCATAGGAACGGTGGCGTTGTGCCCCTATATGACCGTTATACTGTCAGAACGGTCAGATTGGGGGAAAAAATGGTGGTGAAAAGCTGAACAGTGATCGGAGAATTTGGGGGTTTTAGAGAGAAGCGGGAGCATTAGTTTCTAGAGAGAGAAGTTGACGTTAGTTTGAACCTTCGCATGGATGTAAATTTAAAGGTTCGGACCTCACTCATTTTTTCATTATTTTGGAGCAACACCCCTCTATTGCAACAAACTAGGGCATGACCCCTCTCTTTTTATTTTTTTCTGGTTATTTTGGTTGCGGGTTTAGAGATCCTTAATATACTTTCCTCCACTCGTAAAGTGGTTTTTAGTTTTCACATTAACAAAATTTAAAATTTACAAAATTTTAAAATTGACAATTTACAAATTTTAAACAGGGACTTTCCATTTAATTGCAAAATTTTAATGAGATATATTTCAACACAACATTATAATGGACTATATTTAGCTCTTTTCATCTATGTTGGTCTCAAGATGAAATAAGAATGGTATGAGGCAGAACGACTTGTAGAAAAAAAAGGACTCGCAAAATATGAGTTTAATTTTAGAGTGTGAAAATGTACCCGGGTTATAAGTCGATATCCATTCCCACTCATTAGAGCGTGGGAAAAAAATACTTTATAATCTCAATTATCTAAATTTATTCAATAAATAATGTTAATATCCCATATCACCAAATATAATTTAAAAAGGAAAACAGATTAGAGAGAAATATATGTCTTTGCAAACCCCACTTGAAGTCAAGGTGTACACTTGAAGTGCCAAATACTGACATAATCAAACACTTTAGCAACAAATTTACAAATGGTGAAAATCAATTTTCATTTAAAAAAACTGCATCAGAAAACGATTATCAATTCCTTCCTGAAATCCTTTTGAAGGAAAAATAGTGGTACTCATATCATTAAAATTTAAAGGTAATACATAATTTTGGTAGGTCTGGAACACTTCCACAGATAGTTAAACGACTATAACAAAAATTGCTAACTGAAGCACTAACATTTTTATCACAGTTTTTGTTGCAAATTTAACCATCAACTTGAAGCAATATATCATTGAAATATCATTAAATGTTATAGTTTTGAATTTTTAGTAACATGTATTATATATATACACACATATATATTATAACTAAAATTATTGATGATCAAACTTGTCGCAAATAGTATTCTATTGAGGTGATATTAATTACTATGAAATAGAGAGTAATAAAACTGTCTACTAGTCTCATACATTGTGAGGTTAGCCTCCCACAGCTCATCTGTGAACTTATCAATTTAGAATATTGAATCACTGGCTACCAACTTTATGACATTATGCCACTTTACATACTCGAAAAGTATTCGGAAAATAATTATGATGATAGAAAGTATCTTCTGCTTCAAGATGAATGATTATTGTTGTGGTCATCTCGTTTTGTGAGTGAAACAAGATGATTGTGGTTGAACCTACATATTTTACCAAAAATAAGTATCTAACATAAATTTTATCAGCCAAGAGTCGATTTTAAAAAATAAATTACTTTAAAATCTTACAAGTCCATGCCACACTAGTAATTCATCATCCCTATAAACTCTACAATATGTGTATAAACCAACAGTAGCGATTCATCAATCTCACACACCCCAACATACTATGAAATCTGTATACAAACTGACACATACAAACGCTTGTGATAAGTGTTTTTAAAGACTCATCAATATAAACACATTTCACCCCATTGTGATCTACTTCTACATTCAGAGGTGGGCACCCTAGTAAAAGAAAAAAATGCAATTCCACACAACTACAACGAAGAAGGACATAATCCATAGACATTAGACACAGAATCTCCAGTTTCAGAGACTCTCAATTACCCGACGGGAAAAGAATCTCGATCACTTCTGAAATCTTTATACAAACCGACACTCATCCATCACATTGAGACGCTTTTTCCAGGCCAAAAAGCTTCAAACATCCGTTGATCTTATTCATATAAGCAACTCTGTACAAATGCAGTGTTAATTTAACAATCATAAAATGTCACGAATATTAAAAAGGTGCAATCTTGAAGGTTCCTTTATCAACAATTTTGAAGTAGATTTACCATCAAAACTGAAACAAATAAATTATGTACACAAAATTATTAATGATACAAGTAAATTAACCAAAACATTATCGAATAATATTTTATCAAAATTAAATTAGCACAGTGTCCACCATAAAATACCAAGACCTTGTAAATTAGTAAATTTTAACTTAAGTTGAGTAAAAGTGCAATTTGCCTAAAATATTCACATTTGTCATATGCAAAACTAGTCTCATTTTATAATGTCATATGCACTTCATCATATGGATTATGAAAAAAAGTCAGTGCTATTGCTTCAAACCACTAGTACTACTCAACTTGTTTTGCATTAGGTATGTTGTGTTGAGAAAATGACAGAAATAGTACATACTTTTTGATGAAATAACAGGTTTGGTGTTCTCTTTTATAAAATGTTCCCAAAGCATTCCCAACTCTTGGTGAAATATACTGATTGAGTTCTTTTCCTTGTTGATGACCCAGTATTGCAGGTCAATAGTCCGGTCAAAGGTAAATATGTTGACAAATGATAAAATTATGTTCAATGTAGTTTATAAGAGTGATTCTTATAATATTTAAGAGTGATTCTTATAATATTTAAGAGTGGATTTTATACAAATTCTTAGGCTAATAAAAAAAATTAATGTTGAAGATATCAAACAGTATACTTTCCCGAGAATCTCCAAGTAGTCGGAGAGGCGGCTCTTGGAGATGCCAAGTAATATTGATCAATAGTCGTAAATGATTTGAGTCGAGTTCGAAAAACCCCATCTTGAATTCATTATTAAAATTTCCCGAGTTTGAATTTGGCTCAAATTTGAACGAGCTAATGAAATATTTGTTAGAGCTCCAGTACAATCGAAAATAATGAGCTCAAACCGGAGTTTAAAATCGTCTTGAAACACAATGAAATATTTCCTAATATTTAATTTATATTTACAGTTATTATTGCCCGATAATCATGATTAATTTGACAAATAATAATTATATTGAGTCACAAATTTTAAAATGTTATATTTTTGTATATTTATGATTTTTCTGAAAAGAATGTTTTTTTATAATTTATGAGCACAGTATTTAGAGGTAAAATTGACAAAGTCAACGTTAATTCAAGGGTAACAAAACACTTTTCAACAACTCAAGTGTATATGATCACTTAACTAGTATGATCACTTAGCTAGAAATTCAGGGTATGCGAATACTTTTCTCTTTAATTTAGAAAGCCATTTTAAATCATTACTGCATATCTGTGCGTCCACCAACCATTCTAGAATGCCAATGCTGCTGCTGAATCCGCCCTATGTAAACCCCATCAATTTCAGAAAACAGATTCCTCGACATGTACCCAGTTCCCGGCCACCATTGATCCTCAAATGTTGTTCGACCAAGGATGAAGACTCAGGCAGATCCAATTTGGGCTTCTCCGTGCTCAACAACATTCAATCTGATACAGGCACGGTTTACTCCACAATGGCCATTTATGTCTTCTCTTTGCACGTCCCTCTGAGTTTCGGTGGATTAGCCGCAGTTGCCAATATAGTGCACCAGCCTTCTCTCCAGCCACAGTTCGTAGCCTCATCGTTACTCGCGCTGCAAACCTTGGAGCTGATTCTGGTTTTCTTGCTCCTGATCAAGCCTCAGTTCAATTTTATAGACTTCTTTCAGACAACTTATCCAAGAAACTGGCTGCTCGCGTCCGCCATTGGTTTGCTGTCCATTCTTTGCTCCTTGTTTGCCACATCAGTTGTTCAGGACAGCTTGGTGGGTGCCGAGGTGGTAAATGATCCATCGATTTTGCAACAACTGCTCTCGGGCGGTCCGGTATCTGTAACGGCTTGTGTGTTAGTCTATTGCATTGTAACACCTTTGCTGGAGGAGCTTGTGTATAGAGGGTATCTGCTCACATCGCTTTCCGGCTCCATGAAATGGTACCATGCTGTGCTCCTCAGTTCTTTAATGTTCAGTGCGGTTCACTTTTCTGCTGAAAATTTTGTGCCTTTGTTTGTTGTTGGCTGTGTTCTTGGAGGCTCCTATTGCTGGACTGGGAACCTCACTTCTCCTATCCTCATCCACTCGCTGTACAATGCATTTACCTTATTTGTAGCTTACTTTTACTGAATGTGATTTCAATGCACATTTTACTGATTGGAGAAGGACACACTGTTGATTACAAATGCATTATCTCAAGACACAATGAATGCTATCATTGCTATGACCGTTCCCGATCAATAGATAAGTTACAAGGAAAGTGTATTTGTAAAGATCAGTTACTCAGTTTTTAATGTATTATACTCGTAGTCTTTAATAAAATAATGGAATCAGTAAGATAAATAATTGTAAGTGATAACTGAAGTATCTTGAACAAGGTGGCATAGACCTCAGCCATCGGCAGCCGGGAACTGTAACCGAGAGCCAGTTCTTGCTCACAGATCAATTAGTTGGAGAAAGCATTTTTATAAGTCAGTTGCTCAGTTTTCTCTGATCCAGGTTTTAGTGAATATAGTAACTTGTTAGATTTTTTAGAAGGCTAGATTCCAAATGCGTAGGAATCAATAAGAGAGATAGGTTAAACGTGCAAAACCACAAACATAACAAATATAGATGTATTGAATTTAACAGAAGAAAGAAACGAAAAAAATTATCAATGGCTACCGGCATACAAGTCTTTGCGTATGCTCATGTGTATTTTTAACTGGTGACATATAGTCAAATTTTATCTCTGGCTGCTTTTTATTTGAATTGATGCACATTGTGCCATTACAATGTACAGAATTTCTAGTTTGACTGAGAATGTTTTTGTTAAGGTTAGTACCTGACAACTAGGAATCCGGTATTGGACAGTATACGATGTAGCTCGACTATGGACTATGTCAGTCTGCTTATTAGGTCAACTCACCTGCAGGATTAATTACTCACTATTATGTCCTTTACAGTTACAAGTGCTTGTCTACCTTACTTTTCTTTCTGTATGTAGTTTTGCATCATTTGTAATATATGAATTTTATTTTTTTTGTTGTTTTCTGCTTTGCAGTGGCAGGTGCTTTGCTGTTGGCGTGTAGGAGGCAGCTGTTTGATGTGTTCCCCCAATAATGTGAAGCAGCCATGGAAGAAATGGGAGGGCCAAATTCTCATTCTTATCAGTCTCATCTTTCAAGTGTGCTTATGGCACTCTGGCGCAGGAGGATATACAGGGGCAATAAGACGGGATCAAGCTCCTAATTTGGTACGCTTGTTGGCTGACTGGGTTTCCATTGTTATGGCTCTCTATATATTGCTTGTTGCTTCTTGGCTTCTGATTTGAAGCATACTTATACTTGTGCTGGCCAAATCAAGTTTGTGGAGAAATTTGTCTCTCAGATCAGTAAATATAGATTATCTGAGGCACTTAATGCTCTCACATCTAATGTCCCTGGAGTGCATTCTTTGACAGGCTGCATTCTCGCCTTATCTATTTTTTGTGTGCACTTTATTGCATTTTATCCTTTTCTGCTCTATGAGAAGGATAAGTATCAAATGATTAACTTGATTCTTACTTATTTGCTCCTAGAAGTGGTATACTTCTGCAGATTTATGCTCTCATAATTAACTGAACTCGAACTAGGCTTTTTATTGCCTTGATAAGTATAATGAGCTCGGCTGGTTGGAGTAGGACTGTAGGAGTACTTAAGATATGGTAGTCAACCCGCCTGATTATGCCTAACCCCATTTTGGCTATTCATTATATCAATCTCTAATTTTGCTCTTCAGTATACTAATCTTATCAAAATCTCTAATTTCTGAATTTCCATTTTATGCGTACAACTGGAATCTATCTATAGTATAATATTTATTATCTTTTGATTGCACTCTGTGTTGATCTGTGAATTTGTGATGTTCTGAAAGGATGAAAAGGTCCACCAATCTTTCCTGCGAGGGAGATGTCATTCGTAACTCCGGTCTAATGTATGATGAGACCCCAGGTACATCAATTTCTGTACTGTCTTTATTTTATTATGATTGGACATGGTATAAGTACAATAGTTAATAAATATAATGCTTCAAACCACAAAAATGAGGGCCTGAAGCCCTCATAAGTTTCAATACTTCCAAAATACCAGTTTCAAATTAGCTCCTTGTTGTGTATATTCAAATTGTTTGATGTTTACACTGAAAATGAAAAATACACTTGGCTTGTTTGTCCTGGGAAGCGAGAAGTAAATATTGGTGTTCAATTTTAGTCTTGTGGTTTTATTTTATTCTATTTAGATGGGAGTTTTTTTTTTTATGTGTATAAATTGAATACTCATAGAAAGATTGAAAGATGGAAAGGTTACAATTGAACTCGGAGACAACGATGTTGAAGGTGTTAGAGCATCTCCAATGCTATGGGTGTCAAGAGCAAAAATATGATACATATGTCAAGTTTTAATTGGGCATCACTATGACATAGACATTGAAATTTTGGTTGATGTCCAATTCAAAATTGTGTGCTCCAATGCAAGAGTGTCAATTATCATGTAAACTTTTTCCTACCAAAATTAGTGTTTTAAATTCAACTAGGAATTGGAGAAAAAAGGAAAATAGTTCTAAATATGCAAAGTAATCAAATTGAAGGGTTCAATGTGACCATCAATATATAGAGGGTCTAATTGAGGCTTTCAATCCACCTCATATTCCACATAAGATTGACCCTCACATTGATGCTTGCATTGGAGATTAATTTTACACTTTTTTACCATCAATCTTACATGGCAATTGAATTTTTTGACATTGAGGGTAGCATTGGAGATGCTCTTAGGAAGTCTTTGACACTCCACGTGTTATGTAAAACACTACTCACTGCTTCAATCATTAGCACACATTGGTGTTCATCTATTCAACATTGTAATATGTCCCCGCTAACTGAAGTTTCAGTAATACATGTTCACATTAATTTACATGTCATGTTTGTTCGTTCAACGGGTCGACCTGGACCCGGAATGTCAAAATATCATAACCCGAGACCCGACCGGGTTTGGCCCGGAATTATTCCAGGTTTGACCCGGTCCGACCTGGATGACCCGGAATTAACATTCTCTTTGTATTGATACTTTTCATTAAAAAAATAATTAAATTTTTAATAAACCTTACATTTACAATCAACGAAAAATAATAAATTTCAAAATATCAAATCATGAAAAATAAACTCTCAAACATTCAATTACTAAGAATTTGTTTCAATACCATAACCAAGCTCAATAAACATTCAATGTTTGAGTAGATTTTGGTGAACTCTTATTTTGAAAAAAGAAAATAAATATTCTTTGCTGACTTCCAACTTCCAAGCTTATGAAACAAAGATTAAATCATCTTGCACCTAGGATATATAATGTCTAGAAACGAATTCAACAAGGAAAATATATGTTATATAATTTAGAAGATATTAACTTAGTAAAAATAGACCATCACAAAATATAATTACAATAATAATTAATATAATTAATAAAATTACAATCACAATCACAATTAATATAATTATAATTATAATTAACATATCTAAATAATTAATATCTATAATAAATACCGGGTCATTCGGGTTGGCCCGGAATAATTCGGGTTTGACCCGGTTCGACCCGGACCCGGAATTATAATTATCCGGGTCCGGGTCACTTATTTCGGGTCGATCCGGGCCATTTTTCCGGGTTGACCCGGTTCATGTTCACCCCTAGACTAGACGCAGTACTAGCTAGCAAAAAGCTTGCCAAATGTTCTGAACAGCATTGATCGTTATGTCATTCTCTCGGCCTGTAACTCTGTCCGTTCTTTCCACGGGCATCCAGTTGAAAAAGAACACAAGGAATTTCGGGACCCCCTTCAGGGCCAACTGAATATCTGTAAGTACAAATTCACCAAAGAAATGGTTGTCTCTTGATCTTGCTCTCGCTCTCACACCCTCGTACACTTTAACTTTAATCCTACTTTGGTAATCTCTCGCAGTTGAGAAAGGGTACAATGTCATTGCTGGTAGTGGAGTTTTGTTGTAGCCCATAAGCAATGGCAGCGGCAGTTGGCTCCGCAATCAGTTGCAGTATATTCATGCCGGCAATATCTCCGGTGTCCACCGTCGCTAGACGCTGAGACTGGTCGAAATAGGCCGGCACAGTCACAACTGCACCCTTCACCTCAGACCCAATGAAAGCCTCAGCAGTCTGTTTCATCCTGATTCACCGTATTTGTTTATTTAACTATTGAATCTTGGGGGCTATGCACATAATTATCTTGTTAGATGTTGCTCTTGAAATTGAGAAACCATTATTTTGATGTCTATCTTTCTACTCATGTCTACCGCTATATTACATTTACACAATTTTTGGTACTTATATTGCTCTTGTATTTTGAATACTCTTTTCGAACGTAGTTTTCTATAGGCGTTCATTTTCTATCAAACGGAAAAGTATTTATCATGTGCCTTATTGGGATCACGGAATGTGAATCGTTATCTAAAGAGTAGTTTTAATGCTTGAAATCCAGCTTTACTTTCTACTCATTGTGCGTCTAGTCACCATTCCACGCTTGGCGCTCAATGAAAGACTCGCGATCATGTTGCACATCGTTCACCATGACACGACGGGCATTAAAACTTTCTTGCAATGTACGGCGGACGTTAAAACTAGTTTTCGACATTCACTATTGGAATGCACAAATCATATAGTAATAAAATATAATGGCCATCTATTTACGGATCAAAATTTATTAATTTTTTATTTATAAATGAATATATGGCGAATAAAGAGAGAATAATCTTATAAGTATATTAATTAATTTTAGTTAAATTCGGTATATATTAATTTTATAATTTTCTTTTTTTTGAAAAATAATAATTACTTTCATTCAACTTCAAGGTCTTGGAAATCGTCCAGAAACGAATGACAAGAAGTTTGGGGGTGTGACCCAAGAATCGTACAACAGGGGGCTCGACTTTGCATAGTTAGCTAGAGAGTACGCTATAAAGTTCTCACTACGAGGAACCCATAAGGGGCCTAGATAGTTCCTATTCTCTAACAAACTTCGAAGTCTCTGAATCGTCTCCATGCAGTGCACTGAACAGTCTGCCTCCTGGTGAATCATGTGCACTACGTGGAGGGCATCCCCCACCAGCTTCATCTCCGGCTGGTCTATCTCCGCGGCCAGAATGAGGGCTTCCTCCAGAGCAAGGTTTTCTGCGAGGGACGGATCACTGACATTCGGAATTCTCCGTGCAACACCCCGAATAAAGCTTCCATCTGAACCCATAGCTACCACCCCTATTCCCGCGTCCCCATTCAGGATACCAGCATCGAAGTTGATCTGGATCCCTGGGTCTGGCGGTCTCAGCAACGTCCTCGGCAACAATGAAGCCGACGTCTCCTCCATCCATTGCTGGACCTCCCTGTAACTCCTCAGATTTTCCACTACCCCCGCAGCCATAACAGCTGACGCTGTGTGGTACTGCTCGAATATCTGCTTATTCCGCTGGAACCAGATACCGTCGCAGACCATGATCGCCAGTGAACATAATTTATCATCTTCATCTTTCAACAGCTTTCGAAACCATGCATCTCCTCTGGGTTGTTCAGCCGCCAAAACCTTTCCAAGTAACCTCATCGTGCTCCATGCAGACTTGGCATAGCCACACGAGAAGAATAGATGAGTTGTCGTATCCGCGTCCTCCTCTGAGCAAAGTGGACATGTAGAAGAAACCTCTACTCCCCTCCTGAGGTTCGCCACCGTTGGCAGGGAATCCTTACACAACCTCCAAGCAAAGTGAAGTGCCCTCTTTGGAACTCTGAACTTCCAGAACCTCTTCAAGAAAGCCGCCGCCTCATCGTGTACTGAGTTTGAAGCTTGGTTCTGTTGCCTGCTTTCCACCTCCACGTGATAGGCCGTCCGAACTGTATAGCCACCATGTTTAGTGTGGTGTCATATCCACTTTTCCGACGAGTTCAAGTTCCGCAATGGTATCTCCAGAATCTTCACCACCTCATCCGGAGTGAAAAACTGGTTCAACAAGTGCGTCTTCCACCATCTCGTATCCCTATCGATCAGATCAGCCACCCTCTGCAAGTTTCCTGGAATAGCCTGCGGATGTTGGATCCAGAAGTTGCCCAGCCAAGGTATCAATGGGTCCTGACATATAGACGTGCCATTTCCCGAACCAATCGATCTCCTGGCTCCACCCTGCACCAACCCCAAGGCTCCATGGATACTCTTCCAGGCCCAAGACGGCCTCGACCCGAGCTCCAAGGTCATCAAGTCGTCATTCCTGTAGTACTTAGCCTTGAGAACCTGGCTAGCAGCGAATTTGACTGTGAGAGAAGCCTTCATGCTTGCTTCCCTAAGAGCGCTTTATTGAATGCCCCTAGGTCTCGAAAGCTCAATCCGCCAGCTCCTTTCGAACGCGACATCCTCTTCCAAGCCACCCATGGAATCTTCCGCTCCGTAGAAGATCCCCCCACCAGAAATTGCTCAACAGACCATATATCTCCTCCACCACATAATCTGGAAGCTGAAAACAACCTCATCGTATAACTCGGTATAGCCTGTAGAACAGACTTTATCAGAATCTCTTTGCCCGCTTTCGACAAGTTCTGCTCATTCCAACCATCAATCTTCTGCCTGATGCGATCTGTGATGGACTGGAATATCTCCCCCTTCTTCCTTCCAATGACAGTAGGTAGCCCAAGATACTTCTCATGAGCCTCCACCTCCGGAATCTTCAGAATGTTACATATCCTCGGTCTGATATCCAAAGCCGTGTTAGGGCTGAACAGGACACCCGACTTATCCACATTTATCTTCTGTCCGGAAATGGCCTCGTACAACGCCAATGCCCACTGTATATGCCTCGCTTCCTCCTCCGACGCCTCACCAAAGAGAAGGTTATCATCTGCAAAAAACAGATGAGAGATTCTTGGTCCGTTAGAGGAAGCACAGGCTCCCCTAATTCGCCCCGCACTTGCCAAATCTGTGAGTAGCATCGAAAGTACCTCCGAGTAGATAATAAATATGTATTGAGAAAGAGGGCCCCCCTGCCTAATACATCTGTTCGGCGTTAGCTGCCCAAACTCCTCGCCATTCAGGATGAATGAGAATTGCACCGAAGGCAAACACTGCCGAATAATCGATACAAATACTGGCGGAAATCCCAACTGCTCGAGTGTCCCCAGAACAAAGCTCCACTCAATCCTGTCAAAAGCCTTATAATTAATAATATAATTTTCTAATTAGTATAATTATAATAAAGTTTTATAAAAGATCGTCTATATTTTACCATAAAATAGACTAGGTAAAATGTTTTTTTTTAAAAAATTTAAACCAGCAATGCTGGAGGAAAGTTTATTTGGCTCCCTAGACCAATAAGTCTCCTAGAAAATATGATAGTTTACGATTTGTCCAAGAAAAACCCAAAAATGGGATGAAAAAACTTGAGGTGGAAGAAAAACCCCATCTATTTGGGATGAAAAAACTTGAGTTTCAAGAAAAAACTTGAAGTAAAATGTTTAAATTTAAGTTGAAATGTTATTTTTATCATCAAAGTTGTTTTTAGTTAAAAAATTATTCATTACAAATGTATTTTATTTTATTTTATTATTATGAGTAATTTTTATTACACTACTAGTTTTAGGTGGAAAAGATCTATGTTTATTATAAAAAATTACAAGTTCTTAGACGGTCATTATACTAATTTTATATTTTAATTTTTCAAAAAAAATATTATATTTTAACTGTATTAATTTTAATTTTTAATTTAGTTCGATTCACGAAAAAGTCGGTTACAAAGAATTCAGTTGTTTAGCCGGAAACCCTAATTTATCCGAATCCAAAGCATCATCGGATTTGTTCAGGGTACCATAAAATTGGGTACACCTACGGCTTTCTCATTCAATTCCGCATACACTTTCAATTTCTTCTAGAAGTATGGCAGAAGGCATGAATTCCGAGACTGTTCCTTCGATCAAAGAAAAGCAGAGCCCTCAGAAGATGAAGAAGAGGAAAGTTGTCGAAGGCCGGGAAGAAGATGATGGTTTGCTTGTGTTGAAGAGAGCCCGTATGCGGGTTATTGTTCCTCACATCGTCTTCCGCTTTTCGTGGCCGGATGATCTTGACGACGTTGAGTTGAATGAGCTCGAGGGCGCCGATTCCGATTGGGATGAACTGGACGTTGGACTCCACCTCCACGACGAGGATCCGGTTGAACTCGACGAATCAGAGGAGGAAGATGATCGGTATGAAGATGACGTTGAACTCGATGAGCTCGAGGATGAGGATGCTGAGTCCTCGGAGGAATTTCGGTAGTTGATTCAGTTTTATTAGAGAATGTTTGTTAATCTAGATAGGTATTCTTCCTGTAACTACCTGAATTTCTGTTCAATTCAATGAATATACTAATTCTCTTTGTTCAATATGTTAGTTTCATTATCTTAGCAGAACTCATAAAAGATGGGAGCTTAAACCGAAATTTAAAGGTTCTTGTTCTTTACCCCTTACTGTGGTGATCAAAGCACTCACCTCTTGACTTTTTTTGTTTCATGCATTACATATTGTTTCAATGGACGACTTGGAGTCAACCATATCAGTTGAAACTTTGAATCATATATTTAAGTCAGATGTGTAAGTTTTGGTTGATCTCATTACATAATGGGTATAGCTTCTGAGAGCTGGGAAAGGCTTGTCACTTCTGTTCTACGAGATGAGGATCTCCGCCTTACTGCTCTAAGGACCCCCAATGATGTTTCTTCAGCATCATCATCAACACCTTCACGGTTGTTTGCAGGGAATTTGCAGCCATTTACTCACCATCAAATTCTCCGAGCTACTGATGGGTTCAATGCTTCCAATCTCATCAAGCAGGGCCAATCTGGAGATTTTTTTTATGGTACTTTTGATGATGGCACACCAATAGCTGTCAAGAAACTTGATATTTCATCTGCCAAGAAATAATCCCTTTTCCGTTCAGAACTAGAAGTTGCTGGAAAACTTTCTCATCCGAGATTAGTCTCTTTGCTAGGACACTGCTCGGAATTAAGAGATACAAATTTCTTGGTTTACGATTACATATCGAACAAGGACTTGTCGAGTTGTTTGTATGGAGGAGCTTCATTGTTGCTAGACTGGAAAACAAGGCTGAAGATTGCTATTGGAGTGGCAGAACCTTTGTGTTACCTACATCATCGCTGTGTTCCTCCCCTTGTTCACAGGTAGCCCTTGTAGTTAAATGTTTATGGCCCGAATATGCTTCTTTTATCCATCTTCTTATTTGTTTCACCTGACATTTGTATAGGAACATACAATCCAGTAGCATACTTCTGGATGTGGATTTTGATGTGCGTTTGGGAAGCCTTTATGACATCTGTGCTGAAGGCAAAGAAATCAACGAACAAGCAATTTATGAGCCCCTGTGGTTGCAAAAGCTGTATCAGATGCTCTTGGTCAAGTTAGTATCTATTATCTGTATTCTCTTCCAGATTAATGAATAATGGTGTCTGGTTATATAACATCGTTTCTTACACTGGAAATCTGCTTTTTCATTATTACACTTCATCATCAATTCTTAGTTGTAATTTCTTTGTTCTGGTTTTGAAATGCTCTCATCCAATATTTTTGATACCTGGAAAACAGTGTCGAATTTCAGTGAAATTTTTTGTATTCTGGCATGTCTTTCCAATCTGTTATATTATCTGCAGAAGTACAGTGTCAAATACAAAGCGTGCCTTTGATGTTTATTGCTTTGGAAAGGTTTTACTTGAGCTAATTACCAGCAAGCTTGGGTTTAGTGTTGGCAATGATTCTACTTTCATGGATTGGGCGGATCATACGCTTGCCTTTATAGTTCCAGACAATCACACTCTAATGTTAGATATCACGGTGCCATCACTGATCATGGATAACTATGAATTGATAGAGGTATGGGGAGTTGCTTTAGTTGCCAAGGCCTGTCTCAGTTTGAATTCTTCAGAGCAGCCACAAATGTCAAATGTACTTTTGGCTTTACTATATATTGAATCAGCAAAGTTCAGATATAGTTCCCTTGATGATGCCTCAGTTAATTCAGTGGTGATCACAAAAGTACTCGAGTGCTTAATGATTCTTGGTGAGTTTACTTCTCAGCTTTAAGTGAAGCCTAAGTACTGCAACTTTGTGATGATTAGAATGTCGGTTTGCAGGTATATCATCAGGGACTAGTTCAGGTGGCACACTAACAAATCAGGAATTGTTAACGATTCCCTCATTTTCAGAGCTCGTGGATGCACAGTGGAACTTCACAACAGTAATACCTAGAAATATGACAAGGCCTGAGTCTTGTCTTGAAGAGGCGGTCGCAGTTAAGTTAAATGATGGTTCACTAGTCGCCATTAGGAAATATTATGCTGGAAATACGCAAAGGTTGATCGCGTGGCAGGTAATTCACCTGTTAATCATCAGCTGCAACTGATTCAAGCCTCCTTAATAAGTTGCTTTACTGTTTTGTGCATTTTCCTGTTCAGGCACAGGCAGACATGCTTAGAAGACTTTGTCATCCTAATTTAGCTAAGTTGGTAGACTACTACTTCTCCAAGGACAAAAGGCTAGTCCTTGTACAAGAATGTCCACAAAATGGCAACTTGAAGGATCAGTTTAATAGTGAGTTTTTCTCTTTTTTTACCTCATAACTGAGAGTTTTCGATCCTCATTAACTTGGATATCTTTTCAAGCGGCTGCTGTAAAACTACTTTCCATGGAAACAAAACTGAAGATATTAATCGGAGCAGCTCGTGGCTTGGCATTCTTACACGCTAACAAGAGACGGGGTTTCTATGAATATTTTGAGACATCAGATATATGTCTGGACAATGTAAGAGTCATGAAGTTACATATATACTCTTAGAGTGTAAATTTTATGCAAACGACTAGGTATGTCTGATGACAGGATTTCCATACGAACACTCAGAGTCTTTCTTTCTCAGTCTTATAATGCGAGGTTACTTGGATTTGGCTTAGCAAAGGTACTTCGTCCCAATGCCTATGACAACATGTTTTATTCTCCAAGTAGTGCGCATGAGGCTCCCGAGCTCCGCGAGTATGCTGCTCGGGAGGGCTACACAACAGAGGAATTATTGAAAGGTAAATTATGCCAATTCCCTTCTCATTATATGATATGATTAAGTTTCTAACAAGTAACTCCCTCTCATATGTGAAACAGGGATCTTTCCTGTAGAGAACGATGTGTATGGGTTTGGCGTTGTTATGTTTGACCTGTTAACAGGTGTATTGACAGAACAAAGATTGGACGCATTCAGGTTTGTTGAAGTTTCGGCATCCCAGATTATTAAAAGTGAGATAGAGATGATTAAGGATAAACGATTGAAAGGCAAGCACGATGCAATGATTTCTAGGCAGCTAGTTGCACTTGGTCTCAAATGTAGTGCACGGGACGTTGAAGAGAGACCATCGATGAGACAAGTTGTGGGGGAGCTAGAGTCAATTAATCTCCTACATAAAGCAAAGAAAGGCTCCCAATTTTCTTCCAAATGGTAGATATGGTTTTGAATATGATGTTCACTATCCTCATCCTAAATACTTTCATCATCACTGTACTGACGTATTTATGCCATGATGATAGCAAAAAGGTGTTGTGTATCTGCTCTCATAGAGTCGGCTTCAAAACATTAACATGCAGTGCCTGCAAAGTTGTGTTTTATAAATACCATCTGATGATGAGCTTTTCTTGGTCACCTCTCCTGTATATAGAGTTAGAAAACATTATATTATATACTTTTGAAATAGCTTTAATTGTTATTTACCTCTTAAGTTTCTGATTGTTTGAGAAGTTGGTAACTAGAGTTGTTTATAATATGGCTTGTAAAGGTGTTGGGCATTGCTCTTATAAATTAGCCCTACTGTTCTTTCCTGACTGAGGGTAAAACATGATAAAATTGGAATGGTTTGAGCTTGTCTGTTAACTAACACATATGGAGCACAAAGCAAAGAGATTGAGAAAGAGTAGCAGATGAAATGGTAGTGAGAAAAGTGTGATCATTAACAGTATATTTTGTGTGGTGTTCAAACAGATAAATAGTCAAAAAATCAGTCAGTGCCAAGAAACTTTCTAGCGTAGAATTATGGTCTCTGGACAAATTCAGGTAAGTCGTATCATTGAAACTTATCATACTTCCTCTTGAACATGTTAATCACATCTATTTTACAAAGTTAGCTACATAATGGATAGATGCTATGAAAGCTGCTGTTCTGCGAGATGAGAATCTTCATTTTTTACACAAGCATCGGAAATATGCATGCCGAATAGATTTATGCATTAGTGAGATTTTAGTTATGCTCTTCCTTGTCAATTGTCATGAAAACACTAGTTGCTGGTGACTCTTACATCTGAAATTTGAAGTTGTTCACATCGTTCATCCTCATTACAAGGGCTCTAAACAAAAGACTTTTGGTTCTGGTATGAAAATTTTGGATTTAGATTGTCTGCACTTCTCTACAGTGCCTGCTAATTTAAAGTGATCATTTTTCTGAGTATGTTTGATGTATCCTTTTAGTACAACCATAACGACCTTAACTTCTGTTTTAGTTTGACACCCATCATCAATGTGTTATAATGATGGATAGCTAGTTTTCTTGAAGTGCCTCAGAACAGGCATTTCATTTTGTCTTCATTCCTCTCTCAGTCAATAATTTTGATGTCTAGAATATATAAGTTGAAAATTTTATCTAATATATTCTGTTATATCATATATGCATAGATAAACTGAAAAGTAAAACTCGCGGCTTTGACAGTCTACTGTTACAGTGGCACATTCGCTGCCTTTTATCGTTCCATACAATCACAAACTAATGTTGGATATCCTGGGCCTGATCATACTGTGCGGCAATAATGCAAGTTTACCTTTAAGTTGTCCCTTTATATATAGTTGTGTTTAAGGTGGTTTCAACTTCATTGAATCCACTTTATCTATTGCTTTTCAGTTTTCAAAAGTAATGCAAGAACATAACATGTGAATGCTTCTATAATCGAATGCTTGTGTGTTCAATATTCAATATATAGTGTAATTCTAAGCTGAATCTTCTACACAATAGAAAAGAGCCTTGACCTTGTTTCATCAAATCAGCAATCCAATCATCCTGCATGATCTGCTCACCACCATTCTGCTCAACCACAATTTCATTGATTTCTGAACCATTGAGATCATGGTTCTGATAGACCTCCAAATAAGGCATATCTACCATCTCATTCAATACCTCGACATCTTCATCCAATGTCCCAATGACCTCTGGGACAACTGTAATGGTGGCGGGTTTATGAGCAACAACCAACTTCGGCTTCTTCTTACGTAGTAGGCAAATGATCACAGTTGATTCCTCTGAGCTTGGGATAAGCAGCAGGTTAAATGGTATACTCATTCTGAAGGTTTTGCAAGATGCAATGAGTTGGTTTCCCACATTGTATAGCTTTGATCAGTCGTTGAGCCAAGATCCAATTCCTGCAACTCTCACTTTATACTTTTTTTCTACTTTTTGCCCACATTATGAAGATGTGTGAAAACATTAAGAAATTGGGAAGAATCATGTCGTACACCCCCACAACACACATGGGGCTTTATCCTTGTCGTACATCTCTACATCGACGATGAACTCACATTCATATCCCGAACCATTTCCAAGAATTTTGCTCTTTATGTAGTGATTCACATTCATACTCTGAACCACTTCCAAGAATTTTGCTATTTAGGTAGTGACTCGCCAATTCTGCCACGGTAGGCTCAAATTGACTCATCGTCTTTTGATCTTGATTCAAATCGAGAATCAAGAATTCAAATTGAGCAATTCAACACTCAGAAATTAAATCATGTGCATAAAATTTAATGCTAAAGAATATAGATATGTGAATATATGGTAATTAGAGTGATATAGTTTCTAAGAACAGACTCAATAGATGTGTATAAAAGTAAAAGGCTATTCTCTGAATAATAGTACAACTATTCTCTGAACTGCACGAGCACTGAACGCAGTCATCCAAAATGTATGTGTGGATATTTTCATGTGTGGTATTACTAATATTTTTCTTCAAACAAAATTTCCTCAAAATCCTGAGACCACTCTGCTGAACTGCCTCCAAGAAACTGACCTTTCGAATTCAGTGGCAAGAACACAGCAAGTAGACAGGAGTCGGGAACTGTACGATGATAATCAGGTGCTATCTGTACAAGTATTCCTAATCATCAGGGTCCATTTCCTCGTCCACTTCAGATGATGTCATTGCATTAGTTTGGTTATAACCATTCAAGTCCAGTTGCCCTTCTGAATCCATCTCCTCCTCCTGTTCAATATCTCCTCCAGTACTCTCCTGCACTGTGGTTTTGGAGAGACTTTCTTTCATCCATTTTGGGCACTCATCCTGTCCTTCATAGAGTTCCTTCCCATCACGCAGAATGTCTTCAGCCTTAAAAGTTGTGCATGAGCATTCTGGGATTGGATGGGAAAGAAAAGACATTGATTTTGACACACGATGTTCCTGATTTAAACCCTCCTCAGCCAGGCTTTTGTTAAAATGCTCTTTCACAGCAAGTGTCCATTTATACGGGGGATAGTAACGCCGATCAATTGTACTGTTGAGGAGTTCAGCTAGATATTTCCTGCATCCACAGCTAAGTACATGAGAAGCCGAGATAAAGATCAAAAAAACAGTTCTGAAGTATTTCAAAAAAAAAAAAAAAAAAACAGTTCTGAAGTAGAATTGTGGAGATCGCAATATGAGCCTTCCCACACATGACACAGCACCAATAATATGGATTATTAAGCCCATTCAGTAAGTACACTCCAAGGTGCAAGTTCAAACGAAGCAGACATTTACTACCCGATGGGCACAATCCTCTGTAACAATACTCTAAAAGAAGCAAAACTTCCTAATGATTCCATAAAATGATTTCAGAGACCAACTATGTAAAACCACTTAGCAAATAAAAGGTTGCCATTTTAATCTTTCACAAGCATATTTAAATACCGCATGGAAACAACCTACTCGAGAGAAAATTATGTAGAGGCTTTACAGACCTGTGAGAAGTGTCAGAAAGTACTGAACAAAAATTACCTGCTCGGTCGATATGTTCTGGAAGAAGCCATCTCATAAAGCCGATGTCCCATGACCAAACTAGAAAAATCTGGCCATTGACTACCATCATTGTCAAAACCAGGAAGAAAGGCATCAGCTTCCAATGAAACAATATAATCGAGAGCGTCCCATAACAACCGGTGTGCTTTCTCCCTTGTATCAAAAGGTAAAGGGTTTGGTTCAGTGTCATTTTCACCAACCCAGCCATACCAGCCTTCTTTTTCGTGCCGATAAATAGGTCGATCAGGAGGAGGTGGAAGTGGCCTGGGGCGCGGACCAGCCTTTTCCCATTCTTCTTTCTGTTGCCTAACACTCTTTACAGGCAAGCTTTGTAATGGATCTGGTGGGAGTGAAGTTTCAGGACCAATCAAATCGGCTAGCTCTTCTTTCCTGCACAAAGAAGTACGGTCTACAACATTGGCGAACATAGCATGCAGGGGAATCATCACCCTTTGGCCACCAAAGGTTTCAGAACCTGCAAGAAAGATTCTTGTTCTAGCAGGATAGCCCAGAGCTCGAAGGAGAATTCCAACCTACACAGTTTACAGCAACAATCATTAGCTTCATGTGCCTCAGTATAGTTAAAAACCAGAAAAATACTGCCTCAGTCGTCATTTTAAATGGTAGCCCCTCTCTCTGTAACCGGATATTTGCATTCTCTCTACTATCAACTGGCAACAAGCAGTTTCTTTTACATGAATAAATTAAATGGCAAGTGCAAGTGCAAGATAATGACACCTTTGTTTCTTCTTTTTTTAAACTTTTTGTACCCTTGGAATGGATGCAATCATGCAAATGTGTATGCAGTGACAATAGTGGAAGTCAGCTTAAAATGTACTTCACACAAAGTTTGCATGTTTTGTTTCACTTTTGCCATCTCCACCAATCACCATGGAGCAAGTTCAAGAGAGTGGAAACTAGTTGGCAGCATGAATAAGAACAAATATTTCTGACAACGAACCAAAATTACTAGCCTATGACATGGAATAAAGAGGTAGGGATATTTACACTTTAAACAAAGAAAGCAACAATTTTTGTTTGCCATAATTACCAAGGCAAAGGCCACTCTACAAACCATCAAACTGGACATGACTTGTAAAAGTACAACTATTTAAAGTTATGAATAATTCCATTCCAATTAATAATGATTGCATTATGATTCAACCTTTTGGTGTGTTGCATCAATCAGGAATGTTAGACATGAAATTTGCAAGAACTATACGACGATCTTGCTCATAGAAAGCCTAGATGGTTTATCCTATAAAAGAAAATGAAAAAGTGCAAGAATAATCATCTGTGAGGCTTCAGCAGTCAACAGGGAAGTGCGATACCTCTTTCTGAATAATCATAAAGATTTCCATACAATGGGAGAAGGCAAGAAAACAAGCATCGAAAGCTGCAAGTACCTCTTCTGGCATAAGTGGGCATGAGCCATTTTCTTTTCGAGCAAATGAATCAACAGTCAGTTCATCATTAAGGATCCCTTGTTTAATCAACTGCTTTCGCCGATACTGTATTAGCTCGGTATGAATATCCTAAACCCCAAAAAGAAAAAGACAATGTACATGGACAGTCAGTTTCAGAAAATAAAAGGAATGCTGATGAAAGATAGTTCACTGAAAGAATAAACATATTTACTTTAAAAAATAACTGATAACAGATTTTTCTATTTATTTTTTAAAAAGGTGAACTATGTCATTAAATTTAATAACAGAATCATAATATTCAGGAACATAAACTTTGACCCTATAGATCCAAAAGGACCAACACATTGATCCCTACATTGAATGGCACACTAAATATCTTCTATCCCCGTACAGTGGTAAGCTATATCACTACGGGTAATAACTTGAATTGAGTTGAAATGCATCCAGTTTTTACATATATAAAAAATCAGTATGTAACTATTTCCAGATATTTTTAGGTACTCATCTTCCCCTTCTCGTTAGATATAATCAATGAAATTTCAAGGTTTTTTACTTGCATGTCTGAATTATCATCCATGTATTGTCTCTCTTTTACTCCTCAAAGGGGGTTAATTCCAATCTAATACATTCATTTCTTATTATATCAGTTTTATACATATATTTAGTAACTAAACACTCTGGATGATTAAGTTTTTCCCTTTACACAATATGGGAATAATTACCTAAAACTAGTGTGTTTGAATCATCGATATAGATTCATTGTCTCTATCATTTCTTAAGTAATGGATCGTAAATATTTAAAACCATTAGAAGCATTTGATTTATACCCATCAAGTTTCAAATTTCTCCCAGTACTTAATGATCACCGGAGTGATTCCATGTTCAGTTTCAACTCGCTTTACAATAAAACATTTCATTTCTAATGCCTCCCATCAAATTTCAACTAGGTGTTACCCTTCTTAATCATTTCATTGATTAAAAATTAGCGTACTATCAGCTAATGTTACATCTATAAATGACATACATTCAAGAAACAATATTTTATATAACTTGGAAAACAACCAAACAAAAGAAGAGTTGTCCGAACCTGAAAAATTTCAGCACAGCCATGATATGCGAGGGTATCTCTCTTCAACCCAGGATGATAAGCAAGGTAAGGTTGGCCTGAAGCTCTTAATCTGCATAACAATATTTTCAGCACCATTTAGAGAAATGAGAATCAGAATTCTCCTGCTTTTTTGTCAATCAAAATTACATCACACGAGCAGTGAAATCAGAAGGCACACAATATTGAAAATTGGTGGTAGAGAGATCAGGACAATTTACATGTGCTAAGAATAACACAAACATGTATCCAATTATCAAAAAAAGTGTTTGCACATTGTTTAAAATATAAAGGGGAGACCTTAAAAGATTTTTTTGTAAACTATATAAAGAAGGTTTCTTATTAAAACCATGTGCCTTGCTGAACAACATGACAAGAAATGACCCATATTGGCAACTATACACATATATAGTAGGGCAAGGGCTGAGTTGTAGTCGGTGTTGTATCAGAAATCTTCCAATACTCGAAAATAAGATTTCGGCAAAATAAATGGGGAAGCAAACCAAGAAACAACTCAAATTAAGTCGCCAACCTAACATCATGCCTGATCAATCCATCATTTTTTCTGGTCAAGATCAGCATCCATACTATTTCAAGTTACAACAGGAAATCACCAGGAATGAAACTGTATAGCAAAAACATGATATTTAAGATACTAAAGCCTGGTTTGAAATATGTATAAAATTTGGATTGTCGTGATTAGTGATAGAAAACTGTCCCAAAAATTATGTCTGTATTTAGTAATCATATTATTAAACCTGCGATCACAGGCTCACAGAACAATTCTTCTGAATCATTCATCAATTTTATGTGGTCAGAAAATCATACTATTTCAAGTTATAGTAGGAGATCAATAGGAATGAAGCCAAATTTGGATACCCAAGATCAGTGAACCTAGTGTTATCCTAAGCACATTATTAAATAAGTTACAAGAATAGGTAAGTGCCTCACCTTTCCACCATATGGTGTGCAAGGGTGACAATTTCAGAGCGAAACTGAAGAGCGTGAAAAGCAACGCGGCATCTAAGCCTCTGCAATTCAGCCAATCCATGGGGAAGTAGGGGCTGCATAAAATGTCGATTTAAAGCAACTTGTCAAAAGTCATGCAGCATGAATTAAGTTGGACAATATACCCTTTTGCTAGGAATCGGATAACCAGA
This sequence comes from Cruciata laevipes, assembly GCA_963678965.1. Classification (NCBI taxonomy): domain Eukaryota; kingdom Viridiplantae; phylum Streptophyta; class Magnoliopsida; order Gentianales; family Rubiaceae; genus Cruciata; species Cruciata laevipes. The sequence continues at coordinate 13,224,432 of OY787639.1, forward strand.
AGAAAGGTACACATTAGAACTGACACACTGCAAGACAATATTGTACTACTGAAAGACATAATTTTGTCAAAAGAACATAATCAAAACTGCCTCATATAAGAGAAATATTTATAACCATGCAAATGAAATATGCAAACATTTTTGTTGCAAATGGAAAACCATTATTGTAAGCACAAAATGTATACTTTGCAGGGAGATCTTCTCAAGTAAGAATCAACAATCCAGTTGAAGGAAGAATTACAAGTATGACATATTTAATCAGTTTCAACTTCTAGGCCTTACAAAGATGTTGCCAAGTAAGGACAACTTTTAGTATTCTCATCACTGTGCAAAGACTTGGCGCCAAACAGGAAAAGGGTAACCAGTACTCCTACTCTCCGTACTCTCACAGATAATTTCTAGCCTTTTAACAACTTCATAGTGAGACAACTGATAAAAAATGAGATCTTAGCCCAGTGATAGAATAAATGAAGATTGTGACACATTTAAAATGAGTAACTATATATTCAGCTTGCTATAAAAACTTAAAAGAACAAACTATATTACTTAAACATAATTGTTGGGCCAAAGCAATGTTTTGAAGTATACTAGCTAGCGACACTGTAAAGTCAATCTCTAATCTATACAAGATTGGGTCCTCAAAATTTTAAAATCTGTAAATATAGTCTAACAGCTTTAAACGCCTTTATTGGCCAAACACGCATGCAGTGTATTTTGGATCATTATAATCAGGATAATATCTTTAATAGCATGTAAATTCTACAATCATTTACATTAGCCGAATGTCAACTGAATAATAACACAACAAAGAACGATCCATAGACAAGGAAGCATCACTGGATAAAGAGCAATATTCTTTTATGCACACAGACTCTAGTACCTGCAGGCATCCTCCCTCGGTAATTATAAGCCCAACCACCTTGGATTTCCTCAGTTTGGGCAAAACATCGGTTGTGTAAAAACCTGGAGTAGCTGACTGCTGGGGTTTGAAGATAGGAAACTTTTTCTGCTTCCGAGCCTCCTTGAAATTTGAGGGGAGAGCATTTAAAATGATGACATCATTTGCTAAAGCTGATATAAACTGCTGCTCATTGTATATATATGAAAAGCTCTTGAACTGGGAGCTGCAATACAATTATGACAATTTGTAAGCAACACTTTGAGCATTTGCAGAATTTTCTTTTTCGTTGAGCATGGTAAATTACCTGATTCTTGTAGAGCGCAGAGTTTCTTGAATTTCAGGAATAATAAGTGTAGCATTGAGAAGCCTTGATACAGCGACGAGATCACAAATCTACCATATTTTTAACAGATTACATACTCAGATAAAACTGAAAACCACATATAAGATTATAACACAATTGATGCAATTTAAGAGGAGATAAGGACTTACTGAAGTTCTGATCTTCTCAAAGCCCCCAAATATTTTAGCGTAGATGAAACCATTGTTCTTCTTTTTTGGAACTGGACCAAAAAAGAGAAATTAATGCATAATAGTGGTGCCACAATCATAAATCTTGAATAACATGTGACACAGCTTTCTATCTGGATGGGAATCTCTGACTAGGGATTCATTTAGGTGCACACCTCTCAGATAACCAAAATTCATCAAAATACTATCAAATACTAGATTCACAAATGAAAGTATGACCTTCCAAAATAAACCTTCAAAAGTATGACGCACATTACCAGGATATGCAGTTCTTGGGTTTGCATATGGATGCAATCCTTCCAATGCCTTCACCTTCCCCCACAACTTTCTATTTACAGCACCCTAAACAATGGCCAAAAAAGAATAGATCAACAAGTGAAGTCCCGGTTTTATAAAAACAAAAACGGACACATACAAGCACACATGGTCATATTTCGACAACAATACCTTACTCCCGGCAGCGTTAAGATAGCTCAAATCATCAGTGAATGAAGTAATCGCTGTATACTGCACTAAATTAGCACTAGACTTGGCGAGAAACAAATGCACCAACAATGATACGAACGACAACAAGAGCCCTCCCAATGCGGCCCATTTGATCTTCGATTTCATTTCCCCAAATTTCCAATCCAGTAAAACCACTCAAAAACATCAGCAAACGCAACGAATTCTGGAGATTACGATGATGATCTCGGGATCAACGTGCTTGACGAGCAATACACGCAGTACAAAAAAACTAGGGTTTACTGAGCCGCGAGAGAAGAATCGCAGCTTCAGGGGAAGCACGCAAGGTGCGTGAATCAGTGTAACAATATTGCATCAACGTCGGTCGGCAAGAGTACAGAGTATGGAGGCAGTTGATGTGATCTTACAGGCACTGTGTGTGTGTGTGAAGTGAGGGAGAAGCTACAAGACGGCGATGATTACGAAGAAGAATTATAAAAAATTGTTCAGAGAGAGAGAACGCCGGGGACTGGGGAAAGCGTTTGGTGAGTCGATGACGAGGCGGTGAGTTTCAGGGATTTGTTTTCGTTTTCTTTTTCTTTTTTTCTTAAAAGAATTCACATTCATAAAATACCGTTTTTATTGTTAATTAAAAGATCTTGGAAAATCTTGGGAAAAATCAATCAATTTCAAATGCAAATACTGTATTTTTTCATAATTATTTAAAAGTTTTCCTAATCTGAATCATATTATTCCCAACATGTTTTTTCAAAAATTTTGTTTTTTATTTAAAATTTGTTTTAGTTTAGAATATTTTATCTCAAACTAGTGGTTCTTTGTAATCTGTAAAAAAAAAAAAACTATTGCACTACTATATTTTAGATTTGAAAGATCCATAACCAAATCTGCCAATGAGATGTGCGGAGTTCTTGATAAATGTTATAAATTCATTTATAATTTTGTTTGCAAATATATAGAATGAAGTCAATTAAATGAAATTTACTTATATCAATAGTTTGATGAAACTTATGAAACCTAACATAATTAAATGAAATTTTTCAAAAGAAAAAATATATTGAAATCAATTTTGGTGAATCTGTGTTGAAAGTGTTTTCATTCTATTATGTTTTTGTTTTTTAGAGTACCCAGTAAATTCGACATTAAGTGTATTGATTTTAGATTTGACTTGGAGGGAGACCTATGTTGCAAGACCTTTCCTTGAAGGCAAGGAAAGGAATCAGCTCCATAATTTTTTCTACATTGCTCTGTTCCATAGTAATACTGTTTTCTCGACATGGACTTCGTGCATTGCTCGGAGTTCACACAAGAATCTCCATTTGTTATTAACCCTCAGGACCAGCAACCATTTGAGCTAACTAGAGTTTCGCAATGCCGATTCGCATAGTTGCTATTTTGGTCCGTAAAAGTTCTTTTGAAAACATGTATAAATTGAACTCATACCTTTCGTATGGAAGCATATCTTTTGCTGAGTGAGGTAATAGCTCACAATTTGTACCATCCTTAAAGATTGTTTTCAGATTGTGTTCTCTATTTTCCAGGATTTAGGGTGCTCTTTAAAAATCCATCCATCTACGGATGGGTTTTGATTATGAAAAAAGTTAAAATGGGAAAATCAGAAAAAGAAACGAATACAGTTTGCACTTTGCAGTGAGAACAAACAGAAGAGAAGAGCTGCTTCCCAATAATAGGCCCCAAAAAAGCAGCATTTGCTAATTGCCACCAAATAAACAGAACAGGACATATCAAGAAAATTTCCATTTGCTAAATGTCATCATGGGATTGTTGGGGAACATATTCCAGAATCACAAGCCAAAAGACATCAGTATCTTAAAACCAATTAGAAGTACTGAAATCTCTTAATTTCCTCAGGTGTCTTTCCATGTCTTCCCTGGACTTCTTCCATTCTTCGATCTCTATCACGGTTGATGGACTGTCTCTTTCTTGCTACAGAGTAGTAAATAAGAGAGGATTAACAGCTAATATGGGGCTTACAAAAAAACTTTATAACTTTGAACATTATGGACGTGGGAAAGTTACCGAAGGGATTATCTTGAAAGAGTTTCCACCATCACGAATGACTAGCAGGTCGTTCTTTCTGTCCCTGTTCTTTCCTTCTGGCACAGTCACCTTATCAAAGTAAACAAGGAAAAGAAAAACATGTAAAAAAGGGTAACATTGAAGATGTTCGCAATGTTAATTATAAAGAAAAGGCTTGTGACATGAAGCAGTAGAATAATCGATGCAGGTGAATATATCGACTATTTCACAATATTAACATGAATCAAACATCCTACACAGGAATTGAATGACACGAGTAATGAGTATCAAACATCCCACACATTTACCCGCCATTTCAACCAATATAAGAGACCTGAACTTTCTCAGCTAGTACAAAAGGCATCTCACTGGCATTTGATGCCAGCCCTATCAATCTTATCTTAAATAATTGATCCTCGTATATACAACCCTCACGTGATTTAAAGAACCCAAAACTAATCAGTGGGGATATTCCAGCTTAAAAGACAACTACTCAATAATTACGGATTTATCCACAACAGTAAAAGATCATAACTACTTCCATACAGTAACAAAAGAAATTCTGAACTTCGATAGTATTAAGATGGTTCAAAATTTTAAAAAAAATGAAAAGCTTCAATTTTGTGTTGTTGGTTAAAAGAGGAACTAAGGTGTAAAAAATATTCCCGTGCTGAAAGCATTTTGCACAACAAAAAGACCTCCAGAGAGAAGAAACTGGCTACTCGTGAACCACAGACTATCAATAATATACGAGAATAGCATTGAGAAAGCATGTCTAATTCAGTTGAATGAAAGGCAGTCTAGCCTAGATATCAAAATGAAAAACTACCACCAATAGCTAGCATGCTTGCTTACCACAACTTTTGCCCTCGTAATTGATTTCGTCTTGGAATCAATTACATAGATCTCCTCAAAATCAAGCATGAATTCAGGATCGCCAGCTCTGCGGTTTCTGTAGTGCTTTGTCAAGAAAACCTGAAGCAGGAACAACTTTAGATGACATCGACGTTTCAAATTTTAGTTCTGGCAGCTAAATGTTTCAATCAGTTTGATGTTATATATCCTCAACATTTTTTGGAGCACACAGTTAAGCATGTCAGCAACAATTGTCAATACTTTTCAAACAAAAGCTTATGAACTCTTAAATCAATCATTGAGCTTTAATAGATCTTTGATGAACTTTTAAACATCAGACAACAGCCAAGATCAAGTTCCTACAAAATTGAATATCAAGGACACTCTCTAAGCTAATTTAGATAGAAACTGTATGATTCAGAAACTTAAATGCTGTTGAGAAATTCAGAAGAAGAATACTAGAACACCATGGTGTAGTGTAGACACTTACTTTCAAGACCTCTGACTCATCTTTATACATTGGCTCTCTAGGCGCATCAATGGGTGGCTCCGTAACATTGAACGAAGAAAATTCACTAATTGCACATCGAATGTACTGTAAAATCATAAATTCAAGAGTCGAATTACATTTTGAAACAGTCTTACTCATCAGAAGTAAATTGATCACGAGTGGTAGGATGCACAGAAACTATTGCATACCTTTTGAGGCATTGGTGCAAGAACCTTAGGAATAGCATATACATCAGTGTCGGGAGGCGTCACATACATCTAAACAACGCAAAAATTTCAGTCACTGGCAAAATTGCAAACATAATATCCTTAGCTTGTTTAACTACAACTGGTAGTATATCTTTTGAAGATTATAAAATAAAATAAAAAGAGCGTTTCATACAATAGTTATCATTTTGTGGCCAAAATATGGTTTGGACCAAATGAGCATTCTCAGTGAAACTTACCTCGCGGAAATCGTAGACATCGTTGTCCGGGTCGGGAGGTTTCCGAATAAAGAAATCACAATCGTTGAGGGAAATCTTGTGGAACTCATCTTCATTGATTCTGTAATCCACAATCTTCTCCGAGTCCCACCCATGCGTGGAGATGAAGCTCTTGCTCTGCACCGTGGAGATGTCATCGTCTCTGCTTGCGGCGGGGGCGCCGGTGGTAATGGCGGTGGCGAACTCGTACTCGACGTCGAAGTCTTTCTTGTTGTCCAGCTCTTCCACTTCGTCTTCGTCCATGTCGTAGTCGTCCGGGCCCTCCGGGTCGCCGTCTCCGTCGTCGGCCCGGGCGCGGAAGTCGGGCCGGTTTGAGGTGGGCAAGAAGATGGGCTGGAGGTGGGGCTGGTGGCTGAAGGAGTTGAAAATGGCGGGCTTGGAAGAGGTGGTGAACAGTGGCGGTGGGGGTGTGTTGGGGAAGATGGGAGGCTTTGGTTGTGGCGGGAGGAGGAGGACGGTGGCGTTCATGGTGGTTACTTTCGTTCGGATTTTGAATTCTAAGCGGATAACGTTTACTGATACTCCATTTTATCAGATTTATATTTTCTTTTGCGGGACAAGCTAATTTACTAATGTTTTTTGATTTTTTTTAAACAATACAAATTTATTTTGAGTCCGCTCTTGAGTGACCGGGCTTATCTATAAAATATAGGACATGGAGGTACTTAATTGCAATTTTAAAAAAATTGTAGAGATCACGCGCATGCCCGTGTTACAAATTAAAAAATGATGCTCCTTTTATCTTTTCTAGAAGAAAAACGCACATGCTCCTTTCCTTTTCCAACTTGCCCATTTTGGCTTTCCTTTTCCCGCCTACTCTTTTCTCTCCCTTCTCCAAGACACCCATCAACCACCATTTTCTACCGCTTCATCAAAACTTTGACAAAAAAGAATAAAAGATGTACAATTAAGCCTAAAACATTAACAAAGTAATTCGAAATATTATACAGCTTAAATACTAGAAAGATTAGCTTTTTAATTGCTTCTAAAAGGTGGGATGTTTACCTCAAAACCGTTATAAAAAAAGAACCAACATAAAACATACACTATAAAACATGGGGTTTATTACTTAAGAGATGGTGTTGTTAAGCTAAAACATGGATATATACACGCTGATTAAAACATTGGACTTGTAAAACATGGACATTATAATCTAAAACATTGGACTTACAAAACATGGATATTAAAATCTAAAATATTGGTGTTATGAAAACATGGACATTATAATCTAAAACATGATACTTTTAGTCCACAACCTGGAAATTTGAAGGGTATAGCTCAAAACATGGGGTTTATAATTTAAAACATGTGCTGATAAGTAGAACCTAGATCATATGCCTTAAAACATGATGTTACCCTAAAATCTAAAATGGTTTAAATTAACACTTAAAAAAGATAGAGCTATAAAAGCATGGACATGGGGTTTATAATTTAAAACATGGGGATTTTAATCTAATACATGGACATAGGCATGTAAATTAAAAGGTGGTGCTTTTAAATTAACACTTCAAAAAAAAGCACCAATATAAAACATACACTATAAAACATGGGGTTTATTACTTAAAAGATGGTGTTGTTAAGATAAAACATGGAAATATACACGCTGATTAAAAGATGTCTTGAAACATGGTTCTTATGAACAAAAATCTGGGGCATATAACTTTAAAGATGATGCTTTTAGAGCAAGTCCAACAGATTCCCTACAAGATTCTCCAAGATATAGTACTACATCCCCATATTCCCTATTTTTTTTTGCTTCAACTCCAACAGTTTCCCTAGTGTGGGGATTAGAATTTAATGCATGTGCATTAAATTTTAGTATTTTATCTCTTTATTATTGTTTTTTCACCATTCAAGTATATTTTGAAATCTTAATATTTTAAATTACGTATGATAAAAAAATGTGAAAAATATATATTATTAAAACGAACATAACAAGATCTCACATGACAATATTCAAATTTTTATAAACATGTAAACATAGTCATGTATGATCTTGTTTTGTTCTTCAAAATATGAAATTTAATAATATATATTTCTTATAATTCTTTATTATATACAATTAAATATAATCACATTTGAAATATATGTATTTGAATATAAAACTAATAAAGAGAGGTAAAGGATCAACATAAATGCACTAAGCATTAAATTTTGCTTCCCCAAGTTTTTTTTCTCTCTCTACAGATTTGGGGAAGCAAAATGTAGATTTCTTCAAAATCCCCAAATTGGGGAATGAGATAGGGAATCTGTTGGAGCTGAAAAATGGCTCATATTCCCTAAATTTATTGAAATCCCCCAACTTGGGGAAGCTGTTGGACTTGCTCTTACTCTAAAATCTGAAATGTTTTAGATCAACATTTTTTACTCCAAACACATCTTTTACATTTAAATATCAACATTTCATGACTAAACATAAACCTTTTAGGATCAGACCAAAACACACCTTTTACATTTAAATATCAACCTTTCATGACTAAACATAAACCTTTTAGGATCAGACCAAACACACCTTTTACATTTAAATATCAACCTTTCATAACTGAACATAAACCTTTTAAGATCAGACCAAACACACCTTTTACATTTAAATATCAACCTTTCATGGCTAAACATAAACCTTTTAGGAACAGACCAAACACACCTTTTACATTTAAATATCAACCTTTCATGGCTAAACATAAACCTTTTAGGAACAGACCAAACACACCTTTTACATTTAAATATCAACCTTTCATGACTGAACATAAACCTTTTAGGAACAGACCAAACACACCTTTTACATTTAAATATCAACCTTTCATGGCTAAACATAAACCTTTTAGGAACAGACCAAAAACAACAGCAAATCACAGAAAATCAATTCAAATAGACAAAACAACAATAAAATAAGTGCGGAAACTACAGGTTTCACCATTAAACATCCACTTTCCAGAGTAAAACCCTAATGTTGTTCAATTCAACTAAACTAAAAGCAACGGTGGTCTAAAATACCTCTCTGTGCCACATAAAAGGCTCGTAGACAACAAAAGCATGAATAAACACCAAAAATAGTTAAACCTCACCTTGGGATCCATTGAAGCTTCATCAGAATCAGTTGACCGTGGATTTTTCCGATTGCTCACCATAACTTCTTCAAAACCTAGGTTAAATTGCAGAGAACCGAATGATAACTGAAACACGAAACTAAAATAAAAAATCAAACGAATTAAAAATTTACTGAACTAATTCAAGCAATCGATCAAACAGACACAGAAAACCGACTAACATCGCCGATTTGAAGCTGCGAACGAACTAAAAAACTCGCCGGAATAACAACAAAAACCCGATTGAACTAGAAAAAAAACTCACCGGTTGAATCTGCAACCGATTGGAGCTGCGCCGCATTGAAACCGCAAAGGATTGGAGCTGGAAAACACCGATTGATCGCGAATGAAACCGGTTGAAACGAAAATGGGAACGAATTGAAACGCTAGGGTTTTGGAAAAAAAGGGGCTTCGGAAAATGAAGAAGAACTGAAATGGGAAAAAAAGGAAAGAAAGTGGGTTTTATAAGGGAGAGGACGCATGTGTTTAATTTCCGGAAATTGCAAAATGGGGCCGCATTTGTTAAATTTGCATAATGGACCCTGGTCACTTTCAAGACTTATCCATTTATTTTTTAGAAAACCCAGTACAAATTTTTTATTTTTTGAAAATAAGCTTTATATAAAATTAAATTAAGTAGCGATTACAAATAGCACGACCAAAGTTAATGGCCAGATTATGTTCCGTATCTAATACACTTCTACTAACTTTATTAATATCAAAGAAGGAGAAAGAGTTCCTCAGAAGAGCGACGATGCTCTCTGCGATGTTCTTGATCTCCCATGGCGATGACTCCAAATCCTTGAGTGCCGCCACTAGTTCCACCGAATCTGTAAGCAAACACAGCCCTTGAGACTCTCCTCTACCTGCTGCCTTGATAGCCCTCCAGCAGGCTTCTACCTCTGCCTGTAATGGGGATGTCGAAACAAAGAAATCTGTGCCCTTTTGAGTTATTCCACCAGATGCTATAGTCCACCCCGCTGTGCCAAGGTTGCTAGCTTTGTGAAAAGATCCATCAACCTTGATTAAGGTGCATCTTTCATTCTGATTGTCCAGTACAAAATTTTGGTGCTGTAGTTACTTATTGAACACGAGTATCGACTCTAAAAAAACTGCAATTATAATTTATTTACACATAAGAAGACTTGTGTGACAAAATCATACTGACTCAAAGTATCTAATTAAAAAGTTGTAGTCAGGCAATCGTCGTCTGATCCTATATGATGATCATACCGGATCAACATCAGTTAACAATCGGTCAACTCGGATCACAGTATGTCAATAACCAGTCAACGCCCGACCACATCTTTACCAATTACCATATAATCAAAATTAATAACCACATTAACATAGCCAACTTTCACATCACCAACACAAACTACCACATCACTACAGTTATCAGTGGTGAAACCAAACTTTTTTTAGGTATGAATGAATGAAAGTAGTTTCCAGAGTAGTAGGCAAATGTCGAACATGCAGCGATAGTGGAGGCGCAGTAACATGCGGTTGGTGGCAGATGAAACTCGAGGGAGAGAACCTGATTTTGGATGGTTGAAAAGCACTCAATTAACCTCTTAAATATGTTTATTTTTATTCACTAAAAGAAGGATGAAATGATGCAACTAAGTATGGATATGAAATAGGCCATAGTATGAATCTCTCTCATTTCGAAGTTGAAGCCTCGTCATTACTTCTTATGCTCACAAATACATGCAGAAACTTTACAACACAAACTTAAACATGTCTTTAGAGAAGCCAGCTTGGTGTAAGACTTCCTAGCAAAAAGAAGTTTCCATTCTTATGCATACATGTAGGCCCGGCAAACGGGTTGGGCGGGTCTTAAACGGGTCGGGTATAATGGGTAATTTTTATAAATGGGTCTAACCCGTTTAAACCCATTTAAAAACGGGTCTTAAACGGGTCGGGTAAACCCGTTAAACCCGGCGGGTTGAAAATAATATAAATGGGTTGGGTTGGTTCAAATTTGATGTACATATTTATAAATTTGATTTATACTAGGTTGTTTAAGTTACCATGTTACGTTAAAAATGAAAAAAAAGTTTAACAAAAATAAAAAGAATGTTACTAATAATGTCATCGTTATGGAGTATAAAATATGGGGGTTGCTCCATGTGGGTCCATTTTTCTCTTGCAGGTCCGTATTTTTACCATAATACCCCTAATATTGTTAAGGAAAAAAATGGGCTTGAAATCATAGGGTTCCATCAGGGGGCATTATGGTAAAAATACGGACCTGCAAGAGAAAAATTGACCTGCATGGAGAAATTGCTTAAAAGATTTGGTGTGGTTTGATTGGTACTAGATTTGTTTATTTGGTACTATGTTATTTGTTTGGTACCATGTAATAACAAAAATGAAAATAACATTTAGAACAATTCAAATAATAATGGTTTGATTGTTACTAAGTTTTTTTGTTTGATACTAGGTTGTTTGTTTGGTACTAGATTTATTTCTTACACATAAACACTGAGACCCGCGAAGACCGTGAACCCAACTCGTCCGATGATAGACCCTAGATATATTCTTATTTTGTAGCATTTGAGAGCTGTTTTAGATAGTATTTTGTGTATTTATATTAGACTTTTAGACCGAATCATTCATAGTGGTTTGAAATTGAAGACGTGCATTTCGATCTTGAATTGCACTTGCAATGGATTTGAGTGATTTGAAGACCTTCTATGACCGTCCTGACCGCGATTGATACATTGAAGAACCGGTCGTAGAAGTGGCGTGAAGGCACACTCTCGCGAGCCGCGAACCCTAGGTCGCGAACCGCGAGGGTGTGTGTTGCTGTTTTGAACATGCCGAGTTTCGCGCGGCCCGCGAAACTCCGGTCGCGAGCCGCGAGGACCAGACGCGCGGTTCGCGAGACTTCGGCCGCGAACCGCGAGAACCAGCACGAGGACCTGAGCGAAGCCCAGACGCGCGAACCGCGAAGACTCGGCCGCGAACCGCGAGGACCAGATGCGCGCGGGGCGAGATTTCTCGGTCGCGGACCGCCGAGACCACGGACGCGCGGGGCGCGAATCCTCGGCCGCGAACCGCGAGAACCAGGCTCGCGGTCCGCGAAGGATTTCGCGCGACCCGCGAACTGTCCTGCCACTTGATTTTTGTTTGCTTTAATTTTAATTATTTTTAGACTATAAAAGAAAAACTTATCCTCATTGTTGGGGATCGAATTTTACAGAGCCTAAAGCTCTTTTCTTCATTTTTCTCTTTGGATTTTCACTTTGAATTCACCATGTATTATTGTATGGATTATGGTTATGATTATTTAGTTATGGTTATAGGCTATCTTGTGAGATTAAACCTCTTGTTATGGTTTGAGAACATGGTTTATGAAGCTTAGGAATGGTTGATTTGTCATTGAATGATCATAAATTATATGTGTATTTGATTGTTGAAATGGTTAGGAATGATTTCCTAACCATAGATATGTGTTGGATATGTGTTAGACATTGTCTTTCCATGGTTGAAATGCGATCATTTCTTCTATGTAAAAGTAGTGAATTAGGAATCAAATATATGTTGTTATCAATTGTATTTGTTCTTGAGATCATTCATTAGCATTATATTTGTGTCAATTGTGTTATCACATTGCATGGGTAAGGTGGGAAAACATCTAATTTGAATTAGCATTGGTCAATTTATCTATTTGCTATCATATAGATAAGTTGCCAATAAGAGTTGTGAAAATGCTTTCATGATTCACAACTAGAATAGAGATGGTTTCCCATTAAAAACAATCACCATTCTCAAAGTATCATAAGTAGGTTTGAGGAAAAATCCATAACAAGAAGATACAAATCTCATGTACCCAAGTCTCTTATTCTCATTAGTTAATCCTTTAGTTAAATCTTTAGATGCTAAACTAGTTGTAATTCTAAAGTTCTAGTAGTTTTACTTAGTAGTGTCTTAAACAAAACTCAACTCAAACCCCCCCCCCCCCCTTGTTTACATTGCTTTTATATATATGTATATGTATATATATCCTACAAGATATACATAGGAATAACCTTTTCCCTGTGGAACGAACCTTGCTTGCCATTGTACACTTAATAGTGTGTAAAGGTAGTAAGTGATCTAAAAATGTATATTTGAGAGGTACGGCGACGACCTCCCAAATTTTGGCGCCGCTGCCGGGGACAAGGCGTATTTTTATGTGTATATTGTAGTTTTATTTCTAATCTATCTTTCTTTTTAGGTTCTATTTTGGTTTGGAACCCTATTGCTCTAGCTCTTGGTGCATGGTTCTTACACGATCCTCGAACCAAGACCCTTTGCAATACGATTCCGAGCTAGTAAGAAGTCTCCGCCAACTTAGGAGGCAAGTGCAAGAGTCACTAGCATCTAATCCTTTCTCCCTTGAAAGTGAATCACTACCTTTCAACATGGCGGACGATGAAGAGGATACCGGCCAACAACCTCCCCGAAACCAATTCTACAACCCTTTCCAAAACCCTAACCCTTCTCCTACCAACATTTCTATGAGAGAGTACACGTCCCCCAACTATGAGCAACAACAATCGAGCATTGTTTACCCGAACTCTCAATACGAAATCAAGACGGGAGTAATTAATTTGCTTCCAACTTTCCATGGTAGAGAAGTGGATGATCCGAATGACTTCCTTGAGGCTTTTCATAGGGTGTGTAGTAGTTTGAAACCTTCCGAGATGAGTGTGGATGAGTTTAAGTTGAAAACCTTCACCTTCACCTTGAAGGACAAGGCCGCTAAATGGTTAAGCCGTTTACCTTCATCATCAATCACTACATGGCCACAATTGAAGAAAAAGTTCTTAGACAAGTACTTTCCTCCCTCTAAGTCCTCGGTCTTGATACAAGCCATTAGCAACATCACTCAAGACGATGATGAGACGTTGTATGAGTATTGGGAAAGATTCCAAACTCTCCTCTCAAGTTGCCCGTACCATAGCTTCACCGAACCTCAATTGGTGTGTTTCTATTACAATGGTTTGAACGATAGAGAAACCGAGTTGATAAATCGGTCTTGCTATGGCTCCATTGCAAACCTTGGCTCTTCCGATGCCATGATGCTATTTGAGCAACTAGCCGAAGGGTGCAAACCAAAGAGAGACCGGAGACTACGAGTGGGTAACTCCGGTGGGAACAATGATAGCTCTCGTCAAGATATCAAGGAGCTTACGGCATTGATGAAAGGTTTCATGATGGGAAATAGCTCCGGGGGGAACCAACCAAGGCAACAAGTGATGACGTGTGGGATTTGTGCTTCGAACCATCTCACCGAATCTTGTCCTCAAGCAAACGAGGATTATAACGAAGAAGTCAATGCCATGGGAGTCTATGGAGGAAACCAAGGTTTTAGAGGCGATCAAGGAGGAAACCAAGGTTTTAGGGGCTACCAAGGAGGACGAGGCTACCAAAGTGGTAGGGGTTTTCAAGGTGGACAAGGCCAAGGTGGTGATAGGGGTAACCAAAGGAAGTATGATCCTTTTGCTCAACACTACAACCCCGGAACTAGAGATCACCCCAACTTTCGGTGGAGAGATGAACCGACGGGACAACAAGGCCAACAAGATGGCTACCAAGGGGGTTACCAAGGTCAAAGTGGTCAATCTTTTGATAGGTCGAGGGGGAAAAATGACCAAGCCTACCAAGGTTACCAAAACCAAGGGTACCAAGATTTTGGCTATCAAGGGTACCAAGATCATCAAAACCCTCAATATCACCCTCAACCACAACAATACCCAAGAAACCAAGGTCAAGGCCGTTTCAATAACCGTGCCCCTAAAAATGCTCACCCGAGGTTGGAAGATAAATCTCATAACCAAGGTGAAAGCTCGGACCAATTCCCACAAGATGCTAGACTCAAAAGCATTGAGGTGCAAATGAGTCAAATGGCCACGGTTTTGGGAAAGTTGGAAGCACAAAACTCCGGGAAACTACCCGCGCAAACGGAGTTAAATCCAAGGCCTCATGCGAGTGCCATGACCTTGAGGAGTGGTAAACAAGCTCTTGAACCCGAAGTGGTTGTGAAAAAGGCACCCAAAAGAGGCCTTGTGAAGAAGAGTTTAGCCAATGACGAGGTTGAGGCGACCTTGGCCGACGAAGAAGTAATTCTTGAGGGGCTAGCCAAAGAAAAAGGTGATGCCGAGGTTGAGAAGGAGAAAGAACTTATTGATGAGGAACATGTAGACACAACTTCTCATGTTGAACCAATGTCACCTCCAT
The DNA here is from genome assembly GCA_963678965.1 of Cruciata laevipes. Taxonomy (NCBI): domain Eukaryota; kingdom Viridiplantae; phylum Streptophyta; class Magnoliopsida; order Gentianales; family Rubiaceae; genus Cruciata; species Cruciata laevipes. Next base: position 13,239,533 of record OY787639.1, read on the forward strand.
TCTCACCTCTTCACAAGAAAACTAGGGTGGACACTACCTTTGATGTGGAAGCACCATTTCCCGAAGCTTTGAAGAATACTCGGAAAAAGGAGATGGACAAGGAAGCTTTCGAGGTCCTTCGAAGGTGTGAGGTAAATATTCCTTTGCTCGATGCTATTGATCAAGTTCCTAGATATTCTAAGTTCTTGAAGGAATTATGTGTAAACCATCGTCAACAAAGGTCTAAGCATGTTAAAAATGAAAGAGTCAATGAACATGTGTCGGCTTTATTTCAAGATAAAATGCCTACTAAATGTGGTGATCCGGGCATGTTTACCATTCCTTGCATCTTAGGGAACACTTACTTTCCTAGAGCCATGCTAGATCTAGGTGCATCCATAAATGTCATTCCATATACATTGTATGAATCGTTGAATCTTGGCACTTTGCATAAAACCGGCGTGGTAATCCAACTTGCCGACCGCTCTAATGCATACCCTAAGGGTATAGTTGAAGATGTCTTGGTGAAAGTCGACAAGTTGGTGTTCCCGGCCGATTTTTACGTTCTTGACATGGAACATGATAAATTTGCTACCCCTGTCTTGTTAGGGCGTCCATTTTTGAAAACGTCAAGAACTATAATAGATGTGCATAGTGGTAGGCTTACCATGGAATTTGATGAAGATAAAATAGAGTTCAACATTTATGGTGCAATGAAATACGATGATGAGGAAACTTCTTGCAATGCTATTGATGTGATTGAGCCTTATGTGCAAAAAGTTTATGAAAATGATGTTGATGATCCTTTGTTAAATGCTTTAGCTAATAGTTTACACACAAGTAATGTTCATACATATGCTTTGAGTGCTAACTTGAAGGAAAGCATTTTTGAGCTAGATACCTTTGAGGAACTTTCTCTTGATGCACCAATTTTAGACCTTGAGGTATTGAAGGGCTCGGGCAACCGACCATCTTTCAATAAACCTCCGGTGGTGGAGTTGAAACCACTACCCGAGAATCTAAAATATGCATTCCTTGGTGATGGTGAGAAATTGCCAGTGATCATCTCCAACAAACTCACCAAGGAACAAGAGGAAAGGTTGATGAAAGTGCTTCAAGATCATAAGGAAGCCATTGGATGGACTATTGCCGACATCAAAGGTATGAGTCCAAGTACTTGCATGCACCATATACTATTGGAGGATGATGCTAAACCCATCCGACAACCTCAAAGGCGGTTGAACCCTCCTATGATGGAGGTAGTAAAAGCCGAGGTTCTTAAATTGTTGGATGCGGGAATGATCTATCCAATCTCCGATAGTAAATGGGTAAGCCCAACACAAGTGGTGCCGAAGAAAACCGGAGTGACCGTAGTGGAGAACAGCCATGGCGAATTGATTCCCACTCGTGTCCAAAATGGATGGCGTGTTTGCATTGATTACCGAAGGTTAAATGCGGTAACAAGGAAAGACCATTTCCCTTTGCCATTTATTGATCAAATGCTTAACCGGCTTGCAGGCCACTCTTTCTATTGTTTTCTTGATGGCTATTCAGGGTACTTTCAAGTTGCCATTGCACCAGAGGATCAAGAAAAGACCACCTTCACATGTCCCTTTGGCACTTTTGCATATCGACGCATGCCTTTTGGCCTTTGCAATGCGCCGGCCACATTCCAAAGGTGTATGGTTAGCATTTTTTCAGAATATCTTGAGAAGTTTGTAGAGGTTTTCATGGATGACTTTACTGTTCATGGAAACTCTTTTGACAATTGCTTAATTCATTTGTCATTAGTCCTAAAAACTTGCATTGATAAAAACCTTGTGCTTAATTCTGAAAAATGTCATTTTATGGTAGAAAAGGGCATTGTGTTAGGTCATGAAGTGTCATCTAAGGGTATTGAAGTAGACAAAGCAAAAATTGATATCATCCAATCTCTTCCTTACCCTACTTGTGTGCGTGATGTGAGGTCTTTTCTTGGCCACGCGGGTTTCTACCGCCGTTTCATAAAAGACTTTTCAAAAATTTCTTCCCCTTTATGTAGATTGTTGCAAAAGGATGTGGAATTTGTGGTAGATGAAGGTTGTAAAAGGGCATTTGATTGTTTAAAGTCTATGCTTGTGTCGGCCCCTATTATACAACCTCCAAATTGGTCCCTCCCATTTGAGATCATGTGTGATGCAAGTGACTACGCCGTGACTACGCCGTTGGTGCGGTGCTAGGTCAAAGGGTGGGGAAAATTCCCCACGCCATCTATTATGCATCCATGACTCTCAATGATGCTCAAAGGAACTATACCACTACTGAAAAGGAATTGCTAGCGGTAGTCTTTTTCTTAGAAAAGTTTAGGCCATATTTGCTAGGTACAAAAATTATTGTTTTCACTGACCATGCAGCTCTTCGTTACTTGATGACGAAGAAAAAAGCAAAGCCTAGGTTACTCCGATGGATCTTACTCTTGAGTGAGTTCGATTTGGAGGTCAAGGACAAGAAAGGAGCTGAAAATCTGGTGGCCGAACATTTGAGCCGATTGGTACCCAATGAGGAGTTTGGGACCAAAGCATTGAAGGAGCATCTTCACGAAGAATTCCCCGACGAGCAATTGTTTGCTCTTGGTGTTTCTCTTCCATGGTATGCCAACATCGTGAATTTCCTTGTCACAAGTAAGTGCCCTTCTCATTTCACAAAAGCACAAAAGGATAAGTTAAAGCATGATGCTAGGTTTTATGTGTGGGATGATCCCTATGTATGGAAACATTGTGCCGATCAAGTGATTAGGAGATGCATTCCTAATAATGAAACAAACTCAATCCTTGCCTTTTGCCATTCATATGCATGTGGTGGTCATTTTGGTGCTAGGCGAACCGCTAGGAAAGTGCTAGATTGTGGTTTCTATTGGCCTAGCTTGAATAAAGATGCATACACATTTTGCAAATCTTGTGATAAATGCCAAAGAGTAAAAAACATCTCTTCTAGGAATGAAATGCCCCAACATTGCCCTCTATATTGTGAACTTTTTGATGTTTGGGGAATTGATTTTATGGGACCTTTCCCTACTTCCTTTGGTTGTAAATATATCTTGCTTGCGGTTGATTATGTTTCTAAGTGGGTTGAAGCAATCCCCACTCGTACTGATGATTCTAAAGTGGTTGCAGAGTTCATCAAATCTCACATCTTCTCTAGGTTCGGGGTACCCCGAGCTTTGATCAGTGATCGAGGCACTCACTTTTGTAATAGAACCATTGCCGCATTGTTGAAGAAATATGGGGTAAATCACAAAACTTCCACCGCCTATCACCCACAAACAAATGGACAAGCCGAAGTTTCCAATAGGGAAATCAAGTCCATCCTTGAGAAAACGGTTAGGCCGACTCGCAAGGATTGGAGTACTCGGTTGGATGATGGATTGTGGGCATATAGGACGGCTTATAAGACTCCAATTGGCATGTCTCCATACCGATTAGTCTTTGGAAAGCCGTGTCATTTACCGGTGGAGTTAGCACACAAAGCCTATTGGGCAATCACAAGGTTCAACTTGAACTTGGACGAGGCCGGGAATGAAAGAAAGCTTCAATTGCAAGAGCTTGAGGAAATCCGGAATGAGTCCTATGAGAACGCGGCCATTTACAAAGAGAAGACGAAGGCATGGCATGACAAGATGATAATTAGGAAAACTTTTGAGGTAGGTCAAAAAGTTCTTCTATTTCAATCACGTCTTCGGTTGTTTCCAGGTAAACTGCGTTCTCGGTGGACTGGACCATTTGTAGTTGTGCAAGTTTTCCCTCATGGTGCGGTGGAGATCCAAAGCGACAAGGATGCCAAAATCATCAAGGTAAACGGCCAAAGGTTGAAACCGTATTACGAGGGTTTCAAATCGGAGATCCTAGAGGACATGTCTCTAGGCAACCCGGCCTACGAGTGATCTTTACCATGGAGGTACATCGTGCCGACGATGTTAAATAAACGAGTTTTGAACTTTAAAAGCATTTCGTCAAACAATTTCAACATTTGGAACATTACTTTCTTTATATTTATTTGCTATGTACATTTCATTAAGCTTGTAATTCGAACATTACGCTAGTTTTTATGTTGTTTTTGTAGAAATAGGTTTGAAGTGGTGCAAAACAACAAACGCCAAGGAGCATTTCCGCGCGGTCCGCGAATTCATCGCGCGGACGGCGACCGAGGGTTTCGCGGACCGCGACAGGGAACGCGCGAGCCGTGACGGTGTCTCGCGGTCCGCGAGGGAAACCGCGCGACCCGCGAAAAAACAGGGGATTTCTAAGGATCCCTGGAACCAAAATGCACATTTTCGCGATCCGCGGCTTGGTCGCGCGGACCGCGACACTGTGCGCGCGATCCGCGAATTCATTGCGCGGATCGCGAGGTTCTGCGCGCGTACCACGCCGGGTTATTGCGCGCGGGGCGCGATTTCATCGCGCGCCCCGCGCCGAGGTTTTGCGCGCGCGCGATCCGCGACGGATTCCGCGCGACCCGCAACGGGGATTTGCGCGTACCGCGACGAAGTCCTGCGCGCACCTCAACGGTCTTCAGCGCGCGGTCCGCGAATTCATCGCGCGGACCGCGAAGGATTTGTGCGCGACCCGCGACGGCAGGCGCGCGACCCGCGAGGAGGACCGAGATTTCTCGGAAATCCCTGGAACGAAATGGACCATTTTCGCGGCCCGCGACGGGGTCTCGCGACCCGCGACGGAATTTTGCGGTCCGCCAAGGAAAGCTCGCGATCCGCGAGCTTCGAGCCAATACTTCTTCCCATTTTATTCTATCTTTTTTCTTCTTCTTCTTCCCAATCCCTCTCGACGGAATAGTGCTCTCCACCGGCAACCCACTCCAATCCATCATTCCGGCGAGTTTTGAACCAATCCTTTCCACCCAAATCCATCCCCCAAGCTTTCCCAACAAAACCCACCAAAAATCCACATCCAAAACACTATCTTTTACCCACATTGCCAAAATTCAACCGGAAAGTTCTTCATTCCGATTCGCCGGCCTCCGGCGACTTTTGTTCCAAACCAACTACACAAAAACCTTCCCTCAACCACCCTTAACCTTTTCCCAATCACAAATTCCAAATTCCAACTTCCAATCAAATACCCCCAAATCCTATGAACCCTAATTTTTGGATTCTTTGATTTGGTGGTGTTTTGATCAAAGTGATGATCTTCTCAACCTACATTGCTTCCAAAGGCTTCAATTGACGGTACCCTACTGATTTACTTGAATTTTGAGTGATTTAGGGCTTGCCGCCAATAGGTTTTATTGAAATTTCAAAGGCTTGCCGCCTTTAGTTATATACGTTGCTTGTTGAGTAGGGGCTTGCCGACTTGTAGCTAGTTTAGCTGTGCTGGACTGTTGTTGAGTAGATTTTGATAATGGCACCGAGGAAAAGGTCTCGCCGAGGGGAAGCCTCTAGTTCACATGAGCCCGTGATTCCCGAATCACCCCCTCGCCAACCTAGCCTCCTGCAGAAAACCTAGCTCTTGTTGACCTTATGGGATTGCAAGGTTTGGATGGAGATGCCCAACAACGGTGGAGAAAGTTGATTGGGAATGGGAGACGAACAATCATGGAGACGAAGTTCCTCTCCTCTGAGCTACTGCAGGAGCTAGGTTTGCAGCAGCCTGTGCTGTTTCTATTGGATCGCGTTGGCATGAGAGGATTCATTGATAGGTCGGCACCGACCTACATTCGATATACACTTGAATTCCTATCCACTCTAGCCAAGCACTATGACGAGGAGCACGACATGCAATTCATCACCATCAGGTTGAATGATGTAGACCGCCGGATGACCTATAATGAGATCCAAGATGCTTTTGGGTTCGAATATGCTGATGGCTACAAGAATCCGAAAGATAATGCCCTGGACGGATTTGATCTAGCTTTCTTTTGGAATTGCTTGTCTGGATCTCCCAACATCACGGGCACCACGAAGAACAACCACATCATACATCCAGCTGTTCGTATGGTGCACAAGCTCCTAGTGATGACGATCTTTTGCCAAGGAGAGTTGACACACATCAATAGGGAGCAGGTCCAGTGCCTTTGGACCATGTTTTGGAGGCCGGAGCACCCGTGTTGGGTTGACCTCTTTGTGCAGAAATGTCTGGAGACCTCCCAGAAGAGCAAAGGAAAGATACCGCAGGGGGGTATGATTTCGCTTCTGGCAGCTTACCTGAACATCCACCTACCTCCAGACATTCAGGCAATAGGCAAGACAGCCGAGAGAGCTCACCAGTTATACTCCATTGCTTCTTTGGAGTTCACTAATGTCTTGGCCATGCACAAATATCCTCCTCCTAGATTCATTTGGCTAGTAGCCAAGAATCAGCACATGTACCTGCCGAATCCAGAGGCTGTACAGCTGACTGGGCACACCCGGATGGAGGATCTCACCTTGCCCACCCAGATCACAGTTCCTGCACCCACCATTGCCCTTGCCAGGCTAGAGGCACCTCCGGAGCATGGAGAGCAGTACGTTCCTCCACATCATGAGGCTCAGTATGTCACTCAACAGCAGTTTCAGGCATATACTGAGAGGTACGAGGATGATATGGCAGTGATGTTCGCCATGATGGCATCCATGCACCCACATGGACCAGGGGCATTTGATTATGAGGGCCATCGCAGATCGCGAGCTCAGCGCTGTCGCGACGGCTCCGGCCCCTCGCAGTGAGTATACCTTACACCTTTTCCTTTCACTATGGTATTCATTCATATATTTAAACATTGAGGGCAATGTTTAGACTAAGTGTGGGGGAGAGGTGTAGGACTTTTGTTGCTGCTTTTGTTGCTGCATTTGTTGCTGTTTTTGTTACTATTTTACTACTGTATTTCTTTTTTTTTAAAAAAAAAAAAAAAAAAAACAGCCCGGATGGTTCCAAAAATACGAGAGAATCAGGCAAAAATGAGAGGCAAAAAAAAAAAAAAAAAACATTTTCCTTTCTCTTGTTTAAATATGTAAAGCTCTCAAATGTTATGTGCTTAATTATTTAGAGTATACACTTGGATCTTAATCGTTCTTTCTCGAGGACGAGAAAGGTTCAAGTGTGGGGGATTTTGATAGACCCTAGATATATTCTTATTTTGTAGCATTTGAGAGCTGTTTTAGATAGTATTTTGTGTATTTATATTAGACTTTTAGACCGAATCATTCATAGTGGTTTGAAATTGAAGACGTGCATTTCGATCTTGAATTGCACTTGCAATGGATTTGAGTGATTTGAAGACCTTCTATGACCGTCCTGACCGCGATTGATACATTGAAGAACCGGTCGTAGAAGTGGCGTGAAGGCACACTCTCGCGAGCCGCGAACCCTAGGTCGCGAACCGCGAGGGTGTGTGTTGTTGTTTTGAACATGCCGAGTTTCGCGCGGCCCGCGAAACTCCGGTCGCGAGCCGCGAGGACCAGACGCGCGGTTCGCGAGACTTCGGCCGCGAACCGCGAGAACCAGCACGAGGACCTGAGCGAAGCCCAGACGCGCGAACCGCGAAGACTCGGCCGCGAACCGCGAGGACCAGATGCGCGCGGGGCGAGATTTCTCGGTCGCGGACCGCCGAGACCACGGACGCGCGGGGCGCGAATCCTCGGCCGCGAACCGCGAGAACCAGGCTCGCGGTCCGCGAAGGATTTCGCACGACCCGCAAACTGTCCTGCCACTTGATTTTTGTTTGCTTTAATTTTAATTATTTTTAGACTATAAAAGAAAAACTTATCCTTATTGTTGGGGATCGAATTTTACAGAGCCTAAAGCTCTTTTCTTCATTTTTCTCTTTGGATTTTCACTTTGAATTCACCATGTATTATTGTATGGATTATGGTTATGATTATTTAGTTATGGTTATAGGCTAAAACTCATCTTGGGTATGTGAGATTAAACCTCTTGTTATGGTTTGAGAACATGGTTTATGAAGCTTAGGAATGGTTGATTTGTCATTGAATGATCATAAATTATATGTGTATTTGATTGTTGAAATGGTTAGGAATGATATGTGTTGGATATGTGTTAGACATTGCCTTTCCATGGTTGAAATGCGATCATTTCTTCTATGTAAAAGTAGTGAATTAGGAATCAAATATATGTTGTTATCAATTGTATTTGTTCTTGAGATCATTCATTAGCATTATATTTGTATCAATTGTGTTATCACATTGCATGGGTAAGGTGGGAAAACATCTAATTTGAATTAGCATTGGTCAATTTATCTATTTGCTATCATATAGATAAGTTGCCAATAAGAGTTGTGAAAATGCTTTCATGATTCACAACTAGAATAGAGATGGTTTCCCATTAAAAACAATCACCATTCTCAAAGTATCATAAGTAGGTTTGAGGAAAAATCCATAACAAGAAGATACAAATCTCATGTACCCAAGTCTCTTATTCTCATTAGTTAATCCTTTAGTTAAATCTTTAGATGCTAAACTAGTTGTAATTCTAAAGTTCTAGTAGTTTTACTTAGTAGTGTCTTAAACAAAACTCAACTCAAACCCCCCCCCCCCCTTGTTTACATTGCTTTTATATATATGTATATGTATATATATCCTACAAGATATACATAGGAATAACCTTTTCCCTGTGGAACGAACCTTGCTTGCCATTGTACACTTAATAGTGTGTAAAGGTAGTAAGTGATCTAAAAATGTATATTTGAGAGGTACGGCGACGACCTCCCATCCGACCCGTTTATCTTAATTACCCATTTAACTCATACTCATTTATATCCATTACCCATTATACCCATACCCAAATAGGTTTTTATTAAAATTACTCATTTGACCGGTGGGTAACGTGTCCATTTTGCCAAGCCTACATACATGATACATCAACATAACTCATGCCCCTAGATTCTAAAAATGACCCATTAAAAAATACCTAGTGTAAATGTTACTATAGACATTTGAATGAAGTTATCGCTTTTTTCTTAAGCAATATAATAGCATAAATGGAGTCAACAATCAATAATAGAATTGTAAGCATAATTTTACATGACATAAATGATCCTAAGATCTTTAAACATCTAGATCAATCACGTAATAGAATCACGAGGATTTATAGAATTACTTACCTCCACTCATTGTAGCGAATAGATAGATATCATGAATATGTGAGGTTTGTGTAGGAGTTTAGGTTTCTCTCCCCTTGCCTATGTACTTTATGTGTTGAGTGAATCAGCGGCCTTTAGGATTCGTCAGGGTTAATAAGGATTCATCAGGATGCTGTTCATAAGGATTCGTTATAAGTATGCCCGTAAGCATATATTTACAATGGAATAAAGACATGAATTTATAGGTGGAGAGATGACCTAAATTCTCTTTAGGGTTTTCGTAGAATTAATATCAACCATCCATCAAAGTAGAGATTTTTAGGAATAAATCATTGATACTTAATTTAATAAGTCACCAAATATGTCATGGAATAACAATATTCCAATAAGAAAACAGATTAATATATGTTAAATTGGGATTAAGGGCAATGGAACATGAGAAATTGGAAAGTGGGGTGTAAGATTCACATAATTTCTGAAAAGTACAATGAATAATTAACTTAACTTAATTTAAATTAATATAATTATTAATATAAAGACTTTTTTACCCCCTATTGATATTATTTTCATTTAGATTAGTTGTGCTTAGTTAAATTAAGTTTAGTTTCATTGTGGATGCTCTAAGTTCACGAAAAACTTTCTCTCTCTACAATCCTCTCACCTCTCTCTATAAACTTCAGATCCATCTTTCACGGGGAAGCTCAGCCGGCGCTCCTCGCCGGTACGGTGACCTCCCTTCCCCCATTTTATTTTAGGTTTTAGTTAGTTGTATAAACCTATTTATCCTCGCCACTCTACAGACCGGGAGCCACCACCGCTGTGCCAACGCCGCAGCTCAAACTACGCTTCCGTCGCCATCAGGTAGCTAACAGGCCGCTAGGATCTCCGACGCGCGGCCACTCCGAAGTGGGCAGCAGAATAGCAGTCGCCATCTACAGGCAGATCGGAGGACGATCGGGTCACCCCTTTTTAGATCGCGCGTCAATCGATCCACGAGGGCCTTGGAACTACAGGTCAACGCCGTTTCCGGTGACCTAGCAACGGCTACCGCTGCCCTCCAAGGTCCAGCCAACCGACGGCTCGCCTGCCGCTCTTCAGGACGGTTCCGGGCACCGGCCCTGATTCCAGCCGCCTAGCTGGAGCAGCGACGCAGTCCAACCGTCCCTGCACAGATCATATCCAACACCGGGTCCTCGGCTAGGACCCGGTCCGAACGCCACCGATTGTTTTTCTCCTCATGGGGTTTTTACAATCAACAGGCTTTCAGATCTGCCGACATTCTGGTCAGGTTGTCATCGGTTGGACCAGCTCGGGCTGGCTCGAACCGGTTCGGGTCGGGCCAGTCACCTGGCCTCTCGGTTCTGGTCCATCTAGAGGATGAGGTAGCTTTTCTTCCTTTTATTTTATTTAGTATAGGTTTTTATTAATTAGGTCATGGAATTTTTGAACAAATTATTATTTGCCAACCTTAGTTTACCGTTGGGTCTTTCGTTTAAACTTTGGTTGGATTCAATTCCTATTTCTGTATGGTTGGTGAGGAGAAATCCTAGTCTAAGTAGTAATCTACATACTTTTGGCGATACCTTTTAATCCAATACAGACTGGACTTGTAGATCGTGGAAGTTAGCTTCGGCAGCTTTTCACGTGTCAGATAATGATTTTATGCACTTGTTACTGCTATAGGAAACCCTAAAAATTTACTATCAGGGAATCTCTTTTACCGTGGGATGACCGCAATGTGATTGATGGGTATGTGACGGCGGTTTCAGAGTTGATAGTATAGTCACAATCAGTAAATCCCTTTTACCCAGGGATGACCGCAACGTGACGAGATATCTTAGCATCGTTCAAATTTCCTATACTTTGTAGATAATTCCCTCGACCACCCCGGCCCTTTTCAATTTATGTACCTCGTTTTTTATGAATTCAGCTCTCTCCAAGGCTAGAGGTCTCTTCTTCTGCCTGATTGGCTTGGTAGTTGAGCTTATGTTCAGCTTGTGTACCCCGAACTCCGGTAGTACTCCCACCATATCTTCCGGGCTCCATGAGAATACTCCTTGATACTTTGCCAAAAGATCCAAGATAACCTCGGTGTGGAAGTTGTATGTGGACGGATCCGCACACTTCAGGGGCAGCGGAGCGGGAGTACTCTTGATTAGCCCGGAAGGGAATGAGTACCCCTACACGGTCCGGTTCACCTTCAAGACAACCAACAATGAGTCTGAGTATGAGGCTTTGATCGCGGGATTAAGGTTAGCAAAGGAAATGGAGATCAAGGTACTTACGGCACACAGTGACTCCCAAATTGTGGTGCAGCAAGTGAAGGGGGAGTATGAAGCCCGGGAGAGCAGCCTACAGAAGTACATGGAAATGGTGAAACCCCTGATAGCCGGGTTTGAAACCTTCAACCTGGTCCAGGTACCACCGGGAGGAGAACATCAAGGAAGATGCCCTAAGTAAGTTGGCCTCTTCGGAGTTAAAACCTGAGCCCAACCAAAAACTATACATGGAAGTCCTGGGAAGGAGGAGCTACCAGGAGGATGATCAGGTGATGTTGATAAACGAAGAAGAGTCATGGATCCTCCCTATGCGGGCATGCTTGGAGGAAGGGATATCCTCGGTGGATAAATCGCAAGCCGGGAAGTTGAGGGTCAAGGCACCCAAGTACGTGGTCCAAGACGGGGTGCTGTACAAGATGGGTTATCTCCAACCTTTACTTAAGTGTGTGGAGAGGTCGGAAGGACTGCATCTGCTCCGGGAAGTCCATGAGGGATCCAATGGAAGTCATCAGGGAGCCCGTACAATGGCAAGAAAAATCCTAAGGTTAGGGTACTATTGGCCGACGCTATTCAAAGATGCAGGAAAGTACGTCTAGGAATGCCTTCCATGCCAAAACTTTGCCCCTTTGATCCATGTTCCCCAGGAGGAGCTGATGGGAGTTACAGGCTCTTGGCCGTTCAGCCGGTGGGTTAGCAGGGAGCCCTGGAACGTTAGAAACAATCTCCAGTGGCTTAATACGCAAGGATTCATCTGGAATTCGGCCGATCGCAGTTTGAAAATTTGGACGCTAGGAGCTGGTGTCTTTTCCAAAAAAAGCATGATTGGTGGGCGAGACATATCGCTGTTGGAAGGTGAAACAGAGGCGCTAACAGAGGATTCAAGGGGGGTTGACGAAACCGGACGTGAACGGTTCAACTTCAAAGCAAGTGGGCAAGAATCTTCAGAAATAGAGGAAGAATTACTGAAAGAATGATCAGCCATACGAGTGGAATAGGAGAAAAGGAGGAAGAATTTATAATGGTACATATAAAAGAGCAAGGCGGTGGAAGATAAATGGGCAAGGACAAGACGTACCTAGGAAGAAGATAAAATGATTAAGCCACTCAAAACAAGGGAAAAATCGGAAACTGCGCAGCCGTCAGGCGAAAAACGTGCCAAAAGGAGCCCACATATTAAAAGGGGCTCGGATAAAGAAATGGAGGGATCAGGTGAAATCAAGACAAGCGCCGCTCCCTTGAGAGCCAACGCTCGTCTTGAGGGGCTTGTGATGTAACGAAACACGTCACCAGATAGAATGGGCATGGTGAGTCGACCACTTCAGGAAATTACCAGGAAAGTATGTGGAGCACGTGAGGAGATCTTAGCAAGATACAGGAGGTACTATATCACATGAGAAAGACGTGACGAGGAGGAAAGAAATGATGAATCAGCAGAGGAAAAGGGGGTGAACCGGACACATAAAAATCGAGGTCATAATCAGCCATTTCAGGTAAGTTCTCTAACTCTTGAATACATAATTTTATCTTTCCTTTCAATACACTGGAGCTGCTACCCTCGGGTGGCTCCGGGGGCTTATTTTGCAGGATTCGGACGAACAGGTCCCAAGCAACATCTTCCGATGCCAAGGTGCTCGGATAGATAGGCATTATCGGCAAGCAATCCATTCACACAGTCAGCTATTCCCAGCCCTCAGATATCTCAACTATCTGAAATATCATTTATTGGAACGGATTTCTCCGCATTAGATACATACACATTTTATGTTTTTTTTATATACTTAATGAAATTCTGGAATAGGCCATATCTAAAACACCATTCATTATACTTTGAGATGGAAGGCTTTACAGCTATAGGCCTCGTTTGGCAATCAGCGTTTAGCTGTTAGCTGTTAGCGTCGTATATGAGTGTTTGGTAAATAACAATTAGCTGATAGCGGTTTTAATATGTTAAATGACCAAAATAGACATTAGTGCAATTTATTATTAGTTATTTTTATGTTATGTATTATTTGTTTTGGAGTGTGGAAAAATATTTTTACTACTCATATATTCATTTATTTTATGCTTTTTTACTTAATATTATTTATTATTAATTTAGCTATACTTATTTTTAAAAACAATTATGAATTAAAATGATAAATGTTTTTGGATTTGTGGAGTTCGGATTCGTACGTATGTTTACGTGAGGATAAAAGAAAATATTCTTTGAAAAAGAAAAAAAAAACACCGCAAACGTGAGGAAGAATTATTTACGTGAGGATTCGTGAATTAAATTGTATTTGTGAGGATGAATGGTTTTGAGGATTAAAAATAGGAAATTATAAGGAATAAGGTTAAAAAAGATATTTTGTGATATTCTTCTAATCAATTTTTTTTGAAAACGCTGCTCTTTCTAGCGTTTCATAAACAAGAGGTTTCACCAAAACAGCTAATTAGAAAAGCTCTTCACCAAACACCATAAAAAGCTGATTGACCGGTCAAATATCCATATATAGGTTAAAAAAGTTAAACGTTTTTCAAACCTCTACTCTCCAAACGGGACCATAGCCTATTGTGCAAACTAAGCATATATGCAGTATTTATTTTTGCTAAAGATTTTTGAGGGTCTAATAAAATATCCTTTACACGGTGACTTTAACTCAAAAAATAAAATGGATCAAATTAAAATTAATTTAAACTAAGTTAATTAAAATAAATTTATTGTAATTGAATTGAATTGGATTAATTAAGATCAATAAATTAAATTAAAGTGGACACTATGTTTAGCTTGTTTGGGTGGGGGGATTAGTACATAATTAAGAGGAAGCGCGAGTTTGACCATTCATAGAGTGGAGATGTGTCATGCAAAAAAGAGAAGAAAAATCGTCCGTGTGAGTTGTGACCGACCGTATGCATGATTTAGATATCTGATTTGATTGTTTTGATTTTGATGGGAAAAGAGCTTCCTAGGTTCAATTTGTTTTTTTTAAAATTATTTTCTTTTTTAAAGAAGAAGAAGAAGGTTCACAAGCTTTTAAAGGACTGATATTAGACGATGTATGACCATAATTTAAAGTCGTCATTCCTTGCAACTTGCTCCATAATACACCTTCTTATTGTCTTGTGGGTATTCTTCTGTGACGTTGTATTTCAAATGTATTTCCCATTCAAAATTAAAAATAATTAACTAAATGAACTCGGCATTGGTAATGACGTACGTTTGGAATATTTCCCATCCATATACAGAGGCACCTAGATTTCATACCATCATCAGATTAATTCCATTTGAAATTCATACAAAAATTCTTATATTGAGTACTTGTTCAAGTTCGATGTCATTAATTTTACACTAATACCACTTTTATTTGGTCAATTCAAAAACTACTGTTTTTCCTTACTCTCAAGTCTCAACTGTTAATGTAATTTGACTATTCATTTAGTCAACCTGGATTAATATTGACTTTAAAAATGAATTGATATATGAGTTAGATTATTATTATATGTGATCTTGTTAAATTTATAATATTACATATTTTCAAAATATACCCTATTTTGTATTAATTTGCGCATATTGAAGTTAATGATCAAACATTTTTTGAGTTAACTGATAAAAGTCAAAGTGTATAGATACAATTGGGATGGAGAAATTGAATTTTTTAAGTGTAATGACAAAAACACTAGAATAAAATGTAGAAATGAATATATTATGTATTATATATCTCAAAAATATTTTTGCAATTACCAAGACTAACCTTTTTAAAATTGTGAAATTCGTCGTCCTAATTTATTTCCTAGTCCCTACCATAGCAGATGTGTACAGTGTACTTGTGACTCACATGACAAGTAATTAAATCCCAATGGAAACTGTCAATTTCCCTCTAAAAACAAAGAATTGACCAACAGTAATAATTATTCATCAAGTCGCATCATTCAGCTACACGCATCATTATGCAGTAGTAATGGTATAGTAGGAGGATAAAAGAAACCACGGGATATTAGGGTGCGGTAGAAATGGGAAAGCAACGACACAAAATGGAAGTAAAACAGTCAAAAAAACTAGTCATTGGGTTGGCACTGTCACAATCCCAAAAACGCTCCATTTTTGCTATGCGCCAAGAAAGTTGCATCCCCCTCTAACCTAGAACGGAAACACCCCTTTATTTCACCCACCACCTCTCTTTATATTCTCCCTCCTCCTTCGTCAACCACATTCTCAACACCAGAAACAGAGGAGAGAGAAAGTTGCAGAGAGAAAATCACCATGGGGAGAGGCAAGATTGAGATCAAGAGGATCGAGAACTCCAGCAACCGGCAGGTGACCTACTCCAAGAGAAGAACTGGGATCATGAAGAAGGCCAAGGAGATCACTGTTCTCTGCGATGCCAAGGTTTCCCTCATCATCTTCGGCACTTCCGGCAAGATGCACGAGTACATCAGTCCTTCTACCAAGTATGTCTCCTTTTTTCTGGGTTTCTTGTTTTTTTTCCAGTATACATGAGCATTAATTAATCTGGGTTTTCTATGTGTTTTTTTTTTTTTTGGTGTTCTTGAAGCTTGATTGATATGCTGGATGCTTACCAGAGATCCACTGGGAAGAAGCTGTGGGATCCTAAGCATGAGGTACAATACAATCACTTGTTGTTTGGGTATTCCTGTGATAGTATCTGGTTTGATGGGGTTATCCTCTTGGGAGAAGACATGGGATTTTTGCTAAAAATATGATAAGTTACTGGAAACATGGATTCTAGGATCAGATCTACAAATAGCTGCTAGGGTTGCACACCTTTTTATTGATGTGAGATTTGCTGTTTTTTGATGTCAAGATTTGTTATCACAAAAATAGAAAGCTATAATTGACTTGTATCAATTGTTACATCGAATTAACAGATCTGCCAAAAACCTGCTGTGTATATATTCTCTCTCTTCTGTCCTTCCCATTTTCTTGCAATATTTACATTCTTGTGATACTTTTGATGTCTGTACCAGTTTAATTTGCATAGAAAAACTCAATCATTAAATCACTAGCTGGGTTCAGATCTGTGTCACATTAAAGTCTTTTTATCATGTATATTCTCATTCATATTTAGCTGGGTACTCATATACAGATGTTGTTACACATTTAATTTGGTTCTTGGATCTGTGCAATTGAAATTATACGTACATCAATATTATTGGGTTATTTTTTTTATTAATAAAATTGTTTGTTTCACAGAACTTGAGCAATGAAATTGATCGGATCAAGAAAGAGAATGACAGCATGCAGATTGAGCTCAGGTAGATTAAATAGAGCATGCATTAATACTTTGGTTTAATTAATTTAATTTTTCAGGGGATTTCATTTCATTTTCGGCCTTTTTTTTTATATATATATGAAGGCTAATCATTTTCATTTTTTTATTTTTCACAAGGCACCTAAAAGGGGAGGATATATCATCCCTCAACCACAAAGAACTCATGGTTCTTGAAGATGCTCTTGACAATGGGCTGGTCAGTTTGCGAGACAAACAGGCAAGTGATCATATATGTACTCCTTGTTGATTATATATATATATATATATACAAAGAACTCATGGTTCTAGATGCTCTTGACAATGGGCTGGTCAGTTTGCGAGACAAACAGGCAAGTGATCATATATGTACTCCTTGTTGATCAACAAGGAGTACATATATGATCACTTGCCTGTTTGTCTCGCAAACTGTATATATATATATATATATATATATATATATATATATATATATATATATATATATTACAATATATACATATTATGTTTTTGATGATTAAATTTTATAAATGACCATTATGTTTCTTAACTTTCTTCCTTTTGATCATATATGAAATCATCAGTCTTAAATTAATTTGAATGTTACTTTGAACTTAAACAGTCTTATATATCATCAATTTCTTATATATCATCAGTCTTATACATATTATGTTTCTGATGATTAATTTTTATAAATGACCATTATGTTTCTTTCTTCCTTTTGGCAGAGTGAAATCATCAAGATGATGAGGAAAAATGTAAGTTGTCTCATCTTCTTTAATCCATTTAACTTCCATTTCCATGTTATTTTCTGTTGTAGCTAGTTCAGTAAGTTTCCTAATTAATGCACACATAATTGTATGATACATAAAAAGTTCTTACACCAATTTGTGTTGACAATTTGATGGTATATATATAGGATCAAATGCTGGAGGAGGAGCATAAGCAGCTTCAGTACATGTGGGTGAGTCTTTCTTCTTCTTCTTCTTCTTTAAATTTATTTAATTTGCACTCAACTAGCTAGCTAAAGGTAATTATATGTATATATAATCAATGCACGTGCTTTCAGTGTAGTCTTTTCTTCAACTAAAATGATCTTCATTTCTTCTTTATTTAACTCAAATTGTCTCTACATATACATGATACTAGGAGATTTCCACTTCAAACAAACTTTAGAGAAATGAGAGTATTTTAGACACATGATTAACATGTCGGCGTGATTTAGGCATGCATGTTTACTCAAAGACATTAACCAAACATTCTAGCTAGGCACACAATGGCGCAGATTTGTGTTGAACCATATATAGCATGTTGTTTTCATGATGGTGTATTTTTATTTAGGTCTTTTTCTTCCATCTTAGTGTCCCCAACTAAACTCTAGATGGATTTGTTGTCAATGTATAAACTGTTTGATTGATTTGCAGCACCAGCAAGAGATGGCAGCTGGCATGAAAGGGGCGGTGGGTGATCAGAACGACGAGGATG
This sequence comes from Cruciata laevipes, assembly GCA_963678965.1. Lineage (NCBI taxonomy): Eukaryota > Viridiplantae > Streptophyta > Magnoliopsida > Gentianales > Rubiaceae > Cruciata > Cruciata laevipes. Next base: position 13,257,588 of record OY787639.1, read on the forward strand.
CGTACCAGAGGGGAGACTACCAGTCCCAGATGCCCTTTGCGTTTCGTGTGCAGCCAATGCAGCCTAATCTGCATGAACGCATCTAGACTGATTTATATATGAATCTCTAGCACTTTATCTTTCAATTTCTCTCCAACAATGTCTTGATCATAAAACTTGAAAAGATTGTAATAATCTTAAATTATGTACGGATTAATGGCTCCCATCCATCTCTTCTATGTTTTTGTTCCCATCCAACAATATCTCTATATATAATATGATATTTGTAGTTTTACTTTTGACCAAAGAGGCATTCCCTAATTGTTGGTTGCATTATATATTAAGGAATACTTTGCCTTTGAAATAGTACTCACCCACGTACGCATGTACTATATATAATTTGCGTTTTTCTCACACACACACATATATATAATTGTTAATATAAAAATACAATAATATTGAATAAAAATATAAATTGCTGGAAAATATTGAACTTTTTCAATAATTTTCCCTACTTTTAAAATTTTGAATAAATTACTGTTCAATTTAGTAAAATTATTTTTTTTGTTTTTTAACTTTGAACCATCCTTGGTGAGGAACAATTTATTTGGCTCTCTATATTATAAATACCTCAAAAACGATCTTTGCAGGTTGGGGAAGGAAACTTGTTGTTTCTAAGGTAGCGAAGCAAGCTTTACCATCTCAAACCCTTTCACTATCAAAGTCCCTGGAGAAGTCTTTTGTAATTAAAATCTCCCGGTGCAACACAGTTTTTGGTCTTTAGTTGGAATTGGACATGATCCTAACTCTACCAAGCGGCTGAGTTGTGTTTCAACTTGTCGATCACTAAGCAGCTCGTGGTTTAGAGAAGGATTATGTTTTCTTGCACAAACTCCAAGCTATCCCAATATGGTTAGGCTAACATAGGTCTATTTTTCATTCTTTTGGAAACCGCGTGGTTTCTCCCGGCCGGCAGATGCCATAGCCTATAATGAGATTAAAATCTTGGATGTTTTTACTACCACAAGATCTGGGGAGCCTTAATATACATCCCCCACCATCATGGGCGGAACTTGGGGGAGCGCGGGACCGTGTCTGCTCCCCCGGAATCCGACGAGCAAGGTTGGCCCAGGTGCAGTGTGGGTCGTGCGCCTGCACAGGGCCCAAAAATTTCAAGGGCCCAAATTTTTTTTAAAAAAAGTATTATATTGGTGTATTTTTTTTAAAATATTTTTACTTGTGTAGTTGAATTTGTATTTTTTTAAAAGACCTATATGAATTTGGGTTTTTTAGTTTTCTAAAAGGCTCAATATATACTATTGTTTTATTAATTATTTAGGGTATTTTACATATTATTAATGTAGAGGGTTCAAAATCGAATTTTCGCACAGGGCCTCAATATACATTGGACCGGCCCTGGCGACAAGCAAGGTATATATTACTGTAGAAATTAGTCTTTAAGCTTTGGAAAATAAGTTTTCGCAAGCCGATTTCGCTCCCCCAAGTATTTGGCTATGCATCCGCTACTGCGTACCATGGTGTGATTTCATTTTTTAAAAAAAACAAAAACTCAAAAGCCTAATAAGTCTTTTACAAATCCCCTAGATGAAAATATGAATCCAAAAACTGAAAACAATCTATAAAATATTCTATGCAAGTGTCATCCATAAAAAATTTTAAAGCCCTTATACATGTGAAAATTTCAACCAATGTTCTTCTAGAATCTTTTTTCATATCATTGATTGAGCCAAAGTGCCTAAACTTGCTCAAAAACTCTTCAACTTTAATTTCAACTTATCGTCATTCGCAATACCAATAAGGATTCTTCAATTTAGATAAGGCATATCCTATATACACCAAACACAGCAGAGCATACATATATACAAACTACATATATAATTAGCATCAATATTCTTGTAAGATTCAATAGTTTACTACATGCAAATTATGGAATAGAATAAATGTTTCAATACCTCCAGAACGTGAAGAAAAAATTACATTCCAAACTACCCAAACTATTCACTAAATGTGAGATTACCAAATTCATTAAAAATAGGCTATCAAATAAACATTTAAGGATTGACTTCCTATCTAGCACCCACACTCAAAAGGGAATAGTGGGCCAAATACGACAACTAGCTAGCTAGTTTCATTAATCTTATATACTGATGTTGCTCGATTCCACAGATACTTCAAGTACTCCGGGCCTCCTTCAGAGAGAGTCTCCTGGAGACCTACAAAACAGACCCCGGGGGCTACCCAGGGGTAGCTGCTCCAGTGTGATGATGAGATGGGGAAGTGGAAGTGGGGAAAGCGTACAGAAGAACACTCAATAGGAAATAGAGAGATGTAAGTCACATACCTGATTCACTATTTGAAACTGGCATTTATAGTAGAGTCTTCTTTTACAAAATATGGGTGAAGACCACTTTGGCTTGTCGCTTTCCTTGTCTCCTTCCCTGGATGGATGTGCCCGCCTGACAAGGAATTCGTCCAGCCCGGGAGAGATCTTTTCGGCCCAATCTAGGATGTTGGGCCGGTATTATCACATCCATAATCAACAAATACTTAATATTGCAAAAGTATGTAAAATAGAAGCAAATCCATGAATATATGAAGTACGGGAAAACTATATTGCACATTTAATTCTGACACATCATAGAATGCAAATTATAAAAAATATATGCTCATTGATCTACACTCACATTCAATAAAAGAAACACAAACTAAGAAACACTAAACATCAACTTATGCTTACATGCATACATATACAGAATAATTTCCAAATCTCGGTGACTAATTCCTATAATACAAAAATTGATAATAGCATTTAACCTTGAAAATAGTTGTAGGATTTTTTGCATAGAACCATTCACCACCCGAACCAAAGAGAAAAATATTCTTACATAACAAGATTATCATATTCAAGCATGCAAAATACTTATGATCCTCATCCTCATCTAGTCTTATTTGTTATATCTTTTCTATTTTACCATCCCGGAAACCTTTCATAACCTACAGATGGCGGACATCCCGGAAACCTTTCATAACCTACAGATGGCGGTGCAACTGTATTGTGCTGTCAACGACACCACCCGGAAGAGAAAGGAGGAATCTGAGGGGTTCCTCCCCAAAAAGACGGAAAGAAAAAGAGTGGTAGAGCCAAGTAGAATAGATCCGGGTCCCGCGCCGGTGAACCGGGCAAGGGCGGATAGATACACGCCATTCATAAAAACTTGTTCTCGGATTTGTTGCCTATCCAGGGAACCCCATCTAAAGAAATTACGGATAAATGGTCTGCTTACCACAAGTCTTATGGACATACAACCGAATGGTGTAGAGGGCTAAGGAACGAGATAGAAAAATTGATAGAACGGAGGCAGCTGAGGGACTATGTGGCAGCTGAAGCGAAAAAAGAATACCCGGCCCGGGACCAGGCTCGGGAGCAATCCCGGAGGAGGTGGAGGCCAAACCCCGGCAAGGGAAATGGCAGAGATCAAGGCAACAGGGCCCCGGGGTGACCCGTCATAGCTGCTGGACCAGTTCAAGGGGTTATCGGCCCTAGTACCGAACAGGATGATCAACGTGATAAGCGGGGAAATTGGAGAAGCATACCAGTCAATCTCCGCCATCCGGGCCCGGACGCGATATGTTCCCCCGGGGGAGACTCAGGGGAAGAGGTTCCATCCCAACGAGACTATCACCTTCTCCGAGGCGGATGCAGCACCACCACAGATACCCCATTCAGACCCAATGGTTGTAACAGCGGAGATTGAAGGTTTCGTGGTCAAGAGGGTGTTTGTGGATGACGGGAGTAGTGTGGAGATCATGTTTGCCTCTTGCTTCGATCAATTAGGAATCGGGAGACAGAACCTGAGACCCCCCTCATCCCCTTTGTCAGGATTCACTGGCAAGCCGAAAACCCCTCTTGGCATGATCCCCCTCACAGTCTGCATGGTGGACGAAAAGGACCGAAGCAAGAGAGTTTCAGTAATGTGTAATTTTGCGGTGATCGACGCCCCCTCACCTTACAATGTAATCATAGGGAGGCCGTGGCTGACCCAGGCATGGGCAGTGAATTGCCCATATCTGCTCACAATGAAGTTCCCCACCTCGCAAGGAGTGGCGGTAGTCCGGGGAAGCCAGACGGTTGCGAGAAGCTGCATGCTGACAGCGGTATTGGATGCAAAAAGGGTAGTAGAGGCAGTACATAGAGAAGCTCCCCACCAGGAGTTAGAGGAGATGCAAGTGGCAGACAAAGAAATGGTTACGGTGGGAAAGGATCTACCGGAGGAGGTGAAGGGTGCATTAAGAGAACTCCTGGAAAAATATCAGGGAGTGTTCTCATGGAACCCGGAAGACATGGTGGGAGTATTGCCAGAGCTGGGGGTACACAGGCTGAACATAAGTTTGACAACTAAGCCAGTCAGACAGAAGAAGAGGCCTCTAGCCCCGGAGAGAGCAGAATTCATAAGGAACGAGGTACAGAAATTGAAGAAAGCCGGGGTAGTGGAGGAAATTATCTACCCGGAGTGGTTAGCCAACCCGGTTCTGGTAAAGAAGCATGATGGGAGTTGGCGCATGTGCATCGACTTTACAGACCTGAACAAGTGTGCCCCAATGACAGCTACCCCCTCCCAAACTTGGACCAGTTGGCAAAGGCCATTGCGGGATACCCAGTGCTAGCATTCTTCGACGCACACAAAGGCTATCACCAGGTAAAGATGGATGAGGCGGACAAGGAAAAAACTTCCTTCATCACTGACACAAGAACCTTTTATTACAAAAATATGCCCTTTGGATTGAAGAATGCGGGGGATACTTACCAAATGATGGTGGATAAACTTTTCAAGGACCAAGTGGGCAGAAACATGGAGGTATATGTGGATGACATGGTGGTTAAAAGCAAAACTTATGGGGCCTTCCTGAATGACCTCGAGGAAATGTTTGAGAAGCTGGTGCAAAGTAATCTAAAGCTGAATCCCACCAAAAGCACTATCGGAGTTGGCGCGAGGAAGTTCCTGGGTTTCATGGTGTCTGGCCGGGGGATTGATGTCTACCCAGAGAAAGTAGAGGCCACAGCCAGGATGGCCTCCCCTAAGTCGGTAAAAGAGGTATAACACTTGACCGGGTCTCTTGCACCCCTCAGTCGTTTCCTGTCAAGAGGAGCAGAGAGACAACTATCCTTCTTCAGTATCCTCAGAAAGGCCAAGAAGTTCGAATGGCCAGGGGAGTGCGAAAAGGCATTCCAAAACTTAAAATAGCACCTTCGATAGTTGTCAACCCTAATGAAACCAAACCCCGGTGAGGAGCTTCTCTTGTACATAGTGTCATCCCGGGAAACAGTGAGTGTCGTGCTGATCAAAGAAGAGAGGGGGAAACAACACCCAATCTACTTTGTCAGCAGGGCACTTTAGGGGGCAGAAACCCGGTATACCGAGTTGGAGCAACTGGTCCTAGCTTTGGTACATGCCTCAAGAAGACTTAAACCGTATTTCCAGGGCCATCCTATAGTGGTCCTCACCAACTATCTGCTCAAACAAGTCATGTTCAAGCCTGAAGTCTCGGGGAGAATGATGAAGTGGGCCATAGAATTGGGGGAGTACGAAATTCGGTATGAGCCAAGAAGAGCCATTAAGGGGCAGGCTCTAGCTGACTTTTTGGTAGAATCGGAGTCAAGAAGGCCGGCGGGGGAGGAGATTCTTAAAGCCGAAACAATCCCGGCTTAGAAGTTGTACGTGGATCCACACACTCAGGAGGTAGCGGAGCGGGGGTTCTCCTGATTAGCCTGGAAGGAAAAGAGTACCCCTACGCGGTCCAGTTCACCTTTAAGATAACCAACAATAAAGCTGAGTACGAGGCTTTGATCGCGGGATTAAGGTTAGCGAAGGAGATGGAAATCAAGGCTCTCACGGCACATAGTGACTCCCAAATTGTGGTGCAGCTAGTGAAAAGAGAATACGAAACCTAGAAGAGGAGCCTACAGAAGTACCTAGAGATGGTGAAGCCTCTGGTAGCCGGATTAGAATCCTTTAGCCTGGTCCAGGTTCCCCGGGAAGAGAATAGCAAGGCAGATGTCCTAAGCAAGCTGGCATCCTCGGAATTAAAACCTGAGCCCAACCAAAAGCTATATATGGAGGTACTGGTAAGAAGGAGCTACCAGGAGAACGACCAGGTAATGCTGATAAACAAAGAGGAAGGAATCTCCCCAGAGGATAGAGCGCAGGCCAGGAAGCTGAGGGTCAAGGCGCCAAAGTATGTGGTCCAAGGTGGGGAGCTTTACAAGAGAGGATACCTCCAGCCTTTGCTCAAGTGTGTGGAAAGGTCAGAAGGCCAACACCTTACCCGGGAAGTGCACGAGGGATCTAATGGGAGCCACCAGGGAGCCCGCACGGTGGCTAGGAAAATTCTAAGGCTGGGTTACTACTGGCCGGCGTTGTTTAAGGATGTGGAAAGATACGTTCAGGAATGTCTTCCATGCCAAACATTTGCCCCGCTAATCCATGTTCCCCGGGAGGAATTAATAGGATTTACAGGAGCATGGCCATTCAGCAGATGGGGAATCGACCTGGTAGGGCCGTTCCCCACCGCCCCGGGAGGAGCCAGGTACTTGATTGTGGCAATTGACTACTTCAGCAAGTGGGTGAAGGTCGAGCCGTTCACCAACATACGGGGGCTGACTTGCATCAAGTTTTGCTGGAAGAACAACATCTATCGATTCGGTATCCCAAAGATCATAGTCACGGACAATGGGGCACAGTTTGAGAATGACCCCTTCAAGTCATGGTGCGTCAAGTATGGCATAGAGCAGAGGTTGACATTTGTGTATCACATCCAGGCGAATGGACAAGTGGAAGTCACCACCCGCACCATCATCAATGGTTTAAAAGCCCGCCTGGAGGGCGCCCGGGGGAACTGGATATGGGAACTGCCCAACGTCCTTTGGACCCATCAAACCACGGAAATTTCAGCTACGGGAGAGTCCTCATATTGCCTGGTATATGGGTCTGAGGCGGTAATACCCGCGGAGATTGGGATCCCGAGCCCCCGCACCCAATTCCAGCACCCAGAGGAAGAAGATACGGAATGGCGCATCGACTTGGATCTTTTAGAAGAAAAACGAGAGAATGTTGCGCTCCTGGAAGCAAAGGTTAAAGAGCGAGTGAAGAGGTATCACGACAGGAGGGTCCGGAAGGAGATTTTTGTCCCGGGGAATGGGTAATGAGGAGAAATGATAAGAGCCACCAAGTCCTGGAAGAGAAACTCGCACCCAACTGGGAAGGACCATACAAGGTGAAAGAATTTTACCCCGGAGGAAGCTATGTGCTAGAAGACAAGCAGGGAAAGGCGGTTCCCAGAAGATGGAATGTAGCTAATCTAAGAAGGTTCTACGGGAAGTAGAGTGCACCTCATAGACCTTAGCTACGAAGGCATGAATATGTCAGGCATGGATATGCCCCCACCACCCAAAAGCATGAATATACATAGGGGAAGCCCCAGCGCTTGGCCACGCTTAGGGCATTGAAAGATAGAGAATTGCAAAAGGAACCCATGGGTAGCTCCCATTTGGATGCCTCGCTAGGGAGGACCCGGAGCTCGAATGTAGCCTGGGGGCTAGAAGATGTGATGCTTGTGTGCAAGGAATATTAATGAAAAGAATCCATTTCAAAACTTTTATTTTATTTACATTACGTTTACAATCAAATGAGTACATAAGAATACATAGTAGTAATTTAAACTATTACACCCTTATATATGAACAACTAGATCCACTTGGGGCCTGAACCAGAAGCACCATCTGGGTTACCCGGGCGAAACCTCCCACCCCCCCCCCCCCCCCCTCAAAAGAACTGTGAAGATAGGATGTCCTCAGCGAAACGGGCATCCGGAGCTTGGTTCCAAGCACGCTCTTCCTCCAACTGCTCGGCCTCTTCTTCATTCAGCTCTGGGATACGAACAACTACAGAGCCTTCTAGGAGTGGCTCCGCCAGACGCATCCTCCTTACCCCGGCAGAAGTGAGGAATTTGTACTTAGGGAATGAATTGGCTGCACCTTTACCTTTCTCCTCTCGGCTGACACGGGTACCCTCTGCGGTTTTCATTCCCTTGGTAGTAACACCGGAAGTGGCGATATCCTGGACACATCTTATCCTATTCGCCACTTCCTCCGGATCAATCGACACGGACATATCCTCATACCTCTCGTACGCCACATCTACCTCCACCCGGGCGGGGACCCGGCGAAAACTATGAGGGTAAGGTTCGACCTCTCCTGCGGCTATCTTGCGATGCCACTCTACGGCATCCAAGTACGCCCTGTGACGAGGAGCTCCCTCTCCGAACTTCTCCGGGTTAGCCTCCATGTGTTCAATCACCCTACGAACCCCGGCAGGGATGTTGGTGAGAGGAGACACCCCAACTAAGCCAACCTTAAGACCAAGAAGGTGATAAGACAGCCGGACTACCAGTAAAGCGTCTTGGAAGACTCTGTTCCTGTGAGTAAGAGATCAATTCTCCGTTTCTAGGTCATAGATCAGCTTATTCTGCGCGGTCCGGGTCTCCAGCTTCTTAAGCTTCTCCTACGCCCGCTCGAGCTCACCCCACACCATACCTAATTCCTTGGCAGTGCGATGCTGAGAATCACCACGGAGGGCTTGAAGTTCGGCTATGGTTTGATGAGATTTTAAGGCTTCCCTCATAAGGTCGGAGGCTAAATCAAAACAATGATTCAGGGACCCAAACTTATTCTTGACCTCCTTCAGAAATGATACCAAAGCTTGAATCGACCCAAGTTCGTCAAGAAAAGAATCTAATCCCACCTCGGACATAGCCCGCGTAGATTGATCGCCTCCAAATCTCTAGTGAGCTAGCTTCCTTTGCAGGAAAGAACATTGGAGGCACCCAGTGCGGGGGAGGGAGAAATAGGTACCAGAAGAACAACTAGGATGAGGAAATAGGTAAGGCACTGGCCCCTGCGGGAGAATTTCCCCTAAGTTGCGCTCAGACTACACAAAAAAAACGATTTCGTTAAAAGTAGAACTTTATATTATCAAAATGGGCACTAAAGGTCAAGTTCTACATATACCCCCCGGAGAGGTAGATTACAAAAGTAGGAAAAGTACAACTAAAGCTAAGGTCTAGGTTTGTACATTGTCCGCAGCAGAATCCTCTCATTCCGGGGTAGCATGGGCCCTTTCCCACCTCCGCTCTAGCTCCGCGATGTCCTCCGCAGTCCATCCGGGACCACCATAAGCAGTGGCATCCACCTTAGGCTCGTTCGCGGGTCGCTTGGGAAATCCCACCTTCCGGGTAGACTTCCGGTACCGGTACAGCAAGTCATCATGCCCTTCCGGTACCGGTACGCGGTTCTCGTCCTCCTCCTCCACATGGACGGCTTGGTACCCGAAGTTATCAGGCACCGCGCAATACTCATGGTAACTCTCGGCTCAATGGGGCGTCTCCGGAACCACCCTATAAACATTGAAGCTCTCTGGGCCGGGGTCGGGGAATGAAGCCTCGCCAATCTCCGGGAGCTTCACTTTCTTGATGTCTGAGGCGGATGGTACCCGGGATGACATTTCCAGCGACTGCCATAGCTGGGGCATGAGGCCCTTCAAATTCGCTTCCTGAAGGGATCGCCTGCTGTGATTTAGCAGATCATTCGCTTTGGGCCGATAGTAGGACGCCTGGGCGTCAAGGCGAGCGGGCCCCGGCAGCCAAACCCGTTGTCGGCGGTACATCTCATGGCAAGCGTCAGCACTTGCCACAACGGCAATCCCCTCCAGCTTCTTTTCAAACTCCACCAACCTGAGAAGTTTCTGAGTCACCGCATTTAAGACCTCAAGCTCGGAACTCTTTTTGTCCTTCTTGAGGGAGGAATAATTCTTCTTCACTTCAGCAAGCTTTTTTTCCTTCTCTGCCAGCTTCTTTTCCTTCTCGGCCAACCTCTTCTGAGAGTCCTCCAGCCGGGCCTTAAGGTCATCTTGCCCGGCCAACTTCTCCTTAGCCTCCCGGAGTTCCTTCTCCACTAAGGCGAATAGCCCGATGCTATACCTAGAATAAGTCCGGTTCAGCGCCTCAGTGAACTGATAATCCGCCAGGAGGGAGTCAGTAAAGGTGGTGCTCTGCAAAAGAAAGAATGGGTGAGGGATTCAGGACATCCGGGAAAACGAAAGCATTCTCCTTAAGAAAGGGATAGGTTACCTCTTCTTTCTTCTCAGGAATAGCTTCAGAATGGACAGCCTGTGGGGGAGTAGTCCGAGCAGGAGGAGGAGGAGGAGGAATAGGGGTAACACCCTCTATTCTCTGCCAGGGAGGCGAGCCTTGCAGCTCATCAGATGGGCGCTTGAACCAGGAACTGGCTCCACCGCTGTAATCTGGGTGAGTGATGAAAGACCTCCGCACGGGCGTAGAGAAAAAGACCCGGCAGGAGTTGCAAGTGTTAACGAGACCGCTAAAGAAGAAGAACATGACCCGGGGGCTCTGTTGGCGGGGTCGCGGCTGCTGGCGGGACCTCTGCGGGATGATTGCGGGATGATTGCTGGATTCTTGGTAGAAAGAGGCCCGGGCGGAGAAGCCACTTGGGGCTCAGGCGGGGCTGACTGCCTGGAATGGGGGTTTCCTTGGTGGGTGTCCTCCCCGGAAGGCCTCTCCGCGTATGTCATGGCGTCTGCGTATAAGGAGGGCTGAACTGAAACCAAGTAAAACAAAAACACAGTTAAAGCAGGAGAATAACAACAGAAGAGAGTAAGAAATAAAGCTTTTAATAGGCACCTCCAGCCGTCCACACAGCGGAGATGCGCGGGAGAGTGAAGAGGTCATCAGGATATATCCTGCGAGGCCAGTAGTAGCTCGCGTTCCCGGTTTTAAAGAAATCGTCCATGTTCAAGGGAGATAGGCGGAGGAGATTGTGGTCATTGGTTATGATCATAGGGAGAGAAGAGAGGGTTTTTTTGTCTTCAGGAAGGAGAGAATTGTTCCAGGAAGGTATGGGATACACCCGGGAATCGCAGCTAAAGAAGCCCTTCGAAGGGTATCCCTTGGCAGATTTGGGTTTACCAGTGAGGAAGTCCTTCAGCCCGGTACAAATCGTGAAGGAAAAAACACCCGGAAAGGACGCATGTGAGCGTCGCAAAGCATAAAAGGAGCGGAAAAGAATAAGGGAGGAAGGAACGGCGCATCTGGCACAGTTGAGCAGAAAGGCCATTATTAATACGACCCCATTGGGATGTAGCTGGGTCGGGGCCATCTGGTAAAAATTGAATATCTCTGTGAATAGAGGAGAAAATGGGAGGCTGAGCTCGTATTGAAAGTGGACCCTTGGAATACACGCAACCCCCCCCCCCCCCCCCCCCCCCGCTCAGAGACCCCGGGGGAAGCTTAGAAAAGGAAGCATTTATAGGAAAAGGGATAAAGTAACGTTTAACTAAATATAAGACATCCCTGTCTAAAGAAGGGGGATTCCCGCAAACACCTAAAAACCGAAGACCTGAGGGCCTCACCCCATGGGTAGGACCCCGGGGAGCATCGTCACCAAAATCTTCATCAAACGCCTCCTCACCCGGATCTTCCTAGAGGGGACTAGAATACCCGGCCGAAGGTGAACCCACCCCGTCAAAGGCCGCCGTACCCAGGACATTAAGCTCCTGGGACGTACTAAAAGCCTCAGACTGGGTACCTGAGGAAGAACCCGGAGAGGGGGTTGGATTGTCGGAGGCCCTGAGTCGGACCTCAAACTGATTTTGGATTCCCTTGGTATCCAAGGAAGAAGTGGGGAGATTCGGGGAACTCATTATAGAGGAGAAGATTGGAGGAAGCGGAGAAGAGGGAGAAAGAACTGGAGCTTACTTGATGAGAGAAAGTGGAGCGTCTGGAGAAATTTGAAAGAGAGAAACCTTGTGAAGGGAGTTTAGATCCTTATATAGGCAGAGAAATAGTAAACGCCACCTCAAAAGAAGGAAAAGTAACTGCGGTGCGATAAACGAGGTGCTGATCAATGCGAAATGAAGAAAGACGGTGTTAGAAATTGAATTCAGCACGGATGGGACCCACTCAACAAAAAAAATCTAAGACCAGTCTCCCGCGTCGTGGAACCCGGGTGACCCGGTCTGGGGGGCTAGTGATAATACTGGCCCAGTACCCCACTGGGCCTGGAGAATGGCCAAACAGCCCAAGATGGAAGGGAGCAGAATCTTTCCCGCGTATGCGCGACTGGACGAGCAAGAAGACAAGGAATGTGATAAGGAAAAGTGCTCCTGACTCTTATCCAATACAGGTTACCTCAACTATAAATATTAGTCCTAAATAGTGAATCAGGTATGTGACTTTTATCTCTCTATTTCATATTTAGAGCATTTTCGTACGATTTCCTCCCCATTGCTATCCACATCTCATCATCACACCGGAGCCTCTTTCCCCGGGAAGCCTCCCAGGGATTGTTTTACAGGTCCGTCGCAAGTAATCTGGATTGGACCCCCAGATAGTGTTAAACAGCAGGAAGTCGGTGGATTTTGGTAGCATCAGGTACAGTCTCACGTGAGATATAATTGGGGAGGAGGAAAAGAGTGATGAGTCAGCAAGGAAAAAAGGGACGAGAAAGGTGCTCCAGGACGCCTATAAATAGAGGCCATCATCACCCATTTCAGGTAAGTTCTCTAATTCTTGAATACAGAGTTCTTACATTCCAAGGCACAAAATCTCATCATTACACCGGAGCTACCACCCCTGGGGTAGCGCCGGTGGTTCTATTTTGCAGGCCTCGGAAGAGCAAGATCTCGTTAAGCATCTTCCCAATACCCGGAGGTTTGGATAGTCATCAACATCAATAGGCAGCTCATCGATCCACGTTCTTCTTGAGGGGTTCAGTTGGCACGCCCAATGAGACCTGACTTGAGGGGTTCTTCTTTCGATCAACATGTCAGAAACCACAAAGCGCTGACCTGGTCGGCCTTGCAAATCCACTACTACCCCCGCGTCAACCGCGACCAATACAGATGAGGTAGTGCAAAACGAAGATAATCCCACGTTGTCGCAGCTACAAGACGACGAACAAAGGTTAAGAAATGCACTAGATGGCCAACGTGAAGGGGAGCCTGTTACAGAGGGAGAAGAGGATGGAGCCGAAGACAACCCTCTGGAATTGGGCCTGGGAGTGTTACCCGAGGCAGGACCATTAGGGACTACTCAGGACGATAAAAGGCCAGCAAGTACAGTTCAGAACAATCCGAGGCCATCCGGCACAACTCGGAATAACTCAAGGTTGAGGAATGAAGACCTATCGGCGCTAGATTTCATGATAGCATATAAAAAGCTATATCATCAGTGGATGATACAACACTAGAGAGAGCAAGAAAGAGGACATACCCCGCCTGCGAGATCAACGATCGATTTAGAAGTTTTGGACGGGCTAAGGGAGCCTGAGAGAAGGGTGCATGTCAGTTCTAGTACGGTACCTCCAACGATTCCACCTCTGAGAGACGGTGCGAACGTGGGAAACTTACAGCCGAACCAGGTGCATGGAAATACAAGACAAGGAGGATGGGCATGTCCCCCGGGGTCGGTGTTACCGGTTGTATCATTTGCAAAACCAGGAATTTTTGTTACTACCCCGATTAGATTACCCAACGAGCAGTTACTTGTAGGGTACTATGACGCGGGAATATCCGGGGGATATCAGACAATGGGAGTGCAGGGTCAAAGCTATCTGATGACCTCAGCTGGAACATGAATGTATCAATGAGGATACCAAGGAGGGTATCAAGGGAAAGCCTACGAGGATAGGTTCTACAGAGGCGAGGACGAGTATCATTCGGATCCGAATTCTCTAGAAACACGCTTGGATAAGCTGATAAGAAGGAATGGGGCGAGGCCTGCTTCTCCATGGATTCCGGAAATCTTGGCCGAACCATGGCCTCAGGGGTTAAGGTCACCAGAAGGGATTCCCACATATAATGGAGAAACAGATCCTGAGGAGTTTGTGGGAACTTATCAAAACCTAATGATTTCTAGGGATATCCAGCACAACTTGAGGTGCAAGTTGCTGGGGTGATATCTCCGAGGCAATTGCTTGATATGGTTTGATTCCCTTCTGAGGGAAAGCTTAAGAAGCTTTTACGATTTCAGCCGAGCTCTGTTATACAAATATTCCCAATTGAAGAAGTCATGAAAGTTGTTAGCCAAGTTGCTGGCAACTAAGGAGAAGGCTTCGGAGGAGCCGATGGAATACTATATAAGGTACATGGACGACAGCATACAGGTATTGGACAGACAGCAGCAAGACAAGGTTGTTATCAGCGGGTTTATCAACGGCTTGAAGGACGAGGCATAATTCCGAAAGCTGATGGAGAATATCCCCAGTACTTTCCATGCCTTACATATCGCCGTACAGCTATATTGCGCGGTGAACGATGCGACCCGAAAGAGGAAGGAAGACAATGATAGCATTCTCTCGGGAAATGGTGATAAGAAGAAGTCACCAGATGCAAGAAGGAGGGACTCTGGAGCCATGGCGACCGGGAAATTCAGGATAAAGGTCTATACCCCGCTGATTAAACCACGCTCGGAGATATTGACAGTATACAGGAACCTGTTTGGCGATCCCCCTCCGATCCAAGGGATCCCATCGAAAGAAAACTCAGAGAAATGGTGTGCGTATCACAAATCTCATGGACATACCACGGACGGATGTCGTACCTTGAGAAATGAAATAGAGAGACTCATGGAAAGAGGACAACTGAGAGATTGTGTGGCGCCAAAAGCCAGAAAGGAGGGGCATCAGCAATACAAAAAAAAGAAGTGGAGGGGAGCAAACCAATACGGTGCTAGCCGGTATTCTAATTAAGGTCGGATACAAGGAGGAGAGCAGGGATACGGAAACAATGGAGGTCAGGCCCTGAATCAGATAATGGCGGTAGCTCAGGATCCAGAACCTATCCCAAATCGAATGATAAATGTGATTAGCGGGATGGTGGGGGATAGCTGCCAGTCGGTCACGGCGCTGAAGGCACAAACTAGGTACGTGCCGGCAGGAGAGGAGCCAGGTAAGCGCTTCCGACCCGAAGAGACCATCACTTTTTCCGAGAAAGATGCAGTGCCTACCCAGGCCTCACATTCAGATCCGATAATGGTCACGGCGGAAATATAAGGCTTTTCCGTGAAGAGAGTATTCATAGATGACGGCAGCAGTGTGGAGATTATGTTCGCCACCTCCTTCGACCAATTAGGAATTGGGAGACAGAATCTTATGCCACCGGTGTCACCATTGCCAGGGTTTACTAGGAAAGCTGAAATGCCCATCGGCATAACCACCCTTAGAGTAACAATGGTGGACAACAGAGATAGGAGTCGTCGGACCTCGACAATGTGCAATTTCGCGGTGATGGATGCTCCCTCGCCATACAACATTATTCTAGGAAGGCTTTGGATGATGTAAGTTCGAGTGGTAAACTGTCCCTACTTGCTAACAATGAAGTTCCCGGCAGAGCAAGGAATTGCTTCTGTCCGAAGAAGCCAGGCAACAGCCAAAAGCTGCATGCTAACAGCCATACAAGATGCAAAGAGGGCTGTCGGAATAGTCGGCCAAGGATCATGGGGTAAGGGAAAGGCTAAGGTTAAAGGTTCACCCTTGGAAAAGGGTAAGGCAAATGAATGGAGATATTTAGAACAACAGAGAAGGGAAAAGATGCAGATGCCTCGGATAAAGAGGAGGAAAGATTTGAAAAGGAGTCGCCAGGCAGAGGGGCCGAGGTGATAATGGAAGAGGATTGAATCAGGTAAGCCCCTCTATCGAAATTTGAAAATTTCTTTTGAGGAAAGGAAAAAAGGATTTGGTGTGGATACACTTATGCCAGCAGAGTGGATATGTCTGCTGGTAGGTGGCGTGGATACGTCAAAAAAGAGATGTTGGGTATTGGATAATGCCTTGTGGGAAAGAAAGGGTGTGGATACGCCCGAGGAAAGGAAATTACAAGTATTGGATAATATTTGTAATAGGAAGTCGGGACCTCGGGGTCGCTCCCACGATGGTGCCCCGCAAAAGAAAAGAGGTTTTTATGAATACTTTTGACTTAACCTATTTCAGGAACATAAGTTTTAATGTTCGGATGGATGTCATCGCCAGAAGAGGCCCAGCCGATAAATGCATAAGAAAGAATCATAAGTTTTAATGTTCAAATCATCGGATTGATGCCCTCACCAGAAGAGGCCTATCCGATTAACACATAAGAAATAGTTAAAGTCTTTGTAAATCTAAAGTACCTAAACAGTAGGATGGATGCCCTCATCAGAAGAGGCCCACCGATGAACGCATAAAAGATGAGGGGGGGGGGGGGGGGAGGGGGTAATTAAAGATTGCCCAACCATCAGATAGTTATCCCCATCAGAAGGGCCTATCTGATGAATAGCGAAGAAGCAACATGTCGGATGCAAAAACCATCCAACGCACACCCAAATTATAACATATATCAAAGATGTAATATCAAAGACTAAAAACATTTAGGTTTTCAAACCATCGACGGATGCTTTCACATAGAAGCATATCCGATGAACGCAAAAGAAATAACTTGGTGGGTAAATGAATCTGTGGATAAGACTTCGGATGGAAGCCCTCGTCAGAAGAGGACCATCTGATAGAGGTATGATAATCTAAAGACAAAAACAAATTGGCATTGAAAAAGTTCAAGTCTCTCTCCTCCCTCGTGCTCTGATCTCTCTCCTCGAGTAAAACACACGCGCCCCTAATACAGTAACAATTATTACCGTTCTGTCCACTTTTTTCTCTGTCAGTGCCGAAAACGGCTAAAAAATAGATCCTGCTACCACTACCACCGCCGTAGAGATGGCGGCTCCTCCCACCGGAGGCGGCCCGCCACTGTCCTATGCCGCTGTTCTCCAACCCAACACCCAACCCAACGCCATACCCATCGCACCTTTCAATCCAATTAGAGAATTCGAGGGAGAAATAGCAATTATATACTCACCGGAGGAAGCGGCTGTTCTATCAGCTCCGCTGCGTCTGGCACTTATCGGCAAATTTAGCTTTGGTCGCCCTACCATGGCTGATATCCGGAAAGCTCTAGGCACTCTTGGTTTCAAAGCTGAAGTCAAGGCGGGTCTGATTGATTCGCGCCACGTCCTGCTCCGATTTGCTGACGAAGGGGATTATAACGCCTGCTGGATGAAAGCAACGTATCTCCTTGGGAACTTTCATATGAGAGTTATCAAGTGGACACCGGATTTTCTGCCAGGGGAAGAACCACCAATCGCACCGGTATGGATTTCAGTTTATGGTTTACCAGCTTTTTTCTACAATCCTACTGGTATTAGGGATGTCAGTAGTCACTTTGGTACACTGATGATGGTTGACAAAGCAACCAAAGAATTAGCTAGGCCTTCTCTTGCTAGATTCTGTGTGCCGCTGGATCTTACCAAAGAACATAAGAGCAGAATCAGATTAGGTCAGGGTAATAGCACTTGTTGGTGTGATGTTGAATATGAGGGTATTCCTCCCTACTGCAAGGAGTGCTCCAAAATTGGCCATAGTCACCACAATTGCAGGAGAATTCACCCAGAGATGAACAAACAATACATGGAAAACAAGAAGATGGATTCCCTGCCCAAGGACAAACAAAAAGAGATAGCCAATCCTGCTGTACCACCTAAGAGGAACATTAGAGCCAAAAGGATATGGAAACCTCGAAACTCTTCAGGATTATCCAAGGAACGGAACAGAAGGATAAGGAAGCAGCCAGGGGGAACAATGAAGTCTTTATGGATGCTCAGGAAGACATTTTTGAAGATGCTGATAATAGTGGGGGTTCTGAGGAGTATCACCAGCAGATGATTATTCATGCTCCAAATGTGCACAAATCAGAGACATCTGCAAAAGGATCAGCTCAGCCCTACGAAAGTGATGAAGCTCTTCTATCAAATATGCCTGTAAAGTCTAATGAATTTGCTAGAGATGACCTTGTTCTGGAGAAAGATAAACCTTATGATCAATCATCCTCTATAGTGCCATATGAAAGACCATTAGAGATTCAACCTCTTTTTTCTATTTCACATGCAAATAGATTTAATATTCTGCAGAATTATGAGGAGGATGTCTTGGATGGGGATCAAGAAACTAATGGAGATCTCTCTCCAATCTCTCTCAGTACTCCAACCAATGCTCAGGATCTCTCCAACACTGAAATCCATACTCAGGATTCTCCTCATGATCCTATACTTGAGGCATCCAAGTACCCCCCTGTGCAGATATACTCAGGCTTTTCTGATCAGGAGCCAGTCACCCCTTCACCATTTAATTTGGGAACTCAGAGACAACCTGATCAGCACACAAGTACTTCTTCCTCACAGCTGAGTTCTCTTGCAAAAGCTGACTTGGAAAGTATTGTTTACAGCACCCCTGCAGCTCCTACCAACAAGGTTAGTATTTCTTCTCCTGGTGAAATTTCAGTTAGCATTATTAGGGAGAAAAAAAAGAAGAGTACATATGTTAGTGGTATTAACATGATACTCAGATCCAGACAAAAACCAAAAGAAATTTAAATGATAGGACACACCATCATAGCAAATTTTTTGGTTTGGAATATAAGAGGTTATGGGAACCAATCTAGTAAAAGCATGCTTAGGCTTAAAAAGCTTATCAGAATCCATAACATATCTTTTCTATGCATATTAGAACCTTGGCATTCAAATGATCAAATTGATTCTCTTAAGCATGAACTAAATTTTATAAATACCATGACTTCTGATAATGGAAAGATTTGGTTATTCTGGAACAATGATTTTACATGCACATCTCACACACAATATGCACAATGCTTGTCTTTAAATCTCACTGTTAGCTCAACTGGAGAATCATGGAATGCAGTTTTTGTGTATGCCAAAGTAGATAGATACAAAAGAAGAATCCTATGGCAGGATATTCTTAACATGCAGGTTTCCCCTAGGATTTTGATAGGTGATTTCAATGCCATGGCCTCTATATCAGAGTACAAAGGCTCTGGATCACCTAATCTAGTAAGTATTACTGAGTTCAATGCTTGTATAAACAGCGCTGGACTACAGGAGCTGCCTACAGTAGGAAATACCTACACATGGTTTAACAGCCAAACCAGATCCCCTGTATATGAAAGACTTGATAGAGGACTGTGCAATATCTCCTGGCACCAGATGTATCCTCATAGTTCTATTCAAGTTTTAAACAGGGCCACCTCTGACCATTCCCCATTAGTTTTATCCATTCAGACCAGCCAGATATCCCTTCCCAAACCTTTCAGATTTCAAAACATGTGGACCAATAGAACTGACTTTTTAGATATTGTCAGACAAAACTGGAACCTCCCATGTCAAGCCAAAGGTTTAGAAGCAATCAGTCTTAAACTTAGAAGACTGAAACCTATCCTCAGAGCATGGAACTGGGAAACTTTTGGGGATATACACCAGAATGTTAAAAAAGCTGAAAAAGAAATAGAATCTGCTGAGATTAATTTCCAAAATTCAGGCAGTGAAGATGACCTGATAGAAGTTAACAAGTGTAAAGCAGTTCTAACCAAAACTCTCACAGAGGAGAACATGTTTTGGAAACAGAAATCTAGGTGTAAATGGCTAAAGGATGGTGACCAAAACACACAGTTTTTTCATCATTCAGTGAAGGAAAGAAGGGCTAGGTCAGTAATCACTAAGATTAAAAGTGAGTCAGGCATATGGCTGTCAGAACCCACCCTAATCAATGAAGAATGTGAAAAATTCTTCAAAAATTTACTTACTGAACCTGTAAGACCAAATGATGCCTCTTTCTTACCTTAATTTCTCCAAGAAATCCCCAGTCTGGTATCTAATGAAGACAATATCAGAATGATTGCTTCAGCATCTATGGAGGAACTAAAACAAGCTGTTTTTGGACTTAACCCCAATAGCTCACCTGGCTCTGATGGCTATAATGGTTTTTTCTTTACCCATTGCTGGGATGTAATTAAAGAGGACCTGTTAATAGCCACCAATCAGTTTCTGAGTGGGAGCCAAATTCCAAAGTCCATTGCTAGTACATGGATTACGCTTATCCCTAAGAAGCAAATTCCCATTACCTTTGCAGATTATAGGTCAATCAGTTTGTCCAACTATGTTAATAAGGTTTTTTCAAAAATCCTTAAGGATAGAATTAACCCTATTATGGCAAAACTGATATCTCCAGAACAAAGTGCCTTTATGCAAAATAGAGATATCACTGATAATGTCCTACAAATGAAGGAAATTGTCAGATTTCTAGATAAGAAATCAAGAAACCCTAATCTGATCATTAAATTAGATATGGCTAAGGCTTTTGATAGGGTTTCATGGAGCTTTCTTAATTCCATCATGCTCAGATTCGGTTTTCATGGGACAATTGTTAAGGTTATCCTTAACAACATATCTTCAGCATGGTTCTCCATTCTTATGAATGGTGCTCCAGTTGGTTTCTTCAAATCTAGCAGAGGGATCAAGCAAGGGGATCCTCTATCCCCTTTCCTATACAATCTGATGTCTGAAGCCTTCTCTAGAACATATAAGAAAATGATTAGCACAGGATATATTGAAAGTTTCTCACTTCCTTCTTCTTGTCAACCAGTCTCTCATATCATGTATGCAGATGACACTGTAGTTTTTCTATCTGCTAAGAAACAAAATTTAAATAGGCTCAAGGAATATTTCCTAGCCTGTGAAGCAACCACAAGGCAGAAGATAAACTACACAAAAAGTGATTATTATGTGTCATCAAAAGATTCATCTGCTATACATAATAGGATTAGGAATATTCTCAGTATGAAAAAAGGTCTTTTTCCTTTCACATATCTGGGGGTTCCTATGTTCAAGGGTAGAGCAAAAATTGCACATTTTCAACCATTGGTGGAGAGGATACATAATACCCTTGGGAACTGGAAAAACGACTGGATCTCTCCAACTGGAAAGTTAGTATTGATTAGATATTGTATCTATTCAATACCAGTACACATTGTAGCTGTATACAAACTTCCAGTGGCTGTCATCAAAAAGTTGGAGAGGGCTGTTGCTCTTTTTTTCTAGGGAAAGAACAAAGATGGCACAAAAAAGAGATCATGGAGAGCTTGGAAGAAGCTATCCTATCCACTGGAGGAGAATGGCCTTGGAGTTAGGAATTTTAGGTCCATTAATTCAGCTTTTTCCCTCAAACTGTGGTGGAAGCTGCAGTTTAACCAAACTGGATGGACTCAGATGATATGGTCTCTCTCTGAATCACATAAGAAATCCTCCACGTGGAAGAGAATCTGTGAGGTCTCTCTCTGAATCACATAAGAAATCCTCCACGTGGAAGAGAATCTGTGAGGTCACAGAAATAGCTAATGCTAATAGCAGAATCATCTTGGGAAAAGGCACATGCAGTTTCTGGGATGGAAATTGGACAGGAAAGGGAGCACTCTATTACCAATGGCCTGATACTATAGATCTTCCTTTTCCTGACATGACTGTTTCTTTTTTCATCAATAATAAAAATGTTGTCTTACCTCTTCTGGAGCCACACTTGGCTACCAATATTTGTTTTGTATTACAGGGTATGGAGCTGACATATAAGCATGATGACAAGTTGGTTTGGTGCCCATCTACAAATGGCAGTTTCAACATCAAAAGTGCTTACCAGATAGTGAGAGCCAAGAAACCAACAGTATATGCTTTCAAAAAGGTTTGGAAATCTCATGTACCACCTAAGCTCTCAGTTTTTATGTGGAAACTAATGAATGCTTTAATGCCTTTTGATGATGTGCTTCAGTCCTTTGGTTTCCCTATTGTGTCAAAATGTTTTAACTGCACTCAATCTGATTCACTTGAACACTATTTTAACTGCTGCAAGTTTAATTTGCTTATATGGAGGGAGGTGCATAGGTTTATGATGATTAGCAATAGGACTTTTTGACACATTTGGGATAGAATATCCTTCTATCTCAATTTCAAAGGAAAGTCAAAGATCCAAAACAATATGGTTAGAGCTATTGCAATTATCACTTTATGGTGCCTATGGAAAAGAAAGAACAAATTAGTATATGAAAATGTACTAATTGGTAAGGAACATCTCCTCCAACATATTAAGGAAATGGTCTCTCAGGTTTTTTCATCCAAACCTCTTTTCTCAGAGGGACTGGATGATCAATACTGGATCCAAAATGGATTGGCAAGCTTCTTTTTACCAGTTAAAAGGAAGAGGGTCACTCTAGTCCACTGGGAGAGACCTCTAAATGGCCTTAAAATAAACATTGATGCCTCTTTTATAAGTCAGAACTGTGTAGGCCTAGGTGCTATAGTTAGAGATAATTGTGGTAATTTCATACAGGCACACTGTAAAGTGTCCTATGCTGAATCCCCACTACAAGCTGAGCTCCAGGCTTTGGCTTTTGGTCATCAGATAGGGCTGAGTCTCAATACTCTTTTCTGTCTAGAAACAGATTGTAAGCTTGCTATTTTAGGGATATCTGATCCTACAAAGATAGCCTGGCACTGTTACTCTATAGCATCTGAACTGAAAGAACTGGAATGCCAAGTCCTTTGGACTTGTAGACAATGTAATTGTGTAGCAGATGCTTTGGCTAGAATAACTATCAATGATAATGCCTCTAAGCAATTTCTTTGGTCTGAATTGCCTCAGAAGATTAGAGGAATTATATTGATGGATAAGAAATATATCCCTGCACTTAGAATTTTCTAGAACTCTTTACTGGTTTCCTCTTTTTTTGCAGGTCGAGTACAAGCTGGAAATCCAACTTTGTCAGGAAACGCACCCAAGCTCCCATGGCGGTTTTTTCAAGGACTTCCTATTCCATGGTGCCATTTCAAACTGGATAATTGGAAGCAGCACAATCTGATGTTTTATTTTGGAACTGGGCATAGCTCTCGGCTACTCCATTTCGTACTATGCTTAGATTGATCTTTCTTTAAATCCTCCCAGCCGATTTTTAAGAGTGAGGTGGCTACTGAATGTTTCATTCGGGGATGTAGGTACACCAGGGGTAGGTGTATCAGGGGAATGAATCGTTCTTTAGAGCCTCTCTCGCTATCGGCTTCAAGGATTAAAAGAAATTTCTCTATCCTTTCAGAATTTTTTTTTTCATCTTCTCTTATCATTGTAAACTCTAAGGACTCATGTATTTTCACTTTCTAAGAAAAGGTTTGAGGAGCCTAATATATCCCTCCCACCATTGGTGGCTTAATTTTTTTAAAAAAGTATGATAATCTAAAGAATAAAAGATATTGATTCTTTGGATGATTGCCCTCGTCAGGAGAGGTTCATTTGTTGAATATACACGAAAAGATACAAGGTTAGATTTCTGTGGGTTTTCCCGAACAATGCAGGATATCGGAAGAAGGATTACCCTCACAAGAAGAGGGAAAAGAGCAGGACAGATTGGCTTGGATGGTCAGTCTATAAGGATGGGAGGTGTACAACAGAAGGTTCGTTGGTTTATTTCTTTCTATATTTAATATAGTCTGTAGAATATCATGCATTCTTTGAGCCCGATTTCCCATAGGGGGAGAAGGTGATAGCCCCTAGATATACTCTTATTTTGTAGCATTTGAGAGTTGTTTTATATAGTATTTTGTGTAATTATATTAGACTTTTGGACCGAATCATTCATAGTGGTTTGAAATTGAAGATGTGCATTTCGATCTTGAATTGCACTTGCGATGGATTTGAATGATTTGAAGACCTTCTATGACCGTCCTGACCGCGTTTGATACATTGAAGAACCGGTCGTAGAAGTGGCGTGAAGGCACACTCTCGCGGGCCGCGAACCCTAGGTCGCGAACCGCGAGGGTGTGTGTTGCTGTTTTGACCATGCCAAGTTTCGCGCGGGCCGCGAAACTCCGGTCGCGAGCCGCGAAGACCGAGGCGCGCGGACCACGCCGAGACACGGGCGCGGACTACGCCGAGACACGGGCGCGGACTACGCCGAGACACGGGCGCGGACTACGCCGAGACACGGGCGCGGACTACGCCGAGACACGGGCGCGTGGGCGCGAGACTCCGGTCGCGGACTACGCCGAGACACGGGCGCGCAGGCGCGAGACTCCGGTCGCGGACTACGCCGAGACACGGGCGCGCGGGGCGCGAATCCTCGGCCGCGAACCGCGACCCGCAAAGCTGCCTGCAACTTGCATTTTGTTTAGCTTTAATTTTAATTATTTTGGACTATAAATAGAACTTATCCTCATTGTTTGAGGGATCGGATTTTTACAGAGGAAACTCCATTTTCCTTCACTTTTCTTCCCATTTTGATCTTTGAATTCACTATGGTTTGTTGTATTAATTATGGTTATGATTATCTAATTATGGTTGTAGGCTAAAACCCTTCTTGGATATATGTGATTGGACTTCTTGTTATGGATTGAGAACATGATTTATGAAACTTAGGAATGGTGATTTGCTCTTGAATGATCATAATTTATATGTGTGTTTGATGCTTGAAATGATTAGGAATGATTTCCTAGTGATAGATAGGTGTTGGATATGTGTTAGATATTGCTTTTCCATGGTTAGAATGTTATCATTCTTTCTATGTAGGAGTAGTAAATTAGGGATTGAATGCATGTTGTTATCAATTGTATTTGTTCTTAAGATCATTCATTAGCATTGTACCTATGTCAAGTTTGTTATCAAATTGCATGGGTAGGATTGAGAAACATCTAATTAGAATTAATATTGATTCAATTGAACTAGTTGTTATCATCTAGTAAAGTTGTCAATTGAAGTTGTGAAGATGCTTTCATTTCTCATAACTATGGTTAAAGATAGTTTCTCACTAATGTTCACCATTCTCAAAGCATCATGATAAAGTTTGAGGAAAATCTCATAATAAGAAGTCACCAATCTCATATGTCCAAGTTTCTTATTCTCTTAGTTAAATCTCTAGTTAGGATAATCTTATAGTAAAGTAGTTGTGGCTTGAACGTTCTAGTAGTTTTAATTAGTAGTGTCTTAAACAAAAACTCAACTCAAACCCCCCCTTGTTTACATTGCTTTTATATATGTATATTTATATATACACTACAAAATATACATAGAAATAACCTTTTCCCTGTGGAACGAACCTTACTTGCCATTGTACACTTAATAGTGTAGAAAGGTAGTAAGTGATCTAAAAATTGTATATTTGAGAGGTACGGCGACGACCTCCCAAATTTTGGCGCCGCTGCCGGGGAAAAGGCGTATTTTTATGTGTATATTGTAGTTTTATTTCTAATCTATCTTTCTTAGTAGGTTCTATTTTGGTTTGGAACCCTATTGCTCTAGCTCTTGGTGCATGGTTCTTACACGATCCTCAAACCAAGACCCTTTGCAATACGATTCCGAGCTAGTAAGAAATCTCCGCCAACTTAGGAGGCAAGTGCAAGAGTCACTAGCATCTAATCCTCTATCCCTTGAAAGTGAATCACTACCTTTCAACATGGCGGACGATGAAGAGGATACCGGCCAAAACCCCCCCCCCCCCCCGAAACCAATTCTACAACCCTTTCCAAAACCATAACACTTCTCCTACCAACATTTCTATGAGAGAGTTCATGTCTCCCAACTATGAGCAACAACAATCGAGCATTGTTTACCCGAACTCTCAATACGAAATCAAGACGGGAGTGATAAATTTGCTTCCAACTTTCCATGGTAGAGAAGTGGATGATCCGAATGACTTCCTTGAGGCTTTTCATAGGGTGTGTAGTAGTTTGAAACCTTCCGAGATGAGTGTGGATGAGTTCAAGTTGAAAACCTTCACTTTCACCTTGAAGGACAAGGCCGCTAAATGGTTAAGCCGTTTACCTTCATCATCAATCACTACATGGCCACAATTGAAGAAAAAGTTCCTTGACAAGTACTTTCCTCCCTCTAAATCCTCGGTCTTGATACAAGCCATTAGCAACATCACTCAAGACGATGATGAGACCTTGTATGAGTATTGGGAAAGGTTCCAAACTCTCCTTTCAAGTTGCCCGTACCATAGCTTCACCGAACCTCAATTGGTGTGTTTCTATTACAATGGTTTGAATGATAGAGAAACCGAGTCGATGAATAGGACTTGTTATGGTTCCATTGGTAACCTTGGTTCATCCGATGCCATGATGCTATTTGAGCAACTAGCCGAGGGGTGCAAACCAAAGAGGGACCGGAGACTACGAGTGGGTAACTCCGGTGGAAGCAATGACGGAACTCGTCAAGAGATCAAGGAGCTTACGGCATTAATGAAGGGTTTCATGATGGGAAATAGCTCCGGAGGGAACACGGGGAACCAACCACGGCAACAAGTGATGACGTGTGGGATTTGTGCTTCGAACCATCTCACCGAATCTTGTCCTCAAGCAAACGAGGATTATAACGAAGAAGTCAATGCCATGGGGGTCTATGGAGGAAACCAAGGTTTTAGAGGCGATCAAGGAGGAAACCAAGGTTTTAGGGGCTACCAAGGAGGACGAGGCTACCAAAGTGGTAGGGGTTTTCAAGGTGGACAAGGCCAAGGTGGTGATAGGGGTAACCAAAGGAAGTATGATCCTTTTGCTCAACACTACAACCCCGGAACTAGAGATCACCCCAACTTTCGGTGGAGAGATGAACCGACGGGACAACAAGGCCAACAAGGTGGCTACCAAGGGGGTTATCAAGGTCAAGGTGGTCAATCTTTTGA
This sequence comes from Cruciata laevipes, assembly GCA_963678965.1. Lineage (NCBI taxonomy): Eukaryota > Viridiplantae > Streptophyta > Magnoliopsida > Gentianales > Rubiaceae > Cruciata > Cruciata laevipes. The sequence continues at coordinate 13,284,245 of OY787639.1, forward strand.
TAGACAAAGGGGGCAAAATGATCAAGGGTACCAAGGGGACCAAGGTTACCAAAACCAAGGGTACCAAGATTATGGCTATCAAGGGTACCAAGATCATCAAAACCCTCAATATCACCCTCAACCACAACAATACCAAAGGAACCAAGGTCAAGGCCGTTTCAATAACCGTGCTCCTCAGAATGCTCATCCGAGGTTGGAAGATAAATCCCACAATCAAGGTGAAAGCTCGGACCAATTCCCCCAAGATGCTCGACTCAAAAGCATTGAGGTGCAAATGAGTCAAATGGCCACGGTTTTGGGAAAGTTAGAAGCACAAAACTCCGGGAAACTACCCGCACAAACGGAGTTGAATCCAAGGCCTCATGCGAGTGCCATGACTTTGAGAAGTGGTAAACAAGCTCTTGAACCCGAGGTGGTTGTGAAAAAGGCACCCAAGAGAGGCCTTGTGAAGAAGAGCTTAGCCAATGACGAAATTGAGGCGACCTTGGCCGACGAAGAAGTTATTCTTGAGGAGCTAGCCAAAGAAAAAGGTGAGGCCGAGGTTGAGAATGAGAAAGAACCTATTGATGAGGAACATGTAGAGACATCCTCTCATGTTGAACCAATGTCACCTCCATTCTCACCTCTTCACAAGAAAACTAGGGTGGACACTACCTTTGATGTGGAAGCACCATTTCCCGAAGCCTTGAAGCATACTCGGAAAAAGGAGATGGACAAAGAAGCTTTCGAAGTCCTTCGAAAGTGTGAGGTAAACATTCCTTTGCTCGATGCTATTGATCAAGTTCCTAGATATTCTAAGTTCTTGAAGGAATTATGTGTGAACCATCGTCAACAAAGATCTAAGCATGTTAAAAATGAAAAAATCAATGAACATGTGTCAGCTTTGTTTCAAGATAAAATGCCTACTAAATGTAGTGATCCGGGCATGTTTACAATTCCTTGTATCTTAGGGAACACTTACTTTCCTAGAGCCATGCTAGATCTAGGTGCATCCATAAATGTCATTCCATATGCATTGTATGAATCGTTGAATCTTGGCACTTTGCATAAAACCGGCGTGGTGATCCAACTTGCCGACCGCTCTAATGCATACCCTAAGGGTATTGTTGAAGATGTCTTGGTGAAAGTCGACAAGTTGGTGTTCCCGGCCGATTTTTACGTTCTTGACATGGAACATGATAAATTTGCTACCCCTATCTTGTTAGGGCGTCCATTTTTGAAAACGTCAAGAACTATCATAGATGTGCATAGTGGTAGGCTTACCATGGAATTCGATGGGGATAAAATAGAATTCAACATTTATGGTGCAATGAAATACAATGATGAAGAAACTTCTTGCAATGCTATTGATGTGATTGAGCCTTATGTGCAAAAAGTTTATGAAAATGATATTGATGATCCCTTGTTAAATGCCTTAGCCAATAGTTTACACACAAGTAATGTTCATACATATGCTTTGAGTGCTAACTTGAAGGAAAGCATTTTTGAGCTAGATACTTTTGAGGAACTTTCTCTTGATGCACCAATTTTAGACCTCGAGGTATTGAAGAGCTCGGGCAACCGACCATCTTTCAATAAACCTCTGGTAGTGGAGTTGAAACCACTACCCGAGAATCTAAAATATGCATTCCTTGGTGGTGGCGAGAAATTGCCGGTGATCATCTCCAACAAGCTCACCAAGGAACAAGAGGAAAGGTTGATGAAAGTGCTCCAAGATCATAAGGAGGCCATTGGGTGGACCATTGCCGACATCAAAGGTATGAGTCCAAGTACTTGCATGCACCGTATACTATTGGAGGATGATGCTAAACCCGTCCGACAACCTCAAAGGCGGTTGAACCCTCCAATGATGGAGGTAGTAAAAGCCGAGGTGCTTAAATTGTTGGACGCGGGAATGATCTATCCAATCTCTGATAGTAAGTGGGTAAGCCCAACGCAAGTAGTGCCAAAGAAAACCGGAGTGACCGTAGTGGAGAATAGCCATGGCGAATTGATTCCCACTCGTGTCCAAAATGGATGGCGTGTTTGCATTGATTACCGAAGGTTAAATGCGGTAACAAGGAAAGACCATTTCCCTTTGCCATTTATTGATCAAATGCTTAACCGGCTTGCAGGCCACTCTTTCTATTGTTTTCTTGATGGCTATTCAGGGTACTTTCAGGTTGCCATTGCACCAGAGGATCAAGAAAAGACAACCTTCACATGTCCCTTTGGCACCTTTGCATATCGACGCATGCCTTTTGGCCTTTGCAATGCGCCGGCCACATTCCAAAGGTGTATGGTTAGCATTTTTTCAGAATATCTTGAGAAGTTTGTAGAGGTTTTCATGGATGACTTTACTGTTCATGGAAACTCTTTTGACAATTGCTTAATTCATTTGTCATTAGTCCTAAAAACTTGCATTGATAAAAACCTTGTGCTTAATTCTGAAAAATGTCATTTTATGGTAGAAAAAGGCATTGTGTTAGGTCATGAAGTGTCATCTAAGGGTATTGAAGTAGACAAAGCAAAAATTGATATCATCCAATCTCTCCCTTACCCTACTTGTGTGCGTGATGTAAGATCCTTCCTTGGCCACGCGGGTTTCTACCGCCGTTTCATAAAAGACTTTTCAAAAATTTCTTCCCCTTTGTGTAAATTGTTGCAAAAGGATGTGGAATTTGTGGTAGATGAAGGTTGTAAAAGGGCATTTGATTGTTTAAAGTCCATGCTAGTGTCGGCCCCTATTATACAACCTCCAAATTGGTCCCTTCCATTTGAGATCATGTGTGATGCAAGTGACTACGCCGTTGGTGCGGTGCTAGGTCAAAGGGTGGGGAAAATTCCCCATGCCATCTATTATGCATCCATGACTCTCAATGATGCTCAAAGGAACTATACCACAACTGAAAAGGAATTGCTAGCGGTAGTCTTTTCTTTAGAAAAGTTTAGGCCATATTTGCTTGGTACAAAGATCATTGTTTTCACTGACCATGCAGCTCTTCGTTACTTGATGACGAAGAAAGAAGCAAAGCCTAGGTTACTCCGATGGATCTTACTCTTGAGCGAGTTCGACTTGGAGGTCAAGGACAAGAAAGGAGCTGAAAATCTAGTGGCCGACCATTTGAGCCGATTGGTGCCCAATGAGGAGTTTGGGGCCAAAGCATTGAAGGAGCATCTTCACGAAGAGTTCCCCGACGAGCAATTATTTGCTCTTGGTGTTTCTCTTCCATGGTATGCCAACATTGTGAATTTCCTTGTCACAAGTAAGTACCCTTCTCACTTCACAAAAGCACAAAAGGATAAGCTAAAGCATGATGCTAGGTTTTATGTGTGGGATGATCCCTATGTATGGAAACACTGTGCCGACCAAGTGATTAGGAGATGCATTCCTAATAATGAAACAAACTCAATCCTTGCTTTTTGCCATTCATATGCATGCGGTGGTCACTTTGGTGCTAGGCAAACCGCTAGGAAAGTGCTAGATTGTGGTTTCTATTGGCCTAGCTTAAATAAAGATGCATACACCTTTTGCAAATCTTGTGATAAATGCCAAAGAGTAGGAAATATCTCTTCTAGGAATGAAATGCCCCAACATTGCCCTCTATATTGTGAACTCTTTGATGTGTGGGGAATCGATTTTATGGGACCTTTCCCTACTTCATTTGGTTTTAAATACATCTTACTTGCGGTTGAGTATGTTTCTAAGTGGGTTGAAGCAATCCCCACTCGTACTGATGATTCTAAAGTGGTTGCAGAGTTCATCAAATCTCACATCTTCTCTAGGTTCGGGGTACCCCGAGCTTTGATCAGTGATCGAGGCACTCACTTTTGCAATAGAACCATTGCCGCATTGTTGAAGAAATATGGGGTAAATCACAAAACTTCCACCGCCTATCACCCACAAACGAATGGACAAGCCGAAGTTTCCAATAGGGAAATCAAGTCCATCCTTGAGAAAACGGTTAGGCCGACTCGCAAGGATTGGAGTACTCGGTTGGATGATGGATTGTGGGCATATAGGACGGCTTATAAGACTCCAATTGGTATGTCTCCATACCGATTAGTCTTTGGAAAGCCGTGTCATTTACCGGTGGAGTTAGCACACAAAGCCTATTGGGCAATCACAAGGTTCAACTTGAACTTGGACGAGGCCGGGAATGAAAGGAAGCTTCAATTGCAAGAGCTTGAGGAAATCCGGAATGAATCCTATGAGAACGCGGCCATTTACAAGGAGAAGACGAAGGCATGGCATGACAAGATGATAATTAGGAAAACTTTTGAGGTTTTCCCTCATGGAGCAGTGGAGATCCAAAGCGGCGAGGATGCCAAAATCATCAAGGTCAACGGCCAAAGGTTGAAACCGTATTACGAGGGTTTCAAATCGGAGATCCTAGAGGACATGTCTCTAGGCAACCCGGCCTACGAGTGATCTTTACCATGGCGGTACATCGTGCCGACGATGTTAAATAAACGAGTTTTAAGCTTTAAATGCATTTCGTCGAACAATTTCAACATTTGGAACATTACTTTCTTTATATTTATTTGCTATGTACATTTCATTAAGCTTGTAATTCGAACATTATGCTAGTTTTTATGTTGTTTTTGTAGAAATAGGTTTGAAGTGGTGCAAAACGAAAAACGCCGAGGGGCCATTCCTCGCGGTCCGCGAATTCATCGCGCGGACCGCGACCGAAGGTTTCGCGGACCGCGGCCGAGAACGCGCGAGCCGCGACCAAGCTCTCGCGGTCCGCGACCGAGCTCTCGCGGCCCGCGAGCTAAACGTGCATTTCTGGAAATCCCTGCGACGAAAACGTCGGTTTTCGCGGTCCGCGGCTTGATCGCGCGGACCGCGACACTATGCACGCGAGTCGCGACCGGGATCGCGCGGACCGCGACGGGAAAACCTCGCGCGCCGCGAACGGAACGCGCGCGCCGCGACGGTGTCTCGCGGTCCGCGAAGAAGACCGCGCGACCCGCGAGAAAACAGGGGATTCTAGGAAATCCCTGGAACGAATATGACCATTTTCGCGGTCCGCGACTTGATCGCGCGGACCGCGAAACTGTGCTCGCGGTCCGCGGTTTCATCGCGCGGACCGCGAAGGTTTGCCGAGGATTTGCGCGCGGTGCGCGATTTCATCGCGCGCACCGCGCCGAGGTTTTGCGCGCGCGAGCCGCGACGAGACACTGCGCGCACCGCGACGAGGATTCGCGCGCACCTCAACGGTCTTCAGCGCGCGGTCCGCGAATTCATCGCGCGGACCGCGACGGACTTGCGCGCGGCCCGCGACGAAGGGCGCGCGACCCGCGACGAGGACCGAGATTTCTCGGAAATCGCTGGAACGAAACGGGCCATTTTCGCGGCCCGCGACGGGGTCTCGCGACCCGCGACCGAGGCTCGCGGTCCGCCACAGAAAACTCGCGATCCGCGAGATTTCGAACCCTTCTTCTTCACAAATTCTTCTATCTTTTTCTCCTTCTTCCCAAACTATTCCCACCCGACCCCAAAGCTCCTTTTCCGGCCACCATACTCAATCCTCCATTCCGGCAAGTTTTGAACCGATTTCTTCCACCCAAATCAATCCCCCAAGCTTTCCCAACAAAACCCACCAAAAATCCCAATCCAAAACACCATCTTTAACCCACATTGCCGAATTCCCACCGGAAAGTTCTTCACTCCGATTCGCCGGCCTCCGGCGACTTTTGTTCCAAACCAACTACCCAAAAACCTTCCCTCCACCACCCTTAACCTTTTCCCAATCCCAAATTCCAAATTCCAACTCTCAATCAAATACCCCCAAATCTTATGAACCCTAATTTTTGGATTCTTTGATTTGGTGGTGTTTTGATCAAATTGGTAATCTCCTCAAGCTACATTGCTACCAAAGGCTTCAATTGACGGTACCCTACTAAATTTATTTAAATTTTGGGTGATTTAGGGCTTGCCGCCAATAGGTTTTCATTGAAATTTCAAAGGCTTGCCGCCTTTAGTTATAAACTGAGCTTTATTAGTAGAGGCTTGCCGCCTAGTAGCTAGTATAGTTGTGCTGGACTGTTGTTGAGTAGAATTTGATAATGGCACCGAGAAAAAGGTCTCGCCGAGGGGAAGCCTCTAGTTCCCATGAACCTGTGATCCCCGAATCACCCCCTCGCCAACCTAGTCCTCCCCCTGCAGAAAACCTGCCTCCTATAGACCTTATGGGACTGCAAGGTTTAGATGAGGATGCCCAACAACGGTGGAGAAAGTTGATTGGGAATGGGAAGCGAACAATCATGGAGACGAAGTTCTTGTCCTCTGAGCTACTTCAGGAGCTGGGTTTGCAGCAACCAGTTCTATTTTTATTGGATCGCGTTGGCATGAGAGGATTCATTGATCGGTCGGCACCGACCTATACCCGCTATACATTTGAATTCCTATCCACTCTAGCCAAGCACTATGACGAGGACCATGACATGCATTACATCACCTTCAGGTTGAATGATGTGGACCGCCGGATGACCTATGATGAGATCCAAGATGCTTTTGGGTTCCAATATGCATGGGGATACAAGAATCCAAAAGAAGCTAACCCGGACGGATTTGATCTAACTTACTTTTGGAATTGCTTGTCTGGATTTCCCAACATCACAGGCACTACGAAGAATAACCACATCATACATCCAGCTGTTCGTATGGTGCACAAGCTCCTAGTGATGACGATCTTCTGCCAAGGAGAGTTGACGCACATTACTAGGGAGCAGGTCCAATGCCTTTGGACCATGTGCTGGGGACCAGAACACCCTTGTTGGGTGGACCTTTTTGTGCAGAAATGTCTGGAGGCCTCTGAGAAGACCAAGGGAAAGATACCACAGGGGGGTATGATTTCACTTCTAGCAGCTTATCTGAACATCCACCTACCTCCAGACATTCAGGCAATAGGCAAGACAGCCGAGAGAGCTCACCAGTTTTACTCCATTGCTTCTTTGGAGTTCACTAATGTCTTGGCCATGCACAAATATCCTCCTCCTAGATTCATTTGGCTAGTAGCCAAGAATCAGCACATGTACCTGCCGAATCCAGAGGCTGTACAACTGACTGGGCGCACCCGCATAGAGGATCTCACCTTGCCAACCCAGATCACAGTTCCTGCACCTACCATTGCCCTTGCCAGGCTAGAGGCACCTCCGGAGCATGGAGAGCAGTACGCTCCTCCACATCATGAGGCTCAGTATGTCACTCAGCAGCAGTTTCAAGCATATACTGAGAGGTACGAGGATGATATGGCAGTGATGTTCGCCATGATGGCATCCATGCACCCACAGGGACCAGGAGCATTTGACTATGAGGGCCATCGCAGATCGCGAGCTCAGCGCCGTCGCGACGGCTCCGGCCCCTCGCAGTGAGTCTACCCTATACCTTTTCCTTTCACTATGGTATTCATTCATATATTTAAACATTGAGGGCAATGTTTAGACTAAGTGTGGGGGAGAGGTGTAGGAATTTTGTTAATACTTTTGTTGCTGCTTTTGTTGCTGTTTTTGCTGCTATTTTTATTACTGTATTCTTTAAAAAAAAAAAAAAAAAAAAAAAAAAAAAAAAAAAAACAGCCCGGATGGTCCCAAAAATACTAGAGGATCAGGTAAAAATGAGAGGCATGCCCGGATGGTTCCAAAAATACGAGAGAATCAGGCAAAAATGAGAGGCAAAAAATAAAAAAAAAATAAAAAAAAAAAACATTTTCTTTTATCTTGTTTAAATATGTAAGCTCTCAAATGTTATGTGCTTAATTATTTAGAATATACACTTGGATCTTAATCGTTCTTTCTCGAGGACGAGAAAGGTTCAAGTGTGGGGGATTTTGATAGCCCCTAGATATACTCTTATTTTGTAGCATTTGAGAGTTGTTTTATATAGTATTTTGTGTAATTATATTAGACTTTTGGACCGAATCATTCATAGTGGTTTGAAATTGAAGACGTGCATTTCGATCTTGAATTGCACTTGCGATGGATTTGAATGATTTGAAGACCTTCTATGACCGTCCTGACCGCGTTTGATACATTGAAGAACCGGTCGTAGAAGTGGCGTGAAGGCACACTCTCGCGGGCCGCGAACCCTAGGTCGCGAACCGCGAGGGTGTGTGTTGCTGTTTTGACCATGCCAAGTTTCGCGCGGGCCGCGAAACTCCGGTCGCGAGCCGCGAAGACCGAGGCGCGCGGACCATGCCGAGACCGAGGCGCGCGGACCACGCCGAGACACGGGCGCGGACTACGCCGAGACACGGGCGCGGACTACGCCGAGACACGGGCGCGGACTACGCCGAGACACGGGCGCGGACTACGCCGAGACACGGGCGCGGACTACGCCGAGACACGGTCGCGGACTACGCCGAGACACGGGCGCGCGGGCGCGAGACTCCGGTCGCGGACTACGCCGAGACACGGGCGCGCGGGGCGCGAATCCTCGGCCGCGAACCGCGAGAACCAGGCTCGCGGTCCGCGAAGGATCCCTCGCGACCCGCGAAGCTGCCTGCAACTTGCATTTTGTTTAGCTTTAATTTTAATTATTTTGGACTATAAATAGAACTTATCCTCATTGTTTGAGGGATCGGATTTTTACAGAGGAAACTCCATTTTCCTTCACTTTTCTTCCCATTTTGATCTTTGAATTCACTATGGTTTGTTGTATTAATTATGGTTATGATTATCTAATTATGGTTGTAGGCTAAAACCCTTCTTGGATATATGTGATTGGACTTCTTGTTATGGATTGAGAACATGATTTATGAAACTTAGGAATGGTGATTTGCTCTTGAATGATCATAATTTATATGTGTGTTTGATGCTTGAAATGATTAGGAATGATTTCCTAGTGATAGATAGGTGTTGGATATGTGTTAGATATTGCTTTTCCATGGTTAGAATGTTATCATTCTTTCTATGTAGGAGTAGTAAATTAGGGATTGAATGCATGTTGTTATCAATTGTATTTGTTCTTAAGATCATTCATTAGCATTGTACCTATGTCAAGTTTGTTATCAAATTGCATGGGTAGGATTGAGAAACATCTAATTAGAATTAATATTGATTCAATTGAACTAGTTGTTATCATCTAGTAAAGTTGTCAATTGAAGTTGTGAAGATGCTTTCATTTCTCATAACTATGGTTAAAGATAGTTTCTCACTAATGTTCACCATTCTCAAAGCATCATGATAAAGTTTGAGGAAAATCTCATAATAAGAAGTCACCAATCTCATATGTCCAAGTTTCTTATTCTCTTAGTTAAATCTCTAGTTAGGATAATCTTATAGTAAAGTAGTTGTGGCTTGAACGTTCTAGTAGTTTTAATTAGTAGTGTCTTAAACAAAAACTCAACTCAAACCCCCCCCCTTGTTTACATTGCTTTTATATATGTATATTTATATATACACTACAAAATATACATAGAAATAACCTTTTCCCTGTGGAACGAACCTTACTTGCCATTGTACACTTAATAGTGTAGAAAGGTAGTAAGTGATCTAAAAATTGTATATTTGAGAGGTACGGCGACGACCTCCCAGAAGGGTAGGATAATTAACAGATATTACGTGTGCATAAGCATAAGGGTAAAAAATTCCCTAAAAACATAACGAAAAATATAGGAAAGAATGGTGCATAGAGATATAAGAAGGAGGCAGAGAAAGATAGTCAAAGAAAAAATATATTTTTTATAGATATCAGGCAAAAAATAGAGATTACAAGAACAAGCAGAAAAAGGAAAAAATTACAAGGTATAGAGGCAGTACAACGCTAAGGATCAGCAGATTGAGTAAATATCGGAATCAGATTGAGTAGGGTCGGATTCAGAATGAGCAACATCGGCCACATGAAGCCGGGTCGGAAGACGGGTATCCTCGGGACATTGGGTTCAAGGTCTCTTACAGACTACTTTCGGTGAACCCATACAGGAAAGGAAGGGCACAGTACTCACGGTAAACAGGGGTTTCATGGCAGACCCCTAAGTCATTTTTAGCATCCTCGGAGGGAGGAGCGATGTAGGAGAGTCGGGAGGAGGTACAGGTCCTTCTGGAGCAGACAGGGCTCAGAGAGAGGAGACTGATAGAGGAGGAGGAGAGGTAGAGCAGAGAGCTTCACAGATCTTGGGAGCCAATTGGCTCAGGGTTTTGTTCAGCAAGCGCTTGAACTTGTAGAGGTAGCGCTGATGGGCGCCTGGCTTATAGAAAGACTTATGGTAATCGAGTCGGGGACCCCCGTGACCCATCCTCGCATTTGCTTATAAACCCAGGTGGTCTGTTAGTTGTTTGAATCCTTCAAGATCTCTTTTACGGCTGCCGTAAACTCTTGGGATCGGATGATCCCTTCCGAAAGGGCCGCACTGTATTCGCGGAGGTTGGAACCATCCCTCCAGGGTTGCAATTCCTTCACAAGCTCGGATAAGCGAGATTCCAGTTTGGCGAAACAAAGTTTCTCATGTTCCAGTTCTTGAGCAAGGACAGAAGAATGGCGCCGCTCTTCAGCAAGGCGACACTGATGAGCGGACTCCAAGAGATCTCGGAGAGCAGCTGACCCGAGTATCTCGGTAGAGAAGTCAGATACCTGAAGTAGTAAAAGTTAATAGATGACAATAAGAGGTATAGGAAACAAGACAAAGAAGGGAAAGGGTAATTACCAGAGGATCGGAATAAGGAATCCGCAATTGTGAATTGTCCAGAAAAGACAAAGATTGAGGATTTAGGACCTCAGTCCGAGGTCTCTTCCGACTACGACTTAAAGGATCATCGGCGAGGGCACCGACCAAATCAGGAAAAGAAACAGGCATGGAAACCACTGTACCGGTACCCACAGGATGAGTCTCACTTGGGGGCTAGGGCCGTCTAACTGGGGCAAGAAGATAGGATTAGGATCGAGATGGTAAGACTGATCATCCTCGAGAGAGTGTAGCACTGCAAAAGGAAAATCTGAGTCAGATACCAGAAAGATAGGGAAAATGAGAAACTGACCGTAGAGATAGAAGACAAAGTTTATAGGGGCAGCCTTGGTCGGGCCAGATGGCGCGGTAGTGAGAGACAGTGAAAAATTCGTTAGGATATACTTCGGCATGCCAAGAAAACCCTTCGTTTTCAGGAATCCAGTATTGGGACAGGTATACTGGGCTGTTCAGCAAAATCTCATAATCCGAGTGTAGCTCATCAGGGAGCCAAGGTACCTGATCCTCGGATGTGATGTCGCGGTTCCACCAAGGGGCCTGATAGGTCTGGTGGTCATAAGAATAAAGACCATCCAATAACCAAGCCCTCGGATAATTGACGAGGCCTCGGATGAAGTGGACGTTAGGAATACGGGAGGCGAAACCAAAGATACCAGGGATCCGGCTTGCATTCCCGGACAAGCAGAAGAAAGATCGAAACAGATCCACCGACTCAGAGACCCCACATTGACGACAATTGACTGGGAATGCCATGATAATTGCAAATCCATTGGGATTAATTTGAGCATGGGAGATTCCGTAGTGATGAAGGAGGCCATTGTACAAAGGAGGGAAATGCAGGCTTAGGCCAAATTGAAACATACGTTTTGGGATGCATGGCCCATTAGATTGATACCCGTCTAAACCAATAAGATTAAGGCGACGAGAATCAAGGCGACAAGAGCTGGGACCCTCACCGAAAAGAACAATCTTGGGACGAGTCATATCGATGACAGAAGATGAAACGGTAGTGCTATCAGAAGATTTATCAGGAGCAGATAAAGCTAAGCGGGAAAGATTCAAGGCAAGTGGACAAGAATCCTCAGAAAAGTAAGACGAATTACAGGAAAGGTAATCAGTGATACGAGTGGAATGAAGAAAAGATGGGGAAGGAATTTATAGTACAAATAAAAGGAGCATGGCGGTGGAAGATCAAGGGGCAAGGACAAGCCGTACCTAGAAAGAAGACATAATGATTAAGTCACTCAAAAGAAGGGGAAAACTCAGACACTATGCAGCCGTCAGGCGAAAAGCGCGCCACTTGGGGCCCACTTATTAAAAGATGTCGCTCCGGGATAATGAAGCGACAAGAACCATTAAGGTCGGCCGAGAAAGCTCGAATAAAAGAAGAAAGGGTCTGACATAAACAAGTCAAGTGTTACCTTTCCAGAGTTAACACTCGACTTGGGTGGCTTGTGATGATACCGAACACGTCACCCTTCATAAGGAATGGTGGTGACTCAGCTAATTAAGGAAATTGCCAAGAAAGTGCACAGGCACGTGGGAGGATCTTAAGCAAGATACTGGAGGTACAGTCTCACATGAGACATACTTGGGGAGGAGGAAAAGAGTGATGAGACAGCAAGGAAAAAAGGGACGAGAAATGTGCTCCATGATGCCTATAAATAGAGGTCATCATCACCCATTTCAGGTAAGTTCTCTAATTCTTGAATACAGAATTTTTACATTCCAAGGCACGAAATCTCATCATTACACCGGAGGTACCACCCCCCGGATAGCGTCGGGGGTTCTGTTTTGCAGGCCTCGGAAGAGCAAGATCTCGTTAAGCATCTTCCCAATACCTGGAGGTTCGGATAGTCATTAACATCAACAGGCAGCTCATCGATCCACGTTTCCAAACCCTCAGATACTTGTGACTTCCTAGGTATCAATTTACTAGTGCGGATTATCCCCGCATCAAAAAAATCATAATCGATAAAAGGATGCATACACACACTTAGATTATTAATGATTTACCCAAATAATTGAAGAAAGTCCAACATTGAAACCATAGGACATGCAAAAAAAAGTCGCACACCAGCACTACGGACAATAAAATTGGCCAAATTTAATTAGCAAAAAATACAAAATCATTTGCTTGCATGCATATTATAGCTTTGACACCAGAAAATTATATATGATAACTTCTTATCGTCCTGGTTTAATGGTCAAATGAAAATTGAACACGTGTCAAGTGATTGTCAGGATTAACAAAAACGTTAAGTTCCTAGTGACTTTAAGAAGGTTTCATTTTCCATCCTTCCATTTTCTATTTTTTAACCGTTTCCCATTCTTTCTTTTCCTCTCTTCTCTTTCCCGTTTTCTGAACCTCCTAAATTTCACCCATTTTGTACTTCTTGTCCAGTGGGGATCTCAATCGACAACCCAACGAATTCAATCGATTTGACGCATTCATCGGCGACATAAATCGATCTCCGTTGTTGATGATACCAAAATCCGTCCGTTCCCTGGGGGTCGTCACTATCCGGACTTCCTTGCTGGTATACCCGCAACAGTCCTGCAAAACAATCCCCGGGAGGCGTCCCGGGGAAGAAGCTCCGGCGTGATGATGAGATGGGGATAATGATGAAGGGAAAACGTACGGAAGATGCTCTCAATATAAAGTAGAGAGATATAAGTCACATACCTTGTTTACTGTTTGAGATTAGTATATATAGCTGAGCTTTTCCTGCTTGGGGATAAGGTGCAGGACCACCTCCCTTGTTGTCATCCGCACTGTTTCTTGTCCGGACATGCCTCTCAGCAGGAAGGATACCACTCCGTTAATCCTGGGCCGCGGGCCTTCTTTCTGGCCCAGTAGGATCCTGGGCCAGTACTATCACTAGCCCCCCAGACCAGTCATCCGGGTTTCCGTGATGCGGGGGACTGGTCTCAAACGCCGCCTTCGGTTGCTGTTTCTTCTGGTAGGGCCCATCTGTGTTAAATTTAGTTTCTGACAACGCCGCCTTTTCCCCTTCTGCATTACTCAGTACCTCGTTCACCGTGTCATCATTGTTTTTCCTCCTTTTGAGGTGGCGATTCCTATTCATCCGCCTATATAAGGGGCCTAACCTCCTTTTTCAACCAAGTAAGCCCTAACTCCCTATTCTTTTCTTCTCTTCATGGATTCCCCGATTCACTCCAATTCTTCTTTGGACACCGAAGGAGTTCAAAATCAGTTTGAGGCCCGATTTTGGGCCGCTGATAACATGATTTCCTCCCCTTCCTCCCCGGACACCTCTTCCGAAGCTCTCAGTACGCCCCGGGGACCCGTCGCCCCGGGTGCGTTGACCTCGGATGGGGTGGGTTTGCGCCCAGTCGAGCATCCTCATCTCCCCGCAAGGATCAGGATGAGGAGGTGTTTGGCGAGGAAGGCGGTGATGACATTCCCCGGGGGGCCCACTCACGGGGTGCGCCCAGTGGGTATCAAATTTTATGATGTCCCCGTGGACTCTCCTTCTTTAGATAGGGATGTCTTGGATTTAGCCAAGCGTTCCTTTATTCCTCTTTCTTTGAATGCCTCTCTTTCCAAACTTCCTCCGGGAGTCTCCGAGCGGGAGGTTTCCTATATCCCGCGAATTCATTTTCAATATGGGCTTAGCCTGCCCTTCCCTCCTCTTTTCCTTGAAATTCTCCAATTCTATGACGTAGCCCCCGCCCAGCTACACCCTAACGGGGTGGTCCTCATCCTAGCCTTCTTGCTTAACTGCGCCCGGTGCGCCGTTCCCGCTCCTCTCTTACTCTTCCGCTCCTTCTATGCCTTGCGGAAGGCGCACGCGTCCTTCCTGGGCGTTTTTTCTTTTACTATTCGTACCGGCCTAAAGGATTTCATTCTTTCTAAACCCAAATCCGCCAAAGGATATCTTTCAAAGGGTTTCTTCCTTTGTGATGCCCGGGTGTACCCTATGCCCGCCTGGAACAACTCTCTTGCTCCCGAGGACAAAAAACTCTCTCCAATCTTCCGGCTATTATTGCCAGTGATCACAACCTCCTCCTCCTCTCCCCCTTAGATATGGACGCTTTCTATAAGAACGGGAATGCGGGTTATTTCTGGCCTCGCGGGATCTATCCCAGTGACCTCTTCACGCTCCCGCGCATCTCTGCGGTGTGGCCAGATGGAGGTGCCCATTAAGGCTTTATTTCCTATCTTTCTCGGAAGTTAAAATCAAACATTTTTTAATATATATATCTCATGGTCTCACCTCACTGTCTGCTTGATTTCAGCTCAACCTGCCTTATACGCGGACGTCATGGCTTACACTGATAAGCCTTCCGGGGACAATGTTCAAGCCAGAGATACTCATCCGGATCCCCAGGCCCCTCCTCAACAAATGGCCTCCGGACCACCTCCGACCGAGAATCCTGCCATCATTCCCCAGAAGCCCCGCGCACCGCCGCGGTCTCGTCAACAGAGTTCTTCCGGGCCATCTTCTAAGGCCCGCGCTACCCCCGGCTCGTCGCCTACACCCGGACGCCGGTCCTTCATCCAGCATCCGACCTATAGCGGCGGGGCAAGCTCGAGATTCAAACGGCCGCCCCCAGGCGAGCTATCCGGGTCGCCTCCTCCTTCTCGCCAAAGGACTCAGGACTTCCCTCCTCCTCCTCCTCCTGCTCGCGACGCTTCTCCGCGGGCCGCTACTTCCGAGACTATCCCGGAAGAGAAAGAAGAGGTAACTACTTTCCTTCAGCTTCGTTCTTCACCTAATGTTTTAATCCAATTTTTACCAAAGTTTTATGTCCTGTTTTGCAGAGCACCGCCTTCGCGGATTCCCTCATCGCTGACCCCCAGTTTACCGAGGCGCTAAATCGGGGCTATTCCAAATACAGCGCCGGGTTGTTTGCTACGATGGAGAAGGAGCTCCGCAATACCCGGGAAAAGTTGGCCGGGCGCGATGACCCGGAGGCCCGGCTGGAGGCGTCTCAGAAGAAGCTGGGTGAAAAGGAGAAGAAGCTGGCGGATAAGGAGAAGAGGCTTGTAGAGGTGGAGAAGAAATACTCCTCCCTCAAGAAGGAGAAGAAAGAGGCACAGCTTGAGGCCCTGGATGCTGTGACCCAGAAGGTCCTTCACTCCGTCGCCTTCGATCAAAGGCTGGAGGGTATCGCAGCTGCGGCAAGCGCGGTCGCCTGCCACGAGATGTACCGCAGTTTGCGGGGTTGGCTTCCGGGGCCCGCTCGCTTGGAAGCCCAAGCCTCCTACTATCGCCCCAAGGCGAATGACCTGCTAAACCATCGCTGGAGATGCCTCCAGGATGCGAACTTGAAAAGCCTGGTCCCCCAACTGTGGGAGTCTTTGAGGATGTCCTCCCGGGTCCCTTCTGCCTCGGATATCAAGAAGGCCAAGCAACCGGAGATTGATGAGGCAGCTTTCCCTGACCCCGGCCCGGAAAGCTTTAATGCTTATGGGGTAGTCCCGGAGACGCCTCATTGGTCGGAGAACTATTATGAATACTGCGCGGTACCTGACAACTTTGGGTACCGCGCGGTCCACAATCAGGGGGGCGACTGCCGAGTCGGTCTGGGCGCGGGTCAAGATGACTTGCTGTATCAGTCCCGGAAGGCTGTGCGGAAGGTAGGGTTTCCCGAGCGGCCCGCTGATGAACCTGCGGTGGACGCCCCCGCCTATGCTGGCCCGGAATGGAGCACCGAGGACCTCGTGGAGTTGGAGAGGCAGTTTGAGAGGGCTCACACTGTTCCGGGGGAGAGGAACTCTGCTGAGGACAATGTATAACTCTAGACTCTAGTTATTTTTTCTTGTAACCCCTTTTTTTTTAAAGTATTTTGTAAGTTTCCTCCCCCGGGGAGTGTATGTAGAACTTTCGGCCTTAGTGCCCATTTTGATTAATAACAAGTTCTACTTTTGACGAGAACGTTATCTTTTGTAGTCTGAGCGCCATTTAAAGGAAGTTCTCCCGCAAGAGCCCACCCCTTATGTTTTTCCTCACCCCAGTAGTTCTTCTGGCACCTAATTCTCTCTCCCCCGCGCTGGATGCCTCCAATGCTCATTTATTCAGAGAAAGTTGGCTCACTGGAGGTTTGGAGGCGATCAAGCTAACCGGGCATTAGCTGAGGCGGGGTTGGATTGCTTCCTTCAGGAGTTTAGATCGATCCAGGTGCTGGTGTCATTTCTTAAGGCAGTTGAGGCCAAGTTTGGGTCGTTGAACCAGTGCTTCGACCTTGCTTCCGATCATATGCGGGAAGCCCTGAATTCTCACAAGACCATAGCTGAGCTGCAAGCCCTTCACGACGACTCCCAGCATCGTACTACCAAGGAGCTAGGCATGGTGTGGGGTGAACTTGAGCGAGCGCAGGAAAAGCTTAAGAAATTGGAGACCCGTTCCGCTCAGAACAGGTTTCTCTGCGACTTTGAGAAGGAGAATCGGTCTCTCACTCATAGGAATAGTGTACTCCAAGATGCATTGCTGGTTACCCGGCTATCCTACCACCTTTTGGGTCTCAAAAATGGCTTAGTTGAGGTGTCTCCTCTTACTGATATTCCAGCCGGGGTTCGCAGAACGATTGAACGCATGCAGGCTAACCCGAAGAAGTTTGGTGAGGGAGCTCCCAGTCATAAGGCCTATCTGGACGTCATGGAGTGGCATAATAAAATAGCCGCGGGAGAAGCTGAGCCCTATCCCTCCAGCCTTCGTCGAGTTCCTGCCCGGGTGAAGGTGGATGTGGCGTACGAAAGATACGAAGATATGTCCGTGTCTATTGACCCGGAAGAAGTAGCACGCCGGATAAGACGCGTCCGGGAGATTGCTGACTCTGGAGTTACCACAAAGGGTGTCAAGACCGTTGAGGGCACCCGCATCAGTCGGGAGGAGAATGCGCAGCAGACTTGTTTCCTAAGTACAAGTTTGTTACATCAGCCGGGGTAAGGAGGATGCGCCTGGCAGAACCACTTCCCGAGGGATCCGTGGTTGTTCCTATTCCCGAATTGAACTAGGAAGACGCCGCGCAATTGGAAGAGGAACTTGCATGGAATCAAGCTCCAGATGCCCGCTTTGCCGAAGACCTCTTGTCTTCTCAATTCTTCGGAGGGGGTTTCCGCCCGGGTAACCCTGAGGGTGCTTCCGGATCAGGCCCCAAGTGGGTATAGTAGCAAATAGATAGAAAAATTTGTATGTAAGATACTTTGTAACATATCAGCATGTGTGCTTTGAAATTTATGAATCAATGAATAAAAGTTTTTCGAAAATCTCTTTTCATTAACCCGGGCTTCATTCAAGTCCCCGGGCTTCATTCAAGTCCCGGATCCAATCTAGCGGGGCACCCGAATGGGAGCTACCCATGGGTCCCTTTCACCATTCTTCCTTTCTAAGCCCGAGACGAGGTCAAACGTCGGGACTATCTCTCCGGGCATATTCATGCTTCCGGGGGGTGGGGCATATCCATGCCTGGCATATTCATGCCTAATTAGCTAAGGTTCTCCGCGGGGCATTCTACTTCCTGTAAAACCTTCTTAAGTTAGCTACATTCCATCTCCTGGGGATCTCTTTTCCCTGCTTGTCCTCCAGCACGTAGCTTCCTCCCGGGTGTGTTTCCTTTACCTTGTATGGTCATTCCCAATTGGGTGCAAGCTTCCCCTCCGGGGCTTGGCGGCTCTTGTCATTTCTCCTCATCACCCAATCTCCGGGGGCGAAAACCTCTTTCCGTACCCTCCTGTCATGGTACCTCTTTACTCGCTCCTTCACCTTGGCTTCCTGGAGTGCTGCATTCTCTCGCTTTTCTTCCAGGAGATCCAAGTCAAGGCGTCGTCCAGCATCTTCTTCTTCCGGACGTTGGTGTTGAGTGCGGGGGCTCGGGATCCCAATCTCCGCGGGTATCACTGCCTCCGACCCATATACCAAGCAATATGGGAATTCTCCGGTGGCTGAACTTTCTGTAGTCCGGTGGGCCCAAAGAACGCTGGGCAACTCCCAAATCAAATTTCCCCGCGCGCCTTCCAAGCGGGTTTTTAACCCTTTGATGATAGTGCGGTTGGTGACTTCCACTTGCCCGTTCGCCTGAGGGTGATACACAGACATCAACCTCTGCTCTATGCCATACTTGATGCACCATGATTTGAAAGTGTCATTTTCAAACTGCGCCCCATTGTCTGTGACTATGATCTTTGGGATACCGAATCGACAAATGATGTTCTTCCAGCAAAACTTAACACAAGTTAGTCCCCGTATGTTGGTGAGTGGTTCTGCCTCCACCCATTTGCTGATGTAGTTGATCGCTACAATTACGTACTTAGCTCCTCCCGGGGCAGTCGGGAAAGGTCCTACCAAGTCAATTCCCCACCTGCTGAACGGACAAGCTCCCGTGACCCCGATTAACTCTTCCCGGGGCACATGGATTATCGGGGCAAATGTTTGGCATGCCAAGCACTTCTGAACATGCTCTTCCGCATCTTTGAACAACGTCGGCCAGTAATATCCCAGCCTTAAAACCTTCCTAGCCATTGTGCGAGCTCCCTGGTGACTCCCGTTAGATCCTTCGTGCACCTCCCGGATGAGGTGTCGGCCTTCTTCCCTTTTTACACACTTAAGCAAAGGCTGGAGATATCCTCTCTTATACAACTCCCCGCCCTGGATCACATACTTAGGCGCTTTGACTCTCAACATCCGGGCCTGAACCCTATCCTCCGGGGTGGTTCCTTCTTCTAGGTATGCCCGCATGGGAATGATCCAGGATTCTTCCTCATTTACTACCATTACTTGGTCATTCTCCTGGTAGCTCCTTCTTCCTAGTACTTCCATGTACAACTTTTGGCTAGGCTCAGGCTTTAATTCCGAGGAGGCCAACTTGCTTAAAGCATCTGCTTTACTATTTTCCTCCCGGGGAACTTGGACCAGGTTGAAGGTTTCGAAACCGGCTACCAGAGGTTTTACCGTTTCCAAGTATTTCTGCAGGCTCCTCTCCCGGGCTTCATATTCTCCTTTTACCTGCTGTACCACAATCTGAGAGTCGATATATGCCGTGAGAACTTTGATGTCCATCTCCTTTGCCAATCTTAATCCTGCGATCAAGGCTTCGTATTCGGCTTCATTGTTGGTTGTTTTGAAAGTGAATTGGACCGCGTAGGGGTATTCCTTCCCTTCCGGGCTAATCAACAAGACTCCCGCTCCGCTACCTCCTGAGTGTGCCGATCCATCTACATATAACCTCCAAGCCGGGACTATTTCAGCCTCGGTTGTCTCCTGCTCTTCCTGTATCCTTGCTTTTGATTCCACCAGAAAGTCTGCTAGGGCCTGCCCCTTGATAGTCCTCATTGGCTCATACCGAATTTCATATTTTCCCAACTCTATAGCCCATTTCATCATTCTCCCTGATGCCTCCGGCTTGAACATGACTTGTTTGAGCGGGTAATTGGTGAGGACCACTATTGAATGGCCCTGGAAGTAGGGTTTAAGCCTCCTTAAAGCGTGTACCAGTGCTAGAACTAGCTGCTCCAATTCAGTATACCGGGTCTCTGCCCCCCGAAGTGCCCGGCTAACAAAGTAGATTGGGTGCTGTTTTCCCTCTTCTTTGATTAGCACGGCACTTACTGCCTCCCGGGACGCCGCTATGTATAGGAAAAGCTCCTCCCCCGGGTATGGTTTCTTTAAAGTTGGCAACTGTCGAAGGTGATCTTTCAAGTTTTGGAACGCCTTCTCACACTCCCCGGACCACTCGAATGCCTTGGCCTTCCTGAGAATGGAGAAGAAAGGTAGCTGCCTATCTGCCCCCTTTGATAAGAATCGGCTGAGGGCCGCAAGGGAACCTGTCAACCGCTGTACTTCTTTCACCGATCTGGGGGAGGTCATCTTAGCTATGGCCTCTACCTTTCCCGGGTTGACATCAATGCCCCGGCTTGACACCATGAAGCCCAAGAACTTCCCCGCTCCCACTCCGATGGTACTTTTGGAGGGGTTTAGCTTTAGATTGCTCAGCTCAAGTTTTTTGAACATCTCCTCCAGATCATTCAGGAAAGCCCCATAAGTCCTGCTTTTAACCACCATGTCGTCGACATATACCTCCATGTTCCTTCCCACTTGGTCCTTAAAGAGTTTGTCCACCATTCTCTGATAAGTAGCCCCTGCATTCTTCAATCCAAAGGGCATCTTCTTGTAGCAAAAAGTCCCAAAATCGGTGATGAAGGAGGTTTTCGCCTTGTCCGCCTCATCCATCTGCACCTGATGATACCCTTTATGTGCATCAAAGAAAGCCAGCACCGAGTACCCCGCGATAGCCTCTGCCAGCCGGTCCAAATTCGGGAGAGGATAGCTGTCTTTGGGGCAGCATTTATTCAAATCTGTAAAGTCGATACACATGCGCCAGCTTCCATCATGCTTCTTTACTAAGACCGGGTTAGCTATCCACTCCGGGTAGATGATTTCCTCCACCACCCCGGCTCTCTCCAGCTTCTTCACTTCATTCTTTATGAATTCCGCTCTCTCCGGGGCTACAGGTCTTTTCTTCTGCCTGATTGGCTTGGTTATCGGGCTTATGTTCAGCTTGTGTACCCCCAACTCTGGCAACACCCCCACCATGTCCTCCGGGCTCCATGAGAATACTCCTTGATATCTGGCCAAGAGTTCATTCAATGCACCTTTTACTTCCTTCAGGAGATCTTTTCCCACCGTGACCATCCTTTTGTCCGCCACTTGCATTTCTTCCAACTCTTGGCGGGGAGCTTCTCCATACACCACCCCTACTGCTTTCTTTGCATCTAAGACCGCCGTCATCATGCAACTTCTCGCGACTGCTTGACTTCCCGTACGACCGCCACTCCCTGCGCGGTGGGGAACTTCATTGTCAGCAGGTAAGGACAACTCGATGCCCGGGCTTGGGTTAGCCATGGCCTCCCTATGATTACGTTGTACGGTGAGGGTGCATCAATAACCGCAAAATTGCATGTCACTGAGACCCTCTTGCTCCGGTCCTTCTCGTCCACCATACACACTGCGAGGGGAATAACACCTAGAGGAACTTCAGGTTTGCCCGTGAACCCTGACAAGGGAGACGAAGGAGGTTTCAGATTCTGTCTCCCGATTCCCAATTGATCGAAGCAAGAAGCGAACATGATTTCCACGCTACTCCCATCGTCCACAAACACCTTCTTGATCAAAAAGCCTTCAATCTCCGCCGTTACCACCATTGGGTCTGAGTGGGGTATCTGTGGCGGGGCTGCATCCGCCTCAGAGAAAGTGAGAGCTTCGTCGGGGCGAAACCTTTTCCCCTGAATCTCCCACGGGGGAACATATCGCGTCCGGGCCCGGATAGCGGAAACTGACTGGCATGCTTCTCTGACGTCTCCGCTTATCACGTTGATCATTCTGTTTGGTACTGGGGCTGGCTCTACTGCCTAGACCGGTACGGCGGCTATGGCGGGCCTCCCCGGGGCCCTGTTGCCCTAGTTGCCTTGGGCCCTCCCGTTTCCTCTCCCGGGGTTAGGCCTCCACCTTCTCCGGGGTTGCTCCTGAGGCTGGTCCTGGGGATTTTCCTTCTTTGCTTCTGTCGCCACGCAATCTCTCAGCTGCCCCCGCTCTATCAACATTTCTATCTCATTCCTCAGCCCTCTGCACCCCTCTGTCGAGTGTCCATAAGACTTGTGATAGGCGCACCATTTGTCCGCATTTTCCCTAGACGGGGTCCCCTGGATGGGCAGCGGGTCCAGGAACAGATCTTTGTGAATAGCATGTATCTCTGTCCGAGATTTGCTGAGCGGGGTAAAACTATCTGCCCTTGCCCGATTCACCGGCGCAGGACCTGAATCCCTTCTACTTGGATCAGCCACCCTCCTCCTTTCCATCTTATCCGGGGGGAATCCCCCAGATTCTTCCTTCCTCTTCCGGGTGGCGTCATTAACCGCATAGTATAGTTGCACCGCCATCTGTAAGTTGTGAAAGGTTTCCGGGATGTTTTCCATCAACTTCTGGAACAACGCCATATCCCTCAAGCCATTTATGAATCCGCTAATCACCGCCTTCTCCTGCTGCTGTCTGTCTATGACCTTCATGCTATCGTCCATGTACCTTCGGTAATATTCCATTGGCCCTTCTGCAGCTTTTTGCCGAGTGGCGAGAAGCTCAGTCAGTTGCTTCCCCTCATTCTTCAATCCCGCGTACCGGAACAGCAGAGCCTTGGAGAAATCATAATAATCTCTAAGACTCTGCCGAGGCAAGGAATCGAACCATAGGAGACAGTTTCCCTTCAGGTAGCAACCTACCAACTTGCATCTTAGTTCTTCCGGGAAGTCCCGTGACACCATTAGGTTCTGGTATGTCCTGACAAACTCCTCCGGGTCTGTCTCTCCATTATACGTTGGGATTCCCTCCGGGACCCGAAGGCCCGGAGGCCATGGGTATGCCAGCACCCGAGGTACCCATGGGGAAGTGGGTTGAGCTCCGTTTCTCCCCACCAACTTATCCAACCGCGCCTCCAAAGAGTTGGGGTCCTGCTGCGCCTCCTGATAGCCCCGCATCCTATCATCCTCCCTATAGTATCTCTTCGGGTAACCGTAGTTCACCCCCATTGACCCATACATGGGCATGGAATACTGGATCGGGTTCCCCTGGGTTCCGGGGGCCTGATAATCCGAAAACTCCGCAGGCATGACTGGAAGGACATACCCGGTTTGCTCCGTCCCCCAGCTAGAACGCGGGTAGTAGGGTGGAGCATGTGGAACTAAATTTGATTGATGTCCAGTAGCCACTCCTCCTTGAACTCCGAAATTCGAGAGGAAATAAGGTGGGATGATTGAGGAATTAATTCGTCCCTGTATTCTTGGCGGCTGAACAGCCCCGTCTAGATCGATAATTTCCCTTTGATGTCCCCGCAGAGGGCCTGCTGGGTCCCTCCAGGTTCCCTTCGTCTTAAATTTTCCCGGGCAGAGAGTACCCACTGGCGGTACAACTCCTTGTTGGCTCTCATGAATTCCAACGCTGCCGATTCCTCCGTATTAGCTAAGGGTTGCCCCTCTTCCGGGAAAGCCGGTCCCCGAATTTGAGGGTTGCCGACCAGGTATTGCCCCTCCTCCCGGGTTTCAGGTTCCCGGGCCTGGGGACTGCCTTCCCTAGCGGGCCTTGGCTCCTGCTCATCCTGATACTCTCTTTCTGAGTCGGCTTCGTCGGAGGCAGTTTCCACGTGACCATCCTGTGGTACTCCTAGCTCACGCTGGTGTCTAGCTTCCTCCTGCAACTGCCTCAAGGTCACGTCTTCTCCCGGGGGTGGAGGAGGACCACTCCCTGAAGGTGCCGCGTTCTTCTTCGGGCGCCACGCCCTCTCCTTGGCGACTCCATCGTGCGAAGGTGGAACTGGTCCCACCGGGCGTGCCAATTGATGCTACCAAAATCCGTCCGTTCCCTGGGGGTCGTCACTATCCGGACTTCCTTGCTAGTATACCCGCAACAGTCCTGCAAAACAATCCCCGGGAGGCGTCCCGGGGAAGAAGCTCCGGCGTGATGATGAGATGGGGATAATGATGAAGGGAAAACGTACGGAAGATGCTCTCAATATAAAGTAGAGAGATATAAGTCACATACCTTGTTTACTGTTTGAGATTAGTATATATAGCTGAGCTTTTCCTGCTTGGGAATAAGGTGCAGGACCACCTCCCTTTTTGTCATCCGCACTGTTTCTTGTCCGGACATGCCTCTCAGCAGGAAGGATACCGCTCTGTTAATCCTGGGCCGCGGGCCTTCTTTCTAGCCCAGTAGGATCCTGGGCCAGTACTATCAGTTGTCATGGTTGGTGGTTGATTTCCAATTAAACATGTTATACAACTTTACCTCTAGGATGTGAAGAGTTTTCAATTCTACCTGGAACTGAAGATAAGACTAATGTCATCCTTGTTAGGGAAGATCTGTATATTGTGATATGGGTTTCTTGGAACTTTTTATAATATATTAGATCGTTTAATTTCAGTGTGAACTTTTCCCTAGGAACTAATGAATAGATGATGCTTGAATTGTTCATACTATAGTGAAGTTCATTTTGCATTTGTAATGATTTGAAAAGGCTAAAGATTTTGATGCGGGGCGATCCGCTCAGTAAATGAAGCCTCTGATAACTAGTTTATCTGAGGGTTTGCGTTTGTATAATTTTCTTGATTCACGCTTGAGGAGCCCACGCGAGGCTTTGACCTGTTCGTCCGAGCCTGCAAAACAAGCCCCCGAAACCACCCTCAGGTAGCAGTTCCGGTGTGATGATGAGATTTCTTGTATTGAAAGAAGAGAAAAACCCTAATAGCAAAAGTTAGAGTTAGAGAACTTACCTGGTATGGCTGATTTCCTTATGTATTTTTAGGTGCCTTAGTCCTGATCATGTGCATCATCATTATGCGTCGTCTCCTTGTTCTATTGAGAGGTACTAGCCACGTGAATGTACTGGTCGACCCCTTTCCACAGTCCTTTGTCACGTGACTCGGAAATTTCCAGGAATGTCACTTCTAATCCGAGTCACTAGTGTTATCACAAGCCCCCTAAGACAGAAGTTTCTGACGGAACTCTGTGTCTTGTCATTCTCCTCGGAATCTTTTCTTGCTTCATGCCTACTTCCCACGCGTGTGTTTTTGCACAAGTGTGTGGGCCCTACAAACATGATTACCTGACGCGCTCGAGTTTTCAGCGGCTGCACGATTTCCTTTTCCCAATGTTTTACCCTCTTTCCTTGTGCATAATCATTTTCCCTGCCCCCAATGTTCTTTTCTCGGTTTTCCTTCTTCCTATATACAAACAACTCCTCTCTTTCCTCTTTTTATCGCTTTAATCCTTCTTCTCAAAGAGTTTTATCCAATTTCTCTTTTGGTCCGTCCCAAAGAGATTTATCCATTTCCTATTTTGGTAAAAAATTATAATATAAACTAATAATCTTCTCTCACATACTTCACTAACCCTATCATACACATCAGCGTCTCATCAGCTTTCTTAAAAAGCGTGCCAAAAGCAATTGGGTAAATCATAGTGAGACGGAGTGAGTACTTATGGATGTAATGAATGTTTTTCTTGTAATGCAAGTATATAAAGGGGGGCATAATGAATACACATGAATAAGTTTATAGAATCAACTTTAGCTGTTTTTTTGAAGAACTTTCTCATTTTAAAGTTAAACAATCAAGAAAATAAAAATAAACAACGAAACAAATAATATATAATTAATGATTCAAAAAACCCATGTTCAACACTAAAAATTAAGATACTCACAATTAATCAAACATTGACAAAAAGAAAATACAATAAACTAATCCTAACTATAACTTGCTCCAGTTAGTCCATCTTAACCATCTATTCATGATGTAGTTCATCAATTTTGTGATTTTAAAGTTGTAAGAGAAACATTAACATATGCAATACAAAATAAAATCCATTAGTTTACCCAATAAAATTAGAACTAATTTGATAACCCAACAAAAATATTATTTACAAACTTAGCCAGCATAACTTCTCTTCTCTGTGATTTGCACGTTTAACACATGAGATGAGCACTTTTATTTTATACAAGTATTATGGCCTTGTATTATGGAAAATTATAGCAAGAAAGCTCCATAATCAAGAAGATAAGCCGGGATTTGGATGGATTTTGTACTTTACCAACCACTCCGATCCCGAATTTGATCTTTTAGGTTTTGGCTCTTGATGATATAGGTGACTCACCAAGTAAGCACATGGTGGGAAGCTTCTGAGTCAGGTGAGAAGGACCTAAAGGGGGGAGCCAAATAGTACGTTCACGTGGCTCAACTCCCCAAGAGTATACAGTCATGACGCTCCATGATGAGTAATCAGTTCCCGATTTCTTGGTTGGATGGCCACTTTAAATACCTCAAATGATCCATGGTGCAAGGAATGTTCACTGACTCAAAACTCTTTACTATTAGGGTTTCCGCACCATTTCAATACATAAATCTCATTATCACAGTGGAGATGCTACCATTAGGTAGATCATGGGTTCTGTTTTGCAAACTCTGACGGACAGTCTCGACCTTTGGAAGAACCTCGACATCTTTGACACCCCCTCGAATCTTGAACAGCCCGAGGGCAAAGCACTAATTATTTGACGCAGCATCAGGCCTGATGTTTTTATACCGTTGGACTTGATCTTTTATTTGTTTGGGCTTGATGCATTATAATCTAATTTAATCATAATGCACATCAAGTTAAAATAAATATAAAGTCATGAAGTTATTTTTATACATCAAGTCATTTTTATAAATTATCAAGTTACATTTATAAAACATGTCATCTTTGTAAATGGTCAACATTTAAAACATCAAATTACATTTTTAAATAATCAATTTTAAAAACATCAATTTACATTTTTAAATCATCAAATTATATTTATAAGTCACCAACTTTTAAAACATTAAGTTATTTTAAAATCAGCAACTGTCAAGTCATAATTTTTAAATGATCAAGTCATTATCATGTTGATGTTTTATGCCAAAAAAAAAGGTTGACCTTCAACGCACATTTTATCATCTATGCAAAAGGTTTGAACTTCATCAACACTTGACCTTTTTACTGATCCTTGATCTTCTATGTTTCTGGTTTGACCTTCATTAACACTCCTTGATCTTCTATGCTTCTGACTTAACCTTCGTCTACTCTCCATAATCTTTAAACTTTAATTAATTCCTTGATTTTCAATGCATTTGGCTTGACCTTCTTCAACTCTTAGCCTTTTAACTTTATCATGATGATCTAATATGCAAAAGACTTGACCATCATCAAAACTTTTTTATCTTCTAATGCAAAAGTTTTGACCTTCACGAATACTTTTTGATCTTCTATTTTCTGTCTTGACCTTTACCTACACTTGAACTTTTTATTTATTTTCTTGATCTTTTTACTGTGAAATCATCAAGTCATATTTAAAAAACAAAGAGTCTACAAATTTTTCAATGGCGGTGCCCAGAAAAGTCAATGGAAAAGTTTGACCGGAATTTGGCTGGAAAATTGACCAAATTTATTTTCTGATGGTGGTCCGACGGCCTAGACGTCGTCCAATGACGTCAGTAGTGGTGGAGGGAGATGGAAGAAGAATTGAATTAAATATAAAGTTAGTTTTGCAAATAGATCCATGTAGATATGTGGCTCCAATAAAATGGCTCAAGTAATTAAAATAATTGTAGAATAACCTCCACACTCGTAGAAGGTCCTATTTTGGCATGCACTTACCATAAGGGGACGTTACAAGAAACACTCTTCAAATTTATATAAATTTCAACCAAAATAATAGTTCACCGTGTAATAATTCTCTTAACATTTAATTTAATTTATTGTATGAGAAAACATTATTCTAGCCTCTAGGGTGTTCATTATTATTTTTCATATGATTGATGTGAATTTAAAGTAGTTAAAATATAAAATTAATATTAAGCAATTAAGCCCCTGTTTGCTAGAGTTTATTTTTGTTGAACTAAATTGAAGTAGTTTTGAAGTTTATCACATATCACTGTAATTTATAGTAAAAATGTAACATTTAATAAAAAATTATTGAACCCAACTGAAAAATTAAATAAATTTATTTAAACAGAAAAAATATAAATACAGTATGAGAAATTCTCAAATAAGGGCACCTTACGGTAAGGGCAAGCAAAAGGAAACCATATTCTACAAGATTTGGGGTTAGAGAAAGTCTCAAATAAGGGCACCTTACGGTAAGGGTATCCCAAAAGTAAACCATCATTTATAAGTTTGGAGTTACTAAACAATTATTTTAAGGCAAAGTCTTGGAAGCGACCGTCTACATATGTAGACCGGGTTAAATTGTAAATAGTCTAATATTTCAAAAACAAGGAGGGACTAATTTGCAATTTTAAAATTTTAGAAAGTTCACGCGCTACAGTAATTTCGCGCGTGAACAGTAATATGTGAACAGTAACATATGAACAGTACTGCTACAGTGCTGATTCCAATTTTTTTTTTTTTTTTTTTTTTTGTAAAATAGTTCAAATTTTTTTTAAATTTATAAAATACATCTTGTAGGTTTTTAGATGATTGATACTCTACCAATTTTTATATGATTAACTATCTTTCACGTTTTGCTTTAAGCTCCTCATATTTTAGGTTATAACCTCAATGTTTTAAGTGACACATTTTGATTTAAATTCCACATGTTTTATATTATAATGATCACCTTTTGAGTTACAAATTCAGTTTATTAGATAATAGAAATTTTCTAGGTTTTGGTTTAAATTCCCCATGTTTTATGTTATACATGATGTTTTATTTTCTAAATTAAAATTTTGGGTTTTAGCTTAAATCTCTCATGTGACTATAATAAACTTGAGGTTTTGGATTAAATCTCTCATGTTACTGTAGCAAAGCTCAACTTTTGGGTTAAATCACTCATGTAGCAAAATTCAAGTTTTGGGTTAAATCCCTCATTTAACTGTAGCAAACTTTAGGTTTTGGGTTAAACTCCTCATGTTACTGTAGCACACTTCAGCTTTTGGGTTAAATCCCTCATGTAGCGAAATTCAAGTTTTGGGTTAAATCCCTCATGTTATGGAGCAAACTTCAGGTTTTTGATTAAATCCCTCATGTTACTGTAGCAACCTTCAGGTTATGGGTTAAACCTCACATGTTACTGTAGCAAGGTACTGTAGTAAACACTGTACACGCGCGAAATTACTGTAGCGCGTGATTTTTTTAACTTTTCAAAAATTGCAAATTGGTCCTTCCTTGTTTTTATTATATTACCCTATTTATAACTTAGTCACTGGTCTACATATGTAGACGGTCGCTCCAGAGACCACCCCTTATTTTAATTATTTGAATTAATTTTGTTTGAGTTTGATGTTTTTATACTTGAGTTTAATTTTTTTTGGCTTGATTTTTTATTTGGTTTGATCTTTTATGTTTGGATAAGTCTTGGAATAGACCGTCTATATTCTGATCAAAATATAGACGGGACTGATATGTTAACTATACAGCACGGAGGGACCAATTTGCAATTTCTGAAAAATTAGGATTTTCACGCGCTACAGTAACCCGCGCGTGAACAATGCCAGACCTTCATGTTTGAACCTCCAGGTTCCATGTTATGAAACATTCATGTTTCGTGTTAAAATCTTAATGTTTCGTTTTAAAACCTTCATGTTACATGTTAAAAACTTCATGTTTTAACCTCCAGGTTCCATGTTATAAAACCTTCATGTTTCGTGTTAAAATCTTAATGTTTCGTGTTAAAACCTTCATGTTACATGTTAAAAACTTCATGTTTGAACCTCCAGGTTCCATGTTATGAAATATTCATGTTTCGTGTTAAAATATTAATGTTTCGTTTTAAAACCTTCATGTTACATGTTAAAAACTTCATGTTTTAACCTCCAGGTTCCATGTTATAAAACATTCATGTTTCGTGTTAAAATCTTAATGTTTCGTGTTAAAACCTTCATGTTAGATGTTAAAAATTTCATGTTTGAACCTCCAGGTTCCATGTAAACATTCATGTTTCGTGTTAAAACCTTAATGTTTCGTTTTAAAACCTTCATGTTACATGTTAAAAATTTCATGTTTTAACCTCCAGGTTCCATGTTATAAAACCTTCATGTTTCGTGTTAAAACCTTAATGTTTCGTGTTAAAACCTCATGTTACATGTTAAAAACTTCATGTTTTAACCTCCAGGTTCCATGTTATAAAACCTTCATGTTTCGTGTTAAAATCTTAATGTTTCGTGTTAAAACCTTCATGTTACATGTTAAAAACTTCATGTTTTAACCTTCAGGTTCCATGTTATAAAATTGCATAAAGGTCCCTCCGTGTTTTTGTAAAATTGCATAAAGGTACCTCCGTGTTTTTGTCTAAAATTTTCTAAAATTGCATAAAGGTCCCTCCGTGTTTTTGTCTTATACACTATTTACAACTTAATCATTGGTCTATATTCTGTCAGAATATAGACGGTCTACTCAGAGACCGACTCTTTATGTTTTTGACCTGATGTT
The DNA here is from genome assembly GCA_963678965.1 of Cruciata laevipes. Taxonomy (NCBI): domain Eukaryota; kingdom Viridiplantae; phylum Streptophyta; class Magnoliopsida; order Gentianales; family Rubiaceae; genus Cruciata; species Cruciata laevipes. The sequence goes on from OY787639.1 coordinate 13,314,870, forward strand.
TTTATTTGCTTTGATCTTTCAGATTTTGAGCAATATATTTTAACTTTATTCCTTGATCTTTTTAATGTCATATGACCCAAATAATTAAAATCATTGTGTATAGTCAACCCCAATCTTGTAGATTGTCGTATGCCCTTACCGTAAGGGGACCTTACAGGAGACCTTCTCGTGGGGTTATTATACAAATATTATAATTATTTGAGTTATTTTTGTATGTGTCTGATGTTTTTATATTTGAGTTTGACTTTTATTTGGGTTGATATTTTATTTGATTTGATCTTTTAGGTTTTGTGCTTGATGTTTTTATTTGGTTTAATTTTTTTTTGATTTTGGGCGATATTTTTCACTTTATTTCATTAAATCTTTTATGTCTATGGTTTAAATAATTAAAATAATTTGTAAAGTAACGCCAATCTTGCATAAGGTGATCTTCTTTTCCCTGCCTTTACCGTAAGGGTACTTAAATGAGATGCTCTCGTATGGTATATTAAACTGAAATTTTTAAATTTTTTAGAACTAAATATAATAGAATTATTATATAAAAAAGCTCTGGTAAATCAGGACAGTAGTCTCATTTTCAAATATGTGTACACAAAGGTGTGAAAGGAAAGGCTATTGAATTTGAAATATTGCGTTTAGTTTTCTATTGTATAAAGCTCATTGGGATCAGGTAGGTTATAAAGTGGAGGAATGTGTGCTGCAAATTCTGAATGGTGCTAGAATGCCTTTGGATTGGAATCAAACAGTTATAATACTGATTACAAAAAAGAAGTTGGCAAACAAGCCAGAGGATTATAGGCCAATATCACTTTGTAATGTCAAATACAAGGTTATAACAAAAGTTTTGGCTATGAGATTAGCAAAGGTGATAGGTCATGTTATTGATAAAGCACAGTTAGGGTTTGTAAGAGATAGAAACATTGGAGAGAATGTGATTCTAGCCCAAGAGATGTTGCACTCTTTGAAGAAAAAGAAAGGAAGGCTGGGAGTGGCAGCAATAAAGTTAGACATGAGTAAGGCTTATGACAGGGTGTCTTGGTCCTTTTTATTTAGTGCTTTAAGTTGTTTAGGCTTTCCTCAGCATTGGATACAACTGATACATCAGTGTGTGACAACAGTAACAATGACTCTGAGAGTTAATGGTGAGAATTCAGAATTTTTTCAACCAGTAAGAGGACTGAGGCAAGGATGTCCATTATCACCACTGTTGTTCATCATTTGTCAGCAGTATTTTTAAGCAATTCTGGAATATTCACTGTATAATAATGTTAAATGTGGGTATAACCCAGGGAGAGGAGTTTAGAAAGTGACACATTTGATGTATGCAGATGACTGTCTTATATTTTTAGAGTGCAAGATTCAGATGATTCAACAGTTAGCAAGGTGCATTGATCTATTTGCAAGATTCTCTGGCCAAAGGATAAATTTTGTAAAGTCAGGCATTCTGGTTAGTCCAAACACCACACCTGAGATGGAAGCATATCTTAGAACTTCTCTTAATATTCATAACCAAGGTATTGGTGAGAAATATCTAGGAATGAATATTAATTTCAGTGCTTCCAAAACTGATATGTATAAGGACATCATTGCAAAAATGAGGAGGAAGTTTGACTCTTGGAAGAATAGGTTTTTATCATTAGCTGGAAGAGTGACAATGGTTAAACATGTGCTATCTTCATTACCATTATATCCAATGGAAATTTTCAAGCTTCCAAAAAAGCTTCTGGATCACATGGATAGAATTATGGCCAGGTTTATATGGAAGGGAGAGTTGGAAGGTAGAGGTTTACATTGGATGTCATGGAAGAGGATGTGTTTACCAAAGAGTAAGAGAGGCTTAGGGCTGAGATCATCATATCAAATGAATCAGGCTTTGGTAGCTAAACATGCATGGAATTTAATGCAAGGAAAAGATACTTTGTTAGCTACTGTTCTCAAGCAGAAATATTGTAGACAACAGGAGTTCATGAAGATTAGGCAGAAGTCTTCTGATTCATGGGGATGGAAAAGCATATTATGGGGTAGAGATTTTTTAAAGAAAAGAATCAGATGGTTGGTGGGAGATGGAAGCAAGATTCAGATTACAGATTCTTGGTTTCAAGAAGATCAGGCCAGTCATGCCTTTCAGTTAAGTAATGATCAGTTGCAAGGATTGAAAATGTCTGATGTTATTGATACCAATAGAAAGTGGGATGTGCAGAAACTAAGGAATATGTTTTCTGAAGCAGAGTGTCAGAAAATTTTTAGGATCCATATCTCAGAGTTTGGAGGAATGAAGGACAAGATTATCTGGCCATTTATAAGGGATGGCCAGTATTCAGTCAAGACAGGGTATAGATGTCAGGATCCAGAGTGGGAGGATATGCCATCGACATCTATGGCAGTGCCTCCATATTGGAAGCATCTTTGGAAGTTGAAGGTGCCTGAGAAAATTCTAGTGTTTCTTTGGAGAGCTTTAAATAATGTTTTACCAACAGCACAAAATTTGCATAATAAGGGGATGCAAGTGGAGCAGAGTTGTCTGAGATACAGTCAATGTCATTCTGAAGACTTGGATCACATACTTCTTTCATGTGATCATTCTAAAAGAGTATGGAACAGTTCAATGTTAGGATTTGATTTTAATAGGGGAGTAGCAATGAATTTCAAGGATTTGTTTTGGAACTGGTGGGAAGCAGCATCAGATGATCAAGCAAGACAACTGTCTTGTCATTTGATGTGGGAGATCTGCAAATCAAGGAATGGAAAGGTGTTTCAAGGAAATTTAGTGGATCCTGGAAGAGTAGCTCAAATGGCTCAAGATGAGTGGTCTTATCATTATATTAAAAGAGCACAGTTAGAGGATGAGTTTTTTAATGATGGTGCAGCAGATCAGAGAGCAAGTTTTACAGATCAATCCCAGCAACATCAAAATCAATATCCTCATCAGCATCAGCATCAACAGCAGCAAGGTATCCATTTGCTAATCATAGATGGTGCATTCTGGAAGAATAGTATGCATGCTTCAGCTGCATGGTCAATAGTGGAAAGTATGACTCAACAGTATAAGGCAAGGTCAGTTCTCCACTTTCAGGCATCATCAGCACTGCAAGCAGAGATAATGGCATGTCTTCAGGGGCTTAAAGAAGCTGCATGCTTAGGGGTATCTGCAGTATGTATTAGGACAGATTCAAGTCTGTTGCAGCAATACATTATGGAGGGAGCTTCTGCTCCATGGGATGTTAGACAAATAAGGAACTCGTTCCAGTTCTTTTGTTGTGTAAAAGTTCCAAGAGAAGTAGTCCAGCAAGAACATAAGGCTGCTAACTCTTGAAAATGTGCTTTGCTAGGTTGTTTTTAATAATATGCAGTGTTTGTTCAAAAAAAAGAAAAGGCTATTGAATTTGAAATATTGCGTTTACACTAATCTCTAGTCAACCGGTTGTTGCGTGAGATAAGTACCTATTTGCCTAATATTATTAATATTATTTTATTTTTGAAGTATGATTAATAATATTTTTTGTTAAATTAAATTGAAATAAAATATATTTAAATATGTTTAAAAGAACTCATGTAAATTAATTATATATCATTAAAATTTATAGTATAAAAGTAGCATTTAATAAAAAATTATTGAACTTAACTGAAAAATATATTTATTTGAACTAAACATAATATATATATGGGTATGTATAAATATAAAGAGAAAAATTTAAAGAGAAAAGTGTTCATGTTCCGTGAGTTTTTGTGAAGTGCTCATACACCCCTGAGTGTCGAAAGTGCTATAGTACCCTATACAGTTCTGCTCAGTTAAATACATTTATATTTTTCAGTTTAGTTCAATATGTTATTTTTTTCCAGTTCAGATAAATACATTTATATATTTTTTGTTCAATAATTTTTTATTAAAAATAATTTTTAAATATAGATTACAATGATATATGATAAATTTCAAACATATTTCAGTTTAGTTCAGTTAAACATATTTAAATTTATTTCAGGTTAGTTCAGCAATAAATAAACTCTAGCAAACACGACCTTACTAATTTGTATTAAACCTGAGTCTGGCCATCCAAACGTGTATATCCTTCTATTAATTGACTTTAAAATAAACATCCAGATGCGTATTAGAACTATTAACTTTTATGGGTTAATAAAAATTACTAACCCATAATTTTGTAGAAGGTAGTTTCTTTTTGGTCTGCCCGTACCGTAAGGTGCTCTTTTTTTTCTTCTTTTTTTTTTGAAAATAAACTTTTATATATAAAACATTAAAAGCTCGGCATATTACACAAGATGTACGGTTTAGCCTTATGGCTGCATTATGTTCCTTGACTAGTACACTTCTACTAACTTTCATAAATCTAGACGAAAGAAAAGAATATCGAAGAAGCCACCTAATGTCTTCCACAATGTTTCTAATCTCCCACGGCGCTAACTCCACATCTTTGAGTGCCGCCAACAGTTCGGATGAATCCGTGAGCAGTCGAATACTGTGAACTTTAGTTCTTTCCGCTGCTTTAATAGCCCTCCAGCATGCTTCAGTTTCTGCATGGAGTGGAGATGTGCTGATGAAGAAATCTGAGCCAGTGGTGATCCTATTCCCTGATCTAATAGTCCAACCTGCAGTTCCAACGTTTCTTCTTTTCTGGAATGAGCCGTCCACCATCACCAAGGCTTCAAAACCTAGCTCAATTGTGAGTGAAGGACCGAAAGGATGATCTGTTGGCCTGTCAATAATATCTACTAGTTCAGGAAGATCTGCCAGCTCTTCTCCTTCAGGTACACTGACCACAGTCTGTTTTCTGAAAAGCATATATTTTGCCAGAGCTACCTGCGTGCAGGTTCTTGGTTCTAGATGAATATCTTCCATTGCCTTCTTATTTCTTTGAATCCAGATCTCCCATAGAAGAAATGCCACCATGCTGAGGTTTTCCTTGGATGGATTTCTCTCTAACCATCCTTGAAACCAGTCTACAAACTTCCATCTTTGAGAGCCATCATCTGTGAGCTTAACTGGGGAAGAGTCCCAGAACTCCACTGACTCATTACAATGGATAAATAGATGCATTTCAGAACTACCACATCTAGCACATAGAGGAGAGGCAATGATTTTCCTTCTATGTAGGTTTACTACTGTAGGCAAAACTCTGCTGCATAATCTCCACAAGAACACACAGAGCTTGTATGGCACTTTAAGGTTCCAGATCCTATCCCATAGTCTCTTCCTTCTTAGGTCAGGGCATCCTATAGTGGCCATGGCTAGGTGATAACCCTTTCTAACTGAGTAAGTACCATTTCTGTTCTCTCTCCAAACTGGTTCATCTGGGATGTCTGGGTTCCTGGGAATCCTCTGAGCTAAAATGTGAGGAACTATTTGGGGTGGGAATATAGCTCTAACTAGAGGGGTTCTCCAGGTTCTATCATTCTCCGTAAGGTGCTCTTATTTGAAACTTTATCTTCTCAAATATAAATATATTAATTGAGCTAAACTACATAAAAGATCAAAATAAACAGAGACTAAGGTCATGTTCTCTTCGTGATATTTGAACTTATCAGAACTCATCTGAACTTTATAAACTTTATCTGAACTAAAAAAAGTTTAACTAAACTTTAAAAACTTTATCTGAACTCAAATTTTTTTATTTGAACTCATCTGAACTTAGGGGGTGCTTGGTTGCTTGAGGGGAATGAGAATGGGAATGAGAATGATAATAGTGGGGATTGATTATAGAGGGAATCATTATAGTGTTGGTGTTTGGTTAGGATTAAGGGAATGAGTTTACATACTAAAAATAGATTAAAAATTAACTAAAAATAGTAATTAATAGTGGGTCACATTCATTATAGAGTAATGAAACCCATAGTTCTCATATTTGAAGGGAATGGATGATTGGCCAGTATGAGGTAATGGTGGTGGGCCCTCTTCAATGATTATAGTGTACCAAACAAGCAACTCTATAATGAAACCCATATCCCACTTCCAAACCCCCCAACCAAGCACCCCCTTAAATTTTTTTATCTGAACTCACCTGAATTTAAATAACTTTATCTGAACTCATCTGAACTTAAAAAATTTTATCTGAACTGAACTCATTTGTACTTAAAAAATTTAACTGAACTCATTTCAACTTAATAACTGAGCTGAATTGAAATATATGGATAAATTGAACTTAACTAAATTGAAACTAGCTAAAATATATATGATCATTTCCAATATATTTGAAATTTATTAGAGTGATGCATTGTGACTGATGAATTGAACTGAATTAAACAGAACTGAAGTGCAAATTAATGTGTTAAAAAAATATTTGGTATAACTAAATTAACCTACTTTCCTATATTTTAAGAACTAAACTGAACTGAACTGAACTTAGTAAAAATTGAACTGAATCGAAGTAAAAATTAATGTGCTGAAAAAATAATTAGTATAACTAAATTAACCTTAATTTCCTCAAATAATATTTTACAGAACTAAACTCAACTGAACTGAACTAAATTGAACTGAATTGAAGTAAAAATTATTGTGTTGAAAAAAAACGGTATGAATAAATTAACCTTAATTCATTGCATCAAATTATATTGTTGTTGAGCTAAACTGAACTGAACTGAAGTGAAGTGAAATTAATGTATTGAAAAAAAGAAAGAATCGGTATGACTAAATTAATCTAAATTTCATCAAATCATATTGAAAATGAACTAAACTGAATGGAATTGAACTGAACTAATACGAACAATTAAGCTCAAAAGAAGAGGGTCTACGACGCATGATAGTAAAATCAAAAAATATTTTTAGCATTATTTAAATTATTATAATATACAATATTGAACTGCACTGAACTGAATTGACATGAAAAAGTATAAAAATATTGAACTGATTTAAACTAAACTGAACTAAAATACAAATAAGTTTACTGAACTTAACTAATCTGAAAACTAAATAAGTTTACTGAACTGAACTCATCTGAACTTAAAAAAATTTATCTGATCTCATCTGAACTTAAATAACTTTATCTGAACTTAAATTTTTTTATCTAAACTAAAAAAAGTTTATCTGAACTCATCTGACCTAAAAAATATTCAAATAAGCTCTAGAGAACAGGACCTAAGTTAATATAAAAAGTTCCACAATAACCTACAGTATAGTGAATGAAAAATAGTATAATTATAATCAAGATGAATACAACTTAGACCCTGTTTGTTAGACCTTTTTAGTATATCAGTTTAGTTCAGTCAAATATATTATATTTTTAAATATCGGTTCAATATATTTATATATTTTTCAATTCAGTTCAATAATTTTTTATTAAATGTTACTTTTTTTACTATGGATTACAATGATACATGATAAATTTTAAAATTATTCCAATTCTTAAGTTCAGGAGAAAGTCTCATGTGAGACATCCAAAGGTTAGGCGTTGATGTTCAATCGATTATATGTTGATATTCTTTAATAATCTCTTGATGTTGATTATGTACTGTAAAGACGTTGTCCATTTATTTGTTGAATTTACCTTATTTTCAATGGTTATCAATCGATGTTACCTATGTTAATATTGATCTTGGGTGAAAGTTTATTTTTTATTATATTTGTTGTTAAATAGTCTTTTGGGCTGCATCATATGAGAGTTTGTGTCAGTTAAATATATTTAAATGTTTGGGTCAGACTACAATTCAGTCGACTGAATCTTCAATTAATATTTTGTAATCGTAAATTTAATGCATTCAATTTAAATCATTGATCTAAAGTGTTTTTTGTCATCTAATAATAATTAATATGAATTTTAATTAGTTGAGAACTGACTAAACTTTCAGTCGATTAAACGGTAAAATTTACCTATTTAAATATATTTTAGTTTATGTTGGCAAATAGAAAGTTTCAAATAAGAGCACGTTACGGTAAAGGTAGATCAAAAGGAAACAATTTTTTACGAGATTGTGTGTTATTATACAATTGTTTTAATTATTTGAGTTAATTTTGTTTGGATTTGATGTTTTTATACTTGAGTTTGATCTTTTTTGGTTTGATGTTTTATTTGATTTTGATGTTTGAAGTTTTAGGCCTGATGCTTTATTTTGTTTGATCTTTTAGATTTTGAGAAATATTTTCACTTTATTTTCTTGATCTTTTATGTTTTATGGCCTAAATAATTAAAATAATTGTATGATAACTTTCAATTTTGTAGAATGTGATCTTCTTTTAACATGCTCTTACCGTAAGGGGACCTTACAAGTTATGCTAGCAAGTACCAAAATATAAACCCAATTATTATTAGAGTAATTCTCCCGTGAGGCAGTCTCACCCATGAGGCAAGACCAAATTTCCTTATTTCATTGCTGCCACTTTATCATACCTCACTACCACCTCATCAAAACTCGACGCCACCTCATCAAACATCGATGTCAGTTCATTAAACATGTCACATCATCAAAACTTCGCTACTAGTTCATCAAACCTCACTAAAAAGATGGTTTATTTTGTCCTGCCTCTTGGGTGAGACTGCCTCACCCAAGAATTTGTCTTATTATTATTATTATTATTATTATTATTATTATTGGTATTTGTCATGTAACAAAAAATAAATAAAACAAAATAAAGTCCGGAAAAGGAAGAGATAGCATAGCACAAAGAAGAAGTCTATGAATGGGTTCGTAGAGAAAAAAAAGACCGCTTTCTCTTTTCCTGGTTTTCCCTAAAGAGGAAAAACCGTCTGTTGACACCGCCACGCGGTTCTCCTCCCGCCGTCGATTTCAGCTCCCGGCGCTCTTTTCCGACCAATTGCTGATAGATTTCCCGACTCTCTTTCATCGAGGGTTTTTTCTCTTCATTTTATTCACCAAGGTACACCCTCTATAATTGGTTGTTTCTCCGCTCCGCCGCTGTGTGTCTGTGTGTATCTGCATTGGTGGTTTCGACCGCGAATTAGGGCTTTTATTGGGGTTTTTGGGCTGGGACTTTGTGTACGTTTTGTCGTTATGCTAAATTGTTTTTGTTTGATTATTGAATGATGTTGTTTAGTTTGTTCCACCGACATTGGAAGGTTGTAGGTGATGCTCCTTCTTTGGGTGCATTGCTTTCAAATCTTCTTATTCGAGTTTATTTATGTTTTTTTTAAGCTTTGTTGTTTAGATTGATGGTTTTCTGATTGCACTGTTGTATGGATTTGTTTTTTAGCTTGCTTAGTAGAATTCGAAATTAATTGCATCATAGTTTGATTTTTCTGACTTCTAAATGTGAAGATGAGCTTTTCATGCTGAAACAAATTGTATTAGGTTGCTTTGTGATGTTAAGGAATTATGTGATCTAAGAGTCAACACAAGGATTGTATTGACATTTTCTCAGTCCTGATAATTCCTGAGTTTAGCATATTCAATGTAGCTATACAGATTCTGACAAGTATTTTTTTTTTTGTCTTTTTTGTTTCTCATCTGTTTTTGTGTGAATTAAATCGTGACTGAGTTCCTCATATATTTTCAAAACGGGGGATTTCCTGAGTTTTTTTACTCTCTTGGGTTTCGATGTACAACTGCTTTCTCAGCAGCAGTCACAATGGTGGATGTCACAACTGTTTTTTTTTTTCACTCTAGGGGAATGAGGAAGCTGTTACTTTTTAACTATTGAATATATCTGCTATATGGCGATTAGTAACTATAATCTATCCTTTGAAGCAGATTCCTCATTCCTCTATCTTAATCTTCGAGATTTAAATTGGCATGTGTACTTGGTATCTTGGTGATTTCAGTTTTCTTTCCTTTTTGTTTATAATGTATTGATCTGTTGCTTTGTATATTTCCTGATGCTTTCAGATTTGAGGTCACAATATTGCATGGCTTCTGGTTCTTTATCTGGTGCACGTCTTTATTATTCTTGAAGAACTACTGGTTGTTGGTTCAATATGCTTTCTGGGAATGCATCTGGGGGGAATGTGAACAATTTCCTTGAGAACTGCTCTGCACTGGATTCAACTTGTACTGTTGGGAAGTTTTCCATTGTTGAGGACTCAGCGGAGATGTATTGCCTGAGAGATGATTCATTTAAATGTTTGGATGCCGGAGAATTTTCTGGGACTCATACGGCAGTAAATAATTATGAGTCTTTTGGAGTACATAACATAACTAGAGCAAGAAACGAGGGAGAAGCCACAAGAGTTAACATTGAAGAAGCGTCTCTACCATGGAATGACCAGAGAGAACACACCTTTGAGAATGATAGTTTAGGGTTCTCTTCTCTTGGAGATGAAGGAGTAATGCCTAAAGGGAGTGACTGTTCCAACACAACATTTTATAATTTTACACATTCAGTTCCTTTTCATGGTGGTGGTGCTGAGAGTAATGTAGGCCAGGAAACTGGTACTCAAAGGCACGCAGAGGGCTGTGGTAAAGCAGCTAGCAAGAAGGTGCTGTTAGATGTGAGCTCTTTGCAGTTTGCTAGAAGAAAACGAAGTTCTCTGAGGAAACAAGCCCGTTCTACTGAATGGGGCTTTCTCAGATCTGTTCCACCATTGCTAGATCAGAATACCAATGTTGACACCAGTCCAGAAAAACCTAGAAGGTCAAGAAAATCCAGAGTAACTGATAAAGGGAAGCAAGGAAAGAACAGGAAACATAACTCTATAAAGTTGATTCATAAACGGTGCACCCCTACTGGCCCAATTTCATTGAAGGTTAGAATTGGAAAAGAAACCATCAGCCCTTCATTAGGTTATGCAATTCATAGCAACCAAGAGGACTCCCATGCTGGAAAAGATTTGTCCAAGGGAGAGTTGCCTGGAATTTTGGGCTTCCAGCCTTTTGGTGGATACTCAGAGAAAGAATCAGGAATGCTCCTTGTGAATACAGAAATTAGCGGGACAACTGGGAAGAGCTTTAATGATCTCAAGGAATCTGTCACTGGAGGGCAGGTTGATGGAAGGGTAGTGACAGTTGAAACTAGGGAATTAGATTTAGGAACTTCACCTGATTCAGAAGTCATCAATCAAACTCCAGATGCACAAAGTAGTGAAAAGGATCCTGAAACCCTTTGCCATCCTCTGAGTTCATGTGATATGCATCTTGGCTCTCGAAATGCGTTGTCTCTGACTCTGCCATGCAAGAGCATTGGTAGAGAGAAAAGAGAAATTGAGCAAGGCTATGTAAAATGTGAAGTTCCTTGTCTTGAAAGTTTGACTGCAGTTCAAGAATTCCCTGAAGTAGCTCAGAAAGATAAAGTTGGCGATGTGTCGTATTACAGTGATGCTTCTACTTCAACAGCTGAAAATGAGTCTCTAAACAGATCTAACATGAGATCTTTTGAAGACCCAATGCATGGTTCTGATGTGGCAGATCAAGCTATCTCTTGTGCAAAAATTAAAGCTGAAAGTCAATTAGAAGTGAATCTTTCTCCAAGGGTTCTTAATCAGGACTCTCTTCTTCCTCCTTGTTCTGAGGGGAGGAAGTTATCCAAAAGTTATAGAGCAAGCAACCAAAGGATGAGCGATAGCTCAGGAACTCCTAATTCATCAAGCAAAAGAGACAAAAAATCTAAATCTAGCAGTAAAGAAAAATCTTCGGGGAAGAGCAAGCACAAGGATAAAAAATATGTTGAACAGATCCATAAAAAACTGGACAATGTGTCTGAGCCAGGTAAGAATAGTTTTAGATTAATTAAGCCTGCAAATTATTTACAATTTGATTGCCGTAGTTCCTTGGCATAGAGTTATCTACAATGATTCTGTTCAATTCTCCAAATGTTCATTTCGACCTGGAATCTAACTTTGAAAGCACTCTAGGTATTCATGCAATGTCTGGGATTAAAGAGCCTGAAGAAGCTGGAATTGAAAACAAATGTGTGGCAAACGATACTATCCAGAAAAGTATTGAAAGTTCCGAGATTATGCGAGAAGGCCCATCACCCAGTGCCTGGGCAAGCTGTGATGATTGTGAGAAATGGAGGCGCATCCCTGTCGTACTTGCAGACCGGATTAATGAAACTAAATGTCGATGGTAAGCTATTGTTTCAGTGTACTTAAACTTAATACAAACTAATTGAAATTTGCTGTCACAGTTGATCTTGATTGCCTGTTTTAGAAGTTTAAGGCTCTGGGTATTTAATTACCAAAGTATCTTAAAGAATTTGAAAGCAGGCATAAGAAATTTAGAGACCTAAAGCTTTCTTTCACAGCAGTGAAACTTATAACTTACTGTGGACAATCTTTTAGATTTGAGTGGTAATGTAGACTGACAGTTTGGACCTGCACAGTTCCTATTCGCATTGCTAAAATTTTATCTATTCATTCACATGAAAGGGTTTGCAAAGACAATATGGATAAAGAATTTGCTGATTGCACAATTCCGCAAGAGAAGTCAAATTCAGAAATTAATGCTGAGCTGGAAATATCTGATGGCTCGGGTGATGATGGTGCTCGTGATTTCCCCTTGAACTCTAGTAAAGCAAGCCAGAAACAATTGACTGGTAAATGCCTGCCCAAATATAGTAACATTCTTGTTTGACCACCTTGTGTTTTCCTGCATGTATGATTTTTCTTTATTTGTCTGGGATTTGAGTCAAATAGTTGTTTGTTGCAGTAGCTCAACAGCCAGCTTTTACTCTCATTAAGTCCAATGCATTTCTTCATCGCCGCCGTAAAAACCAGCCAATTGATGAGGTACCATGTCTACCCAATCTGTAGTTAGTTTTTTTTTTTTTTTTTTTAAATATATATATATGTTAAAGGTGAAGGATATAATGATGTATTTGTGGTTATCAGTATATATTTGCAGCTGAACCAAAGAAAACTTTATTTGGTTCTCACTCATTTTCTTCATTTTGATTTTTTTTTGTCTTAAAACAGATAATGGTGTGCCATTGTAAACCGCCTTCAGATGGTCGATCGGGGTGTGGTGATGGATGCTTAAATCGAGTGCTTAATATTGAATGCATACAAGGAACCTGTCCTTGTTTTGACTCTTGCTCAAATCAAAAGGTGGTCTTAAGTAGTCAAATTAATTCTTGACTTTTCTTGAACTTTTTGTCATCATGCAGGTAACTAAAATCATCTGAAATTATATATCTACAGTTCCAGAAGCGCAAGTATGCTAAGTTGAAGTCTCTTCGATGTGGAAAGAAAGGCTTTGGATTACAATTACTTCACGATGTTTCTGAAGGGGAGTTTCTTATAGAATATGTTGGAGAGGTAATCATCATCTTCTCTTTCCTGCACCACTGAAATACACACACACGGACACAGCCTCACCCCAAGAGCTTTTAGAAATATGGACACAGTTTTATGATTTTCTAACTGGATTGTTGAAATTTTGATATGAATGATTGGCTTCTTTCTAACTGTGATGGTAGGTTTTGGGGAAAGTTATACTAGCTTAAGATTGTATTGTGAACTAACAGTTTGTGCAAGTGATGTCTCATTGTAACTGCAACAAAATGTCATGCAGTTTCACCTATTATATGGATTGATTATGTGTATCTTCAACTCCTCATATATCATTGACATTTGAACAGATTTAAATCCATTTAGAATGAGTTTATATATGTTTCTTGATCTTCACCAAGGTTTGCTTTGTCATCTCCAACAGGTCCTAGATATGCATTGTTATCATTATCTATTTGTAACTACTAACGTCATGCAATTTACCAGTAGTTGGAGTCATTTTGTGCTATTGTCTATTCATGTTTCTCAAATATCATGATCTATGAACATATTTAATCCCATATTAAACGAGTTTATTCATAATTAGCAAACATCACTAAGTTTGCTGTCATCTGTGACAGGTTCTTGATATGCATGCATATGAGGCACGACAAAAGGAATATGCATTGCTGGGTCACAGACATTTTTACTTCATGACACTAAATGGCAGTGAGGTTTGGATATGTTTCTTTAATGTCATGCTTTTGAAAGATTTATTGCCAGTAATACTACTGATATTTCTGTTAAATTATGATGTGTGGTAATGTGACCTTGATTACTTTGCAATTTATTTTTCTTGTTTGTAGCTTCCTATATTTGTCTCATGATACCATGCTTTTGAAGAATGGTATATTTATATTAGTGGTAGGGTCTTAATAGTTATTAGTGTCGGATTTTACAGCATTACTGATATCATGCTATTCGTGTGGTTATATTTGGTTCACCAAAATGTGGGCAACATAAGTAAATCTTGCAAAACTCTTACCAGCTCTTATGCCATACTTTTCTAATTGGAGATATGATTTTCAGTTAAAATTTCCATACTAATATTAATAATAGATATCTAATTTTTAAAAGTGCTACCATGACCTTTCTTTAGGTAATTGATGCATGTGCCAAGGGAAATTTGGGCCGCTTCATAAATCATAGCTGTGAACCAAATTGCCGTACTGAAAAGGTTAGTTTTCTATTAACTCCACACTTCAAGTAAATTCATTGTCTCAATCTACCCATTTTATGTTTCTGCATTTTGCTTCACCTTTTGAGCGTTGCATCTCTATAAACATTGCAACACAAACTGTATTTAGAAGCCCGCGTGATCTTTTTTTTTTGTTGTAGTAGTAATTGTCTGTGAAAATGGCTTGACTTATAGTGATGCCTACTGCTTGTTTGAGAATTGAAAGGTCAAAGTGATAGTGCTTTCATTTGGAATTTTCATTGTATATGGATTACGCCACACTCCCCTCCTATTTATTATTATTGTCCTACTTTTTTCTCCCACTTTTTAAGGAATGCTTGAACTAAAATTTCATCGAATATATATTTACTAGTGTTATCGTGTGAGACATTTTTGGATTCTCCATTACAAGTATTTTCCAAAATTAGCTCCCATGATGATTGAATTTAAGCACAAACATCCCTTAAAAGATGGGAAAAAAAGTAAGACAATTTAAGTGAATCAGGGTTACATTAAAGTTTGTTTTGTGATTATTGATTTAGTTGTGTTCCTGAACTTTCCTATAATTTACCATTAACAGGTTCTATATATATTTTTTTGTTTAAGTGAGTTTATTTAGTTTGTTATGCTAAACTTAGTTGAAATATGTAGCATCTGTAGAAGGCACAATCAAGCTGTTAGGACTAATTACTGATGTTTTTGATTGTTTGACACAGTGGCATGTAAATGGAGAAGTCTGCATTGGGATTTTTGCCTTAAGGGACATTAAGAAGGTAAATTTTGGCTACTTAATGCTAAAAAAGTTGATGTTTTATTATCCGTTAATTTGAAGTCTTCCTTTGATTTATGTACTGTTTTCAACCCAAAGTGCAACCTGGCATATTTCTGTTCTTCTGATGAATTAGTTATTAAATACTGACTAAATCGTCTTCGACTTTAAAAGCCCCAAGTCTTGGACTCAAGACCCTGGAGTCTATAAGAAATTTAGTATTTCTGCACCCGCAACTCTATCATCTATTAATTGAAAAATAATATGTATGAATTTCTAAAATATACAACTTCTTATTCTGTTTGCCTATTCAAGAGTTTGATATGAAGGTGTCTTTCATGCACAAAAGTGAGTAGAAGCCAGCCTATCTGGGAGTCATCCGCTACTCATCTATTAATTGAGAAAAAAGAGTATCAGTTACTTTGATAGTCTGAAATATACAACTTCTCTTTTTGTTTGAAGCTACCTTTTTTGCTCAAGAGCAACTAGAAACCAGCCTGTCCTTAGATATAAGTATTTCTCGACAATGTACTCATGCTTACTGACTTTACTGTCGCATCAGGGTGAAGAGGTGACATTTGATTATAACTATGTTCGAGTGTTTGGTGCTGCTGCCAAAAAGTGTGTTTGTGGATCATCTCAGTGCCGGGGTTATATTGGTGGTGATCCATTAAATGCTGAAGATATTGTTCAGGGTGACTCAGATGATGATGACTATCTAGAGCCTGTAATGATACGAGAACATAGTAACACAAATAAGAATCCAGGCAAAGTGACATCTAGGACAAAATTTTCAGGTGCCCTAGCTATTAAACCTATAAAGGATATAGTCGAAGTTGATGGTCAGATGGTTGGAGCTGAGTCCATTAGTCAACAGCTGAAAGTTTCCCCTGAAAAACATGCTACAGATATGTCACATAGAGTTATAATCAACATTGAAGGCTCAAGTACTGTTACGTTGCCCTCGGAGATCTCAAAGGAGAGTAGAGACTCGAGCAGATATTCAGATGGACAGCCAACTGTTCAAATCATCGAAACTTCCTCACCATCAGATGATATAAGGAGTGATAGCATCTCTGCAACTCCTGAAGAGTGCTCAGTGGTGGAAAATAGTACGTCTTTTTTAATTTAAATTTCTCCATGTTACTTATCTTCTGCTCTAATTAATGCTAACATGGAAATCCAATTCAGATGTTAGAGAAGATGGAAAAGTACCCCTCAAGTTTGATACGAGCACTAAAATTAGAAAGAAACCTTCTTCAGCCAAGAAGAAACCATGGACTGATGCTGTGGATGTCAACAAAGATCCAGAAACTGTCAATAAAGTGCGCATTCCTCCCTTTAATCATAAAAGGCTACTGCAAGCAATATCAAGTGGTCGTTTTGAAGCAGGTAAATCTTTTGCACTCTTTTGAGGTCACTAATCTGAGTGAACAATGACAACTTTCCTTCTTGCAGTTCAGGAGAAACTCAACCAGTTGCTTGATCATGATGGGGGAATAAGCAAAAGAAGAGTAAGCTATTTCATGTTATAATAACTTTTAGATTGTATCTTAGATGTAATCTCTTGTTGCATTCCCATGAAGGAAAATGTTTTGAACTTTGGAATAAGTGTATTAGTGTACATAACTTTGGAAGAGGAAAAATATACCTTTACTATCAGGAAAAATATACCTTTGGAAAATGTCTGTCTATGAATGATAAATTCCTTTAAATGTAGTCACCGTTAAGTGTTTCTTCTTAATGTATGGATCAACTTTGCTGCAGTATCTCATTTGGACTGTTTTTGAAACAGGATGCTTCCAGAGGATATTTGAAGCTGCTTCTTCTGACTGCTACTTCAGATGGCAGTGATGATAACGGAGCAATACAGAGGTCTGCTTTGATTTATGTATATTCTAAAGACTTGCACATGGCTCGTGTGGTTTATTGACATTGTTACGCCATTTCTTTTGTGCAGTAATAGAGATCTTTCTATGATCTTGGATGCTCTACTGAAGACAAGATCCAAGACAGTTTTGGTTGATATAATTAACAAAAATGGTATAGGTTTTTGTTTTTCTTTAAGGGCTTCTAAGACATCTTATATTCTTCATTTTAGTCGCCACTAATTTTAATTTATATCTTTGTTCACAATCTGTCTGTATATATTTTTTGTTGACACATTCTTTGATCTTATAGGGCTACAGATGCTTCACAACATGTTAAAAAGGTACAGAAAGGAGTTTATTAAGATACCGATTCTCCGCAAGCTTCTCAAGGTACTGTTGTAAATGTTTTTGGCTTTTGTATCTTATGATTACTGCAGCATTTACACATGTATTATATTCCTGTATGCACTGTGTTCGGTGAATATTGTCTTTTAGATGAAGGAAAATTGAAAAGGATTGAAATTTCAAAATATAATTTTGAATTAAAATTTGTATGTTTTAATTGGGTTTCACCTGCAGTGGATCTTACCATGTTCAGTCAGGCTTAGTAGGTCTTATTTAAGAAATATATACTGTGATGTGCTACTTCTCAATGAGTATTAGAGTGTACTGAATGATATATTCTGTGTGTTTGATGCTATCTATGGATAGCCTGAATTTGATAAGGCACTTGCTATTTTATTCATCCCTCTTGATGTAGAACCATTCCTTTGGAATTTACAGTGGCTCAGGTGACGAAAATTAATGTGGTTTCCTACTTTTTGTTTCTATCAGGTATTAGAGTATCTGGCTACAAGGGAGATTATTACATCTGAGCACATAAATTGGGGTCCACGTCCTGGAGTAGAGAGGTTCGATCTAGTTAATAGCCCTTTTTTAAAAAGATTGTTGTTATGATCTTCCTCAATTTTCTTCCCTACATTTACATTTTGTAAATGCACTCAACTTTATCTAGAAGCCAAATTCTCCTATTTTATTCTCAATTGATGTAGGCCCGCATGTCATGTATTTTAAATGTTTTTTTTTCTTTTACAAATGGTGTTTGTTAATTGCTGCATGACATGTCTGGGCTTTCCTGAGTTTCCGTTACACATTTTAAAAGTTCAAGACTTGGAGTTTGTGAGTGAAGGCTATGAATTGTGTTTTCTTTGTCAGAAATTCTGTTGCCCTGGTGCATAATGTCCTCGGTCAATTGTGTTCGCTTTCACTATTATCTTTGCTCAATTAGTGTGATGATTCTTTTTTAAAAAATTGTACAGTATTATGAAATTCCGTGATGTCTAAGACTTTCTTTTTTTGCTTTTATTTTTTGTCCACTATGCAGTTTGAAAGTTTCAATGTTGAAGTTGACAGAGCATGAGAATAAACAGGTATTTCTTTGACTTGTAAATTTTTTTGAAAATCTTTTTATGTGTGATCATGTTTTGTTGTTTCTTAAAATTTTCTGGGTGTTTTAAGCCGACATTATGTTTTGCATAATGTTGACCAGTGGTGATTCATTATTTATGCTTTTGCATATGAAAAGTTCTTAAAACAATGTGAGTTTGTGAGACCAGAATATACAAACTTGATTGAGGAATTATTTTCTTATTGTCCTGGGAGGAATATAAGTAAAAGATGCCCCAAGAGTTACTTGTCAGTCTTCTTTTTAGCCCTTTAATAGTAGTGTTCATCTTCCCCAAGAGGCATGACTTTGTTGTTTGTACTAACAGATGTTATCTGGTCTGATTACACATAAGAAATTAGAAGTTAGTGACTTGGTCATGCTACTTATTTGTAAAGATTATGCTATTATTTTATGAATTGGAAATTGACAAAGCTTCTTGCCTTATCACTCTTTTTGAAAATTGAAGTAATTGTCTGCCTTATCTGTCACAGTGGTTTTGTGCATGTGATTATGTTGTTGTAGCTGTTTCTTGAGTAGTCTAACTCTTTGTACCTCTGACTACCATTAGGTCCATCAAATTGCACGAAAATTCCGGGACAGATGGATTCCACGAAGTTTTCGGAAAAGGGATGAGTCAAGGATGGACTTTCACAACAATTCAAGCCATGATAGGAAATCAGCTTTGTATTCTAGTTGGAATGATTCTGCTGGAGTACCTTCAGAAATTACTGAATGTGCTGTTAAACCCGTGGTTACAATGAATAGCAGCAAAATTGCAATAGGATCCTCTGTGTCAGAAGGTACACGTAAACGCAAAAGTCGGTGGGACCAGCCAGGCAATGAAATCTCAGACATGGGGACTGAAACTCAGCAGGTTGATGGAGTACAAATGGATGAGGATGTTCCTCCAGGATTTGCTTCCCCAATGCAACGCCCTCTACTTCCACATGATGTTTATTCAGCTAATAAGAAAGAAAGACTTGGTCACTCAAAGCACCCGTATGGAGTGTCAATTGGCCATCCACAACAGCGGTTTAATTCGCGCTTATCTGTTTCTTATGGAGTGCCTCTTCCAACTGTTCAACAGTTTGGGATTCGTCAAGGTGAAACATCTGAGAATTGGATTGTTGCTCCAGGTATGCCTTTCCAACCTTTCCCCCCACTGCCTTCATATCCACGTGATAAGCAGAAGCAACCGGAGGGTCAAGCTTTCCTAAAAGCTGAACAGGATTCTAATAGTTGGCCAGCTCCTGACTTGAGCCAACATCCTCCAACCACATCGGGGTCAACAGTAGGAATGGATCTGGATGCACCAAATCAAATGAATTTTCAAAGAGTTAGGAGTCCTGAGAACTTGTCGAGGAAGTTCTTTAGGCAACAAAAGTGGAACAATTCAATGATTGCTGACCATCAGGCTCCGATGAAAAATGCTTGGGGGCCTAATGGGCATGATCCAAGGAATGAAATGTGTCAAGGT
This sequence comes from Cruciata laevipes, assembly GCA_963678965.1. Lineage (NCBI taxonomy): Eukaryota > Viridiplantae > Streptophyta > Magnoliopsida > Gentianales > Rubiaceae > Cruciata > Cruciata laevipes. The sequence goes on from OY787639.1 coordinate 13,334,774, forward strand.
AATACAGGGAGTGTTCCTATTAATTATAATGGTTCATATATATCTGAAAATATTAGCTCCAGTGCTCAAAGTGGGCCCACTTTTCATCAGTGTGCAAACCAATTGAATTAGCTCTAGATGTAGAAGTTTTGGAGGTGTTGCTGAAATTACTTCCGAGCTTCTCCCATGTACTATCAATTCTTTGTCAAGATTACTTACACTAGAGATTAGGTTACAAAATTTTCAGTTCATCATATGGATTATCTAGCTGATTACCTCAAAGAGGTGCATGTACTCCATTTTGTTATTACTGTTAATTGAAGGTTAACATTTGTTCAATTAGATGAGTTTTATATCGTGTATGTTATACATTTCTCTATGATTAAATCATCTTTAGCACTGTTTGACTTGGATATAGGTTTCTTGATACATGGTTGCAATGTCCATATCTTCGGATACCGATTACTATGGTTGATTTATTTGTCCACAATAAAGGACTACATGCTTTCTGTATCGGCACTAGGGATTTTCATGCGGTTGTCACCATGAAAAATGCAATCTGTCTCTTTTGGTAAAAAAGGAAATACAGGAGTATATGTTTCTGTGTAGATAACTACCGTGATGAGACCTTTTGCAAACTCAAAACAGACACATTAGCTAATATTTTCGGAGTATACTTCTTATGTGAAGATACCACCAGGTTCTCATCACCGTCTTATGCTGTCTCCACCCATCAAAGTATCTTCCAATCACCTTCTTGTAACTAGGTCTCTGCTTCACCATGTGCCAATATTCCCCGATGTTGGGTCTCCCTATGATATAAGCTTCTTCCAACTTCAGCAGTTCGAGTCGAGCCAGAATGGGAATAAGCATCACATCTGCCAATGTGAACTCATCCCCAACTAGATAAGTGCTTTCACCTAGCTTAGCCTCCACTTCATCCAAGAGCCTTGCTAGGTGTTCCTCAATTCGTCTCAGGACTTGTGCATCTTTGAGCTTCTCTTCTGTCTCATAGGCCTCCCTGAGCTTTCGATGGTATGCACTTGCTAGATCAGGAGACTCGGCCATCCGAGCAATTATTACCCGCCTCAGAAACTTGGAGACAAAGATTCGGTGTTTCATTGGGACATGTGAGAGGGTGAAGTATTTTGGATCCCATTCTTGAATTTTTACCATCCACTCTATCACCTCCGGGCTTGCAAGCGTGTGGTTATCGCCACCAGAAGAGACAGATGCAATTCTATCTATGTACCTGTACAGATCAGGCAGCAAAATTATATTAGCATGTGCTGTAGAAGTATAGAACGAACAAATCATGACAATCATGGTAACTTGCTCTTCTTATATAAGGGGCATACTTGATTATCTCAATGGTGTCGAAGATAGTGTGCGCGCCATTCTGGAAGAAGGGGAGTTTGGCAGTGGGATTGAGCCTGAAGTAAAAGGAGCCCAAGTTCTTGCCCGTGATGGGATTGAGTCGGTGAGAAGTGTAGTCAACTCCCCTCTCTTCCAAAGCAATCCTCACTTTCTGGCTGTCCAGACAATATGGATGATGATATAGTTGCATTTTGTGTAATCAACTTTCTCCAAGCCCCTAAAAATACAATGCCTGCACTCAAAACATCACTAGTCTTTCAATAAACCTACTAAGGCCCTGTTCTTTCAGAACCCATCTTTGTACAATTTATTAGCATCAACAACTGAACTGGAGTACTTGAGTCTCAAAGAATATGACCTTAGTTCCGAAATGAGAGAACCAAAATAAGAAAACACCCTCCTAGTCTAATGCTGCCTTATGGTAGGTAAGAAACATAGGGTCAGAGTTTGCAGTAACCTTTACTGGTAACCAAATTCTAAGGAGTACTAGAAAGATGTGATGTGAGCTCCAAATAGTGCCTGCTTACAAATAATAGAACATAAGTTAAAAACAAAAGCCCATATCTCATCAATCGGTCCTCAGACCACACAAACCGAATTCGGACACATATATCAATCATCAACACTAAAAACTCAGATCATAAGAAACCCAAAAAAAGTTCCATGATCATGCACACAAACAGCAAGTAAAGGAAGAAAAAACCAGTAACATAGCGTACCCAGAAGAATTATGATCAGTCCTGCCCTGCTGAAACCTGAGTGGAACCAAGAAAGCCAAAGTAGTAAAACCTTTTTCTCTTCTTTTCCAGTTATGTGGATGGTGATGATGAGAAGCATAAAGGGGGATTCGAAGAAGAGAATTTGACAACTACGCAGTACACCGAAAGGGCTTTCTGTAAAAGTCTATCAATGATAATAGTAACTGAAACTGACCGGGTTCTATGTGTAACTATATTTGTACGGGAAGGAAAAGTTTAGAATATGGCTTTGTCAAGAAACTTCCGTTTTTTAAATGTTTTGATATTGATTCACTTCAAATATAATTAAGATGAACCGGTTAAACTTAACTCAAAAAATAAAAATAAAATTTAACTCGTTCCCGGGTCTTGGTCAATGCATCATATTCTCCACATGATGTGACCGTCCAATCACAGTCGATCTAATTTACCGACCATTTTTTTTTATGTACTTTATGCGCGCTAGTTGTGGGTCAAATTCCTTTTTAAAATTTTAATTTTTAATCTTGATACATTTCTTATTTTCCCGACGTTAAAGTGGTCCGATACGATATCTATTTTTTATTACTTAAAGGGCAATTAGAACAAATTAGAACAATGATGGAAGGATTTTTTTTTTTTAAAAAATAATGATGGAGGGTGTTGGATACCCCGATCCAAATTCTCCTCTTATACATTTATAAGATGTATGATAAATCAGTACGACAACAAAATTATAAATTCAATTCCAGCGTATAGATTATACGATTTGCATGTCGGAGACCTATTTCAAGCAGTAAAAGTTCCAAGGCAAGGACCCTTGGTCCATCCTTGTTAAGGACCAGAACTCAGTAGAACTAGCATGTTTCCAATTGCAAATTTCAGAAGTTTCCAGAACAACGAATGGATGACCGGAGATGACCATTCCTTGTTAAGGCCGCTAGATGAATGATGAAAGTTGCACTTTGATGCGGGATTGAGCTTGGATTCAGCAGTCATTTGAGCGCGCAGTCTTAATTGACGTAGGAGGCAGATTTGTCAGAGCAATATTGAAGAGAATTCTTGGTTTTAGCATAATGCATAACTTTATACGAGGCTCTGTTAATGGCGAAGGAACTGGGAGCTGCAGATATGTCATTGGAGATGCCCTGAGACTCATACAGATGGTTCGGGAAGAAACCAATCCTACTATTGTCGTTTCGAGTTTAATTGTTATTATAAATGATAAGCTAACAAAATTAGGTTTTGACTGACCCTTCTGGACACCTAGAGATATAAATTATTGTGTTCTTTACTAGCTACTCATGCGAAAATGAGCTTTGAGAAAACCTTTGTATGAGTTAGCTCACCACCATTTTTCTTGTCAGAAGATACTAAACAATTTCCAGTAACTTGAAGTGATATAAAATTCTTTTCAATTTTTTTAACTGTACACAAATTAAAAATGTAAATAATTAATTTTTAGAATGTGTTAGAGAAAGAAGATTTGGCAGGTAAGATGTCGAGGGAAGCTTTTTTATTTTTTTATTTTTTTTATTTAAGGCAAACCATCAAAGATGGAGGGACTTTCATTAGGCATCCCCAAGCCAACACTTAAAAATATACATCAGAGCATAAAAACTCAGTTCATAAGATACAGATGAAATCACCACATAATAATGACCATTTCTAAATTGATGAAATAAGACTTATTGATAATCTCAGGAAAAAACAGGCCTTCGAACAGATTAGTTAATCGTTTTCAGGCGAGACACAAGTTAGTCCAGAGTAGATTTCCTGAGTAACAAAAGGAATGAACAGAGTTATAAACTCAGTCATAAGAGAGAAATGCCGCTTGTAACTGAGCAGCAACATAGCTGCAGAACCACTGGAACTGAGCAGAAGCAGCACAGATTACCACAAGAGCAGCACCACAAGAAAGCAGCAAGCACCAATCCTCACCAGAGCAGCAACACTACTGAGCAGGAGGCAGCAAATACACTACAAGAGCTACACCAGAAGGTGCACAACCATTGCATCCTCATTATTTAGCAGAGAGAGGAGCTTCCAGGCCTGACAATGGAAAACAATCAGCTGCATCTGAACTAAGAGATCCTGAGTGTAGGTGTACTCATTTGGTAGAGTCTAATGAGTCCTTGCACCTCAGAAGGTAAATCTGCGAAGGAGTCAAAAAAAGTATTGGTGCTATTAGCCAAAGCCATTTTGGCAATAACATTAACAACCTAATTGACCTCCCTATAGACATGCATGAGAGAATAATTTTTGCACAAGATATTCAATTTATCTGCCAGTTGGAATAGTTTCCAATGTGCAGTGATAGGATTGAGCAAATATGAAATAGCATTCAGGCATTCAGATTCTATTATAATGCTAGAAGAGTAGAAACATGCATGTTGAAGAGCAAAATTTTGAGCCAACATTTCATCTTCTAGAGGAGAATCTGCAGATGTACAGAGATTACTGGCACCAACAAAGCCTACCGTGAATTCCTCACCACTAACTTTTCAATTGGGTTTTATTTCCCTCAGCCATACACGAAATATCATCATCACACCGGAGCTACCACCCTCCAGAATAGCTCTGGGGTTTGTTTTGCAGGCTCAAACGAACATGTCCCGGCTTGACCAAATCTCGGCCAAGGTGGTGTGAGAGCAGGCCTCGGCTCAGTTAGTCATATTAAGTCCCAATCATCTCAGAATCCATCTACTCCAGCAACCTAGCACTCTCGGATACCATTTCATCCGAGGCCCTTGTTTATTGATCGGATCACTCCGTATCAATTGGTACGCCAAGTGGGATCCAACACAAAGGGTTCTTACCCCGCAGACGTAGCTCGGGAGGAGCGTCTTCAGATTGAGATCTTTTTTGAAGTAGGAATGCGGCACACACCACCAGGGAAAGAACATGTTAAAAGATTCAAGTTTGGCACGACTGTGGAATTCTCAAAGGAATTCAATGGTGGTGGCCGTCAAAATCAAAGGAATTATGGTAACTAGAGTATTTATCGATAGCGGTAGCAGTGGCAAAGTAATATTTTTTTCCTGATTCGATCGGCTGAGGCGATACTTGTTGCCCCCAATATCTCCAATAGAAGGATTCACATGGAAGATGGAGACGCCCCTTGGAGCGATAACTTCAAAGATAGTACCAGCAGATGACGATGATAGGAGTCGAATGGTTTTCGATTGTGCACGATTTTGTGATAATATATGTTCCATCACCTTATAATGTGATCCTTGGGAGACCACGGCTTGTCCGAACTCGAGCGGTGAACTGAATAATGAAGTTTCCAACCGAGCAGGGCGTAGCGATCATCCGGGGAAGCAAGTCTGAGGCAAAAAGCTGTTCGCGGTTTGCGATAGCGGAGGCGAGGAAGGCAGTCAGTGCCATACCCACGGAGGCATCGGAACATGAATTAAAGGCAAAACGAGCAAGGGCTAAAAGGGTGGTTATAATTCGAACGGACCACCCAGAAGATGTGAATGAGAACTCGAGGAGATTATTGGCAAGGAAAATTTTAAGGAAGCTGGAGGTAACCAACCTTAAGCTCAAATCGAGCAAGAGCACAACAAGAGTAAGAGTGGGAAAGTTTCTAGGATTTATGGTGTCAATCAAAGGCATACAGTCACTAAAGATGATTAAGGAGGTACGAAGGCTCACAAGATCTTTGGCAGCCTTAAGTCGCTTTCTTTCGAAGGGAGAAGAGTGCATTTTCCACTCTTTATTGTTCTGAAGAAGGCCAAAGATTTAGGTAGATCAGATAAAGACTTTTTTTATACATCGCGTCCCCAGCTGAGGTGGTGAGCATGGTGTCGAAAAAGGCAGAAGGAGGAATCCAGTCCCCAATTTTCTTTGTAAATCGAGTACTAAGGGGGGCAGAAACGAGATTAAGTGAGAACTTGAGGCATTAGGGAAGATGATGATATGGGCCGTAGAGCTACATCATGACGATACATTTTATCCTCGGAGTAAGATGGGATGTATATTTGCACCAAGGAAGAAGTTCCGAGGGGGCAAGCAATATAAGAAACAGAATCTTGGATTAGTCCAATCTTAACTTACCTAAGAGATGGATCCATTCCAAAAGACAGGAATCTGGTCCGGAAAAGTTCGAGTAAAGGCTCTTAAATACACAATCCACAAGGATTCATTATATAAGAGGGGATACTTACAACCACTATTGAAGTGTTTTGAGAAGAAAGAAAAAGGAGCTATAATAAAAGAAGTGCGTTGAGAGGCAACCTACGGGCCCTAGATGAGGACCAAATTAAATCGGGTCTACCTTGCCTGCCTGCTCAACACATACACTTTGGGCTTTCCTTATCTTTTCCTCCTTTATTCTCGGCCATTCTCAAGCATTTTCACATTTCTCTTGTCCAGATCCACTCGAACGGGGTAGTGGTGGTTCTTGGCTTTCTAACTCTCTACCGTCGGCATGGCATAAAAGACTTCATCGATTTGTTCTGCTCTTTTTTTCACCTAGGTACCTCTCACCATAACACTCCGGGGATTTTTACTTTTAATCCTCAGAGTAAGGCCATCGTAACAAGCAAGAGTGACAACGTGAAGAACTGGATGACCGTTGGCCACTATTCTTTCAATCGTCATACCCAGCTCCGGGTTGGAACCACCTTGCATAGGCCGAGCCCTATGGGGTGTTTCTCATTGCTTCCATCTCTACCGATCATAACTCCCTATTTAAAAACTCTATTAATGTTGGCCAGTAATGACATAGGAAACGGTGCCTTTTTCTGGCCTCGGTATATTTACCCCGAGATTATCTTCACGGGTCCTCGATTTTATGCTGAATGGTCGGACGAAGGTTCCGTGTTGCGCCTCTGTGAGATTAACTTATTTTCCTCTGATTGCTTCCTACTATATCTTTTATCTGATTCACTTTCTCATGTTTTGCAGTGTCTCGCGATCTCCCTTTTGATCCTTTACTCATTCCTCCTCCTGAGATGGCCAATGAAAACCCTGACAACCGCAAAAAGTAGGCTGACTCTGCCAAGTCCTCGTTGAAGATCTCCGGATCCTCCAAGAAGTTCGACCCTCATCCCTCGGTGCTGGCCAAGACCTCAGGCGCATCCAAGAACACCGATGCTTTCAGTGAATCCTCATTCGATTTTGTTAAGGGTCTAGCCTCCAAGCACAAGAAGATTGACAGTTCTCAGCTTGAGAAGACACTTGTGACGGTTGCTATCATTCCTACTTCCTCGACTGCTCCTGTGCTCTCACCCGTGAGTCCATTTTTTTCTTTTTTCTCTTCCCATCTCTCCAGTCTCTCTTCCTTACCTTCCTCCCACTTTCAGGAAATGACCTTTATGAAGAACTTAGGTGAATCTTCTTTCAATCCTTGGTGAATGAGCATCTTAAGGAATATAGTGTCAAGCTTGTGCAAAAACTGACCCATGAGAATGCCTGCTCCGCCCACCTGTCGACTAAGCTGAAGTCTCTGGAGGACGGAACTCTGCTCCGAGAGTTTAGTGAAGCTCTCGTGGAGGAGGTGGTGAGCTCGAAAGCCATCATACAGGCTGTATCAGGTGTTCTGAGGGAGTCTATTAACAATCAGACTACCTCGATTAACAAGACTCTTTGTGGGTGGATTCCTGGATCCTAGTGTCGCGCTTTCCAAGAGCGGGTTCTATTTTCTGGGGGCTATGAGAATGCCCGTTCCGCCCACCTATCGACCAAGATGAAGTCTCTGGAGGATGGAACTATGCTTCGAGAGTTTAGTGAAGCTCTCGTGGAGGAGGTGGTGAGCTCGACAGCCTTCATCCAGGCTGTATCAGGTGTTCTGAGGGAGTCTATTAACAGTCAGACTACCTCGATTAACAAGACTCTTTGTGGGTGGATTCCTGGATCCTAGTGTCGCACTTTCCAGGAATGGGTTCTATTTTCCGGGGGCTAGGTCTAGGTATGAGCAGGATTTCCGCAACATTCTTCTGAGCAATCTTTGGACCCTGGTTCCGAAGATCTGGGCTGCCCTTAATTCCTCCTCCCCTGCAACCTTGGTGTCCAGCCTTAAGGAGGTTGGAGAGCCTAAGAGCAAAGTTCCCGAGGAGAGGGAAGTGTTCGAGGATCTCCGCAACTGCTATGGGGCTTTTCCTTCTCACCGCCTCTCCAAGGGCCAGGGGGTTACGTTAAGCTATGCGCCAAGCCTGACGAATTTGGCTTCATTGCAGCACTTGTGGATAACCAGCCCTAAATCATCTTTGATGGAGAGGCGCCTGTATATGAGCCTGAGGCCATCGAGGGTCATCGGCTTGAAGTAAACTTCCGTCTCCCTAGTATTTTCTTCCTTCTTCTTGTAATCCCTCCACCTATCGGGGGGCCTTTGTCTCATTTTGTACTGAACAATCTCTTATAATTCTTATCATTTTGATTCTGAATTTCAATAATGAGCTTCCTCAATTTATTTATTTCTCCTCTATTTATCTGTCTATAGTTTCCTTATCTTTCTTCCTTTCCTTTGATCTAGGGCCAACTATGTGTCCCCTCTTTATCTTCCCCTCCCCCGGACAACGTTTCTCCCTCGACTTGTGCTCAATGCCTATCCTTGAAGTCTCAGCTCGACGAGTGGCAACTGAGAACGAGCAAAGGGGAGAGGACGTTGTCCGAGGCCGGTCTCGGATTCATCCTTAAGAAATTTCCCAATATGGGTGTTGTTGCTAGCTATTTAAAATCTATGAAAACCAGATTTGGATCCCTTAAGCTCTGCCTACAACTTGTTACCTCCTATGTAAGCGAAGCCGAGAGCGTCCATCAAACCATTGTAGATCTAGAAGCTATTCATGAGGGCTTTAAGCGTCACTCATGAGGAGCCGGAGATGGTCTGGGCGACTGTGCACGTGCCATTGAAAAGATGCAGGTTCTAGAAAGCAAAACTACCGAGAGGCAAAAGATATATGAACTAGAAACTGAGAATAGGGAACTTGCCTTTCGTAATCGTGAGCTTCAAGATCACCTCATGTCCCTAAGATTATTCTTTCATCTCCTATCTCTCTTTCGGGGAAGACTGGCACTTCCCCGTTCACTAATATTTTTGGTGCAATTCAAAGCTCAATAGCCTATATGGAAGAGAATGGCAAAAGGTGATCCGAATTACCCTGCATATGTCGAGGCTATAGAATGGCGCCAATGATTCTATCTTTTTTTTTTGAAGTAAAGCACCGACGATTCTATCTAGAATGCCCAATCCTCTTCCACTTTCTCTGAAGCAGGTCCCTCCGAGGGTCCAAGTAGACTTTTCCTATAATCGATACGAGAATCCTCGGCAATCGACAGATTCAGAGCATGTTCAGAAGATAATAACAGAGATCACCTCATGTCCTTAAGATTATTCTTTCATCTCCTATCTCTCTTTCGGGGAAGACTGGCACTTCCCCGTTCACTAATATTTTTGGTGCAATTCAAAGCTCAATAGCCTATATGGAAGAGAATGGCAAAAGGTGATCCGAATTACCCTGCATATGTCGAGGCTATAGAATGGCGCCGATGATTCTATCTTTTTTTTTGAAGTAAAGCACCGACGATTCTATCTAGAATGCCCAATCCTCTTCCACTTTCTCTGAAGCAGGTCCCTCCGAGGGTCCAAGTAGACTTTTCCTATAATCGATACGAGAATCCTCGACAATCGACAGATTCAGAGCATGTTCAGAAGATAATAACAGAGATCCTTAGGATAAGAGATTTGAATCTTTTCGGCCGAGGCAAAGATGCCAAGCCTGATCAGAGCCAAGCGAGGGCCGCCTAGGGAAATAACTGATCTATCTTTAGGTCTTTGGCCTTCCGATGGTGATGAAGTAATCATCGTTCCTGATTTCGAGGAGGAATATAGGCAATGGGCCAAAGAGAAAACCGAAGATAAGGCCATAAAGGATTTGTTGGCCTCAGATGCCTTTCTAGGAACTAATGGAGCGTATCCACGCATTCTTACTACGACGTATCCATGCCGAGCTCCTTACGGTGTATCCACGCCGGTCCCTTTTGGCGTATCCACGCCAAAGTTTGTATGGCGTATCCACGCCGGATTTCCTCGGATATTAACATCCATAGAAACTCATTAGATTGACAATATTCCACTTTTCCTACAAAAGTTCATTTTGAAATTACAAAATCATAAACGCTGCATTTTTTAAGGGTTAAAAACATTTTTTTGAAATGTTAGTGTTTAGAAAAAACCGTTATAATTTAATATTTTTTTGACAAAGTCACTAATGAAATCCATGTAGGACAAGCACATACTGAGCAACAATCATAGCATTAGATTCTCCATCATGCAACTTGGTTTAAAAAAGCTTACACATGATTTTGAGTTTAAACTTTATCTATTTATTCATTCATTGATATATTTTAGGATTAAACATGACCATTCAATGTATTGCCGTTGATATTCTCACTTTCATGTCTGAACATTATCTTTTAATGATCATTCAAAGTCGCTTATTTTTTTAAGATGGAATTTTATGAGACACCACAACTGTTTACCAAAGTGTCAGAATACACCACTAATGTTTAAAAAGCTAAAACAATACCACTAAAACTATTGAGTTCATTCCAAAACACACCACTCACACTAAAAGAGATGTTAACACTCAATTTCATCCCTGGATTAAGGTAATATTGTCTTTAACTTTAACTAATAATAGAAATTAATATTATGTATTTTACTTGTTAATTAAAATCGTTATTTTTATTTTATTTTTACGAAATCGCTCCATCTTTCCGAAATCCGCTCGACTACGCCACATTTTCTTGTTTTTAACGATTTTTGTTAACAAATAAAATAACAATATTAATTTCTATTATTAGTTAAAGTTAAAAAACAATATTGCCCTTCAACAATGGATTTCTTTTTCTATTTTTTTTTTTGAAACCACATCAGTGAGGGAAATTTATTAGGCACCCCAAACCTATAATCAAGGTCTGTAGGCTCAAAATGTAGTACAAGAGTCGCCCGAGTGGCGTATGTGCCTGAAGGCTCTATGTGTGAGTACATGGAAATTCCGAAAAATTTAGAAACACAAAACTACCATGTCTCATGCCAGTGCGGCATATCTAAGTCATGGACCTAATCGATAAGAAAAAATTAAAGGGGATACATAGATATAATGGTCTCAACTGTCCCGAAAGACGATTACGATACCGAACAAAAAACCTAAACCCTGAGCTCCCTTCCAATTCAGTCTCATTTCTATGTATGATCTGCTTGGAATTTTCATCAACGGTCTCCGCAAGACTCAATAAAGAATTACAATGGCCCCCTACTAGCACACAATCGGGGTCAGTAGAAACTTACAAATCCCTCGGTATTTTCATCGAGTCTATCTCTCCGCAAGATACATTCAATAACTTCTATGGCCCCCCAACTAGCTCACAATCGGGGTCAGTAGAAACTTACAGAGCCCAACAAGAGACCTCACAGTTTGGTTTCACAGGATCTGTAACACCCCAATTTTCATTCGATGAAATAATCATTTATTAAAATATGTCGGGATGCTAATACATTATTAAAATTTATGAGGTCTAACTGAATAGAATATAATACAAATTTACAATAATTCTAGTTCAATATTTTTATTCAATTCATAAAAATAACTCGATGATAAACTATTAGGTTGAGTCATCACAACTTGAGAGGTCGCCTAATGGTCAATTGTACCCAAACAAGATCTGTAAAAGAAATGGTATGAAAAGGGGTGAGCTACGACTAGCTCAGTGAGAGTTTTCCTATCTTCCAAGAGCTTAACAATCGACACTGTGACAGTCAAATACTTAATGCCACAAGTCAAACAGAGAACAAGACAATTTCATCCAAGCAGATAACTCTATTGCATTTTGTTGAAACACATGTCAAGTATGAAGTTAATTTCAAAAAAACATGCAACAATACATGGTATAAACAATTACACAATTACAATAGTTGTAAATCCACAAATCAGAACTCTATGAAAAACTCATCACACGGTCATAATAAACGAAACAAGATAAATGAAACACTCAAGTCAATTTCAAATAACACGATCCACAATACAGGCTTATGACCAGGGGCGGACCCATAAATTAAAGTCGAGGGGGGCCATAATAGAATAAAAGTAAAATTATAGCACTATATTTTAATATATTAAAAATTACAAGGGTATAAAATATAATTTTTATTTTTTTAAAACAATTTACAAAGGTATAAAATGCAATTTTTAATTTTTTGGGGGTGGCCAGGCCACCCTGGGCCACCCCCATGTTCCGCCCCTGCTTATGACATACCTTATAAATCTTTAATAACACTATTTGTCAATAAGGATACATGTTTCACGATAAACAATTCACAGTACACGATTCACAATTCATGATATACAACACGCAATACACGATTCACTCTGCAATTCACGATACACAATACACGATTCATTCAGTACAATAACATAGGTCATCAAATGATTCCATGGTTCCAGTATTCATTCAAATCACTATCATGGGTCACCAAGTAATTTCATAGTTCTATTATCCATTCAATACACTATCATGAGTCATCGAGTGATCTCATGGTTCCAGTATTCATTTGTACACCATCATGGGTCACTAAATGAATTCGTTCCATCAATATTCAGTCTCATGGATCACCAAGTGAACACATGACATCAATATTCGGTAAACAATTCTCATGGATCACCAAGTGAACAAATGTCATCAATTCAATAAACAATCTCATGGATCACCAAGTGAACACATGTCATCAATATTCAGTAAACAATCTCATGTATCACCAAGTGAACACATGTCATCAATTCAGTAAACAATCTCATGCATCACCAAGTGAACACATGTCATCAGTATTCAGTAAACAATCTCATGTATCACCAAGTGAACACATTCCATCAATTCAGTAAATAGTCTCAATCAGTCACAGTGTATTCAATAAACATTCTCATGGTGTATAAGACAGGTCAATAGAACATTAAGTGGACACTATCAGTGTTCATTAGACATGAAACCATCTCATGATACACAAGACAGGTTTATGGAACACTAAATGAAATCACTATCAATGTTCATTAGACATTAAACAATCTCAATGGACACACTCACAAGACATGTCAATCTATAGCAGCCTGGTATGCACACAGTCATTTTCCAAAAACATAGAGGTGTCTCTTATACGTAGTACTTAGTTCCTTGGAAATACAGAATAATCATGCAATTCTATGATCACATATAATTAACACTTTATGTAACATACCGAGTATAACAAACAAGCACATATTGCAAATAATCATAGCAAAGATCAATCAAGGAGTACATATTTAAGTTAACCTTTAATAGTTGAGCATTTAACTAATCACATGTGCTTTTCGAAAAGGGATTGAAAAACAGTAAAACCCTCACCTTTCTTGAAATTCAAGATATATGAGATTCAATGAAACCTGCAAACATTATATAGCATGCAACTAATCAAACACCATTTAAGATTTACATAAATCGAATTGACAATTGCTTAAACTGAATTGACATGCATGGATAGTACTCATGAAACTGATCATACCTTATGATACATGTTTCTTAAAATTATAGGGTTTTAATATTTAGAAACTAGACATCTGTATCTTTCTTTTGACAGTTTCGAACGTACATTCCATTCACGATTGACCTTCCAACTATCCTCTTTAACATGAACTAGAACTGGATGGTTACTACTGACCACTACTAACTTAAACAGTCATATCTTATCACAAAACAAATGAAACAATTCATAGAGTTTATACCATTGAAAACTACATAGAAAAGAGTTTCTTTTGATATATTACACTAAAATTTATATTAACATTAAGTTATCGAAACGATCATATAAATATCGTTAAAGTTAAACTGAAACTGAACAAGTTACGCCTGACCACTTGTTATTGAAACAACCATAACTACCTACACATGAATCTTGAAAATATAATGTTTATACCATTATAACCTAGACATCAACATCTTCCATTAGATATATTACCCATACAATTTTATTGTTTAATTCTCTTTCAAAGAGCCACTAAAACATTTTAGCAGAACCAAACTGGACAAAGGAATTCACTGCTGGACACTAGTTACTAAAAAAACCACAACCTTTTACACGAATCTCAGGAAAATATAATACTTGTACGTATAGAAACTAGAAATCAACATCTTATTTCATTATATATTTAAACTAGAAATTCAGTATATTTTAACTAAATTTTCATTACTTATTTCCCATTCAGTTATCCCATAAAGATGACGACAAAACTAAAGTTTGGAACCGTAATATACAACAACATCGGTTTAATTTACTTTCTTTTACTACGTACATTTATAGGTATAGAATCATACTTTCTAGTTAGGGTTTGAGTGTTCCAATAGCAATCACATGATCCTATAGCATCGATGATTGATTTACTCGAATTTAATTTCATAATAGGGTAATAATAACTTACGATTATGCGGCAAGGGCAAGAGGATAAACAACAAAATTCTCCATTTGATTGATGCCTCTACGTACTATCCTCTATCCTCTATGATTTGATAAACTGAATCACTCACATATCCAAACTTCTCACCAACGTTTATGGTTTGATAGATGATATGAACCAAAGTCTATGTAACGATGATTATGTAACGATGATTATTATTAAGAGAGGGTATGGTTTGATCGACGATATAACCAAAGCTATATAACGATGAATTTTGGTGAGGGAATAGAAACGGTAATCTTGGAGAGTGTAGGGTTTTGTATATAAATATCAGGTGTAAGGCAAAAATCAAGGAATGGTTTAGAATCGGTTTCAAATGATACGAGTTTAATGCATGACTAAGTCAAAACCTATGTTTCTAATTTTATTTTATCATATATATTTCCATATACTCATTAATGTTTTATCCAATTAACCCATATAAAATCTTTATTTAATTAAGTAATTCTACATATTAGGTTAATTAGATACTTGCATACTGACTTTTAAGAAAAAAAAAAAGATACTTGCATACTGACTAATGAAGTATTATTTTACATGTTATTTTATTTTTATTTTATTTTCAATTATACCGGTTCTTTTATATTTATCCTACAAGTTTAGCCTTTCTAAGTTTAATCTCATAGTAAAATAATTTATTCTAAATAAAAAACCTTTAAATTTTACATACAATTTTTCGGGTTCTCAAAGGATCAACAGGAAATGCTAGCCTAACTGCCTAAACCAGAATATCTAGTCCATACAGCCTACTACTCTGATTCTAGAGAATACGCCGAAGGTAAAGTAGTAGTACCACCCCGACTCGGATTTCTCCTATCTCGTATGAAACAGGACAGAAGTCAACAAGAGTAGTTCCTAACAAGTCAGAAACACCCCAAATTGACATGCATTACCTCATCCAGTATCTAAACAACCCAAAGTAAAGAACCTCACATAAACCTATTTTACAAGCCTAGAAAGAACCGAAAACTAAAAGTAAAGTAGACATAAAAGAGAAAAAGAAGTAAACCATCCCTGAATACCGGCACGGCGGCGCGTGACGAGCATGAAAACACACTAGACAGAGCGCTTTGTTCCAGCGGCGCGTGGCGGAGGCTATCCCTTCCGTCCCGGCGGTTGAGCTGTAGCTGTTCGCTACCCCTAGTGATGCCGACTTAGTCCTTTGGCTGCAGCGGCGGTTTCTCGGAGCTCCTAAGATCTCATCGTCCTTACGTCGTGGTGGCTCTGTGATGCAGATCGAGCTCGGGGTCATCCGATTTGTAGCCCTGATATTAGTTTCCGGTGGATGGCCTCATATCGGCGCCGATCTGGCCACCAGCAACCTCGAAGGGCTGAGCTGAGCAAGGATGCTGTAAATTTTCGGAGGCAGGGCAGGTTCCGGTGTGTGGTTGGAAGCTATCTAAGGGTTTGAGGGGAGGTCTCCGGACCGGCGAGAGGCGCCAGCCGGAGCCTCCCCGTCGAAAATTACAAAGAAAGGGGGAGGTTTGGGCGAGAGGTTTTTTGGAGAGAGAATGGATGAAAGTGAGTGTTAACAACTCTTTTTGACAGGTGAGTGGTGTGTTTTGGAACGAAAGTAATGGTTTAGTGGTGTTTTTTGAGCTTTTCAAACATTAGTGGTGTATTCTAACATTTTAGTGAACAATAGTGGTGTCCCATTAAATTATCTTTTTTTTTAATGACAAAAGATCTTTTTTAAAAAAAAATTTAAACCACCCATGGTGGAGGGATATTAATAGGCTCCCCAAACCTTTTAAAATATAATTTCAAAGAGTTGTTACAAATAACCATAGAAGCCAAAATGACTTCCAAAATAATGGATGAATAGGCCTGAGAGTTTCCTAGTCATATACATATGTTGAGGCATGGTGTTAAGGGTACTCAATCATCCAATGCAAGCCCAGAGAACAATTTAGTGATCGAAATTCGAAACACAACTCCGCCACCCGAGGGGTTGGATGATCAAATATTCCATGCCCTCAAAACGTACTAGTTAGGCAATATTTCAAAATTCAAAAAACTGCCATAAAATTCTGTCAAAATGGAGATGTGCTCCTGAAACAGCAGATTCTTTGTCCTCCTTGTGGATGATAATGCAGCTGTCCATGTAAATGTATTTCTGGAGAGGAAGATCCTGTAGTTTGAGTGGGAAATGGCTCTCTGTTCTCTTGTAAATTCTGCCATGGGGCTGGATCCTAACCTGCAAAATGAAGTAAAAAAACTAGCAGTATCTTGTCTTTGATTTTAAAACACTCTCAAATTAGGAATGCCCTGCAAATCTAAGAAAATCAATCCTCTCAGCTCTCTAGGAGCATCCCTAAAGGCAAGAGAGCCAGTAAGCGATAACTCGGAGTTTCGTTTTGCTAAGAAATCTGCTTAATTGTAATTGTATGTGTGACCAGAGCTAATTAATCAGAAGCATATCTACCAAGAAATTAAAATTTCAAAACCATAAATAATAAGACCTAAACAATCTCTATTTATTTTTAGTCCAAAACACTAAAATTGCAAACACTAACCATAAAAATCACTCGAATACTCAAGGCAAAAGATCTAATTGTATGTGACAAGCGCTATTTAATCAGAAGCATATCTACCAAGAAATTAAAATTTCAAAACGATAAATAATAAGACCTAAACAATCTCATATTTGTTTTTAGTCCAAAAACACTAAAATTGCAATCACTAACCATAAAAAACACTCGAATACTCTAAGGCATTTTCCCGTTCTGTTTTGATCTTTTCACTTTTAAACTTGATCTCTCAAGTATATAAGTATTAAACTTTTGAGACAATTAAGAATTTGTTAAAAATGTGAAGCAAAGAACGACACCATCATAAATTTTATGATAAACAATTAATCTTACTCTTTGTCAACTGTTTCTTCAAGTTCACTATTCAATCAGTTAATTTTGAGTAATTTTGACATTCAAATTGATGCTACATATTTTTAAATATTTAATTTTTATAACTTATTTTTAACACAGTTAA
Organism: Cruciata laevipes; assembly: GCA_963678965.1. Lineage (NCBI taxonomy): Eukaryota > Viridiplantae > Streptophyta > Magnoliopsida > Gentianales > Rubiaceae > Cruciata > Cruciata laevipes. The sequence continues at coordinate 13,352,325 of OY787639.1, forward strand.
AGTTATTAATGATCAAACAATTTTTGTTCTCTTTTACCGTGAGATATCTGAAAGGGGAAGATACTATCTAAGCGTAGTCTAATATTTGTATACTGCAGTGGGCAGCTAGCAAGTTAGACCAGAATTGGTTGGAAGTGCCGGTAGTATTTGACCTTATCTTTCTTTCATCCCATTTTTTAGTGGTAGCTTTTATAGGTTAGTTTTATAGATATGTTGTTTACCGGCATTGGACACGGAGAATATTTTAGATTGTTAGATTATTAGAAATTTCTCCGTAGTCTTACTCATCGCCACCACATGTAGAGTTACATATTACCTTGGGTGCTGTTAGTCACCCCTAGTTCCCTTAATTTAGGGTTCTAGTTCATATCCGCATTGTACTTGGCAGCGGATTTGTAACCTTTTCTTTTTTCTTAAGATTTGGAGAAGCCAATATACACCCCCACCTACGGTGGTTTGCTCAAAAAATAATAATTTTGAGTCAACTAATAACGTGAATATTTAAATGATGAGAAATGCAATCTCGTTAGTAGGAGCTGAAAATGAAGTGATCTAGTAACAACTCTTTTGAGTAATCGCATCAACATGAGCATATGGTGTCTCCTGTCTTGATTAAAACTCCTGAAGTTTGCCCTTCTCAAATGCTTGCTGTGGAAATGGAGACTCCTGAAATGATAGCCCAGCCATCTAACTGCCACCTTCCCAATTCAACTCAGAAAATCTCATCATCTCTCCCTGAGATTGTAGAGGACAAGGATAATACTCCATCAGCTGAGCTCCAGGCTTGTCCTTTCTCACCATTGGTGGAAATTGAAACAGTTCATTCCTCTTCAGATCTCTCAGTCTATGGTTCTCCTCAACAAACCATGGAATCTCATCACTCATCACCTGTTAGAAATACCAGCAAGGTGAAAGAGTTGTCAACTCCCAGATCAGACCCAATTCAAAATAAAGGAAAAGGGAAACTTCTTGTCAAAGATGATTCTCTCTCACTGACAAAGCAGAGTAAGAATACTTCCCCTTTCAATACTCTTTCAGCTGCTAAAAAATTATTTTTGTCCCAGCAGAAAAAATTCCATAACAGGTTCCATGTCCTCTCAAATCATGAAGACACTGATGATCAGGAAGAAGGTGAACTTGGTGATCAATCAAATCAGTCCCTTAATGAAGAGGTAAATCAATCACAGGTGAGTCTTACTGAGATAGATATTCATAAGAAAAAATCAAAAAAATCTCAAAAAGTCCATAAACCTAAACATGATTCCTATGTAACTCAGTTAAATAGGATTATGACTAGGTCAAAAAGCTCAAATGAGGTTTCCCTATGAATTACATCAATTCAAAATTTTTAGTTTGGAATCTGAGAGGAATGGAAACATCTCTGGACAGATTAGTCAACTTAAATCTTAGACACAAATTTGATCTAATATGCATTATTGAACCAATGCATGATAACTCCACCTGTGACATATATAGACAACTGCTTCAATTTCAAAATTGTATGTTTGGCATCTCTGGTCAAATCTGGTTATTTTGGAATAATAAAATATCTATCTCTCTTTTAAATGACCATTTACAATTTTTGCATGTTAGCATTAGGTGCATTCCCCTTAATAATGATATGGATGCTTTCTTTGTTTATGGTCTCAGAACTAAAGCTGGCAGGAAAGACCTTTGGTCTTCTATTCTTGCACATGCTCATTCTGCATCACTCCTTATTGGAGATTTTAATGCTATTACCTCTATTCATGAATACAGAGGTCCCTCTACTCCTAAGCTAGGAAGTATTAGAGATTTTAATGATTTTATAAATTCCCTAGCTCTAGAGGAAATCCATACTGCTGGGAATCTCTTCACTTGGTCCAATAAGAGAAGAATTCCCACCAGACAAAGATTAGACAGGGGGCTATGTACTTCCATGTGGAATTCCAAGTTCCCTGCATCCTCTATTCAGATACTAAATAGAGCTACTTCAGATCATAATCCTCTTCTCCTCACTATTAGTAGCTCTATTCAATCTTCACCTAGGCCTTTTAGGTTCCTTAATACATGGTATAAGAGACCTGAATTCAATCAAGTCATCAGTGAGAACTGGAATTTGCCTATGGTTGAATCTGGACTATTGGGTTTTTACCTTAAACTGATTAGGTTGAAAAAAGCCCTCAAAATTTGGAACAAAGAGCATTTTGGCAACATTCATTTAAATGTAGAAAAAGCTGAAGGTAAGTTGGAAGAACAAGAAATTTCTTATGATCTTAACAACTCACCTGAAGAGCTTTTAAAGTTAAAAATTGCCAAAGCTAAATTACTTAGAGCTGTAAATGAACAAAATCATTTCTGGAAACAGAAAACTAGAGTTAAATGGCTCAAAGAGGGTGATAATAATACCAAATTCTTTCATAATTCTGTTAAAGAAAGAAAGAGCAGGCTTAATATCACTAAAATCAAAAGCTCAAATGGGAGTTGGTTAGATAATATTGCTGATATTGAAAGTGAAGCTATAGTATATTATCAAAACCTTCTTTCTGATGATAGCCCTGGGGGCAGTGATTTTTTCCAATCCCATTTCCTTAGTCAAATCCCAAAATTAGTTACTGCTGATGATAATTCCAAACTGCTTTGTCCAGTTACTCTATCTGAATTAAAGGAGATAGTTTTTGCTCTTAACAAAGACAGTAGCCCAGGCCTTGATGGTTTTACTGCAAATTTTTTTATTAAATCCTGGGATACCATAGCTTCTGATCTCCTCTCAGCAGTTTCTGATTTCCAACAAGGTAAGAAAATTCCCAGGGGTATTGCCAGCACCTGGATAACCATCATACCAAAGAAAGAAACTCCAGTGTCATTTGATGATTTCAGGCCTATTAGCCTTTCTAATGTTTTGAACAAAATTTGTTCAAAACTACTTATGGAAAGGCTTAAGCCACTGATGTCAAAAATCATTTCTCCCCACCAATCTGCATTCATGAAAGGAAGAGACATATCTGATAATGTCATTTTCCTTCAGGAAATGGTCAGATGTTTAAATAGGAAAACCCCTCACCCTAATTGCATTATAAAACTTGACCTTAGAAAAGCTTTTGATAGGGTAAAGTGGCATTTTTTACAAGCTGTACTCATGAAATTTGGTTTTCATGGGCAATTTATTTTCAGTATTATGCAAAATCTTTCACAGGCTTGGTTCTCTGTCCTTATTAATGGTAAGCCAGTGGGATTTTTTCAACCAACAAGAGGTATAAAGCAGGGTGACCCCCTCTCCCCCTTTCTATTTAATATTTTTTCTGAAGCTTTCACAAGGAGTCTAGCTTTTGCTTTTCAAAATGGTAAACTTCAGTATTTCAATCTTCCTGGTAATGCTCTGCAAGTCTCCCACCTAAGCTATGCTGATGACACAGTGGTCTTCCTTAATGCTGACAAATTAACTTTGATTAGATTCAAAGCTTTTTTGTCAAAATTTGAGGAAGTAACTGGTTGATAGCCCCTAGATATACTCTTATTTTGTAGCATTTGAGAGCTGTTTTAGATAGTATTTTGTGTAATTATATTAGACTTTTGGACCGAATCATTCATAGTGGTTTGAAATTGAAGACGTGCATTTCGATCTTGAATTGCACTTGCGATGGATTTGAATGATTTGAAGACCTTCTATGACCGTCCTGACCGCGTTTGATACATTGAAGAACCGGTCGTAGAAGTGGCGTGAAGGCACACTCTCGCGGGCCGCGAACCCTAGGTCGCGAACCGCGAGGGTGTGTGTTGCTGTTTTGACCATGCCGAGTTTCGCGAGCCGCGAGGACCAGACGCGAACCGCGAGAGCCAGACGCGCGCGGGGCGCGAGACTCCGGTCGCGAACCGCGCGAACCAGCACGAGGACCGCCGAGGCACAGACGCGCGGGGTGCGAACCTTCGGCCGCGACTCGCGAGGACCATGCCGAGACACGGGCGCGCGCGGACGCGAGACTCCGGTCGCGGACCACGCCGAGACACGGGCGCGCGCGGGCGCGAAACTCCGGTCGCGGACCACGCCGAGACACGGGCGCGAGACACGGGCGCGCGCACCACGCCGAGACCGAGACACGGGCGCGCGGGGCGCGAATCCTCGGCCGCGAGCCCGGCTCGCGGTCCGCGAAGGATTTCGCGCGACCCGCGAAGGCCCTGCAAGTGGCATTTTATTTTGTTTTATTTTTTTGTTAATTTTTAAAGTATAAATAGAACTTATCCTCATTGTTTGAGGGATCGGATTTTTACAGAGGAAACTCCATTTTCCTTCACTTTTCTTTCCATTTTGATCTTGGAATTCACTATGGTTTGTTGTATTAATTATGGTTATGATTATATAGTTATGGTTGTAGGCTAAACCCCATCTTGGGTATGTGAGATTAATCCTCTTGTTATGGTTTGAGAACATGGTTTATGAAGCTTAGGAATGGATGATTTGTCATTGAATGATCATAAATTATATGTGTATTTGATGCTTGAAATGGTTAGGAATGATTTCCTAGGTATAGATATGTGTTGGATATGTGTTAGACATTGCCTTTCCATGGTTGAAATGCTATCATTTCTTCTATGTAAAAGTAGTGAATTAGGAATCAAATATATGTTGTTATCAATTGTATTTGTTCTTGAGATCATTCATTAGCATTATATTTATGTCACTTGTGTTATCACATTGCATGGGTAAGGTGGGAAAACATCCAATTTGAATTAGTATTGGCCAATTTGTCTATTTGCTATCATATAGATAAATTGCCAATGAGAGTTGTGAAAATGCTTTCATGATTCACAACTAGAATAGAGATGGTTTCTCATTAAAAACAATCACCATTCTCAAAGTATCATAACTAGGTTTGAGGAAAAATCCATAACAAGAAGATACAAATCTCATGTACCCAAGTTTCTCATTCTCATTAGTTAATCTTTTAGTTAAATCTTTAGATGCTAAACTAGTTGTAATTCTAAGGTTCTAGTAGTTTTACTTAGTAGTGTCTTAAACAAAACTCAACTCAAACCCCCCCCTTGTTTACATTGCTTTTATATATGTATATGTATATATATTCTACAAGATATACATAGAAATAACCTTTTCCCTGTGGAACGAACCTTACTTGCCATTGTACACTTAATAGTGTGGAAAAGTAGTAAGTGATCTAAAAATTGTATATTTGAGAGGTACGGCGACGACCTCCCAAATTTTGGCGCCGCTGCCGGGGAGCAGGTCCAATGCCTTTGGACCATGTGCTGGGGACCAGAACACCCTTGTTGGGTGGACCTTTTTGTGCAGAAATGTCTGGAGGCCTCTGAGAAGACCAAGGGAAAGATACCACAGGGGGGTATGATTTCACTTCTGGCAGCTTATCTGAACATCCACATACCTCCAGACATTCAGGCAATAGGCAAGACAGCTGAGAGAGCTCACCAGTTTTACTCCATTGCTTCTTTGGAGTTCACTAATGTTTTGGCCATGCACAAATATCCTCCACCTAGATTCATTTGGCTAGTAGCCAAGAATCAGCACATGTACCTGCCGAATCCAGAGGCTGTACAACTGACTGGGCGCACCCGCATAGAGGATCTCACCTTGCCAACCCAGATCACAGTTCCTGCACCTACCATTGCCCTTGCCAGGCTAGAGGCACCTCCGGAGCATGGAGAGCAGTATGTTCCTCCACATCAGGATCCTCAGTATGTCACTCAGCAGCAATTCCAGGAGTTCACGCAGAGGCATGACGCGTTTACTCAGAGGTATGAGGACGACATGAAGGTGATGTTCGCCATGATGGCATCCATGCACCCACATGGACCAGGGGCTTTTGACTATGAGGGTCATCGCAGATCGCGAGCTCAGCGCCGTCGCGATGGTTCCGGCCCCTCGCAGTGAGTATATCCTACACCCTTTCCTTTCACTATGGTTTTCATTCATATATTTAAACATTGAGGGCAATGTTTAGACTAAGTGTGGGGGAGAGGTATAGGACTTTTGTTGAGTAGAATTTGATAATGGCACCGAGAAAAAGGTCTCGCCGAGGGGAAGCCTCTAGTTCCCATGAACCTGTGATTCCCGAATCACCCCCTCGCCAACCTAGCCCTCCCCCTGCAGAAAACCTGCCTCCTATAGATCTTATGGGACTGCAAGGTTTAGATGAGGATGCCCAACAACGGTGGAGAAAGTTGATTGGGAATGGGAAGCGAACAATCATGGAGACGAAGTTCTTGTCCTCTGAGCTACTTCAGGAGCTGGGTTTGCAGCAACCAGTTCTATTTTTATTGGATCGCGTTGGCATGAGAGGATTCATTGATCGGTCGGCACCGACCTATACCCGCTATACATTTGAGTTCTTATCCACTCTAGCCAAGCACTATGACGAGGACCATGACATGCATTACATCACCTTCAGGTTGAATGATGTGGACCGCCGGATGACCTATGATGAGATCCAAGATGCTTTTGGGTTCCAATATGCAGGGGGATACAAGAATCCAAAAGAAGCTAACCCGGACGGATTTGATCTAACTTACTTTTGGAATTGCTTGTCTGGATTTCCCAACATCACAGGCACTACGAAGAATAACCACATCATACATCCAGCTGTTCGTATGGTGCACAAGCTCCTAGTGATGACGATCTTCTGCCAAGGAGAGTTGACGCACATTACTAGGGAGCAGGTCCAATGCCTTTGGACCATGTGCTGGGGACCAGAACACCCTTGTTGGGTGGACCTTTTTGTGCAGAAATGTCTGGAGGCCTCTGAGAAGACCAAGGGAAAGATACCACAGGGGGGTATGATTTCACTTCTGGCAGCTTATCTGAACATCCACATACCTCCAGACATTCAGGCAATAGGCAAGACAGCTGAGAGAGCTCACCAGTTTTACTCCATTGCTTCTTTGGAGTTCACTAATGTTTTGGCCATGCACAAATATCCTCCACCTAGATTCATTTGGCTAGTAGCCAAGAATCAGCACATGTACCTGCCGAATCCAGAGGCTGTACAACTGACTGGGCGCACCCGCATAGAGGATCTCACCTTGCCAACCCAGATCACAGTTCCTGCACCTACCATTGCCCTTGCCAGGCTAGAGGCACCTCCGGAGCATGGAGAGCAGTATGTTCCTCCACATCAGGATCCTCAGTATGTCACTCAGCAGCAATTCCAGGAGTTCACGCAGAGGCATGACGCGTTTACTCAGAGGTATGAGGACGACATGGAGGTGATGTTCGCCATGATGGCATCCATGCACCCACATGGACCAGGGGCTTTTGACTATGAGGGTCATCGCAGATCGCGAGCTCAGCGCCGTCGCGATGGTTCCGGCCCCTCGCAGTGAGTATATCCTACACCCTTTCCTTTCACTATGGTTTTCATTCATATATTTAAACATTGAGGGCAATGTTTAGACTAAGTGTGGGGGAGAGGTATAGGACTTTTGTTGCTGCTTTTGTTGCTTTTTTTTTTGCTGCTATTTTACTACTGTATTTTTTCTAAAAAAAAAAAAAAAAAAAAGCCCGGATGGTTCCAAACATACGAGAGAATCAGGCAAAAATGAGAGGCAAAAAAAAAAAAAAAAAAAATTCTCTTGTTTAAATATGTAAGCTCTCAAATGTTATGTGCTTAATTATTTAGAATATACACTTGGATCTTAATCGTTCTTTCTCGAGGACGAGAAAGGTTCAAGTGTGGGGGATTTTGATAGCCCCTAGATATACTCTTATTTTGTAGCATTTGAGAGCTGTTTTAGATAGTATTTTGTGTAATTATATTAGACTTTTGGACCGAATCATTCATAGTGGTTTGAAATTGAAGACGTGCATTTCGATCTTGAATTGCACTTGCGATGGATTTGAATGATTTGAAGACCTTCTATGACCGTCCTGACCGCGTTTGATACATTGAAGAACCGGTCGTAGAAGTGGCGTGAAGGCACACTCTCGCGGGCCGCGAACCCTAGGTCGCGAACCGCGAGGGTGTGTGTTGCTGTTTTGACCATGCCGAGTTTCGCGAGCCGCGAGGACCAGACGCGAACCGCGAGAGCCAGACGCGCGCGGGGCGCGAGACTCCGGTCGCGAACCGCGCGAACCAGCACGAGGACCGCCGAGGCACAGACGCGCGGGGTGCGAACCTTCGGCCGCGACTCGCGAGGACCATGCCGAGACACGGGCGCGCGCGGACGCGAGACTCCGGTCGCGGACCACGCCGAGACACGGGCGCGCGCGGGCGCGAAACTCCGGTCGCGGACCACGCCGAGACACGGGCGCGCGCACCACGCCGAGACCGAGACACGGGCGCGCGGGGCGCGAATCCTCGGCCGCGAGCCCGGCTCGCGGTCCGCGAAGGATTTCGCGCGACCCGCGAAGGCCCTGCAAGTGGCATTTTATTTTGTTTTATTTTTTTGTTAATTTTTAAAGTATAAATAGAACTTATCCTCATTGTTTGAGGGATCGGATTTTTACAGAGGAAACTCCATTTTCCTTCACTTTTCTTTCCATTTTGATCTTGGAATTCACTATGGTTTGTTGTATTAATTATGGTTATGATTATATAGTTATGGTTGTAGGCTAAACCCCATCTTGGGTATGTGAGATTAATCCTCTTGTTATGGTTTGAGAACATGGTTTATGAAGCTTAGGAATGGATGATTTGTCATTGAATGATCATAAATTATATGTGTATTTGATGCTTGAAATGGTTAGGAATGATTTCCTAGGTATAGATATGTGTTGGATATGTGTTAGACATTGCCTTTCCATGGTTGAAATGCTATCATTTCTTCTATGTAAAAGTAGTGAATTAGGAATCAAATATATGTTGTTATCAATTGTATTTGTTCTTGAGATCATTCATTAGCATTATATTTATGTCACTTGTGTTATCACATTGCATGGGTAAGGTGGGAAAACATCCAATTTGAATTAGTATTGGCCAATTTGTCTATTTGCTATCATATAGATAAATTGCCAATGAGAGTTGTGAAAATGCTTTCATGATTCACAACTAGAATAGAGATGGTTTCTCATTAAAAACAATCACCATTCTCAAAGTATCATAACTAGGTTTGAGGAAAAATCCATAACAAGAAGATACAAATCTCATGTACCCAAGTTTCTCATTCTCATTAGTTAATCTTTTAGTTAAATCTTTAGATGCTAAACTAGTTGTAATTCTAAGGTTCTAGTAGTTTTACTTAGTAGTGTCTTAAACAAAACTCAACTCAAACCCCCCCCCTTGTTTACATTGCTTTTATATATGTATATGTATATATATTCTACAAGATATACATAGAAATAACCTTTTCCCTGTGGAACGAACCTTACTTGCCATTGTACACTTAATAGTGTGGAAAAGTAGTAAGTGATCTAAAAATTGTATATTTGAGAGGTACGGCGACGACCTCCCAAATTTTGGCGCCGCTGCCGGGGAGCAGGTCCAATGCCTTTGGACCATGTGCTGGGGACCAGAACACCCTTGTTGGGTGGACCTTTTTGTGCAGAAATGTCTGGAGGCCTCTGAGAAGACCAAGGGAAAGATACCACAGGGGGGTATGATTTCACTTCTGGCAGCTTATCTGAACATCCACATACCTCCAGACATTCAGGCAATAGGCAAGACAGCTGAGAGAGCTCACCAGTTTTACTCCATTGCTTCTTTGGAGTTCACTAATGTTTTGGCCATGCACAAATATCCTCCACCTAGATTCATTTGGCTAGTAGCCAAGAATCAGCACATGTACCTGCCGAATCCAGAGGCTGTACAACTGACTGGGCGCACCCGCATAGAGGATCTCACCTTGCCAACCCAGATCACAGTTCCTGCACCTACCATTGCCCTTGCCAGGCTAGAGGCACCTCCGGAGCATGGAGAGCAGTATGTTCCTCCACATCAGGATCCTCAGTATGTCACTCAGCAGCAATTCCAGGAGTTCACGCAGAGGCATGACGCGTTTACTCAGAGGTATGAGGACGACATGAAGGTGATGTTCGCCATGATGGCATCCATGCACCCACATGGACCAGGGGCTTTTGACTATGAGGGTCATCGCAGATCGCGAGCTCAGCGCCGTCGCGATGGTTCCGGCCCCTCGCAGTGAGTATATCCTACACCCTTTCCTTTCACTATGGTTTTCATTCATATATTTAAACATTGAGGGCAATGTTTAGACTAAGTGTGGGGGAGAGGTATAGGACTTTTGTTGAGTAGAATTTGATAATGGCACCGAGAAAAAGGTCTCGCCGAGGGGAAGCCTCTAGTTCCCATGAACCTGTGATTCCCGAATCACCCCCTCGCCAACCTAGCCCTCCCCCTGCAGAAAACCTGCCTCCTATAGATCTTATGGGACTGCAAGGTTTAGATGAGGATGCCCAACAACGGTGGAGAAAGTTGATTGGGAATGGGAAGCGAACAATCATGGAGACGAAGTTCTTGTCCTCTGAGCTACTTCAGGAGCTGGGTTTGCAGCAACCAGTTCTATTTTTATTGGATCGCGTTGGCATGAGAGGATTCATTGATCGGTCGGCACCGACCTATACCCGCTATACATTTGAGTTCTTATCCACTCTAGCCAAGCACTATGACGAGGACCATGACATGCATTACATCACCTTCAGGTTGAATGATGTGGACCGCCGGATGACCTATGATGAGATCCAAGATGCTTTTGGGTTCCAATATGCAGGGGGATACAAGAATCCAAAAGAAGCTAACCCGGACGGATTTGATCTAACTTACTTTTGGAATTGCTTGTCTGGATTTCCCAACATCACAGGCACTACGAAGAATAACCACATCATACATCCAGCTGTTCGTATGGTGCACAAGCTCCTAGTGATGACGATCTTCTGCCAAGGAGAGTTGACGCACATTACTAGGGAGCAGGTCCAATGCCTTTGGACCATGTGCTGGGGACCAGAACACCCTTGTTGGGTGGACCTTTTTGTGCAGAAATGTCTGGAGGCCTCTGAGAAGACCAAGGGAAAGATACCACAGGGGGGTATGATTTCACTTCTGGCAGCTTATCTGAACATCCACATACCTCCAGACATTCAGGCAATAGGCAAGACAGCTGAGAGAGCTCACCAGTTTTACTCCATTGCTTCTTTGGAGTTCACTAATGTTTTGGCCATGCACAAATATCCTCCACCTAGATTCATTTGGCTAGTAGCCAAGAATCAGCACATGTACCTGCCGAATCCAGAGGCTGTACAACTGACTGGGCGCACCCGCATAGAGGATCTCACCTTGCCAACCCAGATCACAGTTCCTGCACCTACCATTGCCCTTGCCAGGCTAGAGGCACCTCCGGAGCATGGAGAGCAGTATGTTCCTCCACATCAGGATCCTCAGTATGTCACTCAGCAGCAATTCCAGGAGTTCACGCAGAGGCATGACGCGTTTACTCAGAGGTATGAGGACGACATGGAGGTGATGTTCGCCATGATGGCATCCATGCACCCACATGGACCAGGGGCTTTTGACTATGAGGGTCATCGCAGATCGCGAGCTCAGCGCCGTCGCGATGGTTCCGGCCCCTCGCAGTGAGTATATCCTACACCCTTTCCTTTCACTATGGTTTTCATTCATATATTTAAACATTGAGGGCAATGTTTAGACTAAGTGTGGGGGAGAGGTATAGGACTTTTGTTGCTGCTTTTGTTGCTTTTTTTTTTGCTGCTATTTTACTACTGTATTTTTTCTAAAAAAAAAAAAAAAAAAAAGCCCGGATGGTTCCAAACATACGAGAGAATCAGGCAAAAATGAGAGGCAAAAAAAAAAAAAAAAAAAATTCTCTTGTTTAAATATGTAAGCTCTCAAATGTTATGTGCTTAATTATTTAGAATATACACTTGGATCTTAATCGTTCTTTCTCGAGGACGAGAAAGGTTCAAGTGTGGGGGATTTTGATAGCCCCTAGATATACTCTTATTTTGTAGCATTTGAGAGCTGTTTTAGATAGTATTTTGTGTAATTATATTAGACTTTTGGACCGAATCATTCATAGTGGTTTGAAATTGAAGACGTGCATTTCGATCTTGAATTGCACTTGCGATGGATTTGAATGATTTGAAGACCTTCTATGACCGTCCTGACCGCGTTTGATACATTGAAGAACCGGTCGTAGAAGTGGCGTGAAGGCACACTCTCGCGGGCCGCGAACCCTAGGTCGCGAACCGCGAGGGTGTGTGTTGCTGTTTTGACCATGCCGAGTTTCGCGAGCCGCGAGGACCAGACGCGAACCGCGAGAGCCAGACGCGCGCGGGGCGCGAGACTCCGGTCGCGAACCGCGCGAACCAGCACGAGGACCGCCGAGGCACAGACGCGCGGGGCGCGAACCTTCGGCCGCGACTCGCGAGGACCATGCCGAGACACGGGCGCGCGCGGACGCGAGACTCCGGTCGCGGACCACGCCGAGACACGGGCGCGCGCGGGCGCGAAACTCCGGTCGCGGACCACGCCGAGACACGGGCGCGCGCACCACGCCGAGACCGAGACACGGGCGCGCGGGGCGCGAATCCTCGGCCGCGAGCCCGGCTCGCGGTCCGCGAAGGATTTCGCGCGACCCGCGAAGGCCCTGCAAGTGGCATTTTATTTTGTTTTATTTTTTTGTTAATTTTTAAAGTATAAATAGAACTTATCCTCATTGTTTGAGGGATCGGATTTTTACAGAGGAAACTCCATTTTCCTTCACTTTTCTTTCCATTTTGATCTTGGAATTCACTATGGTTTGTTGTATTAATTATGGTTATGATTATATAGTTATGGTTGTAGGCTAAACCCCATCTTGGGTATGTGAGATTAATCCTCTTGTTATGGTTTGAGAACATGGTTTATGAAGCTTAGGAATGGATGATTTGTCATTGAATGATCATAAATTATATGTGTATTTGATGCTTGAAATGGTTAGGAATGATTTCCTAGGTATAGATATGTGTTGGATATGTGTTAGACATTGCCTTTCCATGGTTGAAATGCTATCATTTCTTCTATGTAAAAGTAGTGAATTAGGAATCAAATATATGTTGTTATCAATTGTATTTGTTCTTGAGATCATTCATTAGCATTATATTTATGTCACTTGTGTTATCACATTGCATGGGTAAGGTGGGAAAACATCCAATTTGAATTAGTATTGGCCAATTTGTCTATTTGCTATCATATAGATAAATTGCCAATGAGAGTTGTGAAAATGCTTTCATGATTCACAACTAGAATAGAGATGGTTTCTCATTAAAAACAATCACCATTCTCAAAGTATCATAACTAGGTTTGAGGAAAAATCCATAACAAGAAGATACAAATCTCATGTACCCAAGTTTCTCATTCTCATTAGTTAATCTTTTAGTTAAATCTTTAGATGCTAAACTAGTTGTAATTCTAAGGTTCTAGTAGTTTTACTTAGTAGTGTCTTAAACAAAACTCAACTCAAACCCCCCCTTGTTTACATTGCTTTTATATATGTATATGTATATATATTCTACAAGATATACATAGAAATAACCTTTTCCCTGTGGAACGAACCTTACTTGCCATTGTACACTTAATAGTGTGGAAAGGTAGTAAGTGATCTATAAATTGTATATTTGAGAGGTACGGCGACGACCTCCCACTGGTCAGAAAATAAATTATAACAAGAGTGATCTCTTTGTCTGTAAGCATGCTTCTTCTGCTCAAGTAAATTCAATTAAAAGGACCTTAGATATGAAAATTGGATCCTTTCCTTTTAAGTATTTGGGTGTTCCTATCTATAGAGGCAGAGCACTTAATGTTCACTTCTATCCACTGCTTGAAATTTTTGACAAAAAATTACAAAATTTGAAGAATAGGTGGCTCTCTACTGGTGGTAAGATTACTCTGATTAATTCATGCCTATATTCCATTCCCCAACATATTTGGTCTGTCATAGTGCCTCCTAAACAGATTGTCAGGAAAATTGAGAGGAAACTGAGTACATTCTTCTGGGGTGAATATGACCAGAAACCAAAGAAATCATGGAAGAAATGGAATGACCTTTGTTTTCCTATTTCTCAAAATGGTTTAGGTTTTAGATCTATTCACACCATTATAACAACATGTTCAGTCAAATTATGGTGGAAATTCCAACAAGCTCAGGCTCTGTGGACTCACCTAATTGCATCTTTACCAGTTTCCTCCCAGACCTCCCCAAATTGGAAAAGAATTTGTAAAGTCAATACATGGGCTGAAGCACATTCTAGAGTCATTGTTGGGAAGGGTGATTGTAATTTATGGACTTCTAATTGGCTTGATATTGGTCCTTAATTGACCATTGTGACCCTGCTCTTACTACTCTCCCCATAGATAGCACTGTTGCCAGTTTTATCAATGATAAATCACATTACATGCAACAGCTATCTCCCTTTCTCTCTACTGATACTCTTCTTCTTTTGCAGGAAACACAACTTCAGTCTCACAGAGAGGACAAATTGATTTGGAAATTAGACATAAAGGGCAATTTCTCCTTTAAATCAACATACAAGAAGCTGAGACAACCTATGGGTAATATCTTGTCCATCCATCATCTGTGGAATCCTAGATTAGAGAGGAAAATATCTGTCTTTATGTGGAGATTGATCAATTCTTTTCTTCCATTTGATAATATTTTGAAATCCATGCATATTTGTTTGGCATCTAAATGTTTTCATTGCAATCATGAGGATTCCCTTGATCACTTTTTTAACTCATGTGATTTCAGTCAAAAAATCTGGAAAACTTTCTTTTATGGGAATTTCTGACAGAAATTTCTCTTCTATCTGGGAAAGGTTATCCTTTTACCTAACTTATAATGGTTTAAGTGCTCTGCATAATTTAATTATCAGACTTACTCCATCCATTACCTGTTGGATTCTATGGAAATCTAGGAATAAATGGTTTTATGAAAATATCCCTCCTTCCCCAGTTCATATTCTTAAACAAATAAGGGATCATCTGTATATAATTTTCAGTGCAAAACCATTTTACATCTCTTCTGCAATTGATGCTAATATTGCTAGCCATAGCTTCTTGCCTCTTGGGAAAAGACCACCCAAACCAAAAAAATTTAAAATAGCTTGGACTAAGCCTTTGTCTGGACTTAAATTTAATGTTGATGCAGCTTGGTGTAATATATCTCTCCAAGCTGGTATTAGCACTATCATTAGAGACAACAGGGGAGCTTTTATATCTGGTCATACATCCTTCACCCCTGCTTCCTCTCCTCTTCATGCTGAAATCAAAGCTATTCAATTTACTGTTTCTATAGCTGAAGGTTTTTCTGAAACCATCATTATAGAATCTGATTGTCAAAATGCTATTTCATCTATTCTCAATCCTAGCACTGCACATTGGGAATTTTTTCACATTTCTGATCTTGTCAATCAATGTATCTCAGCATACACTCTACAGTATGTTCATAGGGGAGCAAATTTACCTGCAGATGCAATGGCCAAACTTTGTCTTTTATCTAAACAGGATGCTCTCTTTAATTTTGGATCCCTTCCTAATGCCATTCAAGGAATGCTAAGACTAGATCAAATGAGAACTCCTTCACTAAGAATTTCCAGAATGGATGCTACTAATTGAGTCTGATTTTTTGCAGATAATGAACCTCATTGATGCTATCATCAATGAGGTTTTCCAAATCAACTGGTGAACTTCTCCAGCTGGACAAGCTGGACAAGCTGGACATGAACATCAAAGTTGCACCTGTCTCCTGTGGTGCTATTCTACCCATTTTTAAGGCTTTCCTTGGAATTATGACTGCTCCATAGGCTGACTAGTGTCTCTGTTGCCTCGCGCTTTAGATTCACAAACAAGCAAGTGGACTTACAGTCTTAATTTACAAAAAGCTTTGATATGGTACTTTTTGCTGCATAGAATGAGTTTAGCTAGTTTAAGTATATATTTAGATTAACTCATTCTTTTTGGAAGCTATGCTTAGCTTCAAGTAGAATCCTTTTTTGGATATTCTACTATAACCACTTCCACAGTGGTTTTGTTGTATTCTATACTTTATTACAAGTTTATTTAAAAGGTATAGGGAAGCCAATATATATCCCTCCACCATTGGTGGTTTTAACTAAAAAAAAAAAGATTCTTCATTTCAAAGGAGTAACTTTTGAGAGAATGTAAAGGACAAGCACTAGGTAATTAAAATAACAAAGAGCAATTTGTGCCATTTCATCATTAAACAAACATCAAGTCGTTCAATTTCTGATGTCTGACCTGTTTTGGATTTTGTCATCTTTGATTAAGACCCTCCTTTATTGTCAAGTTACCAGGCATCCGATACAGAATAAAGTTGAGTGCATGAAATCAATAAATTTTGTTGGTTTTTAGAACAATAGTCATCTTTTCAGTTGGCCATAAAACTAGAACATAGAAAAACCAGCATGAGTATTAAGCTCATACTGAAAAACACAAAAAATGTGTTAAGAGTGAATTGAAAAGTGCATAAATGAATTTAAATAACTAATCCGTTTTCAACTAAATTGAATTAAATAAATTATTTTTAATTTCCTTTCATTCTAAAGTTATGATGGGATGATCTAGTTAATTCTCTTATTTTCTTTTGTAAAACAAGATATTTTGGCCGGCTGAAATGAATTTTTTCAAATAATCTTTTTTGAAATAGTTGAGTATGAAATCTCGTGAGGTTGTAGTATATAGCTCAAGGCACATATGGGATGGAGAAGCGATGCGGTTGAAGAGGCTCCAAATTAAATGCCGCCATGCATTGTCTATTTCTCAAGCAGCCATTTATGTCAGTCCTATTCATTCATTATCATGACGATACTCAGGCCCTATTTTCCACTTTCGGTTTCATGTACCTTGTTCTCATCTGTTCTCTACATATTTTTAGTCGGTGATTGATTTCATTTCTGAATTGTTACGTCATACCCTATATTTTACTTATACATGCTCTGAAATAGAGTAAATACGCCCTAAAATGATTATTTTTTTCTATTTTTTAACCAAAATTATTTTATTTTTCAACATCATATTATTTTTAAATATAATTAGATAATAATTAAATTACAGGGCGTGTTTCAGTAAAATACAAACTTGGTATAACAACACATAAGGTGAAATGGCTTTTCAATATTGTTCATCGTTGTTTGCATTATTATATGGTACACATCAGCATGGTATCCCATATTCAATTTGTACCCTTTCAATCATAATAATATGTATTTTTTATATATAAAATTGTGCATATTGCTAATTTAATTGTAATTTTTATATAAATATGGAAATACATAACCCGATATTGAATTAATATTGAATGTTCATCTTTTATCTTGGTTTGCATCTTAGCCACCTAACCGTTACGAATTTGTTAGGAAAGTTAGTTAAATGTATGATTTGGTTAGTTCAAACATAGAATCTATTAATGATTCTATAAGGCATCTAAAATCTAAATATTTAAAGCGTTTAATTGAAACATACCTGAAAAATAGAAATCTTATGTTTTATCTTAATTTATAGATATGCTTAGCATTAATTAAAAAGATCACAATTCAAGTTAAGAGAACATATGTCATTTTTTAGGTAATATTTTAATAGGTATCTTTATCTTATTTTTTACTTTATAATTTAAAATATATTTATTAGTATCAATTTTTTGTAACCTAATATTATTTGAATCAGGGAATAATATTGTGTTACATGAACTTTCTTTATTTGCATTACAATTACTAAAATATTTTGTAGTTCTATAATTGTTTCCTACCAACAACTACCTACATTAATTGAAGGCAATCAAATATAATTGTTATAGAACTAAAAAAAATAAAAAAATTCTATTTTAACCTTTTTGAGAATTTTATAATATTTGTATTCCACTTACCCATTCATAAGACCATGAATTTAAATATTACTAGTTGATGTTTTATATCTCAATGACTTATAACACTTTTATCTTTGCTTTGTCATTAGAAACACATGGTGAATACCTTAAAGAAGCAATAAATGAAATTAACTCAAAGAATAAATGGCATATTTACAGCACACCAAGGTTGAGAATGGGGCTGATGATGGTAACTTAGAGCATAAATAAAATAGGAAAGCAGGAAGCATCACTTTCCAAAACTGGTCTGCCATACTCTGATACAATGCTTTTGCCTAATTGCAACAATTACACAAAAAAGGTTAGGCAATTACCAAGCGACGGTTAGCTAAAAACTTGCACGTGAAATCCTGCCCATAAAAGTAGTGTGTAGCTTCTTCCCTTTCCATGGTCGTTTTTGTTTGTTCGCCTCATTTTTAGTTCGCCATGACTCGGGATACTACCGTCGCCGGAAATGATGACAATTCCGGCGGTAGAGATGGCCGGACGGTCCTCGTCGGAGTGAAGCTGGACGCCCCAAGTCGGGAGCTTCTCACTTGGGCTCTTGTCAAGGTCGCTCAGCCTGGTGATCGTGTCATTGCTCTCCACGTTCTTGACACTAATGGTACTTTTAAACACACTGCCTTCATTTCTGAAGATTTTATCTTTTTGGGAATTCTCTGGGAGCCCTTTTGGGATTTTTAAAAAAAAAAAAAAACTGGAGTGTTTAAGTTTGGTTGTAATTTTGATGCAGAAACGGTGGATCGTGAGGGGAAATCGTCTCTGCTGTCTCTTGTGAAAGCTTTTGACTCTGTTCTTGCAGTTTATGAGGGCTTCTGCAACCTCAGACAGGTTGAATTACTTTCCTTTGTTAATATTTTTTGTTTGAGAACTGTCGGTGGCATCCACCCCTTTGGCTTTTTGGGGGATTTTTGTGCTTGTGACCACTTTCATGTGTTGAGATATACTAGGAAATTAGAAATGGCTGCAGAATATAAGGATTGTTTGTTGAAATAATGTAGGTGGATCTCAAACTGAAAATATGTAGAGGTTCATCCACTAGAAAGATTTTGGTCCGTGAAGCGCAGACTTACTTTGCAACTGAGCTTATACTTGGGACATCTAAGACTCATCATACCATCAGGTCATCAGCTTCTGTTGCTAAATACTGTGCCAGGAAATTGGCAAAGGAGTGCTCAACTTTAGCTGTGAATAATGGCAAGGTTGTCTTTCATAAGGAAGCCGTGTCTTCTTCCCGTTTTAGCATAAGAGGTTAGAAATAGTGTTAAAGTTAATTGCTTTCTTGAGGGGTTTGTGTCTGTTATGCGAAAGTTTCAATTTTTTATAGTGTGTGTTCTCTCTGGCTGCAGAACTTGAGCATCACCATAGGAATGGTCTACTTAGTGCGATTCAGAGGTCTTTGACTAAAAATGTGAAAACTATCTCTGATGGTAATGTTAAGGGGCTTGCAACATCTCAACCCGCTAATTCTGGGAATGCTGCTTCTGGCTGTCCAGATATTGCCCTGAAACAACTTTGTTCTGTTTGCTCGGTTGGTTCTGCATTGAAAAATGAAAAGTGTGCACAACTAACAGAAGAATCTTCCGACAATGGCAGCATTGATACCTCAATGGCTGTTGTGCCAGTAAAGAAGACGGAGGTTGCTTCTAGTTCTGTTTCATTGATTAAGGATTTGCCTGAAGCTGTACCTGGTTGGCCACTTCTTCAGCGTACTATATTGTCAAATAAGCTAGCTGCTGACAACTCTTCAGTTCGAAAGATCTCTGTGGTTCAGTGGGCACTGCGCTTGCCCAGTCGGCAGTTTTTGTCCATTGAATCTGGTGATTGTGATGACAACCGATCAACTAAAATAGATGACGAATCTGGTGCCATTGTTCCTGCTGGTGGTGATTCTATGCATCAGCCGGATTCTCCACACAGAATCTCTAATGCCTTACCAAAGGCATTGGAAGGTCTTCATGAAAAATACTCTGCAACGTGTCGGTTATTTACATACAAGGAACTTCGGTCTGCAACATCAAATTTTAAACCTGGTATGTACTTCTGAGGCTCTGACTTCCACCACTTTCTGCTGATCTTGTTAAATGTTTAATCACTCAACTTATGCATATCTGTCTTTTGGATCCCTAGATAATATGGTTGGTAAAGGTGGCAGCAGCAGGGTTTATCGAGGTTGTCTGCCAGACGGCAAGGAGCTTGCTGTAAAGATCTTGAAAGCATCTGATGATGCTTTGACAGAATTTCTTCTAGAAATTGAGATTATAACAGCCTTGAATCACCAAAATATCATCTCTCTTTTTGGTTTCTGTTTTGAGGACAATCAACTTCTGTTGGTCTATGATTTCCTTTCAAGAGGAAGCCTCGAAGACAATCTTAATGGTATTCACTTTGTTTATATTTTCCAGTTTAGGCCTCTTCATTTGAGTGTAGATTTCATTGTTCTAAATGTAGTTATTTCCTTATTGGAAATCACACATCAGGTATCAAGAAGGATCCACTTTCATTTGGTTGGAAACATAGATATAGGGTGGCTGTTGGTGTTGCTGAGGCATTGGAATATCTTCATAATAGAGAGGATCAGCCCGTCATTCACAGGGATGTGAAATCGTCAAATATACTACTCGCTGATGATTTTGAACCACAGGTATAATTGTAATTCTATCCAGATGTTGAATTCAGTTTCATATCACATATATCTCACATTTGTTCGATACTGAACCAGCTCTCTGACTTTGGACTGGCAAAATGGGCTTCAACCACCTCATCTCATACAACATGCACTGATGTTGCTGGAACTTTTGGGTGTGTGAATGATAATTGCTTCTATTTTTTATTTTTATATAGTGAAATTGCTACTAAGCTGTAGACACTGTACATTTTGTGTATTGTGAAAGAAGTTATCTATCCATTTGATGAAAGTAAAGTCTCTGAAGGAACCTTTGTGAATGTTGTCCAACTGCAGAAGAAGAATGTATCAAAAGATGAAAACCTAGATAGTTATTTTCTTCTCAATTTGCTATTTTGCTAATGCTTATCTTTCTAATGTTTCTGTATGGCAGTTACTTGGCTCCGGAATATTTTATGTATGGGAAAGTCAATGAGAAGATTGATGTTTATGCATTTGGCGTAGTCCTCCTTGAGCTTCTTTCTGGAAGGAAGCCCATTAGCAATGACTATCCAAAGGGTCAAGAAAGCATTGTTTTGTGGGTATGTTCTTGCCCATTCTGATTTACCGATGCACATTTTCTCTGATCTTGAATGATATTAATTGTTTCAATCCACTAACTTTCAGGCAAAACCAATTTTAAACTCTGGAAAGTTCACACAACTGCTTGATCCGAGTTTGGGTGGTAACTATGACGCTGATGAATTGGAGAGAGTGGTTTTAGCTTCATCACTATGTATCAGACGTGCTCCAAGAGCCAGACCTCAAATGAGCCGCGTACGTATATTCTAACTGTTGCCTTGAATTGCAACTTACTACCCATTTAGGCAAAATATTTTGCTCTTTCTATTTTGAACCAATGAAAACGATACTGATAAACACACTACTGTCGTCCTTTATCCTCCTGATTACTTTTGCTACATGTTGCTATGTGTGTACCTTTGTTATTTGATGATGTAAGGAGTTACACTGATAGAGCGTGGCTACCTCTATAGCTCTGACAAAGTACAGTTAGTTGGGCATAAAGCTTTCATTTCCTTCTGAAATGCAAAGAATGTTATTATCAGTCTTTGAATCGTGAATGTGGTATGAGCAGTGGCTCTTCATTTGTTGCATTGTGGTTATTAGAAAATATCACCTTCATCTGCTGTCTCTTTAAGTCTATAGCAGCTGATCCTCTCAGTACAGAGCCAGTGATCATTCATTTGTTATTTGTTAGTAATTTCCAGTTCAGTTGTTCAAGGCATGAGCTTGAATATAACTTTAAGAATACTCAAAATTAGATGAGTCAAATCCTCGACAGTTTTGGTTTAAAATGTGTGTTGTTTCCTTTCCCTGATTACAACAAGGAATGTTTGATCTCATTCTTGAACCTTCTTAAAATTTGCCTGATCCCAACATTGATCATAAATTTTATAACAAGGAATCTCAATCTCATTATCTTCCTTAAATTTTTCTTGATTCTCAGTGTATTTACTTTTGTCTGCTTAATGTGAATGTTTGTTTGCCGTTCTATAGGCTCACATCACATGCATACCCTTAAATCATCCTTTGTGTTGCAGATTGTAAAGCTCCTTCAGGGAGATGTTGAGGTGACCAAGTGGGCAAGGCTACAAGTAAATGCTGCAGAAGGGATCAGTGTTGTTACTATTTTGGAAGGAGGTGATGCTGCAGATGAAGACACTTTCTCACAGTCGAATCTCCAATCCCATCTGAACCTCGCACTGCTTGGCGTGGAGGACTCCCTCTCGAGCATCGATCAAAGCATCTCACTGGAAGACTATTTACAAGGAAGGTGGAGTAGGTCATCAAGCTTCGACTAACAAATGGGCACGGCCCGATTCTTTCTGTACATTGTGCTTAGTGGTATTGGATGTGAGGTAGTTTGCTGGTGTGCCCTCCTCCTAACCATTGAAATGTAGAAAGTTTGATGTGGAATCTGAGTGATGAACTGGACCTGCTTTGATTGCTCATCGTAATTGTACACGAATGAGTATTTTTAAAAATGGTGGTTCTCTCTCCGTGCTTAATTAAATGTGCTGAAAGGTTCAAGAAATAGTTGCAAACTCTAGAGAAAACCTTTGAATAATACACCCTCCAATTCTCTAATAATGGCTTACTTTTTTGAAACATTTTTTAAGAAAAGTTTAGCATCAAATTACACATAATATATATATATATATATGTAATAATATCATCACTTGAGATACTTTTGAAATTTAGGTGTCATAGAGATTCGGAATATGTCTCACACGACACACGATAATATAAATGTATATATATTATGCTTAATATAACGCTAAACTTTCCTTAAAAAATGCTGAAAAAAAGTAGACCATTATTAGTTAATACTGGAATTTGTTCCTTTTCGGATATAAAAAAACAAATAAATTCAACATACCATCCAAAAATATATTATTTTCACATTTTTAAGCTCAAAACATTTTTCCATTGCGTTTTGATTAATCACCGATTCACCGTGTTTTGATCCCACAAATTCATTCATCCATTTCGACCAAAACCTCAAAGTCAACTATATCAATGATATTTTTTGGAGAACTATATCGATATTTGATCACTAATATCTTAAGTGTAAAATAACCGTTTCCTCCATTTTTGAGCCAAGCTTTCTACTCTTTGAACAGCATGCAGGGGCAGATGTACGTGGTAACGCGGGGTGCACGTGCATCCCGAAATTTATCTTCTTCTTTTTTTATTTTAAATTTTACTAGCGTAATTTAAAATCTTAAAAATGGGTGCACCTCTTTTTCAAGTTGTTTTCTTAATTACTTTTCCAAATTTTACAATCTAATTTAATTGTTTACATTAATCCAACCTTTTTATTAATTTTACTTCGTCTAATTTTTGAAAATCTAAATTGACTCTTGCAAAGCTATATCCTCTGCAAAAAAAAACTAAAAAATATTATTATTTGCTGAAAATGATTAAAGAATTTGAATTGTACTAGAAACTTGATTTAATATGGTTGTTGAAGTGAAGTATTCATTATTTGATTACTAAATATTATAATAACACTGTTTGTTATTTTTGAAGGTTAAAAAGTAGTATAGAAATTAATTATATACATATTACTGTCAAGTAGTAATATTGGTACAAGTATGGAATAATTTTCGGCAATTTTTGGTTGAAAAGGTTTGATCAGCTCTTAACATTATTTTAATTTTGGCATTTTATTTTCCAATGAGGAAGAGGCGTAATTTGGGTTTTATTTGGTTTTAGAGATACCTCTGTGATTGTAATTCAATTTCAAAAGTATATCCCAATGAGTGAATATTAGATATTTTGATATATGTTAACGATATGTATAATTTTGATGGTACGATACACTAAGGCCCTGTTTGCTAGAGATTATTTCCACCATGTACTGAACTGAACTGAACTGAACTGAACTGAACTGAACTGAACTGAACTGAACTGAATTGAACTGAACTGAACTGAACTGAACTGAAGTAAAATTGATGTATTGAAAAATGGAATCAGCATAACTGAATTAACCTGAATTTCATCAATTACATTTTCACTGAACTTAACTGAACTGAACTGAATTGAACTGAACTGAATTGAACTGAACTGAACTGATCTACAGATAAGCTCTAGTAAACAGGGCCTAATAGTGATCTAAAAATATTTGTATCATATACTCATTAGAAATTTGGTGCACCAAAATCCTAGATCCGCCACTGACTGCATGTATTATATTCTGCGCAGAGCAGCACGAGGCCATAGATTATTCCACTAACTCACTTGTTGGTGTTTTTTGGAAACACAAGTATTTAAGTATATTTGGATTCGAGTATTGTGAATTTGGGACGTTAAAACAATTTTGTGGTGCGGGGTGCACACTTGTAATTACTGTTCTACGAACTTACTGAATAATGGTGCACGAAACGTTGTGTTTTTCCAGACATTAACATGTGGTCACATGTTGTTACGTTTGGTTATTGTTGGTTACGTACTTATGTTTACTGCAAATACGTACGGTTTATGTTTATGTTATTTGTCCTATAAATACAGACAAAAGAAACATAGCAATAAACACCTCTTTACCACAGAAAAAATCACTCGTGATCTGTCAGAGAATTCATAAAATCAATATTCAGAAGTATTGTTTTATCTCTGTAGGGATTTCGTGTAACTCAGAGTTTGATAGGGTCGAAATACTCTTTAAGGAAAATGTGTTCATGACTCACGGTTTGAATCGTCTGTCCCCAAATCCCTGTCCCATTCCTGTCCTCATTACCAAAACGGCAGTCGTTTTCCTTTTTTTTTTTTCTTCTATTTTTCCATTATTTTCCATTTTTTCCCACCTTTTATTATTGTGACTAATTATGATCCCAAAACCCCAAGCCGAGCCGAATCAATAAATCAGACTTTCGGTACTTTCCTCTTTCCAGTTATCATCATCTACTGATTTTCGAAACCTTCTGTTTATCATCATCGACTGATTTCTTCCACTGATTTGTTGTTGCTTTCGTGTGGTAATTTCCGAAGACGAAGCCGAGTCGCATTTTCTGTCTCCGTCGATCGCTTTTACGTTTTCGCTGCCGTCGCCATCAATCCTATGTTTTCTCCGATTCCTTCAATCCGAAGGTGAGTGATTGATTTCGGTTTAGGTTCTCACTACTTTTTCAATTAGGTTTTAATCAATTTTTTGGGCGTATTCTTATTGATATGAGCTATCCATCATTGTTTCTAAATTCTTTATTGGAATTCGACAATGCCATCCTAGGATATAACACTGGCTGTTTATGTCTGAGTTTGTGACAGTTAGGCTTTCAGATCCAATCGTGCAGAGAATGTTATAGTGGCTAGCTGATTTATCCTTATGTGTTGCATTCTTGGCTCTCTTTATGCCTAGTTTTCTACTCCTAATGTGACTGACTGCAGTGGATCTAATTATTGTGCAGTGGACATATATGAGAAACAAGCTAAGTGTGTTGCTACATTTTTCTCGACCTTGCAGGTAAGTGTTTGTCAACTTGGTCTTGCCACTTCTGCTGGATTTTTTGTGCATAATTGCAGCAGAGCTACAGACTACAAAAACAAAGCAACAAACAACTACCGAAGTAGGGCCATCTATAGAATAGAAAAATGAAAGCATATTCTATTTAGTTTTGAGTTTGATGAAATTCTTGTTCTCTGCTGGAAAATATTTCTCCACGCTTTGATATATTAGTGAGATGTAGATTCTTCAATATATAAAACTTTTTCAGGCTGACTTCTCCCATGGATGGTTTGAAACTAGTTTTAATAGACACTTGATGCAAAATTTGAACCTGATCATTGTTTACTTCTTTTATCCAACAATTTCATAACTCCACACACAAATCAATCCCTTTTGAAAAACCAGTACACACAGATCATAACTCCATACATCAGAAACCACAAGTAGAGAATCTCGTGTAACTGTAACCAGCCCAACAATTTCAAAATAAGTTTAATGATAATTCTTCATCAAGTGCACCTAATCTTTCTATTTCCTAATATTATATTTACAAACCATTCCTCCCGGACATGGAATTGGACAACGACACATTTCTGTAACTGTTTCTGAGTTCGCTTGGGAGTTGAATGTAGTACTTTGGCCCCGTTTGGTGACAAGAGTTTTGGAGAGCGTTTAACTTTTTTGGTTAAATATGGATAGTTGACTGGTCAATCAGCTCTTTCAAGTGTTTGGTAAGAAGAGTTTTCAAATTAGCTTTTTTGGTGAAACCTCTGATTTCTGAAACGCTAGAAAAGAGCAGCGTTTGTAAAAAGTTAATCAAAGAAATATCTTTTTTATCCTTATCCCTCACAAATTTGCTTTCTTAATTAATCGAATTCCTTTAAAAAAAAATTTATATACGTACACAATTTGTAAAATTAAAGTACGTATATTTGCTTTCTTTAAAAAAAATACGCATTTTTGCGTGCGTACGTGCATTTGAGATTTAAAAAAATAATATTTTTAATTTATTTTTAAAGTATTACACATATTAAAATTAAAATGACACCAAAATAAAAAGTTCAAGTATTTTAATTCTAAATTTTAAAAAATAAATAAATGTAGATATATTAATAAAGAATAATAATTCAAATAATAACCGAAATATATATTCTAAACATATGTCATTGTGAAAATTTCAACCATTTTAATCTAAACATTTATTTTTTAAAATAAATGTAAGTATATTAATAATGAATAATATTTCAAATAAAATTAAAATAGATAAACATATTAGTAATAAAAATACTTTTTGATATTTTAAAACAAGTAATACACACTACATAAAAATAACTTATACTAATGTCTATTTCAGTCATTTAACAAAACAAAACAACTAACAGCTAATTGTTATTCACCAAACACTTAAATACAAACAGCTAGTCAAACCGCTAGTCAAAACAGCTAATAGAATCCGCTAACAGTTAACAGCTAACAGCTGATAGCCAAACGAGGCCTTTGTTGTGAGCCAAACACCATCCTTTCCCCCATACCTTCAACTTGTCCCTATCATCATACAACAAAGTTATATCCAAAACACTTAAAAAATCCACAACAACATTTGCAGACGATACTAGAGAACTTAATTAAGTACCGTATTCGAATTTCTCAAATGCATCATTGTTGGAGTACTTTGAAAGAAACCCCATTCACTTAAATTGGCTGATACAACCTGAAAGCAAAAAATAAAATAAGGAACCTAACTATCTAAAAAGAGTTCATTAAATATCTGAAATCAAATTCTATAACATACCGGACCATATGTCGGAGTAAAATAATGTGGTTGATGAGATGGAATCACAGAAAAACCATCCAATGAAGTATTAGCCTGCCACAGTTGATTTGTATAATAGAGAATAAATTATCACTAACTCAATATGAAACCTCAACAAAAGTATATGACAAACTATATGCTAAAGTTTAGGACAAACCTCAATTGGTCTTGCTTGATATGAATCTTGAAATATAACAGATGAATCTTGGAATTGACTTTCATTACCCTACTTAACATAAACATACATACAATTATTATAATGTAACTAAGGAGTATAAATGAACCAAGCCTTACACTGCATCAAAATAAAAAATTTCTAAAAAGAAAAAAAAATATTCAAATCTCATTCATCAATGGAGTTGTGGCAGTGGCAGTAGCATTGGAGGTAGCCTTGGGGTTTTTTGACGTTTGACCTGTTTTGGATGTATTTCTCTTCTTTTTTACAGCTCTCTCTAAAGCACTCATAAATCTCTTACCTCCCTCAGGTT
Source organism: Cruciata laevipes (assembly GCA_963678965.1). Taxonomy (NCBI): domain Eukaryota; kingdom Viridiplantae; phylum Streptophyta; class Magnoliopsida; order Gentianales; family Rubiaceae; genus Cruciata; species Cruciata laevipes. Next base: position 13,380,092 of record OY787639.1, read on the forward strand.
TCTTCTTCATTTTGATCCCTTTTACTCTAATAGTGTTGTTGTGATCTCCATCTCCACGTCCCTCTCCATTAACACTTGAATGTTGAACCGTCTCCTCAACCGATGATTTTCCGCTTGTTTGTTGTCCTCTAGATTTATTATCCCGCAATTTGATATCAATATCTGCTAGCAACTTCAAAACACCATCCTTCGCAATATTGTAAGTATCTTCACTCTCTGCAGCTTTCGTTACCAACTGGAAATATAATCCACATAGCTCCTTGTAGCGAATCTGTTGACATACTTTTGGATCAAGATTCTTGGCATTTGTTGCGGTAGTTTCTCCACCTGAAAATCCATGTTTTGCTTCTTGTGTCCATCTTTTCACTATGTACTGGTTTGGAATCTCCGGATCATTTGTCAATGAAAAAGCTTTCAAAACATGAGAGCATATAATTCCAGCAAACTCAAATTTTCTACAGCTGCAGTCAACTTGTCCAGATGATGAATCATATGTTACCGTGTGATGAAAACTTTTCTTGTATGGAGTTATCTCGTACTTTGTGACTGATCCCGTACTCTCAAGGGTGAGGATAGTAGAGCTATGAGACTTGTACCACTCATTTCGAAAGCACTCGAAAACCTCAGGAGTATAAACACGAGCTGCATGTTTTAATATATCTAAAGGGAAAGGTAGTGATGGAATACTGGTCTTCATCATGAAATCAGCCTTCAACTCTTCATATCTACGTTCTTCAAGTAGCCTTTCAAAGTGATTAAAAAATTCTAAAAATTTATGCTGATATGTGACGTACCTCTTTACAATACTATTCACACTCTCACTTCTTTGGGTAGTCGTCATATCAGCACAAAACATTTGGCGCCCATATACCAAAGCCCATCTTTCTTTTTTCTCAAACATACGTCGCAACCAATCATTATCTTCAAGGCCATAATTCTTTAGCATCGTATTCCATGCATTAAAAAAATCTTCCTCTTCTTCGAAATCATATATGCACGAGCTAAAATCCTTAGCAAAATCTTTAAATTGAGAGAAGACACTGATAAATGTGCCATATGCACAAACGGTGATTTGTCTCTTTCCATCTTAATGATAAAGCTTTTTCCATAGCGGGATCTTGATCCGTAAGAATCGTTGTAGGTTTTTTACCCCACATGGCTTCAACAAAAACATCAAACAACCACTCAAAGGTAAGAGACGTCTCATCATATAACAGGGCAACACCAAAAACTGTTGTTTGTTTGTGATGATTAACACCCACAAATATTGCAATTGGTCGACCTTCACCGTTTTTCCTGTATGTTGTGTCAAAACAAACAACATCACCAAAATTTCTATAATCAGCTCTCATCTTTGCATCTGTCCAAAAAATATTTGTCAGTAAATCATCTTCATCAACCTGAATTGCATAGAAGAAGTTAGGGTCCTCAAATTGTTTTTTTTGCAAATATTCCAGAACTCCACCAGTGTCCCCAATTTTTGCTTCTCCAGTTCTTTTAGACCGCAAGTAATTTCTGTAATCTACTGGAATAAAACCTACGTTCTCTCGCCCGCCAGCCTTCTTAGCTAGGAGATCATAAGATGCCTTAGGCCGAATTCCCACACCACTAGCCATATCAATTTTCACTGCTGCGGTAGAACTTATGTTACGGTGAGATCGTAACATGTGAACTTTGTCAGGACTTGCAAGATAGTGGGTGTGATCTTCCACAAATTCAGTCACACTATATTTTCCACCACCGTCAATATGGATTTTCAATTTAGCTTTACAACTAAACCTTGTTTCAGGGCGTGGTGCTTTCACATTCTTACTTTGCTTATCTTTTCCTTTCTGGCCTGCAGCACTACAACAAAATATTCTATCTATCAGACGGCCAGATTTGTCACTGTGAGACTTGCTCATTCGGATTCCAAAACCTTTTTTCTCTGCGTATTTCAAATAATAATCATACGCATCTTATTCTGTCTCAAATTTCATCCCTATTGTCGGAACAACCCCTTCAGATGATGGCGAAGTATCACCCTTTGATTTGTCAGCTTTGTCTATGTTTCCAAGACCTGTTTCATCATTCATGTCTACTTTATCTATGCCATCATCAGTTGTGTCTAGATTTCCAAGACCTGTTTCATCATTCATGTCTACTTCATCCATGCCATCATCATCAAAATATAGTCGACGTGACGCTGAACCCGCCATACGAAGAACTACAATATAAGTACAAAGAAACCACAATTTATACAATCTCATATAATTTATACAGATTCTCATCGAAACTTTAATTAGTGCGAACACATAAACCGAAATTGATTACTCACCTTTCAAAGAGAAAAGGAATCGAAAAATGATGAACCGATGATTGATGAAGGCGATAACAGGAAGCAATCTGCCCTTTTTTTCTTCTTTTGAATAATCAGTCGACAAAGACGTGGAGGAAGGTAAAACTCGACGTGGAGTAAAAAAGATTCGGCTCGGCTTGGGGTTTGGAGTCGATATTGGGTTTTGGGATCATAATTAGTCACAATAATAAAAGGTGGGAAAAATGGAAAATAATGGAAAAATAGAAAAAAAAAATGAAAAAATGGAAAACGACTGCCGTTTTGGTAATGGGGACAGGAATGGACAGGGATTTTGGGGACAGACGATTCGAACCGCATGACCCATATCATCTATACGAGAATTATACAATTGGACCCATTTTCCCTAATATCACTTTCTTTCTTCATGTTCTGAACTCATTGATCAGTGTCAAACACTGAGAAAGCCGACAAATTGTGCCAAAATGGTTCATGCCCACTTGATAAAACTTGGCTTCAATGTCAAAACGTTTCTGGGGAATCGCTGCATTGATATGTACGGAAAAGTTGGACTTTTTAGTGATGCCCTGAGGGCTTTTGATGATATACTTGAAAGGAATTGTACAGATAATGATAAAAGCGTACCAATGTGGTAGCCCTGGCTCTCTATATATAATAGTATGAAATACAAAACCCAATCCAATAGTGAATGGGAAAACAACTGGAAAAGTCTATACTAGCCTTTACCCTAATACACCCCCTCAATCTTTACGGGGTGCAATGACGGATAGATTGGAACGATGTTTACAAAACAAATCACTAGAAAGACCTTTCGTAAAAATATCAGCAACCTGCAACTGTGTCGGAATGTGACGAACACGAAGACCACCATGAGACACCATTTCACGAACAAAGTGATAATCAACATCAATATGCTTGCTACGATCATGCTGAACAGGGTTCGCAGTAAGGTAGGTCGTAGAAACATTGTCACAGTAGAGAGTGACTGGAAGACGAAGAAAACACCCAAGATCGGCTAGAAGCTGACGAAGCCAAATAGTTTCAGCAGCAGTGTAGGCGACCGCGCGATATTCGGCCTCGGTGGAGGATTTCGACACTGTTGGTTGCTTCTTAGAGCGCCAGGAAATCAAATTCTTCCCAAGGAAGACGGCATAGCCAGTGGTAGAACGGCGACTATCAGGACAGCCAGCCCAGTCTGCATCAGAATAAGCGACCACCACCGCAGGAGAACAAGCCGAATGGAGAAAAAGACCAAACTCCAAGGTACCCTGCAAATACCTAAAAATTCTCTTCACAGCATGGAGGTGAGTAGTACGAGGAGCATGCATAAACTGAGAAACCATATTAACAGCATAAGCAATATCCGGACGAGTCATAGTCAAATATTGCAAAGCACCAACCATACTACGATACTCAGAGGGATCAGCAAGAAGGTCACCATCTAAAAAAGACAACGTAACCCTAGAAAGACAAGGTGTGCGAACAGGCTTAACAGTATGAAGATGAAACTTTTTAAGCAAATCAGAAACATACTTTTGTTGAGACAAAAATAAACCCTTTGGAGTACGAGACACCTGCAAACCTAGAAAGTAATGTAGATCCCCTAAATCCTTCATGTCAAATTGTGAAGACAGAATAGAGATAAATTTGTGAACTAAAACAGAGCTACTACCAATGAGAATGATATCGTCCACATAAAGAAGCAAAATGAGCATTTGACCTTGATATTTTAAAACAAACATAGAAGTGTCACAATTGCTACATTTAAAACCAATGGACAATAAAAAATTGCTAAATCTAGAAAACCATGCTCTAGGAGCTTGTTTCAAACCATAAATGGACTTACGAAGACGACAAATATGATGTGGTTTGGAAGGATGAGTAAAACCTGGAGGCTATGACTTGTTGAAGAACAGAAGGGAGAGGGATCTTGATGCTAGAATGATATGGCACAAAGCAATTCTCCCTAGGCATAGGGTGTTTCTCTGGATGCTCTTCCATAGAAGACTTGCAACGGTTGATAGACTGCAGGGTTTTAATATCCTTGGGCCTCAGCCTCCCTGCTGTTTGTGTCATTCACATGCTGAGACTGCTACCCATTTATTTGCTCAGTGTAGCTTTGTTAGGCAAATGATGGGAAAATTGGAACTGGGGATGGTTCGAAATTTGAGAGACCTTAAAAAACGAATGGAGCAACTGAGGAAACGACAACACATGAAGAAGTTGATGTTGTTCTCTACGTCACTGTATGCAGTTTGGACAGAACGAAATTGCAGGATTTTTGAAGGTCAAAAGTTGGAGTTGGAAATGCTGGTGATAAAGATAATAGCAGAGTGTCAAAGCAGGAGCTAGATTGTGTGTATTTTCTTTCTAGTTTACAACTGTTTTGGTTATTATGTAGCTTGGTATAGGTACTGATTTGGCTTAGAGAGATGGCCAACATTTTGCTGTAATGTGTTTGATGATTTTAATGAGTACAACTTTTCCATCAAAAAAAAAAAACCTGGAGGCTGACGCATATAAACTGATAATACCGGCCCAACGGGGCTTTGGGCCAGGAAAGGGGCCCATGGCCCGGGATCAAGAAAGGAGTGCCTTTCCGGGAAAGAGCACGTCCGGACAAGAAGAACGGCAGATAGCGACAAGGAGAAGTGGTCCTGAACCTTATCCAAAGGAAACAACCTCAACTATAAATAGTGGTCTCAAACAGTGAACAAGGTATGTGACTTATATCTCTCTACTTTATATTGAGAGCACCTTCCGTACGTTTTCCTTCTTCGCTATCCCCATCTCATCATCACGCCGGAGCTTCTTCCCCGGGACACCTCCCGGGGATTGTTTTGCAGGATTGAAGCGGGCTGATCAAGGAGGAGACCCGGATAGCGTCTACTCCCGGGAGACGGACGGATTTTGGTAGCATCAATTGGCACGCCCGGTGGGACTCGGCGAAGGCTAGAGGGATAGGGCTCAGCTTCTCCCGCAGCAATCTTATTATGCCATTCAACGACATCCAGATAGGCCTTGTGATTAGGAGCTCCCTCACCAAACTTCTGCGGGTTAGCCTCCATGCGTTCCATCGTCCTACGAACCCCGGCGGGAATGTCGGTAAGAGGAGACACCCCAACTAAGCCGTTCTTGAGACCCAACAGGTGATAGGATAGCCGGGTAACTAGTAGAGCATCCTGAAGGACCCTATTCCTATGAGTAAGGGACCGATTCTCCTTCTCAAAGTCGCAGAGGAGTCGGTTCTGGGCGGAGCGGGTCTCCAAGGTCCTAAGTTTTTCCTGCGCACGCTCTAGTTCGCCCCACACCATACCTAACTCCTTGGCAGTACGATGGCGAGAATCGTCCTGAAGGGCCTGCAGCTCGGCGATGGTCCGGTGGGAATTTAAGGCCTCCCGCATATGATCAGAAGCCAGGTCAAAGCAGTGATTCAGCGAGCCAAATTTGTTTTTGATGGCTTTAAGAAATGAAACCAATGCTTGGATGGACCCGAACTCGTGAATAAACGCACACAATCCAGCCTCAGACATGGCCCGGATAGCTTGATCGCCTCCAAACCTCCAATGAGCAAGCTTCCTTTGAAGGAATGAACATTGGAGGCACCCAGCGCGGGGGAGAGAGAAGTAGGTCCCGGAAGAACAACTAGGGTGAGGGAAAACGAAAGGTACGGATCCCCGCGGGAGATCTCTTTCCAAGTGGTGCTCAGACTACAAAAAATAATAACTTCATCAAATTAAAAGGTAGAACTTATATTAATCAAAATGGGCGCCAAGGCCAAGTTCTACATAGGCCTCCCGGGGGAAGATTACAAAAAAAAAAACTTAAAACTACAAAAAAACATACTAGAGTCTAGGGGAATACATTATCCTCGGTCGGGCCTCTTTCCCCCGGGGTAGTGTGAGCGCTCTTCCACCTCCTTTCCAGCTCAGCCACGTCCGCTTCTGACCAGTTGGGACCACAGTAGGCAGGGGCATCCACCTTTGGCTCGTCCTCCGGGCGCTCAGGAAATCCCACTTTCCGGGTAGACTTCCGGGATTGATAGAGCAAGTCGTCCTGCCCCCTGGGAAGCCCCACAACATATTCACCCGTCCCCTCCTCAACGGCCTGATATCCAAAGTTGTCAGGTATAGCGCAGAACTCATGGTAACTTTCGGACCAGTGAGGCGTCTCCGGGACCACCCCGTAGGCGTTGAAGCACTCCGGGCCAGGGGATTCAGGGATAGCAGCCTCGGTGACCCCCGGAAGCTTGACCCTCTTAATGTCCGAGGCTGAAGGGGCCCGGGAACACATCTTCAGGGAATCCCACAACTGGGGTACCAGATTCTCCAGGTTGGCCTCCTGAAGAGACCTCCAGCGATAGTTGAGCTGATCGCTCGCCTTGGGACGATAATAGGATGCTTGTGCTTCAAGGCGAGCAGGTCCCGGGAGCCAACCCCGCAGACTGCGATACATCTCGTGGCATGCATCAGCACTGGCAGCGGCGGCGATGCCCTCCAGTCTCTTGTCAAAATCGGCAGAGTGGAGGACTTTTCGAACCACAGCGTCCAAGGCTTCGAGCTGGGCCTCCTTCTTCTCCTTCTTAAGAGAAGAATATTTCTTCTCTACTTCCGCCAGCTTCTTTTCTTTCTCGGAGAGCTTTTTCTCCCTCTCGGCTAGCTTCTTCTGAGAAGCCTCCAGTCGGGCGGCCAGGTCATCCCGCTCGGCCAATTTCTCCCGGGCATCAAGGAGTTCCCTCTTCTTCTTAGCAAACAAACCCGCGCTATACTTCGAGTATGTCCGGTTGAGTGCGTCCGTCAGCTGTGAATCCGCCAGGAGAGAGTCGGCGAAAGTAGTGGTCTACAAAATTCAAACAAAGATAAGATTATCCAGAAGGATGGAGGACAAAAATAGTAATAAGCAACATGGTTAGCGCACCTCTTCCCTCTGCTCGGGGACGGCTTGAGAGTTATCCCTTAAAGGAGACCTCGCAGGGGGAGGAGGAGGAGGCGGCGGGGTCGCACTTTCCAACCTCTGACGAGAAGATGGAGGAGTTTCCTTGTCATCGGCTAAAGGCCGCTTAAACTTGGAGCCAGCCCCGCCGCTGTATGTAGGGTGCTGGATGAAAGATTTCCTCCCGGGGGTAGGAGAGGACCCGGGGGCTTTCGGTTGGGAAGAAGGGCGCTGCAGACGGGTCCCTTGGGGGATGAACCCGGGATCCTCGGCAGCCCCCACCCCGACTGGGGATGCTGCTTGCTGCTCGGCTGGAGAGACCAGCCCCCGGTGAGGATTTCCCTGCTGACTATTATCCCCGGAAGGCATCTCTTCGAATAGGGTAGCGTCCGCGTGCAAAGTAGGCTGAACTGAAGTCAGGAAGAACAAAAATAAAGAGATCAGAATAAACCATACATATATGAATACGAAAATAAAGAATAAAGCCTTTTAATAGGCACCTCCAGCCGGCCACACAGCGGAGACGGTTGGAAGGGAAAAGAGTTTCTCAGGGTATATCCCGCGGGGCCAATAATAGCCCGCGTTCCCAGTCTTAAAGAAAGCGTCCATGTCCAGGGGAGATAGACGGAGGAAGTTATGATCATGGGTGAGGTCTGTTGGAAGAGAGGAAAGGGGTTTCTTGTCTTCAGGAACGAGGGAATCGTTCCAAGGGGGCATTGGATACACCCGGGAATCGCAGCGGAAGAAACCCTTCGCAAGGTACCCTTTGGCGGATCTGGGCTTACCCCTCATAAAGTCCTTCGTCCCGGAACGGATTACGAAAGAAAATACCCCCGGAAAGGACGCGTGAGCGCGTCGGAGGGCATAGAAGGACCGAAAGAGAAGGAGAGAGGGGGAAACATTGCATCTAGCGCAATTAAGTAAGAAGCCCAGTACCAGTACAATCCCGTTGGGGTGTAGCTGGGCCGGGGCCATTCGATAAAAGTTGAAAATTTCCGAAAAAAGAAGAGGGAAAGGAAGGCTGAGCCCGTACTGGAAGTGAATCCGGGGGATGCAAGGTACTTCCCGCTCGGACATCCCCGGGGGAAGTTTTGATAGCGATGCATCCAACGGAAAAGGAATAAAACAACGCCTAACCAAATCTAGAACGTCCCTATCTAAGGAGGGGGGAGGCCCGGGGAGATTAAAAAACCGATGGCCAGAAGGCTTCGCTCCGTGGGTAGGACCCCGGGGAGCATCATCGCCAACTTCCTCATCAAAGGCTTCCCCATCCGGATCCTCCCGGGGAAGATGGGAACGCTGTGTGGGGGATGAACCCGCCCTGTCTAAGGCGGACGTACTCGGTCCGATTGGCTCTGGGGATGTGCTGAAGGTCCCAGAGGGGGTGCTCGAGGAGGAGGCGGGAGAAGAAATAGGGTGGGGGGCTCGAAACTGAACTTCAAATTGGCTTTGAACCCCCTCGGTATCTAGGGAGGAAGTGGCAAGGTGTGGGGAACTCATGATGAAAGAGGAGCGGAAGAAGCAGATGAGGAGGATTAGAGCTTACTTGTTAAGGAAAAGCAGAGCGTCTGGAGAGAGTTTGAAGAAAGTAAACTTATGAGAATGGGGGTTAGGTCCCTTATATAGGCGAGTGAATAGAAATCGTCACCTCAAAAGAAGGAAAAGCAATGATGACACGGTGAACGAGGCAGCATCAAATGCAGAATAGGGAGAGGCGGCGTCAGAAATTTATTCCAACACGGATGGGTCCTACTGGACTAGTGGTAAAAGAAGGGAAGTGCGAAAGCCCAATTCCCCGCGGAACGAAAACCCGGGAAACTGGTCTGGGGGGCTAGTGATAATACCGGCCCAACGGGGCTTTGGGCCAGGAAAGGGGCCCATGGCCCGGGATCAAGAAAGGAGTGCCTTTCCGGGGAAGAGCACGTCCGGACAAGAAGAACGGCAGATAGCGACAAGGAGAAGTGGTCATGAACCTTATCCAAAGGAAACAACCTCAACTATAAATAGTGGTCTCAAACAGTGAACAAGGTATGTGACTTATATCTCTCTACTTTATATTGAGAGCACCTTCCGTACGTTTTCCTTCTTCGCTATCCCCATCTCATCATCACGCCGGAGCTTCTTCCCCAGGACACCTCCCGGGGATTGTTTTGCAGGATTGAAGCGGGCTGATCAAGGAGGAGACCCGGATAGCGTCTACTCCCGGGAGACGGACGGATTTTGGTAGCATCATAAACTTCCTCATTTAAAAACCCATGCAAGAAAGCATTTTTAACATCTAATTGACGAATAGTCCTATTTAAAGAGACAGCAATTGTAAGAACCAAACGCACAGTAGTAGGTTTAACAACAGGACTAAATGTATCAAAATAATCAATACCTGCCTGTTGGTGATTACCGAGAACAACCAGTCTAGCCTTGAACCGTTCCACGGACCCATAAGAATTATATTTAATTTTATATACCCATTTACAACCAAGTACATTGCAGTTGAAGTCACGAGGTACCAACTCCCAAGTATGATTATCAATTAAAGCTGTGTACTCATCAAGCATAGCCCGACGCCAACGAGGATCCTTAGATGCTTGTTTAAAATTAGTGGGTTCTAACTCTAGGACATCAGTTTTTAAATCCATAATTTGACGTGGTTTAGAGATTCCCGCCATAAGACGAGTAACCATAGGATGAGCATTTGACACAGGTGGTAAGGAATGAGAAGGTGAGACGTAACTATACTTAGAGAATGGGGAGATGGAGATGGAGATGAAGACGGATCACCCACCATTGGAGAACCAGATGGTGGAGAAGAAGAAGCCGGTGAGGATAGACCAGGGGAAGAGCTCGGAGAAGGAGAAGAATCTGGCACCGAATCCGGAGGTGAAGAGACAAGAGCCGGACTGGTGGGAGAGACCACGACAGAACCAAAAGGAGGAACTGGAGAGGGAGTCATGACGGACCTAGGCAGAGTGGCCGATAAAGGAACCGACGAAGGCAAACAAGGAGTAGCCGGTGTGGGTGACCTAGGAGGAGACTCGACCAGAGAAGACCTAGATAGAGGAACGGAAGTGGTCGACAATGGAACTAATGGGGACGGAGGAAGAGAAGTAGAGGAAACAACCGTAGGAGACCAGTTCAAGTCAAGTAATGATGGGGAAGAGAAAGGCAAGGTTGACTTGTTGGACACAATACTACGATATGGAAATTGTTTCTCATGAAAATGGACATGACGACTAATATAGACACGACCAGTGAGAGGATCAAGACACCTATATCCCTTATAATTAGAAGCATATCCAATGAAAACACACAAAACAGATTTCGGTTGTAGTTTGTTGATTTTAGGATCCATAATTAGTGGAAAACATGCACAACCAAAAAATTTCAAAAAACTGTAATCAGGTGGACGGCAAAATAATTTTTCAAATGAAGACACACCCCCTAAAACTGAACTCGGTAAACGATTGATAGTAAAAACTGCTTGAAAAACAGCATCAACCCAAAATTCAGCAGGGAGATCAGACTGAATGAGCATAGTACGAGCTGTCTCAATAAGGTGCCGATGTTTGCGTTCAGCAACACCATTTTGAGCTTGAGTGCCAGGACATGATTTTTGAAAAATGATACCAGAATCTTGAAAATGTTTAAGAAGAGAAGCATTATCAAATTCACGTCCACCATCACTTTGAAAATTTTTAATTTTGCTATTAAAAAGATTTTCCACCATTTTCTGAAAAGTTAGAAATTGTGCATAAACCTCTGATTTCTTACGTAAAGGAAAAATCCATGAATAACGTGAAAAATCATCAACAAAAACAACATAATAACGAAATTGCTGATTTGATAAAACAGGTGACTGCCAAAGATCACTATGAATCAAATATAAAGGATAAGGAGCATGATGATGAACTGTCTCAAAAGGCAACCTATGAACTTTTCCTAGTTTGCAACATACACAATCGTCATGAAATTTAGAAGAACATGAAATTTTGTTATTTGAGATCAAATTCCCTATAACTCTAGAAGAGGTATGTCCTAGACGAGCATGCCAAATATCTCCAGACTCCTTAGTGGCTAAAAAAGCAGGTACAGTTGACTGAGATTTGATGAAGGTTGGTTGGATAGGATAGACACCATTCTTACTAGATCCCTGAAGCAGCACCTCCCCCGTGGCTTTGTCCTTAACCCAAACAGAAGAATCATCAAAACACACAGTACAAGCATTTTCCTTACACAACTTATTGACTGATAAAAGATTATGTTGAAGAGCAGGAACATGGCAAACAGAAGATAAACGAAGTGGACGCTTATGTGTTTTAATTTCCATTTTACCAACATTTTTAATGGGGAGAGAGGTACCATCGCCAACAACAACTGAACTTGAACCAGTATATGGATGCATAAAAGAAAACTTACCATCCTGATGAGTCATGTGCGAAGCAGCCCCAGAATCCGGATACCAAACTGAGTCGTTTGCGTCACCACCAACAGACAGTGCAGCAAATGCACGAGTGACACTATCTTGACCAGAAGGCACAAAATTTGGATTAAATCTATGGGGACAGTATGCAGCTTGATGACCTGGATTGAAACAAAGACCACAAGAATCTCTAGATGGAGTAGAGCTAAAATTGCCATTAGATGAATTACTTCCTGCTGAGCAACCTTTATAAGTAACATGATTGGTGGAAGGCAATGAAAAACATGACAAGTCAGAATTAGAACTCATACCATTATTACGGTTCCTGTTGTTAGCAATACCACTCTCTACGTTGGATCCCGGGGAACGATTATTGTTGTTGCGACCCCCTTTGTTGCGAGTGTTCTTGTTCTTCTTCTTCGCACCACCTGAATTCTTGGACCTTGTAGGAGAATAGGAGCCAGACGACTGCACGGCCACTAAAGCACGATGATCCATGATCTCCATCGTACTCTTCAGCCGTTGTTCGTGATTCAATAATCTCGGACGTAAGTCATCAAAAGTGAGCTCCACTGGGTAGTTCGTCAAGGTGGTAACGAGATGATCATAACCAGTATCCCCATTCAAACCAGAAAGTGTGTACTCAACCAGGTCATGATTTGAACGGGGCACCGTATAGCAGCAAGAGAATCCGCAATAACCTTTACGTCTCTTAAGTAATCATCCATCGATTGAGATTCAATTTTTCGCAATCTGGATAGTTTACCCTTTAACTCCATCGATTTTGCCATGCTAGCATGCATGAACCGAGACTGCAGACGAACCCAAATTTCACGAGAAGTTGGCAGTTCATGAACATCAACAAACACATTACGAGAAATGGTAGCAAAAATCCATGTCTTAACTTGTTGGTCAATGCGTAGGTACTCATAAAACTGAGGGTTTGAAACAGTATTACCAGTCACATCAGAAATCAAAAGAGTTGGAGGAGACAATGTACCATCGACGTATCCAAGCAACTGATGTGACATTAAAAGACATGTCAGCTGAGTCTTCCAAAGAAGATAGTCCTCCGGTGATGACAGCTGAATCGTTACCAAATTAGATGGATTTGGAGCTGACAAGTTCGGCATGGAAAATCCTTGGACTCCAGAAGAAGAACCAAATAAATGTGCTCTTGGATTAAATGATCCAAAATGACCTGACCCAATAGAAGGCCCAAATTGAGATTGGGTATTAATTGGAAAATCCCAATTTGCAAAGTCTGGGCAAGGTTGCTGGACATGTGACGCAGCGACGGACAACGGCTGTGCAGCGCCGTACATCGGCTGGGCAGCGGCGTACATCGACTGGGCAGCGGCGTATATCGGCTGGGCAGCGGCGGAGAGCGGTTGGGACGCGGCGGCAGAGAGCGGTTGGGACGCGGCGGCAGAGAGCGGTTGGGACGCGGCGGCAGAGAGCGGCTGGGACACGGCTGCGGTCTGGTGAAGGTTCCGGTGGGAAAAGATCGCGGCGGCGGCGGCGGCATCGGGATTTTGTTGACACCAAGCTGCGATGGCGGCGAAAGAAGGCTCCTGGGTCGCATCAACCACGCCGGTCTGCTGGTTCAAAAGTTGCTGGAACAGCGGCGAGGCGGCGGCGGTTGATCGCTGATGCGTAAACTGGTTCACATCAAAAGTTGTTGTACCATGGATGGAGAACGCAGGCCCGGTGAAGTCTGTTGACAAAGGACCGAATCGAGAGGTCGATCCGTGATCACCGGTTGCAAACCCTGGTGGCGATTGTCCTGCGGCGGCGCGTGTAGGTGACGCGGCAGCGGCACGGTGGTCTCTAAAGACTGTGCTTGTTTCCTGTGAAGCTACAGAATGTGAAACCGTGGATGAATTCGGAGCGAACATGTCTGATCGAGCAGGCACAGCGGAAACAATCGGCTCCGAAGTCGAATTCACCGTTGATGGCTGATCATCCAAGGCCATCGGAAAAAAAAATTTGGGAATTCGAGAAAATAAATTAAACCCTAGGCTCTTGTAAAACCTCAGGCTCTTGATACCATGTACAGATAATGATAAAAGCGTACCAATGTGGTAGCCCTGGCTCTCTATATATAATAGTATGAAATACAAAACCCAATCCAATAGTGAATGGGAAAACAACTGGAAAAGTCTATACTAGCCTTTACCCTAATAGGAATGTATTTTCCTGGAAAATATGCTTGAGGGCACTGATGCAAATCGGTGATGTTCAGAATGCATGTCAGCTGTTCGATGAAATGCCCGAGAGGGATGTTGTGAGTTGGAATTCGATGCTTTCGGGTTATGTGTCATATGGGTTCTCAGAGAAAGCATTGGAGTTGTTTGTAGATATGAGGCGAGATGGCGTTAGGCCGAGTGGTTGTACTTAATCGATTTTATCTGTTTGGTGTGGTTTTGTTGATGAGGGAAATACACTGCTGCTTGATAAGGGATGGTGTGGATGTTTCAAATGTGGTGGTTTTGAATTCTTTGATTGATACGTATGGGAAGGTTGGCCTTGTGGGATATGTTGTTGGTGTCTTTCAGAGCATGGAGGTGGTGTTGTAGTTGTTGTGTTTATGTATTGTCAGGGTTTGGATATGGGCCTGATGAGTTCACGTTGTCAGCGACATTTTCAGCTTGTCCTTGTGTAAAGATGGGGTTTTTGTCCAATACTATAGTTTCGAGTGCTGCTATTGACTATCTGTCTAAATGCAACAGAATGGAAGATTCAGTACTCATCTCTGAGGAATCTACGTTATGGGATTCTGCCCTTTGCAACTCCATGATTTCAACCAATGCACGGCATGGTTTATAAGAGAAAGCATTTTGGCTATTTTCCCCTGCATTGGGGCAGGCCAACCGAGGTTACTCTTAGCTCTTTGTGACTAGATTTTATTGTTGCTAGTTCACTTATTGACATGCATGTTAAATTTGGATTAGTTGACTGCGCGTTGGAGATCTACGTAAACATGGTTGTGAAAGATCTAATAGCTTGGAACACCATTATTACAGGACTGGCTCTTCATGGTAAACTTCATCAATCTATTGCTCTTTTCAAAGAACTAATATGGAGTGGACTTGAACCCGATAAGATAACTTATTCTGGTATTCTATTGGCCTGCAGTTATGGTGGATTTCTCGAGCATATGAGCAGAGGTGCAGATTGGAAAGCCTGGTTGAAAAGAATGGATGAATCGGTAGATTGTTGTCAAGTTGGAGTAGGGAGAACTGTATTTGATTTTGGACCAAACCAAACGATAGAGCACTGTGATAAGGATGCTTATTCATTGTTGAGATTAATGGCCCAGGAATTAGATGAGCCTAACCCACATTATTGGTTTTGTGATGGAGCAAGTTGAAAGGTGATGTAAACTCAAATATAAGATATGAGTGACATTTTGTGCAATGGTAAAATCTCCACTACTCTTTGAAGAAGGTGCAATAGTGGATGCAAACTTTAGAAGCCTGGAACAATTTAGGCTTTTCAAGGTTGGTTTGAAAGACATTACTTACTTGTTGCACAATTTGATGCTATGTATAATACATGCCTGATCTGGTGTTATATTTGTATAAGAACGATCTGGCATTGGATGAATTTCCGAAGAACATATCATCAGCTAGTTTCTATTTCTGGAATGAAATATTTTGTTCAGAACAAATGCTTGGATGTTGATCCACCACATTGCTGACTTTAAGTGCATCTTGCTATGGGTAACACATTGATTCAAGATTGCTTGAGCAACCACAAATACAGATCACACAGGTAGCACGGCGCAGCTATTCAAGCTGCATACTTTATACTGTTAATTTGGTGGATTCTGTTTTCTAGGGGATATCTTATTGTTCCGAGCACTCTATTTAGCATTTCTATTCTCACCGTGCATTGCTATTATACCGTTTGCTGGTTCTCTTAGACCTGAGTATAGAAAGTTTTGGCTCCAGCTTGTCCATCGCACACTGGAAAGAGCAGGTCCTGCATTTAGAAAATGGGGCCAGTGGGCTGCATCGCGTCCTGATCTTTTTTCCGATGGATTTATGCACTGAGCTCTTCACAGTAAAGTTCCAGAACATAGCTTTGCTACACAAAGAAGACAATTGAAAAGGCCATGGTTGTAAATTCTCTGACCATTTTGATAAATTTGAGGAGCAGCATGTGGCTTCAGGAAGTATTGCTCAGGTGCACTGAGCTACTCTGAAGCCTGAATTCCGCGGTTATGAAATGAAAACTCAGGAAGTGGTAGTGTAGGTTAGACACCCTGGTGTTGGTGATAAATTCAAAAGAGATTTTGGAATAATGAATGCTGCAGCAAGATTATGAAAGGCCATTCCAGCTGCAGCAATTTGCCGCTTTCATGGTGTCTCAAGTGGATCTTGCGAGAGAAGCTGGCAACCTTAGTTGATTCGAGTACAACTTTCGTAGATGGAAGAATGTCTCATTCCCAAAGCCAGTCCTCCCACTTGTAAATCCTTCTGTGCTGGTGGTATCTTTTGAGGATGGTGAATGTGTTTCTCCCTATGTTGACGAGCTTCAAAAAGTAACTAAAACTCCAAAAAGTGTGCAGTTATGGCTATGGCTGGGACAGAGTGATATAAAACTTTGAATTCACTTTGAATATTCAGACCAGAACATCAAATTAAAGCAGACCAAACGCTAGTTAGATAGAAAACCTAACTAGTGCTTAGGTATAAACTTGCTCCATAGCCAATGACGGCCCCAGATATACCTAGCCGCAATGATTGGGAGAACACCCACACTCTCGGGCACAAAAGCATAAACGAAAAGTAAACATAAGACTCCGAAAAACCAATTCAAGAGGAACCCCCTGCTCCTATACCACAACCTAGCTTCACAGAGTAAATGTTCTTTAGTACTGTGACGACAAAGCTTAAACTGGCCACCATAAGGGAGCCAACGGAACCTCCAGCTCCTAGCGATGTGTTGATCCATCCATGGGGATGGGACAACACGGTAACTGCTACATGGTTCATCACCATCAGGAAAGCAGTAACAAGAGAAGGCTCCATTCTCATAGTTTTTTCAGGATCTGCGTAAATCCGAAAAATGGCAAACAACAAACTCTGAAACAAATAAAATAATGATTGTTATTTTTTTAACAGTCAAGTAACTATAACTCCAAATTGAAATGTAAACAAAAGGAAAAGAAACAAAGTGAAAAAACCATACCAGTGATATTACACCCATCAACGTAGAGCCTATCTGAATTTTCCGGCGTTTGAGAGTGGGAAGTCCTAATGATATGAGCAGCGTAGCTACCAGATTAAGGTCCTGTTCTCTAGCGATTATTTGAATATTTTTTAGTTCAGATGAGTTCAGATAAACTTTTTTTAGTTTAGAAAAACTTTTTTAAGTTCAGATGAGTTCAGATAAAGTTTTTTAAGTTTAGATGAGTTCAGATAAAGTTTTTTAAGTTCAGATGAGTTAAGTTCAGTAAACTTATTTAGTTTTCAGATAAGTTAAGTTCAGTAAACTTATTTGTATTTTAGTTCATTTCAGTTTAAATCAGTTCAATATTTTTATATTTTTTCATGTCAATTCAGTTCTGTTATGTTCAATATACATATTATAATAATTTAAATAATGCTAAAAATGTTTTGTAATTTTACTATCATGCGTCGTAGTCGTAGACCCTCTTCTTTGAGCTTAATTGTTCATATCAGTTCAGTTCAATTCCATTCAGTTTAGTTCAGTTTTAATATTTTTATATTTTTTCATGTTAGTTCAGTTCAGTTCAATATTGTATATTATAATAATTTAAATAATGCTATTTGTTTTTGTAATTTACTATCATGCGTTGTAATCGTAGACCCTCTTCTTTTGAGCTTAATTGTTCATATCAGTTCAGGTCAATTCCATTCAGTTTAGTTCAGTTTCAATATGATTTGATGAAATTTAGATTAATTTAGTCATACCAATTTTTTTTTTCAAAACATTAATTTCACTTCAGTTCAGTTCAGATCAGTTTAGTTCAACAACAACATAATTTGATGCAATGAATTAGGTTAATTTACTCATGCCGTTTTTTTTCAACGCATTAATTTTTACTTCGATTTAGTTCAATTTAGTTTAGTTCAGTTTAGTTCTGTAAAATATAATTTGAGGAAATTAAGGTTAATTTAGTTATACCAATTCAATTCAGTTTATCTACATCAGTGCAACTCAGTTCACTATAATTTAATATTAAATGTACTATGTTATATTTAGATTAATAAATTTCAAATATATTGGAAATGATCATATATTTTAGTTAGTTTCAATTTAGTTCAGTTTAATTTATCTATATATTTCAATTCAGCTCAATTTTTAAGTTCAAATGAGTTCAGCTAAAATTTTGAAGTACAAATGAGTTCAGTTCAGATAAAGTTTTTTAAGTTCAGATAAAGTTTTTTTAGTTCAGATAAAGTTTTTTAAGTTCAGATGAGTTCAGATAAGTTCAAATAATCTCTAGAGAACAGGACCTAACTAATCCCCCCACTACTAATATCAAAAATGGAACTCTAGGCACACTATTAGATATATAAATGGTAACAAGCGAACCAAAAAAGATTACAGGGACAGTTGGCATCAATTGGGGAAGCACACTTGATGCAACTTTTATGACAAACGTCGGGAAATGGTCTTCCTAGAATAGCTCCTTAAAGCTGTTCTTCTGTGTAGCCTCAAGTGTATCATCTTGAAGCTGGTCAAACTCAAGAGTGATGTCCCGAAGAAGTTTGCATACAGGCACAGTAACAAGATCACGCTAGGCCGCCCAACCACGCGGGATACATTTTCTTTAAAGAATTTTGAAGATGTAAATGTTTAGAATTAAATACAATAAAAGCATTTCTTCAAAAAAAAAACGATAAAAGAGTCCTTTAAAAGTTTAGAATATCTTCTTTTAGTCTTATTAAAAGCTTTTGTTCATGTTTGGTCTCCTAAAAGTCATTGTTGGTTTTATTTGTTTCTTTGGTTAATCAACTAAATCATAGGCGGATCTAGCATTTGGCAAAGATGGCAAATGCCACCCAAAAAATTTCATTTTTAATGTTTTTATGTGCAATTTGTTTTAAAAAAAAAATTTGTCCCTTTACTTTCAAAAACATACTTGTAATATTTTAAAAATTATAAATCTTCCCACTACTTAGATAATCCTAGATCCGCCTCTGAACTAAATAATCAATTAAATATTTGAAATTTTTTAATAAGACCAAAAAAAACTATTAGGCTAATTCATTTTTCATTAAAACAATAAATAAAAACATATATAATTTACCTCGCTTCACTCTCTCCATGGAAATAGTGTCAGCGTGCTTGATAATCACAAACTCATCGCTCTGATCAACATTCGTGGCAGCTCTCAGCTCTCTGATTAACAGACATGTAATATCAACGCCAACAACGGTGAAACATCAACACAAAGATCTGCGTAACAAAAAATTTGAAACACGGAAATGAAAGTTCACCTGAAAATCTTCAATTATCTCGTTTGTCCATGGCTTCTCTCAATACCTCCAATCAACAAGAAATTTGTATGTTGATTTTGAAATTATAAACACGCATGATGGACAATATAAACATCAATATGAATCTAACAAATAATGCTAGCCTAACAAATAATGCTAATCTAGTACATATGGTTTAAGAAATTTTACTATTAATCTTATATAGTGTATATATAAATCCAATTCGCTCTGTTTTTTGTGTGTAAAATGGACAGATTTGTAAATTTATGCATAATTGTTTGTTGAATAAAATTAATCTTATATAGTCCTAGACCACTATATAATAAGGATTCTTTTGATCCATGGTCAACCAATTTTGGTATCCGGATCCGCGCAGGGGTAATTTTGTAATTTTACCCCCTCCCACCCCAGCTTAAACAACGTCGTTTTTTGTATGATTTCGTCCTCCACTTTCCTTTCTCCGTATGGGTTTCTGAATTCTGAATCTCTTCTCCTTCCGAGTACAATTTTGATTTAGGCATCACCACCAGTTTCGAACACAGAATTCGATTTTGATTTGGGTATCAGATATTCATCGTCTGATTGTTCCGAGCATTAATGATTCACTGGTCCTAACTCTATGACTATGGAAAAAGGTCGTCATCGTAATCAGCAACGTGCATGCGGCGGGGCTCGAGACGGTTTACGATGGCTCCGACATCGGGTGGACCCCGTACGGACCGGAGTGGAGGATGCTGAGGAAAGTGTGCATCCAGCAACGCCAGCCTAGACTCGGTCTACGTTTTGCGGCGGCGGGAGATCCATGAGACAATTAGGTTCCGGCGTAGCCGTGCCGACAACAACGGTTAACGTCGGTGGTCAGATGTTCCTAATGGTTATGAATGTGATCACGAACATGTTGTGGGGTGGCACGGTGAAAGGGGACGAGCGGGAGAGCCTCGGTGTTGAGTGCATGCAGGTTGTGAATGACATCACGCAGTATTTGGGGACTCAGAACATGTCAGATTTGTACCCCGGTTTGGCTCGGTTTGATCTTCAGGTTGTTTAGAAAAAGTACGCTCTCTCTGCTCGGCAGTCTCTACAAGTAATCCACCGATTTTTGTTTTTCACTTTGACCGTGTTCCTAGGTAAGATATTCTTCTGAAAACGGGTTTATGGTCGGAAATCTACTTATTCAGAGCTTTCTAGGTATTAGGTATTTAGGTTATTATTGGTTTTGAAGCAAGGTTTTTTGTATATTTTATCGATTTGTATGATGTTGAAAGCTTTCAAGTTGATATTTAGGATTTGAATTGATGATTCATGTCTCGGTTATGATCACAACTCTTGCTGTTGTCTTTCCATTTAATGTTGCAAGCATTTTGAATTAATGTCTTGGTTAAACTGTCATCTTTATTATGCTCAATTTTTATTTAACATTGAAATCTTTCGATTTACTTATAGAATGTTACGTATAGATTTAGTTGATGCTTTATTTCTTGGTTAAAATCACAGCTGGTGATTTTTTAATTATTATTTTTGTTGTAAAACTTTTGAGTTAATGATTCCTGCATCAGATGCTCATTTTTTATTTGATGTTGCAACTTTTCCTAAATTTTGCAAAATTTAAGGATGGTACCATCATTCCCTGATGATTCTCTTGGGAGAATTGGGTAAGGACTAAGGAGTCACTCAATTGGTGGGACTGAATCAGTTTTCGTTTGTCGAAAAAGTTGCTAGCATGGTGTGCTATCCACAATAAGCTTCTTTTTATGAAGTTTAATATTATATAGATCTTTTGTCTCGAATTGAAACTGGTATGGCCTTTGGGATGAAGTCCTTACTCCTTCACTATCCGTTAAGATCATGATTTACATGTTTTATGCGTGTTCAATAAGTTCTTCTTGTGTTTTGACATGAAAGTGAGGCCTAACATGCCCTTTTCTGTTCTTTACAAGATTATCTTGCTTGCTTTATTAGAGTGAGCCTCTTTCTTTCTAGCTTATTTTTAGGTTAGTTCTGTTCAGATTGACAAGATTGGAAGAATAGAATTTAATTTCCATTTCATTTCATCAGATTTTATAAGTTGTCCATAGAACCTTTGTGCAGACCTGTGATCGATCATAACTTGTACTATGCCACGATGAAGTACAGTTCCGCTAGATTTTCTTCTACTATGACATACATGATCCCTGCCATAACATTATTATTTGCTTGGTTTTTTAAGGTCAATTAATTTTTTAAACAATTCCAAGAATTTTTCTTGTAATTAGCCAATTATTTTTGAACATTTGTAGGATTGCTGATTAAGATGTGTTTCATTCTCAAAGCCTCAAAGACTCGAGCAGGTGAACCTCAGGAGCATCCGCAACATGGCGAAAATCACTGGAACCATAGTCAGGGGTGCCATGATTTTAACCATGGTTACCTGACCAACTATGAAACTGCCCTAGACTAAACCTGAGGCTCATGTTGCTCAATCACACGAGGTCGAGGGTCATATCAAAGGGGTTATCATGATCACAGTAGGCTGCCTATGCTGGTGATGCTGCCAAAAACCGTCCGGGTCCCCGCACTTGTTGCTACCCGCGCCTCCTAGCCGAGATACCCGCAACAACCCTGCAAAACAATCCCCGGGCGGCGTCTCGGGGAAGAAGCTCCGGCGTGATGATGAGATGGGGGTAGTGATGCGGGGGAAATCGTACGGGAAAGACTCTCAATATGAAATAGAGAGATATAAGTCACTTACCTTGTTCACTGTAGGAGGCTAGTATTTATAGTTGAGCTTTGCCTCCCTTGACGATAAGCTGCAGGACCACCTCCCTTGTCATCATCAGTCCTCTCTTGTCCTCTTTCTTGTCCGGACATGTCTCTGACCGGGAAAGGTTCATCTCGGTTGGTTTTGGGCCTCGGGCCCTTTTCTTGGCCCAGCAGGGCTCTGGGCCGGTATTATCACTAGCCCCCCAGACCAGTCTTCCGGGTTTCCTTGACGCGGGAGACTGATCTTACATGCTCCTCCTTTTGCTACCTCTTTTGGTGGGGCCCCTTCATGCTATAATTGATTTCTGACTGCGCCGCCTTTTCTTTTCCGCATTAATCAGTACCTTGCTTCCCGTGTTATCATTGTTTTTCCTCCTTTCGAGGCGACGTTTCCTATTCCCCTTCCTATATAAGGGGTCTAACCCTCCTCGCTGAATCACTTTCTCCACATCGTTTCCAGTGAATCACTTTCTCCACATCGTTTCCAGACGCTCTGCTTTTCCTTAACAAGTAAGCTCTAACCCTCCTCCTCTACTTCTTCCGCTCCTCTTTCATCATGAGTTCCCCGCACATTGCCACTTCCTCCCTAGATACCGAGGGGGTTCAAAGCCAATTTGAAATTCAGTTTCGAGCCCCCCACCCCGTTTCTTCTCCGGGTTCCTCTTCGAGTACCCCCTCTGAGACCTTCAGCACATCCCCGGAGCCAATCAGACCGAGTGCGTCCGCCTTAGACGGGGCGGATTCATCCCCCACACAGCGTTCCCATCTCCCCCGGGGGGATCCGGATGGGGAGGCCTTTGATGAGGAAGTCGGCAATGATGCTCCCCGGGGTCCTACCCACGGAGTGAAGCCTTCTGGCCATCGGTTTTTTAATCTCCCCGGGCCTCCCCCCTCCTTAGATAGGGACGTTCTAGATTTGGTTAGGCGTTGTTTTATCCCTTTTCCGTTGGATGCATCGCTATCAAAACTTCCCCCGGGGATGTCCGAGCGGGAAGTACCTTGCATCCCCCGGATTCACTTCCAGTACGGGCTCAGCCTTCCTTTTCCTCCTCTTTTTTCAGAAATTTTCAACTTTTATCGAATGGCCCCGGCCCAGCTACACCCCAACGGGATTGTACTGGTACTGGGCTTCTTACTTAATTGCGCTAGATGCAATGTTTCCTCCTCTCTCCTTCTCTTCCGGTCCTTCTATGCCCTCCGACGCGCTCACGCGTCCTTTCCGGGGGTATTTTCTTTCGTAATCCGTTCCGGGACGAAGGACTTTATGAGGGGTAAGCCCAGATCCGCCAAAGGGTACCTTGCGAAGGGTTTCTTCCGCTGCGATTCCCGGGTGTATCCAATGCCCCCCTGGAACGATTCCCTCGTTCCTGAAGACAAGAAACCCCTTTCCTCCCTTCCAACAGACCTCACCAATGACCATAACTTCCTCCGTCTATCTCCCCTAGACATGGACGCTTTCTTTAAGACTGGGAACGCGGGCTATTATTGGCCCCGCGGGATATACCCTGAAAAACTCTTTTCCCTTCCAACCGTCTCCGCTGTGTGGCCGGCTGGAGGTGCCTATTAAAGGCTTTATTCTTTATTTTCGTATACATATATGTGTGTTTTATTCTGATCTCTTTTTTTTGTTCTACCTGACTTCAGTTCAGCCTACTTTGCACGCGGACGCTACACCACTCGAAGAGATGCCTTCCGGAGATAACAGTCAGCAGGGAAATCCTCACCGGGGGCTGGTCACTCCGGCCGAGCAGCAAGCGGCATCCCCAGTCGGGGCGGGGGCTGCCGAGAATCCCGGGTTCATTCCCCAAGGGACCCGTCAGCAACGCCCTTCCTCCCAACCAAAAGCCCCGGGGTCCTCTCCTACCCCCGGGAGGAAATCTTTCGTCCAGTACCCGACATACAGCGGCGGGGCTGGTTCCCGATTTAAGCGGCCTTTAACCGATGACAAGGAAACTCCTCCATCTTTCCGTCAGAGGTTGGAAAGTGCGACCCCGCCGCCTCCTCCTCCTCCTCCCCCTGCGAATTCTCCTTCAAGGGATAACTCTCAAGCCATCCCCGAGCGGAGGGAAGAGGTGCGCTAACCTTGTTGCTTATTACTACTTTTGTCCTCCATCCTTCCGGATAATCTTATCTTTGTTTGAATTTTGTAGACCACTACTTTCGCCGACTCTCTCCTGGCGGACTCTCAGCTGACGGACGCGCTCAACCGGACATACTCTAAGTATAGCGCGGGTTTGTTTGCTAAGAAGGAGGGGAACTCCTTGATGCCCGGGAGAAGTTGGCCGAGCGGGATGACCTGGCCGCCCGACTGGAGGCTTCTCAGAAGAAGCTAGCTGAGAGGGAGAAGAAGCTCTCTGAGAAAGAAAAGAAGCTGGCGGAAGTAGAGAAGAAATATTCTTCTCTTAAGAAGGAAAAGAAGGAGGCCCAGCTCGAAGCCTTGGACGCTGTGGTTCGAAAAGTTCTCCACTCTGCCGATTTTGACAAGAGGCTAGAGGGCATCGCCGCTGCTGCCAGTGCTGATGCATGCCACGAGATGTATCGCAGTCTGCGGGGTTGGCTTCCGGGACCTGCTCGCCTTGAAGCACAAGCATCCTACTATCGTCCCAAGGCGAGCGATCAGCTCAACTATCGCTGGAGGTCTCTTCAGGAGGCCAACCTGGAGAATCTGGTACCCCAGTTGTGGGATTCCCTGAAGATGTGTTCCCGGGCCCCTTCAGCCTCGGACATTAAGAAGGTCAAGCTTCCGGGGGTCGACGAGGCTGCTATCCCTGAATCCCCTGGCCCGGAGTGCTTCAACGCCTACGGGGTGGTCCCGGAGACGCCTCACTGGGCCGAAAATTACCACGAGTTCTGCGCTATACCTGACAATTTTGGGTATCAGACCGTTGAGGAGAGGACGGGTGAATATGTTGTGGGGCTTCCCAGGGGGCAGGACGACTTGCTCTATCAATCCCGGAAGTCTACCCGGAAAGTGGGATTTCCTGAGCGCCCGGAAGACGAGCCAAAGGTGGACGCCCCTGCCTACTGTGGTCCCAACTGGTCTGACGCAGACGTGGCTGAACTGGAAAGGAGGTGGAAGGGCGCTCATGCTACCCCGGGGGAAAGAGGCCCTACCGAGGATAATGTATTCCTCTAGACTCTAGTATATTTTTTTGGTAGTTTTAAGTCTTTTGTAATCTTCCTCCCCGGGAGGCACATGTAGAACTTGGCCTTGGCGCCCATTTTGATTAATATAAGTTCTACCTTTTAATTTGATGAAGTTACTATTTTTTGTAGTCTGAGCACCACTTGGAAGTAGATCTCCCGCGGGGATCCATGCCTTTTGTTTTCCCTCATCCTAGTTGTTCTTCCGGGACTTACTTCTCTCTCCCCTGTGCTGGGTGCCTCCAATGTTCATTCCTTCAAAGGAAGCTTGCTCATTGGAGGTTTGGAGGCGATCAAGCTATCCGGGCCATGTCTGAGGCTGGATTGTGTGCGTTTGTTCACGAGTTCGGGTCCATACAGGCATTAGTTTCATTTCTTAAAGCTATAAAAACAAATTTGGCTCGCTGAATCACTGCTGTGACCTAACTTCTGATCATATGCGGGAGGCCCTAAATTCCCATCAGACCATCGCCGAGCTGCAGGCCCTTCAGGACGATTCTCGTCATCGTACTGCCAAGGAGTTAGGTATGGTGTGGGGCGAACTAGAGCGTGCGCAGGAGAAACTTAGGACCTTGGAGACCCGCTCCGCCCAGAACCGGCTTCTCTGCGACTTTGAGAAGGAGAATCGGTCCCTTACTCATAGGAATAGGGTCCTCCAGGATGCTCTACTAGTCACCCGGCTATCCTATCACCTGTTGGGTCTCAAGAATGGCCTAGTTGGGGTGTCTCCTCTTACCGACATTCCCGCCGGGGTTCGCAGAACGATGGAACGCATGGAGGCTAACCCGCAGAAGTTTGGTGAGGGAGCTCCTAATCATAAGGCCTACCTGGATGTCGTTGAATGGCATAATAAGATTGCTGCGGGAGAAGCTGAGCCCTATCCCTCTAGCCTTCGCCGAGTCCCTGCCCGGGTGGAGGTGGATGTGGCGTACGAAAGGTACGAGGACATGACTGTATCTATTGACCCGGTCGAGGTGGCCCGTCGGATAAGACGCATCCGGGAGATTGCCGACTCTGGAGTCACCACAAAGGGGGTTAAAACCGCCGAGGGTACTCGTATTAGCCGAGAAGAGAAGGGTAAAAGTGCAGCAGTCATGTTTCCTAAGTACAGGTTCGTCACCTCTGCCGGGGTGAGAAGAATGCGCCTGGCGGAGCCGCTTCCAGAGGGATATGTGGTCGTGCCTATCCCCGAACTGAACGAAGAGGACGCTGCTCAACTGGAAGAGGAGCTTGCGTGGAATCAAGCCCCGGATGCCCGTTTTGCCGAAGATCTCCTGTCCTCTCAATTCTTCGGAGGGGGTTTCCGCCCGGGTAACCCAGAGGGTGCTTCCGGGTCAGGCCCTAAGTGGGTTTAAAGATGCATAGATAGAAAAACCTGTGTAAAATTTCGTGTAATCGTTTCTTTGCAATATGATCCCATGTTCATGCGATCTTGTAAAATTCTATGCCATTGTTCCTTTGTAATATAACCACATGTTCATGCGATTTGCTTTTAAAAGATGATTGAATAAAATTGCTTTTTGAATAGCCCTTTTCATTAACTCTCTCCTGTAAACATTACATTCTCGGGTCCCCGGGCTTCATCCAAGCTCCGGGTCCGCTCTAGCGGGGCACCCAAATGGGAGCTACCCAAGGGTCCCTTTTAAACAAATATTCCTCTAAACCCGGAACGAGGCCAAACGTCGGGTTCTCTCTCCGGGCATATTCATGCTTCCGGGAGGGGTATATCCATACCTGGCATATTCATGCCTAACATATTCATGCTTATCGTATTCACGCTTCCGGGAGGGGCATATCCATGCCTAGCATATCCATGCCTGGCATATTCATGCTTTAGTAGCTGTGGTATGATGCGGGGTGCTCTACTTCCCGTAAAACCTTCTTAGGTTAGCTACGTTCCACCTTCTGGGGATCTCCTTTCCCTGCTTGTCCTCCAGCACATAGCTCCCTCCCGGGTGTGCTTCCTTGATCTTGTATGGCCCTTCCCAGTTGGGTGCAAGTTTGCCCTCCGGGGCTTGGCGGCTCTTATCGTTCCTCCTCATTACCCAGTCTTCTGGGATGAAGACTTCTTTCCGCACCCTTCTGTCATGATACCTCTTTACTCGCTCCTTCACCTTGGCTTCCTGAAGTGCCGCATTCTCTCGCTTCTCTTCCAGGAGATCCAAGTCAAGGCATCGTCCATCGTTTTTTTCTTCCGAGCTCTGGTATTGAGTTCGAGGGCTTGGGATCCCAATCTCTGCGGGTATTACTGCCTCTGACCCGTACACCAAGCCATACGGAGATTCCCCGGTAGCTGAGCTTTCTGTAGTCCTATGGGCCCAAAGAACACTGGGTAGCTCCCAGATCCAATTTCCCCGCGCGCCTTCCAAGCGGGTTTTTAGTCCTTTGATGATGGTGCGGTTGGTGACCTCTACTTGCCCGTTCGCCTGGGGGTGGTACACCGACGTCAACTTCTGTTCTATACCATACTTGACACACCATGATTTGAAAGGATCATTCTCGAACTGCGCCCCGTTATCCGTGACTATGACCTTCGGGATGCCGAATCGACAGATGATGTTCTTCCAGCAAAACTTGACACAAGTTAGTCCCCTTATGTTGGTGAGCGGTTCTGCCTCCACCCATTTGCTGAAGTAATCGATCGCTACGATCAGGTACTTGGCTCCTCCCGGGGCAGTCGGGAATGGTCCGACCAAGTCAATTCCCCATCTGCTGAACGGCCAAGCTCCTGTGACTCCGACTAATTCTTCCCGGGGAACATGGATTAGCGGGGCAAACGTCTGGCATTCCAAGCACTTCTGTACATGTTCTTCCGCATCTTTGAACAATGTCGGCCAATAATACCCCAGCCTTAAGATCCTTTTGGCCAAGGTGCGTGCTCCCTGGTGGCTCCCATTAGATCCCTCATGCATCTCCCGGATGAGGTATCGGCCTTCCAACCTCTCTACACACTTTAGCAGAGGCTGGAGGTACCCTCTTTTGTACAGCTCCCCTCCCTGGATCACATACTTAGGCGCCTTAACTCTTAGCTTCCGGGCCTGGGCCCTATCCTCCGGGATGGTTCCTTCTTCTAGGTATGCCCGCATGGGCCTGATCCAGGATTCTTCCTCATTCACCAGCATTACTTGATTGCTCTCCTGGTAGCTCCTTCTCCCTAGTACTTCCAAGTATAACTTTTGGTTGGGCTCAGGTTTCAACTCTGAGGAGGCCAATTTGCTCAAAACGTCTGCTTTGCTGTTCTTCTCCCGGGGAACTTGAACCAAGTCGAAGGTTTTAAACCCGTCTATCAAAGGCTTTACCACTTCCAGATATTTTTGCAGGCTCCTCTCCCGGGCTTCATACTCTCCCTTTACCTGTTGTACCACAATCTGGGAATCACTGTGTGCCGTGAGAGTTTTGATGTCCATCTCCTTTGCCAACCTTAACCCTGCGATCAAAGCTTCGTACTCGGCTTCATTGTTGGTTGTCCTGAAAGTGAATTGGACTGCATAGGGATACTCCTTCCCTTCCGGGCTGACTAACAATATTCCAGCTCCACTGCCCCCGGAGTGCGCCGATCCATCCACATATAGCTTCCAAGCCGGGTCTGTCTCAGCCTTAGCCGTATCCTCCGGAGTGTTAGGCATCTCCTGTTCCTCATTTATCCTTGCTTCTGATTCCAACAGGAAGTCCGCTAGGGCCTGGCCCTTGATAGCCCTCCTTGGCTCATACCGGATTTCATACTCTCCCAGCTCTATAGCCCATTTCATCATTCTCCCTGATGCCTCCGGCTTGAACATGACTTATCTTAGCGGGTAATTGGTAAGAACCACTATGGGATGGCCCTGGAAGTAGGGCTTAAGCCTCCTTGAAGCATGCACCAGCGCTAGAACCAACTGCTCCAACTCAGTATACCGGGTTTCTGCCCCCCGAAGTGCCCGGCTAACAAAATAGATTGGGTGCTGCTTTCCCTCCTCTTCTTTGATTAGTACGGCACTTACCGCCTCCCGGGATGCCGCTATGTACAGAAAAAGCTCCTCCCCCGGGAGTGGCTTC
Source organism: Cruciata laevipes (assembly GCA_963678965.1). Taxonomy (NCBI): domain Eukaryota; kingdom Viridiplantae; phylum Streptophyta; class Magnoliopsida; order Gentianales; family Rubiaceae; genus Cruciata; species Cruciata laevipes. Next base: position 13,409,154 of record OY787639.1, read on the forward strand.
TTTAAAGTTGGCAACTGTTGAAGGTGCTCTTTCAGATTTTGGAATGCCTTCTCACATTCCCCGGACCACTCAAACGCCTTGGTCCTTCTGAGAATATTGAAGAAAGGCAACTGCCTGTCTGCCCCCTTTGACAGGAACCGACTGAGGGCCGCAAGGGACCCTGTTAACCGCTGTACTTCTTTCACCGACCTAGGGGAGGTCTTCTTAGCTATGGCTTCCACCTTCTCCGGGTTGACGTCGATGCCCCGGCTTGACACCATAAAACCCAAGAACTTCCCCGCACCCACTCCAATGGTACTTTTGGAGGGGTTCAGCTTTAGATTGCTCCGTTCCAGTTTTTCGAACATCTCCTCCAGGTCATTCAAGAAAGCCCCGTAAGCCCTACTTTTAACCACCATGTCGTCAACATACACCTCCATGTTTCTTCCCACTTGGTCCTTGAAGAGTTTGTCCACCATTCTCTGGTACGTAGCCCCCGCATTCTTCAGCCCGAAGGGCATCTTCTTGTAGCAAAAGGTTCCAAAATCGGTGATGAATGAGGTTTTCGCCTTGTCCGCCTCATCCATCTGCACCTGGTGATACCCTTTATGTGCGTCGAAGAAGGCCAGCACCGAATACCCCGCAATAGCCTTTGCCAGCCGGTCCAGATTTGGGAGAGGATAGCTGTCTTTGGGGCAGCACTTATTCAAATCCGTAAAGTCAATACACATGCGCCAGCTTCCATCGTGCTTCTTTACTAAGACCGGGTTAGCTATCCATTCCGGGTAGATGATTTCCTCGACCACCCCGGCTCTCTCCAGCTTCTTTACTTCATTCTTTATAAATTCTGCTCTTTCCGGGGCTACAGGCCTTTTCTTCTGCCTGATTGGTTTAGTTGCAGGGCTTATGTTCAGCTTGTGTACCCCCAACTCTGGTAACACCCCCACCATGTCCTCCGGGCTCCACGAGAATACTCCCTGATACTTGGCCAAAAGTTCCTTCAGCGCACCTTTTACTTCCTCCGGGAGGTCTTTTCCCACTGTGACCGTCCCTTTGTCCGCCACCTGCATCTCCTCCAACTCCTGGCGGGGAACTTCTCCGTGTACCACCCCTACTGCTTTCTTTGCGTCCAGCACCGCCGTCATCATGCAACTTCTTGCGACTGCTTGACTACCCCGCACGACCGCCACACCTTGCGCAGTGGAGAACTTCATCGTCAGCAGATACGGACAACTCGCTGCCCGGGCTCGAGTTAGCCATGGTCTTTCTATGATTACGTTGTACGGCGAGGGTGCGTCAATAACCGCAAAGTTGCATGTCACCGAGACCCTCTTGCTCCGGTCCTTCTCATCCACCATACACACTGCGAGGGGAATAACACCTAGTGGAACTTCGGGTTTGCCCGTGAACCCTGACAAGGGAGATAAGGGAGGTTTCAGGTTCTGTCTCCCAATTCCCAACTGATCGAAACAAGAAGCGAACATGATCTCCACGCTGCTCCCATCGTCCACAAACACCCTTTTGACCAAGAAGCCTTCAATCTCCGCCGTTACCACCATTGGGTCAGAATGGGGTATCTGCGGCGGGGCTGCATCCGCTTCAGAGAAAGTGAGAGCTTCATCGGGGCGAAACCTTTTCCCCTGAACCTCCCCCGGGGGAACATACCGGGTCCGGGCCCGGATAGCGGAGACTGACTGGCATGCTTCTCCGACTTCTCCACTGATCACGTTGATCATCCTGTTGGGTATTGGGGCCGGCTCCACTGCTTGGACCGGCGCGGCGGCTATGGCGGGCCTCCCCGGGGCCCTGTTACCTTGGTTGCCTTGGATTCTTCCATTTCCTCTCCCCGGGTTAGGTCTCCACCTCCTGCGGGGCTGCTCCTGAGGCTGGTCCCGGGGATTCTCCTTCTTTACCTCCGCTGCCACGCAATCTCTCAGCTGTCCCCGTTCTATCAGTCTTTCTATCTCGTTTCTCAGAATCCTACACCCCTCTGTCGCATGCCCATAAGACTTGTGGTAGGCGCACCATTTGTCCGCGTTTTCCCTAGACGGGGTCCCGTGGATAGGCAATGGATCCGGGAACAGGTCCTTGTGGATAGCATGAATCTCCGCTCGGGATTTGCTGAGCGGGGTGAAACTGTCCGCCCTTGCCCGGTTTACCAACGCGGGAGCGGGGTCCCTTCTACTTGGGTCTGCCGTTCTCCTTCTTTCTATCTTATCCGGGAGGAATCCCCCAGATTCTTCCTTTCTCTTCCGTGTGGCATCATTAATCGCGCAGTATAGTTGTACCGCCATTTGCAAGTTGTGAAAGGTTTCCGGGATATTTTCCATCAACTTCTGGAACAGCGCCATATCCCTCAAGCCATTTATAAACCCGCTAATCACTACCTTCTCCTGCTGCTGCCTGTCGACAACCTTCATGCTATCGTCCATGTACCTTCGATAGTATTCCATTGATCCTTCTGCAGCCTTCTGCCGGGTAGTTAAAAGCTCGGTCAACTGCTTTCCTTCCTTCTTTAATCCGGCGTATCTAAACAGCAAGGCCTTAGAGAAATCGTAATAATCTCTGAGACTTTCTCGAGGCAAAGAATCGAACCATGAGAGACAGTTTCCTCTCAGGTAACAGCCCACCAGCTTGCATCTTAATTCCTCCGGGAAGTCCCTTGACACCATTAGGTTCTGGTACGTCCTGACAAACTCCTCCGGGTCTGTCTCTCCATTATATGTTGGAATTCCCTCCGGGGTCCGGAGGCCCGGCGGCCATGGGTACGCGAGCACTCGAGGTACCCAAGGGGAGGTAGGTTTAGCTCCGTTTCTTCCCACCAGTTTGTCTAGTCGAGCCTCCAAGGAGTTGGGGTCCTGTTGTGCCACCTGATAGCCCCGCATCCTATCATCCTCCCGATAGTATCTCTCCGGGTAACCGAAGTTCATCCCCATTGATCCATACATGGGTCCGGAATACTGGATCGGGTTTCCCTGGCTTCCAGGGGCCTGATAACCAAACGGCTCCGCCGGCATGTCTGGCAGGTCATACCCAATTTGTCCCGCCCCCCAACTGGAACGCGGGTAATAGGGCGGAGCATGTGGAACCAGATTCGATCGTTGTCCCGTAGCCGCTCCCCCTCCAACCCCGAAATTCTGAGGGAAAGAAGGTGGGACGGTGGAGGAATTTACACGCCCCTGTAGCTTTGGCGGCTGAACTGCTCCGTCCAGATCAATAACCTCTCTTTGGTGCCCCCCTAGAGGACCTGCCTGGTTCCTCCCGGGTTCCCTTCGCCTCAGGCTTTCCCGGGTGGAGAGTACCCACTGGCGGTACAACTCCTTGTTGGCTCTCATGAATTCCAAGGCCGCCACTTCCTCCGTACTAACTAAGGGCTGCCCCTCCTCCCGGGCTTCAGGTGCCTGGCCCCGGGTGGTGCCATCCCCGGCGAGCCCAAGCCCTTCCTGCTCATCCTGGTACTCTCCTTCCGAGTAGGCTTCGTCGGAGGCAGTTTCCACGTGGCCGTCTTGCGGTACCCCTAGTTCTCGCTGGTGTCTAGCCTCCTCCTGCAACTGCCTCAAGGTCACATCGTCTCCCGGGGGTGGAAGAGAATCACCCCCTGAAGGTGCCGCGTTCTTCTTAGGGCGCCCGCGCCCTCTCCTTGGCGACTCCATCATGCGAAGGTGGAAAGGTCCCACCGGGCGTGCCAATTGATGCTGCCAAAAACCGTCCGGGTCCCCGCACTTGTTGCTACCCGCGCCTCCTAGCCGAGATACTCGCAACAACCCTGCAAAACAATCCCCGGGCGGCGTCCCGGGGAAGAAGCTCCGGCGTGATGATGAGATGGGGGTAGTGATGCGGGGGAAATCGTACGGGAAAGACTCTCAATATGAAATAGAGAGATATAAGTCACTTACCTTGTTCACTGTAGGAGGCTAGTATTTATAGTTGAGTTTTGCCTCCCTTGACGATAAGCTGCAGGACCACCTCCCTTGTCATCATCAGTCCTCTCTTGTCCTCTTTCTTGTCCGGACATGTCTCTGACCGGGAAAGGTTCCTCTCGGTTGGTTTTGGGCCTCGGGCCCTTTTCTTGGCCCAACAGGGCTCTGGGCCGGTATTATCAGCTGGGCAGGGTCATATTAAAGAGGTTATCATTTGTAGCTCAATTCTATCTTCAGATTTTACATTTCTAACTTGTTGTATTGTAGGGTGCTGAAAGAACTAGAGTCCCTGACAACAAGTAAAATCACATTGAAAAATGAAAAAACAAGCTATAGTTCACATGACAGAATTAACCTTTATTTCATTAAATTATATTTCACTTAATTAACTAATATGAACTAAAATAATAGGGGTTAACTATGTTGGGTGTTATAATACGGATTGTCCCGGATTTGTAATCACTGATACTCAATATCCGCTTAACTATGCATTCCCGCAAATCAGCGATCCATTTATAGGGGAGCATCATGATGTAGACATAGATATGCAGATTGGCGATCAAGACACGAATTGGTACCTAAAGGTTAATGGCCTCCAAATTGGATATTGGAGATGAGACTTGTTTCAAAATCTAGCCACTGCAAGTGCAATCGTGTTTACCGGTGAAGTTCACAACAAGCCTCCCACTCGGGATAGTCCTCCAATGGGGAGCGGAGTTTTTAAGGGGAATAATCCCGTGCGCACACCTTACATGAAAAATATGCTGGTTCGGTTGGATCAGTTTTTTGTTCCTCCACCAGGATACAGAAAGGTGGAGCGATCTTGTTGTTACTTAGCAGGTTGGAAGAGATATTCTAGAGGTGAACTATATGGATTCAATTTTTTATTTGGAGGCAAGGGTGGACATGCTGGAGCTACGTGTCTTGACGGCTAATGCTTCTTGATTAGTTTGTTTCCCTTCATTTGTTAAATAAAACTTATTAAGTGAAATATAAACATAGAAATAAAAATTAAAAACATAAACATATGGAGATTGAACAATTTGGGATGTTTTTACTGCATTGTGAGATAAAGGACAAAATATCTATGATTTTAATTGGGAATATTCCAAATGAGGTTGGAGCAGTACAAAAGTAAATGAAAAGTTGAACCTAACGGTAAAGTAAAACTGGGAAAAACATATTAAACAAAAAACGACAATTGATGAAGCATTTTGCCTCCTCGCGACTAATTTGTATTTGAACTTCACTCGCCACATCATTTTGTTCAAAACTAGACTGGCTTGATTGATAAAACCCATCAAAATATGACTGTTTTGGTTGATCATGCCTTTTCATGTCTTCATGAATGGAATTCTGCTTTTCAATTCTGGAAATCATCAAAGATGCTTTATTGGCACTAGGTCTAGGTTCCATCAAGAAAATTTGATGCTGAACAGTATCATACTCACTATTTAATCCCATGAGAAACTGGCTCAACCTGTCCTCCTCTTCTTCAGCAGGGATTTTATGATAATTAACATAGACAACTATACATCTTCTCTTAGGTCTTAAGCAGTCAAATTCATCCCAGAGACTCTTCAAGTGTGTGTAATAAATAGGCACAAAATCATTCCCTTGTTTGAGATTTTGAATATTCTTTCTCAACTTATGTAAAATTGGACCATTACTTTCCCCGAATCTTTCTTTGATCTCATTCCATAAAACATAAGCATCATCATAAAACATATAACCCCTAGTAATCTTAACAATGATTGAGTTCAAAATCCATGAGGTAACAACTGAGTTTACTTCTTCCCATTGCTCGAAATCTGGATCACCTTCATATGGTGCATTGATTTTTCTAGTCAAAAACCTCAGCTTCCCTCTGGACTTAATAGTCCTGATCATGTCTTTACTCCAAGTAACATAGTTGTACTCATGGAGTGGCTCTGCCACCAGCACCAAATTAGAGTTATCTCCAGGTTTTAGATGAAATGGATTTATTTTTGGTCTTTTTGGATCTACTGCTCCTTCTTCAGATCTGTAAGATGATCCAACGAATTGTTCATCATACTCCATGCTTTTGGATCTTGAAATGAAGTTAAGAGTTTGGGGATTAAGGATATATAGTTAAATCAAACCTTACAACTCGGATACCATAACAAACGAATCATAGTAAATCAAGAAAAAATGGATCAAAAAATGTAGATAAAACAAAGGACAAAAATTGAGTTGTTCAATCTTATCAAGTAAGTCAAAAACAAGGGAACTTTCCGAGTACTTATAGTGCAATTACATGAAAAGAAGACTGATCAAGGACGTACACGTGTCCTAGACAAGTAAAATCAGGAAAGAAAGGAAAGTGACATCAACCGACATCAAAACACTTAAAAGTCTGCGTTTTGGATTTAAACTAGAAGACACCAGGTTGCTTGGCGCCTGTTCTTCTTAGAGCTTGAGAAGCTTGATCAGCAGCTGGAATCAACTAGTGCATTGTTCAGCATGTGACTCTGTTAATCACTAAAATATACCAGTATAGAGTTTGTTGTTTTGAAAAAAGGAAAACGTAAACGAGGTTGCCAATATCTGTGGTGGTTCTATTTGAATTTAATGTACCAGTGATGTAATCAACACTTTCTTAATTTTTGTTCTCCTCGCACCCCTTAGTGCAATTTATGATAGGATGTTTGATTTGAACTTTAAAATCCTATAATTTTGAGATCCAAATTAACAAATATAATTCTTTGATTTGAAGCTAAAGAATTAATTTGATGTCTTAAGGATTAAACATTTCTTGAAACATCCCATGGGTTTAAAGAAAGAACAGGAAAAGGAAAACACAAATTTAGAAAGAAAACCGAATCCACACAAGGTCCTAAAAGATGACTTCTTGTCCTTGACACCTCTGATTCATCATACAGTATCATCTTCCAATTTTTACCGCCTCATCGTCATATTTTTCAAGATATCTCGGAACTTCAATCTTTCCCAGTTTCCCCATTCCAAATTCAATCTCAGCATCCATCACTTCATCGTCTTCGGAAACTCACCGGAAGCGGTTATTGGATTGGATGGAGCCTCCTCCGTTCTACCACCACCGCAGGTACGTTTCTCCTCCGCCCTCATCTGAAAACCCTAACTTTTACAATCACCAGCACCTGCACCCGCACCAGCACCGCCTCCCTCCGCCACCGCCGCCGCCATCCCACCCCCGCCCTTCCCTCCCTCCGCTTCTTCCCAGCCCCACCTCCTTCCAGTTCTCCTACCGGCCCCGCCACTACTCACCCTCCGATTATCCTCCACCACCCCGCAGCTTCAGGCATTCTCCCGCCAGGGATCCCGCTCCCCGTTCTTTACCATTCTACGAGCAAAACTCCAACCGCTGGTCGGACTTGCCTCCGCCGCCACCACCACGGGACCACCATCACCTCCAGCGCCGACCGCCCTCCCCTGTAGGTAATTATGTCAATGACTATGGACGGGATTTTAGATTCAGGGGCGAGGGTGGATATAGAGATAGGGAATTTAGTACTACTGATTATGTTGATGACGAAAAATATAGGTACAGTAGCTTTAGCCGTGATTTTGAGAGGAATTCTGGCTCTAGATTTGAAAGGAATTTTGATATTGCTGATTCGCAAGCAGCTGGTAGGGTGAGAAGCTATGATTCTTACAGTGATCGGAATGAAGATTCCAGATGGGGCTATTCTAGATCGGGGAATGAGAATGAGTACATGGATGGTGATGACGGTCTGCGCCGGGAGCTGGTGGAGAGTGGTTACAATTATGTGGGTAGGCTGAAGAGTAAGATTGTGGTAGAGTCTCAGGAGTTTTTCAATAGGTCCCCTATGAAGCAGCAAGTGGCGCAGAAGAAGAGTGCTCTTCTTCGGATAGGGAAGACTAACAACAAGAATCAGCATTGGAATAGAGGCCAGGAGGATAGTCGGTACTCAAGAGGTTATTATGATGGCGAGGAGTCAGATTCGAGCTTAGGTGGTAACATTAGGGGTAAGTTAGAGTACGATTTTGTGGATCGTGAGGCTCAAATAGATGTTAAAAGGGGAAAAACGCCTGTGGAGCTTGATGTTTCATTTAAATCAAATGCACTTGTAGCCAAAGAAGTTAGTACAACTGATCCTCCAAGGATGAAATTGAACGATTATTTTGTTAAAGCTTCTGGTCCCAGTCTTTCATCACTTTCTTCTGAGAGATCTCATGAGGAGTTGAAAGAGAAGGCTGATAGTTATGATGGTGGTTTGGATTCCTTGGCACATGCATCTCATTCAGTTTCTGACAAAGACCACAGGGCACATGTTGTTGATGGAAGAACTGGAGGTATAGAATCTAAGAGTGTAGCTGACAATCAAGATGTTGATATCATTGCACCGGATGTAGTAGAGCCTGGAAAGCAGAACTGTGATTCAAATTCTCTGAGACAAATGGATGTTGATGATAAACTCAGTGGTTTGGATAACTCTTCTTCGGCTAGCTTCTCCATGACTTCCCAACTGGAGAAGGTTGAGGGTGCTAGTCATCTGAGAGGCAAAGTTTCTTCAGGTGAGAAAAGGGTGACCAATGATGTCATTTTATCTGAGTACATGAATATTGCTTCAGAAGGTGGACCTTCAGATGCAAAGGAAAATGGTATCTGCTCTAGTGTGCCAGTATCATTGGAACATTCTGCTTCAATATATGTACCGTCCACTCAGGGAAATGGAGATCCTAGTCATCATGTAGATAAATTGATTGATAATGAACATTCCAGGTTTAGTTCAGAGGGAGGTCTTGTTGATGTACATTATTTATCTGATCTGGTGTCTAAAGATACGACTGCTCAGAGCCATAATGTAGATGATGGCAGTAAGCATCCTTGTCTAAGTGAACGTGTTCTGCCTGAGATTAGCTTCTTTGGAGACGACAGAAATTTTGTGCATAGCAGTGGGCCAAGCCTGACAGAATCTGAAGCTCGTGATGCTCAGATAGAGAATTCCACCCCAAACCTTGATGCGTTGACTGCTTCAGATTTTGATCAAGGAATGAGGCCCGGAAATGTTACTGGCATGGAGATATTCTCTACAGATCCAGCTGTTAATTCGTCACCCAAGTTGGAAAGATTGCTTGTTCACGAAGATGCTGGAAATAATTTGTCCAGTGGTTCTGCTGCAAATTCCTTGGAAAGTAGAACTTTATCTGGCATAGGTTTCTTAAATCAAAGTAGTGAACAGTCAATTGTTGATGGGGAGTCCACAATACAAGGGAATTCTATCATGGAAAAATCTCGTACTTCGTTCTTTGATTTGGCAGTTGTTGGGAGGAAGAGGAAAGTTACAGATGGCCAACTGGACGTTCCTGTTGTAAAAGCAAGTAAGTTAGCTAGGCCCTCTGTATACCAAGATGAAAGCTTTATACTGCTGGGGAAAAATCCTGAATCTGTTGAAAATGAAGTTGTGGGAGACGATGGGCAAATAAGTTCTGGAAAATGTTCTATTGAAGAAGGACCCACTGTACTCAATCATCAGATAAAAGGAAGTAAGACAAAAGGGGAATTTACTTTGATACAAAAATCTCCCGTAACTCCTGAAGTATCCCAACCGTCTACTGAACCTTCAGCTATTGAGCAAGATCTAAATCAAACAACGGACAGTGTTGCTCATCTGTGGCGAGATAAAACCATTTTAATGGGTTTGTCTTCCCATTTTGAAGCACCAGAGAATAAATTTAACCACGAGACCTCTCATAATCATTTGAGTAAGGAAAAGATATCTGTAGCTGTCTCCTCTTCTGATCTAAAGTCAAATAATTGTTTGCCTGTTGAAGGTTATCAGGGAAATTATCTTGGGACCGATAGTAATCAGAAACCATCCCTTGGGGGTGTTAGTTGCGTGAACTTTTTGCCTATAGACGATTCAGCTACTTCCTCCGACAGTACATGCCCTACAAATTCGATAGATGGACAAATCAACTCCCTTCCTGACACACTGTCCAATATGGCTTCTCCTGAAGATTTGTCTAACTTTGGCTCGGATGTGTTTAACAAGTTGATTCCTGTGAAGCCTCCTCCACTGAGCTCCAAGGTTGGTACACAATCAGGTGGTATAGTCACCCCAGTTCCAACCTTAAATAGCAAGGCAGCAACATCAATATGGAATCCCAGTAAAGTAAGCTGGAAGATGGATCCATTTCTGAAAACCTCAACTTCTGTTAGTAGTAGGTTGAATTCTTCTGTAGTTAAAGCTATTCCTGGTCAAATGTTGTCCAAGTACTCCGCAGCAATAAAAGTGGCTCCTTCTAGCCATATTGCAAAACCACGGACATGGCATAGGACTCTTAATGCTCAACCTCTCGTTTCTGAACCAAAAACTCAGAGTAACTACGTTCAAACAAAGATGAATTCAAACAAAGATGTCAGTAAGGTTCAAGGCTCTTACGTTCGTCGAGGTAATACTTTGGTAAGGAAGTCGCCTCAAGTTAGTGATAGCCACAAGCTGCTGACTTCCCAATCTTCTGTTTGCCACCTGAGTTCTGCTGTCAGTCCTGGAGTGGCTGGAAGATTGAATATATGTCCTGACAATCAGCAGTCTGCTGCAACATCTGCCGGAACAAATAGTGCATTGGAGAGGCTCAAGACCTCGCCACTAGTTGGCAGTATTAGATCATCCAGCTCCAATCCCTTGGATTTGGCAGTTTTGCCACCAGCAAATCCAGTCAGTAACTGTTGTCCTGATGAAACAAGCAAACCATGCAAATCTGCTCAGAGTGTTGATACCAAGAGGTCCGTGGATGAGGATATGAAACTTTCTAAAGCCAATCAACGTGGAACAGTTTCTAGCAACTACTTGGACTGTCAAAGTAATGGAGATGAAGAGAATTCTGGGGAGGAGATTTTATACTTGAAGAGAAAGTCAAATCAGTTGGTTGCAGCTTCCAATACTAGTGATGTTTTACTCCCGAATAGAGAGTTGTCTACCGCTGATTCATCTGATGCCTATGTTAAAAGGAGGAAGAATCAACTTATTAGGACAGCACTGAACACAACTCTTAAGCATGGGGCTGTCATTGATGCTAAGAGTTCGAGCTTGCAGCAGGATTCTCAGAATCATGTCCAAATCAGAAACTCCAGTAAGAGATTGTCTGGTACGTGTTCGATTCAACTTACTTACCTTCTTTAGTTTGCTTTATTTTGATTGCTAATATAATTGGCTGTATTGTACACATTGCATCTGTCCGTTTTGTTGTTACAATTGCCAACTGATATTTTCATTAATGTTACTGAAGAAGATGTCACTGACTTGTGAGTGTCAGGATTTGTGCGAGTACAATACATGATGATACAACTGAGATCTCAGTGCCCGTGTTTATAATAATTGACTTTTTATTATAATAGTTCAAATATGGGTCTCTATCTGATTCATAGTTTTTTTTTTTTTTTAAGTAGATTCATAGTTAACTCATACTCCCTCCGTCCCGACCAAAGCGTCTTACTTTCCATTTTGGTCCGTCCCAACCAAAATATCTTATTTCTTTTCTTACCTCTTTTGGCAAAAAATACACACCTAAAATGTCACATTTACCCTTAATTATATTTTAGAATTGCAACTTATACCATTATATTTACAATCCTAATAATTTAGTTTGGGCCTTAAACAAGCCATTAAATTTAGTTTTAATCCAAACCTCAAGTATAATCCTACCGAAACTTCATTAATCTAGCAATTCCCATTTTGCTCCGCCTCAACCTCCGCTCTCGGCCTATGAACTCCATCACCTCCGCTTCATCTCTTTCTCCATTTCCAGCATACTCCAACATCATCATCTTTCTAACATCTACATCAACGACGATTCACCACGGCTCCGGTGAAGATTACAGATCCAATCGTTTGTAACAGATCCAATCGTTTGAATTATTATTAGTTTCAATTGAATTTCTTAGTTTCTGGAGATTGGGATTTTTGGTTTTACAAAGATGATGGCGATGAAGATGATGTTGGTTTTTTGTTGGGTGGGGTGGTGTTCTTGCAAAAGAGATGGCATCTGGCCGTAGCGGTGGTGGCGGTGCGGCGTTTGGGGAGGTGGGTCTGTTGGAGACGGCGGATATACATTAAGGTTCAGAGGAGTTTAGTTGACTTCCGTCCTTCCAATCCTACCCTTCTAGATCTTGAATTTTCAGCCACAGGATCAGCCACGTTTGTTTTTTCTTAAAATTTGAGCCCTTTCTGTCCCAGACCCTTTGGCTGGGACGGAGGGAGTATAGTAGAAAAATGACATGAGTTAAGTTAGTTATCATTTTGTATATGGCTGGTTTCAGGAGGTCTGGGGTCTGCATAATGTTTATTTTTTTTTGGACTTTGAACTTCTATTTGTCAACAGTTGCAGGTTATAACAAGAAAAACTTTTCACTGGTATGGACTCTCAATGGCAATCTGTCATCAAGGAAAGATGGTAGCTCTGGAAGATTGCAGAGAGTGCTTCCAAATTTATTTCCTTGGAAAAGAGCTTCAAGCTGGACAAATCACGTGCATTGTCTGAGTTCCTTTTCAAATGACGGCAATGCAATTAGGTATGAATGGTGCAATCAGCACTTACGTCTCTTACTACCATGCATTCCTTTTTACTTCTATCGGCGAAACAATCCATCAAGTATTTTTGTCTTCTTGCAGCCAGAAACTGCGGCTCTCAAGAAAGAGAGAAGCAATCTATAAAAGATCTCTAAATGGATTTTCCCTTACTCGATCCAAGGTACTTGGTGTTGGTGGATGTAATTTGAAGTGGTCAAAATCCATGGAAAAGAACTCAAGAAAAGCTAATACGGTTCGTTTTGCTTTGCCTTTTATCTGGTATTTAGTGAGTTGCACAGTCAGTTTCATTTATATACATCAAGTTTGTAAAATTTCAGGAAGCTACACTAGCTGTTGCTGCAGCAGAGAAACGGAAGAAAGCACAAAATCTTGCTTCATTAACTCTTTATAAGAGTGGGAATAATGTTTCTCGTAAGTCAGGTTAGTATTAATTTGCACCCAGGTCTTTTTAGACCTGTTTTTCTGTTGTGGTTTGAATATGAATTTGCAAACTACATTACTGCTGTTTTCATAGACCTTTTGAGAGCTCATTACAGTGAATATTGAGGGATGCCTTTTGTAAATTTCTTTTCTTACTTGCAGGGGAGCGGATCTTTCGCATTGGTTCTGAAAGATACAAAATGGACCCTACTCGAAGAACGTTGCAAAGGATCCCAGGTTACTTGCCATCACGCTGTTGCATTCCCCCCCCCCCCCCCCCCCCCCCCTATTATTAAATAATTAAATGAAATAATGCACTACCCATTCATTTCCGACAACGAATGAGTTTTGCCTTGTAGTGTATGGTTCACTTAATTTTATTTGTCTAATCAAGATATAAAGAAGTAAAATAAATGCTTGGGGTAAAGCGGGGTTTAGTAACATGAAATGTGTTTAGAAGTCCTTGTATTATTAACAGTCTTAGTTGCTTATGCAGACAGCTATGCAGAGCTTTTATAACAAACAACTAAAATTTTAAGAATTTGGATTATAATTGCAGTATGTTTCTAGGGTGTTTTCAGAAATCAACAATTCTTTGTTCATAAGGAAACATTATTAGAAATGGTAAAGTGTTCACAAGCAAATTATAAGCTTTTCATGTGTGTTGTTTTTTATTTTCCCTAATTATTATAATATGAACTCTGGACCTCTCTAAGTCTAGTGTTGTGGTATTTTTCCTTAACCAGTTTCTGGAATCTACTAAATTTCCATATTGTGATTGTAAATTAATGCCCTGGGTATCTGGAAAACCTGTTGACATCCTGCTAAGTTCCATTAGTGTGTCAGCGATTTCTTGGACTGTAATTTATGCAATAGCCAGAGTATTGCTTATGAGGTTCTAAAATTTGAAAAAGTCATATTTCAATTATTTGTGCTCGGTTCATTTTCTGACATAACTATATTGTTTATTCTAGTGCTTGATTTTGAAACTAATTCATAATCTTCCTTCTTTCAGCATGTTTCTGTTTTGTTTAATTAAGAAAAACCTTGTTGTGCAGATGAGCAAGGTACATGCTCTGGCCAATCTGAGAAAAAGGAAAAGAAAGTTTATGTCCCTAGCAGGTTGCTGATTGGAAATGACAAGTAAGTAGGAAATTAGTTGCTATGTACTGTAATGAATATTTAGAATTTGGGGAAGGAACTGTGTCTACTTTTATTTGTCTGTGTTTTATAAAGAAGTTTTTGACTTAGTTAATTGAATTGTAGATATGTTCGAGTTGGCAATGGTAATAAATTGGTCAGAGATCCTAAGCGAAGAACTCGGATATTGGCAAATGAAAAGCTCCGTTGGAGCTTGCACACTGCCAGACTACGGTTGGCTAGAAAGAAGCAATATTGTCAGTTTTTTACAAGGTTTGGGAAATGTAAGGATGACAAAAAATGTCCATACATTCACGATCCCTCTAAGATTGCTGTCTGCACTAAATTTTTGCTCGGTTCTTGCTCTGATCATAATTGCAAATTAACCCACAAGGTACGTTGCTCCATTCTTAGTCGTTGTTACAAAATGTTTCCACTACTGTGTATAATTTTGTGCATGCAGGTCATTCCTGAGAGGATGCAAGATTGTTCTTATTTCCTGCAAGGTACTTATAAATCATGCTCTCAAGATGGTTTTATATTGGCTGGTTCTAACTCATTAAGTTTACAGGATTATGCTCTAACGGGAGTTGCCCATATAGACACGTTAACACAAACTTGAAGGCCCCTGTTTGTGAAGGATTCCTCAGGGGATACTGTGCTGATGGAGATGAGGTATTTTGTCTCTGGTGTCCGACACTGTGAACTATACCAAAATGATATTATCTGGTTAACTTATGGACTATAATGCGCCTCCCTCTTGGATTTACTCTGTATGTTTTAAAAAATTTATTTTCAATATGTCAAAGATTTTGTCCATATTCTCCAGATTTTTTCTAAAACCTTTAATCGTCTATGTTCTTGCTATATGATCACAGTTAGTCACTGTTACTAGTTATTTTGCTATCTGATGCACATTTATACACAGAAAACCATATGACATGCAAGTAGTGTACTAATGTTCAACCCTGGAAAATGGACTATTAATTTCTATTTGCAGTGCCTGAAGAAACACACCCGCGTCTGCCCTGTGTTTGAAGCTACTGGAAGCTGTCAAGTTCCTGAGTGCAAGCTTCAT
Organism: Cruciata laevipes; assembly: GCA_963678965.1. NCBI lineage: Eukaryota > Viridiplantae > Streptophyta > Magnoliopsida > Gentianales > Rubiaceae > Cruciata > Cruciata laevipes. The sequence goes on from OY787639.1 coordinate 13,424,249, forward strand.
CATCCCAAAAAGAAGGTGAAACTAACGAAACGCAGGGTTCCAAATCCGCAGAAGAATGCTAGAGGGCGCTACTTTGGATCTCCACATATCAATATTGGTCATGGCCTAACAAGGACTTGTGAACCAGTTACTGGAAAGGGTGATGGCAGTATTGATAGTATGGAGTTTGCTGGTGATTATATTGCCTTGGATATTAATGTTGACGAAATGGATCTAGTTTTTGAGCCGAGAAGTGAGCCCGTTTATGACCGTGGAGAAACTTTGTCGGATGTGGAAATGGATGAAGATGATGAATTGACAAAACCTATGCGATTGTTGAACAAGAGTTAGTACCCCCAGCAGTAAATACATGAGGCAGGTGTGACCAAGGCTGGACATCAGGATGGCAGTATTTTCCTAATTTTTTGTTTCGTGATTAGGTGATATGGTATGGTCTTTTAGTGAAGTGATTACAGTATACAATTGTAAAAATGTGATAGGTTTTGTCACTATGAAAGAAACTTTGTAGAAACTTTTTTTTTTTTTTTTGAAAATACATTGTAGAAACTTGTTGATCGATGAAATGCGAGTTTTGATTGAATTGGCTTTGGCATTTCATTTGAAGAAGCAGGCTTTTGAAAATCTCATTATGGGTAAAGTTGTTCCTCAAGGAAAAATGAATAATACAAAAGAGTGAAAATTGTAAACAGAGATAATCTGTTTGGTTCAGTAGCTGAATTAACAGGCCATATTAGAGGTTAGTTTGATCCGTACAAATAAAAGCCAAACCTGACTACATCATGACCACTAGTTGGTTTTGTAGATAGAACTTCACTCTCTTTTTTTTCCCCGTGAAGAGATAGAACTTCACTCAAAGCCACAGACACTACAGTTAACCTCTCCCTCTCTCTTACACACACACACACACACACACACACACACACACACCGAGAGTACGTTTCAAATTTGCTGTTCATACAAATACAAGTTAAGAAAGGATAAAAGGTTTGGTTTCGAAGTGAGAAGGTAGAAGTCATGGCAGCAGCTTCACCAACGAACCTGTGCATGTTGTACTTCGGCGGTGAAGTCAAGAAGGCTCTCAACCATAGAAGACCTTTCCCAGTTTTAGCTCAGCAAGCTGATGTTCAAGGCGAAGCTAAAACAGCCCAAGAAGAGGAAAAAGAAGCGCGAGATGAAAATGAAAATCAAAAAGTGATGAAGCCACTCAGACCAGTTGAGCCTCAAATGAATGTGAAGAGCAAGAACATGGGGATAGAATACGGATCGCAATGGCTTAGCTGTACAACAAGACATGTTAGGATCTTTGCTGCTTATATCGATCCTGAAACGTGCGAGTTTGACCAAACTCAGACGGATAAACTTACCCTCATACTTGATCCTACAGATGAGTTCGTTTGGACGGATCAGAGTTGCAATAAAGTTTACTCTTATATCCAAGAGCTTATTGATCACTATGAGGTAGCATTCTTGTTTCTCAGTCTTCTGCTCTTGCCACTGGAATATCGAGTTTTGATTAGTTTCAACTTCAATTGTAGGGAGCAGATCTCACGGAATATACACTTCGCCTGATTGGTTCAGACATAGAACATTACATAAGGAAGATGCTTTACCAGGGAGAAATACAATACAACATGAATGCAAGAGTGCTCAACTTTAGCATGGGGAAACCAAGAGTTGGTTTTGTTTACAATGAGGGGCAAATCCCAGATGAAAACGTGTAAACATATATTTATTATGCACGTTTTCCTGAAAATGTGACATGGGGCACTTTTCTCTTGCTGAAATATTGTTCTTAGTACACAACATGGTTTTTTGCAAAATGTTTACAGCTTCCCATATCAGCTAGAATAGACTAGCTCATCCGTTCCGAGTCAAGGTAATCAGTAGCCACAACATCAGCTAGAACATACAAAACTCTCTTACAAATTGTTGGAGAGATGAGATGCTAAAACTTCAACACAATTAAAAAGAGGCTGACAAGGTTTGAAATCCTAAACTTGTGCATCAGCAACTTACAAAACTCAGCTTAACAAATTGTAGGAGATGACATGCAACAACTTCAACACAATTCAAAAGAGGCTGGCAAGGTTTGAAATCCTAAACTTGTGCATCAGTAACAAAGTCCAAAATAGTAAAACATGGTCACTCTCGGGCATATGGAGGCAGGATATCACTGCATAGTTTTGTCTAGCCAAGGTTGGAATGCTCTGTCCTGGGTCAGATGCTGTAAAAACACAAAAAAAATGATAGAATCAGTAAACTCCAGCAAAAACAAATCTTTGTTCAATGCCTGGTGCAGATTTAGTAAGAAACTAGTTGGATCTTGAGTGCTAGACATGCTTATTTATTAAGGGTAATCATAGTGTGTTTAAATTCGATCAGGCAAGCAAAACAATTAACTCCAATTCACGCTTTCTATAATCTATCTCAGAGGAAAACTAAAATTGCACTCTAGTTGCTATCAAAACATTCGTCTAGAATTTAGTTATGCCCTTAAACATAAAACAATTTCCATAAATTCAATAATTTTAGAACCTCAAAGGAAAATCAAATTAAGTTGATGTTGGAAAGGAAATTCCTACAACTACTGGTGTTTTTAATCATCACTTATATAACTAAGGCAAGTCTATGGATAACTTAAACAAACATCTTTTCTTAATTGAGAATGAGACACATATGTTATATGTTTTGAATTGCACACGGTGCATTACATAAACAATCTCTTAATTGTGAATACTAGATGTAATATAGCACTCCCTTGCATATCAACATTTACAAATATGAAGATTTATGGACCACAAAAGTTACTCCCTTGGTAATATGTTGACACACTGCCACATTATCAAACCCCGAATTTTCATTCATGAGAATCATACATAAAGTAAAGATGAAAATGTAAGACAGCAAGAAGCAAGTTTTCAAACCCAGAATCCAGAAATTAAGGAAATGAATATAGTATGTAACAGAAAATTTTGAGAAATTAAATCAACCATGTAACTTTGAGCAGAATGTGAGTCAAAGTGTCAAACTGAGATACAAACAATAGCCCAGAAAGCAGATCTGTTCCAAAGCGAACTTCCATTTGTGATGTCATAGAAGGTAGTTCAGATATCAAAGAATGTGCCATTTATCCGTGAGGACCATGACAAATCATTTGTTAGGTAATGAAGTTGAAAGGATGCAATGTAAAGAGAATTTAAGAATACAATAAAAGGAAAAAAGATATAACAGCTAGCAACCACTAACCTGTATCCAGAAGAAAAATCCACGTAACAACTTCAATCTTTTCCGGCTGTCATTGCCATTTGCTGCGAGCTTCCTTCTAAGATCTGCAAAGATAAAACCACTACGGTGTCCTAAAACAAATATAGGAAGAATTTATATATCTTAAGCAGTTACAAATATAGGAAGATTAGCACAAGTATATTCAAAGAAATAACTAGTGGAAGTTCTAAACAAAAGAATAAAAGCCGCATCAGTATCATCAAACTGATCCAGCTATGCCCTACACGGAATGCTAGCAGTTGAGATGGGTTAAATGCTAAGAACTACACAACTTGGAGAGGAACTGTCAAAACGAATAACCTAGAAGTTTGAGACATAGCTATCCATATTTTGGAATTTCCAAAAGCACTTTAAGTTAGGAGGGTGTACATTGTCTAAGCATAATTTTTCATTGATGGATAAAGAAGTGAAGTTGTAATCAAATCAGATAAACATAAGAGAATCCTAATGACATTGACATGCTTGACTAATGTGAATTAAACTTTTTTTTGAAGCAAATGTGAATTAAACACTTGATCATATATAAGGTTTATATTCACCCTGAAAGACCAACATCGAATATCTCAGTCTCCAGTAAACTGCATCAAGAATTTACCGAGTATATTGTGCTGGAGAATCAGATTTACAGTGTGTAGAAAAACTAAAAGCATCATTCACTTCACACTTAATAAAGCTACTCACCGAATGAAACCATGATACCGTTCTCAATTTCATAACTTAACAAAACAAAAAGTAGATACACTAACACCACTAAGATGACAAGAACATGCCAATCAGAGCACTAACGTCATTACTTACTAGACCACATCAAAATGAGGCATGGGAATGGAAACTTAACTCTTCAACATTCATAACATTGCTCATAAGTTTAATAACTCAACAATAACACTTCATATGCAGCAGCACTCTAAAGAAGATAAAAACCTGGTACATGAAAGAAGAGTCAAATTACCAGGATAGTGGTCAATTAATGCTTTCCCATCTTTTTCTGTTGCAACAAACTTTTCCCTTCCAGACCGCAAGTCTACTAATTTTCCTACTTTTTTCTTCAATATAGCTTCTTCCTCAAGCCTTTGAAGCTCCAGCGAGTTATATGGTTTTGACAAAACTCTCAATAAATTTTCTCTGAATGGAGATGTTTCTGCACTTGGACTGCCGAGACAAACAAGATCTTCACCTTCATCCACCTAAAAACACAAAGTAATTAATACCAAAAAAAAAAATGGAAAATAAACAAATTGGTAAAAAGAGGTAAATTACATCATCTTCTGATAAGTGCCGAACTTCGGACTTCACAGCTCTAAAATGTGGAGCATTCATTGGGATCCCACTTCGACCGCCACCATTCATCTAAAAGGCAAAGTAAATTTAATATTACAACAGAGGGAAAAAAAAAGGATGAGGATTGAAATTGCAGAGGGTAAAAAGAAGACAACTTACATTGGAGATTTGAATATGCTCAGGGGGCTCATAGTTAGAGATAGATCTCCGAATATGCAAACTGGGGTCAGGTTTGGGTCCCAGGCAGTCAGGTTTAATGCTTTCAACATGCACAGGATACTTGACCTTAGAGCTAGTAATATGCACAGAGGACTTCCTTTTAGAGCTTCCAGTATACTCAGGGGACCTCACTATAGAACTTCCAGTAAATGCAGGAGACTTGAGTTTAGATCTTCCAGTATACTCAGGGACCTTGATTTTAGAGCTTCCATAATACTCAGGGGACTTGATTTTAGAGCCTCCAGTATGTGCAAGGGACTCACGTTTAATGCTTGGAATATGCTCAGGGGACTTGATTTTAGAGCTTCCCATATGGGCATGGTACCTTGGTTTAAAACTTCCAATATGCTCAGGAGACCTTCTAATATGCTTGGGGGAACGTGGTTTAGAGCTTGCAATATTCGATGGGGACTTAAGGTTCCCTCTCATGTAAGAGTCCAAGTACAACATCAAATCTTCATCCATGTTGTCCACCTCTAACTTCATCCTCTTGGAAATATGAAAGACTTCTGAAGGCCTGGGGCTGCAATTCTCAGTATTCCCACCTTGCTTAGCAGGTATGTTTTCTTTCCTTTCATTCTTCTCATCCTCAGAATGATTGGGATCAGCATTATAAGCAGAGTAATAGTCTGTACCATCTTCAGTCTTCCGCTTCATGCTTTGTTTATAAACACTAGAAACCATCTTGGGTGAAAAGGGCAATTCATCATCAATTTCTCCTCCTACCATATTTACTCTCTCACACCGATCCAGCTCACCATCAGAAACAACTTCCAATATGTAATTCTCAGCTAATTTATTCCCTTCATCAGCTTTAACATGCCAGAAGTTATTAATCATCACTAGACTGTTCAAAAAGATCATATATTCAGGATCAACCGGCTCAACAGCTTCTGATTCATCTTGTGCAGCATCAACCCCTGGTTCATCTTGCTCAGCTGCCCCTGGCTCCCCTTTCTTAGCAGCAAGATCCACAAACCCAGTTTTTAAATACGCTAGGTAATCCAAATCTATTTTACCCTTATCTCTGCGTATTTCCCCTGGATCAGCATCTCTGTTATTTTCACAGCTCGCCATTCCCCTCAGATTGTTTTGCAACCTCAACTAGAAATCCGTAGGTTTTCCCACTTGGTCTAACCTGTTATGATCATCTTAATGTCAGAATGTATACAGATAAAATGTAACTACTGAAAACAGAAAAAAAAGTCCCATCTTCTTCAAATCAAAACAACTAGTATTTCACCGCACAATCTATACAATTGTATAGCTTCGAGATACAGAATAGAAAATCTTAGGGTAAATAACCCTAGCATCTAAACCTATCAGCAACCAAAGCACAAACTTTTACTCCCGCAGCTCATAAATTTAAAATCTTTCGAAATCCTCAAACACACACAATTCAACTGGATAAGAATTAAGGCAACAAAAAAAACAGCAGCAAAAAGGTACGAACACTAGTCAGATACCTAACATGCAAATCGAACCCAGAATCGAACATTCAACCTACAAAAGGAATTAAAAACCCTAAAATTACATGGATAAGAAGAAGAAGAAGAAGAACCTGGAAGGCCAATGCGGGTTCGTAGTTATTACGGAAAAGGCTTCTCACATTTAAGTAGAGAGCATGCCTTCTGACAGGCCTATAGGTCTAAAAAGAAGTGGCGAGTGGAGTATACTGAAACGACAAATGTTTTTTGCCAGGGGGTTTTTCTCATAAGTCACAAGTGGACAGTGACGATGCGCGTTTTGATTTTATTGGTAGGTGTATAGTATTGTGGGTGGAGTGATGAAAGTCCAAATGCTTCAAAAAAACCCCAATTAACAATTTCTAGTCATGTATTCTAACAAGATTAAATTATTCAGCTGTGATTCAAAAACTAACATCATCAATATTACACTACTAAATTGTGTAAAGATTTGGAACTCTGATATAGAAAACAATGGTGGTAATAGATGATCAGAAGGTGGGTTGCTCCAATACAAATTTAAGCGGGTAAATTTCAAATTAGATGAAACGATGTCGTTTTTTAAGTCTTTTTGTTTTATTTCCTTTTTTAGCAAACTAGGGCGCGTGTTCGTCTTTTGTTTGTTGCCTTAATTTTTATTTTCTAGTTCAAGTTGGATGTACTAATACTCATCTTTGAGGTACAAATTTGTCGAGATACTGGATTAAATTTTCCCCAATTTTATCCCGTCTCTCTATTCCTCCTTCTCCTGTTTTTCATTCTTCGCAAATTTATCCTATTTAACTTCATAATCAAAAACTTGTTTTCTTCGAATTAACTGCAAACATCAAAAACTATGTTTTATACACAAAAGAGCTTTATAATAGGGAACTAATTAAGAATCATTCCACAATATGAAAGATATCAGTTTACGAACAACTTTCAAAAGTGTTGCATGATTACAAGAAATAAAATATTAGAAAAGGTTTTTTTTGTTGCTTAAAGTGAGTCTAATAGATGTTCTAATACCACCATTATCGATCGGTAATATTGGGGAAATTGGTGGTTGACATGTAATATATTAAATAAATGCAACAAATATAATATATGGGCCAACAGAAGGACGTGGAGTCTAGCTGACCTTATCTTAGAAGGATGTGAGTTGATTTAATTTAGACGAATTTTTTTTGTGCCCTAACATATGCAGAAATGTTAACTTTATGCCCCAACATATAAAGTAACCAATATCGAGCTCTAACATATTAAAAATGTTTAATTTAGGCTCCATGTTAACTTTCTGTTAACTTTTTCGTTAGAACACATCACATGTACGGTATTTTAGTGTCATATAATTTTTCACCAATATCCTAGGGGTACTTTGGTAATTTTACACATGTTACTTTAAAGATATATTGACCAAAATTAATATTAATCATCTTACTAAAGTGCAACATCTTATAAATACTAGAATTTTATGAACATTGAGAACATGTGCAAAAGTTTATAAATACCAAAATCTTATGAATATTAAAAACAAATCTAAGAAGTCGAAATTAGTCATTCGCAAAATAAGGTCGTTCTATACAAAATAAGCCTTACAATGGTCATTGTTGTAACATATAGTTTGTCGAGCTAATGTTGATCACTAATAAATAGACATTATAGATAACCATTTCCTAAAAAAAAGCCTGACAAGTGGCTTAAAATTGCAAAAAGTGCGGTTGAACAAAAGATGTCATTACTACTCAAAATTAGAGTAAAACGGCCATAGTGCTGGTACTGCATGTGGTCTTGTAGTGACCGGGTTCATTGCAGATGGAGCAAGTACGAACCTTTTTTTATGAGCATAATGTAAAGGGTTAAATAGAAATCATAATTGAACTATTGAAAATAACAAAGTTCAACAAAGAAATAAAACATTATACCTTGGCTTCTTTGTTGGAGGTGCCGGTGCATATACGGGAGTTGCTTGAGAAGCGGATTTAGGTGGCTGAGATGATGAAACAACTTTAGTCGGGCACATATAATACACATATAACCACTCATCTTCCCAACCTTAAACAATCTCTTAGTCACATTTTTTTTGTTCTTCGTGCTACCTTGTTTCTTATTTGCACATTTCTTCCTACACTTTTTAGGTTTTCTTGGTAACCATATATTGCTTGGGGGCAACAAACAGTGTGGGTTCATCCATCCCACAACTCTGGACCATTAATAGGGTGGATGATGTACTTGTATGCTCTTTTATAAGCCTCTTTCGAGTAGCATTGATGCATGAATGCTTCCTCACCCGAATAGCACATACGCGCTACAAGAACTCTGGTTGATAATTTGCATAAATTGCTGGAGAAGAAGAAGGATTTGGGTTGGCGGTGAGGGAACTTCTCTATATACATGTCCATTTTTCTTGTGCATGTCTGTTTTTTTTACCAGAATCCAAAAAAGCAACCCAAAATGCAAGGGTACACTTGTGGTTATTATATATGGTACATTTCTGACATGCAATAAAAAAATGGACCTGCAAATATTAATTGAGTAAAATTTTCTAACTCTTTTAAGTTAAGTTCTAAACCAAAAGTATTTATATATTGATTCCATCTTCTAAAGAATATCTTAATTTCCATTTGTCATATTGCGTTCTAAACAACACTCTGTCGAGGTGAAATGTTTTAGTGCTTTATTTATAAAATTTCATTTCTTTTTAGACTAAATTCTCTTTTGGAACACAATATTCGCCAAAAAAGTGAGTTCAGCCTCAACATTCAAACCATCATAATTTTTGCACTAGAATTATTATTTATTTTTAGCCCCTAACTTTTTTAAAATACTTTTAGTTGACTTCCACTAATCTTATTATTTTAGGGAAGTTTTGGTCATTGCACATTTTTAAAATTTTCTTTTTTCATATGACCTTCTTCACTCTCTTCAATTACATATTTTCTTTCACACTAACACCACTCTCTGTCAAGTCCACCTTTAGGGATATTTTGGGTATTTCAAAATTCTATTTTTATGTTTTTTTATTTTTATTTTGTCTCTTACCTTTAATATGATCTTATTCACTTTCTTCTTCATGTTTACTCCGCATCGAAACTTTTCAGCTAAATCCACCAGGAGGTGGTCATTGGATATTATTAAACAATTCCAATTTTTATCTTTATTTGTTTTATTTTTATTTTAATATAATCTTCTTCACCTTCCTCATTCATGTCTACTAACGGTGGAAAGTGATGTCGATGTGTGTAGAGAAATTGGCATGAAAGAGTAAGGTGAAGGAAAACGTATTAAAAAATAAAGAAAAAAGTTAATAAAATTAAAAAAATAATAATATAAAATGACCAAAATATCCAAAAAGAACTAAAATTAACTCAACTCATTTTTAACGGATTAATAAAATAACATTTTGTAAATATTAGGGTCTAAATTATTTTTTAAGAATGTTAGGGTAAAAATTCAAATGGTTGAATGTTGGCCATAAAATTAACTTTTTGATGAATGGTGGGGCCAAAAATAAATTTAGTCTTTATTTTAATTTACTAACCTACCAAGTGCCGGTATATGATGTTCATATTTTTGTTTATCATTCTCTTTTTAAATAACATAAATATTTTTTACTCAAAATTTTGTGACATTTTAACTTTCCATAAAGAAACTACCAAAATACATGTTAACTTTCTAGTGTATTTTTAAAATAGACATTTTGTATATTCTAGGCATATATTATATATAAAACATGAATTTTCTACGGTTCCATTTCTCTATTTTGGTCGAACCTCCGGTCATCCAATCATCTACTAGAAAGCCAACACGTGGAAATGTATTTAAAGAAATTATATTTTTTTTTTGGGAAAATTTCTATTAAGGGCGTGGTATAAATGTAAATTATTATAAACGGCGTGAAACTTGTATATTTATTATTAAGGGCGTTATAATATTTCTATTATTTATTTCATTAAGAAAAGTCATTTATACCCTCGCCTCCCTAAAAATATTCAGATTTCTAATTAATAGATTTTGTTCTCTTGAGCTTATTTGTAGATCAGTTCAGTATAAATAAAATTTGATGAAATTTAGTTTAATTCAGTTTTGTTGATTTTTTTCAATACATTATTTTCACTTTAGTTCAATTTAGTTCAGTTCAGTTGAATTCTTTTGATCATGTTTTTGTTAATAAAATATAATGTTCCTAAAACCATGATCAAAGGAATTCAACTGAACTGAACTAAATTGAAAAATAATGCACTGAAGAAAAAAAAATCAGCATGACTGAATTAAACTAAATTTTATCAAATTTTATTTTACTGAACTAAATTGAACTAAATGGTACTAAATTGTACTAAAAAAATAAGCGTGACTGAATTAAACTAAATTCCGTCAAATATTATTGTACTAAACTGAATTGAACAAAATTGTACTGAATTGATTTACAAATAAGCTCAAGAGAACAAAACTTATTAATTAGAAATCTGAATTTTCTTGTAGGGAAGAGAGGGTTATAAATGACTTTTCTTAGTAAAATAAAGAGTAGAAATATCATAACACTCTTAACAATAAATATACAAGTTTCACGCCCTCTATAATAATTTACATTTATACCACGCCCTTAATAGAAATTTTCCCTTTTATTTTTTTGAAGAAATTCATTCATGGTACTAGGAAACGCCCATAAACGATTGCAATAAGTGGAGTTGACATCCAATTCGACCAGCCTATTACAAGAATAAATGAACTACATGTCAACCAAATTAATAGTGTAATACCGCACTCGGGGATATTATTTTGCAACCGTGAAAACCACATCTGTTTGGCAGAGAGAGGAGTCCCACACATCAATTACTTCACCAATCAGTGATCTGCTACAACCGCAACACCACTTGATCCAAAATATGATCCATGTTCTTCAAACTGCAAGCACCTTGAAACCCAAATATCACGACCGGAAACACGATTCGTATCGAGGACAATAAATATAAATCACAAAAAAAACACAACTTTTAAAATCATATCAAGAACAAAACATCGACGTGAGCAGTTAAATCATAGATTAAACTGATCAAATCGAAGAAATTCTATTGTGTGATAAAGTCACATTTATTCGAAAATATAAAGAACCAATAAACAAACAAAAAATTACTTCCACATCTCCTCATGCTGGGAAGATGGGAAAGATTGAAAGCAAATTAGGTTTTTTTTTTCATGTGCGGCGGTATTCACTCTTCTTACACAAAATTAATGGAATGGTCTAGATGATAAGATGTAGTTAAATCAATGATTCTAAATCAACAATTGAAGGTTATGTCAACATATTAAAACATGATTGTAGTCTAACCCAATAAAACATGTTTCAATATGTAAATGTAAGAGATTTTATATTAAATATGTCAATTGCAAATGAAAAATGTACACTTTGAATTCAAAGATACAATATTTAAGAGAGGAAAGTTAAATTTTCAAGAGATGAACATATGTATCTAAATTACACATGACAAAGTTTTGGTTAAATAATTAATAATGGGCGGGGTCATTATCATAATTGTCCTTAATATATAAGAATCTCGCGTACAATTTTCTAATTCCTTCACCCATTTCTTCGTATCCTCGCACGCTAGTCTAATTCGACGATGAGTGAGTGATGAAGACAACGACGAGTGAATCTTGACATCGAATATCAGTTATCAAGGATTTGCAGCGGTGGCATCGACAATCTCTGGTACGTGACAGCGCATGCATTCTCCAGCACACGATCGGTGTCGCCGTGTCGGGGCAATCTCCAACACGTGATCGGCGTTGGCACAAGCAATTTCCTAATTATGAGGGTTTTGAACCACGAGATTTGTGTCACCGAAATTTATAAACGGAGTTGTCTTCTAAAGATCGTAAAAAATGTGGCTTGTGTCCCCTGCATTGAGGTATGTATCATCGAACGTTGAGGTTAGTGTCGCCGGGATTAAGATACATGTCGTCGAAAAATGAGGTAAGTGTTGTTGACGTTGAGATTTTTGTTGCCGATATTGAAATTTGTGTAGCCAAAAATGAGGGTCTTTGGAGCATTGAGATTTGTGTTGTCCGGGATGAGGTTGTGGTTGCTGGAAGGTAGAGTGATGAGGTAGCAGCAAGTGAAAAAAGGAATGAGTTAGTAATATAGGTGATAAAAATAGGATATTTACAATATGATCCTAAAATTTTATAGTAATATGTCTTGCTTTATACTCTCTCCGTCCCAACCAAAACTATTTAGTTGAGTTCGGATAAAATTTTAAGAAAAATACATTTTATATCTTTATAAGTGGAGTTTTAAGGGGTATAAATGAAATATCACTTATGGTTATGGTTGTTTTTAAGAATTCATTAAGGGTATATTTATCTTTTTGTAGTATTTTTTTGCCAAAAGAGGAAAGAATGAAAGTAAGAAGTTTTGGTTGGGTCGGAGGGAATATTTACTTTGAAAAGATCTTTTGATAGACCGTCTATATTTTGATGCCTACAAATTTAAAAATTGTAACTTTTTATAATAAATATACACCCTTGAAATCTAAAGCTATGTGTATTATAAAAAATTATTCATGCATAACAAATTAAACATACTTGAAACAACTAAATTTTATACTAAAAACACATTTCAATTTTTATAGTAAAAACCATAACATTTTCAATTTAAATGTGTAACCTTTTTCCGGATACATATTTTGGTAAAATATAAACGATATATCATGAGACTTTTTCATTTACTTATAATATGCGCCATATGAAACATTAGGAGACTTTTTCATCAAATAAATAATTCTCCGTAGTCTATTTTCTTTTATAGCTCCATTGACGAATCAAAATTTGAACACTTATTATACCAAATTTGTATGAGAACAATCATTTTCGTGAGATTGTTTTTCAACCGTATGCATTGTCACAATTCAAAGCAAAAACAACTTTTGATAGTATAAGATTTTATTTGGTCGGCTTTCACTATTCATTTTACACTATATATTTTCTAAGTTAAATTGTCTAAATCAATTGATATATTTTTTTTGAACTCGAATGTAATCACATTCTAAATATTAGTTTTTTTATAAATAAATTATTTATATTTAACGTTTTATTTAATTTTGTAGTTATTAATATTTAAAATTAATAAAGATGGTGAAAATCAAATCATTGCAATTTAGACGGGAGGTACTAATATCTAAATTTGGTGATAAAATAATTAAAAGAGATGGAATTTAGTACGTAAGTAAAGGAAAGAAAAAACGTGAAGAAGGTCTAAGAAAGGCAAAAAAGAAAGAAAGAAAGGATATCGCTCGCGATTTAACAGTTAGAGCATCTCCAATGATACATTCACTTTCAAAAATATCAACCACTAAATTCACTTTCATGTAGGATTGAGAGTGAGAAATTACAAAAATCATCTCCAACCACTAGTGCAAAGTAGGGGATTTAAGGCACTTTTTTAAGGCGGTTCCTCAAAATAGCTTGGAACCTCCTTAAAATTAAGGGTCTTTCGAGTTCGAAAGACCCTTTCGGTGGGTCTATTTGCGCAAGCTTCCTCGGAAATAATTTAAGGCGGTTCATGAGTATTTTTACGGCGGTTTTAAAAACAGTGCCTTAAAATTCATTGACTTTCGAATGAGAAAGAGGGTTTCGCTGCCTTTTTTTTTCGAATGAGAAAGAGGTTTCATGTGTCTTTCGAATGAGAAAGATGGTTCTGTTTACTTATCTTGACTTTAATAAGAAAAACCCCAAAACCCTTCCCCGTCGCCATCTCCCCCAAATTCCCCATCGCCTTCCCCGCCGCCTTCCGCCTGCCCGCCCGCCCGCTCGCACCGTCGCCATCCGCCGAACGAGTGTAGAAACTGCGCCGTTTATAATCGCCAGAATGAGCCGATACGACAGCCGCTCCGCCAACCCCGGCTCCTACCGTGATCAATTTTGGATTCCATCACCCCTTATTATCCACAAACAATTTATGCAGTTATGGTAAATTTCTCCGATCCTTGTGTATTTTCTTCGAGATTCATCACTTTTCTCTGTCTCTAATTGTTTTCTCGACCCGCTTTGATCTACCCATGTTCGCTTCTCTTTGTTTTTAATCCATTTCGCTTCAGTTTATAGTGTATTAAAGTGTGTATTGTTGAATTGGCAGGACTCCGAGCAAACTATTTCGTGGGAGGTGGTGATTTACTCATATTTGATATGATTCTGATGTGATTTACACAGGTTCGAGATCTTTGACATTTAATGATCTTGATCCCTATTGAAACTATTACTGTTGATTTATTCATTATGAGGAACTTGGACTCCTCAGGTTAGTTTATTCTCTGTATATTTTTTTGTAATGCAGCGTGAAGGTGGAGATTGTGTTTGTGGTGGTGTGTCATAACTGGTGGAAAGGAGGAATATAAGAATTAAGATTTTTTATAATGCAGCGTGAAGGTGCAGCCTCAGTATTACAAGATGTGATCAATTTCATTCTTTGATTATAATTTACAGGAATCCTGCTCAAATACTTTCATGCTTTTTGAGTTTCCACAGGAATCATGCCCAAGTGTATCAACCAGGTACTTCATTTTTTGCTTTGGGTGGTTAATCTGTTTAGTTTAGAATTGATAGTCTGAAGTAGTGAACTAAGATGATGCAACTTCTGAGCCTGTTGCATTGAGTAACAAATTCTGTAAAATTCAGTGTGGTGAGAGGGATAGATTTCAAAAATGTGCACACAGTCAAAGTTGTTTCTTCTGAATTTATCTTGCACTATTATATTTTGTTAGGTTAACTTGGCTTCTTGCTCTATTAGGTGCCGAAATTAAGTATTTAGTAAATTTAATACTGAGTAATGAGTTAATGATTATGATTCTTGGTGTTACTGAACTTCATGGTGATAGCTAGATTTGTTTCTGCAGTGGAGAAATGTGATATTTTTATAAACTGGCATGTGTTTTTCCTGCTTTCCACTCGCTTTTCTTCTGCTGGATTGTGTATTCAAGCATCCTGTAATGTGGCTAAATATTCAGTGCATTACTGTATTCAAAATGCAGAGCATGCATTTGAAATCTTCACATGATTTATTTAATGAAGATTTTACCATTTAACAAGCACTGATTCCATGTGCACAACTCGGACTTAGTGAGTTGACTCAGTGGGGTGCAACCTTGGCAGCTTATACAGAGCACTTTGGTGTTGCATCTTATGCTGCATAAGTAAGGCAAGCTTGCTTCTATATTTTTCAAACATGAATATCCTGGTCTGTTGAACTTTGAATTCTCAACTTTAATATTCACCATTTTGTTTTACGGCATATCACATTGACTTGGTGAAAGGTCTCAAGCTGCATGAAGTATGGCTGCCTTATTTGTCATCACAGATCTAAGTTGCAGAATGTTCTCTTGCGAGATAGTAATTTATATATAGTGTGTTTTTTTTTAAAAAAAACATGACTTACTGTGTCCGTTTAATATTTTAGGATTGGATTTTTTACACTTATAGAACATGAAATGATCTCCTCATAATGTATATTTAGTTTAAGTAATATTAAATTCAAATCCATACTACAACATAATTAAAATTAGTCAAATAATTGTTGTATGAAGTTAAAAAATAATAGTGTATTGTATATCACATATATGCTTGACATTTGAAATAGATTAAATTTAAGTGTGCATAAGAACATCTATTTTCCTTTGGTCTTGATTATTTAACTATACATGTTTGTAAAAGTCAATTAGGCCGTGCATAGCACGGCGGGCAATAAACTAGTGCATATGTTAAACATGGAATCATTTTTCTATATATTACTGCTTGATGATTAAGTATTTATCGTTGTTTTTGTCCCTTTTTCTATTTCTACATTCCACAAGTAAGGGGTTTCTTGCCGTTTGAGCCATTCATTGACTACAGTGATGAGCTCATCATAACCCCATCCAGTTCTTCAGGCCTTAAAAGCGAGATACCGTTAGCAATCTAGTTGACTGGATTTGAATGCGGGGGAGCTGCTATCAAAGTTTGCATTTCGCACAAAGTGGTTGATATGGCAGCCATGATAGCGCAGCTCAAAGAACTAGCAGCTAGCTCTTCCTCAGCATCAATCGTGTCTCCATCTCAAGTGGAAGTCGTCAATGCTTTTCTGTGGAAGCAGTTTATCAATGTGCAGGGTGCTAGAAAAGGTTCTACCAACAGGTAAGGTTGTGGAATGTTGAGTGAAGTTCTCTGTTTAATACTAGTCACTTATATTTCATATGCATTTTCGGGTAATTGTAATTTAAATGCCTGTTATATGTAAGAACCAGTTTATAAATGTAATTGGAATTTAACACAGTTGGTTACTATCTGTTTGTAGGGTCTTACATGCGGTGAACTTGAGAACAAGAATGAGCAGGCTGGCTGCTTTTGGGAATCTCTGCTACATTCACTTGCAATGGTGATTCTATAAGTTATGGTGACTTGGTTGGGGTGACGAGTGAACCACGAAGATTATCTTTTTAGATTTTCTTTTACTAAATTTTACTTGTTATTGAATTGTGTTTTTATATAGTTGTATTCCAGTATGATACAATCATAATGTATAAAACTAATGTGATTGGTTTTGATTAATTCCGAGCTCATTTTTTCACCCACTCGCAATAGTGCTTACGAACTCGTAAGCACTATGGCGAGTGGGTTTTTTTTTGGAAGATTCGTAATGTTTTTCGAATGAGAAAAACCTTTCTGCTGGGTTACAAAGTTTTTCGAATTAGAAAGACCTTTCTATTGGGTTACAAAGTTTTTCGAATTAGAAAGACCTTTCTGCTGGGTTACAAAAAATTTACGAATTCGAAAGGTTTTTTACGTTGACGCGGTTATAGTAGATGACACTTACGAATTCGAAACATGACATGTGAAACTTTTCGAATTCGAAAGATGTCAAAATTTTACGGCGGTTGGGGGAACCGCCTTAAACATGATTCCATTTTACGGCACAGCCAGAGAAGGCGGTTCCAATGTGCCTTCTCTGGTACGTTGGAACCGCCTTAAATCCACTCTTTCTCCACTAGTGAACCCAGGCTTCAATGTAGAGCAAGTTCAACAGGGCCCCTTTTGAGCTCCAACAGCTAAGGTAAATGGTGCTCTATTTTAGCAAATGGTGCTCTATTTTAGCATATGGGAGGAGAGAGAGTATTTGGATAACTAAATTTGCAGGCCCAAATACATCCTCTATAATTTAATGTCTTAATTATTTTTTCTCTTTTTCATAATAATGAATGCTGCTTTAATTTCAATTTTAATTTTGCAGGGAATCGCCACAGCATTACTTCTTCCAGCAATTCGGATCCTCTACGCAAATATTCTACGCCAACTTTACGCAAAAACGATACAGTTTATGTTTGTGCACATGAATTGGTCGAATTAAATGTTGTTTTACGTACGTACATTTACCATACATTAATGTTTTTGCAATGAATTGGTTGAGTTAAATATTTTACTTACAATACATTCACCAATAAGTTTTTTTGCCTACGTAAGTTCACATCAAGTCTGGATTTGTCATGTTTACCTTAAGCACAATTTTTATTAGTGTCGAATTTTATTAGAAAAAGAATAATAATAATATCATTAACGTTCAATTCAAAAATTATATTATAAAAAATATTATGAAAGGTTAAATAATATCTTAAACTCATTTATATATATTTAAGTTAATGTGTAAGTTCGTTGTCATTCATATTTTTATAAATAAGCAAATTTAAAATTTTATATAAATAATTTAAATTATATTTAAATAACTTCATTTACATTTTAATCAAATGAATGAATCTACATTAATGTGTTTCCAGATAAACATTTCTTTGACCTACAAAATGGTATAAAATATTTAAAACATATAAACTTTCATCTGCATATATAGGCCCTGTTTACTAGAGCTTATTTCTTGATGTACTGAACTGAACTGAACTGAACTGAACTGAACTGAACTGAAGTGAAAATTGATGTATTGAAAAATGGAATCAGCATGACTGAATTAACCTGAATTTCATCAAATTGCATTTTTATTGAACTGAACTGAACTGAACTGAACTGAACTACAGATAAGCTCTGGTAAACAGGGCCATAGTCTATGGCCCTGTTTGCTAGAGCTTATTTCCACCATGTACTGAACTGAACTGAATTGAACTGAACTAAACTGAACTGAATTGAACTGAACTGAACTGAAGTAAAAATGATGTATTGAAAAATGGAATCAGCATAACTGAATTAACCTGAATTTCATCAATTACATTTTCACTGAACTGAACTGAACTGAACTGAATTGAACTGAACTGAATTGAACTGAACTGAACTGAACTGATCTACAGATAAGCTCTGGTAAACAGGGCCTATATGTATATTTTTGTTGTCTTGTTTACTTCTTAGAAACGCTGCAATTTATGATCTTCAAATTCTAATACCAAACTTAGTCGTTTTTATAAAATTTGTAATCAACCTTTTTTATTATAAAAACACAGTATGAGATGGTTGGATATATTAAAAATGGAAGGAGAAAAATTAAAGAAAGAGACGGGTAAAACCCAATGTTGTTGAAAGAATAAGTTCGGTCTTTAGAATCTTTTGCGTGGAGGATCTCATCCGTTCTTCCAGTGATCAACTCTGCGGCGGCCATTAGTTTCTTTCACCGTAAATTCCCGATTCTCATCTCCGCCCCTCCCGTTACTCAGCTCCAATTCCGCCACTCTTCCGATGGCGTCTTCCGGTGACGAAGCTCTTCGTCAAAATCTCTCCATTCTCTCTCCTCAGCAGGTTCCTGCGCTTCTCTCTATTTATCTTTTGCTTCTTCCGTTTTTTTTTTAATTTCCTTCGGGTGGATTTTAATTGTGTTTGTGCAGGTCGAGTTGGCTAATATGTTGATAAAGATGGATCAGACTCATTTGTTTCAACAATGGCCTGAGCCTGGCGTCGATGATGATCAGAAGCACGCCTTTTTTGATCAGGTGCTTTTTCAATAATCCCTTTGTATGTTTTTGATCATGTCGAACATGAATGTACAGAAGTTAGGTTTTGTGATTTTTGTGGACCAGTACTTTGTTTTGATAATTTGAATAGTCAAAGCACGCTAATGAGTCATCTTTTATGATCACATGTTGATATTTATTAAATCCGAAAACTCATCCGTTTGCAAAGTTTTTCATCATTATTATAATTTGATGTATAAAAAAAATCAAACAAACTTAAGTGTTGATTGTTTCTGAGCAATTGCTTAGAGATGTTCAGTTTTGTGCAGGTGAACATCAAATGCTTGTGAAAAAGTGCTTGAGACAGATTTTTCGAAACAAGGAATTTATTCCTTTTCTAACTTTGTAGCAAGCTAAATGTTTGTTATTCAAATAGTGGTTTTGTTATTTTACCTCAACTTATATATCCATGCTACTTTTTTTCTGGGACCAGCGCACCCTGTTCTGCCTGCTTCTGATTTTTTTTAAAAAAACTTGTATTACATGTTACAGTACCTCTAGGAAGTTCTTCTGGTTCTGTTTTGTAATATATTTTCTCACACTACAGATTGATAAGCTCAATTCAAGTTACCCTGGGGGTTTGGAAGCCTACATTAAAACAGCTCGAGAACTTCTTGCTGATTCCAAGACTGGGAAAAACCCATTTGATGGATTCACTCCTTCCGTGAGTTACTTACATAATTTTTTGTGTCTTGTTGGATATTGCTCAGTTGCTCGTCCATGCAAGGTTTTTTCTATTACATGAAAATTCTAGGCCATTATACAGTAGGACATGTGTTAAGATTTTATGATTGGTACTCATAATAATTGATTTCTGCAGTCCAGACTCGTATTTTTGGTTGAATGTCGATTACCGACTCCAAAGCCCAGTGCCTAGTGCAATATACTATTATTTTGTGTATGTAACATTTGTCCATCTTTCTTTCTTTGTCCTCCCACACCTCAGTTAATCAACAGCCAATTTTAAAGTTGTGATTGCTAGCTGTTCTTTGTTTGGATTTTTCAGACTTGCAACTTATTTATTGAACAGATTGACATGAACTTCTTTAGGTACCATCTGGAGAAGTTCTGACTTTTGGTGATGACGACTTTCTTTGTTATGAGGAAGCCGGTGTAAGGGAAGCACGGAAAGCTGCATTTGTCCTTGTTGCTGGAGGCCTTGGGGAACGACTTGGATATAATGGAATAAAGGTAACCTCATAGGTTAATACTTAATTTTTGGGATTGATTGATCTTTTGTTTAGCCACTCAATTGATCAGAATATTGCTATTTAAAATTTCATCCTGGTTCGCAGCTCTCCCAACTTTGACAAAAATGAAATACAGTTTCTGGTTTCACATATGGATGACTGATTGTTATACTTTTTTTTGTTATCACTCCGTACATCTTGCAGGTTGCTCTCCCTTCAGAGTCTGTCACTGGAGCTTGTTTCTTGCAGCATTATATTGAATCAATTTTGGCTTTGCAAGGTGCTAGCTGTAAATTAGCCCCAGGTTTGTTTCTACATGTATCTTTTTAGATCGATTATTATTTCTTGCAAATGTTCATGATGTTTTGATCCAAAAAGTATTTATCGTTATGTGTGTTTTATTCACTTGACATTGTGCCAATTTGTGTATTACTGCTATCAGATTTTTAACATTTATGAACTGATAAATTTATCTGGTACACTCAAATTATTCATACAAATTATTCATATGTATTTGTTTTTTTAGCATTCATATTTATGATTATTATCATTTCTTTTTTCCTTATCCCATTATCACTGTTTGAATTGATATACCATTCTTCCTATAAATCTTCTTCTACTTGTCATGCTTAATCAATAATTGTCCCATTATCTTCGGCTATATGTGGATTTATTTTTTATTTTTTCTTTGTGTTGGTTTGAAAAATGACTATAATGTATAGATTGTTTTTATTATAAATGTACTCACAATGTGAAAATATTTTTTACAACTAAAGTTTAAAATATGGGAATTAAATTTCATGATAGGACTTGTATATAGCTTGGGTATTAGGATGTATATCCCCCCACCCCCCACCCCCTCTTTTGCCTTGTGACATGGATTGACAGCAAGTGTTATTTTTTAAATTTTATTTTGAGATCTCCGCTGCCTTATACAGTATGTTATATCACAGAGAATGCTCACTCAACTGTGCATTGATACTCATGATACTCATTTTATGCAATTAGGTGAATGCCAAGCAGATATTCCTCTAGTTATTATGACATCTGATGATACTCATTCAAAGACAGTAGATCTATTAGAAGCTAATACTTACTTTGGGATGAAACCAACGCAAGTGAAGTTACTAAAGCAGGTAAGGAGTTACTTCAACGTAACTTTGAGTTTACCATTCAATAAGTAGAATTTATAAATGCTTTTTGGGACTATTTGGCAGGAAAAAGTTGCTTGTTTGAGTGATAATGAGGCCCACCTTGCTTTGGAGCCAAGTAATAAGTACAGGATCCAGGTGTGCATTCTGTATTTTTGGTTTATGTTATGAAAGCCTGCAGGGCCTCTTCTGATTTTATGCATGTAATGAAAATTGGGTAGTATGAGTCTCTAATTTCTTTTTTTCTTCAGACAAAACCTCATGGTCATGGTGATGTTCACTCACTTCTTTATTCAAGTGGCGTTCTTGAAGAATGGTTGGTTTTTACTTTTGGTTTTTCCTGATAGAATTTTTGCAGTTTTTAGCTGTCACTTTTTGGCTTTGGTTGTTGGATATTAATACGTTAGAGGGCTTACTTTTAAGGTACAATTAATACATTTCCACAAGGTTGTGCATATTAGTCTAAACATAGTAGAGGGTTCGCTGATCAACTATGTTAGTTTCTTAGCGCTAAGATACATTTAAGGCATGTTAACATTTTGCTCTTAGATAATTGTGTTTATTGGAATTCTTGTTTTTTTTCTTGAGTTAACTAAATTGGTTAGAACTTTCTATTTGCAAACATGATGGAGTGCTGATATTGTTTACCATTCTTTTTTTAGGCATGAGGCTGGTAAGAGGTGGGTTTTGTTTTTCCAAGATACTAATGGCCTTCTTTTCAAGGTTAGTGAATATATTATTAAGTTTTCTTTCACTTTGAGCATCTATAATCTTGTGCGCTTGGATGGATAAATTCTCTATTTTCTAGGCTATTCCAGCATCATTGGGTGTCAGTGCTACAAAACAGTACCATGTTAATTCTCTAGCTGTTCCACGCAAAGCTAAAGAAGCAATTGGAGGCATTACTAGACTGACTCATAAAGATGGTAACAATTAGCCAGCATGATTATTTTTTGATTAAGAAGTTCTAGGTTACCATACATAATGGACTATTTTTGCAATTATAAATGTTTATTTTATATCTGCTACTCTGTGTTTTTTCCACTCATTTCTATTATCTAGCCAACTCTGTGTCTATGCTGATGTCCTTTTAACTGAGGTACATTCTTTAGGTTGTTAGTCGTAAGTGTATGAATATCACCGGCATTTGTATAATTACCCCACCATATCTATTGACTGGCAGAGAATTTTCACTTCCATTTCTTATTTTATCCAAGGATGACCATTAGACTAATGGAAGATACTTTAGGTGATTTATGGTATGTGGAGACACAATGTCAAAAAATCTAACTCTTCTAGTATAACTGAACGTAGTAATTTTGAAAGGTCGGCTGCATGAATTTATAAGGATAGAGTGAATGTCACATGCAAAATTGATTTCAGGGAGAGCAATGGTTATTAATGTGGAATACAACCAGTTGGATCCTTTGCTTCGAGCAACAGGGCATCCTGACGGTGATGTGAATTCTGATACCGGCTATTCTCCATTTCCTGGTAACATAAATCAAGTATGTTTCTACTTTCTAGATCTCTAAGTACAAGTTTACCTTAAATTAAAATTAAAATTTTAAAAAAAATACAAGTTTACCCCCTCAAGCTTTCTTCTTATATATCTAAATCAGGAGTCAGACTCTTATTGATATCTCAATGGATTAATTCCTATGTATTTTTACCCTTGGGTTTTATTTGTCCTAATTGCTTGAGACATGTTTATATTAATGATTAGCATACACTTTTACAGTTGCACCATGATGACATGTAAGAAACAAGCTTGACTTTTTTAAAAAAAATATTTATTTAATTTCTACCATTCTAGAACTTCATTGAAATAAGTGTTACAGAAGTTTCCAGATACACATAACAGCACTTAAACTAGATAATACCCGGGCGCCCAATAAATTAAACTCAGAAGAAATAATGTGTAGTAATTTATTTGAATGTCATCACACCAATTTTGATAGTTAATGATGGAAATATGAGTTTACATAAGGAAAACGTGTGAGGTGATCTCACCATATTGTCGTCCAACTATTATAAAAAGTATATAAGGAATACTTAGAGTTGTTTATTAAGAATTTCACTTTATTAGCAATGTTTTCGTTATGCGAATTTCTTGGTCTCTTCAATCTACACAGCTCCGAAGCTATTGTCTGCTTTATCATTGTTTCTGTACTTTATGTAGTTAAAAAGTTTGGCATATTATTTTATAATATGTTTCTTTTGTGAGTTAGTTGCCATCTCTGAACGCTTTGTTTTCCATTAATGGTTGAGTAAGTGTAAGAATATACTACTACAGAAAAAAATATATCTAAACCAAATTGAATGAGCGTTTACTAAGTTTATAGTTTCTCTTTCAACTAGTCCCTTAGCTTCTGATCTAAGTAAATTCTATTGATAACTGACATCATTTTTCTTGCTGAAAGGTTTTCCAATCTGAGGAAATTCTCAGCTATCTTTTTGGGTGTTGAATATTTGATACTTTTCCGTGTTAAGTATTGTGCGTTTTTAAAATTGTTTAATCCTGATGGTACAATGTTGCAGTTAATTTTGGAAATTGGCCCCTACATGGAGGAGCTTACAAAAACTGGTGGTTCAATAATGGAGTTTGTCAACCCTAAGTAAGCTACTTTTCCTCCAGTGTCCCTTTTTTTACCAAAACACTTTTCATTATTTTTTGTTCTAAAAGCTAGTTTACACGGGTCATATTTTGCCCTCTTGCTCTGGCATTTGGTTTCTTAGGCTCCCTGCTGATTTGACATCGATGATTTTAAATGAGCTCACTATTTTTTCATTCATATCTGAGAAGTGAGAACCATACACACCAGTTTTAGCTTGTCTTTAAATGAATCACAAGAATCAGTTCCAGCCTCTTCGAATATATAATGTACTCCTTTTCATTTCTATACTTGCAGCTCTTCTCAGTACTCTTATTTCCTGTCATGTGGTTGGTACCAACCTGCACCTGAGGCTTTTGAACCAACCTGCACCTTTTCATTTTTAAATCATGCTCTAGCTGCTTTAAAATAGTTTGTTTCAGGGAAGTCTACTGCTTTTGCACCTTTGTTCACTTGTACATTTACAACCTTCCCACTCTAGGTACAAAGATTCTACCAAGACTGCATTTAAGTCATCTACTCGACTAGAATGTATGATGCAAGATTATCCAAAAACACTGCCTCCTTCTGCCAGGGTTGGGTTTACTGTAAGCACAATCCATGCATCCTTTCATGATGTCCTTTTTGAAGTCAGATTTTGTTCTAGGCTGAAAATTCAGATTTTGTCACTGACTTACTCAGGTAATGGATACATGGCTTGCTTATGCTCCGGTTAAGAACAATCCTGAGGATGCGGCTAAGGTACGATCAGCATTGAGTTACATTAAAAAGACATGCAATAAATCCTTCAAGTTGTTCATTTGCTATATGTGATTGATTGTGGGTAGAGTCTCCTCTCTGCATCGTTTTCATTTTTTCACCAATTATCTGTCTTGTTTGCTTTTCTTCTTAAGTAATTTTTGTATATAACAAGTCTAGACCTATGAAATATTGGGTAAGACGTCAAAACTTTGTCGTTTTTTAGTGACAAGAACAGGTTACAATTTTTCAAATTTTGAATTATATTATCAGTATTTTTACACAAATTTTTATTTCGCATTGCTAATTATGGTATAATGTTTGCACTGGGCACATACTCATAAATATTTTTGATTTTGGTAATGAAAATAAAGCTGAATGTAAAGCTTGCCTGCTTGTGAATAGAAGAAAAGTTTGTTACAGTTGAAACTGCACTAATCATTCACGAAAGTTAGTTGTTGCACATATGTCAAACTAGAAGGTCATTGTTTGTTTTGAACTGCAAAATTTCCCTGGTCTAGGTAGCATGACTAGATGCAAGTGTAATTCTGAGTCGCTAATCTCTGTTTTCTTCTTCTGATATATGCAAATAATAAACAGATGGATATGCTGGGATAAAGTTTTAGTCAACTATTTATCAATAATAACTACTTAAGTATCACCAAGGTATTGGGCAATATCATAGTATCACTATCATTTGATTTGTCAAGCTTAAGAGGTTGTAGTCTATGATACATTTTCAATATAATAACTACTCTTAACTATCACAAGATATTGGAAAATAAAGTAGTATCATTTAAATGGTCAAAACTTAAGAGGTCTAATGATGTAAAAGCTGACTCAGAAGTTAAGTTATTGAGCATTAAACAATTAAATTGTACTAGATTCATAAGAAGAATGAATAGTCAGGGATCCGTTCGTATAAGTCACTTCATTACGTACAAGTTGTCACACAATACTAATGATTATCAGTTGTTCGATTTGCAAAGATTGAAAATGTGAAGCTTTATGCTGTTTATCTGAGATCTTTCTTTAATATCTAATGTTTTTGGATTAACATAAAGGTGCCAAAAGGAAATCCTTACCATAGTGCTACTTCTGGAGAAATGGCTATTTATCGAGCAAATAGCCTCATTTTACGGAAGGTACTTTTCGTGATCTTGTTCTTTGATATTGTCCCTTCATTGGTAATGAGGCTATGCTGGTTAGAGAGATGGGGTGGGAGCTCTAGAGAGAAGAGAAGCAGTTGTTGATATAATGAGTTCATAGTAACATTTTAATACCCTTCTGAAATTTATTTTAGAATTATATTGTCTTACTTTTCCGAGTAAGGTTGCTGGTATGATTCTTAAACGTGTGATGATATCTCATTCTATGAAACGTCAGAAAAGCAATTGTATCATAATAGTTAAGGGCGGCAGAAAACCACTTTCTGTGTTTAATGGATGCTAGAAGCCTAGAACCTCCTTATTGCTATAAAGTCATTATGTTAGGTTACCATCAATGGATTAACTTGTTCTTATTGCAGATTTTACAGTTGGATTTAGTTCTCTATGTTTTTGTGTAGGCTGGGGTTAAGGTAGGTGATCCAGTTCTTCAAACATTCAACGGGCAGGAAGTGGAAGTATGGCCTCGTATAGTGTGGAAACCAAAATGGGGAATCACATTCTCTGAAGTGAGAAACAAACTCAGTGGAAATTGTACTATTACACAGGGGTCTACAATGGCTATCAAGGGACGAGATATCTTCTTTGATGATGTCTCATTGGATGGCGCTCTTATTGTCAATGCTGTTGATGATGCAGAGGTAAGATTTTTAAAATTTTGAATCTTACAGTAAAGAAGTCATGCAAAATTGTCATGATCAATACTTGTTTTAGCATAAAACATTAAAAATAATCTCATTACTCTACAAACAGGTTAAAGTAAGTGGCAATTTTCAAAACAAGGGCTGGACGGTTGAAACTGTAGATTACAAAGACTTATCCGTGCCTGAAGAGGTCAGGATCAGAGGATTTAAGTTTAATAAGGCTGAGCAGTTGGAGAAAACATATGACCAACCCGGAAAGTTTACATTGAAGCTTTGAAGCCTAGTTTTGCAAATAGTGAATTATTGTTCTTGATTTGGCCGCATTTTTTGGGGGTACTTCTAGTACATTCCTCACACCAAATAATAGTACTATTGGAATCTCAGATGGTTTTTGTAACTACTCAACCAACTCTAATGTGACCGAGAGCTTACTTTTATGAAAGAATAAATAAGGTTCTTATGACATCCAGTGTGATTGTTGATGCTGTTAGTCGGGTATGGGTCATTTGGCTGTTAGTCGGGTATGACATTTGGTCGGATATAGGTGAGATAAAATCGGTTCGTTAGGACATTTGGGAACATCAGAAACTTTTCTTGGACGTCACCATTTAGTTCATAAAAATGATGATTAACTACAATAAAAGTGATCATTCATGATTAAAGCCTTATATGCCAGCTCATATGAATTTTTGTTAAAAGTGATGTGCAAATTCACAAGGCCCGTATATAAAATTATTGTACTGACTTGACTAGTACAAAGTAACCTTCTGGAAAAACACGAATTCGTAAGTACGCTACAATTATTATTTACTGGGCGCGTTTGTTGAAATTAAATAATCAAAATATTTGCTTGAAAGAACGAGCCATGGTGGTACAAATGAATAATATCAGCGGAGAATTCCTTCTATTTGTTTAAATTCATCTCAATCTATTTATGCTTGAAAATATACATCATTTGAAAACATTCTCTTCCAATATCTCATTTCATGCATGTTAATCTTCATGTAATATATTGATCAGATTTGAAATGTCTGTTTCTGCCATATGCTTACAGTATTACTTCCTCCACTTTTGTCTGAAACACTCATTTAGTCGTAACATTTTGTTGTTGCAAGTTTGACCGTAAATTTGAAGCAACAAATTAATAATAATATCATAGTTCTGGATTATTCTTAATATGTATATTACATATATCAAAAAATTTGATTAAGTAAGTATACATAACGAAAGTTATTAATGGTCAAACTTATCGTCAAATAGAACCAAGAATTTTGAAACAGAGGGAGTATAACAAAATCAAAATCAGAGAGGAAGGGAGAGCCAATTCTCTTCTAGTTTCCACAACACGTGTGCCATTTTATTTCAATAGATTAAAAAAATCCAAATTATGAAATATTATACCTAGCTTAATGATGAGTGCACTAATACCACTACTTGTGCCCTTATAAATCTTGTCACTTATTTTTCTCTTAGAGTTTATTCAAACATGTAGTATTACCTCTAATAAGAGATCTTTCCCGGAATGGGGTTAACATGAAAAAAGTTTTAAAATCTTGGGTTCAAAATTATAATGTTTCCGGTTCTAGGTGTTTCACATTCAGCAAATGCGAACTATCATATAATTCGCATTTGGCAAATGCGAACTATCAATTTTATTTTTTAATTATTTTTGCAATAAATTTCTTACTTGATATCTACATGGGAGATGCTGATTACGTGGTACTCCATAATTCGCATTTGGCAAATGCGAATTAAATATAGTCTGCATTTGCCAAATGCAAACTATGTCTTTCCAAATTTATTTTCTTTAACGTATATTTTATTCTTATTTTACATCGTTATATTTAAAAATTATATATTATTTTCAATTTGTAAATAACATTTAAAAAAAATCACTTAGTCTTACAAGATAGGTAATGTGAATTAAATTAAAGACATTACATTATTATTTCAAATAATATAGATTTTTATGCAATGTTTGTTTGTTTTTTTATCTTTTTTAGTAATGATTCCATAATTTTGTAGCTTTTATTTTAACATTACCTTATTGTATATTTTGTAGCCTTTATTTTGTAACTTTTAAAATTATTATATATTTCTTGGTATACGAGATAACAATAAAATTATGAAACCAAATAAAATAACATCAAAATCATAGTCATGAAAGAATTGATTAAATGAATAAAAGATATTGTGCAACAACTAGTTTAAATGTATAAAATAAAGGTTTACATAATGTTTTAACATGACAATATCATTCATAGAAGAATAAAATCTAATGATGAGGATTGCCGACAATATCATTCATAGAAGTATATTAGCCAAAAAGTTAGGATTGTCGCTGCCGATTGACGCAAGTTATGCAAAATTTGGAGATTCAAGGGTTTAATTTGGGGATTAGTTATGTGAGGGGCGTTTTTACTGATTGCTCCGGATTTACAATTACTAAATGCGAAATAGTAAATACACGTGGATATATAACCACATGGTATTTGTTTTTGAAAAAAAATTAAATATGATAGTTCGCATTTACCAAATGCGAAATACCCAGAACTCCTCCAATTTTCACCTCAGAATTTGAATAATTTTTTTTCCATCACAAAACAATAAATTTTCCCCTCTAATCATATTATTTTAATAATGAAAAAGTTGATATTGAAATGCTCCTGATCCACTTATCTGAAAAGTTCAGTTAAAAAGAAAAACAGCAAAATAATGAAAGAATCAATATGAATAAGAAGGTACAAGTAAATGTATTCCTCATCCCTAAAACAGAAGAAAGAAAAAAACCTTGATCGTCAACTAATCAAAAATCAAGAACTAACTAACATCATATTCCTAAATTCCTCAAAATCAAGCAATCCATCAGAGTTGGTATCAAACTTTCCAATCATGATCTTCCCATCTTGTCCGAATTCGCCGCCTTCTTCATCCCACAATCCGAATCTCAACAGAACCTTTTCGAGCTCTTCACAGGAGATGAACCCGTCTCCGTTCAGGTCAAACACCTTAAAGGCTTCGACCAAGTCATCGTCGTGGTTGATCCGCCGGCCGCCATTGCCGGAGCTCCGCTTCACCACGATGTCGTAAAATAGGATAAAATCAATGGAATCGAGGGTTTTACTTGTTCCCACCAGGGGCAGCAGCTCCTCCATGCTGGCCGGGTGCCCAACTCCCTCAAGAAGCCACCTGAGCTGATCAATGCTGATCAGGCCATCGCCTTTCGCGTCCAGTTTCTCGAAAACCTTGTGCAGGTCATTCACACTTATTAGGGCTGACATCATGAACTCACCAAGAATAAGATGATGATCTGGGAAAATAAAATTAATCTCTTAACTTGAAAAACTGTTCTGTTGCCAAGAAATGGTTTTTTTTGTGGCGTGATTTATGTGTTGTGGAAAGGTCTTTATATGTGCGGGGGATTTTTGATTGTGTGTTAGTTATGAAAGCAACGAAGTCTAAACTGATTAACGTGTGCTTTGACTTTTTAAATTATCAAAAAGGGAGAAAACTGATATATATGATGAAATGTGATGGAAATTTCTTTGACAACTCTGTGATTTGAAGAAGGTACAAAGAAATGACAAGATAAAATACACAAAACACAAAGTCCATGCTGCATTAATTTATCTCCCTTTTCTCACATGAAAACTTTGCAACTTCGCCGCTTTCACAATCTTATATATATTTTTAATATATGTTTGGTTGGTTAGTAATATATGTATTTCAATTCTCTCCGTCCCTGTTTTAAATATCTTTTACTCTATCATATATTATGATAGAATACACTATCACCTTACTATGAAAGTTCCTCCCATAATATCTGTTGTAACAAGATTTTTCAAAATATCAGTTATTTTGTATTTTAAATTGTATACAATTAAATACATTATAGACAATCATTGTTTGGGTAAAATAATCAAAGACAATTTGAAGCTGTAACTTAATTTTAATGTATTGTACCTTTAAAATAATAAAAGATAAAGAGTTATTATTGAGTACGTCGATCGAGTGCAAGCTGAGGAATTTTTAACCGAGTTGGATACGAGTTACTAACGAATAGCTCGACTCAATAAACACCCTACATTAATTCATAAAAGCTATGGTCTAATTGAAACAATAATCATCCTAAATCAAATTATAGGAGGGTGGGAATGAAGTAATAGTCTGGCCTAATATGGAGCAATACGCACCATTATTGTAAAAACGAGATTACATATCGATTGCATATGTAAAAGTCAATGCTGATTTGGGGTAGAAGCGATAACAAGATTTTTGGAAGCATAACACATGCAAGCTTATGACCGTTGCTTTCTGGAGCTGACAGAAAAAAGATTTGGAAATTATATGCACAACACTATGCTGAAATTAAACCTAAAACCGTTTGGTCGATAAGTTTGGTCGAAATGAGAAAACATATGCTATTACATAATGAAAGCTGATTCCACCTCATAAGTGACTACTCTCCCAAAATATAGCCTCTTTCAAATTTATAATGTTTATAGGAGTCATTTTTATTTTAATAAAGACCATATTTAATGATTGTTTTTTTCAAATACATATATAATTAATAATTTCGTACTATATTAGTAAAGTGCAAACCTAGGCGTTGGAGACTCACTGTCAATTATAAAAAAAACCCAAACCTCAATGCTAGTGACTCATACATCATCACATGAGACCAAACCTAGGCGTTGGAGACTCACTGTCAATTATAAAAAAAACCCAAACCTCAATGCAGTGACTCATACACCATCACATGAGACCAAACCTAGGCGTTGGAGACTCACTGTCAATTATAAAAACCTCGCCGCTAGGACCAAAAATTCACCACCGAAAACTCAGTGCTTACATTTTAGTGATTCATACCTTTATTACGGTGTTATAGTTTGTATTTCTTTTTTAAAAGTATATGGAAAGATATATTTTTTTTGAAAAGATATGGAAAGAGGGAGAAAGTCTGGGGTGAGATATGTCTTTGTGGAGACAAATGGTTAAGGAGTCCATATAAATACACATATATGGAGCTTTCAAAGTTCTAGGGTCATTCCCTAATTATTTCATACTCGGCACAATAGTCATATTAGGTATAATTACAAGGACCATGTTGCAAATGTTTACATATTTCATCCTTTTCCCCAAAACATCCCAAATCTCCTTTTTTATCCTAATCCATGCGATTCAATCGTTTCCCTCTTCGGTCACCATTGAGTAGCCTGATTGAACCTGCAACTCTTCGTTCGTAGACGACTCACCCAATGAAAACCTGCAATCGAGGATGACGATGATCATCAACAGGCTCTGGTGTGGAGATACTGTAGATCCTTACAAGATCAGCGGCGGCGATGGCGATTGCAGCGTGGAGCGCCCATCAAGTAACAACGAGGATCCCTGGTTGTCCGGTCTGTGGTTCCAGCGATGGGTGAGTTTTCGGCCACCTGATTATGGTGAATTCGACGACTGGGTGATAACCCGACATAATCTTGTCGTGTTCCAGCGGCTTCTAATTTCTGGCAGCAGTAGAACTTTGTGATTAAGGTAGGTTCAGGTTGCATTGAATTTCTTGTCTTTATGAGGAAATAGAGTGATTAAGAACTTTGTTTATGTTCTGTTTCTTGAAATATGATATGTTTTGTTTCTTGAAATAGAACTTTGTTTATGTTCTGTTTCTTGAAATATGATGATCATTACCCCGAATGGTGTGATGTTTATGTTTCTTGAAATATGATAATTCATCCTTTTGCCATATCATAACTCAATGTGCTTGATCTTTTAGTGTGTGATATTTTAGTGTGGTGTCTTGATCTTTTAGTCAATGTGTTTGAGCTTTTATTGTGTTGTCTTATTCTTATAGTCATTGTGCTTAAGCATTTACTGTTTTGTTTTGATCCTTTAGTCAATTTGCTTGAGCATTCATGACTCAATGTGCTTGAGCTTTTACCCCATTCATTGAGCATTCATGACTCAATGCTCAATGTGCTTGAGCATTTACTATTTAGGCGCATTTTTCGTTTCACCCCATAAATTTTAAATTGACTCTATAGTCCATGGTCTCTATAGAAACAGGTGTCAAACGAGAATTTTTAGGAGAGGTATGTTTAGTTGTACGCAGTTGTGTAATTCACTATTTACTAGCCGTGTTTTAGGTTTACTGTCGATAAACGATGTTGCAACATGAAAACAATACAAATATAAAAACGACACATCAATTGAGTTCGATTTGTGGGACCAAGCCCAATAATGTAATCATCCACTCATATGTCAAAGCATATACTAGTATAAACATAAATACATCTTATTTAATTTTTACAGATTATAATTTTTATTAGTCCATGAGAAATTATTTAAAAACTCTCTTAAATTGTGGTTCTCAGTTCTCATCAAGGAACTGAGAAGTATATAGCTACACGTTTTATACATTTTGGCCTTTCAAGATTCAGTAAAGAAAACTAAAATCTGTTACAAAAAGTATCTGCAAATTAAAGGGTTGGTTTTGATTTGTGGTCTAAAAGAATATTCCACCTGTCATTATCATGGAGCTAGTGATCCTAACTTCGTTTCTCAGAAATTTCCTGCAAACTTCGTTTCCTGTTTAATTCTCTGAATTATCATCAGTTTGCAAGTACATTCCGTACACAACGTGCCTTCCTTTATAAATACCTAGCTAGCCAACTTGTAAGAAACCAGTAAATTAAAGTAGAAAAGATTCTAATATTATTTGACAATATTTCTCATTTTCCCTTTTTTCTTCTTCTTTAATTAATTTCCTGTGTTTCAAACCTCGTTTTGCATGTAATTTATTGGGAAATAACATGATCTCCATCAGAACAACTGATCTGTATCGAATTTTCGACAAGCTCGACAAAAATGGAGATGGCCTGGTAAGCCTGGAAGAACTAATGCTGCTGCTGGAGTCGATCGGAGTCCAAACGACTCCGGCGGAGCTCAGGCCATTGGTCGGAAAAGATCATCTCGATCGTATCGATTTCGTGTTCTTCCATGATCTCATCATCAACAAAGAAATCAAAGACAACCACATTAATACTATTGGAGAAATTAGCAGCAGCGATGATCATTGTGGGATGATGACGAAGGAAAGAGATCTTCGTCAGGCTTTCGCGATCTTCGATTCGAATGGCGATGGATTCATCACTGGCAACGAGCTCAAGAGCGCACTCTGCAGGCTGGGATTGTGGGATGACAGGCAGCATTGCGGCAAGGATTACTGTGCTACAGTCATCAGTGTTTATGATACTAACCATGACGGGAAGCTTGATTTCGAGGAGTTTAAGAATATGATGTTATGAATTATGATCGAGTTTGACATTTTCCATCTTCTTTTCTCTATTAGATTAGATTTCCAGTAAGTATTGAATATGGAAAATGTGTAACTTTTTTGACGAATCAGTATGTTCATAGATATTTGAGATAAAAGGATTGGAATAAGTTGTTACGTACAGTGAATTAACGTGATATGATCAGCATATTTCAAACCAAATAAATAATTAGCGTCGGCTTATATTAAGGCCTCGAAAGAAAATTTGAGTTGGATTCATGTGCTATGAGTTTCCCATTCATACTTTTGGTCCTCTTTTTATTTTAGCAGCCACTTAGGTTGGTTATCCTATGTTTATTTCCGACTAATTAAACTAAACAGGATGAATTTAGTTTGAAGTAAAAATTAATAACTGAAAAAAATATGACTGAATTAATATGAATTTATAAATTATAATTTTTTAGTACATGCACATATGATATGAATTAAGAATCAAAAAGTAGAAAGAACTGATTTTCAGTTGCCTTAATTATACAAAATCAAATTTTATACGTGAATAAGGTCCTGTTTGCCAGAGATGCTTTAATTATATGAAAATCATATTTTATACGTGAGTAAAAAATATTGCAAAAGTTTACACCCCTTTAATCACTTTTTTTTTTGAAGGTAATCACCTATTTTTATATTAACAGGACTTTAAGCTGGAATTAATGGAAGTAGCATTCATGTTTGTTTTGTGACTATTGTCATTGGACGGTTTGTTTTTATTTTTTTGAAAATTGTCATTGGACGGTTGTTTGAAAATATTGGTTGCCGACTAATACTATAGTGTGTCAGCGGACGTTTATATCATGCGCAAGTCGCTTGCTAACGTACACCACTAAAAATGACTAAATTCCATATTAGCCTAATAATTTTGTGTGGATGGCACAAAATCATAGAATAATTTTCATCCAACCTCGATTATGAATTTTGAAGTTGACATCGACCAAATAATTCATCATAATTAAGGACGATATTGTGAAGTTATGAATTTTGCCTCACTAGTACTACTACTTCACATTTGAATTTTAATTCATGGAGATCGAATGGTAATGGTAATTGATGCAGCTACGTACGTTGCGGACTTGCTAGTCGATTTTACTAGACCTCCAGAACATCGAGGTCCGTCTAACCATGGTGATTTTGATATGGACTTGCTAAAAGTTAAAGTTTCCAAGAGATGGTTCTGGTGTTATATACCCGCCAACATAATATGGTGATATTTCTCGAACTATATATAACCACATTTAATTGACAACTCTATCATGTTTAATCGAATTCTTTTAATCCCTTTTCTCAACAAACACTTTACAACAACGATAAATAAACAAAATACCATTTTAACAAGTATAATTTTAGAGTTGAGTAAACCCGTAGGTACTCAATAACTGAATACCCCTCGCAATCACAATCTATACTATCTATTCTCTTCCAAGAACACTCACCAAAAAATACATAATCCGTACAACTACATTGTGTATTTTATGTATCTCGTTTTCTTCGTTCTATTACAAATAAACAAACTCTGACTATTTATAACAAAACATAAATATTCTATTCTAAACAGACAATATATGATTAATAAATTTATTTAGTTTCCCATTCAAAGAAGATGTATTCTTTCTGATTTCAGTACTAACTTAAATTTGATACAATCTTCAACATGGAGATAGGTAATTAAAGAAGGTGGGACTTTGGAAAAGGACTCGTCAATTGGTTTTGAATTAGAAGTCTAGATGGACGACGAAGACATCATATTCCGCTTATCCTGCGCGTTTGGAGGCTTCCAATAAGACGCGCGGCAGAATAATAACTGAAGAATTCCCCAATTCTAAGAATTTTCGAGATGCTTCCAGTTCCAGGGAAAGTACTTCTCCGTTTTTATCGTGATCAACACTAACTTCGATCCTTCATAGCCCTTCTATTTAGCGTAGAATTAATATAAAAATTAATATGTTTAAATTAAATTAAGAAACTTTTTGCCACATTATATTTCATAACAAAGTGTCATTTTCGTAACTAATCAGAATTTCAACTCATTTGTAATCCAAAATATCATTGAATACTACTATGTGAATTGGTAAGATATACCAAAACAAAATATACTATTGACATTTTCGTATATTTTTATAATATTTTGGACTGGACAAATAAATATTGAATAATTTATTGAAAATATAATTTAATAAATTCAAATTAATTGAAAGTTAACGGTGTATTTCTAGTTATATGAAAGTGAATATCTGTCCATATATTAGATGGGTTGAAGGAATCAATCTCTAGAGATGTTGCAATAATGGCTTGAGATTGATTCCTACCATTCATCTAGAATATTCAATAGAGATATACCGCTAGAGCGAAAATATTTAGAAATATACAGTTAACATTCAATTATTATATCCATTTGAATATCAGTACATTAATTTTCAACAATATTTAACAAAATAAACTCGGTAGAACCTGACCTCGAGGACTAAATTTTATAGCTTCATATATAGAAGAAGAGGAAAGGAGGACGAAGTAGTTGTCCCCCTTACTGTTTGTTATAGAGTCCACGTTCTCCCACGCTTTGTATTGTATAAAACCTGAACTTTCTCTCGCATACTAATCCATAAAAACAATCTGAAAATTCTATTCCTTCAAACCAATATCTTTGGTCGATTGATCATCTAGGCACAGAGTGGTAAAACATGTTAAACAGCAGCAACTTTCATCGGATATTCGACAAGCTCGACCGGAACGGAGACGGCCTCTTGAGCCTGGGTGAATTCACGTGGTTCCTCGAAAGAATCGGCTCAAAAACCAGTGAAGACGAGCTTGAGTTGTTGCTTGGCCAAAAGGGCCTCGATCGCATCGATTTTGCGATTTTCTGCGACGTCCTTGCCGACAACAACTTTGACGGGAGCGTTTTCAAAGCCGAGGAGGCGGTGAATCAGAAGAACCAGGTGGTGGAAAATGATCTGGCGAAAGCTTTTCAGGTTTTCGATGCAGATAAGGATGGATTCATCTCCAGTGAAGAGCTGCAGAGTACCTTGTGCAGACTGGGGTTGATGGATGAAGACTGTGAGAAGGATTGCAAGAGTATGATCAACGTATATGACACTAATTCTGACGGCAAACTCGACTTCGAGGAGTTTAAGAACATGATGATTTCTCCAGAGTAGAAAACTTGTTACATTTTTCCTATGTTTGTACAGATTGATACAGTATATTTCATACTATGTACTCCTTCCGTCCCATTTGTATTTGCACAGAATGCAAATGGACTCAGAGGGAGTAGCTAAGTATAAATTTATATGTTTTTTGATTTTACTGTGCTCATGAATTAATGGATTCGAAGAACTGCAGAAAAACAGAATTGAAATCAATATGATCATACTTCAGTTTGAACACTTTTTTTATTCTGAGTTACACGAGAAAGTCTGAAAACTAGAGGCTTTCTGCCCCAAAAATTCACACAGTTGTCATTTTCAAAAGCAATTTACACCAAGGATGGAATGTCGTACTCTTTTTGTCTACCATTTAGATCGATATTTGTAGGATGCAGTATTGACTTGTTTCTTTAGATAAGCTTCGTATATCTCAACAACCAGGCGGGGATCCTTTTCTACGAGCTCGGTATAATCTTCTCTCTTGGAGAGCTTTTCCATGTTGCTTATGATCAATGACAAGGATGCATCGAGCAGGATCTTGGAATTGTGTTGGTGGGCAAATGCATAGGTTGGGATTGAGTTATCCCAATTCAAGATGGACTTCAAGAATTTCTCACAGTAGATCTTCAGATGTGGGACTTCATACTTCTCAGCCAGTACCAGGAGATCATAAGCCATGTTCTCATCAAGAAAGGCCTCTGCCGTGTACAGATAGTGGACAAACGTCTGCAGTGCATCATGAGACACTTCGCCAATTTTAATCGTTCCACTGATGCTTTCCTCCATTTGATTTTCCAGCATGGCTCGGAAAACTGGGGAACGGCAGGCCTATCACAAAATATGCCAACCATTAAATGCAAATTAATACATGGTGAAGATAGTTTAGCTAAACTAAGTATCACACTATGGTAAACCAAGCAATCCACTAGAAACTTTTCAAATAAGAAGCTGCCTATATTTATAGTGTTTAAGGTTTATGCAAGGCAAAAAAAAATGGCCACATAGATCTTGTAATGATAGGTTACATATTTTAGCATTATGTAGAGCCACAAGAAAGATTTTTGCAAAGGTTAAAGGAATAAAACATCCATGTGAGATACATTTCAACAGGGACTGAACAACTATATCAAAACGCATTACTAGTACTTGTGTTTGAATGAGAGACATTCCGCACTATGCAGATCAGGGTCGATGCTAAAGAATATTCCCCTCCATCTGCTCTAATGATACTTCCTAGTTTCTTATCTGAGCTATCCCAGAAATATAAGTTGCTTTACTCCATGCCTATTTTAGCAAAATTCACTTCACTCTCACCAGCCCATCTATGTTCATTTCTTTTCATCTTTTCCACTATTTCTCTTCTCTTCCACAGACAGACTAAATGTGAATCATCATATGGTTAAATGTGATTGCAAAAGATGGAATGCAGAGAGCTGTGGTGCAAAGCAAGGAAAGTCACATATTGATACATACAGAAAAAAGTGCAAACCATCCTAGACATCTCGACACTTTTTTCAAAACCACAAATGCAAGCTATTTACCATCATCAAATTTCAATTTTAAACAAAAACAATTATCAGCAAGAACCACAAATGAAAAGGTTAATAAAGCCCCAATTGCCACTGGCACTCTCATTTCCTGCCTACCTGTTACTGATATACTATGATATTGAACTAATAAATACTGCAACAGAACTGTCCAATCACCAGCCTAAAATTAAATTGACTGTCAACTAAAATTCTAATAGAATACAGCGTCAATCCCCATTAACAGGTTCGATCCTACCAAATATGCTAAAATGAAAATGCAATTTAATTGAATTGAAAAAAATTACATAGAGAGTAAAAAGGGGACTGACCAGAACGGCGCGGTTGGCGGGTATGGGGAGCGGCGGCGAGTCACCGGAGCAGTCGTCGGAGGCAAGTAAATGGAGGTCGGGGAAAGGAGGAGTGGTTGGGATAGGGGTAGTGGCGGGGTTCAATTGTAGGAAGGCGAGCTTGGACTTGAGATCATCGATCTGGCGCTTGAGCTCCTCCTCCGTCTCGCTGGCCTCCTCGTAGCACTCCCGGCAGGTTCCGGCGTCGCGTGATCTGTACATTTCCTGGCATGATAAGCACCGTATCTTGTGATTCTCCCGCGCGTCGTGAACGCACACTATCTCTTCCTCGCTCTCCCCGCTCTCATCGCTCTCGTCGTCGTCGTCGCCGCCGCGGCCCACAAACTCCATTGCTGCGTGGGAATTGAGGGGAATCCGTCAGTCAGCCGCGCTCTTTTCTACTCCGTACTCCTATCCATTGGTCCAATGTTCCCTTTCTTTTTACTCCTCAGGTCAACGTGCTGCAAAGCCTGGTCACTGGTCAAAATGCAATTAAGTTTAGAAAATTAGTGCAGCAACTGGACTAAATTGAATTATTGTAAATGTTAGTGTATTGATGACTAATATAAAACTAAAATAAATTAGTTTAAATTGAATTAAACTATATAAAATTTAAAATATTTCAAACAGATTGAGAAAAATATGTTCTTGAATTTGTATTGTCATTTAGAGGTTTTTGTTTGAAGTAGTGACCTAACAAACACCCTATCTATAAGTATTGGGATCAGAAATTAAAATTTCATATTCGACACAATAATAAGATTCACAAAAGTATGAGAAATGACTTCCTTAGTTCCTTGTAAATATAAAATAAAAACACAAAATTTTCATTATTTTCCTAAACTCTCTAAAATTTCTCAAATCCTCTCGATTACGATTCCGGTCCCGATGAGGTGGTTGTAGTGGTGAAGGGACGCAGTGCCAGAGAGGCCTTCCTCAGCTAGGTCAAAGGAGGCCAGCTAGGTCAAAGGAGGTGACAAGAGAGGTTGGCCAAGTGGTGCATCAATGTTAAGCAATCGAATGACATGTCGGAGGAACGGTGGTTGACAGGCATAAAATCATGGAAGATACTCCCGCTTACGCGGTAGTGCATATGGGGTTTGTATGTGGGGAATTCACCAAATATGGTTTTCTCGACGATGTAGATTTTGCTTGGATTGCGAGATTTGGTTTTTTAACAATTTGGTGTTTTCCATCGGTGGCGAAGTGACGAGATTGCAATTTTCCGGTGCTAAGCATTGAGTTACTAGCGTTGAGAATTGAGTTGTCGATGTTGGGGTGAGGGTCGCAAGAGGCTTGAAAACTGTGTTGGGGTTTAAATTGTCAGAGTTTTGTGTTGCTGGTATTGAAGTTTAGTCATGCGATTGAGTGGTGGTGGGCGGTGAGGTGGCAGCATGATAGTAGTGTTGAGGTATTTTTCCTTGAACAAACTGAATAGACCTGCAACATTAGTAAGATCGATCCTAGCTTCTAGGGTATGTAGAAAAGGTTTCACAGCAAGAGGCAATGTTGAGTTCATCACCTCCTTTCCAAAAGCCAACGGATCCGCAAATTTCGGATGGATATGTCCTTTGGTCAATCAATTAACAAACGACAAAGTAAAGATATTAAGGTTGTTAAAAGACGAAATTCAGTGGTAAGGTTATTAAGGTCCCATGGTGGCGGAGTTGGCCTAAGGGATCCTTCATCCTGGAATAGAGCTTCTCTGTGTAAGCTGGTTTGGGATGTATGTCAAAAGAAGGATATATTGTGGCTGAAATGGGTGCAGGCATACTACTTGAAGGATGAAGAGTTTCTTGACTACAGCCTAGAAGGGCACACATATAGTTGGGGTTGGGGCAAGTTGGTGTCACTGAAAGATGAAATTCGTCCATACCTAATGGAATGTGTTGACACGAAGGGAAATTTCAGCACTAGCAAGGCATATGGATACCTCAAAGGGGCAGGCCAAGAAAACCATTGGTCAACGAAAATATTGTGGAAGTCAGGACTACAGCCTAAACACTCATTCTTTCTATGGATGTTGTTAAAAGGGAGATTATCGACCATAGCGAGACTTCAGTCGAAAGGGATAATACCTCATGTGGCAGATGTTTGTACTCTTTGTGGGCACAATGGAGAAACGATGCAGCACATATTTTGTACATGCCAGTTTACAGTGGAGCTCCAAAAACATTACAGGGTGGAGACTGGCGGAAACTTCAGAGAGTGCCTGAGGAGGATGAGAAGAATGGTAGGATGGAGAAAGAGAATAAGATTCCACCGACTTATCAGCATCTTCTATAATGTATGGAGGGAGAGGAATAACAGAATCTTCCAGGGGAAATTTAGGCAGGTGGATGCTCTAAAGGTGATGATTGAAACAGGTTTTGACCCCTCTGATTGATGATGAGGATGGTGTGAATGGATCCTAGTATGAAACTTGGTACATATGTCGTAGGTACCGCACTGATTACCTATGGTATTTCAGAGGTGTTGGGCTGCCGGTGTAAAACCAGTTACCCAGCCTTGGCCCGTGACAATATCTAAAGACTTGACGGATTGGTTGTGGGGATATATCCCTAGTATGAAACTTGTACATATGTCGTAGGTACCGCACTGATTACCTTTTGGTATTTCAGAGGTGTTGGGCTGCAGGTATAAAAACCAGTTACCCAGCCTTGGCCCAAGACACTATCAAAAATATTTGACGGACTGGATGAGGGACTATGGCCCTAGTATGAAACTTGTACATATGTCGTAGGTACCGCACTGATTACCTTTGGTATTTCAGAGGTGTTGGGCTGCTGGGTGAAACCAGTTACCCAACCTTGGCCCATGACACTATCTAAAGACTTGACGGGCTGGCTCGAAGAAGATTATAAGCATACTCAGACCAGGCTACATAATGGATAATTTGGTTTCTATGGGAAATGAACCAGGGCAGACTTGTGTTTTGACATGTCAATTCACAGATATGCTATGGTGGATTTTCCCTTAATCATATACGAGCTGGAGACAGAAATGGAACGTTGAAGACACCAAAGCTCCAAAGGTGGATGCAGATTTGGCAAGATATGCAAGAACAGATGGAATGGAAGCGCATTCATTATAGTTATTCTAAAATCCTAGAAATATCTTGATGAACTAGTTATGATCATAGCCACTTGCATTTCATATGGCTGTAGAATAGTTGTTTTTCTTCTTTTGGTTAGTTATTTATATCCGTTGAATGTTTGGCTTAGAGTGATGGCCAAATCAGTTGTATGAACTTTTTTGAGCAAGTTAATAGAAGAAAATATTACATATAAAAAAAAAAAGGTCCCATGGTGAGAAGATCAAAAG
This sequence comes from Cruciata laevipes, assembly GCA_963678965.1. NCBI lineage: Eukaryota > Viridiplantae > Streptophyta > Magnoliopsida > Gentianales > Rubiaceae > Cruciata > Cruciata laevipes. Next base: position 13,466,624 of record OY787639.1, read on the forward strand.
GAAATCAAGCCATAAAAGTCAAATCCAGCAGGACTATTATACACACAAATTATACAATCATGTAGTCTAGCAGATACACAAGCAAAGCTTCCATCATTTTACGTCAAATCATTCTTTTCTCAAGTACTACGGATACAACTCAAAATGCTGAAATGAACATGAGGAAACTTGAATAATACCAAACAACAGATTAATAATGAAGAATCACAATCAAAATTATCAAATACACAGAGTCCATTCTAACACACACTTCAACATAAGCAAACTTGGGTACCACTCACAATCAAAAGATATAACTCCCAAAACATTTCATAATAAAGAGTGGCACTCTCCAACCGCTTGAAGCTTTAAGAGTGAGCACTTACCTTCTACAAGGGAATGATCAGTCAAGAAATCTGCATAAAAATTTAACATCGTTGAATACACCATGCATAACAAATTCACATACTGCATTATTGAGTATAGAATCAGAACACATACTGAATACCAAACAAATTCACCAAAGGTTAAAACTGAGAGAACCAGTACCATGAATCCAACAATATGTAGCCTAGAGGGGCCTGATATGAGTGACTACATATATAACAATGGACTAACATAACTTCCCTTCAGACCTTGACCTTGACCTGCTACCTACTAACAATAATTATGCCACATTAAATTATAAATGCTAGAATGACTCAGAGCGAGCTACAAAGAAATAAAGAAAATGAGCATCCAACAGCTTACAACTGAAACCTCCATTTGAGATTGCCACTATAATCTTTTACTGAGCAGTAGATTTCACTACTAATTATGTAAAGCATTGCCAATTAAAAGGTAAAACATATCATCTATCAAGGAAACTCTACTGAAGAAGAAAGATGTAGAACAGAGATTTTCAGAATCATATAATTGTTGCTAAAGGTACTATCCTTCATTATCTTCAGATAGATGTTTTCTCAGCCAAAACATCTAGGTAATCGAGGAGCAAAACCATCATATAATTTTGGGAGATGTACCATTATCAATCTAGTCAAGGAGCAATTTTATCAAATGGATGTATTTAAAGGAATATCAGGAGGATAGCAGCAAAGATGTTCGAAAACCAACATCAGAATGCCTACAGAATTAGCATTGGCAATGTGCTCTCTAGGCAGTTTTTCTGCAAGGAATCCTGGAGTTCAAATAAGAATAGTTTCTAAGATAGTGAAAATCTGGAAGACAACAAACCCAAGGGATTGTTTAATGTGCTCAATTGAACTAAATGCTGCCTAATGCAGAGAGGCTCAATATCACACTCATATCCATACAAAAATCAACAAGCTAAGTCAACCAAATAATTGCGATGACAATAAGCTTGAATTATTGACCTTTTAAACTTTCCCACATTGTTGGACCTTCAGGATGTACATCAACAAAGTACTTCATAAACCGTGCATCTGAACATGCAAGAAGTGTACTAAGAGATAACATTGGTTTTGCTGCACCTTTTTCTTTCAGCCACATATACATACTAAATCTAAGTTTAATTCTCTCTATATCATAGCATAGGTAAGTGGGAAATGAAGCGAGGGATTCGATAGGGTATCCTAAACATCTCAAAGAAGCTATTTTTTTCTCCAGAACATCCCTTGACTGATTCATCGTTGTTGGAGCCTGCTTGATCATATCTGATACAACATTGGAGTCCAGTCCAGCTTCTACCAAGCAATCAAACCTTTCTTGCAACTGATCTCCTCTTCCACGAAACCTCTTCAATGCTTTGCGCATCTCATCTGAGTTCTCAACATAACCTAATTTCAATAGAAAAGTAGTTTTCTCCACAAGCTTGCCAGGATTCTTCGCATCCAGCTGCCCAATGCTGCTAACATTTGATTTAGAGGCCAAAGCAAGAAACTCTGAGGGGTTTTCTTTTATAAAATCCACTAGCTTTTGCCTATCACCACCAAAATGTCTCAACAACGTATTTATCCCTTTCACTGAATGTGAAGCCAAAAGGTGAATGTGGGCACGTACTATATCTGCAATACAATCTGCTTCCAGTCCAACCTCAAACAGCAGATACAGTGCTTTCCAAATATTTTCAGCACATTTCGGAGATAAAATCTCTGGATTTTCAACAAATAATGGACACGCCTCCTCCATGGCAAGGCCCAATTTGAGGAAATAACCAACCAAAATGTAGATTTGTCTGCCTGAACCTTCAAAAAGCAGTGCAGGATTCTTTCCAATGAGATCTCCTAGCTGTCTATCATCACAACCAACCTCAACAAGAAAAGTTAATGTAGAAAGCATATTATTCCAACAGTAAGTATTATTGCTTGAGAGATACCCTCCGATCCAGTCCCTTTCGAAACCCAATCTTGCGAGCTTATCAAGAACCTCGAGTAATCCTCTATCGAGTTCACCAACTAGAATCGAAGGGCAGCAAGTCACCAGCTTGATCACCGTATGCCTACACACACCTAGCTTCTCACAATCCGTTATCTTCCTACTCAGCACTCCAAAGTCATATGTAAACACCTCCACCGCTTCCCTATAAATCTTCCCAATCTCGGTACGTGGAAATCCATAATCACAAAGCACACGGAAATTATGCAGAAGCACATGATCATCTTCCAAAAACATTACGTTGTCAGGCAACAAAGCCGAAACTTCAGACGGCTTCAAGCCCAGGCTCTCCAAAAAGGGTTCGAACTCATTTATTGGATTGTATCTCAACAATCTGGACAGTGCCTTCGACACATCCTGCTCATTATTCACCCTGGCAATCAAACTGTGAATAAAATGCGGCGAATTCTTGCACATGTGCTCGGCATCAATGTAATTGAAGCCTCTGGTGGAATGCAAATAGTCAAACAGAGCCGCCTGCGCATCATTTCTTGCCGCCCTAGAAATTTTGACAGGTTTCTGGGACTCATTCGAACTACTCGTACTACGGAAACAATGTATACTTCTTGCTAGAGTAAAAGAGGGGGAGGGGCAATGCGTTTGGTTAACAAGAGGGAATTTCAAGACGTTATTGAGCTGGGAAATCATTGCACTAGAGACCCTTTTGCTGATTTGGGTAATTAACATGGTAAAATCAAAGCAAAGCTACTGTATTTAGCCTTTCTAGGTTGAAAGAATGAAATCATTAAGACAGGAAAAGAGAATCGATGTTCAACTGTTTCTGCCTAACTTGGAAATCGAGCTTCAAATGTACCTGGAAACAACCGGTGGGTGGAACGACGGACATGAGTGTTGCACGGCGGCGGAGGACAAGTACGAGGAGAGTGGGAGTGAAGGTTTAGGGTTTTCGGCTTATTAAACTCCGCCTGCCATTACCCCACGTGCTTTTGTTTACAATGTCCAGGAAGATAAACCGCCCGCGACCCGAACCACTGGGTTCAGGAATCAGTCGCGCGCCTCGCGATATCTCTCCGAACTCGGCCTGTATTATTGTCGTTTGGGGGAAAAGTTTTGAAAGGATAGATGATGAAATATAATTTGATATATTTATTTATGCAATAAGGCCCTGTTAACTAGAGTTTATTTTTTGATGTACTGAACTGAACTGAACTGAACTGAACTGAACTAAACTGAAATAAATTTAAATTTACTGAACTGAACTGAACTGAATTGAAATAATTTTAAATTTACTGAACTGAACTGAATTAAAATAATTTTAAATTTACTGAACTGAACTGAACTGAAATAATTTTAAATATATTGAACTGAACTGAAATAAATATAAATACATTTTTATATTATTTAAATATAAAAACACGTTGAGGTGATATAATTTGAACTGAATTGAGTTAAATATCATCAAATTATAGTGCATGTGATATGAACTTATCTAAACTGAACTGAATTGTTCTGAACTGAATTAAACTAATCTAAACTGAACTAATTCCAAATTGTCATGTAATGAAGACATATTACATTTGGTTGAATCGATTTAAATGAATCACGATTCAAATAATTATATTGGATGTATAAAAAGTTAAGGTTATGGTATATTAAAGAAATATATTGAGTTGAATATCATAGCCATGTATTTTTCAGGGGATATGAGTCATTGAGTTGTATATCATAAAATTATATTTAAGAGGATATGAACTGAACTGAACTGGACTGAACTGAATTGTTCTGAACTGAACTGAACTAATTCCAAATTGTCATATAATGAAGACATATTATATTTGGTTCAGTTGATTTAAATGAATCACGATTCAAATAATTATATTGGATGTATAAAAGGTACAGGTTATGGTATATTAAAGAAATATATTGAGTTGAATATCATAGGATCATAGCCATGTATTTTTCAGGGGATCTGAGTCATTGGGTTGTATATCATAATATTATTATATTAAAGAGGATATGAGTCATTGAGTTGTGTATCATAAAATTATATTTAAGAGGATATGAACCGAACTGAATTGTTCTGAACTGAACTGAATTATTCTGAACAGAACTGAACTGAAATGTACTGAACTGAACTAATTCCAAATTGTCATATAATGAAGACATATTATATATAGTTGAGTCGATTTAAATGAATCACGATTCAAATAATTATATTGGATGTATAAAAAGTAAACGTTATGGTATATTAAAGAAATATATTGAGTTGAATATTATAGCCATGTATTTTTCAGGGGATCTGAACTAAATTGGACTGAACTTATATGAATTGAACTAAAATAAAAATAATACATTTTCATTTGTTATTAATGAATGCTCATCATCATATAAAAGGAAATTTGATGAACTGAACTGAACTTAATTAAATTTAAATTTATTTAACTGAACTGAAATAATTTTAAATATACTGAATTGAACTGAACTGAAATAAATTTAAATTTACTGAACTTAACTGAAATAAATTTAAATTTACTGAACTGAACTGAACTGAAATAAATTTAAATTTACTGAACTGATCTACAGATAAGCTCTGGTAAACAGGGCCTAATTTGACTAGTTATTTATGCAATTTGGCTGTTTGGCCCTGTCCTATTCAGCTGCGAGCTGGCTGATTGAGATGATTGGTGCTGAAACTAGATGATTCCAACTGAAACTAGATGTTTGAGATGATTGGTGCTGAAAATAGATGATTCGTGCTGAAAGTAGATGATTGGTGCTAAATTGAGTTGAAAAATTATAATATTAATATTTTTTAATAAATTATATAAAATTTAATTTTTATCTAACTAATAAAATAATAATAACATATGAAATATTGATTTCATATTGATTTTGAAGGTATAAAATAATATTTAAGCTTTAAAATTAAATCTTCGAATTTTTGACACACATAAGATATATGTTATAGGCCCCGTTTGGTGACGAGAGTTTTGAGTTGCGTTTAGCTTTTTTGGGTTAAATATGGACAGTTGACTAGTCAATCAGCTCTTCTTAGTGTTTGGTGAATAACTTTTTCTGATTAGCTGTTTTGATGAAACCTCTCGTTTCTGAAACGCTAGAAAGAGCAGCGCTTACAAAGAATTAATTAAAACAATATTACAAAATATCTTTTTTATCCTTATCCTTACAAAATTTCCTTTTAAAAAAAATCAAATTACTAAACTAAATTTTAATCATGTTAGCGTGCGTACAAATTCATATAATATTAATCAAATTTTAATAGTACAATTCATATATTCATATGCGTGCGTACACATTTTTGTGTACGTATATATTTATTCTAAAATATTATTTTTAATTTATATTTTAAGTATTTCATATCTTAATATTAAAATGTCCAGCTAAATATATATTACTATGAAATGTTAATCATTTTAATTTTTGTAAAGAAAATGGGTATATTAATAAAGAATAAAATAACAAATAGCATAAAAAATAAATAAATATAGTTAATAAAAATATCTTTCGATACTTCAAAGCAAATAATACACTCCATAAAAGAAATAAATAATAAATTATACTAATGTCTTTCGGTCTTTTAACGTAACAAAACAGCTATCAGCTAATTGTCATTTGCCAAACACTCAAATACAAACAGCTAATCAAACCGCTAGTCAAAACAGCTAATAGAATCAGCTAACAGCTAACAGCTAATAAAATCCGCTAACAGCTAACAGCTAAACGCTGATAGCCAAACGAGGCCATAAACTAAATTATTTAAATTTTAAGCATAAGATAGAAACTATACATGCATAAATAATTATTTTAGTATAGTTTGATTAACCTTCTTCAAAAAAAATTTTATTTTAAAAATTGAATAATTATTATTGATTGAGAGTTGTACCATTACAATTCTAATCCTATTTGAATAGAACATTATTCCTACGTTTTGATTTTTTGTTTTTTTGAAAATAAAAGTATCATATCATTTCATGGCCCCGGAAAACGTCCGGAATCGTTTGACATAAAAGGTGGAAGAGAAAGCCAAGAGTTAAAACTGGAAACACTCGTCTTAGCGAACTGGGCTAGAGAATGAGCTAAATAATTATCATCTCTCGGAATCCAGAAAACCCCGGCGAAAGGCAAGTTGAAAGCAATGAGCGAATTTCCCGAATAATTATACTGCAACTCAGTGAAGGTTCGACTTCCCCCATAACCATGTTTATCATGTGAAGAGCGTCACCTACAAAACCCACCTCACGAAGGCCAAGCTCAGAAGCTAGCTCCAGGGCATGTTTAAGTGCAGTGGTTTCTGCAAGAATTGGTTTGTACACATCGGTGATTCTCATCGAAGCCGTCTTGATGCAATCCCCATTCTCTCCATTAACTAGCAGCCCCACCGTGGTGAACTCCGGCGTCGTACCGGCATCGAAGAACAACAAAGGAATTCCGGCGGGAGGCTTTAACAGCGCCGCAGGCAAAAGATCCGCAGAGCTTGTTTCGATTCGGAACGGCTGAGCTGCACAAAAGGACTGGAAATTATGCATAACTACTGCAGCCGTCTCCCTCGGATCACCTTGCTTCCCTTCAAAGATTAACAGGTTCCGTTGGGCCCAAATTCCCTCACAAAACATGGCTACCAACTCCGCCGAAGCCACGTCCAATGCCTGAACGAGTGATATGAACCAAACGTCCCCCCTGTGATGCGTGTGCTGCAAAATAAAATCGGACAGCCCAGTAAAGGACCACAGTTCAGACGCGAATGAGCATGAGAAAAATAAGTGCGCTGTGCTATCATCCTCTTCCGCACAGAAGGGGCATATGTTCGCCGCTGCCATCGTCATTCTCCTCATGTTTGAACCTGTAGCCAGAGAATCAGTGGACAGTCTCCAAGAAAAATGGGAAACCCTCTTTGGAATCTTCAGTGACCATAATCGTCTCCAGTAAGCTTTGTCTGCAGAAAACCTCCCTGAAGTGACGTGATGATCCAGGGCTGAATTCTGATTTTCCACTGCAAAGTGATATCCGGAGCGCACAGAATATTTCCTTGACTCAGCAGGGTGCCAAGCCCATAAATCAGACCCTCCATTTCCTCGTAAGGGAATCTGTAAAATCACTCCCACGTCGTCTGCTACAAAAACATCCTCCAAAAGACTCATGTTCCACCATCCTGAAGCTGGATCAATCAAATCCGCCACCTTAAAAAGATGATTAGGAATATTTCCTGTATTCTGCACATAAAAATCCTACGTTTTGTTTTAGTACCATCACCAGAAGATAATGAAATGCAGGATCATGGAGATCATTTGTACACTCATTTATTTATGGTGCTGATATATCTTCATATTCCTTCTCTAAAAATATCTCTTTATTTTTATTTTTATTTTTTATATAATTTGTATTACGATTTCATGCTTTTCTATCTCTAAATATTTTTTGAGAGAATTTTTCATAGACCCCCCAACGTTTGCTAAACTTTCACTTTGGCCCCCCATCGATTTTTGCTCTCAGTTTGGCCCCCCAACCATACGATTATCCATCAATTTGGCCCCCTAGCCCTAACGTTGGCGTCAAAACAATTTTCCGTCAATTCCTCTAGGGGTAGTCTCGTCTTTTTCCGTCAATTTTCCATCTATCCCTTCATAAACGCCATTTTCATCGAAGATGTTGCTGCCAAAGTCGGCGTCATCACCGGAGTTTCTTCCGGCATCGGAGAGGTAATTTTATCACCGGAAAACATAATTTAGTAATCGAATTATATAGTGATGGATTTGTGAGGAAGCATCCGAGGAAGAATCTGAGGAAGAATCCAAAAATTACTGCTCGGGTTATTCACTCCAATAGAAATTTCACTGCTAAATTTGCAGCTAAAGATGCCGCCTCTTCTGTTGTCATCTTGGCTCCCGTTGCAACCTGGGTTTTTGCCAGGTAAAACCCTTTTTCTTTTTTGTTTTAGTAATTTGTGTGTGATTATGGAGTTTATTGGTGTGAAAGAATAGTGAAAAGATTAAAACTTGATTGCTTAGGCTAAATTTTGGAAGAGATTTTCAGTGACAAATTTAGTTTCTAGTGAGCTATGTGAAAGATGGAAACTTGATTATCTGATGAACAATGTAGGATCATGGGTCCAAGGTTTATGTGATTGAAGTCAAACCGTTATGGTCAGCATTCCATTGGAAGAATTTTGGTCTGACCTCACTGAGATGCTTTCTACTGTTCTTCTTGCTTCTGTTGGAGCCACGTACCAATGTGGAGGAAGATGATGATGACTTCCAATGGTGAGTTAATCTGTTTTTTATATTGAAGCATGATGATTCTAGCTTAAGTATTATTCTAGGATATGATGATGTTGAACTTTAGTTTCATATGTTTGCTATAATATTGAATAGGACTGTTGATTGTTTTGTGTCATCTAAGTTTGTGAAATCTTACTTGACTAATGATTCTCCAAAGAAACATAGGATATAACAGGTTGTCCGTGAAGATTCATGTTACGGTAGCTCGCCTATTTTTCCTCACCATCTTTCTCCAGGTTCCTCTCTTCAGGTACCATTGCAAAATCATTCGTTTTCTGTTCGAATTAAGGTTAAAATGCGAATCCCTCAGCTTGAAAATCAGCTCGAATTGGACACTTTGATATTTTTGCTGCTCAAGATGCATACTTTGTTGATTAATCTAAGCTCTGTGTGTGTGTGTGTTTGTGTGTGATCTTGTGAATCAGCTTAAGTTGGGAGTAATTCTTGCTCAAGATGCATGCTTTGTTGGTTAATCTAAGTTTCGAATGTGTGTGTGTGTGTGATATCTTGTGAATCGGCTTAAGTTGGGAGTAATTCTTGATCAAGATGCATGTTTCATTGTGTAAACTGAGCTGTGTTTCTGAGCTAGCGTGTTTTGACTGTGTGATGTATGCATGATTTGAAGATGCGTTTTTGAATGGAAATATGAATCTGTGAGAATCATGTAATCATGCCTCTCTCCTCTAAGGTAGCTAAATCCTTAGAGCTACCGTAACATGATTCTTGCAATTGGGGATATAACAGGTCCTCTTGTTCTGGCATATTATTGTGACAAATATTTCAGCATTAAAGTATGAGATTCTTTTCCGTCTCATCGTGGGGATACTCGTATTATCAGAGGATTGGATGAAATCACCATATCACTGCTCATGAGTCTGATTCATGTATCGAGTCGGAGATGACCCAAGGCAAATTCATGGACGAACATGGCAACACAGAAATCGATACCGATAAGAGATGTACGACATTAATTTACATCATCGTGCCTTCATATTTAATTGAGGATGATGTTAACTAATTGAGTGAATTGAGTAGGTTCAGGTGAATGTTCTGCCGGTTCAGCGGACGGATGAGTGTGCAGGGGCGCCGGAGCCGCGGCGTCTGGGGCTGGATTTTCTTTGCTGTGTCAGTCAGAGCTTCGGATCTGGTGGCTATAGCAAGGGAGACGTCCACCATGTGCGGCGGCTTGTGGGAAACTATTGACGGAAAAAGACGAGACTACCCCTAGAGAAATTGACAGAAAATTGATTTGACGCCAACGTTAGGGCTAGGGGGCCAAATTGATGGAAAATCGTATGGTTGGGGGGCCAAACTGAGAGCAAAAATCGATAGGAGGCCAAAGTGAAAGTTCAACAAACGTTGGGGGGTCTCTGAAAAATTCTCTCATATTTTTTACTTAAAATATTTACATAAACTTCTTAATTACTACAGTAAATGAAACAGAAAATACATCTACGCATCTACGTAAACTCCTTAACTACGGTGAATAAAACAAAATTGATCATTTGTATAATTATTGGTTCATTAGTATAATGATTTGTAATTTATTTGTTTTTGAAGAATAATTGATAATTGTGAACAATTGTATCAAAAATTATTGGTTCATTAGTATAATGATTTGTAATTTATTTGTTTTTGAAGAATAATTAATAATTGTGAACAATTGTATCGAGTGTAATTGACCTGAGTTTGCTTATAAACCCCAATCAAACATATTAAAATTTTACAAACGTTTTAAACTAATTTAAAAGGAATCAAAATGTCAATAATATTTTGAGAAAGTCTTGGGTGAGACCTGTCCTTGTGGAGACCAAGAGCAGGGGGAATGAGCATTTATTGTTTCTGCTTGATCTTTTAGTCAGTTTGTTTGATCTTTCAATCATTATCCTTGAGTATTTTTTGTTTTGCCTTGATTTTTCAGTTAATTTGATCTTTCATTCAATTTGGTTTATCTTTCGGTTAATTCCTTGATCATTTCCTTGGTCAATTTCACCAACGACAAATTCAATCAGGGAAATCGGCAGGTTTAAAGCTCACCAACGACAAATTCAATCAATAGCAGTCTCATAAAATCTTTGGTCTCTGTAGAGACAGGTCTCAAATGAGAATTTGTATAATATTTTTTACTAAATTTGAAATACGTAACTTGTTAAACAAATTTATTTGGTGAAGGTAGATGATTAAGATGATTGGTGTTGAAACTAGATGATTCCAGCTGAAACTGGATGATTGAGATGATTGATGCTGAAACTAGATGATTCTAGTTGGAACTGGATGATTCTGGCTGAAACTAGATGATTCTTGCTGAAGATGTTTAGAAGAAGCTGAAAAGGACATGGCCTTTATCTGAGCACTTGCTATTTTTCTTATAGGCTCCGTTATTGTGTTTATATGTAGATAAGTTCAGTTTAGTTTATTAAAATTTAATGTGATGAAATTTATGTTGATTTAGTCATAAGCTGATTCTTTCTTTTCAATATATTGATTTTCACTTCATTTCCGTTTAGATCAATTCAATTAAGTTAAATCCAATCTAGCAAAAAATAAGCTTAAAAGAATGGAGCCTTAATACATTTTTCACCACTCATCCCATTTTCCTTAATACTATAAATGACCAAGGGAGTTCCTGGATGAGACGGTCCTAGCATCAGTGTATGGTAGGACGAATGATAATTCATGTGTTTATTCGATTTGTTTGTAAGCTTTGGTTGCCTTTCAAACTTAATTAGTTCACATGAACATAGTATATGGCAAACAAAGCTACCATAAGCTTATGGTAGGACAGTCTCACCCAAAACTTTGTAAATGAAAGTGAAGTGAAGTGATGTAAATCACCAAAACAGACCGAGAGAATGTACTCCAAATATCATATTTATAGAATTACTTTCTCAAATTGTCTTCCATTGTAGAGGTTTATTTATCTCGATGTAATATGTTTAATTTTTCGTTTTGGGAGAACTCGTGAATAACCCTCTTTTAAAAATAAAAAACATTCATATTAAATTTTAGGGCAAAAATACAAATATTATATTTTTAATGTCCATTCTCCAATTTCTTTACCTAACTCACCGCCCATCACCAAGCTACCGGCGGACTCAAACCTCACTGTCGGTGACCCACTTCACCACCGGCAACCTGGATTTTGCGATCAAACGTCATAACCGATGATCCACTCAAACCTTACCACTAGTGACTCTAACCTCAATGCTAGTGACCATAATCTCATCGTTGACGATACAAAACTCAACGACGAACCCAAATTTTACTGTTGGTGACCCCAAATTCAACGCTGGTGACCAAAACCTTAATGCCATTGTCTCAAATCTCACCATCTTGTGAGCCCCAACCTCAACACCGGTAACTCTAAACTCATCATCAGAAGGGTTTATATAGTACATGAGGGTTACAACATGAGTCCATCCAGGGATTGAAAAGGCAAACAAGACTGGACTATCTTGTGTGCAATAAAGACTAAAATCTATGTGGCTTTAACTAAGCAAACCTAACTAAAAGGCTTAATCAACGACTTGATGTCCTCGATAATCGTAGCTACTTCCATTAGAACCGTCCCTTTAACTGAAATTGTCATCAACGCTGAGGATGAGTCCGACCAAATGACCACATTATGAACAACTAAATTCTTTGCTAACTCAAGTCCCCTGCATATTGCCATAACTTCCGCTTGTAACGATGATCCCATCCACCTCCCAGGTGCAATCCTGTGCCATTAGGTTTCCATCTGAGTGAAATTAGGGCCAAGTAGAAGTTCCTTGCATTGTCTCATTCTTAAAGTCACTATATGTGATGATTTTCCATCGTACTCCTGAGGACGAACCAAAAGATATTATTAGTTCTCTTGACCACCTTTCCCTATTGGCCGTCGCTTCTGGCTCTCCTTTTGTACAAGAGTTTTATAAGTGCTCAAAATGTGTTCGTGCCGCCTACCATATTTCTTCTGTTACATTTTTTAATCTCCCAGATAATCGAGTTTCTATTCCCCATAGAATGTAAAAAGATAGCTTCAGTGTTTCTTTGTCCGGTCCCTCACATATCCATTTTCCTACCAGACATTTTCTAAATTGATTTTTATTTAACTAAATTAACGTTTAAGTTGAAAATCTTTTTTTCTTGAAACGGAAAAGAAAAATAGTGAGGTCTAATGAAGTCAAAGACATACGACGCCGTTCCATCCATAATCTTCGCATCGTGACCGGAAAATAGTGATATTCCCGAAAGGACCCTCTTCTGGCTCTCATCTTTTAAAAATAACTCGTGGGCTAACATCAGTTCCTTTCTCATTCTCTCTCTCTCTCTCACTCAAAGTTTTTCAGTTGAGCTGCGATTTCTAGGGCTCCGAACCGCATCGCGATTGGCACTACAAGGTACGCACTTCTTCTTCTTCTTCTCATGTGAGGGTTGATTGTGCTCGTTAGTGTGCTTTACTGTGTGCTCTTCAATTGTTGGTCTGTTCAGATTTTCTTGTTTTGAACTTCGCTTCGGATTCTGGAATTATCTCTAGGGTTTGATTTATTGTATTGAATTGAGTTTCTTGGATTGTATTCAAATTGGGAGTAGCATAATTGTGTTTTAAGGTCCATTTTAGCAGCCGTTTTCATTTAATTTATTGTTTGCTTGTTAGATGGTGATTAAAGGGTGTGTTCAATGTATATTGTGGTTGAAATCCTTCTAATTTGTGGGATCTTTCATGGGTCTTTTACCCTATACAAACTGTTGAGCCTGTGTTTTCTTGATTTGAACTTTTTAGCTGTTTCTTGTGACTAATAGAGTTTTTCTCCTTTTTTTGGTAATGCTCATTTAGTAGCCATAAATCTTGAGACGATGTCAAGGAGTTGAATTTGGGGTGAGCGCTAACCGGCCGATTGTAAAGTTGGATGGTTTCAGAAAGAGGCGGACAATAGTGTATTTTGTCAAAAAGATTAGATTCAGATCTGTAATGGGACCAGCAGGCGAGGATATGAACAGTGAAACTATGGCAAATGGCTTTGTTCAAGCTGAAAATGGGCATACTGTGAGTGAGAATCAGACTGGTTCCTCAGCAGACTCTGTTCGTACTTATAAGAGGAGAAAGCGCACCCTAGAGGAAGAGTGCCAGAAATCTTCAGGGGAATCAGCAGTTCATATAGAAGAAAAGGTATTATTTACATCTTGTTTTTGATCAGTTGAACAGATTTAAAGATTATTTCTCTTTTTGGTCTAAAGTTCAAACAATAAAAGTGTTGGATTGCTGGCTCTCAGTTCCTCTGACTTTGTCTCCACATATGTAATGCAATACTAGTGTACTGAAATGCTGGAATGTAATTGCTTGCTATGAGATTAGATAAGAAGAGGCAACAATCACAATGATATTGGGATAGCCATGCTGTGAACTTGAGTAGTTTAATGTTCTGCAGCAAGTAGAAAACCATTTCAGAAAGGAAAACTCATGACAAAAAGAAACGTGTTGTCCAAAGTCATAATTGAAAAGATTATTGAGTCATTTTATCATCCTTTTAAGATCGTTGATTTTTGTGGTGCTATAAAATCTTACTTTCTGTAAATATTTACTCACTATATATTTGTTGCCTGATAATTGTAGCCATCCAAAGGCTTTCAGGGTGTGTTTTACAATGAATGTTCATGTTCACTTCCTCATGTTGCTGGGAATGGATCCAATGCTAGCATACCTGTTCCGCATGATTTCCCCCCGGCTGATAGGAATTTTCTTTTGGTCCAACTGTTCAAGTCTTTGGATGTTGATGGTAGCTTACCAGAATGGCTTCAGAGTTTACTTTTGCATAATACAGAGAATGGTTGTGCCTCCATAGTTAAGGTATGTCAACAACACAGTTGTTACCAGATTCTGCTCGATGCTCGTCTCTCTCTCTCTCTCTCTCTACATATATATATGTGTGTGTGTGTGTGTGATCTTTATCTGAATCGAGTTGCTCATATGTGATGGATGGATCAGGATTCTGTTTGTTCTTTTCAGGCCAAGAGCATGAATGGAGTTGTATTGAACGCTTCCTTGGATAACGGTGACCATCAAAAAGTATCAGAGTTGTGCAAGCGGACTCTTTGTGACATCTTGATGTCTGAAAATTTTGCTATATTGTGCAAGGTCCTTCTGGAAAATTTCCATGGAATTAAAGTTGGCAAACTTCTGGATATTGGCTTTATGAACTCAAGGCTGAAGGAGGGTGTATATGAAAAATCACCTATGCTGTTCCTTTCTGACATTCAGCAGGTACTGCTTCCAACTAATTGTTTGCAATGTAACAGCAAATGAATGTTCTCAAATTTTTTGTTGACTCTTTTGTCTGAAAGAAAGTACAGACGTTACAGCATACTAAATTTGGGTGGAAAAAGTACAAATTTTAGTTCTTAGCTAAGAAGTCTTTTCTAATGAGTTTGAGCTTTTTTTTTACCTCTTTAAATATGGGGGAATAAAGTAAATTTTCTTGAGACACAGAGAATGTTATACTTTTAAATTATTTGCAAACATCTTCTTGGTTTTCGGTCTATTAATTGAATATGTGTGCATGATGTGGGATTAATAGTCCTCTACCTATCATCAAATACAAGGTTAAAATGTTCTTCACTCCCTTGAAATCATGGGATATGAAAGAATGATAGTATATTGCGTTGTGGAACTGTGGTTTGCATACCTGACACCCGAGGGATTAATTCTTTAAGTTTGGAATGGTGAGGCAGCAGTGTAGTTAACTCTTCGTATGAAGATTAATTCTTACAGACTAATTGGAGATATCCGTGTCACGTTCTGCCTTGTGCACTAACTTAACTTTTAGTGTGCAGAAGGAAAACAAGGGATCACTGCTTAGGAAAAATAGAAATGTGTTTGAAGAAATCAACTCATACGTTTATTGTAGCTATGATACTTCCTCTTCAATATAATTATACCCGGCATTCTATGACCTTTGAGTTTTCCTTCCTTAACGGTTGAGGTTTTCTTGACTAAGGTGTAACCTTTGTATTTGACACAGTCTCTCTTGATGGAGATGTAGTTTACCTTTGTATTTGACACAGTCTCTCTTGATGGAGATGTAGTTTATTGCTGCATAAATAGATGAATGTTACTAAAGCACGAATAGAAAAATGGTTATGTATGTTGGAAATGGGTCTGTGCTTTTAGGTCTTTAATGTTTCTCACACCTTAAGACTGTAAATGGGTTCACATCCAAAAAATAAAAGATAATTTGTTTTCAGATGTAAGTTTCACACAAACTAAATGATTTGTTCCTTGGCTTTTTATTCTGTTATATCAGTAAATGTTGATTCTTATGATTTTTGACATTTTGGTTACTAACTTTACAGATCTGGACCAAACTTCAAAATTTTGGCACTGAGCTTGTAAAGCTTTCAAAGAATCTCTCTGAGAAGTCTATTACTTCTTATCAGGAGCAGGTAGACCAACTTTCTTCAGATATAATGCTGCATTTTTCTTTGTAATGTTTGTTTAGATATATAATTGACTAAGCTACTTTTGGTATTATTCTCAGATGAAAGGCTTGTCTCATGGAACTTCCACTGATGGACCCTGTGAGGTAAAGACTATATATTATCTCCTATCTCCTTCTGGGTTCTATTTCTTTCTGGGGTTTTGGAATGGATGACTTTTAAAAGTGAAGGAGGGTATATATATCTGGGATAAATATCCAAATTTAAACAATCTGCTACTGTTGCATAATTTCCGCTTCACTCTCTGAATAGAAGCTGCATTTTGTACAAAAATGGCAGTGTTAAGATCGTGTTTTGCTGTTTCAGCTCTTGAGATATTCTTACAACCTAGAGAAATAGAAGATTTAAGGTTGTTAGGACTTTGAGATATCAGCTCTTTGGTTCTGCTGAAATGTTTCTTTATGGTTCGTAGTTTCACATGCTTGCTGAAGGTCACAAAAGTAATCAATTTCTCAGAAGATGTATTTACTTGCATATATTTGTTTTTTTGGGATACCCTATTTCATTGTTTCAACCTTTTATAGAAAGGTGGTTTTTGCAATTGCATATGTGGGGGCTGCATCAATTTGGGGTAACGGCATTTACTTTTTGGGGTAACGGCATCAATTTGGGGTAACAGTATTGACTGTTCATGAATAACTTATCTGAATCTTTTGTTTGTATAACAGCTTGTTACTCAACAGTCTGACTTGAATGCTAAAATTGAGCAAGCAGAGGCATGTACTTGCATGCAGTGTGGAGGGAAAGTAGATGGAAAAGATTTTTTGGTCTGTGATTCTTGCGAGGAAATGTACCATGTTTCATGCATTAAGCTACCGGTGGGGGAAATTTCCTCGGGAAGTTGGTACTGTACCACTTGCACCATGTCGAAGGAAATTGAATCGCCACATCACAACTGTGTAGTTTGTGAGAGGCTGACTTCCTCCAGGTATATGACAAGTGATGGAGTTGATGAGCTCGGTAACGCTGAAGCATTTCTGGAACTGGAGGAGAGTTCAACTGGCTTTATAGAAGAGGAAATTCCATTTACAGGGGGCATCATTGACACTAAGTGCAATTTTTGCAGATGTGAGGTAAAGAATGGTGAAAAGCTTAAAATATGTGGTCATGATATGTGTGCGCACAAGTTTTACCATGCAAGATGTCTGACAAGCCTGCAGTTGGATTCTTGTGGTCCTCGGTGGTATTGTCCTTCATGCCTGTGTAGAGCTTGCCTTGTAGATCGCGATGATGAAAAGATTGTCTTGTGCGATTGCTGTGATCAGGCATATCATATCTATTGCATGCAACCACCACTGGACACGATCCCTACTGGTGATTGGTATTGCAGAAAATGTAATGCAGAAATGAGACGCATCCGTTTGGCTAAAAGAAGTTATGAGGACATGCAAAGTATAGGCAGGACAGCATCAGGAGTGGGAAAAGCTTCTCACAAAAACCTTATTGGTGAAACTGGAAAAGATGATGAGGGGCTTGAGGAGAAATCTGGTGGTGTGGACATGCTCCTAAATGCTGCAATAACTCTGAATAACGAGGAGAATAAGACTACTAGTCGGAAAAAGAACTGACTGGCGGCTGGTGCATTCTGAATAATTGATTCCGGTAGAGATTGTAACATGGTAGCACTAATTGATTCTGATCCACCATGGAGGCTCTTGATTCTCTGTTTCTGTGTACATCTTACTTGCTGGTAGAAAATTATTTTGGTCTCCCCATGAAATGCAAATTTTGGGGAGGGGGGTTTATCTTTTGAACTGGATAACATGTTTGTGTTGTAAAGGGAGAGTGCAGTTAGGGTTTTACCTGACCGGAAAGTTCATCAGCCGGAGTGGCCTCTGTGTCTGTTAAGTGATTTTTCCTGTTTTGGAACTTATTTTGCAAGCTGTACGATACATTCATTCAACAAGAAGCAAATTTTAAATATATTCAGGATTCTCTCTCGTGGTATCTATAGTAATACCTTTTAAGCTTATTTTGCCCACTTCATTTGGTAGTATCAGATCTATCTAACGTGTATTTATGCAGGGAGGACTAAGCACCCCGAGTCTTTAAAATCGGTGTAAGAACAAAAGTTGTACATATTTTAGCATAAAATTAAGTGGAAATGCGAGCAGAAGTCATATTTCTCCGGGACAAGAAGCTGATACCAATAACATGGGAAGATTTGGAACAAGTGAGGAGCGTGATGAAGAGTCCCATGGACCTTGATCACTATGCTGTGAAGATAAAAGTTTGGACAACAAAAAAGGTTTATGGATTCAGCTAAGAGAAATGTTAAAGAGAGTCAGAACTCTAACTCAATGCTTCGGAAGAGCATAACCAAATCATCCAGCAACATGAGCTCATGCTGAAGGAGAGACATGAGAAGCAACAGTATGAGGTGATGCTGCAGAAAGAGCGGCAACAGAGGCAGACGAGCAATCATAGATATAATCGTGATTTTGCGAAATGTGACAAATATATATATGATAGTAGTTATTTACCAACTTAATTTTACAGTCAAAGTTTGATAATTTAAACTAAATAAATAGTTATATAATGATACTTATGTTAAAAATTAAAATACAAATAGTCTTTTTCAAGAGACAGGTAACATAAAAAACTTAAATAGACGGAGCATAAAAAAAGGCAAAGAAATCTAAAGTTAATAAAAAGAAACTGAAACTTGTATAACAATGGCGGTATGCCTTACGAGTATAAACGTTAGATTGTTGAAAGGAAAACAGACATAAGAGAAGATGAAGATGGCATGGAAGAAGAACGGCAAGACCCATAAGCTTCCTTACACTCTATTAACCCACCTTCCATTCGAACAGCAACTACAGGCGAATGATAGTCCGAGCAGGGAAGCTATTGGAGGACCCCAAGGCGTCCTCCAGAGCCAGGATGATGAAAATCAAGACCACGAGAAGCTATCCCAGATGTATCAACAACAGGGAAACAAGCTCGCTGAGGTATTTTTTTTTTCTGTTTTTGGAATTACAATTTGGATAGGTAAAGTTCTTGTCTTTTCTTCCAGTTTGTTTATAAATTATGAGCTAGACTTAGGGGTTTTACGAGCCGTTGTCTTCAATTTTCAGTTTTAGATGAATACAAAGACTTAAATGAGGTTGTTTCAGTATAAGCTTTTGGTGAGACATTGATGATTGGTTTGTTAGGTTAGTTCATGTTTACAATGTCAGTCTTAAATTGTCAATTGGCACTTTCAATTTTCTACAAAAAAAAAACTTCCAACATTCAGGTAAGACTGTTTTTGAAGCAACAAAAATAGAACTAATCAAATAAACATGAACCAATCCAAAAATTTATAGTGAGACGGTCTCATGTAAGATTTTATCTAAGATGCGTTTGAGTCATGTAATTTTTTTGAAGTATGTATAGTGTCTAATTATTAAGCTATTTTTGCCTTTTTTGCATGTTTAGGAATTTGAATTTTCTAGATTTTATTAAAACAAGTATGATCTAGGTTCAGTAACCGGGAGGCTTCATTGCTAATCTTTGCAATGGTATGTTTTGAATATTGCGATGTGGTTGAGGGTATTTCAACCCTTGCTGTAGCTTCCCGTTTTCATTTTTTGTTCTGCTCTTATGCTACTCAAACAAGAGTGAATGTTTGCTAAAACCATATAATAAATGTACAAATATAAGACCGTGCGTGTTAGCAAACGATTTTCTAGTTGCCTGTAGAACCTAAGAAACACGGATTTACTTTGTTACTCTGAAACATCATAATGTATCACTACAGTGCCGTCTCATTCGATATAGAGTTTCAAGCGAGAGAAGGTTGGCATTTTTAGAACTCACAAACTAAAGTTTGATTTTTTTTTTAAATTGTGAATTATGCATGTGAAAAGTTGGATTAAGTTTTCTTGCTTGTTTTCATTGCCTGGCCCAATTATATTGCTATTTTCTAATCCTGCTCAGTGTGAATCACTTTAAAGTGATCATTGATGCTCATGCATTATGAATAGGCTTTGCTTAGTGAATCTGTACACGAACTACATCAAGGAAACATGACAGTCTTAGTTATGCATTGAGTAAAATCATATTGTTGGCCAATAATAACTAGTTGGTGTCTTCTGGGAATTGATAATTGTAGATTACTGAACCTAGATCATACTCTTGTTTTGGTATTTGAATGACCACTCACACCTAGTTTTTAATTGAAGGATGGACGTTTCCGTGAGGCACTGGGGAAGTGGGAGGCTGCTCTAATTTTGACCCCACAACGTGCATATTTGCATGAGCAGAAGGCTCAGGTTTTACTTGAATTAGGAGAAGCATGGAATGCTCTAAAAGCTGCAACTCGTATGTTTCATCCCTTCTACCATTCCATTACTGTGCTGTGTAGTATTGATCTTCTAGTTATTTTAGTAGCCTATGATAGGTGTTTCATTTTGGACTTGGTTTGAGGAGTATTAAAAATCATTAGATCAAGCTCTCCATCCTCATCTTATTTCCATATCCATGCTGCAGGAGCTACCGAACTAGATGCTACATGGGCAGAGGTTTGTAATACTCTATTCATCATGTTCATATAAGTTCATATACACTCACTTACACTATTATCAGACTTGCACCAGTTAGTTTGTGACTGAAATGCAGTCCACAAGCAGCAATTTCTATATGGGACGCTGTAATGCATTTAAACCGAGGGCTGTTATTTTAAGGAGAAAAATGGAAAATATTCCAATCTGACCTGTCAGAGTGTAGAGTACATGTTTCCTGCCCAGTATTAATCCATTTAATTTCCCGTTTGACCTTACTTTATGTATTAGTATTGTATATTCTCTAGTTTGATACTTAAATTCTCATTCTACGAATTGGTTGTTGTTATTCCTTATACAACATTCATACCTAGGTTTGTTAATTTTATTTTCAGGCTTGGATCACCCTGGGTAGAGCTAAACTGAATTTTGGGGAGCCTGACAATGCTATTGAGAGCTTTGACAGAGCATTAGCTATTAAGGTATAATGTCTCATCCCGCCTAACATACTTATACTCTGGTTGATTACAATTTACAATAATTACAAGACTTTGTTGCTTGATTAACTTGCCGCGTCTGACTAGCTACAAATCTGCAGCCAGAATCTGTTGAAGCAATTGATGACAAGAGAACTGCGTCACTCCTTATCAAGAAGCGAAAACAACTTCACTCTACTGGATTGAGCACTAGCAGCATTCGATTTGCTGTTGGTGAAGATGGCACAAACCCATGAGGTGTTGGGGAGGAATTTTTGAATGCATTTCTACCATTGGAAGTGTCAAGCTCCTGATGTACATGATTTTATAGTTTTGATGTCTGCAACAGAGAAATGAAGTTATATAAAGGCACAAAAATGTATTCCTTGTATGCACTGCGAGTACTTGGTTTTTTTTTTTGAAAACCTGCGAGTACTTGTTAAAGATCCCTGCAGACTGCACACTAGGGATGATTATGGGTCTAGGACCCGATCCGGACCCTGCGAGTTTAAACCCATTGGGTCAAGTTTGGATCCCATTTTTCCAGACTCTTGCGGGTTTGGGTCGGGTCTAGATCTTAATATCACGACAGCCTCTTAGACAGAGGGGCAATGATGTAATTTTGCAAGTAGCTGGGTTGACTGACCGAGACGTTGACTGTGGGTTATATTCAGAAGAGAAGCTTAAGAGGGGCATTCATTTTGTGGCAATTGCTTGTACACTGCTGTGGCAGTTTGAAAGTTCTTCCCAAGTGATCTCTATAATTAATCTCCCTTTTCCCTTCGTTTCTTCCCATTCACCATTTATAAATTCTTCGTTTGATTCGAGGATGTCACAGATAGAATACAACATGGTTTCGAACATCCAATTTGGCCTTGAGTCGTAGCGCTCAGCGTTAACATATAGTTTTTCATTCTCATTATGTTCTCAAAAGTAAATGAGTAATATATTATTGATCCATCCAAGATTTTCCCGATCCTGCAGAATATTTTTTGAGGAAAAACCTGGTTATCATATCAAAATTTCAGAAAGCGTTCATAATCTTTTGATACAAGAAAAAGTGAAGAATCCCGTGAACCGTGAGCATAGAAATTTTTGGAACGATGAATTCTGTAAGGATAGCTAAGTGTTTATGCAGTAAACTGCGAACTTCATATACCAAAAGAGTAGCTATCAGCCCTTGTCATTTGTATCAATATATAAGAGAAAATAGAGACGAATGCGCAAGAAAAATAGCATCTCTTGCTGTAACACCCCAATTTTTTTAATTCTATTTTCAATAAAAATAAGTATTAACAACTTCCGTTGGGATACTATCATATAATTATAAATTGTAAGGTCTCAATGTATACAATAATCCAATGCAAATGTAAGACAAATTCTATTCCAATCCTTTATTCGGTTTCTAAAACAAAAAACAAAACTTGATGGTAAATTTTAAGCATTTGTCCTCACTTCTGAGAGGTCATCTAATGATCAAAGGAATCCAAATAACTCGTCTTATTCGATAGCTGTAAAAGAAATAGTATGAAAGAGGGCGAGCTACGACTAACTCAGTGAGAATTTCTTCTATTTTCCAAGACCTTTACAATGGACACTTATGACACTCAAACACTTCATGGAATCAATCAGGCTGAGAGTAAGACTATTTTATTCAAACAAGTCTCTAATACATTTTCCGATAAACATGTAATTCGAGAAAAGGTACAGTGATACCTGATAAAGATTAATTACACTAGCATAAACACGAGATACAAGACACGAAGTTTTAATACATAGATACGAGAGCAACACTTTCACATACCATTAAACAGGACAAGTTTACAAAACACCAACTAAATGTCATGGTAACATTATGCACAAACAAGTTAATGGGACATTCAAGTCGGTCTCAAGTAAACACGATACACGACACTATACACTATACAAGCTTAGAGAAATCCCAAATTAAACCACAACAACACAATTCACGAACTCACGAATTCACGATACTCGATTCTCAACTGACAATTCACGATACAAGAAGTCACGAAATCACGAATTCACGATACAAGAAGTCACAAAATCACGAATTCACGATATCTGGTTCTCAACTTATAGTTCACGATACACGAAGTCACGAAATAACGAATTCACGGTACACTATTCCCAAGTCACAGTTCACAATACTCAATCACGAATTCACGATACCCAATTCACGACTTCACGATACACGATTCACGATCCACGATCCACGATTCACGAACTCACGATACAATACAGGATAATCAATACTCAATGCAATCAGATTAATACCAGGACAATTAACAATTAACCTATCAACTGTACTCGGTCAAGAACAAGGAATTCTAAACTTTCTAATATATTAGTTTACCGAGTCATGGTAAGAAGAGAATATACTCATAGAAGCATACTCATTCAATCAATAAGCAAAATTCATATACCTGGCGAGTAATTTAAATAATCATAGCAAAAGACCAGTCACCAGAATACAACCTTAAGTTAACATTAACATATTGGAGAATTTAACTATTCACAAGTGCTTTTGAAAAGGGTTGAAAAACAGTAAAAACCCTCACCGTGAATCCTAACGCTAACAATATCCCTCAACACCTACAGTATCAATGATTTATAGTCATTAATAGTCTATCATGTATAATAATCTAAAATGTATCACATAGCTATCACATAAATAATCCGTAGTATAGTTTTTCTTGGTAATCTTCTCATCAGACCACTTAATAACTACTTTGCAGTAGAAGACCATTGCAATAAGCACATCAACACTATTTATCATCACACATTTTCAGCCTCGATTATAACCTCTTTTAAATGATGTAGCTCTAACCGACTTAATGACACAAGAATCAACACAATCAGAGCTACGGTTTATTAGTTATGAATTTTTTTGAAGTTCATTTCCAAACTGACGAGTAGAAAACAGTACTGGAAAATTGCAGAACTTCAAATGCATTTTTCTTCATTTCTAAACCAAATTAACTCGTTCTTGATTCTATGTCATAGTTTGAAATCTCATCTTTCTAAAACTACAAGATTTATTCTAAATAGACAAACGAATTTAAAAATACAGTACTTCAAAGATTAGTGATTCTTTTAGACTAAATTCCCTTTTTTTTCCAGATTTTAACAAGAAGTTCCCATGGCAATTCCTCTGCAATTTATCATAGACTCATGTACATATACTTTCATAAATGAACACGGTACTACACATGTAATTTCAGCATATCAAACATATATAGATATAAATATATCAAAAACACAAATATTTTCTTATTCGGATATGCAATCTAATGTGATGCGTTGATTCTCATATTTATCAAGTAATAAAACATTCAACATACCACTTACAGTTGACAACTTGCTCTTCCTTCAATCTCCAGTCCCAATAATTTCCCCAATCTACTCCCACCGAAAACCAACTATTTATTGGGTTGCCATTTTCTACCGAAAACTTGGGGTTATGGGTTGACTGAAAGGTTTTGATTCTGAGGGTCGTTTGATATGCGTACGAAACGCGATAATAATCAAATTCGAGAATTTTAATATTGGATTGGTTGTTTGGTTGGCGTAAATTAACCATAACGTCGCAAATATAAATTCCGCGGAATTTCAATTTCCCACAGAACGAGGGAATTTTGTTACCTCCAACCCCCTAGTTAGAAAACAAATACACGTTTATTTTGTACGATTTTACCAATTTATCCTGTTGACGCGGAAACTTTCCACTTCTATGCGGCAAATTTTTATTTCCCTCCCATTTTACTTCATATTTTAGTTATTTTTATTTTATTGACTGCATATATGAAAAAATTGATTTGTGCCATAAATTATGTAATTTTATTAGTTATATTTAAATTACATGATATTTAAAATTTTGATGGTTAGATTAAAATATATTCGAGTGATGTTGGGTTGATTGCAATTAATTTATTACCCAATTTTGTAAATATTATACAGTCATGGCTAGTATGTCACTAATTCAACGTAAGAAAATTGCAGCAACATGGATGGCAATGTACTGGCAAATGTTGAATCAGTTTATGAAAATGATGATTGAAATCACCCACCCTGTAGATGGCTCTTAATCCTGTTGAAAGAAGATGGCTCTTAATCCTGTTGATTTCTTCTTCTGTCTCCCCCGAAGACTATAAGTATACCTATGTTCAGGGTATGTTACTTTCAGATTAATAGGGAGGAGATGATTTATTGAATTTTTATATGTTTATTTTTGTTTTTAGATTTCTAGTATATTTGGCGATGTATGCTCAAGATTTCGAGTGGAATATGTTACTTTCAATTTATTTTTGATTTATTTTAAGACAATAATAAATTATTTTTAAAGATTCTAGTGAGATATTGTTTGAAAATTTACTATAAGTGATATTTTGGTTGAGTTAATTTGAATTTATTTTTGAAAAAATTCAAATACAAAATCCTTAGATTGTAAAGAATTACGTGAAGTCAACCAAACAATGGGTAGTAAATAAAATCCTAGTAATAACAAAATCCGCATGTGCAACCAAACAAGTTTTCAAATTCTGAGGATTTTTTCAAGGAATTAAATTCCGAGTACTTACAAAATCTGTGGGAACTTAATTCCCACATGAACCAAACGACCCCTGAGTTTGTTCCTAATATATTGGGTTGTTTCTGATTCTTGCCGAAATCCAAGGCTTCTGTTTTCACCTTCTGATACAAATTAATTTCAAATTCAATTCGGTTTTGGATTCAACAGATTAAACCCACCCTTTCATTTTTATTCTTATTTTATCATCAAGACCTCCCAAAATCCAATAATTCTAAATTCACCCAAACTGAAAACTATTCCAAGAGAAAAGAAAAGACTAGTTCATAAATAATTAAAATAAATGTATAGGGTTTTCACCCAACTAGATATTTACTATAAAAATCAACAAGTTTTTTCAATCAAAATTTTCTCCTTGTGTGTGCGATTTCACATACTCAAGGTGCGATTTAATTACTATTCATTTTTCAGCCAATTTCATCTTTTCAGTCAACGACTTTTTACCAAAATTAATCCGTTCTGACAAGCAACGGTCTGAAACGGTCGGTTTTCCTCCCCGCCCATGGCGGCGCTTCCGCCTCACCGCGGCGGAAGAACCCCAGACAAATCCTTTCTCAACGCTCTTGCTAATCGCCCTCCTCCTCTGAGCACCTCTCTCCCCTCAAACCCTGAAATTATACCCAAAACCCTCTACAAGGGAGAGATAGCTTGTATTGTGACCCGAAAAGAAGCGGAAACACTCGCTTCTCACTACCAAAATGCCCTCATCGGAAAGTTTGCCCGCCGGAAACCATCTATGGAAGTCCTTCAGGAAGCTTTTAAGTCTGTTGATTTCAAAGGCAAGTACCAACTCGGTTCAATCGACTACAGACACATTCTCATCCGTTTCCAGCTTAAAGAGGACTACAGGAGGCTGTGGCTCAAGGGAAACTGGAATTTTTCTGGCGCAGCAATGAAAGTGCTCAAATGGACTATGGACTTTTCTCCAGAAGCTGAGTCATCCATTGTGCCGGTTTGGGTAAATATCCCCAAGGTACCAATCTTCTTTTATAATCACACAATGATTCAGTCCATGGGTAATCAGATAGGCAAATTCATAAAGATAGATGTGGCGACAGCTACTTTATCTAGACCTTCTGTTATAAAGATATGTGTGGAGGTAGATGACAAACTTAAGCTGCCTAACCATATTAGAATTGGTATTGAAGATGAGGGAGTTGATTATGGTGTAGTTAAAGTTCCAATTGAATTTGAGGACCTCCCTTATTATTGTTCTCACTGTAAATGCATTGGTCACTTTATTGAACAATGCATCCATCTTCATCCTGAGCTTAAAAATCCTAAATATGGTCCTCACCCTGAATCCAAAAAACTTGTTCAAATGGACTCAAAGGATAGTGGAAAAAATCCAGACAGTTCTTCTCTAGAGCAAATCATGGTACCAACTCAGATTATTAATGCTGGAGACTCTCACCTTATGAATGCTGGTCCATCTGGTATATCTACTCAGGAAAAAACAAGAACTATTAGGGCTCAGAAAGCACTTCAAAAGCCTGTTTTCCACCTGAAAAATAGGCATCAGAAACCAAAAAAGAAATATGTTCCCAAACCTCCAGGTGTTACTGTCACACAGGAGCAGTTTGTATCTCCTGAGGTATGCCCTGCTCAAATGATTACTGAGGATAAGGTGAACTTTGTGACTCCTGAGAATGTCCTAACATCCCAGGCAACTAACCATGAGCTTTCAAATCCTCTCCCTGAGATTGTAGAAGCCAATGATGCAACTCCATCAGCTGGGCTCCTTTTCCCAACTTTGGTGGATACTGGAATTGTACATTCCTCCTCAGAACTCTCAATCTATGGTTCTCCTCAACAAACTATGGAATCTCATCACTCCTCACCTGTCAGAAATGTTAGCAAAGTGAAAGATTTTTCAACTCCCAGTTCTGACCCCATCCAAAACAAAAGGAAAGGGAAACTTCATGTTAAAGATGATTCTCTCTCCCTGACAAAGCAGAGTAAGAATATCTCCCCTTTCAATACTCTTTCAGCTGCTAAAAAATTCTTTTTGTCCCAGCAGAAAAAATTTCATAACAGGTTCCATGTCCTATCATCTCATGATGACACTGAAGATCAAGAGGATGCAGGTCTTGGAGATCAACCTAATCAGTCTCTTAATGAGGAGGTAAATCCATCCCAGGTCAGTACCACTGAGATAGATATACATATGAAAAAATCAAAAAAAGGTCAAAAAGTTCATAAACCTAAAAATGATTCCTATGTAACTCAGTTAAATAGGATTATGACTAGGTCAAAAAGCTCAAATGAGGTTTCCCTATGAATTACATCAATTCTAAATTCTTAGTTTGGAATCTGAGAGGGATGGAAACATCTCTGGACAGATTGATTAACTTAAACCTTAGGCACAAATTTGATTTGATTTGCATTATTGAACCAATTATTGAACCAATGCATGATAATTCCACTTGTGACATATATAGACAACTACTTCAATTTGATAACTGTATGTATGGAGTTTCTGGTCAAATTTGGTTGTTCTGGTCCACTAACATAGCTATCTCCCTTTTAAATGATCATTTACAATTTCTGCATGTTAGTATTAGGTGTCTTCCACTTAAAAATGACATGGATGCTTTCTTTGTTTATGGTCTCAGAACTAAAGCTGGCAGGAAAGATCTTTGGTCTTCCATTCTTGCTCATGCTCATTCTGCCTCACTCCTTATTGGAGATTTTAATGCTGTCACCTCTATTCATGAATATAGAGATCATTCTTCTCCTAAATTAGGCAGTATCAGGGATTTTAATGATTTCATAAACTCCTTAGCTTTAGAGGAAATCCATACTGCTGGGAATCTCTTCACTTGGTCCAATAAGAGAAGGATTCCCACCAGACAAAGATTACACAGGGGGCTATGTTCTTCCATGTGGAATTCCAGATTCCCTGCATCCTCTATCCAGATACTAAATCGAGCTACTTCAGATCATAATCCCCTTCTCCTTACCATCAGTAGCTCCATTCTATCTTCACCTAGACCTTTTAGGTTCCTTAATACTTGGTATAAGAGACCTGAATTCAATCAAGTCATCAGTGAAAACTGGAGTTTGCCTATGGTTGAATCTGGTCTCTTGGGTTTTTACCTTAAAATGATAAGGTTTGAAAAAAATCCTCAAAATTTGGAATAAAGAGCATTTTGGCAATATTCATTTAAATGTAGAAAAAGCTGAGGGTGAGTTAGAGGAACAAGAAATTTCTTATGACCTTAACAATTTACCTGAGGAGCTTTTAAAACTAAAAATTGCCAAAGCTAAATTACTCAGAGCAGTTAATGAACAAAAGCATTTCTGGAAACAGAAAGCTAGAGTTAAGTGGCTCAAAGAAGGTGACAATAATACCAAATTCTTTCATAACTCTATTAAAGAAAGAAAGAGCAGGCTTAATATCACTAAAATCAAAAGCTCTAATGGTATTTTGTTAGATAACATAGCAGATATTGAAAATGAAGCTATTGTATATTATCAACATTTTCACTCTGATGATAGCCATGAGGTTAGTGATTTCTTTCAATCTCATTTCCTTAGTCAAATTCCAAAATTAGTTACTGCTGATGAAAATGCTAAACTGCTCAGTCCAGTCACTCTACCTGAACTAAAGGAGATAGTCTTTGCTCTTAACAAAAATAGTAGCCCAGGCCCTGATGGTTTTACTGCAAAGTTTTTTATTAAATCCTGGGATATTATAGCATCTGATCTCCTTACAGCAGTTTCTGAATTTCAAAATGGTCAAAAAATTCCCAGAGGAATTGCTAGTACATGGATCACTATCATACCAAAAAAAGAAACTCCAGTGTCATTTGATGACTTCAGACCTATTAGCCTTTCTAATGTTTTGAACAAGATTTGTTCTAAACTCCTTATGGAAAGGCTTAACCCACTGATGTCGGAAATCATCTCCCCCCATCAATCTGCATTCATGAAAGGAAGAGACATTTCTGATAATGTCATCTTCCTTCAAGAAATGGTTAGATTTTTAAATAAGAAAAATACTCACCCTAATTGCATTATAAAACTTGATCTTAAAAAAGCCTTTGATAGGGTGAAGTGGCATTTTTTACAGGCTGTGCTAATGAAATTTGGTTTTCATGGTCAATTTATTTTTAGTATTATGCAAAATCTCTCTTAGGCCTGGTTCTCGGTCCTTATCAATGGTAAGCTAGTGGGATTTTTTCAACCAACAAGAGGTATAAAGCAGGGTGACCCCCTTTCTCCCTTTCTATTTAATATCTTCTCTGAAGCTTTCACTAGGAGTCTATCTTTTGCTTTTCAAAATGGCAAGTTACAGTATTTCAATCTTCCCGGTAATGCTCTGCAAATCTCTCACCTAAGCTATGCTGATGACACAGTGGTTTTTCTTAATGCTGATAAATTAACTTTGATCAGATTCAAAGCTTTTTTATCAAAATTTGAGGAAGTAACTGGTCAAAAAATAAATTATAATAAGAGTGATCTCTTTATCTGCAAGCATGCTTCCCCTGCTCAAATAAATTCAATTAAAAGGACCTTAGATATGAAAATTGGATCCTTTCCTTTTAAGTATCTGGGTGTTCCTATCTATAGAGGCAGAGCACTGAATGTTCATTTTCATCCTTTGCTCGAAATTTTTGACAAAATATTGCATAATTGGAAAAATAGATGGCTTTCAACTGGTAGTAAGATTACCCTTATTAATTCATGCCTGTATTCCATTCCCCAACATATCTGGTCTGTCATAGTGCCTCCTAAGCAGATAGCCAAAAAAATTGAGAGGAAACTGAGCATCTTTTCTGGGGTGAATATGAGCAGAAATCAAAAAAATCATGGAAGAAATGGAATGACCTTTGCATTCCTATTTCTCAAAATGGTTTAGGTTTCAGGTCTATTCACACCATTATAAAAACATGTTCAGTAAAATTATGGTGGAAATTCCAACAAGCTCAGGCTCTGTGGACTCACCTAATTGCATCCTTACCAGCTTCTTCTCAATCCTCTCCTAACTGGAAAAGGATTTGTAGTGTCAATGCCTGGGCTGAATCACATTCTAGAGTCATTATTGGGAAGGGTGACTGTAATTTATGGACTTCCAACTGGCTGGATATTGGACCTTTAATTGATCACTGTGATCCTGCTCTTACTACCCTCTCCATGGATAGCTCCGTTGCTAATTTTATTCATGATAAATCAAATTTCATGCAACAGCTATCTCCTTTTCTTTCTCCTGATACTCTTCTTCTTTTGCAGGAATCACAGCTTCAGGTTCACAGAGATGACAAATTGATTTGGAAATTGGACACCAAGGGCAACTTCACTTTTAAATCTACATACAAGAACCTAAGACAATCCAGGGGTAATATCTTGTCCATTCATCATCTGTGGAATTCTAGACTTGAGAGAAAAATATCTGTCTTTATGTGGAGACTGATCAATTCTTTTCTTCCATTTGACAATATTTTGAAATCTATGCACATTTGTTTGGCATCTAAATGTTTTAAATGCAATCATGAGGATTCCCTTGACCATTTTTTCAACTCATGTGATTTCAGTTTAACAATCTGGAAAAACTTGCATTCTTTTATGGAAATCTCTGACAGGTACTTTTCATCTATTTGGGAAAGGTTATCTTTTTATCTAACTTTTAATGGATTAAGTGCTCTGCATAATTTAATTATCAGACTCACACCATCTATTACCTGTTGGATTCTATGGAAATCTAGAAACAAATGGCTATATGAAAATGTCCCTCCTTCCTCAGTTCATATTCTCAAGCAAATAAGGGATCATTTTTTCATGATTTTCTATGCTAAACCATTTCACATCTCTTCGACAATTGATGCTAATATTGCAAATCATAGTTTCCTGCCTCTTTTGAAAAGGCCACCCAAACCAAGAATTTTTAAAATAGCTTGGACTAAACCTTTGTCTGGACTTAAATTTAATGTTGATGCGGCTTGGTGTAGTCTATCTCTCCAAGCTGGCATTAGTACTATCATTAGAGATAACAAGGGAGCATTTATATCTGGCCATACATCATATACCTCTGCTTCCTCTCCTCTACATGCTGAAATCATAGCTATTAAATTTGCTGTCTCTATAGCTGAAGGCTTCTCTGAAATCATCACTATAGAATCTGACTGTCAAAATGCTATTTCATCTATTCTCAATCCTAGCACTGCACACTGGGAATTTTTTCACATTTCTGATCTTGTAAACTAGTGTATCTCTGCATTTACTCTTCAACATGTGCATAGAGAAGCAAATTTACCTGCTGATGCAATGGCCAAACTGTGTCTGTTATCCAAAAATGATGCTCTCTTTAACTTTGGTTCCCTTCCTAATGCTATTCAAGGAATGCTAAGACTAGATCAAATGGGGACTCCTTCACTTAGAATTTCAAGAATGGATGCTACTAACTAATGTTGTTTTTCTTTGCAGATAAAGAAGCTCAATGATGCTATCATCAATGAGGCTTCCCAATCTATACTGGTATCCTTCTCAATCTGGACAAAAGGGACAGATACAACTCTGAGCTTCACCTCATTGCTATTTCTGGATTTTCAGAAAATCGTGGTGACATCCTTCCCAATGATAAAAGCTTTTCTATGAAACTATGATTGCTCCATAGGCTGCCTTATGTCTCAGTTGCCTTGTGCTTCGGATTCACTAACAAGCAAGTGGAATTCCAGTCATACTTTCCAAAAGCCTTTGACATGGAAACTTCTGGCTAGTTAGAATGAGTTCTCTACTTTAGTAAATATTTAGTTTAACTCATTCTTTTTGGAAGCTACGCTTAGCTTCAAGTAGAATCTTTTTTAGGTTTCTACTATAACCGCTTCATTGAAGTGGTTTTTGTATCTCTACTTTATTAATATGTTTATTTATAAGGCATGGGGAAGTCTATATAAATCCCTCCACCTTTGGTGGTTTAACTAAAAAAAAAAATACTATAAAAATCAAGGAACTCAAATTTAAAGATAACAAAACTACCAAAGTTCTTGAGTCTCACACTTGCTGCTAAAGCTAAAGAATCATGGATATGCGAAATTTGGCGTGCAATTCCTTTTACGAAACAAGCACTCTTATACATGTGTTTCCCGCCCCAAACCCCAATCTCGCCCAATTGACATCTCTACTGGACACTTATCACACGTTTTTCGAGTTTCTGGTCAAACTAATCTTAATTCTGATACAAATTCCATGAATTACATTCCTCCAATTTTAATTCCCATAGCAATACTTGATTTTTTCATACTGAACATAAATATCTACCATCTCAGTTCATTTGTTTCGCAAATCACTTCAACTGCAGTTCACAATTAGAAAGAAAAATCATACCCAAACTACGGTCCCCGTTCCATGTCAATAATCCCTAGTCAAATCCCCAATTTTTAGCTTTGATATCATCAATCCTAGAGTCAAATATTAACTAGAATTTAGAAGAAATTAAATTATTCCAAAAACTTTCTTGGAGAATTAGCTGTGCTTGTAGAGGGTAGCCGAATTTAATTTTGCTGCCGAATTCTCCATATATTTATAAATATTCCATTTATCAAAATTAATTTAACAAATGAAGGGAAATAAACTAATCAAGAAGCATCAACCATCAAGACATGAGGCTCTAGAGCGTCCACCGGTGCCTCCAAATAAAAAGTTGAATCCATATAGTTCACTCCCTGAATAGCTCTCCCAACCGGCTAAGTAACATCGAGATCGTTTCGCCAATCTATAGCTTGGTGGAGGAACAAAAAACTGATCTAATCGAACCTGCATATTCTTCATGTAAGCTGTGCGCACTTCATTATCCCCCTTGTATTGTCCGCTCCCCATAGGAGGACTGTCTCGAGTAGGAGGTTTGCTATATACTTCACCGGCAAACACGATTGCACTTGCAGTGGCCAGGTTCTGAAAAATGTCCCCTCTCCAATATCCAATTTGGACGCCATATATCTTCAGGTACCAATTTGTATCATGATCGCCAATCTGTATATCTATGTCCAAATCATGATGCTCTCCTGTCCATGGATCACTGATTTGTGGAAATGCATAGTCAACCGGATATTGAGTGTCAGTGATTACAAACCCGGGGCAATCCGTATTATAACACCCACCATTGTTGACCCCCTGAACCAAAGAGAGATTTAAAATTGATAACCTAATCCATCTTTCCATTGATATGATCAGCATAACTAAAACAAAATAAAAAATTGTGCATATATACTCTCCAACTTTTTTTACTTTTTAGCAATTTAACCCTGTAATTTTTTCAACATTCAATTTAGCCCTTAAAATCTATAGAACATATAAATCATACCCTTTTGTTTTAATGAAAACAATTATATGTATCTTAATGTAGTCGATTTAACAAAAACCTATTTCAATGTTATAGAATGGGCATGCAATGATCTTGTATCTATTACCCATCACAACATGCATGTTTTCTCCCGACTACCATTGCAAGCTCATCTATCCTACTTTGGCATGGATAGCAAAAAATGTTACTCTAGGCATCGTTCACAATCGAGCCAAGTTCGATCTAAATTGACAACGACATGACTTATAAAGAATACCCAAATTTAATAATAGGAAGAACAATTCGCTTATGGCTTGATGGAAAAAAACCTCATACATGCATATTGACTCTGGAGGATTTCAACTTTATCAATGTCGTTGATACTCATATTTTGTATTTTGAATTATAGGGGTATAAATGATCTATTCTATAAACTTTTAGGGTAGATTTAAATCTTTAAGAATTTTAAAAGAAAAATTTTCCATACTAAAAAGTTGGAATATATATGCACATTTCTAGAAATAAATATTAAAACACACCTGCCATCGAGTGTAAAGTCGGGTTCTATCGTCAGAATAAAGATCTGGGTTTACCTGTAAGGACGATTTTGCAAAATTAATATCAAATTATACAAAAGTAAAGTTATGACATGGCTAAGAGAAATACGTACAGTCCATCCCGCTTCAACAAATTCTTCGGTGTATCCATTATAGGATTCAAGTCTAACTCTAGCAGAGCTATATTGTCCAGATAACACTCCATCAGGATGATGTATGGATATTGTTGAGAATGCTCCTTTTAATCCTCCTGTTTCTACAACGATTCCTACCACCTGAAATAACAAAACCACTATTACGAGATTTAATTTTAGAAGTAAACTTATGGCACATAAAAAAGTTTGACAGAACAAGGCCTCAACCTACTATTTACTCAGCAAGATATTTTGCCACATTATGCAAAATAAGTTTAATTTCCCAACAATTAAGGAAATTGTGAATATATTTCCGAAAAAAAAAAACTGAAAATGAAGTGAGTTAGGTTCTTACATCATATCCACCATTGTAGTTATCATCACTAGTGTATTGATTCAGTGGTGTATCTGTGAAATTGTGAGATAATTTGTGTCTTCCATTCTTTTGAGGAATTGGCACCGTTCCATTCGGGCAACCTTCTCCTACCCATATTATGGGTTTCCTTTTATCATCCATTTTCTTTTTATTTTTCTCTTTCATGATCCTTTGCAAGATCTCCTGCATTGTTGAAAAAATTTCATTCATAAATTTATGTAAAAAATATAGCCATGGGTTACTCTCAAAATTATATACATACATATAAAAGTTATATGTTTGATACTAATAATATATGTATTTCTAAAAAAAAAATATGATATTACTATTCAAAATCCCCCAAATAAGGGTACATGTGCTTATTTAATTAGAATTTTCTACCAAAAATGTGCAACTCCTAGCACCTGCAAATTTTCATATTGTTATTTTTGTTACCATTATTTAACATGCTTAAAATTGAAAATGCAAAATAAATGGTTAGAGTTGAAGTAAAAATACAATGGTGACGTTACATTTAAAAATCATCTCACACAAGATATGTTTTACAAAACTGAGTGATTTTGTCCATTTGCCTTCAAGAATGTAATATTTAAAATAAGAATGCCAAAATTACTTTTAAAAATGTGTGATTTATAAATACTGACCTTTTGTTTATGAGCATCAAATAGAGGCTGATCTTGAAGACTTGGCTGCTTCATTATATCAACACAATCGTAAATATCACCATGTACACTCTGGAAGAATAGTATAAACAATGTCAAATATTACAAAACGAATCAATGTTTATAAAATAAATTTTAATTTGGTTGAAATTTGTACACTTGTCTAAATCAAGGATCTTGTTAATTATAAGTAAATACAGAAATTAAATTAATTTAAATATTTCTAAAAATATATATTTTTCTCATCCCAAAATATACGTTTTCTCATCTCCTATATACTTACTATCAAATACACATATACCCGCATAAAAACTCACA
The DNA here is from genome assembly GCA_963678965.1 of Cruciata laevipes. NCBI lineage: Eukaryota > Viridiplantae > Streptophyta > Magnoliopsida > Gentianales > Rubiaceae > Cruciata > Cruciata laevipes. The sequence continues at coordinate 13,502,627 of OY787639.1, forward strand.
TGCATATCTAATTAGTTGTTGACGTACGAATGTGATAATTATTAATTCTACATAAGCATGATTCTATCATGTTTGAATTTTATGTGTGTATGATTTACGTTATCATATATTGAAAGTGCTATATGATAGTATGAGGGGTAAAATATAAAAAAATTGTTAAGAGATCTATACCTTGACTGCAGTTTGAATGGTCGGTTTTCGCTGTTGCATTTCAGTGGGAATAATGTTTCTTCCATATATTCCAGGCATGAAACAGACTAAAAAGAAAACTACAAATAACATCCCAATAAATTTAAAATTCATGATGAAAATTCTTATTTGATAGAGCTTGTTCTGAATCTCATCCTCAAGTGACAAAGATATATACTAGTTTTCTCAAAAACCATTTAATGATCATAAATGAGATAATAATCCTGTAATAACCAATTCCAAATATCATGATTATATACGATTTTACCATGTATAATATATAAAAAAAATTTAAGACTAATATTCTTTACAAAGGTGAAAGAAGTGGGTCATTGTTAGTGAATCGAGAGTGAATATCGAAAGGATTGATATTATTTTCAGGGCAATAATTATATGTTATACCAAAACTTATACTTTCTAAAATATCCACTTCCTATTAACTATGTGCCCTTCCTTCTGTCAGTCTCGCTGGAGCCTTTGCAGTGATGGAGAAAAACAATACTGGACAAGGACAACACAAGTGCCAATTAATTTTGAATGGGAACCCAATATCCACTAATTAATAGCGAGAAAATTTCTGATATTATTTTGATTTTGGATTAAATGAGATGGTTTAAATGGGATTGGGAATAGTGAAAGGGAAATAGGATTTTTCCAAATAAGTCCATTAAATCTAAAATCTAATTCCTTCATACCCTATTTTTCTGATATTATTTTTTGTTGATCTGAATAGAACAAAATTGAATTAAATTGAATTGAGGTGAATGGAAGTGAAATAAAAATTAATGTATTGAAAAATTAATCAAGAGAAAAATCTGAATTTTATTAAATTATTTTTATTAAGGTTAGGAAACGAAACCTATTGTACAACATGAAAAAGAAACGTAATTGCCTAGAAAATGAGCCTTGCTATTTGACTTCAATTCTCTAATTAAACTCATATTTAATAATGTTGATATTTTTACTATTATTTTTTATCATTTACCTATTAATTATGACCATTCTGTGTATTATTCTTGATCTTTTTATTTTTAATGTCTAAGAGCATCTCCAATGGTGAGAGGGTCATGAGTAAAAATAGGTTCCAATTGTCAAAATTGTATTGGGCGTCAATGTGATGTAAGATTGAAAACTTTTGATTTGAAGTTTGGTTCTCCAATGCAACCATCAATTGTCACAAAAATATTATTGAATTAAATATTGCATTTAATTTTCAAATTCAAATATGGAATGATTAATTGATTAAATTAGTAAAAAAGTCTAAATATGTTAAGTTGGCAAAGTGATGCCTTCAAATTGAGCATCAATTTATAGACCCCTTAATTGACGCCTTCAATCCATGTCATGTGACACATAATACTGACCCCTTAATTGATGTTTGGATTGGAGAAGATTTTTAGAATTTTATAGTATCAATCTTACGTGGCCAACAATATTTTTGATTGAGAGTCTTGCATTGGAGATGCTCTAATCTTGTCATTTAAAACTAATCTTTTACATATTTATATGATCTTGTATTATAATAGAAAATTGGTCTATATGTTCATAAAAATTGTTCAGAGTGCATGGCTGACGTGATGGTTGCATTGATGGTTAGGAAATGAATGAAAGATCAATTTATAACTAAGAGAAGATTACGCTCTTCCTCTTGCCGCCGATGTGGGATTCAACCATTCTTCACTTCCTTTTTTCTCTTTCTTTTTCCCTCAAAATATATTCTCTTATTCTTTAATCTTTCCAACATCCTATCTTTCCACTTCGGCCTTGTTTGCTAGAACTTATTTATTGATGTACTAAACTGAACTGAACTGAACTGAAGTAAAATTGATGTATTGAAAAATGGAATCAACATGACTGAATTAACCTAGAGTTCATCAAATTACATTTTCACTGAACTGAACTGAACTGAATTGAATTGAACTGAACTGAACTGATCTACAGATAAACTCTGGCAAACAGAGCCTTCTTATTCAAAATATAATTCTTAGGTTTTTCGTAAAAAAATACTAAAATAAATAAATGAAAAGGACTGAAATTAATACACATATAATTACTTTTTTTAAAACATGTTAATTATTTTTATAAATTCTAAATATACTATATATAAATTATTCTCGATCTGTTCAATGAGCCTATCGAGTTGACTATTATGATCTCGAGTTCGAACTCATTTATTAACGAACGAGCTTGAGTTCGATTTCGAACTAGTCAAACCGAGTTCGAAAATGAACTTTGACCGATCTATTCACGAGTTGTTCACGAACGGTTCAGTTCATTTACACCCCTACTTTTCAATGCATTAATCACTTAATTAAACTCAGTTAAAATAAATTAAAATAAACTGAAATAAAATAAAGAAGATCTAAGGCCTTGTTTTCTAGAACTTATTTATTACTGAATTGAAATGAACTGAACCGAACTAAACTGAACTGAAGTAAAAATGAGTGTATTGAAAAAAGAAGCATCATGACTGAACTAACCTAAATTTCTAGAAAATTACATTTTTACTTAACTGGACTGATCTACAGAAAAGATATAGCAAACATGGCCTAAATCAAGTTAAACTCTAGGAATTGACAATATATAGCTCTAGTGGTGAAACACTAGTTGAATTACTTAGAGGTTCTGAGTTCAATTCCTGCTGGGGGAAGGGGTGAGTGAAATTTTATTGGGAGTCTATTTGGATTATTACTTTTTTTTTTTTTAAAAGGCACCACAAAACTTAGTTGAGCTAAAATTTGTAGTTGTTACTAGTTTATCCATTAGAGCAAAGATTTACCTTTTCTTGATTACGTTGATGGAACCTTTGCTCGCTTTTCTTCAAGTTGTCGATACCTTTTGTTTCAGTAATATACATCATTAATTGTTTGTGTTAAATCTTACCAAATCAAAGAGAGAGAACTTGAAAATGAAAATCCCTTGATATCATATAGTTTTGTAAATAATAAATAACACAACGCATCAAGTACGAAACATTCTGATCAAATATACAAAACAGAGAATATTCAGATCAAAAAATCAAATTCAAGCAGAACAAAAGCTAGTTAGACATACAACTTAACTAGTGCCTGGGTATAAACTTTCTCCATAGCCAATGACGGCCCCAAATATACCTAGCTAGTGGTTGGGAGAACACCAACACTCCGAGGTACAAAAGTGTGATGAAAAATTAAACATAAGACTCCAAAAAACCAATCCAAGAGGAACCCCCATGGTCCTACACCGCAAACTAGCTTCACAGAATAGATGTTCTTGAGTACAGTGACGACAGAGCTCAAACTGCCTACAATAAGGGAACCTAAGGAACCTCCAACTCCTAGGGATGTGTTGATCCATCCGTGGGGATGAGACAACATGTTAACTGCTACATGGTTCATCAGCATCAGGAAAGCTGTAACAAGAGAAGGCTCCATTTTCATAGTTTTTTTAGGATCCGCGTGTATCAGAAATATGCCAAACAGCAAAGTCTGCAACATATAAAATTAATGATTGTTACTTTTTTAACAATTCAGCACTTTAGTACAAACAAACAAATATTCAAATCAGCCGCTCAAATAAGATGTATCAACATGAAATTTAGCAGCATCAAAAAGCAAACTAACACCCAAAGGAGCTCAAAGAAATTAAACATATAAACATAATATTCGATTTTAAAATTTCAAAACAATAAGAAGATAGAAAACCTCTAAGTACCCTAAAACTAAGAACTTGAAAAACTAGGAAGCTAAATGGAACTGAATTAATTCAACTAGATTTGAATGAATTTAATGGGACCAAAAGGTCGTGTGCATATATATTTAAGGATACCTTGCTACTACCTATAATGGATGAATGTAATGATAGAACAATATGTTATCAGAAAAAGTAGAACAATTTATTAGATATTCTCTTTTTGAGTTTGACTTCAATTTTTTAAAATATGAGAACAATTATATATCATAAATTTTTGTAATATTGAATCCTCACAAAAAATTTACTCATCATTCGCAACTACTAACATGCATGTTCCTAACTTCTTGTCGTGTGGCCTTGGTTTTATCATCAAATTCCTTAGAAACCTCATGTGTAGTTAAGTAACTATAGCTCCAAAATGAAACAAAAATCAACAAAAGTGAAAAGAAACAAAACAAAACATACCAACGAGATTACACCCAACAATGAAGAGCCTATCTGAATTTTCCGGCGTTTGAGAATGGGAAGTCCCCATGATGTGATAAGCGTTGCCACCAGATTGATTATCCCCCCCACTAATGATATCAGAAATGGCACTCTAGGCACACTTTTAGATATAGAAATGGTAACTAGAGGACCAAAAAATATCACAGGTACCGTCGACATCAATTGGGGAAACACACTAGATGCAAGCTGAACGATGAACGTCAAGAAACGGTCCTTCTTGAGTAGCTCATTGTACCCGTTCCTCCATGTAGCCTCAAGTGTTTCATCTCGAAGTTGGCCCAACTCTAGAGTGACGTCTCGAAGCAGTCTCTGATGTCTAAGTTTGATAAGTGAACCCAAAGCGTCTATATACTTCCCATTTTCTATGAAATATACTGGTGTCTCATTGAGTAAATAGGTAACACCTGCAGAGATAGTGGAAAGGGCTCCTAACACTATAAAAGGTAACCTCCAACCTTCCTCTAGATCATACTCAGCAACAAAGTTTACTACCGACGCTAGTGCACCCCCAACTACCTGATAGACAAGACACCGAAATGTCTTTGCATATTTGTAGGTACAGATTCGGAACATATAGTAGGCACAATTCTACTATACAATCCCGCCCCACACCCAATAAAGATAAGTCCAGCGACAGTAGGGGTTCTAGGAAGAGTGAGGACAATCGAGGTACCTAGTATCGTGATAAAACAAGCAAGGAATGCAACACACTTACGCCCACACCTCTTGCTCAAGAATACAACTATCCAACCCGTGAATATGGAGCATATGGGAACAATGGATGTCATGATCAAGAGATCCTTGTCAAAATATTGACAGTAGTTATTTGCTTTAGCATTTTCTTGTGTATTGTATAATTTAGGATCCGTCCTTAACAAAAAGACCCCCATACTGAAAACTCCACCTGTTAAAAAGTTCGAATATGAAAAAAAAAGAAAGTTCAAACAAAAATACTCAGAACGCGAAGGGTATATAGAGCAAAATACTCATCCAAAGTAAAATTGTACATGGAAATACCACAAACTGAACCAGTAAGAAAGAACGTTATTAAGCAGCACTTAAGACGGGCCTGACCATAGGCAACGTGCCATCAGGGGTCTCAAAAATGTTCTCTTTTAATTATGGTATATAAGGTTTTGAGCAATAGAATACATTATGCCAGAGAATATTAATGCCTATTATATTGGAGGCAACTATAATCAAATATTCTTATTATATTACTATTACACAAATATATATTCTGTGCTTTATAATCTTCCATTATTGGTGTTGAGTTATACCTAATTTTTATGCATAAAATTGAAAACAACGTGATCCTATAGTTAAAGTATCATTGGATTAGGTATGACCCATTATTGCATTTTACCAAGTAAGCAATTCCTGCGTGGGTGTTGTAATTAATTCTCACTGCAATTAGTCAATTACCATAAGCACTACATATTCCAATAGAATAACCCAACCCTTACACTTATAATCAAAAAATTTATAAAGGGTTGAAGTTATACTTAAAAATTTTACGATTAGAAAAACACGCACTCATGAAATAATTATGAAGCATACTCACCCATCTTTTTCTATCTTCTACTATGGAAAGAATATAAATTAGCGCTAATACAATTTCTTTCTTGAGATTATGGCCTCGTTTGGCTATCAGCTGTTAGCTGTTAGCTGTTAGCGGATTCTATCAGCTGTTAGCTGTTAGCGGATTCTATTAGCTGTTTTGACTAGCGGTTTGACTAGCTATTTGTATTTAAGTGTTTGGTGAATAACAATTAGCTGTTAGCGGTTTTGTTTTGTTAAATGACTGAAATAGACATTAGTAAAATTTATGATAAGTTATTTTTATGTAGTGTGTATTACTTGTTTTAAAATATCAAAAAGTATTTTTATTACTAATATGTTTATCTATTTTAATGTTATTTGAAATATTATTCATTATTAATATACTTACATTTATTTAAAAAAATAAATGTTCAGATTAAAATGCTTGAAATTTTCACAATGACATATGTTTAGAATATATATTTCGGTTATTATTCTTTATTAATATATCTACATTTATTTATTTTAAAAAATTTAGAATTGAAATACTTGAACTTTTTATTTTGGTGTCATTTTAATTTTAATATGTGTAATACTTTAAAAACAAATTGAAAATATAATTTTTAAAAATCTAAAATGCACGTACGTACACAAAAAATGCGTACTTTCTTTTAAAGAAACCAAATATACGTACTTTAATTTTACAAATTATGTACGTATATAAATTATTTTTTAAAGGAATTCAATTAATTAAGAAAGGAAATTTGTGAGGGATAAGGATAAAAAAGATATTTCTTTGATTAACTTTTTACAAACGCTGCTCTTTCTAGCGTTTCAGAAATCAGAGGTTTCACCAAAAAAGCTAATTTGAAAACTCTCCTCACCAAACACTTGAAAGAGCTGATTGACCAGTCAACTATCCATATTTAACCAAAAAAGCTAAACGCTCTCCAAAACTCTTGTCACCAAACGGGACCTATGAATCAAATCCAGTTAATTCCAACTGCTCTTACGATTTCCTTTATTTGAGTATTTTATAGAAGGTATATAATCTGCTTTTGTTTTTTTTAGTATCTTAATTCGTGAAGAATTAAATGAAACACATGTTTTGGTTTTTTTCAAATTAGTTTCTAGTATCAAATTAAATTTCTCTGCAATTGATTCAAGATGGAAGAAAATAATATAATTACTAGAAGAATTACCTAGGAAATTATTGGCAAAACCAGTACATATGGCTCCTAGAATGGCGTACAAACGCAATAACGGGATCACGCTAGGCCGCCCAACAACGCATGAGACATCATCTTCATCATTCAAACAAAGTGGAAATGTCATGTACAGTAAAAGAAAACAAAATTTATACATAAATACTCTAACATATAAATTTACAACTTCCATACTTTAATATGTTACAAATATTTATTTTTTAGACCTCACGCTCAAATTTCATAATTATTTCTACTAAAATTAAATGCACACACAATCTTTATTAAACCGTTGACTAAAATTTCATATAAACCATCTTTCCAAAAATTTGGTTAAAATTTATATTTCTTTTTACAAAATACACCTAGAATATGATTAAAAAAATGGCACGTGACAATACATTAAAAAGATTGCATGTGCAAAATAGTTACATGGGAGTACATGTGGAATGTAAAATTAAAATTTGTAATACGTCAACTTAAGCCACAACTTAGTCACTTATGCCCTGTTTGCCACCAGTTCAGTAAAAATCCAATTTGATGAAATTTAGGTTAATTTAGTCATGCTGATTCCATTTTTCAATACATGAATATTCACTTTAATTCAGTTCAGTTCAATACATCAAGAAATAAGCTCTAGCAAACAGGCCAAAAAGTTGAGGCATGAAAAAGAAATGTAGTAAGCATATATTCATCTTTCGTCTTTTTGTTTAAAATGAAAAAGATAAACAAAAAATAATTCACGTATACCTAAAAGCGCCTTCTCCACGGAAACAACGTCATTGTGATGTACTATCACAAACTCCTCCTCCTCTGTGGCCGCCTCAGTCTGATTGGCCGGTATACCCTCCTCCCTAGCCACCTGCCCATCACCAATTAAGACCACAAAATGTTAGGGTTTTGTTCTTTGATTTCTTTCCCTCCCTAAAATATACTTTCTCCGTCCTGGATTAAATTGCAATTTTTTTTTTCATACTTAATCATGCAGACGTTTAACTGTAAATAGTTTTTAATCACGCTCAATACTAATGTTGTATACTTCTTTTGTATCAGTCAAAATCAAATTGATAATATTTCATGGTTGAAATGTATTAATATGTTGTTATTGTGTAATATTTACAGTAAAATAATAATGTTTTAGAACTTTTTAAAACACGTATATATATTTACGATAAAAAAGCAGACTCAATTTTTGGTCAAAATATTTACTGTCAAAAGTATACGTAATAAAATATTATTATAAATTATCACAATTCTGACATGTAAATTTAAATAATAAAATATAGCATGTTCTAAAAAATAGTCAAAAGTTCATATTTCTAAACCATTAAAATTAGACATATTTGCTAATGTGACCATTTTACAAAGAGTTTTTGGAATCATATAAAAATAATAAAATTTAGCGCCGCACTATAAAATCCACACTACAAATATATAAGAGCCAAAAAATATCGGGTTCTTGCAAAAAAACAAAACTAATATTTCTCTCATTATTTCAATTTTTTCTCCAATATGGAACATGTCGCAAGACCACCACCATTCAAAGGTGCTCAACACCAGTCAGTGATGGCGATGAAAAGTGCCGATCAACGGATTTAATTTATAGAATCCCATTAGAAAAAACATGAAAGCATGAACGCCAAAATTACTGAAAAACAGTAAAATATAAATACATATCGACATCTTCAGAAGCTCAACAAAAAAAGGTGAAATCATCAATCTATCATCAGATCATCCCGGTAGAAGAACTATTGAAATTATCAACACGGATCAATATCAACGAAATCAACCTAGCTGCTAGCGCTGATCAAGTAAATTTAACGATTTAATCATATCTATATATATATATATATATATATATATATATATATATATGTATGTATATATATATCAAAAATGAAATGGAGGAATTCCGTACCAAATCTTCTGGAGCAGGTTCATGCGTCCCAACGAACAGCCTGAGAAGGAAAAAAGCAAGTTGATTAATTAAACAATTACCATCTGATCATTTAATCAATACAAGTGAGTGAACATAATAATTTTTACCTTGTACAGAATCTATTAAACAGGCTAGTTATAAATAAGCCCAGCACAGCAGTAAATGCTTCAATGATACTGAATATCATACTTTTCTGCTTGGAGATTGAATGAGTGCTTAATTATGTATAAATGTTGCTTTTTTTGAATTCAAGTAATCTACAATTCTGTTCACCCTTGGCTCTATATATACACGTAGTTATAAGAGTTTCTAAAAGCATGCATGCCATATATTTGGATAAACTTATATTCTCCACATTTTACTACATCTAATATTTTTACCTTATATATAGAAATTGCAAAATATATTCCAAATTTACTGGATTATCCATTTAAGCCTTATCAGAATCACTTTAAATTACAATTAACGTGTAATTTGTAAATGGATAATACCAAAAACGATCAATATATTGGCTCTACTTTATTTATCATTTCATCATCCATTTTTTGAGTGCAGTAGTACGCCTCAAACATTTCAGCATTTAAAAAATAAAAAATAAACTTTCAAGAAAGCTCTGTAGTTGATTAATGTATTTAACTATTTCAGCAGAACAGATTAATATTAATTATGACAAACTTGCAAACTTAGGTTTCCGATCGATCAACGTCAAGCTTCGAGAGAAAGCCCGGTAGGATGTGCGTGCCGGAGATGAGAATGTGCAGGTACAAAAGGGATTAGTACTACAATCATTACAGAATAATGTGTTAGATAAAGCTAGGTTAAATTTAAGTAAATCTCAAAATGAATATCTCATTATAACAAGAAATATTTTTTTATAGGAGTTTCTTAAACCATATCCGCAACTAATGCATACTTTATTTATTATAGCAACACATACAAACACTTTGAAAATTTAAAATATAATTACACTAGAATTTGTAATTAATTAACGCAAAAATCTAACCCAATTTACAACTTTGATATATTTGAGTTAATACAAAATACAACATGGGTTAGTGTTGGATCACACAATATAACATGGGATATTATAGGGATAGAGCAATTCTGATGAAGTCGAGAGTGATTTGTTTTTTTAAAAAAATCTTTTCCAAATTATTAATACTTCATAATTCACCTTGTTATGCCACTTAACCCAAATTTTGAAGTTTTCTTCTAGTCTTCTAGATAAATTAAGGTAAAATGAAGATAATCATGACACGGAAAGAGATGAACTAAGGGGTGTTTGGTGATTAGATGATAGCTGTTAGCTGTTAACTGATTGCATTAGATGATTTGACTAGCTGATTGTTTTAGATGATTTGACTAGCTGTTTATACTAGCGGATTGTATAAGGTAAAATATATGTAGGCCCTTAAATGCCAAAACACCCAGGAACCGCCGTAACTGTGTACATCTTTCGAGTTCGAAAGCTAAATTCGATAGCTTTTATTGGCCTAGTTTTCTGGGTACTAATTAACGGCGGTTGCTTCCATATTTCACGGCGGTCGGTTATTTGTGCTTTGAAACTACGTACGATATCGTAAGTTTTGTAATGGAGCTCTACGATATCGCACATATTACTCCAGCTTAGCCCCGCACGCTCCTCCCTATCACCATCGCTCTAGTTGGGGGTTGGGACAAACCGGGTATGTCCCGCCCTTTGTGTCAAGGGATTTATTGGGCTACCATGTCCCCGGGACTTACGGGAACCAAATCCAGTATTCCGTACCGATGTATGGATCGATGAGATTGACTACGGTTACCCGGAGAGACATCATAGGGAGGATGACAGGATGCAGGGTTATCAGGCGGCACATCAGGATCCTAACTCTTTAGAGGCACGGCTGGACAAGCTGGTGGGAAGAGACGGAGCTAGGCCCACCTCCCCGTGGGTGCCTAGAGCGTTTGAGTACCCATGGCCTTCGGGTCCCTGAGGGTATCCCAACGTACAATGGAGAGACAGACCCGGAGGAGTTTGTCAGGACTTACCAGAATCTGATGGTATCTAGGGACTTCCCGGAGGAGTTGAGATGCAAGCTAGTAGGTTGCTACCTAAGGGGAAACTGTCTCCTATGGTTTGATTCTTTGCCCCGGGAAAGCCTTAGGGATTACTATGCAGGGCTGAAGAATGAAGGAAAGTAGTTGACCGAGCTTCTTGCCACCCGGCAAAAGGCTGCGGAGGGACCCATGGAATATTACCGGAGGTATATGGACGACAGTATGAAGGTCGTGGACAGGCAGCAGCAAGAGAATGCGGTGATAAATGGATTTATTAACGGCTTAAATGATATGGCGTTATTTCAGAAGTTAATGGAGAACATCTCGAAGATTTTCCATAACTTGCAGATGGCGGTGCAGCTGTATTGCGCCATTAACGCCGGGGTATTGATGTTAACAACTAGGTTTATATTCAAGTACAGGGTAAGCAGGGTCGATCCCACAAAGAACAGTTTTGACGAATTCTTATTCTAAAGATTAGATTTTTGATTAGTAACCACCTTTATCTTGAAAGTTTTTAGTAATTAACTACCAACTAATTATGCTAAACTATAAATAACAATGAACTCAAATAAACAAAGAAAATATAATGGCAAGCAAACACTTAATCAATCAATTAAACGAATCCGGCAATAGGGAAATCCACATTAACTTATGATTTATTTTTAGATCCTCGGCACAGTAATTAATCAAATTGCATGAACCAATCAGTTATAGACTGCCGAGAATCAGCTACAAGACACAGTCCAATTTCTTCTTAGTTTATCGATAGCCAGCAAGAATCAACTATAAACTAACTACTTCTCTAATTAAAATATAACCTAGCTGGAACTGCCTAGACTAGATTTAATATCTTAACAGCATTAAGAACCAAAGAAACCCAATTCAGATAACATGTAATCAAATAAATTGTCACAAATTACCTACCCATCATTCTCACCATCTGCTGTTGGTTTTGCCACTAATTAAATCTACCCACTAGATACAGATAAATAGTGGAATTTAATTGGCACTATCCCAAATAACCTAAGGTTGATCAGATCTTAAGAAATTTAGAAATCAAATATACACAGAATAATTAGGAATCCATACAAAAGATTATCAAGCACATTTAGGCCTCACATATAAATCTAGTTAATGCTTCAAAACCCTAAGCCAGACTATAAATTTAGCTACTCATGTTAAGATTAAACAAACAAATAGTAAAATTAGTATTAAACATATTAATCAAATCAATGAAACAAAGATTACTAATTAAAACAAAGAAGGATGAACGAAGAAACCAGGTGATGATTGATTAGTTCCAGGAAGATTGCATGCGTCCAAATGCTGTGGAAAACTCCAAAACCCTAACTAAATAATTAGCTACGTACGTGCGTGTAAAGTATGAGAGAGAGAGCCCTACCGTATACAACCGGCTGAGTATTTATAATACATCTAGCTACCATATTTTTTGGAATAAAATATATAGAGTATTTCTTGTAAACTTCTTTTCCAAATAGGAAATAATAATTTATTCCTTTTCCAATTCCAACTCCGTAGCTTTCTTGAGAGTAATTTCCAGCATGCATATTTTCTTCCAAGGCCAAGAAAAGACTTTATTCGGGCTATAATAGCGTTCAGCCCAATTTGGATTTATAAGATCGGAATCATGTCTTTTCTGGGCCTTTCACCTGGCTCCTCGTTGGCCGGAATAATGCCGATCCATTATCCGTTGGAGCACACTACCTCATTAAAAACCCAGTGGGAAAAAAGAGAGTAGTGTATAGCTCCTCGTCGTCTTCAATTCCGCATCTTTTGTCGGGATTTCACCAATTCACCATTTGATTGTCCCACACCAATTCTTCAATTAAACCTGCACAAAACACACCTTCGTGCACATCAAATGGCAAAATAATATTATAAAAGCACATAATTTAGATGCATAAAAATACACCTAATCATTAACCTAGAGAAAGTAGAAGCCATAGCAAAGATGGCCTCCCCCAAGTCGGTAAAAGAGGTGCAGCACTTGACCGGGTCCCTGGCAGCCCTCAGTCGTTTCCTGTCAAAAGGAGCGGAGAGACAACTACCCTTCTTCAGAATCCTCAGAAAAGCCAAGACGTCCGAATGGTCGGAGGAGTGTGAAAAGGAGTTCCAGAGCCTGAAAGAGCACCTTCGACAGTTAACAACCCTTAAGAAGCCAAACCCCGGAGAGGAGCTCCTCTTGTACATAGCATCGTCCCAGGAAGCAGTGAGCGCCGTACAGATATAGGAAGAGGGGGGAAAATAACACCCGATCTACTTTGTCAGCAAGGCACTCCGGGGGCAGAAACCTGGTATACCGAGTTGGAGCAACTGGTCCTAGCTCTGGTGCACGCCTCAAGGAGACTTAAACCCTATTTCTAGGGCCAGCTTGTAGTGGTCCTCACCAACTACCCGCTCAAGCAAGTCATGTTCAAGTCTGAGGCCTCGGGGAGAATGATAAAGTGGGCAATAGAATTGGGGGAGTACGAAATAAGGTATGAGCCAAGGAGGGCCATTAAGGGGCAGACTCTAGCTAACGTTCTGATGGAATCAGAGGCAAGGATGCAGGTGGAGGAGGAGATGACCGAAGCTGAAACAACCCCGGCCTGGAAGTTGTATGTGGATGGGTCGGCGCACTCAGGAGGTAGCGGAGTTGGGTTCTCTTGGTTAGCCCGGAGGGAAAAGAGTACTCCTACGTGGTCCAGTTCACCTTTAGGACGACCAACAATGAAGCTAAATACGAGGCTTTGATCGCGGGATTAAGGCTAGCAAATGAGATGGAAATCAAGGTTCTCACGGCACATAGCGACTCCTAGGTTGTGGTGCAGCAAGTGAAAGGAGAATATGAAGCCCGGGAGAGGAGCCTACAGAAATACTTGGAGACGGTGAAACCTCTGGTAGCCGGGTTCGAATCCTTTAGCCTGGTCCAGGTTCCTCGGGAGGAGAACAGCAAGGCAGATGCCTTGAGCAAGCTGGCTTCCTCTGAATTGAAACCTGAGCCTAACCAAAAGTTGTATGTGGAGGTACGAGGGAGAAGGAGCTACCAAGAGAATGACCAAGTAATGCTAATAAATAAAGAAGAATCATGGATCGCCCCCATGCAGGTATATTTAGAGGAAGGAATCTCCCCAAAGGATAAAGCGCAGGCTAGGAAGCTGAGGGTCAAAGCACCAAAGTACGTGGTCCAAGGCGGGGATTTATACAAGAGAGGATACCTCCAGCCTCTACTCAAGTGTGTAGAGAGGCCAGAAGGCCAGCACCTTATCCGGGAAGTGCATGAGGAATCCAATGGGAGTCACCAGGGAGCTCGCACGATGGCTAGGAAAATCCTAAGGCTGGGATACTACTGGCCGACGTTGTTCAAGGATGGGAAAGATACGTTCGGGAATGTCTTCCATACCAAACCTTTGCCCCACTAATCCATGTTCCCCGGGAGGAGTTAATAGGAGTCACAGGAGCATGGCCATTCAGCTGATGGGGAATTGACCTGGTAGGACCGTCCCCCACCGCCTCGGGAGGAGCCAAGTACTTGATTGTGGCAATGGACTACTTCAGCAAGTGGGTGGAAGCCAAACCGCTCACCAACATACGGGGGCTGACTTGCATCAAGTTTTGCTGGAAGAACATCATCTGCCGATTCGGTATCCCAAAGATCATAGTTACGGACAATGGAGCCCAGTTTGAAAATGACCCCTTTAAGTCATGGTTCGTCAAGTATGACATAGAACAGAAGTAGACATCTGTGTATCACCCCCAGGCGAATGGGCAAGTGGAAGTTACCAACCGCACCATTGTCAATGGCTTAAAAGCCCGCTTCGATGGCGCCCGGGGAAATTGGATATGGGAGTTACCCAGCGTCCTCTGGGCCTACCGGACCACAGAAAGCTCCGTCACGGGAGAGTCTCCATACTGCCTAGTGTATGGGTCTGAGGCGGTAATACCCGTGGAGATTGAGATCCCGAGCCCCCGAACCCAACTCCGGCGCCCGGAAGAAGAAGATACCGGACAGCGCCTCGACTTGGACCTTTTAGAAGAAAAACAAGAGAACGCTACACTCCAGGAAGCAAAGGTTAAAGAAAGAGTGAAAATATATCACGACAGGAGGGTCCGGAAGGAGACCTTCACCCCGGGGGATTGGGTGATGAGGAGAAATGATAAGAGCCGCCAACTCCCTGAAGGGGAACTCGCACCCAACTGGGAAGGGCCATACAAGGTGAAAGAGTCATACCCCGGAGGAAGCCATGTTCTAGAAGACAAGCAAGGAAAGGTGGTTCCTAGGATATGGAATGTGGTTAATCTAAGAAGGTTATATGGGAAATAGAGTGTCCCGTTTAGACCTTAGCTACGGAGGCATGGATATGCCCCCACCCCTCAAAAGCATGAATATGCTCAGGGGAAGCCCTAGCGTTTGGCTACGCTTCGGGCATAGAAAGATAGAGAATAGCAAAAGGGACCCACTAGAGAGGACCCGGAGCTCGAATGCAGCCCGGGGGCCAGAAGATGTGATGCTTGTTGGCAAAAAGTATTAATGAAAAAGGATCCACTTCAAAACTTTTATTTTGATTTATATTATGCTTACATTCAAATGAATACGTAGGAATACATAGTATTAATTAGAACTATTACAATCCTATTTATGTACAATTAGATCCACTTGGGGCCTGAACCGGAAGAACCCTCTGGGTTACCCGAACGAACCCCCTCCCCCCCTCCTCCCTAAAAAACTGTGAAGATAGGATGTCTTCAGCAAAGCGGGCATCTAGAGCTTGGTTCCAAGCAAGTTCTTCCTCCAGCTGCTCGACCTCTTCTTCATTCAGTTCCGGGATAAGAACAACTACAGACCCTTTCGGGAGTGGCTCCGCCAGACGCATCCTCGGCAGAAGTAACGAACTTGTACTTCAGAAATGAATTGACTGCACCTTTGCCTTTTTCTTCTCGGCTGACGCAGGTACCCTCTGCGGTATTCATTCCCTTGGTAGTAACCCCGAAAGCGGCAATATCCTGGACATGTTTTATCCTACTCGCTAATTCCCCAGATCAATCAACACAGATATATCCTCATACCTCTCGTACGCCACATCTACCTCCACCCGGGCGGGGACCCGGCGAAGACTAGGAGGGTAAGGTTCGACCTCCCCCGCGACTATCTTGCGATGCCACTCTAAGGCATCCAAATACGCCCTGTGACGAGGAGCTCCTTCTCCGAACCTCTCCGGGTTAGCCTCCATGCATTCAATCACCCTACGAACCCCGACAGGGATGTCGGTGAGAGGAGACACCCCAACTAAGCCAACCTTAAGGCCAAGAAGGTGATAAGACAGCCGGACTACTAGCAAAGCGTCTTTGAGGACTCTATTCCAGTGGGTGAGGGATCGATTCTCTGTTTCCAGGTCATAAATCAGCTTATTTTGCGCAGTCCGGGTCTCCAGGTTCTTAAGTTTCTCCCGTGCCCGCTCGAGCTCGTCCTACACCATACCTAACTCCATGGCGGTGGATGCTGAGAATCATCATGAAGGGCCTGGAGCTCAGCTATGGTTTTGCAGGAATTTAAGGCTTCCCTCATATGATCAGAGGCCAGGTCAAAGCAATGATTTAATGACCCAAACTTGTTCACAACTGCCTTAAGAAACAAAACCAATGCCTGAACAGACCCGAACTCGTGAAGGAACGAGCACAAACCCGCCCCGGACATGGCCCGGTCAGCCTGACTGCCTCCAAACCTCCAGTGAGCTAGTCTCCGCTGAAGGAAAGAGCATTGGAGGCACCCAGTGCGGGGGAGGGAGAAATAGGTACCAGATGAACAACTAGGATGAGGAAATATATAAGGCACTGGCACCTGCGGGAGAAGTTCCCCTAAGTTGCGCTCAGACTACAAAAAAAAGAATGAACGATCTCGTTAAAAGTAGTACTTTATATCATCAAAATGGGCACTAAAGGCCAAATTCTACATATACCCCCAGAGGGGTAGATTACAAAAGTAGGAAAATTACAATTAAAGCTGAGGTTTAGGGTTGTACATTATCCGCAGCAGAATCTCCTCCTCCCGGGGCAGCATGGGCCCTTTCCCACCTTCGCGATGTCCTCGCAGACCAGCTGTGGCCGTCATAAGCGGGGGCATCCACCTTAGGCTCGTCCGCTGGTCGCTTGGGAAATCCCACCCTTCGGGTAGACTTCCGGGACTGGTACAGTAAGTCATCGTGCCCCTCTCCGAGACCCACGCGGTACTCGTCCTCCTCCTCGACATGGACGGCTTGGTACCCAAAATTATCAGGCACCACGCAATACTCATGGTAGCCCTCGGCCCAATGCGATGTCTCTGGAACCACGCCATAAACGTTGAAGCTCTCTGGGCCGGGGTCGGGAAATGAAGCCTCACCAATATCTTGGAGCTTCGCTTTCTTGATGTCTGAGGTGGAGGGGACCCGGGAGGACATTTCTAGTGACTGCCACAGCTGGGGCATGAGGCTCTTCAAATCCGCTTCCTAAAGGGATCGCCAGCAGTGAATCAACAGGTCATTCGCCAGGGTCGACAGTAAGACGCCTGGGCATCTCATGGCAAGCATCAGCACTTGCCGCAACGGCAATCTCCTCCAGCTTCTTTTCAAACTCCACCGACCGGAGAAGTTTCTGAGTCAAAGTGTTCAGGGTCTCAAGTTGGGCACTCTTCTTGAAGAAAGAATACTTCTTGTCCACCTCAGCTAGATTTCTTTCCTTCTCCGCTAGCTTCTTTTCCTTTTTGGCCAGCTTCCGTTGAGACTCCTCCAGCCGGGCTAAGGTCGTCTTGCCCAGCCAACCTCTCATTGGCCTCCCGGAGCTCCTTCTCTACCTTGGCGAATAGACCAGCGTTATACCTGGAATAAGTCCGGTTCAGTGCCTCAGTGAACTGAGAATCTACTAGGAGGGAGTCAGTGAAGGTAATGCTCTGCAAAAGAAAAAAGGGATGAGAGGTCAAGGACATCCGGGAAAACAAAAGCATTGCATGAGAGGGATAAGTTACCTCTTTCTTCTCCTCAGGAATGGCTTCAGAAGGAACAGCCTGCGAGAGAGTAGTCCGAGCAGGAGGAGGGGGAGGAGGAGTCACATCTTCTTTTCTCTGCTGGGAGCGTGGAGGCGAGCCTTGCAGTTCATCAGATGGGCGTTTGAATCGGGAACTGACCCCGCCATTGTAATCTGGGTGATTGATGAAGGACCTCCACCCGGGTGTAGAGGAAGACCCGGCAGGAGTTGCAAGGGTTGACGGGCCTGCCAGGGAAGAAGAAGACGACCCGGGGGTTTCTACTGGCGGGGTCGTTGCTGCTGGTGGGACCTCTACGGAATGACAGCGGGATTCTCGGTAGAGAGAGGCCCGAGTGGGGGAGCCACTTGGTTCTCAGGCAGAGCTGACTGCCTGGAGTGGGGGTTTCCTTGGTGGGTGTCCTCCCCGGAAGGCCTATCCACATATGTCATGGCGTCTGCGTGTAAGGAGGGCTGAACTGAAATCAAAGAAAACCACACAGTGAGGATGCATGACAAAAAAAGAAATATTTTTATTAATCAATTAAAAGCCCTTAAAATAGGCACCTCCAGCCGGCCACGCCGCGGAGATGCGCGGGAGAGTGAATCGATCGCCGGGATATATTCCGCGAGGCCAGTAGCAGCCCGCGTTCCTGGTCATGAAAAATCATCCATATTCAAGGGAGACAAGCGAATAAGGTTGTGATCATTGGTTATGACAGCAGGAAGAGAGGGTAAAGGCTTCTTATCCTCAGGAAGAAGAGAATCATTCAAGGGAGGCATAGGGTACACCCAACAATCGCAACCGAAGTAACCCTTCGAAGGATACCCTTTGGCAGACTTGGGTTTGCCCGAGAGGAAGTCCTTTATCCCGGAACGAATCGAAAAGGAGAAAATGCCCGTGAAGGATGCATGCGAGCGTTGCAGAGCGTAAAAGGAGTGAAAAAGAAGAAGGGAGAGAGGAACAGCGCACCGGGGCCATTATTAACACGACCCCGTTGGGATGTATTTGAGCCGGGAGCATTTTGTAATAATCAAAAATCTCAGTAAATAAAAGAGGAAATGGGAGGTTGAGCCCATACTGAAAATGGACCCTAGGAATACACGTGACCTCCCGCTCGGAGACCCCGGGGGGAATTTTATAAAGAGAGGAGTTGAGGGGAAAAGGAATGAAGGAGCGTTTTACTAAGTCTAGAACGGCCCTATCTAAGGATGGAGGGCTCCCAGAAACACCCAAAAACCGTACGCCTAAAGGCTTCACACCATGGGTGGGACCCCGGGGGCATTATCACCTAGATCTCCCTCAACTATCATCTCAGGAGGCTCTCTCCGGGTAGGTCTTGAATGCCTAGGCGGGGGCGAGCCCGTCCCCTCAGAGGCAGTAGGACTTGGAAATAGTGGTTCCTGGGAAGTACTGAGAGCCTCCGAGTAGGAGCCCGGGGAGGAGCCGGGAGAAGGGATATCCCCAGAGGAAGCTCAAAATACAACCTCGAACTGGTTTTGGACCCCCTCGGTGTCCAGTGAAGAGTGTGAGATGATGGGAGCTCATAGTGAAGTGGGAAGGAAGAAAGAAAACAGAGAATAAGAGACTTAAGAATTACTCGAGAGAAGAATAAAGCGTCTGGAAAGTGCGGAGAGGTTATAAGAGGAGAGCTAGGTCTTTATATAAATGGTAGGAGGAGAAACGTCGCCTAGAAAGAAGGAAAAGTAGCTGGAGTGTGTGGTGCGAGGTAATGATGAATGCAGAATAGGGAAGGGAGCCGCCGAAACTGGGAGTTTGCAAAGCTGGGCCCACGTGTCTGGAAGAATTTCTTAAGACCAACCCCCGAGTTAGATAGCCCGGGCCGATGGTCTGGGGGCTAGTGATAATACCGGCCCAGTACCTCGCTGGGCCTGGAGAACGGCCAACGGCCCAAGATGGAGGGGGCAACACCTTTCCCGCGTAGGCATGTCCGGACGAGCAAGAAGACAAGGAAAGTGACAAGGAGAAGTGGTCCTGACCCTTATCCAATACAGGCTACCTCAACTATAAATATTAGTCCCAAATAGTGAATCAGGTATGTGACTTTTGATCTCTCTATTTCTTATTGAGAGCATTCCCGTACGATTTTCTCCTCATCGCTATCCCCATCTCATCATCACACCGGAGCCTCTCCCCCCGGGAAGCCTCCTGGGGATTCACTACCACAGAAAACCCCTTTTACTTCGGCTCTAGAAGGCATATAAGTTCGGTTATTTTTCAGGAATAACCGTAGTTAAAAGAGGCGCAGTAAAAATTATATTTTTGACTTCGGTTCGAAAATAGAAGTAAAAAGATTATTTTACTGCGGTTCCTACCGACACCGTACAGACATCGACTGGACTTCGGTTAGATATCAGCTTTCAACATTTTTAACCGATATCGGTATGACGATGTCACTGACTTCGGTAATCTTTAACTAAAACAACGTCAAGCGTAACGACATTTGTACGTTATCCATTTGGTTTCGGCAAGTTGAAAAGTAGGATAAAATTTTCAAATCGATGTTGGATTGATATATGTTTGCCTTCGGGTGTTCCACTCCTTAATCGACATCTCAATGATATCGGCTTTTATCATTCTTTACCGTTATCGGTATGACTGCGTCACTGACTTCGGTAAGTTTTAACTAAAACAACGTCAAATGTAACGACATCGGTATGCTATCCATTTGGTTTTGGTAAGTTGAAAAGTAGGATAACATTTTCAGATCGATGTTGGTTTGATATATGTTTGCCCTCGGATGTTCCACTCCTTAATCGACTTCGCAATGATATCAGTTTTCATCATTCTTTAACCGATATCGGTATGACTACGTCATTGACTTCGGTAAGCTTTAACTAAAACAACGTCAAACGTAACGACATTGGTACATTATCCATTTGGTTTCGGTAAGTTAAAAAGTAGGACAACATTTTCAGATCGATGTTAGTTTGATATATGTTTGCCTTCGGGTGTTCCACTCCTTAACCGACCTCGCAATGATATCAGCTTGCATCATTCTTTAACCGATATCAATATGACTACGTCATTGATTTCGGTAATCTTTAACTAAACAACGTCAAACGTTACGTTATCCATTTCGTTTCGATAAGTTGAAAAGTAGGACAAAATTTCCAAATCGATGTTGGTTTGATATATGTTTGCCTTCGGGTGTTCCACTCCTTAATCGACCTCGCAATGATATTGGCTTTTATCATTCTTTACCGTTATCGGTATACTACGTCACTGACTTCAATAAGTTTTAACTAAAACGTCAAATGTAACGACATCGGTATGTTATCCATTTGATTTCGGTAAGTTGAAAAGTAGGACAACATTTTCAGACCGATGTTGGTTTGATATATATGTTTGCTAATGGTGTTCCACTCATTAATCGAACTCGTAATGATATCAGCTTTCAACATTTTTTAACCGATATCGGTATGACTATGTCACTGACTTCGGTAATCTTTAACTAAAACAACGTCAAGCGTAACGACATTGGTACGTTATCCATTTGGTTTCGGTAAGTTGAAAAGTAGGACAACATTTTCAAATCGATGTTGGTTTGATATATGTTTGCCTTCGGGTGTTCCACTCCTTAACCGACCTTCGCAATGATATCGGCTTGCATCATTCTTTAACCGATATCAGTATGCCTACGTCACTGCTTCGGTATGCTTTAACTAAAACAACGTCAAATGTTACGACATCGGTATGTTCTCCATTTGGGTTCGGTAAGTTGAAAAGTAGGACAACATTTTCAGATCGATGTTGGTTTGATATATGTTTGCCTTCCGTGTTCCACCTCTTAATCAACCTCGCAATGATATCAACTTTCAACATTCTTTAATCGATATCGGTATGACTACGTCACTGACTTCGGTCAGCTTTAACTAAAACAACGTCAAACGTAACGACATCAGTACGTTATCCATTTTGTTTCGGTAAGTTGAAAAGTAGGACAACATTTTCAAATCGATGTTAGTTTGATATATGTTTGCATTCGGGTGTTCCACTCCTTAATCGACCTCACAATGATATCGGCTTGCATGATTTTTAACCGATATCGGTATGTCTACGTCACTGACTTCGATATGCTTTAACTAAAACAACGACAAATGTTACGACATCGGTATGTTATCCATTTGGGTTCGGTAAGTTGAAAAGTAAGACAACATTTTCATATCGATGTTGGTTTGTTATATGTTTGCCTTCGGGTGTTCCACTCCTTAATCGACCTCGCAATGATATCAACTTTCATCATTCTTTAACCGATATCGGTATGACTACGTCATTGACTTCGGTAAGTTTTAACTAAAACAACGTCAAACGTAACGACATCGGTACGTTATCCATTTGGTTTCGGTAAGTTGAGAAGTAGGACAACATTTTCAAATTGATGTTGGTTTGATATATGTTTGCCTTCGTGTGTTCAATTCCCTAATTGATATCACAATGATATCGGCTTTCATAATTCTTTAGATTCGTTTCTTTGTACCCGAAGTAAATACTCTATTTATTTACTCCGATTTCAAATAAACCGTAGTAAATACTCTACTTTTTACTCCAGTTTCAAATAAACCGTAGTAAAAAATGGTTTTTACTTTGGTTATTCAAAAAAGCGTAGTAAAAATACTATTTACTTTGGTTATTTTCCCAATAATTAAAAATCTAAGTAAAAGGGGCGAAATTAAAAGCCTGTTTTCTAGTAGTGATTGTTTTGCAGGCACGTTGTGGGCACAACTTGGAGGACTTTCCGATAGCGCTGATCCTCAGGAGATCGGCGGATTTTGGTAGCATCAACTGATTTGCGGAAATGCATAGTCAACCAGATATTGAGGATTTGCGGAAATGTAATCACTTTGAGTGTTAGTGATTACAAACCCAGGGCAATCCGTATTATAACGCCCACCATTGTTGACCCCTTGAACCAAAGAGAGATTTAAAATTGATAACCTAATCCATCTTTCCATTGATATGAATCAGCATAACTAAAAACAAAAAAATTGTGCATGTATACTCTCCAACTTTTTTTACTTTTTAGCAATTTAACCCTTTAATTTTTTCAAGATTCATTTTAGCCCTTAAAATATATAGAAAATATAAATCATACCCTTATATTTTAATGAAAACAATTATATGTATCTTTGTGTAGCTGATTTAACAAAAAACCATTTCAATGTTATAGAATCGGCATGCAATGATCTTGTATCTATTACCTATCACAACATGCATGTTTTCTCCCGACTACAATTCCAAGCTCATATATCCTACTTTGGCATCGTTCACAATCGAGCCAAGTTCGATCTAAATTGACAACGGCATGGCTTATAAAGAATACCCAAATTTAATAGCAGGAAAAACAATCCGCTTATGCCTTGATGGTAAAAAACCTCATACATGCATATTGATCTCTTGAGGATTTTAACTATATCAATATCGTTGATACTCATATTTTGTATTTTGAATTATAGGGGTATAAATGATCTATTCTATAAACTTTTAGGGTAGATTTAAATCTCTAAGAATTTTAAAAGAAAACTTTTCCATACTAAAGAGTTGGAATATATGTGCACATTTCTAGAAATAAATATTAAAACACACCTGCCATCGAGTGTAAAGTCGGGTTCTATCGTCAGAATAAAGATCTGGGTTTACATGTAAGGACGATTTTGCAAAATTAATATCACATTATACAAAAGTAAAGTTATATGACATGGCTAAGAGAAATACGTACAGTCCATCCCGCTTCAACAAATTCTTCGGTGTATCCATTATAGGATTCAAGTCTAACTCTAGAAGAGCTACATTGTCCAGATAACACTCCATCAGGATGATGTATGGATATTGTTGAGAATGCACCTTTTAATCCTCTTATTTCTACAACGATTCCTACCACTTGAAATAACAAAACCACTATTACGAGATTTATTTTTAGAAGTAAACTATAGCACATAAAAAAGTTTGCAGAACAAGGCCTCAACCTACTATTTACTCAGCAAGATATTTTGCCACATTATGCAAAATAAGTTTAATTTCCCAAAAATTAAGGAAATTGGGAATATATTTCTGGAAAAAAAAACTGAAAATGAAGTGAGTTAGGTTCTTACATCATATCCACCATTGTAATTATCATCACTAGTGTATTGATTCAGTGGTGCATCTGTGAAATTGTGAGATAATTTGTGTCTTCCATTCTTTTGAGGAATTGGTACCGTTCCATTCGGGCAACCTTCTCCTACCCATATTCTGGGTTTCCTTTTATCATCCATCTTCTTTTTGTTTTTCTTTTGATAATACCGGGCCAGTACCCCACTGGGCCTGGAGATTGGCCAAACGGCCCAAGATGAAAGGGAGCTGAGGCTTTCCCGGATAGGTACGACCGGACGAGCAAGAAGACAAGGAAAGTGACAAGGAGAAGTTGTCCTGACCCTTATCCAGTACAGGCTACCTCAACTATAAATACTAGTCCCAAATAGTGAATCAGGTATGTGACTTTTATCTCTCTATATCTTATTGAGAGCATTTCCGTACGATTTCCTCCTCATTGCTATCCCCATCTCATCACTACACCAGAGCCTCGGCGGATTTTGGTAGCATCAATTGGCACGCCCAGTGGAATCATAAGTTCCACCTTCGTAGGATGGAGTAAGTAAGGAGAGGGCACGGATGCCCGAAGAAGAATGCAGCGCCTTCAGGGGATGATCGCCTCCCTTCTTAGACGCCAGCGTGAGCCGGGAGTACCACATGACGGCCACGTGGAGACTGCCTCTGAGGAAGCCGAATCGGAGGGAGAATACCAGGGAGAGCCGGAGGGACCTAGGCCCTCCGGGGGAGACAACCCCCCGCTCCGGGGGCCAGAAACCCGGGAAGCGGAGGAGCAACCCCTAGTCAATGATCTTCTACCCCGGGGGTTGGCACCCTGGGAAGAGGACCGGACGCTGGTTAACACAGAAGAGCTGGCGGTGTTGGATTTCATGAGAGCTAACAAGGAATTGTATCATCAGTGGGTGTTTTCCACTCGGGACCCTAGGAGGGCGGTACCCGCGGGAAACAAATCTGGCCCACCGCAGGTACCACAGAGGGAGGTTATCGACCAGGACGGCGTTGCAGAGCCACAGAGGATACAAGGGCGTATCAGCTCCTCAACCATTCCGCCATCTCCCTCCGAATTTTGGGACCAGAATGGGAACTGCTGTAGGGCAGCAATCCAGCTTAGCCCCGCACGCTCCTCCCTATCACCCTCGCTCTAGTTGGAGGTTGGGACAAACCGGATATGTCCCGACCTTTGTGTCAAGGGATATATTGAGCTATCAGGTCCCCGGGATTTACGGGAACCAAACCCAGTATTCCGTACCAATGTATCGATCGATGGGATTGAACTACGGTTACCCAGAGAGACATCATAGGGAGGATGACAGGATGCAAGGTTATCAGGCGGCACAGCAGGATCCTAACTCTTTAGAGGCACGGCTGGACAAGCTGGTGGGAAGAAATGGAGCTAGGCCCACTTCCCCATGGGTTCCTAGGGTGCTTGCGTACCCCTGGCCTCCGAGTCTCCGGGTCCCGGAGGGTATCCAACGTACAATGGAGAGACAGACCCGGAGGAGTTTGTCAGGACTTACCAGAATCTGATGGCATCTAGGGACTTCCCGGAGGAGTTGAGATGCAAGCTAGTAGGTTGCTACCTAAGGGGAAACTGTCTCCTATGGTTTGATTCCTTGCCCCGGGAAAGCCTCATGGATTACTATGATTTTTCAAAAGCCCTGCTGTTTAGGTATGCAGGGCTGAAGAAGGAAGAAAAGCAGTTGACCGAGCTTCTTGCCACCCGACTTAAGGTTGCTTAGGGACCCATGGAATATTACCGGAGGTATATATGGACGACAGTATGAAGGTTGTGGACAGGCAGCAGCAAGAGAAGACGGTGATAAGTGGATTTATTAACGGCTTGAAAGATATGGCGTTATTTCAGAAGTTAATGGAGAACATCTCGGAGACTTTTCACAACTTGTAGATGGCGGTGCAGTTGTATTGGGCTGTTAACGACGCCAGCCGGAAGAGAAAGGAGGAATCTGAGGTGTTTCTCCCAGAAAAAGCAGAAAGGAAAAGGGCAGCGGAGCCAAGTAGGCGAGATCCAGGCCCCGCGCCGGTGAGCCGGGCAAGGGCTGGCAACTTTATCCCGCTCAGAAAATCCCGCACGGAGATTCATGCCATCCATAAAAACTTTTTCCCATATCCGCTGCCTATCCAGGGAACTCCATCTAAGGAAAATGCGGACAAGTGGTGCACTTACCACAAGTCGTACGGGCACACAACGGAGGGATGCAGGGGGTTATGGAACGAGATTGAGAAGTTAATAAAGCGGGGAGCAAAGAAGGAATACCCGGCCCGGGACAAGGTTAGAGAGCAGCCCCGGAGGAGATGGAAGTTGAACCCCGGGAGGGGTAATGGAAGGCCACAAGGAAACCGGGCCCCGGGGCGGCCTGCCATAGCCGCAGTACCAGTCCAAGCCATGGAACAGGCTCCAGCGCCGAACAGAATGATCAACGTGATAAGCGGGGAGATATGAGAGGCATGTCAGTTAGTTTCTGCTATTCGGGCCAGGACACGATATATTCCCCTGGGGGAGACTCAGGGGAAGAGATTTCGTCCCAGCAAGACCATTACCTTCTATGAGGCGGACGTGGCGCCATCATAGATACCGCATTCAGGTCTAATGGTGGTGACAGCAGAAATTGAGGACTTTGTGGTCAAGAGGGTGTTTGTGGATGATGGGAGTAGTGTGGAAATCATGTTGGCTTCTTGCTTCGATCAGCTGGGAATCGGGAGACAAAACTTGAGGCTTGAGGCCCCCCTCATCCCCTCTGTCGGGATTCATGGGGAAGCCGGGAACTCCTCTTGGTGTTATTCCCCTCACAGTATGCATGGTGAACAAAAAAGAACAGAGTAAGAGAGTCTCAGTTATGCGTAATTTTGCGGTGATTGATGCTCCCTCACCGTATAATGTAATCATAGGGAGACTGTGGCTGACCTGGGCCCGGGTGGTGAATTTCCCCTACCTGCTTACTATGAAGTTCCCCACCGCGCAAGGGGTGGCAGTAGTCCGGGGAAGCCAGTCTGTAGCAAGGAGTTGCATGCTGACAGTGGTATTAGTGGGGGTTGTGCATGGAGAAGCCCCCCGGCAAGAGCTAGAGGAGATAAAAGTAGCAGACAAAGAGATGGTCACGGTGGGGAAAGATCTACCGGAGGATGTTAAGGGCACATTAAAGACACTTTTGGCAAAGTATCATGGAGTATTTTCATGGAGCCCGGAAGACATGGTGGGAGTACTGCTGGAGCTCGGGGTGCACAAACTGAACATAAGCCCGACAACTAAGCCAATCAGACAGAAGAAGAAGCCCATAGCCCCTGAGAGAGCAGAATTCATAAAGAACAAGGAACAGAAATTGAAGAAAGCAGGGGTAGTAGAGGAAATCATCTACCCGGGGTGGGTAGCTAACCCGGTCCTGGTAAAGAAGCACGATGAGAGCTGGTGCATGTGCATCGACTGTACAGACTTGAACAAGTGTTGCCCCAAGGACAGCTACCCCCTCCCAAACCTATGACCAGCTAGCAGAGGCCATAACGGGGTACCCGGTGCTTGATTTCTTCGATGCCCACAAGGGCTATCACCAGGTGCAGATGGATGAGGCGGATAAGGCGAAAACTTCCTTCATCACCAACGTATGAACCTTTTGTTACCGAAATATGCCCTTTGGATTGAAGAACGCGGGGCTACTTACCAAAGGATGGTGAATAAAATTTTCAAGAACCAAGTGGGCAGAAACATGGAGGTATATGTGGATGACATGGTGGTTAAAAGCAAAACTTATGGGGCCTTCCTGAATGACTTGGAGGAAATGTTTGAGAAGCTGGTGCAAAGTAATTTAAAGCTGAATCCCTCCAAAAGCACTATCGGGGTTGACGCGGGGAAGTTCCTGGGTTTCATGGTGTCCAGCCGGGGGATTGATGTTAACCCGGAGAAAGTAGAGGCCATAGCCAGGATGGCCTCCCCCAAGTCGGTAAAAGAGGTGCAGCACTTGACCGGGTCTCTCGCAGTGCTCAATCGTTTCCTGTCAAGAGGGGCAGAGAGACAACTACCCATCTTCAGTATCCTCAGAAAGGCCAAGAAGTTTGAATGGTCAGGGGAGTGTGAAAAGGCGTTCCAGAGCTTGAAAGAGCACATTCGACAGTTGCCAACCCTAATGAAGCCAAACCCCGGGGAGGAGTTCCTCTTGTATATAGTGTCATCCCGGGAAGCAGTGAGTGTCATGCTGATCAAGGAAGAGGGAGGGAAACAACACCCAATCTACTTTGTCAGCAAGGCACTCCGGGGGGCAGCAACCCGGTATACCAAGTTGGAGCAACTGGTCCTAGCTTTGGTACATGCCTCAAGGAGAGTTAAACCTTATTTCCAGGGCCATCCTATAGTGGTCCTCACCAACTACCCGCTCAAACAAGTCATGTTCAAGCCTGAAGCCTCAGGGAGAATGATGAAGTGGGCCATATAATTGGGGGAGTATGAAATTCGGTATGAGCCAAGGAGGGCCATTAAGGGGCAAGCTCTAGCTGACCTTTTGGTGGAATCAGAGGCAAGGAGGCCGGTAGAGGAGGAGATGCCTAAAGCCGAAACCATCCCGGCTTGGAAGTTGTACGTGGACGGTTCCGCACACTCGGGAGGTAGCGGAGCGGGGGTTTTCTTGATTAGCCCGGAGGGAAAAGAGTACCCCTACGCGATTCAGTTCACCTTTAAGACAACCAACAATGAAGTTGAGTACGAGGCTTTGATCGCGGGATTAAGGCTAGCAAAGGAGATGGAAATCAAGGCTCCCATGGCACATAGCGAGTCCCAGATTGTGGTGCAGCAAGTGAAAGGAGAATACGAAGCCCGGGAGAGGAGCCTACAGAAGTACCTTGAGATTGTGAAGCCTCTGATAGCCGGGTTCGAATCCTTTAACCTGGTTTAGGTTCCCCGGGAGAAGAACAACAAGGCAGATGCCCTGAGCAAGTTGGCTTCCTCGGAATTAAAACCTGAGCCTAACCAAAATTTGTATATGGAGGTACTGGGAAGTAGGAACTACCAGGAGAATGACCAAGTAATGCTGATAAACGAAGAGGAATCATGGATCGTCCCCATGCGGGCATACTTAGAGGAAGGAATCTCTCCAGAGGATAGAGCGCAGGCCAGGAAGCTGAGGGTCAAGGCGCCAAAGTATGTGGTCCAAGGCGGGGAGCTATACAAGAGAGGATACCTCCAGCCTTTGCTCAAGTGTATGGAAAGGTCAGAAGGACAATACCTTATCCGGGATGTGCATGAGGGATCCAATGGGAGTCACCAGGGAGCTCGCACGGTGGCTAGGAAAATCCTAAGGCTGGGTTACTACTGGCCGATGTTGTTTAAGGATGCGGAAAGATACGTTCAGGAATGTCTTCCATGCCAAACCTTTTCCCCGCTAATCCATATTCCCCGGGAGGAATTATTAGGAATTACAGGAGCATGACCATTCAGCAAATGGGAAATCGACCTGGTAGGGTCGTTCCCCACCGCCCTGGGAGGAGCCAAGTACTTGATTGTGGCAATTGACTACTTTAGAAAGTGGGTGGAGGCCGAGCCGCTCACCAACATACGGGGGATGATTTGTATCAAGTTTTACTGGAAAAATCATCTGTCGATTCGGTGTCCCAAAGATCATAGTCACAGACAACGGGGCACATTTTGAAAATGACCCCTTCAAGTCATGGTGCGTCAAGTATGGCATAGAGCAGAGGTTGACATCTGTGTATCACCCCCATGCGAATGGACAAGTGAAAGTCACCAACCGCACCATCGTCAATGGCTTAAAAGCCCCCCTAGAAGGCGCCCGGGGGAACTGGATATGGGAGTTGCCCAGCGTCCTTTGGGCCAATCGAACCACAGAAAGTTCAGCTACGGGAGAGTCCCCATATTGCCTAGTATATGGGTCTGAGGGAGTAATACCCGCGGAAATTGGGATTCCGCGCCCCCGGACACAATTCCTGCGCCTGGAGGAAGAAGATACAGAACGGCGCCTTGACTTGGACCTGTTAGAAGAAAAACGAGATAATGCTGCGCTTCAGGAAGCAAAGGTTAAAGAGTGGGTGAAGAGTTATCACGACAGGAGGGTCCGGAATAGGTAATGAGGAGAAATGATAAGAGCCACCAAGTTCCGGAATGGAAACTTGCACCCAACTGGGAAGGACTATACAAGGTGAAAAAAGCTTACCCCGGAGGAAGCTATATGCTTGAAGACAAGCAGGGAATGACGGTTCCCAGGATATGGAATGTAGCTAATCTAAGAAGGTTCTACGGGAAGTAGAGTTCCCCGCCTAGACCTTAGCTACGAAGGCATGAATATGCCAGGCATGGATATGTCGCCACCACCCAAAAGCATAAATATGCCCAGGAGAAGCCCCAGCGCTTGGCCACGCTCAGGGCATAGAAAGATAGAGAATTGCAAAAGGAACCCATGGGTAGCTCCCATTCGGATGCCCCACTAGGGAGGACCCGGAGCTCGAATGTAGCCCGGGGGTTAGAAGATGTGATGCTTGTTTGCAAAAAATATTAATGAAAAAGATCCGTTTCAAAACTGTTATTTGATTTATATTATGTTTACAATCAAATAAGTACATAAGAATACATAGTAGTAATTTGAACTATTACACTCCTATCTATGAACAATTAGATCCACTTGGGGCCCGAACCAGAAGCACCCTCCGGGTTACCTGGGCGAACCCCAAAAAAAAACAACTGTGAAGATAGGATGTCTTCAGCAAAGTGGAATCAGGAGCCTGATTCCAAGCAAGTTCTTCCTCTAGCTGCTCGGCCTCTTCTTCATTCAGTTCCGGGATAGGAACAACTACAGACCCTTCCAGGAGTGGCTCCGTCAGACGCATCCTCCTTACCCCGGCATAAGTAACGAACTTGTACTTCGGAAATATATTGACCGCGCCTTTACCTTTTTCTTCTAGGCTGACGCGGGTACTCTCTGCGGTCTTCATTCCCTTGGTAGTAACACCAAAAGCGGCGATATCCTGGACACGCCTTATCCTACTCGCTACTTCCTCCGGATGAATGGACATGGACATATCCTCATACCTCTCGTACGCCACATCTACCTCCACCCCGGCAGGGACCCGGCGAAGACTATGAGGGTAAGGTTCAACCTCCCCCGCGGCTATCTTGTGATGCCTCTCTACGACATCCAAATACGCCCCGTGACGAGGAGCTTCCTCTCCGAACTTCTCCGGGTTAGCCTCCATGCGTTCAATCACCCTACGAACCCCAGCAGGGATCTCGGTGAGAGAAGACACCCCAACTAAGCCAACCTTAAGACCAAGAAGGTAATAAGACAGCCGAACTACAAGTAAAGCGTCTTGGAGGACTCTGTTCCTGTGAGTAAGAGATCGATTCTCCGTTTCCAGTTCATAGATCAGCTTATTCTGCGCGGTCCGGGTCTCCAGCTTCTTAAGTTTCTCCTGTGCCCGCTCGAGCTCGCCCCATAAAATACCTAATTCCTTGGCAGTGCGATGCTGAGAATCATTATGAAGGGCTTGAAGTTAGGCTATGGTTTGATGAGAGTTTAAGGCTTCCCTCATATGTTCGGAGGCTAAATCAAAAAAATGGTTAAGGGACCCAAACTTGTTCTTGACCGCCTTCAGAAATGATACCAAAGCTTGAATCGACCCAAATTCGTCAAGAAAGGAATCTAATCCCGCCTCGGACATAGCCCGCGTAGACTGATCACCTTCAAATCTCCAGTGCGCTAGCTTCCTTTGAAGGAATGAGCATTGGAGGCACCCAGTCCGGGGGAGGGAGAAGTAGGTACCAGAAGAAGAATTAGGGTGGTGAAAGATGTAAGGAACTGGTCCTCGTGGGGGAAGCTCCCCTAAATGACGATCAGACTAAAAAAAGGAGGAAAAGATACTTCAATAAAAATAGAACCTTATACTATCAAAATGGGCACTAAGGCCGGGTTCTACATACACCTCCCGGAGAGGCAAATTACAAGGAAAAGAAAAATTACAAGGAAAAGACAAACGAAAGCTAAGGACTAGGATTGTACATTGTTCGTAGCAGCCTCTCCCCCCGGGGTAGCATGAGTCCTTTCAAACCTCCTCTCCAGCTCCGCAAGGTCATCGGTGGACCACTCGGGGCCAAAGTATGCGGGGGCGTCCACCCTAGGCTCATATGCCGGTCGCCTTGGAAATCCTACTCTCCGGGTAGCCTTTCGGGATTGATACAGCAAGTCATCATGCCCCTCGCCAAGGCCCACGTGGAACTCACCGTTGTCTATCTGGACGGCCTGGTACCCGAAGTTATCAGGCACGACGCAAAATTCGTGGTAGCCTTCAGCCCAGTTAGGTGTCTCGGGAACAACCTCATAAACGTTGAAGTCTTCGAGGCCAGGGTCAGGATAAAAAGCCTCGCCAATCTCCGGGAGATTTGTATTCTTGATGTCAGAGGCAGAGGAAACCCGGGAGGACATCTCCAATGACCGCCAGAGCTGGGGCACTAGGCTCTTCAAATCAGCCTCTTGGAGAGCCCGGAAGCGATGGTTCAGCAGATCATTGGCCTTGGGCCGGTAGTAGGACGCCTGGGCATCAAGGCGCGCGGGCCCGGGCAGCCAACCCCGCAAGCTACGGTACATTTCGTGGTAGGCGTCTGCACTGGCTGCGACTGCAATCCCCTCCAATTTCTTCTCGAACTCCTCCGAGCGAAGAAGCTTTTGGGTAACATCATTCAAGACCTCAAGTTGGGAACTCTTCTTGTCCTTCTTAAGGGAGCTGTACTTCTTTTCCACCTCAGCTAGCTTCTTCTCCTTCTCAGCTAGTTTCTTCTGAGATTCCTCAAGCCGGGTCTTCAGGTCACTTTGCCCGGCCAATTTTTCCTTGGCTTCCCGAAACTCCTTCTCCGCCTTGGCGAACAACCCAGCGCTATATTTGGAGTAGGTCCGGTTGAGCGCCTCAATAAATTGGGAATCCGCCAGGAGGGAATCGGTGAAAGTGATGCTCTGCAAAAACCAAACGGGGTAAGATTACTCGGGAGAACGAAAAGCGTTGCATAGAAAACTTAAGAATAAAATACCTTTTCCTTCTCCTCGGGGATAGCTTGGGAAGAAGCAGCCCATGTGGGAGTAGTCTGAGGAGGAGGAGGGGGAGGCGGAGGGGCATCCTCCGATCTCTGCCGAGAGCAAGGTGGGGAGCCCTTAAGTTCATCTGAAGATGGGCGTTTAAAACGGGAACTGGCCCCACCACTATAATCCCGGTGGCTGATAAAGGACTTCCGCTTGGGGGTAGAGGAGGACCCGGGGGGCTTCTGATGGAGAGATCGTTGCGGCTGGCAGGACCTCTGCGAGATAAGGGTCGAATTCTCGGTGGAACATGGCCCGAGCTGGGGAGCCACCTGTTGCTCAGGTGGGGCTAGCTGCCTCGAATTACGGCTTCTTTGCTGGCTGTCTTCCCCGGAAGGCCTCTCCGCATAAGTCATGGCGTCTGTGAGTAAAGAAGGCTGAAATGAAACCAAATGAAACAAAACCATAGTTAAAACAAAGAATAACAAGAGAAGAGAGTAAGAAAGAAAGCCTTTAATAGGCGCCTCCAGCCGGCCACACAGCGGAGATGCGCGAGAGAGTGAAGAGGTCATCAGGATATATCCCGCGAGGCCAGTAGTAGCCCGTGTTCCCGGTCTTAAAGAAATCGTCCATATTCAAGGGAGATAGGCGGAGGAGATTGTGGTTGGTTATGATCATAGGGAGAGAAGAGAGGGGCTTTTTGTCTTCAGGAAGGAGATAATCGTTCCAGGAAGGCATGAGATACACCCGGGAATTGCAGCTGAAGAAGCCCTTCGAAGGGTACTCCTTGGCAGATTTGGGTTTAACAGTGAGGAAGTCCTTCAGCCCGAAACGAATCGTGAAGAAGAAAACACCCGGAAAGCGTCGCAAAGCATAAGGATTTTTTACTTGAGTGTTTAAGTTTGGTTGTATTTTAATGCAGAAACGGTGAGGGGAAATCGTCAATACTGTCTCTTTTGAAAGCTTTTGACTATATTCTCAGTTTATAAGGGATTCTGCAAACTCATACAGGTTTGAATTACATTCTTTGTTTAATATTTTTTGCTTAAGATTTATCAATTTTATGATTTAAGCTGTAAAAGAAATAACAAGTAGGGCTCCTTTCATATTCATGTCTTTCATGCCTTTCATGTCTTAGATATTATTTTCTCAACTTACTGTATATAATGTACTCATACGAATATCCTTTTTAAAAGGATCAGTAATTTTCATGCATCTCCTTAATTTGATATTATTTCTTTTTTACAAGATATATAATATAAATTATATACAGACCTTTGGATGAATCATGGTGCAAGAGCTTTGTAAAATGTTTTTGATTTTGGCATCTTTGTATAGTGATTTCGGCAGACTGAACAAGATAGTTGTGTGCTAGTTTGGACTAGAATTAGAGTTTTGGGACTAATCTTGTTTCATGGACTTGCTTTGTCGTTTCTGGTGCTATATGATAAAGTGCTCTTTTTCTAGGTCATAATTTTGTAAGTACTTCAATTTTTATTCATGAATTGGTGTTATCTGTCTGGTTGTGTATGAAAACGGGGTTGATTTTTCATTTTGAGATCTCCAAGTCTTGTATTAGGTCACAATACATACTTTATTGTTCTTGCTGTAGTTTGTTTGAAGGTCTGTTTGTCTGTTCTGAATTCGTTGGTGTTGTGAGTTTTTATGATGAGTTTGAGATACTATTTGTTATGATATGCATATAAACTTCAAATACTGTACTTAAGGCCCTGTTCCCAGTGCAATTTGAAAGTTCATTTTCATGTTCATAAATTGTAGCTGTAGCGAGTTTTATGCGATTTGTTTACCTTCCTGTTTTTAATGCAATACCATGGTGTGTTTAGCTGTTGTAATATCATTGATAATCGGTGCAACAAGTTTGATACACTGTTAATTGAGTTAGAGTTGTTTGTGTGCTATTATTATATGCAAGTATGCTAAAAGTCTAGCTAAAAGATTATGTAAGTCTTGAAATCGCCATTTGCCATGCCGATCTTTGTGCGTATGAATGTATGTGATTGTTTATGATTAGTTAGTTAGTGTTGAGAGAGTGTGAATTGTTTATGGTGATTATCTGGCCTCAAAACCGAGTTTAGACATATGTAAGTTGTGTATCGAGTCATTATGCATCCTGTTTCCAGTTCCAATATGATTGCATGTGGCTGTTGATGATTAGTGTTAGTGGTTTTCTTACGTTTTGTTTAAGAGTTATTATATTATGCTTATCTCTGTGTATGATATATGGATTTATTGAAAATTGATGTAAAACTTGGTGGTTTTTTAGCAAATTATGCCACTGTCCTTTTGTTCAATTAAACATGTTTCTTTTGTCTGGAATAGTATTGGAACCCTTTTCTAGATTCTATATATATGATTTGCTTGCTAAAGGACACAAATGTTTGCTGTATTGTTACATGTTTGTTACAGTTCAGTAGGTGGAAATATGTTGAACCATGAAACACTAGGCTCTAGCATCTTTTCATAAGACAAGAAATACTTCAAATCTTAACAGTACTAAATGATATATGTAACCTATTCTAACACTGTTATATATCCTCTTTTGTTACAAAATAGTGTAGTTTGTTTGTTATTGTACTCTGCAGGCTTATAATGTTAGATTGAAGATCAACTTTTTAAGGCAAGGTATGTTCTGTCTATCCTCAAAGCAATGGACGGCCATTCGAACTTTTGGAAGATAATCCCTGAAAGGCATGAGTTTGGAAGGGAAGCCCAGTTAACGATGTTGCTAAGCCAGCAACTATTGACAAGGAAAAACTGCAGAGTGGAATTTCCCGAGATTCTTTGTAGGATTAAGCAACAGCAGATACACTACTAGGTCATTTTCCTCGTTTGAAGATCCTTTTTAAGGGAAATTTTGATACTTGATACGAAGTCAGTGCCCAAAATTCGGATAGTAAATTCTGATGATAGTGTTTTGTAATTTGTGGAATAAATTCCGAGAGTTTACTCAAATGTAGAAACAATAGGATAATTAGAAGGAAAATACACTGGTCCCGTTTGGTAACGAGAGGTTTGAAGAGCGTTTAGCTTTTTCATCTAAATATGGATAGTTGATTAGTCAAACAGCTAGTTACTGTGTTTGGTGAATAGCTTTTTCTACGTAGCTGTTTTGGTGAAACCTCTCGTTTCTGAAACGCTGAAAAGAGCAGCGTTTGCAAAAACTTCATTAAAAAAATATTACAAAATATCTTTTTTATCCCTATTTCTCAAGAATTTCCTTTTTCTTTATTTCATCAAAACCTCAATATTTTTTATCTACGTGACTTTTTGTACGAAGGCAACCGTACAAAACATTAATTTTGTATTTATTTAAAAACCTCAATAAATAAATTTTTTTTATTTATGCAAGAGTATAAAAAATAATAAACCTCACATAAATAAATAAAATTAAAGGGGCCACACATTCATGTTTAATCTAAAAATAAATTTTAAACAAATATAGGTATAAACATTAATAATGAATAATTTTTCAATTTTCAAATAACATAAAAAAAAAACATATAGTAATAAAAATATTTTTCAATACTTCAAAACAAGTAACAGATACAAAATAAAAAAATATATAATGAATTGTAATAATGTCTATTTTAGTCATTTAACACAATAAAACAGCTAACAGCTAATTGTTATTTACCAAACACTCATATACAAACCGCTAGTCAAAACGCTAGTCAAAACAGCTAATTAAATCCGCTAACAGCTAACAGCTAACAGCTGAATGCCAAACGAGGCCACTGTGATCTTCTCGCTCTTAATTGGTCCTAATTTGACTTTTTTTTCTCAGTCGCGGTTATCTTGGTAGCTTAGTAAATTGGCAAGACTGCTCAAGTCTTGTGTTGTGATTTGAATCCTAATTTAAAGTTCTATACTTTTTAAGAACAGTCTAATTTTTCTATTCACAAAATGAAAGTATCTCTATTTCATTTGTTAAATTACATTCTGCATTTTATGCTTGGCATCTTTAAAGAGAAAAACGAATAGCCAAACTTACTAGATGAAAGTGATCACGAAATGATATTGAAAGTTAAAGGGCACAAAAGTGCATGGCTGGGAAAAAAAGTCGGCGAACTAAGATGATAGTTCAATGAAACGTATCAAAACATTAATGTAAAATTCAAACTCTAATATTAATACCCATTACAATGAGATAATTTGGTAAAAAATTTCTTCCTTGTTACGGAAAAAAAAATTCATAGATTCAAATTAATTTTTATGAATAAATTATTAAAATAGGTGACACCTTTTTGTATGTTACCATAATATGCTTTATAGGTTCTCTTCAATATATGATTGGACCAAACAAGTTATGTTTTTGTATATCACTTGAAAGTGAAGGCAATTATCATTCTCTCATTTCGTTTAGAACCCAAGGCATAATTTGATACCTTGAGAAAATCATAAATTATCATACTAAAATCATGCCTTACTATGAACGGCTTATTTGTTCGTTCAGACATTTACTTTGAAAACATGCTTAAAATTAAAAATGAGTATGTAATAAAGTGTGAATTTTAATGATTATATAAAAGTGTGAATTAAAAATAAATATATATATATAAGTGTGAATTTTAATTTAAAGTCGATATAATTTTGGACATTTTCTCAATAATTAAATTAGAATTTTAACTTTTACATTTTTAAGTACTTGTTCCCACCCAAGTACATCGCGCGGTGTCACTGTTCTAATTGATAGATAATAACAATTGATCTAAAATATAAAATATGTTAGTTTAATATCTTATTCCAATTATGTTTTGAGATTTAATAATAATTTATGGATGTTAAATTACGTTTGATAGTATGTAAAATTATTTATTTTATCTACTAGACTAGAATATTTTTTATATTATTTACTTAAATATATACACTATAAAGGGTATGCAATATTTTGTATTTTTCATTAAAAAAAAATTCGTAAATAAAATTAATTTTACTCTCTTTTAAAGTATTGAATTATTAATTGAAAATAATCCTTAAAATGACTAAACATATAATTGACCAATAATAATGTACCAATATAACTAAGACCAATTCTTGGGTGAGGCAGACTCACCCATGAGGCAAGACCAATTTAACTCATTTTTTGATGAGATTTGATGAATTGGCACCTCAAGACTTGATGAGTTGATCATGTTTGATGAATTGACACCGAGGTTTGATGAGGTGATGTTGAGATTCGATGAGTTGGTAGCGATGTAGGATGAGGTGACAACATTGAAACTATCCTATTTGGCCTTGCCTCATGGGTGAGGCTGCCTCATACGAGCCTTGGAAGTATCGACCGAGCAGTAACCTCATTTCCGATGTCTTCCCGTGCCCTCACTCCTACACGTGCCATGTTCTGCCAGATAACTACAAAGTCGAAAGGGTCATTAAATATCAATTACGTTTAATTAAACCTAATATCAAGATAATTAAAAACCCACATTCCAAAACAGAGAATCGTCCAAAACAAATAAGAAATTGATGTTGAAAAATCCCATATTTCTGCCAAAGATGAAACTGAGCTTGTTCATGCCTCGAGTATCTTAGAAAACCTGAAAGGGTCGCCCCCATACTCAGTGACTGCCAGTTTATTTCTCCCATCTGCAGCATCGATGTTGACCACACTTTCCACCTTCCCAAGTCATTGCTTAAACCACATGCCACCTTGAGTGTCAATAAAAAATATAAATAAAATGACTTCAGATTAATTAGTCTATATCTACAATACCTCTGTTTACTATCTGAACTATAGCTCAGCACTGTTGCTAAGAAATCCATGAGGGGAGAAATCAAACAGAGAGAGAGAGAGAGAGACAGGACCAATCTTAATATCCGGGGACAAAAACATGTTCGGGACAGGCCTAGCTGATGACTCCTCATGTATATAAACTCTGTTTATTTCTTTTCTCTTTTTCTGATATTATCTTTACTGGAGAGTGACTAAAGTTTGAATTAAGTTAGGCTTCAATTTTCCATAATTAATGGTTGCTGGCAGAATTAAGGTACACAAGTTATTATTACCTTAAACTCAAAACAAAAAAAAAAAGAAAAAAAAAAAGAAGTTATTATTACCTTATGAGGAAGTTCTCTTTCACTGCCACATAGATTGAATCCTGCATGCATGTCTTTAGCCTTCAATGACTCCAAACACCTTTTCAACTCTTTGAAATTTCCCTTTGTAATCACTCCTACATGCATATGCATACCTTCAATAATTTAATGATACAGATTTTAGATTACAAAAAATAAAGAAAGGGACATTTTATATAGAAATCCATCAAAGAAGTGGCAGTTTAAATCAGATTACTTATTTGCAGAATTTTAAATGTGCTTCATTTCTCACATCTACAACATCGATGTCCACCACATTTTCCACCTTGCTCAACCCACATGCTAGCTTGGGTCTTGTGGCCGGATTCTTGATCTTGGCAAGCACCTCCAGCGTTAACGGCCACTGTTACCATTATACAAAGCAATGCATAAATTAGGCCAATGCAACTGGAAGAATCAAAGAAGAGACAAAATCAGACCTTGTGTTATTTGGAAGTACCACACCGAGTAGGAAACTACCTCGTTTCCGATGTCATCAAGTGCCCTTCCTCTACACCTGCCATGTTCACAAGATTCATTATCAGCACCGACGACGTCTGGAAGGAAACATGAAAATGATTAATACACCAAATTGGGAAAAATTGGATAAATTTCATTGAACAACAAAGAATTCTTTTGCACTCTTGTATCCCTTTATCTACAAAAACAATTTACAAATATCTAAAAACTATTATAATTTTACAGAGAGAGAGAGAGAGATAACCTGAGCTGTGCTACATCCAAACACGCTTTTCAGAAAATTCCCATTTTCAGGGTTACAAGTCACAAGACTTTGCAGCACCATACTTTCTTCTCATGATATCCAAGATTTTTAGTGACTTTTATTTAAAGCAACGAGCACATTAATGGGAAACTCCAGAGAGCACACAAAGCATTAGCATACACACATAAAATTTTATATAAGTAGAACTTGGAACCTCTATTTGCTTCAACAGCATAAAACTAAGTAATTTAACACACACAGTAAGCTCACCAGAACTATGCTTATCAAATTAACAAAACATAACTGGTGTAAAGTACACACTTATACAGACAAACAAACACCACACCAATCTACAAAAGTTTGTTAATTAACCAGCGTAATAATCACCATAATCATGAAAAAAATGGAGGATACGCATTTTATGATAATCAACCAAAGAGATATTTATTTTAATATTATTAAGCTTTTATTTTTCTTAATTATACACATTTAAAGCTATACACAATGAAATGTGTCTTTGATTCCATAGAAGTAAAGAGAAATCTTTAAAAAGGACGGAGGGAGTCTGTAATTTAATGGATAAGATTGTTTATTTTCAGGTACGCATGATCGAAGTCAAAGGTTGTAATGAATTTGGTTCATGAATGTAAACATTAAAAACATCCCATCATAGATTTTACCTGTAGCAAAAAGTGAGCAGAGCAACTTTGTTTATCTTCCTCTTCTTAGTTGGTCGTTTAGGTTTCCCAACACCAAATTCCGGGGATTGACAAAATAGTCCTAGACTCCCTCCTCCCTCGGGATCAAATGAAACTAGAAAATGGGATAGAACATTAGAGAAAGCCGTAACAAATTCTGAAATTATCACAAAAATGGAATTTCTATCTAGTTGCAAGAGAAAGGAACCAAGTAGAATGAGAATTACACATTTGTTCCCTGCATGATGACCTTTCACTCAACCCAGTGAACTTAAATTCTTAATTGGAGGACTAGGATGGATTATCATGGTTGTAGAGACATCTGAACAAAGAGTTGTGATTTTTATACTGCACAAATAATTAATTCAACGTTCAAAAAAAAAAAGAGCACAGCAATTTATAACCAATATTAAGAAACGAGCAGATTTCGGAAGTTTGAGCGAAATCCTCGACAATCAAGCACACAACCTCCAATATCAGGAAAGTTCTTTTGTTCTGGAAGTATGTGTCCGTACCAATGGACACCCCTGCAAAACAGCATGTTAAAACCATTCAAAGAGATAATATGTTGAATAATATCCAATTAGACTCATTTTTTTGCATCATGCTACCTCATGAACGAGCTTGCAATGCATTGCTGATGGACATCATCATAAATTTGGCTGCAAAGGCAATAAGAACCTTAAAAGGCTTGAAATGGTAAGGCTGTCCCTGAGCAGTTCCGAAGCTCAAGTGAAATCCTTGACAACCACAAGTTCCTCCATCAACTTCCGAAAAGCATCGGGTTCAGGGTGTTGATATGGAGTATCCTTGACCTGCATAGCAACAGGTAAACCATCATTCCCTGTTTCCCCTGCATTTTTTTAATACATTTGTGAAAAAAAAAACTACCCTATACCTTCTGACAGTAATCACGCCAGTGAGTTTTAGCAGTTAGATACACAGCAGCCACATGTTCCTCCATCAACTTCTGAAAAGCATCTCGGTTTTTCAGCTCATCACGCCTTAACTACTCTGTTTTTAACCTCCTCTTCCCTTCTTCTCTAAATGATGAATAAATTACTAGTGGTAGGCAGAATTCAAACCGAGTTCAAGTCAAGATAGAGAAAAATACCCAATCTATAAAACTCAACACCAAAAACTTACCTTTGAACATATTAATTCTAAATCAGGAGCTCTGCCTTTATTACTCCTCATCTGCACCAAAACAATATAATTGAAATTATGAGTTATACTCCAATTCCATAGGCTGTAAAAACTATATCCTACGTTAAATTATGTGATCCCGGGCTATGATTTAAGTGAAACCAAAGTATTATACTCCTAGGTACCTCCTCTCCCATACCAGATTAAAGTGGACTCCCCATGAATGGCATCAGTAGTATTAAGGCATGGGAATTTGAGGTTTTCTTGTGTATCTGCCTGTATAATTAATAAGCCAAAGTTCAGAAAATGACATGGATTCAGTATCTTCAAATCCCAACTGTAGCTGATTTAACAGACACTTCTGTTCTTAAGAATAGAGTGCTTAATCGTAAACTTATCTGCATGAAGACTAGTCTGGAAATTGTCTCATAAGCTGTGACAGACACTTTCCACCACCTAAACCAAAAAAAAAAAAAAATTCAAATGATAAAATATAAGATGATTATGGAACTGTGATGATTCTCCCAGTTACAAGAGTGTACTCTAGACACGGCTATTCAAGATAAAAATAAATAAACAAAATATAGATGATACCTGTCCTTTAAGAAATATAATCCATTTAGCTGTCAACATCTTGTACAAGGATTTGCACTTTGATGGTTTCAAGTTTCATCTGTGCACTTTAGTTTTCCAAATCTCTCTCCTTCTACCAAACTCGTGGAAACCCATTGAGAATTTATGAAGTAATCAGAGAAGATAGCAAACATTATCAAAGAAACACATGTAGCAGATAATTATCATTCTACAATCAACGAGTTTTGAATCTATTAATTTGTCCATTAAGAAATAAAACTCCTTTTACTTTGTAAAAACATCTGTAAAAGGATACGTAGAGGGTTCATTTTGCCATAAGAGGTTCATAATCCATGTTGTCCTCCCAAAATACCCCAACTCCGGAAACAAATGAGAATTCATGAAATAATCAGAAAAGAAAAAAATTATCAAAATAAACAGGTAGCAGATAATTTAAAATAATCAATGGATTTAAAAAAATCAAGAAAATAACAAAGCACAAAAATCACATCACAAAACCTTCTACTCTGCTAATGCATATTGAACAAACATCATAATTCTTAATCCATAGATTCACGTTTCAATATTTGTTTTCAGACTAGAATGAACTCGACCTAAAGCATGACCACATTCTGAGAAAATCTACGACCAGTGTGCCTTCATGATACTATCTGGACTGACCATATAAACTATATGCAACCATACAATGCTTCAACTTGTAATAGTAAGGTAACTAAATTCAAACATCTAACCAGGTACTACTAAAATTGGTCAGTTTTGTAGTTTAACAATTACCAATACTTATCTTTTTCTTCATATATAGCACTTAATTGTACAAAACTAGACAATAAGAGATCCTAGCTCTGTATCACACCCTTAGAGTGGATCTTAATTACAAAACAAAGAAATTCAGATCGTTTATTGAATTATCAACAAAACTTCTGTTTGTAATTCTTTCTATAGCTCAACACTATTCCTAAGAATCGAGTGATAGGCAGAAATCTAACCGGGTTCAAGTTAAGACAGAAAAATACACAATCTAAGAAACTCAGCACAGAAAACATACATTTGACATTATTAATTCTAAACCAGGAGCTCTACCTAGCTTATTTCTCCTCATACACACCTAAACAACAGAAATGTAATATTATATCTTAAGTTAAATTACGTGATCCTGAACTGTATAAATTATGATTTTAAGTAAAACCGGAGTATTGAAGTCTTAGGAATCTACAAATGTCAAGAAAAACTGTAGCTGACATAATAGATACATTTATTAAGTTAAGTTCTCAGATCAGAAACTTATCTGCTTGAAGATTCGTATGGATATTGGAAGTCCAAATCCAAACAATGACCGAAACCCTTCGAATCCTAAGCAGAATTTATGAAATAATCATAAAGGATATCAAACAGTATCAAAAGTAACATATATAGCAGATGATTCTCCTATAATGGTCAATGAGTTTTAAAAATTAATTTACATAAGAAAAAAAACAAAGGGCAAAATTTACAGCACAAAAGCTCTGCTTTCAAATCAATGAGTTATAAAGTTTACCTTTAGGGATTTTTTTCACAGCACAAAAGCTATACTCTGCTATTGCAAATAAAAAAAAAACATTTTAAACTATTCCGTTCGGATATCCACTTTGAAACAACATTACAGCTAACAGCTCCAATAGACCTATTAATGGAGCATTGTGCTGGAAACACTTGGTATGATGATTCTTCTAAGCAACAATCATATCAAATTTGGGATTCCAGTTCTTGTAAAGGTACTTGCAAGCAAGCATTCAAACATAAACAAAATTGAGAGTAAGTTCATAGAAAAACTACAGTTGTTTAATGACCCCTTCTCAATTATATGCATTTTCTAACCTTCGTGATCTAGTTAAGCTCGATTTTCAGAACTTGATTAAATTGATATTCGCTGACA
This sequence comes from Cruciata laevipes, assembly GCA_963678965.1. Classification (NCBI taxonomy): domain Eukaryota; kingdom Viridiplantae; phylum Streptophyta; class Magnoliopsida; order Gentianales; family Rubiaceae; genus Cruciata; species Cruciata laevipes. The sequence continues at coordinate 13,547,019 of OY787639.1, forward strand.
CCATCCCTGAAAATAATCTAGCATATCTTATTAAAAATATCATAGGGATCATGTCGGACGTTTGACACAGTAAGTAGCACATGAGGTATTCAATTAAGATGCAGTAGAAGCTTAAAAAATATGGTACACTCAACAACTACCTTATCTCAAAGGGTAAACGTATTTGATTATTTGATCTGGCACACGTAGAAATCAAGTAAAGCCTCCCTATACATTCAAAAAGGAAGTTGCATTAGCAGGGCAATAAATCCATCTAAGAAATGAAATCTTTAGCCATGTTTTATGACAGGCACTGGTGCACAATGAATCCAACTTTGTGCAGGGGCCTAGTTCTTAAACACCGAGGCTGTTTAAACACCGAGGCTAGTTCTATGACATATGTACAAGTTTCATGCTAGGGATATATCCCCACAACCAATCCGTCAAGTCTTTAGATAGTGTCACGGGCCAAGGCTGGGTAACTGGTTTTTACACCAGCAGCCCAACACCTCTGAAATACCAAAGGTAATCAGTGCGGTACCTACGACATATGTACCAAGTTTCATACTAGGATCCATTCACACCATCCTCAACATCAATCAGAGGGGTCATAGCCTGTTTCAATCATCACCTTTAGAGCATCCACCTGCCTAAATTTCCCCTCAAAGATTCTGTTATTCCTCTCCCTCCATACATTATAGAAGATGCTGATAAGTCGGTGGAATCTTATTCTCTTTCTCCATCCTACCATTCTTCTCATCCTCCTCAAGCACTCTCTGAAGTTTCCGCCAGTCTCCACCCAGTAATGTTTTTGGAGCTCCACTGTAAACTGGCATGTACAAAATATGTGCTGCATCGTTTCTCCATTCTGCCCACACAGAGTACAAACATCTGCCACATGAGGTATTATCCCTTTCGACTGAAGTCTCACTATGGTCGATAATCTCCCTTTTAACAACATCCATAGAAAGAATGAGTGTTTAGGCTGTAGTCCTGACTTCCACAATATATTCGTTGACCAATGGTTTTCTTGGCCTGCCCCTTTGAGGTATCCATATGCCTTACTCGTGCTGAAATTTCTCATGTCAACACATTCCATTAGGTATGGACGAATTTCATCTTTCAGTGACACCAACTTGCCCCAACTCCAACTATATGTGTGCCCTTCTAGGCTGTAGTCGAGAAACTCTTCATCCTTTAAGTAGTATGCCTGCACCCATTTCAGCCACAATATATCCTTCTTTTGACATACGTCCCAAACCAGCTTACACAGAGAAGCTCTATTCCAGAATGAAGGATCCCTTAGGCCAACTCCTCCACTTTTCTTTGGCATACAAAGTGTTTTCCAAGACACTGGTGTAACTCTTTTCTCCCCTTCCTTTCTGCCCCATAGAAAATTTCTGCATTTTGTCTCAATGGCTTTGTGCACACTCTCAGGTATTTGAAAAACATTCGCCCAGTGACTATCTTTGCTCAACAGAATTGTGTTTATAAGCTGTACTTTACCTGCATATGCCATATTCCTGGAACCCCAAGTGCCTATTTGTCCTGCAATCTTCTCCACCATTTTCTCACAATCTTCAGCTCTCCACTTCCCTGTCGAGACTGGAAGTCCCAGGTAATTCATTGGGAAACTTCCTTGAACTATATTCAGAGTATCAGCCAACATCTTTGATTCAGTTTCTGTCATTGTCGAGAAGAAAGCCTCAGATTTTCCTTCATTTATCCTAAGGCCAGAAACCTTCCTAAACTCCTCCAAAACGGCTTTAACCCCTTCCATTGAGTGCTTGCTCGCCCTACAGAAAATTAACAGATCATCTGCAAACATCAAACTGTGTATTTCCCCCTTCAAACTCCTCTGATGGAACTCTATAGCTTTCGTTTTTATGGCCAGGCTAAGCTGTCTCGATAGATATTCCATCCCAATTACAAACAATAAAGGTGATATCAGATCCCCCTGTTTAACACCACTCCTCCCTTTAAAACAATCCGTGTACGCACCATTCAAAGAGAAACAATAAGTGGTATCCTCAACGCATCGTCTTATCCACTCAATAAACAATCCTGGAAACTTTAGAACTGCCAGCCATTTGAAAAGAAACTCCCAGCTTATACTGTCGAAAGCCTTCTGTATATCAATTTTTATCATGCAGCTCGAAATATTGCTCGGCTTCTTATATCCTGTTAAAAGCTCTTGCACTAGGAGAATATTATGTGATATCCTCCTCCCTTCACGAATGCACCTTGGTTTCCATTTATCACTTCAGGGAGTACCTCACTTAACCTGTTACTCATGATCTTTGTGACTACTTTATATAAAACAGGGCAGCAGGAAATCGGCCTATAGTCCCCAGCTGACTGCGGATTATCAACTTTCGGTATTAGTGTTAAAACAGCCCTGCTAAATTCCTGTGGTACTTCATCGCCCTGGAAAAAAATCCTAATCCCCTTTTTGATATCATCACCAACAATCCCCCATGCTTTCTTGAAGAAAAAGCTCGAAAATCCATCTACTCCAGGACTTTTGTCATTCTCAATGCTATTCAGAGCTCTCCATATCTCATCATCTGTAATTGGCTTTATCAAGGGTATTTGTTGCTCCACTGTAAGAAATTTACCTTCTGCTGCCACTAAAGGATCAATTTCACTCTCTGTAATCACTGTCTTTCCCATTCAGTCACCAAAGAACTGCAGTAGATGCTGCTCCACTCCCTCTCTTCCATCCACTCTATCGTTTCCCACCTTCAGGCTGACTATATGATTTCTGTATTGCCTCTTTTTCATGCTTGCATAGAAAATTTTGGTTGGCCTGTCCCCCTCCTTTATCCATTTCTCCTTAGACCGCTGCTGTAAGAAACTGAACTCCGCTTCAGCTAGTTCCATAGATTCTCTTCTTGCCCTTGCTTCATTTTCTTGCAGCCCTTTATCCAATACATTTGTTTGTAATAGATTGAACTGGTTCTCCCACTTCTCTTTTGCTTCCATGGCTCTTTTCTGAATGTCTGAAAATTCCCTCTTGTTCAATCGTTTAAGTGATATTTCCAGCACCTTCAGAGTTTTAAATAGATCCACAAGAGTACTATGTTTCCGCAACCTCCAATTCTGCTCCACTAAAGTAAGAAAATCCGGCGAGTTTACCCACATATTGAAGAACTTAAAAGGACGTTTAGCATAACACTTTCTTGGCTTATCTAGGTGTATAAGTAAAGGTAAATGATCCGATGCATCATTGGGTTTTACCTCGCATATCGCTTCCATCCATCTGTTCAACCACATCTCATTCACCATTGCTCTGTCGATTCTACTGAAAATTCTGCCTTCTTCCCTTTTATTGTCCCACGTGAAAAAAGGTCATGTACTTTTCAGCTCATGCAGTTGAATCAAGTTCACCGTGTCTCTAAAATTTTCCACCTCAGCTAGCTCTACATCCTCTCCCCCAGTCCGGTCTCCCAAATTTAGGGGGGAGTTGAAATCCCCCACCACCATCCATGACATATCCTGGTGATTTGCAATCTCCAGATAACGCCATAAATTCAGCCTGAGTGGTCGTCTGGTCCTTGCTTCTACTTCACTATTATGAGCATAAACAACCGTCAAGTAAAACTCTAGCCCGAGTTCCTTTTTCCGGCAAATGCAGTCAATCCACTGATCTCCAATGCTTATAACCGAAATGTCATACAAATCTGGCTTCCAACATAGCCATATTCTTCCTGTTTGTGCTATCGGGCAGTTTGTTAGTAGCTTCCAACCCAAATCAAGACTTGTCCATCTGTCCACTTCATTTTCTACATTCACCTTTGTTTCCAGCAAGCCAGCAAGGCCTATATTATTTTCAAAACAAAATTGCCGACATTTTCTCTGCTTACTTGACTGATTTAGACCCCTAACATTCCAGAATAGCATTGTACTATGCATCATTAACAATATTATAAAGGGGACTATACCTTGAATGAACTTCAAGGTCTATGTTATTAACTGCTTCTCTCTCATTGCCGCCAACATTTGTAGAGTGTGAAATCTGCAATACCACACTATCATTCGGTTCAGCCGATTGTTTCCCTTCTCTGTGTTGCCTTATTTCTCTACCCGGAACATCTCTAGCTTCACTCTCTCTTGATTGTGCATCCAAAACTGTGCTACTGCTCGTTCCACCACTGTTTTCACCCCTTTCTTTTTCATACCCCGCTTTCTTTACCTGCTCTTTTTCGGCCCCAAAGACAGCTTCTCGGTCTCCCTTTTCTGTTCTAAATTGGTCCCTTTAGTGCCCGTTTTATTCCCCTCAAGAGACGGGACTAAAACAGCTCGATTCTGGCCTTCCTTTTCACCATTCCTTTCTGCCCTAATTACCCCAACAGCCACCCAATCTTTAGTATTTCTGCCATACCTTTGAGGAGCCATTCTATTCTGTCCAAGTCCACTTCCCCTTGGTGCATTTTGAGTTTGGTTCCCCTTTTTACCTTTATTTGTGCTCTGCTGTATTCCTCCTTTTACTGCAGGTGAAAATGCTTTGGGTTTCCAAACACATTCCTCCGTTTCATGGCCAATCAGCTTGCACTTACTGCATTTTGCCGGTTTCCACTCATACTCCACATTCTGGTGCTGAATGACATTATTTTCATCTCTGTATGGAATTCGTTTCTGCATTTCCTTCCCCATGTTTACCTCAACCAATATCCTAGCAAATTTTGTCCTGTCCATATACCATGTGGCCTCATCAATCCGCAAAGGGATTCCAATCGCACTTGCCAATCTACACAATAAGCTCGGCTCCCAATAGACTGGATCCAATCCAGGGAATTGCACCCAAATGGGAATTGTGTCCGGCTCATCAAAATCCATTGTTTGCTGCCACACCTTTACAAACACTGGTTTTTTATCAAAGAAAACCATTCCCCTTTCAACCACCGCATCCTTATATGCTTCATTTACAAGTTTCACTAAAAAAATCCCTGGTTTTGCCTGCCATACCTTTTCAACCATACCAAACCAAATTCTTCGAAGGAAACCTTCAAAATATTTAATTGGAGGGTGACCCCCAATAACCTTGCAAACAACTACATTCTTCCATTTTTTCAAGCTGTTTTCAACCTCTTTCAAAGGAAAAGTAGGCAAAATCATACCATCTACAATTTCTGGTTTATAGTACTTTACCTCAGCCTGCTTGCTTGTGAATAGTTTCGACCAACTTGGCTTTGCTTGTGCTTCTAGCTCTTCACCTCTCTTCAGGATACGAACTTGCTCCACAACTTTGTTCTTTGTTGTGGCAGCTTCATCCCCGTCGGTTTGATTAATCACAGCCGGCACAACACTTTCCAATCTCTTCTCCATCTGAGGCTGCACTAATTTTTCCTCCAAATCCATGCTGCTCTCTTGCTTCTCTCGGCCTTCCAGCTGGTTTGAAATTGGTATCCCAGTTCGGAGCATCATCGGTGGCCTACGACCAGCCACCATGGAAGCCTCCTTGCTGCCCCCATTGACATTTCTATCAATTGCTGGCCATGTAGTCCTGTTCCCGGACTGAAACGGATTCACCACACCATTTTCCTTTTCCTGTCCAACTAAGGTTTTCCCTCCTAAAACCTGTTCCTCCCCTGTTAAGGATTCTTCCCTAACTTTTCCTTTCAGTTTCTGCTCAATCATCTTAAAACCTTCATAAGATTTTTCCATATTTTCAAATAGCTCTTCAACAGATGCATTCTGAATCCATTGAGCCATTGCTTCACTATGTGAATTGGGTGCTACCTTCAACGGAAGTCTCTCGGATTCACCGCTGCGCTTAGGGTTTAGCCGTCCACGCTCACGTTCAGAATCACCGCCGCACTTTTCATATTTACCATCACCACCGCGCTCATGCTCAAACTGCCCGCGATCCATCCCGTCGTTTTCCATACGCTCAAGATCCTCCAACAACCTTGGCTGTTTCGGCAAAACCTCACCATCATCGCCAAACAAACTCCGTCCATCTCTTCCCAAGACCATCTTCTTCACATCCTTAGGCTTATTTCCCGCGTTTCGTTTACCACTACTATTCTTGCCCATGGCGGCAGAATCGAACGAATTCGATTCACCAGAAAATAGTGGAAAAAGAAAAACGGAAATCACACATATAAGGATTTAGAATCCCAGCATAGAACTGGATTCCGGATCAGAAGGGGGTCCGGTTCGGGGGAACGGCAGGGTTCAAAGTCTCCGCCTGTGTTAATCAAATCTGTGCGCCCAGGAAGAGATGAAATTGCCGCCCAGAAACTTTGCAAATTAATGCCAATCTGTGCGTCCTTGGATCCCAATATGTATAAATATTTATACATATTTACACTCATTTAACAATACCATTACCGAATTTTATATCATATTTATTCAAGACAACATCATTCCTTAATAAAATTAATAAAACACGCTGCATCTCGCCATAGGATGAGTGCGATACTTCGTTCTATTGTACAATCATATATTGAGCACTTCATACAAATACACCTTAACAATATTCTACTTCTTAACAATATTCTGAAATATTGTTGTACAAATACACCGCGCAACGCGCTGCGAGCTCCTGCTAGTATTAAAAAATAGATATTGAAAACTATTTTTTATTTTGAAAATATTTCACAAAACTCTCTTATGACATATATAGTTTTAGTGGATTGACCAAAACTGAATGAACCTTACTAATCCGAATTGAACTGAATTAAAAGAAGTGTGATAAAATAGGTAGGTAAAATTAAATTAATTTTATCGAATTTTTTTTTTTTTTTGATGTAATATGTTCTTCTATTAAATTGCTCAAAAAGTTCATACAACTGATTTGACCATCACTCTAAGCCAAACATTCAACAGATATAAATAACTAACTAAAAGAGGAAAACAACTATTCTACAGCCATATGAAATACAAGTGGCAATGATCATAACTAGTTCATCAAGATATAGCTAGGATTTTAGAATAACTATCATGAAGCGCTTCCATTCCGCCTGTCATTGCATAACTTGCTAAATCTGCATCCACCTTTGGAGGTTTGGTGTCTTCAACGTTCCATTTCTGTCTCCAGCTCGTATATGATTAAGGGAAAACAAATTCAGTATATTATTAAAGTATTTTAATAAAAAAAGGTTAAATAAACCACACAAGGTGCGAACTACAATTGCTAGTATTAGTTAGTCAAATTTAGTTAAATTATGTTGAAATCATTTCATTTTTTCAAGTTTAATTTAATTTATCTTTGTACGGAACATTCATACTTGGACAAATTCAATTTAGTTCAAGATTGTTCAGTTTAATGCAATACCACTCAAAAGTTTTGGCATTATACACTAAAATTAATATATTGTGTTATTAAATGACAATAATTTATAAGTTTTGGTATTTAACAAAACAAAAAAAAAACGAGCAGAGGTAAGCGTTGAGTTGGGTGCTGAGCATGATGCCTCACAAAAAGTTGGCCAATAATTTATGGCACCAGACATTCAGTTTGGAAACCCTTCGAGGTAATAAACACAAATATGCAATTCTTTTCATCCGGGATTGTTGATGCAAAAGCTTTAAGCAAAGACGAACTTAGTGCCACTGGCCTCCAACTGGAATGTTTGCTGCTTCATCAGGAAAAGTTTCACGCTTTTCCTTCATAATGTATGTCTCAAGAATCTTGACTGCATTTCCATGGATATCATCATCATGCCAGAGATTTTTAATCTTTTCCAGCTCTTCAGCAGTACAACTCATTTGAGCACGCTCATTCACATCTTCTGAATTCCCAGAGTTCTTCTCAAAGTACGCATTCTGAAGCCTAGTAACGAGGGGACGGACGATTCCAGACTTCATAACAGCCTGCAGAAAAGATAATATTCAACAACATTTAATGTGCAACAATCATTTAAACATCTTTTGAATAATACTCAAGGGCATGAATAGAAAAAGACCTCCATCTGATCCACCTCCTTGGCTATAATAATAATGATAGAGGTATTGTGGCAGGCTGCCTTTATAATTTTCTTCTCGTGGCTACCATTCAATAGGCCGCAAAGAAAGCTTAGTACATCATTATTAAGGATGCGCTGCAGATATATACAACCACCACCAGAACAATGATTAATTCCAGAACTAAACCAATTCATACACAAAAGCAATGTGTATTTAATTCAAAATCTTGGTAACAAACAACAAAATCCTCACTAAGTTGTCACAAATGATGCTTCGCTACTATTGCAACATGCAAGAAACTATAGTCATTATTGCATATCGGAAGCATAAAATTATAGGCTGACACAACATAGAGTTGAGCTTCATAATATATATAAATGAACAGTAACCAGGCCTTGAAAATGCAAGGATAGAAACATTCAATGCATCCATCAAATAAACCTACCCAACCCAACCCAACCAAATTCCACAAACATTAAGTCCAGACTTCCCCCCTAATAGAAGGTGATCCCCATTCAAAATTGTTACCTTGGTCTGAGTGTCATCTCCATAGTAGATAATGTTAATAAGAACTTGCAGGGCATGAGCCAAGACATGTGGCATTGGATGTCTGAAATATAAAACAAACCATAGCCATTAAAAATATCCATTCCTAAAAAAACAATGTATGTACAGGGACCCGATATAGAATCACAACTTACTGCAACAATTTAACCAATCCAGGGAAGACTTCATGATCTATTACAGCTTGGATTGTGTCACATGTGCCACCAGAGAGATTAGCAAGTGCCCACCAAGCATAGGTCAGGACTTTTTTGTCAGATGATGAATTCACAAGTTTGCTAAGAACTGGAAGAGCATGACTTATCTGAAACCGCCAAATTTTGATACTATTAATTAGTCAGTGTTAAGACATAACAAAAGGATAACAGCCGCAGTTTTGTTTTTTTTTTAAAAAAAAAAGGCTACAAGACATACGCTTCAAATGATTCAAAGCTCAAGGAACCGACCTGATCAAATGAAGGGTGAGGCTTTAAGAAGATACAAGATAATGCCCAGGTCGCAAATTGCAAGATTGACAAATTATCATTTTTGAATTGAGACAACAAGGGAATCATTCCTCCATGGTCGAGGACCATATCGCGGCACGATGGAGAATCGACAGCTACATTACCCAAAGCCAAAACTGCCTGTTGGCGAACATCATCCCTGGCTGAACTAAGAAGTTTCACAAAAATGGGGACAGCCCCCATCACAACCTTAGTGTGCTCAGATTTCCCACAAGCAATATTCATGAGTGCCGAAGCAGCGTTAAACTGAAGTTCAGGATAATCATCCAACTTCAGAAACTCAACAAATCGGGGAACGACACCTGCTTTGATCACTTGGTCTCTCATCACTTGCTTAAACGGAGAAGGAATCGACTGATTTGAATTTGAAAGCAGCTTTTGAAATTCAGTCATCCCCTTGAGCTGAGTCGAGACATCATCTGACCGAACATCGGCAGCCATAGTGGGTAAACTCTCCAACTACAAAATACCCACATACAAAAGCTTCAAATCAGAACTGAATTTAAATCGAGAACAAGGAACAAATTTTAAAACCCTAGAAAACAAGCATCGAATTAGAGTACCATCTTAATGACGGAAGGGTTGGGGGAGTCGATGCCCATCTTAATGATTTCCTTCCTGGTTTGTGTCATGCAGTTCGTTTCCTTGTTTTGGGGGATCCGAATGCGACTACGCCACTCCCACCTATCCGCGAGACGGTTCAAGCGATCCCTGCGGCGGCTCTCCTCCTCCCTGCTGCGGCTTTTCTCGCGAATCAAGCGATCCCAGCGGCGGCTCTCCTCCTCCCTGCGGCGGCTTTTCTCGCGAATCAAGCGATTCTCCTCCTCCCTGCGACGGCTTTCCTCGCGAAGGTTTTCCTCGCGACGGCTCAAGCGATTCTCCTCCCTGAGGCGGTTCAAGCGATTCTCCTCCTCCTCCCTGCAGCGGCTCTCCTCCTCCCTGCGGCGGCTTTTCTCGCGAATCAAGCGATTCTCCTCCCTGCGGCGGCTTTCCTCGCTACGGCTCAAGCGATTCTCCTCCTCCCTGCGGCGGCTTTCCTCGCTACGGCTCAAGCGATTCTCCTCCTCCTCCCTGCGGCGGAGGGAGCGCCGGCTCAACATGGTGGCGGAGGACATGGTTGTTGTGGAATTAATCCAAATCGGTGGAAACAAGAAAAAGTGCTAGCAAAGGTCACCAAAATTTATTATCCCAAACAAAACCGAATTGCTATTTGTAGGGCTCCGATCCTCTATTCCACTCTTGTGTACCACTTCCTGTTCCACCAATATAATTGTGACATGTGTAATTTTTCAGCATTAACTCTAACCAAACCATCTAACTCTAGTTAAGATATAATTTATATATTAATTAACAAAAAAATAGTACTCATTCTTCACCAATCTTCTCTAACGGCACTACCATTTGTCTTCTCCGGCACCACCAAGCCCATGTTATGTGAATTTACATTTGTACTGTTTCAGAACTTTCAGTTTTCTCTTACTGATTAATTAATAGAGAAATTCTCAAATTTAATTGTAACATCCTTCTCGGAGGCAATTTTCCGTCAATGTACTAGTTCAGAATCGATGGGCAGCGAGCCAAGAATCAGAGAAGATGAAGATTGTTGATACATTATTGAAGTATCTATTTCCGAAACTTACTGAAAATTAAAAAAACACAAACTAAATCAAACAAACTCAAAACTGCTATGGTTCCGATAATAGTGAGCACTGAGCAGAATTGTGAATTTTTTATTGGAATTTTTGAATTGTGAAATTTTTTTATTGGAATTTTTGAAGCCAGAACCGTCACCTCAATGAAGTGCCTCCTCAACGACGTGAAATCTGAGACGGGTTCGTGGTCACCTGAAACAGCGCCGGATTGCTCCCCGGAGAGCTGTCTGGCTCTGCTGCCTTAATCATAATATGATGGAGCTCCATGACGAAGATGACCGCAAAGTAATTAATTAGCGACGATGACCGCGAATTGATTAACTAAAGCGGTGAACTGAGTCTCTTCCCCCAGAATCTATTGGGATAAGGATGAGACAAGAGAAGTGATTGATTAATTTTTAAATTGGAAATTTTGATGTTAAAAGGTAAAAAAAATATTATTTTAATCATTACACTAATTGAAATTACTAACCAAGGTTAGATTAGAGTTATGTTAAATGGACACATGTCAAAATTATATTGGTGGTATAGAGAGTGGTACACAAAAGTGGAATAAAGGATCCGGAGCCTGTTTGTAGTGCGAAGTTTTGCCCAAAAATGTTGTTAAATGATAATAATGCCCCTGCAAGTAGCCCAGTAGTTATGATTGTTTATACCGAATGAAAGTTAAAATATTGGCTCTGTTTGGTAGTGGCCGGTAGCTGTTGGTTGTTGGCTGTTTTCATTAGCTGGTTTGACCAGCTGTTTAGATTGGTTGTTTATGCTAACTGGTTGACCACTAACTGTTTACAAAAGTGTTTGGTAAAGTTAGCTGTTAGTTATTTTATGCAAAATGACATATAAGGACATGATTACATTTTAAATGCATATTTCATTATTGTTATTATGAATTAAAGTTAATACAATTATTTAAATTATCTAATCATAAATAAAAATATTCACTAATAATTTAAAAATGTTGCATTGTATAAATAATTTATTTTCAATCACCAAGTAATAAATTATAAAAAGTTCAAAAAATTATTTAAAATAAAAAATCATTTTCATCAATACAATTTTCCAATAGAACTATCATACCATAAAAGATATAAGAATAAAGTTAAATTCAATTAACTCTTTAAGCATTAAGTAAGTGATACTCCCTCCGTCCCAGCCAAAGGGTCTGGGACAGAAAGGGCTCAATTTTTAAGACAAAGGTGACGTGTTGTTTTGAATGGCTGGAAACTGCTGGATCAGAAGGGTAGAATGGGAATAATCTGAATTAACCGGCTCTCCCTAATCCTCAACCCATCTGCTAATTCAACACTGCTTCTCCACCAGAACACCACCACACCACCTTTGCCAGATGCCTCCTCAGCCAAGACGGTAAAAATCGACCCAGATCAAACTCAACAAACAAATTCAATAAAGCACTCGGTGGAGTATTCATAGATGCCGGTGGAGTATTCAAAAACCGAGATCTGGGTCAATAAACCAATTCAAAAACCGATTCAAATGAAACTCAACAAACCGACCCAGATTCAGATCAAATTCAAAACCGATTCAGATTCAAAAACCGATTCAGATCAAATTCAAAAACCGATTCAGATCAAACTCAACACTCGGTGGAGTATTCATAGATCTCGGTGCCGACGCTTTCGGGATGGTGTACCGGAATACAGATTTAAGATCTCCGGCGGCAGGGTGAGCTGTTTATGGACACTAAGAAATCGAGAAATTTAAAGCATTAGATGACGGTGGTCGGTGAGGATGATGGAGAAGAATTGGAGAATTGGTGGTGGAGATGGAGGCATGAGATGATGGTGGTCGGTGGGATGATGGAAAAGGTGAAGGCGGAGAGCAGAGATCGCAGGCGGAGAGCTGGAGAATAAATGGGTCTAATGAGGCGGAGAGCAGGGATGATTGGGGTTTAATAAGAATTGGGGATTAATGTTGGGCTAATAATTTAATTAAGGCCCAAATTAGTTGATTAACATTTTAACAAACAATGGTATGAGGTGTAATTATAAAAACTAATTAAGGGTAAAAATGATATTTCAAGTGTGTTTTATTTGCCAAATAAGGAAATATTAGAAGTAAGACACTTTGGTTGGGACGGACTAAAATAGAAAGTAAGACGCTTTGGTTGGGACGGAGGGAGTATATGGTAATTTTCAATATTATTTTTATTCGAATGTAATTTATATTGGATTTAAATATTTAGCATAATATTCATATATTATATAATTAAATAATTTTGTAACAAAATCTAATTTATGAATTACATAATCTCAATAACTAATATTATATTATCAAGTTTATACGTAATTTTAAATAATTAAATTACATTCGACTAAGAAAAATTGAGGTTTAATTAACGTGGATAAACAAAAAAAAAAAAAAATATATATATATATATATATATATATATTAAGCATTTAAAAATACGTGAATATAGTTAATATAAGTACTTTCGATATCACAACAAAATTACAAATATAATACGTATAAATCTAACACATATCATCAATAATAGTTGGAATCTATTTTTTGAAAATAATGGTTGATATATATATATATATATATATATATATATATGTATATATATATATATATATATATATATTTGATTCTTTGCACAAAGTTGATGTATATAATTAATATTCATACATACCTGATTTATTTTGGGTGTTACATGCAGTTTAAAATTGATTTATTATGGGTATACGATTGATATTCACATATATGCACATATACGTATGGAATGGTAAGGTGATAAATAAATTGATATTTGTTTAGTGTTAATAGAGTTCGAGTATTTAAATAAATGAAAATAAAAGGTTAAAAAAGTAAATGAAATGGTAAAAAGCCACACGCTAACTAAAAACGCTGGGTTGAGTAGCGTGTCAGATTTGGCGGAAAGCTACGCGTAAAAAGCCACTAACCAAACATTTTTTTTTCGTGTTTGTTGGCGGTTTGACCAAATAAAAAAGGCAATGGTAAAAGCCAGTAAAAAAGCTGGTTAATAACCCAGTACCAAACGGGGCCATTATGTAAAATATACAGAATGAAAGATATTGTTGTGTGGTTTATAACGATATAAGTTTCATAATTTTATGAACTATGTGCGAAAAGTTATGATTGTTTAAGTGAGCACTGGTCAGTAATAAACTCTCCAGTTCTAGTTCATATTAAAGGGATGGTTACGATCAATCGTAAATGAAATTCAGATTATGAACTACTAGCGTGCCCTCTTCGCGCGATGCGCGAAATACTTGATGAATATTAAATTAATATTGACACAAATTAATACTGAGATAATATTCTGAATGAGAAGGATTGTGTCACGAGCAATCATATCCTAACCAAGCGGCTTACTGAGCATACTCTTTCAGAGAGGGAGCTTGATCCAACTCGGAACCAAATGAAGTGTGATTTTTAAATTTTAAATATAGGATTTACTTTTTTTTCTCTTTAATTTACTAAGCATTTTGCACAGTTTAAGAAATTGAAGTGCAATGAACGTATGTTGATTTTAGGCATTTAAGACCAGTGGAACAGTACAAGGTCTTATTTTTTTTATATTAAATTAGCGATTTCAAAAATATATATTAAATTAGCACACAACAATGAGAAACATCACAACATGCGTGAGTGTTAAGTAAGACAACTGCTTGTGAAATTATCTTCAATTTCATAAACAGAATGCTTAAATGACAATACTGAAAACTTTCACACAAAAAAAAACAATTATTGAAAGCAATTAAAAGTATCATCACCAATTGAGTTTTACAAAAAAAAATGTTAATGTAAAGCTGTTGAGATTTACAATTTCACTCCCGGTTTCTGAAGATATGAAGTGCTACAGTAGTATACATTGAGGTTTTCTAAGAATAGAAAATATGGATAATTTCCTTTTTCCTTTTCAAACTAAGGCCCTATTTGGCAGAACTTATTTGTAAATTAGTTTAGTTCAGTTCAACTCAATTCATTTCAGTTCAGTGCAGATATAATTTGATGAAATTCAGGTTAATTCAATCATGCTAATTCATTTTTTTAATACATTAATTTTTACTTCAGTTCAGTTCAATCCAGTTCAGTTCAGCAACAAATAAGCTCTAGCAAACCGGGCCAAAATGTTTAGTAGAGTATCAAGCAAATGAAGAAGGCAGATTGTGCAAAGAGAGACCTAGCATCATGATGTGATCATCGCAGCAACCCAACAAATATTGCAGTGACACGAAGTTAAGTAACTTATCTATTAATTTTATACATAGCTATGATCAATCCAAATTCCTTATAGAAAAACATAGGCTTGAAATGCCGAAAAGTCTATGTTCTTAAGCTACATAACCAAGTCAAATTTCATTTTTTCCAAATTTTAGTAAACCAAGCCAACGATATTTTATATATTAAAGTATTCCAAATTTTACAATGCATGTAAAAGCCTTCCTATATGCACAAATGGTACACTATGTTGCTCCAACCACTTTTTCTCCATTTCAACAGCCAAAAAAACTTCCTCAAAAAACTTGTCTTCAAGATATTTTATGAGGTCATCAAACAAGTTATCCTCAACCTCAAGCACTAAACACTCAGTTTCCCACTGAAGATTCATCCAAGTGTCATTGTGGATATCCACATAGATCATGCTCTTGAGTGACAGCCTCTGCTCTGGCCTCAGCTTATAACTCCTCCAGTTTTCTTTGGTATACAAAGCGTTTTCCAAGACACTAGTGTAACTCTTTTCTCCCCTTCCTTTCTGCCCCATAGAAAATTTCTGCATTTTGTCTCAATGGCTTTGTGCACACTCTCAGATATTTGAAAAACATTCGCCAAGTGACTAGCTTTACTCAACAGAATTGTGTTTATAAGATGCACTTTACCTGCATATGCCATATTCCTGGAACCCCAAGTGCCTATTTGTCATGCAATCTTCTTCACCATTTTCTCACAATCTTCAACTCTCCACTTCCCTGTCGAGACTGGAAGTCCCGGGTAATTCATTGGGAAACTTCCTTGAACTATATTCAGAGTATCAGCCAACATCTTTGATTCAGTTTCTGTCATTGTCGAGAACAAAGCTTCAGATTTTTCTTCATTTATCCTCAAGCCAGTAACCTTCCTGAACTCCTCCAAAACAGTTTTAACCCCTTCCATTGAGTTTTTGCTCGCCCTACAGAAAATTAACAGATCATCTGCAAACATCAAACTGTGTATTTCCCCCTTCAAACTCCTCTGATGGAACTCTATAACATTCGTTTTTATGGCCAGGCTAAGCTGTCTCGACAGATATTCCATCCCGATTACAAACAATAAAGGTGATATTGGATCCCCCTGTTTAACACCACTCCTCCCTTTAAAACAATCCGTGTACGCACCATTCAAAGAGAAACAATAAGTGGTATCCTCAACGCATCGTCTTATCCACTCAATAAACAATCCTGGAAACTTTAGGACTGCTAGCCATTTGAATAAAAACTCCCAGCTTATATTGTCGAAAGCCTTCTAAATATCAATTTTAATCATGCAGCTCGGAATATTGCTGCTTGCTTGTGAACAATTTCGACCAACTTGGCTTTGCTTGTGCTTCTAGCTCTTCACCTCTCTTCAGGATACGAACTTGCTCCACAACTTTGTTCTTTGCTGTTGCAACTTCATCCTCGTCGGTTTGATTAATCACAGCCGGCACAACAACACTTTCCAATCTCCTCCATCTGAGGTTGCACTAATTTTTCCTCCAAAATCATGCTGCTCTCTTGCTTCTCTCGGCCTTCCAGCTGGCTCGAAATTGGTATCCCAGTTCGGAGCATCATCATGGAAGCCACCATGGAAGCCTCCTTGCTGCCCCCATTGACATTTAAACTATCAATTGCTGGCCATGTAGTCTCGTTCCCGGATTGAAATGGATTCACCACACCATTTTCCTTTTCCTGTCCAGCTAAGGTTTTCCCTCCTAAAACCCGTTCCTCCCCGGTTAAGGATTCTTCCCTAGCTTTTTCTTTCAGTTTCCGCTCAATCATCTTAAAACCATCATAAGATTTTTCCATATTTTCAAAGAGCTCTTCAACAGATGCATTCTGAATCCATTGAGCCATTGCTTCACTGTGTGAATTGGGTGCTACCTTCAACGGAAGTCTCTCTGATTCACCGCCGCGCTTAGGGTTTAGTCGTCCACTCTCACGTTCAGA
Organism: Cruciata laevipes; assembly: GCA_963678965.1. Taxonomy (NCBI): domain Eukaryota; kingdom Viridiplantae; phylum Streptophyta; class Magnoliopsida; order Gentianales; family Rubiaceae; genus Cruciata; species Cruciata laevipes. The sequence continues at coordinate 13,563,804 of OY787639.1, forward strand.
ATCACCACCGCACTTTTCAGATCTGCCATCACCTCTGCGCTAATGCTCAAACTGCCCGCTATCCATCCCGTCTTTTTCCATACGTTCCAACGACCTTGGCTGTGTCAGCAAAACCTCACCATCATCGCCAAACAAACTCCGTCCATCACTTCCCAAGACCATCTTTGTCACATCCTTAAGCTTATTTCCCGCGTTTCGTTTACCACTACTGTGATGATATTAACATGCTCTTTATTGTGAGTTTATAGTTTGAAGAATGATGGTAAATTACTTCAAGCAGAAGACGTGAATTCATTTTCAGAGGCTGAACTTTGTGAAGATTGCATAAAGCGTGGGATAGTAGTACATAATTCAGTTGAAGAAATGCGTCAATAGGTAATTTCCAGGTTTTGTGGAAGTATGATGACTGATGCGGTGTAAATCCGCACTAGTAAAACTGGGCCTGGGATAGCCGACATATCCGAGGGCTTGTTCGCATTGAATGTCGATGAAGGATGAATTCTGGGCTGCTACCGTTCTTGAGCGTCCGACCCCCCTTTTTTTTTTTTTGTTATGTAATATTTTCTTCTATTAAATTGCTCAAAAAAGTTCATACAACTGATTTGGCCATCACTCTAAGCCAAACATTCAACAGATATAAATAACTAACCAAAAGGAGAAAAAACAACTATTCTACAGCCATATGAAATGCAAGTGGTTATGATCATAACTAGTTCATCAAGATATTGCGAGGATTTTAGAATAACTATCATGAATGCGCTTCCATTCCATCTATCCTTGCATATCTTGCATAATCCGCATCCACCTTTGGAGCTTTGGTGTCTTCAACGTTCCATTTCTGTCTCCGGCTCGTATATGATTAAGGGAAAATCCACCATAGCATATCTGTGAATTGACATGCACAACACAAGTCTGCCCTGGTTCATTTCCCATAGAAATCAAATAAGCCATATGTAGTCTGGTCTGAGTATGCTTATAATCTTCTTCGATCCAGCCCGTCAAGTCTTTAGGAAGTGACATGGGCCAAGGTTGGGTAACTGGTTTCACCCAGCAGCCCAACACCTCTGAAATACCAAAGGTAATCAGTGCGGTACCTACGACATATGTACAAGTTTCATACTAGGGCCATAATCCCTCATCCAGTCCGTCAAATATTATAGATAGTGTCTTGGGCCAAGGCTAGGTAACTAGTTTTTATACCAGCAGCCCAACACCTCTGAAATACCAAAAGGTAATCAGTGCGGTACTTACGACATATGTACAAGTTTCATACTTGGGGTAAAACCCCTCAACCATTCCATCAAATCAGATAGTGTCATGGGCCAAGGCTGGGTAACTGGTTTTTATACCAGCAGCACAACACCTCTGAAATACCAAAAGGTAATCAGTGCGGTACCTACGACATATGTACATGTTTCATGCTAGGGATATATCCCCACAACCAATCCGTCAAGTCTTTAGATAGTGTCACGGGCCAAGGCTGGGTAACTGGTTTTTACACCAGCAGCCCAACACCTCTGAAATACCAAAGGTAATCAGTGCGGTACCTTCGACATATGTACCTAGTTTCATACTAAGATCCATTCACACCATCCTCAACATCAATCAGAGGGGTCATAGCCTGTTTCAATCATCACCTTTAGAGCATCCACCTGCCTAAATTTCCCCTCAAAGATTCTGTTATTCCTCTCTCTCCATACATTATAGAAGATGCTGATAAGTCGGTGGAATCTTATTCTCTTTCTCCATCCTACCATTCTTCTCATCCTCCTCAAGCACTCTCTGAAGTTTCCACCAGTCTCCACCCTGTAATGTTTTTGGAGCTCCACTGTAAACTGGCATGTACAAAATATGTGCTGCATCGTTTCTCCATTCTGCCCACACAGAGTACAAACATCTGCCACATGAGGTATTATCCCTTTCGACTGAAGTCTCGCTATGGTCGATAATCTCCCTTTTAACAACATCCATAGAAAGAATGAGTGTTTAGGCTGTAGTCCTGACTTCCACAATATATTCGTTGACCAATGGTTTTCTTGGCCTGCCCCTTTGAGGTATCCATATGCCTTGCTCGTGCTGAAATTTCCCTTCATGTCAACACATTCCATTAGGTATGGACGAATTTCATCTTTCAGTGAGACCAACTTGCCCCAACTCCAACTATATGTGTGCCCTTCTAGGCTGTAGTCAAGAAACTCTTCATCCTTCAAGTAGTATGCCTGCATCCATTTCAGCCACAATATATCCTTCTTTTGACATACATCCCAAACCAGCTTACACAGAGAAGCTCTATTCCAGAATGAAGGATCCCTTAGGCCAACTCCTCCACTTTTCTTTGGCATACAAAGTGTTTTCCAAGACACTGGTGTAACTCTTTTCTCTCCTTCCTTTCTGCCCCATAGAAAATTTCTGCATTTTGTCTCAATGGCTTTGTGCACACTCTCAGGTATTTGAAAAACATTCGCCCAGTGACTATCTTTGCTCAACAAAATTGTGTTTATAAGCGTCCGACCCCCTTGTTCCTTCCCCAGCTAGCTATGAGCCTGTTCTTCGATGCCTGCAAAACAAGCCCCCCGGCGCTACCCCGGGGGTGGTAGCGCCGGTGTAATGATGAGATTTCGTGTGCTGGAATGTAAAATATGTATTCACAGAATTAGAGAACTTACCTGTAAATGGGTGATGTTGGCCTCTATTTATAGGCGTCCTGTAATGCTTTCCCTGCCACATTTCCCTGCTGACTCATCATTCCTTTTCCTTCTCCCCAAGTAATGCTCACGTGAACCTGTACAACAAGTATCTTCTTGTGGATCTCCTCACGTGTCTGCGCAGCTTCCTGGTAGTTTCCTTACCTAGCTGAGTCACCGTCCTTGCCGATAAAGGGTGACGTATCTGGTATCACCACAAACCCTCCAAGTCGAGTGTTGGTTCCGAAGGAAGTGCACTTGACTTGACGATGTCCGATCCTCTTTCTTCCCTGTTAGCCGAGCTTTTCTTTACCCGAACTCTTCTTTATCCGAGCTCTTCTTTATCCGAGCTCCTCTGGGCCGAAGCTTTGCGAGTTTTGTTTTTTCGTTATCCCCTACACGCGTGCACTCCCTTACTTCTTGTGTGGCCCCCACTGTAATGATAGCCTGGCGCTTCCCAAGATTTTCGAGACGCCCGCGCGTTTGCTCTTCTCTATGCCCTTTTCCTCCATCATTACTTTTCCTGTCCCCAAGGTCATTCATTTCGTCTTCCTCTTTTCCTCTATAAATAGCTTCCTCTCCTTTTCTGAATTTATTCATGGCGCTCACCACTTCATTTCCCTGGGTGAGTTTCCCTTTCGTTTTTCTGATTTTGTTCCTCTCCTATATCCCTTTCTCGATAATTTTGTTCTAATCTGGTTTCCTTCTTTCTTGTGACAGCTCGACGGTTCACACAGCACTTCTGCGCTACCCCTTGGTTCCGGGATCCTGGCTTCCTGTTATGATTCTTGGGTGGTTCCTGCGGCTTCCCTAAACCTGGAATCCGATGCTGGGGGTACAAGACCTCCTTTATCCTTTCTCCTCGTTCCTTTACCTCGTGCTCCTTGGTTCTTGTGGTTGGAAGCAGAACTCTTGAATCCTGAGTATCCAGTTATACTTCTCTGTTTGCCAGCTCGCCCTTTATCAACCATTCCTGTGGTATGTTTCTCTTCCTTCTTTCTCTCTTGTCCTTGTTCGGCTTATTCGTGCTAACTTGTTGTTTTCTCTCCAGCACCTCTCCCTGCTTGAGGGTTCAGTTGATCTTCCCTCTCTCAGGCATGATGTCTCTTGGTTAAACTGGGTCCGAATCTTGTCAAGCGATGCCGCTCTTCTTGAGCTAGCACCATCGGTGTTTGACTTGATTGCCCCAGATCTGTTCCTACCCAGTCCGTTGGTTCCTGCCTGTCTTAAGCCCGAAGGGATTCGTATGCTTCGGATGTTTCGTCAGTTTATACTTCTAAAATCCTTGGATCTGGCCCTGGCAGCTCTATCAAATAGGCGCGAAATCACTCATCAAGCTCTGGCATGTACACGTTCCCCTTCACTTTCATGTACATTTCATGGTACATGTGCTTGTCGACCTTCTGGGGTGCGGTCATTGCCCTTAACCTTCATGTACATTTCATGGTACATGTGTTCGTCGCCCTCCCAAGGCGTAGACATTTCCCTTGACCTTCATGTACATCTCTTGGTACATGTGCTTGTCAATCTTTTCCTCGGCTGGTGACTCCCTCGGAAAGCTAGTCCCCAGTTATGGTCCGAAGACTTACCCTTCTAGTTTTTCCTTATTCTAAGATGTTCTAGTTTTGTGTAATTTTATTCGTAGTAGTTGTTCACCTCCTTATTTTCCTCCTACTCTTTTTCCTTTGTAACTTCCCTATAGTTACTTTCCTTCGGATTTACTCCCCTTTGTAATAAATCCGATGCTATCCTTCTCTCAGTATTTTCGTTTATGACAATGTACTATTATTACTCTGTATTATTATCGTTATTATTTTCTTATTTATGTCTTTTTTTTGTCGTATGCTGATATTAATATATCCTACCCTCCTCCCTCCCTCGGATAGTCTAGATTCTAAAGATATTCTGGATTTGTATTCCGAGGTTATCTAAGCTAACGTCCTTCTTTTAATTTCGGAGAAGAATAAGTCTTAATTAATAAAGCATCTACCAATATGAGCATTGAGGATAGCAGTCTTACCTTTAACCGACCCTTTTGCTAAGAAACCCTTCCCGAGCTCCTCTATTGTTGGTGCTGCCAGATATCCTTATTGGCCTGCTCCTTTCCTGTCAAAATTAAGAGCCTCGGATATCCCTTTAACCGACCCTTTTGCTAAAAAATCCTTCCCGAGCTCCTGCCAAATATCCTTGCTGGCCTGTTCCTTTCCTGTCAAAATTAAGAGCCTCGGATATCCTTTTCCGAAGACAGTTAATAAAAAACCTTATATAAACCTCGGATGTTATTCCTGATAATCCTTTTAATTGAAAACATGTTTTAATTAAATGTTATAGGATTGGTGTGTGCTTGGGGACGTCTCCCTTCAGCACTATTTGTTTGAATTTGTATGTTTCTTAATACCCTTTTTTTCAAAAAATCCTTTCTTTCAGAAATATTTCTTTCCCTTTCAAAATATACTTCTGCATACTCGGACTACCCTTGCCGAAGTATGTCTCCTCTTTTTTTTGCGGGGCACCATCGTGGGAGCGACCCCGAGTTCCCGACTTTCTCTACTACAATGCACTATCCAGTACATGTATGCCCTTGGTGTATCCACACCATCTTGTAAGGTACTATCCAGTACACAAACATTCCCTTTGGCGTATCCACGCACTAGGACTCTAGCGTATCCACGCCGAGCCTCTCCTTTTTGAATCGTGTTACCTTATTTTCCTATCCGTAGAATCTCCTTAGGTTGGCTACGTTTCACCTTCTTGGAACGGCTTCCCCACTTTTTTACTCTAAGACGTAACTTCCTCCTGGGTGAGCTTCTATCACCTTGTAAGGCCCCTCCCAATTGGGTGCCAATTTACCTTGCTTTTCCTTATGGCTATGGTCATTCCTCCTCATCACCCATTCGCCAACCTTGTAGCTCTCCTTTCTGACCCTCCTATTGTAATACCTTTTAACCATCTCTTTTACCTTGGCTTCGTGCAAAGATGCCTTTTCTCTTTTTTCTTCTATAAGGTTGAGATTCATCCGACGTTCCTCTTCCGCCTCTTCCTCGTCCAAGTTATTAACCCTAATACTTTGAATTCCCATTTCGGCGGGGATGACTGCCTCTGACCCGTGCACCATGCTGTAGGGGGTTTCTCCTATCGCCGAGCTTTCTATAGTTCTGTGTGCCCATAGAACACTCGGTACTTCCCATATCCAGTTTCCTCTGGCTCCTTCTAACCTTGCCTTTATACCATTGACTATGGTCCTGTTTGTTACCTCCACCTGTCCATTAGCCTGAGGGTGGTATACCGAAGTAAGATTCTGCTTAATCCCATACTTCACGCACCATGATTTAAATGGATCATTCTCGAATTGAGCTCCGTTGTCTGTAACAATGACTCTAGGTATCCCATATCTGCAAATAATGTTCTTCCAACAAAACTTTGCGCAAGTGAACCCTCGGATGTTGGTCAACATCTCGGCCTCCACCATTTGGTGTAGTAGTCTATGGCCACTATAAGATATTTGAATCCTCCTGGTGCTGTTGGGAAAGGACCTACTAAGTTTATCCCCCATCTTTGGAAGGGCTACGCGCTGGTCATGCTGACTAACTCTTCTCTAGGAATGTGGACCAAAGGAGCAAAGCACTGACATTGCACACATTTCTGTACGTATTCTTCTGTATCCTTGTAGAGGGTCGGCCAATAATATCCGAGCCTAAGAATTTTCTTGGCCACTGCTCGGCACCCTTGGTGACTGCCGTTCGGACCCTCGTGTACTTCTCTTATTAGGGATTCTTCTTCCTTTCTTTCCATGCATTTCAATAGTGGTTGCAAGTATCCCCTTTTGTATAGTGACCCTTCATGCAACGTATACCTCGGAGCCTTTACTCTGATCTTTCGTGCCAAATTCTTGTCCTCGGGCAAAACATCGGCATTTATCCCCACAACCAATCCATTTATTCTCTCTTTCTCTTTTCTCTCGGTCCCTGCTAGTAATCCTAATTTTCTTCCAGCCTATTACCTCCTCTTTCTTTCTATGCTAACCCTCTTTCCTTTCTATGTTATTGCTCTCCTGGCTACCCCTCACTCTCATTTTCCTCGTCCAAGCTGTGTCCTGCTGGATCTGTTGTTTTTTCTCTTTGAATGCCCTTTTATCCAATGCTGTTGCCTGTCCGATGTGATCCTCTGATTCCTCTCCTAGCATTACCAACTTGCTGCGTTGCTGCCTTCCGATGTTGTTTTGCCTCTCTAGCAATTACTCCTCTATTGCTCCTCCCTCCTACTTACACCTTTGTAAGCCTCTTAACCTTGCCTTGTTTTGCTTCCTCTCCCGTAACCCTTGTATGTCTCCTGCAAAGAGATTTCTCAAAAATGGTATTAGTTACAACATTCCTTTCGTGCTATTTCCCTTCCGATCTCCTCTCTGTCAGACCTAACCGTTCTGATATCCGACCCCACGCCGGTAGCGTAACCAACCTGTTACTCCAAATCTCATCCACTAATCCTTTTCCTACTTGAATCCTCTATCGACCCTTTGTTTCGCAACATCTAGTCCTCAGGAAGATCTAAAGCCCTACCTTTCTTATATCCGACCTATGCTCATGAACGAACTCTAGTCGATACCCTAAATTTCTACTATTTCCCTTATATACCTCTATATTCCTAATTCTTACGCATTTCATAGCCAGCAATAAGCGTAAATGATCTCGCGAAAAACATTTATCTATCATCTAAATAATGCTCAATATATATACCGTTATATACCTGCATACCTCCACCTTCGAGCCTCTTTGTTCTTAGGCAGGTCCTAGCTTTATTCGCCTCCTCGGGTTGGTTGGAACCGTTGAATTTCCTCTTGCACGATTTTTCCTCAGCTGAGTTCTCCTCCGTCGAGGTATCGCTTGTTTTCTGAGCAACTTCCCTGAATGCTGAGCTGCGTACGTCGTTCCGAATTGAGGATGAGACCCCTAATGTCGGGTCCCACTGGGCGTGCCAACTAATGCGGGGATAATCCGCACTAGTATATGGATGCCTCGGGATCTGGTAATATCCGAGGGCTTAGAAGTATAAGTCGATAGACCGCTCGCTGAGATACTTAGCCGTCCGACCCTGCTAGCTTCGGATGGGGATTGACTAAGGATATGTTCTCTGACACCTACAAAACAGACTCCCCGGCGCTACCCCGGGGGTGGTAGCTCCAGTGTAATGATGAGATTTCATGCTTTGAAATATAAAATTCTGTATTCAAGAGTCAGAAAAACTTACCTGGAATGGTTGATTGTGGCCTCTATTGATAGGCGTCCTGGAACACCTTCCTCGTCCCCTATTCCTTACTGACTCATCATTCTTTTTCCTCCTCCCCAAGTTTGTCTCACGTGAGACTGTATTTCCCATATCTTTCTTAAGATTCTCTCACGTGCCCATCCATTTTCATGGCAATTTCCTTAAGCAGCTGAGTCACCACCTTTCCTAATTGGGGTGACGCGTTCTGTATCATCAAACATATTAATTTGTGTTGAGCAGCCATCACCTTTGTAGCCCCAAATACGAGTTTCGCCCATTTTTTAAAAATTGAATTATAGTTTTGTGGATGTGTTTCATGGAACAAGGCAATAAAAACAACCAAAATTCTTCACGACTTCTAAGAATTTTGAATCTAGGTCACTATACTTTTAAGAATTTTGAATCTAGGTCACTTATCTTTATTTTTATTATTTGAGATCACTATATTAATAAAAATATAATTTCTTTGGTCACTCCATTAAGTTGAGCCGTTAATTAACCATAGTGACCATTTTGATCCTTTTAAAAGTGTATTTTTGTATTTTCACTTATTTATAAACTTTAAGAAATTAAAAATAATTAATTAATTTTAAAATGAAAATGCTTGACAACCCAGCAGGCGGCCACGACTTCTCTAAATGGGATTTAAACAAATCTTAACACCATCAGACCCATTCAATTGCAGTACCGCCTCGAATTTGGGTAATACTCCGTATGTTTGTTTACTCTTTGGGTTTTGAAGCACAAGAAAATGAACACTGTACTGTTGGTGGCCAGAAGCAAAATTCGTGATCAGAAACATGATTGTATATATTATGTATATATTGTGTGGTATCGGAAAACCTGCTGTATGTAGAGCTTGATGAACAATAGACTGCAGATTCTACTGGATTTTACCATATCTACACAGTCAATGTAGCAGGGGCTCAATGCTGGACCGTCTCGTCAGTATCTAACAATTACTCAAGTAAAAATATATATCGATCCGATCAATTTGGAAGTATGTGAACCCTTATTTGAGATCACTAGCTACAAATCTGCAGCCAGAATCTGTTGAAGCAATTGATGACAAGAGAACTGCGTCACTCCTTATCAAGAAGCGAAAACAACTTCACTCTACTGGATTGAGCACTGGCAGCATTCGCTTTGCTGTTGGTGAAGATGGCACAAACCTATGAGGTGTTGGGGAGGAATTTTTTAATGCATTTCTACCATTGGAAGTGTCAAGTTCCTGATGTACATAATTTTATAGTTTTGATGTCTGCAACAGGGAAATGAAGTTATATAAAGGCACTAAAATGTATACCTTGTATGCACTGCGAGTACTTATACACGCGTTTCCTGCCCCAAAGTCCAATCTCGCCCAATTGACATCTCTACTGGACACTAATCACACGCTTTTTCGAGTTTTTGGTCAAACTAATCTTAATTCTGATACAAATTCCCTGAATTACATTCCTCCAATTTGAATTCCCATAGCAATACTTGATTTTTTCATACTGAACATAAATATCTACCATCTCAGTTCATTTGTTTTGCAAATCACTTCAACTGCAGTTCACAATTAGAAAGAAAATTACACCCAAAATACAGTCCCCGTTCCATGTCAATAATCCCTAGTCAAATCCCCAAATTTTAGCTTTGATATCATCAATCTAGAGTCAAATATTAACTAGAATTTAGAAGAAATTAAATTATTCCAAAAACCGTTCTTGGAGAATTAGCCGTGCTTGTAGAGGGTAGCCCAATTTAATTTTGTTTCCGAATTCACCATATATTTATAAATATTCCATTTATCAAAATTAATTTAACAAATGAAGGGAAATAAACTAATCAAGAAGCATCAACCATCAAGACATGAGGCTCTAGAGCGTCCACCAGTGCCTCCAAATAAAAAATTAAATCCATATAGGTCACCCCCAGAATATCTCTCCCAACCTGCTAAGTAACAACGAGATCGGTCCGCCAATCGATAACTCGGAGGAACAAAAAACTGATCTAATCGAACTTGCACATTTTTCATGTAAGCCGTGCTCACTTCATTATCCCCCTTGTATTGTCCGCTCCCCATAGGAGGACTGTTTCGAGTAGGAGGCTTGCTGTATACTTCACCGGCAAACACGACTGCTCTTGCATTGGCTAGGTTATGAAAAATGTCTCCTCTCCAATATCCAATTTGGACACCATTAATCTTCAGGTACCAATTTCTGTCTTGATCGCCAATCTGTATATCTATGTCCACATCATGATGTTCTCCTGACCATGGATCGCTGATTTGTGGAAATGCATAATTAATTGGATATTGAGTGTCAGTGATTACAAATCCAGAGCAATCTACATTATAACATCCAGTTGAGCTGACACCCTGATCCAAAGAAGAATTTAAAATTGATATACCAATTGCTTTAATTTATATGAAATCAGCGAAGCAAAAACAACGAAAAACATGCATAAGTGTCCTCCAACTTTTTTACCATATAGCAATTTCACCCCTTGAACTTCTTGAAGATTCATATTTGCCTTTAAAATATATTTAAAAAAAATAAGTATATCTTATATTTTCATGAAAACAAATATATGTACTTTTGTGTACTGAATTTAACAATTTTATTTTCAATTGTATAGAATCGGCACCACCAATACATTTTCCCTGTTAACTGTTACAAGACCATCTATCTTACTTGTCAAGGATAACAAAAAAGAAATCTCCTGATCTCTTTCACTATTAAGCAAAATTCGATCTAAAATCATAGATTCAATATTGAGAAGAACACTTTGTTTATTCAATAGTTAGCCTGTTTGACAAAAAAACTATATTGAGAAGAACACTTTGTTTATTCAATAGTTAGCTGTTTGACAAAAAAAAAATATTGAGAAGAACACTTTGCTTATGGATTAACGCTTTTAACAAATCCGACTAGATTCAATGCCACTGTCAAGAACCTCATATATAAGGGGTCGTTTGTTTCGCGTACGAAACGCAGTAACTACAAAATCCGCGTATTTAACATTTTGGACGATTGTTTGGTTAACATAAAATCGTTAAAACGCGGTAAATGACGATTCCGCGGAATTTCAATTTCCCACACAACGTGGGAAATTTGTTACCGACTACTACCTCGGTCGAATTGAAATACGCGTTGTTTGTTATATGAATTTACCATTTTCTCCCAACTTGACGTAATTTTTGTACAATCATGCGTAAATTTTTTTTATTTCCCCCATTTTATTTCGCGGCAAATTTTTTCAGTTCCCTCCCCCAAAATCTTAAACTCTCTCATAACTATCCAATATCATCACTGTAAATAACTTTTTTTGGTTTATTTGACTGTGCTTACAAATATTTGTTCGGTATACATAATATTAATATTTGAGGGATGATCAATCAGTTGAATTTCTATATAATTATTTTTGGTTTCTAGATTTCGGATGGATTTTTTATTGTTTTAGAGAACAGTAAATTGTTTTTGTAGATTCGAGAGAGTTTTTTGATTATTTAGAAAATAATCACGTGATTATTTAGAAAATAATATTTTATTCACGTGATTACTTTCAATTTATTTTCGATTTATTTTAAGATAATTATAAATTATTTTTAAAGATTCTAGTGAAATATTGTTAGAAAATTTACGATAAGTGATGGTTGAGTTAATTTGAATTTATTTTTGAAAAAATTAAAATACAAAATCCTTAGATTTTAAAGAATCACGTGAATTCAACCAAACAACGGGTAGTAAATAAAATCCTAGTAATAACAAAATCCGCACGTGCAACCAAACAAGTTTTTCAAAATCTGAGGATTTTTTCTAGGAATTAAATTCCGAATAGTTATAAAATCCGTGGGAACTTAATTCCCACATGAACCAAACGACCCCTAAGGACAAAAAAAACATTCATAGACAAAGACATATTGATTCCCGAGGATTACGACTACAATAAAACCGAGAATACTTATATTTTGTATTTTGAATGATAATAGAGTTATAAATGATCAAAAATGGTCCACACAAAAAAAAAAGTTGAAATATTTATGCACTTTAAATAAATATTAAAACACACCTGCCATCGAGTATATAGTCGAGTCCTATCGTCAGAATACATATCCGGATTTACCTACACAGACAATTTTGTTCAATAATATTAATTGTAAAAAAGGAAAATTATATGATGTGGTTATGAGAAATACGTATTGTCCATCCCGCTTCAACAAATTCCTCTGTGTTACTAGTATAAGATTCAAATCTAACTCTAGCAGAGCTATATTGTCCGGGTAACACTCCAATAGGATGATGTATGGATATGGTTGAGAATGCTCCTTTTAATCCGCCTGTTTTTACAACGATTCCTACTACCTGAAATAACAAAATCACAATTACAAGCATTGTATTTTTTTCAAAAAAAATATACATATTTATTAGAGTTAACTATTTGGGCCAAGGCCAAGCCCATCACTCAACTCTAACAACGTTTTAAACAATTAAGTAAGGATGATTATTTAGCACCTTAAACTATGAAAAGTTGTGTGACATTGCAATTCATAAGATAAACGTAATGCAATGTATATGAACATGAAAGAATGGCTAGAAAACATGTCTCGTGTGAGCAAAACAAATGGCTCCCTAATTTTATTGGCTCATATTTTTTGAATTTATTACTATATTAGTTTAGTTCAACGGAGTTCAGTTTTGTAAAAATATGTTTTTGATAAAATTCGGCTGAATTCATTTATATTTATCTATGTTTCAATACATTAATTATGAATTAAATTATAAGTTTAATAGAACAGAGAAACCCAAGTTGATAAACTAAGTATGTAAATTAACTATGAAGGAAATTAAAAAATAAATATTGCATTTATAGGTTCTTACATCATATCCACCATTGTAGTTATCATCCAGTGTTATTTCAGTGAAATTGTGGGATATGTTGTATCTTCCATTCTTTTGAGGAATTGGGACTGTTCCATTCCGGCAACTTTCTCCTAGCCATATTTTCCGTTTCAATTTATCATCAACTTTCTCCTTATTTTTCTCTCTTACGATCCTTTGCAAGATCTCCTGCATTGTTGAAAAAAATTCATTCATAAGTTATGCAAAAAACATCACCATTAATACACTCATGATTATATTGTTTTTAATACATTCATATAAAAATTAGATATTTAATACTAAAAGATATATGATATTAGGATCCCCAAATAAACGTGCACATGCTTATTTAATTAGAAAACAATGGGATTCTCATTTTTTATGAGAATTGAAAATGTAAAAGAGATGGTTAGAGTTGAAGTCCAAAAAAAGTGGTGACATTATTTAAAAAATGTGTTAGTCGTAGTGCTACTGAGTGATTTTGTCCCCTTTGCCTTCAAGAATACAATCATTTAAAATCAGAATGTTAAAAGCATTTTTAAAATGTGCGATTTATACATACTGACCTTTTGTTTATGATGATTAACAAACGGCGTCTGATCTTGAATACTTGGCTGCTTCTTTATATCGATGCAATCGTAAATATCACCATTTATACTCTGGTAGGACAATATAAACAACGTCATATATTAAAAAGTGAATTAAAGTTATAAATAAAATAAAATTAGTTTGTTTTGGTTAAAAACTTTATACTTACTACTTACTAGTCTAAATCAAGGCTCGTGTCGATTATAAAAGTAAATACCAAATTAAAGAAATTAAATTAATTTAAATATTTCTTAAAAAATATTTTATCTCGTCCCAAAATTTATCGAGTTTCCCAACTTTTTATTTTACGTACTAGTCAAATATTACAGATCCGATTTATACTCAATACCCTATAAGAAATCAATGTTTTAACAAATATGATAATTATTTATTCTACATCATGTTTAAATGATTTATGTGTATGATTTACGTTATTATATATTGGAGGAGATGCTTTATGAGAAGTAAAATAAAAGTAGTTAAAAGAGAGATTTATACCTTTACTGTTTGAATTGTCGATTTTCGCGGTTGCAATCCAACAGTAACCATGTTTCTTCCATATATTTCAGACACGAAGAAGATGAACAAGAAAACTACAAATAATAAACCAGTAAACTTAAACTCCATGATAAATTATTTGATAAATCTTATTTCCCAGTGAAAAATATTCATACTAGTTTTCTCCAACAAACCAACTAACGATCATAAATGAGATATAAATCCCGAGATATCCAGTCGCTTCTTACCAAATACTCCATATTATAAATTTATCCTGATATACAATTATTCCATATTATACTAAATTTAAGGCTAATATTCCCAATAAAAGTGGGTCATTATTAGTGTATCAGAATGATTGATATTATAACCAGAGGAATAATTAGCCAGTAAAATTTTTCACTTTCTTGAAATACCCCTCCAAACAAATTATGTATCCACCCCTCTATTATTATAAGTCACTGATTAACAATAAATATCCAAAATCCACTAATTAATTAGAAAATTTTCATTATTACGTTGATTTGAAATGAAATTAAATCAATTCGTATCCTATATCCCAAACATTAACATGCAAATTATTTAATTTGACGTAATTAAGAATTTTATCTCTCCTACGTTTTAGAGCATCTCCAATGCTACCTTCACTTTCAAAAATATCAATTGACATGTAGGATTGAGAGTGAGAAATTGCAAAAATCATCTCCAACCCAGGCATCAATGTAGGGGTCAATCATAGGTGGCATATGATGTGGATTGAAGGTGTCAATTACACACTCTATATATTGATGCTCACTTTGAAGCCTTCAATTTGACAACTTAACAAATATAGAGTTTTAATCATAACATCCTTCCATTTTTAAATTTGAAACATAAATGCAATATTTAATTTAATGATATTTTGTGACAGTTTGATGGTTGCATTGGAGAACCAAATTTCAAAATGAAAACCTTCAATCTTACATCATATTGACACCCAATAAAATTTAAACATTTAGCACCTATTTTTACTCTTGACTCTCTCACCATTGGAGATGCTCTTACTACAACTGCCACCAAACTTTCAAAATTTAGAAATATACAACGTGTATCGTTTGTATTTTTGTATAATACATATTGTTTGTGAATGGTAGGTAATTACTATGCATTAGAAATGATTTTGTGCATCACCAAAATCTGGAAATGTATGGTTTACATGTGTATTATAATTTATAATACATAGTTGTCGGTCGGGTTTTGTGCATTATAAATTATGTTGATGTGTGCAAAGTAAATTACGTGATACTCAGTCATATGATACTCAGAAATGGAATTACCCATTTACATATGCACATTCTTAATGTTGGTCATACATAAAATATACATAGATTGCACCGTATATATATATTTATATTACACATCGAAATAATTTGTGTACATCATAAATGTTTGTTTATGCATTCATAATTAATTATAAGATTGATTTCCATACGATTTCCAGAGTTGATGGGAAAGTGTGCTCGGTTAGCTTATCCGTCACCAGTTGCAGACCTGGTGCGTCATTCGGATGAAGATACAACATCTTCTACTTTTCCGATGCAGTTCCTCGCTTCGCTCCATTCGCGTTTCCTCTGACCTGTTCGCCGATCACATTATCACCACCGTGCACGGAGTTCTCCTCATTATCGCCGTGACTTTCTGCCATTGCGAGGAAACTTCAAAGTGCAGCAGCTACCATGAAGAAGATGATGATCAGATGGAACTGCAAAGATCACGAACGTACAGAGAATGGAACCGATCAAAACCAGGTCATGGAGATGACCTGCTCTGATACCATAACAAGAAAATAAAATAGCTTCAATGAAAACACATTAATGGCGGAAGAAGTTTTAATTAACTTCTAACTGCAAATGTAGCAGAAAGATCTAACTTGATCTGTACGACTGTACCATCTAGCATGTACATATAGCATGCTTAGCCTTAGATCAGTTATAGAAAACGGTTACAAAATCTTATCTACTTGACTGAATCCACTTGGATCAGTTTAATCATCTAACTGATCTTGGCGCCAAAAGTAGTTGATTGGAAGTTGTTAGCTTGACTTCAGAGTTGACTTTCCCAGCTGTGTTGTAGCACCAGCTTTGATGTTCAGTTATTCATCACCTCCTCTGATTATGCTCTTTCACCCAATATACTTAGTGAAGCAATCACACAAGATATGTCTCTTGGCTTGGTACCTATCTTCTTGTGTGCCACTGTAAGTTGCAATTAATGTCACCCTCATTATTTTAATTTTTATCAATTGCTACGAATGTGTGTTCTCAATCATTTTGCCGTGTGTAACAATGTACTCCAAATTTTCATTCTTCTTTCCTATGAAACGTATTATGGTCGTGATCCTTGTCTGCTGAATTGAAAATGCAATTTCTATGCTTTTTGGTTACATATGTATTTGTTGGGTTTTGTGATTTTCCAATGGTACTTAGAGGGGTTTTTTTAACCAATAGATTGTCTTCTTCATGGAAATTATAACTAACTTAAGGGGATAAATTTAGTTTCTTAGAGCAAGTCCAACATCTTTTCTAAATCTTTTTCTAAAGTAGAGAAGAAAAAGTAATATTTGCTATAAATTTTTCCTTTCAATCCAACAGTTTTGTTATTTTAGAGATTTTGGAGAGAAAATGGAATATTGTTTCAAAACTTTACTAAAAATAGGAATTCTAATTCAATTCCCATATATTCCGTTCTCCAAATTTACTCTCTAATTTTGCATATATGGAGAATGAAATCTTCTCTCTCATCATTTTTCTATAATAGAGATTGAGATAGCAAATCTGTTGGAGTCAAAAAACTCAAAAAATGTTTAAAATCTCTATTATAGAGATCCTGTTGGACTTGCTCTTACACATGTATAACAACTTAATAACGGAAAAAAAACTACAAAAAAACTGATGCTTGAGGATCTCTGGTGTGTTGCCTGCAGGTTGGTTCTACATCCTCGACGGCTGTTTATTTCATTGCTTCTGTTCATACTTATTGTAATTAGTCTCAGAAGCTTTTCCTAGAGTATACACTTTGTTTATTTACCTTTAATATCAAAAGTGACTATATTAAAGGAATATGCTGATGATGGCCTCTTTTTAGTTCCCAGTTCTGTTGTTTTCTTCCATTTTTTATGTTGAATTTTAGTCCTTTTTCGTTTGTAAAGAGTTATTCTTGTTTGGTCGTGCTTAGATTAGTAAATCAGGATCTGGGATCGTGTTGAATTAGTGAAACCATCCATAAAGCTGCAATGTTGGGGTTTTGTATGGAAATGTAGCATTTTTTATCTTGTTTTTGTTGATGGGATTGGATCGAGTGGTGAAGCCATTTTACCTTGTTTGTGTTGCAGGAACTGGATTCTGAAAGGATTTATAAGGACTTTGTTCTTCGGGTTAGTTAGTTCGAAGATTGCCATTTAATTGTCTTGATTGATTCAATCTCTGCAGAAACTGTAGTATAACATTTTTGCACAACTTTTCTGTAATTTAGGCAATGGCAACTAGAAGCCCTAACGTAAAACTTCACAAGGCACTGAACAGAGATTGTTCCAGGTGTGTTTTTAGAATTTTGTTTGTGTGATTTTGCAGGATTGGCAGATGTTTTGTTGCCTTTGTTTACAGAAAGTAGTTTATTAAATTATATGGATCTCAGGTTTCCATCCTAAAACCAATTGGCAATAGGTGGTGTCACCTTCGACCTTTATATATTAGTTATTAGGCTCGTACGCTACCGATGTGGGATATCTTAACACGCCCCCTCACGTGCAAACGTGGAAATAGTCCACAACCCATATCGGGTCATATTAAGGCCAAAGTAATGGGGCACTCCACCGGTTTTAAGGAAGGATAATACTCCACCGGTTAAATTAAGGGAGATACCACCGGCCCATAGGGGATCCACACACCGCCCCAGTTAACCCATTAGGGCCCAGGTCTAAATTGAACTCGCACTGATACCATATTAAATTATATGGATCTCAGGTTTCCATCCTAAAACCAATTGGCAATAGGTGGTGTCACCTTCGACCTTTATATATTAGTTATTAGGCTCGTCGCTACCGATGTGGGATATCTTAACATAGTTCTAACTGTTGCATTTCTTCCTTGCATTGGATTTCAGTAAAACTGTGAAATGTCCACTTTCAGTTCCTGCTAAATCTTCCAGATCTAGACTGGCCAAATTGGCTGTTATATCATCCATATCTCTGAAGAAGGATGAGAAAAAAGAAAGGTCTAAGCCCCTTTCCAAAGTCTGTCCTCCTACCACTCCGAAGATGAAGTGAAAGGAAGTTGCTGCAAAGTATCTGACTACTCCGAGGAACAAAAAGATAACTTCAGAGGGAAATGGTTTTCAGTTATGTGAAGAAAAAGATTGATGCAAGAGTAATGATCATATATTTAGCCCAATAATGAGTAGGAAAGCTTCTATGATGAAATCAGATGTGGTTATTAACTGCCTTCATCTTCATGCAAGTACCTGTTGTGCATTCATCTACACATTACTATTGGTTATTCATCTGGATTTCTTTGTCATGTTTATTTTTCTCCACCAAAGCACTTCTTAATTATAATAATATCTTATGTTAATTACAAGGACTCATTTCTCTTGATGCAAAAGGACTGCCATATGTTAGATTAGGGTGTACTGGAAATCAATATGTTATTTCTGAGGAAATTTAGAATAATCTGATGCTTATGATGCTGATGAAGCGGAGGACTCTTTGGTGCACTATGTGGTGGAGAAATGCAACAAGAACTCTTCCTTCCCACTGCAAACTGATGAAAACTGATGAAAAATGTTTTGAAAACCTTAGAGCAAACTCTGCCCAAGATTTTATTTGGTTCTTATGCGGTTGTATATTTATGAGACCGTTCTTTGCTATGATGATAACTATGAAAAAGTTGAGTTATAAATTGTCATGGTGATAACCAGCAAAGTGGAACAAAATATTCCATTAGATTTAATTCAACACTTAAAAGCTACAACAATTGCAACGAATAAAAGGCAATACAAGGATGCTATCATAACTGAATAAAATTCAAAATCTGCCAGCGGAAGATCTTCGATGAGAAGGATAATGTGCATTGCACAAATCATTACGGCACAAAAAACCAATACAAGTATGGACATTTTGTCAAAAGAATTTAGTGAAAGAATGATATGAAATAGAAGAGAAAATATGATTTTGAAGTATGGGATGAGTGTGAATTTATAAGGTAAAAATTTAGTCGTTTATGGACTGTTCATAACCGTTATATTTCAGTTGAAAATGTAGCCATTTATGGCCGTTTGTAGCCGTAATACTTTGGCTGAAATATAAGCATTTATATTTGTTATTTTAATTAATTTCAGTTATAATTTTAAGACTGTATTAGTAACATCATCAAATTATATATATGGACATAATTAATCATACATTAACATAAGCATAAAAAAAATGGTTAGACGTTAATCACACACATTGCGATAAGGTGGTAATCCTCACGTGTCTTTTCACCAGTTATTCATAACATTGCTTACATTTTTTCGTTGAACTCAATTTATTCAAATTGTACGCTGAGCTAAAATTACAACAAAATTGAAAATGACAAGTAATTAGAGTTAGTATTGATCTCCTAGAATACAAACTAATATAACATTTAAAAAATAGTTTTATATTTTAATTTAATATGGTGTACATTTGGATTTTGCTACTTATCTTTTAACTTAAAAGTACACATTTTTATATAATTTTTTTTTACAATTTCATATTTGAGCTTAAATTATAATGATAGTTCCAGAAATTTTAAGAAGGTTGGCCTTTCAGATAAATCAAACCAACAAAAATAAACCAAAAAAGTAAATATCTAGAAAATAGAATTAAACTTTTCATTTAATGTGAAATGAGATCAAACTTAGATCTCTTCAAATCGTCATGATGAAATATTTTGATGCGATATTTTCATATGTAAAAGTAAAACAAGTCAAAATTACTAAATATATTAAACACATTTGCAAATGTATAAATTAAAAGCTAACATATTTTCACTTTTGAGTGTAAATATCCTAGTCTATCTACTTAATCTTAAAAGGGGGAATCCCCTCTTCTACAGTAGATTACATGGTCGTCGTATTTTTTATTGTTTTCCTAATTCACGTGATTCTTTTGATTCTACGTTCTACACTTCTACTTCTTTGTTTCTACGATTATCCTGTCATCTTCTATGCACTCTCAGACTCTCAGTTTTCCCCCAAAACAATCATTTCCGACTAGAAAATTCCGTCACAACTTCAGATTTCCGCCCGATTATTTCAAATTACTAATTGGTTACTCTTACTTCTCAAAGGTTTTCTCCTCAAGGTTTCACCGCCTTCTTCATTACTCTGTGATGATCGATTGATGATTTTTCGGTGTTTATTTGGTGTAGGTGTTCATTTGGTGTTTGGATCGGACGCAGAGCAAGAGGACCCGTATCCTATCGACGGTACCGATGACTTTGGATTCGATACTGCCGGATTCTTCCTCTCCTCTCGATTTCGTTGTGGACCTTCCTACCTACACATCCGGGCTATCCCTCAATAGCCTCAGGTCCGAACAAGGCTGTTTCGGTAGTTAAATTTAATCGACTCTGAACCTTCCCCAAGCACTAAGTTTTCAGCTGAATTTTCATCAATGCTCTACCCACATCGAATCGCGATAAGTGATGTTTACACTGTTGACGGAGCTGCTACGATTTGTATCGCTCTAATTGAGCTCAACTGTGATTGTTGCTGGTATGAGCCCCAATTTCTGTTTCTTCTTTTTTATTTTAATGTTCGTGGTTATTATTGGCCATGTGTTGATATTACAAGTAAAATTCTAATACTTTGCCTTGTAGGTTTTGTTTTATTGTTGCATGCATGTTGGTCATTCAGTCTGACAGATCTTTGCTGATCCAAGTTTCTGTAGTTCTATGAGGTGAACCTTATATTTGGAGTTTCATTTGCTATTTATTTTTCCTGTCAGTAAAATAGGTGTTCACAATTCTTGCAAATTTTTAATGCTACAGGGTTGTCATACTACCTGGTTAGCAGTGAATTTGGATGCAGGCATTGTACTTGCAATTCCGTTGTTGATAATTTATCCCTCTATGAAAGTGGTAAGCTTGTACTAATGGTGCATGCAGGTTGTTTGCCCTTTGGACCATCGAAAGAGTTCTTTGGAAGGGAAAACTGAGAGATATAATGGTAAGTTCTATAGTGAAACTTCTTATAGGTCTATTCCCAGCCTTTGGAATGGCCATGCACTGGTCACACTTACCAATTCTTACCTAGGGATGCGAACCAGAGGAGCGAATCTCTGGCATTGCACACATCTCTGTATGTAATCTTTGGCATCTTTAAAGAGGGTCGGCCAGTAATATTCGAGCCTCAGAATCTTTTTTGCCACTGCTCGGCACCCCTGATGATTGCCGTTTGGCCCCTCATGTACCTCTCTTATAAGAGATTCTCCCTCCTTCCTTTCTACACATTTTAGCAGCGGATGCAGATATCCTCTCTTATATAGCAATCCTTCATGCAGCGTATACCTTGGAGCCTTTACCCTGATCTTTTGTGCCAATTTCTTATCCTCAGGAAGCACATTATCTCTAATGTACGCTAATATCGGAGCCATCCACGACTCATCTTATTCAATTGCCTCCACCCTCGGTGCTTCCTCGTAGCTCTTCTTCTCTAATATCTCCATGTACAGCTTCTGGTTTGGTCTAGGCTTCACCTCCGAGGATGCCAATTTTCTTAATGCATCAGCCTTGGCATTTTCTTCTCTCGGGACTGCCTCCAGGTATTTCTGCAAGCTCCTTTCTCTTGCTTCATACTCTCCTTTCAGTTGTTGTACTACAATCTGAAAGTCACTGAACGCCTTTACCCTTTTGATTCCTATCTCTTTCGCCGGCCGCATGCCTCATATTAGTGCTTCGTACTCTGCTTCGTGGTTCGTGGCTTTAAAAGAAAACTGCAGAGCGTATAAATGTTCCTTACCCTCAGGGCTGACCAGTAATATCCCTGTTCCGTTTCTGCCTTGATGAGATGACCCATCCACAAACATTTTCCACTCTGACTCCTCTGCCTTTTCAGGCACCTAACCCTTCTCTCCCTTCTTGCCTTTAGAGGGTGCTCGAATCCTGTCCTTCTTGGCTTCAGATGGTGTTCGATCCTTCTTTGCTGCTCCGACTACCTCCTCTTTAACATGCTCTTCTTTACTAGCCATTGATTCCACTAGAAAATCTGCCAGCACTTGTTCCTTGATCGCCTTTCTCGGTTGATATGTCATATCATGCTCTCCTATTTCTACCGCCCATTTCATCATTCTCCCCGAAGCCTCAGGCTTCTGCATGATTTGCTTTAACGGAATAGTTGGTCAGGACCACTATCGGATGCCCCTGAAAGTATGCTTTCAACCTCATTGATGCGTGCATTAACGTCAACACCAATTGTTCTAACTCCGTATACCTTGTTTCTGGCCCTCTTAGCGCTCGACTTACAAAGTATATGGGGTGTTGGACCCCATGCTCTTCCTTGATCAATACTGCATTATTGCCTTGGCGGAGGATGCTATGTACAGAAAAAGAGTTTCACCTGGGATTGGTTTCTTCAAGGTGGGAAGATTTAACAAATGCTGCTTCAGGTCCTAGAAAGCCTTTTCACACTTATCCGTCCACTAAAAATCCTTTGCCTTTTTCAAATCATTGAAGAAGGGTAACTACCTCTCCGCTCCTTTGGACAAAAAGCGACTCAACGCCGCTAATAACCCTGTTAATTTCTGAACCTCCTTCACGGTAGTAGGAGACTACATCTTTTTTATTGCATCCACTTTCTCAGGATTTGCATCCATGCCTCGGCTAGATACCATGAACCCGAGAAACTTCCCCGCGCTTACTCCTACAGTGCTCTCTTTTGGATTCAGCTTTAGGTTAGTTGCCTCCAGCTTAGCTAATGTTTCCTGAAGGTCGCTCAAGAACTCTTGGTGACTCCGGCTCCTTACCACCATGTCGTCTACGTAAACCTCCATGTTTCTTCCCTTTTGCCCTCCAAACACATCGTCTACCATCCTTTGGTATGTGGCTCCTGCATTTTTCAGCCCAAATGGCATCGTCTTGTAACAGAAAGTCCTTTCATTGGTGATAAAAGACATTTTCTCCTTATCTTCCTCAGTCATGGGTATCTGGTGATAACCCTTGTCTCACATAATGTATGTAGACGATTGCTTAATATTTCTGGAAAATGCTGAGGCCAACGTTCGGTTATTAGCGCAGCGGTTGGATAGCTTTGCAAGATACTCGGGGCAGAGAGTAAACTTCCACAAATCATCTATCTATTTCAGTCCGAATACCTCCACTGAGCTTAATGATTGGATTTCGGCTACTTTAAATATTCATAGGCAAGGCATCTCGGATAGATATCTAGGGCTTAGCATCTTGGGAGTTCGCAAGAGGAATCAGGTGTTTAAGGAGCTCATCACTAAAGTGAGGAAGAAGTAGACACATGGAAGGAAGATTCTTTGTCAATCACTAGCAGAATCACTATGGCAAAGTCAGTTTTGCAAGCGATCGATTCTGACCTACACAATGGGAGTGTACAGATTGCCGAAAGGAATCACAAACAAGCTTGACAGGATCACAATACAGTTCATCTGGAAAGGGAAAACGGATGTAAAGGGTATCCATTGGAAGAAATCTCCAAAATCAGAAGGTGGCTTAGGTTTAAGAGCCGCGAATGAATTCAACCAAGCGATGCTAGCGAAACTTGCTTGGAAACTAGTAGAGGATGAACAATCTTTATTTAGCAGCATTCTTCTGAACAAGTATTGTGCTAGCAAACCCCTGATGGTGATTAAACAGAAACCCGGAGATTCTTGGGCATGGAAATCACTTTTATGGGGTTTTGAGCTAATAAAACAGAAACTAAAGTGGCAAGTAGTTGACGAGAAAAAAATTGGCATAGACCAGGATTGGATGATTTGGATCCCTGGTACTTCAAATCCTTTGGCAACTCAAGGCAGTTGGGCATCCAGAACTTCTTTAAGAGTCGAGTATCTGATAAATCAACAACGACAATGGAGGACAGATATGGTGAAGACCATCTTTCCCTCACATTTGGTGCAGAGAATTCAGAGCATACATATCCCTCAATATGTAGTGAATGGACAAGGAGACCAGATGATTTGGCTTGGTTCTAACTCAGGAGAATACTCTGTTAAGAGAGGATACAAGTTAGCATGTGAGAAAAAACGTATGTTAATGGCCCAACATTCAACGGATTCCACCTTTACATCAGATGTGTTATGGAAAAGGCTATGGAAGTGCAAGCTGCCATTTAGGATATTGTTCTTAGTTTGGAGAATCTTGTCAAAGGCCCTTCCTTCAGCTAAGGAGTTGTTCAAAAGAGGTGGAATCCAGAATCCAATTTGCAAGATATGTTATGAGGAACCGGAATCGACTGACCATATTCTTGCTCAATGTGAAATTGCTAAGAGAACTTGGAGACTCAGTTCTCTAGGTTTTGATTTCGCGTCCAGGTCGAGTTCGTTCTCTGACTGGTTAGAAGATTGGATCAACAATGCTCCAGATGATCAGGCACTTGAGCTATCCTTTTGTATCATATGGCATATATGGAAATTCAGAAACGAGGTAAGCATGAATAGGAGAGAAGCTTCTGTCTTTACAGATCCCCTGACGATCTGGAGGTTAGCTGCAAATCAAGCGACTTCACAACGTTTCCTCAGAGAAGCGGATGGTATAAATGACATCACCAGAAGAATTCAGGGTGAAAGAACACATATTGGAGCTCAAGAGATGGATAGGGGTCCCCAATTGGATGCTATCCTGATCACAGATGCTGCAACCAATACTGCAGTGGCTGCCTGGTGCTATAACTTCAGTCGTGGAGAAGCGGAAGATCATAACTACGAAGTCAATCAAGGGCTCATGAATGCCATGAAAGGTAATTACAATAAACTTGCAATCTGGACTGATTCGGAAGTAGTGACTCAAATTCTAAGAGGACAACGTAAGCCAGACGCAGTGTTGAAGCCTCTGCACTCAGAAGTTCTCTGTCTTAAGTTAATGTTCCTAGACTTAATCGTTAATAAGGTAGAGAGAAACTTAGTTTCTCAGGCACATAATGTAGCAAAAGTGTTTTGTACTCTATTTTGCATTAATAATATATACTAATTTATCAAAAAAAAAAATAAAAATTCCCCAGACCTAATCCTCGCCGGAGTAGAAGCCTAATCGGCTAAACCTCGCCGGAACAAAAACGGCAGTGTACAGCTACCGCCGTCCTTGAATTCCATGGAACATCAGTAAGGCCCTGTTTACCATAACTTATCTGTAGATCAGTTCAGTTCAGTGAAAAATGTAATTTGATGAAATTCAGGTTAATTCAGTCATGCTGATTCCATTTTTCAATACATCAATTTTTACTTCAGTTCAGTTCAGTTCAGTTCAGTACATCAAGAAATAAGCTCTAGTAAACAGAGCCTAAGAAGAGGTCAATTATAATTGCTCTATCAAAAATTTCTCATTGCATTTATGAACTCCAAAATTTCTCATAGATTCCTTCTGTTGCTATGTATAATTTTGCAATTGCATATAATGTATTCGATGAATGGTTTCAATAAGATTTTTTATATTTTCGGTTTGTGTGATTTTAGTTGCATAGAACCTGTTTGACAATTTGTCTCATCCAAAACCTTTTACGATGCCAAAAAAAAAATGTTGTGTAGTGGTTCTTCCTTCCACCATTTTGAGGATTTTAATCTTTTCTGAAAGAATGAGTTCTGGTTTCCATTGCATATTTGAGCTGAGAAATCGAAGTTACATGTATTAAGAAAATGTGGAACTTTTTTATGCTCAGTGTTATTTATTATATCCTGGATGCTCAATGATCAGTTCACTTTTCCTTTTGTAGTTCACAGTTCACTTCTCATAGATCAAGTGGGTTTTAGGCATGCTCAATATGTATTTGTGTTTGCTTGTCAATGGGAGTATAAACTATGTTTCAAAACAATATTTTGATTTGGATTGGATTAGAGATATCATATTTGAAAGAATTTTTCATATACCCCCAACATTTGCTCAAGTTCCGCTTTGGCCCCCGAACCATTCGTTTTCCATCATTTTCACCCCCTAGCCCTAACCTTGGCGTTAAATCGCTTTTCCGTTAATTCCTCTAGGGGTAGCCTCGTCTTTTCAATGAATACTTTAAGAGAGAATTTTATAGAGCCCCCCACTAGTGGAGGGAGAGAGCTTTTAAGGCGGTTCCAACGTACCAGAGAAGGCACATTGGAACCGCCTTCTCTGGCTGTGCCGTAAATGGGAATAACGTTTACGGCGGTTCCAGGAACCGCCGTGCTTTTAAGGCTCTTTCGATATCGAAACACTCCTTCGGTCACCCATGTTTCGAACTCGAAAGTGTTAATGACATCCGGTATTAACCCATATCTTTGCGAGATCGTAGTTCTCCGGACTATGTTTTGATGTTGTCGATATCGAAGAAACAATGTACCCTAGCATCATTCGCGATATCGTTTATATTAAATACAGTCTTTCGATATCGCGAATAAAATGAATTTCGAAATTTAACTACTGGAACTTTCGCTCTCGAAAGGACATAATATTGCTTTCGATATCGTTACATTGTTTAAATATTGAGTTCCTCAAACAATCACGTTCGATATCGAAAGGTAACCCTATTCCCGACGATATCGAAAGGACCGGACTACTGAAGGATTAATGAGCGGTATCGCACCCAAAATCGGCATTGATACACTTCCTCAGGACCCTAGAATCAGTACGATAGCGCATAGTTTTGCAATATACTTCGATATCGCAACCTGGATCGGTGTTCAATATAAGCGATATCGAAAGGAATAAATTGTGAACGATGTGTGGTTCGATATCGCCAAGATAATCGGCTTAGGCCCTGCCAGAAGACCCGAGAACTTATACGAACTCGAATGGTATATTAATGGTTTTCGATATCGATAAAAAGTTTCGTTCATATTGTATACGAAATCGAAACAGGCAATTACATCGAGGCGATATCGAACATCACTAAAGCTAAATCTTCGGATTCGAAAGGAACATCTGTCCATACCAAAAGACACTACAATAGCTAAAATTTCAACCTTTCTATAGCTAACATCCAACTTCCCATCTATGATGAGAACAACACAGCTAAACTAATGTTTACCCTAGATCTATGTGAGAAAAAATGGGCTTGATATTACTCGGCCACGAACCAAAACAAGGTGGCGTGCAAACTTATTTCTCGCATCATTTAATTCGGCAAGGGTGTATGGAGTTTGGTCATCCTCAAAAATCTGCAAGTTTCGGTTATTTAACAAGAAAAGGAAAAAATCAATGTCAACTTACATTCCAAAATTTAATGAGTATTGAAAATACATGGAGATTAAGGCCCTGTTTGCTAGAGCTTATTTCCACCATGTACTGAACTGAACTGAATTGAACTGAACTGAACTGAACTGAATTGAACTGAAGTAAAATTGATGTATTGAAAAATGGAATCAACATAACTGAATTAACCGAAATTTCATCAATTACATTTTCACTGAACTGAATTGAACTGAACTGAACTGAACTGAACTGAACTGATCTACAGATAAGCTCTGGTAAACAGGGCCTAAGAAAATGATCCTACTTGACGAAGATCAAAATTTTCCAACGTTAGAGAATCAACACACTTTTCGGCAAATATGAATGTGTAGTAGCCGCATTCCCAATTAGATTGTTGTTTCTTGTACTTTGTTGTGTGGAAAATCCAAGAACGTTAGTTAGACAATGAAAATATTTATAAAACATTAAAAGCAATCATAATGAAAGTGCTTACCGTTATTTGTATGAGTTCAAAAGATTGAAGAGTATTGTCATTAACTTCATGCATAACCACCTCGACAAGGTCGGCGAAGTCTTTGGTTGGTGGAAAGTTTAGAGAATCAATCCAATAAACTCGCTTTTGCTCGGGTACCATAGCAACAAAACGCCAATGGCCACTAGTACAAAATTGACAACATTATTAGGTTTTAAATAAGACAATAACATAAGTTATCAACCGGAATTATATAGAAAGATGATTACCCTTCTAGGTAGGGGCCTACGAATATCTTCTTGGTTTTCATACGAAGTAAATTGGTAATATAAGCACGTTGGCTTGTTGGTGCCTTGCCTTGAAATATAGTCATGGATTGGGGACAAAGGAAACCTATCCAATCTTTTTTCTTTTGCAAAGTTTTTTTTTTTTTAATTTAAAAGGCCACCAAAGGTGGGGGGTGTTTATAGCTTCCCCAAGCATTATTAAATAGAATAAGAGTTTTACAAATCACTTGTTATACAACTAGTGAGAAAGCTGATGATAACACTTTTCATTCCGTGAGATTGATTATTGGAAAACTTTCCTAGACCATAATCACCACCCCTGGATCACCATACCCCTCGGTGTCCTGCCCCTTGTGGCTTTTTCTCAAAACATTTGCAAAAGGCAGCCAAGTATTGAGCAATTTCCATATGAAAATAGATATTTTAGAAGGAACCTGGTTACTCCATAGCTTGGAGTGGCATCTGAGTGGACTGTATTGTGGTTGCAGGGACTTGAAAGCTGATTTAGTACTGAAATGAACTGAGAGTTGAGGTTTCCAGACCAAAGTATCTTTGTAATTTTCCCACAGCTTAGTCCCCCTTTCAATTGTATGCATATAGCTAATAGTGTAATTGTAAACAATTAGTACGGGATTTAAAGGTTAAAATAATATCATGCAAAATCAATATGAGGAAACTTACGTTTGATGTAGTGATAGTATAGTGGAGTCCAAATCCAACATGTGCCAAAAATCTTTGAAATCTTGCAAAGGAACCTTCAAGTCCCTCCTCACTCCGAACACTTGCTCGTTACCCAAAAATTGACATATCATATTTTGGTCTTTGTGATCTAAGTACTCATGTAATGTTCTAACGAATATAGGGAGTGACCTCAACAATTCAAGTGTGTGGTTTGGGTCAAAAGAGGTTGGTTTTTTTTTGGCTATCGTTGGTTTCTTCAACTCGGAAGGTATTTTCCTAACGGGTATGTCATTACAATTTCCATGAACTATTAACCAACGGGGCCAAATAACAAATCGTCTCACCGCTTGCCCTACCCTAACGATGTCCCCTTCGGGCATTGGTAAAAGTGTCATTTCGTCTATCGCCCTACCTATCCCAACTTTTCCAAATCCTACGGGAATGGGTTGTAAATGGTGTGTGCGCATTCCCTCATCAAAAGTTCCATTAGCAACATATTTTGGGGGTTCGTTATGACCAACATCAATGAATAGCTTGTAGGTCAAAATCTAATCACATTCAAATTTCAAAGTCAATACTAAATTTATTAAAAATAAATAGACATTTTGAGTGTATGAATTACCTTAATGGGGGTTGGCTTGGAAGTGATTTCTTTTGCTTTTACCACGTACGGTCGCTTTGGCTCAATGTCCACATTTCAATTGATAACATCATGTTCTTCGTTAATGGGAGAATGATGTGATCCCCTTGACGATGGACGTCGCTCACCAACTACTAGATTCTCTTTGGGGGTTTGTACAAAACCCATTTGTTGAGCCATTGCTTGTACTTGGTATCGCAAGTCCTCAAAATCTACATTTATCCTCTCTATCGTCTCGTTTTGCAATTGGATTGTCCTCTTGGCAACGTAGAGTTCCGAAGGCTTGGAATTTCCATTACCTCGCTTAATGTGAAAAGCGTCTCTTTGATTCAAGTAGCGACCTTGATATGAATCTCCTTACGAAGATCCTGAATTTGCGGAATGATTAAGAGCACCCTCCGAAGTGTCGATCGAAAGCACCTCCTTTCAGGGAAGAAGACACACTTCGAGATGAACTTGAAAGACACAGCTTGAAGCTTCAGTAACACAAGGTCGAATTCCACACACCAAGCACTACTTGCACCGATTTGGAGATGGACACACCTAGATCTCAAAATCAGGGATTTCAATCTAACGATTGACCTAATCTAGCGATTAGAGTTTAACCTAACGGTTGAATGAGATAAAACTCAATAAAAGATGATTGATTGTATATAATTGTCTCCAATAAATTCGTCCATCACCCTATTTATAAGATTATAGGGTGATTAAAAAGTGCAGAATACAATAAGGTTAAGGAATATTACATCTTAACCAAAAATGAAACACTTATGGCAGCTTTTACAAGCTAAATCCTTATTTACTAAAATTAAAACTCATCATACCATAACATAAAAGGTATGAAATAATTTCTTAAATTGAAATAAAGCAGTAAACTGTTGTTGAACCAACCCACGAATTGAAGGCCCAGTCGGTTCTTTTAAGGCACTTCAATATAAACATGTCCATGACTTCAATCGTCAGAAATGAGAGTGATGTTCAACCAACACACCTCTCTAATCTTCTTTTGATCTTCATCGTGGACTTGTATGATAAAAGCATTGAGAGCAGCCTCCATTAACTTCTTTCGAGCCCTTGTCATCGGACCAGCTAAATCAGTTAAAGGATCTCGGACATGCCCTTTGAAAGTAGTATCCAGACGTGGCATGGACTCGTCACTTGAAGTAGCCTTCGTGTTCACATCAGACCTACACCCCTTGCCCTCCCGGGATGATCCTTACCAATGGCTTTAGCCAATATATCACACTTACCTACGGGTGTAAATAAGCCCTCCTTTTCTTGAACAACAACTTCTTCCTACAAACAAAATATTCATTATTTGGAGTATATATTGAGAACCATTGTATGAAATTTTAATAAAACAAACATAATAAATCCTCTTACCACTTTTTTAGCCACTTGTTCAACTTCGATTGTTGAGTATTTTCCATCTCCCTTCATCCTTCCTCTAACAAACATTTCATGTCGTGGAATGTCATCAAGTTTCAACGGTATCACCTTCTCGAGGGCCTCTTCTCTGGTCATCCCCCCCTCAACCAATTTTGTTGTGTCCACTTCGCGTTTCTCGGATGATATCTTCATTCCCATCCCCACATACCCCGCCCTACTCATAGTATGATATAGTTTATTTGCCTTTGCACTTTTGATTTTCACATCTCGGGTTCCCTACAATAAAGATGATGGTGTTAGTATAAGTTAAAAAAACAAATGAAGGCACACATAACAAAAGTTTTAAACTAACATCCGCTTCATGATCGAGAGTCCTTTGCTTGAAAATATCCCAACTCGATTCGAGAATACAATTGTATTTAACTCGAGGATGTTGACCAACTCTTTTCCCTCCCTCGAATATGTAGTCCTTAGCCAATCTATACTTGAAGTCTCGGCTAGCCTTTGACACTATGTTCAATGCCATTTTTTTCACGGATTCCTCATCCGGTGCATCAATCTCAAAGGGTTCCTTGTATGAATAACATTGAAAAAATTTAAAAATGGTGCAAGAAAAAGACATGAATGGGAATTAATAATGAATTAAAGGTATTGGTAAAGATGTACCTTACACTCATCATATAAGTCGTCCCTTTGTTTTGGCGTGACTTTCTTCCATGAAATATGTTTTATGTCCACTCTTAGTCTACATTTGCAACCACACCAAGTTGACCAAAACGCCCTCTCATGCGATATAACTACACCATGACGATCAAAAGTCATTGGTGTCTTATTATGGTTATTCCAACGCCTTTGAACAATCCGACAATGCTCATCGGCAAGTTTGCGACTACCAAGTTCCTTTGCTACACTCTTTGTATTTTTGTTAGTGTGTTTAGACTTCTTCTTTGGTTGCTCATCGTTACCATCCTTTCTACGTTTATTGTTACCCATTGTAAAATACCTACAAACACATCACAATAGCCATAGGTTATTACATATGGACACATGCAAAGAATTAATCATGCAACAACATATTAGTAAACTTATGGATATTTTTAATACACAACACTAACTAAAGATGACATGATAGCACTACACATGTTATTAAAGATAAACCCTAGTTGGAGGGAAAAACTCAAACCCTAGGGTACCAAACATAATTAATGAATAACTCACCTTTAGAAGCAAAAATATGTTTGAAGTGTACCACCCATCCTTTGGAATGAAAGCCCATGCAATTAACACATCCCTTTAGGTGTGAAGAACCCTAATAATGTATTAAGAGTATTATCAACAAAAGTTCAATTTCGGGTTTGAGATAGTTGCAAAACCAAAGCAATAACACACATATGTTGGGTTGATTGATAGAGATACAATAGAGAAGGAAATTGGAGGGAAAAATGGGTGGGTAGAGGTTTTGAAACCCACTAAATGCGCAGAGATTGAAGTTTGTGGAGTTTGGTTGTGTTTTGGGTGAGTTTGACCCGCACAAAACGCAGCTGACTCTTATATTTCGCGGACAACCGATGCCCGTTGCGATATCGAAGACCTATTTCGGTTACTATATTACACGTAACGATATCGAAAGTTTACATTCTTAGGGTTTAGGATTTAGGGTTTAAGGTCAACGCGGGTCACCATGGGGTATCCAGCGGGTAATACCCGCTTGAGGATTAAATAATATTGAAATGTTTATATAAGTGCGATATCGAAACACAGTGTACCTATTGTTTCGATAGCTCAAGTTACTATTAATATACTTTCGATATCGGAAGTACATATTTAATATTTTATAAAAAATATTAAATTAATTAGTAAAAAAGTAAGTCTTGTATTTATGTGTATCTATATGATAATCCTATTGGTTATTAATGATTTCTTGACCAAATTTTTTGTTAAATGATTGATCAATTGGTATGATCAATATGTGAGAAATACTTCATGTGTTAAATAATGGGAGATGTAATACGAGTGATTAAGTAATCAACACCGATATGATTGAAGTTGTAGTATTATATGCCATATTATTCCATAATTCAAGTAATTTATTGGAAAAAATATAGTATTATGTAATCTATGTCATAGTTCGTTGGAAGTACACATAGGGTTGTACTATACTGTGTATAAGTGTATGGCCAATTGTTGTATACATATGCCAATTGTTCAATAAGTATCTATACTAGACCCATATTAATTTACATTCAGTACTGATACTACTACTTAATGTTAAATAATAAGTATCAACTCGTAGTATTTTTAAAATCATCCACTCTTTTAGATTAAAATATTATTTGAATAATTAGATCAATGAGTTATTATATATGGATATTTAAACTTCACATTTTTTAATATTAAAAATATGGATATTTTTAGTAATATAAAATGTATAAAAATATAAAACTACACATATGGATATTTTAATTTTTAATAAGTAGAAAAATATAATATTTTGGATTGGCGATATCGAAAGTTTAAATATAGTAAAAGATTTTAGTATCGATATCGTAATACTCCCGATAATATGTTTCGGTATCGAACGTAACTTCGTCTTTGGCCCTGTGACCCGGGGCGTACTAAGTTTCAAACTCGGTACACTGGGCGAACATCGTTTCGAACTCGAAAGTTCTGAGACTATATAAAAAAAAAACGCGGCTTCAGACATTCTAAAAAAATCCCCAATTTTCTTCAAATCCTAATCGGTTTCAAATCTCCAATTTCAAATCTCTAATCTCTGTAATAATGGTTCGACAAGTAGCAGGCAAGGAAGTTCCACCCAGAAGCACACGGAATAGGCAGGCCCCTGCTAGAGGTCGCGGCAATGATATGGCGGGGTCGAGTCAAAACCGCGGTGGTGCCACTGCTAGAGGCCACGGGAATGAGAGTGGGTCGAGTCCAACTCGTGCTGAAACGGGTAGAGGCCGCGGGAATGAGGGTGGGTCGATTCCACCTCGTGGTGGTGCCACCGGTGGAGGCCACGGGCTAGGAGATGGAAGGAGGCAGGGAGCGGAGGGTTCCAACACTCTAGTGGTGAAGGAAACCTTCATCGACGAGGCCGCGGCTGCGCTCTACCAAAAGCACCTACATAGGAAGGTTATCATCTCAAAGGTATTCAAAAAAACCCAATTAGATGATGATTTGAAGTTTGATTACATTTTGAAATGGTTTAGACCCCATTATTTGGATGGTTTGTTGACATTGGAAGATGATGGCTATCATGAAGAAATTCTTCAGTTTTATGCTAATTTTAGACATGTAAAGGATGACATGTATTTGACAAGGGTTAGGGGAATAGAAATTCCGGTTAGTATGTATACTATCAACGAGGCTATAGGTTGTCCTTACTTGGATGCTAGGTTTTTTAGGGGTACGGATCCTAATGGACCATATGACATGTTTATACAACAAAGCTTTGTGAAGAAGATAGATATTAAGCTCCCTTTTGTGTTGAAAAAGATGGCAAAAAAGTATTTTCACGTTAGGTGCGATAAATTGAACGGGTTAGGAAAACCGAAACCGGACTATAAGATTTATTGTCATTTTTGTTCATTCTGTTTTGATTGTAGTACTTTTGGTTGCTCACTATATTTTTATGACATGGTATAGCCCAAACTCGAAGGTGGGAATCTCAATTAGACCTACAGCTTCGACTGCTTCAATCGGAGACTGAGAAAAGGGATAAGGCAGCAGCTAACTTCGAGATGTAATTGCATAGGATGGGAGAGATGTTAGGGTTTCCAGTGGACATAACTGGACTCGAAGGAGAAGGAGAGCCATCGTACCACATTGATGAATCCTTTGATGTGAATTTCGTTGTGCAATCTGACACTGAATCTGATGAGTCCGAAGGTGAGAACTTTGAGCGCGAGGCCGATGCAGATGAAGAGTCAGAAGAGGAAGAGGAAGGTGATGAGGAAGAGGATGAGGATGAAGAAGATGCACATGCCTCTGAAGAGGATTCCGGTGAGGACGAAGAGGTACCCCTTAATCAGCGAAAACGTCATCGCACAAATGATGATGTCGATGATGAAGAGTCCACAGATTCCGGTGCTGATGATGATTATGATGTTGGTGGAGCGAGAGGAAATGTCAACCCCGAAGAACAATGTAAAATAGTGCATCGCAAGTGAACTTTAAGTTTATGGTTGTTTTTTTCCCTATAACATAATACTTTGTAGTTTATATTAAATTTGAATAATGTTTCAAGTCCACTCTTGATTGAACATGTTTGTTTATTCTTTATTAAAATATGTTGGATGTTGCAAGATTATAAATGTAGTCCAAAAAAACATTAGGAATTTTGGTAACTACAGCAACAAAAGAAAAGACTTTCGATGTCTCAACCAGTGAACTATCACATTTTCGAACTCGAATCGCCAGTCAATGCACATGTTCGATATCGCAACTGGCTTCGCTTGGGGACACAGGGATCCAACAGATATAACCTTCGATATCGCAGATATGCATATCCTGGTAAGCGATATCGTACTATATGGATGCATTGGTTGCGAGTTCGAGTATATTGGAGCCAAGGCAATTGTTTAGGAAAATTTAAAAAACTCGAAGTGTTCTTTCGAGATCGCACTGATATTCGGTTACATCGAACACCGTCGTTTTGTTTTTATATGTGATATCGCCAAGTAATTCTGTCACATAAGTTTTAACGACGATATCGCAGGTATGAATATGTCATTCGCGATATCGAAGAAGTTGGATGCTTTAGTTGCGAATTCGAATGTATTGGAGCCACATCAATTACGTAGGAAAATTTTAAAAACTTTAAGTGTTCTTTCGATACCGCACTTATGTTCGGTTACTTCGAACGCCGTCGTTTTTTCTTAGTATGCGATATCGCAAGGTAATTCTGTCCCTTAAAGTCTCCTTGCAATATCGAAAGACGTCCAGGTATATAAAAAAATTACGCGACAGAGAACTTAAAAATCCCCAAATTTTCCTTTTGATCTATCCCTAATCGAATCTCCACCCCAAAATCTCACCGGAAATCCCACGCTAGTCGAAGAAGGATGTCCGGCGCCGGAATGAAGAGGAAGGTCGTTGCAACCAAGGCTGCCTACCAACGGTTTGATGCGAGAAGGTTTGTAAGTCAACAAGCTTTCTCTACGTATAAATCATACACAAAGAATTCTTCATTGATGAGTTGTTATGTGCTAGATTTTAATCTAATGCAAATATTGGGATTGACTGATATAATGAGTTTGTTCAATCATCAAGGCATGAATGAATTGTTTGCTTTGAATCATGATTCATATTTGGATGAAACCAAACAATTTTATGCTAATCTATGTGAGGATGAGGATAGTGGCTTTACTACAAAAGTTAATGGCATTGACTATGAGATTAGCACGGGTAAGATAAATAGATTGTTGGGTATTAGGTATGACAGTGATAGACCTCCTAGGGTTTATACCAATGGTTGTTGGACTAAAGATGTTACTCCGTCTAGGCTCAACCCTAAGGAAATGGGTCATAAGTACTTTGGTATGCCCCCTAACAACCCCAAGAAGGCTAAAGACTATAAGATAGCCGACCTTGAACCTACCTCGCGGATTATTTTTGACATGGTTGCTAGAAACTTAGTGCCAAAGGGGGGAAGGGACTCGGAAGCCACTTATAGCAGTTTGTTGATGTATTTTTACATCCGGGAGAAGCGTGCATTTAATGTTGGGTATACAATCATGAGTCACATGGAGGCGGTGGCAAAAAGCAAGCGAACAGTTACATGTTTGCCTTATGGTAATCTCATTGCTCGATTCTTGAAGTCGAAGGAAGGATTTGAGTTTACAACAAGGAGTACCCCTACTCCTTGTAAATTCTATGATGAGAGTTACTTCACCAAGAAGAAGTGGGTTCTTGTTGATGGGAAGTGGAAGAAAACAATCTCATCAAATGACACCGAAGGGGAAGAAGGTATTTATTGAGTTTAATATCTTATTGGAGGTTATTGTATTTATTTTCTGTTGGCATTTATGTTAATGAATTGCTTGACATCTGTTTTTTCATAGCAGAAGGTGGAGAAAGCTTTTTCAAGAGCCAATTTGATGGTTTGATAAGGATGAGAAAAGCTGCGAGGCTTGATTGTCAGATGATATGGCGCAAAATGAATGTGTTGCGTGGTTTTATGAGAGCCCATGAGCAAGCAAAGTTGGGTGATCCTTCCACTTCAAATGCAACTCCAAATCCAACTTCAAATGCAACTCCAAATGCCGAGGGAATGGGAAATGGAGAGCCGCAGTCCATTCACACCACCGTCGAGGAAGAGAGAAATGAAGCAACTGCTAAAGATGGAGCAAATGATGACAATGTTTTTGATCCTTTACATCACATTTCATTTGATAATGTTTGAAGTACTTAGCACTTTGTTTTGAATCTTTTAAGTGTAGAAAACAATTATTTGATAAACCTGTTTTGTATCTATTAATTTTAAAGGAAAAACATTTCCCTTTTATCATCTTTTGTAACTTTTAAGAATTTACAATTTATCATCATTTTTCTTCAAGTTCGAACTCGAATGCACAAATAACCAAACTTTCAATATCTCACTTGTTCTCGTCAGGAGTTACAGAGATCTAGACGATTGATCTTTCGATATCGAAAAAATCAACGAAATGTAAGTACGGTATCGCTATATATCTATACCTGTTACGGTATCGAATGTGGAGTTTGTTACATGTGTTCGATATCGCAATTAATATACCTACATAGTTCGAATTCGACATAGTTCGAACTAAACTGGATGCTTTAAACCCTAATATTTATAGCGATATCGAAATAATGATTTAGATACATTCGATATCGAGCCTTTGGTGTATATTTGTTTCGATATCGTAAGAACATTTAATTTACGGCGGTTCTTTAAAAACCGCCGTCAAAAGTTTGATAACCGCCGTCCTATATTTATCCAGGCCAACCGCGGCCCTTTCGCAGCCGAAATGGTCTTTCGAGTTCGAAAGACATGTCCATTTACGGCGGTTCCAAGGTGCTCTACGGAACCGCCTTAAAAAAGTGCCTTAAATCCCCTGATTTGCACTAGTGCCCTAACGTTTTTCAAAGTATCGGTTTGATCCCCTATCGAATTTTAGTGTCAAAATGGCCCCCTAACCTTTAGGTTTTGCTTCATAGTGGCCCCCTGAGGCTAACTTGGCCGTTAACTTTTAAAATCCGTTAAATATTAGGGGTATAATAGTAATTTCATGTTCATTTAAATTGAAAAAAATATGTTTGGCCGTTAACTTTTTACTTTATTCACCTACGTCCCTCCAAGAATGTTGGAAGCGTCGAATTTCAAAATTTAGTAGTACGAAACCTAATTGAAGGGTCATGAAATGTAAAATTACCATATTAAGATTTTTTGGGTCAACGTGGGTGGTAGAAAAAATATTTACATATGTAGCCCGAAAGTTCCAAAAATGTTGTTGTGGCCATTAAATATTTTTTTTTCAAGATTTTCTACTCAAATTTAACCAAACCATACCTGATTTAGTACAAGCACATGCTTTAGGAAATATTACATTGCTTATTTGACAAACACACACTTCAAACTGAGCGTGAACTACCCGTTACCTTGAATTTTTAAGGGTCAGACTTGTATTTAAAATAAATTTCAACGTATTAAGGACATTCGTGAAATTTTAACTCAATATTATTTCCTAATATAGTATAAATAGTGCTCGTGCAAAATTTTGAATTTTTCGGAGGTGCAGAAATAGGTGGTGTGGAACAAATTAGTAGTGTTTACTAGTATGTTTACAAGTTACAATACAAAGTTCAAGAGATTAACATATTGACTCTTTAGTGTTGTAATTCGAATGAAAATTTGATGGTGTTAAAGTACAATATTAGTTGTTAGGATTTTTGTTAGAAATTCTTTCAAGCGGATTTCAATTTCGGCATTTATACAAACATTTTACTTTATTCACCTACGTCCCTCCAAGAATGTTGGAAGCGTCGAATTTCAAAATTTAGTAGTCCGAAATCTAATTGAAGGCTCATGAAATGTGAAATTACCATTTTAAGGTTTTTTGGGTCAACGTGGGTGGTGTAAAAAATATTTAAATATGTTGCCCGAAAGTTCCAAAATTGTTGTTGGGGCCATTAATTTTTTTTTTTCAAGATTCTCCACTCAAATTTAACCAAACCATACCTAATTTAGTACAAGCACATGCTTTATGAAATATTACATTGCTTATTTGACAAACACACACTTCAAACTGAGCGTAAACCACCTGTTACCTTGAATTTTTAAGAGTCGGACTTGTATTTAATATAAATTTCAACGTATTAAGGACATTCGTGAAATTTTAATTCAATATTATTTCCTAATATAGTATAAATAGTGCTCCTGCAAATTTTTGAATTTTTCTAGAAATGCAGAAATAAGTGGTGTAGTATAGAATTAACATGTTAATTCTTTGTTAATTAAATAATTAACATGTTAATTTTCTTCAACCTTTATATCTTAACCACTAATAACTATTAAATACTAGTTATAGATTTATAATGCATCTATTTCATTTATTTTAGATTTATAATACTATTAAATTTCAATTTTGAATTAGTTAGTTGTGGTGGGGGGCAGTGTCCATTTAAATCCTTCCTGCAATCATTTTGCCAGCAGACCAGACACTCTTGTGACTATTTTGTGTGATGTAATTATATATATCTTATATTAAATTAACTATAAATATCAAAAGCCATCTTTATCTTCGTCTTCATCTTATCACCGCATCTCCAATTCACAGACAGAGATTTCAACTTCATTTCCTCTCATCAATTATTTTAAACCTTATCCTTCCGAGTCTTCTTGATTTTCGCCTCAAGAACCCGCACCCTGGTGGTTGTCAGGTGCCGTTCGGAGTTGGCGAGGATGGTGTTCACGACGGCGGTGAGTAAGGTGGTTTGGGGGATAAATTTCGAACCTTTGTTCTCATCAACCTATCACTGGAATCTAAACCCCGAGATGTGGTTGAGGGATAAATTTCCACAGCCACTTCAGATCCAGAAATTCTGCGTTTGCCTCATCCTGTAATTTGAATGAATTTTGAGGATATCCTTGCAATTTCTACAAAACCGATGACAAAAGGACTCACAAAATCACCCCAAAATTAAAGAGGACAGTTTCGTCACTTCAGGTCAAAATTGGTCATGCATAAGAAATTCAGTCCTGCACCTAGCAATTCCAATATCAAATACATGTTCCACGGAGATAAATTATACACATTAGTCAGGCAATTAAATCGTGTTCTGGTTGAGTCAGGCCCATAGATTCCTAATGACTTTTTGTTTGAGAAAACGTTCTGTAGTTAGCTGGTGTAGTTAACTTCATTTCTTGTATTTTTGACATTTAAGCTTCAATTTCACTAATATAGTTTGCGAGTCATATTTATTTTATGAACGGTCTACATATGCATATATGTGTATATGTCCTCTGCATCATTACAATTGGAATCAAAGATAACTTATTTTCAGTTTTTTTTCTCTGTGAATAGTTTTTATTATCTCCAAACTGTTATTTTGCAGTTTACAGTTGTCCATAATTAACTAACGCCAGGCTTCATTAATTTCCTTACACTTAATTAATTGATTACTTTTTTGACTTGAAACTTGGTTTGTTATGAGGCAAATGAATCACTTGGCATACATAAGTTTCGTACAGTGGGTTATTACGGCTCATAACAGATGCTCATTTCATTTGGAAGTTCTTTAAAGTATCTTTTCTTCTATGAAACGGTGACCTATCTGATATGTTTTGGAAGAAGGTGGTGAAATGATGACTTATCTTCTGTACACTCTTTCGTTTGGTTTCTATGTGTTGTACAAGTGGTTTCTCTCTGGCTTTTTTTGAGTTTCTTGAGAAGTTGAGATTTATGTAATTATTAAAAGTTATTTGTAGAACTCTTCTTGGATCTAATGTGTTCTGTTTTTCCTGTATGTAAATTTGGAAGATAAAATATTTTTTATTATAACCATAAGCAATTTAAGAGAATTTCTAATTTTGTCAGCTTAAAGCACAAGTTTTTCTAAGGTGTATACTGTAAAGGGTTCATATGACTCGAGCATAAGTCTCTTTTTTCTATACTTGGTTTGCATTCATAAATCTGCACGTATCTTCTGCTACGAAGTCCTAATCTTCCCTTACATATCTAATTTGATAAAATTTTGTTGTTTATATTTATTTGAATAATATCTTCTGTTATAATAACTGCTCTTTTGAGTTAGATAATGTGGTAGTTTTGCAAAGAAATATTGAAGCTCTTTTGTTGAATTATTCTGTCTTCAATACAGCGTGGTTTGCAAAAGATATAGGGTTTGATTCATCTTCAATTTATGCAACTACTACTTACATATACTGCCTAATGAATTAGGTAAGTGAGACACGTACAATTGATGCTATTCACAACAGCATCAATGACACACTACATTGGAGAACATACTGCATTGCTCGAAGAGCAAAGGCGTTGGAGCGATCGATTAGTGAACCTATTCTCGAAGAGTCAACCTATTCTCTTCTATGCTGAATAGGTAATTAATAGGTAATTAATCAAAATGAAGCCAACCTTGCTGTCAAAAAAATTAAAAAAGAATTGAGATAAAATCTGTATTTGTTACTAGTTTTCCATTATTAGAGCAAAGATTTTCCTTTGCTTGATTATGTTCATGGAACACTTCTGCTCGCGCGCTATTTTCGAGTTGTCATTGATTGTTAATGTTAAATTGCTACCAAATCAAAAGGCAAATCTTGAAAATGAAAATCCCTTGATATTATTATGTTTTGTGAAAGAACAAAACATCAAGTACATAACAATTTAATATTCAAAACATCAACTAGAGAACATTCAAATCAATCAGAACAAATGCTAGTTAGACGGACAACCTAACTAGTGAGTGTGACTGGGTATAAACTTGCTCCATAGCCAATGAAGGCCCCAGATATATCTAAGCCGTGTTGGTTGGGTGAACACCAACACTCTCAGGTAAACGAAAAGTAAACATAAGACTCCAAAAAAGGAATTCAACATGAACCCCCATGCTCCTACACCGCAAACTAGCCTCACAGAGTAGTAATTCTTGAGTACAATGATGCCAGAGCTCAAACTGGCCGCAATAAGAGAACCTAAAGACCCTCCAGCTCTTAGCGACGTATTGATCCATCCGTGGGGATGGAACAACACGGAAACTGCTATAGAGTTCATCACCATCAGAAAAGCCGTAGCAAGAGAAGGCCCCACTGTCATAAATGTCTCACGGCGTAGATATATCAAAAGAATAGCAAACAACGAAATCTGCATCAAATAAAATTAATGACTATTGTTTTTAATCAATGCAGAACTTCAGTATAGAGAAAAGAAAAATTCAAATCAGCTAGAACTCAATTCACATCAGCTAATCAGCACAAATAAGACGCATCAACTTGAAATACAGTAGCAGCAAAACAAACCAGCACCCAAGGAGCTCAGAGAAATTAAACACATAGACTTATTCTTCTATATTTAAGAAGCTAGCAAATCGTCATCTACCTTAAAACTAAAAACTTAAAAAAGTAGGATGGATCTCACCTGAATTTTAATTAACTTAATGCAACCGAAAAGTATTTTGCATATTTAAGCAACTATAACTCCAAAATGAAACATATACAAGGAATGAAGGAAACAAAATGAAACAAAGTGAACTGAAACAAAGTAAAACAAATTAACGTACCAATGATATTACACTCAACAACGCAGAGCCTATCAACATTCTCCGACGTTTGAGAGTGGGAAGTCCCCATGATGTGAGCAGGGTGGCTACCAATCCAGCTGATTCCCCCACTAATGATATCAGAAATGGTACTCTAGGCACAGTCTTAGATATGGAAGTGGTAACTGGAGGACCAAAAAATATCATAGGGACCGTCGACATTGACAGGGGAAGCACACTAAATGCCAGCTGAATGAGGAATGTCTGGAAATGGTTCTTCTTGAGTAGCTCTTTGAACTGGTTCTTCTTTGTAGTCTCAACTGTATCATCTTGAAGCTGGTCCAATTCTAGAGTAATTTCCCGAAGCGGTCTCTGATATCTAAGTCTGGTAAGGGACCCCAAAGCATCTTGATACCTCCCATTTTCTATGAAATAAACCGGCGTCTCCTCAAGTGAATAGGTAACACCAGCTGAAATAGTTGAAAGGGTTCCTAACACTATAAATGGTAACCTCCAACCCCACTCCAGATAACACGCAGCAATGTAGTTTACTACTGACGCAAGTGCGGACCCACCCACCATATAGCCGCACAAGACACTAAAGTTACTTCGCAAGTCGGTTGAAACAGATTCAGAACATATAGTAGGGAAAATTCTGCTATACAATCCTGCCCCGCACCCAATAATGATAAGTCCAGCCACAGTAGGGGTTCTAGGAAGAGTGAGGACAATTAAGGCACCTAGTATCATAAGCAAACAAGCAAGGAATGCGACACACTTACGCCCGTACTTCTTGCTCAAGAATATAGCCACCCAACCCGTGACTATGGAGCATATGGAAACAATAGATATCATGATCAAGAGCCGTTTGTCAAAATAATGACAAAAGTTATTTGATGCTGCTCTCTCTTGTTTGGTGAATAATTTGGGATCCGTCCTTAAAGTAAAGGCCCCCATACTAAAAACTCCACCTGTTAGAAAAGTCAAATATGAAAAAAATTAAATATACCCATAACACGAAAAATGAAAATACTGATTGAGCTTATTTAGCAATGAATGACATGAATAATATATAAATAGTCACGTGTGAAATGAATATTAATCATAGTCATCTATCTATCAAATTATTACGTTTTGGTAATTAATTCTACGCTATTAAGGTTGACCGTATACTCAGGGGCCGTTTGGTTCACATAGGGTAACGGAAAGGAATCAACAAAGAGAATGGGAAAAAAATGGAAAGGAAAGTGGGTGATTCCTCATTTTGTTTGGTTCAAGTCATGAATCAAGTTCCCTTTTATTGTCTTTCTTCTTGTTTGGTTCAAAATTCAGGGAATGAATGATGGCGTTGGTGAATGGACTGATAGTGGTGGTAGGGAGTGGCGGTGGTGGTGGTTGCGGAAGTGGTGGTAATTTGATTGGTGGTGAGGAGACAGTGACCGGCCGGGTGGTGGCGGTGATCGGGATGGTGACGATGATCGGAGTGACAGTGGTGGTGGCGGTGACTAGAGTGGTGGTGACCGGAGTGCCGGTGGTGGTGACGGGGTGGCGGTGATGGTGATCGGAGTGGTGGAGGTGGTGATGACGTGAGCGGTGGTGGCGACGGCAATCGGAGTGGTGGCGGCGGCGGCGTGGTGGCGGTGCTGGTTGCGGTGACTAGAGTGGTTGA
Source organism: Cruciata laevipes (assembly GCA_963678965.1). Classification (NCBI taxonomy): domain Eukaryota; kingdom Viridiplantae; phylum Streptophyta; class Magnoliopsida; order Gentianales; family Rubiaceae; genus Cruciata; species Cruciata laevipes. The sequence continues at coordinate 13,607,972 of OY787639.1, forward strand.
ATAGAGTGGTGGTGACCGGAGTGCCCGTGGCGGTAGCGGCGATGGTGATCGGAGTGGTGGTGGCGGCGTGGTGGCGGTGACGGCAATCGGAGTGGCAACGGCGGTGACGGTGACCGGAGTGGTGGTGGCGGCGGGAGCAATGACCGGAGTGGTGGTGGTGATAGTTGATTTTGGCTAAGAGGGAAATGAGGGAATCCCAGTCCCAAGGGGTAGTGGGGAATGAGGATTAAAGATTTTGGGTAAACAAAACATGGAAATTGGGGAAAGGGAAAGCAAAAGAAATTGCGACCAAACATCAACAAAGCAAAAGAAATTCAGAATGGTTCCTTTTCCCTTTCCTGAAACCCCTCAATATATTGTATGATGAGAAAAGAAGCACGGAAACGAATACTAATCACACTCATCTATTTCTATCTTCTACTAAGGAAATAATATAAAATTAGCGAACTCTGCTCTTAAGATTTTCTCATTTGAGCATATTTTACAATATGAAATGATATGGCTGATTTTGTTTTGTTCTTTATTATTATTAGTATCTTAATTGGTCAAGTTTTCTTGGTGAAGAAATAACTGAAAATGGTTTTCAGGGCATATCTTTTATTACTCTTTTTAGCTAGATCAGGTTTTCCTTCAAAATTTTTGTAATTGCGTGCAAGCCAATTTATAGTATGACAAAAATTCTGTTCAATTTATTCAAACGGTTTTTCTAACGAGTGCCCTAGGGCACTCGATAACAAAACAATATTCCATCGATAAATGTATTATCAAACTTGAAAATTGTAGTAGCAATTAATTATACCACACACTCTTAATTACACGTATATATATTAAATTTTACTTGGTAAATGTAGCGATGGGTCATAATTACAAGTAAAAATATAAGTACACGTAACATTAAATGTAGTGATGTATGTTTATTAATGGTAAAATATGCTCTATTTCATACTGTAGATGCACTAGTACAATACCTGATTTTGTTCTCAGCCGTGGCCACTGATTATTTAATATGAAAAGTATTAAAAAATAAATAATAGCAAATATTTTATAAATTATAATATATCATTATTTGGTTATTATTTAACCGGTTTGTAATATATATTTTCGTAAATATTATTTTTTAATTTTCCACATTCAAAAAGCTTAAAATTATAAAATGTAATAAATCATAAAATATTTATAATATTATATTCAAAATTCTGATTCGATATTACAAACATTAAATAATTAGTGTCCACACATGCGAGAAAAAAATCGAGTATTGTAGTAGTGCGCATCTGAATTATGAAATAGAGCACATTTTACCATTAATAAAATACACTACATACTGAGTAAAAAGTGAAGGCGTACTCATATTTTTATTTGTAATTATGACCCATCACCACATTTACCAAGTAAAAGTTAATATATTTACGTGTAATTAAGCGTATGTGGTATAATTGATTGCTACTGCAATTTCCAACTTGATAATACATTTATCGATGGAATCTTGTTATTGTTATCGAGTGCCCTAGGGCACTCGTTAGAAAAACCGTTATTCAAAAGATGGAGAGAAATAATATAATAATAAAAGTGAGTGTTGTTATTTGAACCCCTATAGAAGATTAGGGTGCTGCTATCTAGTATTTAAACACCTTTGAAAACCCAAATACCACATTAATTAGTATATTTAAAAGTATTTTATCTGATCAATTAAAATTTTATAATTTAAATCAGCGGATCTATTATAGAGGTGCAAATAGAAAATTACGTGCAAATAAATTCACCAAATAGAAAACATAAAGAATTACCTAGGAAATTATAGGCAAACCCAGTAATTATGGCACCTAGAATAGCAAACAAGCGCAGTAACGGGATCATGCTAGGCCGTCCAACAACGCGTGAGCCATCATCTTTCGTCGTTAAAAGAAAGTGGTTAGAATTAATGTACAGTAAAACAAACTAATATATATATATATATATATATATATATATATATATAAAAGAATTAATGTACCAAATATGGTCTTCTCCACCGGAAGAGTGTCGGTGATATCTACAGACACAAACTCCTCCTCCATGTCGGAGTCGGTCCGACGAACGATTGCGGTGAGGATCGAGATCATTGTGCTGCCCCTCGCCCTGACCATCATCAAATGTAACATCATAAAATGTTGTTGTTACTTGTTCGTGTAATATTAAGTTTTTAAACATTTATTGCAAAATAAATTTTCTAGAACTCTTTTAAACACCCATATAAAAAAATTTACGCAGGCTCGATTTTCGTTACTGTCAAAAGTATGTATGATAAAAATATTATTATAAATAGTCAAATACAAAAATTAAAATACGTCAGGTTGTATAAAAGTTCATATTTCAAATATATTATTAGATGTATTTTAATTTCTTGTGTGACAGTGAGGTAGGGTAACTTGACCAACTATTTTCCAAAATATTTCTTTTAACACCACAATACAAAAGCCAAAAAATATACATAGTTCTTGGAAAACAAAACTTAATATTTCATTTATTTTTTCGACTTGTTTCCAATTTTGTTTTTTCTACAACATGCCACAAATTACCACCAGTTAGAGCTGTCGATTCGGGTCTAAAGGTCGACCTCGGGTTCGGGTCTAAAAAGGTTCGGGTCAAACGGGTCGGGTTCAAACGGGTCTAAAATATCTTTTCGGGTCGGGTCGGGTTCGTGTCGGGTTGATGTCGGGTTGGGACTATTCATCGGGTCAGGTTGGGTTCGGGTCGGGTTTTATAGGGTCGGGTTGGTATCGGGTCAGTTTTATTTTCGTGTCGGGTTCGGGTCAAAATATTATATTTTGACAACTACTCATAATTATATTAAATTTAACAATTATTCTAACTTGTATTAACACTTCGGTTAGAAAGAAACTCTAGTTTTAAATATGAATATTAAAATGTCAATAATCACGATGTCAGTAATAAATTAAATTAACAAAAAATACGATATCAACAAGTACTCTATTTTATATTAACACCAAAATAACATGAAATGAAATAATTCTTGGGTTGATTTTGATATTATAGAATTGGGCATATTTGATGGGCTTACTTTTGTCTTAAAGCCCCAAACCCCAAAACTCAAAACCCACTAAACCCTAAACCCACCCACTAAACCCTAAACCCACTAAATCCTAAACCCACTAAATTGATGTAATTAATCGAATTGGAAACCTGCTTAACTAACAACGATAACTAAATTGAAATAAATTTACCGAAAATTAATCCTTAATTTAGTTTCAATAAACACTTAAAAATAAATTTAGTTACTTCTAAATATTACATTTAATTTAATTTTTTTTATAAATACTATGAAATAATTTATATTGAATTTTACTAATCAAATGACAAACCTTACTTGACTTTCCATACGTAACTGAGTTTTAGTGCTAACACACTAACTTAATTGTATTTAACTAACCAAATGTCAACTATTACTCGACTTTATTCAAAAATTAATTAAGTTCAATTTAACTATACAACTGTTAACCATCACTCAATTTATAATAATCAAGTAACTTATATTTATTCAAAAATAGGGATTCTCTATAAATTAGTGATTAATGTTTAATTTGTTAGTTTCGACAATTAATGAACTTCATTAACTGACTTTGTTTACTATGAGTTGAATAGAAATAATTAAAGGTCAAATATTACTTGACTTTTATAAACGAATGTAACTAGTATATTGTATTTAAGTAGTGAAAGATCAAATATTCCTTGATTATTGAGTTTAACTAGTGTTAGATCAAACTGACTTGATTTTCTAAAAACACTAACAAGTAAATTAAAATTAAATAATAAAATATCAAATCTTAATTGAGTTTCTATAAACACTGGAACTAAATTGAGTTTCACTACATTCCCTTATAGTTCAATCCAATTTTATACTTGATGAGTTAAAAATTGTATCGTCGCCAAAGATTATTCAATTTAGCTCAAGGCATTATGACGACATGATCTTCATAAAATAAAAATGAATTGAAATAAATATTAATATACACAATATACTGAATAGATATTTTTATACTTATATATATATCAACTCTACTAGAGAAAATATGCTCATGTAATAAATATATTATTTTTTATTGAACAATTGCTATAATCCACCAAATTATTCCTATAATTCATTCAACAAATTGCAGTGATCATAAATATATTTATAAACATTTTTATGGAAAGCAAATTGCAGTGATCATAAACATTTTTACACCAATTCTATTACTACTGCTAGTTCATTAACTTAATTTTAGAGTTCGGGTCATTTTCGGGTTTGTGTCAAATCGGGTTCGGGTCACTTTCGGGTTCGGGTCATTCTCGGGTTCGGGCCGGGTTCGTGTCGGGTTAAAATTTATTCGGGTTCGTGTCGGGTTCGTGTCGGGTCGAATTTGACCTAATATTCTCGGGTTTTAATCGGGTTAAAAGGTCATTCGTGTCGGGTCAGTCGGGTCGGGTTTTTCGTGTTCGGGTCTGAATTGACAGCTCTACCACCAGTCAAAGGTCGTCAACACCGGCCATTGCCGTGCGAGTTATGGCAAATGATGGTCAACATCAGTTGAGGCACTCAGATTCCAAATGAAAATGTGAAATCATCAATGAAAAATGACAATCAACGAATTTATAGAACCTCAATAAAAAATATAAACAAATCTCAACACCGATTACAACAAAAATATTCCTTCAAATATGTTCTCAATGAAATGAAGGAATTTCGTACCAAATCTTCTGGAGCCCCAATGAACAGCCTGAGAAGAAAAAAGAAAGTTGATCAATTACCATCTGATCATTTAATCAATACAAATGAGTGAACATAATAATTTTTACCTTGTACAGAATCTATTAAATAAGCCCAGCACAGCAGTAAATGCTTCAATGATACTGAATATCATACTTTTCTGCTTGGAGATTGAATGAGTGCTTAATTATGTATAAATGTTGCTTTTTTTTGAATTCAAGTAATCTACATTAATTTCTGTTTACCCTTGGCTCTATATATAGACGTAGTTATAAGAGTTTCTAAAAGCATGCATGCCATATATTTGGATAAACTTATATTCTCCACATTTTACTACATCTAATATTTTTACCTTATATATAGAAATTGCAAAATATATTCCAAATTTACTGGATTATCCATTTAAACCTTATAAGAATCTCTTTAAATTACAATTAACGTGTAAATGGATAATACCAAAAGCGATCTATCTCTACTTTATCATTTCATCATCCATTTTTTGAGTGCAGTACTAGTACGTACGCCTCAAAAATTAATTCAGCATTTTAAAAATAAAAAATAAACGTTCAAGAAAGCTCTGTAGTACGTCGAATCATACCATTTTGGTGGAGTACTAGATTAATTAAGGAAAAAAAATTATGATTTTGATCGATGGAGTAGATTAATGTATTTAACTATTTCAGCAGAGCAGATTAATATTAATTATGATAACAGCTTGCAAACTTGGTTTTCGATCGATCAACGTCAAGTTTCGAGAAAAAGCCCGGAAGGATGTGCGTGCCAGAGATGAGAATGTGCAGGTACAAAAGGGATTACAATCATTACAGAATAATGTTTAAATTTAAGTAACTCTCAAAATGAATATTTCATTATAACAAGAAATATTTCTAAAACCATATCCGCAACGAATGCATACTTTGTTCATTATAGCAAAACATACAAACTCTTGAAAATTTAAAATATAATTAAACTAAAATTTGTAATTAACGCAAAAATCTAACCCAATTTACAACTTTGATAGATTTGGGTCAACACAAAATACAACACGGGTTAATGTTGGACCACATACGAATAACATGCATGGTTAAAAATCAGGCCAAATTCAAGTTAAATTTGTAAATTTGCGGGGTTGATCCGTTTGACTAATTTAAAATTTAACGATTAATATACAAAATCTCTTTATTTTAAGCACAATATATGAAATAGAAATTTTTGGAGTTAAATGAAATATTAGTTAGCTATTTTAATTTTGTGGATATTAATGACGGTTTATTCAAGGCGAAAATTTTAGAGATAGAGAAAATTCTGATGAAATTGAGAGTGATTTCTTTTTTAAAAAAAACAAAATCGTTTCCATATTAGTAATACTTCATAATTCACCTTGTTATGCCACTTAACCCAAATCTTGAAGTTTTTTTCTCGTCTTCTAGATAAATTTGGTAAGATGAAGATAATGATCATGACACGGAAAAAGATGAACAAGTATTTTTTTTTCTTTAAAAACTTCGTAATGATAAATAGTTATCATTTTTTTCAACTATTGGATATATTTTTGTTAGTCTTTTTTACATGAAATATATTCCTGGTTGATCCATTGATCAGAATTAGCAGTGGAAATTAAGGTGTTACCACATCATCATCATTGTTTTTTAGGTGAAGGCATGTGTGTTTATGATGACCAAGTTGGAATGGTATTGGAAATTATATGCGAGGAACCAATACTATTATTATTATTTTTTGACATAGATCTATCATTGTTTATGTGTATATATTTTTCTTAATGTGTTTTATATTTCAGAAACAATGAAAAATATTGATGATCTAAAAAAGAATTAGGGTTTGCCTCTATACATTTGTATGGTAATTAATGACTATGGTAAATGAAATAGAAAGAAGATTTGTCCTCATTTATAGCTAACATGATTATTTGCAAGATCTCATTTTGAACAACATAATATTGAATATGCAATAAAATTATAATTACAATATAAAACAACAAATAAATGTGTTACACGTGTTGGATGCTAAAATGGTTGATTATTGGAATGAATGATTCCTTGATTTTGACATGGGTTAATTGCCCACGTTAGTTTTACTGAAACGAAAGCATTAAAAGAACAATCTATACATTTTCTATCAAATTTCTAACATACGAAGCTTACCAAAAGAAAAGTATAATAATGGAAAGTATAATAATGAAAAGTATAATAATTAATGTTGTCGATCCATGGTTTTTCTCAAACAATTCTTATTGATGTTTTCGTAAGAGTTATAACAGACATTAAAATGCATCGAAAGAACTATAAATATACTTATATAAAGATCAATGATCTCCATCTATCTTATTATTTGTGTTCATCAGAATATGTCTGGGACTATGAAGGACGTCGGTGATTCGTCAGAACGTAGTTAGCTAATATCGTTAAGTTCAAGAGAATGTGCAGGTCAAAATCCAAAAGGTATTACGGAATAATTAAGCTGACAGATAAAGTTAGCTAGCTATTATAAGAAAGTATCTCATACTTATTTAAAGTAGAATGTTAAATTTAAGTAAATCTCAAAATGAATATTTCGTTATAACAAGTAATATTTTTTATAGGAGTTTCTAAAGCAACACACCCCGGCCCGCCGTATACATACTTTATCCATTATAGCAACACACTTGATAATTCAAAAGAAAATAACATTAGAGTAGATTTGGCACAAATATTCGACACAAATTACAACTTTTGATAGGTTCGCCTCAACACAAAATACAAAATACAACATGGATTAATGTTAGATCACACACAAATGACATGTTAAGAAATAGGACAGAATCAGGTCAATTTCGCTGTTTAGCTAATTTAAATTATTATATATATAAATTAGACACAAAATATGAAATAAATATTTTCAGTATAGGAAGAATATATTGAGATTAAGTGAAATGTGAGTTAGATATATATATCCTTTGTGGATAATAATGAATTATTCAAGGCGGATAGAGCAATTTTTTCGTTTCCATTTTACTTGATATTTTGACTGGTTAATACCATATATATTGTTAGCACTTCATATTTCACCTTGACCGCGCCGCTCCAACCCAATTCCTGACATTTTGTTCTCGCCGACTCACCATTCAAATAGTGGACAAAGGTAATTTGTGAATGAAGATAATTAACACGCAAAGAGATGAACAAGTGCTATGTTTTTTTTTCTTTTAAAACTTTGTTATAAGAAATAGTTGCTTGATTTTTTAACTTTGTTATGAAAAATACTTGGATGTTTAGTTATTTTCGTGTCAAAATTTTAATTAATTAGGTTCTACAGTGTATAAAGTGGCTTTCTTCCTTGCCGTTTTCTGCAATTTTAATTAGTTTTCCATCTCTTTCTTTAAACTAATTAAGTTTCTGTTTTGACAGGCCATGATCCATGGCTGAGATAGAATACAGGCCTTATCTGCACGATCCATGCAGGGTTAGGCAGTCAGGACCATTACAGCCAAGGACGTCGAATAAGAATCTCAGTACCAAGAAAATTAAGAGTGAAATAAGCAGCATATGTACACACAAATCTCTGAGTGAATTATTATTGTTGTTGCAGAATTGAAACGTAACAAGCCCTTTGTCATAGGGTCCGATTTGATCATTTTTATTATTTTCAGAGTATTTCATGATTTTATTTAATTAATTTTCACTTCATGTGGAGATGTTGGATTCAGGAGATTGAAGCTAAATCATCAAATAATGCATTTTATTACTGCTTCCGGAGCTTACCATGAAACCATAATATTTACAGTTAGAACGCATAACAAAATATTGAAAATTACGTTTTTGACCTAAATTGGAAGTTAACCTAGATCAAGATCAGACCTAAAATAACGCATGCATGCATGCATGGTTAACTGATCGTTGGTGCACGTACGTGTATGCAATTTATTCGTTTATATATGATCAAATCATTTATTTGCGTTGGAATTCAGTCAAGTTTAATTCCATGATATTTCGTTTTCAATTCAATTAATTCACTAAGTTCACACTAGTGGAGAAGGAGAGGTTTTAAGGCGGTTCTAACGTACCAGAGAAGGCACATTAGAACCGCCTTCTCTGGCTGTGCCGTAAAACACTACACCAAAATTGGCTTTCAGTGACAAGCCAAATTTGTCACTAAAGGCCATTATTTCATCACTAAAGCATTTAGTGATGGCGTCACATGGTCCTTGGAAAAGGGTCGTGGGAAAAGCCCCTAGTGACGAATTTACTATTCACTCGTCACTAAATGATCGTTTTCATGACGAAATAATTGTCGTCACCTTGTAGTGACAAGAATTGTTGTCACTAAAGATGCGTCACTAAATATACCATTTCCGTCAGTAATTGTACTCTTTTGTGACGACTGACTAGTGTCGACATATATCTGTCACGGGAGAAATTAAATAGTGACGACGGTCAAAGGCTTTAGTGACCATTATTCTTGTCACTGTTGAATCCATCAGTGACGAAAATTGAGCCATCACGGTTTGTATGCTTTAGTGATGCAAGAAAGCACAATTATTTTTTTATTCATAAATATTAAAACTCACAAAATTTAATAAATGAATATATTATATATATCAAATCCAAATCCAAATCCTTTGTAACAAAGAATGAGACCACATTGTATATCTATATCTACTTCTCTTCCACTTTCACTTCATAGCTTTCATGCACCATCCACTTCCACTTTCATGGCTTTCCTGCAACCTGAAGAAGGCAACAATCAAAATGAATAAGCAAGTTCATTTGTCCAAGGATATAAATTTTTAGATTCTTAACTCTTATTAGATTCTTCTCCAAAATACTATGATTTACTAATCATGCCAAAACAAATATACATAAACACAAACACACTATACAACAAAATTATATAATCACTAACACACAAACACAAAAAGAGAAGACATAATTATAAGTAGTACGTATGATCAGCAATTTTTCTCACCTCTAGGTGTTTGTAAGTAGTACTATCTGCTGGAATAACATATTTACCCCTAGCTTCAACCACCATGTTGCACAATGTGATTCTTTCTTCCATCTACCAGATACAAACCAAAATCAGACTTCCAACTTAGAATCAAGAACTGATAGGAAGTAAAAACATTGTTACAGGAAACACTCTTGCCTCTTAGAATACGCACAAATAAACTTCCGTAGAACCAACGATATCTGTAGCACCAGCCACCTATATCTCCCCGATAATCTGCAACGTGTGAGCAGTTTAGAGCCTTTTCAAATTACAATGTTGCTAGATATTTTCAAGACAAACTTACTTGGAATAAATCCTTAGCAAGCAAATAATCTGGCATTTAACCATACATGACAAATCTCAAAGTGGATGGTACCTGTAGTACATTCGGAGATTAATGCTCAGAGCAAGGCTTTATAAAATAGAAACGTTAAATTGGAAACTATTAAAAAAACTGAAATTTTCACGCACCACATCACAAATTGCTGTCAATGTCATAAACTACAGTTATAGAAAATACACATTGATGTCAAGAAGAAAAACCACACTAATGATCATACTAAAGTAAGTCAAAATAAGGAATGAGCCCAATAATGATTCATCTTTGAGACTTGCAATTGAAAAACATGACACGGGCCTAATGAGGGTGAGTTAATAAGTGCACCATATACTTTTAGACAAGAAATAGCAGATTCTAGATATATGCAAGTTGGAAAAACGGAAAAACATACATAAAAAAAAAACATTAAATCAATGAATTCCTTGCATAATTAGTTTAACTAAAAACATCCAAAATAAATAATCAGCCATAATAGATTCAGATTGAATTGATTACCGAGGCGGATGAGGCCAAGGCGGTAGGCTTGCTCCAGATAACGGCTAAAAGGCTCGACCCTGTTCCAAAGGCTGAAGCCTGCAAAAGAAGAAAATCGACGGACGATCTGGCGATTGTTGGCGGAGAAAGGCGACAGAGATAACACCCGGACGGTGTGAAGCTCCCGGTATTGCGGAGCTAGTTGTCCGACGAGGCGGAGAAGATGATGCGGTGGAAGGGGTCGCAACATCGGAAACCACACGGATTTGGGTCCAGATCGAGAAGAGTTTGTGTTGTTCCCGTCGCTCCTCTTCGGCGATGTTCCCGATCGGTCCTTTTAGAGAAGATCTGAAAGCTGAATGTAATGAAAAAGGTTCGTGTTCAGCGCCGTGAAGAGAATCAAGAGATAAGGCTATAGATTTTGAGATAAGGAGTAGGTACATAGTAATTGACGGGTGAGATTCAATTGATAGGAAAGATTGACGGTTCAGATTAATTGAAGATAAATGCAATTTTTTATTATTTGTTCGGAAATATTATTAGTACTTTTCATTAGTAAATAAAAATCCTTTTAAATTTCAATGTAAATTTCTTTTAAAATTTCTTTAATATTTAAAAAATAATTTATATACCATTTTAATGTGTTTATATTATAAAAACTACTAAAAAATATAATCTCAATATATTAATTAATTTTATTAGTCTTTAAGTAAGTGTTATTTTTTATTATTATATAATTATAGGAAGTTAAATAGTTGTCAATTTTTGATTAGTTAATGATATGAATTGACACTTGATTGCTTAAACTTAATATAACTATTAGTGGTTACAAAATGCCAAGTAAGTAGTCGACCTTAGTAGCGTTCATAGAAAGTTCTATGAGATTTGACCTTTGATTAGTTCAATTTAGTTATTTGTATTTATAGAAAGTTGAGTAAGATTTCACTTTTCAGTAGTTGCATACAATTGATTTATTAGCATTTATAAAAAGTCAATTAAGATTTGACCTTTCCAATGGTCACATATTTCAACTAATTTATTAGCATTTTTTAAAATTCAAGTAAGATTTGACTTTATTATTTCAATTACTTATAAGGTTTGAACTTTCATTTGTTAAATTCAATTTGTTACTAGTATATAGAATGTCACATAAGTTGTGATCTTTCATTAGTTAAATTTAATGTTATTATTACTCCCTCCGTTTCTATGGTTATGGCAGCTTGAACAAGTACGATAAAAAAGTGAAGAAACACAACAAAACATGATTTGACAATATTCTGGTGGGGTTCATGGACTTTGGTTGAGTGAATTAAATCATGGTCATTCATTCCATAGATCTGGTGTTATTCTAGTAAATTTGGCCCAAGCTTGAGGACAAAAGAGGCAAACTTCCATGAAGCATTTGTCAAAGGGAATAGTGTGAATATTAGGAGGCTGCCAAGACGAGTGGAACGGAGGGAGTAGTATTTATAGAATGTTAAGTTAAGATATAACTTTTTAATGAGCTAGTTAGACTCAGTGTAGTTACTAGTGATTAAGGAATGTCAAACAAAGTTTAATCTTTTATTAGTTATTGTATTAGAGCAAGTCACAAACAATTTGACAACTAATCTACTAGTGTTTATATAAAATCGAGTTGTAATTGACTATTCATTAATTATTTGTGTTTATAGCAAATCAACTATGGATTGATTTTTTTAGTGTTTCTAGAGTTGGTACATAGTTAAGATTTGATTTTTTTTTTAGTTATATATACAATTTCATTATCTGTATTTCAAAAATGCCAAGTAAAGTTTGGTCATTAATTTTTTTTATCTTTTGAATGAAGTTTGGTCTATCAATAAGAATCCAGTTAGTGTTATAAGAACACATATAAGAGCTGGCTAATTAGTTAGTAAGGTAGGCAAGGTGACCTATACAAACATTAAGAGTTCACTATTTAGAAAGTCAAATAAGTATTTGAATTTTGATTATCACATGCCAATTTAGTCAAGTACTCTTTGAACTTGATTTAGTTTGTGTTTATAGTAACTAAAGCAAGGATTGATATTTAATGAGTGAACTTTAATTTATTTAATGGAATGTGATTAGTGAGTTTAGGGTTTAAGAGTTTTGTGGGTTAATTTTTTAGTGGGGCTCAACCCCAAATTCAGCCAATTTTCGACTAAACAAGATTAGTTCAGTTAAAGATGATCTTAGGCTCTTACCAATATTTAATATAGTAATATTTAATGAATGTTAAGTAATAACTAAAATTTTTGTTTATAAAATCAACCAAATTATTCCATTCATGAATAAATGTAATCATAAAAATATGCTATTTTTTCCCTAATTTTCCTTACTATATTATTAATTAAGAGTTTTTGAGTTTCAAACTTTAAGTTTAAATAACTTGTAAGAACTTGTTCAAGTTTAACCCTATATTTCGACCCAATACTTTAAATTGTCTAATTAACTTATCCCCTTTTAACCCAAAATTTGGCCCAAGCACAAAGTTTCCTACCTTAATTTCCCGTCACTTCTTTAGATTGTCCGTCACCGATATTTTCTGACGCAATATTATTTGTCACTGTTGTTATTAGTGACGATATCATTTTTGTCAGTAATTTCTTGTCACTAAATCTCGTCACCTAAATTTGTTTCGTCACTAATATCGTCACTAAATGCTAATTATGTGACGGGATCCAATTGTTGTCACCAATTTCGTCACTAAATCTCATATTTGGTGACGATAATATTTGTGTCACTAAGAATGTCTTCGTTGACGAAACTCAGTGACAAGATTTATTATTTGTCACTAAAGGATAGCTTTAGTGACGGTTACTCGTGACGTTTTGTCACTAAATGTCATATGTGGTGTAGTGAAATTTCCGATTTTTTAAGGCGGTTCCCCCAACCGCCGTAAAATTTTGACATCTTTCGAATTCGAAAGTTTCACATTTCATGTTACGAATTCGAAAGTGTCATATATTATAACCGCTTTAAACGTAAAAACCTTACGAATTCGTAATTTTTTTTCACCTAGCAGAAATGTCTTTCTCATTCGAAAGACCTATTTTCTGCCTTTCTCATTCGAAAGACCTTGTAAACCAGCAGAAAGGTCTTTCTCATTCGAAAGAGGTTACAGATCATCCAAAAAAAAACCCACTCACGATAGTGCTTACGAACTCGTAAGCACTCTCGCGAGTGGGTGAAAACATTTATATGAGAGCTCAAAATTAATAAAAACCAATCACATTAGCTTTATACATTATGGTTGTATCATACTAAATTACATCAATATCAATAACTTCCTTTACAGTGCCATAAACAGCAGTTATAGAGCTCAACAAACAGCATCAACTCCACTATATCATAAAAAAGCAACATCATCTAGGTAGACGCTCCTACACAAACAAAAAGCCCAAGCCTCTTGTCAATACACACCAACTTCTACTCCATTGGAATGGACCTGCGAAAGCATAGCTGCACACTCAATCTTTTAAGGCTTCAAGCAAAGGAACATCCATTATGCGCCATCATTGAGATGAGAGTAATACAAGTCGCCACACTGCCTGATCACCATTCAGATTCTGAATGTTCACCAGTCTTCACCTGAAAAATGTTCCAAGTAAATAAAAATGAAACAGTTCAGTTTCTGAATGCTCACCAGTCTTTTTCTGTCAATGTCCTTGCCAAAAAAAATAGAAGTATGATTGAACTGATGTAAAATTAGCCATAACCTGTAGAAATAGCAAAAGGGAGCTCAAGGAACAAAAAAGATGTTCCATGTTCAGAACTGAACAGAAAATGTCCGATTTTCAAGGCCCTGCTCATATGGTAAAGTCAAATAACTCTCACTAAGAAAAAAAAAATCACTCATGTAGTTTTTTCATCCAAATTAAACACAAAACGAAGAAAAAATTATTTCCCTATCATCAAAATTATATTCAAAAAACTCAACGCATTAAACTAGCTAATGTTTGGTTCTAAAACTATGCACTGTAACGCCCCGGAAAGTACAAGTCTAAAAATTTAAGAGGGCGCTACGAGTAATGATAAAGTTTACTACAATTTTTGAATCATACCCTTTAGTTGAAGCTATAAACAATTGGTATACAATACTTTTGGCCATTAAACATTACAGAAATTTCTAAATCAATTAAAACAAAACTCTAAACATTCAATATTCTTTGCTAATACACCATCATATATTTTATCATATCGCTCAAGTAGGATTTGCAATAAAAATAGTGTAAGGAATGGGGTGAGCTACACTAGCTCAGTGAGAATAATATCTATCTTTCAATAATCTAGACAACAGTCAGTTTTCACAGTCAAAGACACAGAGCAAGTAATCATGTAGCAGCAAGACAATCAAAGCACCTATTGCAAGGCTATTGAAAACATGATAAAACCCTCACCTTGTATTCTAATGTTCGCGATTACTTTCGATTACACCTGTGACATCCACTATTTATCTATCAATAAACCCACCAAACATTCACAACCTTCAATCTCTTATTCAGAGATCAAACATGCAACTAAAGCCTATATGCAACCATGTACTCAGAATTTACAATACATTAAAACATTCCACTCCAAGGAAGACATGTATAGCAGCCACTTTAAACCTCTTTATTTGATTCATTACTTAATAAAATTAACATATTCTTGACTCTAGGTTAAAGTAGTTCAGAAATCAGGCAAAAAGGAGTTACAGTTATAAAGTTGTGAACTTTTTAAGTAGTCGTCAGCTTGCTGCCAGAAACCGTATCAGAAAAATAAAATGCAGATCTTTAAAATGCTATATCTTACTCAATTCTTAACCAAATTAATCCATTCCTATTTCTAATGGTAGCCCAGAGTTCTAAGATTACTAAAGTGTAAATCTTGGCCAAAAACGAATCATATTTGTAAAGTTATGATTTTTTTAAATATGTCTCAGCTGCTGCCAAGAACAGCTTCAGTACAGAGTTTTAAAAGCCATTTTCTTGACCATTTCTTAATCAAACTAGCTCAGTGTTGGTTCCAAATCCCAGTTATAGTTTCTAAGATGATCTCTACATAAAATTAACCAAAGCAAAGCTACGAGTAAAAAGTTATGATCATTAAAAGTGGACCAGGCCAGAAACTAACTTTCAAACATATATAGCCAACTAGATTTCATGTTTAAAAAATTTCCTTCAAAACAAATTCACATGCAAGGATTGGAGAAATAATGCACATGAACATAAATAAGAACTAAATTGCAAACCACCTAAATTCATGGCAATCCTCTTTGTCTCTAAGGGTACCAACACACTAGTTTATAAAACAAATACTCTCTTTGGCATTTTCTCAAACACCTTTGAGGCACAATCTATCACATGAGTTATTTAAATGGATATTGTCCTAATTTCCTCACTAAATTACATTCCAAACTCAACAACCAAATGCTCGGAATGATGAACCTTCAAATGAAAACCTTAAATTCATGAAGGAGTAAGGAAATTACTTCAAATATTTTACTCGGAAGGCAAGGGATCTGTAAATTACTTCAAGTATTTTACTTCAAGGGAGTAAAGAAATTACTTCAAGTTTTTTACTCGCCCAGTTCCCGTTCCGGTCCCGAAATTCGGAGGGAAAGATGGTGGGATGGTTGAATAACTAACATGCCCTTGTAGCCTTTGAGGCTCCCTAGCTCCGTCTAGGTCAATAACCTCTCTTTGCGGTTCCTGCGGGGGACCGGATTGGTTCCCCGCCGGTCCTGTCCTCCTAGGGTCCCGGGTGGAGAGTACTCACTGATGATATAGCTCCTTGTTGGCTCTCATGAAATCCAACGCCGCTAGCTCGTCCGTGTTGACTAGCGTTCGCTCCTTTTCCCAGGGTGCCGGCCCACTGGTCAGAAGGTTACTGGATAGGGGTTGCTCCTCCTCCCGGGTTTCTGGCCCCCGGAGCGGGGGGTTGTTTCCGCCGGGGAGTTCGGGTTTCTCTCTCTCTCCCTAATAGTCTTCCTCCAATCCAGCTTCCTCAGAGGCAGTTTCCACTTGGCCGTCCTGCGGCACTCCTGGCTCCACTGACGTCTGACCTCCTCTTGCAACTGCCTCAGGGTCACGTCATCTTCCGGGGAGGGAAGCGATTGCTCCCCGAAGGTACAATATTCTTGCTCGCCCGTCCGCGCCCTCTTCTTTCTGACTTCATCTCGCGAATGTGGAACTGAAGGGTCCCACTGGGCGTGCCAATTGATGCTACTGGAATCCGCCGTTCTCCTGAGGATCAACGCTATCCGAGGGTCCTCTGGGTAGGCCTGCGATGAACCTACAAAACAAAACCCCGGGAGGCTACCCGGGGGTAGAGGCTCCGGTGTGATGATGAGATGGGGATAGCGTGAGGAGGAAATCATACGAAAATGCTTTCAATAAGTAGAGAGATAAAAGTCACATACCTGGTTCACTGTTTGGGGATTAATATTTATAGTAGAAGCTCCTCGTGTCAAGACAAGAGTGAGGACCACTTGCACTTGTCACTTTCCTTGTCTTCTCTCTGGGATGGATGTGCCCGCCCGGGAGGGCTACTGCTCTTTCTTGTCATGGGCCACTAGTCTCTCTTTCGGCCCAGGAGGGTACTGGGCCGGTATTATCAGGAGTCTTGGGTTATTCTGAGCATGGCTTACCTAGGAGTTAGGTCCAATACATAAGGTAAGAATTAAGCTCAAGGAAGCCGCAAAGGCGCCGAAATACCCCATTTATGAGGTTTCACTTTATAAGAAAGGGTACATGCAGACACTGTCCTAATGCGTTGAGAGGTCGGAAGGAAATGCTCTAATGACGAACATATGCGAAGGGTCGAACAAGAGCTATTAAGGGTCCCGGACAGTGACAAAAGATGTTGAGGCTCGGACGTTGTTGGTCAACTTCGTCAAGGATTTAGAGGAATACATGCAGATATGCGAGCAGTTTTAAAAATCAATTCCGCCAGTTCATATATCAAGGAAAGAATGGGTCAGTGCAACAAGCGCTTGACGGCTCCTAAAAAGTGGGGATTATCCCTAGTCGGATGAAGAAGCAAAGGTGCTCCCCTATATCTGAGGCTGATGCCAAGCAGAGGGGACGAGTAGGATTACGGTCAATAGCATCAAGGTAAGCAAAGAGTCAAGGGAACCCAAGAGTCCGGATCTCAAATTTTGAGAAGAGTAAGGTGTAGGGAAATAGCTAGCATACCCCTCATTTTCTTCTAATATTCATCAAGAACTTGTTTGATAAGAGTATTGAGAATATTGAAAAGATTCTTCCTTCCCGACCTTGACACAGGATAAACATAGAAGAATAAATTCTGAATATTCGTATCATATATTGTCAAAAAACATAAAATACCTTAAATGTGTACGATTTGATGAATGTAAACAACTACTTAAATTGGTTTGGGCTTGGGATTTTTCCTTTTGGAATTGATAGTATAAAAAGTTGTGCTTTCCAATATTATTATTTTTAAGTGGTATCCCCTTATTTACATAATAATTTTCACTGTCTATAATTTCAGAAGTAATACAAAAAAGTTGATTCAATATAAACACTATTATACACCACGCGGCCTTGATAGTATATTGATAATCAAAATTCCAAGTCAGTCAAATCTGAGGAGATATAGAGATGCCCAACAATGGAGGGAAGAGACGTCGACTTCATTGTTGGCAAGGACGTTGCTGAGACCGCCAGACCCAAGGATCCAGATCAACTTCGATGCTTGTATCCTGAATGGGGACGCAGGAATAGGGGTGGTAGCTATGGGTTCAGATGGAAGCTTTATTCGGGGTGTTGCACGGAGAATCCCGAATGTCAGTGATCCGTCCCTCGCATAAAGCCTGGCTCTGGAGGAAGCCTTCATCCTTGCCACAGAGTCAGACCAGCCGGAGATGAAGCCGGTGGGGGATGCCCTCCACGTAGTGCAGATGATTCACCAGGAAACAGACTGCTCGGTGCACTGCTTGGAGACGATTCAGAGACTTCGAAATTTGTTAGAGAATAGCAACTATCTAGGCCCTTTCTGAGTTGCTCGTAGTGAGAACTTTATAGCGCACTCTCTAGCTAAGTATGCAAAGTCTGCCCTTGTTGTACAATTCTTGGGTCACACCCCCAAGTTTCTTGTCATTCGTTTCTGAACGATTTCCAAGACCTTGAAGTTGAATGAAAGTAATTATCATTTTTCAAAAAAAAAAAAGTGAAAATTTTAAATAGAGCAAAATAAATATTATTTTAAAGAAGATATTTATTTATGTAGTACAAACAATTTAAACAAAACTAAAGCCAGATAATTAGTTTTCATCCCGCTATTTCGAGTTGACTATAGGGATCCCATCCCAGGTCATCATCATATTCATATATACTATTAAAACAATGACAGATAGTTCGTAGAGATTCTAAATCCATTTTCCTCTATGATGATGATGATTATAAATCATCATTTGCATCCGTTGAACTTCTCCAGCTTCAACAACTCAAACAGGAGACCGGCTACATGGATGCTTCGAAAGCAGTTAGGAGTTCATCTAATGCGTAATGTGGTCACTATTTTAAAAATCATTATATCCACAAACCTGCTTGTAGTGTACCATTTGTTGGAATAGTGTCCTTCGATCAATGTGCATTGTCCTAAATAGTTGGAGGATTAATTACGGAGAGAATTAATTCAGTTATTTAAGTGATTGAAATGTTTAGCTGGAAACCGCTTCCGATCGGCTAGCATCAATGGTATTGAGCTCGCAGCTTATTATAACTGAACCTATAGGGTCACACACTAAGCATGAAATTGGACAAAGTAATTATTTAATTAGACTTGGAGTCTAATAGTAATTATATGGGAATTAAGTCTTATTGGGCTAGGCCCATATTGAATAAGACTAGGATTAGGTTTATGAGGATTCTGTTTATTCTGTATATATAGATTTCTACATGAATAAACAGATACACACAATCATACGTATAGCTCATGTGTTGAGCGCCTCAGAACAAATAAACCTACCATTCTCATATACAAACCTCATCGTCAAGAGAAGAACAAAGACCAGGTCTTTGGTTGCTGATCGATGTTCTAAGCTAACAGCGGTGAGGCGGTCTGATCGTGCTGTGTGGATACGTATAGAGGGATCACGCTTGGGATTCTCGTCTCCGTAGTTGATTGGATCATCTGACTAAATCCAATGGTAAAGCACGCTTCAAGAGGTAAGCCTAAACCCTAATTTAGATTCATACTAAGTACATGCATGAGATCCGGGATTAGATAATTGATGTTCCGCTAAGTTAGACTTAATCAATTCCCTACAGTGGTATCAGTAGCCTCTTGTATGTTTTAGTTATGATCTAGGATTTATGTAGATGAGATTTGCATAAATTGATTATTAGGTTTGATGTTCATATTTTATTCAAATAATCATTGGATGATTGTATTTGATTTAATCACTCTGAAGTTGTAATTTTTGGAAAATTACTATTCATTGCCGGATTTACTATTCATCAGTTAACTGTTCATCGTCAGAATTACTGTTCATCGGCGGCGGTAGAAAGGCAGCACTGGGTGTTGCCGCTAGGGTTCCGCCGGAAGGGTGACAGCAGCAATTAGGGTTTTTGGCCCTTTAAATGGCTAGGCCATTTTTATTTGGGCTGGATCTTTTCGGCCCAGCAGTGATGCAGCCATTGAGGTTGGCTGGCCTGATCGGTTGGACCGGTTAGTTGGGCAGACCGGATATGGTTTCGGTTAGACCGGACCAGACCGGGTCCAGAAAATTTTTTTTAATTAAAAATAAAATCTTAATTTGAGTGGGAGTAATTTTGACTTTGGAAGTGCAAAATTATTTTAACATGTACATTTCTTTAATTAAGGCATTGGATGAGCTTAATTTTGAAATTTGATTAAAATTAGTAATAAATAATTAAATTTAATAATTTTAGAAATTAGTTAATTTAATTATCATGGTATATTTAGTACTTTATTAATTTAGAATTATTAAAGTATGGATGAAATAATAATTGATGTTAATAATTCTAGAAATTATTTGGATTAATTATTTGGTATGGAGAATTACATAGGTAATTATGTAATAATAAATTACTCTGATAATTTAGAATTATTAAGGTAATAATGAGGTTAATAATTTGGGAAATAATTGGCTCTTTTTGCATGATAGATTGTTTGTCTCAGTTATTATGCATGTTAGAACATTCACTTTAGAAGAGAATAGTCAGAATATATGAATTGGATTCAGTGTTGTATCATTTTATGTGCATTTATTTATGCCTTTAATTATTGCTTTATATAATAAATGCATATGAATGGTTTATGTGTGTGGAATGATTATGGAATAGTTCACTTATAATTAAACCACATGATGAACCTAAGTCCCAAAGTAATAATGAGGTAAAATTTGTCTTTCCAAACAGATAACACCCATTTAGCCTTTGATCACTGATGATAGGTTTCGCTAAAGCGATAGTATCGTCTATAATCTTGGGAGTAAAATGAGGGTAGACCTAGTGAAAGGGGTTTACATGTTAGTTTTGGTTTGCTCATCAATATCAGTGAGGGGTACTCAGATGTTGAGACAAAATCAGATGGATATTACATTGGATGTATCCCATCAACCAAGAGTAGTATTGGATACTATTAGCAATGGGATTGCTTACCTAAAATCAAAGGATTTAAGACAAGCTAAAGCATGATTAATTCCTTGTGATTTTGAGGGTCTTGGAATCATTTTATTCACGAGACAATTGGATTTGAATAAAATGTGTAGATAACTTGTTTGATTGCATGTATTTTTCTTGCTTGTTATTTACTTATTTAAATGGTTTTTTATTGCATTTTATTTATATTGTAGTAATCATGTATGACAACAAACAACAACTCTTCTTATCTGTGTTCAAACCTTTGGAAGGTTGAATTGAACGGCAGATTCTTGGCAAATGAACTTCGGGATTAGTTCTATTGCAAGAAAAGAAAGAGGTATTCGTTGATATTCAAATCATTGATGTCAAATGTCTTGTGTTGTATAGTATGTGTCCAAAATTGCTAGGCAAGTTTTGATCATAGATACTTACAACATGAACATGGAGCTCGGGAGCAGTCCATGGTTGAGAGGTTTGAGGCCTTAAGACTATTCTTAATTGTAAAGTTAAGAAAGGAAAAATTAAATCTCATGTTTTGAAAAACAATTGGATTATTTGATAACATGGAGATACTCGGTTTACCTATGGCTGATAGTTAGCCAGTGACATCATTCATTTCATTGATGGTTTAGAACCATTTTAGTTGAAATGAGGAAACTTTGACTAAATTGCATGGGATGCTTAAAACGCTAAGTCAAGTGTCTAAATTGAGACCAAGAACGAGGTTCTATGGTACAATAAGAGAAATGGTTTGAATATAACATGGAAGAATGAAGAAGTGGGATAGGATAAGGGCAAGCATAGTGCTGATGCGCCTAAGTTCCTAACGCTTCTATTGCAATGAGAAATGTATTGCCTTTAGTTCTTAGAGGAAAAAGAGATTGGCGAGTAATTTACAATTGCATTTATTTACGTTATAGACAATATATACGATAACTCTACTAATTGGTATTAGATACCATATGGTTCTCACAATTTTAGAAAATGTGGAGAAACCAAAGTAGGAGTTTAGTTAATGAGATGTCAACCTACTCAAAGGTAATGAAGCAAGGGTTGCTGCATTGACCATGAGAGTTTATGGTTTATCTATGCCTTTGGGGCTTTCACTAGATCATATAAGGGTTATTTGGATCCAAGTGTTACAGCAACACAATTAATTTCTACACCTCCTATGTTGGACATGGAAATGTATTATCAAAAAAAGGACAATGGTTGTTCAGTTTTATGCATTGTGTTGGAGTTTTGCAAAATTAGACACGAGTCTTTATTTGCTAGATATAGATAAACAAGTTTGTAACGTAAATATCAAAATGGCTTAAAACGAATGATTCGAATTCGACCTCATAAATTGTCGATTATGCCACAAATATTGAGCACTCATGGTAACTTGAGTGGGAGGGTTCTGTGAAATCGTTTGACTTGGAGTCATTTGATATGTGTATATATTATGATGGTAAAATGATAAAATTACCCTTCATAGTGTCGGGTGATGGAACATGAAATTTATTGGGTTTTATTAACAAATGGTTATGTAGACCAATGACTTTAATTCCAAGAGGTGAATCACTTCATTAATTTCGTCGGTGATTTGAGTAGATATGGTTTTCTACTCGATGAAAGACAAGTTTGAATCCTTTAAGAAATTTAAAGAGTTCAGAAATAAAGTTTAGAATCTACTTGGCAAGAAATTGAAACACTTTGATTAAACTGAGATGGTGAATATTTGAGTCAAGAATTTGTTAACCATCTGGCAGAAAACAAATGATCATATTGGATATGAGTTTTCATGATGGGTCAAGCCAATCTTCCAGGAAAATACTTCTATAAGGTAGTGTTCACACTGAACAAGGCATTGTCAAAAGCTGAATGAAAGACATCATATGGGATATGAGTAGGAATGGTTCCTTAAATCTCTTTTCTCATTAGATTTGGGGTTGCGAAGTACATGTGAAACGTTGTTTGCATTAAACTTGCACCAAGTCTAATAATTGTCTCTTTATGGAAATAGGACAATGGGGGTAGTTATACAAACATTTTGAGAACTATGAGATGTTTCTCAAAGAATGTGTCATTTTGGAGAAGTATCATCTTTCCAAAATGACAAGTGGGAGAAATTTAGACCTCGATAGCATTCGAGGTGAGCAACAATCAGAACCGAGAAACATGGATCCCTTCTTTAGACGTGGTGAAGATGAATGCGGTAAAGTCTTAGAGACTGCTGAAGTTACTCATGCCCCATGTAAGTCAATGAGATGTAGTGTTCAGACAAAAAGTACATTTATGTCCCTACGACTGAAACTATGAAATCACATTTTTAGAAAATGGTGAACCTATGTGACTTACATTAAAACTTTGACAAGCGCTAACTCCACAAAGTGGTTGAAGACCATGAAATTTGGAATAGATATTTTGTATTAAATCAAGTTTGGAATTTGATTGAAAGGGTATAAACAAGTCTACAATGTAGATTGTGATGTGACCTTTCTCCAGTTGGAATACTTAAGTCTATCCGGATATACTAGAAAAATTAGGTCAGTGCGATTTTGAGTTCTACTAGGTAGAGATCAAAATTGGCTTCCTTGATTGGATTTTGGAAGGAGATGTGTATTTTATACAATCTCGGAGCTTTTATAATGCTAGGAAAGTATGCGAGTTTCAGATGTCCATTTATGGATTGAAGCGAGTATCATGGAGTTGGAAAATACATTTTGATGAAGCAATTTAGAGATTGGCGTTCAAAGAAATGTTATGGAATCTTGTATATACAAGAAGGTCAGTGGGAGCAAGATTGAATTCCTAGTCTTTTATGTCGATGACATTTATTGAAAATGACAATCCAAAACTGTAATCTATGGAGACTTAGTTTGGAAAGTATTTTGCAATAAAGGACTTTGGAAATTTAGAGTGCAACTTACTGGGCAATGTTGTTGATTTTACAATAAAAACTGAGTGAATTGCTGCTTTGGAAGTTGCAAAGGGAATGTGATGGAAATTGATATTCATCACTAGGCTTGGTACTGTCCCGTCTTAGCTGATTTAATGGCACTCGATTGAGAATCGTAAAGTCATTACTTAAGCAAATATAAGCAATGGAATACCATAAGTC
The DNA here is from genome assembly GCA_963678965.1 of Cruciata laevipes. Lineage (NCBI taxonomy): Eukaryota > Viridiplantae > Streptophyta > Magnoliopsida > Gentianales > Rubiaceae > Cruciata > Cruciata laevipes. The sequence continues at coordinate 13,632,244 of OY787639.1, forward strand.
GAAATTCATACTCAGGATATTTCACATTCGTTGAGAGAATGGTGAAGTTATCATATGCAATGGAAATAATGGATCCATAATCTAAACCTCTTCCACGAATGTTGCATGTTGCCTAGGGCTCATACATTTGTGATAGGAATCAAGAACTTTGGATAGTGGCTGTGATTTCTGTGATGTTCTAGTTATCACAGTATGGTGATTTTAGACATTGAAGATTGAACCGTTTATAATATTATGAAATTATTATTTCATATTCATTTAACTTGGTTTAGTGTTAAATGAAAGTCCAAAATCAATTTACATCTCCAAATAGGTTTTCAAGAATATGTCTTGGATAATGAAACCCTATTTAGTGAACTGGAGTGTATGATTGATTGTGTCCCTAGTCCAGGTCATTGAGAATGGACACTAATGACTAAAGAAGACTAGTTTGCAAGTTGATTCACAGTGTTGTTTCATGGGCTGAAGGACATGGGATGTCATGAATCGATTGCATGGATGCAGGTTGGGAACTTGTATTGGACTGACCCGCTATGAGAATATTTTATGATATTTAAAATGTTATAAGTATTTCTCATTGACTGTTGGAGCATATTCCTCATACCTGAGTAATTCAGTGTTTGCTTGCTTGTGGATTGATTGCTTTAAGGGTTTTCAAACGCCGTGCCGTGAAAGGAGGCTATAAAAACAGCTCTTGGGTGACATGAATCGAGTAGAGAAAACTTGGATGTACAAGAGTGGGATTGTCCTCTCATTTTATGAGATTGTTGTCTTATGGGCCTCTCGGAGAGTTGAGACTGTAAAATGCATGGCCGTGCTCAGATGGATTATGGATTAATCATCTGTCTTATCAGTTTTACTCGGGAATTCGAGAAACACATTTGAACTCAATAAGGATAACATGGGATCTTACCTTATGTTCGAATGAAGACATTAAGCGACAAAGGAATATGAATGTACACTTGTTCCAAAGGACAAGTGGGAGATTGTTGGAATAGTGTCCTTCGATCAATGTGCATTGTCCTAAATAGTTGGAGGATTAATTACGGAGAGAATTAATTCAGTTATTTAAGTGATTGAAATGTTTAGCTGGAAACCGCTTCCGATCGGCTAGCATCAATGGTATTGAGCTCGCAGCTTATTATAACTGAACCTATAGGGTCACACACTAAGCATGAAATTGGACAAAGTAATTATCTAATTAGACTTGGAGTCTAATAGTAATTATATGGGAATTAAGTCTTATTGGGCTAGGCCCATATTGAATAAGACTAGGATTAGGTTTATGAGGATTCTGTTTATTCTGTATATATAGATTTCTACATGAATAAACAGATACACACAATCATACGTATAGCTCATGTGTTGAGCGCCCCAGAACAAATAAACCTACCATTCTCATATACAAACCTCATCGTCAAGAGAAGAACAAAGACCAGGTCTTTGGTTGCTGATCGATGTTCTAAGCTAACAGCGGTGAGGCGGTCTGATCGTGCTGTGTGGATACGTATAGAGGGATCACGCTTGGGATTCTCGTCTCCGTAGTTGATTGGATCATCTGACTAAATCCAATGGTAAAGCACGCTTCAAGAGGTAAGCCTAAACCCTAATTTAGATTCATACTAAGTACATGCATGAGATCCGGGATTAGATAATTGATGTTCCGCTAAGTTAGACTTAATCAATTCCCTACACCATTATGCCATAATACACATAAGATCCAACAATATGATAAATTCAAAATAGTGTGTACCAGGAACATTCACAAAGAATGATCGCACCATCAAATAACAAAACCTAAACAAACATGACCTAGAGGTCGGACACAGTTTCGCACATTGAGCATTTATCTATCATACCCATGTATGATTCATCCAGATATATTTCTGCAAGTATCTAAGAACACCAAACAAAGAATGGTAAGATGATTTTTGGACTCAACTACAGTCTCAGAAAAAGGAAATCAGATTAGCATCTGCAATAAGCTATATAAATAATCAGAAGATGTTTTGTAGTGAGAAGTAACATACCCGTGCCACGAAAAACTGAAATTGGGTCAAACAAGCTAGAAAACTCACCATTGATTAAATCATGGAGGATATGAGGTTCAAAAATAATTTAATTCAAATACCCATACAAAATGGATCAATTTCAGCTTGAAGATGGAAACTGTGGATCAAAGAAAGCCCTAGTTGGGACACGAGAAAGGCTGCAGCTCTACAGAGAGCAACCAATCCATGTCTGACACAAAAAAAACACATTTCTGAGACAGAGACAGGCTTCAATCCCACATCAATAATTTCAATAAGTGAAGCATTACAGTAGTTAATGTAAAGTAATATCAAAGAGCCGAGAGTTATTGTAAGAGCATTGAAGAAGATAGACATGATGTGGCCTCGAAATACTCTATCAAAACTCGCAGTTAGTTAATCTGTAGAACAAAGAATAAAAGTTCCATTTTCTTGTTTAATTTTTGTTTTTCCCAAACTGTTTGGCAGAACTTAGACCATCTATAGTGATCTGCAAACTTTAAATGGCAGATCACTATAGATGGTCTAAGACGTATATAGATGGCAGATCACTTTAAATAACTAGATGTATTTCTTTCTTCGAAACCAAATATATTGCATAGCTTCAGCTTTAATTAGATGACCATGGGAAAATCCAACTGAAAGTGTAAGGGAGAAAGTCCTGCAGATCCTTAGCTTGCAGGTCTGATACCAGTACTTCAAAAATCCTAGAAAATGATTGTACATGTTTTCTCCATATAAATCATAAGACAAGGAACCTCAAAAGATAAGTGATGTACATTGGCAAAGACAAGTCCACACATACATGCATACAAAAGAGACAACCTAACTAAGATTTTAACAAAAGTATTAGGCGACAGAAAGGAACGATAATATATAATTTGAAGAACATTACCAGCGTCGAGATTCATTACCTCACTGCAATCATTTTATCCCACTATGTGGTTGCAGATGTTAATCACAATAGACATTAACTTGGAGAAGTATTAGCCAACAGCGTACAAGCTTCCATTACTGATGTTAGCACCAATTTCCAAGGGAGATTAGGGACAATGGCTAATAAATCCATGTCAGTAATAGCAGCGCATCCACAAAGGTCATCAGTAAGCGATCTATATCACTCCTTCATCAGTAATGGAAGGACAGCTGATGGCCTTCAGACCGAAATCGGTCACACCATGGATATTATTCAACAGAGGAAGACAGCTAAACAGTGATCCATAACCTCTTTTCCAGGGAGACGCAATAACTGGATTTAAAAAAAACAGTTACGTCATACTTTAAGAGGAAAGAGGTATTTCACTATATCAATGTGACACTTTCTTAAGGAACGCAAAAACGAAGAAGAAGAAAAAAACCTGGAAGATCAACATCAAAGAACACTGGAAGATCTTATTGAGATGAAAAAAAATACTGGATCATAGCATAATGTTATCTAATCATAGATTTTACCTTTAGCAAAGAGGTGAGCGATCATAATCTCGCGGGTTGACCCGATCCAGGTACAACCCGGCGCGTGGCAACACGCGCCATATATAAACAATCACACCGCTCTGCTCCACGGCCTCCGCCCAATCCCACGTTCATCCACCGCACTGCTCCGCGAAAATCCCCAAATCCATCCACGAAGAACCCTAAAAATCTACTTTGAGATCACCGATCACCGCTCCGTTGCTCCGTTGCTTCCCGATCACCGCGCTCGTTGAGATCCATCCACCGCGCTCGTTGAGATCCATCCACCGCGCTCGTTGAGATCCATTCCGAGCAACGGGTGAAGATTTAATTGCTAACGTTTCAAGAAATCGGGATGGACCTTCAAGCACTGGTACGATTTTAAAAGTTTATGTTCAATTTGTGCTTCGATTCTGTTCCGTAATGGTTTCGAATCTGCTGATATAACTGTCAATCTAGGTTTCTTGTTCATTTGCATTATAACTGATCGGTTTCGCTGTATATGCTCCAGGTTCCAATGAATGAAGGAGAAAAAGTTGATTCGACTGCTGTTTTTACATCAGTAGGTATGTTTCATAAATGCTGCTGTTGCTTTCCTAAAACCTCATTGTTTTAGGTTAAACATGCAACTTTTTAGGATGAATTGCAAACCTTGGATCAATCTGTAACATGATGCATATAAAATATAACATGGTACTTTTACACTAAAACCTGAAAGTTCTGTAACATGTTGGATATAGCTTATAACATGGTGCTTTTACATTAATAGCTTCTGTAAAATGGTATTTCTGAAACCTTGAGCCTTTGACTTATAACATGAGACTTTTAAGTGAAAAGATTGAGCTTATGAAACATGATCCATATAACTTATGACATGTAGCTTTGGCATTGAAACCTGAAAGTTCTGTTCACACATGTATATTGCGGGGTAGAGCAGTTTGGTAGCTCACAAGGTCCAAAAAGCCTTGAGGTCGTGGGTTCAAATCCCACCCCTGCAAAACATTTGTATGGTATTGTTCTTGTTATAATTTAAATGCATTCTTGGCTTTGAAAACTGAAAGTTTCAACTATTTTATTGACAGTTGATAGTTCTAGACAGAATGAGCTAGCTAAAGTTTTGGACAAAATGAGCTAGCTAAAGTTTTGGCAGAGGTTGATGTAAGAGAGTGGTTCACAGGACACCAAAGTGTAAGCTTAGAAAAATTGGAGGAGGTTTATAAACTGCATGCAAATGCAATAGGTTTTTGTTACAGACAGTCAACCTCTTGCAAAACCCATGAAGGGGTTTTGTTTGAGAGGTATTTCGTCTGCTCGTGTGCTGGGAAGCCGGATTTAAAGACACCACCTACACCAGAGCCAAGAAGTGATGGAGCTCCAACCTCAGGAAAGAGGAGGAGGAGAAGGAAACAGTTTCATATAACCAAAACAGAATGCAAAGCTGCCATCCGTATCAAGCTCCCGAGCTCCATCAAAATGGATCAATTTCAGCTTGAAGATGGAAACTGTGGATCAAAGAAAGCCCTAGTTGGGACACGAGAAAGGCTGCAGCTCTACAGAGAGCAACCAATCCATGTCTGACACAAAAAAAACACATTTCTGAGACAGAGACAGGCTTCAATCCCACATCAATAATTTCAATAAGTGAAGCATTACAGTAGTTAATGTAAAGTAATATCAAAGAGCCGAGAGTTATTGTAAGAGCATTGAAGAAGATAGACATGATGTGGCCTCGAAATACTCTATCAAAACTCGCAGTTAGTTAATCTGTAGAACAAAGAATAAAAGTTCCATTTTCTTGTTTAATTTTTGTTTTTCCCAAACTGTTTGGCAGAACTTAGACCATCTATAGTGATCTGCAAACTTTAAATGGCAGATCACTATAGATGGTCTAAGACGTATATAGATGGCAGATCACTTTAAATAACTAGATGTATTTCTTTCTTCGAAACCAAATATATTGCATAGCTTCAGCTTTAATTAGATGACCATGGGAAAATCCAACTGAAAGTGTAAGGGAGAAAGTCCTGCAGATCCTTAGCTTGCAGGTCTGATACCAGTACTTCAAAAATCCTAGAAAATGATTGTACATGTTTTCTCCCTATAAATCATAAGACAAGGAACCTCAAAAGATAAGTGATGTACATTGGCAAAGACAAGTCCACACATACATGCATACAAAAGAGACAACCTAACTAAGATTTTAACAAAAGTATTAGGCGACAGAAAGGAACGATAATATATAATTTGAAGAACATTACCAGCGTCGAGATTCATTACCTCACTGCAATCATTTTATCCCACTATGTGGTTGCAGATGTTAATCACAATAGACATTAACTTGGAGAAGTATTAGCCAACAGCGTACAAGCTTCCATTACTGATGTTAGCACCAATTTCCAAGGGAGATTAGGGACAATGGCTAATAAATCCATGTCAGTAATAGCAGCGCATCCACAAAGGTCATCAGTAAGCGATCTATATCACTCCTTCATCAGTAATGGAAGGACAGCTGATGGCCTTCAGACCGAAATCGGTCACACCATGGATATTATTCAACAGAGGAAGACAGCTAAACAGTGATCCATAACCTCTTTTCCAGGGAGACGCAATAACTGGATTTAAAAAAAAAACAGTTACGTCATACTTTAAGAGGAAAGAGGTATTTCACTATATCAATGTGACACTTTCTTAAGGAACGCAAAAACGAAGAAGAAGAAAAAAACCTGGAAGATCAACATCAAAGAACACTGGAAGATCTTATTGAGATGAAAAAAAATACTGGATCATAGCATAATGTTATCTAATCATAGATTTTACCTTTAGCAAAGAGGTGAGCGATCATAATCTCGCGGGTTGACCCGATCCAGGTACAACCCGGCGCGTGGCAACACGCGCCATATATAAACAATCACACCGCTCTGCTCCACGGCCTCCGCCCAATCCCACGTTCATCCACCGCACTGCTCCGCGAAAATCCCCAAATCCATCCACGAAGAACCCTAAAAATCTACTTTGAGATCACCGATCACCGCTCCGTTGCTCCGTTGCTTCCCGATCACCGCGCTCGTTGAGATCCATCCACCGCGCTCGTTGAGATCCATCCACCGCGCTCGTTGAGAACCATTCCGAGCAACGGGTGAAGATTTAATTGCTAACGTTTCAAGAAATCGGGATGGACCTTCAAGCACTGGTACGATTTTAAAAGTTTCTGTTCAATTTGTGCTTCGATTCTGTTCCGTAATGGTTTCGAATCTGCTGATATAACTGTCAATCTAGGTTTCTTGTTCATTTGCATTATAACTGATCGGTTTCGCTGTATATGCTCCAGGTTCCAATGAATGAAGGAGAAAAAGTTGATTCGACTGCTGTTTTTACATCAGTAGGTATGTTTCATAAATGCTGCTGTTGCTTTCCTAAAACCTCATTGTTTTAGGTTAAACATGCAACTTTTTAGGATGAATTGCAAACCTTGGATCAATCTGTAACATGATGCATATAAAATATAACATGGTACTTTTACACTAAAACCTGAAAGTTCTGTAACATGTTGGATATAGCTTATAACATGGTGCTTTTACATTAATAGCTTCTGTAAAATGGTATTTCTGAAACCTTGAGCCTTTGACTTATAACATGAGACTTTTAAGTGAAAAGATTGAGCTTATGAAACATGATCCATATAACTTATGACATGTAGCTTTGGCATTGAAACCTGAAAGTTCTGTTCACACATGTATATTGCGGGGTAGAGCAGTTTGGTAGCTCACAAGGTCCAAAAAGCCTTGAGGTCGTGGGTTCAAATCCCACCCCTGCAAAACATTTGTATGGTATTGTTCTTGTTATAATTTAAATGCATTCTTGGCTTTGAAAACTGAAAGTTTCAACTATTTTATTGACAGTTGATAGTTCTAGACAGAATGAGCTAGCTAAAGTTTTGGACAAAATGAGCTAGCTAAAGTTTTGGCAGAGGTTGATGTAAGAGAGTGGTTCACAGGACACCAAAGTGTAAGCTTAGAAAAATTGGAGGAGGTTTATAAACTGCATGCAAATGCAATAGGTTTTTGTTACAGACAGTCAACCTCTTGCAAAACCCATGAAGGGGTTTTGTTTGAGAGGTATTTCGTCTGCTCGTGTGCTGGGAAGCCGGATTTAAAGACACCACCTACACCAGAGCCAAGAAGTGATGGAGCTCCAACCTCAGGAAAGAGGAGGAGGAGAAGGAAACAGTTTCATATAACCAAAACAGAATGCAAAGCTGCCATCCGTATCAAGCTGGTTGATGGACCGTACACGGTGAAGCACCACATAGTAGAGCATAATCACCCACTGAATAGGCCAGCCTGGCAGCAGTTTGTGAGGAGTGAGCGTAGGATAACTCCTGAAGTAGCTAAAGTTATTATTGGGATAGAGAGAGCAGGCTTAAGGCCAACACAAGGCTATAACTAACTCACATATGAGACAGGGTCAGAAGAAGCTGTAGGCCACTAGGTGAGAGATCAAATAAATTTCGTAATGGAAGGACAGTTGATGGCCTTCAGACCGAAATCGGTCACACCATGGATATTATTCAACAGAGGAAGACAGCTAAACAGTGATCCATAACCTCTTTTCCAGGGAGACGCAATAACTGGATTTAAAAAAAACAGTTACGTCATACTTTAAGAGGAAAGAGGTATTTCACTATATCAATGTGACACTTTCTTAAGGAATGCAAAAACGAAGAAGAAGAAAAAAACCTGGAAGATCAACATCAAAGAGCACTGGAAGATCTTATTGAGATGAAAAAAAATACTGGATCATAGCATAATGTTATCTAATCATAGATTTTACCATTAGCAAAGAGGTGAGCGATCATATCATAATTTTTAATTAAAAAATTCTTGGGTGAGACCGTCCTACCATAAGCTTATGGTAGGACGAATGATAGATCATGTGTTTAATAGATTTGTTCATGTGTTTCACAGTTTTGTTTGCTATAAGCTGGGTTCATGTGTTTGACAGATTTGTTCTTGTGTTTCACAATTTTGTTTGTTATAATCTGTAACAATGTGTAAATGAAGTAACAAAGCTGTGAAACACATGAACAAATCCATTAAACACATATGGTAGGACGGTCTCACCCAAGAACTTCTCATTTTTAATTGTAGCAAAAAGGTCCTCCATGTTAAATAAGTCAAAAATACAAAAAATATCGAAGACAATTTTTATTTAAATATTATTTATGCAGAAAACACTCAAGCTGTAATAGTACAAACATAAGAAGATAACCATCATGAATCCTAATGTTGATAGAGCCAAGTTAATGTTCATTAGTAGCTTCCTTTACCATTCTCCTTCTGCACCAAGCTCTTTTCCATATCATGAAAAGAATAACAAGGGAATGAGTGATCAGGGAATACATCTTACTTGTTTTATAAAATTAGTTCTTTTTGTGTACCATTAATACCAGCTAAATCAGCAAGAATGGGCCGACAACCGAGTGAAACTCTTTAAATCCCTTTAAGAATCCTTTCTTAGAAAAAGTGAGTTGACTAACCATGAAGAAGTAGTTGACCAGTTTGTCTAACTTTCTGTTAAATGGATTAAATTTAATTAAATTTGGAAACTTTATGGATCAAAGTAATGAATTGCAAACATTTTGGATGAAATTAACAAAAGTATGAAACCCCCATGTTTCTGCCAAAAAAGAAACTGAGCTTGTTCATACCTCGGATTATCTTAGAAAACTTGTGAAGGTCACCCCCCATACTCAGTGACTGCCAATTCATTTCTCCTATCTGCAGCATCTGTGTCGACCACACTCTCCACCTTGCCAAGTTTTTGCTTAAACCACATGCCCACCTTGAGTGTCTAAATAAAAATACAAATAAATGACTTATGATTAATTAGTAAAAATCTACAAAGCCTCTGTTTACTATTTGAAATATATCTCAGCCCTCTTGCTATAAAATCAATGACAGGAGAAATCAAATCAAGAGAGAGAGAGAGAGAGAGAGAGAGACCTTTAAATTGAGATTGAACCCATGACCAAGAAGATATGCATGAGAAGCTCCATCAAGACAATGCTCAGTTGCTCACAGCCTTAGCTGATGCCCTCACGCAGACAAAAACAATAGCAGTGATAATGTGAGAATCAACGCAAACTCACAAGCTGTATAAATGTGATCCCAAGCTCAATAAATAAGGATTTAACTATAACCAAAGCATTCACCTTTATGGGAACTCTGTCACACATACTCAATCCTGCATGCATACCTTTCGCTTTCAATGACTCCAAACACCTTTTCACCCTCTTGAAATTCTGCTTTGTGAACCTACATGCATACCTTTAATAATTCAAATGTACAGATTTCAGAATGCAAAAATAAAGAAGGGAACATGTTAAATGGTAATCCACGAAAGAAGTGGCAGTTTAATCAGATCATTATTCTGCAGCATTTTAAATCTGTCTCATCGATGTCCCCCACATTTTCCACCACATACTATCTTGTGTCTTGTGGCCGGTTTCTTGATCTTGACAGCGCCTCCAAATTTCACCACAACTGCTGCCTTTATATTCGAGCAATGCAACCGGACGAATCAAAAGAAGAAGAAAAGAAATCAGACCTTGTGTTATTTGGAAGCACCACCTGAGCAGGAAACAAGGGCGATACCTCGTTTCCGATGTCTTCAAGTGCCCTTCCTCCTACACCTGCCATGTTATTTTGCCATCTTCAGCAACTCCCTCAACTGCACAAGACAACCATTTCTCGATAAAGATATGAAACAGGGACCCGTTGTCAAAACTTCGAAATCATACAAATCCAAGAACAATATTCCCATGCTTACCTATTAGTAACAAAAGTCCATCCAAGATCAATACCATTCCACACCAACATCTTTTGCACACAGATAACTTTAGTTTCCAACAATATATGAGACTAACTCTATTTACAGTTAAACAGTTTTTCACATATTTTGTTTCGACACATTATTTACAATACAACCATTTTTTTCACACATAATTGCATCAGATCCACCTTTCCACCAATATATTACAAATCAAATTCCAACATAATAAACTTATTTAATAGTTGTAAGATATCACCTACATATATATGTCCATATATAGCAAAGTGCACGGCGTAAATGTGTAAACTAGAAAGCTCTCTGAAGAATTAGTAAAGCATCGAAGTAGTACAAGTTACATGTGTAAAAGGGAGATCTGAGACAAAGAATAAGAAAGACGAAACCTCAAATGTTGCCGGGAGTCAGTGTAAAGGTGGACGAGCGCACCGAGTACCCACCCCACAAAATCTTATCATGAATCATTCATAAAAACAAGTGAAAATTAATAAAAAGAGAGTCTAAATCCAACTATCAAGAATTTGGCACCTTTAATCTCCATTCGTTGTTGTGTTCAGCCCAAGCCGCTGCCTAGGCTTGGGTACAGAAACTCCTGATAAGACAAGCACAATTAGAACTGAATAAAAAATAAAAGAATCAAAAAAAGAAAAAAAGAAAAGATCAGACCTTGCGTGATATTTGGAAATGGTTTTCCTAGAGCCACTGCCCGCGTCTCGAAATACTTCGACGGTTCCCCTCCTCCTATGCTAACCGTGTTCTTTTGCTTCCTTCAGCAACCGGATTTTTTGATTAAAAGAGCATCAAAAGATATAACCATCTCTCTAAGCCATGCTCATCCATACTTCTCATGAAGAACCAAGTCTCCAAGCCTGCATTTCATTTAACCTTGTTCCTCCGTAATCAGTAAATGCAGCTTGATTATTACCCTCTCAAAACGTAAAGCCTCAGATGTCGCAACAAAACGTTTCCAAGTATGGTAATAGGAAAATCAGAAAGACGTACTTCAAATGTTGCAGGGAGTCTGTGTTAACGTTGTCGAGCTGCACCAAGTCCAGCTGCCATCCACAAAATCTTATCATGAATCATTCATAAGAACAAATGAAATTGAATAAAAAGATTGTCTAAATCCAACCATCAATATTTTTGGTACCTTTAATCTCCATTTGTTGTTGTGTTCAGCCCAAGCCACTTCCTAGGCTTGGACACAGAATCTCCCAATATAACAAGCACAGTTAGAACTGGATAAAATATATGTAAAAAAATAATCAGACCTTGTGATATTTGGAAATGTCCTAGAGCCATTGCCCGAGCTGAAAGGAGAAATTCAAAAACTTAGTGAAAAATTAAACTTAATAATTTCAGAAATCGGCAAATTCTCGGAGACAGTGACATCATATCTTGTCAAGGGTTAGATATGCAAAATAAATTTCCAAAATTGAAAGAACTCAACTAGTAACCCCAATTTCCAAATCTAGGGGTCGGGAAGTAATGGAAAGAGAGCATTGGAGTCGGAGAATTACCGTCCACATTTCTCTGGTTCCTGGAGCCTGGAAAGTACCAGAGACTGCTGTATTGTGAGTGTGTATAATAGATTTGGAGGATATAGAGAGACCATGGTTATCAACTGAAAGCTAGCCTGCCGGGCACAACAGCTCGTTCCATAAAGCGATATTGAAGAACTACTCAAGGGACGCCTCAGTATATTGTATTACTTGCCATCATGGTATGCTGAATCCCATTGAACAAGCAATGGGCCTTATAATAAACCCGGTATATCAGCTATCTGTTCACCTGAGTTACTGCCGATTAAACCCACCATCCTGGCCATCTACATCCAAGTCTGCCTTGAACTCGTTCATTTCCAAATCCACCACTTAAAGCCTTGGTTTTCTCCACTTGCCTCTTAGCACCCTTGTTATCGCTCCATTGCCTTAGCCTTAACAAAGTTGTTCTCTACCACTTTTGCCCAGGAACAGTGGCTCTGATTGATTGCTTAATTTCCAATATGTCATCCCAAAAATTACCTTGACAAACATCATCACCAAAATAATTGGTCAAAAATATATTACTCGCAACTTTCTCATAAATACAAACATTAAAAAGAACATTATACCTAAAGAAACAGAAAAACTCTGCAGTAGCGGCCATGCTTCTTTAACTTTCAACTATGTCACAGTTTTCTGGAGGGTTTAGAGAAAATTTGTCAAAAACGACTCCTTGATCAGCCCATAATACAAATCTTGAAAGAATTTCAAGGGTATATATATAGGAAAGGACAAATCAAAACCCGAGAAAGGTCTTCTCAACCTTTTCCTATCACTGTATTTGTATATTTGTCTGTTCCCATGAAGCTATCCACTGCTACTTGAAAATTAAATACACAAAGAGAAGATAAATACAAGGATCGAGCAAAGGTAAGAATGCCAACCTGATAGAGGCAAACTGTTAAGCACAACTTCAAATGCGTGCTCATAGGTCTAATGAACCCTGGCGCTTTTTGCATCCACTGGAAGGCCATCTTCATAGAACCTAGCAACCTGTTCAAAACAAGTGTATATTCGCTCCAAGAAAATCATATTGGATAGACAGAAAGAAGTAAGTGACTCAGTAATGGAAGAAATGTCCATCTCTTCACAGCAACTTAGTGATTAGTAAGAAGCTAGCTCCTCTGTCCTTTCAAACCCAGCCTACCTTTTGCCCGGGTTACATGCAGCTTCTTCTTGACTGGCTCAGCTTCAACTTTAATAGGGGTAATATTTGGAGGAACCAGTGGGGGAGGGGAGCAGAGAAAGACTCAGGTGCCCCATTAGTTACCTTCAGTGACCCATCGAAACTAAGGCCTCAATTCCAATGCAGCAAAATGATTGAATCCCATTAAACATGGTATCGAACAAGGCAAACACATAAAAAATTTACATCAGATCCACACGCATCAATTGGAAAGCTCTATGAATGGGTACGTGGAAATCTGATATGAGAAGACATGCCTTGAACCTACTATCACCTCACATTGAGCAAATGTACATCGTCGCCTAAAACTCCAACCTCTCAGAGAACTAACATTTGTCATAAACTGGTATCTGTGATGAAAACAATCAACATGTTAACACAAGATGAATTAAGATATTTGAAACTAAATAATAAACATAAGGTTAAGCTTAACAAAAACAAAGCAGTAAAATTTTTATGCTAGTCTATCATTCTCCTCCTTGAAATGTAATGGATCAGAAACAACCATTATATTGATATCCTCTGATTTAGAGCCAATCCTTGCATCCCCAAATGTTTGTATACGCCTCAACCATTAGAGCAAGCAGCAATAGCGGTTCCTTACTTCTTCCATTCCATGCAAATAGACCACAGAAAACCATCTCCAGCAAGTCCAGCGAGTAAGATTGAGAAAAAGAGCCGATGTTTTACAAAGCCGCCTTCAAAGTAAACACAAAGAAAAGAAAATATCACATCAATGTTGTTTCTGAAAGTGCTCTACATTATTCATTTGTGTGTGTGTGAGTGAGTGAGTGAGATAGAGAGAGAGAGAGAGAGAGAGAGAGAGAGAGACATAAAGGCAACCAAGCACAGAACTTATAAAAACACTAAGCTTTACTTGTTTTATGCAACTTATATAACCAGAGAGACATTCAGGCCTTGAAAAGGTATGAAATATGCACCCATGGACAAAAATTTGAAATCATACAAATCAGGCTTCCAATCCAAGGCAACATTCCCATGCTTACCAATAAGGCTATTAGTAACAAAAGGCCATCCAAGATCAATACCATTCCACACCAAAATCTTCTTTTGCACGTAGCACTTTAGGGTCCAACAAACAAACATATGAGACAACTCTATATACAATACAACAGTATTTTCACACACTATTGAATCCTGATCCATATGTCCACCAACATATTAACAAAGCCATTTCACTTAAAAGTAATAGTTGTAAATATCACTCCAAATAAATAAGTTCACTTAAAATCACCATGATAATTGAGATCTCATTGTGCTAGCATTTATGTCACCTTTGGAAACTAAGGCCTCAATGACAAATGCAATGCAGCAAAACCAATGATTAAACCTAATCATCATTTAAATGTGTCAACTTGAAAGCTCTCTGAAGAAGTAATAAAGCATTTAACTAGTACAAGTTTGCACGTGTAAAAGGAAGATCAGAGACTAAGAAACATAACCTCAGCCTACAATTCCTTTCATGTCCCCACATTTTGAAAAATCTCTGACAGGGTGGGGTCTTTAATATCATAGATTGCAGAGAAAATGACTATTATACCATTCTCAATCTTGCAAGGGTTGATCAGTTATTGAACACAAGAAGAAATACAAAAGACAAAGTAATTAATTGATCAAATCCAGGTTTCTAATATACTGAAATCACATATGAACCAGTAAGCTTGCAGCAATGTTCCTAAGCCTTAAAAGGAAAGTCCAGATATTTATGCTGGCATCATGCTCCACACTCTTCACTAGTGTTCAGTTAAATGGAAGATTATAAATTGACTGTGTCAACGTTCATCATAGTGTGAACAAGAATCTATTTCCCAGTCCCACGCATAGCACGTCTGTGATTGAGTGTGTGAACTGACCAATCAAAATCTGCTATCTTGAGCTCGTCCAACTAACAGGTTTTCAGGTTTAAAATTCTTATGAATTATGTTTTACAGGAAATAAATGAAGGAATAGGTATGAATGCATGCATCATAGAAAAATATGGTAATCGAACCTAGAAGAGTTCTTAGAGATTTTGTAAGCAAAGATACTAACCTAGAGACTGGGATAGTTTTCAAATAAAGAAGTCATAGATGGATTTTCAGTGCACTCAAATTCTTAGGACCTATATAATGTAATTAGAACAGCACAGAAAATAAAGGAGGACTCACAGTAGCTGCACGTCTTTCACTGAAATATTTACTGTTTACATTTCTGCAGCTCCTTGTATACTAGACATCAATCAACTCTAGACATCAACTGTATCTGTAATGAAAAGTAAACACAAGGTTAAGCTTAAAAAACAAAGCAAATAAATGATAGAACAAAACACACTGATATGCCATAAGTTATCATGCTGTATAAAAGTTCCATTTAATATATCACCCTCGGAAACTAACTCCTCCAACAGAAAAACCAATAATTGAACTTGTACATCATTTAAAATTCCAACCTCTCAGTGCACCATCAGCAGGCCCGACTAGACATCAACTGTATCTGTAATGAAAAATAAACACAAGGTTAAGCTTAAAAAACAAAGCAAATAAATGATAGAACAAAATACACTGATATGCCATAAGGTATCATGCTGTATAAAGGAGTGCTAATATTCCTATTATCTTTGGAAACTAACACCTCAAAGATAGTTCCAAAGCAGCAAGATAAATGATTGGGCCCCCATTAAACATGATATGTAAGAAGTAACATCAGCTAAAACTAGATAGCTCATTTAAACTTGTCAACTGAATGTTCTATGAGTAAAGCATCGAATGAGTACAAATTTGCGCATAGAAAAAGGAGATCAGAAGCTAAGAGACATACCCTGAGCCATAAAATCTCACACTGAGCAAGTGTTCATCATCATCTAAAACTCCATTACCTCGGAGTTGATAGTAGAAGGCTCGATATGACATCAACTGGTATCTGTATCAAAAAGATACACAAGTTTAAGTTTTAGAAAGACAAAGCAAAATAAATATAAAAACTCATAGTTCAAAGTAAGATCAGACACCACCATTGAGTTGTTTTAGAGTCAGTCAACCTCTGCATCTCCAATAGTATATGCCTCAACCATTAGAAAGCAGCATCTGCAATGAAGATGGACTTCTTTACTTCCATTCTAAATTGATAAAAGATTTATTCAATTTTAAAGGATCAAATTATAACCTGTGGAGCTGAACTCCTCTGCATTCAATCTATGCGGCTGCCAACTATGAGTTCTAAATTAATTGATATAACAGTAGACACATGTTCCACCATCAACTTCCGAAAAGCATCTCAGTGTTTTGGCTCAAGACGTCTTAACTGCTCTGTTTCTAACCTCCTCTGATCTCTTCCTCTTTCTCTATATCACGGATATATCCCTTTCGTTAAGTAACTATTAGTATAACGAAAAGCACCACTTCAGTACCAAGTGAAATAGTTTACCTCGTGGGCATCCAAATGATCAAATTTGTCAAGGCGTGAGCATGTTTCATCGTCTTCCAAGAGATCTTGAACTTTTCTCCATTCGCTATCCACCTAAGGAGATTAAACAACTACTCCACCTAAATTTAACAATTACAAAGAGATAGGATGCACTTTCCGTAAAGAGCTGGAGATGAAAAAAAACCTTGATAAAGCCACCAGTTTCAAGATAATGGCATTCAGCCTATATCGGCTATGCTTCTCCTGAGCTTTGGGCCTTTCCTGAAATTAGAAACATCATGTTACAATATCAAACACTGGGCAGATTTTCAAGATTGAGAAACTAACATTTTGAAGGAAAAAAAGACAGAAAATATTTTCCCCTTTTTCTGAAGATCGACCAAAGTAAATGCTAAGGAAAACTCCACTGTCAGCTTTCCTTTCAAGTTCCATCTAGTTGATGCAGTAAGTTCCTGAGATTCCTGCGGTGAAGTTTGCAGAAAGTAAAAGTCAACATTCAGATTAAGAAAAAACTAGCAAACCAATTCCTATCAAACTCACTTTCTTCTGCATATACGGATAAAGGAAAACACATGAAATAGATGTGTCACAAATAAAACCAGGAAACACATATAAAAAACAGATGCCTAAACCAGAAAACACAATTAACAAATAGACATGTCACCAATCCACACAAGCATGTACATACAAATGAGCTTCTGGGTCCATTATGTATAGAACACAAGAAAAACTAAAAAGAAAGGAACTTTTATCAATTAAAAAGGTTAATTAAAGGAAAAACACTATCACCAAATTTGAAGGCTCAGCCGTAGCAAGTGTAATGCTCCTTTGAAAATTTTGTTTCTGAGCTCCATCTCTGCCCACTCACACCACACACTCGCCAAATGATCGACTGCCTTATAGTTGACCAGTACAGTACAGCATTATCAAAAATAGTCCTAGCATTGGAAACATCCTGGTGATTTTCATAGAGCTTCGCAAATGCAACCCACGGAGTATGAGGCTTTCCCACAGCTTTCATCGGGTCAATTGTCATCACAGCTTCCGTATAAGTCAAAACTTGTTTCATTACATTGCCCTGAAAAAGCTTCACTCTCCTGTGCCACTGTTCCATATTATGTGGATTCTGTCTCAGAAGTACACTGTTTCCTAACTCTGGCCTCCTATCCATCAAGTGATCCAACCTCGCCAACCTCAAATCCACATCTTTTGCAACGTCCTCGCTCAACCAATGCCCCTTACACCTCTTAAACAACTTCTCCACATCAAACTTATCCTCCTCCTCCTTGCCTGAACCATCTTCTTGTCACTCATTCTTTCCATAGTAGTCATTAGCGCGGTCTTCTCAAACTGTGCGTACGCATCAATATTTACACTAAAATCCCTCAGTCACAACCTTGGTCATCCCTTGCTCGAATTTATCCCTAGCATTTTTAAACAGCTGCCTCCCAACATGATACTCTGCCAGAGCAGCCCACAACCGCGCCCAACCTTATCCGTAAACTTCCAAATTCCACCTCGAATACTCGTATCCACATTCAATCCAGTGATCTCATCTGCGTGATGAGTCAGCAAATCACAGAGCTCCAACCACAGCTGATGCTTATTCTTCCCCTTAATCGAGGAAAACCGATCATCATTCAGAATCCTCGCCAAGCGCTCTGCGGTCTCCTGCCACCTCCCCGAATCCCTCAAAAACTCAATTAAATCCTCCATGTGGTCAGGATCATACTTCAAGTACCTCCTGTAAACCCTAGGATTCCACTCTGGCTAACGAACACTAAATTAGGTGCCCAGATTCTATCATGCTGAGTTACTGGTATCTGTAATCAAAAAAGATGCACAAGGTTAAGCTTAACAAGACAAAGTAAAACAAAAATAAAATTGATAGTTCAAAGAATATTGAATCAGACACCACCATTGTTTTGTGTTTAGAATCAACCCCTGCATCTCCAAGAGTATATGCCTCAACCATTAGTGCAAGCAGCATCTGCAATGAAGATGACATCTTTACTTCCATTCTTTACATTGTGATCGTGGACTAAAAGGTACCTTAGAAGAGGAAATGTATGTTTCACTATATCAGTGTGATGTGTTCTTTAGAAAATTCTCAAGGTACTTAGGCAAAATGGAAACCTTAGAACAATAACTAGAAAGACTAACTTGCATGGAAGATCAACATCAAGAGTTAATAGTTTGCAGAACAAAGTAATGTATAATGTCGGGTTAAGTAAAATTGGCATTGACAATATAGCATCCAGGTCCATTTCCAACCAATTTTACTCACTAAGCAACTTAGTTAACATCACTCTGCATAAATAAATACATCTATACCTATACACAGTTAAAATTACCGGAATTTAGGAGAACTCGCCGTGCTAGAGTCACCTTTGGAAAGTAAGGCCTCGATGACAATTCCAGTGCAGTAAGATCGATTATAGAACCCCATCAAACATGATACAGAACAGGGCGAACATAGAGCAAAGTAACATCAGATCTACTAGCATCATATTAGTACAAGTTTGCACTTGGAAAAGTGAGATCAGAGATTCGGAGATATACCCGTACCTACTATCACCTCCAACATATCTCATACAGACCAAGCATTCATCATCATTTGAACCCCAAACTCTCACTGCTGATAGTAGCAGGCCTGATTTAACATCGACAGCAGGTATCTGTGATGAGAGTAAACACAAAGTTAAGATTGACAAAAACAAATTAAAAAAAAAAAAAAATGCAACGGAACACACTTGCTGGGCCATCATTCTCATCTTTAAAAAGTTCAAAGACTAAAAAATCAGATATAACCATTGCGGTAATGCTTTCCTCAAATTCCAAGCAAACCCCTTTATCTTTAATAGTTCCAGTGCATGCCATAACCATTACAGCAAGCAGCATCTGCAATGAAGAATGACTTCTTTACTTCCATTCGAAATTCATAAAAGAGTTATCAATCGTAAAGAGTAAATAATAACCTGCATTGAAGCTGCGCTGCTACCAATTAGTGATCTAGAATTTATTTCCACCTTCTACAAGGAGACAATGGTAACTGTGATATATCTCTATATCACTGTGATACTTTCTGAAGCAAACATCAAAAGTAATCACAATCAGCCCAAAAAGGAAAAGAAAAACACACTTAAAACAGAAACTGGAAAGTATAACTTGCATTGAAGATCCACAAGTAATGGGTGTTTTATAAAGAACCTAGTGATACTGATCCAGGGAATACTCCAAGAAAAACAAATTCCACCCTATGTCACGACAAAAAAAATTAAACATCTTCTGGACATATCAAGAAGTAAAAAATAGATGTGTCACATTTTCTGGTTAATATCAGGCTGCAAATGCATAGAATCACCAAACCTACTCTCTTTCTGCATACACGGATAAAGGAAAACACATTTAAAAAATAGACGTGTCACATTTAACGCATTAAAAAGCCACAAAGGCAATACACATGTACAGAGAACATAAGAAAACAAGAAGCCGATCACCTCTTATACTGACTAGGGTAGGTAGGTTTAAAAAAAAAAATGACATGATTTTGCAAAAATATTAGAAACTAGAAAAGTGAGCATTAATCATTACAACTAATCTAAATGATTTGATCACTTTGCACTGGGTATCTTTCCTATTGTCAATATAAATAGGTTTTATAAAGTAACTCCTGATCCTCTATTTAAAAAAAAAAATTAACACCTGATCCAGTTTAATTACAGCTTTACAGTTGTAACTCCTAGAAGTAAACTGCAGATCACGTGCTCTTTCTTACAATGCATGAAAACTAGAACGTATACCGAAATTTTCTGAATGGAATATCATAGTTAGCACAATCATAACAGGATCCTGCCAGTTCTCTCAAAAGAGCAACATAATCAGACCTTAAGGGATTAAATCATGAAAACATTTACACACATCATGCAGGAAGAATTTAGTGAGTCCCAGTAATAAACAATAACGGCTACATAGCATTGAGCATGTACAATCATCTTTATCAAAAGCATATTTTTAAGCACAAAATAGCACACACGTTGTGAGAATAAAGGCTTTTACTAGATAATCACTGCAACTATCATAGAAAATCAGTGGAATCTGCCATAAGTGAGCCACCTTTTGAGAAAAAAGCTAAGTATTCAAAGGAGTAATAGGTTTTTGCTTAAAATGCAACATCATTAATTAATATAATTGAAGACAACCTAGGATAGAAAGATGCCAATTTCCTCAAGTAGTGATTAGCAATATATTTTTCTGTTAAATTTGTACTCTAATTTCTAATTGATATATCCAAACTAAAGAAGAGAAACTAAAGCTTAACTTTTGAAATATCATGAAAATAATGACATGCTCAAATGATTAGACTGGCCACATTAAACTGACCTGGCTTCCACAAATAATTAGACAGAGAAATAAACATATCTTCCATGAACATTTTGCCGAACAGTACAGCTAACCTGGTTCTTTTATGTACTTTGCGATTTTAGTGAACTTTAATGTGCTCGAGGTCTCTAATCGACAACTGAAAGGATCCCAAAATGAATTAGGAAGAGAAAGAACAGTGGGATAACTGGAATCTGTAAAATCAGCATTTATTTAACAAATCATACCTTATCTTTCAAACAATTTTTTTCAACTCTTACGGGAGTAGGGGAATGCCTTCATTGAGCGTTCTCATCAAATGTGTCAAAAGGATCACTCAAAGCCTGTAAAACAAGTAGCAAACATCATATTCATAAGCCTCAACAATTTATTTAAACACATAAGCTCTCTGTTGAAGTTAAAGAAACCTGCTTACAATTCCCTTCATCCTTACACAGTTTATAAGCTCCCTGCGCAGGTGCTCGACATTACAGCCCCATCGCTCAAGTGTCACAGGCTCAATCAGTTTCTAGTCAGATGAAAAAACACTTGGAATTAGAGAAATGCTGGTTTAAGTACTTAGTTAAAATAAATTGTAAAGTATCCTTCTAATTACCTTCTGTTAAAGTTCCACTTTCCATTACGAGGTGACAAGTCCTCTCCACTGCAAACTCTCAAGTGCAATACACAATACAAGCTTAGTAGTGATCAAAGTTTTTTTAGAAATAAAATTGACTCGAGTTACAACGGAAAACGGTAGTTTTATTACCTTGGGAGCTGGCAGAACTAGTCCTTAAACTCGAGTGAATTTGCTAATGGAAATCTCAGAAAATGCCAGAAGACGATCAGCATTATAACTGCTAACACTTAGAGCCTGTAAAAAAGAGAAATATGTAGCCCTTGACAGTTAAAAATATAGGCTCTTATATAATAATATGATATAATTAAAATTCAAGTAAGAATGAACTAATTAATTGGTCAAGGTTTCCATCCTCTCAAGAGGCTTCTGGCGAGATTTCTCGACAAGTGCAGGTCGCTGATTTCTCTGATTTTCCATGAAGAAATTATTGACCGGTCAGGTAGCACGGTCATGGTGGTTGATACATCTACGATTACGAAGCTATTAGAATTAGCAACACTAACACAACAGGGATATAAAACGATAGATGAAGCTGACAATAACATACCAAGATGTAGAGACAGACCTCCCTGCGTGGCTCGGAAATTGGAGTGAAAACCTCTACAACCTATCAAACTGCCCCTGTAAGTGAATGAAGTTGGCGGGCTGATTGTGAACCAGAAGGCAGCCCCTGGTTAATATGCAACATTTCAATCACTTGTATAAAAAAACATTACTTTCAATTAGATCTACAGAAATAGAGATAGGTGTAATTACTGTTTATCAGCACAGCATGCTGACGCAAGACGACACCGAGAACCCAAATAGCCTCCAGAAAGTGTCAGACTCTCTGCCGGCCAGCGCAGTAGTAATGGCACGCAAGGAGATCCTGGTAGCGTAGCTGATGCACACTTTATAGGTACAGGATCGACCCTGGCACCGAGACTTTCTCTGATCACCCTGAGGGCTACCAAGGGCAGCCACACACACATAGATAGATGGTTAACTAATTTGTTGGAATAATCACTAAATTAAGAAGGGGAGATATATAGCAGACCTGATGAGGAGTCATCTCCCAAAAAACAACGTCGAACTCGAGCTTGGTCTTCGAAATGGACCGATGGTGAACTTCTCCCCGTCAAAAGTAAAGCCTTTCCAAGCAAGCTCAGACTCATAAGTCTGCTGGACCTTATCCAGGATCTTTCTTCCCACCCCTTCCCTCCACCAGATTGCCATCTTCGTAAATAATGGCCACCTGTATAGCATCAATCACACCCTAAACATTTAGACTCTCATGATATATAATTAACATGATCAATAATGTAAAACAACAAGATCAAATCGCTCACGCTGTAGTGATAGATAGAAGTGGTGATGCTGACGTTGAAATGGTTGGTAAACAAGTGATACTTCTGGCCTCTGGTATCGACCCCGCGCCTTTCCAGCTGCAGCCGCTTCTCCGCCACCTTGGTAGATGCGACGGCATTCTGCATATTACTTGGATCCATATATATAAAGTATAAACAAAAATGGATAAATAGCAGACAAGAGGAAGGGTGAAGAATAGGAGGAGCTGTGCATGTATATATAGCAGAGACCTTGACATGTCAATAGATCTTGTAGGCCCCACCAAATCCCTCTTTCATTTACATAATAAACCACAAGAACTTAATATAAATAGGCTTACTATAAAAGCGTGTCTTAGAGGTGTAGAAGTGCAAGCAGGGCTAAATTTGCAAAATGACAGGTATTCAAAATCTTTTGACGGCAAACACAAAACTGCAGCAGATAATAAGCACATTAATTATGCTTTCAAGATCAGAAACATTCCTCATAAGGACCAGTATCGATATTGACATAAGCTGCCTTAACCCCAAAAAAAAAACTACATATAGATGACGTATTAAAAAGAACATCAGCAGAACTCAGTCAGTTAATCCGAATCAGGTAAAATATGCAAAGTCAGGTTCAAGGCAAAATATGCAAACATTTAAAAAAACAGGCATCCACAAAACCTTCACAATCTTCTCAACTACACAAGACAAAGTAATTAACTGATCAAATCCAGGTTTTAATAAACTGAAATCACATATGCAACCAGTAAGATTGCAGTAATATTCCTAGCTTTAAAAGGAAACTCCAGATATCTATGCTGGCATCATGCACCACACTCTTCACTAGTGTTCAGTTAAATGGAAGATTATAGATTGACTGTGTAACATTCATCATACTGTGAACAAGAATCTAGTTCCCAGTATAGGACGTCTGTGATTAAGTATGTGAACTGACCAACCAAAATCTTCTATCTTGATCTCATCTAACTAACAGGTTTTCAGGTTTAAAAGCTTGATGGATTACATGTTCTACAGGACTGTGAATGAAGTCACGTTCTAGTAAAGACAGATGATTGTTAGTTAAAATTACACACTTGCAAGGAATATGTATGAATGCATCATAGACATATATGGAACCTAGAAGAATTTTTAGAGATTTTTGTAATCAAAGATGCTAACCTAGAGACTGGGATAGGTTCTCCAATAAAGAAGTCATAGATGGAATACATTTTCAGTGCACTCAAAATTCTTAAGACCTATTATGTAATTAGAGCAGTATACAAAATAAAGGAGGAGGACTCACAGTAGCTGCATGTCTTTCACTGAAATATTTACATTTCTGCAGCTCCTTGTATAGTTTTCCTTCAGCAGCATACACTCGTTCCTATGCGGTTATTCCCAGTTGATAGTCTTTTTCATGTCCAATGGTTTCATGTAAAATTGAGTTACAAACTTGTTACCTGATCTCAGAAGAAACCATAGCGCCTCAGAAGATTTGGATACCGCGAGTGAGCCATTATATTCCAACGTCACGACGAAGCTGGTATTGAACATTTCACTGTTTCAGTGCCACAAAGTGATTACTCTATGTATAAGGAGAAAATAAATAGATAAAACTCATTACATTCAGAAAAAAAAGAAAGATAAAAGCCATTATATTCCATTAAACCCAACAAGGGTATCTTACATAAGTATTGTATCAATTACATTCCAAATTTCATATTAATTAAACCTAAATTTCAGAACAATAAAACCCACATTCCAGAACAGATAATCGTCCACAAGAAGAAATAAATTGATGAAGAAATCATCCTTTAACAAAATCCCCATATTTAAATTTTGAAGAGCAATACCTTCCAAAAATAGAGATAAAGCTTATATTCTATTAAACCCAACAAGTGTATCTTACATACACTCCAAATTTCAGATTAACTAAAACTAAATTTCAGATTAACTAAAACTAAATTTCAGAATTAATTAAAACCCACATCCCAGAACAGATAATAGTCCACAAGAAGAAATAAATTGATGAAGGAATCCCCTTAACAAAACCCCCACATTAAAATTTTGAAGAGCATGAACGAGAGAAGAACATCAGGTTTACACTCAATTAAACCCAATTTCCAGACAACCAAAACCAACAGAGAATCAACCACAAGAAGTGTGCCCAAAAAAAGGAAATATAAGTTGTTCTTACCCCAGAAATCCTGTAAAGGCTATCCACACACCAATTAATTTCTCACATCTGCATCATCGATGTCCACCATGCTCTCCTCCTTGCCAATATATTTCAGCCGCTGCATTTTCCAGAAACTGGGCATTAAAACTCCCGACAAAAGAAGCATAATTGTTTTTTCAAATTAAACACCTATGAAAGGTGGGGGAAGATATTGTATGGGATCCCCAGTCCCAATTGGAGCCTTTGAAAGGCAAAGTTTTACAAACACCATAAGGTGCATCAAAAAGGGGCATAAAAGCTCCTGAGGCAAGAAAACCACTTAAAAAGGGGTAAACCCCAACGAAAATTGAAAAGCAGTACAGAGGACTAGCTCCGGCAAAGAGAACTACTCCACTTATTTGCTTGCAAAGAACAAGGAGAACTATTATGGCATATTTCATAAGGAGAATTATCTGATGACAGGTACCTTTTTTATTATGGCAGATTTATTAGCGGTGCCTTATGATATTGGCAAGTGGCTTTCCTTGGGCTGCCGGCGCTCGAGCAGTAATGACATTTCTGATGTCTCCAATTGGTCGCCAGTGCCTTGTGTGAAACGGGCCATCAAACCTGGACTCTAACATGAAGAAGCTCTGTTATAAGGATTCAAAATTTTCAAATATTGTTATAATAGAAAGTTCCAAATAAAAAACTTATCTGGCTATGGAGTAGTATGGATATCGTCATAAGCTTTGCCAATTAAAAGGGAGCTCTGGCATCAGATAAAGGGAACCATTAGTGGATAAAATGTCTCATTTTATAAAATATATTATAGAAAAACTGAAACTGCACATCACCATTATGGAACTCAATTGATAGAGGGATACTAACATCAGTAATGACATCTCTGATGTCTCCAAGTGGTCGCCGGTGTCTTGAGTGAAACGGGCCATCTACCTGGACTCTAACGTGAAGAAGCTATTATATAAGGATTCAAAATTTTCAAATACTGTTATAATGGAAAGTTCATAAGAAGAGAGTTCCAAATAAAAACTTATCTGGTTATGGAGTAGTATGGATATCGTCATAAGCTTTGCCAATTAAAAGGTACCTGGCATCAGGATATAGGGAACCATTAGTGGATAAAATGTATCATTTTGTAAAATATATTATAGAAAAACTGAAACTGCACATCATCACTATGGAACTCAATTGACAGAGAGATGCTAACATCAATATGCAAATCAAAAAGGACAGCCGTAGATGCAATTATAAGTTTACTGAGACAAGTTTTTTTTTTTTATATAAAAAAAAGAGGTTAAAATTACCAGGATAAATCGTCTAAGTGAACCAAATCCCAAATGCCTTGGAAACAGAATTATACCTTGCCGCATAAAGAATCATGCTATACAGCCTTGGAGTGGATCATAAATTCATAATTATTAAGCAACCACAAATGAACAAGGCCAGCAAAGTAACATCAGATCCATCAGCATCATATTGGTACAAGTTTGCACTTGGAAAAGTGAGATCAGAGATTCAGAGCCATACCCTTACTTACAATCGCCTCCAACATACAGTATCTCACACTGATCAAGTATTCATTACCGCTTGAGACCAGCCTCTCACTGCAGAATAGTAGCAGGCTATGACATCGATGGGTATCTGTGATGAAAAATCAACACAAAGTTAAGATTAACCAAAACAAATAAAAAAAAAAAAAGCTACTAATGCAGGATATACTCCACGAAAACAAACTTTCACCCTATATCACAAAAAAATTAAAAAACCGTTAAACATCTCTAGACATATCAAGAAGCAAAAAATAGATGTGTCACATTTTCTGGTTAATATCACACATTAAGAAACTAAATAAGAGTTTCACACATAAAGAGACTTACATAATACTCTGCATAAATAAGATTGCATCAGAATTACTAGGAAGGAGAACTCACCACGCTAGCATTAATATATCACCTTCGGAAACTAAATCCTCAACAGAAAAACCAATAAGTGAACTTAAACATCATTTAAAAATCCAACCTCTTGGATTGCCATCAGCAGGCCCGAATAGACATCAACTGTATCTGTAATGAAAAATAAACACAAGGTTAAGCTTAAAAAACAAAGCAAATAAATGATAGAACAAGACACACTGATAGGCCATAAGTTATCATGCTGCATAAAAGTTCCATTTATTAGCAGTGCATTAAAATAGAGTCACCTTTGGAAAGTTTAGGGTCACCTTTGGAAAGTAAGGCCTCAATGACAATTCCAGTGCAGCAAGATCGATGATGGAACCCCATCAAACATGATGCAGAACAAGGCAAACATAGAGCAAAGTAACATCAGATCCATTAGCATCATATTAGTACAAGTTTACACTTGGAAAAGTGAGATAATAGATTCAAAGATATATACTTACCTACAATCGCCTCCAACATATCTCATACAGAGCAAGCATTCATGATCGCTTGAATCCCAAACTCTCACTGATAGTAGCAGGCCCGATTTGACATCTACAACAGGTATCTGTGATGAAAATAAACACAAAGTTAAGATTAACTAAAACAAATAATAGTGAAAAAAAAAAGATGCAACGGAACACACTGTTGGGCCATCATTCTCATCTTTAAAAAGTGTTCAAAGACTAAAAAATCAGATATAACCGTTGTGGTAATGTTTTTCTCAGATTCAAAGCAAACCCCTGTATCTTCAAAAGTTCCAGTACATGCACCCATTACAGCAAGCAGCATCTGCAATTGAGAATGACTTCTTTACTTCCATTCCAAATTCATAAATGAGTTATCAATCGTAAAGAGTAAACTATAACCTGCCGAGCTGAACTTTTTTTTTGCATTGAAACGCTGCTACCAATTAGTGATCTAGAATTTCTTTCCACCTTCTCCAAGGAGACAATGATAACTGTGATATATCACTGTTTCATTGTGATACTTTCTGAAGCAAACACATCAAAGGTAATCAGCCAAAAAGGAAAGGAAAAACACACTTAAAACAGAAACTGATAAGTGTAACTTACATTGAAAATCCACAAGTGATGGGAATGTTTTATAAAGAACTGGGTGATACTGATCCAGGGAATACATATCAACAAGAAATGAAATTTCCACCCTAAAAGACATATCAATAAGCGAAAAATAGATGTAAATGCATAAATAACCACCAAACCTGCTCTCTTTCTGCATACACGGATAAAGGAAAACGCATTCAACAAATAGATGTGTCACAAATAATGCCTAAACTTGAAAACACATAAAACAAAAAATGCCTAAACCAGAAAACACGTTTAACAAATAGAAGCTTCACATTTAACCCATCAAAAAGTCAGAAATAAACCAATACACACATGCACGTACATAGAACACAAGAAAAACCCGATCACCCTCTGGAGATCCAGACCGCCGCCTCACCAATTCTCGGAATCCATTAATCTGACAATTCGATCGGAACCCATCATACAGAACCGGAGGATGATCCCCAGGGGACTGAAGATGAGGCTTTGGGTGAAGGCCTAATCAAGGAGTCCATCGCCATAGCTGCAGATCAAGAAACGAACAGTTTTCTGGATGGAGGCCGAATGAAGAAATCCGTCGCCGTAGCTGCGGATCAAGAAACGATAATGTTTTTGGAGAGTGTACGCAAAAGCTTGCATCTTGCTGATTGGGCACGCCGAGGATAGGCCTGAACCATGGTGTCTCTGAACTCTGAAAGGTACCAAGGCGGTTACCAAGTTCCCCAGCAATTGGTTTAATTTCTAAAATAAAATGCCAAGGAAAGTGAGAAGGGGATTTTTGATTTATGTGGGGATCACGATCATAATTCATAACGGTAAAATGACATCAGCACAAGACATTAGCGACTGGCCATTAACTTTGGGCTCGTAGATACTATTGGGTAAATAGAAATGATCATCCCATTAAATAATGGGCTAAAACCTGATGTAAAATAGAACAAATACTAATTCTCAATTGAGACCTGTCTCCATTGAGACCAGGGACTATAAAACTTATTTAAGGTGCATGGGGTTTCTGCTAATATTAGGTGAAAGTCTAGGGACTAGAATGTAATAATTGTTTTAATTCAATAACCCGGCCCCAAATCAGAAATAAAGCGTCGAAGTTGTCGCTCAGATCAAGCTTATGGGGTTTCTGCATTACTTGATTATTTGTGCTTATGAAAAGCTTTTTGATTCTGTTGCCAACATGATTTGTTTATGCTGCTTGATTCTTATATGTGTTTTCTTGAGTTTTTATGTTCTTTGCATGATCTGTTATTTTGCCTGAGTTTTTATAATTTTTGCATGATGTTTTTTTATGTATGCCTGATTTTTTTTGTTTTTTGCCTGAGTTATGATCTTTGGATAATGTTTTATGTTGCCTGATTTTTTATTTTTTTTTGCCTGAGTTTTTATGATCTTTGCATTATGTTTTAGGTTGCTTGATTTTTTTTATATAATGTTGCATGATTTTTTATGATGCTTGATTCATATATGTGTTTGCTTAAGTTGTTATGTTCTTTGCATGATCTGTTATTTTGCCTGATCTTTTTGTGTGTTTTGCCTGGGTTTTTATGATATTTGCATAATTTTTATGTTGCCTGATTTTGTTTGTGTTTTGCCTGAGTTTGTATATTCTTTGCATGATTTTTTATGTTGCCTGATTCTTTTATGTTTTTACATGATATTTTATGCTGCTTGATCTTGAATTTGCAGAGTAGGTCCCTGAGCTCTGTTTAATTATGAAATGGCACCGAGTTTTTTGTAATTACATCTTGACCCCCGTTTTTATGTTGCTAGTTTTGTAGGATGCCTTTGGCCCTTGGTCTCCACAAAGACAGGTCTCACCGGAGATTTTCTCTAGAACAAAAGATATGAATTAATTATTACTAATTCTCAATTGAGACCTGTCTCCATTGAGACCAAGGACTATAGGAGCTTTCCAAAAATTATAGGTACAAATTAAAAAACGCGCCTAAATATAGGGACTTAGTTGCAAATTTAGTTTTCTTCTTTCTCCTCTACCTTCTCTCCAGCATTTGATTTTTTATGTTTTTTGCTTGATTTTTTCTGCCCCTACCTCTGATCTTCTATGTTTTTTACTTGATCTTATATGTTTTTTGCTTGAAATTTGCTTGAATTTTTTATTCTTTTTCTATTCTTTTAGTAATGACTTGACCACCATTTTGACTTTATTATCTATGTTTATTACTTGATATTTTTCAGCTTGATCTTTTTATATTTTCTTTGATTTTTTCAGTTATCACTTGAGTCTTTTATTGGGATTGTTTTATTTGATCTTTTATATGTTTTGTTTGATTTTATTCAGTTATCACTTGATCTTGATCTTTTGCAATATGAACTGATGATATATGTTTATTACTTGATTTTTTTATTTTTCAGTTAGCACTTGAGTTTGATCCAGTAATGACATGATCATCTATGTTTATTACTTGATCGTTTTGATATTTTCTTTGATTTTTTCATTTATCATTTGAATTTTATATTTTTGCAGTAATATTGATCATCAATGTTTTATTACTTGATTTTTTTCAGTTTGATCTTTTTATATTTTCTTTGATCATTTTTCTATTTGATCTTTTTGATATTTTCTTTGATTTTTTTCAATTACCACTTGAGCTTTTTATTTAGCTAATTTTATTTGATTTTTTCAGTTATCTTTTCTTTGAGCTTTTTATCCTGACACTTGAGCTTTTCAGTAACTAGGTTCTGCATACTAATTTAGCCTAAAACGAAAGCATTTTGGAAGACAATTAATAACTGTATTTGAACTTTCAAACAAAATTAGTATGCAGAACCTAGTTGATTTGGCTCGTTCATAAGCTCGGTTGCTTCAGAGGCAGCCAGATCATTTAATCGGTTGTGGAAATAAGTTGGATTTGACCAATCAATTGAAAAACATAAAGCAAAAGAGATGAGTAAGTATCTTCCCTTTGATCTTGCAGCGGGTGGATTTGCTTCTCATGTTACGGACGTCGGACAACCATCTTCGGGACTGTTGCGATCATCATGGACCGAATCGACTTCCGAACGGTTTCTTCCGGGAAGTTAAGGGCAGCCACGGAGCCCCACATCGATCGAATCAAAATCGCCGGTGAAGTTCGACTAGATCCAGAATCGACGAGTGAAGTTTGACGGCAGTGGAGCTGAGAATCGATGCCGGAAACCTGCAGAGGAACATAGGAGAAGATTGGGAGCGATGGATTTGGGCGGCCGGGGAAGGGAAGTCTGATGAATTTCGTTTAGAAAAAAGAGGGATTTCGTCGGGGAAGTAGAAAGAGAGATCTGATTCTAATATTTTCAAGAGAATAACAATTTAGTCCCTGAAATATATCATAATATGACTATTGCGCCGAAAATGAAATTATTACAGAATGACCCTAAAACTTTGTAAACTCTTATTATATGGATTCTTTTTACCATGGTCTCCAAAAAGACAGGTCTCACCCAAGATTTTCTCATTAATTAAAGAATAAGTCTTGGAATAGACGGTCTATATTCTGGTAGAATATAGACAGGATTCAAAAATAAACTTGCAAAAAGCGGAGGTACTTGATTGCAATTTTAAAACTTTCCTAATTATCACGCGCCCCGCATGTCAGTTACATCAGGATGACTGATTTTCTTTTCTGCACGCACCCAAGTGATTTTTTTGCTACTCCACGCATCGTGCACTATTCAGGATGAATTGATTGTATTAAATGATATTTAATTAGGTATTTACTGCTGGCCCCACGTGATATTCTCTTCCCAATATTTTATTCTCATGTTTTAACTTATAACATTTATATTCATATTTCAATTTATAATTTTTTATGTTAATGTTTTAACTTATATCCTTTATGTTTAAGTTTAAAATGTTAATGTTTTAATCTATAACCTTTATTTTCATGTTTTAACTTAAAACCTTTATGTTTAAGTTTAAAATGTTAATGTTTTAATCTATAACCTAAAACCTTCATGTTTAACTTTAAAATGTTAATGTTTTAATTTATAACCTTTATGTTCATGTTTTAACTTAAAACCTTTATGTTTAAGTTTAAAACATTAATGTTTTAATCTATAACCGGATCCTCTACGCAAGAGATTCTGCGCAAAATGTACGCAATTTACCTTTTTGCAGTAAATGATTATTAATTTACTTTTTCCTTTTAATTATTATCTAAGATGACTTTTGCAGTAAATTGTACTACCTTTTAATTCTTACGTTTGGATTGTCGTCTCTTTATTCAATTTTTATCCTTCATTCTTGCATACTAGCGCATAAATTGTTTTTCTTAGAATCATCCCATTTTCAAGAGGTATGTATGATTTGTTTTTTTGGTAAATTATTTTGTTGATTTGATGTTGGATTTCGTAGTTCAAGCATAGCTATTATCGTTGATTTAACAGTGAGTCAAACAGTGAAATATTTTGTTGATTTAATGTTGTTTATCAAATTTCTAGTTCAAGCAATATGACGAGTGAGCCAAATAATTATTGTCGCCGATTAAATTTTGAAGATAGTAACCAAGAACACGATGATGTGATGGAAGGTAGTGATGAAGAACAAGAAGCAGAGGGGGTTTTCGTTGAGAGAATGACAGAAACAACCTATTTCTTGCAAACGTGTCAAGGGAATTCATCCAATTCTCTCAAAAACAACCTATTTCTTGCAAACGTGTCAAGGGAATTCATCCAAAAATTGGAATGGAGTTTGAGACCGACGAAGATGCTTACCAATTTTATAAAGACTATTCTAAAAGGCTGGTTTTGGTATTAGGAAGGGAAGGAGGAATTGTGATAAATCTGGTAATGTTTTGGATAGGGAATTCACTTGTTGTGTAATTGTGTTGCTGGACAAAGGTAAAAAGGTAAAAGGATAAAAAGAGATATATATGTGAAAGGGCATCGTCCAGAAACACGCTTGGGGTGAGTTCGGTTGAGTTTTAAAATTAATTTTCTTATCTACATATATATACTTCACATCTTTGATAATATATAGGATATATATATATATATATAGGATATATATATATATTGAATTTGAATTGCAGCGTGCAAATACAAATCATGGGGAGTTATATGATAGATACACTACAAATAAGACTCGAGAGGATAGTTGCTCTAACTTCATTAACCTAAATTCATCCATACATTCGTGATAAAAACAATTTACAGCAAAAAATCGAATTTCGTTAAATGTAAATGTGAAAAATGATTAAATTTGGAATGGGTAAAAAAGTGTGTTTACCGAAGTTGGTAAAACATCTCCAATGCAGTGAATAAATGTTCAAAAACATATTCGACACCGTTTTGGCGTAAAGATTGCGTAGAATCTTTGCGCAGAGGATCCGGCTTGATAACCTTTATGTTCATGTTTTAACTTAAAACCTTTATGTTTAACTTTAAAATGTTAATATTTTAATCTACAAACTAAAACCTTTATTTTAAGTTTAAAATGTTAATGTTTTAATCTATAACCTTTATGTTCATGTTTTAACTTAAAACCTTTATGTTTAAGTTTAAAATGTTAATGTTTTAATCTATAACCTAAAACCTTTATGTTTAAGTTTAAAATGTTAATGTTTTAATCTATAACCTAAAACCTTTATGTTTAAGTTTAAAATGCTAATGTTTTAATCTATAACCTTTATGTTCATGTTTTAACTTAAAACCTTTATGTTTAAGTTTAAAATGTTAACTCTTCAAAAAAAAAGTTTAAAATGTTAATGTTTTAATCTATAACCTAAAACCTTTATGTTTAAGTTTAAAATGTTAATGTTTTAATCTATAACTTTATTTACCATTTAATAACATTTAATATTTACCATAAATACCATATCTTTTACCTTATAATATTAACTTTTTATTATAATAATTTAACAACTTATACTTTCCAAATAAAAATGAAATTGAAATGGGAAAATAAAAATGGAAATAGTGATGAGCACAAGGAAATTCCTTCTCACGCATTTGAAAAGAAATAAATGTTAATTAGAAAGTCCCATGAAAAGAATAAACTCATACAGTATAGGTCCCAACCAAATGCCTCAGGCATTTCGCCAAGAGAAACAAAAACGCGCGTGCAACGCGTGATTATTTTAAAGTTTTTAAATTTGCAAAATGGCCCCTCCGTATTTTTAAATTCATTCCCTATTTCCAATTTAATCATGGTCTATATTCTGATAGAATATAGACGGTCTACTCAGAGACCGACTCTTAATTAAATTAAAATTCAACTAAGCGTAATTTTTTTTTGTATAGTCAACTTGGGTCAAAATCCTTTAAGCCTTCCTCATCCTTTTCATGCTAATTTTATCCTTTTTATAATAATTTATTAAAACATAACGATTTTAAATTGCAATGTAAGGGTCTTTTCAGTTAAAATGTCAAGATTAATAAAACATGAAAATTGGACAATAAAATATAAATTTTGAAGTTGGATCATGAATCCACAATTTAGATGATAAAATTTCGTGTTTTTATTTTAAAAGATTGCATTTTCATTTAAAAGGTCTATATTTTGGGGTGGTCTCTGGAGCGACCGTCTACATATGTAGACCAGGGACTAAATTATAAATAGGGTAATGTATCAAAAACAAGAAAGGATCAATTTGCAATTTTCGAAAAGTTAAAAAAATCACGCGCTACAGTAACTTCGCGCGTGTACAGTGTTTGCTACAGTGCCACTATAGTGTTTGCTACAGTACATGAGAGATTTAACCTAAAACCTGAAGTTTGCTACAGTACACCTATAGTAAGATGAGGGATTTAACTCAAAACCTGAAATTTACTACAATGTTTGTTACAGTAACATGAGAAAATTAAACGCAAAACCTGAAGTTTGCTACAGTATCATGAAGGATTTAACCCAAAACCTGAAGTTTGCTACAGTAACATGAGTGATTTAACCCAAAACCTCAAGTTTATTACAGTAACGTGAGAGATTTAACCTAAAAGCTGAACTTGTAATTTAGAAGATGATCATTGTAACATAAAACATGGGGAATTTAAACCAAAACCTAGAACTTTGTGGGAGGAGGAACATTATCCGGCCGATAACCCTCTGACCCGGGGACCAGTTTTCCCGGAAGAGGGACAAGCCTTGGTCAACACGGAGGAATCGGCAACGTTGGAGTTCATGAGAGCCAACAAGGAGTTGTACCGCCAGTGGGTACTCTCTACCCGGGAAAACCTTAGGCGGAGGGAACCCCAAGGAAACCAGGCGGACCTTCCGCGGGGACACCAAAGAGAAGTTATCGATCTGGAAGGAGTCGTGCAGCCGCCAAGGATACAAGGGCGCGTGAATTCCTCAACCGTCCCACCTTCTTTCCCCCCGAATTACGGAGCCGGAGGGGGAATGGTAACAGGGCAGCAATCAAACTTAGTGCCCCATGCTCCGCCCTATTACCCGCGCTTTAGTTGGGGAATGGGGCAGATCGGGTATGATCAGCCAGTCGTGCCTGTGGAGTTCTTGGGCTCTCAGGCCCCTAGGACCCAGGGGAACCCGGTTCAATATTCTATGCCTATGTATGGGTCAATGGGGATGAACTATGAGTACCCAGGAAGGCACTATCGAGTGGACGATAGGATGCGGGGTTATCAGGTGGCGCAGCAGGATCCCAACTCGATGGAGGCGCGACTAGACAAGCTAGTGGGAAGAAATAGAGCCAAATCCACCTCCCCATGGGTACCTCGAGTGCTTGCATACCCATGGCCGCCGGGCCTTCGGGTCCCGGAGGGAATCCCAAAGTATAATGGAGAGACAGACCCGGAGGAGTTTGTCAGGACGTACCAGAACCTGATGGTGTCGAGGGACTTCCCGGAGGAGTTGAGATGCAAGCTAGTGGGTTGCTACCTAAGAGGAAACTATCTCCTATGGTTCGATTCCTTGCCCCGGGAAAGCCTTAGGGATTATTACGATTTTTCTAAGGCCCTGCTGTTTAGATACGCCGGATTAAAGAAGGAAGGAAAGCAGCTGAGTGAGCTTCTTGCCACCCGGCAGAAGGCTGCAGAGGGACCAATGGAATATTACCGACGATACATGGATGATAGTATGAAGGTCATCGACAGGAAGCAGTAGGAGAAGGCTGTGATTAGAGGATTTATAAATGGCCTGAGGGATATGGCGCTGTTTCAGAAGTTAATGGAAAATATCCCGGAAACCTTTCACAACTTGCAGATGGCGGTACAGCTGTATTGCGCCGTTAATGATGCCATGCGGAAGAGAAAGGAAGAATCTGGGGGATTCTTCCCAGATAAGACAGAAAGGAGAAGGGTGACAGAGCCAAATAGAAGGGATCCAGGTCCCGCACTGGCGAACCGGGCAAGAGCAGATAGCTTCACCCCGCTCAGCAAATCCCAAACGGAAATACACGTTATTCACAAGGATTTGTTCCCGGATCCGTTGCCTATCCAGGGGACCCCGTCCAGGGAAAATGCGGATAAGTGGTGCGCCTATCACAAGTCTTACGGGCACACGACAGAGGGGGTGTAGGGGGTTGAGGAATGAAATAGAAAAATTGATAGAGCGGGGGCAGCTGAGAGATTGTGTGGCGGCGGAAGCAAAGAAGGAATACCCGGTCCGGGACCAGCCTCAGGAGCAACCCCGGAGGAGGTGGAGGCCCAACCCCGGGAGGGGAAACGGGAGAACCCAAGCCAACAGGGCCCCGGGGCGGCCCGCCATAGCAGTTGTACCAGTCCAAGTGGTGGAACCATCCCCAGTACTCAACAGGATGATCAACGTGATAAGTGGAGAAATCGGAGAAGCATGCCAGTCAGTTTCTGTCATCCGGGCTCGGAAGCGATATGTCCCCCCGGGGGAGACTCGGGGAAAAAGGTTCCCC
This sequence comes from Cruciata laevipes, assembly GCA_963678965.1. Taxonomy (NCBI): domain Eukaryota; kingdom Viridiplantae; phylum Streptophyta; class Magnoliopsida; order Gentianales; family Rubiaceae; genus Cruciata; species Cruciata laevipes. The sequence continues at coordinate 13,669,063 of OY787639.1, forward strand.
CCCCCAACGAAACTATCACTTTCTCTGAGGCGGGCGCAACCCCGCCACAGATACCCCATTCGGACCCAGTGGTTGTAACAACGGAGATTGAAGGTTTCCTGGTCAAGAGGGTGTTTGTGGACGACGGGAGCAGTGTGGAGATCATGTTCGCTTCTTGCTTTGATCAATTGGGGATTGGAAGACAAAACCTGAAACCTCCCTCGTCTCCCCTGTCAGGGTTCACGGGCAAACCAGAAGTTCCTCTAGGCATTATCCCCCTTGCAGTATGTATGGTGGATGAGAAGGATCGGAGTAAGAGGGTCTCAGTGACTTGCAAATTTGTGGTTATTGACGCCCCTTCACCATACAACGTAATCATAGGAAGACCATGGCTAACCCAAGCCCGGGCAGCAAATTGCCCATATCTGCTGACAAAGAAGTTCCCCACCGCGCAAGGAGTAGCGGTCGTGCGGGGAAGCCAAGCCGGAATGTCAGTAAGGGGAGATACCCCGACTAAGCCAACCTTGAGACCCAGAAGATGGTAGGATAACCGGACAACCAGTAGAGCATCTTGGAGGACCCTATTCCTGTGAGTAAGGGACCGATTCTCCTTCTCCAAGTCGCAGATTAGTCTATTCTGAGCGGTGCGGGTTTCTAGCTTCTTAAGCTTTTCCTGGGCCCGCTCGAGTTCACCCCATACCAGGCCTAGCTCCTTGGCGGTGCGATGTTGAGTGTCGTCGTGAAGGGCCTGCAGCTCGGCAATAGTTTGGTGGGAATTCAGGGCTTCCCGCATATAGTCGGAAGCAATAACGAAACACTGGTTTAACGACCTAAACTTGGTCTCAACCGCCTTGAGAAATGACACCAGCACCCGGATCGATCCAAACTCCTGTAGGAAGCAATCCAACCCCGCTTCAGCCAATGCCCGGTTAGCCTGGTTACCTCCAAACCTCCAATGGGCTAGTTTCCTCTGAAGGAAAGAGCACTGGAGGCACCCAACGCGAGGGAGAGAGAAGTAGGTGCCGGAAGAGCTACTCGGATGAGGGAAAACATAAGGGGTGGGCCCTTGCGGGAGAACCTCCTTTAAATGGCGCTCAGACTACAAAAGATAATAATCTCATTAAAAAGTATGTGCCTTCCGGGACTGGTACAGCAGGTCGTCTTGACCCTCGCCTAGACCTACCCGGCAGTTGCCCTCTTGGTCATGGACCGCGCGATACCCAAAGTTGTCAGGCACCGCGCAATACTCATAGTAACTCTCTGCCCAATGGGGCGTTTCCGGGACTATCCCATAGACGTTGTAGTCTTCCGGGCCAGGGTCAGGGAATGAAGCCTCGCTGATTTCGGGAAGTTTCACCTTATTGATCTCGGAGGCATAGGGAACCCGGGAAGACATCTCCAGCAACTGCCACAGCTGGGGGACCAGACTCTTCACATCCGACTCCTGGAGGGATCGCCAGCGACGATTCGGCTCGGCAGCTGCCTTGGGCGTCAAGGAGGGCGGGCCCCGGAAGCTAACCCCGCAGACTGCGGTACATCTCATGGCAGGCTTCAGCACTCACTGCAGCGGCAATCCCCTCCAGGTTCTGATCAAACTCCACCGAGCGGAGTAGCTTCTGGGTCACAGCGTCGAAGGCTTCGAGCCGGGAGTTCTTCTTCTCCTTCTTTAAGGAGGAATATTTCTTTTCCACCTCGGTCAGCTTCTTCTCCTTGTCAGCCAGTTTCTTCTCTTTGTCGGCCAACTTCTTCTTGGTCTCCTCTAGCTAGGCCGCAAGGCCATCTTGCCCGGCTAGCTTCTCCTTGGTTTCCCGGAGCTCTTTCTCCAGCTTGACAAATAGCCCCGCGCTGTACTTAGAGTAGCTCCAGTTCAACGCCTCGGCGAACTGTGAGTCCGCCAGGAGGGAGTCAGCGAAGGCAACGCTCTGCAAAACAAGGGGTTAGGCATTAAGGAAACCCGGGAAATCATAAAACTTAGGTGAAAGATAAGGCCTCAGGGAAAATAGTTACCTCTCCTTTCTCCTCAAGGGTGGCCCCAGAAGTAGTAGCCTGCGGAGGAGTTCGAGCAGGAGGAGGGGGAGGAGGAGCATCATCCGTCCTTTGCCGGGAGGATGGGGGAGACCCGGGCAGCGCGGTGGCAGGTGGTCGCTTGAACCTGGAGCTGGCCTCACCGCTGTAAGTGGGATGGATAATGAAGGATCGCCGCCCGGGAGTGGGTGACGATCCAGAAGTAGTGGTAGTGGCCGCAGAGGCGGCCAGAGGAGAGGACAGCCTAGAAGGGTTCTGCTGACGAGACCGCGGTGGCGCGCGGGCCTTTTGCGGAATAGGAGCAGGATTCTCAGAAGAATTCGGCCCAGGTTGGGAGGCCATTTGTTGTGTAGACGGGGCTTGTTGACCATCTCCCCCGGAAGGCTTGTCAATGAAACTGAAACCAAGCAAACAACAAAGTTAGAGCATGGAATATAAAATAACAAAAAAAAAATTATTAACCTCGGGGAAAGATAAGAAATAAAGCCTTAATGGACACTTCCATCAGGCCACACCGCAGAGATGCGCAGGAGCGTGAAGAGGTCGCTGGGATAGATCCCGCGAGGCCAGAAATAACCCGCATTCCCGTTCTTATAGAAGGCGTCCATATCTAAGGGGGAGAGGCGGAGGAGGTTGTGATCGCTGACAATGATTGCCGGGAGATTAGAAAGAGCTTTTTTGTCCTCAAGAACAAGAGAGTCGTTCCAGGTGGGCATAGGGTACACCCGGGCATCACATAGGAAGAAACCCTTCGAAGGGAATCCTTTGGCGGATTTAGGTTTGGAAAGGATGAAGTCCTTTATCCCCAAGCGAATGGTAAAAGAAAAAATGCCTGGGAAAGATGCGTGCGCCTTCCGCAAGGCATAGAAGGAGCAGAAGAGTAAGAGAGAAGCGGGAACGGTGCACCTGGCGCAGTTAAGCAAGAAGGCCAGATGAGGACAACCCCGTTAGGGTGTAGCTGGGCCGGGGCTACGTTGTAAAACCGAAGGATCTCAAGAAAGAGAGGGGGGAATGGCAGGCTAAGCCCGTATTGAAAATGGATCCGCGGGATGCACGGAACCCCCCGCTCAGATGCTCCCGGGGGAAGTTTAGAAAGAGAGGCATTTAAAGGAAGGGGAATAAAGGAACGCTTGGCTAGATCTAAGACATCCCTATCTAGAGAAGGAGAATCCCCGGGAACATCATAAAACTTGAGACCCACTGGACGCACCCCGTGAGTAGGCCCCCGGGGAGCGTCATCACCAACTTCCTCGCCAAACACCTCCTCATCCTGATTCTCCCGGGAGTGACTAGGATGCCCGGACAGGCGCGAACCCGCCCCATCCAAGGTCGATGCACCCGGGATGTTTAGCTCCCGGGGCGTGCTGAAAGCCTCAGAATAGGTGTCCGGGGAGGAGACTAGGGAGGAAATCAAGTTATCAGCAGCCCTGAACTGGACTTCAAACTGATTTTGAACTTCCTCGGTGTCCAAGGAAGAGTTGGAGGGAAGCGGGGAACCCATGAAGAGAATAAAAGGAGAGGGAGTTAGAGCTTACTTGGTTGAAAAGACGGAGGATTGGAAAAGCAGAGCGGCTGGAGAATATCTGAAGAAAGTAATCTTGCGAAAGGGGTGGGGGGGGGTTAGGCCCCTTATATAGGCAGATGAATAGGAATCGCCACCTCAAAAGAAGGAAAAGCAATGATGACACGGTGAACGAGGCATTGATTAGTGCAGAATAGGGAAAGACGGCGTCGTCAAAAATTAATGTTGACAAGAATGGGCCCTACCAAAAGAAATAACGACAGGAAGAGGAGCGTAGGAGACCAGTCCCCCACATCACAGAAGCCCGGATGACTGGTCTAGGGGGCTAGTGATAATACCGGCCCAGTAGGATGTTGGGCCGGGAAAAGGGCCTATGGCCCAGGATAGAGGAAGCAGCGCCTTTCCCGCAAGAGACACATCCGGACAAGAATAAGGACAGATAGTGACAAAGAGAAGTGGTCCTGAGTGAACAAGGTATGTGACTTATATCTCTCTACTTTATATTGAGAGCATTTTCCGTACGTTTTCCCCTCATCGCTATCCCCATCTCATCATCACGCCGGAGCTTCTTCCCCGGGACGCCTCCCGGGAATTGTTTTGCAGGGTTGTTGCGGGCTTGCTTGGAAAGAGGCCCGGATAACGTCGAGACCCGGGAACCGGATGGATTTTGGTAGCATCAATTCTAAGGTTGATATTTCACGCATTTGATTTGATGATCTCAAAATTGATGTTTCATCCATGTGATTTGATGTTGATGTTTGTGAAAATTGAGTTGATGTTGATCTTTCATCCATATAACTTGATGTTCTTGTTTTAAGAAAATATGTCAAATATTGAGGAAGGTCGGGTCAAGTGTTGATGAAGATCAAGGCAGAAAGCTAAAAGATCAAATTTGGATAAAAAATCATTACCTATAAGGGATTGAAATAAAAAGGGTCAGGCCCAAATCCCAAAGCATCAATCCCACATTCCAAATAATCAAATCAGCCCAAAAAATTAAAACATCAACCACTACCACTTCCACCACGCTGCCGCGCCCCGCCACCCCTGCCGCCGCCGGACCACCGCCACGCCGCAGCCGACCGCCACCTAGAAATTTTCCAGTAACTTTTTCCGGCCAACTTCCAGCTAAATTCCATCCAAAAAAATTTCCATCAACTTTTCCGCCCAGCAGAAACCGCCTTGATGTTTTCCGAATATGACTTGATGATTCTAAGATTGATGTTTCATACGTTTGATTTGATGATTTCAAAATTGATGTTTCATCCATTTGACTTGATCTTGATGTTGATGTTGATGATTTCAAAACTGATGTTGATCTTTCATCCATATGACTTGATGTTCTTGTTTTAAAAAAATAAAATTAACATGTCAAATATTAAGGAAGGTCGGGTCAAGTGCTGATGAAGTTAAAGGTAGAAAGCTAAAAGATTAAATTTGGAGAAAAAATTATTACCTATAAGGGATTGAAATAAAAAGGGTCAAGCCCAAAGCCCAAAGCATCAACCAAATAATCAAATCAGCCCAAAAGATTAAAACATCAACCACTACCACTTCTACGACGCCACCACCGCCCCTGCCGCTGCCAGACCACCACTGCGCCGCCGCCGACAGCCACCGAGAAACTTTCCGACAACTTTTGCAGGCCAACTTCCGGCTAAATTCCGGCCAAAAAATTTCCGACAACTTTTCTGGCCACTGGGCCGCCGCCACTCCGCCGGATTTTTCAAATAGATTATAATTTGGGGGTTTTATATATTAATTTGTTGTTTATTTGCACAAAAGTCCCCCAGTTTTTAAAAAACTTTCACTAAAACCCCATTATGTTTAAAAACTTTTTTATGTCCCTGTCTTTACCGTAAGGTGCCCTTATTTGAGATTTTCTCTATTAACTAATTTGGTATGATTATACTAAATTTTTAATAGAGTCCATCTCCTGGGTGACCGTCACTATATAGTGACCGTCACTATATAGTGACCAGGGACTGTACTGCAAATAGCTGGGACCAAAATCTCGCGGGTTGACCCGATCCAGGTACAACCCGGCGCGTGGCAACATACGCCATATATAAACAATCCCACCGCTCTGCTCCGCGGCCTCCGCCCAATCCCACGTTCATCCACCGCACTGCTCCGCGAAAATCCCCAAATCCATCCACGAAGAACCCTAAAAATCTACTTTGAGAACACCGATCACCGCTCAGTTGCTCCGTTGCTTCCCGATCACCGCGCTCATTGAGATCCATCCACTGCGCTCGTTGAGATCCATTCCGAGCAACGGGAGAAGATTTAATTGCTAACGTTTCGAGAAATCGGGATGGACCTTCAAGCACTGGTACGATTTTAAAAGTTTATGTTCAATTTGTGCTTTGATTCTGTTCCGTAATGGTTTTGAATCTGCTGATATAACTGTCAATCTAGGTTTCTTGTTCATTTGCGTTATAACTGATCGGTTTCGTTGTATATGCTCCAGGTTCCAATGAATGAAGCAGAAAAAGTTGATTCGACTGTTGTTTTTACATCAGTAGGTATGTTTCATCAATGCTGCTATTGCTTTCCTAAAACCTCATTGTCTTAGGTTAAACATGCAACTTTTTAGGATGAATTGCAAACCTTGGATCAATCTGTAACATGATGCATATAAAATATAACATGGTACTTTTACACTAAAACCTGAAAGTTCTGTAACATGTTGGATATAGCTTATAACATGGTGCTTTTACATTAATAGCTTCTGTAAAATGGTATTTCTGAAACCTTGAGCCTTTGACTTATAACATGAGACTTTTAAGTGAAAACATTGAGCTTATGAAACATGATCCATATAACTTATAACATGTAGCTTTGGCATTGAAACCTGAAAGTTCTGTTCACACATGTATATTGCGGGGTAGAGCAGTTTGGTAGCTCACAAGGTCCAAAAAGCCTTGAGGTCGTGGGTTCAAATCCCACCCCTGCAAAACATTTGTATGGTATTGTTCTTGTTATAATTTAAATGCATTCTTGGCTTTGAAAACTGAAAGTTTCAATTTTTTTATTGACAGTTGATAGTTCTAGACAGAATGAGCTAGCTAAAGTTTTCAAAAAAGCTTAGAAAACTGACTGACATACCTCTCCTATCTTCCCGTTTATTACGTTGATCATTCTGTTTGGTGCTGGGGCCGGTTTCACCACTTGGACTGGCACTGTGGCTATGTCAGGTCGCCCCGGGGCCCTGTTGCCTTGAGCCCTTCCATTTCATCTCCCGGGGTTGGGCCTCCACCTCCTCCGGGGTTGCTCTCGAGTCTGGTCCCAGGCCGGGTGTTCCTTTTTTGCTTCTATCACCACACAGTCCCTCAGGTGCCCCCTTTCTATCAACTTTTCAATTTCGTTCCTTAATCCCCTGCACCCCTCAGTTGTGTGCCCATAAGACTTGTGGTATGCGCACCACTTATCCGCATTTTCTTTAGATGGCGTTCCCTGGATAGGCAGCGGGTCTGGGAACAAATCCTTGTGAATGGTATGTATCTCTTTCCGGAACTTGCTTAGCGGGGTGAAGCTATCCGCCCTTGCCCGGTTCCCTAGTGCGGGACCCGAGTCTTTTCTACTTGGCTCCACTGCCCTCCTTCTTTCCGCTTTTTTTGGGAAGAACCCCTCCGATTCTCCCTTCCTCTTCCGGGTGGCCTCGTTGACGGCACAATACAGTTGCACCGCCATTTGCAGGGTATGGAAGGTCTCCAGAATATTCTCCATCAACTTCTGAAATAGCATCACATCTTTTAGGCCATTTATAAACCCACTTATCACCGCCTTCTCTTGTTGCTGCCTATCAATGACTTTCATACTATCGTTCATGTACCTCCGGTAGTATTCCATAGATCCCTCTGTGGTCTTCTGCTTGGTAGCGAGGAGCTCGGTCAATTGTTTTCCCTTCTTTTTCAGCCCCGCATACCCAAACAATAGCGCCTTCGAAAAGTCATAGTAATCCCTGAGGCTCTCCCGGGGTAGGGAGTCAAACCATAAAAGACAGTTAGGTAGCAGCCCACCAGCTTGCATTTTAACTCCTCTGGGAAGTCCCTTGACACCATCAGATTCTGGTAGGTCCTGACGTAGGGATACCCTCCGGGACCCGGAGACCTGGAGGCCATGGGTATGCCACAACCCTGGGCACCCATGGAGAGGTGGGCCTAGCTCCGTTTCTCCCCACCAACTTATCTAGCCGGGTTTCCAAAGAGTTGAGATCTTGTTGTCCCACTTGGTAACCCCGCATCCTGTCCTCCTCCCGGTAGTGCCTCTCCAGGTAACCGTAGTTAAATCCCATCGACCCATACATTGGCGAAGAATGTTGGGTTTGGTTCCCGCATACCCCGGGGGCCTGGGAACCCAAGAAGTCTCTAGACACAAATGGCGGGACATACCCGGTATGTCCCAACCCCCAACTAGAGCGAGGGTAGTAGGGCGGAGCGTGTGGGGCTAAGCTAGGTTGCTGCCCAGTTTCCATTCCAGTCCCGAAATTCGGAGGGAAAGATGGTGGGATGGTTGAATAACTAACATGCCCTTGTAGCCTTTGAGGCTCCCTAGCTCCATCTAGGTCAATAACCTCTCTTTGCGGTTCCTGCGTGGGACCGGATTGGTTCCCCGCCGGTCTTGTCCTCCTAGGGTCCCGGGTGGAGAGTACTCACTGATGATATAGCTCCTTGTTGGCTCTCATGAAATCCAACGCCGCTAGCTCGTCCGTGTTGACTAGCGTTCGCTCCTCTTCCCGGGGTGCCCGTCCCCGGGTCAGAAGGTTACTAGATAGGGGTTGCTCCTCCTCCCGGGTTTCTGGCCCTCGGAGCGGGGGGTTGTTTCCGCCGGGGAGTTCGGGTTTCTCTCTCTCTCTCTCTCTTACAGTCTTCCTCCAATCCAGCTTCCTCAGAGGCAGTTTCTTTTTGGCCGTCCTGCGGCACTCCTGGCTCCGCTGACGTCTGACCTTCTCTTGCAACTGCCTCAGGGTCACGTCATCTTCCGGGGGAGGGAGGCGATTGCTCCTCGAAGGTACAATATTCTTGCTCGCCCGTCCGCGCCCTCTTCTTTCTGACTTCATCTCGCGAATGTGGAACTGAAGGGTCCCACTGGGCGTGCCAATTGATGCTACTGGAATCCACCGTTCTCCTGAGGATCAACGCTATCCGAGGGTCCTCTGGGGTAGGCCTGCGATGAACCTACAAAACAAAACCCCGGGAGGCTACCCGGGGGTAGAGGCTCCGGTGTGATGATGAGATGGGGATAGCGGTGAGGAGGAAATCGTACGAAAATGCTTTCAATAAGTAGAGAGATAAAAGTCACATACCTGGTTCACTGTTTGGGGATTAATATTTATAGTAGAAGCTCCTCGTGTTAAGACAAGAGTGAGGACCACTTGGACTTTTCGCTTTCCTTGTCTTCTCTCTGGGATGGATGTGCCCGCCCGGGAGGGCTACTGCTCTTTCTTGTCATGGGCCACTAGTCTCTCTTTCGACCCAGGAGGGTACTGGGCCGGTATTATCAGGAGTCTTGGGTTATTCCGAGCATGGCTTACCTAGGAGTTAGGTCCAATACATAAGGTAAGAATTAAGCTCAAGGAAGCCGCAAAGGCGCCAAAATACCCCATTTATGAGGTTTTGCTTTATAAGGAAGGGTACATGCAGACACTGTCCTAATGCGTTGAGAGGTCGGAAGGAAATGCTCTAATGACGAACATATGCGAAGGGTCGAACAAGAGCTATTAAGGGTCCCGGACGGTGACAAAGGATGTTGAGGCTCAGATGTTGTTGGTCAACTTCGTCAAGGATTTGGAGGAATACATGCAGAAATACGAGCAATTTTAAAAATCAATTCCGCCAGTTCACATATCAAGGAAAGAATGGGTCAGTGCAACAAGCGCTTGACGGCTCCTAAAAAGTGGGGATTATCCCTAGTCGGATGAAGAAGCAAAGGTGCTCCCATATATCTGAGGCTGATGCCAAGCAGAGGGGACGAGTAGGATTACGGTCAATAGAGTAAGGTTTAGGGAAATAGCTAGCATACCCCTCATTTTCTTCTAATATTCATCACGAACTTGTTTGATAAGAGTATTGAGAATATTGAAAAGATTCTTCCTTCCCGACCTTGACACAGGATAAACATAGAAGAATAAATTCTGAATATTCGTATCATATATTGTCAAAAAACATAAAATACCTTAAATGTGTACGATTTGATGAATGTAAACAACTACTTAAATTGGTTTGGGCTTGGGATTTTTCCTTTTGGAATTGATAGTATAAAAAGTTGTGCTTTCCAATATTATTATTTTTAAGTGGTATTTACATAATAATTTTCACTGTCTATAATTTCAGAAGTAATACAAAAAAGTTGATTCAATATAAACACTATTATACACCACGCGGCCTTAATAGTATACTGATAATAAAAATTCCAAGTCAGTCAAATCTGAGGAGATATAGAGATGCCCAACAATGGAGGGAAGAGACGTCGACTTCATTGTTGCCAAGGACGTTGCTGAGACCGCCAGACCCAAGGATCCAGATCAACTTCGATCCTTGTATCCTGAATGGGGACGCGGGAATAGGGGTGGTAGCTATGGGTTCAGATGGAAGCTTTATTCGGGGTGTTGCACGGAGAATCCCGAATGTCAGTGATCCGTCCCTCGCATAAAGCCTGGCTCTGGAGGAAGCCTTCATCCTTGCCACAGAGTCAGACCAGCCGGAGATGAAGCCGGTGGGGGATGCCCTCCACGTAGTGCAGATGATTCACCAGGAAACAGACTGCTCGGTGCACTGCTTGGAGACGATTCAGAGACTTCGATATTTGTTAGAGAATAGCAACTATCTAGGCCCTTTCTGAGTTGCTCGTAGTGAGAACTTTATAGCGCACTCTCTAGCTAAGTATGCAAAGTCTGCCCTTGTTGTACGATTCTTGGGTCACACCCCCAAGTTTCTTGTCATTCGTTTCTGAACGATTTCCAAGACCTTGAAGTTGAATGAAAGTAATTATCATTTTTCAAAAAAAAAAGTGAAAATTTTAAAGAGAGCAAAATAAATATTATTTTAAAGAAGATATTTATTTATGTAGTACAAACAATTTAAACAAAACTAAAGCCAGATAATTAGTTTTCATCCCGCTATTTCGAGTTGACTATAGGGATCCCATCCCAGGTCATCATCATATTCATATATACTATTAAAACAATGACAGATAGTTCGTAGAGATTCTGAATCCATTTTCCTCTATGATGATGATGATTATAAATCATCATTTGCATCCGTTGAACTTCTCCAGCTTCAACAACTCAAACAGGAGACCGGCTACATGGATGCTTCGAAAGCAGTTAGGAGTTCATCTAATGCGTAAAGTGGTCACTATTTTTAAAATCATTATATCCACAAACCTGCTTGTAGTGTACCATTATGCCATAATACACATAAGATCCAACAATATGATAAATTCAAAATAGTGTGTACCAGGAACATTCACAAAGAATGATCGCACCATCAAATAACAAAACCTAAACAAACATGACCTAGAGGTCGGACACAGTTTCGCACATTGAGCAATTATCTATCATACCCATGTATGATTCATCCAGATATATTTCTGCAAGTATCTAAGAACACCAAACAAAGAATGGTAAGATGATTTTTGGACTCAACTACAGTCTCAGAAAAAGGAAAAGGAAATCAGATTAGCATCTGCAATAAGCTATATAAATAATCAGAAGATGTTTTGTAGTGAGAAGTAACATACCCGTGCCACGAAAAACTGAAATTGGGTCAAACAAGCTAGAAAACTCACCATTGATTAAATCATGGAGGATATGAGGTTCAAAAATAATTTAATTCAAATACCCATACAAAATGGATCAATTTCAGCTTGAAGATGGAAGCTGTGGATCAAAGAAAGCCCTAGTTGGGACACGAGAAAGGCTGCAGCTCTACAGAGAGCAACCAATCCATGTCTGACACAAAAAAAGCACATTTCTGAGACAGAGACAGGCTTCAATCCCACATCAATAATTTCAATAAGTGAAGCATTACAATAGTTAATGTAAAGTAATATCAAAGAGCCGAGAGTTATTGTAAGAGCATTGAAGAAGATAAACATGATGTGGCCTCGAAATACTCTATCAAAACTCGCAGTTAGTTAATCTGTAGAACAAAGAATAAAAGTTCCATTTTCTTGTTTAATTTTTGTTTTTCCCAAATTGTTTGGCAGAACTTAGACCATCTATAGTGATCTGCAAACTTTAAATGACAGATCACTATAGATGGTCTAAGACGTATATAGATGGCAGATCACTTTAAATAATTTCCCATAACTAGATGTATTTCTTTCTTCGAAACCAAATATATTGCATAGCTTCAGCTTTAATTAGATGACCATGGGAAAATCCAACTGAAAGTGTAAGGGAGAAAGTCCTGCAGATCCTTAGCTTGCAGGTCTGATACCAGTACTTCAAAAATCCTAGAAAATGATTGTACATGTTTTCTCCCTATAAATCATAAGAAAAGGAACCTCAAAAGATAAGTGATGTACATTGGCAAAGACAAGTCCACACATACATGCATACAAAAGAGACAACCTAACTAAGATTTTAACAAAAGTATTAGGCGACAGAAAGGAACGATAATATATAATTTGAAGAACATTACCTCACTGAAAGTCCGTGCTTACTAAGATCTATACTATCGTGTCAAGTTTTAACTCAAAAACAATGAAATTAAAACTAAGTGCGGAAAGTAAAGAGACACGATATGATCACCCAGTTCAGTGCAATGCACCTACGTCTGGGGGGCCGTAGCCCGTGTTAAGATCCTTCACTAGATGCAATAAATATTTTCCTGATCAATTACAATCTAGAGGCTACTCTAGCAAGCCTATCACACTACCATTTCTTTCTGATAGCTGTTACAGTGATTACCTTTTTTCCACGAAGGTGCGGCAAGATCTTGAACACCCGAGCTTTAACACACGTCCCTAGTGTTTTGGTTATTGTCAAAACCGTGGACTGCGTTGCCTTTGCTCTCAAAACGATAAAACTCTGAATGCCAGAATTTCTGTGTAAAACCGATAACCCGAGCACGCAACCGATGTCCTTCTTTTATAGCTCATTGCCGTGAAAACCTTCCTTTTGCACGGCTCCTAAATCCTTCCTTCAATAGACTTCTATTCCACATTTAAATCTTGAAGAAAAGGAATTTATGTGTGTCTAATCATCTGATAAATGGAAAACCGATCACCACGAATATTTCCATTCTAATACAGCTGCAAATCACATTGTAGACACCCATTAGGACTGTAGTTTCCATAAACTCCATCGCACAATATTTTCCTTCCATCTTAAAAACCTGCGCTGGAACCTGGAAAATATTCTATCTTTTTCTGCCAACTGAAGTCATGTTGCAACATGACATTCCACAAAGCAGCCAACAAAATCTGGACTTACAATCTCCCCCTTTGGCAATTTGTGGACCCATTACAGCAAAAGTTTCTACTGAACTCAGAATCCCAGAAAAACCAGCAGCTTCTACTTCATGCATCCATTATAAAGAAACAAGGCAGAAAAGATAGAATCACCAATAAACTACAGTCATCCAAAAAGTCACAATATCTCCCCCTGGGGCCATAAAATGCCAAAGGGCCCTTAGCAACAAATCAAAGTACCAATAAAAACAAGGGAAGGAGGAGAGAGAGAACAACAAAAAAAATCATTGAGAATCTTCCTCAGACTCAGATAAAACTTTGCCTCTTTTCCAGGCAGGAGGAGCTGTAACCTTTGACTTCTTGGCCCGGGGCTGCTTCACATGGCCAGAGGAACTAGCTCGCTTAGAAGACCTGGAGGGAGCAGGCATAGAGGGGCTAGAAACAGGTGGAACAGATGGCTCAACCGTCTCATTGGCCTTGACAATAGCAGCCAAAATCCGAGCCTTAGCATCCTGAGCCTTCTTTAGCAACTCACTGTGAAACATAATTTGATCCATGTGTAACTGTATCTCCTTCTCAGCAGCCCTCAACTCAAATTGGTTAGACATAACCACATCTCCAGACATCATCTTCTGATCCCAGGGCAGATCTAGCACAGTTCTATCCAAAGACTTGGCAGTAAAACCAAACTTGCCAGCTGGTTTCATATGATCCTCATTTGCCTCAAACCCTTCAGCCACCAGAAAAGCAGTAATCAAGCAAGGATGAGGAAGAGCTTCAGTGCATCTGGATGCCTCAAGAGCACCCACTATTCTCTTCAACACATAATCCCCAAGGTTCACCTCACACCCTGAGCCAATCCCAAAAAGAAGCTCTGCCTGATCTGGAGTCAGGGAAGTGGTGTTGGAGGTTTGCATCCAGCAGTTGATGAGCACCTTGAAAAGCAACCAAAACCTGAGAGTAAGTGAGCTGGTGGGGACATGTCCAGAAGGCCAGGAGCTGAGCTTCCCAAATGTCAGTGCCCTAGCCAGCACATGATTGTCCACAATATAGTCTCTGGGACATGCCATGTCAGAGTCCTCCAGCAACTGAATACCCAGGACTGAGTTCAATTTTTCTGGGGTAAGTGCAACAATTCTCCCCCTGAAGTATAGCTTGCCAGACCAATCATTACCAGCTTGTAGTGTACTCCTCTGAAGATTGCTGTAAAATTCCAGTACCATGTCTGGATCATAGCTCTTGAAGACAGTGGCCGCTTGCACATAGCCAATCTGACCCAGAAATGTATCAAAGCCACTTTCGGCACACTTTTTAATATCAAGCACCTTCTCTACAAAGAAACCCCTGGAGCTCAATAGATCATATTGTAGGCTGGCTGTGACAGAATAGAATTTTTCAGAGTGAGCCAAGGACAACAGCTTAGCATTGAGCATCTCACCATCCTCAGGGGCATCCTCCTTCCCAGTTGTAGTCTCAGAGTCAACATCTGGATCTTCCAAATCATCAAGATGCTCATCAGCAGGGGTATCATCAACAGTAGGTTCCTTAAGACTAGCATAGTCTTCCTCATCTGAAGCTGGATATGGAGAGGTGGGGGAAAACAAATCCTTCTCAACATTGATATTATCCAAATGAATTGGAGAGTCTGGGACATTGAGTTTGATAGGACTGAGCTGAGAAGAGAATGTAACATTGTCATCATGGGCTGGAGAGTGTGGAGATAAAGGATTCTCAGAGCTAGGGTGCAACTGGTTCTTTCCAGGGACATTTGCAGCAGGTGTAGAATTTTTCCCAGCTATCCTCCTTGATCTCCTAGAGTAGTGTTTGATAGTAGCTGGAGCAACCCATTTGGAGAACTTCTTCATGTGGGACCTGACATCCACCCTTTGTCGTAGGGACAGCAAAGCAGCCCCATCGGATGAGGCATTCAAGGGAAACTTCTTGGCTACCCTAGGTTGAAGCTTGTTCAGGCTTCTGAGTTTGGAGATAGGTAGAGGCACCTCTGTAATAGACACAGATTGGCTAGAGTGACTGGTGCTAAGAGGGACCTCAGACTGAGAATTATGCTCCTCAAGAGCATTAACAGCTGCTGCAGTTGGCATCTCTGCAGAATTAGAAAGCGGACCCTGAACCTCATCATCAGCATTACCAGTTTCCTGGTCTTCAAGAATGGCAGTCTTGGTTTGGTCCTCAGATTCCACAATCTCAGTTTTCTGTGAGGGACTGGGTGAATCTGGTGTTGCAACATGAGAATCCACTGGCATGGGAGCATCAGCATGAGTTGGGGCAGGTACTGGTTTCCTCAAACTCCCCAGTATATCAGCAATGACAAGCTCGTCCTCCTGAACTTCTTCATCATCTGACAGAGGCTCAAAACAATCCTCGAGATTTAGACCATCAGGCAAACATATCACTGCTCCAGTCCCACCATATCGGAGAAAATCTGAAGATACCGCTGGACCGGTATATATACCTCCTGGAATGACATCAATTTTCCCAGTAGCAGTAACTCGAATCCCTTCATCCCCCTCAGATGCAGGACCCCTAAATTGCTTCAAATATTGAGGGGAAGAGTCATCCTCAAAAGTGGAGGTGGCCTGTGGAAAATCTGTGAAGCACTGTATCCTCCGTCCATCATTCCATATCCTTCCAGCAGTCTTTTTGGTTCTCCGGGTAACCGCTTGTGTAGGAGTTGAACCATCAGAGGGACCAATGGTGGAGCCTCCAGTAGAGGTGGCAGGAGATGAAGTGACACCAGGTCCATGGATTGTATCATGGACAGTAGGAACTGGTACCTCCTGTACTTGTGGTGCTTGAGATGTGGGAGCTTGTCTTCTTAGCTTGAGCCGCTGTCCCATGGTCAAGTGATCCAGGGGATCCATAAATTCAGCACCCAAGGTACCAATAGATCTAGAACTTTCATGCTCGCCCTCCTGTGCACTTGAGTCATCCAAGACTATAGGAGTATCACTGGTATTCGTAAACACAGACTTCAACTTGGTGTTGGATCTGGTGTGATAGGGCTTACTCCTCACACAGGAAACCTTTGTGTTTGGAGTTCTCTGAGGAGGCTCAGAGCTGCCATCTCCGTTCTGACTTCCTGCCATAGAAGATCCTCTTGTAGAATACCTGGAAGAGGAAGATGGCCTCAGGTAAGGGTTAACTTTAGGTTCAGGCCTCACAAAAGTGGGTTTATAAAGATCAGAGGTGATAATCACATCAGTCCTAGGGGGCTTTGGTCTCATCTGACCATTATAAGAACATCTGTCAGGGTTATTTCTACTCCCCAAAACACCATGAAGATAATTTTCTAATCCCTTAGCATACTCCCATACATCTAAATCGTTATAGTACTTCTTCAACCGCTCTGCATCTCTAGATCCTGGAGCCGGGATAAAATTTTCTGGAATCGCATCCAGTGCAGGCGATGGGGGTGATTCAGGCATGGGTTTCACAAATCCAACAACATAAGTCTCAGACTCAATCAAATCAAAGCATGGATCCCATAAACCCTTGGCCCAGCGAGTGTCAAACACTCCCCCTAAATCTGTCAATACTTGCCCTTCAAATCCCACACTGAACCGATCACTCTCGCGAAAATACATGATTCTAAACGCCCAAATAACTCAGCAAATCGGAGATTAATACCAGAGAAACCCTAACATGCAACTCAAGAATCCAATGGCAGCGAAGAGAG
The DNA here is from genome assembly GCA_963678965.1 of Cruciata laevipes. NCBI lineage: Eukaryota > Viridiplantae > Streptophyta > Magnoliopsida > Gentianales > Rubiaceae > Cruciata > Cruciata laevipes. The sequence continues at coordinate 13,685,709 of OY787639.1, forward strand.
TCGAGAGACCAAGAATATACCTTAATACAGAGCTGCTGATTCTGATGATGCCAAGAAGCCGGAAGCCGATTGCGAGCAATTTCACGATGGGCTGAGAGCGATGTTGGTGTTGCAATAGGAATAGGGAAAGGTTTTGGCTTGGGCGCGAACAATACAGTGGAAAGACCAATTTTTCCGCCTTTTTACGCGAGAATTTAAGGCTGCCCAACGGAAAAATAACACATAAATCTAGTGGGCCCCAGCTGTCCCACACATACACGCACCATCTTTATCACTTGCACCTTATATCTTCATGTTGCAACATGACATGCAACTTCAACCTTAACCATATTTTTGGTATTTTCTGATTTTTGTAAAATGAAAAACGAAATTCAAAATAACAACTATACAAACAGACAACCGTCAGTACTTTAGATAGTACACACCCCAAGATGCTGTCTCAGGGTTTCAAATGTTGAGGCATCCAAAGGCTTAGTGAAGATATCTGCAAATTGGCTTTCAGTAGGCACATGCTTAAGTTCCACTTCCTTTCTTTCAACTAAGTCTCTGATAAAATGGTGTCTGATATCGATGTGTTTGGTCCTGTTATGCTGAACTGGGTTCTTAGAGATATCAATAGCAGATTTATTGTCACATAGAATTGTAAGACTTCCAAGCTTAATACCATAGTCTCGGAGCATCTGTTTCATCCATATCAACTGAGTACAACAGCTCCCTGCAGCTAAGTATTCGGCCTCAGCAGTAGATAAAGAGATTGAGTTCTGCTTCTTACTATACCAAGACACCAAGTTCTCCCCAATAAAAAAACAGCCTCCAGTTGTACTTTTTCGATCATTTGCGTTTCCAGCCCAGTCAGAGTCACTGTAACCATACACCTGACAACTAGTTCCTTTAGAGTACCAGATGCCATAATCAGCAGTGCCAGAAATGTATCTAATGATTCTCTTTACTGCAGATACATGAGATTCCTTAGGTGCAGCTTGAAATCGGGCACATATTCCAACACTTAGAGAAATATCAGGCCTGCTTGCTGTCAGATATAATAGGCTACCAATCATGCTTCGATATAGCTTAGTATCAACAGGCACACCTTTTTCATCCTTAGTTAACTTCTCAGTTGTTGACATGGGAGTTCGTACTGCTTTTGCATCTCCTAGGCAAAACTTCTTGACCAGGTTCAAAGCATATTTTGTTTGGTTGATAAACAGGCCATCATCACCTTGTTTGACTTGTAATCCTAGAAAGTACGAGAGTTCACCCACCATGCTCATCTCAAACTCAGATGTCATCAATGAGACAAATTCATTTACAAGATCTGTGGAAGTTGAACCAAATACAATATCATCCACATAAATCTGAGCTATTAAGATGTTTGTCCCTTGAGAATACATAAACAGGGTTCGATCAACTCCCCCTCGAATATATCCCTTGTTAAGCAGAAATTGAGTCAATCTGTCATACCAGGCTCTTGGTGCTTGTTTGAGACCATATAGAGCTTTATTGAGTTTAAACACATGGTTTGGAAAGTGAGGATCTTCAAAACCCTTAGGCTGCTCAACATATACCTCTTCATTGACAATGCCATTTAGAAAGGCACTCTTAACGTCCATCTGATGTAGCTTGAAGTTCAGCACACATGACATAGCTAACAGGATTCGAACAGATTCAAGTCTTGCAACAGGGGCAAACGTTTCATCAAAATCCACTCCTTCTACCTGAGTATATCCCTGAGCCACGAGCCTTGCTTTGTTTCTGGTAACTGTTCCATCTCCATCAGATTTATTCTTGAAAATCCATTTTGTACCAATGACATTAATTCCTTGAGGTCGTGCAACTAACTCCCATACATCATTCCGTTCAAATTGACTCAGTTCTTCCTGCATAGCTGAGATCCAGTACTCATCCAATAGGGCTTCCTTATGGTTCTTTGGCTCAATCAAGGACAGAAAGCATTGCAACACATGACGGCTTCCATGGTGCATCTGAGCATAGTTCACAGGGGGCTTTCCTCGGGGATTTTTCTGTCTTGGAGTAATTTCCGTGTCTGCTCGTGTTGCTTCTCCATCAGATTCATCGGACGTATCTGACTCACCTTCAGTCATTGGTTGAATAGGTGGATCAGAGGAGGATGCTTTTGACAAATCCAGCCCTACTGCATTAGTTTGCTCATCTTCAGCAAGTTTTGAAATTTGGTTCTCCTGGAGTAGCAGTTGATGTTGCAACATGAGAACTAGTACATGGTTCAGGAGATAGGTTTTTCAGACTTGCACTACTTTGGTTAGAGTTGTGCTGAAGTAGCTCTATGTCATCAATATCTTCTGAAATCCTATCAGGCACATCCTTAACTATCACATTAATCGATTCCATAATAGTACCCGTGCGTTTGTTAAACACCCTGTAAGCTCTGCTGTTCAATGCATAGCCAAGAAACACTCCTTTGTCTGATTTTGACTCAAACTTACCAAGTTTTTCTCTATCCCTGAGAATATAACATTCTGCACCGAATACATGAAAGTGAGCCACACTAGGTTTCTTCCCTTTCCAGATCTCATAAGCCGTTTTCTCTGTCCACAGTCTTAGGTACACCCGATTTATAACATAGCATGCAGTCTTAACAGCTTCGCCCCACCAGCGTTTTTGCACATCATACTCAGCTAGCATGGTCCGAGCCATCTCTTGTATGGTTCTATTTTTGCGTTCAACAATCCCATTCATCGGTGGAGAGAAGGGGGGTGAAAAAATGTGATTGATCCCATATGTAGAACAAAATTCACCCATGGCTGCGTTCTTGAATTCTCCTCCATTGTCTGTTTGAATGCTAACAACTCTCTGATTTGCACTTGCCTTTTCAGTGTTTAAACGAAGTACAAGATCTCTGATAAAGTTCACTGCCTCGGATTTCTCTGTCAATAGCTCAACCCAAGAGAATCTAGAGAAGTCATCAACACATACAAAGATGAATCTCTTTCCAGACACACTAGAGATATTAACTGGCCCCATTAAGTCCATATGAAGTAATTCCAAGTTCTGGGAAGTGGTGATGTCATTAATGGCTGAGTGAGGTGCCTTTGTCTGTTTTCCTTCCTTGCATGGACCACAGATCATATCCTTATGATAAGTGATTTGAGGGAGCCCCCTGATAGCTTTAATCCGAGATGCTCTACTTAGTGCTTTGGTGTTTGCATGACCCAGTCGTCGATGCCACAGAGTTGAGTTGTCACTCTTAGCACTCAAACATGTAATTGATGGTTCCAAGATATAACAGTTATCAGAAGATCTTCTCCCTGTGAGTATCCCATTAGAGCCTTGCTTGACTGTACGGATAGATTCATCAAAATGGACTGTCATATGATGATCACAGAGATGACTGATGCTTATAAGATTTGCCTTGAGATCCTCTACTAGCAATACATCATAGAATACCGGGAAGTTCTGAATATGTAGCTCGCCTTTCCCGATGACCTTGCTGATTTTTCCATCTCTAAATTGAACAGTGCCAATCCAAGGTAACACATTTTTGAGAAGCTCTGGAGAACCAGTCATGTGTCTGGAGCATCCACTATCAAAGTACCACGTGTCCCTGGCATAAACACTATAGCAGGTATGAACTACATAACTGTTGAGAGAGGTTTTAGGAATCCATACCTTCTTGGTCAATTTCTTCTGCAGTTCAGGTTCCATGTTGCAACATGAGATAAATTGCTTGCCTCTCATGATATCTCTAAGTAATTTCATACATCGAGATTCATTATGCCCCTGCATCATACAGTACTCACAACATCTGGGAGGGGTTTTTCTCTCTACAATTCCATAGTTGGACTGATTACTTCTGTTTTTCTTCTGGCTGGTAGATAAATGATTTCCAGCAGATACAAACACAGTCTTCTTCATCTGGGAGTTTGACACCTTGCTGTTAAATCCCAGACCATGCTTATTACCATCAGTTTTTCCCATTATCAGAAGATCATTCAATTTAGCAGTACTCTTGTTCAATTTCTGAATGGTTGCTTCAGCTTCTTCAGCCCTAGCAATTACAGATCTCAACTTCTTCCCCAGATTGTCACAGTCAATGGTTCTGGCCTTAGCCTTTTCTTCAGCACTCACTGCTCTAGAGGTCATAATTTCCAGTTTCTTGACTAGAATTTCAGAAGTTACTTCAGCATCTTTAGCTCTCTTGGTCATTACTTCAAGCTTTATGGATTTCTCCATATCATCCATAGGTTTCTTTCCCTCAGATATCTCACTTTTCTTCAACTGATCAGCAAGAGACTCCTCAGCTTTCTCAGCTCTTTTTGTCATGGATTTAAGTTTCAACGTTAACTCCTCAATTTCCTGCTCCTCAACCAGTGAATCATTTACTAAGGTGTTGACTTTTACCTTCAGAGACTCAACTTCTTCTGAGAGTCTTAAGACTTCAGTACCTTCACATTGACCATCCTTCAAATTTTTGATTAATTCAACAGATTTTTCCCATTCCTTGTAAAGCTCATCATAAGCACACTGGATATCAGAACTTTCAGAGTCATCTGGAACTGGTCCTGACTCTACAACTCTAACACCAAAGGACACATGTTTCTCTGGCTGAATCTCATCTTCATCATCACTCCAGGTTTCACCAGATGCTACAAATGCCTTTGGTTGATTCAGGAAATTTCCACACTGATAGGCAAGATGTCCATAACCCCCACATTCCTTACACTGAGGTTTTCCAGCATGTTTTGTACCTTCAGGACCTCTAGGTAAATCATCAACAGATCTGAGTCTATTCTGAGAAGTATCACTCCCTTGATAATTTTTGAAATTGTTCTGTGGATCTGTAGGTTGAGCTCCTTGACCCTGATAAGACTGAGTTCCCTGATTCTGAAAAGTCTGATTTCCTTGACACTGATAGGATTGAGTTCCCTGGTTTTGAAAAGACTGAGCTCCTTGATTTTGGAAACCCTGAGTTCCCTGGCCTTGATTCACTTGAGCTTGTACACCTTGTGGATTTGGAAACCCTCTGACTTGACCCTGAGTACCTTGATTTCCTCTTCCTTGATTTCCAGAAAAACCTCTGCCTTGATTTCCCCTCATGAATCTCTCAAAGTTTCTAGCTAGCAAGGCCATTTCATCTGAACCAGCATTTTCCATCTCCTCCAACTTTCCTTTCCCTTTTGATGTTGCAACATGAAATGACAGGGCCTTTTTGTCCTTACTTTTCTCAGTGCACATCTCTGATGTCTTCATAAACCCTATCAGCTCATCTAGAGTCACAACATCCAGCTGAGAATTAATCTCCAAGTTCATAACTAAAACCGAGAATTTCTCAGGTAGTGACCTCTTCACCTTGTCCAAAACTTGAGCCTCAGTATATCTTTCTCCAAACTGGTGTGCTCTATGAATTAAATCTTTCAGTCTAGTGCTGAATTCATCAACTGACTCGTGTTCCAACATCTCCAGGTTTTCAAATTCAGATTTGATCATTCCAAGTTTGATTTTTCTGACTGCCCTGGAACCTTCATGCTCCTTCTCAAGAGCTTCCCAAGCAGCTTTGGCAGTAGTACACCCCGAGATGATTCTGAATTGGTCATCTTTTACTCCATTGTACAGAGCCCCCAAAACCTTACTGTTGAGCCTCTTCATAGCCTTCTCTGCATCAGTCCATGGAAGAGGTTTAGGAATAGTTTGACCAGCCGGATTTATTGTGGTAGGTGGACTGTATCCAATCTCAATCATATTCCAAGCATCATCATCAAGTTGATCAATAAATATACGCATGCGCGTCTTCCAGTCCGGATATCCTCCATCAACCAGTAGAGGAGCTCGTGTGATGGATCCTCCTTCTTTGGCCATAGTAAGCAGATCGGTCACTCACCTCGCAAGAGGATTAAGAGAGTGATTAAGCTCTGATACCAATTGAAAGTCCGTGCTTACTAAGATCTATACTATCGTGTCAAGTTTCAACTCAAAAACAATGAAATTAAAACTAAGTGCGGAAAGTAAAGAGACACGATATGATCACCCAGTTCAGTGCAATGCACCTACGTCTGGGGGGCCGTAGCCCGTGTTAAGATCCTTCACTAGATGCAATAAATATTTTCCTGATCAATTACAATCTAGAGGCTACTCTAGCAAGCCTATCACACTACCATTTCTTTCTGATAGCTGTTACAGTGATTACCTTCTTTTCCACGAAGGTGCGGCAAGATCTTGAACACCCGAGCTTTAACACACGTCCCTAGTGTTTTGGTTATTGTCGAAACCGTGGACTGCGTTTCCTTTGCTCTCAAAACGATAAAACTCTGAATGCCAGAATTTCTGTGTAAAACCGATAACCCGAGCACGCAACCGATGTCCTTCTTTTATAGCTCATTGCCGTGAAAACCTTCCTTTTGCACGGCTCCTAAATCCTTCCTTCAATAGACTTCTATTCCACATTTAAATCTTGAAGAAAAGGAATTTATGTGTGTCTAATCATCTGATAAATGGAAAACCGATCACCACGAATATTTCCATTCTAATACAGCTGCAAATCACATTGTAGACACCCATTAGGACTGTAGTTTCCATAAACTCCATCGCACAATATTTTCCTTCCATCTTAAAAACCTGCGCTGGAACCTGGAAAATATTCTATCTTTTTCTGCCAACTGAAGTCATGTTGCAACATGACATTCCACAAAGCAGCCAACAAAATCTGGACTTACACTCACTGCAATCATTTTATCCCGCAATCATTTTATCCCACTATGTGGTTGCAGATGTTAATCACAATAGACATTAACTTGGAGAAGTATTAGCCAACAGCGTACAAGCTTCCATTACCGATGTTAGCACCAATTTCCAAGGGAGATTAGGGACAATGGCTAATAAATCCATGTCAGTAATAGCAGCGCATCCACAAAGGTCATCAGTAAGCGATCTATATCACTCCTTCATCAGTAATGGAAGGACAGCTGATGGCCTTCAGACCGAAATCGGTCACACCATGGATATTATTCAACCGAGGAAGACAACTAAACAGTGATCCATAACCTCTTTTCCAGGGAGACGCAATAACTGGATTTAAAAAAAACAGTTACGTCATACTTTAAGAGGAAAGAGGTATTTCACTATATCAATGTGACACTTTCTTAAGGAATGCAAAAACGAAGAAGAAGAAAAAAACCTGGAAGATCAACATCAAAGAACACTGGAAGAGGTGAGCGATCATAATCTCGCGGGTTGACCCGATCCAGGTACAACCCGGCGCGTGGCAACACGCGCCATATATAAACAATCACACCGCTCTGCTCCACGGCCTCCGCCCAATCCCACGTTCATCCACCGCACTGCTCCGCGAAAATCCCCAAATCCATCCACGAAGAACCCTAAAAATCTACTTTGAGATCACCGATCACCGCTCCGTTGCTCCGTTGCTTCCCGATCACCGCGCTCGTTGAGATCCATCCACCGCGCTCGTTGAGATCCATTCCGAGCAACGGGTGAAGATTTAATTGCTAACGTTTCAAGAAATCGGGATGGACCTTCAAGCACTGGTACGATTTTAAAAGTTTCTGTTCAATTTGTGCTTCGATTCTGTTCCGTAATGGTTTCGAATCTGCTGATATAACTGTCAATCTAGGTTTCTTGTTCATTTGCATTATAACTGATCGGTTTCGCTGTATATGCTCCAGGTTCCAATGAATGAAGGAGAAAAAGTTGATTCGACTGCTGTTTTTACATCAGTAGGTATGTTTCATAAATGCTGCTGTTGCTTTCCTAAAACCTCATTGTTTTAGGTTAAACATGCAACTTTTTAGGATGAATTGCAAACCTTGGATCAATCTGTAACATGATGCATATAAAATATAACATGGTACTTTTACACTAAAACCTGAAAGTTCTGTAACATGTTGGATATAGCTTATAACATGGTGCTTTTACATTAATAGCTTCTGTAAAATGGTATTTCTGAAACCTTGAGCCTTTGACTTATAACATGAGACTTTTAAGTGAAAAGATTGAGCTTATGAAACATGATCCATATAACTTATGACATGTAGCTTTGGCATTGAAACCTGAAAGTTCTGTTCACACATGTATATTGCGGGGTAGAGCAGTTTGGTAGCTCACAAGGTCCAAAAAGCCTTGAGGTCGTGGGTTCAAATCCCACCCCTGCAAAACATTTGTATGGTATTGTTCTTGTTATAATTTAAATGCATTCTTGGCTTTGAAAACTGAAAGTTTCAACTATTTTATTGACAGTTGATAGTTCTAGACAGAATGAGCTAGCTAAAGTTTTGGACAGAATGAGCTAGCTAAAGTTTTGGCAGAGGTTGATGTAAGAGAGTGGTTCACAGGACACCAAAGTGTAAGCTTAGAAAAATTGGAGGAGGTTTATAAACTGCATGCAAATGCAATAGGTTTTTGTTACAGACAGTCAACCTCTTGCAAAACCCATGAAGGGGTTTTGTTTGAGAGGTATTTCGTCTGCTCGTGTGCTGGGAAGCCGGATTTAAAGACACCACCTACACCAGAGCCAAGAAGTGATGGAGCTCCAACCTCAGGAAAGAGGAGGAGGAGAAGGAAACAGTTTCATATAACCAAAACAGAATGCAAAGCTGCCATCCGTATCAAGCTGGTTGATGGACCGTACACGGTGAAGCACCACATAGTAGAGCATAATCACCCACTGAATAGGCCAGCCTGGCAGCAGTTTGTGAGGAGTGAGCGTAGGATAACTCCTGAAGTAGCTAAAGTTATTATTGGGATAGAGAGAGCAGGCTTAAGGCCAACACAAGGCTATAACTAACTCACATATGAGACAGGGTCAGAAGAAGCTGTAGGCCACTAGGTGAGAGATCAAATAAATTTCGTAATGGAAGGACAGCTGATGGCCTTCAGACCGAAATCGGTCACACCATGGATATTATTCAACAGAGGAAGACAGCTAAACAGTGATCCATAACCTCTTTTCCAGGGAGACGCAATAACTGGATTTAAAAAAAACAGTTACGTCATACTTTAAGAGGAAAGAGGTATTTCACTATATCAATGTGACACTTTCTTAAGGAATGCAAAAACGAAGAAGAAGAAAAAAACCTGGAAGATCAACATCAAAGAGCACTGGAAGATCTTATTGAGATGAAAAAAAATACTGGATCATAGCATAATGTTATCTAATCATAGATTTTACCATTAGCAAAGAGGTGAGCGATCATATCATAATTTTTAATTAAAAAATTCTTGGGTGAGACCGTCCTACCATAAGCTTATGGTAGGACGAATGATAGATCATGTGTTTAATAGATTTGTTCATGTGTTTCACAGTTTTGTTTGCTATAAGCTGGGTTCATGTGTTTGACAGATTTGTTCTTGTGTTTCACAATTTTGTTTGTTATAATCTGTAACAATGTGTAAATGAAGTAACAAAGCTGTGAAACACATGAACAAATCCATTAAACACATATGGTAGGACGGTCTCACCCAAGAACTTCTCATTTTTAATTGTAGCAAAAAGGTCCTCCATGTTAAATAAGTCAAAAATACAAAAAATATCGAAGACAATTTTTATTTAAATATTATTTATGCAGAAAACACTCAAGCTGTAATAGTACAAACATAAGAAGATAACCATCATGAATCCTAATGTTGATAGAGCCAAGTTAATGTTCATTAGTAGCTTCCTTTACCATTCTCCTTCTGCACCAAGCTCTTTTCCATATCATGAAAAGAATAACAAGGGAATGAGTGATCAGGGAATACATCTTACTTGTTTTATAAAATTAGTTCTTTTTGTGTACCATTAATACCAGCTAAATCAGCAAGAATGGGCCGACAACCGAGTGAAACTCTTTAAATCCCTTTAAGAATCCTTTCTTAGAAAAAGTGAGTTGACTAACCATGAAGAAGTAGTTGACCAGTTTGTCTAACTTTCTGTTAAATGGATTAAATTTAATTAAATTTGGAAACTTTATGGATCAAAGTAATGAATTGCAAACATTTTGGATGAAATTAACAAAAGTATGAAACCCCCATGTTTCTGCCAAAAAAGAAACTGAGCTTGTTCATACCTCGGATTATCTTAGAAAACTTGTGAAGGTCACCCCCCATACTCAGTGACTGCCAATTCATTTCTCCTATCTGCAGCATCTGTGTCGACCACACTCTCCACCTTGCCAAGTTTTTGCTTAAACCACATGCCCACCTTGAGTGTCTAAATAAAAATACAAATAAATGACTTATGATTAATTAGTAAAAATCTACAAAGCCTCTGTTTACTATTTGAAATATATCTCAGCACTCTTGCTATAAAATCAATGACAGGAGAAATCAAATCAAGAGAGAGAGAGAGAGAGAGAGAGAGAGAGAGAGAGAGAGAGAGAGACCTTTAAATTGAGATTGAACCCATGACCAAGAAGATATGCATGAGAAGCTCCATCAAGACAATGCTCAGTTGCTCACAGCCTTAGCTGATGCCCTCACGCAGACAAAAACAATAGCAGTGATAATGTGAGAATCAACGCAAACTCACAAGCTGTATAAATGTGATCCCAAGCTCAATAAATAAGGATTTAACTATAACCAAAGCATTCACCTTTATGGGAACTCTGTCACACATACTCAATCCTGCATGCATACCTTTCGCTTTCAATGACTCCAAACACCTTTTCACCCTCTTGAAATTCTGCTTTGTGAACCTACATGCATACCTTTAATAATTCAAATGTACAGATTTCAGAATGCAAAAATAAAGAAGGGAACATGTTAAATGGTAATCCACGAAAGAAGTGGCAGTTTAATCAGATCATTATTCTGCAGCATTTTAAATCTGTCTCATCGATGTCCCCCACATTTTCCACCACATACTATCTTGTGTCTTGTGGCCGGTTTCTTGATCTTGACAGCGCCTCCAAATTTCACCACAACTGCTGCCTTTATATTCGAGCAATGCAACCGGACGAATCAAAAGAAGAAGAAAAGAAATCAGACCTTGTGTTATTTGGAAGCACCACCTGAGCAGGAAACAAGGGCGATACCTCGTTTCCGATGTCTTCAAGTGCCCTTCCTCCTACACCTGCCATGTTATTTTGCCATCTTCAGCAACTCCCTCAACTGCACAAGACAACCATTTCTCGATAAAGATATGAAACAGGGACCCGTTGTCAAAACTTCGAAATCATACAAATCCAAGAACAATATTCCCATGCTTACCTATTAGTAACAAAAGTCCATCCAAGATCAATACCATTCCACACCAACATCTTTTGCACACAGATAACTTTAGTTTCCAACAATATATGAGACTAACTCTATTTACAGTTAAACAGTTTTTCACATATTTTGTTTCGACACATTATTTACAATACAACCATTTTTTTCACACATAATTGCATCAGATCCACCTTTCCACCAATATATTACAAATCAAATTCCAACATAATAAACTTATTTAATAGTTGTAAGATATCACCTACATATATATGTCCATATATAGCAAAGTGCACGGCGTAAATGTGTAAACTAGAAAGCTCTCTGAAGAATTAGTAAAGCATCGAAGTAGTACAAGTTACATGTGTAAAAGGGAGATCTGAGACAAAGAATAAGAAAGACGAAACCTCAAATGTTGCCGGGAGTCAGTGTAAAGGTGGACGAGCGCACCGAGTACCCACCCCACAAAATCTTATCATGAATCATTCATAAAAACAAGTGAAAATTAATAAAAAGAGAGTCTAAATCCAACTATCAAGAATTTGGCACCTTTAATCTCCATTCGTTGTTGTGTTCAGCCCAAGCCGCTGCCTAGGCTTGGGTACAGAAACTCCTGATAAGACAAGCACAATTAGAACTGAATAAAAAATAAAAGAATCAAAAAAAGAAAAAAAGAAAAGATCAGACCTTGCGTGATATTTGGAAATGGTTTTCCTAGAGCCACTGCCCGCGTCTCGAAATACTTCGACGGTTCCCCTCCTCCTATGCTAACCGTGTTCTTTTGCTTCCTTCAGCAACCGGATTTTTTGATTAAAAGAGCATCAAAAGATATAACCATCTCTCTAAGCCATGCTCATCCATACTTCTCATGAAGAACCAAGTCTCCAAGCCTGCATTTCATTTAACCTTGTTCCTCCGTAATCAGTAAATGCAGCTTGATTATTACCCTCTCAAAACGTAAAGCCTCAGATGTCGCAACAAAACGTTTCCAAGTATGGTAATAGGAAAATCAGAAAGACGTACTTCAAATGTTGCAGGGAGTCTGTGTTAACGTTGTCGAGCTGCACCAAGTCCAGCTGCCATCCACAAAATCTTATCATGAATCATTCATAAGAACAAATGAAATTGAATAAAAAGATTGTCTAAATCCAACCATCAATATTTTTGGTACCTTTAATCTCCATTTGTTGTTGTGTTCAGCCCAAGCCACTTCCTAGGCTTGGACACAGAATCTCCCAATATAACAAGCACAGTTAGAACTGGATAAAATATATGTAAAAAAATAATCAGACCTTGTGATATTTGGAAATGTCCTAGAGCCATTGCCCGAGCTGAAAGGAGAAATTCAAAAACTTAGTGAAAAATTAAACTTAATAATTTCAGAAATCGGCAAATTCTCGGAGACAGTGACATCATATCTTGTCAAGGGTTAGATATGCAAAATAAATTTCCAAAATTGAAAGAACTCAACTAGTAACCCCAATTTCCAAATCTAGGGGTCGGGAAGTAATGGAAAGAGAGCATTGGAGTCGGAGAATTACCGTCCACATTTCTCTGGTTCCTGGAGCCTGGAAAGTACCAGAGACTGCTGTATTGTGAGTGTGTATAATAGATTTGGAGGATATAGAGAGACCATGGTTATCAACTGAAAGCTAGCCTGCCGGGCACAACAGCTCGTTCCATAAAGCGATATTGAAGAACTACTCAAGGGACGCCTCAGTATATTGTATTACTTGCCATCATGGTATGCTGAATCCCATTGAACAAGCAATGGGCCTTATAATAAACCCGGTATATCAGCTATCTGTTCACCTGAGTTACTGCCGATTAAACCCACCATCCTGGCCATCTACATCCAAGTCTGCCTTGAACTCGTTCATTTCCAAATCCACCACTTAAAGCCTTGGTTTTCTCCACTTGCCTCTTAGCACCCTTGTTATCGCTCCATTGCCTTAGCCTTAACAAAGTTGTTCTCTACCACTTTTGCCCAGGAACAGTGGCTCTGATTGATTGCTTAATTTCCAATATGTCATCCCAAAAATTACCTTGACAAACATCATCACCAAAATAATTGGTCAAAAATATATTACTCGCAACTTTCTCATAAATACAAACATTAAAAAGAACATTATACCTAAAGAAACAGAAAAACTCTGCAGTAGCGGCCATGCTTCTTTAACTTTCAACTATGTCACAGTTTTCTGGAGGGTTTAGAGAAAATTTGTCAAAAACGACTCCTTGATCAGCCCATAATACAAATCTTGAAAGAATTTCAAGGGTATATATATAGGAAAGGACAAATCAAAACCCGAGAAAGGTCTTCTCAACCTTTTCCTATCACTGTATTTGTATATTTGTCTGTTCCCATGAAGCTATCCACTGCTACTTGAAAATTAAATACACAAAGAGAAGATAAATACAAGGATCGAGCAAAGGTAAGAATGCCAACCTGATAGAGGCAAACTGTTAAGCACAACTTCAAATGCGTGCTCATAGGTCTAATGAACCCTGGCGCTTTTTGCATCCACTGGAAGGCCATCTTCATAGAACCTAGCAACCTGTTCAAAACAAGTGTATATTCGCTCCAAGAAAATCATATTGGATAGACAGAAAGAAGTAAGTGACTCAGTAATGGAAGAAATGTCCATCTCTTCACAGCAACTTAGTGATTAGTAAGAAGCTAGCTCCTCTGTCCTTTCAAACCCAGCCTACCTTTTGCCCGGGTTACATGCAGCTTCTTCTTGACTGGCTCAGCTTCAACTTTAATAGGGGTAATATTTGGAGGAACCAGTGGGGGAGGGGAGCAGAGAAAGACTCAGGTGCCCCATTAGTTACCTTCAGTGACCCATCGAAACTAAGGCCTCAATTCCAATGCAGCAAAATGATTGAATCCCATTAAACATGGTATCGAACAAGGCAAACACATAAAAAATTTACATCAGATCCACACGCATCAATTGGAAAGCTCTATGAATGGGTACGTGGAAATCTGATATGAGAAGACATGCCTTGAACCTACTATCACCTCACATTGAGCAAATGTACATCGTCGCCTAAAACTCCAACCTCTCAGAGAACTAACATTTGTCATAAACTGGTATCTGTGATGAAAACAATCAACATGTTAACACAAGATGAATTAAGATATTTGAAACTAAATAATAAACATAAGGTTAAGCTTAACAAAAACAAAGCAGTAAAATTTTTATGCTAGTCTATCATTCTCCTCCTTGAAATGTAATGGATCAGAAACAACCATTATATTGATATCCTCTGATTTAGAGCCAATCCTTGCATCCCCAAATGTTTGTATACGCCTCAACCATTAGAGCAAGCAGCAATAGCGGTTCCTTACTTCTTCCATTCCATGCAAATAGACCACAGAAAACCATCTCCAGCAAGTCCAGCGAGTAAGATTGAGAAAAAGAGCCGATGTTTTACAAAGCCGCCTTCAAAGTAAACACAAAGAAAAGAAAATATCACATCAATGTTGTTTCTGAAAGTGCTCTACATTATTCATTTGTGTGTGTGTGAGTGAGTGAGTGAGATAGAGAGAGAGAGAGAGAGAGAGAGAGAGAGAGACATAAAGGCAACCAAGCACAGAACTTATAAAAACACTAAGCTTTACTTGTTTTATGCAACTTATATAACCAGAGAGACATTCAGGCCTTGAAAAGGTATGAAATATGCACCCATGGACAAAAATTTGAAATCATACAAATCAGGCTTCCAATCCAAGGCAACATTCCCATGCTTACCAATAAGGCTATTAGTAACAAAAGGCCATCCAAGATCAATACCATTCCACACCAAAATCTTCTTTTGCACGTAGCACTTTAGGGTCCAACAAACAAACATATGAGACAACTCTATATACAATACAACAGTATTTTTCACACACTATTGAATCCTGATCCATATGTCCACCAACATATTAACAAAGCCATTTCACTTAAAAGTAATAGTTGTAAATATCACTCCAAATAAATAAGTTCACTTAAAATCACCATGATAATTGAGATCTCATTGTGCTAGCATTTATGTCACCTTTGGAAACTAAGGCCTCAATGACAAATGCAATGCAGCAAAACCAATGATTAAACCTAATCATCATTTAAATGTGTCAACTTGAAAGCTCTCTGAAGAAGTAATAAAGCATTTAACTAGTACAAGTTTGCACGTGTAAAAGGAAGATCAGAGACTAAGAAACATAACCTCAGCCTACAATTCCTTTCATGTCCCCACATTTTGAAAAATCTCTGACAGGGTGGGGTCTTTAATATCATAGATTGCAGAGAAAATGACTATTATACCATTCTCAATCTTGCAAGGGTTGATCAGTTATTGAACACAAGAAGAAATACAAAAGACAAAGTAATTAATTGATCAAATCCAGGTTTCTAATATACTGAAATCACATATGAACCAGTAAGCTTGCAGCAATGTTCCTAAGCCTTAAAAGGAAAGTCCAGATATTTATGCTGGCATCATGCTCCACACTCTTCACTAGTGTTCAGTTAAATGGAAGATTATAAATTGACTGTGTCAACGTTCATCATAGTGTGAACAAGAATCTATTTCCCAGTCCCACGCATAGCACGTCTGTGATTGAGTGTGTGAACTGACCAATCAAAATCTGCTATCTTGAGCTCGTCCAACTAACAGGTTTTCAGGTTTAAAATTCTTATGAATTATGTTTTACAGGAAATAAATGAAGGAATAGGTATGAATGCATGCATCATAGAAAAATATGGTAATCGAACCTAGAAGAGTTCTTAGAGATTTTGTAAGCAAAGATACTAACCTAGAGACTGGGATAGTTTTCAAATAAAGAAGTCATAGATGGATTTTCAGTGCACTCAAATTCTTAGGACCTATATAATGTAATTAGAACAGCACAGAAAATAAAGGAGGACTCACAGTAGCTGCACGTCTTTCACTGAAATATTTACTGTTTACATTTCTGCAGCTCCTTGTATAGTTTTCCTTTAGCAGCAAGAGAACTGTGCCTTTGTTATTTCAATTTTTAAGGTCCACAATATTATATAATTCACGCTTTTACATCAAATTTTATTTTAATGAAATATTTATATATTCAAAATTTCTAATAAACTCCCAATACCAAACAATCAAAAATTAGGTCAATAAACCTAGAACAACGGGGGAAATCAAAATATGAACCCTAAATCAGGAAGAGATAAATAACGAGAACTGACCATGTGATTGGCCGCCTGTGATATTGGCGAGCGGCTTTCCTTGAGCTGCCGGCGCTCGAGCAGTAATGACATTTCTGATGTCACCAAGTGGTTGCGGGTGCCTTGTGTGGAACGGGCCATCTACCTGGACTATAACGTGAAGAAGCTTTGTTATAAGGATTCTAAATTTTGAATACTGTTATAACGGAAATTTCATAAGAAGAGAGTTACAAATAAAAAACTTATCTGGTTATGGAGTAGTATGGATATCGTCATAAGCTTTGCCAATTAAAAGGTACCTGGCATCAGATATAGGGAACCATTAGTGAATAAAATGTCTCATTTTGTAAAATATATTATAGAAAAATTGAAACTGCACATCATCACTATGGAACTCAATTGATAGAAAGATGCTAACATCAATATGCAAATCAAAAGGGACAGCGCAGATGCAAATTCAAGTTTACAGAGACAAGTTTTTTATTTTTTTTTAAGGTTAAAATTACCAGGATAAATCGTCTAAGTGAACCAAATCCCAAATGCCTTGGAAGCAGCATTATACCTTGCAGCATAAAGAATCATGCTATACAGCCTTGTAGTGGATCATAAATTCATAATTATTAAGCAACCACAAATGAACTAGGCCAACAAAGAGCAAAGTAACATCATATCCATCAGAATCATATTGGTATAAGTTTGCACTTGGAAATTGATCAGAGATTCAGAGTCATACCCTTACCAACAATCGCCTCGAACATACAGTATCTAACACAGCAAGTATTGAGCAGGCCTGATTTGACATCTATGGGTATCTGTGATGAAAAATCAACAAAAAAAGTTAAGATTAACTAAAACAAATAAAAAAAAAAAGATGTAACGGAACACACTGTTGGGCCATCATTATCATATTTGAAAAGTTCAAAGACTAAAAAATTAGTTGTAACTATTTCGGTAATGCTTTCCTCAGATTCATAGCAAACCCCTGGATCTTCAATAGTTCCAGTACATGGCTTAACCGTTACACAAAGCAGCATCTGCAATAAAGAATGAATTTTTCACTTCTATTCAAAATTCATAAAAGAGTTTTCAATCGTAAAGAGTAAATTATAACCTGCCAATCTGAACTCATTTGCATGGAAGATCCACAAGTTATCCACAAGTAGCAGACCCGATTTGACATCTACAACAGGTATCTGTGATGAAAATAAACACAAATTTAAGATTAACAAAAATAAATAATTAAAAAAAAGATGCAACGGAACACACTGCTGGGCCATCATTCTCATCTTTAAAAAGTTCAAAGACTAAAAAATCAGATATAACCATTGCGGTAATGCTTTCCTCAGATTCCAAGCAAACCCCAGTATCTTCAATAGTTCCAGTACATACCTTAACCATTACAGCAAAGCAGCATCTGCAATGAAGAATGACTTCTTTACTTCCATTCCATATTCATAAATGAGTTATCAATAGTAAAGAGTAAATTATAACCTGCTGAGCTGAACTCTTTTACATTGATTAGTGATCTAGAATTTCTTTCCAACTTCTCCAAGGAGACAATGATGACTGTGATATATCACTGTATCATAGTGATACTTTCCGATGCAAACATCAAAGGTAATCGGCCAAAAAAGGAAAAGAAAAACACACTTAAAACAGAAACTGATAAGTGTAACTTACATTGAAGATCCACAAGTGATGGGAATGTTTTATAAAGAACTGGGTGATGCTGATCCAGGGAATACTCCAAGAAAAGACATGTCCACCCTATATCAAGACCAAAAAAAACGACTAAACATCTTCTAGACATACCAAGAAGCAAAAAATAGATGTAAATGCATATAATCACCAAACTTGCTCTCTTTCTGCATACGCGGATAAAGGAAAACGCATTTAACAAATAGATGTGTCACAAATAAAGCCTAAACCAGAAAACACATAATAAAAAATGCCTAAGCCAGAAAACACGTTGAACTTTGAACTTTGAAAACACATTGAACACATGACATCAGCACAAGACAGCAGCAGCATCCAGAATAGGCTGACTAGCCATTGAACTTTGGCATTAGGCTAAGTTAAGTTTGATTTAGTTCAATAAAAGAGAAATTTAATGGAGTAGAATTAGTCATTTTAATTTAAATGGAGCTAACATAAATTGAACTTAGCCAAATTTAAATAAATTAAATTATACTAGTCAATAAAAGTGAGTCTAAAAGATGGGATGATCAAACTTTATTGAATTGAATTTCAACCAAATTAAATTATACTAAATAAAAGTGAGTCTAAAAGATGGGATGATCAAACTTTATTGAACTGAATTTCAACCAAAATTTTCTGGTATGAACTAAATAAACTAAACTGAGTTGAACATAATTCAACAAAATTTAAATGAACTTTGTAAGTAATAAAGTGAACTGAATTTAATAAAACTGGACCAAAAACATTGGGATGAAACTAAGTAAAACTAAAAAATTGGGTTGGAACTGAATTGAAATGATTTGATTATAATCGAATTTTAATCAAATAGTAGTAAACTGAGTGAAGCAAACCTTGTCTTAACTACCACATAAAGACTAGTATCGACAATGACATAAGCTCTGCAAAACACTTTCCAAGAACAAGAGGAAGTTTGAGGTACCATACCATATATATATCACACTTTCCGCTGGGGAAGAATGCAAAGAAGAAGCTGAGGTTGAACTCCATCTTGGTCTGCCCTGTATCACAAAAATAAAAACCAATTAAGCATCTTCTAGACACATCAAGAAGCAAAAAATAGATGTGTCACATTTTTTGTTTAATATCACACATTAAGAAACTAAATAAGAGTTTCACACATAAAGAAACTTACTTATAGTTTACTCTGCATAAGAGTGCATTAAAATTACCAGGATTAAGGAGAATTCACCACGCTAGCATTAATATACCACCTTCGGAAACTAAATCCTCCAACAGAAAAACCAATAATTGAACTTGTACATCATTTAAAATTCCAACCTCTCAGTGCACCATCAGCAGGCCCGACTAGACATCAACTGTATCTGTAATGAAAAGTAAACACAAGGTTAAGCTTAAAAAACAAAGCAAATAAATGATAGAACAAAACACACTGATATGCCATAAGTTATCATGCTGTATAAAAGTTCCATTTAATATATCACCCTCGGAAACTAAATCCTCCAACAGAAAAACCACTAATTGAACTTGTACATCATAGACATCAACTGTATCTGTAATGAAAAATAAACACAAGGTTAAGCTTAAAAAACAAAGCAAATAAATGATAGAACAAAATACACTGATATGCCATAAGGTATCATGCTGTATAAAGGAGTGCTAATAATCCTATTACCTTTGGAAACTAACACCTCAAAGATAGTTCCAAAGCAGCAAGATTAATGATTGGGCCCCCATTAAACATGATATGTAAGAAGTAACATCAGCTAAAACTAGATAACTCATTTAAACTTGTCAACTGAATGTTCTATGAGTAAAGCATCGAATTAGTACAAATTTGCACATGGAAAAAGGAGATCAGAAGCTAAGAGACATACCCTGAGCCATAAAATCTCACACTGAGCAAGTGTTCATCATCATCTAAAACTCCATAACCTCGGAGTTGATAGTAGAAGGCTCGATATGACATCAACTGGTATCTGTATCAAAAAGATACACAAGGTTAAGTTTAAGAAAGACAAAGCAAAATAAATATAAAAACTCATAGTTCAAAGTAAGATCAGACACACCATTGAGTTGTTTTAGAGTCAGTCAACCTCTGCATCTCCAATAGCATATGCCTCAACCATTAGAAAGCAGCATCTGCAATGAAGATGGACTTCTTTACTTCCATTCTAAATTGATAAAAGATTTATTCAATTTTAAAGGATCAAATTATAACCTGTGGAGCTGAATTCCTCTGCATTCAATCTATGCGGCTGCCAACTATGAGTTCTAAATTAATTGATATAACAGTAGACACATGTTCCACCATCAACTTCCGAAAAGCATCTCAGTGTTTTGGCTCAAGTCGTCTTAACTGCTCTGTTTCTAACCTCCTCTGATCTCTTCCTCTTTCTCTATATCACGGATATATCCCTGTCGTTAAGTAACTATTAGTATAACGAAAAGCACCACTTCAGTACCAAGTGAAATAGTTTACCTCGTGGGCATCCAAATGATCAAATTTGTCAAGACGTGAGCTTGTTTCATCGTCTTCCAAGAGATCTTGAACTTTTCTCCATTCGCTATCCACCTAAGGAGATTAAACAACTACTCCACCTAAATTTAACAATTACAAAGAGATAGGATGCACTTTCCGTAAAGAGCTGGAGATGAAAAAAAACCTTGATAAAGCCACCAGTTTCAAGATAATGGCATTCAGCCTATATCGGCTATGCTTCTCCTGAGCTTTGGGCCTTTCCTGAAATTAGAAACATCATGTTACAATATCAAACACTGGGCAGATTTTCAAGATTGAGAAACTAACATTTTGAAGGAAAAAAAGACAGAAAATATTTTCCCCTTTTTCTGAAGATCGACCAAAGTAAATGCTAAGGAAAACTCCACTGTCAGCTTTCCTTTCAAGTTCCATCTAGTTGATGCAGTAAGTTCCTGAGATTCCTGCGGTGAAGTTTGCAGAAAGTAAAAGTCAACATTCAGATTAAGAAAAAACTAGCAAATCAATTCCTATCAAACTCACTTTCTTCTGCATACACGGATAAAGGAAAACACATCTAACAAGTAGATGTGTCACAAATAAAACCAGGAAACACATATAAAAAACAGATGCCTAAACCAGAAAACACATTTAACAAATAGACATGTCACATTTAACAAATTAAAAAGTCACAAAGAAACCAATCCACACAAGCATGTACATACAAATGAGCTTCTGGGTCCATTATGTATAGAACACAAGAAAAACTAAAAAGAAAGGAACTTTTATCAATTAAAAAGGTTAATTAAAGGAAAAACAATATCACCAAATTTGAAGGCTCAGCCGTAGCAAGTGTAATGCTCCCTTGAAAATTTTGTTTCTGAGCTCCATCTCTGCCTACTCACACCACACACTCGCCAAATGATCGACTGCCTTATAGTTGACCAGTACAGTACAGCGTTATCAAAAATAATCCTAGCATTGGAAACATCCTGGTGACTTTCATAGAGCTTCGCAAATGCAACCCACGGAGTATGAGGCTTTCCCACAGCTTTCATCGGGTCAATTGTCATCACAGCTTCCGTATAAGTCAAAACTTGTTTCATTACATTGCCCTCAAAAAGCTTCACTCTCCTGTGCCACTGTTCCATATTATGTGGATTCTGTCTCAGAAGTACACTGTTTCCTAACTCTGGCCTCCTATCCATCAAGTGATCCAACCTCGCCAACCTCAAATCCACATCTTTTGCAACGTCCTCGCTCAACCAATGCCCCTTAGACCTCTTAATCAACTTCTCCACATCAAACTTATCCTCCTCCTCCTTGCCTGAACCATCTTCTTGTCACTCATTCTTTCCATAGTAGTCATTAGCGCGGTCTCCTCAAACTGTGCGTACACATCAATATTTACACTAAAATCCCTCAGTCACAACCTTGGTCATCCCTTGCTCGAATTTATCCCTAGCATTTTTAAACAGCTGCCTCCCAACATGATACTCTGCCAGAGCAGCCCACAACCGCGCCCAACCTTATCCGTAAACTTCCAAATTCCACCTCGAATACTCGTATCCACATTCAATCCAGTGATCTCATCTGCGTGATGAGTCAGCAAATCACAGAGCTCCAACCACAGCTGATGCTTATTCTTCCCCTTAATCGAGGAAAACCGATCATCATTCAGAATCCTCGCCAAGCGCTCTGCGGTCTCCTGCCACCTCCCCGAATCCCTCAAAAACACAATTAAATCCTCCATGTGGTCAGGATCATACTTCAAGTACCTCCTGTAAACCCTAGGATTCCACTCTGGCTAACGAACACTAAATAAGGTGCCCAGATTCTATCATGCTGAGTTACTGGTATCTGTAATCAAAAAAGATACACAAGGTTAAGCTTAATAAAGACAAAGCAAAACAAAAATAAAATTGATAGTTCAAAGAATATTGAATCAGACACCACCATTGTTTTGTGTTTAGAATCAACCCTTGCATCTCCAAGAGTATATGCCTCAACCATTAGTGCAAGCAGCATCTGCAATGAAGATGACATCTTTACTTCCATTCTTTACGTTGTGATCGTGGACTGAAAGGTACCTTAAAAGAGGAAATGTATGTTTCACTATGTCAGTGTGATGTGTTCTTTAGAAAATGCTCAAGGTACTTAGGCAAAATGAAAACCTTAGAACATTAACTAGAAATACTAACTTGCATGGAAGATCAGCATCAAGAGTGAATAGTTTGCAGAACAAAGTAATGTATAATGTCGGGTTAAGTAAAATTGGCATTGACAATATAGCATCCAGGTCCATTTCCAACCAATTTTACTCACTAAGCAACTTAGTTAACATCACTCTGCATAAATAAATACATCTATACCTATACACAGTTAAAATTACCGGAATTTAGGAGAACTCGCCGTGCTAGAGTCACCTTTGGAAAGTAAGGCCTCGATGACAATTCCAGTGCAGTAAGATCGATTATAGAACCCCATCAAACATGATACAGAAAAAGGCGAACATAGAGCAAAGTTACATCAGATCCACTAGCATCATATTAGTACAAGTTTGCACTTGGAAAAGTGAGATCAGAGATTCGGAGATATACCCTTACCTACTATCACCTCCAACATATCTCATACAGACCAAGCATTCATCATCATTTGAACCCCAAACTCTCACTGCTGATAGTAGCAGGCCTGATTTAACATCGACAGCAGGTATCTGTGATGAAAGTAAACACAAAGTTAAGATTGACAAAAACAAATAATTACAAAAAAGATGCAACGGAACACACTGCTGGGCCATCATTCTCATCTTTAAAAAGTTCAAAGACTAAAAAATCAGATATAACCATTGTGGTAATGCTTTCCTCAAATTCCAAGCAAACCCCTTTATCTTTAATAGTTCCAGTGCATGTCATAACCATTACAGCAAGCAGCATCTGCAATGAAGAATGACTTCTTTACTTCCATTCGAAATTCATAAAATAATAACCTGCATTGAAGCTGCACTGCTACCAATTAGTGATCTAAAATTTATTTCCACCGTCTACAAGGAGACAATGGTAACTGTGATATATCACTATATCATTGTGATACTTTCTGAAGCAATCATCAAAAGCAATCAATCAGCCCAAAAAGGAAAAGAAAAACACACTTAAAACAGAAACTGGGAAGTATAACTTGCATTGAAGATCCACAAGAAATGGGTGTTTTATAAAGAACCTAGTGATACTGATCCAGGGAATACTCCAAGAAAAGAAATTTCCACCCTATATCACGACAAAAAAAATTAAACATCTTCTAGACATTATCAAGAAGCAAAAAATAGATGTGTCACATTTTCTGGTTAATATCAGGCTGCAAATGCATATAATCACCAAACCTACTCTCTTTCTGCATACACGGATAAAGGAAAACACATTTAAAAAATAGACGTGTCACATTTAACGCATTAAAAAGTCACAAAGACAATACACATGTACATAGAACATAAGAAAACAAGAAGCCGATCACATCTTAAACTGACTAGGGTAGGTAGGTTTAAAAAAAAAAGTGACATGATTTTGCTTGCAAAAATATTAGAAACTAGAAAAGTGAGCAGTAATCATTACAGCTAATCTAAATGATTTGATCACTTTGCACTGGGTATCTTTCCTATTGCCAATATAAATTGGTTTTATAAAGTAACTCCTGATCCTCTATTTGTAAAAAAAAATTAACACCTGATCCAGTTTAATTACAGCTTTACAATTGTAACTCCTAGAAGTAAACTGCATATCACAGCATCTTTCTTACAATGCATGAAAACAAGAACGTAAACTGGAATTTTCTGAATGGAATATCATAGTTAGCACAATCATAACAGGATCCTGCCAATTCTCTCAAAAGAGCTACATAATCAGACCTTAAGGGATTAAATCATGAGGAAATTCACACACATCATGCAGGAAAAATTTAGTGAGTCCCAGTAATAAACAATAACGGCTACATAGCATTGAGCATGTACAATCATCTTCATCAGAAGCATATTTTTAAGCACAAAATAGCACACACATTGTGAGAATAAAGGCTTTTACAAGATAATCACTGCAACTATCATAGAAAACCAGTAGAATCTGCCATAAGTGAGCCACCTTTTGAGAAAAAAGCTAAGTATTCAAAGCAGTGAATAGGTTTTTGCTTAAAATGCAACATCATTAATTAATAAAATTGTAGACAACCTAGGATAGAAAGATGCCAATTTCCACAAGTAGTGAT
The DNA here is from genome assembly GCA_963678965.1 of Cruciata laevipes. Lineage (NCBI taxonomy): Eukaryota > Viridiplantae > Streptophyta > Magnoliopsida > Gentianales > Rubiaceae > Cruciata > Cruciata laevipes. The sequence goes on from OY787639.1 coordinate 13,710,486, forward strand.
TAGCAATATATTTTTCTGTTAAATTTGTACTCTGATTTCTAATTGATATATCCAAACTAAAGAAGAGAAACTAAAGCTTAAATTTTGAAATATCATGAAAATAATGACATGCTCAAATGATTAAACTGGCCACATTAAACTGACCTGGCATACACAAAAGATTAGACAGAGAAATAAACATATCTTCCATGAACATTTTGCAGAACAGTACAGCTAACCTGGTTCTTTTATGTACTTTGCGATTTTAGTGAACTTTAATGTGCTCGAGGTCTCTAATCGACAACTGAAAGGATCCCAAAATGAATTAGGAAGAGAAAGAACAGTGGGATAACTGGAATCTGTAAAACCAGCATTTATTTAACAAATCATACCATATATATATATATATATATATATATATATATCAGAGTTCTTCCGCTAGGGAAGAATGCAAAGAAGAAGCTGAGGCGGGGTCCTGGAAGCCTTCTTATCTGTCAAACATTTTTTTTCAACTCTTACGGGAGTAGGGGAATGCCTTCATTGAGGGTTCTCATCAAATGTGTCAAAAGGGTCACTCAAAGCCTGTAAAACAAGTAGCAAACATCATATTCATAAGCCTCAACAATTTATTTAAACACATAAGGTCTCTGTTGAAGTTAAAGAAACCTGCTTACAATTCCCTTCATCCTTACACAGTTTATAAGCTCCCTGCGAAGGTGCTCGACATTACAGCCCCATCGCTCAAGTGTCACAGGCTCAATCAGTTTCTAGTCAGATGAAAAAACACTTGGAATTAGAGAAATGCTGGTCTAAGTACTTAGTTAAAATAAATTGTAAAGTATCCTTCTAATTACCTTCTGTTAAAGTTCCACTTTCCATTACGAGCTGACAAGTCCTCTCCAATGCAAACTCTCAAGTGCAATACACAATACAAGCTTAGTAGTGATCAAAGTTTTTTTTAAAATAAAATTGACTCGAGTTACAACGGAAAACGATAGTTTTATTACCTTGGGAGCTGGCAGAACTAGTCCTTCAACTCGAGTGAATTGGTTGGTTGCTAATGGAAATCTCAGAAAATGCCAGAAGATCAGCATTATAACTGCTGACACTTAGAGCCTGTAAAAAGAGAAATATGTAGCCCTTGACAGTTAAAAATATAAGCTCTTATATAATAATATAATATAATCAAAATTCAAGTAAGAATGAACTAATTAATTGGTCAAGGTTTCCATCCTCTCAAGAGGCTTCTGGCGAGATTTCTCGACAAGTGCAGCTCGCTGATTTCTCTGATTTTCGATGAAGAAATTATTGACCGGTCAGGTAGCACGGTCATGGTGGTTGATACATCTACGAAAACGAAGCTATTAGAATTAGCAACACTAACACAACAGAGATATAAAACTATAGATGAAGCTGACAATAACATACCAAGATGTAGAGACAGACCGCCCTGCGTGGCTCGGAAACTGAAGTGAAAACCTCTACAACCTATCAAACTGCCCCTGTAAGTGAATGAAGTTGGCGGGCTGATTGTGAACCCGAAGGCAGCCCCTGGTTAATATGCAACATTTTAATCACTTGTATAAAAAAACATTACTTTCAATTAGATCTACAGAAATGGAGATGGGTGTAATTACTGTTTATCAGCACAGCATGCTGACGCAAGACGACACCGAGAACCCGAATTGCCTCCAGAAAGTGTCAGACTCTCTGCCGGCCAGAGCAGTAGTAATGGCACGCAAGGAGATCCTGGTAGCGTAGCTGATGCACACCTTATAGGTGCAGGATCGACCCTGGCACCGAGACTTTCTCTGATCACCCTCAGGGCTACCAGGGGCAGCCACACACACATAGATAGGTGGTTAACTAATATGTAGGAATAATCACTAAATTAAGAAGGGGAGACATATAGCAGACCTGATGAGGAGTCATCTCCCAAAAAACAACGTCGAACTCGAGCTTGGTCTGCGAAGTGGACCGATGGTGAATAGACTCTTCTCCCCGTCAAAAGTAAAGCCTTTCCCAGCAAGCTCAGACTCATAAGTCTGCTGGACCTTATCCAGGATCTTTCTTCCCACCCCTTCCCTCCACCAGATTGCCATCTTCGTATATTATGGCCACCTGTATAGCATCAATCCCACCCTAAATATTTAGACTCTCATGATATATAATTAACATGATCAATAATAATGTAAAACAACAAGAACAAATTGCTCACGCTGTAGTGATAAATAGAAGTGGAGATGCTGACGTTGAAATGGTTGGTAAACAAGTGGTACTTCTGGCCTCTGGTATCGACCCCGCGCCTTTCCAGCTGCAGCCGCTTCTCCACCACCTTGGTAGATGCGACGGTATTCTGCATATTATTTGGATCCATATATATAAAGTATAAACAAAAATGAATAAATAGCAGACGAGAGGAAGGGTGAAGAATAGGAGGAGCTGTGCATGTATATATAGCAGAGGCCCCACCAAATCCCTCGTTCATTTACATAAACCACAAGAACTTAATATAAATAGGCACACTATAAAAACGTGTCTTCGAGGTGTAGAATTGCAAGCAGGGCTAAATATGCAAAATGACAGGTGTTCAAAATCTTTTGACGGCAATAACAAAACTTCAGCAGATAATAAGCACATTAATTATGCTTTCAAGATCAGAAACATGTCCTCATGAAGACCAGTATCGATATTGACTGCCTTAACCACAAAAAAAAACTACATAGAGATGACGTATTAAAATGAACATCAGCAGAACTCAGTCAGTTAATCCGAATCAGGCAAAATATGCAAAGTCAGGTTCAAGGCAAAAAATACAAAATTTTAAAAAAACCGGCTTCCACAAAACCTTCACAATCTTCTCAACTACACAAGACAAAGTAATTAACTGATCAAATCCAGGTTTTAATAAACTGAAATCACATATGCAACCAGTAAGATTGCAGCGATATTCATAGTTTTAAAAGGAAACTCCAGATATCTATGCTGGCATCATGCTCCACACTCTTCACTAGTGTTCAGTTAATTGGAAGATTATAGATTGACTATGTAACATTCATCATAGTGTGAACAAGAATCTATTTACCAGTATAGGACGTCTGTGATTAAGTATGTGAACTGACCAACCAAAATCTGCTATCTTGATCTCATCTAACTAACAGGTTTTCAGGTTTAAAATCTTGATGGATTACATGTTCTACAGGACTGTGAATGAAGTCACGTTCTAGTAAAGCAGATGATTGTTAGTTAAAATTACAGACACACTTGCAAGGAATAGGTATGAATGCATCATAGACATATATGGAACCTAGAAGAATTTTTAGAGATTTTTGTAATCAAAGATACTAACCTAGAGACTGGGATAGGTTCTCCAATAAAGAAGTCATGGATGGAATACATTTTCAGTGCACTCAAAATTCTTAAGACCTATTATGTAATTAGAGCAGTATACAAAATAAAGGAGGAGGACTCACAGTAGCTGCATGTCTTTCACTGAAATATTTACATTTCTGCAGCTCCTTGTATAGTTTTCCTTCAGCAGCATACACTCGTTCCTATGCGGTTATTCCCAGTTGATAGTCTTTTTCATGTCCAATGGTTTCATGTAAAATTGAGTTACAAACTTGTTACCTGATCACAGAAGAAACCATAGTGCCTCAGAAGATTTGGATACCGCGAGTGGGCCATTATATTCCAAAGTCACATGTCACTGTTTCAGTGTCACAAAGTGATTACTCTATGTATAAGGAGAAAATAAATAGATAAAACTCATTACATTCAAAAAAAAAAAAGAGATAAAAGTCATTATATTCCATTAAAGGGTATCTTACATAAGTATTGTATCAATCCAAATTTCAGATAAATTAAACCTAAATTTCAGAACAATAAAACCCACATTCCAGAACAGATAATCGTCCACAAGAAGAAATAAATTGATGAAGAAATCCCCTTTTAACAAAACCCCCATATTTAAATTTTGAAGAGCAATACCTTCCAAAAATAGAGATAAAGCTTATATTCTATTAAACCCAACAAGGGTATCTTACATACACTCCAAATTTCAGAATAATTAAAACTAAATTTCAAAATAATAAAACCCACATTCCAGAACAGATAATAGTCCACAAGAAGAAATAAATTGATGAAGGAATTCCCTTAACAAAACCCCCACATTAAAATTTTGAAGAGCATGAACGAGAGAAGAACATCAGGTTTACACTCAATTAAACCCAATTTCCAGACAACCAAAACCCACGGAGAATCGACCACAAGAAGAAAGAAATTGACCAAGAAAAACTAGTTGTGCCCAAAAAAATGAAATGTAAGTTGTTCTTACCCCAGAAATCCTGTAAAGGCTATCCACACACCAATTAATTTCTCACATCTGCATCATCAATGTCCACCATGCTCTCCTACTTGCCAATATATTTCAGCCGCTGCATTTTCCAGAAACTGGGCATTAAAACTCCCGACAAAAGAAGCATAATTGTTTTTTCAAATTAAACACCTATGAAAGGTGGGGTAAGATGTTGTATGGGATCCCCAGTCCCAATTGGAGCCTTTGAAAGGAAAAGTTTTACAAACACCATAAGGTGCATCGAAAAGGAGCATAAAAGCTCCTGAGGCAAGAAAACCTCTAAAAAAGGGGTAAGCCCCAACAAAAATTGAAAAGCAGTACAGAGGACTAGCTCCGGCAAAGAGAACTACTCAACTTATTTGCTTGCAAAGAACAAGGTGAATTATTATGGCATATTTCATAAGGAGAATTATCTGATGGCAGGTACCTTTTTTATTATGGCAGATTTATTAGCGGCGCCTTGTGATATTGGCAAGTGGCTTTCCTTGGGCTGCCGGCCCTTGAGCAGTAATGACATTTCTGATGTCTCCAATTGATCGCCAGTGAATTGTGTGAAACGGGCCATCAACCTGGACTCTAAGGTGAAGAAGCTCTGTTATAAGGATTCAAAATTTTCAAATATTGTTATAATGGAAAGTTCATAAGAAGAGAGTTCCAAATAAAAAACTTATCTGGCTATGGAGTAGTATGGATATCGTCATAAGCTTTGCCAATTAAAAGGTACCTGGCATCAGATATATGGAACCATTAGTGGATAAAATGTCTCATTTTGTAAAATTTATTATAGAAAAACTGAAACTGCACATCATCACTATGGAACTCAATTGATAGAGAGATGCTAACATCAATATGCAAATCAAAAAGGACAGCCGTAGGTGCAATTAAAAGTTTACTGAGACAAGTTTTTTTTATAAAAAAAAAAGTTAAAATTACCAGGATAAATCGTCTAAATCGTCTAAGTGAACCAAATCCCAAATGCCTTGGAAGCAGCATTATACCTTGCAGCATAAAGAATCATGCTATACAGCCTTGGAGTGGATCATAAATTCATAATTATTAACCAACCACAAATGAACAAGGCCAGCAAAGTAACATCAGATCCATCAGCATCATATTGGTACAAGTTTGCACTTGGAAAAGTGAGATCAGAGATTCAGAGCCATACCCTTACTTACAATCGCCTCCAACATAGAGTATCTCACACAGAGCAAGTATTAATTACCGCTTGAGACCAGCCTCTCACTGCAGAATAGTAGCAGGCTATGACATCGATGGGTTTCTGTGATGAAAAATCAACACAAAGTTAAGATTAACAAAAACAAATAAATAAAAAAAGATACTAATGCAGGATATACTCCATGAAACAAACTTTCACCCTATATCACAAAAAAAATTAAAAAACAGTTAAACATCTTCTAGACATATCAAGAAGCAAAAAATAGATGTGTCACATTTTCTAGTTAATATCACACATTAAGAAACTAAATAAAAGTTTCACACATAAAGAAACTTATTTAATACTCTGCATATATAAGAGTGCATTAGAATTACTAAGAACGAGAACTCACCACGCTAGCATTAATATATCACCTCCGGAAACTAAATCCTGAACAGAAAAACCAATTAGTGAACTTAAACATCATTTAAAATTCCAACCTCTCGGAGTGCCATCAGCAGGCCCGACTAGACATCAACTGTATCTGTAATGATTAATAAACACAAGGTTAAGCTTAAAAAACAAAGCAAATAAATGATAAAACAAAACACACTGATAGGCCATAAGTTATCATGCTGCATAAAAGTTCCATTTATAGCTAAGTTCATTAAAATTTCAACGATAAAGGAGTGGTAATATGCCTATTACCTTTGGAAACTAACACACCTCAAAGATAATTCCAAAGCAGCAAGATAAATGATTGGGCCCCCATTAAACATGATATGTAAGAAGTAACATCAGATAAAACTAGATAGCTCATTTAAACTTGTCAACTGAATGTTCTATGAGTAAAGCATCGAATTAGTACAATTCGCACATGGAAAAGGGAGATCAGAAGCTAAGAGACATACCGTGAACCATAAAATCTCACAGTAAGCAAGTGTTCATCCTCATGTAAAACTCCACAACCTCTCAGTTGAAGTAGCAGGCCCTATTTGACATCAACTGGTATCTGTATCGAAAAGATACACAGGTTAAGCTTAACAAAGACAAAGCAAAATAAAAAATAAAAGTGATAAGTGATAGTTCAAAGTAGGATCAGGTGGTGTATTTAGAGTCAACCCCTGCATCTCGAATAGTATATGCCTCAACCATTAGAAATCAGCATCTGCAATGAAGATGACTTCTTTACTTCCATTCTAAATTGATAAAAGATTTTATCAATTTTAACAGTAACTAGAAACAATAACTTGCATGGAAGATCAGCATCAAGAGTGAATAGTTTTGCAGAACAAAGTAATGTATAATGCCGGGTTAAGTAAAATTGGCATTGACAATATAGCATCCAGGTCCATTTCCAACCAATTTCACTCATGCTTACTTAACATCACTCTGCATCTATAAATAAATACATCATACATCTAAAGTTATACGCAGTTAGAATTACCGGGATTAAAGAGAACTCGCCGTGCTAGAGTCACCTTTGGAAAGTAAGGCCTCAATGACAATTCCAGTGCAGCAAGATCGATGATGGAACTCCATCAAACATGATGCAGAACAAGGCACACATAGAGTAAAGTAACATCAGATCCATTAGCATCATATTAGTACAAGTTTGCACTTGGAAAAGTGAGATCATAGATTCAAAGATATACCCTTACCTACTATCGCCTCCAACATATCTCATACAGAGCAAGTATTCATGATCGCTTGAATCCCAAACTCTCACTGATAGTAGCAGGCCCGATTTGACATCTACAACAGGTATCTGTGATGAAAATAAACACAAAGTTAAGATTAACAAAAACAAATAGTAAAAAAAAAAAGATGCAACGGAACACACTGTTGGGCCATCATTCTCATCTTTAAAAAGTTCAAAGACTAAAAAATCAGATATAACCATTGTGGTAATGCTTTCCTCAAATTCCAAGCAAACCCCTTTATCTTTAATAGTTCCAGTGCATGCCATAACCATTACAGCAACCAGCATCTGCAATTGAGAATGACTTCTTTACTTCCATTCCAAATTCATAAAAGAGTTTTCAATCGTAAAAAGTAAATTATAACCTGCCGAGCTGAACTTTTTTGCATTGAAACGCTGCTACCAAGTAGTGATCTAGAATTTCTTTCCACCTGCTCCAAGGAGACAATGATAACTGTGATATATCACTGTTTCATTGTGATACTTTCTGAAGCAAAAATCAAAGGTAATCAGCCAAAAAGGAAAAGAAAAACACACTTAAAACAGAAACTGATAAGTGTAACTTACATTGAAAATCCACAGGTGATGGGAATGTTTTATATAGAAATGGGTGGTACTGATCCAGGGAATACATATCAAGAAATGAAATTTCCACCCTAAAAGACATATCAATAAGCGAAAAATAGATGTAAATGCATATAACCACCAAACCTGCTCTCTTTCTGCATACACGGATAAAGGAAAACGCATTCAACAAATAGATGTGTCACAAATAATGCCTAAACCAGAAAGCACATATAACAAAAAATGCCTAAACCAGAAAACACGTTTAACAAATAGAAGCTTCACATTTAACCCATCAAAAAGTCAAAAATAAACCAATACACACATGCACGTACATAGAACACAAGAAAAACCCGATCACCCTCTGGAGATCCAGACCGCCGCCTCACCAATTCTCGGAACCCATTAATCTGACAATTCGATCGGAACCCATCATACAGAACCGGAGGATGATCCCCAGGGGACTGAAGATGAGGCTTTGGGTGAAGGCCGAATGAAGAAATCCATCGCCATAGTTGCAGATCAAGAAACGAACAGTTTTCTGGATGAAGGCCGAATGAAGAAATCCGTCGCCGTAGCTGCGGATCAAGAAACGATAATGTTTTTGGAGAGTGTACGCAAAAGCTTGCATCTTGCTGATTGGGCACGCCGAGGATAGGCCTGAACCATGGTGTCTCTGAACTCTGAAAGGTACCAAGGCGGTTACCAAGTTCCCCAGAAATTGGTTTAATTTCTAAAATAAAATGCCAAGGAAAGTGAGAAGGGGATTTTTGATTTATGTGGGGATCACGATCATAATTCATAACGGTAAAATGACGGAGGCTTAAAAATCAACCTCGGGGGTGGACTACCTCCCCCTACGTGTCAGCTTTTCGTTAATCCATTTTTTATAAAACCACCACGATTTTTTATCGTTCCATCGCCCGCCGGTGATCTGCAGCCCAGAGGGCGTTGTCGTCCTCGATCTCGACCCCGGATATTTATTTGTACAGAATTGGATCTTGAATTAATACATGTAACTAATACATGTAACTAATGAAAATCAACTCTAAAATGAAAATAACTTGGGATAAATCTCCCTCATGATTGTTACTACTCCTCGACGTTGCTCTCGATTGAAACGGACGGCACACCCAAATCACCCAAATCTCCTTCGGCAGTGGAGGATGGATGGGATGGAGCTGACGTGGTTGCCCTTGTTTGCAGCGTTTTCTTCTTCACTGGCGATGAAGCGTAACGCCCACGGTTTTCCAAACATATTTTGGAACAGGCAAAGCGTGTATGATAACTTCTGTACAAATAAATATCCGGGGTCGAGATCGGACGACAACTCCCTCTGGGCTGCAGATCACCGGCGGGCAATGGAACGATAAAAAATCGTGGTGGTTTTACAAAATAATTTTTACAGCGCGCGTAAGCTCACGTATCCATAAAGAGATTAAAATTGGTAAACAATTATTTGTCCGAATTTACAAATGGATTAACGAAAAGCTGACACGTGGGGGAGGTAGTCCACCCCCGAGGTAACTTTTTGTTTTTCGGAACAAAAGATATGAATTAATTAAATTAAAATTCAACTAAGCGTAATTGAATTTTTTTTGTTTAGTTACTTGGAGGCTTAAAAATCAACCTCGGGGGTGGACTACCTCCCCCTACGTGTCAGCTTTTCGTTAATCCATTTTTTATAAAACCACCACGATTTTTTATCGTTCCATCGCCCGCCGGTGATCTGCAGCCCAGAGGGCGTTGTCGTCCTCGATCTCGACCCCGGATATTTATTTGTACAGAATTGGATCTTGAATTAATACATGTAACTAATACATGTAACTAATGAAAATCAACTCTAAAATGAAAATAACTTGGGATAAATCTCCCTCATGATTGTTACTACTCCTCGACGTTGCTCTCGATTGAAATGGACGGCACACCCAAATCACCCAAATCTCCTTCGGCAGTGGAGGATGGATGGGATGGAGCTGACGTGGTTGCCCTTGTTTGCAGCGTTTTCTTCTTCACTGGCGATGAAGCGTAACGCCCACGGTTTTCCAAACATATTTTGGAACAGGCAAAGCGTGTATGATAACTTCTGTACAAATAAATATCCGGGGTCGAGATCGGACGACAACTCCCTCTGGGCTGCAGATCACCGGCGGGCAATGGAACGATAAAAAATCGTGGTGGTTTTACAAAATAATTTTTACAGCGCGCGTAAGCTCACGTATCCATAAAGAGATTAAAATTGGTAAACAATTATTTGTCCGAATTTACAAATGGATTAACGAAAAGCTGACACGTGGGGGAGGTAGTCCACCCCCGAGGTAACTTTTTGTTTTTCGTAGTTACTTGGGTCAAAATCCTTTAAGCCTTCCTCATCCTTTTCATGCTAATTTTATCTTTTTATAATAATTTATTAAAACATAACGATTTTAAATTGCAATGTAAGGGTCTTTTCAGTTAATGTCAAGATTAATAAAACATGAAAATTGGACAATAAAATATAAATTTTGAAGTTGGATCATGAATCCACAATTTAGATGATAAAATTTTGTGTTTTTATTTTAAAAGATAACATTTACATTTAAAAGGTCTATATTTTGGGGTGGTTTCTGGAGCGATAGTCTACATATGTAGACCAGCGACTAAGTTATAAATAGGGTAATGTATAAGAAACAAGGAAGGACCAATTTGTAATTTTTGAAAAGTTAAAAAAATCACACGCTACAGTAACTTCGTGTGTACAGTGTTTGCTACAGTGCATGAGAGATTTAACCCAAAACCTGAAGTTTGCTACAGTACAGCTACAGTAAGATGAGGGATTTAACTCAAAACATGAAATTTACTACAGTGTTTGTTACAGTAACATGAGAAAATTAAACTCAAAACCTGAAGTTTGCTACAGTATCATGAGGGATTTAACCAAAAACCTAAACTTTGCTATAGTAAAATGAGGGATTTAACCCAAAACCCAAAAGCTCAAGTTTATTACAGTCACGTGAGAGATTTAACCTAAAAGTTGAACTTGTAATTTAGAAGATGATCATTATAACATAAAACATGGGAAATTCAAACCAAAACCTAGAAGATTTTTATTATCTAATAAATTGTACTTGTAACTCAAAAGGTGATCATTATAACATAAAACATGTAGAATTTAAATCAAAATGTGTCACTTAAAACATTGAGGTTAAAACCTAAAACAAGACGAGTTTAAAGCAAAACTTGAAAGATATTTAATCATATAAAAATTGGTAGAATATCAATCATCTAAAAACCTAAAACATGTAATTTATAAATTAAAACATGAGCAATTTAAAACAAAATCTTAATTTTTTTTAAAAAAAAACTGGATTTAGCACTGTAGCAGTACTGTTCACGCGCGAAATTACTGTAGCGCGTGAATTTTCTAAATTTTAAAAAAATTACAAATCAGTCCCTCCTTGTTTTTGAAATAGTAGACGGTCGCTTCCAACACTTTGCCCTATATTTTGGGGGTGGTCTTTGGAGCGACCATCTGCATATATAGACCAATGGCAAAGGTGAATATATAGAAAATTGAAACAAATATGATAAGAAATTCAAAACCACGGAGGGACTAATTTGCAATTTTTAGACAATGTAAGCAATCACGTGCTCACGCGCTAGTATGTTGCCAAACACGTTGATATCCTAGTTCATTTCACTAGTGCTGGAACATAGAGTTTAAGGCGGTTATTTTAAGAATGCAAGGCGGTTTTGAACCGCCGTGTAAATCTAACGAGTTCGTTACTCTTTTCGGTGGTGATTGGGTTTATTTTACCATATTATTTCCTGAATATTTGTGCTTAATTATATTATTATTCTATGGAAATCTTATATTTTGTTGACTTATTGCAGAATTGGAGGAAAAGATAATTAAATATTATTATATGCAATTTATGGAGAAAATCAGAAAGATGGAAAAGGAGCTGAAGTTTACACGCAAGGCATGGAGGCTACGTAGCTGTTTCTGCAGAATTCAGTATAGCTGGAGTCAAGATGGAAGCAAGGAAAGAAATATTTCATGGAGACTGATTTGGCAAAGTCAGAGTCATATTTGGAAAGGGATTCCTTGAAGGCTTCTAATTCTTTATGGAAAAGGAGATCTCTTATTATTTTATTATCTTTTTAAGACATGGGAAAAACTATATATTCCCTGTTGTTGTATTATTTTTATACGCAGACACGCATACTTTTACTTTCAGAAACTTAGACTGATTTCAGGGTTTGGGCGCAGACATTATTGGCCACCAGTTTTTACCCTTAGTTCAATAAAAAACCACCTTTTTCCAATGCTTGTTAATATGATTACTATCATGTTCTCCAGCTAAACTCCCTATTCCGGTGAAGATCGAGGAGGTGCTGGCTGTTTATTCTTGTGAGATCTAATTTGTTTTAATACTTTAATTGCATGCTTATATCTGTCTATCTGGTTCTGAATTTATGATTACTTGCATGTTTTTAAGTAGTGCGCAATACTTGTTTGCATGCCTGTTAATTGAATGCCAATTAAACCGATCATCCGTAATTGTGGTCCAAGTTTAATTAGGGTTTAGGGATTGACAGTCTTAATTTAAATAAACCGGCTAATCGAGTTTGTTGATTATGTTTTGGGTCTTTCTTGTTCTTCATGCTGCTTACATATTAAATCTATAGAGCGTCTCTTAGGTTATATGTGAGTTAGAGAAATAGTTAGTGAGGCGTCCTCCTTTCTATCGACAAGGTAAGGAAAGATTTGTTGTTTACAACTAAACCAATATATATGCATGTCTTTAAAGTTATCTTTGCATCGAGGATCAAGAATACCATGCCAGCACTGAACTGATTGGAACCGGAATTCTCTCTCCATTGTCTAAACCTCAGAAAATCATTCTCTGTTTTGTTCTTGTTTAATTTTTGTTAAATCATCTTAAATCTCAAAACACTCTTTTTGGTGACTGTTTCGCAGGTCAAGGTTAAGGAAGAAACTCGCCAGTCCCTTGGGATTCGATCCTGCTCGCCACTGTACTGTGAGCTTTAATATTTTTGGTGTAAAGCGACGCACCAGGTGGATTTACGAATTCGTTAATTGTCGTTAATTGTCTAAGAGGGAAACATTACGAATTCGTTACTTATCAAGGAGGGGATCGAAAGGGTTTCGATTTCTTAACCGTTACCGATCTCGTAACCTATTAAGAACTATCGAGTGGGTTACTACTTCGGAACATTTTATGATTTTTAAAACTTTGCGACTTCGGAAGTGGGTAACGATTTCGTTACTTGTTCAATTTTGCTAAAAAAAATACCGGCCAATTTGGCCGGTTAATTGTAAAGCCACGGGCCTCCAAACTGCACCGGCTAACTTGATTATATATATACATAATGCATGAAAGATCATAACCTCATTATCCATGATACAAGTACAGTGCTAGATAAAATAATAAACATGAACAAAATATTAGTTCTATCATGAACTTGTGTTGGCATAAAGAAACTACACTAAGAAAACCACTTGTACCGCCGTAAAGAAAACTACAATCTACATCATTGGCGGTACAAAATCTCATCTGACCACCATCTCCACACTGCCTGCAAGAAAAAAACACTTAAAAGTTTTCATATCCATAAAGTTCATATCTCCTTAAAAACAAAAACTTCATAAATACACCACTGGAAAAAAAAAATCCAACATTATACTTTAAACTTCCTAAATTTTCAACCATTATGAATCATATCAAGACACTATGTTCTGTCAAAACACACTATAACATCAGAAATACAACAATTATATATACATATTTACATTCCCTTTTATGTAAATCATCAATAAAACTAGAAAGCAAATATCAAAAAGAAAAAAAAAAGTGTTTACCATTTCGTATCGTAATGAGCTGCTGAATCCAATACTCATCCATGACGAATAGTTTACTCCAAGCTCAAAAATTACCACCACTTTCATGCAAAACCCCATACCTCAGAAAAGGGCTTGATTAGTAAGCTATAGATCGACGAGTAGAATATTGTGAACAATTCGGCACCGTGCATGTTGGGATTGGAGGCGGAGTGGCTGAACCCGGAGCTGGGATTGCAGGCAGAGCGGCAAGAAAGGGATTGAAGTTTACTGGGATGATTGCAATCTGGCGACGGGAGACAGTTAGGCGCATGACGTTGAAGGGAGAAGATCGACGAGTTAAAGGGAGAAGATAGACGACGATGGTGCAGGCGGCGGGCGTAGGGGTTTGATTTGAGAGATGAGAAACAAGAGATTTAAAGGGATAAAGGGTTTAGGTTTTGCTTATATACCATGATTGAAAATAAATATGGCTTATTACTATTTATTACAAAAATAAGATTATTATTATATTATTATTATTACTAATTAAAAGTCTTTTAAATTAAAAATTAATTTCTATTTAAGTTTTATGCCTGATAATACATCATTTATGCAAGTAATATATATATACATATATATATGCCATTTTAATGCTGTTGACGGTAATAATATATAAGACACATTATTATATTATAGATATATATTATAAATCTAAACATCCCAATGATTTTGTTGTTGGTAGGAATTAAATTTTAAATAATTATTAATTTGATTATTAGTGTTTATATAGTCAATTTAATTATTAGTGTAGTGTCTACATAAAATTTTAACTTTTATTAGTTAAACTCAATTTAGTTATTAGTATAGTGTTTATGGCCCTGTTTAGTATAGTTTATTTCTTGATGTACTGAACTGAACTGAATTGAACTGAACTGAACTGAACTGAATTGAACTGAACTGAACTGAAGTGAAAATTGATGTATTGAAAAATGGAATCAGCATGACTGAATTAACCTGAATTTCATCAAATTGTATTTTCACTAAACTGAACTGAACTGAACTGATCTACAGATAAGCTCTGGTAAACAGGGCCATAGTGTTGAAATTCCATTACTTAAAATAATTTTACTTAATTAGTGTTTTTAAAAAGTCAAGTAAGAGGTCAACTCTAATTTATTAAATTTCATTTAGTTTTTATTATCAATTAAAGTGTTTATCTTTGACTAGTTCAACTTAATTCAGTTAGTATTATAGAAATCAAAATAAGGTTCGACTTTTGATTAAATGTACTCAATATCATTTTACTTGTACATGTCTTTATAAAGTAGATTAAGTTTTTAATTTTGATTACTTTAACTTAATTTTGTTATTAGTGTTTAAATAAATTATTTAATTTCGATTAGTTAAATTCAATTTGTTTGTATTTACAGAAGGTCTAGTAAGGATTGACCTTTGAATGGTTAACCTCAATTTGATTAGTTAAAGTGAAGTTCGTGGGTTTAGGGTTTCATAGATAATGAGTTTAGAATTTTATGGATTTAGCGTCTAGGATTTTTTTAAATAGCATGACAACAAATTTTTATATTTTCTTATTTTTACTAATCCTAAACCTTAATTGATAAAAAGTAGTAAAATGGTTTATTTCTTAAACGTGAACCCTAAACCCTAAACCCATGTACTTATACGATTTCGTTACCTGAATTTAATGAGTGTTACGATTTTGTTATCAAACTTTAGTGGGTGTTACAATTTCGTTACAGTAAGGCGGAAGTTGATTTTTGATGATACTGGCTCAGCACTCTACTGGGCCGGGAAAAGGCCCAAGGCCCAGGACCGGGGAAGTAACAACTTTCCCGTGTGAGGCGCATCCGGACAAGAGAAAGGACGGGTAGGTGACAAGGAGAAGTGGTCCTGAGTCTTATCCAAAGCAGGCAACCCCAGCTATAAATATTAGTCTCAAACAGTGAGCAAGGTATGTGACTTATATCTCTCTACTTATATTGAGAACACCTTCAGTACGTTTTTCCTCCATCGCTATCCCCATCTCATCATTACACCGGAGCTTCTTCCCCGGGACGCCTCCCGGGGATTGTTTTGCAGGGTTGTTGCGGGCTGATTTGGAAGGAGACCCGGATAGCGTCGCCACCCGGAAGCGGACGGATTTAGGTAGCATCAATTGGCACGCCCGGTGGGACCAGTTCCACCTTCGCACGATGGAGTCGCCAAGTAGAGGGCGCGGGCGCCCGAAGAAGAACGCGGCACCTTCAGGGAGTGGTCCTCCTCCACCCCCGGGAGACGAGGTGACCTTGAGGCAGTTGCAGGAGGAGGCTAGACACCAGCGTGAGCTAGGGATACCACAGGATGGTCACGTGGAAACTGCCTCCGACGAAGCCGACTCGGAAAGAGAGTACCAGGATGAGCAAGAGCCTAGGCCCACAAGGGAGGGCAGTCACCGGGCCCGGGGACCTGAAACCCGGGAGGAGGGGCAATACCTGGTCGGCAACCCTCAAACCCGGGGTCCGGCTTTCCCGGAAGAGGGGCAACCCTTAGCTAATACAGAGAAGTTGGCAGCGTTGGAGTTCATGAGAGCCAACAAGGAGTTGTATTGCCAGTGGGTACTCTCCACCCGGGAAAACCTAAGACGAAGGGAACCTGGAGGGGACCCGGCAGGCCCTCTGCAGGGACATCAGAGAGAAGTTATCGATCTGGACGGAGTTGTTTAGCCGCCAAGAATACAGGGGCGAGTGAATTCCTCAACCATCCCACCTTCTTTCCCCCCGAGTTTCGGAGTCCGAGGGGGAGCGGCTACAGGGCAACAATCAAATTTAGTCCCACATGCTCCACCATACTACCCGCGTTCTAGCTGGGGGACGGAACAGACCGGGTATGGCCTCCCAGTCATGTCTGCGGAATTATTGGGTTATCAGGCTCCTGGAACCCAGGGGAACCCGATCCAGTATTCCATGCCCATGTACGGGTCAATGGGGATGAACTACGGTTACCCGGAGAGATACTGTAGGGAGGATGATAGGATGCGGGGCTATCAGGTGGCGCAGCAGGACCCCAACTCTTTGGAGGCGCGACTAGACAAGCTGGTGGGGAGAAACGGAGCTCAACCCACTTCCCCATGGATACCTCGGGTGCTGGCATACCCATGGCCTCCGGGTCCCGGAGGGAATCCCAACGTATAATGGAGAGACAGACCCGGATGAGTTTGTCAGGACGTACCAGAACCTAATGGTATCACGGGACTTCCCGGAGGAACTAAGATGCAAGTTAGTAGGCTGCTACTTAAGGGGAAACTGTCTCCTATGGTTCGATTCCTTGCCCCGGCAGAGTCTTAGAGATTATTATGGTATCTCCAAGGCTCTGCTGTTCAGGTACGCCGGATTGAAGAAGGAAAGGAGGGAGCTGACTGAGCTTCTCGCCACTCGGCAGAAGGCTGCAGAGGGACCAATGGAATATTACCAAAGGTACATGGACGATAGTATGAAAGTTATCGACGGACAGCAGCAGGAGAAGGCGGTGATTAGCGGATTTATAAATGGCTTGAGGGATATAGCGTTGTTCCAGAAGTTGATGGAAAATATCTCGGAAACCTTCCACAACTTGCAGATGGCGCTGCAACTGTACTGTGCGGTTAATGACACCACCCGGAAGAGAAAGGAAGAATCTGGGGGATTCCTCCCGGATAAGGGCGGCTGACCCAAGTAGAAGGGATCTGGGCCCCGCGCCGGTGAACCGGGCAAGGGCATATAGCTTTACCCCGCTCAGCAAATCCCGGACAGAGATACATGCTATTCACAAAGATTTGTTCCCGGATCCATTGCCTATCCAGGGAACCCCGTCTAAGGAAAATGCGGACAAATGGTGTGCCTATCACAAGTCTTATGGACACTCGACAGAGGGGTGTATGGGGCTGAAGAACGAGATAGAAAAATTGATCGAATGGGGGCAACTGAGAGATTGTGTGGCGGCAGAAGCAAAGAAGGAGTACCCGGCCCGTCTGGCATTGGTGCACGCCTCCAGGAGGCTTAAGCCTTACTTCCAGGGCCACTCCATAGTAGTCCTCACCAATTACCCGCTTAAACAAGTCATGTTTAAGCCGGAGGCATCAGGAAGAATGATGAAATGGGCTATAGAACTGGGAGAGTATGAAATCCGGTACGAACCAAGAAGGGCCATCAAGGGTCAGGCCCTAGCAGACTTCCTGGTGGAATCAGAAGCAAGGATACATGAGGAGAAGGAAATGGAGGAGATGGTCGCGGCTTGGAAGCTGTATGTGGATGGTTCGGCGCACTCCGGAGGCAGCGGAGCGGGAGTCTTGTTGGTCAGCCCGGAAGGGAAGGAATACCCCTATGCGATCCGGTTCGCCTTCAAAACAACCAACAATGAGGCCGAGTACGAGGCTTTGATCGCAGGATTAAGGTTGGCAAGGGAGGTGGGCATCAAAGCTATCACGGCACATAGCGATTCCCAGGTTGTGGTGCAGCAGGTAAAAGGAGAGTACGAAGCCCGGGAGAGGAGCCTTCAAAAGTACTTGGAGATGGTAAAGCCTCTGATAGCCGGATTTGAAACTTTCGACTTGGTCCAGGTTCCCCGGGAGAAGAACAGTAAAGCGGATGCTCTGAGCAAGTTGGCTTCTTCAGAATTAAAACCGGAGTCTAGCCAAAGGTTGTGTGTGGAAGTATTAGGAAGAAGGAGCTACCAGGAGAACGACCAAGTAATGATGGTACATGAGGAAGAATCCTGGATCGTCCCCATGCGGGCATACATAGAAGAAGGCATCATCCCGGAGGACAAGGTGCAGGCCCGGAAACTGAGAGTTAAAGCACCGAAATATGTGGTCCAAGACGGGGAGTTGTACAAAAGAGGATACCTCCAGCCTCTGCTCAAATGTGTGGAAAGGACAGAAGGACAGCACCTCATCCGGGAAGTGCACGAGGGATCTAATGGGAGCCACCAGGGAGCCCGCACAATGGCTAGAAAAATCTTAAGGCTGGGATATTACTGGCCGACGTTGTTCAAAGATGCGGAAAAATATGTTCAAAAATGTTTGTCATGCCAAACCTTTGCGCCATTAATCCATGTTCCCCGGGAGGAGTTAATTGGGGTCACAGGAGCTTGGCCATTCAGCAGATGGGGAATTGACTTGGTGGGGCCATTTCCCACTGCCCCGGGAGGAGCCAAGTACGTAATTGTGGCAATTGACTACTTCAGCAAATGGGTGGAGGCAGAGCCGCTCACCAACATACGGGGGCTAACTTGTGTCAAGTTTTGTTGGAAGAACATCATTTGTCGGTTTGGTATCCCAAAAATCATAGTCACAGACAACGGAGCACAGTTCGAAAATGACCCTTTCAAAGCATGGTGTGTCAAGTATGGCATAGAGCAAAGGTTGACATCTGTGTACCACCCTCAAGCAAATGGGCAAGTGGAAGTTACCAATCGCACCATTGTCAAAGGCCTAAAAACCCGCTTGGAATGAGCGCGGGGAAATTGGATCTAGGAGCTGCCCAGTGTCCTCTGGGCCCACCGAACCACAGAAAGTTTGGCCACGGGAGAGTCTCCATACTGCCTGGTATATGGATCCGAAGCGGTGATACCCGCAGAGATTGGGATCCCGAGCCCTCGGGAAACTGGGTGATGAGGAGGAACGATAAGAGCCACCAATCCCCGGAAGGGAAGCTGGCACCCAACTGGGAAGGGCCATATAGGGTAAAAGAGGCACACCCGGGAGGGAGCTATGTGCTGGAGGATAAGCAGGGAAAAGAGATCCCCAGGAGATGGAATGTGGCTAACTTAAGAAGGTTCTATGGGAAGTAGAGTGCCCCGCGCAGAACCTTAGCTGCTAAGGCACAAATATGCCAGGCATGGATATGCCCCCCGGAAGCATGAATATGCCCGGAGAGATAACCCCGATGTTTGGCCTCGTCGCGGGTTTAGAGAGGAAGGACTGTAAAAGGGACCCATGGGTAGCTCCCATTTGGGCGCCCCACTAGAATGGATCCGGGGCTTGAATGAAGCCCCGGGGATCAAATGATGTAATGCTTACAAAAGAGTTAATGAAAAGACGGGTTTTCCGAAAAATCTTTACATATTTATTCAGTCATCTTTAAATTTCAAATCGCATGAATATGCTATTACATTACAAAGGAACAATAACATAGGATTTTGCATACATGTTTTCCTATCTATCTGCTACTATACCCACTTGGGACCCGACCCGGAAGCACCCTCAGGGTTACCCGGGCGGAAACCCCCTCCGAAGAATTGGGAAGAAAGAATGTCTTCGGCAAAGCGGGCATCCGGAGCCTGATTCCATGCAAGCTCCTCTTCCAGCTGCGCGGCATCTTCTTCGTTCAGTTCGGGGATGGGGACAACTACGGACCCCTCTGGAAGGGGTTCGCCAGATGCATCGTTCTTACCCCGGCAGAAGTGACGAACTTGTATTTGGGAAACAAGTTTGCTGCACCTTTACCTTTCTCTTCCCGGCTGATGCGGGTGCCCTCAGCGGTTTTAACTCCCTTCGTGGTGACTCCAGAGTCGGCAATTTTCCGGATGCGTCTTATCCGGCGTGCCACTTCTTCCGGGTCAATAGTTACAGACATATCTTCGTATCTATCATACGCCACATCCACCTCCACCCGGGCAGGAACTCGGCGAAGGCTAGAGGGATATGGCTCAGCTTCTCCCGCGGCTATCTTATTATGCCACTCCACGACGTCCAGATAGGCCTTATGATTGGGAGCTCCCTCACCAAACTTCTTCGGGTTAGCTTCCATGCGTCCTGCGAACCCCGGCTGGAATATCAGTAAGAGGAGACACCCCAACTAAGCCATTCCTAAGACCCAAAAGGTGGTAGGATAGCCGGGTGACTAGTAGAGCATCCTGGAGGACCCTATTCCTGTGAGTAAGGGACCGATTCTCCTTCTCCAAGTCACCAATTAGTCTATTCTGAGCAGTGCGGGTCTCTAGCTTCTTAACCTTTTCTTGCACTCGCTCAAGTTCACCCCACACCATGCCTAGTTCCTTGGTAGTGCGATGTTGGGAGTCGTCGTGAAGGGCTTACAGCTCAGCTATGGTCTGGTGGGAATTCAGGGCTTCCCGTATATGATCGGAAGCAAGGTCGAAACAATGGTTTAACGACCCAAAATTGGCCTCAACTGCCTTGAGAAACGACACCAGCACCTGGATCGATCCAAACTCCCGAAGGAAGCAATCCAACCCCGCCTCAGCTAATTCCCGGTTAGCCTGGTTGCCTCCAAACCTCCAATGGGCTAGTTTCCTTTGAAGGAAGGAGCATTGGAGACACCCAGCGCGGGGGAGAGAGAAGTAGGTGCCAGAAGAGCTACTCGGGTGAGAAAAAACATAAGGGGTGGGCCCTCGCGGGAGAACTTCCTCTAAATGGCCCTCAAACTACAAAAGGTAATAATCTCGTCAAAAATAGAACTTGTTATTAATCAAAATAGGCACCAAGACCAAAGTTCTACATACACCCCCCGGGGGAAGGAAAGCTACAAAATACTTAACAAAAAAAAAGATTACAAGGGAAAAGGTAGACTAGAGTCTAGAGTTATACATTGTCTTCAGTAGAGTTCCCTTCTCCCGGAACAGCGTAAGCTCTTTCGAACCTCCTCTCCAGCTCCACGAGATCCTCAGTGGTCCACTCAGGGCCGGCATAAGCAGGGGCGTCTAACGCGGGCTCATCAGCAGACTGCTCGGGGTACCCTACCTTCCGCGTGGCCTTCCGGGATTGGTAAAGCAGATCGTCTTGACCCGCACCAAGGCCAACCCGGTAGTCCCCCCTTGGTCCTGAACTGCTTAGTACCCGAAGTTGTCAGGCACCGCGCAGTACTCAAGGTAACTCTCTGCCCAATGGGGTGTCTCCGGGACTACCCCATAAGCGTTGAAGCTCTCCAGGCCGGGATCAGGAAAAGAGGCCTCGCCAACCGCTGGCACCTTGGCCTTCTTGATATCCGAAGCAGAAGGGGCCCGGGAAGACATTTTCAAAGAATCCCATAGCTGGGGCACCAGGCCCTTCAGATCCGCCTCTTGGAGGGACCTCTAGTGGTAGTTCAGCAAGTCGCTGGCCTTGGGGCGGTAGTAGGAGGCTTGGGCTTCAAGGCGAGCGGGCCCTGGAAGCCAACCCCGCAGACTGCGGTACATCTCGTGACAAGCGTCCGCACTGGCCGCGGCAGCAATGCCCTCCAGCCTCTTGTCAAAATCGACGGAGCGAAGGATCTTCTGGGTCAGAGCATCCAGGGCCTCGAGCTGAGCGTCTTTCTTATCCTTCTTGAGGGAGGAATACTTCTTCTCTACCTCGGCCAGCTTTTTCTCCTTATCCGCTAGCTTCTTCTCCCTCTCATCTAGTTTCTTTTGAGAAGCCTCTAGCCGGGCCTCCAGGTCATCCCTCCCGACTAATTTTTCCCGGGTATCGCGGAGCTCCCTCTCCATTTTGGCAAATAACCCGGCGCTATACTTGGAATAGCCCCGGTTCAGCGCCTCGGTGAACTGAGGGTCCGCAAGGAGGGAATCAGCGAAGGCAGTACTCTACAAGACAGTATATATAACTTAGACAAAATTCTGATTAAAACTTAGATAAAATACGAAGTTTTAGGAAGGCAGTTACCTTCTCTTTCTCTTCCGGTAAAACCTCGGAAGTAGTAGCCCGCGGAGGAGTGTTGCGAACAGGAGGAGGAGAAGGAAAATCGTAGGTCCTCTAGCGAGAGGATGGGGAGACCCGGGCAGCTCATTAGAAGGTGGTCGTTTGAACCGTGAACTGGCCCCGCCACTATAAACCGGATGCTGGACAAAGGACCGGCGCCCGGGAGTAGGTGATGGGACGGGAGCAGCCCGGGACGCTGAAGGTAACCCGGAGGAGGATGGCGGGTGAGAGCGTTGCTGCGAGCGGGCCCCTTGTGGGATGATAGTTGGGTTCTCTGTAGAGGATGGCTCAGGATGGGGAGCCACTTGTTGAGCAGGCCCGGCTTGATCGCCCCTGGTAGAAGACCTCTCCACGAAAGTCATAGCGTCCGCGTACAACGGAGGTTGAGCTGAAACCAAGCAAAGGAAGTCAGAAAAAATAAATAATAGATAGAAGGGGAACAGGGATCCAAAATAAAGTTATCATCAGCCCGGAATTGGACCTCAAACCGATTTTGAACTCCCTCGGTGTCCAAGGAAGAATCGGAGAGAAGAGGGGAAGTCATGATGGGAAGAGAAGGAATGAGAGATTTAGTGCTTACTTGATTAAAATAGCAGGGCAATAGGGCCCCGGGGAGGCCCACCATAGCGGCCGTACCAGTTCAAGCAGTGGAGCCCGCCCCAGTGCCCAACAGGATGATCAACGTAATAAGCGGAGAAATCGGAGAAGCATGCCAGTCAGTTTCCGCTATCCGGGCCTGGACGCGGTATGTCCCCCCGGGGGAAGTTCAGGGGAAAAGGTTTCGCCCCGATGAGACTATCACTTTCTCTGAGACGGATGCAGCCCCGCCTCAGATACCCCATTCAGACCCAATGGTTGTAACAGCGAAGATTGAAGGCTCCGTGGTTAAGAGGGTGTTTGTGGATGACGGGAGCAGCGTGGAAATCATGTTTGCTTCTTGTTTCGATCAATTGGGGATTGGGAACAGAACCTAAAGCCTCCCTCGTCTCCCTTGTCTGGGTTCACGGGTAAGCCTGAGGTCCCTCTAGGTGTCATCCCCCATTGCAGTATGTATGGTGGACGAAAAGGATCGGAGCAAGCGGGTCTCAGTGACATGCAACTTTGCAGTAATTGATGCGCCCTCACCGTAAAATATGATCATAGGGAGACCATGGCTAACCCAATCCCGGGCAGCGAATTGCCCGTACCTACTGACGATGAAGTTCCCCACCGCGCAAGGAGTAGCGGTCGTTCGGGGAAGCCAAGCAGTCGCAAGAAGTTGCATGATGACGGCGGTGTTGGACGCAAAAAAAGCAGTAGGGGCGGTGCATGGAGAAATTCCCCGCCAAGAGTTGGAGGAAATGCAAGTGGCGGACAAATGGATGGTCACGGTAGGAAAGGATCTCCCGGAGGAAGTAAAAGACGCCCTGAAAGAACTCTTGGCCAGATACCAGGGAGTGTTCTCATGGAGCCCGGAGGATATGGTGGGAGTGTTACCAGACCTGGGGGTACACAAATTAAACATAAGCCCGGCAACCAAGCCAATCAGGCAGAAGAAAAGACCTGTAGCCCCGAAGAGAGCGGAATTCATAAAGAATGAAGTTCAGAAGTTGGAGAGAGCTGGGGTGGTCGAGGAAATAATTTACCCGGAATGGATAGCTAACCCGGTCTTGGTAAAAAAGCACGATGGAAGCTGGCGCATGTGCATCGACTTTACAAACTTGAATAAGTGCTGCTCCAAAGACAGTTATCCCCTCCCAAATTTGGATCGATTGGCAGAGGCCATTGCGGGTTACTCGGTGCTGGCTTTCTTCGATGCGTACAAGGGCTATCTCCAGGTACAGATGGATGAGGCGGATAAGGCAAAAACCTCCTTCATCACTGACTTCGGTACTTTTTGCTACAAGAAGATGCCCTTCGAGTTGAAAAACGCGGGGGCTACTTATCAAAGGATGGTTGACAAACTCTTTAAGGACCAAGTGGGAAGAAACATGGAGGTATATGTCGATGACATGGTGGTTAAGAGCAGGGCTTACGGGGCTTTCTTAAACGACCTGGAGGAAATGTTTGAAAAGCTGGAGAGGAGCAACCTAAAGTTGAACCCCTCCAAAAGCACCATTGGAGTAGGAGCGGGGAAGTTCCTGGGTTTCATAGTATCAAGTCGGGGCATCGATGTTAACCCGGAGAAGGTAGAGGCCATAGCCAAGATGACCTCCCCCAGGTCGGTGAAGGAAGTTCAGCGGTTAATCAGGTCCCTCGCGGCTCTCAGTCAATTTCTGTCGAAAGGAGCAGACATGCAACTACCCTTCTTCAACATTCTCAGGAAGGCCAAGGCGTTTGAGTGGTCTGGGGAATGTGAAAAGGCGTTCCAAAGCTTGAAAGAGCACCTCCAGCAATTACCCACCTTGAAGAAGCCATGTCCGGGAGAAGAGCTGTTTCTATACATAGCGGCATCCCGGGAGGCAGTAAGCGCCATGCTAATCAAGGAAGAGGAGGGAAAACAGCACCCGATTTACTTTGTTAGCCGGGCACTTCGAGGGCAGAGACCCGGTATACTGAGTTGGAGCAGTTGGTCCTGGCATTGGTGCACGCCTCCAGGAGGCTTAAGCCTTACTTCCAGGTCCACTCCATAGTAGTCCTCACCAATTACCCATGTTTAAGCCGGAGGCATCAGGAAGAATGATGAAATGGGCTATAGAACTGGGAGAGTATGAAATCCGGTACGAACCAAGAAGGGCCATCAAGGGGCAGGCCCTAGGAGACTTCCTGATGGAATCAGAAGCAAGGATACATGAGGAGAAGGAAATGGAGGAGATGGTCGCGGCTTGGATGCTGTATGTGGATGGTTCGGCGTACTCCGGAGGCAGCGGAACGGGAGTCTTGTTGGTCAGCCCGGAAGGGAAGGAATACCCCTATGCGATCCGGTTCGCCTTCAAAACAACCAACAATGAGGCCGAGTACGAGGCTTTTCCCGGCCCAGTAGAGTGTTGAGCCAGTATCATCACTAGCCCCCCAGACCAGTTGTCCGGGTCTCTGTAGCGCGGGGGACTGGTCTCATGCGCTTCTCCTCTTGTCATTATTTCTTTTGGTAGGGCCCATCTGCGCGATAATTAGTTTCTGACGCCGTCGTTCTCTATTCCGCCTTGATCAGTGTGTCATAACTGCTTTTCCTTCTTTTGAGGGGGCGTTTCCTATTCATCCGCCTATATAAGGGTCCAAACCCCTCTTCATTAAGTTTCTCTCTCTCCAAATTCTTCCAGGCGCTCTGCTCTTTTAATCAAGTAAGCACTAAATCTCTCCTTCCTTCTCTTCCCATCATGACTTCCCCTCTTCCCTCCGATTCTTCCTTGGACACCGAGGGAGTTCAAAATCGGTTTGAGGTCCAATTTCGGGCTGATGATAACATGGTTTCCTCCCCGGACACCTCTTCCGAGGTTTTCAGTACGCTCCGGGGGCCAGTTGTCCCGGGTGCATTGCCCTCGGATGGGGCAGGTTCATGCCCGGCCGAGCATCCTAATCATCCCCGCAAGGATCAGGATGAAGAGGTGTTCGGCGAGGAAGCTGGTGATGACATTCCCCGGGGGCCCACTCATGGAGTGCGCCCGGTAGGTATCAAATTTTATGACGTCCCCGAGGATTCTCCTTCCCTAGATAGGGATGTCTTGGATTTAGCCAAGCGCTGCTTTATTCCATTCCCTTTAAATGCCTCTCTTTCTAAACTTCCTCCGGGAGTCTCAGAGCGGGAAGTTTCGTGCATCCCCCGGATCCATTTTCAATACGGGCTTAGCCTGCCTTTCCCTCCTCTCTTTCTTGAAATTCTTCAATTTTACAATGTGGCCCCGACCCAACTACACCCTAACGGGGTTGTTCTAATCCTGGCCTTTTTGCTTAACTGCGCCAGGTGCCACATTCCTCCTTCTCTCTTACTCTTCTGCTCCTTCTATGCCTTGCGGAAGGCACATGCGTCCTTCCCGGTCGTCTTTTCTTTTACTATTCGCTCCGGGATAAATGACTTCATCCTTTCCAAACCTAAATCCGCCAAAGGATATCTTTCGAAAGGTTTCTTTCTATGCGATGCCCGGGTGTACCCTATGCCCTCCTGGAATGATTCTCTCGTTCCTGAGGACAAGAAACCCCTCGCCAATCTCCCCGGCCTTATTACCAGCGACCATAGCCTCCTTCGTCTTTCCCCCCTAAGTATGGACGATTTTTTTAAGACCGGGAACGCGGGCTATTATTGGCCTTGCGGGATCTACCCTGCCGAGCTCTTCACTCTCCCGCGCATAGCTGCGGTGTGGCCGGATGGAGGTGCCTATTAAGGCTTTTTATTTTATTTTGGATCCCTGCTCCCCTTCTATCTATTATTTATTTTTTCTGACTTCCTTTGCTTGGTTTCAGCCCAACCTCCGTTGTACGCGGACGCTATGACTTTCGTGGAGAGGTCTTCCACCAAGGGCGATCAAGCCGGGCCTGCTCAACAAGTGGCTCCCCATCCTGAGCCATCCTCTACTGAGAACCCAGATATCATCCCGCAAGGGGCCCGCTCGCAGCAACGCTCTCGCCCGCCATCCTCCTCGGGGTTACCTTCAGCGTCCCGGGCTGCTCCCGTCCCATCACCTACTCCCGGACGCCGGTCCGGGAAGTCATGATGGGAAGAGAAGGAAGGAGAGATTTAGTGCTTACTTGATTAAAAAAGCAGAGCGCCTGGAAGAATTTGGAGAGAGAGAAGCTTAATGAAGAGGGGTTTGGACCCTTATATAGGCGGATGAATAGGAAACGCCCCCTCAAAAAAAGGAAAAGCAGTTATGACACACTGATCAAGGCGGAATAGAGAACGGCGGCGTCAGAAACTAATTATCGCGCAGATGGGCCCTACCAAAAGAAATAATGACAAGAGGAGAAGCGCATGAGACCAGTCCCCCGCGCTACAGAGACCCGGACAACTGGTCTGGGGGGCTAGTGATGATACTGGCTCAGCACTCTACTGGCCGGGAAGAGGCCCAAGGCCCAGGACCGGGGAAGTAACAACTTTCCCGTGTGAGGCGCATCCGGACAAGAGAAAGGACGGGTAGGTGACAAGGAGAAGTGGTCCTGAGTCTTATCCAAAGCAGGCAACCCCAGCTATAAATACTAGTCTCAAACAGTGAGCAAGGTATGTGACTTATATCTCTCTACTTATATTGAGAACACATTCCGTACGTTTTTCCTCCATCGCTATCCCCATCTCATCATACGCCGGAGTTTCTTCCCCGGGACGCCTCCCGGGGATTGTTTTGCAGGGTTGTTACGGGCTGATTTGGAAGGAGACCCGGATAGCATCGCCACCCGGAAGCGGACGGATTTAGGTAGCATCAATTTTGATGAGATATTGGCAAGGTAACGATTTCGTTAATAAAAAGGTAACGGCTAACGAATTCCAACAACTTTATCGATCACTTGACAAACTAATATATTTTAACTTATATTGCAAAAACTAAAGAACTCGTTAGCTACCAAATAAAACGTAACGAATTCGTTAACATTAATTGGATTGACTTCCCCTTTCGTTAAGGTTAACGGGTGCTTCACATCCATAATGTTAAATTAATTATTCTTATTAAATATCACTCATGTTTTATATGCCAGTTAATATAATTCATGACTACTCTGGCTAACGAAACCGTCGATCTGGTCTCAACCTTCAACGAATTCATTTTTGCCAACAATGTTGGTCTTTTTTTCCTTCAAAGTAATGAGGCTAAGTATGTCGTTATGATTATATTAAAACTAACGAACTCATTTTTGACAACAATGCTGGTCTTTACCTAGAAAGTAAACCTTTTAACTATATCGTTTATAATAACTAGAAGGTAACTAAATCGTTATTAACAACAATGTTGGTCTTTACCTATAAAGTAAACAGACTAACGAATTCGTTGATGAAAACATAAAACTAACGATTTCGTGAATGTAAGCACGGCGGTTGAAACAATTATGACATAACCGCCGTGCAATGGCGCCGTGTATCGGCTACTTTGCACTAGTGTTTTCTCCCATAACCCACACCTTCCTTTCTTTTCACCTTGCTTTCATTTTCCCGGATCTTACTCCACCTTCCCCTTCCTTTCTTTTCACATTCATTTCTTTCTCCCGACCCTACTCCATAATTTCTTAATTTAAAATTTTAGAGAGATTAAATCTTAATTTAAGTTAAAACATGACTATTTTAAAGTTAAACATAAAAGTTATAAGTTAAAACATAACATGTTAAAATTAAAGGTAACTCAGAAAATAATTATTACAACATAAAACATGGGGAATTTAAATCATTATTCAAAAAATTGAACTTGTAACTCAGAAGATGAGAATTATAATTTAAAGCATGGAGAGTTTAATCAAAAACTAGCATGTATTTATTATCTAATAATTTGAAATTGTAACTCAAAAGATAATCATTATAACATAAAACATTGGGAATTTCAACCAAAACCTGACATGCATACATTATTTTAAAAAATTGTACTTGTAACTCAGAATATGAGGATTATAGCTTAAAGCATGAGGAATTCATACCAAAACCTGACTGATATTTATTATCTAATAAACTGTACTTGTAACTCAGAACATGATTTTTATATTAATAAAACATGGGGAATCTAAACCAAAACCTAACAAATATTTATTATTTAATAAACTGAACTTGTAACTCATAAGATTATCATCTTATATAGTATATATATAAAACCAATTCGCTCCATTTTTCGTGTGTAAAATGGATAGAATTGTAAATTTACGCTTAATTGTTTGTTGAATACGATTATATTTTCCAAATACAATAAAAATGTTTGATTAAAAGGGAATTTTATAAAGAATAAGTTTTGGAATAGACCGTCTATATTATGATTAGAATATAGACGGGACTATTTCACAAACTAATAAAACACGGAAGGATCTGTATGCAATATTTAAAAAATCTTAATAAATCACGCGCTTTAATTAAGTAGCGCGTGACCTCTCCTGGTTTCCTCACTTATTTGGTTGCACTTCCTTTTTGAAATACTTTGTCTGCCCAAACACTTCCATTTTTAAAACAATTACACACTCATTTGAACCCATATATTTTTGTTAGCTTTAAATAATTAAGTCAGGTAACATTTATATATTATATTGGAAGATATATTTTTTTTGCATTAAACCACTCATTCTTTTTTTCGAAACATGTGATCTTTCATTTTTTTCTACAATCTTTCAATTTTAATTTAAAACCTCTCATCTTTATTTTGAAACATGTAACCTTTCACTTTTAAGTTAAAACATTTCATCTACAACCTTTCAATTTTAACTGAAAACCTCTCATCTTTAGTTTAAAACCTATAAATAAATATATAGAAAGGTTATAAAACCTTCATGTTACATGTGTTAATCTTCATGTTACATGATAAAACCTTCATGTGTTAACCTTCATGTTACATGATAAAATCTTAATGTTTTAACCTTCAGGTTTCATGTTATAAAACCTTCATGTTCCATGTTAAAATCTTAATGTTTCGTGTTAAAACCTTCGTGTTCCATATTGACACACAATCACATACCTTCATGTGTTAACCTTTATGTTAAAAAGTTCATGTTTTAACCTTAATGTTTTAACCTTCAGGTTCCATGTTATAAAACCTTCATGTTCCGTGTTAAAATCTTAATGTTTCGTGTAAAAACCTTCATGTGTTAACCTTCATGTTACATGGTAAAACCTTAATGTTTTAACCTTCAGGCTCCATGTTATAAAACCTTCATGTTTCGTGTTAAAATCTTAATGTTTCGTGTTAAAACCTTCATGTGTTAACCTTCATGTTACATGTTAAAAACTTCATGTTTTAACCTCCAGGTTCCATGTTATAAAACCTTCATGTTTCGTGTTAAAATCTTAATGTTTCGTGTTAAAACCTTCATGTGTTAACCTTCATGTTACATGTTAAAAACTTCATGTTTTAACCTCCAAGTTCCATGTTATAAAACCTTCATGTTTCGTGTTAAAATCTTAATGTTTCGTGTTAAAACATTCATGTGTTAACCTTCATGTTACATGTTAAAAACTTCATATTTTAACCTTCAGGTTCCATGTTATAAAATTGCATAAAGGTCCCTCCGTGTTTTTGTAAAATTGCATAAAGGTCCCTCCGTGTTTTTGTGTTATACACTATTTACAACTTAATCATTGGTCTATATTCTGTCAGAATATAGACGGTCTACTCAGAGACCGACTCTTTTATAAATTACACAAACAACTTATTTGGTGTGATTGTATACTATATTTTAAAATGTTTGATTTATGGTACTAATATTAGCTAGAGCGTCTCCTGTGGCTGTAAGGTCCCCTTACCGTAAGGGCAGGGGTAAAAGAAGACCAATTACTAGAACTTTGTGGGTTAAACCATAAATATTCTAATTATTTGGACTACATTATAGGGGCCACAAAATTATATGGACCTATTTGCAAAAATAACTTTATTTTTAATTTACATTTCCACTTCCATCTCCTTCCACCACCGCCGCCGCCACCCTGCCACTGCCGGACCACCGCCTCGCCGCCACCGACCGCCACCGAGAAATTTTCTCGCAACTTTTTCCGGCCAACTTCCGGCCAAAAAATTTCCCGGCAACTTTTCCGGCCACCAGAAACTGCCTTGATGTTTTCGGAATATGACTTGATGATTCTAAGGTTGATATTTCACGCATTTGATTTGATTATCTCAAAATTGATTTTTCATCCATGTGACTTGATGTTGATGTTTGTGAAAATTGAGTTGATGTTGATCTTTCATCCATATGACTTGATGTTCTTGTTTTAAGAAAATATGTCAAATATATTGAGGAAGGTCGGGTCAAGTGTTGATGAAGATCAAGGCAGAAAGCTAAAAGATCAAATTTGGATAAAAAATCATTACCTACAAGGGATTGAACTAACAAGGGTCAAGCTCAAAGCCCAAAGCATCAAGCCTACATTCCAAATAATCAAATCAGCCCAAAAAATTAAAACATCAACAACTACCACTTCCACCACGCCGCCGCCGCCTCGCCACCTCTTCCGCTGCCAGACCACGGCCGCGCCGCCACTGAGAAATTTTCCGGTAATTTTTTCCGGCCAACTTCCGGCCAAAAAATTTCCAGCAACTTTTCCAGCCACCGGAAACTGCCTTGATGTTTTCCAAATATGACTTGATGATTCTAAGATTGATGTTTCATACGTTTGATTTGATGATTTCAAAATTGATGTTTCATCCATTTGACTTGATCTTGATGTTGATGATTTCAAAATTGATGTTGATTTTTCATCCATATGACTTGATGTTCTTGTTTTAAAAAAATGAAATCAACATGTCAAATATTGAGGAAGGTCGGGTCAAGTGTTGATGAAGATCAAGGCAGAAAGCTAAAAGATCAAATTTGGAGAAAAAATCATTACATATAAGAGATTGAAATAAAAAGAGTCAAGCCCAAAGCCCAAAGCATCAAGCCCACATTCCAAATAATCAAATCAGCCCAAAAGATTAAAACATCAACCACTACCACTTCCACCACGCCGACCCGCCACCCCTACCGCTGCCGGACCACCACAGCGCCGCCGCCGACCACCACCGGCCAACTTTTGCCGGCCAACTTCCAGCCAAAAATTTTCCGGCAACTTTTCCGGCCACCGCGCCGGATTTTTCAAATAGATTATAATTTGGGGGTTTTATATTTAATTTGTTGCTTATTTGCACAAAAGTCCTCCAGGTTTTTAAAAATTTTCACTAAAATCTCATTATTTTTAAAAACTTTTTAATGCCCCTGCCCTTACCGTAAAGTGCCCTTATTTGAGACTTTCTCTATTAACTAATTTGGTATGATTATACTAAATTTTTAAAAATATTTGATTTATGGTACTAATATTTGTAACATTACCAAAATTTATACAGAAAGCTCAATCAAAATTAACATTACCAAAATTATATGACCAATTTGTATAATCATAAATTAATCTATAATTATTTGGCCAAAATCTGTATATATACTCCATTCACGGAGTATTACCGCATTCACGGTGTCCATGAGCCTCAAGCCCTCAACCCAGAAAAGTAATTAGTCATAAAGATGTGCGTCTGGTGAAAAGATCTACCTCTTCTTTTTCATAAAACTGGTACGTTAATAGTGATATTTAGGGTTTTTTTTGTGTGCGAAAGTTACTTTTCTTTGTAAATTACACTATATTCAGTATATTGTAATTTCCATCAGCTATTTAATTTAATTGATTATAAATTTCTTTGTTTTTTTGGTAAAAATTCATAACTGATTGTAATTTTTGCAGTTTTGAGAGATAAGACTATTACTAGAGGTGCTTTATTTTTCACACCTTTATAATTTCCGTTAATCCTGATTTTTTGAAGTGTTCATTTGCTTCGTCTTTTATCTAATCTCTTTATAATGAGCAAACTATATGTATTCTTGGTGGATTTGGTAATTAATTTCCACATTATGAATGATGATTACATATGATTTATGTAGCTTACTCTAATTTGAAAGTATTTTCTTCATGTTTCTTTAAAATAATTTCATGTGATTTACAATTTTAAGTACTATTTCGTTTCCACTTAGAAATAATTTGACATGATATTCTTTTATACAAATTCTCATTTGAGACTTGTTTCCATGGGGACCAGGGACTGTAGGAGCTTTCCAAAAATTATAGGTACAAATTAAAAAATGCGCCTAAATATAGGGACTTAGTTGCAAATTTATTTTTCTTCTTTCTTCCTCTACCTTCTCTGATCTTTTATGCTTTTTGTTTGATCATTTTATGCCTCTACCTTCTCTCATGTGTCTGATCTTTTCTACTTTTTGTTTGATCTTTTTATGCCTCAACCTTCTCCTCCTGCATCTGATCTTCTATGTTTTTTGCTTGATCTTTTCCACCTCTACCTTCTCTCTCGCGTATGATCTTATAAGGTTTTTGTTTGAATTTTTTCTGCCTCTATCTTCTATCACGACGTCTGATATTCTATTGCTTTTTTGCTTGATCTATTTCTGCCCCTACCGGCCTCTGATCTTCTATGCTTTTTACTTTATTTTATATGTTTTTTGCTTGATCTTTTTCTGCCTCTACCTTCTATCATGGCGTCTGATATTCTATGCTTTTTGCTTGATCTTTTTCTGGCACCCCTACCTCTGATCTTCTATGCTTTTTACTTGATCTTATATGTGTTTTGCGTGATATTATCTTTGATTTTTTTTTCAATTATTACTTGAGTTGATCTTATTTTCTTTGATATTTTCTTGATATTTTTTAGTTATCATTTGAACTTGATCTTATTCTTTTTGATATTTTCTTTGATATTTTCTCTTTGATAGTTTTGAAGTAATGACTTGATCTTCTAAACTTTATTTATATTTTTTGCTTGATCTTTTTTTATCTTTCTTTTTTATATATTTTTCTGTTATCACTTGAGTTTGATAGTTTTGAAGTAGAGTAATTCTCATGTGAGGCAGCCTCACCCATGAGGCAATGCCAAATAAGAAAAATTTCATTGCTGCCACCTCATCATAACTCACTACCACCTCATCAAATCTCGACGTCACCTCATCAAACATCGGTGTCAGTTCATCAAACATGTCACCTCATCAAAACCTTTGTGTCAGTTCATCAAAGCTCACCAAAAATAGTGTTTACTTGGTCCTGCCTCTTGGGTGAGGCTGCCTCACCCAAGAATTTGTCTTTGAAGTAATGACTTGATCTTCTATGTTTTTTTTTATCCTTTATGCTTTTTTTTTTAATCTTTTCTTTGATATTTTTCAGTTATCACTTAAGTTTGATATTTTTAAGTAATGATTTGATCTTCTATCTTTTTTATTTATTATTATTTTTTTTGATATTTTTTATTTATTCTTTCATATTTTTCAGTTATCACTTGAGTTTGATGTTTTAGAAGTAGTGACTTGATCTTCTATATTTTTACTTGGATATTTTACTGCTTTCATCTTGGATGACCGAATCTGAGTATTATAAATATGAAATTCAGTGAAGAAATAAATTGTAAGTGAAGAAGTGCAGATCATTACACAAAAAAAAACAAACATCAAAGCAAAACAATGGATCATCAATAAAATATGGAAATAATTCAAACTTGGAGCCAGGACATCGAGCTCAAAACCACATGCCGCTCGTCTTCGCCTCCAACTGCGCTTTTTGGCCTCCACCTCCTCGAGCTGATTGCGGTTATGCTGTTTCGACGCGGTGCTATCCACTAGGCGGAAATATGAGTCCTTGTCGGCTAGGGAAGGAGACGTCGCCGGAGAAGTCAAAAGCAGAGTCGTCGATGCGACGTCGAACCGAAGCATGCCGTCGAATCAAAGCCCTCGCCATAAAATCAAAGCGGAGCACACTGGTTTCCGGCAAGAGCACCTGTCAAATCAAATCAGAGTACCATTACCGTTGAATCATAGACTCTGAGCACCGCGAGATCACCGGCAAAATCGATCGCAAATTTGCAGATTTGGAAGGTCAAAATCTGTTGTTTTCAGATAATATCACTTTAGTCCCTAATATTTCGCATAATATTACTATTGCGCCGAGTTTAAAATAATTCCGAATTAACCCCTAAAATCTGATTTGTGTTATCTGTATGGGTTCTTTTGCTCCTGGCCAAGAGTTTCTCATTTTTTTATGAGTTGATTGTGAATAACATCAACACATGGTGATATTGCAAGGCTTGAGGATGTTTTAAATAAAATTATTTGAAAGTTTATGGTTCATAACTGATCAATGCTTGAATCTTCAATCTTTTGTCGAACTTCTGGATATCTTGTATTTGCATTATCGATAAGTATATCATTGTTATTGAACACCATTTGCTTGAAAAGTGTAATGAAAATTTATTTCTAAATTATATTTGATGTGATACATTACATATGTATAAATACGCAAAAGATGTGATTTTGGAAGGGAAGCCTAATATTCTTACCTCATGCTATTTGATGGTTTTTTGATCAGCTATAATATTGAATGCAACAGGGTTTGCAGTCATATGGTGGAATTGTGTCTAAGATTATCAATGTAGCTATGGCTTAGTTTTGAATACTTTTGTTTGATTATAATCATTGGGGATTGAAGATGATCCGTTGGAATAATCCTGGTTGCAGAAACCACTAGCATATGAGTTTGAATTATATTCAACTTATTAGAGATTCTATTTTCATTATTTATATGACTTTTTAGTTTTTTCTACTGGCGTATTAGTTGTAAATATTCCGTGACGTTCGAAAACATCAGCTATGAACGATGTTGGTATTTTCTTTAGACAAAATTTTCTATACTCATTATTTGTTCACTTATAGTTTTATTTTTGCTATTATGAAACCGTTTAGGTCAAATGGTAGAGGGTTGCATATGACATAAAAATGTTGGTTCAAATATCTCATATGTTATATCTTACATTAGCTTCATTTAAATTAATTGTAAATATCCGTAATATTAAATATCATGATTTGACTCAGTATTTACATTGCCAAATTTCTTCTCACTATTGTTGAAAAATTAAATTAAAAATTAAAAATTGTAAAAAATGTTTAAATATACCGGGCAACGCCCGGTGAACTATTACTAGTTATAACATAAAAGATGAGAAATTTAAACCAAAACTTAACAGTTATTTATTTTCTAATAAACTGAATTTTTAATTCAGAAGATGGTCATTATAACACAAAACATGAGGATTTTAAACGAAAAGCTAACAAACATACGTTATTCAAAAAAACTCTTTTTTTTAACTGAACTTGTAACTCAAAAGATGTTGATTATAACTTAAAGTATGGGGAATTCAAACAAAAATTTGTGAGATGCTATTCAGAAGATGATCATTGTAACATAAAATATGAGAATTTAAAAACATGAACCTTTTAAACATGAACATAAACAAACATGTTATAAATTAAAACATAAAAATTTTAAACATAAATATTTTAAAATTAAAATATAAAATTCAGCACATGTACTTTGGTGCAGGGTTCACCAATAATTAAGAGAAATCCACAAATTAAGCATCCAATTTTGTGGACTGTGAAATGCTCCTACTTTTGAACCATGAAAGCATACATGTAAGGCGCGTGTTATATTGATAAGGCGCGTGATTTGCTAATTTTTCAAAAATTGCAGATGTGCCTCTCGACATTCTATATTTAATATAATAGCACGTCTACATCGCTTCCAAAATTTTGCCATAATTTTAAATGTTTTGTTCATAATTTTAAAAACCACAATTTTAAAGGTTTATTTTTATTTTAAACTAACAACCATTTTAAAAGGTTCATATTTTAAAAGGTTACGTTTTGTATGGTTTTTATTTTCAAGTTAAAAATTTTACAAGTTAGAAAACTACGGTTATTGGCCAAAGGTTTTAAAAACATGAATGGCCGACAAAGTTGGCCTTGCGGGAGCTCATTTTGAAGGCTCGGTTGTGGGCCTCAGTCAAAATTTTTCATTCTAAATATGAATATATATAAGCGAGGCTCAAGAAAGAAATACTCTTGAGGTAAAGTAGATAATAAGTTTTGATTATCAATATATGTCAGATAATAAGTTTTGATTATCAATTTCTTTATAATCAAAACTCATTCCAATAGTTTCCTAGGGAACAAGTATTGATTACAAATCTCAGAAAAAAAATACAAGAATTGGAAATCACACTAATATAGGAATCCTCTGGTCTAATGGTCTAACCGGGAAGTCAAGAACCGTTTCAGTCATGAATCGGTCAATAAACCGCTTATTGGAGCAAAATAACTAAATTACCCTTGGTGCAGTACTTCATCCCAATCGGAATCGGCACCCTCGAGCTCACTCAACTCAACGTTGTCAAGATCATCCGGCCACGAAAAGCGGAAGACGATGTGAGGCACACATGACCCGCATTCGGGCTCTCTTCGACACAAACAAACCATCAACTTCTTCCCGGCCTTCGACAACTTTCCTCTTCTTCATCTTCTGAGGGCTCTGCTTTTCTTTGACCGATGGAACAGTCTCGGAATTAAACACTAGTTGAAAATCTAATGATGAATTCATGCCTTCTGTCATACTTCTAGAAGAAATTGAAAATGAATGCCAAAATACTAGAACTTGTGTTCCTTGAATTGAATGAGAAAGTTGTAGGTGTGCCCAATTTTATGGTAACTCTGGACAAATCCGATCATGCTTTGGATTTGGATTAGTTAGGGTTCCGGCGAATCCGGCAAAAACAATTGTATGGTTAAGTAGAGGGCTATGGTAATAGGAAAATCAGAAAGACGTACTTCAAATGTTGCAGGGAGTGTGTGTTAACGTTGTCGAGCTGCACCAAGTCCAGCTGCCATCCACAAAATCTTATCATGAATCATTCATAAGAACAAATGAAATTGAATAAAAAGATTGTCTAAACCCAACTATCAATATTTTTGGTACCTTTAATCTCCATTTGTTGTTGTGTTCAGCCCAAGCCACTTCCTAGGCTTGGACACAGAATCTCCCAATATAACAAGCACAGTTAGAACTGGATAAAATATATGTAAAAAAATAATCAGACCTTGTGATATTTGGAAATGTCCTAGAGCCATTGCCCGAGCTGAAAGGAGAAATTCAAAAACTTAGTGAAAAATTAAACTTAATAATTTCAGAAATCGGCAAATTCTCGGAGACAGTGACATCATATCTTGTCAAGGGCTAGATATGCAAAATAAATTTCCAAAATTGAAAGAACTCAACTAGTAACCCCAATTTCCAAATCTAGAGGTCGGGAAGTAATGGAAAGAGAGCATTGGAGTCGGAGAATTACCGTCCACATTTCTCTGGTTCCTGGAGCCTGGAAAGTACCAGAGACTGCTGTATTGTGAGTGTGTATAATAGATTTGGAGGACATAGAGAGACCATGGTTATCAACTGAAAGCTAGCCTGCCGGGCACAACAGCTCGTTCCATAAAGCGATATTGAAGAACTACTCAAGGGACGCCTCAGTATATTGTATTACTTGCCATCATGGTATCTGAAATAGAGCCAAATTCAATATAAGTATGCTGAATCCCATTGAACAAGCAATGGGATTTATAATAAACCCGGTATATCAGCTATCTGTTCACCTGAGTTACTGCCGATTAAACCCACCATCCTGGCCATCTACATCCAAGTCTGCCTTGAACTCGTTCATTTCCAAATCCACCACTTAAAGCCTTGGTTTTCTCCACTTGCCTCTTAGCACCCTTGTGATCGCTCCATTGCCTTAGCCTTAACAAAGTTGTTCTCTGCCATTTTTGCCCAGGAACAGTGGCTCTGATTGCTTTGCCGAAGTACTGATTGCTTAATTTCCAATATGTCATCACAAAAATCACCTTGACAAACATCATCACCAAAATAATTGGTCAAAAATATATTACTCGCAACTTTCTCATAAATACAAACATTAAAAAGAACATTATACCTAAAGAAACAGAAAAACTCTGCAGTAGCGGCAATGCTTCTTTAACTTTCAACTATGTCACAGTTTTCTGGAGGGTTTAGAGAAAATTTGTCAAAAACGACACCTTGATCAGCTCATAATACAAATCTTGAGAGAATTTCAAGGGTATATATATAGGAAAAGACAAATCAAAACCCGAGAAAGGTCTTCTCAACCTTTTCCTGTCACTGTATTTGTATATTTGTCTGTTCCCATGAAGCTATCCACTGCTACTTGAAAATTAAATACACAAAGAGAAGATAAATACAAGGATCGAGCAAAGGTAAGAATGCCAACCTGATAGAGGCAAACTGTTAAGCACAACTTCAAATGCATGCTCATAGGTCTAATGAACTCTATATTCTTCCCCGGAGCTTTTTGCATCCACTGGAAGGCCATCTTCATAGAACATAGCAACCTGTTCAAAACAAGTGTATGAATATAGAGCTCTAAGAAAATCATAATGGATAGACAGAAAGAAGTAAGTGACTCAGTAATGGAAGAAATGTCCATCTCTTCACAGCAACTTAGTGATTAGTAAGAAGCTAGCTCCTCTGTCCTTTCAAACCCAGCCTATCTTTTGCCCTGGTTACATGGAGCTTCTTCTTGACTGGCTCAGCTTCAACTTTAATAGGGGTAATATTTGGAGGAACCAGTGGGGGAGGGGAACAGAGCAAGACTCAGGTGCCTCATTAGTTACCTTCAGTGACCCATGGAAACTAAGGCCTCAATTCCAATGCAGCAAAATGATTGAATCCCATAAACATGGTATCGAACAAGGCAAACACATAAAACAAAGGCTATCCAAGATCAATACCATTCCACACCAAAATCTTCTTTTGCACGTACCACTTTAGTTTCCAACAAACATATGAGACAACTCTATATACAATACAGCAGTTTTTTCACACACTATTGAATCCTGATCCATATGTCCACCAACATATTAACAAAGCCATTTCACTTAAAAATTAATAGTTGTAAATTATCACTCCAAATAAATAGGTTCACTTAAAATCACCATGATAATTGAGATCTCATTGTGCTAGAATTTATGTCACCTTTGGAAACTAAGGCCAAAGTGACAAATGCAATGCAGCAAAACCAATGATTAAACCTAATCATCATTTAAATGTGTCAACTAGAAATCTCTCTGAAGAAGTAATAAAGCATTTAACTAGTACAAGTTTGCACGTGTAAAAGGAAGATTAGAGACTAAGAAACATAACCTCAGCCTACAATTCCTTTCATATTCCCACATTTCGAAAAATCTCTGACAGGGTCTTTAGTATCATAGCGTGCAGAGAAAATGACTATTATACCATTCTCAATCTTGCAAGGGTTGATCAGTTATTGAACACTAGAAGTAAAACACAAGAAACATCAGCTGAAGATACTTGATAATAACAGTAACACATCAGACCAGATATGTTGATACAAACCTTGTGATTGAAAAAAAATCTTCTTCATTTCCACACTTCAACTGTGACACAAACCAGTGTAAAGTTCAGTTTCCTTTTCAACCTCATTGATAATATAGGAAGTTAATGAGGTAACAAACCACCTACGCTAAAGTTTTCAAGGACATACCTTAGAAGCTGGAAGATCCCGACCATCAACCTCAATCAAATTCTTGCTGATAGAAATACCACAGAGTAGGGGCTCATTGTCATAACCATTGATTTTAACCATGAATCAACCGATACAGTAACCCGCATAGCAAGTAGCAAGTAAACTAAATAACCATGATTAGGACAACTCACTTGAGACCAGGTGCCCATTCTATCTTGTGGCTTCTTCTTTCTGGCCTTCTCCACCAAGGAAGCTCATTCAAAAGGTTAGGGGTTTTGTGTATAGAATAGAGCCTAGCTAGGACATTCAAAAAATCCAGTTATTACTAGTACCACTACTTAAACACAAGAGTAGAAGGAAATTCAATTCATCTCACCTCAGTAGGGAAATATGTTTGTCATAGACTCACTGACTCAGGTATTCCTTTCCCCCTTGTTTGAGAGTAATCCTACAGATTAAATACATGCTCTTGGGATCAAATGAAATTAGCAAATGTGACAGAACATTACAGAAACAAATAGCAAAATATTAAAATATTAGAAATGGAATTTATATCTAGTTGTAAGAGAATTGAATCAAGTAGAACGAGATCATAAATTTGTTCCCTGCATGATGACCCACTCAGCCCAGTTTTCGTCTTCAATTTCTTCAAGGCACGTTTTTCCTGAAGATGTCAAAACTAGAAAGCATTCTGCTTAAAAAAGGAAATTCCACAAATAGATGAGTAGGATTATATAAATTTGAAGTGTTACCTTAGCCCAGTCAAGGGAAAAGGGATCCTTAGCATTCTGGTTGCCAGTAAAGAAGTTAACTACAAGACCAGCTGGATCATCATGGTTGTAGAAACATCTGAAGGAAAAGTTGTGATCATGTTATATTGCTCAATAAATGAAGTCAACATTTCACTAAATAAAAAAGCACAGCTTATTACCAATATTAAAAGACAAGGGCAGTTCGGAAGATTGAGGGAAATCCTTGACAACCAAGCACACCACGTCCAACACCAGCAAAGTTCCCTGTTTTGCAGCATGCTGCGTCGGAACTATATCCAGAACTCTGAAGGCCTCATAGAACATTATCCAGGTTGTATATTGGTCACCTGGGCCGCTATTTCCACTGTTTCTGTACGAGACATTTCCCATGAGGCTATCCACTAGTACTTGGAAAATATTAAATAAACAAAGAGGAGAACTACAAGAATAGAGAAAAGATAAGAATGTCAACATGCTAGAGGCAAAATCATTGAGCAAAGCTTCAAATTCATGCTTGTTCCTTGGCAGTGCACCGATATTGAACAAACTCTTGTCTTCATCGTAAGCGAAGGCCTTCCCTTCAAACTCCGATTCATTTAGCATCCCCAATGTCTTCATAGAATATAGCAACCTGTTCAAAAGAAGTGTATGATTATAAAGCTCCAAGAAAAATCATAAAGAATTAGCCATCTAAATTCTTCAGAGCATCTTTGAAGTGATTAATAAGGAGCTGGATTCTCTG
Source organism: Cruciata laevipes (assembly GCA_963678965.1). Classification (NCBI taxonomy): domain Eukaryota; kingdom Viridiplantae; phylum Streptophyta; class Magnoliopsida; order Gentianales; family Rubiaceae; genus Cruciata; species Cruciata laevipes. The sequence goes on from OY787639.1 coordinate 13,752,253, forward strand.
TCATTTTGTACCCAGCCCACGTCATGCCATGGATATTCTGAGACTTCTTGACCAGCTTAGCTTCAACTTTAATAGGAGTAATATTTGAAGGAACCAGCGGAGGAGGGAGGGGCAAAGCAGAATCAGCTCAGTTTCAATTTCTTTGCTGCCACTATTTCCTCAGTGTGGTCTAAATGGCAAGGCAGAATATGACTATGTTACAGTGTTTTCCTGGATGAGCTCAAACTTCTGAAGACTTGAGTCAGCAGCCTGTCTACATTAAGTGCCTCATTTTCTCGTTTATCGCATGTAATCACCAATTTTGATCTCATTTTGCATTCATGGATTATAAAGACTTATCAATTACAAAACCAACAACACGTAAAAACTCGAGAACAGGAACAAGTTGTCTGTACCTCAACAATGTTGTTGGATTTGTGAGGAGGTCCTCCATATACTCAGTGACTGCGGACTCATCAGTCACATCAGAAGCATCAATGTCCACAACATCCTCCACCCCGACTCTATACAACACACAAGCAATCTTGCCTCTAGCAGTGAGTGAATACAAGATTCAAAGTGGAGGAGGCTTCTTTTTGGAAGATCATTCTTCTTTCACTTTCTTGCCGGCCTTACCACTGTATGAATCTGAACCAGAACTTATTTCAACCAAACCTGCTATCTTTCATCGTACATAAACAAAGGGTATTTAGCTACAGAACCCTCCAACTAGAGAACGAAATTGAAGTTGCTATTACCTAAACAATTTTTTGATACCTGTAGAGGTCATCGACATACTCAGTGACAGACAGCTCATTAGCCACATTTGCAGCATCGATCCCCACTACATTCCACCTTGGCATGCCTTTTGCTCAACCCACATGCCTCCTTGGATGATCCTGTGGTGAGAGTGGAGGTAAGATTTCTGATAAAAGCAAGCATAAATTAGGCAAATTAACTGGAAAAAAGAATCAAACAAGAAGAGAAATGAAAAACTAAATCAGACCTTGTGCTATTTGAAAGCACCGTCTGAGCAGTAGTTTTGTTTCCGATGTCTCCAAGTGCCCTTCAATCTAATCGTACTTCTGCTTCTGCCCTAGGTACCTGTACAGAGAGGGTGCGGTAAATAAACAGTGACATCATAAAAAATGAGCCAAGCTAAAACAATGACTTATAAAGGTGGTATAATGAAATTACCCTCATTTTCACAAAAAGAAAAGAAACTGTGACCAAGTGGAAGTCATTAAACAGATAATCCAGAATGTTCTTCTGAAGTGGCACCCTGTTCCTTTTGCACCCGTATGAACTTTTCCTAATAGACATGGAAATAAAGATCAGAAAGCGCAATGTAAAAAAGAAACACTTAGCAAAAGACTTAGGACAAACTAAACCTTTTGTAGAGGAACTGATATATTGCTCTCCTCCAGGACTCATAGTCGTCTTCATCAAGACCGTAATTCTTCTCTGCACCTCTAAAATGATCAGTGAAAGCATCATCAACCAGCAGATAAACCAATAAACCCATTATTATCACCAACTATATAGAAAGAAAAATAAAATATGGCAACCTCTTCCTCCGTTTGTTCTTCCTTTGTCTCTCTTCAACACCTTCCCTATCTACTTCTTCAGCCTTTTGTTCATCATCACCGTACTTGTCCTGCTCCTTCTCAGAAAAGCCCGCAAAAAAATGCACATTAACCAAATCACAACTCTTGAAATTCTGCTTTGTTATCCTACATCCATACCTTGAAAAAGTCAAATATACAGATTTCAAAATGCAAAAAATAAAAAAAGGAACATGTTAAATTGAGATTCATTTAGATCACTTATCTGCAGCATTTTAAATCTGTTTTATTTCTCACATCTGCAGCATCGATATCCACCGCATTTTCCACATTGTGCCTTTTGCTCAACCCACAACTACTATGGGTCTTGTGGCCGGTTTCTTAATTTTGACAGCACCTTTAATGTTCACTGCCACTGCTGCCTTGATATTTGCCAGCAGTTTGGCACAGAAACTCCCGACAAAGCAGGTGTAAATTAGGCCAATGAAACTGGAAAAGATAATCAAAAGAAGAAAGAGAGATGGAAAAACGAAATCAGACCTTGTATTATTTGGAAGCACCGCCCAAGCAGGAACCTCGTTTCTGATGTCTTCAAGTGCCCTTCCTCCTACACCTTCCATGTTCTTTTGCCTTCCTCAACAACTCTCTAAACTGCAAAGACAACCATTTCTATTCACAATAAAAAGTTTAAATCACATAACAAAGTGATAACGACAATTGAATGAACCAAGTATAATTTCAGAAACCCTTGCCTCATCTGAACAAATATAACTAGGGATAACAAATGACTACAACAAATTATTATCACTCAAAAGAACAAAGATTATGATCACAACATTGCTTGCAGGAATACCATGATCATTAATGGAGTAATCATTAATACGCTTGATCCCTCTCAAAATTAGTACCGAAAGCATTAATTCACTGCTACCGGAAAATTCTTAACATTCCCAAAATGTTGAGGCGAAAAGAGTGTCTAAATTAAATTATCAAGATTTTGGTACCTTTGATCTTCAGGGACGGTTTCATGATTTTGACAGCACTGCCACAGATTTTTGTTGTTTTCCATCACCGTCGCCGCCTTGGCTTGGTCACAGAAGCTCCAGGTAAAACAGTCACAAATTAGAACCGGAAAATAAATAAAAAAAGAAGAGATATCGAGACAGATGAGTAAAGAAAACAGACCGTGTGATATTTGGAAGTGGTTTTCCTTGAGCCACCGCCCCAGAAGTATCCACTAATCCGATGTCTGCAAGTGCTTGACAGTTCCTTCCTCCTACACCAGTAATGTTCTTTTGCCTCACTACGCCTCCTTCAGCAACTATACAAGAAAACTATTTCTCGTAAAATTCATACATAAAATAAACACCATATCATAGTCCATACATCTCTAGAGTTAACCATAAACTCTGAAATGCTAATAAATATTTTCGAGATAAAATGAGAAACAGAATAGGATAAAGATGCCAATGAAACAACTAAAACGTCCACTCACTTTGGCATGCAACATACTGTGTCATAATTGCCCTTCATCTTCCCATTTTTCTCATGCTGTTAATGAATTTATAATCACCAATTCTGCTCTCATTATGCACATATGGATAAAAAATGAAGACTTGTTAATTACAAAATCAAAAACACAAATCACAAATTCGACGATAGAAACAAGTTGTTCGTACCTCAGCAAACTTGTAGAATTTGTAAAGGTCCTCAGCAAAATCAGCGACCAGCAACTCATCAGTCATATATATTCAATCAAAGCCTTCTTGGATTTCGGCTTCATCACTTACGGGTTGGTTTCTTGATCTTAACAGTACCTCCCACATTCACCGCGCCACACATTTGTCGTTGTTTTCAGCCGCTGCCTTGGCATTGGCCAGAAGTTGGGTGCAGAAACTCTTGATAAAACAGAAAAATTAGGTCAATTAAACTGAATAAAGAAAATGAAACAAAATAAGAAGAGATATCGACACAGAGGGAAAACCAAATCACCACCCGAGCAGTAACCATATTTCCTATGCCTCCAAGTGCTCAAGCCAGCCATGTTCTTTTGCCTCCTTCAGCAACTCCCTCAACTATACAAGAAAAACATTTCTCAACACTAAAAAGTTCCTATCTCAGAACAAAGTGGATCCAACAATCGAATAACCCAAACAAAATCTAATCATAACGGAGTAATTGTCCATAAGAAGAAGTGAAATTAAAGAAAATTCCATCTTTATGGACATCAAATTATCAAGATATTCGTACCTTTGATCTTCAGGGCCAGCTTCTTGATCTTGACATCACCGCCATACATTTGTTGTTCTTATCAGCCTCCACTGCCTAGGCTTGGGTACAAAAACTCCTGATCAAACAAGCACTAGTTAAAACTGGATCAAAAGAAGAAAAAAATCCAAACAAAAACAGATATAGACATAGATGGAAAAGGAATTAGACCTTGTGATCGGCTGGCTACGTGATATTTGGAAGTGGGTTTCCTTGAGCCACCTCCCGACTAGTAACCACATTACAGATATCTCCAAGTGCTTGATGATCCTTCCTCCTACTCCAGCCATATCCTGCCTCCTTCAGGAAAGGATTTATTCATTAAAAGAGCATCATCATAAAACATTACAAAAAGTTCAGGCCATACTCTCAGCCATACTCATCCCTAAATGTATAAAGCTAACCTTTCCATCCTTGGAAAGGTGGAAGTTGTCATTGATTCTGGGACACTGGAACATCCCTAGCAAGGAACATTCCTAGTTCCTTCCTCTGATTGCTTAATATCTAACCTGTCATCCAACGTAACAAACAATGACCATTTTCTTCTTCTCCGGCCTCCTCCTGTTTATCTTCCTCCGCAACATCGCTGACTATGAACTCATCATCCTCAACCTCGTACTCGTCGTGCCCCTCCTCTACACAAAAGAACCCTCATACAATCGCACATTAACCAAATCACAACACTAGCAGTAACATCCAATTAAACATGCAATGTGATGACACCAAGCAAGAAAACAAACACAAAACACAACCCCAGGCCCAAAGATAACATTTCCTCAACAAATTGATTACAGTCCAACTGAAAAACCGAGTTAATCATCATCAAGTTGTCAATTCGTGAAAAACATAACTTCACACTAATCCCCCATCAAATATTCAAAATAGAAAGATTGCATTCATTTTTTTTTCTAAACTTTCAATGAAAACCTGAATCTTACAGAAGATGGCATCATCTCCGTCCTTGTCGTCGTCCTGCACCACAAGGGTTAGATCTTAAAAATGAGCTAAGCTAAAAAAAAATTACTTATAAAGATGGTACGTTGACATAACCCTCATCCTCAGCATTTCGGCTTCTCCTCAAGTTTCGTCAAACTCTTCCTCGTCAGATAATCCAGAATGTTCTGAAGTCTGTGCCAATTTCAACCAAGGATCAGAAGACAACTGCAACTTTTCCTAATAGACATGCAAACAAGGATTAGAAAGTGCAAAATTAAAAAGAAATACTTCACAAAAGGCTAAAGATAAAGAAAACCTTTGGTCGAGGAACTGGTATATTAGTCTCCTGGAGCAACTCATAATCTTCATCAAGACCACAATTCATCTCATCAAGATCATCTTCATCCTTGTTGTCGTCCTGCACCACAAGGGTAGGAAAATGTAAGCTAAAACAATGATCTATAAAGATGGTATGTTGAAATTACCCTCAACCTCAACCTCAACTTTTCGGCTTCTCCTTCCAGTATCACAAAGCTCCTCCTCGTCATATAATCCAGAATGGTCTTCTAAAGTGGCAACCTATGCCTTTTTCAACAGTATGAACTTTTCCTAATAGACATGCAGCAAACAAGGATCAGAAAGCACAAAGTTGAAAAGAAATGCTTAGCAAAAGAGTAAAGACATATGACAACCTGATATATTGCTCTCCTGGAGCAACTCATAGGCGTCTAATTAAGTGAAAGCATCATCAATCAGCTGATAATACCAATAAACCCGTCACTATCACCGGCCATATAGAAAGTCAAACCAAAACGAGGTAACCTCTTCCCCCTTTTCTTCTTCTTTTGTCTCTGTTCAGCCTCATCCCTATCTCCTGGAGCAACTCACAATCGTCTGATTCAAGACCAGAATTCTTCTCTGACTCTCTACAATATAAGTGAAAGCATCATCAATAGAGGATAATACCAATAAACCCATTATTATCACCAACTACATAGAAGACAAACAAAACGAGGTAACCTCTTGTTCCGTTTCTTCATCCTTTTCCTCTGTTCAGCATCATTTCTATCTTCCTCTTCGGCCTCATGTTCTTCCTCCTTCTCAACATCACTGGCCCATCAACCTCGCATATGTCTTGTTCCTCCTCTGCTCAAAAAATCCCTCAAACAAGTACGCAGTAACCAAACCACAATACTTAGCAGTAATATGCAATATTACTTAGAACAATGTTGAGATTTTTTAGCTAAGATGCAAACACAAAACACAACCCCAGGACCAACAACATTTCCTAAACAAATTGATAATAGAGTTCACCCAAAAAAAAAATTGCATTCAACATTTTCTAAACTTCAACCCAAACCAGAATCTTACCGAAGAAAGCGTACAATCATCTCCAGCTCTTAGTCTCTCTACTCATCCAAGCTGCGGGCAAAACAAAAACAAAAATCAACAGCACGCTAAACTCGCATATAAACTTTTCAGGGTACAAAATTTCTAACCTTAGCATTAACCTTGAACAGAACATTCATTATTAAGGCCCTTTTAAGCCAGATTCTTCTTTTTCTTTGGGACCTCAAAGAAACATCAGAGGATGATTAAACAAACAGCATAGAACACATGGAATACACAAAGTAGATTGTATGCTTAGAGATGAATTTGACTAGGTAATAAAGACAGCCCATTTTGATCACAGTTTTTCCCTTTCTTATTTCATATCCCCCCATTTTGTTAAATCTCTGACAAGACCTTTGATGCCACAGCGTGCAGAGACCATGCATTGCCCAACAGAAAATATCCAACAACACCAAAAACAAAGGACAAAGGAAAAGTTAGAGATGACTGGCATTAACCTATTTTCCATAAAGTTAAAACTCAATTAAACCCAATCTGAGTATCAATTACAATCAAAACCAAATTTTCAGACAACTAAAACACATTCCAGAATAAGAAAACCCCCATTTTCAAAATTTGAATAGCATGAACGAGAGAGAAATAACAGGTTATCATGACGGGATCATTGAGTAAAACCCAATTTCCAGAGAGCTAAAACCCACATTCCATAACAGAAGATAATCAACAAATTATTATCGCCCATAGGAACAAAGAAATTGAAGATAACCCCATCATTATCATGATATCAATTTCCCCAAAAGATTGAGGATGAAAACCAATTAGACTTAATCATTCAATTCAATTTAGAAGCGCCACAAAACCCCAACGAAATTCATCGAGAAAACAAAAACAAAAGCTCACAATTTACGATCCATGGGTGCTCAAGTAATTTGTGCAGAGGCAGACGTTCTGCAGAACCCTTGACCAGCATCTGTCACGATAAAATAAATCATATGAAAGGACCATCAAAGTTCAATAATAAGGATCTACAACTAAGGTGGAAAAATAGGACTAACCTTACTAATGAGGTCCTTGGCTGCTGATGAGACGATTGGTTTTGGAGGAAATTTTAAGTCAACTTGGACTATCCTGTTTCGTTCCAGAAAATGTGTGAGCAAACATTCTAAAGATGATCTACAGAATATGCTACTTCACATTGAGAACCGCAAACATGTGATCAGAAAACATGGCAACTCAAATACACACTTAAAGGAATAGAATTTTGTTTTTAGGTCAGATGGATGAACACACAAAATCTGTGTATTTACCTTTTATACGTGTCTGAATGTTCCTTAGCTTCAAAAGGAGGCATCCCATACAAAAATTCGTAGCACAAGACCCCAAGGCTCCAGATATCTACGCTTGCATCATGTTCCACATTCTCCACTGTAATTGACAAAGAGGATTATTGTCAGAGTTCAGTTAAAATGTTAGATTATAAATTCTTCAGGCAAGGTTGTTCAACATAGTGTGAATAAAATTTTCGAGTGGAAACTGTCCACAGTGAAACACAATATTGATTTTCTAGTAGTTGCATCAACACAAATTGAAATTGACATAACCATATCTGGTGGCAAATAATCAAGAGTCCCACACATAGTACGTCTGCGATTGAATGTGTGAACTGACCAACCAAAATCTGCTATCTTGAGCTCACCCTGTCACAGATAAACAACATATGAGCAAAAGTCGTTCAGATATCTCAAAATGAAAGAACACTTTGGCAAGATTTACCTGTGCACCAACTAGCAGGTTTTCTGGTTTAATATCTCGATGGATCACATGCTTCCCATGACAATAAATGAGGGCTCGATCTAGTGAAGCCACATACTGGTAAAGAGAAACCATTGTTAGTTTAAAATACAGATACACTTACAAAGAATAGGTGAATGCATCACAGACAAATGTGGAACTTGGAAGAGTTTGAGAGAGTTTTGTAATATAAGTAACCATATATAGAAACCTAGAAGCTTGAAGTAGTTTTACAATAAAAGCAATCATAGATTGGATTTCAGTTCACCAAAATTATTGAGACCTAATACCTATATAAAGTAATTTTAGCAGCAAAGAGGAGGAAGGACTCACAGTAGCTGCACGTCTTTCACTGAAATATTTACATTTCTTCAGTTCCTTGTATAGTTCTCCCTTAGCAGCATATTCCAGAATCAGATAAACTCGTTTCTGCACAGTTATTCCTAGTCAGTCTTTTTTTCATATTCCAGGCATTATAAATAAAATTGAGTAACAGACTTGTTTACCTGATCATAGGAGTATCCATAGAGTCTCTGAATATTTGGATATCGCAAGTGACTCTGTATTTCCACTTCACGACGAAGCGGCGACTGTTTAAGCTGGCTCTTGAACAATACCTTCAGTGCCACGATGTGATTACTCTATTAAAGGGAACGAAAGAGTCAAAAGAATTAATATTCCTATTCCTATGCCATCATATAAATATCTGAAAGAGAGTAGCGTCTAGTTTCAAACCATCAGAGTATGCTCTACATACTGATGCAAAGTAATAATGCAATCAAAGACATATGCAAGTGAAAAGGGGAAAGTGGAAAAAGCTTGATGCAATTTTTACACAAATCAACAGTTCCTTAAGGCCTGGAATAATGTAATGGAAAATTAATAAAACTGAGAACATAATCAGTGATTAAACCTTCTTTTCCCTAGCCAGATATGTTACATGACCAAATTTTCCTCGGCCAAGGGGCTTTCCGATGTCAAACTCATCGAAGTCCACAGCTTTTTCTCCACTGAACCCTCTGAAGAACCCTACACCAAATACCAAGCAAGAATTTGAAATCATGAACACAGAATATGATGGCCGATTGCCAGATTTCAAACTTAAACCTGAATTTGAATTTCAAAATTAAGAACCCCTAATTACTAGGAACTCAGATCTGTCATGAAAAAGGCAAATTAAAACGACGAGCAGAATGGTATATGTATAAAAGCAATCGAAACATGAAAATCACGGAATAAAACACGAACTTGTCAATCACGAACGTGTCAATCAATTATCCAAATAACCCTAGTTTCGTGGGGCGAGATTTAAAAAATCATCAAGAACACCAGATCTATCAAGAAAACCGCATCCTCGACGAGCCCTAGCACTGATTCCCCCAAAAAATCATAGCAAAGAACGTCGAGGAATCTCCGATTAAAGATGCAGAAAACAGAAAACAGAAAATTCCCCCAAATTGTTCACAAATTACCTTGGGATCTTGTTTCGTCTCAGAGGCGATTCCCATCCTAGAGAGACGAAGAATAGAAAGCCCAATGAGAAAGAAAATGTGGCAGTGAAAGACTAAAGGATAGAGGTGGAGAAAAGGGGTGGGCGACTTGATTCAAAATGAACAAACACTGCTCTGCGTGTGAATTTGGGAGCACGTCCCTAACGGTCATATATACATGGCACGTGGCGTAATTTATTGATCCGGCTTATTTTTTTATTTCTCTTCCAACAATTACGTTAGCTTTTGGCTTTAAACCCACTTTTTTTTTTATATATATAAAGTTCTACATTTTCAACTTTTAACTCACAGTCATACACCCTGCCACATCATCATATTTCTCACACGTCATTATTTCCATTAACATCCTTAAATATATGCATTTAATATATAATTTTGATGGATGATAAATGTTACTTCAAATAAGAAAACGTTGGAGAATTTTTCATGTTAAAAAAATATATTAAGCCACTAAATTTAATTACTATGACAAATTTATATCAAATTTATTTTTCAAAATAAAATTTATGAGAAAAAGGTTAGTATTAGGATATTTTATTAGATAAACGATCTTTTTCATGTTTACGATAACAAATAAAAAAATATGGTTATAATTAAATTAGCAAGTTTATAATCAATAAATAATATAATTTATAAATTTAAACTATGTAACTATTCATCATAATTCTAGACCAATATATAATAAGGATTCTTTCTTTTATGGTCAACCAATTCTAGTATCCGGATCCGTAGGGGTAGGTTCGTAATTTTCCACCCCTTAAGTTAAACGATGACGTCGTTTGGATTTTATATTCGTCGCTCCTATTTTTCTTTCCCTTCTGTCTCCCTGATTTCCCTCTCCTTCTATTGGTATCCGGTGTGAAATTGCTCCAATCCTCCTAGACCAATATATAATAAGGATTCTTTCTTTTATGGTCAACCAATTCTGGTATCCGGATCCGTAGGGGTAGGTTCATAACTTTCCACCCCTTAAGTTAAACGATGACATCGTTTGGATTTTATATTCGTCGCTCCTATTTTTCTTTTCCTTCTGTCTCCCTGTTTTCCCTCTCCTTCTATTGGTATCCGGATGAAATTGCTCCAATCCACTGAAATAGAATTTGGTAAGGGTTTGCATCCGTGGGCATTAGCACGCCGTCAATCTGGGCATTCGGGTCGGCGAGATTGTGTACTGATCATCAGCATAGCAGGTTCAACTACTTGTTCCAGCTGGGAGCCGGAACAATCCGAGCTATGCCGATGAGACTGTGTTTGAGGTTGAGCTTGGGGATGTGGTCGTAGCGGCTACGACGGATTGTTTGATGAACATATTGAAGAAGTTGTGAGCTCCTCGATTCTGGTCGGTGTGTGGCGTATATCAGCTTTTAGTAGGTTTCGATGCCGAAGTCCGGGCGAAGTGGCAATCTTCTCGCCTACAGCTGAACGACGGTATCGATTTAGAGCTTTAATTTGTTTTACATTTTTTTCTCTATTAATTGAATGATGAACACTACAACTATATTGGAATACTATAACCGGCCATTTGTTGTATGTACGTACGTACACTGTTGTTTATGAATTCATCTCATCTCTGCGATAATATAATATTACTCTAGATCCTAGACGGGCTCTGGTCCGAAGAGTTGTTGTAGTTTGTAATGGACATAACACCAAACCACAGTTAGCAGACATCCTAGCCTCCTAGGTAACTGATACTATGCAACGAGAACAAGAACAATAAATTCAAATCAACCATATTATCTTACACTATTTTAATATTTGCTTCGTCGCTATTTTTTAATATTATTCTTCGTTCTTCCTTCATTGTTTCGTCCGTACTCCGACAATTTCTTTGATATTATGGAAACCCCTTCTATAAAACCAAGTGTCGAGAATTCCGATCTGATTCGTCTCCTCCCAGTTCTTTGCTTGCTGGTTAAAGAGCGCGGCGGAGTTGATGTCGTCGCCGAAGAGCGCTACTGAGGTCTATCTACACGGTTCCATCAATGCGGCGTAATATTGTTTGGGTCTCAGTTAGATTCATCATCTCTAAAAGTTTCCATAAGTTAGTCGTATTCCCAAACTCCCGCGGAGCCACTAGCACAGCTACACAAGGAGAAATGTTTCTTTCGCTATATTATTCAACTTCTTATGAAATATTTTCTATTGGCTCAACTTAATCATCTCAAAGATGAACTGGCTTCGCGGTGGTCTGCCGGCAATGCCCCCAACGAGTTCTCAACGTAGCAGAAGTTGGCTCTGAACAAGAACAAGAATTACGCCGTCGTTTGACCAACGCAGGCTTTCAGGCTTCTCTAAAGACAGAAAAGCAGAAGGAAATGTACTTGCTCGCCATTAAGGTTTTCTGTATGTTTTGGCCTGATGATCACGTTTAAATTTGTTCTGACCTTGACCCGAGGATATATTGTTGTAGATTTCTCGCAGCTACACTCTTCTGTGTTGCTTGTTAAATTAATGTTGAAATTTGCCTTGCTATGAAAAGTAGTTATGCGTTTGTTTTTAAAAGAAAGGCTTACTTTTCTATAAAATTTAGGATTTTGATCCAAATTATGAATCCTACATCCTCCCAGTTCTCTAACTTATTTCATTTCACAAATTCCGAACCGTTAAATCCTTTAAATCAATCCTTTATCCTTCAGAAATGACTCGTGCTGCTGTGGCTTATCTGTTGCAAACTCTGGATTATTTGATAAAGTACTTACCTCAATGGCTGTGGACGGGATAGCCTTTTACTTGTAAGTGTGGAAGAGCATGATGCATGCAAAATTGAGATGGCAGTACTGGTGTGGTGTGTTGATAAGTTTATTTCATTAATTTGGAGGATGTTTTAGTTTTATTATGAGATTGTAGTCTAACATTCTTTGTATCGTTTTTCTATATATTTCTTTAGGTATCTTCATTCTACTAACTTTTCTATTAATTTCAGCAAACTTCATTTGACAGGTCATCTCTGCAACCAGTGTTGCCTTTGTTGGAAAACTTTCCGGATGAGTTTTGTTATGGGTAATCTTAATTCAGGATGACATTTGGTGTCCTCTTAAAAATAGTTGTCATATATTTCAACATTCATTTTCTTAATCTGGTCCTTGTGAGTTGTGAATGTTGCATTTAATTCTATCAAAATTTCTTAGAGGTCTTCTTAATTATTTCTATCTATTGATGTAGTTTCAATGCTTAAAGGCAAATTCTCATTTGAGACCTGTCTCAAATGAGACCAAAGATTATATGAGAATGCTATTGATTGAATTTGTCGTTGGTGAGCTTTAAACCCGCCGATTTTCTTGATTGAATTTGTCGTTGGTGAAATTGACCAAGGAAATGATCAAGAAAATTGACCGAAAGATCAAGCAAATTGAACGAAAGATCCAATTAACTGAAAAATCAAGGCAAAACAAAAATACTCAAGGACATTGATTGAAAGATCAAACAAACTGACTAAAAGATCAACCAGAAACAGTAAATGCTCATTCCCCTGCTCTTGGTCTCCACAAGGACAGGTCGCACACAAGACTTTCTCATGCTTAAAAGTGTATATGGTCATGTTCAGTGGCGGATCTACGTGAAGGCGAGGAGAGACGGACGCCTTCCCTAAAATCCGGCGGCCAGGCAGGAACTACTGTTTCCGGCCGCCGGAAAGGCGCAGCGGCGAAGGCGCAGCGGTCAGATCTGGAGAAGATCCGGAGAAGAAAGGCGGAATGATGGTCAGAACTCTCTTTTTTTTTAATTTTTAAGGGCTTATTGAAACGACGTCGTTTCAATAAGCCCTTAAAAATAAAAACTAAAATTATGTTTAAGGGCTTGAATTTTGTGGTAAGAATTCAGCCTTCCCTCAAAAATTTTTCTAGATCCGCCACTGGTCATGTTCGTAATTGTTTTGGGTCAAATTTGCGTCATCTTTGGCTGCCAATTCTCAAAAGTGGTTACATGTTGTCTGGTAATAGTCATATTTGAAACAGAAATTTTGGATGCTGTAAATTTTGTTTTCCAGGTTGTATTAAAACCAGAAGGGATTGGCACCCCACTATCTAGGAACCGAAATTGTTGAAGCGGATCATAGGTATAGATTTTGGTTACTTTTGTTTGATTTAGCATTCATTTTTTGTCCTACTTGTTGTGGGCACGATAGGTTTTTGATGTTTGGCCTAAGAGACTGAGTTAATTTAAAGCTAGAAATAGAAATAATTAGTGAGTTAATGGTTCAATCAAAATATTTTCTTAGGATGAAATTTCAACAATATTAGTGTATTGAAATCAAGTTTGCCGATTGATCGTGAAATGACATCAGTTTGTTTTAATGAAAAGAGTGCTATGGTTTATACTACTCTTGAGTGCCATAGTTTGAATTTTTTCTATTGGCAGAGGATCAGTCACTCTTAAACAGAGCTGGTATTGCTCTCCGGTAATTTGGTGGACGAGAGCTGATCTGATTATAAATGTTCAACCGGTATATTGCAGTTCTTTGTTATAACACTTCACAAAAAAATATGTGCTTAAAATAACTTGACTATGGGGTTATGGTTTTGCAGGACATCTTCATAGTACACCATGGTTGGTTGGATCTTAGGAAATCAATATGCATTTCCCTATTTCCACTGGTTCAGGCTATCTCTTTCTTCAAATTTTATCGGTTATCATGGAAATCTACATGTGAATATCTGTTTTGAATTAGCATAAGTAGAATCGAGTTGAAACTCAGTGGTGACTTTGGACGAATAAACGTATACTATATAGCAGATTTGCTCTGCTCTTGCATATGAATCCTATGTACATCTACTTCCATGCTTATACGTAAGTTTACTAATATGTATGTTGTATTTATGATTATGTACAGGAAGGTAATACCTTATTATCTGTTTGTTATTTATGTTTTGAGGTGTAATCTGATAACATGAAATGGATGCTTTGCAGCCATCTCCAATATGATGAAATGGATGAGTCAAAGCAACAATTCGAGCAAGAGATAGCCTTTATGTTCATCAAAAAATTGATGTCTGGACAATGAATTAGATGCAGGGCATGCCTTAAAACATTGTAGTACTCCGTAATACTTTTAAGAGTTTCGTGTATAGTTAGACTCGGGAGGTATAGCAAAGTGTTGTTTAAAATGTATACCGTTCATTTTGGATATTAATTTTCCCCACCTTTGAACTACACTTGGATAAATTTAAATGGTTAATATTAACGGACAATAACATCACTAAATACAAAGAAATAGGGAAAAGCCAAACCTAGTCAAAAAACAAACATGTAAAACCAAACCAAGAATAAAATATTTAGCACAACAATTTGAGAATGATAATTACAGAAAGTAACCATGCTTCAAAGCTCAAAGTACATTACTAGACACAAGGACTTCAAGCCCTAGTATCTGTTTAATATAGAATACAACACACAACAAATCCAAATGAATTAAAATTATGCAAATGAATTCAGAAATCAAACATTTTGCATGGTTTGAAGCAGCAAAGATATCAAGTTAATCATCTTCAGTGGTATCTTTAGGATTTATCTTCTTCTTCTTGAAAGGTTTTGCAGTCGATTCAACAATTTTTTTCACAGCCATCTTCGTTACCGATTCCTTCTGTGCAGGAATCACAGTAGCCGTACCTTTTCCTCTGCGGCTGCTCCCCTGCTGCCCTCTGTAACCGCCGCCGTCCATTTCAAATATCTCCGATCCAAATATAAGCAAAGAGGTTGGTTTTTTTTTTTCTGGCTTAATTGAGAGCTTCAATGGTTTGACTTGATTGATTTTGTTGTGGCCATCTCAATTGATTCTATGCTGTATTTATAATAGGTTTTCTAGATGGTTCTAAGTATCTTTCTCATAAATTTCATCTGAATTTCATTAGGTGTAATAATAAAATAACACAGTAACTGTAGGTATGAATTGTTGGAAGCATGAGAGAATAAATTAAGCCACGGTAGAATTAAATCTAGAACCAGGGAAATTAGCACATAAAATGTGTGTTTTCCTGTAACTACAAAAAAATGTAAATCTAATTACCAAAAATTTGGAAAAATTTTACAACAGAATTCTAGATACGTTAATGTTGTATAATTTAGATGACCGCGTCTGGCGAGATTTGCATGCCGCGGACAAAACCACGGTTTGAAAATTAAAAAACTTCGTCAAGGTTTGCATAGTCTCTCTACGTGTAAAATATGTGATATAATACAAATAATAATCAAATTGAGATATAATTTTATAATCAAAATATAGTATCTTTGCAATTTCTAGTAATTTCATGAATGTTTTTATTCCATAAAGATAAATTTCCCAGAACTTCCTTGATCCAGTAATACGTGTACGGTCCAGTCAATAATTTCTTGTTTATTCAAGAACTAAAAGAATTTACACGACCCGGACAAAGTAAAGAATACATCAAGTAACTTGAAACTTAATTAGCAAGCTCACTAGAGCAAATTCATGAGAATTTACATATTGCCCAGGTGTTTGTCGTTTTATGTCAACACAAAGCACCACATGCAAAATGTTGCAATAAATTAACAAACACAACAATAAAATATTCTATCAAATAATAAACAAATTAATTAGTTCGTAAATGTGAAGAAACTACTCCTATTTCCTTATGAACTTGATACATCAAAGCTAGAATTGATGGAAAAAAGTCACCTGATCAGAAAGTGTATTAGTTTATGGTTTTATAAGAGATGGGAGAGGAAAATGTAATCAAATGCGCAATTATCAAAGATCGATGTTATTAAAAGTAAAATTATATTTGGTCAATATGACTATATTTAAATTTTGATAAATTAGTTAAATTTGGAGATCATCAAAATCACCTAATTTACATTAAATAAATAGTGATTCATGAATTTAACAAAGTCTCTTGATAAAATAGACCAATGAGATACCATTAAATGAGTAAATTTTCACGACATATATATCCTTTCAATCAAAAATAGTAGTGTTATGAAATTACTCGTGAAAATTAAAAACATATGTACATATATATAAATATATTTAAAATGAATAAATTTTAAACTAAGGCCCTGTTTACCAGAGCTTATCTGTAGATCAGTTCAGTTCGGTTCAGTTCAGTTCAATTCAGTTCAGTTCAGTTCAGTAAAAATGTAATTGATGAAATTCAGGTTAATTCAGTTATGCTGCTTCCATTTTTCAATACATCATTTTTACTTTACTTCAGTTCAGTTCAGTTCAGTACATGGTGGAAATAAGCTCTAGCAAACAAGGCCTAAATACACCTTTGAAGATAAAATTAGGGTGTTGCTAAATGTAACCCACAATTTTACTCATATAGCCCAAAATATGGCTGAATGTACCAAAATGCCCTTGTTTCTTAGTTATGAAAAACTAGGTTACCTACATATAGGGGCATTATAGTAATTTTTGGGACTACAAGAGCAAAATCATGGGCTACATTTAGCAATTCAGTAAAAATTAAAATGGAAACTTCAACCTAAAAATGAAACTTTTGACCTAATTTATTTTTGGTAAAATGTAGATGATCTTTTATGAGACTTTGCTTATGCGTTTATATAATAAGGTGTGACAAATACTACTTCTTAAAGAAAATGAATTTTTTTAATCAAAGGTAGTGGAGAATTAAAAATTGAAAAGTGAGATGTAACTTTACCTAGTTTCTGAAAAATGTAGTGAATATTTAAATTTAATTATTGATAAAGAGAAATTAATATCCCTATTTCTATTATTTTTACTTAAATAACTTGTGTTTAGTTAAACTAAGTTTAGTTTTAATAAG
This sequence comes from Cruciata laevipes, assembly GCA_963678965.1. Lineage (NCBI taxonomy): Eukaryota > Viridiplantae > Streptophyta > Magnoliopsida > Gentianales > Rubiaceae > Cruciata > Cruciata laevipes. The sequence continues at coordinate 13,769,401 of OY787639.1, forward strand.
TTTACTCCAATTTAAGTAAAATTTATTTCTATTCAAATTAGTTTGACCATTACCATATATGTTTTGATGAATTTTGTATGGAAACTTTATTAATTATGAATTTTAGTTGAAAGAAAAGGATAAAATTAAAATCACGCCATGATAATCTTAAATGAAGTTGAGAAACGACGAGCATTTATGAAAACTGTGTATTCCTTCAAAACTTTAGGTAGAAAAAATGTTCACCAAACATTAATACTTACTGTTTGACCGGTCAAATGTTTATATTTAAAACTAAATTTGTAAACGCTCTTGAAAAATTTCTTGGCCAAACGGCCCTTTGCAGAAGGATAAAAAAGGGGAAAAAATGATAACAGCCACTCTAATTTGGACATTTAATCAAGGAAACGACACTGGTCATCAGTACCTTTTGTTCAAAACCTTTTTATATACTATCCAACATGCTTTCGCAAAGGAAATTTCGACATCTAATTTTCTCTCAATCTGGTCCCAGCAGCCTAAACTTATGATAGGGATCATAAAATGACACTCCATCTGTTCCAATCTATTCTTCAGATTTGAACCCCAACTAAGAACAATTAAAGCTGCAAGGGAATGGTATTTTGAATTTGCAGAGGTTGTCGATCGGCAGCTATAGAATAACACTAATTATAATTAACCAAATATAATTATCACTTTAAAAATTAATTTACATCCGGCAACCACCACCCAACCGCGCAACACCACCACCATCCCACATTAATTGCATCGATTAAACCTTTCCCGATTCCACGGGTCGGATGAACCAGCCCCCAACTGACCTATATCCATATGTTTGGGAGGAAAATAAGAAATAAATGAGAGAATATACGTTAGATTAGATGTGTTTTAAGGGTAAAAAAGTGAGTAAAAATAATTGAGCCCCTCCCAAGAAAGAAAACCTTCAATTATAAAATATGACTAAAAGGTTTTCTCGGCCCAAAAGTGCAGGATCCTTAAAATTTCAAAATGAGTTTTTGTGGCCTATAGTCATTCCGTTATAACTTCCGTTAAATGGTAGGGGTATTTTTAGTAATTTTCATTAATTCATAATTCTAAAAATAAATAAAAATGTCCCTGACGTCAGCATGGCGTCATTGTCATCTTCCCCATAAACCGGATTCAGATCATCACCCCAGATCATCTTCTCCGATAACAACCATCGTCGAACACCACGCGACAACCTGCCCCAACTCCAGACCACTCATCTTGGCCGAAATTATTCGATATCGATCAAATCGAAAGGTCCTGCAAGGTGTTGGTGTCGATACAAATTCAAGAAAAAAAATTCTAAATTTCCAAGATCGGAGGCAGCCGGAAAGATATTATTTTCCTGCAAATCCCATTCATCCAGTCCAAGCCAAATCCTTTAATCCCAACGTCCAGCAAATCCAAATCCAAATCCTAATTTCCTAGGCTGGTTGCCATTTCGCCATTTTCCGGCAGGATTAATCATCCTTTAATGTTCTCCGTTGGCCGTTGCCGACCATAATCGAAATCAAAATAAAAAAAAAATCTAAATCGACAAAACACACGGCCGTCATCCAAAGTCCTATCCAAATCGACGAAGTCTACGGTGATTTTATCAAGGCCACGACAGGAAAATCGTTAATCGGCCGGTATCATGATGCCGTCCTACATCATATCCATATGTTTTTGACAAATCACCTGGAGTCACTACCAGAAAAACTGGCTTTAGCACGGGTCAAATTGGGGGTATTTCAGCGTCCAAAAATCCTCTGGACCGCTGTTATTGGGGTGGAACGCTCACTAAAATTCGGACCGCTAAAACACTTGCCGAGATCCACAAGAAAGTTTCCCACGCTGACTGGATAGTTGAATGGGTCCGGCTTAGGTGGAGTTTTGACTTTTTAGTTTGCTTGATACATTTCAGCTCGTCGTTACGTTTCAGCGCCTCTAAACATTTTGAAAAAAAAAACAAAAAATAAATTGGTACGGAAAAAGCTGAAATTGCTAATTACACAATTAAACCAAATTCATAATTATGATTAACATCGAAATCAAAATCATTATCCATTATCATAATACAATTAACATCGAAATCAAAATCATTATACATTATCATAATACAATTATATTAACCTACCAAACTAATCCTTATCAATCTACAACTGTACCAACTACCAAACTAAACCTTATAATCTACAAACAATATCAAGACACTTATCTTGTAATCTACAAACAACTATACCAAGTATATCAACTTAGAATCTTGCAATGTCAAGATACCATCTTTGTTTTCATCCGCCTCCTGAAGAAAAATATTTACAACATTATTTACCTTAAACACTACTGAAACAAGCAGAACAACTGAACAACTACAACAGAAAGTTTAATTGACTTACACAATCATAACCAGGGTGATCGCTAAGAGACATACTCCTAAATGTTGTAATCCATAATTGAAATAAAGGAACCTACAAAGAGAACCAAGAACTCAATTCTCTCACTTTTCAAAACAAGAGTTTAAAACCAACACGATTCATGCAAAATTCTCACTCTTTAAAGAAACCTCTTACAGCTGATGCATGAAACCACAAAGTAAGAAACTATTGCAAAGACAAATTAATATATTACAAGAAAACTAAGAGAAGAATGAGGTACCTTTCTACTACTTTGAAGATCTGGCAGGAGTGTCCTTTGGCCTCTGTCAAGGGTAAGATTTCCACACGCCTACAAGAACCGATGCTTCATCGAGCTGCCGAGCTGTGTTATGAAGCACAATTTCAAACTTTATATTCTGAGTTGTGCCATGGACACTACTTACATTTTTAATGAATAACATACAATACCAAATCAGGCCACAGGATACTTAAAAAGCTATTTTAAAACAAATCCATATCAACTTTTCATCCAATAAGAAGACAACAATAACAATTTTTGAACAATGAAAGACATGCGCAGAAAAGCATATCAAACTTATATAGCATTTGCACACTCTATATCAATCAAACCTACATGTTTATGCATGGACTTACTTGGAAGCTTGCTCATAGCTGAAGAGTTTTACTGCTGAATTTGGAATGGCTTAGAAACTGAAATTTTATTGACAACATCAAATATTATATTAGTACAATAAAACTTTACCTGTAGTAATATCTTCAGACGTTCTAGTGGAGCAACAGCAGTACGCGATCTGAAAAATCAAATTCAACAGTTATAAAACAGGCTACACACAATGGCAAGATTATAACTTATACATGTATGCAACATTCAAGCTTTTCATCATTTCTGCAGTAGCAAGCCTTCAATAATCAAATAGGAAGATCCAAACACATAGCAAAAGTCAACTCTGAACTAATCTGCATGCTCAATACTGAATCTAAGCTAAGTGCTCTCAACATCAACTAATCTTCATAACAGTCTATATGCTCATAGCTTATATAAGCCTCCAATTTTAGCAGTTAATCTCTATTATTAACACAATTGCACTTTGCAAGTACACTCAGCTCTTTCAATCCTCGCATCAGATTTTTGAATCTCATAATAAAACAGAGAAATAACGTTACTCAATCATGTAATATTTAATCAAAGCATCTGATTAATGCGCAAAACAATAACGCCAGCTTAAAATTAATGTATAGAACAGGGAAATGATGAACTCACACTCCTCCGGCAACGAGAGACTTGCAGATACTGAGAACGGCGTGGCTGGACGGCTTGATTTCCTCCCTGCCCAGCTTCGCCTACTCGGCAAGGTTCACAATCTTCCTCACCACCGATTCACTCGTCTTCACATCCTCCGACGCCATCTGAGCAGCAAAAATCGTTCGGAGCCCTGGGCCAATCGGTGATTTCACCGGCGCATGGATCAATTGGTCGGCTCCGGTGATCGATTCGAATCTTAGAGAAAATGGGTAATCAGGTCGGTGGGAACTCTAGGTTGGTCGGCTCCAGGAAGTTTTTTGAAGAATTCTACGTTTGGGGTTGAAGGGGATGAGATCACAGGAGAAGAGGAAGAAGAAGATGGGGGGCTGGTTTTTTGTTTTTGTTTTTTTATGCGATGAAGTATAAAAAGAAGATGAGAAGGGTTTATGGTAAGAGGAGGTTTTAATGGTTAGATGTGTTTATGAAAATTATTGACGGTTGAGATCAAATTTAAACAAATACAACAAAATTTGATACAATTATTGAATTTTAAAATAAATCATTCTCTATTTGGATTCGGATAAATTTCATTATTTTCCATAAATCTATTTTAATTTTATTACTCCAATTAGAATTAGTTTGTTGTATATTTTAATTTAGTTTAGTTTATTTGTAGCTGATATTCAAAAAAATCCAATTCCATTAATATCTATCATAATTATTTGAACTTAATTGAAATCAGTTCAATTAAACTAATTTAAATTATTTATATCCAACTAAAGTTGAGTAAAACATGTAAAAATATGGATGGTGGTTTGTTTAAAACCAATATTTATATTAATCAAACACATTGGTTAGTTAATATTTTGATATTTGCACTTATGCCCCTTAACTTTTCTAAAATATTAAAAAGGAATAAAATATTTTTAATGAATTTCCATTTCAGCCAAATTATTTTCTCTCTAATCTTTACGCGTATTATGTTATTTGATTTGTATGATTCGTGCAAATGCAAGTGAAAAAAATTGAATTTAAAGCCATCAATTGAACTTTTGATAAATACTAAATTAACCCCGATAATTTTTAAAAAACTTTAAACGTGATTATATGTAAATATAATAAGCAAGGGAGCATTTATAAACATTATATGATTGTAAAGAACACTAATAAGTATATATAACTTTACAATTTAACCTTTTCAATTACATTTTGTGTTAATTTTCATTATGATCTACTATTAATGATTTGATCATTACTTATATAATGTTTTGATGTTTTGAAAATTGTCACAATGTAGAATATAAGTTAAATCATATGTAGTGTATATAAATTAATCACAATTGAGAAGAAATCATGACAACATAGTATATATATTAAAGTAATGAGTTAATGTATAAGTAGTGTGTGTTCATTGAAACATCATCGTTCTTACTATAAGTCCCCTCATATATGTGTTTTTTGTTATAAAAACAATATGAAAAGTTCCTCATATACAATAAAATGGATATTAAGATCCAAAATTTTGATTATCTTGCTTAAATATTGAAATTATTGCTAATTTTGCTAATTTCATACGTTTCAGCGGTAATGAACAACCGCTGAAACAATTTGACGGCTCACCAATGGGACGATGCCACATCATATTTCAATCATTTGAAGTAACTGGGAAGATGACACGTGTTAAATATCAAATTCTGTAGAAGCTAAGTATTTTTCAGCACTTAGTTTGAACCGCTGAAACATGCTTAGTGGCAGCTGTATTATGTTGCTACTTAATAAATGTTTCAGCGGTTTTAAGGTGACCCGCTGAAATCGTCATTGGGCTTTAATCCCAAACGAATCGGGTTTTAAAAAAGCCCACGCAAATTAATTTTTTAATTATATATAATGTGTTTTGGGTAGGACCCGTCGAAATATACAGTCAGCAAAATGTTTCAGCGGAATTTGAAGGAACCGCTGAAATACCGTGGGCCAGCACTATTCAAATAATATTTCTCAGTCAAACTAAGAAAATTCCAACTTTGAATTTTCAAGTTGGACCGAAATCCACATTTTCCAACCGCTGATACACTGTTTCACCGCGTCAACATATTCACTGTAGACGATATATCAGCGGTTAACGCTAATAACCGCTGATACGGGAACAGTGTAGCCCGCTGAAAAACCTTTTTTTTCTGGTAGTGAGTTGGGCAGGCCACAGAGATGGTTTTCGATGATCAATGCCGAACCGCGAGCGGATCGCCGGAATCTGGAGCCGACGCAACAAAGGGTGGTGGTGATTTTTGTGAGAGGCAATGATTTATGTTGCTGAAGAATTATGGTTAACATGACATCACGTGAAGTCATCGCTTATTTTTAATTACTTTTGTATTTTCCATTTTTTAATTATAAAATGACTAAAATACCCATAACAGAAAACAAATGTTATAACGGAAATGGCCAAAATGCCATGAAAACTCAATTTAAATTATATGAGGTCACAAAAATTATTTAAAATTATTGGGGTCATAAACGCTTCACTTTTTTAAGGGGCCAATTAAAAAATTACTTTTTTAAAGTTTTAAGGACCATGTAAAACATTTTAATGATTATGTATGTAAATCAACATAATCCAAATTAAACCCTATATTAGTATGGATTTTCAATAACGTTGGTGTGGAAACTGAGTAATTTGGGTTGACATGCATCTCTGCTTCGTTTTCGTTGACATTGTACTATTCATGCAACTTGGAGTTGAAAGTTGAAACTCATGATTACTTTTGTCGATTAGTCTATTAATTCTTCTGAAATTAAGTGAGGATGGGTTGAATTTTTCATGTCATATATATATATATATATATACTCCCTCTGTCCCTTGTTAGTTGTCCTACCTTTTCAGTCAAATATTTTCACTCTATATTTGATCATTAATAACTTTAATCACACTTAATAATAATTTAAGAAATTTTAATATTCTAAGAGTGTTTCACATAGAGAATCTAAAGATATTTTATATGATGATATTATATTTATATACAAAAAGTTATTAATGGTCAAATATGGTGTGAAAAAAGTTAACTATTTTAATAGGACAATTAAAAAGGGACGGAGGGAGTATGTATGTATATATATATAAAAATTTAAATAAGCTTTACTCTACAACGAATAACCTAGGTCAAGATTCTGTTTTAAGTCGTAAAAGCTACCGATTAATATTGTTGTCCGCGTTTCTCCTTACGCGGTGGGACAAAGAGAAATGCCACAATTAGAAATTAATATACTATATATATATATATATATATTATACAATTTTACCGGAATAACAAATCAAACATACTCTACATATTAATTAATGTAGTTGTTCATGGTCTCCCATGTTACCTAAACGTACGTACAACGTTTCAAACTAATTTTCCATGCATGCAACTCTCATGAAAGAAAACTAAAAAGATACAATTTATATACTCAGGAAAGAGAAAGTAAATACAGACAGAGAAGAAAAGAGAAATGCTGAGACGACGACGAGGCGGTCTCGGAAGAGGAAATCGCAGACACAATATCATCTGGGCTTAAGAACATCAAGAACAAGAACAAGCTAGGTCAATCCTTCCTTGTGCAAATTAATGGAGATATATCATACATGTAACTGACAATGGATATATCTGAGCGATTGTACACGCAGATTCGCATGGTTTTTTCATCGTTCTGTATTTAAAGTCAATTCTTCTAATTGTTACTATGTTCAATCATCATAACAAATTAAAACAGTGTACGAGCTTCATCAGTACAGTTCCTGCTTTAACACTGTAATTTGATTTCGATAGTGATAAACTGATAATAGCAGAAAATAAATAACAAATTTATTGCACCATATATGCTTCATAGTTCAAAGTACATTACACACAAGGACTTCATGCCCTATAGTTTCTGTTTAATATAAAATACAACACAAAACAAATCCAAATTACCGGATTAAACTTATGTAAATGAATTCAGAAATCAAGTATTTCCATGGTTTAAAGCAGCAAAAGTATCAAGTTAATGATCATCTTCACTACGTACAGGTGGTATCTTTGGGATTTATCTTCTTCTTCTTGAAGAGGTTGGCAGTTGATTCAGCAACTGTTTTCACAGCCATCTTCGTCACCGATTCCTTCTTCGCCGGAATCACAGTAGCCGCACCTTTTCCTCGGCTGCTGCTCCCCTGCTGCCCTCTGTAGCCGCCGTTGTCCATTTCGAATATCTCCGACCGAAATATATATAAGCAAACAAGGTTTTGTTTAATTTCTTTTTTTCTGGCTTGAAAGTTGTATTCTTGTTTGGCTGATTGATTTCGTTGTGGCCATTCTATCCTGTATTTATACACGTTTTTTCGACAAGTTTCTAAGTAATTTTCTCAACATTTTAATCTGAATTTCAGTAACATGAAGTACCAGCTCCTTATAAAATAACACTACGTATGAATTGTTGGAAGCAGGAGATCAAGCCACGTGTACTATATATGTAGAATGAAATTAATACATGAAATGTGTGTTGCATGTATATTTATGTGTGTAATTAAGCTAGGATTTAGTGTTGTAAACCGCGTCCGGCGACGTTGCATGTTGAATGAATCAAGTTGGAAGGTCAATTGGTGAAGTCAACATAGCAGTTGGAGCAGTCAACAGTCAACTGCAAGTTTAACTCATTTCCACCGATTTAATCACTAGTGCAAAACAGGTAAATTAAGGCACAAAAAATAAGGCGGTTCTTCAAAATTCGCGGAACCGCCTTAAAATTTAGCATTTTTCGAATTCGAAAAACCAATTCGTAAGGTATGTAATGGCGGGCAACCAGAGAAGGCGGTTCGTGGTGATTTTAAGGCGGTTCTAAAAAAGTGCCGTAAAAAACACTATTTTTCGAATGAGAAAAGTATTTCCGCTGCTTTATTTGATTTTTCGAATAAGAAAGATGGTTCTCCTGTCTTAAGAATGAGAAAGAAGTTTTCTGTTGACTTATTTTGACTTCAACCCTATAATAAACCCACTAAATCTAAATTCTAAACCACTAAAACTCTAACCCACACTAAATTGAATTTATACTAATCAAAAATCAGTTCTTATTTGATTTTCTATATACACTAATTAAATTAAGATGAATTAATCAAAGATCACACATTACTTGATTCTCTACAAATCCTAACTAAACTAAGTTTACTTAATTGAATTTCACACTTACTTGACATTCTATATATACTAATTAAGTTGGGTTTAGATAATATAAGATCAATCCACACTACTAATTAAATTGAGTTTAACTAATCAAAGATTAACTCTTATTTCACTTTCTATAAACACTAACTATATTGAGTTTAGTAAAACAAGGGTAACCCTTGATTCACTAAAAATTAGAACTAATCAAATCTAAGTCATCAAAAGTTAACTCTTACTCAAATTTCTTTAGACACTAACTAAATTGATTTGAACTACTCAAAGGTCAAACTTCAATTGACCTTCTAATAACAACAACTGTATTGATTCAAAGTTGACACTTATAAACATTGACATAATCGAATTGGACTAATGATTGGTCAAACTTTAATTGACTTTCTATATATTTTCTAATTAATCCTTACAAACAAACAATTGACTTTCTTTACTCCAAATTGAATTATATTTGCTAATGAAAAGTCAAATATTACTTGACTATCTATAATCCCTGATAACTCATATTAGAGATTCAATTGATCTTACTTGACTTCTTATACACTCTAACTAAATTGAGTTTAACTAGTTAAAAGCAAATCTTACATAACTTTATGTAGACACAAACTAAGTTTAAACTACTCAAACTCTTAACACTTTCTTGACACAAACTAAATTGGCACTTAACTATAAATATTTACTAAGTAAATGAGTTAAACCAATAATTAGTCAAACTTTACTTGACTTTATAGAAACACTACTAATGACTAACTGGACTTATTTAAATTCTATTTACAATGACTAACTCGACTTATTTACTTACAACAGTAACTAATTAATTAACCGATTGAGGCCGTCGCCGCCGCCCGATTGAGGCCGTCAAATGGATTTGATGAATATTATTGAAATTGAACTTATTTAAATATCAGTTACAAGTACAATAAAATTAATTTAAATGTAAAATAAAATTAATTCTGATTGGAATCATAAAAATAAATTAAGAAAAATAATTAAATTTATCCGAATCCATATAGAGAATGATATTTATTCTAAAATTCAATAAATATATCAAATTATGATGTATTTATTTAAGTTTGATCTCAACCGTCAATATTTTTCATCAATTATCTCAGCCATTAAAACTTCACCTCATACAACCATCTTAGGGTTTAGGGTGTCTTGCATATTTAATTAGTGAAAACACATATTTAATTGAGTTTAACTAGTGAAAAGTTAAAATTTTTACTTGACTGTCCTTAAACACTAGAAATTAGTTTTTTTATATAACAAATTAGTTTTTTAATTGTCAAAGAATTTAAATAAATTTCATTATTATTATCACAAGACAAATTCTTGTTTAAGACTCATCACAATTTTATTAGTAATTAAATTCCTTTAAAAATAAAAGAAAAATAATTTATTTTAATGGTATATAAACCAAATTCTTCCCTTATCTCTTCATTAGATCTCAATAGTTCCCATCTCCCCCCAAAACGCTGCCCCATCGCCCTCCGCCCTCGCCCTCGCCCGCCCGCCGCCCGCCACCCCCTCTTCTCTAAAAGCTTCACCGCCGCTGGAACAAGGGAGTAGGGAGTGGAAGGAGCCAATCGCAATCCTATCAATTCGTAAAGTTTCCATCTTGCTTAGGAGAAAAGGTAAAACCTTACTTTCAGATTGGGATTTATAAATATGATCGATTTTGGTTGAAATAAACTGATGAAAAGGGTAATATATACATGCCAGCGTTTTAATTTTTTTTTGTTTGGAGTGATAAGAGAAAACTATATAAGAGGGGAAGTTGGGGATGTAAGAAAACTTGAAATCAGAAAATCTTGTAGAATCTAGAGTACTGAAGTTTTAAAGCATGTATCGTAGAGTCCAAAACTCCATTTAGAATAATAGTGATATATTCAAAAACCTTGGGCTTATATCTGTATTTGAGATCAAGAATCGTACCATTTGGTGTAGAAATGAGGGAGAAAAGGAGTTTTGAAGCTTTGCCCTCTTTCATCCATGTTTGCAGCACATCCCTGACTTTAAAAACCCATATCATTTTAACCCCAACTCTGATTTTGTTGATTCTCGTACCTGTGAAATCCTTATAATATTCTCTAGGGTCTAGAACCTAGAATTTCTGAATTTGCATAGTTATTTATAGAGATAATTGAGTTTTAAGTCTGCTATGACTGGACTGGTCCTGTTCTGGGCAGCCAGCTGACTGTTATTTTAAAAATTCATATCATCATAACCATAACTCCATTTTAGCTTATTTTTGTACCACTGTAATATTGGAACTCTAAAAATCGATTTGATATAAATAATGAACCTATTTAGTTAAGAATTCAGTAAGAAAAGAGGGTTACAAAGTGACAGCAGTTAAATATTTTGAACTGAAATTTCTGTAAGCACATGACAGTATCTTGAGATTAAAAGTGATAATATTTTACTACAGAATATATATTGCAGGTTTCACCTAATCTCTTAGGTGTTAAGTCAGGAAAAGGTGAGGGTTTTATCATGCCTTCAATATCTTTTCAATAGGCGTTTCTCTCATTGTGTTGGCTAGAACATTAAATTATTTATTGTGAGTGCAAAACTATGCTCTTGTTTGTGAAACTGATTGAATGACAATGCTTGCTGCTACATGACTACTTGCTCTATGATTCTGACTGTGATAAGTGTGTGTTTAGGGTTTTATGCTTTTTTGTTCCTTGAGCTCCCCTTTGCTATTTCTACAGGTTATGGTTAATTTTACATCAGTTCAATCATACTTCAATTTTTTTGGCAAGGACATTGACAGAAAAAGGCAGGTGAGCATTCAGAATCTGAACGGTTTCATTTAATTTACTTGGAACATTTTTTCAGGTGAAGTGTTGATAAGTACTAATAATAATAACGGTTCCTGCAGAATCAAGAGCCTCAAATGACTTCATATGATAGAGTGGAGTTGATGCTGTTTTGTTGAGTTCCATGACTGCTGCATATGGCAGTGTAAAGGAAGCCATTGATGTATTTTAGTATGATACAACCATAATGTATAAAGCTAACATGATTGGTTTTTATTAATTAATTTCGAGCTCTCCGATAAATGTTTTCACCCACTCGCGATAGTGCTTACGGGTTCGTAAGCATTATGGCGAGTGGGTTTTTTTTTTTGGAGGATCCGTAACCTTTTTCGAATGAGAAAACTCTTTCTGTTGGGTTACAAAGTTTTTCGAATGAGAAAACTCTTTATGTTGGGTTACAAAGTTTTTCTGCTGGGTTAAAAATTCGCAGAGTTTTTACGTTTAAGGCGGTTATAGTACATGATACTTTCGAATTCGTAAAATGAAATGTGAAACTTTCGAATTCGAAAGATGTCAAAATTTTACGGCGGTTGGAGGAACCGCTTTAAAAAATCAAAATTTTTAAGGCACAGTGCCTTCTCTGGTACGTTGGAACTACCTGTTTTGCACTGGTGAATAGCGGTTGCTGTGATCGAGCTGTTTTGCTGAGAGTCACGTCTCAGATTCAGTTAGGCAGGTATTAGCAAGTTTGATTAATTAGTTAGTTATAAACAAAAAGATCAGTTATAAATAATTATATACAAGCTGGATCACATTTTGTAAACTAATTTTTATGTAAAACTGCTTCTACTTTCTGCTAATTAATTCTGTTGCCATGAAAGGCAGTTACTTTTTCCGCCATCAACAGCCTTTCAAGCTTCCTTCATTTCTTCATTTTTGTTAGACATTGCGCCGTGCAGAAAACCACGGAAATTACCTCCCACAAAGTATGATCTAAAATTAGAAAACTTCGTCAAGATTTTAAAGTCTCTCTCTAAATGTAAATAATATGGTGTTTTTCTTTAAAAATTCCCCATCCCAAAAGAAATGTCTTAAAATTTCATTAATCGTGTCTTTTAAATTTGAAGTTGTTTTAAATAAGGTTTTGTCAAATTTGGGGCACTTAAAATATAATTTATAAAAGAGAGTTAATTAATTGGATAAAGATTTATCGATTGACCCCTAGTTTGGTTGAATTAGTAATTTTTGGCACTAACTTTGAAAAGTACGTACAAAGAAAATCCATTTCTCATTTCTCATCAAATTAATCGCCTAGTTACTCTCTCTAAATTACATATTTTCAATAGCGTTTGTGTTGAAGCCGAGTAATTTGGGTTGACATCTTTGCTTCGTTTACGTTGACATTGAACTATGGCATTGGGACTTGGAGTTGAAAATCATGATCACTTTTGCATCATCAGTCTATTCTTCTGAAACTTAAATGAGGACGTGATGTCATATATATTGATTTTTAATCAGCTTTTTACTCTACGAAGAATAACCTAGGTCAAGATTCTCATTTAAGTCGTGAAAGCTAATGGTTACGCGGTGGGACAAAGAAATGCCACAATAATCCAACATTTTCTACAAATTGAATTTATAAGACGTTATAATAATTTTACGGGAACAACAAATTAACAATGATACTCGTGCCTAACCGTACATGGTCTCTTCTCATGCATATTTTAACTGAAAAGATACAATCCATATACACATCACATGAAAGAAAACAGACAGAAATGGCATACACAGAAGACACAAGGACTAGCTACGTTTCTGTTTACTATAGAATACAACACACAACAATTAATCCAAATGAATTTAAATTATGTAAATGAATTCATAAATCAAACATTTCAAAAGTATAAAGTTAATCATCATCTTCAGTGGTATCTTTGGGATTTATCTTCTTCTTGAAAGGTTTTGCAGTCGATTCAACAATTTTTTTCACAGCCATCTTCGTTACCGATTCCTTCTGCGCAGGAATCACAGTAGCCGTACCTTTTCCTCTGCTGCTGCTCCCCTGCTGCCCTCTGTAACCGCCGCCGTCCATTTCGACCGAAATATATATATATATATATATATTGTTTCTTTTTTTCTGGCTTAATTAATATTTGAGAGCTTGAAAGTTGTATTTTCTCTGGTTTGGCTTGACTGATTTTGTTGTGGCCATCTCAATTGGTTCTATGCTGTATTTATACCCGTTTTTCGACAAGTTTCTACGTACTTTTCTCAACATTTTAATCTGACTTTCATTACATGTACCATCCTCTTTATAAAATAACACTGGAATTATACGTATGAATTGTTGGAAGCACGTACGGTTTAATACATGTACTTATATATACGTACAATGAAATTAATTCATGAAATGTGTGTTTACGTACGTGTTGCATGTATTTTTATGTGTGTAAACTAGGATTTAGTGTTGTAATTCAGATGACCGCGTCTGGTGCAGAAAACCACGGAAATTACCTCCCAAAAAAATACGATCGAAAATATGAAAACTTCGTGTATATATATGTCATTCAAAGAGATGATGTTTTTCTTTCAAAATGCCCAATCCCAAAAGAAATGTCGTAAAATTCATTAATCGTTCATAGTGTCTTTTAAAATTTAAGTTGTTTTACTTTCAAAAAAGAAGTTGTTTTAAACAAATTGTCAAAATTGGGGCATTAATTTAAAATATAATTCATAAAAAAATTTAAATTGGATAAATATTTATCCAAATAAAAATTTGAGTGAGGTAAAAACGGTCCCATTTAAAATAAATAAATAACTTTATATCTCAATATATTTCAAAGAAAAAAATACATTGGAATAATGTCAAATTCTTATTAATTCATATACTCTGTCACTCTTGTGACATGTGCATATATTTGGCTGCTATAGTATTTTTAACTATGTATATTATTAATATTTTTAATTAATACTCCAGATTTTGGAGTAGCATTTAATACTTCCAGATTTTGTACAGCGAGAACACAAGATATTAATTAGAAGACTACAGAAATATATTTAACGATCCAAAGACTTTTTTTTTTTCCAAAGTCTGAAACTAATTCAACACATAGTTTTGATGTTTTGAATTGATGTTGAAAAAGTAAGTACTGTATTATTGTCAACAGAATAATATTGGATGAATTTACACAACATATAAATATAGTGGGTTCCGTACGCGGCTTTCTTGACCCACGCAACCATCCAAATTAATCCCCATGGATCTCTACACTCATGCATGTAGAGATATACATATTTTACGTACTCACACACTCTGCTACACACAAATGGTGTAGTAATTAATGGATCGATAGATTCATTACACGTATATACTATTTCAAAATCATTAACCGTGTCAAAGGTTATGCCAAATTGAAATGAAATACACGGAAGAAACCTAGCAGAAATAATCCTCTATAAATATATTCTTCAATGGAGAGAGAGAACAACACTAAACTGAAACCAAGAGAATATATTTACGAAAGATAGCACATAAACCTACCACATGTCATGACTCTCACATTGATTTTGCCACATGGCGCTCCCACAATAATCCAGATCAATTATTCTAAAAAAACTAAAAATGGTTATTAAATAAATCTATTTAGTAGTCTCCTAACTTCAGTTGTTCTAGAATATTCTCGGGCAAACATGGCTTTACTTTTGTTCAGTTTAGTATATTTAAATTTATTTCAGTTTATTTCAATTCAATTCAATTCAATTTAGTTCCGTTCAATTTAGCTCAGCTCATTAAGAAATAAGCTTTAGAAAACATGGCTTAATTTTGTTTGTGTTGGCCAGAATTGGTGTTTTAAAAAGTTTACGTTTTCTTATTTAAAATTTTAAAAATAAATATACTTGTTTGTTGTATGATCAAAAGTAGCCCACAATCTAGCACAGTGTGTAATTAAATCTCTCTAATAAAGTTGCAGATTGTATGATCAAAAAATAAAATAATTAATAATTTAAAATTTAAAATGTTTACGTTGATTGGGTACTTGGGATACAAAATATTGCGTTTACTGAATGAGGTTTTAATCTTGATTTACGTTGATTAACATGATATAAATGACATCAATCAAAGGCAATTAATATGAGAAAAAGGTTAAACAACCATTTTTCTCATATGAGAAAAAGGCCCCGTTTGGTACTGGCTTATTAACCAGCTTTTTTACTGGCTTTTACCCTTGGCTTTTTTATTTGGTCAAACTGCCAACAAACACGAAAAAAAGTGTGTTTGGTTAGTGACTTTTTACGCCTAGCTTTCCGCCAAATCTGACACGCTACTCAACCCAGCGATTTTAGTTAGTGGCTTTTTACCATTTTATTTTCTTTTTTAACCTTTTATACTCGAACTCTATTAACTTTATTTATCACCTTACCCTTCCATATACGTATATGTGCATATATATATATATATGAATATCAATCGTATACCCATAATAAATCAATTCCAAACTGCATGTGACACCCAAACTAAATTATGTATGAATATTAATTATATACATCAACACATCAACATTGGGCAAAGAATCAAAAAAAAAAAAAAATATATATATATATATATATATATATATATCAACCATTAATTTCAAAAAATAGATTCCAACCATTATGGATATATATTAGATTTATACGTATGATATTTGTAATTTTTTTTGTGATATCGAGACGAGTTATATTAACCATCTTCACGTATTTTTAAATGTTTAATATATATATATATATATATATATATATATATTTTGTTTATCCAAGTTAATTAAACCTCAATTTTTCTTAGTCGAATGTAATTTAATTATTTAAAATCATGTATAAAATTGATAATATAATATTAGTTATTGAAATTATGTAATTCATAAATTAGATTTTGTTATAAAATTATTTAATTATATAATATATGAATATTATGCTAAATATTTAAAGAGTTGGTCTCTTGGGTGACCGTTACTATATAGTGACCAGATTAAATTGCAAATAAGATATAAGTTTAAAAAACACGGAGGGACCAATTTGCAATTTCAGATTTTTTTTAAAAATCACGCGCTACAGTGTCAAGCCACACGCTACAGTGCCGAGCCGCTACAGTACCGATTTGCTACAACGTCGAGTTGCTACAGTAAAACATAAAACATGAACATTTTGACTTCAAACATGTACATGAACATTTTAACTTGAAACATAAAACATAAATATTTTAACTTAAAACATAAAACATGGACGTTTTAACGTGAAACATGAACACTTTAACTTGAAATATAAAACATAAATATTTTAACTTAAAACATAAAACATTGACGTTAACGTGAAACATGGACACTTTCTATGGATGTTGTTAAAAGGGAGATTATCGACCATAGCGAGACTTCAGTCGAAAGGGATAATACCTCATGTGGCAGATGTTTGTACTCTTTGTGGGCACAATGGAGAAACTATGCAGCACATATTTTGTACATGCCAGTTTACAGTGGAGCTCCAAAAACATTACAGGGTGGAGACTGGCGGAAACTTCAGAGAGTGCCTGAGGAGGATGAGAAGAATGGTAGGATGGAGAAAGAGAATAAGATTCCACCGACTTATCAGCATCTTCTATAATGTATGGAGGGAGAGGAATAACAGAATCTTCCAGGGGAAATTTAGGCAGGTGGATGCTCTAAAGGTGATGATTGAAACAGGCTTTGACCCCTCTGATTGATGATGAGGATGGTGTGAATGGATCCTAGTATGAAACTTGGTACATATGTGGTAGGTACCGCACTGATTACCTATGGTATTTCAGAGGTGTTGGGCTGCCGGTGTAAAACCAGTTACCCAGCCTTGGCCCGTGACAATATCTAAAGACTTGACGGATTGGTTGTGGGGATATATCCCTAGTATGAAACTTGTACATATGTCGTAGGTACCGCACTGATTACCTTTTGGTATTTCAGAGGTGTTGGGCTGCAGGTATAAAAACCAGTTACCCAGCCTTGGCCCAAGACACTATCAAAAATATTTGACGGACTGGATGAGGGACTATGGCCCTAGTATGAAACTTGTACATATGTCGTAGGTACCGCACTGATTACCTTTGGTATTTCAGAGGTGTTGGGCTGCTGGGTGAAACCAGTTACCCAACATTGGCCCATGACACTATCTAAAGACTTGACGGGCTGGCTCGAAGAAGATTATAAGCATACTCAGACCAGGCTACATAATGGATAATTTGGTTTCTATGGGAAATGAACCAGGGCAGACTTGTGTTTTGACATGTCAATTCACAGATATGCTATGGTGGATTTTCCCTTAATCATATACGAGCTGGAGACAGAAATGGAACGTTGAAGACACCAAAGCTCCAAAGGTGGATGCAGATTTGGCAAGATATGCAAGAACAGATGGAATGGAAGCGCATTCATTATAGTTATTCTAAAATCCTAGCAATATCTTGATGAACTAGTTATGATCATAGCCACTTGCATTTCATATGGTTGTAGAATAGTTGTTTTTCTTCTTTTGGTTAGTTATTTATATCCGTTGAATGTTTGGCTTAGAGTGATGGCCAAATCAGTTGTATGAACTTTTTTGAGCAAGTTAATAGAAGAAAATATTACATCAAAAAAAAAAAAAAAAACAAACATGGACACTTTAACTTGAAATATAAAACATGAACATTTTGACTTAAAACATGAACATGAACATTTTAACTTGAAACATAAAACATAAATATTTTAACTTAAAACACAAAACATGGACGTTTTAAAATGAAACATGAACACTTTAACTTGAAACATAAAACATAAATATTTTAACTTAAGACATAAAACATGGACGTTTTAACGTGAAACATGGACACTTTAACTTGAAACATAAAACATGAACATTTTAACTTGAAACATAAAACATAAATATTTTAAATTAAAACATAAAACATGGACATTTTAACGTGAAACATGATACTTTAATTTGAAACATGAACATTTTAACTTGAAATATAAAACATAACATTTTAACTTAAAACATAAAACATGGACGTTTTAACGTGAAACATGGACGTTTTAACGTGAAACATGAACACTTTAACTTGAAACATAAAACATGGACATTTTAACTTGAAACATTGAAGTACACTGTAGAAAAACACTGTACACGCGCAGAAACACTGTAGCGCGTGATTTCTTTTAATTTTTAAAAATTACAAATTGGTCCCTCCTTGATTTTCTTTATTGCACTATTTATAATTTAGTCCGGTCACTATATAGTGACGGTCACTCCCAAGACTTTAATCCTGATATGCATAGAATCGTGAAAACTTTAATGTCCACTAAAACTCTCCTAAATTATCCTAAATTATTCTCCTCCCTTTTTATATCTCCCTAATCATTCCTTATCTAATAAATATTGAATTCTATTTTACGATTCACTTTCATGGTAAACGTATGAAAATGAGCATGCGGTTCCGATTAGAAAATTATTTTGGAAGATTTTAAATACAAAAATTATATTAGAAAGATTTTAAATATTTTGCGGCCCAAAAGAACCTGAGGCCGGGCCGGCCCTGCCAAGACTTAATCAAAGGTTAAACAACCCTTATCAGAACAACTATCATCTCTAAAAATATTCAAAATTTGATATTATTATTATAATGGCAAATCAGATCTAACCGTTACACTCTCATCTTTGTCCAAACACTCTCTCTCTAAACGCGGTCTCTCTCTAAACATTCTTCTTCACGCGCGGTGAAATCACAGGCTCCTCGTCCCTGCGATTCTCTCCTCTTCGTAGTAACCCCATGACACATTAGATAGTTGGCAGGAAGTTATAGTTGAGGAATCAGAGGGAGATTACCATGAAGCAAGCGATGGCTGAAGAAACATGTTCACCACGGCAGTATTTTCCCGTTTCAGATAAGTTTAAAATCCCTTTCTTCTTTTTTTGGTTATAAAGTTGCAATAATTTATTTTTGATCGATTGTTTTGGTAATGGTTTTGTCAGGTGAATTTTGTAAATTGGATGGCAGATTGATTAGTGAACAATTGAACGTTCTGGGCTGGGCTTGTTGATGCTCATGTATACCGCACAGATGAGGTTCGATGATTTCTTAGTTCTGGGCGTCAAATTATTATGAGCTTGGCTGTCGATCCCAAGAAGTTGAGTCTTTGTGCAAAATATTGAAGTCTTACTGAATTTTTTCAAACGACTGTTTTGGGTGAGAATCTTATAAATGGGAAGAGAACTTGTAGCCATTTCTGGGGGGTTTTGTCTTCATTAATTTCTTTGTTGTTGTGGATTTTTCTCTGTTCTGGCATGTGGGTTATCTTGATTATTGGGGTTTTTAGTAGGCTGGAAATATTGGGTTAAATGGAATGTAATTAATTGATAATCTCTCTCTCTCTCTCTCTCACTCTCTGAATTATAAAAAAGAAGTATTCACTGAGTATACCAATTCTACAAGAGTTCCTTTATTAGTATTCATTGACTATACAGAAGCTAATCTTGATATTTGTCTATGTTATCTTGATTAACCTTATACTTACAAGGTGCTCCTGCTATACCCTTTACAGTGAAGCAAGAAGCCTAGAGAGTGGGATTTGCTGATGGTGTTCATTTGATTTGCAGTACAGCTCGTGGGCTGCGGTATGATGTGCTCAAATGTTTTTTTGCTAAAGGTAATAGTTTTAAAACTCATTGATTTCTAGCTGGAGAATTATCTGCCCGTGTTTATTCTGTTAATGTTTTATGCCTTTCTGATGTTTTCTTGAATTCTCCATGTGTTTCCACAAGTTTGGGTCGGTTTGAGGAGGACGCCAAAGATTTGGACCTTGCTATGGTGAAATGAAGTGAAGCTGAGATGGAACATTACACCATCAAATATCACCTCTGCACATCCTCATAGCAGAAGATTCCAGGCCTTCTCCACAACTTAGGTATTTGTGCATCTCTTTGATTGCTTTTAATGACTACACAATTCAAATTAGATTTCCACCAATTTAATCAATGAATAAACAGGAAGTGCGTGCTTTATTCAAGAAGTTGATTCAATTGCAAGCTTTCACAAACTGCTTGGAGATGACTTCTTTTTTTGGAGATTGATGCTCGTCCAGGGTAAAAGGTGATTTTCTTTAAAATGAAAAGGAGGTGATTTGCTTTGTTGGATTTCACTTCTCACTGTCTTTACGCTGTATAATTTCTGCTTATTTTTAATTTCAGATCTGTAAGCTATATGGGGTCATCACCAGTGCAAACAATTTCCATCACTATTAAAGATTAAGTAAACCGACCTTTATCTACCATTTAGATGTGGTTATCAAGAAAATTGGTATGCTTTGTCCAAATTATTTTTTCTATTTATTGTTTCACATAGAAATGATATTGATGTGACATAACTTCTCTTTTTGTTTGCTTTGAAGCCGCGAAAGCAGGTCGCTTGACTTGCTAGAAATGGATTGGCTCCAGTTTTTTCGGCATCCCGATATAAAGTGCTAGAAGTTGACTCTTCAGAATGGAAGTAAAGAATCGCCAATGCTGCTTGGTCTAGTGGTTGAGGCGTGTACTGGAACATTTGGAGATGCATGGACTGGTTCTGAATCAGAGGATAGAAATGATGGATTACTAAACAAATATTTTTATTGCTTTGTTTTTGTTAAGCTTAACCTATTGTTTATCTTTCAGTTTCAAATATCTTAATACATCATGTGTTTAATTTCTTCATTGTTTTCATCACAGATACCAGTTGGTGTCGAAAATAAGCACACTGAATATGGGATTTATTGAAGGGTGATGGTAGGTTCAAGATATGTCTCTGTCTCTGATTTCAGTTTTCCACTATGCTTGTACTGATTCGATGTCTTACCACTCATTCAGAGAGCTTGCTTTAATGCTTGAGGAGTGTTGGAGATATCTGAGATGGCTATATGGCTGCTTTGTCTGATCCATTATTCCTTGACATGTGAAGGAGGACATGGATTAGCAGTGTTCTGTACCATAAAAGTTTTTTTAAGCTTAATTTTTTTCTATTTTTGTGCATGTTCTGTGTTCAAATTTCTGAATCTATCTTATATTGAGTTTTGGTCATTTTCATCACAGATACCAGTAATCAGGCTAATCAGGCCTACTGAGAGGTTGGAGTTTTAGACGACGCTGTACAGTTGCTCAGTGTCAGATTTGTTGAAGGTGATCGACAGGATATGTCTCTTTATACGCAGTCGGAGAGGTCAGCTCTACAGGTTATTCTTTCCAAATTAAGATTAAAAAAATCGTCTGTCAATGTACAATGGAAGTAAGAAAATCACTCTTTTTCATTGCAGATGCTGCTTGCTTGCTCTAATGGTTGAGGCATGTTCTGTAATTATTGAAGATGCAGGGGTTGACTCAGAATCTATAATGGTGGTGTTTGACCATTTTTCCTATGAACTTTTATTATCTTTTTTGTTTTTTGGTTTGTTTTTATGAAGCTTAACCTTGTGTTTATTTTTCATGACAGTTACCAGTTGATACCAAATCGGTCTGCTGATGGCACATTGAGAGGTTGGAATTTCAGATGGTGATAAACACTTGCTCAGTGTTAGATTTATGGAAGGGATTGCAGGCCCCAGGGTAATGCTTCTTTGCCTCTGATATCCCTTTTACACTTTCCAACTTGTACTAAATCGATTGTTTACTACTTCTTAAATGATGCTTAGTTTACACATTTACATGTGCACTTTGCTATATATGGACTAATTTGTGCCGAGTGATATCTTACAACCTTTAAACTATTGTGTTAAATGACAGTGATAGGAAAAGGCTGTGACGACCATACCATTCCAAGACTTTTAGGGTTGAGATTGGCTTTGCAAGCCTAATTTTTGATTCTGTCCATCGGCAACGCATTGCGAGGCCGGAAGTCAGAGAAATCCTATGAGGCCTTCAGAGTTCTGGATATTGTTCCGAGGCAGCATGCTGCAAAACAGTGAGTCTAAATTGATATTATTCAACTTATTATCTCTTTGAATGGTTTAACATGTTGAAGCATGAAATTGATGCTTTGTTTTGCAGGGGGTGTCTGTTGATGATTCGGCATTCACTCTTCCTAAATGAACCGTGGAACTTTGCTGATGTTTCATGTGGTGTGCTTGGTTGTCAAGGATTTCACTCAACCTTCAGAACTTCTCAGGGAGGCTTGTCTATTAATATTGTTAATTTGCCGTGCCTTTTATTTTGTGAAATGTTGACTTCATTTATTGTGTAGTATAATATAATCATAACTCTTCCTTCAGATGTCTCTACAACCATGATAATCCAGCTGGTCTTATAGTTGACTTTGGATTGGCAGTGGCAGCCAGAATGCTCAGGATCCATTCTACCTTGACTGGGTTAAGGTATATTTATAATCCAACTCAACTATTCCTGGAATTTCTACAGGTTATTCTTTCCAAATTAAGATTAAAAAAAATCGTCTGTCAATGTACAATGGAAGTAAGGAAATCACTCTTTTTCATTGCAGATGCTGCTTGCTTGCGCTCTAATGGTTGAGGCATGTGTTAGCTATTGAAGATGCAGGGGTTGACTCAGAATCTATAATGGTGGTGTATGACCAGTTTTTCTATGAATAAATATCATTTTTTTTTTCTTTTTTTTAATGAAAGTTAACCTTGTGTTTTGTTTCATGACAGCTACGAGTTGATTTCAAATCGTCCTGCTGATGTCACATTGAGAGGTAGGAATTTCAGGTGACGATAAACACTTTCTCTGTGTTAGATTTATGGAAGGGATTGAAGGCTCAGGGTAATGCTTCTTTGTCTCTGACGTCCCTTTTTACACTTTCCAACTTTACTAAATCCATGCTTTACTACTTCTTCAGGGATGTTTCTAGTTTTACACATTTAAATGACTCTTAGTCTACACATTTACAAGTGCACTTTGCAAAATATGGACTTATTCGCGCAGAGTGATATCTTACAACTACAAGTCTTGTGTGAAATGGCTTTTTAATATATTGGTGGAAACAGAAGTATGAGAAAATTTACTTTATTGTAAATAGAGTTAGTCTCATTTGTTTGTTAGAAACTGAAGTGATGTGTGCAAAAGATGTTGGTTTAGATTAGTATTGATCTTGGATGGCCTTTAGTTATTAATAGCCTTGCTGGTAAGCATGGGGATATTGTCGTGGATTTGTATGGCTTCAAAGTTTCCATGGGTGCGTATTTCATATCTTTTTAAGACCCTGAATGTCTCTCTGGTTATCTAAGTTGCATAAAACAAGTAAAGCTTAGTGCTTTAATAAGTTCTGTGTTTGATTGCCTTTATGCCCCTTGCTCTCTTGATAAAATGTATTCACATAGAAATGATATTGATGTGACATAACTTCTCTTTTTGTTTGCTTTGAAGCCGCGAAAGCGGGTCGCTGGACTTGCTAGAAATGGATTGGGTCCAGTTTTTTCGGCCTCTCAACATAAAGTGCTAGAAGTTGACTCTTCAGATTGGAAGTAAAGAATCGCCGATGCTGCTTGCTCTCTAGTGGTTGAGGCGTGTACTGGAACATTTGGAGATGCATGGACTAGCTCTGAATCAGAGGATAGAAATGATGGATTACTAAACAAATATTTTTATTGTTTTGTTTTTGTTAAGCTTAACCTATTGTTTATCTTTCAGTTTCAAATATCTTAATACATCATGTGTTTAATTTCTTCATTGTTTTCATCACAGATACCAGTTGGTGTCGAAAATAAGCACACTGAATATGGGATTTATTGAAGGGTGATGGTAGGTTCAAGATATGTCTCTGTCTCTGATTACAGTTTTCCACTATGCTTGTACTGATTCGATGTCTTACCACTCATTCAGAGAGCTTGCTTTAATGCTTGAGGAGTGTTGGAGATATCTGAGATGGCTATATGGCTGCTTTGTCTGATCCATTATTCCTTGACATGTGAAGGAGGACATGGATTAGCAGTGTTCTGTACCATAAAAGTTTTTTTAAGCTTAATTTTTTTCTATTTTTGTGCATGTTCTGTGTTCAAATTTCTGAATCTATCTTATATTGAGTTTTGGTCATTTTCATCACAGATACCAGTAATCAGGCTAATCAGGCCTACTGAGAGGTTGGAGTTTTAGACGACGATGTACAGTTGCTCAGTGTCAGATTTGTTGAAGGTGATCGACAGGATATGTCTCTTTATACGCAGTCGGAGAGGTCAGCTCTACAGGTTATTCTTTCCAAATTAAGATTAAAAAAATCGTCTGTCAATGTACAATGGAAGTAAGAAAATCACTCTTTTTCATTGCAGATGCTGCTTGCTTGCTCTAATGGTTGAGGCATGTTCTGTAATTATTGAAGATGCAGGGGTTGACTCAGAATCTATAATGGTGGTGTTTGACCATTTTTCCTATGAACTTTTATTATCTTTTTTGTTTTTTGGTTTGTTTTTATGAAGCTTAACCTTGTGTTTATTTTTCATGACAGTTACCAGTTGATACCAAATCGGTCTGCTGATGGCACATTGAGAGGTTGGAATTTCAGATGGTGATAAACACTTGCTCAGTGTTAGATTTATGGAAGGGATTGCAGGCCCCAGGGTAATGCTTCTTTGCCTCTGATATCCCTTTTACACTTTCCAACTTGTACTAAATCGATTGTTTACTACTTCTTAAATGATGCTTAGTTTACACATTTACATGTGCACTTTGCTATATATGGACTAATTTGTGCCGAGTGATATCTTACAACCTTTAAACTATTGTGTTAAATGACAGTGATAGGAAAAGGCTGTGACGACCATACCATTCCAAGACTTTTAGGGTTGAGATTGGCTTTGCAAGCCTAATTTTTGATTCTGTCCATCGGCAACGCATTGCGAGGCCGGAAGTCAGAGAAATCCTATGAGGCCTTCAGAGTTCTGGATATTGTTCCGAGGCAGCATGCTGCAAAACAGTGAGTCTAAATTGATATTATTCAACTTATTATCTCTTTGAATGGTTTAACATGTTGAAGCATGAAATTGATGCTTTGTTTTGCAGGGGGTGTCTGTTGATGATTCGGCATTCACTCTTCCTAAATGAACCGTGGAACTTTGCTGATGTTTCATGTGGTGTGCTTGGTTGTCAAGGATTTCACTCAACCTTCAGAACTTCTCAGGGAGGCTTGTCTATTAATATTGTTAATTTGCCGTGCCTTTTATTTTGTGAAATGTTGACTTCATTTATTGTGTAGTATAATATAATCATAACTCTTCCTTCAGATGTCTCTACAACCATGATAATCCAGCTGGTCTTATAGTTGACTTTGGATTGGCAGTGGCAGCCAGAATGCTCAGGATCCATTCTACCTTGACTGGGTTAAGGTATATTTATAATCCAACTCAACTATTCCTGGAATTTCTACAGGTTATTCTTTCCAAATTAAGATTAAAAAAAATCGTCTGTCAATGTACAATGGAAGTAAGGAAATCACTCTTTTTCATTGCAGATGCTGCTTGCTTGCGCTCTAATGGTTGAGGCATGTGTTAGCTATTGAAGATGCAGGGGTTGACTCAGAATCTATAATGGTGGTGTATGACCAGTTTTTCTATGAATAAATATCATTTTTTTTTTCTTTTTTTTAATGAAAGTTAACCTTGTGTTTTGTTTCATGACAGCTACGAGTTGATTTCAAATCGTCCTGCTGATGTCACATTGAGAGGTAGGAATTTCAGGTGACGATAAACACTTTCTCTGTGTTAGATTTATGGAAGGGATTGAAGGCTCAGGGTAATGCTTCTTTGTCTCTGACGTCCCTTTTTACACTTTCCAACTTTACTAAATCCATGCTTTACTACTTCTTCAGGGATGTTTCTAGTTTTACACATTTAAATGACTCTTAGTCTACACATTTACAAGTGCACTTTGCAAAATATGGACTTATTCGCGCAGAGTGATATCTTACAACTACAAGTCTTGTGTGAAATGGCTTTTTAATATATTGGTGGAAACAGAAGTATGAGAAAATTTACTTTATTGTAAATAGAGTTAGTCTCATTTGTTTGTTAGAAACTGAAGTGATGTGTGCAAAAGATGTTGGTTTAGATTAGTATTGATCTTGGATGGCCTTTAGTTATTAATAGCCTTGCTGGTAAGCATGGGGATATTGTCGTGGATTTGTATGGCTTCAAAGTTTCCATGGGTGCGTATTTCATATCTTTTTAAGACCCTGAATGTCTCTCTGGTTATCTAAGTTGCATAAAACAAGTAAAGCTTAGTGCTTTAATAAGTTCTGTGTTTGATTGCCTTTATGCCCCTTGCTCTCTTGATAAAATGTATTCACATAGAAATGATATTGATGTGACATAACTTCTCTTTTTGTTTGCTTTGAAGCCGCGAAAGCGGGTCGCTGGACTTGCTAGAAATGGATTGGGTCCAGTTTTTTCGGCCTCTCAACATAAAGTGCTAGAAGTTGACTCTTCAGATTGGAAGTAAAGAATCGCCGATGCTGCTTGCTCTCTAGTGGTTGAGGCGTGTACTGGAACATTTGGAGATGCATGGACTAGCTCTGAATCAGAGGATAGAAATGATGGATTACTAAACAAATATTTTTATTGTTTTGTTTTTGTTAAGCTTAACCTATTGTTTATCTTTCAGTTTCAAATATCTTAATACATCATGTGTTTAATTTCTTCATTGTTTTCATCACAGATACCAGTTGGTGTCGAAAATAAGCACACTGAATATGGGATTTATTGAAGGGTGATGGTAGGTTCAAGATATGTCTCTGTCTCTGATTACAGTTTTCCACTATGCTTGTACTGATTCGATGTCTTACCACTCATTCAGAGAGCTTGCTTTAATGCTTGAGGAGTGTTGGAGATATCTGAGATGGCTATATGGCTGCTTTGTCTGATCCATTATTCCTTGACATGTGAAGGAGGACATGGATTAGCAGTGTTCTGTACCATAAAAGTTTTTTTAAGCTTAATTTTTTTCTATTTTTGTGCATGTTCTGTGTTCAAATTTCTGAATCTATCTTATATTGAGTTTTGGTCATTTTCATCACAGATACCAGTAATCAGGCTAATCAGGCCTACTGAGAGGTTGGAGTTTTAGACGACGATGTACAGTTGCTCAGTGTCAGATTTGTTGAAGGTGATCGACAGGATATGTCTCTTTATACGCAGTCGGAGAGGTCAGCTCTACAGGTTATTCTTTCCAAATTAAGATTAAAAAAATCGTCTGTCAATGTACAATGGAAGTAAGAAAATCACTCTTTTTCATTGCAGATGCTGCTTGCTTGCTCTAATGGTTGAGGCATGTTCTGTAATTATTGAAGATGCAGGGGTTGACTCAGAATCTATAATGGTGGTGTTTGACCATTTTTCCTATGAACTTTTATTATCTTTTTTGTTTTTTGGTTTGTTTTTATGAAGCTTAACCTTGTGTTTATTTTTCATGACAGTTACCAGTTGATACCAAATCGGTCTGCTGATGGCACATTGAGAGGTTGGAATTTCAGATGGTGATAAACACTTGCTCAGTGTTAGATTTATGGAAGGGATTGCAGGCCCCAGGGTAATGCTTCTTTGCCTCTGATATCCCTTTTACACTTTCCAACAAACATTTTTATTGCTTTGTTTTTGTTAAGCTTAACCTATTGTTTATCTTTCAGTTTCAAATATCTTAATCCATCATGTGTTTAATTTCTTCATTGTTTTCATCACAGATACCAGTTGGTGCAAAAATCAGCACACTGAATATGGGATTTATTGAAGGGTGATGGTAGGTTCAAGATATGTCTCTGTCTCTGATTTCAGTTTTCCACTATACTTGTACTGATTCGATGTCTTACCACCCATTCAGAGAGCTTGCTCTAATGCTTGAGGTGTGTTGGAGATATCTGAGATGACTATATGGCTTTGTCTGATCCATTATTCCTTGAACATGTGAAGGAGGATATGGATTAGCAGTGTTCTGTACCATAATTTGTTTTTAAGCTTAATTTTTTGTGTGTGTGTGTTTTTTGTTCAAATTTCTTATTCTATCTTATATTAATTTTTGGTCATTTTCATCACAGATACCAGTAATTAGGCTAATCAGGCCTACTGAGAGGTTGGAGTTTTAGAAGACGATGTACAGTTGCTCAGTGTCAGATTTATTAAGGTGATCGAAGGTCCAGGATATGGTTCTTATAAGCAGTAGGAGAGGTCAGCTCTACAGGTTATTCTTTCCAAATTAAGATTAAAAAAATCGTCTGTCAATGTACAATGGAAGTAAGGAAATCACTCTTTTTCATTGCAGATGCTGCTTGCTTGCTCTAATGGTTGAGGCATGTTCTGGGAAGGATTTATGTCGATTAGGCATGCTACTGTTTGTGGCCACAGTGTTGGAGGATCATCCCCTGTGCAATATAACATAAAGACCGATATCGAGGAACCAATTCTTAAGGATGTGAAAAAATTATACGTCAGGTTAGACTGAGTTTCCAAACAGTTTATTTAATGTAGCTGATGAAGCGTATTTCTTAGCAAGTTTGCAGTATTTTTCTGGGAAGGATTTATGTCAATTAGGGATGCTACTGTTTGTTTGATGTGATTAGCATACTTATATTGAATTTGGCTTTCTATTTCATTCTGGTAAACAATATATTGAGGTTTTCTTTCAGTAATGTTGTGTTGTGGCTTTAAGGGACAAGCGGATGTGTCAGGAAACATTTAATTGAGCAGGACATCCCACCAAATTTATGACAAAAACTCACAAAGTGGCGTTATCTGGTGACTTCCAGAACCAAAGAAATGGTTCTCATGTATGGTAATTCTCTGACTAGTTCTCTTTCCATTACTTTTCGACTCCTGGATTTTGAAATTGTGGCTAATTGATTAATTCTTTTGCTTTTGGATTGTATATCGATCCCTACACATGCTTTGTCCTGATTTTGGTAAGTCACTGTCCTTCGAGAATTTGCCAATTTCTGGATATAGTAAGTGCAATTTAGCACTAATTTTTGAACATCGCATTTCAGCATATTTAGCCTTCCATACATTGATATCTGGAAATGTATCTTCATTAATGAATTTCACCTAACTCCTCCAGAAAAGGTTAAAAGAACAGTTGCATAGGGCGGCGGCTCAAAGAAAACCACTTCCAACTATCACAAGGTCTAATTTTGTTATTCATCTGTGCTGGTATTTGATTTTCTTCTTGTTTTGATTTTTGATTTATTTTTTCCGGTTCTAATTTGTGCCTGTTTTATCTGGATCTTCTGTGACCAAGCTAAGGTGGCTGTGGTGGCGGCGGCTCAATGAAAACCACTTCCAAATATCACAAGGCTGATCACAAGGTCTAATATTGTTATTCATCTATGTCGGTATTTCTTCTTGTGTTGATTTTTTATTTATTTTTTCCGGTTCTAATTTGTGCCTGTTTTATCTGGAGCTTCTGTGACCAAGCTAAGGTGGCTGTGGTGGCGGCGGCTCAAAGAAAACCACATCCAAATATCACAAGGCAGATCACAAGGTCTAATTTTGTTATTCATATATGTCGGTATTTCTTCTGGTGTTGATTTTTTATTTATTTTTTCCGGTTCTAATTTGTGTCTGTTTTATCTGGAGCTTCTGTGACCAAGCTAAGGTGGCTGTGGTGGTGATAAACAACAAATATGTGTGGCAGTGCTGTCAAAATAATGAAACCATCCTTAAATATCAAAAGGTATCGAAATTGGAATTAAACCGTCTTTTCGACTTAACATTTTAGGAATTTTAAGAACTTTTTGGTTGCAGTGAATCTAGGCTTCCGGCATGGGATGCTTCTATTTTTGAGAGGACAATGATCAAGCTGCATTAAATGATACTAATAAATAAGGTCAAATGAAATGCAGGCTAAATCTGGTGGTATTTCTGATTTCTAGGTATTTATTATCTGGTGGTGGTGTGTTTCTGATTTCTGGTCTTTATTATCCTTGAATGCAAATTGAGAGAAGAATTTTATGACCAACAAGAGATAAACGGGAAAATAAGGGCAATTATGACAAGGTATATTGAATGACAAAGGGAGTGAACATTTTATTTGATTTATTGGCTTCTTTGTGCTATTTTGTTTCACATTTCAATATCAAAACTGATATATTTCCTTACATAGTTAGACGTCATTGCAGCTTTATAATTTATTTATTATCTTTTTAGAATGTCAGCTCCTTGTGTGGTTTAGGGCTTAGAATTTAATTTGGTCCCTATTTGCTATTGATTTTATTACACTGAATAAAATTAGCATTGGTTATCACCAACACTTCTTTTTCAAAGTTGTTATATTGCATATTGGATACACAGTTTTTTATTATTGCACTAACATGTTTATTAGTATCTGATTGATTTCAGCATGGTATGGTATTGCTGCATTATATAGCCTAGGATTATATATGTTTTCCTTTTTCTTTGTCACTGTGCATGTGCGCATATTTCCTTAAAGAATCTTAATTCCAGGATATATATTTTTTTTTTTTTTTTTGAAACTATTCCAGGATATATTATGCTCTACATTATGATTGTATTTACTTCGATATTTGGTTCTATTTGGTAGATTATGTTCAGTGAATGTTGAAGTTTTGCATTAAGTATTTTTCGCTGTTGTATGTTCTAGTGTCTACTTTATTTCGCTGCAATGGACTATGAAGTTACCCGCAGTCCTTATCATTCGTTTGAAGCAAGAATGATAAACTCATATTTGGAAGAAGAATGAAAAATTGTTTTGATGTTTTTCAGTTGGAATTGAATTTGACATCCATGCCCGTGTTTCTAATAATGTTATTAAATATGTTTTATCATGATTATTGTAGTTAATTCAGGTAATAATTGTACCTTAGTACATACATTTTCTGTTGGAAATAAATTTGACATCCATCTCCAATTTCTTATTACTGCAATACCTTTTTTACAATGTCTGTAGTAGAGTTGTTCAGCATATTTCGTTTGTTATCACAGGGAAATTCTTTTATTTTCTGCTCAATCGATTCGAATCCTAGATATGGTCTGCCCAACCTTTTTTTATTGATACATCCTCTTGGTTTTTCATGTACAAGTTGAGGTTTTGAAACTGACTTCTACTTAGCAAAAGTTGATCGCTGTTGTTTAAAAATTTAAGCCTTCTTCCTTTACGTTGAATTTGAGATGTTGTGTTGAGGGAATATGGGTTTAGTTTCATTTATTCACTGGCCACTACTTGATTGGTTCTTCGTTTCCTATTTCATTCAATTTGTTTATAGGCTTCAGTAAGCTACTGCAAATTAAAGCTTTAATGGGTGTTAGTTTTGTAATTCCAAAGAGTACTTTAGCTGGAAAAAATTCCAAGGTACCCAAAAAACTCAATACTCTTTAGGTTTTCATGGTGGAGGAGATAATTAAAAAAATATCCCCAGTTTACACCAAATGGATTTATTTATTAACATATCTGAATCTTATGTTTGTGTTTTGAATAAGTTCTACATTTCTTAGTTTTTTCTCATTTTGGTTTTGTTACTATAGGTTGTTATTAGATAAATAGACCAATTTCAAAAACTGTATATTTATATAAATATCTTAATAATATTTGCGATATAGATTTGTTTATATATTCTCAAATTCAAACACATATTTACATATACTCAAATTCAAACATATATTAATTCATAAATGACTCACATATTAGTTTCATCAATTAACTAAAATGAATGAAAACTCGAATGATGTATGTTAGAAATCAAAATCACTTGGTTTATAAATAAAAATTAGTCATGGTTTCATTTACAGTCATACTGAGAATAACTAAATCAAAAATATAATAAAGGTTATGAAAAGGGATAAAATAGATGTAATAATAAGTTGGGCGCTGAATTAATGATGTAATAATAAGATTGTTTAAATATTCGAAAAAAATTCAAATTTATTATCATTGCAATAAAAATATGATAAATTAAATTATGTAAACTTATTACATTCAAATTACAACATGCAAATAAAAGTAGAAGAATGTATATTAAAATTAGCATATTGTAAAATATTATTTTTAGTGTAAGAATTGGTGTTTTACTATCAAAATAGCATTGGAGATGCTCTTATCTAGCTATTTAGAAAAAACTAATTTGGAATTCTAATCTATCCTGAAGCACATTTTTTTAGGAAGCCAATATAGATTTGCTTCTGGTCGAGTTACAGCTCAAATCGCCTGATTTATATATCAAGTATTAAAGGTAAAACTGCATAATAGTAGTACAAAGTCTTTTCTTTTCTGAAAGGTTGTATGCATGTTTTAATATATCCAAAAATGATTGTCTTACTTGATATTTTATTTTGTTTTGTTTTGGTATTCTTGTACTATTCGGAAGGGTCACCTTTTCTATGCATTTTTTTTCTTTTTTTGAAATACTATACAGTATTTCAATGTCATTCCTTCCCCAATTCTCACTCTCTTTTTTTCTTTTTTCGATTTCCTAAATATTAGCAAAAAATTAACTTTTGACAATATAACTGGGACTGAGGGAGAGAAATAACTATGCTAGTTGTTGAAAATCATTTAGGAGAGGCCTGGAAAGATAAGGACAAGTTAAGAAAGTAACTTAGTTATAGGTATATATGTATATGGTGCTGTGAAGTATATCAGTAGGATAAAAAACTAAACTGATGTGCTATATGGAGCCCAAGTTTTTGCTTTTGTAGTCCAAAAAATCATGTCAAATGACCATATTGCCCCCTGTAAATTAGTAGCATAGTTTTTCTAAAACTAAAAATGATGGGCATTTGTGTATATTCATACTGTGTATTTTGGACTATAAGAATAAAATATTGGGCTCCATTCAGCTGCATCAGTGACAATGTGTATATTTAACCGTCACAATGGCTGCATCAGTCCTGGAAAGAGCACCGTGTAGTCCCACAAGAGTCTTATATGGCTCTTCTCGGGCTTGACAATTTGCGTCACTAAAATTTCTAATGGCTGGTAATTTCCATATCAGTAAAGATTGGGTTTAGTAGTTGTAGAGTATAATTTTGACTTGAAGTCCATATGCTCATTTGTTTTAGATTAGCAGAAGCGGGTGGAAAGGGTTATGATATAAAATGCTGGAAAATACTCTGCTTAACTGACAGAGAAGTGCACACCTTTGACTGGTGATATATCATACAAATGTTACGTTTTTAAGAGGCTTTAGTGACCCTTTTTAAAAAATTACATGATTTGTGAGATCTTTAGTGAAAATGATGATCCTTTTTAAAGTCTTTCATCTCAGTCTATCTTGGACAGCCTAGTTTTGGTGATTAGGGAAATTTCTGCACTTTCCATGGTTGCCTAAAGCTTTCCAGTTAAGTTATGTTCTGTTCTTGGTAGATTATTTATTTATCCTAGACCTAGAGTAATCTTAAACAGACATTGGGTTGTTTCTCTTGCATCTCCCCTCTCATATTTTCCTTTTTTTATAAAACCCCACGTGTCTAAAACGACGTCGTTTAGGGTCTTGTTTCTAATAGCTCTCCTGCTTTCTCCGATCTTCTCCTTTCTCCAATCTTCTCTCCTTAGAATTTTAATCTTTCTCCTCTTCCTCCCCTAAATCATTCTTTGTTTTCCAATTGGACTTCAATTGCTTGTTAAAATCGGCGAAGATAGAAACCAACCGAAGCAAATGGATTCGAATTGAAAAACAAGTCCGAGGATTCAGATCGGCGCTCTTATTTGCTCAGAACGGCGGCGGAGCTGGCCATGGGTCTGCGGGTGAGGGTAAACAGGCACAAGAAATCAAGAACATGGTTCACGTTTATTGCCAACTGGTTCTGAGAAAATTTCTCATGAGTAGATGTCCTGGCTCGTGAACTATTGAGTACTGGCTCATGAACTATTGAGTACTTTAGGTAAATTGGGATCATTCACTATCCTTTTTCCTTTTATATTTGCAACTTATAAGATGTTGATATGGAGGTAATGGGATCCTCTGAATATTCTGATTATGCTCACTTTGATCATCTGTCATTCCTTATTTTGCAGTTTCAGAAGGCTTCTTGAGAGGCCTTGGTCTCCACTTTCGATACTTCATTCGCAGCAAGGAACAGGTAATGGATCTGCTTTATTCCCTGCACATTAGAGTAGTTTTTCTACTTTGCCTAATTTAATTTTCTTGAACATTTTGAATTTTGCTATCTTTCACCTATCAGGGTTCACCTATCGTGCACGATGTATTTAGAAAAGTTTTAATTGAAATTTCAGTAATTGTGTATCCAGCACATTATAGAATGGTTTAAAGCCTGATAATAAAGCATATATTGTCACCATTTAACTGCAATAATACCAGTGCTGTAAATTGAACAAGGTTTATCAGATGTTACAGGCTCAGAAGTGACAGTTAGCTTCACTTCACATTTGATGCCCATGATAACATTTTACTGTACTTCAAGACTGATATTTTTGGTCATAAGCATTTATAGAGGATTGCCGGTTCATTAAAAGGGTACTTGTAGAATCCTTATTTGTTGTTAATGGAAAATGTTTGACAAGGTTGCATAATAAGATGTTTGTTTGCTCATAAGTGTTCAGATATTCAGCTTTTTTTGTGCCTGTATTTTGTTCTGCTTGTGTTCATGATGCTATGTGTTTTGATGCTTTCACTTGATTTCATTGTAAAGAGTGAGTCTTTTATCTTTCAAAACAAACTGCATATCTGAAAGAATTTTTTTTTTCCATATATAATTCTTATATTATGCATGCTTTAAGAAGTTTACAGCATTGCAGACTAGGGATTAAGAGAAAAAATTTTGTTTGAAAGAGATGAGAGAATAATTGTGTGTACACTAGATGAAGAGGGGGAAAGACATTGAGGATCAAACTTATTTGAGTCTAAACTGTAAAAAAGTCAGTATCTGTGTTATTCTAAGTTTTATTTAGAACTGTTTGAAATCCTTTACGTGCTCTAAGTTGCATTTGTTGCAGGAGAGGAAAATGGACTATAAGAAATATGTTGAAGCATTCTATATTCTGTGATATATATTCTGCTCAGATTCCTAATTGTCTTCAGCTATCCATCTTTTGCCTGATAAATGTAAATAAAATATTTGCGCATTTTCTTGAAGTTTTTATTGTTTTATTTTTTCCATCTCTTTAGGAGTCAAAGTTTTCAGGTTTGCTAAAATGAAGTATGTGCCATGATACTTTCATATATAATATTCTATGAGTGAGGCGTTGTCCCCTGCAACATCTTTGAGTTCAGCTTAAGTCATCGAATCTTGAGTGGCTAAGTATATAAGTTATGGTTACGTGATCAGAATGTCATTTGCTTTTCATTCTTCAGTTGGCCCGATCTCCTATCTCGAACCTGTACTTTGATATGATTAGTAATTGCCTAGCTCTCTTTTTCCACAATGAGGATTGTTGTTTGCTCAGAATTTTGCAGTATCTTTTATCTGTCCTGCTTTCACATACACCTGAATGAGATTATCGGGTTGGTTTTTATATTTTGAGTGCTTGGATCTGAAATACCATGAGAAAGTTTGCAGGGTTGTTTCGATACTGTTTAGACATCTTAATGTATAATAATAGCCTTTAGGTTCCTGCATAATCATTCTGGACAGTAAGATTGTCGAATTCTGGTTTGCAGTCTTAACTGACATTAGCTCTGTGAGGAGGATCCGCTCTCTAACTCTTACCACTGATCATACATCCTCTTCTACACAGAACTCGATTGATATATATGAAGCTCACTGTCTAGAGATTGATTGATATATCTGTAGGAAGCTAGAACTACACTTGAATTCATAAATTTTACAAAATACATGAAGATTGTTCTGTAATTTCATGCCACTGTCCTTTGGACAATTTTGGTTTTTTACTTAATGTGGCTACTTTTAAAATTTTTTAATAAGATTGTAAGTACGTCCCTTTACAATTCTTAGCTTAATAATGAACATTTTCCTTTCTCCTGCTCTACTGATATACTTGACAGGAGTTTCTGCATTAACACACTTAAACTAACAAAACTTTCATTTCAGGGTTTTGGTTGGGCTCAATCAATGCATAAATTCTCTTCGGATGTCCTAACTTTTCTTGAAAGGACATACAAAAGATGTTGGACTTCATATATTGAGGTATGAACTTGTTACATGATTTGATATCTTTATTATTTCCGAACATATTTGAAAAGAGATTTTCCCAATCAACCTTTTAATGTGCAGTAGTAACATATATAATAGGATTGGGAGAATTGTTACAAGCATGCATGAAAAGAGGTGTACATGAGGGAAGTTAGGGAATCAGTGTTCTGTGAAAACACATTTTGACAATTTGTTATACATTTTTGCTTTTTTTTTTTATGATTTCAATTTTTAATGTTGAGCAAAACCCTCATTTTGGTTATGTATGAACACGCTCGTGAGTTCTCGTAAAGTGTTAGTATTTCCCTTGACCGAATCATACTTTTTAACTATAACTTTGAAGTGTTTTTATATTGGTCAATGTAGATTTGAAAAGAAAAAATAACCTAGGTCAAATATGGTAGTAATCATTTTTGAATTGCGATTTAATTTTCAAAATTTTAAGTACTACGGTTTCAATTCTTTTTGTCAGTTTTCTATCATTGCAATTGTGAGTCATTTTCTTCATAAGTCAACGTGTTTGATTGACCAAATTCAATCGAATGTAAACACTTGGGATATATTGTAAGAATTGGAGGCATATTGTTATATACAAAGAAGGACAAAAATTCTCACAATTGGTCTTACTGAATAATTATATTTAATATATAAAAATCAATTTTAAAAATGACAAGATTACAAATAAAAGTGGAAAGATTAGTAATAATAAAATGAATATGATACAAATAATAAGATCAATATTGATCCATACTCATGAATTGAGCAGGTGACATTAAATGTTTCTAACTTAACTTGTTCCACGAAATTAAAAGTCAGGGAATATGTGTAGACTATTTAACGGTGGAGCATGATCGGGGAATCAAATGTTCGGGAAACATATCATTAAAAAGAACCAAAATAAATAGATGTGCAGATATATATAAAAAGATTGGACTATGGATAATCCATGCACGTAGGCACATCTGTTTTATGTGGCTATCAAGCACTGCAAAAAGAGTTAAAAATAGTGACGATCTACTCCTGACGCACACTAAATTACTAATTATGACGTCCAATATTTCATTTAATATATTCACTTGGGTCCGGCGGCTATGGAGGACATTTTTGCTGCTTTATTAAATATATTATTTAGACTTCAAATTCAGTACTTAAAAAAAACTGTTAATTTCTTGATAGGCCGCGGTTTCGATCAATATATAGTTTGATTAAAATGCACTTTAATGGTTCCATAACGCTAAATAGAATAAATTTCCACCACTTTGTGAAATTGACATGAAGGTACGTTTTAATCGTTACTATTTAAATTTAAACCAGATTATTTTAATTTATGTGGCAGTGAATTAAGTAAAAACTAACTGTGAATTTAATTTTTTAATCGATATATAAATGTAATATACTTGTTTAACAAATCTGAAAACTAAATTTGAAAAAGTTTATAATCAAAGTTATATTA
Organism: Cruciata laevipes; assembly: GCA_963678965.1. Taxonomy (NCBI): domain Eukaryota; kingdom Viridiplantae; phylum Streptophyta; class Magnoliopsida; order Gentianales; family Rubiaceae; genus Cruciata; species Cruciata laevipes. The sequence continues at coordinate 13,807,490 of OY787639.1, forward strand.
GTTTATAATCAAAGTTATATTGGGTGAGGCTGCCTCACCCAAGAGGCATGATCAAATTAACACTTTTTTTGGTGAGATTCGATTAACTGACACAAAAGTTTTGATGACTTGACATGTTTAATGAACTAGCACCGAGGTTTGATGATGTGGCATCGAGGTTTGATGAGGTGGTAGTGAGTTATGTGATGTCCTTGCCTCATGGGTGAGGCTGCCTCACAAGAGAATTACTCTTGTAAATAAGGTGAATAATGATTTTTATTTTTGAAATCGAATAATGATATCTGAAAAACACTATAAAATATTCAAACATTTAAAACCTGGACATTCCAATCGATCGACAAAACTCCTTTGTTTATTATAAGAATGGTGGCCTCCTTCCTTTCCACTAAGCACGAAGATTATGTAAAGTTGCGCATGCTTTGGTGGTGGGCCATTTCTTTAAGCCGCCTTGCTTGTCCTGCTATCTGTATATATATAACATGTGATGTGATACTAAATATATATATATACTACTCAGAGCTCGGAATAATGGATGGTGATCGCGGACAAGGAGGAGACGACGGCCGGCGGGGAAATCCTGGCGATGGCGGTCGGGATGGGCAAGGAAACGGTTCCTCTGACAGAAGAAAAGCAAGCGTGCCACCTAAGAGAGGTGAAGTTCTGAAAAGCGTTGTAGCTAATTTATGGGGATCATCATCCACCACTTAAGCCGGCCGCCTGAATCTATTATAATTTATAACCGATGATGATGGTGATGATGATCCATATATATGTACAGAAAGTTTGTTATTAATTATGCATGTGTGCCTTTACTTTTGTTGAAATGTTGAAGGGATTTGCTTAGAATTCTACACATACGATTTTGCTGGTGAAAACCGTTGGACTGATGGAGTATATATGTTGTCTTCTCATAATATTGTTGAAACGACTTACTAAATGATGATCAACAATTCCCAAATAAATTGGGAGTAGAGGATAAAAATATAGAGGAGAAACATGTCAAGTGTCAATTCACAAAAACTAGGCAACTAAAATGTCCATATTTCTTCTTGTAAGTTTATACACTTACAACATTTATTTTTGTTAATATGCTTCAATAATCATCATACTAACGGGATCTTTGCATAAATTCAAATCAAAGTCGATCACTAATGATCGATTCACGAAAGTCCATAGCATGGACTATGGAGTACAACTGTACAAGGTTTAAACTTTTGCTATGAAATTAGCTGTTCAGTGAGTATCATTACTCAAGTAGACAAAGGGTTGAAAAGCTATAAAGAAGGCACCAAAGTGGAAAAACCGGACCACACCACCACCATGTACTAGCTTTTCTCAATTCTAACCGTTGCCACCCAACAGTTCTCCCGGCAACAATCTTTCAAAATTCTGGTAAGCGCTTTTTCCTTTCAATAAATTCAATGATCCATATCTAATTCACACCTTTTAATTAAACGCCTCCAGTTCCTCCTCATCAACAATGGGTTCTTGCATCAGCAAATGCAACCCTATGAAGAAGCAACACAGCAAGAAACAAGTTCTTGATGATCATCATCTTCATCGTCAAGAATATTGCAGCTATGTTCATGATAAGCGTGTGGTTTCCCAGAAACCCCCTTCATCGGTTCAATTTCAAAAGCCGGGTTCTCCTCTTTCTTCTTCTGCAGCCTCCATCTGCACTGCATTTTCTTGCAGCTCTGAATCTTCCATGGCTTCTTCATTCTCAGCCTCTTCTTTTTCAGTCTCTAACCGAGATAGAGCCTTTTCCAACGAGTTCTTGTGGGCTTGTGCCAGAGAAAACCCTCACGTAATAGGTAGAAATCATCTGATACAGAAAACCAGAACCGAAATTCCCGGTTCACACAAGAAGCCAAATTCAGTTCTCCCCATTCCAGAGAGTGTGAGTACAAGTACAACGGCGCTGAGGAAGAGAACGCGGGCTAATTCTCCGACGCTTGTTCGGCAGAAGAGCTTCAGGAAAGAGCCTAATAGCAGAGCAATGATGCGATCTCCTTCGCCAAGTCGAAGATTCAACGGAGAATCCTTTAGAGATTCACCCGTTTGTAATAGTCCTGTTCGTAAGGCGAATTCGCCGGGTAATTATTTGTCCTCTCCAAGCATGAGGAGGGACAGTTTCAGTTTCAGGGCTCCTCCCAGTCCGAATTACTACGGTACGATGATGAAGAAGACTGACAAAAAGGAAGTGGAAGAAAAGGAGGCTATGGAAGTTGAGGACATTGACAATCCTCAAATAGCTTTGGATTGTTTCATTTTTCTGTGACTGGATTTGACTAGTGTGTGATAAATATACTTAGTTTTGTGGATTGTTTATAGCTTTTGTTTGCCTCATCTTTCTCAAATAAGGTTTGAGGATGATTGAAAATCTACACGGGTGTAGATAAAACAGATATTGATTGTATCATTTGTTGTTTTCAGTCTAGAGCTGACTAATACGGGTTGAGTGAGTGTTGGATACTCACTCGTTCATTTTTTTACAGCTTTTTATTTACGAGTTCAAAGAGTTCTGTTTTCTTCATTTTACTGATGTTTAAGCTTGTTACGATTACGAGCATCTAAATCACAGTTATCTGCCATATATGCTCTCTTTCAAGAGCAAATAGACTCGAGCTATTTATTGATGCGTTCGTTGAATGATCCTTTCATTGTTCTTCAGCTGCTGCCAACGCTGCCACATCCATTCTCAGATCATTTCAGTCTGTTGATCATTTCAGTATCAAAGATATTATATACAAACTCTAGTTTGTTAAATTCATATATGTGCATGTTTTGCATAGATATATAACAAAAAGTTGTTTTGTGCTTTTGGTTCTCTGAACTAATTACACGTATTGGTTAAACATTAACTAAACTGAATTTAACTAATCAAAGTTAACCCTTAATTGATTTTCTAGAAACACTAATAATTAAATTGAGTTTGACTAATCAAAGGTTAATCCTTAGTTAACTCTAGAAACACTAAAAACTAAATTGAGTTTGACTAATCATAAATTAAACATAACTTGACTCTCTACAAAAGTTAGTTGAATTAAGTTTAACTAATCAAAGGTTTCTATACATACTAGTAACTAAATCAAAGGAGAACTAGTCGAGTTGTGCGAAAGCACGGAGAAGCCTAAATTGCACTGCTACCTCCGAGTGTTTGGTGATTAGCTGATAACTGTTAGCTGCTAACTGATTGCATTAGCTGATATGACTAGCTGATTGCATTAGCTGATTTGACTAACTGATTGTATTAACTGATTGTATACATGTGTTTGGTAAAATTAGCTGATAGCTAATAGCTGTTTGTTTAATAAATATCGTAAAATGACGTATTTGACCATAAACAATTTTATTAATTAATAATCACCATATAAAAGTAATATTAATTTAGATGGTAAATAATTATCAATTATTTGGAATGATTAGAATAATATTATGTGAACAATAAAGGTTAAATTATAAAAAAATTCTCAATATATATGTGTTCATTTTTTTAAATAGTAATTCTCAATATATATGTGTTCATTTTTTTAAATATGAGGCAGGGCCCAACATAAGTTAATAGACAAAAACACTAATTTTTATAAATTCCAGGGGTTAATTTGTAAATATCTTATTAAAAGCACCTAAATCACTAATTTCTCATTCTTTCTCCGTCACATCATCATTCTACCTTGCTGCCACTTCATCATACCTCGTTGCCACCTCATATTACCTCGTCGCCACATCATCCTACCTCAATGTAACCTCATCATACTCCACTGCCACCTCGTCAAACCTCGACGTCATCTCATTAAACCTCGGTGTCACGTCATCATACCTCACTACCACCTCCCCAAACCTCAACGCAAATTCCGACGACCCTTTATCACTTATTTGATGACGAGTGCTTATACCTCACCTCCTATGACACAAATCTCAACTTCGATAACAAAAACCTCAACCCCGAAGACACAAAACTCAACTCCTTCGATGGAAACTCCATTGCCATGTCATGCCACGTCACTCACTACCACGTCACCACCCGTCACCACCATATCACCGCCATGTTAGTACCCCACCACACCGCCTGCTACCATGGCCACCAACGTGCAAAGAATCTCGCAGCCGCCAAGCCAGACCGCCACGAGTGTACCGCTGCCAGCCGACACAAACAAATCTGAAATAACCAAACCACCATCGGTTCATCTAAATCGGGGTAACAGTCTGGTGTATCAGCGACATGGTCACGGGCCTCGATCAGCGATCTCACAGAACAACACTAGAGCCAGCGAATCGCGAAAGAGACGAATTAAAGCCGGCGAATAGCGACAGAGAAGAACCAGAGCCGGCGAATCGCGATTCGCATCAACTGGAGCCGGAGCCCATCGTCGAGCCCAATCACTGTCGCAGATCGGAAATCAAAAACTTGTCAATGTCATAGATCGGAAACCTGTTATCGTTGCATACCATAGGAGGCTATTGTCGCAGATCGGAAACATGGAGCCCGTCATCGCCAAACTGCAAATCCGTTGGGTTCTGGGCAACGCGGGGATTTGGCCGACGGAGATTCTGCAATTGGAGAATCGGGAATATGTAAGAGTAGGGAGGAGTTTCTTATTATCTCCGTTATTTACATGTTGGTCCCTTAATGTTGGAAATTCTTTTAAAACAGACCCCGTGTACTGTGCTCAAGTATTTTTAGGTCCTGCCTCTTGGGTGAGGCTGCCTCACCCAAGAATTTGTCTTTTTTAAATAGTTAAAGTAAATAAATATTATTAGTTAAAAACTCTTAAATTAAAAATCTATCATATATTTTAACTATATTAAACAAAATTATTTACTAAAATAATAACTAACATTAAATACATATTGAATATTAATTAATCAAATATATTAATTTTTATGAATGATAAATACATTTCTTAATCATAAAAATATTGAGCCTAAATATTTAACAAAGCACACTGCCCAGGAAATTGCATGAACGGGATGAACACGTGCAGAGAATGAACGAGAACGAGAAACAATTAAAATGGTAAAGAAGGGATAAAAAGGTAAGTTTAGGCAATAAATATAAACTGAGACGAAAACACTGCTTTTATGAGCGTTTTAAAATTTAGCTTTTTGGCCCCAATCAGCTCTTTCAAAAAGCTTACCTGTCACTAGAAACATGGTTACTTTTCCACCTTCTTGGAGCATCAACAATAGAGAAGATCTCCGGTGAGACCAGTCTCTATGGAGACCAAAGGTAAAGGGGAGTCTATATAAAAGGAGTTGTCAAAGTTTTGGGGTCATGCTGTAATAATTTCCTTTTCGGCGCAATAGTCATATTATGTCAAAATTCAGGGACTAAAATGTTATTCTATGGAAAATATTAGAATAAGAGCTCTCTTCTTCTTCCCTTTCTTCTCCGACGAAATCCGCCGGACTTTCGTTCCCCGGCCGCCGTAGAAGAACCGGGCTTCGTTGCCTCTCCGTCGCGTCGGATATTCTGTTGCATCCGGCCTCTGTTTTGCTGTCATTCAAGTTGATTCGACGGCAAACTCGGGTCTCGATCTGAATTATCCGTCAAATTTCTCATCTTTCCCAATCCTTTCGGGATCGAATGGATCCGTCGGGGCTCTGATCGGTCGGGGATCGGGATTTTGGGGAGGGGATTGGAGTTTTTTTAGCGTGGTTTCCACGGCAGCGCTGGTGGGTTGACGGTTGTAATTTGGGGTCAGCGACGGCGGAGAGGATGAGATCGGCGCCAGAGGATGTGGTGGCACTGGCGCGGAGGGCGTTGACGTCCTGGACGAATTTGCCGAGGCGGATGTCAGCCTTATCAAGATAATCATACTTGTCATTCAGGATTTCTTGGGGCATATAGCGAGCATCACCGTCCTCAATAGGCAAACTCAGATCAAGAAGAGTTGCACAACCGAAGTCACCGAGCTTGTAACCCCCATTTTTTACATATATATTATCAGGCTTTACATCTAAATGAGCTATTCCCTGCTCATGTATAAACTTCAGTGCCTATTCAATCTGCAGATAAACAGAAAACACGGATGAAACAGAGGGGCATGAACCAATCCAAGAAATTAAACGATGACAAAAAAAAGTACGAGTAAGCTATTTTGATACTTCTGACATCAATTTCTTTCCATGACAAATACCAAATCTATCAATGTGTCAACAGATAAATTGTTCAAGTAGGTTCAGACAATTTCCAAGTCATTGATGAAAATTTCTGTTTTCTGTGTCAGCAGTTAGTAGTGCTTGAGCATTTGTTGTTTTGTCTTGATCTTTTAATCACTGTGCTTGAGCATTTGTTGTGCCGTCTTGATCTTTCAATTTCTTTAAGTATTCTTTGTTATGTCTTGATATTTTACTCAATGTGCTTGAGCATTTATTGTGCCGTCTTGATCTTTCAATTTCTTTGAGTATTCTTTGTTATGTCTTGATATTTTACTCAATGTGCATGAGCATTTATGTTGTCGTGTTGATCTTTCAATCATTGTGCTTGAGCATTAATTGTTTTATCTTGATCTTTCAATTTCCTTGAGCATTCTCTTTTATGTCTTGATCTTTTACTCAATATGCTTGAGTATTTATTGTGTTGTCTTGATCTTTCAATCATTGTGCTTGACCATTTATACTCAAAGAGCTGGTGCCCAAAAACATAGAAGATCAAGTCATTTCTTCTAAAAGATCAAATTCAAGTGATAACTCGAAAAAATCAAAGAATAAATAAGAAATATCAAAAAGAAAAAGTTAAGTAAAAAACATATAAGATCAAATCATTACTTAAAAAATATAAAACTCAAGTGATAATTGAAAAATTCAAAGAAACGGTTAAAATGATCAAGCAAAAAGATAAAAACACATAGAAGATCAAATCATTACTTCAAAACTATCAAACTCAAGTGATAACTGAAAAAAATCAAAGAAAAGATAAAGAAAAAAATAAAAAAATCAAACAGAATAAGATCAAATTAAGTGATATCGAAAAAGATAAAAAGAATAAGATCAAGCTCAAATGAGAAAAAAAAAATATCAAGATAATATCAAAGAGAATAAGATCAAGTTCAAGTAATAATTGGAAAAAAATCAAAGATAAGATCAAGGAAAAAGCATATAAGATCAAGTAAAAATGATAGAAAATCAGAGGTAGGGGCGCCAGAAAAAGATCAAGCAAAAAGCATAGAATATCAGACGCAGTGATAGAAGGTAGAGGCACAAAAAGATCAAGTAAAAAGCATATAAGATCAAGTAAAAAATTCAAGCAAAATTCAAGCAAAAAACATATAAGATCAAGTAAAAAACATAGAAGATCAGAGGTAGCGACACAAAAAAGATCAAGCAAAAGACATAAAAAATCAGGAGAAAGAAGAAAATTAAATTTGCAACTAAGTCCTTATATTTAGGCGTGTTTTTTAATTTGTACCTATAATTTCTGAAAGACTCCTATGGTCCCTGGTCTCAATGGAGACAGGTCTCAATTGAGAATTAGTATCAACAATAAGATACCTTATTTCAAAAAAAAAAAAAACCTTCAAAAAAAGGGAAAAAAAAAAAAACACAACCACCACAGTAAAGAAATAGGAGAAACAAATCAACACGAAAAATGAAAATGAAAAAGGGATGATTTCCCTTTCTCGTTTGGTTCAATTTTTCTTTATTCTTATTTGGTCCATTGAATGTTAATGATAGTTTTGAGTGGTGGTGGTGGTGGTGGCAGTTGGAGTGGAGTCACGGTGGACGAAGTGGTGGTGGTGATCGTCGATGACGGGCAGAGCGATGGTGGTCGGTGGGAGTGAATGATGATGGTCGATTATGATAGAGAGATATGCGGGAATCCCAAATTCAATGGGGTATTTTTGAGCTCCAACTGCTACTCTGTGCCTCTAAAATAGAGAGCAACATCTTTACTAAAGTTTTTTTTCCAAAACAGAAAATCAAACCAAAAATTTTCTATAATTTTTCTCCTTAACTACAACAGATTTTCTATCATAGAGATTTCTAAAATTTTGCTTCTCTTTCTCTATAGTTAAAGAAAAGTTTTTCTCTCTCCTCAAATCTCTATAATAGAAAAAAAAATTATAGAGAATCTATTGGATTTGAAAGTATTCCAAAATCTCTAAGGGGGTGATGGGATTCCATTCCTTATTTAGTTATATTGTTAATTCTTTTCATATTCTAATTAACCTAGTTAATTATAGTCATAGTTGTAAGCTATTTCTTTTTCATAGTTAGATTGTTATTCTCATATATGTCTATATAAAGATGACATATTCTATGTAATCATTCATCCAATACAATCATTAATTCAATAGAAGATGTTTCTTCAAAGTAGGTGAATCCCTAATCAAAATGTTCAATAAGTTGACAGACCACAAATCAAAGGTCATATCCCCCTTGAGGTATCGAACCTCATCATTTGGTATCACAGCCAAGTTGAAAATTCGATAAAAAAAATTTCTACATCGCCTCATGCTGTTGACGAAGCTACACGATGATACTACTACACACAGATCTTCCATTAGGGACCATGCCGCTCAGATTGAAGTCATAAAAGCTAATATACGAGTTATTTCCAAGCAGACACACAAACATAACCCTAATTTTGTCCAACTGCCACCCCAGCCACCGTCATATCATGAGTTTCCGGAGTATGACTGATAGGTCCTAAATATACTCTTATTTTGTAGCATTTGAGAGCTGTTTTAGATAGTATTTTGTACTTTTATATTAGACTTTTAAACAGAATCATTCATAGTGGTTTGAAATTGAAGACGTACATTTTGACCTTGAATTGCACTTGCTATGGATTTGGATGATTTGAAGACCTTCTATGACCGTCCTGAAGGAGTTAGATGCATTGAAGAACCGGTCATAGAAGTGGCGTGAAGGCACACTCTCGCGGGCCGCGAAGCGTCTCTCGCGAGCCGCGAGGGTGTGTGTTGCTGTTTTGAAGAGGTCGTGTCTCGCGGTCCGCGAATCCTCGGTCGCGGGCCGCGAGAGTCAGTCTCGCGGTCCGCGAATCCTCGGTCGCGGGTTGCGGGCAGCGAGAGCCAGTCTCGCGGTCCGCGAAGGATTTCTCGCGGGCCGCGAAAATCCCCTGCAACTTGCATTTTGTTTTGCTTTAATTTTATTTGTTTTGGACTATAAAAAGAACTTATCCTCAATTGTTAGAGGATCGGATTTTCAGAGTTTAGAACCCTTTTCCTTCATTTTTCTTTTGATTTTCACTTTGAATTCACCATGTATTATTGTATGGATTATGGATGTGATTATATAATTATGGTTGTAGACTAAAACCCATCTTGGGTATATGAGATTGAACTTCTTGTTATGGTTTGAGAACATGATTTATGAAGCTTAGGAATGGGTGATTTTCCATTGAATGATCATGAATTGTATGTGTATTTGATGCTTGAAATGGTTAGGAATGATTTCCTAGTTATAGATATGTGTTGAATATGTGTTAGATATTGCTTTTCCATGGTTGGAATGTTATCATTCCTTCTATGTAAGAGTAGTAAATTTGGAATCAAATATATGTTGTTATCAATTGTATTTGTTCTTGAGATCATTCATTAGCATTATATTCATGTCAATTGTGTTATCACATTACATGGGTAAGGTGGGAAAACATCTAATTTGAAATAACATTGATCAATTTATCTATTTGCTATCATATAGAGATGTTGTCAATAAGAGTTGCGAAGATGCTTTCATAGTTCATAACTACAATACAGATGATTTCCCATTACAAACAATCACCATTCTCAAAGTATCATAATAAAGTTTGAGGAAAAATCCATAATAAGAAGACACTAATCTCATGTGCCCAAGTTCATTATTCTCATAGTTAAATCTCTAGTTAGAGTAATCATATGATAAAGTAGTTGTAACTTTGAAGTTCTAGTTATTTTACATAGTAGTGTTTTTTCTCAAAAACTCAACTCAACCCCCCCCCCCCCCCTTTGTTTACATTGCTTTTATATATATATATATATATATATATATATATATGTGTGTGTGTGTGTGTGTGTGTGTATATGCTACAAGATATACGTGGAAATAACCTCTTCTCTGTGGACACGAACCTTACTAGTCATTATATACTTAATTGTGTGTAGAGGTAGTAAGCGAATATAAATTGTATATTTGAGAGGTACGGCGACGACCTCCCAAATTTTGGCGCCACTACCGGGGAAGAGGCGTATTTCTGTGTGTTTATTGTAGTTGTATTAACACCCATATCTTTCTTTTTCATCTTATTTTTGGTTTGGAACCCTATTGCTCTAGCTCTTGGTGCATGGTTCATACAAGAACCTCGAACCAAGACCCTTTGCAATTCGATTCCGAATTAGTTAGGAGTCTTCGTCAACTCAAGCGACAAGTGCAAGAGACACTAGCCGCCAATCCATTTTCCCTTGATAGTGAAGTACCACCTTCCACCATGGCGGAGGATGACCGAGAAGAGGATACCGGCCAAAACATCCCCCGAAACCAATTCTACAACCCTTTCCAAAATCCTAACACTTCTCCTACCAACATTTCTATGAGAGAGTACATGTCTCCCAACTATGAGCAACAACAATCGAGCATTGTTTACCCAAACTCTCAATATGAAATCAAGACAGGAGTGATAAATTTGCTTCCAACTTTCCATGGTAGAGAGGTGGATGATCCCAATGACTTCCTTGAGGCTTTTCACCGAGTTTGTAGTAGTTTGAAACCTTCCGAGATGAGTGTGGATGAGTTTAAGTTGAAAACATTCACCTTTACCTTGAAGGACAAGGCCGCCAAATGGTTAAGCCGTTTACCTTCATCATCAATCACTACATGGCCACAATTGAAGAAAAAATTCCTTGACAAGTACTTTCCCCCCCTCTAAATCCTCGGTCTTGATACAAGCCATTAGCAACATCATTCAAGACGATGATGAAACTTTGTATGAGTATTGGGAAAGATTCCAAACTCTCCTCTCAAGTTGCCCATACCATAGCTTCACCGAATCTCAATTGGTGTGTTTCTATTACAATGGTTTGAATGATAGGGAAACCGAGTTGATAAATCGGTCTTGTTATGGCTCCATTGCTAACCTTGGTTCTTCCGATGCCATGATGCTATTTGAGCAATTAACCGAGGGATGCAAACCAAAGAGGGACCGGAGACTACGAGTGGGTAACTCCGGTGGAAACAATGATGGAACTCGTCAAGATATCAAGGAGCTTACGGCATTGATGAAAGGCTTCATGATGGGAAATAGGTCCGGAGGGAACACGGGGAATCAACCAAGGCAACAAGTTATGACGCGTGGGATTTGTGCTTCAAACCATCTCACCGAATCTTGTCCTCAAGCAAACGAGGACTATAGCGAAGAGGTTAATGCCATGGGAGTCTATGGTGGAAACCAAGGTTTTAGAGGTGGCCAAGGATTTCAAGGAGGGAGAGGATACCAAGGTGGTAGAGGCTTTCAAAGTGGACAAGGCCAAGGTGGTGATCGAGGTAACCAAAGGAAGTATGATCCTTTTGCCCAACACTATAACCCCGGAACTAGAGATCACCCCAACTTTCGGTGGAGAGATGAACCAACGGGGCAACAAGGCCAACAAGGGGGATACCAAGGTCAAAGTGGTCAATCTTTTGACAAGTCGAGGGGGAAAAATGACCAAGGCTACGGAGGAGACCAAAGCCACCAAAATCAAGGGTACCAAGGTTACCAAAACCAAGGGTACCAAGATTTTGGCTACCAAGGGTACCAAGATCATCAAAACCCTCAATATCACCCTCAACCCTAACAATACCCAAGAAACCAAGGTCAAGGCCGTTTCAATAATCGTGCCCCTCAAAATGCTTACCCGAGGTTGGAGGATAAATCTCATGATCAAGGTGAAAGCTTGGGCCAATTCCCACAAGACGCTCGATTCAAAAGCATTGAGGTGCAAACGAGTCAAATGGCCTCGGTTTTGGGGAAATTGGAAGCACAAAACTCCGGGAAACTACCTGCACAACCGGAGTTAAATCCAAGACCTCATGCAAGTGCCATGACCTTGAGAAGTGGTAAACAAGCTATTGAACCCGAAGTGGTTGTGAAAAAGGCACCCAAGAGAGGTCTTGTGAAGAAGAGTTTGACCAATGACGAAGTTGAGGTGACCTTGGCCGATGAAGAAGTGATTCTTGAGGTGCTAGCCAAAGAAAAAGGTGATGCCGAGGTTGAAAAGGAGAAGGAGCTAATTGATGAGGAACATGTAGACTCAACCACTCATGTTGAACCAATGTCACCTCCATTCTCACCTCTCCACAAGAAAAATAGGGTAGACACTCCCTTCGAAGTGGAAGCGCCATTTCCCGAGCCTTTGAAGAATACTCGCAAAAAGGAGATGGACAAGGAAGCTTTCGAGGTCCTTCGAAAGTGTGAGGTAAACATTCCTTTGCTCGATGCTATTGATCAAGTTCCTAGATATTCTAAATTCTTGAAAGAATTGTGTGTAAACCATCGTCAACAAAGGTCTAAGCATGTAAAAAATGAAAGAGTCAATGAACATGTGTCGGTTTTGTTTCAAGATAAAATGCCTACTAAGTGTGGTGACCCCGGCATTTACAATCCCTTGCATCTTAGGGAACACTTATTTTCCAAGAGCCATGCTAGACCTAGGTGCATCCATAAATGTCATTCCATATACATTGTATGAATCATTAAATCTTGGCACTTTACATAAAACCGATGTGGTGATCCAACTTGCCGACCGCTCTAATGCATACCCTAAGGGTATTGTTGAAGATGTTTTGGTTAAAGTTGATAAGTTGGTGTTCCCGGCCAATTTTTACGTTCTTGACATGGAACATGATAAATTTGCTACGCCTGTCTTGTTAGGGCGTCCATTTTTGAAAACGTCAAGAACTGTAATCGATGTGCATAGTGGTAGACTCACCATGGAATTTGATGGGGATGATATTACTGGCCCAAAGGCCTACTGGGCCGGAAAGAGGGTCCATGGCCCAGCACCCAAAGAGCGGTATCTTTCCCGCAAGGAGGCACGTTCGGACAAGGAATAAGGACGGACGGGGACAAAGGGAAGTGGTCTTGCACCTTATCTCAAGCAGGCAAGCTCGGCTATAAATACTAGTCTCAAACAATAAACAAGGTATGTGATATATATCTCTCTACTTTATATTGAGAGCATCTTCCGTACGTTTTTCCCCTCATCGCTATCCCCATCTCATCATCACGCCGGAGCTTCTTCCCCGGGACGCCTCCCGGGGATCGTTTTGCAGGGTCGTTGGGGACTTGCTCGGAAAGAGGCTCGGATAGCACTGAAACCCGGGAAGCGGACGGATTCTGGTAGCATCAATTGGCACGCCCAGTGGGACACTTCCACCTTCGCATGATGGAGTCGCCGAGGAGAGGGCGCGGGCGCCCGAAGAAGAATGCGGCACCTTCTGGGAGTGGTCCTCTTCCACCCCCGGGACGTGACTTTAAGGCAGTTGCAGGAGGAGGCTAGACACCAGGGTGAGCTAGGAGTGCCACTGGATGGTCACGTGGAAACTGCCTCCGACGAAGCTGACTCGGAAAGAGAGTACCAGGACGAGCAAGGGGGGCCTAGGCCCGCCAGGGAAGGCAGTCCCCGGGCTCAGGAACCTGAAACCCGGGAAGAGGGGCAATACCTGGCCAGCAACCCTCAGACCCGGGGACCGATTTTCCCGGAAGAGGGGCAACCCCTAGCTAATACGGAGGAACCGGCAGCGTTGGAGTTCATGAGAGCCAACAAGGATTTGTACCGACAATGGGTACTCTCTACCCGGGAAAGCCATAGACGAAGGGAACCCGGGGGAAACCTGGCAGGCCCTTTACGGGGACATCAAAGAGAATTTATTAATCTGGATGAAATTGTTCAGCCGCCAAGGATACAGGGGCGTGTGAATTCCTCAACCGTCCCACCTTCTTTCCCTCCGAGTTTCGGGGTCGGAGGAGGAGCGGCTACAGGACAACAATCAAATTTAGTTCCACATGCTCCACCCTACTACCCGCGTTCTAGCTGGGGGGCGGGGCAGATTGGGTATGACCCTCCAGTCGTGCCCGCGGAGTTATTGGGTTATCAGGCCCCTGGAACTCAGGGGAACCCGATCCAGTATTCCGTGCCCGTACATGGGACAATGGGGATGAACTATGGTTACCCGGAGAGATATTATCGGGAGGACGATAGGATGCGGGGCTATCAGGTGGCGCAGCAGGACCCCAACTCTTTGGAAGCACGACTGGACAAGCTGGTGGGAAGAAACGGAGCTCAACCCACCTCCCCATGGGTACCGCGGGTGCTTGCATACCCATAGCCTCCGGGTCTCCGGGTTCCGGAGGGAATCCCAACGTATAACGGAGAGACAGACCCAGAAGAGTTTGTTAGGACGTACCAGAACCTAATGGTGTCACGGGATTTCCCGGAGGAACTAAAATGCAAGTTAGTGGGCTGCTACCTGAGGGGAAACTGTCTCCTGTGGTTTGATTCCTTGCCTCGGCAGAGTCTTAGAGATTATTATGATTTCTCCAAAGCTCTGCTGTTCAGGTACGCCGGACTAAAGAAGGAAGGGAAGCAGCTGACTGAGCTTCTCGCCACTCGGCAGAAGGCTGCAGAGGGACCAATGGAGTATTACCTAAGGTACATGGACGATAGTATGAAGGTTATTGACAGACAGCAGCAGGAGAAGGCGGTGATTAGTTGATTTATAAATGGCCTGAGGGATATGGCGTTGTTCCAGAAGTTGATGGAAAACATCCCGGAAACCTTTCACAACTTACAGATGGCGGTGCAACTGTACTGCGCGGTTAATGACGCAACCCAGAAGAGAAAGGAAGAATCCGGGGAATTCCTCCCGGATAAGACGGAAAGAAGGAGGGCGGTTGACCCAAGTAGAAGGGATCTGGGTCCTGCGCCGGTGAATCGGGCAAGGGCAGACCGCTTTACCCCGCTCAGCAAATCCCGGACAGAGATACATGCTATTCACAAGGATTTATTCCCGGATTCGTTGCCTATCCAGGGGAAAATGCGGAAAAATGGTGTGCTTATCACAAGTCTTATGGACACTCCACAGAGGGGTGTAGGGGGCTGAGGAACGAGATAGAAAAATTGATAGAACGGGGGTAACTGAGAGATTGTGTGGCGGCAGAAGCAAAGAAGGAGTACCCGGCCCGGGACCAGCCTCAGGAACAACCCCGGAGGAGGTGGAAGCCTAACCCCGGGAGAGGAAACGGGAGAACCCAAGGCAACCAAGGCAACAGGGCCCCGAGGAGGCCCGCCATAGCGGCCGTACCAGTCCAAGCAGTGGAGCCTGCCCCAGTACCCAACAGGATGATCAACGTGATAAGCGGAGAAATCGGAGAAGCATGCCAGTCAGTTTCCGCTATCCGGGCCCGGACACGGTATGTCCCCCCGGGAGAGATTCAGGGGAAAAGGTTTCGCCCCGATGAAACTATCACTTTTTTCTGAAACGGATGCAGCCCCGCCACAGATACCCCATTCAGACCCAATGGTGGTAACAACGGAGAATGAAGGCTTCTTGGTGAAGAGGGTGTTTGTGGATGACGGATGCAGCGTGGAAATAATGTTCGCCTCCTGTTTCGATCAACTGGGGATTGGGAGACAGAACCTGAAACCTCTCTCGTCTCCCCTATCAGGGTTCACGGGCAAACCTGAAGTTCCTCTAGGTGTTATCCCCCTTGCAGTATGCATGGTGGACGAAAAAAATCAGAGCAAGAGGGTCTCAGTGACATGCAACTTTGCGGTTATTGACGCGCCCTCACCATACAACGTAATCATAGGGAGACCATGGCTAACCCAAGCCCGGGCAGCGAATTGCCCATATCTGTTAACGATGAAGTTCCCCACCGCGCAAGGAGTAGCGATCGTAAGGGGAAGCCAAGCATTCGCCAGAAGTTGCATGATGACTGCGGTCTTGGATGCAAAGAAAGCAGTAGGGGCAAGGCCAGGTTAAATTGGCTTCTTCAGAATTAAAATCGGAGCCTAACCAAAAGTTGTGAATGAAGGTGTTAGGAAGAATGAGCTACCTGGAGAATGACCAAGTAATGTTGATAAATGAGGAAGAATCCTGGATTGCCCCTATGCGGGCGTACCTTGAGGAAGGGACAACCCCGGAGGATAGGGTGCAAGCCCGGAAGCTGAGAGTCAAAGCACCGAAGTATGTGGTTCAGGGCGGGGAATTGTACAAAAGAGGGTACCTCCAGCCTTTGCTAAAATGTGTGGAGAGGTCAGAAGGTCAGCACCTCATCCGGGAGGTGCACGAAGGATCTAATGGGAGCCACCAGGGAGCCCGCACAATGGCTAGAAAAATCTTAAGGCTGGGGTATTACTGGCCGACGTTGTTCAAAGATGCAGAAAAATATGTCCAAGAATGCTTGTCATGCCAAACATTTGCGCCACTAATCCATGTTCCCCGGGAGGAGTTAATTGGGGTCACAGGAGCTTAGCCCTTCAGCAGATGGGGAATTGACTTGGTGGGGCCATTTCCCACTGCCCCGGGAGGAGCCAAGTACGTAATTGTGGCAATTGACTACTTCAGCAAATGGGTGGAGGCAGAGCCGCTCACCAATATACGGGGGCTAACTTGTGTCAAGTTTTGTTGGAAGAACATCATTTGTCGGTTTGGTATCCCAAAAATCATAGTCACAGACAACGGAGCACAGTTCGAAAATGACCCCTTCAAAGCATGGTGTGTCAAGTATGGCATAGAGCAAAGGTTGACATCTGTGTACCACCCTCAAGCAAATGGGCAAGTGGAAGTTACCAATCGCACCATTGTCAAAGGCTTAAAAACCCGCTTGGAAGGAGCGCGGGGAAATTGGATCTGGGAGTTGCCCAGTGTCCTTTGGGCCCACCGAACCACAGAAAGCTCGGCCACGGGGGAGTCTCCATACTGCCTGGTATATGGATCTGAGGCGGTGATACCCGCAGAGATCGGGATCCCGAGCCCTTGAACCCAATTCCAGCGCCCGGAGGAGGAGGACGCTGGACAGCGCCTTGACTTGGATCTTTTGGAAGAAAAACGAGAAAATGCGGCACTCCAGGAAGCAAAGGTGAAGGAACGAGTAAAGAGGTACCACGATAGAAGGGTGCGAAAGGAAGTTTTCATCCCGGGAAACTGGGTGATGAGGAGGAATGATAAGAGCCACCAATCCCCGGAAGGGAAGCTGGCACCCAACTGGGAAGGGCCATATAGGGTAAAGGAGGCACACCCAGGAGGAAGCTATGTGCTGGAGGACAAGCAGGGAAAGGAGATCCCCAGGAGATGGAATGTGGCTAACTTAAGAAGGTTCTACGGGAAGTAGAGTGCCCCGCGTAGAACCTTAGCTGCTAAGGCATGAATATGCCAGGCATGGATATGCCCCCCGGAAGCATGAACATGCCCCGAGAGATAGTCCCGACGTTTGGCCTCGTCTTGGGCTTAGAGAGGAAGGATTGTAAGAGGGACCCATGGGTAGCTCCCATTCGGCTGCCCCGCTAGAATGGACCCGGAGCTTGAATGAAGCCCGGGGACCAGATGATGTAATGCTTACCAAAAGAGTTAATGAAAAGATGGATTTTCCGAAAAAATTCTTAGATGTTTATTCAGTTATCTATAAATTTCAAATCGCATGAATATGCTATTACATTGCAAAGGAACAATAACATAGGATTTTACATACATGCTCTCCTATCTATTTGCTACTATACCCACTTGGGACCTGACCCGGAAGCACCCTCAGGGTTACCCGGGCGGAAACCCCCTCCGAAGAATTGAGAAGACAGGAGGTCTTCAGCAAAGCGGGCATCTGGAGCTTGATTCCACGCAAGTTCCTCCTCCAATTGCGCGGCGTCTTCTTCGTTCAATTCAGGGATAGGAACAACCACGGATCCTTCTGGAAGCGGCTCCGCCAGGCGCATCCTGCTTACCCCGGTTGATGTAACAAATTTGTATTTAGGAAACAAGTTTGCTACACTTTTACCCTTCTCCTTCCGACTGATGCGGGTGCCCTCAGCGGTCTTGACCCCCTTGGTGGTAACTCCAGAATCGGCAATCTCCCGGACGCGTCTTATCCGGCGTGCTACTTCTTCCGGATCAATAGATACGGACATATCTTCGTATCTTTCATACGCCACATCCACCTCCACCCGGGCAGGAACTCGGCGAAGGCTAGAGGGATAGGGCTCAGCTTTTCCCGCGGCTATCTTATTGTGCCACTCCACGACGTCCAGATAGGCCTTATGATTAGGAGCTCCCTCACCAAACTTTTTCGGGTTAGCCTCCATGCGTTCAATCATTCTGCGAACCCCGGCTGGAATATCAGTAAGAGGAGACACCCCGACTAAACCATTCTTAAGACCCAAAAGGTGGTAGGATAGCCGGGTAACTAGCAGAGCATCTTGGAGGACCCTATTCCTGTGAGTAAGGGACCGATTCTCCTTCTCCAAGTCACAGATTAGTCTATTCTGAGCAGTGCGGGTTTCTAGCTTCTTAAGCTTTTCCTGGGCCCGCTCGAGCTCGCCCCACACCAAACCTAACTCCTTAGCGGTGCGATGTTGAGTGTCGTCATGAAGGGCCTGCAACTCGGCAATGGTTTGGTGGGAGTTTAGGGCCTCCCGCATATGGTCGAAAGCAAGGTCAAAGCACTGGTTTAACGACCCAAATTTGGTCTCAACCGCCTTGAGGAACGACACCAGCACCCGGATCGATCCAAACTCCTGAAGGAAGCAGTCCAATCCCGCCTCACCTAATGCCCGGTTAGCCTGGTCGCCCCCAAACCTCCAATGGGCTAGTTTCCTTTGAAGGAAGGAGCACTGGAGGCACCCAGTGCGAGGGAGGGAGAAATAGGTACCGGAAGAATGGTTGGGAGGAGAAAAAACATAAGGCATGGGCCCGCGCGGGAGAATCTCCTCTAGGGGGCGCTCAGACTACAAAAGATAGTAATTTCATTAAGAATTAGAACTTTATATTAAATCAAAATGGGCACCAAGGCCAAGTTCTACATAAACCTCCCGGGGAGGTGAGTTACAATAGACTTAGAAAAAAAAATATAACATAAGAAATTACAAGGAAAAAGAAAAACAGACTAGGGTCTAAGGGGTGTACATGGTCTTCAGCAGGCACCCTTTCCCCCGGGATAGCGTAAGCTCTCTCAAACCGCCTCTCCAACTCCGCAAGATCCTCGGCAGTCCATTTTGGGCCGGCATAAGCAAGGCATCCACAGTGGGTTCATCAGCGGAGCGCTCGGGAAACCCTACCCTTCGCGTGGCCTTCCGGGACTAATATAACAAGTCATCTTGACCCGCGCCAAGACCTACCCGGCAGTCGCCCTCTTGATCATGGACCGCGCGGTACCCAAAGTTATCAGGCATCGCGTAGTATTCATAGTAATGTTCCGCCCAATGAGGTGTATCCGGAATACCCCATAGGTATTGAAGCTTTCCGGGCCAGGGTCGCTTGGCCTTCTTGATATCAGAAGCAGAAGGAACCCGGGAGGACATCCTTAAAGATTCCTATAATTTGGGCACCAGACCCTTCAGATCCGCATCCTGGAGGGATCTGCAGCGATGGTTCAGCAAGTCATTAGCCTTGGGGCGGTAATAGGAAGCTTGGGCTTCAAGGCAAGTGGGGCCCGGAATCCAACCCCGCAAATTGCGGTACATTTCTTAGCAGGCGACCGCGCTCGCCGCAGCCGTGATGCCCTCCAGCCTCTGGTCAAAGTCGGTGGAGCGAAGGACCTTCTGGGTCACAGCATCTAGGGCCTCAAGTTGGGCGTCTTTCTTCTCCTTCTTGAGGGAAGAGTATTTCTTCTCCACCTCGGCGAGCTTCTTCTCCTTGTCAGCCAACTTCTTCTTTTCGGCTAGCTTCTTCTGAGACGCCTCATGCCGGGCTTCCAGGTCATCCCGCCAGGCTAGCTTTTCCCGGGTGTCGCGGAGGTCTTTCTCCATCTTGGCGAACAACCCAGCGCTATATTTGGAATAGCCCCGGTTTAGCGCCTCGGTAAAATGGGGATCCGCGAGGAGGGAATCAGCAAAGGCAGTACTCTGCAAGACAGGGCATAAAACTTAGATAAAAATTGGATTAAACTTAGATGAAAGATGGGGCCAAAGGAAGGCAGTTACCTCTTCTTTCTCCTCCGGGATAGTTTCGGAAGCAGCTGTCCGCGGAGGAGTGTTGTGAACAGGAGGAGGAGGAGGAGGGAAGTCCTGGGTCTTCTGACGAAAGGGAGGGGGCGACCCGGATAGCTCGCCAGGAGGCGGCCGTTTGAACCTCGAGCTTGCTCCGCCATTATAAGTAGGATGGTGAATAAAGGACCGACGCCCGGTTGTAGGTGATGAGCCGGGGGTAGCGCGGGCCTCAGAAGATGGCCCGGAAGAATTCTGCTGACCAGACCGCGGCGGCGCGCGGGGCTTTTGGGGAATAAGAGCAGGATTCTCGGTCGGAGGTAGCCCAGGTTGGGAGGCCACTTGTGGTGTAGAAGGGGTCTGTTGATCCGGGCGAGTATTTCTCACTTGAGCATCACCCCCGGAAGGCTTATCAGTACGGGCCATAACGTCTGCTACAAGGAAGGTTGAACTGAAACCAAGCAAACAATGACGTTAGAGCACGAGATATAAAAACAAATCTTTCATTAAACCTGAAGGAAAGATAAAACATAAAGCCATAATGGGCACCTCCATCTGGCCACACCGCGGAGATGCGCGGGAGCGTGAAGAGGTCGCTGGGATAGATCCCGCGAGGCCAGAAATAGCCCGCGTTCCCGTTCTTATAAAAGGAATCCATATCTAAGGGGGTGAGGCGGGGGAAGTTATGATCGCTGGCAATGATCGCCGGGAGATTAGAAAGAGGTTTTTTCTCCTCAGGAACAAGGGAGTCGTTCCAAGTAGGCATAGGGTACGCCCGGGCATCGCATACGAAGAAACCCTTTGAAGGGTATCCTTTGGCGGATTTGGGTTTGGAAAGGATGAAGTCCTTTATCCCGGATCGAATAGTAAAAGAAAAGACACCCGGGAAGGACGCGTGTGCCTTCCACAAAGCATAGAAGGAGCGGAAGAGTAAGAGAGAATGAGAAACGGCGTACCTGGCGCATGACAAGCGATTTCCCCACGTCGTAAATGGGAATCCCACTCAATCAAAACACATTTATATTCACCTACAACTTCTAACTACTATAGAGTAGATAGTGGGAAGTAGGGATCGAACCACAAGGAGAAGGAGTCTTGTTTAGTGTTTTAGCAAAGATTATAAACACATACATATATATATTATATAGAAAGCAAGGTAAACAAAGGGGGGGTTTTGAAGTTTGGTTTTGTTACACTACGAAAGAAAGCAACTAAGATAGATTACACTACAATGCAAATACAAGGCCTTGGGAGGCAATTGACTTCAACTTCAACTATCGATTAATCATTGAGTGAACGCTTCATATATAGGGTTTATGATTATAAGTCGTAGATGAAAACATCATATTCTCTCGATAATGGCTAGTGAGCATGAACACATCACTCAAGAGCCCTCATTATCAATCCACCTAGATGATAACATCTAGATACATCGACAATGGAATTAACAATGGAGAATCGACAAACTCATCCATACTCGCCGTTAACGTGAGCATTGGACAAGACATTTGAAGAATATAAAGAACTAAGACGATGATAACATACAAATCTCAATTCATGCTTTATGATATAGGGGTAAATGTTAACATCTACCCACGAATCTAGCACTTCGATGCATATAATCACACATTGGAAATGAATATCTTAACTCTACAATTACATACAACGAAGGATCAATGATCACATTAGGTTCCTACGAAGACATGCAACAATTCAAACTCATAAACAATTCATTCCCATGACTATAATTTACCATGTTTCATAACAACAATCACACAACCTCTCTAATTACCAATTACTCTACCAACTAGGCTAAACTACTCCATGACTAACAAGCAAAAGAGTTTGTCACCACCCAATCACTTCTAATTAACATAATCTCTAAATTAAACTAGAACTAGGGTTTAAACTACAATTATCCAAACTATGAGGCATGCAATTGATTTAAAACACAAAGCCCATGGCAATTTTAGCAAGATTAACAACATTCATATACAATTCAAGACAAGTTCATCAAATGATAATCAAACCATAAATAGAAGCATATGAAAGTTCATGATGATTTCAAGCAAAGAAGTTTACATCAATTGCTCCCAAGGAAGAAACTAAGCTAATACAATCATCCTAATACATCATTACATAAACATGGAATCAAAGGGAAGAAAAATGGAAGAAAATGAAGAAAAGATGAAGAAATTGGCTTTGGATTGAGAGGGAACTCGTCCAAAATGAGGGGAAAGGGGAGGTATTTATAGCCTTGAAATTTCAGCTCAAGAGTGCAAGTGGGCAAGAGTTTAGCGACGCTTTATTTGGTCGCTGTTCATCATAGTGACACTTCTGGGCAGCTAGTGACACTTCTGGGCAGCAGTGACACTTTCTTCATCTGGAGTGACACTTCCTTCAAGCTCCAGCGACACTTTTCTGGGCACAAGCGACACTTTTCTGGGCATCTTTTACCACCTTTAGTAAAGTGGCCTTCTCGCCACTTCTATGACCAATTATTCAAGTTCCAAGCATCAAATCATCAACTCTATAACATAATCATAGAAGGTCTTCAAGACTATCAATCAACAAGCTCCCAAAATACACATAAACATAGGATTTTACAAGTTCTAAACATAAAGAACCAATGATATAATTCACTCTAAAATCCTATACTTTGTTACAAAATTATCTTCAAAACAAGTCTAAAATGCACTAAAAACTAGAGTACAAATAGGGTATATCAAACTCCCCAACACTTAAACCTTTCTCGTCCTCGAGAAAGAACGATACAAGTCTAAATTTTCATACTCCTAAAAATCAATCCAATGCACATTTAAGACTTCCAAAACAAGAACTTTCTATTACTTTCATCAAAAGCAAAGTATGCCAAACATAAGTTTCATCAAAGCAATTTCCATGGCACACACAACCAACAAAAGATCACAAAATTCTCTCCTTTTGCCTAGGTTTTTACCTAGCCCCTCTTTATTTTTCCACACACTCTCCTTTTGCCTAGGATTTTACCTAGCCCCTCATTTTTCCACACACTCTCCTTTTGCCTAGAAGTTTATCTAGCCACTCATCATTTTTTTTTTTTTTTTTTTTTTTTCAAGCCTCTCACTTTTACCTAGGCCTTTTTAATGTTTTGACCTATCCGGGCTTTTCACTCATTTTTCTTTCAACAAATTCTTCAAGAGAAGTGCACTTTTTACAATAAGAAGCTAAACCTAACTCCCCCACACTTAAACTAAACATTGTCCTCAATGTTTTAGAATAATAACAACACTTTAGAACGGGAGAAGTGAAAAATTTAGCAACACTCATGCACTAGATAAAATCTACCCTCTCATTGAAGAGAATACCAAGCAAACAACCATTGAAAGATCAATTTAAGCACAATGAGTGTAAACTAGTGGCGGCAAGCCCATGGTAACCATATCTTTGAACTAATGACAGGGTAATACCAATTTAGAACACCAATTCATAACACAAACAATGCACAATACCACACAAGTCAGCATATGAATGAAAGAATTGTCACGAAAGTACCCCATTGCTGTGAAAATCAAAGAGTAGTGCTCCAATCTGAATTTGAGGACTTCCTTGGCGGCGGTGAGGTGGCAGCCGGCTGGAGATGATGCCGGCGAAATCGGTGAGTTGGTGCAAACGCCGGTGGAGGTGGCAGAGGAGGGTGGGGTGGGGTTTGGGCGGGGTTTGGGTGGGGTTTAGGATGGAGGGGAGGTGTGAGGGGCGGTAGGGTGGTAAGGGGCGGGTCTGGGCGGTGGGGTGGTGAGGGACGGGTCTGGGTGGGAAGATTCGTGGTGGGGTGGGGTGGGAAAATTTGGGGGCGGGTGGAGAGAGGGGCGGGAAAAGGTGGAAGAGGGGCGGGGTGAGGGGCTGGGCGGGGTGAGGTCTGGAAGGGAGGGGGGCGGCGCCGGTGGAAGGGAGGGGGCGGCGCCGGTGGAGGGAGGCGCCGGTGGAGGGAGGGGTGCGTGGAGGGGAAGTGGAGGGAGGAAGAAGTTGGGGGGAAGAAGGATTGATCGGGTCTGGGCAAAGGAATTAATCCCAGCCCGTTTTGTTTGTTTGTTTTTTTTTTTTTTTTTTTTTTTTTTTTTTTTTCTTTTCGCGGGCCGCGAGGCCCTATTCGCGGCCCGCGAGCTTATTTCGCGGCCCGCGAGCTTATTTCGCGGTTCGCGAAAAACGTTCATTTTGTGGCAGCGATTTTAGGATTACAACTACTTTACCATAAGATTATTCTAACTAGAGATTTAACTAAGAGAATGAGAAACTTGGACATATGAGATTGGTGACTTCTTATTATAGGATTTTCCTCAAACAATATCATGATGCCTTGAGAATGGTGAACATTAGTGAGAACTATCTTTAACCAAAGCTATGCAAATGAAAGCATCTTCACAACTTCAATTGACAATTTTACTAGATGATAACAACTAGTTCAATTGAATCAATATAAATTCAAATTAGATATTTCTTAACCCTACCCATGCACTTTGATAACAAACTTGACATAGGTATAATGCTAATGAATGATCTTAAGAACAAATACAATTGATAACAACATGCATTCAATTCCTAATTTACTACTCATACATAGGAAGAATGATAACATTCTAACCATGGAAAAGCAATATCTAACACATATCCAACACATATCTATCACTAGGAAATCATTCCTAATCATTTCAAGCATCAAATACACATATAGATTATGATCATTCAATAGCAAATCACCATTCCTAAGCTTCATGAATCATGTTCTCAATCCATAACAAGAAGTCCAATCACATATATCCAAGAAGAGGTTTAGCCTACTACCATAGTTATGTAATCGAAACCATAATCAATACAACAAACCATAATGAATTCAAAGCTCAAAATCAAAGAGAAATATGAAAGAAAAGAGTTAAGCTCTGTAAAAATTCGATCCCTCAAACAATGAGGATAAGTTGTTTTTATACTTTAAAAATTAACAAAAATAAAACAAAATAAAATGCCACTTGCAGGGCCTTCGCGGGTCGCGCGAAATCCTTCGCGGACCGCGAGCCGGGCTCGCGGCCGAGGATTCGCGCCCCGCGCGCCCGTGTCTCGGTCTCGGCGTGGTACGCGCGCCCGTGTCTCGCGCCCGTGTCTCGCGCCCGCGCGCGCCCGTGTCTCGCGCCCGCGCGCGCCCGTGTCTCGCGCCCGCGCACGTCTGGTCCTCGCGAGTCGCGGCCGAAGGTTCGCGCCCCGCGCGTCTGTGCCTCGGCGGTCCTCGTGCTGGTTCGCGCGGTTCGCGACCGGAGTCTCGCGCCCCGCGCGCGTCTGGCTCTCGCGGTTCGCGTCTGGTCCTCGCGGCTCGCGAAACTCGGCATCTTCAAAACAGCAACACACACCCTCGCGGTTCGCGACCTAGGGTTCGCGGCCTGCGAGAGTGTGCCTTCACGCCACTTCTACGACCGGTTCTTCAATGTATCAATCGCGGTCAGGACAGTCATAGAAGGTCTTCAAATCATTCAACTCCATCGCAAGTGCAATTCAAGATCAAAATGCACGTCTTCAATTTCAAACCACTATGAATGATTCGGTCTAAAAGTCTAATATAAATCTACAAAATACTATCTAAAACAGCTCTCAAATGTTACAAAGTAAGAGTATATCTAGGGTCTATCAAAATCCCCCACACTTGAACCTTTCTCGTCCTCGAGAAAGGACGATTAAGATCCAAGTGTATACTCTATATAATTAAGCACATAACATTTGAGAGCTTACATATTTAAACAAGATAAAAGAAAATGTTTTTTTTTTTTTTTTTTTTTTTTTTTTTTTAATTTATAAACACAATAAAAGCTAAGTAAAAAAAAATAAAACGATCAAAATCGATTTATTTAACGTCGTCGACACGACCCAAATGTTATTCATAGAACAAAAGATTGAAATCCTTCACTTTCGAAAGAAAAATGAAGGGTAGTAGAGAAGGTGTTGGAGGAGGGATAAAAGATGGTGGTTTTAAAGGAGTGGGAATGGTAGGAAGCATGAATGAGTCATATGACTTCCTACTCTCCTCTAAAACTTCCGGAAGTGGTGAAATTTGTTGCATAGGTGGAGATGAAGGTGACAATGGAGATGGTAAAAGTTCAATAACACTCACATCTCTCTCTATTTCATATTGTTCAACAAAAATTTCCTCATCACTTTCAAACTCTTCCTCATGCATTGTGGTGATATCACTCACCATAGCAATAGGATTATGTTCTACTTCGGATGGTACTTCCTTGGAGTATTGAGCTTCTAATCTCATCACCACATTCAACATTTCGCTCAATTGCCTCTCAAGATTCTCTAAACGTAAATTTTCATCATAAGTCATTGAATCTTGTTCTTGAGGCAATTCACAAGGATGTGGGGGTAGATTTTGTTGCTCAAAATATTGGTTTTCCGGTTGATATCCATAATTCGAATTCGAATAACCACTCCATTGTGGATTATAAGAATCATCATATGGATTAAAACAATTTTGACCTTGAAAACCAATGTTTGTCTCCTCCTCATAGCACTCATCATCATAGCACCCTTGGTATGAAGAACCAAGGGGCCTTTCAAGTTCATAGTGCTCACTTCTCGACTCAAAATAACAAGGCTCGGAAAAATCATTTCGAAGATAAGAATCACACGAGCTTGTTGCATTCTTCCTCACCCTTTCATGGTTAAAGGAGAGGAATTCAAGAAAATCTTTTCTTTTTAAACTAAACATAACTAAAAAAGGTTTGAAATGGTAGTGCAAGGGTTCTAGGGTAATACACACTACAAGGTGCCATTTATTCCAAGAAACCAAGCAATACACACTTCAAAGAAAAGAAAGAAAACAAAGGATTGAAACTATAGTGCAAGGATTCTAAGGCAATACACACTACAAGGTGCCGTTTACACAAAGAACTCGAGCAATACACTTTCAAAGAAAAGAAAGAAAACAAAGGAGATAAACAATAAAATCTAAGATAAAACACAAAACAAGAAATGCCTTCTCCCCGGCAGCGGCGCCATTTTTTGACAAGCGATTTCCCCACGTCGTAAATGGGAATCCCACTCAATCAAAACACATTTATATTCACCTACAACTTCTAACTACTATAGAGTAGATAGTGGGAAGTAGGGATCGAACCACAAGGAGAAGGAGTCTTGTTTAGTGTTTTAGCAAAGATTATAAACACATACATATATATATTATATAGAAAGCAAGGTAAACAAAGGGGGGGTTTTGAAGTTTGGTTTTGTTACACTACGAAAGAAAGCAACTAAGATAGATTACACTACAATGCAAATACAAGGCCTTGGGAGGCAATTGACTTCAACTTCAACTATCGATTAATCATTGAGTGAACGCTTCATATATAGGGTTTATGATTATAAGTCGTAGATGAAAACATCATATTCTCTCGATAATGGCTAGTGAGCATGAACACATCACTCAAGAGCCCTCATTATCAATCCACCTAGATGATAACATCTAGATACATCGACAATGGAATTAACAATGGAGAATCGACAAACTCATCCATACTCGCCGTTAACGTGAGCATTGGACAAGACATTTGAAGAATATAAAGAACTAAGACGATGATAACATACAAATCTCAATTCATGCTTTATGATATAGGGGTAAATGTTAACATCTACCCACGAATCTAGCACTTCGATGCATATAATCACACATTGGAAATGAATATCTTAACTCTACAATTACATACAACGAAGGATCAATGATCACATTAGGTTCCTACGAAGACATGCAACAATTCAAACTCATAAACAATTCATTCCCATGACTATAATTTACCATGTTTCATAACAACAATCACACAACCTCTCTAATTACCAATTACTCTACCAACTAGGCTAAACTACTCCATGACTAACAAGCAAAAGAGTTTGTCACCACCCAATCACTTCTAATTAACATAATCTCTAAATTAAACTAGAACTAGGGTTTAAACTACAATTATCCAAACTATGAGGCATGCAATTGATTTAAAACACAAAGCCCATGGCAATTTTAGCAAGATTAACAACATTCATATACAATTCAAGACAAGTTCATCAAATGATAATCAAACCATAAATAGAAGCATATGAAAGTTCATAATGATTTCAAGCAAAGAAGTTTACATCAATTGCTCCCAAGGAAGAAACTAAGCTAATACAATCATCCTAATACATCATTACATAAACATGGAATCAAAGGGAAGAAAAATGGAAGAAAATGAAGAAAAGATGAAGAAATTGGCTTTGGATTGAGAGGGAACTCGTCCAAAATGAGGGGAAAGGGGAGGTATTTATAGCCTTGAAATTTCAGCTCAAGAGTGCAAGTGGGCAAGAGTTTAGCGACGCTTTATTTGGTCGTTGTTCATCATAGTGACACTTCTGGGCAGCTAGTGACACTTCTGGGCAGCAGTGACACTTTCTTCATCTGGAGTGACACTTCCTTCAAGCTCCAGCGACACTTTTCTGGGCACAAGCGACACTTTTCTGGGCATCTTTTACCACCTTTAGTAAAGTGGCCTTCTCGCCACTTCTATGACCAATTATTCAAGTTCCAAGCATCAAATCATCAACTCTATAACATAATCATAGAAGGTCTTCAAGACTATCAATCAACAAGCTCCCAAAATACACATAAACATAGGATTTTACAAGTTCTAAACATAAAGAACCAATGATATAATTCACTCTAAAATCCTATACTTTGTTACAAAATTATCTTCAAAACAAGTCTAAAATGCACTAAAAACTAGAGTACAAATAGGGTATATCAGCGCAATTAAGTAAGAAGGCCAGGATAAGGACAACCCCGTTAGGGTGTAGCTGGGCCGGGGCTACGTTATAAAACTGAAGGATCTCAAGAAAGAGAGGAGGGAAGGGCAGGCTAAGCCCGTATTGAAAATGGATCCGCGGGATGCACGTAACCTCCCGCTCAGAGACTCCCGGGGGAAGTTTAGAAAGACAGTCATTTAAAGGAAGAGGGATAAAAGAACGCTTGGCCAAATCTAAGACATCTCTATCTAAAGAAGGAATCCCCTGGGACATCGTAAAATCTGAGGCCCAATGGGCGCACCCCGTGAGTAGGCCCCCGGGGAACGTTGTCACTGACTTCCCCGCCAAACACATCCTCGTCCTGATCATCCAGGGGGTGGTCAGGATTCCCGGACGGGTGCGAACCCGCCCCATCCAAGGTCGACGTACCCGGGATGTTTAGTTCCCGGGGCGAGCTGAAAGCCTCGGAATAGGCGTCCGGAGAGGAGACCGGGGAGGGGATAAGGTTATCAGCGGCCCGGGACTGGACCTCAAACTGATTTTGAGCTCCCTCGGTGTCTAAGGAAGAGTTGGAAGGAATTGGAGAATTCATGATTGGAAGAGAAGGAGAGAGAGAGAGCGAGAGCTTACTTGATCGAAAGAGCAGAGCGTCAGGGAAATTTTTCGGAGAGAGAAGTTTAGTGAGAAGGGGTTTGGACCTATATATAGGCGGATGAATAGGAACCGCCACCTCAAAAGAAGGAAAAGCAATCATGACACGGTAAATGAGGTACTGATTAATGCAGAATGGGAAAAGGCGGGGTCGTCAGAAATCAATTTTAACACGGATGGGTCCTACCAAAAGTAGCAACAGAAGGAGGAGCTTATGAGACCAGTTCCCCGCGCCAAGGAAACCCGGATGACTGGTCTGGGGGGCTAGTGATATTACTGGCCCAAAGGCCTACTGGGCCGGAAAGAGGGTCCACGGCCCAGCACCCAAAGAGCGGTATCTTTCCCGCAAGGAGGCACGTTCGGACAAGGAAGAAGGACGGACGGGGACAAAGGGAAGTGGTCCTGCACCTTATCTCAAGCAGGCAAGCTCGGCTATAAATACTAGTCTCAAACAGTAAACAAGGTATGTGATATATATCTCTCTACTTTATATTGAGAGCATCTTCCGTACGTTTTTCCCATCATCGCTATCCCCATCTCATCATCACGCCGGAGCTTCTTCCCCGGGACGCCTCCCGGGGATCGTTTTGCAGGGTCGTTGCGGACTTGCTCGGATAGAGGCTCGGATAGCACTGAAACCCGGGAAGCGGTCGGATTCTGGTAGCATCAGGGGATAAAATAGAGTTCAACATTTATGGTGCAATGAAATACAATGATGATGAAACTTCTTGCAATGCTATTGATGTGATTGAATCTTATGTGCAAAAAGTTTATGAAAATGATGGTGATGATCCTTTGTTAAAAGCTTTAGCCAATAGTTTACACACAAGTAATGTTCATACATATGCTTTGAGCGCTAACTTGAAGGAAAACATTTTTGAGCTAGATACTTTTGAGGAACTTTCTCTTGATGCACCACTTTTAGACCTCGAGGTATTGAAAGGCTCGGGCAACCGACCATCTCTCAATAAACCTCCGGTGGTGGAATTGAAACCACTACCCGAGAATCTAAAATATGCATTCCTTGGTGATGGTGAAAAATTACCGATGATCATCTCAAACAAGCTCACCAAGGAACAAGAGGAGAGGTTGATGAAAGTGCTACAAGATCACAAGGAGGCCATTGGGTGGACCATTGCCGACATCAAAGGTATGAGTCCAAGTACTTGCATGCACCGTATTCTATTGGAGGATGATGCTAAACCCGTCCGACAACCTCAAAGGCGATTGAACCCTCCTATGATGGAGGTAGTAAAAGCCGAGGTGCTTAAATTGTTGGATGCGGGAATGATCTATCCAATCTCCGATAGTAAATGGGTAAGCCCGACACAAGTGGTGCCAAAGAAAACCGGAGTAACCGTAGTGGAGAATAGCCATGGCGAGTTGATTCCTACTTGTGTCCAAAATGGGTGGCGTGTTTGCATTGATTACTGAAGGCTAAATGCGGTAACAAGGAAAGACCATTTTCCTTTACCATTTATTGATCAAATGCTTAACCGGCTCGCAGGCCACTCTTTCTATTGTTTTCTTGATGGCTATTCAGGTTACTTTCAGGTTGCCATTGCTCCAGAGGATCAAGAGAAGACCACCTTCACATGTCCCTTTGGCACATTAGCATATCGACAAATGCTTTTTGGCCTTTGCAATGCACCGGCCACATTCCAAAGGTGTATGGTTAGCATTTTTTCAGAATATCTTGAGAAGTTTGTAGAGGTTTTTATGGATGACTTTACTGTTCATGGAAACTCTTTTGACAATTGCTTACTCCATTTGTCATTGGTCCTAAAAACTTGCATTGATAAGAATCTGGTGCTTAATTCTGAAAATGTCATTTTATGGTTGAAAAAGACATTATGTTAGGTCATGAAGTATAATCTAAGGGTATTGAGGTAGATAAGGCAAAAATTGATACCATACAATCTCTACCTTACCCTACTTGTGTGCGTGATGTGAGATCTTTTCTTGGCCACGCGGGTTTCTATCGCCGTTTTATAACAGATTTCTCGAAAATTTCTTCCCCTTTATGTAGATTGTTACAAAAGGATGTGGAATTTGTGGTAGATGAAGGTTGTAAGAGGGCATTTGATTGTTTGAAGTCTATGCTAGTGTCGGCCCCTATTATACAACCTCCAAATTGGTCCCTTCCATTTGAGATCATGTGTGATGCAAGTGACTACGCTGTTGGTGCGGTGTTAGGTCAAAGGGTGGGGAAAATTCCCCATGCCATCTATTATGCATCCATGACTCTCAATGATGCTCAAAGGAACTATACCACTACCGAGAAAGAATTGCTAGCGGTAGTCTTTTCATTAGAAAAATTTAGGTCATATTTGCTTGGTACAAAGATTATTGTTTTCACTGACCATGCAGCTCTTCGTTACTTGATGACGAAGAAAGAAGCAAAGCCTAGGTTGCTCCATTGGATCTTACTCTTGAGCGAATTCGACTTGGAGGTCAAGGACAAGAAAGGAGCTGAGAATTTAGTGGCCGACCATTTAAGCCGTTTGGTGCCCAATGAGGAGTTTGGGACCAAAGCATTGAAAGACCACCTTCACGAAGAGTTTCCCGACGAGCAATTATTTGCTTTTAGTGTTTCTCTTCCATGGTATGCTAACATTGTGAATTTCCTTATCACAAGTAAGTGTCCTTCTCATTTCACAAAAGCGCAAAAAGATAAGTTAAAGCATGATGCTAGGTTTTATGTGTGGGATGATCCTTATGTGTGGAAACATTGTTCCGACCAAGTGATTAGAAGGTGCATTCCCAATAATGAAACTAACTCAATCCTTGCTTTTTGCCATTCATATGCATGTGGTGGTCATTTTGGTGCTAGGCGAACCGCTAGGAAAGTGCTAGACTGTGGTTTTTATTGGCCTACTTTGAATAATGATGCATATACCTTTTGCAAATCTTGTGATAAATGCCAAAGAGTAGGGAATATCTCTTCTAGGAATGAAATGCCTCAACATTGCCCTCTATATTGTGAATTGATTTTATGGGACATTTTCCTAATTCCTTTGGTTTTAAATATATCTTGCTTGCGGTTGATTATGTTTCTAAGTGGGTAGAAGCAATCCCCACTCGTACTGATGATTCTAAAGTGGTTGCAGAGTTCATCAAATCTCACATCTTCTCTAGGTTCGGGGTACCCCGAGCTCTAATCAGTGATCGAGGCACTCACTTTTGCAATAGAACCATTGCCGCATTGTTGAAGAAGTATGGGGTGAATCACAAAACTTCTACCGCCTATCACCCACAAACAAATGGACAAGCCGAAGTTTCCAATAGGGAAATCAAGTCCATCCTTGAGAAAACGGTTAGGCCGACTCGCAAGGATTGGAGTACTCGGTTGGATGATGGATTGTGGGCATATAGGACGGTTTATAAGACTCCAATTGGTATGTCTCCATACCGATTAGTCTTTGGAAAGCCGTGTCATTTGCCGGTAGAGTTGGCACACAAGGCATACTGGGCAATCACGAAGTTCAACTTGAACTTGGACGGAGCCGGGAATGAAAGGAAGCTTCAACTGCAAGAACTTGAGGAAATCCGGAATGAGTCCTATGAGAACGCCGCCATTTACAAGGAGAAAACAAAGACATGGCATGACAAGATGATAATTAGGAAAACCTTTGAGGTAGGCCAAAAGGTTCTCCTATTTCAATCACGCCTTCGTTTGTTTCCGGGGAAATTGCGTTCTCGGTGGACTGGACCGTTCGTAGTTGTAAGAGTTTTCCCTCATGGTGCGGTTGAGATCCAGAGCGGCGAGGATGCTAAGGTGATCAAGGTTAACGGCCAAAGGTTGAAGCCGTATTACGAGGGTTTCAAATCGGAGATCCTAGAGGACATGTCTCTGGGAAACCCAACCTACGCGTGATCTTTACCATGGAGGTACATCGTGCCGACGATGTTAAATAAACGGGTTTTGATCTTTAAAAGCATTTCGCCGAACAATTTAAATATTTGAAACATTACTCTATTTCTATCTATTGTTTATGTACATTTTATTAAGCTTGTAATTTGGATATGACGCGAGTTTTTGATGCTTTGTTTTAGAAAAAGGTTAAGTGGAGCAACACGAAATAGAGGAGCCACTTTTTCGCGGCCCGCGAATTAATTGCGCGGACTGCGACCGAGGATTTCGCGAGCCGCGAAAGGGAGCTCGCGAGCCGCGATCGTGTCTCGCGATCTGCAAATTAAGTCTCGCGACCAGCGAGAAAAGTGGCATTTTCGAGCTATCCCTGCCACAAAAACACCACTTTTCGCGGCCCGCGACTTGATCGCGCGGACCGCGACACTATGCTCGCGGTCCGCGAATTCATCGCGCGGACCGCGAAACAGTGCACTCGCGGTGACATTTTCCACCCCGCGAGAAAACAAAAAAATTTGAATCGTGAGCGTTTTGGCTCGCGGTTCGCGAACGAGGCCACGCGGACCGCGAAAAACAGCCATTTTTCGGCTAATCCCTGGAACAAAAATCTCAGTTTTCGTGGCTCGCAAAGGATTGCCTCGCGACCCGCGAAATGCCGGGTTCAGCACTAATACTGTGCATCTTCCCCATTTTTTTCTATCTCCCAAAACCCCACCCGAAAACCTCCATCTCTCCTCCGACCACCATCTCCGATTCGCCATTCCGGTGAGTTTTTGACCAATTCCTTCCACCTAAATCAATCTCCTACTCGTTCCCAACAAAACCCACCAAAAATCCTAATCCAAAACATCCAATTTCACCTCAAATCACAACTTTCCGACCGAAACTTCTCCACCTCGTTTCGCCGGCCTCCGGCGACTTTTTCCCCGTTCCTTCTACACAAAAACCATCCCTTCACCACCCTTATCCTTTACCCCATCATCAATTTCAAATTCAACAATCAAATCCAATACCCCCAAATCTCATGAACCCTAATTTTTGGATTCTTTGATTTGGTGGTATTTTGATCAAATTGTTGATTGTTTTGCAGTAATTATTGATTGTTGAATTATTGAGTTAAACTTTTTGAGTAGTTAAGGCTTGCCGCCTTTAGGAATAAATTTCGTTTTGAAAGGGCTTGCCGCCTTAAGTTGTGATAGTTGATTAGGGCTTGCCGCCGTGTAGCTGGTTTAGTTGAGCTGGACTGTTGTTGAGTAGATTCAGCTAATGGCACCAAAGAAGAGATCTCGCCGAGGGGAAACCTCTAGTTCACGTGAGCTTGTGATCCCCGAATCCCACCCTCGCCAACCTAGCTCACCCCCTGCAGAAAACCTACCTCCTATTGACCTCATGGGGCTACAAGGTTTGGATGACGGAGCCCAACAACGGTGGAGAAAGTTGATTGGGAACGGGAGGCGAACGATCATGGAGACGAAGTTCCTTTCCACTAACTCCTTCAAGAGCTAGGGTTGCAGCAGCCTGTGCCATTTTTATTGGATCGCGTTGGCATGAAAGGGTTCATTGATCGGTCGGCACCGACCTACGTCCGCTACACACTTGAATTCCTATCTACTCTAGCCAAGCACTATGAAGAGGAGCGAGAAGTGGAGTACATCACCTTCAGATTGAATGATGTAGACCGCCGGATGACTTATGATGAAATCCAAACTGCTTTTGGGTTCCAATATGTGGAGGGCTACAAGAATCCAAAGGATAATGCCCCGGACGGATTTGATCTTGCTTTCTTTTGGAATTGCTTGTCAGGATCTCCCAACTTCACAGGCACCACGAAGAACAACCACATCATACATCCAGCTGTCCGTATGGTGCACAATCTCCTAGTGATGACGATCTTTTGCCAAGGGAAGTTGACGCATATCCTTTGGACCATGTTTTGGAGGCCGGACAACCCGTGTTGGGTAGACCTCTTTGTGCAGAAGTGTCTGGAGACCTCCCAGAAGAGCTCAGGGAAGATACCGCAGGGGGGTATGATTTCCCTCCTGGCAGCTTATTTGAACATCCATCTACCTCTACACATTCAGGCAGTAGGCAGGACAGCCGAGATAGCTCACCAATTCTACTCCATCGCTTCCTTGGAGTCCACTAATGTCTTGGCCATGCACAAGTTCCCTCCTCCTAGATTCATCTGGCTTGTAGCCAAGAATCAGCACATGTATCTGCCGAATCTGAAGGCGGTTCACCTGACTGGGCGCACCCGCATGCAGGATCTCACTCTGCCCACTCAGATCACTTTCCCTGCACCCACCATTGCCCTGGCCATGCTAGAGGCACCCCCTGCGCATGGAGATCAGCATGCTCCTCCACCTCATGAGCCTCAGTATGTCACTCAGCAGCAATTCCATGAGTTTACATTGAGGGCAATGTTTGGACTAAGTGTGGGGGAGAAGTGTAGGACTGTAATTCTGTTTTTGCTGCTGTATTTCTTAAAAAAAAAAAACGCCCGGATGGTTCCAAAAATACTAGAGAATCAGGCAAAAATGAGAGCCAAAAAAAAAATCTTTTCTCTTGTTAATAAATATCTTTTGTAAAGCTCTCAAATGTTATGTGCTTAATTATTCAGAGTATGCACTTGGATCTTAATAGTTCTTTCTCGAGGACAAGAAAGGTTCAAGTGTGGGGGATTTTGATAGGTCCTAAATATACTCTTATTTTGTAGCATTTGAGAGCTGTTTTAGATAGTATTTTGTACTTCTATATTAAACTTTTAAACCGAATCATTCATAGTGGTTTGAAATTGAAGACGTGCATTTTGACCTTGAATTGCACTTGCTATGGATTTGGATGATTTGAAGACCTTCTATGACCGTCCTGAAGGAGTTAGATGCATTGAAGAACCGGTCATAGAAGTGGCGTGAAGGCACACTCTCGCGGGCCGCGAAGCGTCTCTCGCGAGCCGCGAGGATGTGTGTTGCTGTTTTGAAGAGGTCGTGTCTCGCGGTCCGCGAATCCTAGGTCGCGGGCCGCGAGAGTCAGTCTCGCGGTCCGCAAATCCTCGGTCGCGGGTCGCGGGCCGCGAGAGCCAGTCTCGCGGTCCGCGAAGGATTTCTCGCGGGCCGCGAAAATCCCCTGCAACTTGCATTTTGTTTTGCTTTAATTTTATTTGTTTTGGACTATAAAAAGAACTTATCCTCAATTGTAAGAGGATCGGATTTTCAGAGCTTAGAACCCTTTTCCTTCATTTTTCTTTTGATTTTCACTTTGAATTCACCATGTATTATTGTATGGATTATGGATGTGATTATATAATTATGGTTGTAGACTAAAACCCATCTTGGGTATATGAGATTGGACTTCTTGTTATGGTTTGAGAACATGATTTATGAAGCTTAGGAATGGGTGATTTTCCATTGAATGATCATGAATTGTATGTGTATTTGATGCTTGAAATGGTTAGGAATGATTTCCTAGTTATAGATATGTGTTGAATATGTGTTAGATATTGCTTTTCCATGTTTGGAATGTTATCATTCCTTCTATGTAAGAGTAGTAAATTAGGAATCAAATATATGTTGTTATCAATTGTATTTGTTCTTGAGATCATTCATTAGCATTATATTCATGTCAATTGTGTTATCACATTACATGGGTAAGGTGGGAAAACATCTAATTTGAAATAACATTGATCAATTTATCTATTTGCTATCATATAGAGATGTTGTCAATAAGAGTTGCGAAGATGCTTTCATAGTTCATAACTACAATAGAGATGATTTCCCATTACAAACAATCACCATTCTCAAAGTATCATAATAAAGTTTGAGGAAAAATCCATAATAAGAAGACACTAATCTCATGTGCCCAAGTCCATTATTCTCATAGTTAAATCTCTAGTTAGAGTAATCATATGATAAAGTAGTTGTAACTTTGAAGTCCTAGTTATTTTACATAGTAGTGTTTTTTCCCAAAAACTCAACTCAACCCCCCTCTCCCCTTTGTTTTCATTGCTTATATATATATGTGTGTGTATATATGCTACAAGATATACGTGGAAATAACCTCTTCTCTGTGGACACGAAC
The DNA here is from genome assembly GCA_963678965.1 of Cruciata laevipes. NCBI lineage: Eukaryota > Viridiplantae > Streptophyta > Magnoliopsida > Gentianales > Rubiaceae > Cruciata > Cruciata laevipes. Next base: position 13,845,002 of record OY787639.1, read on the forward strand.
CTTACTTGCCATTATATATTTAATTGTGTGTAGAGGTAGTAAGCGAATATAAATTGTATATTTGAGAGGTACGGCGACGACCTCCCAATGACGGACGGAACCCAAACGATGGATTTTTCACGTAGAACGATATTTTGCTTTACTTTCCATCACCGATGATCGGCGAGTTTCGATGGCAGCCATCCATCTCAAATGTGTTGCAGTTCCTTGGTATCAATCGTACATTCATTCACTTGGCGAATTGACTTGGCGCCAATTTTCCACACTCCTTTGTAAGAGGTTTGGCTCCGGCAAGAATTTGTACTCAATGGCTACCCACTACAAACCTCCTCACATGGGATTACGAGTTGATAGTCCAGCAAAAGTTCATGTTCATCCTCCAACCAGTCCTGCTTCAGAAGTGGTCATATGTGAAATGGATGTGAACCCTGCGCTTAAGGATTTCGGTGAATTCTCTAGCGTTAAACGTCTTACTTGGTTTGAACAAGAAAAGCGGCTAGAACATGGACTATGTTTTCAATGTGACAAAGTCTACAAAATAGGACATTATTGTGCTGTTCCACAAGCAGTTTTACTTGAACCTTGTCCTCCCAACATTAATCAGCATGAGAACTCTTCCTTACCTGCTTTAGAGGGGTCTACTGGATCAGAAACTAAACGTGCTACAACTCCAATTCAAGATTCTTAAACTATCGTTCAAGATTGCAACTCCTCTGATGACTTTATACATCCCATTCTTGGTTGTACGTGTGATTTACCCGTTCCGGTAGTGGAAATTGTCGCAAATCCAAACAAGATTACTGCTCATCAGCGTGACATACGAGTTCAACAATCTCCAGGTTTTCGAGTTCATGTTGTAGTTGAGAGGTGTTGATGTACCCTATTTATACTCTAGTTTTTAGTGTATTTGAGACTTGTTTTGAAGACCATTTTGTAACAAAGCATAGGATTTTAGAGTGAATTGTATCATTAGAGCTTTATGTTTAGAGCTTGTAAATTCCTATGTTTATGTGTGTATTTTGGAACTTCTTGATGTGAATTCTTGAAGACCTTCTATGACTATGCTATAGAGTTGATGATTTGATGCTCGGAACTTGAAGAATTGGTCATAGAAGTGGCGAGAAGGCCACTTTACTAAAGGTGGTAGAAGCTGCCCAGAAAAGTGTCGCTCGTGCCCAGAAAAGTGTCGCTGGAGCTTGAAGGAAGTGTCACTCCAGATGAAGAAAGTGTCGCTGCTGCCCAGAAGTGTCGCTATGGAGAACAGCGACCAAAGAAAGCGTCGCTAAAACTTCAGCCCACTTGCCTCTTTGAGCTGAATTTTGAGGCTATAAATACCCCCATTATTCTCTCTAATTCCGACGAGTTCCCCAATCCAAACCTCAATTTTTCTCTTTGTTCTTCCCTTTTCTTTCCTTTTCTTCCCTTTGATTCTATGTTCATGTAATGTTTGATTAGAATGATTGTATTAGCTTAGTTTCTTCCTTGGGAGCAATTGATGCAGACTTCTTTGCTTGAAATCTTCATTATGCTTCTATTTTGGGTTAGATTATCATTTGAATTCTTGATGAACTTGAGTTCTTATGCATGAATGTTGTTCAATCTTGCTTAATTTGTTATGGGCTTTATGTTTTATATCAATTGCATGCCTCATAGTCACTAATTAGAGTAGATTAGTTCTTAGTGTTAAAGTAATATAGTTTTAGATTAATTCTAGGTGATGGATTGTAATGTAGTGTAATCTCTAGTAGTTTAGTGACTATGGAAAGGGGTTGAGTGATGACAAACTCTCCCCTTGGTTATGTGATTGTAATTGAGATATGCCATGATGAATATAAGTTGTTAGAATTGGAAATCTTATGAACTTGCATGATTAATCAATTGTGTGTTTAGGTAATGATCTAATGTTATCATCGATCCCCCTAATATGTGATTGTATATTTTAGTTGAAGATTCCTTTTTGACATATGATTGTTAGCAACAAATAGGCTAGAGTCGTGGGTAGAACGTGATCGTTTACCCCAATATCATAAAGTATGAATTGAGATTTGTATGTTATCATCGTCTTAGTTCTTTATAGTTTTCAAATGTCTTGTCCAATGCTCACGTTAACGGCGAGTATGGGTGAGTTTGTCGATTCTCCATTTTTAATTCCATTGTCGATGTATCAAGATGTTATCATCTAGGTGGATTGACAATGAGGGCTCTTGAGTGATGTGTTCATGCTCACTAACTATTATCGAGAGAATAGGATGTTTTTCATCCACGACTTATGATCATAAACCCTAGATATGAAGCGTTCACTCAATGATTAATCGATAGTTGAAGTTGAAGTCAATTGCCTCCCAAGGCCTTGTATTTGCATTGTAGTGTAGTTTATCTTAGTGCTTTCTTTCGTAGTGTAATCAACCAACTCAAAACCCCCCCTTGTTTACCTTGCTTTCTATATAATATATATGTATGTGTTTATAATCTTCGCTAAAACACTAAACAAGATCCTTCTCCTTGTGGTTCGATCCCTACTTCCCACTATCTACTCTATAGTAGTTAGAAGTCGTAGGTGAATATAAATGTGTTTTGATTGAGTGGGATTCCCATTTACGACGTGGGGAAATCGCTTGTCAAAAATGGCGCCGCTGCCGGGGAGAAGACATTTCTTGTTTTGTGTTTTATCTTAGATTTTATTTTTATCTCCTTTGTTTTCTTTCTTTTCTTTGAAGTGTGTATTGCTTGGTTTCTTGGAATAAACGGCACCTTGTAGTGTGTATTATTACTCTAGAACCCTTGCACTACCATTTCAAACTTTTTAGTCATGTTTAGTATAAAAAAAATAAAAAATTATGACTTCCTCACCTTTAACCATGAAAGGATGAGGGAGAATGCAACAAGCTCGTGTGATTCTTACCTTTCTAATGATTTTTCCGAGCCTTGTTATTTTGAGTCGAGAAGTGAGCACTTTGAACATGAAAGGCCCCTTGGTTCTTCATACCAAGGGTACTATGATGAGTGCCATAATGAGGAGAGAAGTATTGGTTTTCAAGGTCAACAATGTTGTAATACATATGATGATTCTTATAATCCGCAATGGAGTGGTTATTTAGATTCAAATTATGGATGTCCACCGGAAAACCAATACTTTGAGCAACAAAATCTACCTCCACCCACTTGTGAATTGCCTCAAGGACAAAATGTGATTAATGATGAAGAAAATAGACTTTTCAACAATTTTGAGAGGCAATTGAGTGAAATGTGGAAAGTGGTGAGGAGATTAGAATCTCAATGCTCCAAGGAAGTACCATCTGAAGTAGAACATATTCCTAGTGCTATGGTGAGTGATATCACCACAATGCATGAGGAAGAGTTCGAAAGTGATGAGGAAATTTTTGTTGAGGATTATGAAGTAGAGAGAGATGTGAGGATTCTTGAACTTTTACCATCACCATTGATACCCTCACATCCACATATGCAACAAATTCCACCACTTCCGGAAGTTTTAAAGGAGAGTAGGAAGTCATATGACTCATTCACGCTTCCTACCATTCCCACTCCTTTAAGACCACCATCTTTTATCCCTCCTCCAACAACTTCTCTACTACCCTTCACTTTTCTTTCGAAAGTGAAGGATTCCAAACTTTTGTTCTATGAATAACATTAGGGTCGTGTCGACGACGTTAAATAAACAGATTTTGATCATTTGGAAGTAACACTTCCATTAAACGATTATCGTTTTATTTTTATTTAACTTTTATTTTGTTTTATTTTAAAAAAAAAATCTTTGTCTTTCATTGTTTTAATTAGTAGATTACGTTTTCACTCTTGTTTTTTTTTTCGTTTTAATTCTTTTTTTTCTTTGGTTGTGTTATTTGAATTCAAAAAAAAAAAAAAAAAAAAAAAAAAAAAAACTCGCAGCCCGCGCGAAAATTGGCCATTTTCAGGCCGCCCGCTGCCACAAATTGGCTGTTTTTCGCGGCCCGCGAATTAAGCCCGCGGTCCGCGAGATCGGGCTCGTGGGCCGCGAATCGGGCCTTGCGGCCCGCGAGAAAAAAAGAAAAAAAAAACGCCCAGAATACAAATCAGTCTCCTAATCCTATTCCCAAAATCCAAAAATCCGCCACCCCTCTCCCACCTTCTTCCCCGCCATCCATCCCACCTGCCGCCTCCCGTCTTCCGCCACCCTCCATCCCCGACCATCCAAACCACCTCCCCGCCATCCCCTCTTCCACCTCCCAACCACCATCGCCCAGTCCCCGCCGCCCCACATAACCGACGGCCCAAACCCCCGCCCCACCCCACCCCTTCTGCCACTTCCACCTTCATCCCCAACCGCCCAGACCTCAGCCACGGGCACCGCCCCACCTCCTTTTCCCGATCCCCATCCCCATCCCCGATCCACCACCATCGCCACTGCTCCGGCGACCAGAAAACCGCGGCCCTTCTCCACCGCCCTTCACCAACCAATTCCGCCCGGTCACCTTCTCTCCTCTTCTCTATTTTCGCGGGATTCAACTCTTTCATTTTGCATTGCCATCTTCGACTATTGAGTAGTCTCGGGTATTCCATTCTTCTCTATTTATCACCTGTGATGGCTTGCCGCCTTTGCCATGATGAGGCTATAATATATGTTGAGTTTATACTTGATTGAGTTTATGAGTCTTTGGCTTTGAGGGGTTGGAAGATTTTAGGGTGTTCTTTTAATGCTATATTTTGGTTGGATTGGGGTAGAATCCTTCGATAGTGTTTGGGTTTTGATACAATGATATTGTGTGATTGGATTTTGTGCTTGAGAAAATTTGTTATTTTGACACTATGCTTTGTCTCAAGCCCGACTCTCGTTTCTTTTGTGGTGCATTAGTACTTGTAGTGTGTGGTCCTTGTTGATGAATCCCTCATTTTCCCCTTGATTTTTATGACGGTTGTTCTTAAACATTGAGGACAATGTTTGATTTAAGTGTGGGGGAGGTTTAGGATTTTTGTTTTGGTGTTGTAGATATGCACTTCTCTTGAAGAATTTGTTAAGAAAAATGAGTGAAAAGCCCGGATAGGTCAAAACATTTAAAAGGCCTAGGTAAAAGTGAGAGGCTTGAAAAAAAAAATGAGAGGCTAGGTGAAATCCTAGGCAAAAGGAGAGTGTGTGGAAAGAAAGAGGGGCTAGGTAAAATCCTAGGCAAAAGGAGAGTGTGTGGAAAGAAAGAGGGGCTAGGTAAAAACCTAGGCAAAACGAGAGGAATTTTGTAATCTTTTGTTAGCTTTGTTTGCCAAAGAAATTGCATTGATGAAACTTGTATTGGCATACTTTGCTTGTTGATGAAAGTAATTGAAAGCTCTTGTTTTAAAGTCTTAAATGTGCATTGAATTGATTTTTAGGAGTATGAAAATTTAGACTTGCATCGTTCTTTCTCGAGGACGAGAAAGGTTTAAGTGTTGGGGAGTTTGATGTACCCTATTTATACTCTAGTTTTTAGTGTATTTGAGACTTGTTTTGAAGACCATTTTGTAACAAAGCATAGGATTTTAGAGTGAATTGTATCATTAGAGCTTTATGTTTAGAGCTTGTAAATTCCTATGTTTATGTGTGTATTTTGGAACTTCTTGATGTGAATTCTTGAAGACCTTCTATGACTATGCTATAGAGTTGATGATTTGATGCTCGGAACTTGAAGAATTGGTCATAGAAGTGGCGAGAAGGCCACTTTACTAAAGGTGGTAGAAGCTGCCCAAAAAAGTGTCGCTCGTGCCCAGAAAAGTGTCGCTCGTGCCCAGAAAAGTGTCGCTGGAGCTTGAAGGAAGTGTCACTCCAGATGAAGAAAGTGTCGCTGCTGCCCAGAAGTGTTGCTGTGGAGAACAGCGACCAAAGAAAGCGTCGCTAAAACTTCAGCCCACTTGCCTCTTTGAGCTGAATTTTGAGGCTATAAATACCCCCATTATTCTCTCTAATTCCGACGAGTTCCCCAATCCAAAACCTCAATTTTTCTCTTTGTTCTTCCCTTTTCTTTCCTTTTCTTCCCTTTGATTCTATGTTCATGTAATGTTTGATTAGAATGATTGTATTAGCTTAGTTTCTTCCTTGGGAGCAATTGATGTAGACTTCTTTGCTTGAAATATTCATTAACTTCATTATGCTTCTATTTTGGGTTAGATTATCATTTGAATTCTTGATGAACTTGAGTTCTTATGCATGAATGTTGTTCAATCTTGCTTAATTTGTTATGGGCTTTATGTTTTATATCAATTGCATGCCTCATAGTCACTAATTAGAGTAGATTAGTTCTTAGTGTTAAAGTAATATAGTTTTAGATTAATTCTAGGTGATGGATTGTAATGTAGTGTAATCTCTAGTAGTTTAGTGTCTATGGAAAGGGGTTGAGTGATGACAAACTCTCCCCTTGGTTATGTAATTGTAGTTGAGATATGCCATGATGAATATAAGTTGTTAGAATTGGAAATCTTATGAACTTGCATGATTAATCAATTGTGTGTTTAGGTAATGATCTAATGTTATCATCGATCCCCCTAATATGTGATTGTATATTTTAGTTGAAGATTCCTTTTTGACATATGATTGTTAGCAACAAATAGGCTAGAGTCGTGGGTAGAACGTGATCGTTTACCCCAATATCATAAAGTATGAATTGAGATTTGTATGTTATCATCGTCTTAGTTCTTTATAGTTTTCAAATGTCTTGTCCAATGCTCACGTTAACGGCGAGTATGGGTGAGTTTGTCGATTCTCCATTTTTAATTCCATTGTCGATGTATCAAGATGTTATCATCTAGGTGGATTGACAATGAGGGCTCTTGAGTGATGTCTTCATGCTCACTAGCTATTATCGAGAGAATAGGATGTTTTTCATCCACGACTTATGATCATAAACCCTAGATATGAAGCGTTCACTCAATGATTAATCGATAGTTGAAGTTGAAGTCAATTGCCTCCCAAGGCCTTGTATTTGCATTGTAGTGTAGTTTATCTTAGTGCTTTCTTTCGTAGTGTAATCAACCAACTCAAAACCCCCCTTGTTTACCTTGCTTTCTATATAATATATATGTATGTGTTTATAATCTTCGCTAAAACACTAAACAAGATCCTTCTCCTTGTGGTTCGATCCCTACTTCCCACTATCTACTCTATAGTAGTTAGAAGTCGTAGGTGAATATAAATGTGTTTTGATTGAGTGGGATTCCCATTTACGACGTGGGGAAATCGCTTGTCAGGTGTCTGATCACCTTCGTTATGGAAGAAGTAGTTCATGCCCTTATCAGATATTCACCTTTCAAGAATACTGGATTGCAGGCGAATGTTTGTTTTCGAGTATGGTTGATTCCATGGGATGGTTATCCTACCATAATTTTAGAATGGTTGATTCCATGGCGTATTGCGACAATTTTCAGGCTTACGGACAAGCCTTCTTTCAAGGGCGCGGGAATGATGGGATTTCATTCCTTATTTAGTTATATTATTATTCCTTTTCCTAATTAAACTAGTTAATTATAGTAATAGTTGTAAGTTATTTCCTTTTCTTAGTTAGATTGTTATTCTCAAATATGTCTATATAAAGATGACATATTCTATGTAATCATTCAATATTCAATACAATCATTAATTCAATAGAAGATGTTTCTTCAAGCTAGGTGAATCCCTAATCAAAAGGTTCAATAGGTTGTCAGACCACAAATCAAAGGTCATATCCCACTTGAGATATCGAACCTCATCATTTGGTATCTAGAGCCACGTTTGGGAAATCATAATTTTTTTTAATTTCTTACAATGACGGTTAAGGAGCTTGAAGAACGTGCTGATCATACGGATGCCCGTTTGACTGCTATTCAAAAGGAATTCAGTGATCAGACAATTGCTATTAAAAAGAATTAAGCAATCAGAAAGTTGCTACGCAACAACTGCACCAGCAATTGTGCGAGCTGATGTCAATGGTTTCGGCGCTTGGCAAACATCAGTCGTCCAATCCAGAACCTCCTCCCCCACCACCACCTACCTATTTGGATGCTCTTGACAAACAATTTAGCGAGTTGAAGGTGTTTTTCCAACAACGGTATCCCAATCTAGCAGTTCCACCACCACCGCCTCCGCCACCACAATCATCGGTGTCCCTACAACATCCACCTCTACCACCACAATCATCGTATGTTCTTGTTCAGTTGGATTCTCTTGAGCAAGTCAGACTACCTTCCGCGAGTGTTTCACCGCCACCACAAGAATCATGCATTGCGCAGAAAGAGTCAGATTTCTCTGATGCACTGTCGAACCACGTGCACTGCTTTCCACCGTTGTGCTGCAATCAACCTTCCCAGACGCATATCCTTCAAGTGTTCAACCACCTTCGGATTTTCAAGTTAAGCTTGCGGTTGGGAATTCTTTTTCCTCTTTGGTTATGAAAGGAGTTGTTTTCAGCAATCAAGGGAACTATGGGATGTATAAAGATCACATATTCTATGTAATCATTCATCCAATACAATCATTAATTCAATAGAAGATGTTTCTTCAAGGTAGGTGAATACCTAATCAAAAGGTTCAATAGGTTGACAGACCACAAATCAAAGGTCATATCCCCCTTGAGGTATCGAACCTCATCGGGGGGTGCTTGGTTGGTTGAGGGGAATGAGAATGGGAATGGAATAAGGAACGATAATGAGAGGGAAATTATAATATGCATTGTAGGGAGCCTTTGACATTTGTGTTCCCATGTTAAGCAAGTTGACTTTTTTATCATATTTTGTAGCCTCCTTCTTGCTCCTGTATTACATAGAGGGATTCCGTTACTTATACATAAGTATTTCAGGCAGTGTTATTCCCTATATTTTTTTGTCATTAGGTAGCTCAACATAGATTAAAGTTGTGGACTCTCTCTTGCCCCATTTTTCTGTAACATGTAAAATTCTTGCAGTCCTTGAAATAGTAGTCATTTGAAATCTACGGCTTTGTCAGCTGCATAATCCAGTTGGAGTATAAAATGCTAGTATCTAACTATATATTCATCTATTTATTTTACCAGTAATCAAAAATGATTTCTACATAGTTTTTTTGTGAACCGATAAGATCTCAGATAAACACATCGATTTAGATGTATGAGGGTACAATAATTTTCCTCACAAAGCTTGCAAACATCTTAAGAATCATTGTGAAATGTCATGAGAAGAGATTGCCGGTAGGATGTCCTTTGGTAGCTTTTTGAGCCTTGTCTACATGTGTATATTTTTGGATGGATGAAATAGGGTTAGCACCATAGTTAATGTAGAAAAAGTTAAAGGAAGTTATGCCTTAACACAATTTAAGTTGATGGGCCGATGGCCGAAAGTAAATTAGTATGTAGAAAGCTAATAGATATGAGGGAATATAAGAGTGGGAGAAAAAATTGATATGAACAAGTATTTTAGGCTCTAAATGTAATAGAAAACTAACTTCTACCGGTTCTTAACATTCACGCGTCCTTCATTTAATTGCCCAAAGATGTTTGAGCAAATTCTTTTATAATTCTTAAGTCTTTATCTCTTTATTCAAACACCTCCATGTTCCCTAACTATGAATTATGTATGACATGTGTATTGTGGTTCATTCCATTTCTTATAAGTGCCAGTCTATTGTACTATTTGTGTATGTGCTGAATAGTTAAGTGGATTGCAGATATAGCAAGCTGTGAAGTTTTCATTAAAAAAACAAGTTTTTGAAGTTCACATGTGAATAAGTAAAAAGGTTGCATTGAAATATTATGTTGTGATAAAAGTGTGAACTGTCATACATACTATAAATGCTTAATCTAAGGTTATTTGAAGATATTGTTGTGAATGTCACCGATGTGTCTAAACTTTGTTGGCAATCTGTATAGGATGTTATATGGTCCTAGTGGACCCTATGCTCTGTTTGTTAGGAGGGATGCCACCCGTGCCTTAGCATAATATTTTGACCCGAGAGACCTCCACTGGGAACATAGATGGGTTAAGTGATACCTAGCTTAATATTTTGCAGGACTAGGAATACAAATTTATGGAGAAATATGTGAAGGTGGGCCAGCTTGTTTCCCACATAACAACGAATGGAACACCTGAATAACTAGGCAAGGCTATGGTTTGAAATTTAATCAGGCTCAGCTAAACTATTCTCAGATTGAAGACTAATATTTTAAAGTCAAGTTGCATAATTGTCATTAATACTGATTGTACATTTGTATTGTTGCCAGAAAAAAAGGATTCAAAACCTTATTTCCATGAAACAAAAGGTAGTGATTATACAAACCTTTTTATTGATAATCTCCACCAATTGTGGAATAAAGATTATGTACCCCTGAAAATATAAATATTACAGCTCATTAATAGTTTGATCATTTGAAAAAAAAAAGTCCCTTTCTACTTGATAATTAGAGTCCTAAAATAAACCACTCATGGGTGGGGATATCACTTGTTACCCCTAGTGGAAGATCAGACCAATGGCGGATGTAGCATTGGTGCCACCCATTTTTTTTAATTTTTATGTTTTTTAGGTATTAAATTTAAAAATTTATTATTTTGCCCCTTCATTTTTTTTGAAAATACATATAATTAGTGTGTATTTTTAAGTAATTCAAGGATTTCTAATTGAATTGAATGACATTTTCTATAAGATACATCTTTTTGTTTAATTTATTTGTATATTAAATTATTTTATTTTAAGTTATTTTTTATGCAATGAAATGGAAAAAAAAATGTCCCTCCCCTTTTAAAATCCTGGATCCGCCTCTGGATCAGACGTTGAGACATGTGGAATTTTGGTGTGTAATTTCAACCAGTTTTGGATTGGATTTGATCAGCATTCTGCACTTACCTTTGATTTATTCTTAACTTGAACAATGGATTTTTGGTGATGGAGCAGCGCATAGGCTGAGCATGAAATTCTGTTCGAGCAGCAGAGTGAGGAGGTGCAACTCTAGTTTAGTTGTAGTTTAGCAGTTTAGAAGTATCGTACCCAAAAGTTTCAGCTCTAGTTTATATTGTTTGGAATATTAAAACTGAGCAATATGCCTACAGTCATGCTTTCGATTGTTCATGCGTGAACATTGGAAGATGAACGCATCCGCTGGTTAAGTAACAAGTTCAGTGTTGATGAATGCTCGACTTATTTCCCTGATGCTGAAATGATGAAGTTGCTCCTGAAACCATACTCAATGACCCATTATCTTCGTCAACTCACTGAAATCAGAAGTTTGGGGTTACTTCAAAAGAAGTTATTTGCGTGAAATATTAAATAGTTAAGGGTTATATTGGTATTAATTTTATGATTTAGGTACTAAATGGAATGTCATATTTATTAAATATATGCAATATTGAGCATTTTAGGAATTTTATATTTAGCTAATTAATAGTAAGGTTGATTGTACGTCTTACAACAACATTTTGTACCAGTGGACAACTATATATAAATTTATAAAACGGGGACTTCTTACAAGTGATTATAAATTTATAAAACAAAATATTAATCAGCTGAAGCGTGAAGCACCGACCACTTTACTAGTTCAATGAGTTCAAATTCAAATATGTCGCATATAAACTCTTCTTTAGTTCTGTCCGCCTTTTAACATGTTTTATTTTTTATCTCTTAGAGCAAGTCCAACAGCCTCCCCAACTTAGGAAATTTTAATAAATTTAGGGAAATTGGGCCATTTTTTTTAGCTCCAACAGCTTCCCTATCTCGCACTCTATCTTGGGAATTTAGAAGAAGGAATGGAGCTGCTTCCCCAAATATGTAGAGAGAGAAAAATAAATTTAGGGAATCAAAATTTTATCCCATCGCAATAATTATGACCATTTACCTCACTTCATATATTTTACTATTCAAATACAATATTTCAAATGTGAATAATTTTAATTATATAATAAAAAATCAAAAGAAATCTATATTCTTAAATTTCATGTTATGATGAATGAAACAATATCAAATATGACTATGTTCACATGTATATAAAAAATTTAATATTATCGTGTGAGAACTTGTTATGTATTTTAATAATATATAATTTTCATATTTTTTCATCATACGTAATTTAAGATATTAAGATTACAAAATTATTTTTGAATAGTGAAAAAAGAAATAAAGCAAAGATAATGAAATAAAATACTGTGCATTAAATTTTGTTTGGGTAAAAACCACTCAATTTTATTTAAAGGTCATGTCCAATAGGGTGCTGCAATTGGTAGCTGGTGCTAGAAGGTGCTGGAAGGTGCTGGAGGGTGCTGGAGGCCGGAGGGTGTTGGAGGATGTTGAAATTAAATTAAAATTGTATAATTATGATGTACATAATTATGTACTGTGATTAATAAAATAATGTCAATGTTACATTTTGAAATGCATTTACTAAATTTTTTTATTAGTTGAACATAAGTTTAATTAGTCATAAGTGTATCATAAAATAATATCCAATACAATAACTGTAACAAAAATGAATAAATTATATGTATACTCCATCTACATATTATTAATATTAATTTTATAATTTTAAAAAATTTATATTAATCCTACAATTTTACTTTTAAAATATGTAATTTTATCCCCCACAAGGTAATATTTGTAATGTACATCAACTTACCTAACAAATAATAATGTATAATGTATTTACGTATTGGTCAATTTGTGTAGGAAAATATTATTTGGTAGATTCAGGATATCCAAACACCATTGGATACTTGGCTCCACCTCAAGGTATGAAGGAACATTTTAACAAACGACATTCTTCTTTAAGAATGAAAGTAGAAGGAGCTTTCGGTCAGTTGAAGAGTACTTGGAAAATCTTAAAAAGAATGTCCCAAACTGACATTGATTCCCAAATTGAAATAATTGTTGCATGTTTCACACTTCATAACTTCATTCGAATGCAACAACTAGACATTCCTGTGTTAGATCATCCTAAGGGTGAAGGAAGTAGTGATTCAGGTTTGTACGATGATGATCGAAAATCTGCTATGAACGAAATGCGTGAGAGTATTGCCTTACAAATTTGGCATTCAGGAGGTGATGGTTTAGAATGTAGTGATGTTGGCGAAGATGAATCATTAGATGACAGCGATTAGTAGTATATGTAATTTGTAATATTATTGGAAGTACTAATATGTTTGCAACAGTTGTAAAATATATATTTATAAATTTGGTTTACTAGTACGAAATCGTTATTTATATATATTTGAGAAATGATTAATAATTATGAAACTATATATTTGAAAATTGATTAATTCGTACAAAACATATTAAAATTAATTCTAAAGAAAAATCATTCCTTTAAAAAAAATCAAAAAATTCATGTCTGTGAATAGTGACAAGTGTTGGAGGGTGTTGGAGATGCTGGAAATAAGCTGAACTGGACAGGGCTAAAGTGAATGAAATTAAGCTAAAAGAATGGTTAGCTAGTAGGGACTTTCCCGGTTAAATCCGGTTCGGTTTTGGATACTGAAAACCCCGTAAAAGGGATGCTACATTAGTAGCTGAGGGTCGACCCATTAACCATCAAGATTCTGCGTGGTCTTCCAAAAAAGGCAGAGAGGAAGAACCCTAAATTTCTCACTTCTAAACCCTTGTGGGAGCTTCGCACTTTCAACCATGGCGAGAAATGAAGAGAAAGCTCAGTCCATGCTCAACAGGTTCATTACCATGAAGAACGAGGAGCAAAAAAAACCGAAAGAGCGGCGACCGTTTTTGGCCTCGGAATGCCGGGATTTAGCTGACGCCGACAAATGGCGTCAGCAAATCATGCGTGAAATCGGCCGCAAAGTCGCCGAGATTCAAAACGATGGCCTTGGTGAGCACCGGATTAGGGATCTTAACGATGAAATCAATAAGCTGATTAGAGAAAAGGGGCATTGGGAGAGGAGGATTGTGGAGCTCGGTGGACAGAATTATACGAGGAATTCAGCTAAGATGACTGATTTGGATGGGAATATTGTGGATGTCCCCAACCCCGGCGGACGTGGCCCTGGCTATCGCTACTTTGGGGCGGCTAGGAAGCTTCCCGGCGTTAAAGAATTGTTCCAAAAGCCGCCTGAGTTGCGCAAGAGGAAGACCAGGTAATTTATTTAGTCTTTTATTGCCATCTTAAGAGTATCTTTACATTTGGAAATTTTTTTCTTTACTGACTTTGTTTTTAAAATTCAATAGATATGACATATACAAGAGGATTGATGCAAGCTACTACGGGTATAGGGATGATGAGGATGAGATATTAGTAAAGCTGGAGAAGCCAGCACAAGACATGATGCAGGCTGAAGCGGTTAGAGAATGGTTACATGTGGAGAACATCAAGAATAAGGCCAGGGAAACTGTGAAAAGTGGGGAAGTTGTGGAAGTGGGATTGGCACGGCAAATCTTACGTGAGGAGGAAGAAGATGTAGTCGAAGAGGAGAGGCAGATGGTGTTGGAACGAGAGAAGGAGAATGAGAAGGAATTTGTGGTGCATGTACCTTTGCCTGATGAAAAGGAGATTGAGAGAATGGTGGTGGAAAAGAAGAAGAGGGAACTCCTCAGTAAGTATGCAACTGAAGATTTGATGAAGGAGCAGTCTGAAGCAAAGGATATGCTTAACATCCAACATTAGAGGCTAGGTTGGTCTAGCTTCTTCATTCCATGTGGTTTAGTTACTCGACAAGTTTTATGGCTGCATTCTGACATCTTTGTAGCTTGTTTTGGCTTTCTTGTCCTCATTGTGACTTGTTTTTTAAATGCAATTGAGTAGTATGACTGAGAATTCAAACTTTTTGTTTTCGTATGCTTAAGGATTTGCTTCTTTTTTTTGATTGATCACCTGGTTTGGTTATTGTTAAGGCCTTCTCTCCTTTCATGGTGTTTCGGGTTATGTTTTCTGAAAGGTATAATAGATTTCTCCTTTTAGAGATTGGAAGAAAATGATGTTTAAGTTGATTGTGCTCATTGTTTTTGCTAGTTCCTTTTTTGCATTGAAAAATTCAGATACTTTGCATTTGTTTTGCTCTATAACCTGTTATGAGATTGCCACCAGATAGGTGTTTATTTCTTTGATAAGTAATACCCATCAGTACTTCGAAATTACCACATCATATGTGTAAATCACTCCAGAAAAATAGAATTGTTTATGTAGAGTTTAATTTTCTTTTTGCTGTATTGATTTTCAGAGAAGATCAAGCTTCCATGAAAAAAAAATCAGAGAACTTCCTCACACTCTCTGAAAACGCTTATACACCACACCCTTCAAAAACCCAGATCGTCTCTTCTCCATTGGCCTCCCCTTGCTACATAAAACTCACACTAGCCAACACCAGGACATCTAAACACCACTTGAGAGTTTAAGTGCTCATTTGTAGCTTATCTTTGTTCTTTAATAATTAGTCAAACTCAGTGTAATACAAGCCTGTTCTTTAATTGGTGCAGTAGCTGACTGATTGGTTTTCATAAGCTTATTCCAATTTCAATTTTCAAATGTGTATAGAATGTGCCGACTTCAATAATCATCATGATAGAGTCTACCTAGAAATGATAGAATCTATCACCACTGGATGCAAGTATCTCACACCAGGATTTGTGTCGGAGAATCTCCCCAACGTTTTCTGATATATTTCTTTGAAATAAGCATGCCTACAATCTGTCTTGAACTAGGACTTTATACTAGAATAGACTGAGTAGTGGTCTAAGACCATCTCCAAAGAGGGTGGCAATTTAAAGCATAACAGAAAAAGACAAAAAAGAAGAAGCTCCAACGGAGCGCTAAAATGGAGCAAATAAATACAGCAGGAACAGTGGGGCGCTAAATTTGCAGCGTACTGTTCCTGCGCTAACGCATTTTTTTTTTTTTTTCTAACGTTTCTTTTCAGTTTTCTTCTTTTGTGTTATTTTCCGTTTTTACATTTCCTTGTTTTTTTTTCCTTTCGTATATATAGATGTTTGGATAGATGTTTTCGTTAATTTTCCTTGGATTGTTTTTAGTAATATTACATTTAACTACGTGAATAATATGTTGAATTATGTTTTTAACAATGGAATTTATGTGTAATTATTATATTCTTTAATTTTCTTTGGTTACAATTAAACATATCAAGGATAATTCATTAACGTTTCAAGATAAATGTAATAATATTAAGATTTGTAAAAAATAAAATAAAAGTAATATTTTGTAAATACACTGTATTTTAGAGTGAACCACTGGAGTAAATATACTGTAGCAGCTGTAAAAAATACTGTAGAAGCTGAAAAATGGCTCAAAACCATTGGAGATGCTCTAAGCAGCACTAACCCACTACTTAGATAATTTAGTGATGAAGACGGATGTGCATGGCCAGATTCGTTGTATCCGGATGAGATTAATGTGGAAGATAAAATTCATTTATGGTTCATTTATGTTAGGATAGAGTTTAAGAATATTCCTTGAATGTTCTTTTTTTAATTTCTATAAATTGTAACCTTCACGAAGGGAAAGAGGAGATTTAGATTGACTGAAATTTAAGAGTTGTGCCTCTTTTCCAAACTTTGGTTCTCTTGCGAGAGAAGGGTTTGAGCCTAATTCCCTACCTATTCTCGGAATCAATGGGGTTTTAGAAGAGATTTCTTTCTAGGTATTCTAAGAATCAATGGGTTGAGTCTTTATTATTTTTGTTAAGTTCTCCGCTGCATCATTTAGGAACTAACTGTTGACTCCACTAACCAACTAACTTGACTCCTAACAGTAGTATTCTGAAAGAAGGTGATGATTTCAGCAGGTCTAAAATATAATCTGCTGTTTCTTTTTCTGGAGATTGCTCAGGGGAGGACAACTCTGATGTTGTTGCTGTACTTAGAACTTTTTGAGGGCTTTACTTTGGCAGAATTCCCATACAAGAACATGCTGATTATTTCCAAGGTTTTGAGTTTGTATGGCATGGCTGCCCAACGAGGATATAAGAAATGGGAATTTATTGCTTTCCACTCAGTTTATATCGGTACCAACGAGCTTCTAAATTACAGCTTGAGGTCAAGCTTCCACTTAAGGAGGAGGAAATGCACTAAGGAGATCTACTGTCATAAATTGTTGCAATGCACTAAGGAGATCTACTGTGATAAATTGTTGCTTTATTTTTTGAGGTTTAGAAGTTATTGGGTGATTATGGAACTCTATGGAATTTCTCTGAGTGTAGTCTGCAAGTTCAGTAATGAGAACCTAGTTCATGTTAATCCTTTGAGAAACGATGATGAAGTTTTTAGGTTGGAGACTAAGAATCAGTTAGCTGAAAATAGTGTCGTCCAATCACATGTAGTGACAATTACAGGCCTTCAGTTCTGACTGGAAAAAAGAATTGTTCTATGATTAATGAAGAAGTGCTGGTTAGGAGTCTATCTTTAGTTCTGAGATGCGAATTGGAAGCATTGAAGGTGGGATATGGAACTGATAAAGATAGAAAAATGACAGAACCTCTTAAGTGTTTTGATCCTGGAATTGTTATGAATCTTGTAGCCTTATGTGAACCTGGAATGAGGTCTGGTTATCGAGATAAAATAGTAGATGGAGCCAAAAGTAACCTTGAGGAGAGTGTGATTGCTGGTATTGTTAAAGATCATGGTTATAGAGTGTTGTATCCTACTGATGGCAAGGATATCTGTGCATTTTATTGTAAGCATTGGAGTGATTTTCATGTACTCTTGGATAAATCCACCCACCTAAAATTACAGGTTCCATGGACTGTTATGGTGAGCTCCTTTAAAGGGGGAACATTAAGTTGCAACGATCTTGTGAAGGTTGAAATTCCTGGAGTGCATAATGGTTTACTTTCATTGTGTACAGTCCATTTCCAAATAGAGCTTGAGGACAAGCTTATGTTTAAGAGAGGGGTATTTGTATGCATCAAGGGTTTCCTAATATTTGGAGTTGAGTATTTGCTGTTCTTGGAGTCGAAAGGTCTGTTCAGCCTGAATTCGTGTCTTTTCCATTATGGCATACTCCTCTTTAGTAATAATTTTGAGCGGTTTGTAGAGGTGTTAGATGGAGATAATTTTCAGTTGAGCAGAAAATTAGTTCCGAATAAATTAAATGGTGATCAGCTCAGAAAATTAGCTTCTGAGATGAAAGTGGTTAAGGAAAAATAAATAGGGAAGCATCACGAAGATTTTAGTGTGTGGCTTAAAAGAGCATGTTATACTACAAAAGGGGAGAAAAACCTTGATGCAAAAGTAGCAAAAACTTCTCAGGAACATGCTTCTTCAGTTTTGGATGTTTTGGCTGATCAGAAACTTTCCAGATCTGTTAAAGTAATTTTATGTGATCCAAGGAGAGGACTTGAAGAAGATGACCAGAACGGCAAGCCTTTTGTTTTGCTGAAAAGGATGATCTGTTTTTATGAAATCTTATGGGATCAAGGGAGTGCAGCAGATAACATGATCAATATTGTCGGTCCTCTATTTGATCAAGAAATTGCAGCAGACAAAATGATCATTGTTAATGCACATTTGGGCATATTCCAGTTCAGAAGAGGGAGTGATTGGAAAAGGGCACAACAAGGTACTGCTGAAATATGTTATTGGAAACTCCAAGAAAAGGTACATGTATCAGTGTTGATGATCTATTATTCCAGAAAATTGTTGCATGAGACAGAAAATACAAGTGATTCTTCTTCTTATCAAGCTGAATTGGTGGTGGAAGCATCAATTATGGTTGTGGTAAGTGCACTTGAATTTCAACAATTGTTGCTGAAATTACATCATTGTAGGACTCCATTTCAGCCACTATTATCATCACGAGGGAATGGCTTTATATTCAACATGGAATATATATGTTCATTTGGTGCCAAATTAATGACCAGCTTGGTCATGTCTCTTGGTTTTGAGGAATTTGTGGGAAAAGTTCAACATTTTGTTTGGATAATAGCATGGAGCTCAGTGAGAAATGTCAAATAATGACATTGAGAATTCTCAATATTGAAGAAACTTTATCTGAAAAAATCTACAGCCTTTGGAATTTCCATGCTATATAAAACAATGGTACAGTGGCTAGTGGCTAGTGGCTAGCTTCATCACAGCTCAGTTCTCGTTATTCATTGCTTGAGGACAAGCAATATATTAGCAGAGGGGTTTGTCACAACCAGCTTTAGGCCTCGGGGTATTTTAGTCTTTTAACCAGAAGGGATCCCCTTTTAAGCTAGCTCAGTCAGTTTATAACCGTTGCGGCAACAGAAAGACAGTTTGGCCGTTGGAGAAAGGGAGATGAAGTCACGCAAATCAGAAGGGAAAGACATCGAATTGATGAAATCGTAATTTGTAGCTCTTTATCTCCCTTTTCCCCCTTCATTGGGTTTTTCTGTTCTTCCTCGTCTAAATATGTATTTCTCAGCTTTCAAGCTGCAATTTACCGTTTTATTCAGTTGAATTCAAGTGTATTGTTACGTTACCAAACACTTTTATTAGCCTTTTGAGTTGATCAAACAGATAATTGGGCTCAATCAGCTAATTTGAGCCCAAACAGCTCTTAACCAAACACCCTCAAAGTTGAAAGATAATGGGAAAAGCAAACGGCCCTTAGCGCCGATAATCGATTAGCTAGATGATCAAAGTTTTACATTCTTTAATTATGTGATCAATACATAAATTTTGAAATAGTACATTAATCATGATTAGAGAGTGCATATTACTCTCTAACTAAAATCTGCATTTTAACTTGGCACTGTATATTTAGGATTACTATAATTTTACAATTTCTACCGTGTACTTTTTTTTTACGAAAGGAAATCATATCATGTGTATTGTGATCACTTGGATAACATGTAAACAAATTATCAAAGGATCCCCTCCAGCCAAAAAGTGTCATCAGTCTCCTCCAGATTGAATGTCTTGAGATGATGTCCATCCATCCATCCATTCATCCATGGCTAGCTACCTGATCGCCGTTTGTTGATCATAATCTGTTGGGGCCAGCCTCGATGTAATTGATGATCAAGATCAGTTGATGCTGGGGCGAAATTAAAGCGGCTCTGTTATATGATCAAGATAAGAATAAGATGATTCATCTTACTGCTAGGCCTTGCCCTCTCCATGATCTGACGAGTTACTGGGAAGCTTACTGTCATAACCATTGATGTCCGATGTAGAAGTAGTCACAAAATTTGATCCTTTGGAAGGAGCTGAGTGAGGAGCCGGAAGCTTTTTAGGCATCATCTGCCTCCACATATCCTTCGGGATTCTCGAAGCTTCTGACGACGACGATGATGACAGCAGCACAAGAATAATGAGGAAAAAGATGCAGAAAAGAAGCGTGGGATTGCACTTGTTCTGCCTCCAAGCATCTGACATGTTGAATTATTGTTCTAAGTTATTTCTCACAGACTCTGTTTTTATGTATCGAAACTTCTCCAACATGTCACGATTTTTTAAGGCTGCCAACTTTGCTTGTTTGATTAAAGATGAGTTAATGGCAGACAGTTTGTGGTTTAGGCTTTAAATTAATCCCTAACCGTGAGGGATTCATGCTTCTCTGTTCTGACTTTTTAATAATAACTAATAAGAAGAAGAAAGATGAGCCTTAAGAATGTTTGAAAGGGTAGGATGGCGTTCTGTTTAGGGCGCCGTACCCTACATTTGTAGGGACCGATGATTAAGAAATAGAGAGACAAATGTTTGCTGTCAGGTTTAGTAAAGTAAGTAAGAGAATCAGTACGTTACGTAGTCTCTGTCGAGTCTCATTAAGTGGATTTAATGCGCTAAATGAACTGCTCACAGCCTCATTTAGTCACGTTCATGCATTCTGCCCGCTTCAAGAATTTTATTCTGTTTCTTAAAACCACAATATTTATGTAAACATAGTCAATCAGAATTAAGAATTTGAGTATTAATCAGAACTTCCAAACTTGATTGTTGGAGCAGTTGTGGGTTGTAGCTGTTAGATTTAATCAGAATTAAGAATTAAGAATAAGTGGCGTCCATGAGGAACATGCGCTTTTGATATCGTAATAATTATTATTTCACCAAAAAATATCAAGAACACAGAAAAATGTTCTTTTAGATTTTTGACCTCATAGATTTTTTGGTCTGTTTCTACATTTAAACACAGTTTATCGTGATTTTAGTTTAAAATTCACAATATATAAAATTAAGGTTATGTTGAATCATTAAAACCACGTTCTTTTCAGATGAGATTAATTCAATTTAATTCGGCTCATGAGTTCAATATAATTTGATAAATTTCATCTCAAGTTAATCCTATTGATTTAAATTAGAGATGCATGCTGCATGCATGATCTTAACCACTATTTGATAAATTTCATCCCAAGTTATTCCTATTAGTTTAAAGTTGAGACTTGAGATGCATGCATGATCTTAACCAAGTATGCATTACACACAATTATTAAGGTAACCGGAAAGAATTAAGTATAGTTAAATTGTAAACGCCTTGACTATGAAATTTTTAATTATCAGACTAAAAAAATAATCAATCAATCATGTAAACACGAGGGATTGTAAGGTTGTAGCTTTCTGGGATTGATTAATTTGGAGATGGGATGAGAAAATGGCAGACAAGGGTGCATTAGAAAAGGCAAAAGAAGGCCATGAAAGAAAACGTAAAAAGCAGAATGTACACTCGTTGTCCCAACAATGACAACCTCAGAGCATCTCCAATGTTACGTTCACTTTCAAAAATATCAATTGACATGTAGGATTGAAAGTGAGAAATTGCAAAAATCATCTCCAACCCAAGTATCAATGTAGAGGTCAATCATAGGTGGCATATGATTTGGATTGAAGGTGTCAATTACACCCTCTATATATTGATGTTCACTTTGAAGCCTTCAATTTGACAACTTAACAAATATAGGGGGTGTTTGGTGAAGAGATTTTTGGGCTCAAAACAGCTGATTTGACCAATATTAGCTGATTTGACCGTCAAACAGCTAATTTGGAGTGTTTGGTAACGAGCTGTTTGGAATAGATTTTTGGCCAAAAAAGCTCTTTTTCAAAACGCTGAAAAAAGTAGCGTTTTCCAATCAGCTAATTTTACTGGTCTTCTAAAATTACTTCTTTACCTCTTGTTTCTTTAAAAATCCTGGGCGCACCTTTTTTCCTATCCATTTACCTGCACCTCTCTGAATTCCGATCCTTAGGGTTTTGCCATCTCCGATCAAGGTTGATGCCTCTCGTTCAAGGTATGTGTTCAATTATTCCGATCTTTACATCCTCTTAATTATTTGAAGTTCTTATAGTCACGGCTGATTCATATTGCAACAATATGATAATTTTGGATGAAGTTTGAAGATTCTTTTGAATCCTGCAAAGTTATCTCACTAGTGCAAAGTAATGCATCCCCGGCTATGTTTCACGGCGGTTTTTCAAAACCGCCGTGGCTGGGAGGTTACAATATCGGAAGCGGGTAGCCTAGGAGGTTCCGACGTCGGAAAGTCCATAGGAAGGCACTTGCACGTGTATTAACGGCGGTTATTGTAAAACCGCCGCTAATTTATGGTTTCCGATTTCGTAATCATAATCGAAACCAAACCCGAAATTGAAACCGAAACCGGAACCGCAACCGAATGTATGGTTACTATACGGTTACGATATCGGAATCCCTACCGGAACCGCAACCGAATGTATTTATATTAATAAAAAAATCATTATATTTTACCCATCCCAACACATCCACAATCTCCTTCTTCATCCCTCCATCTCAACCGACTGAAACCCTCGCCGACATCCTTTTCCGAGCAACTCCGCCGACCAATCCACCATCTAATTTACCCTTCGCGGCTACCGCCGCCCCGACGCCATTCTTTCCGCGTTCAGCGAATTCGGCGACGTTAAGGGAGTTTATCCAGCTGACGAAAGCGGGACCCACGTAATAGTCTCTTTTGATGCCCAGAAGTCTGCAGATTGTGCCATGGAAGCTTTACACGGGAGCTCGTGCCCCTCTCTTAAAGGGCGGTTTCTGCACATTCAGTATTCTGTTCATTCTACTGTCACTGTAAGGATTCTGTCCCTTTCAAGATTGTTTGTTTTTTGCGGTTTCATGGTTGGTTGCGGGTTTTAATGTCTTTATTTGGCTAGGCTCGAGTTAAGGATTCGGTTGAAGTTTGTTTGACGGATTCTGAGCTGAATGTTCCGGGGGTTTATTTACTGCACGACTTCGTTACTGAGAGGGAAGAAGAGGTAAAATAACGTTTTTTTGGGGCTTATCAGAGGAATTTTCTAGTGATTTTTGATAGGATTTTTACCTTCTATGCTTTGTAGGAATTGCTTGCTGCAGTTGATAGCAGACCTTGGCATGGTCTCGCTAAGAGGAGAGTTCAGCATTATGGATATGAATTTTGCTATGAGGTGAGCTTATGTGTTTTGTGAACAAATTTAGAAGATTTTAAAAAAGGCGAACACATCTTTTATGGATGAGAAGAAGCTGGTATAGCTTCCATTTAAGCACTCCATAATCAACTATGTTTAAATTATATGTGGTATATGTTCTATTACTTTAGCATTTCAAATAACGAATTTCATTCATCGGTTTTATCTTTGTCAGGCTTAAGCCTGTTCTCAATATGATGTGAACTCTCCATCATTTAAAGTCTTAAATGAAATTTTATTATGGCTTCAAAGTAATATCCAATACAATTTAATCTAATCTTTCTTGCCTCTTGTTGCCACACTTGTGTATTGTTTGGATGGATGCAAGTCATGAATATGCTGATGTTTCTTTGGCCAATCCAGAATGAGTTATGAACACTGTAATTTATATGATTAAATGATGTGGATAAAGTGGTGCGTGCTATTGAGTTGGGGAACCTTGAGCTGTAAATTAATGTTCTAGTTTTTGTAAAACTACCGTCTGACTAATTTTCATTCAAAGTTCAAATTTTATAGTACTGCAGTGCATTATGCCATGTCAGGAATGCCTCACCTGTGTCCTGATAATTTTACTTTATCTTGCAGACAAGAAATGTTGATACAAATAAGTGCTTGGGTGAATTGCCTTCGTTTTTGTCTCCCATTATAGGAAGAGTCTCATCATTCAAAAATCTTGGTTGTACGGAAGATATGTTTCTGGATCGCTTGTAAGTCATACGCTTGTTGATTTCCCTAGGTATAGATGCTCTTCATCATTAACACCTGATTTATATTTTAAGATATTTGTCAGAGTTTAATTGAGCATGCAATTTTCAGTTGAAGCTGTATATTTTAGATATAAACTAGATTAATGGGCAATTCTGAGACTACAACTTCATTGTAATTCTAATATAAGCGATACTTTTGTAAGTGGAATACTGAAATAGGAATTTTGAAATCAGTAAAATTTATATGCTGGCAGAATCATGTTGACACACATTCAGCATTTGAGGGACTTATTTTCAGTCTTTCACTGGCAGGGTCCTGCATCATGGAGTTCCGAAAATATGCAAGAGATGATTCACTTTCTAAATTTACCTCAAATTGTGAGGATGAAGAATCAGATTCTAATAGTGACTCAAACTTGTTAAGAAGAGCTATATATCTTCCTCCTCGATCTATGTTATTGTTATCTGGGGAAGCACGGTATGCTTGGCACCACTACATTCCCCATCATAAGGTATAGTTTTTCCGTAAGAAAGTTTTTTCATTTTTCTGCTTGTAAGCAATTTACTTTCATGTTTTCCACCTTAATGTGATAGTGATGGATTGCTGAAGTGTTGACACTTGTTTTAGAATGAGTAGGTTTGAGTAAATTGTCTAACCCAATGGAATATTGCATCTGCTGATTCCTGAAGCAAAGCTAATTTGAATGTTAAGTTTGTTTTTATGTTGGAGCACTACCTGATTTTATACTCTCTACCTTTATCAAAGTTTCTTTAGAAGTGATTGGGAGCATCTTATCACATTAGTTTTCTCTATTCATTATTTAGGTCTAAAATGTGTCCCATGATGTACTGCAGATTGACAAAAGACAACATTATCAGAAGGGGTTCAAGGAGGGTCTCCTTTACATTCCGTAAAGTAAGTCACTCTTGTTGCTTTCAGAGTTAGCCTTGGCATTTGTGGCCATATTTAAACTTTTGCATGGTGCTAAGAGAAATGAAAATCATCTGTTGTACTTCATTTGTTGTATTTAGAATGAGTTTCATCTAGCTCTCTAAATACATACTTATAGTTTTGTATTTGTGCTTCCGAACACTTCAGCATTTCACTTATGATAATTTCGCCGGCCAAATCTTTCGACGTCGGAAACCCCATAGCAAGGACAATCTAGGGAGGTTCCAACGTCGGAAACCCCATAGCAAGGACAGTCTAGGGAGGTTCCGACGTCGGAACCAAAAAACCAGCCACGGCGGTTCAAAACCGCCGTGGTTGGTCGATTTACCAACCACGGCTCAGCCACCTACGGCGGTTCAAAACCGCCGTGGTTGGTCAAAAAAACCGCCTTTGAGGTGGGTTTCCTGCACTAGTGATCTCTTTTAAGTGTTTATTCTTGTGACCCATCATTAATTTGGTGTTAGTTTTGCTTTATGTGATTATGTAGTTCTAGTTTTGCTTGATTTGGTGTTTTTCAAATTTTCGGTCCTAATTTGGAGACAAATATCAATAATAATAATGATAGAGATTCATGTGCCAATAGCAAGGTAGACATCTGATCTAGTAAGTTGAAGGAAATATTAGTAGTACTTGTAAAACAAGGCAAAAGCAATTCAGATTTCAGACATTGATTATTCTGAGTGTATATGAAAAACTGAATTCTATAAGTACTAGAACAAAGAATATGCATTCAGTGCATCAGTACTAGAATAAAGGAATCTCAGCTCTTGACTTTTCTAAGGACTAATGTATATTCATTTAGTGCATTCAATAAAAGCAAACCGTATGTTTTCATTACTTAATTCAGTGGTAAATAATGATAATAAGCTTGTCTAATGATCATAGTAATTTATTTTCCTGCACACCCGTGTTTGTTTGCCACCTTAGTTGCTTCTGCATTGTGAAAAAGTAACATCTTAAATGGTTTTGTTTGTGTATGAATTATGTTTTACAAGCTAACTTGTTTACTGTAAAATTGTCTTGTATTGTTTGTGTATGAAATATGGTTTTACAAGCAAACTTGTTAACTGTAAATTTGTCTTGTAACTTATAGTGTCCAGTTAGATAGCTATAGGATTAAACGTGGTAGACAATTAACTTAACTCTACTTCTGATTCAATTTGTTATTTAGATGGCACCAAATAAAAAAAACATAGATGAAGTTGAGGGTGGAGGAAGTCGAGCTAGTTGGAGTACGAAATCTTTACTCACATTCTGTGATTTATGCATTGAGTTTGCGGAAAAGAGTAAGGGACAACGTGGTGGAACAATCTCACAAAGAATGCCATGGAAGGCACTCGAAGTTGAATTTCAGAAAAAGACTAATTTGGAATATAACAAGGACCAACTTAAACACAAGTGGGATTGGATGAAAACTAGATGGAGTCACTGGAAAACATTGAGAAGATGTGAAACGGGGCTAGGATGGGATCATAAAACTGGAAAAGTAACTGCTAGTGAAGAGTGGTGGAAAAAGAAAATCGAGGTCAGCACTCTATCTTTTTCTTTAAAGCAATCATGAAATCAATTTTCATGGTGCTGATCTCAAATTTAAATTTATAGGAAAATAGCCATTTTAAAACATTTCAAGATGAAGGAATGGACCCTGAGCTTGCTGAAAAAATGGAACAAATGTGCAGTGTTTCCGTTGCTCAAGGAACGAATAGGTTTACCCCGGCTCGACGGGAAAAGGATACGACTTCCATCCTTAATCCTCCACCTGTTGAAAAGGATACGACTTCCATCCTTAATCCTCCACCTGTTGAAAAGGATACGACTTCTATCCTTAATACTTCACTGAATATGAGTGATTTTACTCTAACTGATGATGATGAGATTGAAGAGATTGGTGCTTTTAATAGCACTGATACAACCCAAAAATGGAAGGAGGTTTGGAACACCGACGGCGATGATCTTATTGGTTCAAGCAGGGGAATCAAAAGGGCATTGGAAAATGAAACTCCCGAGAGTTCTCATACCTCCAAGAAGAAGTTGAAGAAGAAAGGAGGAGTTGGAATGCTTATGGAACAACTAAGTATCATGGTGAAAGCTGTGACCGAGAGAAACACAAAGGACATGGAGTTGATGGACATTGAAGCACGTGCACTAAGTGATTCTTCTATTTCACTTGGTGATTCTTTGGCACAGTTAGTTACCTTACCTGGCTTGACTCCTGGCAGCCCGAAATTTAATTTTGCCATCAGTTTGATTAAGGATTCAGCTCGTAACAGGATGGTTCTTGCTAAACTGCCCGATGATTACTCAAGATTACAGTGGATTAAATACATGAGAGATGAGAGTGGGAGTGGGAATGGGAATGGGAGTGGGAGTGGGAAAGCTTAGTGAGAGTGTACTTAGGGTGTGTCCATGTGACTTTACCTCTTGTCTTATTATTATTATTAAACGTGTAATGGTACAATTGTAATGGATGGAATTCTAAAATTTTGGATTTATATTTTTGACTTCCCAAGTCGTTTTGTGGGATGCAATAAATAAATTTGGCTTGTCATTATTTTGTACTTAATTTTGAAATGTGGCTTCAGTTTAATTATACTTGCTCTTGTATAACCATTGTGTGTTATTTTTGTGGTTATAGTGCACGTATGAGTCTCTATATGGATGTCGGATGAGTATATGGTTGATGACTTGCTCATTACTTTGAGTCATTGATTATGGAAGAAACTACAACTGATAATCCTCAAGGTATTGTGAGCTGACTTTGCTTTAGTTGTACAAGTTATATTTATTATGGAATTGGTTGTTCTGTAAGTTATCTTATGCACCAGTGAAACACTTATTTTGAAACTAGGGTGTCGTGTTTTCGATTATTTTTTGCCTCAGTGTGTATAATGTGATGCCTTTCTGTTGGTTTGCTCAACAGGTACTTTGCAATCTAGGCGTAAGCGAAAGCGTAATGATTCTTTATTCTGGGATTCCGTGGCTTGTGCAGTTGGCTACATGTCTCTTTATTATATGAAGTTTATATATAAAGAGCCTTGTTTTACTTCGTATATGACGGGGAAAAGATGGATGCTTGAAATATTGAGTGGTCATGAAAAACGGTGCTTTAATATGTTTCGAATGACACCAGTAACATTTCGACAATTAGTCATGGACTTGGAAAGTAAGTATGGATTGGTTTCTTCTGAGAATACATGCACTTTAGAGAAAGTTGGTATATTTCTCTATATTCTTAGTTTGGGTACCTCAAATAGAGTAGCTCAAGAACGATTCCAGCATTCTGGGGAAACCATAAGTAGAATTTTTAAGGAGGTTTTAGATGCTATGGATGGTCTATCAAGGGATCTTTTGAGACCAAGGGATCCTGAATTTAAAGAAATACCTTCTCAACTTGTCAATGATACTCCTTAAAGTGTGGCATGTATCAATGTTCTTGCAGTATGTGACTTTGATCTGCTTTTTACATACGTGTTGACTGGTTGGGAGGGTTCAGCCCATGATTCCCGAATTTTTCTTGATGCCATTGGCAATCCGAGTATGAATTTTCCAAAACCTCCACCTGGTAAGATTCATTACATCCTTTTGTAGATTGATTCATTACATCTTTAGGTTCACACTGAATACAAGAAATTCTGATGTTTGGAACTTTACTGTAAATTACCATCTCTCTGGCATAATGGTGAATAATATGAGCATATGACAGTTTAAATTTGGACACCCTTTAAAATCATGTTATTCTTTAAACGTAGAATATGTGTAGCTGAGCAGTGGATCTAATGGAATATGTTTTTACCATTGGTACCCATAATTATCCTGGTTACATGCAACGCTCATTTTGCAGCATATTTTTTTGGTGCGCTCAAGTAAAATACTTATTTTTTCCACTGTGTTTATCTCATGATACTTAGCATTGCTCAGTTTTTTGTAGCTGGACTTTGTAAGGAAGAAACACATACTGCCAAATTGCATAGTTTTAAGTGTATTCGTATGAGTTTATTTTTTTTAAAAAAAACTTATTTTGTTTCTGCTTTGGAGTAATATATGTGCCAAAATTTCGTAGTAGATTTCTTTGGGATGGTTGCGATGGTTTATACAAACAATGGTCTCTCAACAAATTCTGATACTTGAGATTTCACTGTAAATTACACTCTTTGGCATAGTGTTGAAAAAGTGACATACATAGGATACTTTCGCTTCGATTCATCTACTTCTTTTTTCATGTGATGTTGTTCATTAGTGCATTTCTAATGGTATGAATATAATAAGTTTTTTCTTATTACGTTTAGGCAAATATTATTTGGCTGACAAAGGATA
This sequence comes from Cruciata laevipes, assembly GCA_963678965.1. Taxonomy (NCBI): domain Eukaryota; kingdom Viridiplantae; phylum Streptophyta; class Magnoliopsida; order Gentianales; family Rubiaceae; genus Cruciata; species Cruciata laevipes. The sequence goes on from OY787639.1 coordinate 13,874,256, forward strand.
TCCGGAGAGAGAATGGTACTTAACACCCTTTCACAAAACAAGATATCATCAATCAGAGTTTCGTGGTGCAAATCCAACAGGTCGTCGAGAAATTTTCAATCGAGCTCATTCATCCTTAAGGAGTTGTATTGAGAGGTCATTTGGTATTTTGAAGGCACGGTGGAAAATATTGGCGAAGGTACCTATATACTCCCCAAATGATCAAAATCGAATTATATGTGCTGCATTTGCACTTCATAACTACATCAGATTAAGTAAAGTTTTGGACCCTGGATTTGAGGTAATTGATAGAGATTCAGAGTTTATACCTCCTGAAGTAAGGGTGGTAGATGTAGATGATAATTTGGTGGCAAATGAACGTATTGGTAATCACTCCACATCAAAAGTTCGTGATGATATTACCGCAAGTTTGATGGCAAATCGGCGGCGCAGTAGAAATTAAACTCGTGTTCTTTAATCATTCGATGTGCTAGTTTGGGTACACGTATTACTTTATTGTCAAAATCAAAGAATATTTTTTGCAAGGTTTATCTTGTAAGATGATTATCTATTGTGATTTTCTGTATTTATATATTTCGCAATGGATTCTTCAATTTTTTTAACATGCATGTGAATATTATATTTTCTCCTTATTGGATTCATGAAAAGTAAAGGCACTTGGTAGAAAAATCCATGTTATATACACATAATTTATATATATATATATATATATTGGAATAAAATATCCAATTCATCGAGAATATTTCATAATTTAATTTTTAATATTAATTGGTATAAAATTTCATATTATTAGTAATAATAATATCATTTCGTTCCATGTTAGCTATATAATTTATATGTGTATATATTACAAATGAGTAGTTAAGGAATAAAATATATACATGTCCTTATATGTCATTTTACATGATTAATTGAACAAACAGCTATTAATAATCAGCTAATTTTACCAAACACTTTTATACAATCAGCTAGTCAAATCAGCTAATACAATCAGCTAGTCAAATCAGCTAATACAATCAGCTAACAGCTAATCACCAAACACCCCCATAGAGTTTTAATCATTACATCCTTCCATTTTTAAATTTGAAACATAAATGCAATATTTAATTTAATGATATTTTGTGACAATTTGATGGTTGCATTGGAGCCAAACTTCAAAATGAAAACCTTCAATCCTACATCATATTGACACCCAATAAAATTTAAACATTTGACACATATTTTTACTCTTGACCCTCTCACCGTTTGAGATGCTCTCACACCACACTCATTCATGTATAGATAGGGGGTAATTGTGTTTACACCATCTTACCTGAAATGCAGTATTCATGCTCCACTTTCTCAGGGGGCGGCGTTTCAACTTTTCTCTAACTCTACGTTTGATTGTTCGAATTAACTACTCGATGTGTCATTCACAATTTGACTATTTATTTATGAAACTAAATTGATAAATAAGTAAGATTGTTATCATATGTAATTTCGTTGAATTTGATATATCACATATTTTTTAAATATTCAATTTTTATAACTTATATATATAAAGTTATTAATATGATTAAATATTTTTAATAAATAATAAAAGTTAAAGTATGCATATATAATTGGGGTTGGTGAACTATATGACTTTGTATTACTTAACACTACTCGTCTTCTTTTATCCATCCCACGCCAAACTCACGGCTCTGGATCCTTTACACCACTTTGGTGTACCACTCTCTATTCCACCAACCAAATTGTGCCACATGTCTTTATTAACTTAATTCTAGTTAACCTATTTAACTCACATTAATTGATTTTTCATCTATTTTTGACCGTACATTCTTTTCCTCTTTTTCTATCTTTCAAATTAAATTAATTTGATGTCTTAATTTTGCTAAGTAAATTGTCAAAGAAAATTAAAATAAAGTCTAAAGATACAAAGGCCCTGCTTGCAAGAGTTTATTTGTAGATTAATTCAGTTCGGTTCAGTTTAGTTTAGTTTAATATATTTAAATTTTTCAGTTCAGATAAATAAATTTAAATTTTATTTAAGTTTAATTCATTTCAGTTCATCGTACTCATAATTTTTGTTAAATGAATTTTCTGTATACAACTTCTTGATTCATTTTATTTTATTAGGGTATGTTTAATTTAGTTCAAATCATATGTCTGTATAAGTTTATATTATTCATCTAATCTAAATTGTTAATTTGCAATTTTTACGTTAGTTCAAATTAATTATTTCAATCAAAATAGTTCAGTTTTGGTTAAGTTCATTAGATGAAATATAAGTTCATGATATTCGGCCCAATTTGCAATACATGTATTTTAAACTTTATTTTATTTTTCTTAGAAAGTTTACTTAGCAAAATTAAGACATCAACTTAATTTAATTTAAAAGATAGAAAAAGAGGAAAATAAATATACTGTTAAAAATAGATGAAAAAGTAATTACTACTATGAGTTAGATAGGTTAACTAGAGTTAAGTTAATAAAGACATGTGACACAATTTGATTGGTGGAACAGAGAGTGGTATACAAAAGTGATATAGAGGATCTGGAGCCCAAACTCATCCTATATATAGTCAGATTTGAATTAAAGGTCCATATTTAATGTACAAAACAGTTAATACAAATTTTAAGCATTAAATTATTTATAAAATTCTCTTAAATTTCAAGTAAAGTAAAAGAATTATTAAAAACACTAATACAGATCCACCAAAACCCTCCTCGTTTCCTTTCTCATGTACATCTTCTCTTACATTTAATCTCAAAATGATCAGAAATGTACATCTTCTCTTACATAAAATATCTCAAAATGATCAGAAACATATGAGAATTATTATGTGAGATTGATACATCTCTCTCGCATATTTAGAGAAACTCATTTAATTTAGCTACTGATTCATTAGCAATACTTGCTAGATCTGTTAAAATGGATCAAGTTTTTGAACAAAATGAGCTGCAAAATAAAACAAAAAGGTTTTGTGAGATTAGACGGCCATAAATTTTCATATATCAGAAACTTATAATCTATGGAGCAAACTACTAATTTTAAGTTAACTAAATCTATCAATTGAGGCCACAATATCAACAGACATTGTGGTAGGACTCCCAAGAGCACCAAATTAAAGCTGGAGGAAAGCACTATTAAATCAGGAGGGCAATCAAATGTAGCAAGCTTTGGAATATATCTCTACTTGTTTAGCTGTTGAGTTACAAATATATAGTCTCTTCAGAATTAGGATTTTTAGATACATTCACAAATCATTTTCCTGTAATGCTTACCCTTTCAAAGGAATCTTATGTTTCGACTCGTCGATTCAGTAACCTATCCCAAAAATATATATTATCTAGATTTTTTAATTCTCCTTGTAACTCTTATTGGATATCATTAAGCAAGTTTTTTTTTACCCGAACAACTTTATGGTTTTTCTTATATACGCTATAACTCATATAGAGTTCTTGGGATAGCCTTTAAGGCTATTTTAGGACTAACGGAGCCCAAGACAAATCCTCTACTAATGGTGGTTTAAATTTTAAAATATCAAATGTTGGATTTAAGGCTATTCTAGGGATTTCTACCAAAAGAAGGAAAACAACGAAAGTAATAAAGCATTACTCATATTTATGTAGTGTCGGTCCTTACATGTTGGGGGCCCTCACTAGTTATAGTTAATTTTATAAAAACGTTAAGTGATACTGTATTCGAAACATGATAAATATATTTAGAATAAGAGTTGAGAATCATATTAGGAAATTAAGAAGAAAAAGTCCCAATTGTGAAAAAGTCTTGGTTTCTAATTAGGTCCCAACGGGATTTATTAGGCCCAAACAACCAAGACTTATTACCATTGGGATCCACAACGGTAAGCTACACATAGGAAATTAAGAAGAAAAAGTCTTAGTTTTTAGTAGCTTGACATGTTTTCAAGCTAATTAGGTGTCAAACTACATGCACCTACAATGGTGAGCTACATTTGATATTAGCTTATAGTTTTAAATAAATATAATACATAGCAAAATGTATTGGATTAGTGATGTGGGATCCACAAAATTAAATTCAAACTAGTAGCTTGTTGGAGCTACATAACTTGAGAAAACTATATTATGTGGCATTGCAACAATGGTAAGCTACGTGCCACATATTTATCAAAATTTGCCAAACAACTCTAAAAACCAACCAGTGTGGATGCTCTTAGCATTATCCTTTTATATTTTTTCTTTGTTTTTAATTACAAATATGGTAAATAAAGTTTAAAATTGGGGTTTTTTTTGGCCCAAATTTGGGGGCCTCTAGCAGCTAATTAAGTTGCATACTACTTGGGTCAGGTCTAATTTATGTAAACATAGTCAATGAGAATTAAGAATTTGAGTATTAATCAGAACTTCCAAACTTGATTGTTGGAGCAGTTGGAGCAGTTGTGGGTTGTAGCTAGGGGTGTTCAAAACAGGGTACCCGGACTTTCGGGTACCCGCACATCCGAGTACCCGCATATGCGGGTAGCTTAAAATGCGGCCCGTGACCCGACCCGGAAGAACAGGGTACCCGGAAGTGCAGGTACCCGAAATACCGGGCCGGGTTTCAGGGTACCCGTCGACCCGGTTGTTATAATATATTAATATTTTTAGGAATTTCATCCTAACAAATCGGTTTAATTAACCCACGTACTATGTTTTAAATTTAGAAAACTTGAGAATTTTTTTTCAAACATGAAAAATGAGTGTTAGAAAAAATGTGTAAAAGAAAATTACTAAAAGTATGAAACTAAGCATAACATTTTCACAAATATTTTAATTCACTTCAAGAATTCAATATAAATATCTATTTGTACGAAAAAAAAATCAAACAAATTATAATTTGAGTTGAAGGTTTACTTGAAGAGTAAATATTATATATTTTATATGAACTAGACTATCCATGAAAAATCAATCGTAAGACGTTTAAATTTAATTACTCTCGATATTGCCTAAAAGTTATGTATAATCTTAAGTATCTATTATAATTGAGGAAATAAACAAAACACTTGTATTGAGTTGATAAGTTCAAGAGGGTAAATTCATTTCCTATGCCCAAAATTACAAGTATAAATGATATTTGACATTAATATTTAATAAATAAACATATATAATACCGGGTTTCCGGGTACCCGGAAAAAGCATTTGTGTGACCCGGACCCGGACCCGGAAAATAGTATAATACTCGGGCCGGGTACCCGTCCCGGAAAAATAAGAAATTACCCGGTTAATTTATGCTGGGTCGGCGGGTCAACGGGCCGGGTAGTGCGGGTCGGGTATTTTTGAACACCCCTAGTTGTAGCTGTTAGATTTAATCAGAATTAAGAATTAAGAATTAAGAATTAAGAATAAGCGGTGTCAATGGAAAAATGATAGATGTACATGGGGTGTATGTTACTTTGGGTGCCACGTCATAAAAGTGGGCCAATTTACTCCATGTCACATGTTGTGTTAGCTCCGGCGCGTAGGGTAGAATTAGGTGGAGGAGAAACTGTTTTATAATTGTTTATCAGTTCACCGGAATGCTACCTCACCTCCATATCCTCGCCGTGAATGCCATTCTCACTAACTCCGGCTGTTTTTTCTCCGCAACCGGCGGGCTATCTTGACAATCCCGGACTCCGCTACTAATCCCGCCAGGCCTGGAACTGGATCAACGACGACGCCTCCACCACCGCTGTCCTCCCGTGTCTACAAACAACGATTCGATCGCTTTGACCGACCAAAACACGGCCGCCGCAGAAGAGCCGACGGAGTAAAAACGAACCCGGGGATTCTGAATTCGGATCCTTGAAAAACTCATGTTAACATTCAGAGCAATAATATTGGGTTGTTGGGATGCCAAAGAAACCCGCAATTATTCACACACAGACGGTGAAGAACCGATGTGCAGACGCGAGGTTAATCAGATCGAAATTTTCCGGGGATTCTCCGTCAAGCACCATGACTTTCGTTTCTTCCAGTTCCGACGGGGAGGAATCTGGTCTCGGGTCGGGGCTACATGCGGGTCGGGAAATCCCCGAAACCAGACCCGTTCGGAGAAAAGCCGGTGCCGAAGGGAATTTGGCGGTCTACGTTGGGCAGAAAGACGGCGGCGATTTCCAGAGGGTTCTGGTGATCTACTGAAATTTGGGGAGAAGACGATCAAGCGTGTTTTTTCTCTTTAGTCTCTGACGACAAAATTAAGAATATATATTGTGAACGTGAAACCTGATAGAAAACTGAATGTGGTCAAGATGGTTTTGGAGTTGATCAATATGCATGAGGGCTTGAGTTCGATCTCTTCCTCAGTCTCTTTTCCTATCTTTTTCCTAGATTTACAAAAAACAGAACAGGTATGCGGTTCGGCCGGCCAGCTCGGTTTTGTTTTGGTTTACAACTTATTTAATTGCAAATTGTAATTACTACTAAATTTTAACATACTAACTCAAACATTTGAAATTAAAAATTATATCAATGCTTTCTTTTCAAAAAAAAAACTGTAATATTTAATATAAAAGAGATTTATTATTTTCATTTTTAATCTAAATTTTACGCCATCAAAGTAATTAGTGATTTAATCTCAATTCAAAGTGTTTGTCAATTAGCGGTGTATTATGTCCTAAAACATGTGTTTGTACTGAATCAGGGATAGGCATGTTGAATTTGAGTAGAAAATCTTGAAGAAGAAAAAATCAATGGGCACAACAATAAGTGATTTATGCTCAGTTTGAAGTGTTATTTTTGTCAAATAAGCGATGTAATATGTACTGGAGCATGTGCTTGTACTAAATCAGACGTGGGTTGGTTAAGTTTGAGTGGAAAATATTGAAAAACAATTAATGGCCAAAAAAATATTTTTGGAGTTTTCGGGCAACATATGTAAATATTTTTTTTCTACCACCCACGTTGACCCAACAAACCTTAAAATGGTAATTTCACATTTCGTGAGCCTTCAATTAGGTTTCGTACTGCTAAATTTTGAAATTCGACGCTTCCAAGATTCTTGGAGGGACGTAGGTGAATAAAGTAAAAAGTTTGTATAAATCCCGAAATTGAAATCCGCTTGAAGGAATTTCTAACAAAAATCCTAACAACTAATATTGTACTTTAACACCATCAAATTTTCATTCGAATTACAAGACTAAAGAGTCAATGTGTTAATCGCTTAAACTTTTGTATCGTAAGTCGTAACTAGTAAACACTACTAGCAAGCACTACTGATTTGTTCTACACCCCCTATTTCTGCACCTCAGAAAAATTCGAAAATTTGTACGAGTACTATTTATACTATATTAAGAAATAATATTGAGTTAAAATTTCACGAATGTCCTTAATACATAGAAATTTATTTTAAATACAAGTGTGACGCTTGAAAATTCAAGGTAACGGGTGATTTACGCTAAGTTTGAAGTGTGTATTTGTCAAATAAGCGATGTAATATTTCCTGAAGCATGTGCTTGACCTGGCAAACGGGTGCCTTCAGTCGGGTTCGGGTGCACCCAATCGGTTCAGATGTCATTCGGGTGTTTGTACTTTTTTCGGGTATCAGGTCGTGATCGGCTATGTTCGGGTTCGGGTGTCATTCGGGTTGTCTTAGAAAATATCGGGTCGGTTTGGCCTGGTGTGGTTGATGTTGTTTCAGGTTCAGATGTGAATCAGGTTTATATTTTCTGAACCAAATTCGGATCGGGTTCAATTTGGTTTTAATCGGTTCGGGTTTGTTATACTTTTGGTACATTCTTTTTCGAATCGGTTTTGATAAATAAATTTTAATAAAAAGTATTCAATTGAGATAAACTAAATTGAAATAAATTAAAATATATTTACTTAAAGTGAACTGAAATAAATTAAAATAAATTTGTCAAAATTGAATTTCCATAACAAATAGACTATAGCTTTTGAGTCTTGTATTTTCTTTGTTTCATATTATTTATTCATAAATTTCGAAACAAATAGAAGAACCATGAGAATATGTGAACAATAAAAAGAGTTATTGTTCAAAATATAATCTTTTAACATTATAATCTTTTAACATTATTATTGTTCAAAAGAATGGTGAGAAACATTATAATCTTTTAACAATTCAAAATATTAAAAGGTATCGATTTCAATAATAATAATGTATTTTTTATACATCAATAAAATAATAATGTATTTATTGTACATCAATGAAATAATGTATAATGTATTTATTAAACATCAATAAAATAATAATGTATTTTTTATTTAAAATAATATGATAAACCCAACCAACTAATATAATAACAGTATATATATTTTAATTATATTCGGGTATAGTTCGATTCTAATTAAGATTTATTTGGGTGTTTTTTTTTAAAAAAAGATTTATTTGGGTGACTTTAATTCGGGTCAAGATCAATTCAGATGTCTTTCGGTTCGGTTATGTTTCGGGTATCGGTTATATTTCGGTTCAGATCGGGTTCGATTATGGTTCGAGTTTTGTTCGGGTTCGGGTGTTATCGGGTCGGGTCAGATTCAATCGGGTGTCTTTTGAATTTCGGGTCAAAAGAAGATATCACTATTCGGGTCTCAATTCAAATTCGGTTTGGGTATCATATTTCGGGTATTCGGGTTCAGTGAAAAATTGCCAGCTCTAGTTGTACTAAATCAGGTATGGTTTGGTTAAATTTGAGTGAAAAATCTTGAAAAAAAATAATTTAATGGCCACAACAACATTATTTAAACTTTCGGGCAACATATGTAAATATTTTTTTCTACCACCCACGTTGACCCAACAAACCTTAAAATGGTAATTTCACATTTCGTGAGCCTTCAATTAAGTTTCACACTACAAATTTTTTAAATTCGACGCTTCCAGGATTCTTGGAGGGACGTAGGTGAATAAAGTAAAAAGTTTGTATAAATGCCGAAATTGAAATCCGCTTGAAGGAATTTCTAACAAAAATCCTAACAACTAATATTGTACTTTACCACCATCAAATTTTCATTCGAATTACAACACTAAAGAGTCAATGTGTTAATCGCTTGAACCTTTGTATCGTAACTAGTAAACACTACTAGTAAGCACTACTGATTTGTTCTACACCTCCTATTTCTGCACCTCAGAAAAATTCGAAAATTTGTACGAGCACTATTTATACTATATTAGGAAATAATATTGAATTAAAATTTCACGAATGTCCTTAATACGTAGAAATTTATTTTAAATACAAGTGTGACGCTTGAAAATTCAAGGTAACGGGTGATTTACGTTAACTTTGAAGTGTGTATTTGTCAAATAAGCGATGTAATATTTCCTGAATCATGTGCTTGTACTAAATCAGGTATGGTTTGGTTAAATTTGAGTGGAAAATCTTGAAATTTTTTTTAATGGCCACAAAAACATTTTTGGAACTTTCGGGCAACATATGTAAATATTTTTTTCTACCACCCACATTGACCCAACAAACCTTAAAATGGTAATTTCACATTTCGTGAGCCTTCAATTAGGTTTCACACTGCTAAATTTTGAAATTCGACGCTTCCAAGATTCTTGGAGGGACGTAGGTGAATAAAGTAAAAAGTTTGTATAAATTCCGAAATTGAAATCCGTTTGAAGGAATTTCTAACAAAAATCCTAACAACTAATGTTGTATTTTAAAACCATCAAATTTTCATTCGAATTACAATACTAAAGAGTTAGTGTGTTAATCGTTTGAACCTTTGCATCTTAACTAGTAAACACTACTAGTAAACACTATTAGTAAGCACTACTGATTTGTTCTACACCCCCTATTTCTGCAAATCTTCAAAAATTTGTATGAGCACTATTTATACTTTATTAGGTAATAATATTGAGTTAAAATAGCATGAACGTCCTTAGTATGTTGAATTTAATTTAAAATACAAGCTCGGCCCTTGTAAATTCAAGGTTACGGGTAATTTACGCTAAGTTAAATGTGTGTAATTATCAAATAAGCAATGTAATAATATGTCATGAAACATGTATTTATACAAAATCATGGATGGGCTAGTTAAACTTGAGTGGAAAATCTCGAGAGAAAAAATTTAATGACCACAACATTATTTATGGAATTTTCGGGCAACTTGTGTAAATTTTGTTTCAACCTCTCCCGTTGCCCAAAAAAACTTAATATTGTAACTTCATATTTCATAAGGATTCAATTAGGTTTTAACGTCAACCTTTGTATCTAGCACGTGAACAATACAAAAGAATTAAAAGAATTCATGGGTTAAATTTATTAATTATTTACATGCACGATACAAAAGAATTAAAAATGAAATTATAGGTGAAAAAAATCGAACCGGGTGGTTTCTAAGACTTCTCAACCATTTGACCACCTGCTCTAGAGTGTACCTATTAGCATAGTAAAACAAAATTAATAATACATATGCTCCTAATAATCTGTTAGCTTGACACGAGCAACGCCAGAAGGCCATCGCCAGTACCCCATTCTTACCAGAATCCATAACAAACAAAACAAAACCCTACCCCTATGGCCCTATGAATAATCCAATGATGTTGCACACACTCAAACAGAGTGTCAACATCGGAGCCTTTAATTCTCTATACTTACCGGCCATCCAACATTGTTAAAGCTGTAAATGAGATTTTTCTGTGGATATTCTTCCTCTCTGCCCTGTAAACCAGCTTGGGCTTTCAATGTGGGCCTTTGACCAAGACTGGAAATAGAGCCATATTTATCAAACTTCATCGGCGGCTGCTTTGAAATCCGGTGGACTCCGCGCCGGAGAGCCTCATCCTGTGGCACCTCCACCGCGAGACGGCAACCGCGTGCCGCCGTGTCGACAGGGACTCGTAGGTGGCGTTGGTGTCTAAGAACGAGGCGTCGCCGTCGCCGTCACACCGGAGCTGGATTCGAGCTTCACGCGGATTAAGGTGGATTTTACTGAAAATCAACGATTCGGGGTTTGGGAATATTCGTTATTCAATCTAATTTGAAGCAAATCAACGAAATTAGTCAAAATCGTAGAGCACAATACTTCGTCGGAGACCTAAAATTGCAGAGAGCAATCGTCGGAATGGGACAAGAAAGTATCCCTACCCTCAGCGTGTGCTCCACTATGGCCACGTCCTCAAAATCCAACGTGGCAGCCCAAAGTAACATACATGAAATGTAAGTTTAACAGCTTCCGTGTCAATGAGGAACATGCGTTTTTGATATCGTAATAATTATTATTTCACCAAAAAATTTCAACCAGCCTCAAATAACAGAACAAAAAAGATAACAAATATCATTACTTTTGACTGGGTATAGAAGATATCAATTTATAATAGCTTCCAGCAAGTCTCTTGCTAAAAGAAACACTAGTCCAAGGAAATTTCTAGACATGTTTCTGGTGCCAATTTTCTAACTATTATCACATAATCATCTTAGCATTATGCATATAAATACCTGGGTGTTGCTATTTGCACCACCCTTTAGTGGGATAGTGGTGCAAATAACATTGGGAATGCAAAAAGACAATTCTAGAAAGTTGCAAAATTCTTGGTGGTGCAAAAAGTTGCCACAAAAATTTTAAATCTTGTAAGTTTATTAAAAATTATTTAACTTTAATTTCAATAATAAAGATAGTTTGAGTAAATTTTGTTAGTCAAATCTCCGAGTTTTTAAATTCTAAAATAAAATAGAACTAAACTTTTAAATATTTCTATATCGTTGCTAGGTTGATATTAATGGTTCAAAAATAATTTATGAAAAATTTAACGATACTAACAATTAATTTTAGTTTAAAATTTAAATCAAAATATTCAAAAAAAAAACTGAATAAATAGTCTGATATAGTTTAATTCTGGAAAATTAATCAAATTATTTAGTTTACAAAGAAAATTAACTTGTGAAAGTGTACAATAGAAAATTTTTAGCTTGCACTGTTAGATTTTTTATTTAGTTATTCTTTCTTGGAATATATTTAAGAGAAAAAAATTAAATATTGAATGAAGAAGAAAAACGTTGATTGTTTGTTTAAAAGGAAAAATAAACAAACCTATATTATAATCGGTTTTTCTAATAGATAATTGTGTAGTTAATGTTGGTAATTGCAGAATCAATTATTTACGATCATCTCTACATTAATTGGATGGGAATGCATTAATTTTACTTGGTAAATACATTTATTTGTATAGTTACTTTATATTTACCATGTGTTTGGATTCTTTCACGGTAATTATATTAACGATTGATAATTATTCATGGTAATATCTTAAATGGATATTATTCAATTTGAAATCACTGTGTATTTAAATTCAAAATAGATAGTGTTTATTATATTTAAATAATATATCATTCGATAAAATTTCCAAGATAATAATATTTTATATGTTAGAATTTATCATTGCTTAATTAGTGTTTAATATGTTTATTACATGTATTTTATTTCAAAAAAATTCATATACATCATTTACAAAGCTATCCGTATACAAGTAATACAATTTTTTTTTATAGTAATGTTTGGTGGGTTTATAAACGCTAAAATATAACCATTGAATACTGATGTTGTGAAGATGAATAATTATCCATAAAAAATACAAAGAAACGGATTATAAATAGATGTGTTTACCGGTAAAAGAAACAAAGGCAAGTGGTAAATATATAGTATTGGATGTGTTTACCGTTAAAAGAAACAAAGTATGTGGTAAATATAAAGTAATTAAGAAAAACAGATGAGTTTATCAAGTAACTACACACTAATCCATGGAATCTCATCCATGTTAACGAGTGCCCATAGGCACTCGTTAGAAAAACCATAAGAGGTCGTTTGGTTCATGTGGGAATTAAGTTCCCACAGATTTTGTAAGTACTCAGAATTTAATTCCTTGAAAAAATCCTCAGAATTTGAAAAACTTGTTTGGTTGCACATGCGGATTTTGTTATTACTAGTATTTTATTTACTACCCGTTGTTTAGTTGACTTCACGTAATTGTTTAAAATCTAAGGATTTTGTATTTGAATTTTTTCAAAAATAAAGTTCTAATGAAGTTATATGTTCTAATGATGTTATATATCAGAGCACATGCCAATATTATTCTACTCACATATGAAGTTGTTTTTCTTAATGTTCATGGTAGCTACAGGGTGGGTGATTTCCATCATCATTTTCATAACCTGATTCAACACTTGACAGTACATTGCCATCTATGACTGTATAATATTTACAAAATTGGGTAATAAATTAATTGCAATCAACTCAACATCACTCGAATATATTTTAATCTAACCATCAAAATTTTAAATATCATGTAAAAATTCATAACTAATAAAATTACATAATATATGGCACAAATCAATTTTTTCATATATGCAATCAATAAAAGTAAAAATAACTAAAATACGAAGTAAAATGGGAGGAAAATAAAAATTTACCGTGAAGTGGAAAATTTCCGCGTCAATAATGGGATAAATTGGTAAAATCGTACAAAATAAACGCGTATTTGTTTTCTACCTAGGGGATTGGAGGTAACAAAATTCCCTGTGTGGGAAATTGAAATTCCGCGGAATTTATATTTGCGACGTTTTGGTTAATTCACGTCAACCAAACAACCAATCCAATGTTAAAATTCTCGTATTTGGTTATTACCGCGTATCGTACGTATACCAAACGACCCCTAATAAACTTAGAAAAACCGTATTATAATAAACTAATAGTGATTATTACTTTGATTTCAGAAAAAGCTACCTTAATTACTGCAAAAAGTAAAGAGGGTGGTGTAATTAGAAATTGGGTGGTGCAAATAGAACTATACCTCGATCAGAAAATGAATGCAGTATTAATATAAGAAAATGAATGCAGTAAAAGCCATTTACTACTTACCATGTGCCTAACACCCTTTAGCACAGCTTGAGGAGTTTCAAACATGGTACATGTAATATTCTTAACTGATTTCCTATGTAGTTTCCTTCGCATCATCAAACTCCTCCACTCTCTATATTTTTATTTATTTATTAGAATTATTAAAAATATCTAAGAGCAGACTGGCACGCAATTACAGTTAAAAATCCAAAATAGCGTACACATACCAAAAACTTACCATATTTTCTAGTGATATCTACAAACCAAATTTCTCACAGTTGTAGGGAAATATGTTTGCAACCTCCCACATACCAGCTTTATTCCATGTCTCTTTGGCCTGCCCTTCATCAGCCCCCAATTTCTCCTGCTGCAAAATTCAGGTGAACATCTGACTCACCTGCCTTAAGAGAGACAACAACTTACTCAAAAAGCCTCTGATTCATGATGATACCCTCTACTTAATTCTTCCCCATAATGTCTGAGGTAGAATGCTCTAGAGCAGTCTCTCGCCTGTAGAAGCAACCACTTTTTGTCCAGATCTTGAATAACCTAGAGTACCTGAAGCATGCTCAGAACATTAGATATGACCGACTACATACCTAGTGCCGCCTTAGAGTAGGTTTATTGTCCGAATGATTTGTGTCTCCAGTTATCCTTGAGAAAACTAGGGCAGTCTTCCTTCCAAAACATATCAATGAAAGGAACCTGGCACAACGAAGATGTGTTCGCCTATCAGAGAGTCCAAAAAACTATTCTCACTAATTCAATTTCAACTACATTAACACAACACATATATACCTCTAACTTTTGGATGTCTTATTCACAGTCTGTTGAGACAGTTTCCCTTTTTACAGTTTGATAAGGACAAGAGGCCATCTGGAAGTTGATTAAATATCCATGAACTCTCATCCTCTCTCCCACATCTGAAAGGGGACCAATACTCTCTTCCGATTCCTGCGGAAGCAAAACAGTATGAAATTCTATCTACGTTAACTCAAACAATTGCTTATTTAACTAGTTCTGCCTATCATGATGTTCCAACATGAAATAAAGTAAATTGCAGAAAGTAAATGACACAAGCAATTGATTACGCAGTTCGATGCAACGCATCTACGTCTGCGGGGCCTTGCCCAGTGTAGTAACCATCCACTAGTAAGTCAAAGATACAGATTACAGAATACTTATCTTTACTACTCTAAGTGTGGATATGCAACTCCCTTGCTGCCAATTGGCCTGACTAGCTATACTATCA
The DNA here is from genome assembly GCA_963678965.1 of Cruciata laevipes. NCBI lineage: Eukaryota > Viridiplantae > Streptophyta > Magnoliopsida > Gentianales > Rubiaceae > Cruciata > Cruciata laevipes. The sequence continues at coordinate 13,889,281 of OY787639.1, forward strand.
GTTGAATGCTCAATCACCTCTCCCGAGATTTTATGGCTGGGTTACTACACTAAACATCATGTCCCAGAGTAGGTATCATGAAGTTTTTATGGACCTCGCCGCCTATCGCCGCTATGGACAATTCTGGATGCAGAATTGTAGTTCTGTAAAATCGGTGGTTTTGGCGTTGCAGCTGCTGTCCCATTTATAGACCAGTGCCGTGTCCTCCAACAGTTTCCACGGCTGAGGAATTCTTCTTCCACGATGACTCTCATTCAGTTCGTTAACAGCTTGGAAGAAGACTCCTGGATATCTCAAACTCCTTGAATCACGCAAAGCATACTTATCCGATCACAGTTCAAATCCTTTGCGATATCTATCCGAAATCCCGAGCTGAGAATATTCCATCGAACTGTATTCATGCAACAAATACGACGCGCAGTAATATTCCATAACAGGAAGTTACCATAAATGAACCTTGCGCATTCCGCATTCTAAACCCTGCTGGTATCTGTCAGCTTGATGTTGGAACATCAGCTTCCACAAATTAGCCAATCAAAAGCGCGACCTTTCAATCTCCCCCTTTGGCTATTTGTGGACCCAAAAAGTATTGGATGGCAAAACTGAACTGATATAAAACTCAGGCATGAGGATAGATTCTCATAAGAACTCCCCCTGAATATCAGACTCAATCTAGTTCAAAATATAACTCCCCCTGAGTTCAAGAAAGCAACTAGACAGTCGATAATACAGTAAAAATACCAGCAAAAATAACTTGGGTTATGGAATACAGTCGATAATTCAGAAATAATAAAAAATATCCAAAATAAAAAATATCCAAGACATCCAATAATCTCCCCCTGGGGCCAAAATATGCCAAAGGCAACACAAAATCCACCCAGGGGCCTCCATAAGCAACACTCAGAAGACTGGACTCTTGTCCGAATCATCCACAGTAGTCTGCTCCTTGAATTTCTTCAGGTCTGCCTCCAGCTTAACCACCTTTTCTGAGTGGTACTCCACCTGCCTCTGATGAAAGTCTAGCTGAGTCTGAATACCCCGCAGCTGAATCTCCCTCTTGACTGACTCAGACATGTCTGCATGGTCCTCTCTAGACCAGGGTAGATCAAGAACATCACGCTTCAGAGTGACCGAATTCGGACCCATCAGTTTGACCTGAACACAGTTGTCTGATGTTGGAACATCAACACCAGCCTCCTTTAGCAGAGTAAAGATCAGACATGGATGAGGCATATACTCATTAATCCGAGCAGTAGAAGCAGCAGCATGGATCCTGTTATAAATCAGCCTCCCCAGATTCACCTCAATCTCCGTACCAATACCATAGAGATAGAAGGCCTGTGTCTTTGTCACAATGGTGGTATTAGAAGTCTGCATCCAGCAACCCGTAAGAATCCTGAACAGCAGATAATATCTCAGAGTCAATCTGGAGGCAAGCACATTAGAAGCTGGCCACACAGGGATAATTCCACCTGTAAGCTCCACACCCAACTGTTCCATGGTGATTCCATAGTCACCTGGAAACTCATACTCTCCAGCATAATCAGAAGACATCCCCAAGAATTTTGTGATCAAGGAAGGGGAGAAAGGGATGATCTTGCCTCTGACATATACCTTTTCAAACCAAGGTGAGGTATGATCCTTGTTCTCAGGTAGGAGATTGCTGTAGAACTCCTTAACCACATTAGGTTCATACTCAGTAAATCCTGTGGCAGCCTGCACCAAGTTCATCAGCTCCAAATACTCAGTCAGTCCTATCTCAGCACACTTGGTCAGATTGAAAACTTCCTCCACCATCAGCCTTCTGCCTGAGACTATCACATACTTCTGCCTGGCTTCTTCAGAGTAGAATTTCTTAGAGATGGCATGATCCAGCATCATCTCCTCAGCAAAGTTCTCACCATCTGACTGCTCCACAGACTCATCAACTGGCTCAGCTGGTTTCTTAGCATGTCTGGAAGGTTGAGTCCTCTTAGCAGGAGCAGAGGTTTTTCTAGCCTTGCGCTGGGGCTGAGGTTCAGGTTCCTTGTCCCTGGTTTCATCAGCAATGGGCTCCCTAAGTCTCTTCTTAGCACCAGCCCTCTTTGCTCCAGGTTTGTCCAGCTTCCTGTTCTTTGAAGCTAACCCAACATTAAACAGCAAAGATAATGGATTGTCATCATCATCATCATTCTCAGCATCATTTCTTGAAGGTGCACCTGTAAGGTCTTGCTGAGGAGGGGCTTGGTGCATCAGGGGGTCAATCTGATCAACTTTCTGAGAAATTGGAGCCTCCTTAGCTGGATTAGGTTCAGGCAAAATTGGGACCTCATTAGGTTGCTGTTGAACATTAGAGCTCGGCTCAACAATGTTCTCATCAGGATCCTTCTGACCATTGGAGCTCGGCACAACAACGTCTTCAAGAGGAACTTTGGGTTCAGTAGGTGGTTGACTCGGCTTCTCTGATGTTGGAACACTGAATTTACCCTTGCCTCTTCTTCCTCCTTTTCCCAAGGACTTGTACACTTTAAGGCCCTCCTTAGCCTTCTTAATGTTCTCCTGCAGTTTCTTCCTAACCTGCTTCTCATGCTCCTCCAACGTCATACATCCAAGCGTTACTAACCCAGCTGATCCAGAATTACCCTGACCCGATTCAACATCATCCATGGGTTTCTCACCATTGTCAAGAGTCTTAGAGTTCGCGGGAATCGGGGTTTTCAAAAGTTCAGGGTTTTCAGGTTGAATAGCATTATCAATGGGTTTTGAAGGAGATAGGTTTGTCGGATCTTGATCGGAGCTAGGGATTTCAGGGTTTTTGATCGGGGTTTTTCCCGGAGTATTCTTAGCCTTACCCTTGCCTCCCTTAACCTTTCTACCCATATCTCTAACAGATTCAAAACTGAACTAACAACCACAGACTACAACCACAGTCTCCTAACAGCGGATAACTCGACTGAATCAAGAATCAAAAGCTTCTGAAATATCCGGCAAGTTTAATCGGAATACCTGTGATTTCGTGACCGGAGAGGACCTCGGACATGCAGCTTTAATAAAAATCCAACCTTTCTCTCCTTTGGCAGCGGAAGAGTTATCTGTCTCTGATTTCGGAGGTGAATGAAGTGAGAGAGACAAAGGAAGATGAATGGAATGTTTCAGTCGTTGTGGTGTTGGAATCTGCAAGGACTTCTCACGCGCGAATAGGGAAGAGCAATATGGGGAATTTTCTTTTCCCAAAAATTCAAAAATATGCCATTTTCGGCCCAACAGAGAGTCCACATATATATCCAGCTGGACCCCACCGTAGTCAAGAATTTTAAACGTCATCCCCATGTTGGGACATCAATTCACTCCAGCCTTATGGTCAACCATCATAGAGTGTGCTCCAGATTGGAACATCACGAAGTCATCTACTCCTAAATTATTTTTTTTTGTTTTTCATAGGAAAGGAAAACAACTAAACTGTAAACAAATAGCAACTATACAGTTTGAGTAAGGTTTTTAGGATTACCTTATACTCGACACACACCTAGGTGTTGTCTTAGATACTCGAAAGTCACAGCATCAAGAGGTTTAGTGAATATATCAGCCAGCTGCTCTTCAGTGGAAACATGTTCCAGAACCACTTCCTTCTTTTCAACAAGGTCCCTTATGAATATCAATGTGCTTGGTCCTGTTGTGTTGGACAGGATTTTTCGAGATATCGATTGCGCTCTTGTTGTCACATAGTATTTTCAGAATCTCTCCTTCAATACCATAGTCCTTCAACATTTGTTTCATCCATAACAGTTGAGCACAACAACTCCCAGCCGCAAGATATTCTGCCTCAGCAGTAGATAGTGAAATCGAGTTTTGCTTCTTACTGTACCATGAAACCAGATTCTGACCTATGTAAAAGCAGCCACCAGTTGTACTCTTTCTATCATCTGCGTTCCCAGCCCAGTCGGAATCACTGAATCCAAGAATGGTAGAATCTGACCCTTTTGAATACCATATGCCAAAGTCAGTTGTACCTTGGATGTATCTGATAATCCTTTTTACAGCAACAAGATGAGATTCTTTCGGATCAGCCTGAAATCGAGCACACAGACCAACACTTACACATATGTCTGGTCTACTGGCAGTTAAGTACAGCAAGCTTCCTATTATGCTTCGATAGAGTTTCATATCCACAGATTTTCCCTTCTCGTCTCTGGTTAGTTTCTCTGTGGTTGACATGGGAGTACGAATAGGCTTTGCATCAGACATTCCAAATCTCTTGATCAGATTAAGTGCATACTTCGTCTGGTTTATGAATAGTCCATCTTTCATCTGTTTGACTTGTAAACCCAAAAAATACGATAATTCTCCTACCATACTCATCTCGAACTCTGCAGTCATAATTTTAACAAACTCATCAACCATACCTTTTGACGTAGCCCCAAAGACTATGTCATCAACATATATTTGAGCCAGCAGAATATCCTTTCCATGTTGGAACATGAACAGAGTCCGATCTACTCCCCCTCGACGAAAACCCTTCTTGATTAAGAATTGTGTGAGTCGTTCATACCATGCTCTCGGTGCTTGTTTCAACCCATAAAGTGCCTTTTTGAGTTTGAAAACATGATTAGGTAGGTACGGATCCTCGAAGCCCTTGGGTTGTTCAACATATACTTCCTCATTTACCACGCCATTTAGAAATGCACTTTTGACATCCATCTGATGCAAGGTGAAGTGTAACACACAAGACATAGCTAACAAGATGCGGACAGATTCCAGTCGAGCAACCGGAGCAAAGGTCTCATCAAAGTCGATCCCTTCTACCTGAGTATAGCCTTGAGCAACCAGTCTGGCTTTGTTTCGAGTAACATTGCCTTCAGCATCTGATTTATTCTTAAAAATCCACTTAGTCCCAATTACATTGATGCCTGGGGGTCGAGGAACAAGATCCCATACATCATTTCGCTCAAACTGTGCCAATTCTTCCTGCATAGCCGCAATCCAATATTCATCCAGAACTGCCTCCTTGTGATTCTTTGGTTCTACCATGGAGATAAAACATTGGGCCATATGAGAACGAGCAACATGTATTCCTTTGTTTAGCTGAGCATAGTCCAACTGAGTTTGATTCCGAGTATTGTGAATTTTTCCAATCGGGGTAGTCGGAATGGATGATGTTGGAACATCTGGTGGTGAATTACAGACTGTATCTTGAGATTGAGGGGTAGTCTGAATAGATGATACATTAGTGTCTGAATCAAGGCTAGAACTTGTCAAAGAGGGTCCAGAAGGTCTTTGAACTAAAGGTTCGGCTTCTTCTGAATCAGTGATAGGTAAGGTATCCCTGACCACTACATTAATTGATTCCATAACCACTCCTGTACGCCTGTTAAACACACGGTAAGCTCGACTGTTCAATGAGTACCCCAGAAATACACCTACATCAGATCGTTTGTCAAACTTTCCCAATAGTTCCCTGTCCCGAAGTATGTAGCACTCAGCTCCAAAGACATGGAAATAAGAGACATTTGGTTTTCTTCCCTTCCAGATTTCATATGCTGTTTTGGTTGAGAATGGTCTCAGATATACCCGATTGATAGTGTAACAAGCAGTATTTACAGCCTCAAGCCACCATCGTTTTGGAGTATCGTATTCACACAACATTGCCCGAGCCATATTCTGAAGGGTGCGGTTCTTTCTCTCAACTATACCATTATGCTGAGGTGTAATTGGCGAAGAAAATTCATGCTTGATTCCAACTGCATCACAGTAGTGTTGGACCTTAGAGTTCTCGAATTCCCCTCCGTGATCACTACGAACTCTAACAACTTTCTGATGAACGCTGAACTTTTCTGTGTTGAGTCTGGTAACCAATGTAGCAAATACTCCAGCTGCTTCAGACTTGTCAGATAGAAACTCTACCCACATGAATCTGGAGAAGTCATCTACTATGACAAAGATATACTTCTTCCCAGTAGGATTATAGTTAGTCACTGGACCCATTAGATCGATATGGAGGAGTTCAAGATTCTGTGATGTTGTAACATCGAGTATGGCTGAGTGTGACTTTCTGATATGTTTCCCTTCCTGACATGGAGTGCATGTAATCTCCTTTTGATAAGATACTTCTGGCATTCCTCGTACAACCTGACTCCTAGAGACTTTTGACAGGGTTTTCAGATTTGCATGACCAAGACGTCGGTGCCATAGATCAGAATGATCAGTTTTGGACATAAGGCATGTGATATCTTGATCAAGAACATAGCAGTTATCTGATGATCTTCCTCCAGTGAACACTTCCTCATATCCACTTCGAACGGTACACTTCGCTTCATCAAAATGCACAGTCAACTTGCTATCACACAAATGACTAATGCTGATCAGATTTGCAGTCAAATCCTCCACAAGTAAGACATTGTGAAAGGTGGGTAGATCCTTGATCTGCAGTTCACCTTTGCCAATCACTTTGCTGACCTTCCCATCACCGAACTTCACCATCCCATGAAATGGACTTACGTTTGACAAGAACTTGCGAGATCCAGTCATGTGTCTTGAACATCCAGAGTCAAAATACCAGGTATCTCTGGAATATGCACTAAGACAGGTATGAACAACAAAGCAGTTAGTTGCAGATTTCGGAACCCATGCCTTTTTAGTCAACTTGGTTTGCATAGTTGGTTCCATGTTGGGACATGACGAGAACTGCTTTCCAAACATAATATCACGAAGTAACCTTCTGCACTGGTAGTCGTAGTGTCCCTGCATCATACAATATTCGCAGCACTTTGGAGGAGCTTTTCTGGTTTCCTTCCATCCTCCAGGTTGATCAGGTACTGGTTCCTGCACAACTGTCCCTTTAGGTACAAAAGATATTTTCTTATCACTTATTTGGGCCAGTGAGTCCTTAGTCACCATAGGTTGCTTGACCTTTTGTTCGAAGCCTAAGCCAAATCTGTCTCCTGCATTCTTTCCCATAGCAAGAAGGTCATTTAACTGTGCAGTACCTTTGTTCAGCTTCTGGATAGTGGCTTCAGCTGATTCAGCCCTCTTGGTCACTGCTTCCAGTTTTCTCCTGGTGATCTCATCTGAGATCTCTGCATTTTTTGCCCTAGTTGACATGTCAGTCCACTTCTGCTTTAGTGTATCGTTTAGGGTTTCGGCATCAACAGCTCTCTTAGTCATAGCTTTCAGCTGTAAATTTAGATCCTCAATGGTTTCTTCATCAATAATAGCACCACGGATTAAGTCCTCAACCTTGTTCCTGATAATTCTCACATCAGATGGAGCCGAGCGATTGATTGTCACATCTTCACTTATGTCCTCTATGATTACGATGTCGGAACATGGAACAGGGTTTTCTTCTAGCACAGGTGTTTCTTCAATTTCCTCAATTCTAGCACCGAATGAGACAAACTGATTCTCACTTTTCTGGGCTTCTTCTTCTTCTTCTTCATCACTCCATGTAGCATTGTAGGCCTTTGCCACAGTAGTTTTAAGATTTGCACAGTTAGCCCTTATGTGCCCATATCCATCACATTCCCTGCACTGCAGCTTTCCAGCATGTTTCGAACCTTCAGGTGCTCGAGTGACCTCCTCCCTCACTTTAGCTTGGTAAGGTTTATTGTAGAAGCTTCTTTTCTCATTACTTCGTTTCAGAAGTTTTTCAAAATTCCTTGACATTAGTGCCACATGCTGTTGATCCATTTCCTCTAATTCCAGATCGTCAGTCTCACTGAACTTCTCAACTGATGTTCCTACATGATTTGCTTTTTGAGGGTTTATAACTGAACTTGCAAAGGCCAGGTTTTTTCTAGGAAGCTCTACTCCATCATTTAGGTGCATTTCAGCCGCTCTAAGCTCTCCCACAATCTCATCAAAGGTGACCGTAGTCCAGTTAATATTCGGATGCATAGCAAAGATCTTGCTATCGAATTTGTGAGAAAGTGACCTCAGCATTTTATCCACAAGCTTCTTATCACTGAATTTTTTCCCAAACTGAAAAGCTTTGTGCGTTCTCTTATCCTTACACTGAAGTCATTCACTGATTCATCTTCACCCATCCTCAGATTCTCAAATTCAGTCCTGATCATACCCAACCTTCTCATCCGGATTGGATTGTTCCCTTCATGGTGTGCCTCCAAAGCATCCCAAGCTGCCTTAGCTGTAGTACAGCCATGAATGATTCTAAACTGTTCATCATCAACCCCGGTAAACAAGGCGTTTAATACTCGGTTATTCAACTTCTTAGAGAGTTTCTCTGCATCAGTCCAGGGCTGAGGTTTTGGCACAGTTGCTCCATCAACTATTGCAGTGGGGGCTGACCAGGCTGTCTCAATAGAGCTCCACGCTTCATCATCCAACTGAGAAATGAAAATCATCATCTTTGTCTTCCATAGATTATAATTGTTAGCATGTAACATGTGAGGCCTCGTCACAGATCCGCCTTCACTTCCTGACATCGTAGATAGTTCTGATCTCACCAACCTCGCAAGAGGATAAACAAAAGGTGACTCAGCTCTGATACCAATTGAAATTCTATCTACGTTAACTCAAACAATTGCTTATTTAACTAGTTCTGCCTATCATGATGTTCCAACATGAAATAAAGTAAATTGCAGAAAGTAAATGATACAAGCAATTGATTACGCAGTTCGATGCAACGCATCTACGTCTGCGGGGCCTTGCCCAGTGTAGTAACCATCCACTAGTAAGTCAAAGATACAGATTACAGAATACTTATCTTTACTACTCTAAGTGTGGATATGCAACTCCCTTGCTGCCAATTGGCCTAACTAGCTATACTATCAGTTGAATGCTCAATCACCTCTCCCGAGATTTTATGGCTGGGTTACTACACTAAACATCATGTCCCAGAGTAGGTATCATGAAGTTTTTATGGACCTCGCTGCCTATCGCCGCTATGGACAATTCTGGATGCAGAATTGTAGTTCTGTAAAATCGGTGGTTTTGGCGTTGCAGCTGCTGTCCCATTTATAGACCAGTGCCGTGTCCTCCAACAGTTTCCACGGCTGAGGAATTCTTCTTCCACGATGACTCTCATTCAGTTCGTTAACAGCTTGGAAGAAGACTCCTGGATATCTCAAACTCCTTGAATCACGCAAAGCATACTTATCCGATCACAGTTCAAATCCTTTGCGATATCTATCCGAAATCCCGAGCTGAGAATATTCCATCGAACTGTATTCATGCAACAAATACGACGCGCAGTAATATTCCATAACAGGAAGTTACCATAAATGAACCTTGCGCATTCCGCATTCTAAACCCTGCTGGTATCTGTCAGCTTGATGTTGGAACATCAGCTTCCACAAATTAGCCAATCAAAAGCGCGACCTTTCACAGTATAGGTCAAAATTTCACACAACATGCTATGTAGTCAAAAGTTATAATTCAAGCATATGAACTTTCCTATTAAATAGGCAAACAAGGATTAGAAAAGCGCAAAGTTTAAAGGAAACATTTAGCAAAAGGCTAAAGACAAATGAAAACCTTTGGTCGAGGAACTGATAAATTGCTCTCCTGGAGCATAATATTGGCCGAGGATACATCGGTCTTCATTAAGAACACAATTCTTCTCTGCCCCTCTATAATAATCAGTGAAAGTAGCATCATCAATCAGCAGATAAAACCAACAAACCCATTATTAACACCAACTATTATAGAGAGACAAACAAAACAATATAACCTTTTTTATCCGCTTCTTCTTCCCTTGTCTCTCTTCAGTACCATCCCTATCTTCTTCTTTGGCATCCTGTTCATCTTCCTCCTCAACATCGCTGACTATGAACCCATCCCATCATCCTCTGCTCAAAAAAGCTGACAAATCACAACACTAGCAGTGACATCCAATCAAACATGCAATTTTACTTAGACAATTTAGCAGATTTTTTAGCAGCAAACAAGCAAACACAAAACACGACCCCAGGCCCTAATATAATATTTCCTCAACAAATTGATTATAGTTCAACCAAAAAACCTAGTTAATCATCAAGTTGTCAATTACTGACCAAATAGTTTATGTTGGTAGCTAAACCATTTTCCATCTACACAAAACCATTTTTGTTGTCATGAAAAGGATAAAAAGGGAATGAGTTCTCAAGGAATACATCTTTCTTGTAAACTGAAGATATCCTTTATAACATTGACATTTTTAAATTTGTTTTTGTGTACCTTTAGTAAGCCAACTAGCCAAGTGAACCTCTGATGCGTTACACCGTGACAATCCCTTTGAAGGAAGGAATTAGAAAGCTATAAATTGATACCTAAGAAGAAAAATGAAAAATCAAATAATACAACCTATGTGATTGACTGCTGGGATGAATCATACAGATAAAAGCAACCTTTCTATTTGCTGCACCCTGTAACTGTGAGAATGATACTTTCTGGCACTTGTTTACTTAACCATTCTATACTTCTACCATTTAAGCATGCTATCATGTCATAATTTAATCTAATCGTTCTAGCATGAAAACAACAGATGCCATATTTCTTGTAGCGTATATTGCTAAATCTAGTTTCTTCAGGCTATCAAGAAACCAAGACAACATTGAAAGGTAAAATAGATCATCAGACACAGTATGTACAATCAGTAGATTAAAACAAGTGCAAATCTGGGAAAAGAATATGATACCTGTCCTCATCTCTAAGGTTCCCTTGATAGTGTAAAAGTTCCAAGAAGACTGGAAAGCGAGCATGCAGGGCTGAAAAGGGTGGCTTTATAATTCATCATTCCAAATTCTGCTAAGAAGTAAACCATGTTCTCCAGATCCTCCGAATTACGAACCGAAGCCTTGATGGATCGCACCAAGAAAACACAAGGAGTTGCCACTGTCGGATTCCATTCCAGTTTGCACAGAATTATCATGTCCATGGCTAACACCTAAGCATGAATATAGTCATATTCAGATATGCTGACAAAGTCATGGACCTCAGGTTCCCATATCTCTTTGTATTTTGATGTCACCAACATGGCTCCCATCCCAAGAAGTTGCAGCTCCTTCCACATAGTGGCCCTAACCAAAAGGTACCGATCGACGATGTTGATGGTCAGGAAGAGAGTCTCCGGGCTCAGATTAAACTTGAGGTGAACTTCAGTGAACCAGTCTATCAGAATCACCTGCATTTTCTCGTTAATATTAGGCTGCAAATGCATATAATCACCAAACCTGTTCTCTTTCTGGATACAAAGATAAAGGGAAACACATTTAACCACAATACCACTACCGCAAATTTCCGCGAAAGTGAGAATCAAGAGGTTTTTTTATACCTCAGCAATCTTGTAAAACCTGTAAAGATCGTCCATATACATTGCTCGCATCTGTAGCATCGATGTCCACCACACTCTCCTCCTCCTTCAGAGGCATTTTGCACTTCCCACAGGCCACCTTACTTCTAGTGGTGAGAGTTGAAGTACGAGTTTGGGCTCCCTTGATCTTAACAGTGCTGGCCACATTTTAGACCAACTAGCCACATATAATAGCAAGTTATTAGAAGAAAGAGAAGAAAAAACATTACATAATTACTATTCACTATTGCATATATTGCTAGAAGGAAATAAGAGGTCGGTATATTCCAAACCGATTTATCTACCAATTCAAAACAAATTAAAAGGTCCTATCATAACAGCACAAATCTTCTAAATGTAACAGTCCTGCATCTTCTGTAAACATGAAACAAGAAATTCAAAGCTGTCTAATAGACTAATATACTAGAATCAGGTATTTATAATATCCCTTGAAGAACTTCTGACCACCAGCCACAAATAATTGAAAGCTATTACAAAAAAGAGAAAATCGTGATTACATTATAAAACTACTGCACATAGTGCTAGAAGGAAATAAAAGATAGGTAAATTCTAAACAGTTTTTTTGTTGGCAGCTTTCTACCTTAATTACTATTGATTTGTGGTCAGAATGTTTGTTCATTTAAACCTTAATCACTTAATCAATTTGTGGTAAGAATTGTCAGAAATTACTGCTTGCATTGTCTTTTTAAAATATCCAAGAAGTCAAATTGCAACAGTACTAAGAGCCTGTTTTCTAAAGAACTTTCTGTTCATATTCTGTTCATCACCGGTTCTTTTAAGGGGAAATGAGTAAATTTTACAAACTCATTACTTCATTTTTTTTGTTATACATAAATTCTGAACATATAAGGGGGAAGAGCTTTTGAGTACCTTTCCTAATCCAAGATGTGAACGAGAATCTATTGCCTGAGCTGCTCCACACCAACCATCCTCAAATGACAACAAAAATAGATTACAAATGTCATTACATCATTTTATTTTCAGCCAGCTCTGTTGCCTACTTTTTAATTATTATCACATCATCATCTTAGATTAATGCATAAAGATACCTTGAACGAGCTGTTTAAGGCTTGGTTCACAGCTGATCTCAACAACTATCTGGAAAGAAAGCCGATTATAAGGAACAAAATAATCAATAAATTATTAATACAAGAAAACTCAAGCAGTAACAGCCATATAGTACTACTTACCACAACTTGAGGAGATTAAGACATGGTACATGTAAATATTCAAAGTGATTTCCTCTGGAGTGTCCTTTGCATCATCCAGCTCCTCCACTAAATATATTCAGTAGAATTATTAAAAATGTCTAAGACTGGAACATCAATAATAGTTAAAAACATAAAATCACATACACATACCAAAAACTTACCATATTTTCTAGTGCTATCTGCATACCAAATTTCTCAGAGTTAGTGAAAAACATGCTTGCTCCTCTTTGGCCTCTTGAACTGCCCCTTCATCAGCCTCCAACTTCTCCGGCAGGAAAATGCAGGTCAACATCATCAACTTTTCTTTTTACGGTTTTTCTAACGAGTGTCCATGGGCCCATGGAAAGATTCCATAGTTTAACGTGTAATCAATCAGTATTTAGGGAAATTTTATTTCACAGTAATAAATACTGGTATAATTATTCCATTCTTAACCCATACACTAACTTCCAGATTATTAATGCTTAGCTAATATCAATCCATACCATATTAATGTATATCTATCTAATATATCAATTAAATCATACCATATGTATTCTTTCTGTTTAATTTCAATCTATAGTTTATTTTTTCAAAATTTTACGTAGATTATATATAGTATATATTTGGCACCAATCCATACCATATTTATCAAAGACTATATGTATATAAGGCATGTATAAAAGATTAAACCCTCACAACATTCAATTTACTTTCCTTAATTCAATTAAAATCACTTTTGAGTTCAAATTATAATAGTAATTTATTTTATTATATAGTGATGATAACTTATCATATATTAACGAAATTGTGATTTTAAAATTATAACATGATTAATTAAAATATAGGAATAGTCATACGATTGTACTTTTACAAAAATAAAAATATGAGTTTATGATTGGATATAGAAAAACAAAGTTTTGATTTAAAATAAAATTTCATGCAGTTAAAAATAAAGGTAGAAAATATGGTAAGATTAGTTTATATTGTAGACATTACTAACGTTGAAATTAATGGAATACTCATACGATTGTATAATTATGAAATAAAATTATGAGTATATAATTAAAAAATAAAGTTTTTATATTTTAAAGTAATATTTCACGTTAGCTAAAATTAGAGGTAGAAAATATGGTAGGATTTGTTTAGAAACATTGATAACATTAACTTAAAATTAACGGATAAACATTGGAGTAAACACAAAATTAGTATTGAACGGTGTATTTATTACGATGACATAAAAGTTCCATAAATACTGATTGATTACACGTTAAACCATGGAATCTTTCCATGTTAACGAGTGCCCATGGGCACTCGTTAGAAAAACCGTTCTTTTTAACATGCTTAAGAGGGACAGTAACTGACTCAAAAAGACTCTGATTCATGTTGACTCTTCACCATAACATCGGTGGTAGAATGAATCTACCTGTCTTTGCTTCTGCCCCTTTGTTTTGTCCAGATCTTGAATGGCCCAGAGTACCTGAAGTGTGCAAACAATAATTCACTCAATATCACTCAGATGCTCAGCACATTAAATGAAACCAACAACATACCTTGTGCTACCCTAGAGTGGGTTCTTCTGAATTATTTGGGTCATGATCCAGTACATATCAATGTAAAAACCTTGCAGAAAGAAAATGTGTTCACCTATCAGAGAGTCCTAAAAACTATGCTTACTAATTCAAAAATATACTATTCCAACAAAAACATACCTTTAATATTCGGATGCGTCAGGGTCCAGGATTTAGCCATATCTCTTTTGTAACCTCCACCACTTTCCGAGTGTCATCATTTATGAATGTCTCATTCAAATAGTCTGTTGAAACAGTTCTCCTTTTTACAGTTTGGTATGGGAAAAAGGCCATGGGGACGTTTATTAAATACTTATCCATGAAAAACTCAGCCTCTCTCCCATCTGAAGGGGGCCCAATGCTTTCTTCGGATTCCTACAGAAGCGAAACAGTATACCTCAAAAAACTTATGGCAACAAACTATGTAGTTAGTCAAAGTTCACTGGGATCAAACTCATCATACAACCTTCTCTCCCTCCTCTCAGTAGAATCTTCATGACGGATAATCTTTAATGATGTTTGTTTGCGGAGGTTCAAAAGTTCAGCATAACAAAATATGTCATGAGCTTCCTGAAGTGCCAAGGAAGAAACTCCCAATGCCTGCCCAGACTTTTTCTTGCTCACCTTCTTCTGCACCATGATTATCAGTCAACTCAGTAAGTACTAAAGAAACTGAAAGACCAAAACAGACTCTGGACCATGCTGAATCACACAGAAGGTCTTATTACCACGTCCCTCAACCTAGTTCAGAAAGCTCCATTTTCATCAACTTCTTCCTTATCCAAAATCAATTCAATCATCTCGACATCGTCCCCAAGATCTTCAGCAATATCTTCAAGTGGTTGTCCTGCACCACAAGGGTAGAATCTAAAAAATGAGCCAAGCTAAAACAATGATTTATAAAGGTGGTATAATGAAATTACCCTCATTTTCACAAAAAGAAAAGAAACTGTGATCAAGTGGAAGTCATTAAACAGATAATCCAGAATGTTCTTCTGAAGTGGCACCCTGTTCCTTTTGCACCCGTATGAACTTTTCCTAATTAGACATGGAAATAAAGATCAGAAAGCACAATGTAAAAAAGAAACACTTAGCAAAAGACTTAGGACAAACTAAAACTTTTGTAGAGGAACTGATATATTGCTCTCCTCCAGGACTCATATTGGGAAGCTCATCAAGACCGTAATTCTTCTCTGCACCTCTAAAATGATCAGTGAAAGCATCATCAATCAGCAGATAAACCAATAAACCCATTATTATCACCAACTACATAGAAAGAAAAATAAAATATGGTAACCTCTTCCTCTGTCTCTTCTTCCTTTGTCTCTCTTCAACACCTTCCCTATCTACTTCTTCAGCCTTTTGCTCATCATCACCGTACTTGTCCTGCCCCTTCTCAGAAAAGCCCGCAAACAAATGCACATTAACCGAATCACAACACTAACAGTAACATCCACTTAAACATGCAAATATGATAGCATCCAAGCAAGCCTCAAAACACAACCTCAAAAAATTAAGGAATTGATTATATATTTTTGAGATTATGCAACATCCACTTTTGAGATTATATTTCTCAAAAAATTGATTATAGTTCATCCAAATAACCTAGTTAATCATCAAGTAATCAATTACAAGTTCCTAAAACAAACAAGGGGAAGAGCATTTTGTGCCCTTACCAGATTCGACATGTATCATCCCCTGAAGAGCTTTTTACCAACTAGCCAAAAATAATAGCAAGTTATTAGACAGAAGGAAAAACAAAGAACAATCATTACAGTATTACTGTTTACTATTGCATATATTGCTACAAGGAAATAACAGGTAGGTAAATTCCAAACATTTTTTGGTTGCAGCTTTCTGCCCTTAATTACTTAATCATCTAATATGTACTTCTGATTTGTCGTAAATATATTTGTCATCTAAACTTCCTGAAAGATTTTACACTAAGTTATGGTGAAATTTCTTTTTGTATTATATTTTAAAAATCTCCCAGAGGTCAAATCGCAACAGCACTAGAGAGCCTGTTTTCAAAAAAGAATTTTCTGTTCATTACGAGTTTTTTAAAGGGATTGAAACATTAAGTAATCAAGACAATGAGCAAATTTACTAACTCATTACTCAAAAAGTTCTTTGTAATCTATATATAAGTTCCAAATATATAAGAGGGGAGAGAGCTTTTGCATAACTTTATGAATCCAAAATATGAGCAGCCATCTATCTCTCGAACTGCTCCATACCACCACATAAAAAAAAATTATTACTTTTGACTGGATATTTAAGATATCAATTTATAATAGCATCCAGAAAGCTCTCACTAAAAGAAATGCTAGTCCAAGGAAATTACCAGACATATTTCTGTTGCCAGGTTTCTAATTATTATCACATCATCTTAGCATTATGCATACCTTGTCATACTCCTCCTCGTTAGATGAAGCCGAATGTTCTCCTGAAGTGGGACCCTGTGCCATTCTCAACCAAATGAACTTTTCCTAATAGACATGCAGCAAACAAGCATCAGAAAGTGCAAAGCTAGAAAGAAATACTTATCAAAAGGCTAAAGACAAATGAAAACCTTTTTGGTCAAGGAACTGATATATTGCTCCCCTAGACCAATTCATAGTCGTCTTTATCAAGACCATAATTCTTCTCTGCCTCTACATAATAAACAATGAAAGCATCATCAATAAGCAGATAATACCAATGAACCCATTATTGTCACCAACTATGTAGAATGAAAAACAATATAAGGTGACCTCTTCCTGTGTTTCAAAATGTTCTTCTGAGGTGGCACCCTGTGCCATATATAACCCCTCTATGAACTCTCCCTAATAGAATGCGAACAAGGATCAGAAAGTGCACAGTTAATAATAAATACTATGCAAAAGGCTAAAGACAACCCCTGCATATGTGTTGCTATTTCAGATTTAGAGTCAACCCCTGCATCTCCAGAAAAATGACTTCTTTACTTCCATTCTAAACTGATAGAAACATTTTTTATCCTAAAGTTTAAAATAATGGAGCTGGACTCTTCTCCATCGAAGCTATGCTGCTGCCAATTAGTGATCCAAAACTTCTTTTCAGAAAATGTTACTTCATACTTTAAGAGGAAAGGGGTATTTAACCATATGGTCCATATCAATGCAATACTTCTTCAGCAAATATCAAAGGCTTTCTTAAGCAAATACCAAAGGCTGGATCAACATCCAATGGTTGTTTAGACTGAGAAATCAACATCCAAGAGCGCTGGAAGATCTTACTGAGATGAGAAAATACCCGATCAGAGAATAACATGTTTGGATTTCATTATAAGCATGTAAACATAATCAATATCTAACCACAGATTATACCTGTAGTAAAAAGGTGAGCCTTAAATCTCTGCACGGCACATGAAGTGACTTCCCATTGGACTTGTTCAAAAGATTCCTGATCTGTAGCTTCCATGTTAAAGATGTCAAAAATACATGAAATATAAAAGACAAATAATTTTAAATATTGTTTTACAAAAATTAAAAAAAGACAAGCATCACGAACCCTAATGCTGATGGGGACTTGTTTCTTTTAGCAGCTTCCTTTAACTTTTCTCCTTCTGTGCCAGAGCTCTTTTCCCTGATCAAGAAAAGAAAATCAAGGGAATGAGTGTTCAAGGGTAGACTGATCCAAGAAGATATTCTTTATAAAATTGATTATTTTTGTGTACCTTCGGTGCCAGTTAGATCAACAAGAATGAGCCAAGTGAAGCTCTGATGAGTTCCACCTTGAGAATCCCTTCAAAGTAAGTGAATTAGACAGCATCACAAAGTAAAATGAAAACTACAAATAAAGCAAATATGTATCACCGCCTCTCTTTCAAACAAAGCATTTTCTGGACTACAGCCTGGAAGGACATACATATAGTTGGAGCTGGGGAAAACTAGTGGATCTGAAAGATAATATTAAGCCCTATCTCACGGATTGTGTAGATGTAAAGGGAAGGTTCAGTACGCGAAAGGCATATAAGTACCTCAAGGGAGCAATGCTAGATAGACACTGGTCAACAACTATGCTGTGGAAGTCCGGACTCCACCCGAAACACTCGTTTTTTCTCTGGATGATGTTGAAAGGCAGATTGTCGACCATAGGGAGACTTCAGTCCAAAGGGATGATACCCCATGTAATGGATGTTTGCAGTCTATGCGGGGAAACGGGAGAAACCGTACAACATTTATTTTGCAGATGCAATTTCACGGTCGGGCTCAGTAAATGCTACAAAGTAGAGGCTGGAGGAAATTTTAGAGAATGCTTGAAGAGGATGAGAAGAATGTCAGGATGGAGAGGACGAAAGAAATTCCATCGGCTAGTTAGCATCTTCTATAATGTATGGCAGGAGAGGAACAGAAGAATCTTCCAGGGAAAGTCTTTGACTTTAGATGCAGTGAAAGTACGTATAGAAACGGGATATGATCCTTATGACTGCAATTGAAGATGTTGTGGCTATTACCCGAGTATGAAACTTGTACATATGTCGTAGGTACCGCACTGACTACCTTTGGTATTTCAGAGGTGTTGGGCTGCTGGTGTAAAAACTGGTTACCCAGCCTTGGCCCATGACACTATCTAAGGATTTGACGGGATGGATCAGGGTTATGGCCCTAGTATGAAACTTGTACATATGTCGTAGGTACCGCACTGATTACCTTTGGTATTTCAGAGGTGTTGGGCTGCTGGTGTAAAAACCAGTTACCCAACCTTGGCCCATGACACTATCTAAGGACTTGACGGGCTGGACTGAAGGAGAGCAGTATTGGCTTATTTGATTTCTCTGTGGGGATTACTCCGGGGCAGACTTGTGTCTTGACATGTCAATTCGCAGATATGCTACGGAGGTAAGAACAGGGAATAAGATAAAGGAAGGTGAAGACATCAAAGCTTCTAAAGTGGAAGCGGATCTAGTAAGATATGCAGGGACAGAGATGGAATGAAACTCTAGTATGAAAATTCTAGCAATATCTTGATGAACTTGTTATGATTACCGCCAGTGTACTTTCCGTAGCGGTAGAATAGTTGTTTCGATTTTTCAAATTTGTTAAATGTTGGCTTAGAGTGATGGCCAAATAGTTGTATGAACTTTTTGAGCGATTAATAGAAGAAAAATTTGCATCAAAAAAAAAAAGCATGCCAGGAACTGCTGAGATGAATCATATTGGTGGAAGCACCCTATAAATATACACTGAACCCCTGTCAAATACTAAAAAAAAGAAAAGAAATGAACACTGAATATTGCATTCACTTTTTCTAAAATTTCAACGCAAACGGTTCATTCAGATTACCTCCATATTAGGACATCGATAGAAGAGTGGATCACGATTCACGAGCAGCAACAACCACCATAACAAGAAAGATGATGTTATTTCATTTCTCAACTGGTAAATTAAACTGAATGAAGAAAATGAAACAAAATAAGAAGAGATATCGACTGAATGAAGAAAATGAAACAAAATAAGAAGAGATATCGACACAGAGGGAAAACCAAATCACCACCCGAGCAGTAACCACATTTCCTATGTCTCCAAGTGCTCAAGCCAGCCATGTTCTTTTGCCTCCTTCAGCAACTCCCTCAACTATACAAGAAAAACATTTCTCAACACTAAAAAGTTCCTATCTCAGAACAAAGTGGATCCAACAATTGAATAGCCCAAACAAAATCTAATCATAACGGAGTAATTCTCCATAAGAACAAGTGAAATTGAATAAAATTCCATCTTTATGGACATTAAATTATCAAGATATTCGTACCTTTGATCTTCAGGGCCAGCTTCTTGATCTTGACATCACCGCCATACATTTGTTGTTCTTATCAGCCTCCACTGCCTAGGCTTGGGTACAAAAACTCCTGATCAAACAAGCACTAGTTAAAACTGGATCAAAAGAAGAAGAAAAAAATCCAAACAAAAACAGATATAGACATAGATGGAAAAGGAATTAGACATTGTGACCGGCTACGTGATATTTGGAAGTGGGTTTCCTTGAGCCACCTCCTGACGAGTAACCACATTACAGATATCTCCAAGTGCTTGATGATCCTTCCTCCTACTCCAGCCATATCCTGCCTCCTTCGGAAAAGGATTTATTCATTAAAATAGCATCATCATAAAACATTACAAAAAGTTCAGGCCATACTCTAAGCCATACACATCCCTAAATGTATAAAGCTAACCTTTCCATCCTTGGACAGATGGAAGTTGTCATTGATTCTGGGACACTGGAACATCCCTGTCATCCAACGTAACATACAATGACCATTTTCTTCTTCTTCGGCCTCCTGTTTATCTTCCTCCGCAACATCGCTGACTATGAACTCATCATCCTCAACCTCGTACTCGCCGTGCCCCTCCTCTACACAAAAGAACCCTCATAATATCGCACATTAACCAAATCACAACACTAGCAGTAACATCCAATTAAACATGCAATGTGATGACAGCAAGCAAGAAAACAAACACAAAACACAACCCCAGGCCCAAAGATAACATTTCCTCAACAAATTGATTACAGTCCAACTGAAAAACCGAGTTAATCATCATCAAGTTGTCAATTCGTGAAAAACATAACTTCTCACTAAACCCCCATCAAATATTCAAAATAGAAAGATTGCATTCAATTTTTTTTCTAAACTTTCAATGCAAACCTGAATCTTACAGAAGATGGCATCATCTCCATCCTTGTCGTCATCCTGCACCACAAGGGTTAGATCTTAAAAATGAGCTAAGCTAAAAAAAAAAAGACTTATAAAGATGGTATGTTGACATAACCCTCATCCTCAACATGTCGGCTTCTCCTCAAGTTTCGTCAAACTCTTCCTCGTCAGATAATCCAGAATGTTCTGAAGTGGCTCCCTGTGCCCATTTCTACCAAGGATCAGAAGACAACTGCAACTTATCCAAATAGACATGCAAACAAGGATTAGAAAGTGCAAAATTTAAAAGGAATACTTCACAAAAGGCTAAAGATAAAGAAAACCTTTGGTCGAGGAACTGATATATTAGTCTCCTGGAGCAACTCATAATCTTCATCAAGACCACAATTCATCTCATCAAGATCATCCTTCACGTCCTGCACCACAAGGGTAGGAAAATGTAAGCTAAAACAATGATTTATAAAGATGGTATGTTGACATTACCCTCAACCTCAACTTTTCGGCTTCTCCTTCCAGTATCACAAAGCTCCTCCTCGTCAGATAATCCAGAATGGTGTTCTAAAGTGGCAACCTATGTCTTTTTCAACAGTATGAACTTTTCCTAATAGACATGCAGCAAACAAGGATCAGAAAGCACAAAGTTGAAAAGATATGCTTAGCAAAAGAGTAAAGACAAATGGCAACCTTATATATTGCTCTCCTGGAGCAACTCATAGGCGTCTAATTCAAGACCATTATTCTTCAATAATAATAAGTGAAAGCATCATCAATCAGCTGATAATACCAATAAACCCGTCATTATCACCGGCCATATAGAAAGACAAACCAAAATGAGGTAACCTCTTCCTCCTTTTCTTCTTCTTTTGTCTCTGTTCAGCCTCATCCCTATCTCCTGGAGCAACTCACAATCGTCTGATTCAAGACCAGAATTCTTCTCTGACTCTCTACAATATAAGTGAAAGCATCATCAATAGAGGATAATACCAATAAACCCATTATTATCACCAACTATATAGAAGACAAACAAAACGAGGTAACCTCTTGTTCCGTTTCTTCATCCTTTTCCTCTGTTCAGCATCATTTCTATCTTCCTCTTCGGCCTCGTGTTCTTCTTCCTTCTCAACATCACTGGCCCATCAACCTCGTACATGTCTTGTCCCTCCTCTGCCCAAAAAATCCCTCAAACAAGTACACATTAACCAAATCACAATACTTAGCAGTAACATGCAATATTACTTAGAAAAATGTTGAGATTTTTTAGCTAAGATGCAAACACAAAACACAACCCCAGGCCCAACAACATTTCCTAAACAAATTGATAATAGAGTTCACCCAGAACCCGTCAAATATTCAAAAAAATAAAAAAATTTGCATTCAACATTTTCTAAACTTCAACCCAAACCAGAATCTTACCGAAGAAAGCGTACAATCATCTCCACCCTTATCGTTATCTTCCCTGCCAGACTCAATCCTTCAACTTCCAGCTCTTAGTCTCTCTCCTCATCCACACTGCGGGCAAAAAAAAAAAAAACAAAAATCAACAGCACGCTAAACTCGCATATAAACTTTTGAACAGAACATTCAATATTAAGGTCCTTTTAAGCCAGATTCTTCTTTTTCCTTGGGACCTCAAAGAAACATCAGAAGATGATTAAACAAACAGCATAGAACACATGGAATACACAAAGTAGATTGTATGCTTAGAGATGAATTTGACTAGGTAATAAAGACAGCCCATTTTGATCACAGTTTTTCCCTTTCTTATTTCATATCCCCCCATTTTGTTAAATCTCTGACAAGACCTTTGATGCCACAGCGTGCAGAGACCATGCATTGGCCAACAGAAAATATCCAACAACACCAAAATCAAAGGACAAAGGAAAAGTTAGAGATGACTGGCATTAACCTATTTTCCATAAAGTTAAAACTCAATTAAACCCAATCTGAGTATCAATTACAATCAAAACCAAATTTTCAGACAACAAAAACACATTCCAGAATAAGAAAATCAAAATTTGAATAGCATGAACGAGAGAGAAATAACAGGTTATCATGACGGGATCATTGAGTGAAACCCAATTTCCAGAGAGCTAAAACCCACATTCCAGAACAGAAGATAATCAACAAATTATTATCGCCTATAGAAACAAAGAAATTGAAGATAACCTCATCATTATCATGATATCAATTTCCCCAAAAGATTGAGGATGAAAACCAATTAGACTTAATCATTCAATTCAATTTAGAAGCGCCACAAAACCCCAACGAAATTCATCGAGAAAACAAAAACAAAAGCTCACAATTTACGATCCATGGGTGCTCAAGTAATTTGTGCAGAGGCAGACGTGTTCTGCAGAACCCTTGACCAGCATCTGTCACGATAAAATAAATCATATGAAAGGACCATCAAAGAGTTCAATAATAAGGATCTTACAACTAAGGTGGAAAAATAGGACTAACCTTGCTAATGAGGTCCTTGGCTGCTGATGAGACGATTGGTTTTGGAGGAAATTTTAAGTCAACTTGGACTATCCTGTTTTGTTTCAGAAAATGTGTGAGCAAACATTCTAAAGATGATCTACAGAATATGCTACTTCACTTTGAGAACCGCAAACATGTGATCAGAAAACATGACAAAATCTGTGTATTTACCTTTTATACGTGTCTGAATGTTCCTTAGCTTCAAAAGGAGGCACCCCATACAAAAATTCGTAGCACAAGACACCAAGGCTCCAGATATCTACGCTTGCATCATGCTCCACACTCTCCACTGTAATTGACAAAGAGGAACATTGTCAGAGTTCAGTAAAAATGTTAGATTATAAATTCTTCAGGCAAGGTTGTTCATCATAGTGTGAATAAAATTTTTGAGTGGAAACTGTCCATAGTGAAACACAATATAGCATTTCTAGTAGTTGCATCAACACAAATTGTAACTGACATACCAATATCTGGTGGCAAATAATAAGGAGTCCCACACATAGTACGTCTGCGATTTAATGTGTGAACTGACCAACCAAAATCTGCTATCTTGAGCTCACACTGTCACAGATAAACAATATATATGAGCAAAAGTCGTTCAGATATCTCAAAATGAAAGAACACTTTGGCAAAATTTACCTGTGCACCAACTAGCAGGTTTTCTGGTTTAATATCTCGATGGATCACATGCTTCCCATGACAATAAATGAGGGCTCGAGCTAGTGAAGCCAAATACTGGTAAAGAGAAACCATTGTTAGTTTAAAATACAGATACACTTACAAAGAATAGGCAGACAAATGTGGAACTTAAAAGAGTTCGAGAGAGTTTTGTAATATAAGTAACCATATAATATAGAAACCTAGAAGCTTGAAGTAGTTTTACAATAAAAGCAATCATAGATTGGATTTCAGTTCACCAAAATTATTGAGACCTAATACCTATATAAAGTAATTTTAGCAGCAAAGAGGAGGAAGGACTCACAGTAGCTGCACGTCTTTCACTGAAATATTTACATATCTTCAGTTCCTTGTATAGTTCTCCCTTAGCAGCATATTCCAGAATCAGATAAACTCGTTTCTGCACAGTTATTCCTAGTCAGTCTTTTTTTCATATTCCAGTCATTATAAATAAAATTGAGTAACAGACTTGTTTACCTGATCATAGAAGTATCCATAGAGTCTCAGAATATTTGGATGTCGCAAGTGACTCTGTATTTCCACTTCACGACGAAGCTGGTGTTCAACCTGCGACTGTTTAAGCTGGCTCTTGAACAATACCTTCAATGCCACGATGTGATTACTCTATTAAAGGGAACGAAAGAGTCAAAAGAATTAAAATTCCTATGCCATCGTATAAATATCTGAAAAGAGAGTAGCGTCTAGTTTCAAACCATCAGAGTATGTTCTACATACTGATGCAAAGTAATAATGAAATCAAAGACATGTGCAAGTGAAAAGGGGAAAGTGGAAAAAGCTAGATGCAATTTTCACACAAATCAACAGTTCCTTAAGGCCTGGAATAATGTAATGGTAAATTAATAAAACTGAGAACATAATCAGTGATTATACCTTCTTTTCCCTAGCCAGATAAACATGACCAAATTTTCCTCGGCCAAGGGGCTTTCCGATGTCAAAGTCATTCAAAGTCCACCGCTTTTTCTCCACTGAACCCTCTGAGGAACCCTACACCAAATACCAAGCAAGAATTTGAAATCATGAACACAGAATATGATGGCCGATTGCCAGGCTTCAAACTTAAACCTGAATTTGAATTTCAAAATTAAGAAGCCCTAATTACTAGGAACTCAGATCTGTCATGAAAGAGGCAAATTAAAACGACGAGCAGAATGGTATATGTATAAAAGCAATCGAAACATGAAAATCACGGAATAAAACACGAACGTGTCAATCAATTATCCAAATAACCCTAGGTTCGGGGGGAGAGATTCAAAAAATCATCAAGAACACCAGATTTATCAACAAAACCGCATCCTCGACGAGCCCTAGCACTGATTCCCCCAAAAAATCATAGCCAAGAACGTCGAGGAATCTCCGATTAAAGATGCAGAAAACAGAAAATTCCCCCAAATTGTTCACAAATTACCTTGGGATCTTGGTGCGTCTCAGAGGCGATTCCCATCCTAGAGAGACGAAGAATAGAAAGCCCAATGAGAAAGAAAATGTGGCAGTGAAAGACAAAAGGATAGAGGTGGAGAAAAAGGGTGGGCGACTTGATTCAAAATGAACAAACACTGCTCTGCGTGATTCTCCGTTATTGTTTTTGAATTTGGGCGTCCCTAACGGTCATATAGACATGGCACGTGGCGTAATTTATTGATCCGGCTTGTTTTTTTATTTCTCTTCAACAATTACGTTAGTTTTTGGATTGAAGTTAGAGGAGCGTACAGCTTGGCATTTGTCAAACACGCACTACATTCGGAGATAATTTGTTTCCAATAAAAGAAGATCGTTATCAAAATGAAATGTAGGAAGATCCAAAAGAATAAATCCATATAATGGATGATTTTTATGGCCATAAAACTATAACATAGTTTCAGTTTGATCGTGTAATTGTTTTTCAACCACATTTTTTTATAAAAAAATTCATTAATTGTACTGGGAAAACGCACAATAATGATCACAAGTGGAATCAACATCTAATCATCTAGACTATTACAAGGCTAACTAAATCAAATGCTAACCAGACTCATACCGTCAGTACTATTACAAATTGAGAGATCCAAGAAAAAAAGTTGTAATAAAAAACCAAATTTCTCAAAGTTGTAGGGAAATTAGATGAGGTCACTAGCATTGGTAAACAGAGGTGTTTTAAGAACGTGGTGTTTACTTTGAATAAGCAGAGCGATGAGAGTCATGGGTGCCCCCTTAAAAACATTAAGAAGAAAAATACAAAAGTGTTGGGAGCTGATAGTTTAGAAGGTAGGATGTCAATCATATATGCCGAGAAGGAAAAGAGTACACGTGAGAAATGGACACCTACAGGGGCAACAATCGTTGGAAATGGAAGAAAGAGAGACAAGAATGAGCCAGAAGCATCATAAGAGATAGATGAAGACAATGCTCTAAAGAAGATGAGGAAGACACATGAACTCTTTCCGGGAAATATAAAAATCTATACTAGGAGAGAAAGACGGGTCAGATTGGAGCACAAATTACTTAGGGTTTCCAGGCGGTTGTCCCAAAACAACCGCAAAACCACCCACGACGACCCTTAGTTGTAACTGTATGACTATGAATAATGCCCCTATGAATAACTGTATGACTAAGTTGGAACCCTATGAAGCGGATGCTTAGCCGTCTGCTGAAACAATGTAAGCATCAAGTTCTTTTTCTTATGGATACCAACATGCAAGAACATGATCTCATGAAGTGGAAGTAAGGTATTTTTCTTCTGATTTACTTACTTTTTATAAACACTAATAATAAAATTGCGTTAATAAACAGAAAGTTAAATCTTTCTTGACTTTCTACATGAACAATTAGGTCATGTTCTCTAGAAATTATTTGAATATTTTTTAGTTCAGATGAGTTCAGATAAACTTTTTTTAGTTCAGATAAACTTTTTTTTAGTTCAGATAAAGTTTTTTAAGTTCAGATGAGTTCAGGTAATTTTTTTTTCAGTTCAGATGAGTTCAAATAATCTTTTTTCCGTTAAGATTAGTTCAGTTCAGTAAACTTATTAAGTTTTCAGATAAGTTAAGTTCAGTAAACTTATTTGTATTTTAGTTCATTTCAGTTTAAATCAGTTCAATATTTTTATATTTTTTCATGTCAATTTAGTTCAGTTTTGTTCAATATTGTATATTATAATAATTTAAATAATGCTAAAATATTTTGTGATTTTACTATCATGCGTCGTAGTCGTAGACCCTCTTCTTTTGAGCTTAATTGTTCATATCATATCAGTTCAGTTCAATTTCCTTCAGTTTAGTTCAGTTTCAATATTTTTATATTTTTTCATGTCAATTCAGTTCAGTTCTGTTCAATATTCTATATTATAATAATTTAAATAATGCTAAAAATATTTTTGGATTTTACTATCATGCGCCGTAGTCGTAGACCCTCTTCTTTTGAGCTTAATTGTTCATATCAGTTCAATTCAATTCCATTCAGTTTAGTTCAGTTTCAATATGATTTGATGAAATTTAGATTAATTTAGTCATGCCAATTCTTTTTTTTTTTCAAAACATTCATTTCACTTCAGATCAATTTAGTTCAACAACAATATAATTTGATGCAATGAATCAAGATTAATTTATTCATACCATTTTTTTTTCAACGCATTAATTTTTACTTCGATTCAGTTCAATTTAGTTCAGTTCAGTTTTGTTCTGTAAAATATAATTTGAGGAAATTAAGGTTAATTTAGTTATACCAATTATTTTTTCAACACATTAATTTACAATTCAGTTCAGCTCAATTCATCATAAAATAGGTTGGAATTTATCATATAAATATTTCAATTCAATTCAATTCAGTTTATCTACATCAGTGCAACTCAGTTCAATATACTTTAATATTAAATATATTATGTTAGATTTAGATTAATAAATTTCAAATATATTGAAAATAATAGTATATTTTAGTTAGTTTCAATTTAGTTCAGTTCAATTTATCTATATAATTCAATTCAGCTCAATTTTTAAGTTCAAATGAGTTCAGCTAAATTTTTTAAGTACAAATGAGTTTAGTCCAGATAAAGTTTTTTAAGTTCAAATGAGTTCAGATAAAGTTTTAAGTTCAGATAATTTACTTTTAGTTCAGATGAGTTCAGATAAGTTCAAATACCGTGAAGAAGAGAACATGACCTTAGTAAATTGATTTGAACTACTCACATGTTAATCATTATTTGACTTTATACAAACAAATAATTAAAATTCAACTCTTACTTAATTTTATGAATACTAAATAAATTGAGTTTTAACTAATCAAAAGTCAATTTGACTTTATTTAAAACCGAAATAAAAATTATATTCTACAGTAGCGGTGACTGGTTGAAGCCAAACTAGTTGTCTTTTAGATTCACTTTAACGTTTCATCCTTTCTCCCACTAGAAATTACGTTCTGCATTCTCTCTAGCACTGTTATCTTTCCGATTTAACTTTTCATTTTTTATACCATTATTTCTACTATTCCCCGCCAACAACAGATCTAAAATGGCTCTGTAACGGACAAACCGCCACCGCTCCCCCAGGGCACCCCACCGTTGAAAGATCTATTCTGCAAGTTCTTGCTACCAAACATCAACCACTCTATTCGACCCTTCCCAACACCCCAGATCTACATCCGATTACAGAATATAAAGGGAAGATCGCATACATACTGCCACCGGAGGAGGGAGCTGTTCTAGCCTCGTACTACCACAATGCTTTGGTTGGAAATTCAGGAGGGGAAAACCATCCATGGAGTCTCTGTCAGCGTCGTTCAAATCAATTGGGTTTTCTGGCAGATATCAACTGGGTTCTTTGGACTTTAGGCATGTGCTCATCCGATTCCAGGAAAAGGATGATTATCAGCGTTGCTGGATGAATGGGCTATGGAGTTTTGGCAAGGCTGTTATGAGAGTTCAGAAATGGACCCCAGATTTCACTCCAGAGCAAGAATCTCCTATCATTCCAGCTTGGGTAACCATACATAAACTCCCTGTGCTTTTCTATAATGTTTCCGCCATAGCTGGTATTAGCACTCAGATAGGAATTTTTTTTTAAATGGATGCTGCTACCATGGCTTTAACAAGACCCTCTGCTATAAAAGTGTGTGTTAAAATAGATCTATTATCCAAACTCCCTTCTAGTATTGTTGCTGGTGTTGGTACAAAAGTGGCTGAATATGAAGACTTGCCACAGTACTGTAAGCATTGTAAAATAATTGGACATGGGGAAAATGACTGTGGTTTCTTACACCCAGAGCTGAAAAGGCCTAGAAGACCTGACAATATTATCAACCTTGAAGAGCCACTTCAGGAGAAAGCTAAAGAGGATGTTGCTGGTGGTTCTGGTTTATCTACTCAGGAAAATATGCAAAACCCTAAGCCTCACCCCACACAGAAAACCAAACATAGTGGAAAGTTTAAACAGGGTTACAAGTATAAGGCTGACAGATTTGGGCAGAGACTAATGAGCAAATATATCCCAAAGCCCATACAAAATCTCAGCATTGATACCCCAAAGGTCTCCACTCTAACCCCAAGCCATGGAATCATCACTCATCTGGATCCAGTAGCCACACCTGCACTCTTAGCTCTATCTCCTCTGAATCCACTAACTACAGCTGAACTGATGAACTCAGTTATATTGGAACCAGCAGCCAAAATTTGCTCATTTGAAGCTAAGACACCAAGGGTGGCCACTGCACAGGTTCTCAGGTTATCAGAAGCTGGTAGCAAGGAGAGCTCAAACTACTCCCCTGCCCTATCCAAGGATTCCTCATCTGTCAAAGCTTCAAAACCTAGGAATACCCCTCCGGGTTTCAAAGCTATTCATGCAGTTTCACTCTCCTCACCTCAGTCACACAAACCACTGGAAAATGATGACATCAGTATCCAAGGTTTGCAAAGAAACATGAATTTCTCCCCTTTTATGTCTAATAAAGCTGCTTATCACTCTCAGGAAAAGTACTGGAACAGTTTCCAACCACTACAAAATCTACCATAGTCCTTAAATGACTTAATAGAAGGGCTCAATGTCAAAGATGGAAATCTCTCACAGGTAGATTTTAAAGAGCCCAATGAAGGTTTGGAGTCTACTCAGGTAAGCACAACCAAGGTATTAACCCCTACAATACTCAAAAGAACTAAAAGAAAGACTAGGAAAAATGCATATGATGATCAGTTGCATAAAGTTGCTTACCTGCTTAGATCATCAACTAAATGCTCCAACAGTAGTCATATATGATTAGTACAACCTTAAAAACCCAAATGCTTGTCTGGAACATTAGAGGCATGGAGACTTCTATGGTTAGATTAAATAGATTGCTTATCTCATATATGCCTGATTTACTGTGCATCATTAAGCCTTTACATCTTGCAAATGAATGTATATCTTATATGCATACTCTTCATTTTGATAACTACATGCACTCCACTACTGGTCAAATTTGGTTGTTTTGGAAAAATAATATTTCTCTGTCCCTCATTAAAGACTATAGACAATTCTTAGCAGTCAACATCTGTAGTCATATTTTGAGAGCTCCAATGGAAGGAGTTTTCACATATGGTTTAAGAACTAGAACTGGTAGGAAAGAAATGTGGTCTGATCTGAGAACCTCAGGTCTGTCTAATGCT
Source organism: Cruciata laevipes (assembly GCA_963678965.1). Classification (NCBI taxonomy): domain Eukaryota; kingdom Viridiplantae; phylum Streptophyta; class Magnoliopsida; order Gentianales; family Rubiaceae; genus Cruciata; species Cruciata laevipes. The sequence goes on from OY787639.1 coordinate 13,919,783, forward strand.
TTTTATGCTGGTGATTTTAATGCTTACAAGTCAGTGTCTGAGTATAAGGGTCCAGGTCATCCAAAACTAGGCACCATCAAAGATTTTAATCATTTCATTCAATCCATGAAATTAGATGAAATCCATACAGTGGGAAACCTATTTACTTGGTCCAATGCTAGGATTAATCCTACAACAGAAACGTTGGACAGAGGTCTGGCCTCTTTTCTGTGGAAATCAAATTTCCCCACATCCTCCATCCTCGTTTTAAATAAAGAAACCTCAGACCATTGTTCATTACTGATAACCATAGGCAGTGCTTCTCCTTCTACCCCTAGATCCTTTAGATTCCTTAACAACTGGTTTAAAAGACCTGAATTTATAGAGGTGATAAGAAATAACTGGAGTCCAAACATCACTGAATCTGGTATGCTAGGTTTCTTCCTGAAGCTTAACAGACTCAAAAAATTCTTGAAATATTGGAATAGAGACGTTTTTGGAAACATTACTAATAATGTTTCTAAAGCTGAAGAATTTTTAAGGCTTCAAGAAATCAGCTATGACCTAAATCAGTGTGATTTTGAACTAACCAAACTAAAAGATGCAAAATCTAGGCTGAGTAGAGCTTTACTAGAGGAAAAGCATTTCTGGAAACAAAAAGCAAAAATCAAATGGTTAAAGGAGGGAGATGAGAATACTCAATACTTCCATAATTCTGTCAAAGAGAAAAAGAGTAGACTGGGTATCATAAAAATCCAAAACTCCAATGGAGTTTGGATAGATGACATTACAGAAATTGAGCAAGAGGCTGTCTCTTTCTATAAGACCCTCCTTACTTATGATACTCCTGCCTCTCCTCCTTTTCTCTCACATTTTCTCAGCCAAATCCCCTCCCTCATTACCCAAGAAGACAACAACACTTTGTGTAGGTCTGTGTCCATGGAGGAACTGAAATTGGTGGTTTTTGGTCTGAATAAATCAAGTTCCCCTGGCCCTGATGGGTATACAGCACAGTTCTAAATAAAATCATGGGATATTATAAAAGATGATTTACTGTGTGCAACAAATGATTTTATGCTCAATCCAGTTATCCCTCAAGGTATCTCCAGTACTTGGATAACCATTATTCCAAAGAAAGATATACCTTCATCTTTCAATGATTACAGACCTATCCGTCTCTCAAATGTCTCCAACAAGATCTTTTCTAAAATCTTAATGGAGAGATTGAAACCTCTAATGCCTAAATTAATTTCTCATCAATCTGCCTTTTTAGCTAATAGAGACATTACTGATAATGTTCTCTATTTAAAGGAAATGATGAGATTTATTAATAACAAAGGTAGAGGCACAAATTGTATCCTTAAACTTGATTTACAGAAAGCTTTCGATCGAGTTAGCTGGGGATTTCTAAGTGCAGTTCTATTCAAGTTTGGTTTTAATGGCTCTTTTGTTCATGCTGTTTTGAAGAATTTGTCACAGGCTTGCTTCTCAGTTCTCATAAATGGGAAACCAGTGGGATTTTTTACAGCATCCAGAGGAATCAAACAGGGAGATCCCATCTCACCCTTTCTTTTTAATATTTTTTCTCAGGCTTTTACTAGGTCACTTGCATATGTGTATGACCTAGGAAAAATAGATTATTTTAGGATCCCACAAAACTCTTTGCCCATTTCACATCTCTCATATGTAGATGATACAGTCATCTTTTTAAATGCCAATAAAGCCAACCTTACAATTCTGAAAGCATTTTTAGTAGTCTTTGAAGAAACTTCTGGACAAAATATAAATTTTCAGAAAAGTGAGGTTTTCTACAGTAGACATGCATCAGTACATTCTATTAATCTGATAAAATCCATTTTAGAAATGAAGATTGGATCTTATCCTTTTCGTTACCTTGGCTGCCCCATTTTTTCTGGTAAAATACTAAATAGTCATTTCCAACCTGTTTTGGAAGTGATTAACACCTGGATAGTTGGAAAAATAAATGGTTGTCGGCAGGGAGTAAATTGACTCTAATAAAGTCATGTATTTACTCTATACCACAACACATATGGGCAGTTTTTGACCCTCCAAAAACCATCATAAAATCCCTTGAAAAAACTATTTCTTCCTTTTTCTGGGGTAAACATGATCCAAAAGACAAGAAAAAGTGGAGGAAATGGAAGAAACTGTGTTTCCCTGTGGATGAAAATGGAATAGGGGTTAGAAATATCTCCACCATAGTGAAAACTTTTTCAGTTAAACTGTGGTGGAAATACCAAATTGCACAGGCTCACACTCTCTAGCCTCTCTCCCTGCTTCTGCGAAATCATCTCAAACATGGAAAAGAATATGTTCAGTAGATGAATTTGCTACTTCAACATTAGATTTTTGATTGGAAAAGGAACTTGTGATTTTTGGAATTCAATATGGTCTGGTAACTCACCAATTAGTGATATTATTGATCCATCTCACACAAACATTCCTACATCATGTACTGTAGCTGATTTCATTATTAATAGGGAAGAAGACTACCTTCCATCTATCTCCTCTTTAATCAAAAATCCTGATTTAATCTCTGTTTTGCAGGAAACAAAACTCTTCCCACATCTGGATGATAGAATCATTTGGAAACCAGAGCTTAAAGGTCATTTCACTTTTAAATCAGCCTACCAAAAGCTCAGGGACAAAAGGAGCAAAATTCAAGTCATGGGAAAAATATGGTCAGTGAAAACTCCTAAAAAAGTTTCAATCTTTATGTGGAGACTGTATAATACTATGTTACCTTTTGATGATGTGCTTATATGGTCAGGTTTTCATTTTCCATCCAAATGTCCTTTTTGTGATAACATGGATAGTATAGATCACTTTTTTAATAATTGTACCATATCTGCTGAAATTTGGAAAGATATACATGGTTTTTTATGTATAGGAAACTCAGTTTCCCTACTTTTTGGTCTAGATTGGCATGCTACTGGTCTTTTAAAAGTCTTACTTCTCTTCACGCCCAATTAGTAAATTCAGTGCCTTCTCTGGTTTGCTGTGGGTTATGGAAATCCAGAAACAAGAAATTGTTTGAGGAAATTCCTCCACCCCCCCAGTATATCATAAAGGAGGTCAAAGAAATGATTTCCAACTCTTATGTTGTTAAGCATTTCTATCTGTCCAACTCTCATGATATATACATTGCAAGCTCTGGAGTATTGCCAAAATGGCTCAAACCTCCAAAGCCTAACATAGTCAAAATTTAGTGGGAGAGGCTTTCTAGTGGTGTGAAAGTAAATACTGATGCTGCCTGGGATGCTCTTTCAAAAAATGCAGGCATTGGTATTAATTTTAGAAATAGCAGGGGGGATCTTTTGCATGCTAGATGTTTCCATATCCAGGCACTATCTCCTTTAGATGCTGAACTTCATGCTATCAAACTTGCCCTCTACTGTGCACATTTTCTCAATTTATATACTTTTTGGTTAGAGTCTGACTGTTTAAATGCTGTAAACATGATTTCAGACCCTTCAAAATCCCACTGGAAAGTATATCACCTAGCACACCACATTCATTGTAATCTATTCCCTGCTAGAATTAGTCATACTCTTGGAACTCTTGGACAAGGTAACATAGCTGCTGATATCCTGGCTAAGCATGCACTTATTAACCAGCTTAACAGTGTTATGGATATGACTAATATGCCACAAAAAGTTGTAGGTGCTATCTGTCTTGATAAACAAGGGCTCCCCTCCCTTAGAATTAGACACAGACGCTACTGAAAATTATTTCACTTTGCAGGTACTACAAGGAGAATAGGACTCTCCCTCCTCCCCCCCCCCACCCCGAGGAAGGAAACACACAACCACAACCTGAACAACACCAAATTTTGATCAACCAGGATGTTTCAACTCTTTCTGGCCACTCCAAAGATTTGCTTATTGTAAACTAGATTTGCTCCATAGGCTGATTTGTGTCTCAGTTGCCTTGCGCTCCTGATTCGCTAACAAGCAAGTGGAATCCAAATCTTTTTTCCTCAAAGCATCTCAACTCTTTGTGCTTTTTGCAATCTAGAATGAGTATATATTTAGGCTAACTCATTCTTTTTGGAAGCTATACTTAGCTTCAAGTACTACTCAAATAGAAACCTTATTTTAGGAATTCTATTACAACCGCTAGAAAGTTTTTTAGATCCTTAGAAGCGGTTTCTTGTAACCTTTTTCTCTTTTGTTATTTAAAAGGCATGGGGAAGCCAATATAAATCCCTCCACCTATGGTGGTTTGCCTTAAAAAAAAAAAGCCAAACTAGTTTAGATTGGTCGGGTCAGATTTTTGTATGGTGTCAGAAATTTAAAATTGCATACATGACGTTAATATATTTTTTTGATGTAATATTTTCTTCTATTAAATTGCTCAAAAAAGTTCATACAACTGATTTGGCCATCACTCTAAGCCAAACATTCAACGGATATAAATAACTAACCAAAAGGAGAAAAACAACTATTCTACAGCCATATGAAATGCAAGTGGCTATGATCATAACTAGTTCATCCAGATATTGCTAGGATTTTAGAATAACTATAATGAATGCGCTTCCATTCCATCTGTTCTTGCATATCTTGCCAAATCTGCATCCACCTTTGGAGCTTTGGTGTCTTCAACGTTCCATTTCTGTCTCCAGCTCGTATATGATTAAGGGAAAATCCACCATAGCATATCTGTGAATTGACATGTCAAAACACAAGTCTGCCCTGGTTCATTTCCCATAGAAATCAAATAAGCCATTATGTAGCCTGGTCTGAGTATGCTTATAATCTTCTTCGATCCAGCCCGTCAAGTCTTTAGATAGTGTCATGGGCCAAGGTTGGGTAACTGGTTTCACCCAGCAGCCCAACACCTCTGAAATACCAAAGGTAATCAGTGCGGTACCTACGACATATGTACAAGTTTCATACTAGGGCCATAGTCCCTCATCCAGTCCGTCAAATATTTTTGATAGTGTCTTGGGCCAAGGCTGGGTAACTGGTTTTTATACCTGCAGCCCAACACCTCTGAAATACCAAAAGGTAATCAGTGCGGTACCTACGACATATGTACAAGTTTCATACTTGGGGTAAAACCCCTCAACCATTCCATCAAATCAGATAGTTTCATGGGCCAAGGCTGGGTAACTGGTTTTTATACCAGCAGCCCAACACCTCTGAAATACCAAAAGGTAAACACTGCGGTACCTACGACATATGTACAAGTTTCATACTAGGGATATATCCCCATAACCAATCAGTCAAGTCTTTAGATATTGTCACGGGCCAAGGCTGGGTAACTGGTTTTTACACCGGCAACCCAACACCTCTGATATACCATAGGTAATCAGTGCGGTACCTACGACATATGTACCAAGTTTCATACTAGGATCCATTCACACCATCCTCATCATCAATCAGAGGGGTCAAAGCCTGTTTTAATCATCACCTTCAGAGCATCCACCTGCCTAAATTTCCCCTCGAAGATTCTGTTATTCCTCTCCCTCCATACATTATAGAAGATGTTGATAAGTCGGTGGAATCTTATTCTCTTTCTCCATCCTACCATTCTTCTCATCCTCCTCAGGCACTCTCTGAAGTTTCCGCCAGTCTCCACCTTGTAATGTTTTTGGAGCTCCACTGTAAACTGGCATGTACAAAATATGTGCTGCATCGTTTCTCCATTGTGCCCACACAGAGTACAAACATATGCCACATGAGATATTATCCCTTTCGACTGAAGTCTCGCTATGGTCGATAATCTCCCTTTTAACAACATCCATAGAGAGAATGAGTGTTTAGGCTGTAGTCCTGACTTCCACAATATTTTCGTTGACCAATGGTTTTCTTGGCCTGCCCCCTTGAGGTATCCATATGCCTTGCTAGTGCTGAAATTTCCCTTCGTGTCTACACATTCCATTAGGTATGGACGAATTTCATCTTTCAGTGACACCAACTTGCCCCAACCCCAACTATATGTGTGCCCTTCTAGGCTGTAGTCAAGAAACTCTTCATCCTTCAAGTAGTATGCCTGCACCCATTTCAGCCACAATATATCCTTCTTTTGACATACATCCCAAACCAGCTTACACATAGAAGCTCTATTCCAGAATGAAGGATCCCTTAGGCCAACTCCTCCACTTTTCTTTGGCATACAAAGTGTTTTCCAAGACATTGGTGTAACTCTTTTCTCCCCTTCCTTCCTGTCCCACAGAAAATTTCTGCATTTTGTCTCAATGGCTTTGTGCACACTCTCAGGTATTTGAAAAACATTTGCCTAGTGACTAGCTTTACTCAGCAAAATTGTGTTTATAAGCTGCACTTTACCTGCATATGCCATATTCCTGGAACCCCAAGTGCCTATTTGTCCTGCAATCTTCTCCACCATTTTCTCACAATCTTTAGCTCTCCACTTCCCTGTTGAGACTGGAAGTCCCATGTAATTCATTGGGAAACTTCCTTGAACTATATTCAGAGTATCAGCCAACATCTTTGATTCAGTTTCTGTCATTGTTGAGAAGAAAGCCTCAGATTTTCCTTCATTTATCCTAAGGCCAGAAACCTTCCTAAACTCCTCCAAAACAGTTTTAACCCCTTCCATTGAGTGCTTGCTTGCCCTACATAAAATTAACAGATCATCTGCAAACATCAAACTGTGTATTTCCCCCTTCAAACTCCTCTGATGGAACTCTATAGCTTTCGTTTTTATCGACAGGCTAAGCTGTCTTGATAGATATTCCATCCCAATTACAAACAATAAAGGTGATATCGGATCCCCCTGTTTAACACCACTCCTCCCTTTAAAACAATCCGTGTACGCACCATTCAAAGAGAAACAATAAGTGGTATCCTCAACGCATCGTCTTTTCCACTCAATAAACAATCTTGGAAACTTTAGAACTGCCAGTCATTTGAATAGAAACTCCCAGCTTATACTGTCGAAAGCCTTCTGTATATCAATTTTTATCATGCAGCTCGGAATATTGCTCGGCTTCTTATATCCTGTTAATAGCTCTTGGGCTAGGAGAATATTATGTGATATCCTCCTCCCTTTCACGAATGCACATTGGTTTCCATTTATCACTTCAGGGAGTACCTCACTTAACCTGTTACTCATGATCTTTGTGATGACTTTATATAAAACAGGGCAGCAGAAAATCGGCCTATAGTCCCCAGCTGACTTTCGGATTATCAACCCAGTTGCATTGTCAACATTCGTGTGTAGCACTGGCTAAGACAAAGATTATACATGACGTTAATATTGAATGTACACAATATTAGTTGACAAAGAAAATACTCCGTAAGACATAATGACTAGAAACTCCAATGGCTAATTTTTTGACAATAAAAATGAGTATCTCAACCTTCAACAAGAAAAAATTATTGAAAGGGAAAGGGCAGTTCTTGACTTCCATAAGGAAAAGATGGAAAGAAGAAAAAAAGCAAACGCCACAATAGACACAAACACGAGAAATATAGGGAGTTCTTAAGCCCACCCCCATCTAGAAAGTCTTGACTTTTTTGAGAAACAAAATAATTTATTATTTATTTTTAATTATATTTCTCCTGTCCTCTATTTATTTATTTATAAAAATATACATGGAAGAATAAAGGGAGCGGATGTGATGATCAAAAGTAGTAGAAAGGTAGCTTTGGAAGCATTTCTATTACTTCAAAATCAATTTTTCATCATTGTCAATGTGAAGGCAGCTTGATTTCTCTCTAGTTTCCAGCTAAAATATATAGCTGGATATAGAATTGATTTTAATTTTGTTTTTGAGTTAGAATTTTAAATGACCTCACTCAGAGTAAAAAGAAGAAAGATTTTCTATGAAAACAGTTGTTTAAAATAAAATTATAGTGACAGTAAAATTGTAATATTATTTAAACTCAATTGAACTAAATTAAAAATAGATAAATAATAGTTATAGCAATCGATCACACTTAATTAAGTAGTACTAATTCAAAGTCTAATGAATTAAATCGAACTAAAAATTTATGAAAAGAACACAAGAAACAGAAAAAATAAATTTAAAAACTGACATGAAAAATATTTTTCTAGAATCATATACCTCATCACGTATATAATTTCTTATTTCTTGCATCATTGCATTTCCCATGTATATTAATTTACATGGCCTCAAAAATATCATAACGTGTGGAGTTTTTCGTATGACAATGAAGTACTAAATAAAGAAAAGGAATGAGACAATGGACCAAGACCCCCATACACACGAATGATGGCAATGCAACCGAACTAGACAAATAACTCTGTTCATTCACACAACTCCAAACTAAACTCTGTTTAATTTCCTCCCCCAAAAACCTTTCCCCAAAATCCCTCCCAGAAATCAAATTAATCCACCATGCTCGAACCAACAACAACTGAATCCAGTCAAGCAATCCCCAATCCCATTTTCGATCCCAACTGGAGATCCGGAAGATTCAGAAGAAAAACCTTGGAAAACCACCGGAATTTGAGCAGCGAAGGCCTGGAATTCCATCCAGGTGAAAACGCGTCAGCCTCGGGGGTTCACTCGCCGCCTCTGTGGCAGAGCAGCAGCCCCCCGGGGAGCCCGAGTCACCGGAGCACCAACTTCCGGTCATTATCTCCGGCGTCGAGAACGCAGGCGATAGTCAGAGGGCAGAGGGAGCTGATGGAGATGGTCAAAACCATGCCGGAATCATCCTACGAGCTCTCCCTGAAAGATCTGGTTGAGCACCACAACAAAAACCACCAACAGATTCCTAGCCGAATGGGCAGCCCCAAAGAAGAATCTTGCTTGCTGGACAAGAAAACCTACGACGACGACGACGACGATCGTGTGGAATCGTATAAAAGACAGGATAGCGTAGCTAAAGACGAGGACGTGTTCGTGAAGATGACGGTTTTTCCGGTGTCCTTCAAATCGATGAAAACCTTGAAGAAGAAAAAGAGCAGCAACAACAGCTATTCCACGGTTTCTCCGGTGGTTTCTAAGCCGGCGCCGGAAGTTACAACGTTGGGTAAAGAACAGTGGTGGAAGAAGCGGTTTTCGGGGTCGAGTGGGAGCGAAAGCGGGGTGACAAACAGCAGCAGTAACCCCAGTGGAAGCACCGGCAGTAGCGGCAGTTACAGCAGCAGGCACAGCCATGTCGGCAATCCTTCTTTCAGGTAACTATTTTAGTCTTCCTTTTCATAAGCATTTTCAACCATCTTTGCCTAATCGTGCTATTTAATTTATTCAAAGAATCGTGTTTGGAAGTTAGGAATATAATCATGGCCACCTATTTAAACTCGTGAAAATGACTCCATCCTTAATATTAGTTCAGGGGTCCTTCGAATTTAAGTGATAAACTGTTTTATTTATTTTATTTTCGGAGCAAATTGAACATCGAAAATTTAGTTTGTTTATGTGACTGGATTTGTGAGATTGAGATGGAATTAGAAAGGTAAAAATCATTATTGTTGTGGATGCAAGTGGAATTGAGGGACACGAAGTATTGTCTTTACCATATGATTGTACTTTTGAAAAGATTTTTCCTCTGGTTTCAATTCATTTAGCGTTCAAATCCTACTTTTTATGTCATTTTAATTATAAACATAGAAAATCACCATTATCCAACACTATCTTGGATTAGACGGCAGCAGAATGTTGTTGCTCATACATTAGTAAAATTTGCAAAACATCATCGAGGTTTCTCGTTGGGATACAATCCCTCACTTTATAACACCTCTCTTTAATTAACTCAATTTTATTTCAAATAAATAAAATAATTATAAACATAAGTAAAAGTGTGAGTTGATCAAATGGCCCATATTTTGTTTGCCATAACTTAATTTGTATTTCTTTTCTAACTTTGCATTAAAGTATATTTTATTTATGGGACCAGGAAATTAGATTGTAATAGAAATTTGAGTGCATAGACAAAGACAAAGAAGGACATAACAGAGTATCAAATTTTGACTTTTGCTCTCCTATGCGTGGTTTATATTTATTGCATTATAGTCAAACTGAATGATCTGTTTTAACAAAATATTTGTAAATTGTGAGACCAGGATAATATGAAATATCAACATTTTCAATAAACAAATCAATATGAAGGCGACAGATATTATTTTATATGATAAAATCTACCGTTCTTTGTATTTGCAATGATTGGTTGGGTAAATTCCCTATTTCGATTTTGAGATAAGACCAACTGTAATTAAATGGGAGAAATGCAAATATATGTTGTTGGTACGAATTGTTTAAAAGTACACTATCAAAAAATCACTTTTGTGAAGCATTTCATTAAAAAGATTTGAAAATTGAATAAATAATAAAATTATTGTGCAAACGTTTGTTTAGCTGGTAGACTAATTGTTTCTTATATGATATTGTTGCACCATTAGTTTTTTAGCTTTAATTTTATAAACTTAGTAGCATCCGTAATGATTTGTTTATTTTATATCAATGCAGAAAACGGATTGGATTATTTAGAAGAAGGTGCTTATCCTGCTTTTATTCACCAAAAGCCAGTTCTGGAGATTGAGAATTTCTAGTCATGAGATGTTGATGTAATCAAATGAAATCAGTCCGGATCCTCTACGCAAATATTCCACGTAAATATTACGCCAAAACGACACAACTCATCCTCTTGGAATAAATGACTTCATCGTATTTAAATCTTTAATTGGGGAGATAAATGTTTTACCACTCACACGCGATAAAACTAGATTAATTTCCCGTTAACACTTAAACTTTTCTTAGTGTTTAGTTTTATCAAAACTAATACTTATACAAATATGCTTAATTAAATTTCTTTTATAATTAACAAAAATAATATATAATTAAGATCTTGAACCCATATAAATATATATATATATATATATATATATTTAAGTTATGGGTGAACTTGTACGTAAATTATATTTTTATAAGAGAATAAAATTTTATACATTAATTATTTAAATTTAAATATTTTTATTAATATTTAAATTAAATAAGTTGATAATCCTAATTATTTTATGGTATTGAAAAAAGGTTGATGATGAAGGCATATTATGCACTTCATTTGGAGATGTTGTTTGCTTTAATTTGTTACTACTCGCTGTAAATTAGTGAAGGTTGTTCAATTTTTTTTTGTAGGAGTGAATGATAATGAACTGGGCGATAATATATTGCGAGTAGGATTAGAGATAATAGATATTTTAGCTCCATCTACTAAAATCTTTTTTATATATTAGCATATATTTGATATATAATTATCTATCATATTTTATATCTTAATCACATATTGTGTATGTGCGATGGAAGAGAATGGTTAATAATTTGGTGAATGGTCACTAGTGCAAAGTGGCCGATACAAGGCGTCGATGCACGTCGGTTATGCCATACTTTTTTAAACCGCCGTGCAATTACGTTAACGAAATCGTTAATGTCATTTTTTATCAACGAATTCGTTAGCCCCTTTACTTTAAAAGTAAAGACCAATGTTGTCTTTAATAACGATTTAGTTAGCTTCTAGTTATTAAAAACGATATAGTTAAAAGGTTTACTTTGTAGGTAAAGACCATTATCGTTGACGAAAATGAATTCGTTAGTTTCAATATATTAGTAAAGAATTAGTTAGAATGGTTACTTTGAAGGTAAAAATTAACACTGCCAACAAAAATGAATTTGTGAAAACCAGCATTGGTGACAAACACGAATTCGTTAGTTTCAATATATTAATAACGAATTAGTTAGATTAGTTACTTTGAAGGGAAAGACCAGTATCGTTAACAAAAATAAATTCGTTAGTTTCAATATATTAGTAAAGAATTAGTTAGAATGATTACTTTGAATGTAAAGACCAACATTGTCGATAAAAACGAACTCGTAAAGACCAACATTGGTGATAACGATTTCGTTAGTTTCAATATATTAACAACGATATAGTTAGATTGGTTACTTTGAAGGTAAAGACCAACATTGTCGACATAAACGAACTCGTAGAAGGTTGGTTACAAATCAATGATTTTGTTAGCCACGATAGTCATGAATTAAATTAATTAGCTAACAAAAAATTAGTATTATTTATTAATAATAATGAATTAAAACATTGTGGCTGTGAAGAATCTGTTAGCAGTCTATTTAATGTTAACGTTTTTGTTCTGTTTGATTGGGTATCTGACGGCGTATTCGGTTTCTTAACCCCGAAAATTTTTCACATTTAAAGAATGTGTAACCTCTAGGGACAGGGTTACGAATTTGTTACCTTACCAGGATCTCATCAAAATCACACTTCGGCCTTAAGGTAACGAAATCGTAAAACCCACTAAAGTTGGGTAAGGAAATTGTAAGATTACATGGCTTAGGGTTTCAGGTTTGGGGTTCACATTTGATCTTTGTTTAGTTAAACTCAATTTAGTTATTTAAGGTCATACTATGATTGATTAAACTCAATTTAGTAATCAGACTAATCTTTATTTCGTTTAATTAGTATTATATGATTGACTTTTTCTAGTTACACTTAATTTAGTTGTTAGTGATTATGATGTTACTAATGTCTAAAATCAACTTGGTTAGCATCTATAGAAATCCAACTAAAATTTAACTTAATTTAATTAGTATACCGTAATTAATTGCCGAAATACTCAATTTAGTTGCTAGTGTTTATACTGCTACTGTTGTTTAACTTAATTTGGCTAGTATTTATAAAAAGCCAACTACATTTTAACTTAATTTGATTAGTATTAACAGAAATTCAGCTAATGGTTGATCTTTGTCCAATTAGAATCAGTTTAGTTGTTAGTGTTTATTCTGTTACTACTGGTTAAACTCAACTTGGTTAATTTCTATAGGAATCCAACTAATATTTAACTCAATTTATATAAACACTTATAGCTCAATTGAGTGTAACTAATTAATCAGAATTAAAGTCTTACTTGATTTTCTAAAGGCACTAAGTAAAATGAGTTTAACTATAGTGAAAGTTCAACACTTTGTACAGACACTACACAATTAACTAAATCAAATTTCACTAATTAGAGTTGAACTTTTACTTGAATTTTTAAAGAAGATAAGTAATGAAAGTTCAAAACTTAATTGATTTTCTATAAATGCTAATAAAAACTCAAAGGTCAGCTGTTAACTTGACTCTATATATGTATTTAGTCGGTAACTATATAAATTGAGTTCAACTAATCAAACGTTTAATGTTATTTGACTTTCTATAGTCATTAACAAATTTGAGTTCAACTAATTGAAAGTTAAAACCCCTAAACCCTAAACCCATGTATCACTACGACTTCATTAGATATCTTTAATGTATTTTACTATTTCGTTACTCAAATTCTCTATCAGCTACACTTAGCCAAAAAATTTGTTAGGAATTCTATATCTTACGAGTTCATTACCATGTAGTACGGGTTTACGAATTCGTCTCCCTATAATATAAGGTTGACGATTTCTGGATTTCGTAACATACTGGATTATAAATACATGTCTTATTCCCCATATATTAAACCCTATGCTAAAAACTGATACGCCAGAACGTGTTGTCGTCGTTGCCCTTACCATCTCCCGATTGTGTTCAGGTAATCACTCGGATTCCATGATCTTCACTTTGTTTTTATTGCTTAACCTATCAACATGTACATCACCTTTATCGTTTCCCTCATCCATCTCAGGAGATTCAGACTGTGGTAATTGAGGCCGCACTGCCGCTTGATTGAGCCCGCACCATCGTCTGATTTAGCCCGGGCGTGTATCTCTTTCCTCACTCTCTTCTCTTCTATTCTGTTCAAATCAATTCCTTTTTATTGTTATCATATTGTGCTATTGCCCGTAGATGTAGAATTAAACTAATTTACTAATGCATAGCAAGTGTTTGATAATTTGTCTAAGCCAACATGTTTTATCTTCTCTCTCTTCCTAGTATTCTCTAGGTCTCGCCGTGAGCTTCTCGGGTTAGATCTTTTATCTTCTTTTAATTGTTTTTTTCTTCTCAAAGATTGTTGAATCAATAATTGTTTGAGATCATGGGCATGGAAGTGTGGCTTTCTACCGGCTTACTAATTTAAGCTAAAAGATGGGATAGCTAGTTTTGAGTATTTGGGTACAAGCATGAATATTAAGTTATGTATTTCGTCATTAAACTTTTTATGTATAGCAAATTTAAGTTATGTTTTTTTTTTTTTGGTGAAAATAGTGCATGAGAGTGGTGGTAATTTTGGGCTGGGAGTAAACGATTTATCATGGATGAGTATTGGATTAAGCAGCTCATTTCGATACCAAATGGAAAACACTTTTTCGTTCTCTTCTTTTAATGCTTGCTTTCTATTGTTGTTGATGATGAAGTGAGTTATCACTTTGTTGTTACATATAAGGGAATATATGCATATCTAATTGTTGTCTTTCTGAATGAGTTGTGATAATGCTGTAAAGAAAGAAATGCTATACTTAAATGTAAGCAATGTTGTCAATGTCACAATATGTGTTGAGACAGAAATAGTTGAAAATTTAGGAATTTAAATTATTATGCTGGATTTTATTCCAGTAGTGAATTTGTAAAGTTTTTGTTGTTTTGATAATATAAATTGTATAGATGTAAAACTTTTGTGTTATTTTTTCTTGCAGCGAGCGTGGAGATGGTGGTCAGATGAGGTTTTGTACCACAAGTGATGTAGATGGTAGTTTTCTTTAAGGCAGTTCAAGGGGTTTTGTTAGTGTAGTTTAATTTATGGAAACTTGTGTTCATGATAGAACTAAACTTGTGTTCGACGCTTATTATTTTATCTAGTATTGTACTTGTCTTGTGAATAATGAAGTCGTGATCTTTCATGCATTCTCTTTATAATCAAGTTAGCCCGTAGAAGTTATACTGTATTTATATTCAGATTCAATTTAATAATGATATTCTGGCACTTTAACGAGGTCATTACCCTGCCCAGATTTCGGTTGGAAAAAAGGTTTTTGCAAACGAACGAATTCGTTAAAACATCTTAACACATGATGAATTAGTTACCATTTGCCACATCCAAGACAGGGGGTATCCCGAGTTGCTTCCCGGTTCGTAACCTAAAAATATGTCCAGATGTCGTAAATCATACCCATATCATCCATCAACTTTAAAGAACTCGTAACTTCGGTCATTTGTTTTTCGATCTAACGATTTCGTCAGGCTCTTGATTTACGATATCGTTCCCATTCTCCAACAAACGAACTCGTTTCAAATATTTAGCTGACGAAAGCCTACAGGTTTTAAAGACGATTTCGTAAATGTCCATATTACAGTTAACGAATTTCAACATCTTAACCCCTTTTTAAGTAATGTACGATGTCATTACTTTCATAATCGGCCGAGTTCGTCAGGCTTACAATTTTATTGTTTAACGAATTCGTAATTTGGACTTAATCGGATAACGAACTCGTTAGATTTACACGGCGGTTTAAATACAAGAAAACCGCCGTGCAACAATGCACAGCTCAACCAGAGACGGCGGTTCAAAACCGCCTTGCATTCTCAAAATAACCGCCTTAAACTCTATGTTCCTGCACTAGTGGGTAAAGAATGGAAGGATAAAGATTAAAGAAAGTGACGAAGTAAAATAAACGTTGTGGAAGGAGAAATGTCGATCATTTAACCAAGTAAATAAAATGTTAACATTTACCGAAAAAAAGAAGTAAAAAGTCATTTTGGCGTAACATTTGCGTAGAATCTTTTGCGCAGAAGATCTCACCCGAAATGAAATGTATGGTTCATTTTATATCATATTAATTAAGCTGTATATTCTTGGAGTTGAGGCTTTCAGATCACGAAGTAGCAGTAAATAACTCATTACATATAGACTCATATTTAAATATTTAAATGAAATATAATAAACTTGTCTTAGAGTTAATTTAAACAGATATTAAGTTGTTTTTTTTTTTGGTATCTCTACTCTCACATTTTCCTTTTTTAACCCCACGCGCCAGAAACGACGTCGTTTTTGGCCTCTGTTTCTGATTACTCCATTTCTCCTTTCTCGTCTTCCCCTCTCATTCGAATTTCAATCCTTCTCCTCTTCGTCCCCTAAATCATTCTTTGTTTTTGAATTGGACTCCAATTCTATTGCGAAATTGGTGAAGATAGAAACCAACAGAAGCAATTGGATTCGAATTGAAAAACACAGGATTTAGTTCGGCGCTCTCGGTTCACTTGTGTTTAGGTAGTTAACTCGTTTTCGTCGGAGTTTGACTTAGATTAGCAGGAGTTCTGTGTTGGGGTGGCGGGGGCTGCACGTGGAAAGAACGCGCCTGTTACCGGAGAGTGGACGAGGTACAAGGGGGTTCGGAGGAGGTCGTGGGGGAGGTTTGCGGCGGAGATAAGGAACCCGAAGAAGAAAGGGTCGAGAATATGGCTGGGGACTTACGAGACGCCGTAGGATGCTGCACTGGCTTAGGATCAAGCCGCTTGATTGGCTCGTCGGATTTGGTGCAACCTGTTAAGGTGAATCCCAGAAAACGTTCACCGTCGTCTTCCTCTTCCTCGTCGGAAATCGATTTTACTAAATTTGAGATTTCTTTCTCCCACTGCTAATAGCTAGAGAGAGATTGATGCTTCCATTAATTGTTTGTTATTGGATACAACTTATCTTTAATGTTCTTTTTCTCTATTCTTTCATTGAATGAATTATACGGTTAATGTAACCGTAGAGGATTGGAAATCCAACCCTTTTAAGATAATCATCATGTCTCCTATTTAAATTAACATGATTATGATAAAAATGAAAGTGATTTATTTACATGTATCAGATTCGAACCGATAAATACATGTGTGACTTGATTTTTTTTTTTTTGCAAACTACAAACTTCTCTTGTATTTTGGAACTTTTATTCTCTTGTGAGCAGGTTTACATGTGAGACAAGGTTGCTGTTATTCTCTTGTGTATTTTCGTTGTTACGAATTTTGTGCTGATTCTTGCTTTTATGTGTTGTGGAGGAAATTAGGGTTTCGTCTTACGCTTTGAATGGTGGTTATACAAACCATTTAGGCCCAGAATCTGTGACTACTAACATTTCTCTCCGAGCTTTGTTTTTCGGCAGAGTTCATATAGTAGCATTCTCGCTCATTCATTTGTAGATTATTTTGTGATTCCATTTGAAGGGTTTTTTTTTTTATTCTGGTGGTAAAATTAGGATTTTTGTTAATAACTATAATGTTTATGTTTCGGCTGGTAATTAGAATGTTGTTGGTGGGTTAACTGTGGTTAGACTCTGTTTTGTGTATATTGGAGGGTTTCTGTTTGTTTTGGGTTGTCATTTGCGGTATCAGTTGGTGTACATGAATAAAGTTTGGTGGAAGCATGACGACTGGGCACAATTTAAACATAGTGGGATTAATGTTTGTTTTGTTATATATGTTGAGAACCTGAGTAGGTTAGTGTTTTACAGAGGATTTGGAATCAGGAAGTGTTGTGTGGAATCAGGCCTTCTTTATTTGCTATTGTTTTGCAAACATCTTTAAATCGACTCTTTGTTTCCCTGCCATTTAAAAGTTACTACTAATCATTTTTCGGTTGAACAGGGTGGTGAGCATTTAAAAGGGATTTTCTAACACTTGCAAAATGTTGTCGTCACCATATACTGTTCTAGGAGACCGGCCCATTGTTCAGTGGACGGTGACTGTACTGAAAGACGAATTGAAGAGGCGGGAGTTGGTGACGAAGAGATTGAAATAGGATATGATTTAGCGCCTCTTTGAAGATCTTCGTAAGGAGGAAGATATAAATAAAGCTGACAGTTTGGGCTTGGTGGTTCAGGCTGAGGCTCCCCCAGGTTTTGAAATGGCTGATATCATTACCAGAAAATTTTGTATGTGGAGGTTTTAGTACGTGGGGTTGTGGGGCTAATCAAAATTCGACAAGTGGTCATTCCAAAACTAACGCTAACGCAGTTTCAGTTTCATAAGCCCTTTGGTTTTCCTTTTGTTCATCTTTGCCCCTTCTTCTCGTTGTCACCGTAAACCTCCAATACTTCACTGAAAACACTCCGTGGCGGTTGATGATGCAGCCACGATCCGATGCGGCCGGAATAAATATTAGCCCGATGTAGACTAAGAGGCCCGATGCAGACTAAGAGGATAAAGATCAACTGCAATTCTTTTTGAATACGTCTGACCAAACAAAACCCCTTTGATTTTGATTCAAACTGCTAATAAAACAAAGTTTGATTACTGCTATGCATCAAAAATAGAATTATTCCAACTGATTCTATTAGTAATTCACCTTTGACAGTATTTGGCAGCATGCTTTTGTTAAATCCAGCAGATTTAAATGAAAAAAAAAAATCAGATTCTAGTTTTTGTCCACCCAAATTTCTGCAATACATTAAATTGTGGTTCTTGATGTTTTTGTCGAAGTTTGTAGTTCGAATCTTTTTCAAAAAAATAAAATAAATATAGATCCTGATCCAAACCGGGGAAGACAGTACGAAATTTGGTCGCGGCTCTGCAGTCGGGATTTGTATAAGAGATGCGCTTTCCAATGAATGGGAAGATTTGAAAAAAAAGAGGAGAAAACGGGGCAATAGAGAAACTAAAACGAAAAGTGAAGGATGAACAGAAAAGAAAAAGAGAAAGTAACGCTAGTTAGCGTTAGTTTTGGAATAACCACTTGTCGAATTTTGATTAGCCCCACACCCCCACATACAAAATTTCCTGTATCATTACAACTGAAAATTTTGAGGTTACTGCTATAGTAACAAAGGAGGTTGAAATTGATTTGCATGCTCAAATTTCCTTTGAACAAGAGAGTGACAGTCTCAACCATGGTGATTCAAGAGATGAAAAAGGATATGGAAATATTGATACTAATGATAGAAGTGGTGTCCAAGGTGTATTTGACTTCGATGTTACTGGGTTGGGAGTGAATCAGATTGCTCAGAGAACCATTGAAACAGTGTCAGAGACTATGGAGACTATTGTTACTTATGAAGGAGATGTATTACTGAACATTAGAACTCACATTGAGAGTTCTAGTGTGAGTTCTAATGTGAAGGCTCAGCTGGATGATAACTCCAAACCTTTAGAAGCTCTGAAAGGGTTTGAGTCACTAGACACTTGGACTCAAAATGCGAATTCTGATATGAGTAGTGGTAGCTAGGGGTGTTCAAAACAGGGTACCCGGACTTTCGGGTACCCGCACAACCGGGTACCCGCATATGCGGGTAGCTTAAAATGCGGCCCGTGACCCGACCTGGAAGAACAGGGTACCCGGAAGTGCGGGTACCCGAAATACCGGGCCGGGTTTCAGGGTACCCGCCGACCCGGTTGTTATAATATATTAATATTTTTAGGAATTTCATCCTAACAAATTGGTTTAATTAACCCACGTACTATGTTTTAAATTTAGAAAACTTGAGATTTTTTTTTCAAACATGAAAAATGAGTGTTAGAAAAAATGTGTAAAAGAAAATTACTAAAAGT
This sequence comes from Cruciata laevipes, assembly GCA_963678965.1. Lineage (NCBI taxonomy): Eukaryota > Viridiplantae > Streptophyta > Magnoliopsida > Gentianales > Rubiaceae > Cruciata > Cruciata laevipes. Next base: position 13,939,162 of record OY787639.1, read on the forward strand.
ATGAAACTAAGCATAACATTTTCGCAAATATTTTAATTCACTTCAAGAATTCAATATAAATATCTATTTGTACGAAAAAAAATCAAACAAATTATAATTTGAGTTGAAGGTTTACTTGAAGAATAAATATTATATATTATATATGAACTAGACTATCCATGAAAAATCAATCGTAAGACGTTTAAATTTAATTACTCTCGATATTGCCTAAAAGTTATGTATAATCTTAAGTATCTATTATAACTGAGGAAATAAACAAAACACTTGTATTGAGTTGATAAGTTCAAGAGGGTAAATTCATTTCCTATGCCCAAAATTACAAGTATAAATGATATTTGACATTAATATTTAATAAATAAACATATATAATACCGGGTTTCCGGGTACCCGGAAAAAGCATTTGTGTGACCCGGACCCGGACCCGGACCCGGAAAATAGTATAATACTCGGGCCGGGTACTCGTCCCGGAAAAATAAGAAATTACCCGGTTAATTTATGCCGGGTCGACGGGTCAACGGGCCGGGTAGTGCGGGTCGGGTATTTTTGAACACCCCTAGTGGTAGCTTTGCATTTTTTGCATGGAGATTCCAAAAGCATCTCAGCTGATGATCTCTTGATTATTGAAAACAATGAAGTAAAAGATAAAAGTGCTCGCATTTGTACCCATCGAGCTCCTTCTCTCACCAGTCACTGTCAGCATGTTTTTCTAAATTACATCATTGGTTCTTGCAGATTTTGTCTTTCTTCGAATTTCAGTTGTTGGATTATATGCTTATGGAGTTATTTGATGAGGAAAAGGAATGGGTTTTTCAGAATACTATTCACGTGAATAGTACCTAGAATAGTATTCTAGAATGTTCTTTATTTTCTTATTTTTAGAATGTTTTCTTTTATTTCCTTTTAGTTAGAATCTTATTAGGACATTATTTGTTTAGGAAAATAGGGTTCTATTCCATCTAGGATTGGTCATTCTTATGGTTATAAATATTGTATTCCTCTATGAGGTTTATTCAGACAATTCAGATTAATAAAAACTTCTTTGCTATTAAATCGTGAGCCGAGTTGTGTGAAGCAGCTTACCCCGAAGGTGTGACTCCTGAAGGACCCTCGTCGACGGTGTGACTCCGAAGACACCCCACGGTGTGACTCCGAGGGTTTATCTACAATTCCAGTTCGTTGCCAGTTTACCGATTTCTACGTACATTAACCCTACTTTCGCTATCTAAACCTAGTTCATAACCAACAAGATCTGTTTCGTTAAACCTACGCCTATGTTGTCCTACATCATTTTTACTATCAAGAACATGGTAAACTAGAACGGGCAGTAGTACGATATCACAAGAATGATACATATTAGTGCTCCCGATGATTATGATGGATCTGATCCTCAAGTTTGTGAGCAATGGCTAGCTGCATTGGAACGCTACTTTGACTGGCTTGATATGTCAGAGAAGAGGAAAGTCAGATTTGCTGTACTGAAGTTGGTTGGTCGGGCACAAATATGGTGGTCTGGAATTTAGTATGACCTACAATTTACCGGTCGGGATCAACAGTATTTGCCATGGGAAGAAGTTAAACTACTTTTGGAGAGAAAGTATATACATCAGCAAGACAATTATCATTCCGATTATATTGTAAAGAGTTTGAGGCATGCTAAGAGATTTTCTACGCCTGAAAAGTGTCCTAGTTTGGCAAGTGCTGAAGTTCCAACTAGAACACCAGTGAAGCAAAACTTAGTCTCAGTAGTGAGAGAACTTTTAAGGACAACCAACATTGAGGAGGTTAACAATGAGGAGATTGAAGAAGTCCAGAAGGCTGAAAAAGTTGACCAGGATGGTAAAAAGTGCACGGAAAACGTGGATAAAACAATGGTGATTGAGGGAGTTGAAGAGGAAAAGAAGTGCAACGAAATCCTTGACAAGATACTTGTCAAAGAGGAGCTTAAGACAGAAGAGATTGAGGTAGATGAACTATCTATTGAAGAGGATTCTAAGAGAGAGGATATTGTGGTAGAAGAGACAAATGCTATAGTTGAATGGCAAGCTCCTACTCTTACTTCAGTTTCGAAAATTCAAACTTCTTGTGAACTAGAAGAATTCCATAAGAGATTTGTTAAGGAGATGAATACCAAGGATCCTAAACTTAGTTGCTTGAAGAATGGGGATTTTCGGTTAAATTTTTTTGGTGAAGTTAAGAAACTGAGTGTTGAATCTCCAATACTTGAATTGTTGGATTTCCATCAAGATGTGGCACAAGTATCTTAAGATACCACCTAAATTCTTGCATGGTCAGAAATATGTTGTTCGTTGGAAATATCTTGTTCGTTGGAAGGGGCATTCGCGTGAAGAATGTACATGGAGTATTGATTCAAAGTTACAGGATATGAGCTTTGGATTTTTGGAGGAGATCACTGATTTTAACTCGCCGGAGTCGAGTGTTTTTAAAAGGGGGAGAATGATGAGGAAAAGGAATGGGTTTTTCAAAATACTATTCACGTGAATAGTACCCAGAATAGTATTCTAGAATGTTCTTTATTTTCTTAATTTTTAGAATATTTTCTTTTATTTCCTTTTAGTTAGAATCTTATTAGGACATTATTTATTAGGAAAATAGGGTTCTATTCCATATAGGATTGGTCATTCTTATGGCTATAAATATTGTATTCCTCTATGAGGTTTATTCAGACAATTCAGATTAATAAAAACTTCTTTGCGATTAAATCGTGAGCCAAATTGTGTGAAGCAGCTTACCCCGAAGGTGTGATTCCGAAGACACCCCACAGTATGACTCCGAGGGTTTATCTACAGTTCCAGTTCATTGCCAATTTACCAATTTCTACGTACATCAACCCTACTTTCGCTATCTAAACCTAGTTCATAACCAAGATCCGTTTCGTTCTACGCCTACGTTGTCCTACATCAATATTATTGATAGGTGTTTCTTGCCTGGTTAAGACAATATCATGTACTGTCTATGTTTGTAGTAGGTTTTGGAATTTTATCAGTTTTCGATTATATTTTGCAATATTATGGTTCTGGTACGCCAATTGAGAATTTCTGATGATGCGATGCGTCTGAGAAATGCAATGTTGATCGTATTACAATCACCAACTGATTGGGATTTAGTTTGGGATGACTTATTTTAGATATGCAACCTTGATTGGTGTAGGATTGTAGTATCTGACCTGTATATATATATATATATATATATATATATATATATATATATATATATATATATATATATATATATATAGGTTTACAGAACTGGTCTTACGACGGTAGCTCCTTATCCCAGTTCAGATTTTTCCGTACATCAAAGTGATCATGGTTTTGCTTTAATAATTTGATGATTTGATATACGTTTGTTTAAATTTTGACCAATAACATTTTCTGAGACCAAAGCACTTTTCTGCACATTTTGATAGATGATTAAACACCCAAACATCCCTTGATTACATCTGTGGGGATGATATTTGATTGCTTTCTCTATAAATTTTGATGGGTTCTCAATATTTTTTGTTTTGAATGTTTGAGAAGAGGTTTTTGGGTGCATGTGAGTTGAAGGAGATGAGATGATTGATTACTTCTGATGGTTCTGCTCTTTTCTGTTGCATGTGTGCAAGGGGGCTAATTTCTTGATTTGAAGGTGAATTTGATCATTAATCAAGGGATAAATTTTATGTTCTGGATTTTGTGTGACTGGGGGATAAATTTCAGTCCTTTTTTCCTCTTAAAGACCAATATGATCTCTGTGAAAGACTTGATCTTGATTCAGTTTTTCTTTATGCATAGTACGATACTTTTGTTCTTAATTTTGGAGCTAGTTTCTATGTCGACGGTTAGTGCTAATAAAGTAAAAAACAAGCTCTGCCAAATATTCTTATAGCGGTCGTGAGCCCAGACTACTAGAGAAGAATTGTGAATGATTATCTTAATTAATTAAATATCTTGATACCATTACCTAAAATTCTGAATAATTAAATATCATGTTTGTGCTCTCTTTCTACTTTTGAAGTGTACATTACATTTTGGATAAGTCTTGGAAGTGACCGTCACTATATAGTGTTTTTTTTTTTAAATACAACCACACATGTGGTAGGAGTCTTTTAAGGGATCCCAAGCCCATAGGAAACAAAATATTACATATGAGTTCCAAAGCTAGGTTTATGCATTAGTAGACTAAAATCTAAGAGCCAAACAGTGGCCTAGATTATGGAGTATAAGAAACTCCCGAAGCAAGAGGAATTGCTTCCAAAAGAATAAGAGAAAAGACTACCAAAAAGGAGGCCTTAATCTCAATGAATACATATATAAGCAATTGTTTGAGAAATAACTCCAGAAAGATAGTAAAAAACACAGTACTCAAATTGCATGCATACTCCCAAGCTTGTCTGGGAATCAACCCAAGGCTACCCCAGGTTGAAACTCAAGTCAGCCGAGGAGCGAATACAAGAAGATTAAGTTGTGTTAGCACCATGGTGTTTGCATTCAGCTGCTGCTCAGTAGTGCTTTGAACTGCTACAAGGATAAACCCCTCTGTTCAGTTCGATCTTGTCAGTTCTACTTTGAGTAGTTCTTTGAGATGTTCCAAGTCCTCATAATTTCCTGCACTTCATCCTGATGTCTTCATTTCCTGCATTTCAAAGGAACATCAGTAAAAAGTTCTAGGAAGCTACTCAGATACTCTAATATGTGGTACAGCATCACAGTCCAATTGAATGATTCCTTTTAATTTCCTTGGTGCCATTGATATAGGTAAATCAGCATTTTGTTGTGTCTGAGTACTATATTTAGCCAAAAAATCAGCTGCACCATTTGCCTCTCTAAGCACATGACAAATTGGATTTGTAGTACTAAAACTGTGAAGTTTTGTACATAAAGAATAGAAGTTCCAGTCAATTGTGCTAGGCTTAATGACTCCATGAACTGCAACACTACAATCAGACTCTATAATGAAAGAAGTCAGGTTCATTTGATGCCCTAAAATGTATCCTTGGAGGATTGCTTGTAATTCAGCATGTAGTGGGGAGATTGCAGTTACAGTTTTCATGGTAAGTCTTGAAACATTGCCCAAGCTATTTCTAACAACTATGCCAATGCCAGATTGGTGAGGAGAATCTAGTTGGAAAGCATTAATCTTATAACCAGTATCAGGTGGAAACCACTTTACAATTTTAACTGGCCTTGGCCTTCTCCTTTTCAGGAAAGGTACTAGACCAGCTTCAATCAGGAAGAGGTTCTTTTCACTGGATCCAGTTAAAGGAAATGCAGAGAATATCAGATAAACCTGCTTTACTATATCATTGCAAACTTTTTGTTTTGGTAAGGTTTTATTATCATACAAAAATTTATTCCTTCTGTTCCACAAAGCCCAGACCACTATTGATATAGTTGTTCTTATTACTTTAGTGTGAACTTTGGAGAAACCAGTGTAAGATAAGTAAAACCTAATTCTTTGAGTGATATTTGCAAAATTGGGAGGATTAATAACAAGCAAGTTATCCATATAATTCCAGATTTCCACTAAGGATGTGCATGCATTAAAGTAGTGGTTAAGAGAGTCTTGAGAATTACACATAATGCATTTAGATGGAAGATTGAAGCCAAATTTACACAAGACATCATCAAATGGCAATATCCTATTCCAGATTCTCCAAATAAGAAAGGAGATTTTTGATGGTATTGGTGAACTCCATACCTGAGTAAGACATGAATCTGGTGGAATTCTTGGTCTGTAGCTGAGATATGCAGACTTGATGGTGAATTCTCCTGTTCTTGATGGTTTCCAGATCAGTCTGTCTTCATGCTCTTCTGTGATTTGAATCCCCTGCAGAAGATTAAGAGAACTGGTAGCTAAATGTTGCTCCAAGGTTGTTAGATAATTGCCTTTGTTTTGTATGAATGCATTCAGTGATATGTCTTCCATTTCAGATAGCCATTCATAGCAAAGTGCACCTGTTCCTGACCAATTAGCAAACCAGAAAGGACATGATTCTTTGCCAATGATAACCTTGGAATTGAAGTTAGCATGTTCAGTTACTTTGCAGATCCTTCTCCAGGTGTGGGAGGTTTTATATCACTCTGGTAGAGACCATAAGAATCTTGTCCAAACTGTCTCATTTTTCTGCAGCTTCCACCACATCTTGCAGGAGAAGGCATTGACCAGGGATGTGATATCCCTAAAACCAAGACAATTCTGGTCTTTGGGAAAAGCTATCCTAGACCATTTCCTCCAAACCTTCCTCTGTCCGAATTCAGTCTCTCCCCATAGAAATTTTGAAGCCAAGGACTCCATTTTATTGATCACCTTCTTTGGTGGACTGAGCACTGAGATTATATGGATTGGTGTAGCTTGCAGCACATGGTTAATTAAAACCATCCTCCCAGCATAGCTTAACCATTTGTTCTTCCAATTCTGAGTTGCTTTAGTTAGTCTCTCCAAGATTGGTTGGTAGTATATGGCCTTGTTCCTACCACTGAAGACAGGTACTCCAAGGTAAGTGAAAGGCATACTTCCCAGTTTCATTCCTAGAGCTCTCTTTATTTGCATGTTCTTAGCATCAGAAGTCTTTGGATGAACAAAAAACTCAGACTTGGCATAATTCACTTTCTGACCAGAAGATGATTCATATGCTTTTAGAAATGACTTAACTCTTTTCATGTTCCTCCTGTTGGAGTTAGTGAAAAGTGCTGTGTCATCAGCATACATGAGGTGGGTTACAGGTTCCACATCCCTTGGCATTATGAAACTACCAATTTGGCCAGATTGGACTTTTTGCTTAAGGGCTCTGGAGAAAGTTTCAGTGACTAGATTATAGAGGAAAGGAGAGAGAGGATCTTCTTGTTTTATACCTCTACTAGATGAGAAAAATCCTGATGCAATGCCATTTATGAGTACTGAGAAACTAGCAGTGGCTATATTTTGCATTATGATTTTGACAAAGGATCCTTGAAAACCAAATTTTAGCAAGATAGTATTCAAGAAACCCCAAGATACTCTGTCAAAAGCTTTCTGCATATCTAATTGATAATTAGATTGTTAAGCTTGCTGTTCTTACCTAATAGCCTAGCCATTTCGTCCTTTCTGGTTGTTAATTGATAATTAGATTGTTAAGCTTACCGTCACTATATAGTGACCAGGGACCGAATTGCAAATAAAAAAATTGGGAGTAAAAGTTCGCGGGTCGACCTGATCCCTATGGCAACCCGGAAAGTGTTAACACGCGCCATATATATGGCATTCCCAATCTGAAACTGATATCAATCGCTCCCAATTTTGAAACCCTGGCCGTCGGAGCTCCCAATTCTGAAATTATCTGGCTGTCCGAGCTTGATCGAAACCGCCACCACAAAATCGATCGGATATTCTCCATCATGATCGTTGCGTGACAGAGGCCTGCTACATCTTCGTTGTTGCCTCGCTTCTGATCGCTCCGTCCTCCAGATCAATGGCGGCAAAACTTGGTTTGTGCGATTGGCTCCGCGTGGGTGCCGACGAAGCCTCCTGCACCGATGAAGAGGACGGAAAAGCCGTGGGGATAGGGTGGATGAGCGGCAGACCTACTTTTTTAGGCGGCGCCGCCGCCTCCGACGAACGCAGTGGCGGACCGACGATTTCCGATACTCCGATCACGATGATCTCCGACGAGTTCAGGAGGATTTTCTGCGGCGTTGGAGCTCTAGATCGTTAAGCGGTGGTGTGCTTCAGAATGATGCTCTGGATCTCGATCCTTTTATAACGACACTAATGCTCAAATCTCCGGTGGAGATTCTGTAATGGATCAGGTTTGCTTGTGCTCCTATTGCTGCTTTGTTGAATTAGGTACGAATTAGGTTTATGACTTTATGCTTATTATCGAATTGGATCTGTGTACTAGTTGGCATATTCTGAATTAGGTTTCTGATTAAAAGGTTGTTATTTAATAGTGAAAGATTGACATTTATGAGTAAAACATTGTCTGTTGTTATTTGTATATGCTTAAAAGGTTGGAGTTTAATAGTAAAATGTAGACATTTAAGAATGAATACTGGTCTGTTGTTACTTGTATATGCTTAAAAGGTTGGAGTTTAATAGTGAAAGGTTGACATTTAAGAGTGAAAGCTTGTCAGTTGTTATTTGTATGTGTAATTTTATCTTTGAATACCTTTTTGTTATTGTCATGTTTTTGAGGAAAGCATGAATGTTTCATACTAAAATCTACAGGTTTTAAACTGTAGCTACAACCTTTCTATTATTGTCATGTTTTTGAGGAAAGCATGAGTGTTTCATACTAAAATCTACAGGTTTTAAACTCTAGCTACAACCTTTCGGTTTCATACTAAAAGGTATTTTGTAAAACCTTCATGTTCTAAGATAAACAACACACCTATCTTAAACCTTCATGTTCTAAGATAAACAACACACCTATCTTAAACCTTCATGTTCTAACATAAACTGCCCACCTTTTAAAAAAGACGAATGTGCATTTATAAACATACAACCTTTCACTTTTAAATGACAATCTTCCACCATTAAACTACAACCTTTTAAAAAAGACAAAAGGTGCATACAAAAATATAGCAGACAATGTTGTTGTTGAAGGATGAAAGATTGACATTTAAGACTGAAAGGTTTGTTTGTTGCTTCTATATGCATTTTTTATTATTTTTAAAAGATTATTGTTTAAACATGAAAGGTTGACATTTAAGTGTGAAAGATTGTCTGATATATTTTTGTATGCACCTTTTGTCTTTTTTAAAAGGTTGTAGTTTAATGGTTGAAGATTGACATTTAAAAGTGAAATGTTGTCAATATGCATCTTTTATCTTTTTTTAAAGGTGGTTTTTAAGTGTGGAAGATTGACATTTAAGAGTGAAAGGTTGATGTTTTAACTTTAAAGTGCACTTTTATTTTTTTTACATGTTGTTCTGTAAAACATAATGGTTTTTTTTTTTGATGTAATATTTTCTTCTATTAACTTGCTCAAAAAAGTTCATACAACTGATTTGCCCATCACTCTAAGCCAAACATTCAACGGATATAAATAACTAACCAAAAGAAGAAAAACAACTATTCTACAGCCATATGAAAAGCAAGTGGCTATGATCATAACTAGTTCATCAAGATATTGCTAGGATTTTAGAATAACTATAATGAATGCGCTTCCATTCCATCTGTTCTTGCATATCTTGCCAAATCTGCATCCACCTTTGGAGCTTTGGTGTCTTCAACGTTCCATTTCTGTCTCCAGCTCGTATATGATTAAGGGAAAATCCACCATAGCATATCTGTGAATTGACATGTCAAAACACAAGTCTGCCCTGGTTAATTTCCCATAGAAACCAAATTATCCATTATGTAGCCTGGTCTGAGTATGCTTATAATCTTCTTCGAGCCAGCCCGTCAAGTCTTTAGATAGTGTCATGGGCCAAGGTTGGGTAACTGGTTTCACCCAGCAGCCCAACACCTCTGAAATACCAAAGGTAATCAGTGCGGTACCTACGACATATGTACAAGTTTCATACTAGGGATATATCCCCACAACCAATCCGTCAAGTCTTTAGATATTGTCACGGGCCAAGGCTGGGTAACTGGTTTTACACCGACAGCCCAACACCTCTGAAATACCATAGGTAATCAGTGCGGTACCTACGACATATGTACCAAGTTTCATACTAGGATCCATTCACACCATCCTCATCATCAATCAGAGGGGTCAAAGCCTGTTTCAATCATCACCTTTAGAGCATCCACCTGCCTAAATTTCCCCTCGAAGATTCTGTTATTCCTCTCCCTCCATACATTATAGAAGATGCTGATAAGTCGGTGGAATCTTATTCTCTTTCTCCATCCTACCATTCTTCTCATCCTCCTCAGGCACTCTCTGAAGTTTCCGCCAGTCTCCACCCTGTAATGTTTTTGGAGCTCCACTGTAAACTGGCATGTACAAAATATGTGCTGCATCGTTTCTCCATTGTGCCCACAAAGAGTACAAACATCTGCCACATGAGGTATTATCCCTTTCGACTGAAGTCTCGCTATGGTCGATAATCTCCCTTTTAACAACATCCATAGAAAGAATGAGTGTTTAGGCTGTAGTCCTGACTTCCACAATATTTTCGTTGACCAATGGTTTTCTTGGCCTGCCCCTTTGAGGTATCCATATGCCTTGCTAGTGCTGAAATTTCCCTTCGTGTCAACACATTCCATTAGGTATGGACGAATTTCATCTTTCAGTGACACCAACTTGCCCCAACCCCAACTATATGTGTGCCCTTCTAGGCTGTAGTCAAGAAACTCTTCATCCTTCAAGTAGTATGCCTGCACCCATTTCAGCCACAATATATCCTTCTTTTGACATACATCCCAAACCAGCTTACACAGAGAAGCTCTATTCCAGGATGAAGGATCCCTTAGGCCAACTCCGCCACTTTTCTTTGGCATACAAAGTGTTTTCCAAGACACTGGTGTAACTCTTTTCTCCCCTTCCTTTCTGCCCCACAGAAAATTTCTGCATTTTGTCTCAATGGCTTTGTGCACACTCTCAGGTATTTGAAAAACATTTGCCCAGTGACTAGCTTTACTCAGCAGAATTGTATTTATAAGCTGCACTTTACCTGCATATGCCATATTCCTGGAACCCCAAGTGCCTATTTGTCCTGCAATCTTCTCCACCATTTTCTCACAATCTTCAGCTCTCCACTTCCCTGTTGAGACTGGAAGTCCCAGGTAATTCATTGGGAAACTTCCTTGAACTATATTCAGAGTATCAGCCAACATCTTTGATTCAGTTTCTGTCATTGTCGAGAAGAAAGCCTCAGATTTTCCTTCATTTATCCTAAGGCCAGAAACCTTCCTAAACTCCTCCAAAACAGTTTTAACCCCATCCATTGAGTGCTTGCTTGCCCTACAGAAAATTAACAGATCATCTGCAAACATCAAACTGTGTATTTCCCCCTTCAAACTCCTCTGATGGAACTCTATAGCTTTCGTTTTTATCGCCAGGCTAAGCTGTCTTGATAGATATTCCATCCCAATTACAAACAATAAAGGTGATATCGGATCCCCCTGTTTAACACCACTCCTCCCTTTAAAACAATCCGTGTACGCACCATTCAAAGAGAAACAATAAGTGGTATCCTCAACGCATCGTCTTATCCACTCAATAAACAATCCTGGAAACTTTAGAACTGCCAGCCATTTGAATAGAAACTCCCAGCTTATACTGTCGAAAGCCTTCTGTATATCAATTTTTATCATGCAGCTCGGAATATTGCTCGGCTTCTTATATCCTGTTAATAGCTCTTGGGCTAGGAGAATATTATGTGATATCCTCCTCCCTTTCACGAATGCACCTTGGTTTCCATTTATCACTTCAGGGAGTACCTCACTTAATCTGTTACTCATGATCTTTGTAATGACTTTATATAAACAGGGCAGCAGGAAATCGGCCTATAGTCCCCAGCTGACTGCGGATTATCAACTTTCGGTATTAGTGTTAAAACAGCCCTGCTAAATTCCCGTGGTACTTCATCACCCTGAAAGAAAATCCTAATCCCCTTTTTGAAATCATCACCAACAATCCCCCATGCTTTCTTGAAGAAAAAGCTCGAATATCCATCTACTCCAGGACTTTTGTCATTCTCAATGCTATTCAGAGCTCTCCATATCTCATCATCTGTAATCGGCTTTATCAAGGGTATTTGTTGCTCCACTGTAAGAAAGTTTCCTTCAGCTGCCACTAAAGGATCAATTTCACTCTCTGTAATCACTGTCTTTCCCATTCGGTCACCAAAAAACAGCAGTAGATGCTACTCCACCCCCTCTCTTCCATCCACTCTGTCGCTTCCCACCTTCAGGCTGACTATATGATTTCTGTATTGCCTTTTTTTCATGCTTGCATAGAAAATAATGGTTGGCCTGTCCCCCTCCTTTATCCATTTTTCCTTAGACCGTTGCTGTAAGAAACTGAACTCCGCTTCAGCTAGTTCCATAGATTCTCTCCTTGCCCTTGCTTCGTTTTCTTGCAGCCCTTTATCCAATACATTTGTTTGTAATAGATTGAACTGGTTCTCCCACTTCCCTTTTGCTTTCATGGCTCTTTTCTGAATGTCTGAAAATTCCCTCTTGTTCAATCGTTTAAGTGCTATTTCCAGCACCTTCAGAGTTTTAAATAGATCCACGAGAGTACTGTGTTTCCTCATCCTCCAATTCTGCTCCACTAAAGTAAGAAAGTCCGGCGAGTTCACCCACATATTGAAGAACTTAAAAGGACGTTTAGCAGAACACTTTCTTGGCGTATCTAGGTGTATAAGTAAAGGTAAATGATCCGATGCATCATTGGGTTTTACCTCACATATCGCTTCCATCCATTTGTCCATCCACATCTCATTCACCATTGCTCTGTCGATTCTACTGAAAATTCTGCCTTCTTCCCTTTTATTGTCCCACGTGAAAAAAGGTCCTGTACTTTTCAACTCATGCAGTTGAATCAAGTTCACCGTGTCTCTAAAATTTTCCACCTCAGCTAGCTGTACATCCTCTCCTCCAGTTCGGTCTCCCAAATTTAGGGGGGAGTTGAAATCCCCCACCACCATTCATGGCATATCCTGGTGATTTGCAGTCTCCAGATAACGCCATAACTTCAGCCTAAGTGGTTGTTTGGTCCCTGCTTCTACTTCACTATTATGAGCATAAACAACCGTCAAGTAAACATAATGGTTTTGAGGTAAACAACCCACCTTTTAGAATCAATTAAAATTTTAATTTTCCTAGTATTTTAGCTGTATATTATTTTGAATTATTTTATTAATGTTTTAGACTTAACAGTCCATCTTTTATTCTTTTTGGTCAAGGTTTTGACGAAACTGATGCGGTAGCTTGGTTGACCTTTTGGAGAAAAGGGAGCATGTGGGAAAAGGAAAGCAAAAGGAAAGAAGCAAAAAAGAGTGGGTTCCGTAGGAAAAAGACAAAAAAGAGAGCAGGGGAGCATTTGTGAGATTTCTTTCTCAGTTTGTAACACGCGACAGCGCGTGATTTTTGCAAATTTTCTGAAATTGCAATTAAGGACCTCCGTATCCTTTATTTATAAATAAACCCGGTCACTATATAGTGACGGTCACTAAAGAGATGGACTCATTCATTTTATCGTTGCCTTGGACTTGATAAATGTGGGGGAGAGTGTTTCAGAAAGTGAATGCAGATTAAAAAAATGTTGCCTTATTCATTTTTGTAATCCAGTTATGTGGGCTGTTGTGATACTTATATTGGATATTGTTGATGTGGAGAGGCAAGTTAGTCTATTGTAAACTCGTTACCTGAGTCCATTCTTTTTGAGTTAGCAAGTAATTTTACAGTAGCTGTTCACAGTTGTGCAACTGTTACCATTCCTGTTAATTTTGCAAGGCATATCTTAATCTAGCTCGTCTGAATTGTCAACCTTTTGGATTGCCACTCCACTCAATCTGAGAGGGTTTTTGTTCGGTCATATAGCACTGTTTTGTTACTTTGATATGACATACAGTATATAGGTAACTTTTATTTTCATAGAACTCAAGAACTGACCAGTTCTTGTTTCCTAATCGTCAAAAACACATTCAGGTTGTGGAAAATGGTTATGAGTTTTACGCCAATATGCAGCTGGTGAACATATTTTCAGCACCTATTTACTGTGGAGAGTTTGACAATGCACGTGCCATGAAGAGTGTAGAAGAGACTCTGATGTGCTCCTTTCAGATACTAAAACCTGCTGAAAAGAAACCCAAGTTTGGTTTTGGGAGCACCACCTCAGCAGCCAAGTCTGGATACCTACCCGGTGTTGCTACACTAGCACGACTATTCTGGGTTATGCTCATCAAGATGGCGTGGATAGACAAGATAGCTTAGTGTTGGCATATAATCTAACTTTGATCAAAGTATTAGTAATATAATACTTTCCTTTTCTAGGTGGAGGTGTAGCAGCTGATTGAAACCTCAACACATGTTTGATTCTCTTTTATGGTTAATACGATTTATGTGCATGGTGGTGTTTCATGCATACATAAATCTGTGTTGTGATCAGGGTCAGAGAATTGAGGAAATTGAGTTGGATGAGAAATAATTGAGACATCTTCATTAGTTGTAGCACAACCACCCATTTCTATACAGGAAGCCATGAAATTCTTTTTGGTGGTACGAAATACTTCTTTGTTCTTTGAAGATGGAGTTATGGTGTTTTTTTTGTAGACTGTCAGCCTGATTTTATTCGGTCTTATGGTCTGGTCTTACAGTTTTTGATGTTGCATATACTATCAAAGAAATCGTTGTTCTGTGTTTAAATGCGATTACTTAGTTGTCTGATCTATTGCTTCTTCTTTGACCTTTGGAACTCCTATCAAACGGATTCAGAAAAATGGTTGTTGTGATGTAATTTTCATTGAATAATCTGCACAAGTAATATTTTAATGAGAATGTGTAAACTTTACCATTAACAACATGTACAATAAAAAAATTTGTCCAACATACTCCCCATACTTCTTTGATGGGATTTTACTTCCTTTGTGTTTGTTAGCTTTATGTGTCTGCTTAACCATATTCTCAGTAAACATGAACCTGCCCTATTCAGTACTTTTATTGGGGTTAATCTTGCTAGACAATCTCTAGGTATTACTTGGAGAAATTCTAATCCAACTTGAATGACAATATTTGACTTTTATCTTTTTTATGAAAAATGTAATAATTCCATTCAACTTCAGGGTTCTGGAAATCGTCCAGAAACGAATGACAGGAAACTCGGGGGTGAATCCCAATGATCATACATCAGGGGGTTCGACTTAACATAGTTAGCTAGAGAATGAGCTATAAAATTCTGACTACGTGGAACCCAAAAGGGCTCTAACCAAGTACTATTCTCCAGCAAACTCCGTATCCTCAAAACCGTCTCCCTACAGTTGTCCGAGCAATCTATCTCCCGATTCACCATCTGAACAACCTGGAGTGCATCCCCCGCAGCTTCATTACCGGCTGGTTCAAATCCTTGGCCAACATGAGCGCCTCCTCCAAGGCTAAGCATTCAGGCAAAGCCGGATCACTGACGTGCTGAAACCTCCTAGCCACCGCTCTCAGAAACTGGCATGTCTGGTCCAAAGCCACCACACCAACGCCCACATCCCCATTCAGTATGGCAGCGTCAAAATTAATTTGGATACCAGGGTCTGGCGGTCTCAGCAGAGTCTGTGGAAACTAAGCATACGACGATTCCTCCCTCCAATTCTGGGCTGCCCTATAGTTCCTCAGATTGGCCACCACACCCGCCGCTACCACCCCAGCCACCAGCTGAGTATGCTCGAAGATCCACTTGTTTCTTTGGAACCATAACCCATCACAGACCATGATCGCCAATGCACATATCTCCTCATCTCCGTCCTTCAGGATCTCCCGGAACCAAGCATCCCCTCGCTGCCTCCTAGCCAACTCAATCTTCGACCATAGATTCACCGTTCCCCACGTCGTCCTGGCATAATCACAGTCGAAAAATAAGTGAGGCATCGAGTCCTCCTCCTACAAACAGAACGGGCACGCCGAGTCTACCTCCACCCCTCGATGCCTTAGGTAAGCCACCGTCGGAACAGAGCCCTTACAAAGCCTCCATGCAAAATGCAAAGCCCTCTTCGGAACCTTGAACTTCCAAAATCGATTCCAGAATGCCGGTGACCCTACATCTGTCGGTTGTTGAATCCTTGCCTCTACCTCTACGTGATAGGCCGATTGCACCGTATACTTCCCCGGATTCGTGAAATGCCATATCCACCTGTCCGGCGAGTTCAGGTTACGAAACGGCATCTCCCTGATCAACCCCACCTCCTCCTCCGTAAACAAGGCCTCCAGAATGCCCGGTTTCCACCATATAGTATCCACATCAATAAGGTCCGCCGCCCGAGCAATATGGCCTGGCACCCGCTGCGGGTCTGAACCATGAAGCCCTCAACTCTCGGAATCCAAGGATCGTTGCAAACCGAAGTCTGACGTCCCGACCCAATTGATCTCATACACCCCTTCCAAACAGCTCCAAATCCCCGTGGATACTGCGCCATGCCCACGACGGCCATGACCCTGAGTCCGAAGAAAGTAGATCTCCATTCCTGTAATACTTAGCCCTCATCACTCTGGCCGTATAGACTTCGGCTGCGTGAGTAGTCTCCATGCCTGCTTCCCCAATAGGGCCTGGTTGAAAGCCCCTATGTCCCGAAAACCGATGCCCCCTTACTCTTCGATCTGGACATCTTCTTCCATCCCACCCATGGGATCTTCTTTTCCGAGGACGTACCCCCCCACCAGAAGTTGCTCAACAGGCCATGAATCTCATCCACCACATAGCCTGGCAGCTGGAAGCAACTCATCGTGTAGCTGGGTATAGCCTGCAACACCGATTTGATCATGATCTCCTTTCCCGCCTTCGATAGATGCTGCTCATTCCACCCATCGATCTTCTGGCAAATGCGATCCTTAATGCCCTGGAATATTTCTCCTTTTTTCCTGCCAATGACGGTAGGCAACCCCAGGTACTTCTCATGTGCCTCCACCTCCGGAATCTTCAGTATCTCACATATTCTGGGTCTGAGCTCCACGGCCGTGTTAGGACTAAAGAGTACTCCCGATTTATCCACATTGATCTTCTGGCCTGATACTGACTCATAGAGAGTTAGCGCCCAATGTATCCTGCGTACCTCCTCCACCAATGATGCTTCCCCAAAAAGGAGAGTGTCATCTGCAAAAAACAAATGAGATATCCGTGGCCCGTTGGGCGAAGCACACGCCCCTTTGATCCTTCCTGCCGCTGCCAAGTCCGAAAGCAACATGGAAAGCACCTCCAAGCATATTATGAACAGGTATAGGGAAAGGGGATCTCCCTGCCTAATGCCCCTCTTCGGCGATAGCTGCCCAAACTCCTCCCTAGTATGAACGAAAACTGAACTGATGACAAGCACTGAGTGATGGTCGCTACAAATGATGGCGGGAATCCCATCTTTTCCAGCGTCTTCGTCACGAATACCCATTCTATACTGTCGAAAGCCTTGCTCGTCCAGCTTGATGCTCATTTCTCCTCCTCTACCTCTCGTTTTTACCTTCATGGCATGGTGAATCTCATGAGCCACCAACACATTATCCGTTATTAGCCTTCCGGGGATAAAAGCTGACTGTGATGGCGAGATAATGCTGTCAATAATCAACCTCACCCTATTCGCCACCACCTTCGAGGCCAACCTGTACACCACATTGCACAAACTTACAGGCCTGAACTGAGTAATGAGCTTAGGATGCTGTACTTTCGGCAAGAGGACTATGTGCGTGTAATTCATCCTCGGATTCCAATCCCCCTTATTCAGAAAATCCAGTACACAAGCGATTACATCAATCTTAACAATATGCCAGAATTTCTGAAAAAAGATAGGGCTCATACCATCTGGCCCAGGGGCCTTAAGTGGATGCATCTGCTTCACCGCCTTGGACACTTCCGCCTCCATATACGGTCTCGAAAGCCTTGCAGCCATCTCTGGCGTGACCTTCTTGGGCATACGATCCAACGCCTGAGCCATCCTCCCCTCATTAGGCTCCGAAGAGGAAAACAACCCCCCAAAGTAGTCCACGATGATTCTCTCCATGATGTCCACATCCGTGCAAATAACCTGCGAGGAATCACTGAGTCCCATAATCTGGTTTCGTGACCTCCTGTTTGTTGCGAACCTGTGAAAGAACCTAGTATTTCGATCGCCTTCCCGATATCAGTGTTGCTTCGCTCGTTGTCTCCATTTGATTCATTCTGCCTCCTGCAAGAAACTATACTCCCGTCTCAAAGAGAACAGTTCCTCGTGGTCCACCAAGCCTGATCCATCCTCCCAGTCATGGATGAGCTTCTTCACCTCCTCTATCCACTTGGCGCTAGCTGGAAAGGATCGCCGACTCCAATCCATAAGACCAACTGCACACTGCTCTAGCTTATCAGTCAGGTGGATGTTCTCATCACTCCACGACTCCCTGATTCGAACCTCACAGTCCTCAGCCTTCACCCAGACAGCCTCAAACCTGTATCTCCTCTTCTTCCTGACTCTGTTGGCCGATGAATCTCTCTGTCTCAATTGAATCAGTACTGCTATATGATCCGAGGATGGCATAGACGTGGCCATAGTTGAGAACCACAGAAAAGCATCCAGTAGAGTCTGGTTCCCCGTTGCCCTGTCTAGTCTTGATTTCACCGTTGATTCCCCTCTCCGAACCCGAAACCAAGTGAAGCAAGAGCTATTGTACCCCTCGTCCTGAACCTCCATCAATCCACAATATCTCAAGGCGTTTCTGAAGTTCTCAATAAGCATGTTCGACCTCGGCGCGGCCCCCACAAACTCCTCCTGCGTCAACACCTCGTTGAAGTCCCCCATGCACAGCCAAGGGATATCACCCCCTCTCTCCAACTCACGGAACCGGATCCATGCTTGCTGACGTAACGCTAGATTCGGTTCACAGTACACCCCCGTAATTCTCACCTTTACATTAGAAATAAAAGCCATAACATCTATGAAGTAATAAGAAGAAGACTGCCACTCTATTTTTATTTGTTTTTTCCAAAGCATAGCTAATTTCCCAGACTGGCCCTGGGCATCTATTGCTACACCCTTAGGAAACAATAAATATTTGACTTTTATCTGCTTTTGTTGGACTATATATTTCTCAGATATTGTTGAGTTATGTTTAAGAAAAATGTGTTCGAATCCACTTTCACAATGCATACAGGTCAAAAACAAATCAAAGGTAGATTGTACTTGTGATGGAAAAGCAATTAGAATTTAATGGAGGAATTGGATTTGCTATACCAATCAATCAAAGCACAATACATACTTCTATTGCAGAAATAGAACCTGATCAAGAAATTATCTTTATGCAAACTATTTACCTCCTTACTTACAATTACAATTATTTATACATTTTACAGTAAAACTACTTGAATTTATATCATAACAACATTATTCCCTATCAAAATTAATTAAAAACCTCCCGCGTCGCCATAGGATGAGATTATAAGAGACTGTTATCAGTTGACATTGCCGTTGGTGAGCTTCAACCTCGCCGACACGGTTAGGTTTTGGTTGTTGGTGTCACTAGAGCTCAACCAGCTCACATGGACTGACACAAGGCTGAGTTTCGGTGTGAATTTGTACGGAATATCAGTAATATAACCAAGACTAGGAATGATCAAGGAAATTGACTGAACAATCAAGCAAATTGAATGAAAAATCAAGGAAAAACAGAAATACTCAAGGGAACTGAGTGAAACATCAGGCAAACTGGCTAAAAGATCAAGCAAAAATAGTAAATGCTCATTCTCTTGGCCCTTGGTCTCCACAGACAGGTCTCACCCAAAACTCTATCCTATTTAATTAGTGGCATATCATTCTAACATTTTCCCGCTATCAAAAAATATTCATAACAATCTTTACATCATACGAATTTTATGCAATCCCTTCTTACTACGAACTCAGTGTTTTGTTCTAATTATCTTTGATGTATGAAATTCAATGAAAATTATAGAAAAAGATATTACTATTGTAGATTTTGTAAAGGGATAATTTTTGAGTTATAAATTATTTTCAAAATTTTAAACGGGTTCTAAAATTAATAATAATAATAATAATAATAATAATAATAATAATAATAATAATAATAATAATAATAATAATAATAAAACAATATGGTGAATTGATGATGTGCATGCGATTGGTTCATATATGAAAATTATATTTTTTAAACGGCAATACTTTCTTTTTGGTATAAAATTTTCACATTTTTCATACATAATTACGTTACAACAATCAAAATTTCTAGCTTATAAAATAGCCTCCATTATATGTATTTATGGTAACTATTATAATTCAACCACATAATTCCAACTGGTTAAATTTTCTAATATTATAAACGGAAAAAAAATATGAAATTCGGAACATGATGAAAAGAGGGAAGGGTTTTATGTTTCCTTTCATAGATTAGAGAGTAAAGTGAATATGAGGCTCCATCTTCCAACAAGAAGAAGGCCGTTTCTTCTTCATCAGATGAGGAGAGTAGTGATTCAGATGACGACGCGCGATGCAGCCAATAATTGCCTGTTCCAAAGAATGTTGCAGCTGCCGCCGAGTCTTCCGAAGATAGCTGCTCAGATGATGATGTTCCTGCTAAAGCAGTCACCAAGAAGGCTGATTAATCGTCTGAATCTAGTGATTCTGATGATGATGCATCCATCCCTAGCAAGCCTTCTGCAACTTTGAAAAAGGAGTTTGAAGATAGCAGTGATGACAGTTCTGAAGAGGACAGTGAAGATGAGAAGCCTCAGAAGAAGATTAAACTTGATCCTGCTGCTGTGAAGACTAAATCTGGTAAAGAAGATAGCACTAGTTCTAATGAAAGTTCTGATGATGATGAACTAATGCCGATGAAAATGATATCAAAACTGCATTGATATCAAGACTGCATTGAGACAACATTTTCAAGGATGTGGAGAGATTACAAGAATATCTCTTCCAAATGGAGATAATGGTCTCAATGGGTTTGGTTACATTGATTTTACCAGCAAAGATGCCCTAAACAAGGTGTTTGAACTAGACAACACTGCCGTTGGAGACTCTTATGTTACGGTACAAGAGGCAAGACCAAGAGTAGTGACTCTTATGTTACTCGTGGCTTTGACAACAACAGCCGTGGGCGTGGCCGTAGTGGCAGTGGCAGTGGCAGTGGCATGGTTTCAAGCCAAGCCTGGCAACACCTGGGACTGGCAAGAAGCCAACCTTCGATGATTAATTAGTTGGCTAGAAGACCATCTCCCCCTGTTTCCTGCTGGTTGATGTTGCTTCATGTTGAATTTCCATATTATTTCATTTCATGTAGTAGGTTTACTATTAATTAGTTCTTAAACAACACTACTAGAAAATATTGAAGTTGCACCAGTTATATTGCACCTGGAACAGTGAAAATAAGGTGCAATATAAGGCCAATACCGGTGTAACATTTTATTGCACATGTAAAATCCATAACACCGGTATAACATTTTCGACCGATGCAAAATAAACAATTTGACTAAGGTTGTGTTGAAAAGCTGACATGGCATGGTTGGAAAATTTTTATTGCACCGGTTCAATTTCTACCTGGTGCAATATTCCAAAATCATTGAATTTTCCACGCTTAAATTGCTGACGTGGACGTGGTACCCAATTTGGTATTGCACCAGATATTTTTGACACCGGTGTAATGGACATATTGTTGAATTTTTCTCGCTCAAATATTTGACTTGGACGTGGAACCCACTTAAGCATTGCAGCATTGTATTTGGATACCGGTGTAATGAAAATATTGACCAAATTTTGATGTTGACTCTTTGTGGGTTGATCCGCACATTGGGCCAAGCCCAATGTAAGGCCGAAATGGCATGGAAAAATCGCTTGGCCAATAGATTGGATAGCACCGGTTTTCTTATATACCGGTGCAACGCTGCATTAAACGCACCACCTAACTTATCCAGATCGGATTTAAATGTTGGGTTTCTCTCTTTCCACCATTAATGGCATTTGAGAGTGAGAGGAGAAGAGATTTTATTCCCCCACATTTATTGCAATGGAAGGTATGTATTTTAACCCTTTTTTTGCTCTTTATGATTGAACTCTTTTTTTTGATGTAATATTTTTTTCTATTAAATTGCTCAAAAAGTTCATACAACTGATTTGGCCATCACTCTAAACCAAACATTCAACAAATATAAATAACTAACCAAAAGGAGAAAAACAACTATTCTACAGCCATCTGAAATACAAGTGGCTATGATCATATCTAGTTCATCAAGATATTGCTAAGATTTTAGCATAACTATCATGATTGCGCTTCCATTCCATCTGTCCCTGCATATCTTGCTAAATCCGCATCCACATTTGGAGTTTTGGTGTCTTCAACCTTCCATTTCTGTTTCCAGCTCGTATATGATTAAGGGAAAATCCACTGTAGCATATTTGCAAATTGACATGTCAAAACACAAGTTTGCCCCGGTTCAGTTCCCATAGAAATCAAATTAGCCATATGAAGCCTGGTCTGAGCATGCTTATAATCTTCTTCAATCCAGCCCGTCAAGTCTTTAGATAGTGTCATGGGCCAAGGTTGGGTAACTGGTTTAACCCAGCTGCCCAGCACCTCTAAAATACCAAAGGTAATCAGTGCGGTACCTACGACATATGTACAAGTTTCATACTAGGGCCATAATCCCTCATCCAGTCCGTCAAATATTTTTGATAGTGTCATGGCCCAAGGCTGGGTAACTGGTTTTTACACCAGCAGCCCAACACCTTTGAAATACCTAAGGGTAATCAGTGCGGTACCTACGACATATGTACAAGTTTCATACTTGGGGTAAAACTCCTCAACCATTCCATCAAATCAGATAGTGTCATGGGCCAAAGCTGGGTAACTTTTATACCAGCAGGCCAACACCTCTGAAATACCAAAAGGTAAACAGTGTGGTACCTACGACATGTGTACAAGTTTCATACTAGGGATATATCCCCACAACCAATCTGTCAAGTGTTTAGATAGTGTCAAGGGTCAAGACTGGGTAAGTGGTTTGTACACCAGCAACCCAACACCTCTGAAATAACAAAGGTAATCAGTGCGGTACCTACGACAAATGTACCAAGTTTCATACTAGGATCCATTCACACCATCCTCAACATCAATCAGAGGGGTCATAGTCTGTTTCAATCATCACCTTTAGAGCATCCACCTGCCTAAATTTCCCCTCGAGATTCTTTTATTCCTCTCCCTCCATACATTATAGAAGATGCTGATAAGTCAGTGGAATCTTATTCTCTTTCTCCATCCTACCATTCTTCTCATCCTCCTCAAGCACTCTCTGAAGTTTTCGGCAGTCTCCACCTTGTAATGTTTTTGGAGCTCCACTGTAAACTGGCATGTACAAACTATGTGTTGCATCGTTTCTCCATTCTGCCCACAAAAAGTACAAACATCTGCCACATGAGGTATTATCCAATTCGACTGAAGCCTCGATATGGTCGATAATCTCCCTTTTAACAACATCCATAGAAACAATGAGTGTTTAGGCTGTAGTCCTAACTTCCACAATATATTCGTTGACCAATGGTTTTCTTGGCTTGCCCCTTTGAGGTATCCATATGCCTTGCTCGTACTGAAATTTCCCTTCATGTCAACACATTCCATTAGGTATGGACGAATTTCATCTTTCAGTGATACCAACTTGCCCCAACTCCAGCTGTACGTGTGCCCGTCTAGGTTGTAGTCAAGAAACTCTCCATCCTTCAAGTAGTATGCCTGCACCCAATTTAGCCACAATATATCCTTCTTTTGACATACATCCCAAACCAACTTACACAGAGAAGCTCTATTCCAGAATGAAGGATCCTTTAGGCCAACTCCTCCACTTTTCTTTGGCATACAAAGTGTTTTCCAAGACACTGGTGTAACTCTTTTCTCCCCTTCCTTTCTACCCCATAAATTTTTTTTGCATTTTGTCTCAATGGCTTTGTGCACACTCTCAGGTATTTGAAAAACATTCGCCCAGTGACTAGCTTTACTCAACAGAATTGTGTTTATAAGTTGCACTCAACCATTTCCTCACAATCTTCAGCTCTCCACTTCTCTGTTGATACTGGAAGTCCCAGGTAATTCATTGGGAAACTTCCTTGAACTATCTTCAGAGTATCAGCCAACATCTTTGATTCAGTTTCTGTCATTGTCGAGATGAAAGCCTCAGATTTTCCTTCATTTATCCTAAGGCCAGAAACCTTCCTAAACTCCTCCAAAACAGTTTCAATTGAGTGCTTGCTCGCCCTACAGAAAATTAACAGATCATTTGCAAACATCAAACTGTGTATTTCCCCCCTTTAAACTCCTCTGATGGAACTCTATAGCTTTCGTTTTAATTGCCAGGCTAAGCTGTTTCAACAGATGTTCCATCCCAATCACAAACGTGATATCGGATCCCCCTGTTTAACACCACTCCTCCCTTTAAAACAATCCGTGTACGCACCATTCAAAGAGAAACGATAAGTGGTATCCTCAACGCATCGTCTTATCCACTCAATAAACAATCCTGGAAACTTTAGAACTGCCAGCCATTTGAATAGAAACTCCCAGCTTATACTGTCGAAAGCCTTCTGTATATCAATTTTTATCATGCAGCTCGGAATATTGCTCGGCTTCTTATATCCTGTTAAGAGCTCTTGCGCTAGGAGAATATTATGTGATATCCTCCTCCCTTTCACGAATGCACCTTGGTTTCCATTTATCACTTCATGGAGTACCTCACTTAACCTGTTACTCATGATCTTTGTGACGACTTTATATAAAACAGGGCAGCAGGAAATTGGCCTATAGTCCCCAGCTGACCGCGGATTATCAACTTTCGGTATTAGTGTTAAAACAGCCCTGCTAAATTCATGTGGTACTTCATCACCCTGAAAGAAACTCCTAAACCCCGTTTTTGATATCATCACCAACAATCTCCCATGTTTTCTTGAAGAAAAAGCTCGAATATCCATCTACTCCAGGACTTTTGTCATTCTCAATGCTATTCAGAGCTCTCCATATCTCATCATCGGTAATCGGCTTTATCAAGGGTATGTGTTGCTCCACTGTAAGATAACTGTCTTTCCCATTCGGTCACCAAAGAACTGCAGTAGATGCTGCTCCACCCCCTCTCTTCCATCCACTCTGTCGCTTCCCACCTTCAGGCTGACTATATGATTTCTGTATTGCCTCTTTTTCATGCTTGCATAAAAAAATTTGGTTGGCATGTCCCCCTCCTTTATCCATTTCTCCTTAGACCACTGCTGTAAGAAACTGAACTCCGCTTCAGCTACTTCCATAGCTTGAACTGGTTCTCCCACTTCTCTTTTGCCTCCATGGCTCTTTATGATTGAATTCACTATTATTGTTATGTATTTTGAGTTATTTTTAATGGTTTTGTAATTTGAGTAATTTTTGAATTTAGGAGAAATGTTGGATTTGTTGTTTTTTGTGGTTTAGAGTCCATATTACATTGATTAATAAATACATTGTGTTAATAACATGTTTCTTTTTTATGTAATATTTTCTTCTATTAAATTGCTCAAAAACATCATACAACTGATTTCCATCACTCTAACCCAAACATTCAACAAATATAAATAACTAACCAAAAGGAGAAAAACAACTATTCTACAGCCGTTTGAAATACAAGTGGCTATGATCATAACTAGTTCATCAAGATATTGCTAAGATTTTAGCATAACTATCATGACTGCGCTTACATTCCATCTGTCCTTGCATATCGTGCTAAATCCGCATCCACTTTTGGAGCTTTGGTGTCTTCAACGTTCCATTTTTGTTTCCAGCTCGTATAAGATTAAGGGAAAATCCACCGTAGCATATCTGTGAATTGACATGTCAAAACACAAGTCTGCCCCGGTTCAGTACCCATAGAAATCAAATTAGCCATATGAAGCCTGGTCTGAGCATGCTTATAATCCTCTTCAATCCAGTCCGTCAAGTCTTTAGATAGTCCGTCCGTCAAGTCATGGGCCAAGGTTGGGTAACTGGTTTTACTCAACAGCCCAACACTTCTGAAATACCAAAGGTGTAACTCTTTTCAAAGTGTTTTCCAAAGACAAGGTGTTACTCATTGGCATACACAGTATTTTCCAAGACACTGGTGTAACTCTTTTCTCCCCTTTCTTTCTGCCCCATCAAACTGTGTATTCCCCCCCTTTAAACTCCTCTGATGGAACTCTATGTCTTTCGTTTTTATTGCCAGGCTAAGCCGTCTCGACAGATATTCCATCCCAATCAGAAACAATAAAGGTGATATCGGATCCCCCTGTTTAACACCACTCCTCCCTTTAAAACAATTCGTGTACGCACCATTCAAAGAGAAACAATAAGTGGTATCCTCAACGCATCGTCTTATCCACTCAATAAATAATCCTGGAAACTTTAGAACTGTCAGCCATTTGAATAGAAACTCCTAAGTGGATTGGGGCAAGTGGATGGAGTGATGCAAGTGTTAATAACATGTTTAGGTGGAAGATAACATCCTTTTATGAACATAGAGAATTGTTGAAGATTATCACCGATATACCTAATTTGAGTGATGAATACATTGGTTATGTCGATTATTTCCTTGGAAGAAATGTTTAAATCGTAAGCGGACTAGTGCATTAGATGATATTAGGGGCAAGTGGAACTGCCAGCCATTTTATTTCATTTGAATAGGGGCAAGTAGATGGAGTGATGCAAGTGTTAATGACATGTTTAGGTGGAAGATAACATCCTTTTATGAACATAGAGAATCGGTTGAAGATTATCACCGATATACCTAATTTGAGTGATGAATACATTGGTTATGTCGATTATTTCCTTGGAAGAAATGTTTAAATCGTAAGCGGACTAGTGCATTAGATGATATTAGGTTGCATTTGCTAAGGGGATGATTTTGATAGAAATTATGATGTTTGGACATTCCATGGTGAAATTCGTTCTTGGGGAGGAGGTGGTAAAGATGGTGAAAGTAAAGGGGATAACAAAATTGATGAAATGTTTGATAATGTGATGATAGACTTTGATGGGTGAAAAACGTAGAATGTTGTATCCCGGTTGTAAAGCAAATGATACCGTTATTTCTTGTTTGATGGAGATTTTCAATATTAAAGGGGCAAGTGGATGGAGTGATGCAAGTGTTAATAAATTGTTGAAATTTTTGCATAACATATTGCCGCAGGTAAATGGTATTCCGGACAACCTTTATGAGGCGAAGAAGATTTTGTGTCCAATGAGATTGGAATATCAAAAGATACATGCTTGTCCAAATGATTGTGTTTTGTTTCGCGGGAAGGGATTGGAAGAATTGGATGAATGTCCGATTTGTAATGCTTCACGGTACAAGAAGATTGTGAAAAAAAGGGAATACCAATCGATGATTTAGAGGTTGTGAATAAGAGACGGATTCCAGCAAAGTGCTTGTGGTACCTACCTATAGTTCCCCGGCTCAAGAGGTTGTTTGCCAATGTTGATGATGCAAATAATATGACATGGTATGCTGACAGAGAAGCAAGCGGAGATGATGTTATTAGTCACACTGCGGATGGAGATGAATGGAAGAAATTTTGATAAGAAGTATCCTAAATTTGCAAGTGATACTAGGAATGTGCGTTTTGCACTATGTACTGATGGAATGAATCCATTGGCAATATGTCATCGAAGCATAGTTTGTGGCCTGTGATGCTAGCTATTTATAACTTGCCTCCTTATTTGTGTATGAAAAGGAAGTACGTTTTAATTCCATTGATGATTTCCGGCCCAAAACAACCGGGCAATGACATAGATGTGTATTTGGCTCCTTTAATTGAAGAGTTGGAGAAGTTGTGGAAGCACGGAGTTCTAGTGAAATATGCTTATCGAGGAGACACATTTAATTTGAAGGGTATGTTGCATTGTACAGTTAGTGATTTACCGGCTTTATCTAATTTGTCCGGCTATGTTTGCAAAGGTCACAAGGCATGCCCAGTCTGTGGGGAGAAGACAGATTTCGAACAGTTGACACATAGTAGAAAAACTGTATTTTTGGGGTATAGAAAATTCTTGAGAAAGTAACCACAAATTCCGCCAAGATAAGGGAAATTTTTTGGGCGGAACTGATTTTACAAAACCCCCCCTGCCCCTGACGGGGAGGAAGATTCGTTTGAAAGTGCCCTGACGGGGAGGAAGATTCGTTTGAAAGTGTCCAAGTTACAAGTTGTTTTAGGCAAGAAAGTTCGAAAATCATCGGAGTTGATGAAATCTCCGTGGAAAAAGCGTTCAATTTTTTTCAACCTTTCGTAATGGGAGGATTTAGAGGTGCGTCATAGTTTATGTGATGCACATTGAGAAAAACGTTTGTGATAGCATGATTGGGACATTGTTGAATATTCCCTCTAAGACAAAAGACAACTTGAATTCAAGAAAAGACATCGTGGATAGGGGTATGAGGATGGAGTTGGCTCCGGAGGTAAGAGGGAAGAAGATATACTTACCACCTAGTCCATGTAATTTGTCTAAGGATGAGAAAAAATCTGTTTGTGATAGCTTGGCGTCCATGAAACTCCCTATAGGGTACTCTTCCAACATTGCCCGCATTATAGGAAACGACTACAAGTTGTTGGGCTTAAAATCCCATGATTGTCACATTTTAATGCAACAATTGCTATCCGTTGCCTTGCGTGGAGTGCTTGATGAAGATGTGAGGTATTGCTTGACTAGACTGTGTTTTTCCTTTCACCCTATATGTCGGAAGGCCCTAGATCATGTTGAGTTGGATGTGTTGGAAAATGAGGATGTGGAGATTATGTGTGAGTTGGAAATGTATTTTCCTCATAGTTTTTTTGATATAATGCTCCACCTTGTTGTCCATGTTGTTAGATAAATAATACTCTTGGGACCCGTTTTTATGCATTGATGTATCCATTTGAACGACATATGGGTGTATATAAGAAATATGTGAAGAACAAGTTCAGGCCTGATGCAAGCATAGTGGAGAGATATGTTACGGAGGAAATCATTGAGTATTGTACAACATACTTGGATGATGGGCTAGTTGTTGGCAATCCGATATGTAGGCATGGGGGGGGGGGGGAAATAGGTGTGTTTCGGAACAAAGGCGAGTTTAAAACACCCTTATATTCAGAGATGATGGCTCTACATCACTACATTTTTGAGGAATTCGAAAGAAATTGTTTCTTATGTTGAAGAGCATCTGGATATTCTTAAGGAACTATATGAAGAAGGGAGAGATAATGAAATTCTTAACGAACATCAAAGGACTTTTGTTGATTGGTTCAATTCAAGGTGTAATCGGAAGGGAATGGATCCTAACTTGAGGGCATTCGCTAGGAAACCTAACTGCACTGTCAGATCTTACTCTGGATACGATATAAATGGTTATTCGTATTCAACGGTTGCTAAGGATGCGAAAAGTACAACCCTGAGTAGTGGTGTTTTTGTTGGGGGGAAACAATGACCCTAGGTAGCAAGAAAGACAAGAAGCCTACGGTTGAGATAGTTCCTTTTTATGGTCAGATTACAGAGATTTGGGAGGTTGATTATGTTGCATTTAGGGTGGCTGTATTCAAGTGCAAGTGGGTTAACTACGATGGTGGTGTTGATCTTACTGATCCTATGGGCTTCATTCGTGTTCGGCTGGATAGAGAGGGATCAAAAGATGATCGATTTATTCTTGAGTCACAGGCAAAGCAAGTCTTTTATGTGGATGATCCAGTTGATTCTAAGTGGTCAATAGTGTTCCAAGGGAAGAAGTTTTTTTTTGAAGATGAAATTGATTATCAATCAACCAGTGACAAGGCAGAATTCCCATCTGTATTCCCTAAGCTGAATGACAAAAGTTCAAACATCACTTACAGAAGAAAGCACGAAGATGGCTTGCTGCGTGAAGAAGATGGTACTTTGATTGAAGATGATTCTACTAAGAAGCGGAAGAATAGTGATTTATGTTGGCTTTGATTTAACCACTATATGATGTTGTTCTTTTCTTGAATTTCACATGTTTTTGCATGAAACAAATTGTATAAATTTCTGGATTCATTTGGAGTTTTGTTAGAATGTTTGTTGTTTTTGTAGGATAGATGAATCAGGGAATCAGGCAAAATGCCATATGAGCCCAGCATCAGTACAAAGCTGCTTAAATAACTTGCATGACGCAAGTTCAATATGTTGCTTGACCAAAGCAGTGGCTAACTCCAAAAATGCCCTGAAAATTCCATATTCAAAGCAGCTTAAATTGCTGGCGGTTGTAACTGTTGAAACTATATGAACGCAATACGTAGTAGATGCGATCATCACTGAAAAGTAACACATTCAACTGACAAATTCTAACTGCACAAAATCCAGCATTTCAACTCCCATAATGTTACGACACTACAATATCCCAAATGAATTACAAATTTCAAAGTGTTGCTAGAATCAACATCTTCAATATCCCAAAAGAAACTAGAATGGAAAACCTTGCTATTAAAAATCAAACAATAGCTCAAACACTCAAACTTAGGCACTGCCATGTATATTGCACTTCTGTCGATTTCGTCATCACCTTCTAGAGGTTGAATGGGGGTGACACGATCTACCACAACCCCTGGTTCATGATTGCAAGCTCTTGTTCACAGTTTGTTTGGTCATGATCATCGATCTCCAGCATTTGTCCCGGGAACTTCCCATATTTCGCTATCGCCTCTGGGCTATTGTAGCTCACCACCTTTGCCAAATGCTCACAAAATTGCTTAACACCATTCAGGCACATCTCAATCCGCTCCAACCTCGCATTCATAACATCCACATTTTCTGGCAATCCTTCCATGGGGATCGTGCCAGCTGCGTCACTTTGGTTTGTATTCAAAGTTGGCTGGAAAACATTAACACGTCTTGAAAACGCCTCATATGTTAACATCGACATTGGTGGTTTGAAAGCATCATCACCTTTGTTCAGACATCCAGCTCTACGACATCTAGCAGCAATGAAAGTGTACCACACGTTCATCTACGTGGTCAAATGCTTCTTGTCAATATTGGACCATTTATCCTTTCGTAAGATATCCCGCAACTCAACTTATGGTTTTGTGATTTCCCTAACCACATTATCCCAATCACCAACTCTGTCATCATCAATCCAATGCAACTCAGCTTTCAACTTATTGTATGCAACGTAGGCAACTGTCTCAGTAGGAAGGTTGAAGTACTCATTGATGATATTAAATGAGAACGGTACTAGCTGCCCCCGGCAAAGCACAAAACCAGGGTTTTCTTGATAACGAAGATTGGCATAAAACTCAGTCGCGAGTGTAATACTGGCTTCCCCTGGTGCTTCACAGAAGTTTTCCCAGCTATGCTTCTTGATGTAACCTTCAAAAGGTGGTAAAGTCATGATGCCACGCTCCAAAATCACCTCCCACTTAATGAGCGTGCTAAACGCGCCACACGCCTCAAGAGAAACAAAATCCTCCTATTCAGGGTCTACTTTTTTAGGAGCTTGCTTCTTCTTTTGAGGAGTCATTCCCTAGTTCACTTGAAAAATAGTATTATGCATTCTCACAAACATCCAAAATAATAATGAAAATCCCAGAATTAATGCTCAACACACGAAATGAAATCTTGCAGAAAGTGGTTCAGACATTTTCACAAACACCTTGTTATTCCTAATAACTTTTAAAGAGGCTTGCCAAATCAAAACGAAAACTCCATACTTTATAGGAAAAAAAACAAACACAATCATATAAACATGACAGTAACGGATTCAAATTGGATAAACTAGCAAGGTGACACCGCGTGATGCGCGATGTATTTGGGTGGTAAGAAAATCTCAAATATGTAATATAAACTTTGAAAGTATTGAGAATAATAGCAATATATGGCTTATGATTTGAAGATATTATTTGCCACTTTTTAAATTTAAGTAAGATCTTTAAATTGTTTAGTGGCAACTAATCTGTCATAGTATATAAACACTTATCACTAAATCATCGTCTACCTATCTTGAACACTCAAATTTGAAGATTAATTCAGTCTTCAATCACTGAATATCATACAAAGGTGAAGGTAGAAAATGAAGTGGACAGATGGGAAAGTCTTGATTTAGGTTGGAAGCTACTAACAAACTGCCTGATAGCACAAACTGGAAGAATATGGCTATGTTGGAGCCAGATTTGTATGATATTTCGGTAATAAGCATTGGAGATCAGTGGATTGACTGCATTTTCCGGAAAAAGGAACTCGGGTTGGAGTTTTACTTGACGGTTGTTTATGCTCATAATAGTGAAGTAGAAGCAAGGACCAAACAACCACTCAGGCTGTATTTATGGCGTTATTTGGAGACTGCAAATCACCAGGATATGCCATGGATGGTGGTGGGGGATTTCAACTCCCCCCTAAATTTGGGAGACCGAACTGGAGGAGAGGATGTACAGCTAGCTGAGGCGGAAAATTTTAGAGACACAGTGAACTTGATTCAACTGCATGAGCTGAAAAGTACAGGACCTTTTTTCACGTGGGACAATAAAAGGGAAGAAGACAGAATTTTCAGTAGAATCGACAGAGCAATGGTGAATGAGATTTTTTTTTGAAGTAATATTTTCTTCTATTAAATTGCTCAAAAAAGTTCATACAACTAATTTGGCCATCACTCTAAGCCAAACATTCAACAGATATAAATAACTAACCAAAAGGAGAAAAAACAACTATTCTACAGCCATATGAAATGCAAGTGGCTATGATCATAACTAGTTCATCAAGATATTGCTAGATTTTTGAATAACTATCATGAATGCGCTTCCATTCCATCTGTCCTTGCAAATCTTGCCAAATCCGCATCCACCTTTGGAGCTTTGGAGTCTTCAAACGTTCCATTTCTGTCTCCTGCTCGTATATGATTAAAGGAAAATCCACCATAGCATATCTGTGAATTGACATGCAAAACAAGTCTGCCTGGTTCAGTTCCCATAGAAATCAAATAAGCCATATGTAGTCTGGTCTGAGTATGCTTATTATCTTCTTCGATCCAACCCGTCAAGTCTTTAGATAGTGTCATGGGCCAAGGTTGGGTAACTAGTTTCACCCAGCAGCCCAACACCTCTAAAATACCAAAGGTAATCAGTGCGGTACCTACGACATATGTACAAGTTTCATACTAGGGCCATAATCCCTCATCCAGTCCGTCAAATATTTTTGATAGTGTCTTGGGCCAAGCCTGTGTAACTGGTTTTTATACCAGCAGCCCAACACCTCTGAAATACCAAAAGGTAATCAGTGCGGTACCTACGACACATGTACAAGTTTCATGCTAGGGATATATCCCCACAACCAATCCGTCAAGTCTTTAGATAGTGTCACGGGCCAAGGCTGGGTAACTGCTTTTTACACCAGCAGCCCAACACCTCTGAAATACCAAAGGTAATCAGTGCGGTACCTACGACATATGTACCAAGTTTCATACTAGGGATATATCCCCACAACCAATCCGTCAAGTCTTTAGATAATGTCACGAGCCAAGGCTGGGTAACTGGTCTGTACACCAGCAGCCAAACACCTCTGAAACACCAAAGGTAATCAGTGCGGTACCTACGACATATGTACCAAGTTTCATACTAGGATCCATTCACACCATCCTCAACATCAATCAGAGGGGTCATAGCCTGTTTCAATCATCACCTAAATTTCCCCTCAAAGATTCTGTTATTCCTCTCCCTCCATACATTATAGAAGATGCTGATAAGTTGGTGGAATCTTATTCTCTTTCTCCATCCTACCATTCTTCTCATCCTCCTCAAGCACTCTCTGAAGTTTCCGCCAGTCTCCACCCTGTAATGTTTTTGGAGCTCCACTGTAAACTGGCATGTACAAAATATGTGCTGCATCGTTTCTTCATTCTTCCCACATAGAGTTCAAACATCTGCCACATGAGGTATTATCCCTTTCGACTGAAGTCTCGCTATGGTCGATAATCTCCCTTTTAACAACATCCATAGAAAGAATGAGTGTTTAGGCTGAAGTCCTGACTTCCACAATATATTCGTTGACCAATGATTTTCTTGGCCTGCCCCTTTGAGGTATCCATATGCCTTGCTCGTGGTGAAATTTCCCTTCATGTCAACACATTCCATAAGGTATGGACGAATTTCATCTTTCAGTGACTCCAATTTGCCCCAACTCCAACTATATGTGTGCCCTTCTAGGCTGTAGTCAA
Organism: Cruciata laevipes; assembly: GCA_963678965.1. NCBI lineage: Eukaryota > Viridiplantae > Streptophyta > Magnoliopsida > Gentianales > Rubiaceae > Cruciata > Cruciata laevipes. Next base: position 13,972,937 of record OY787639.1, read on the forward strand.
GAAACTCTTCATCCTTCAAGTAGTATGCCTGAACCCATTTCAGCCACAATATATCCTTCTTTTGACATACATCCCAAACCAGCTTACATAGAGAAGCTCTATTCCAGAATGAATGATCCCTTAGGCCAACTCCTCCACTTTTCTTTGGCATACAAAGTGTTTTCCAAGACACTGGTGTAACTCTTTTCTCCCCTTCCTTTCTGCCCCATAGAAAATTTCTGCATTTTGTCTCAATGGCTTTGTGCACTCTCAGGTATTTGAAAAACATTCGCCCAGTGACTAGCTTTACTCAACAGAATTGTGTTTATAAGCTGCACTTTACCTGCATATGCCATATTCCTGGAACCCCAAGTGCCTATTTGTCCTGCACTCTTCTCGACCATTTTCTCACAATCTTCAGCTCTCCACTTCCCTGTCGAGACAGGAAGTCCCAGGTAATTCATTGAGAAACTTCCTTGAACTATATTCAGAGTATCAGCCAGCATCTTTGATTCAGTTTCTGTCATTGTCGAGAAGAAAGCCTCAGATTTTCCTTCATTTATCCTCAGGCAAGAAACCTTCCTAAACTCCTCCAAAACAGCTTTAACCCCTTTCATTGAATGCTTGCTCGCCCTACAGAAAATTAACAGATCATCTGCAAACATCAAACTGTGTATTTACCCCTTTGAACTCCTCTGATGGAACTCTATAGCTTTCATTTTTATGGCCAGGAAGCTGTCTCGATAGATATTCCATCCCAATTACAAACAATAAAGGTGATATCGGATCCCCCTGTTTAACACCACTCCTCCCTTTAAAACAATCTGTGTACGCACCATTCAAAGAGAAACAATAAGTGGTATCCTCAACGCATCGCCTTATCCACTCAATAAACAATCCAGGAAACTTTAGAACTGCCAGTCATTTGAAAAGAAACTCCCAGCTTATACTGTCGAAAGCCTTCTGTATATCAATTTTTATCATGCAACTCGAAATATTGCTCGGCTTCTTATATCCTGTTAAAAGCTCTTGTGCTAGGAGAATATTATGTGATATCCTCCTCCCTTTCACGAATGCACCTTGGTTTCCATTTATCACTTCAGGGAGTACCTCACTTAACCTGTTACTCATGATCTTTGTGACGGCTTAATATAAAACAGGGCAGCAGGAAATCGGCCTATAGTCCCCAGATGACTACGGATTATCAACTTTCGGTATTAGTGTTAAAACAGCCTGCTAAATTCCCGTGGTACTTCATCGCCCTGGAAGAAACTCCTAATCCCCTTTTTGATATCATCACCAACAATCCCCCATGCTTTCTTGAAGAAAAAGCTCGAAAATCCATCTACTCTTGGACTTGTCATTCTCAATGCTATTCAGAGCTCTCCATATCTCATCATCTGTAATCGGCTTTATCAAGGGTATTTGTTGCTCCACTGTAAGAAAGTTACCTTCTGCTGCCACTAAAGGATCAATTTCACTCTTTGTAATTACTGTCTTTCCCATTCGGTCACCAAAGAACTGCAGAAGATGCTGCTCCACCCCCTCTCTTCCATCCACTCTATCGTTTCCCACCTTCAGGCTGACTATATGATTTATGTATTGCCTCTTTTTCATGCTTGCATAGAAAATTTTGGTTGGCCTGTCCCCCTCCTTTATCCATTTCTCCTTAGACCGCTGCTGTAGGAAAATGAACTCCGCTTCAGCTAGTTCCATAGATTCTCTCCTTGCCCTTGCTTCGTTTTCTTGCAGCCCTTTATCCAATACATGTGTTTGTAATAGATTGAACTGGTTCTCCCACTTCTCTTTTGCTTCCATGGCTCTTTTCTGAATGTCTCAAAAATTCCCTCTTGTTCAATCGTTTAAGTGATATTTCCAGTACCTTCAGAGTTTTAAATAGATCCACAAGAGTACTGTGTTTCTGCATCCTCCAATTCTGCTCCACTAATGTAAGAAAGTCCGGCGAGTTTACCCACATATTGAAGAACTTAAAAGGACGTGTAGCAGAACACTTTCTTGGCTTATCTAGGTGTATAAGTAATGGTAAGTGATCTGATGCATCATTGGGTTTTACCTCACATATCGCTTCCATCCATCTGTCCAACCACATCTCATTGCTTTGTCGATTCTACTGAAAATTCTGCCTTCTTCCCTTTTATTGTCCCACGTGAAAAAAGGTCCTGTACTTTTCAGCTCATGCAGTTGAATCAAGTTCACCGTGTCTCTAAAATTTTCTACCTCAGCTAGCTGTACATCCTCTCCTCCAGTTCGGTCTCCCAAATTTAGGGGGAGTTGAAATCCCCCACCACCATCCATGGCATATCCTGGTGATTTGCAGTCTCCAGATAACGCCATAAATTCAGCCTGAGTGGTTGTTTGGTCCCAGCTTCTACTTCACTATTATGAGCATAAACAACCGTCAAGTAAAACTCCAGCCCGAGTTCCTTTTTCCGGCAAATGCTGAATCCACTGATCTCCAATGCTTATTACCGAAATATCATACAAATCTGGCTTCCAACATAGCCATATTCTTCCTGTTTGTGCTATCGGGCAGTTTGTTAGTAGCTTCCAACCCAAATCTAGACTTTCACATTTGTCCACTTCATTTTCTACCTTCACCTTTGTTTCCAGCAAGCCAGCAAGGCTTATATTATTTTCAATACAAAATTGCCGACATTTTCTCTACTTACTTGGCTGATTTAGACCCCTAACATTCCAGAATAGCATAGTACTATGCATCATTAACAATATTATAAAGGGGACTATACCTTGAATGAACTTCAAGGTCTATGTTATTAGCTGCTTCTCTCTCATTGCCACCAACATTTGTAGACTGTGAAATCTGCAATACCACACTATCATTCGGTTCAGCCGGTTGTTTCCCTTCTCTTTGTTGCCTTATTTCTCTACCCGGAACATCCCTAGCTTCACTCTCTCTTGATTGTGCATCCAAAACTGTTCTACTGCTCGTTCCACCACTGTTTTCACCCCTTTCTTTTTCATACCCTGCTTTCTTTACCTGCTCTTTTTGGGCCCCAAAGACAGCCTCTCGGTCTCCCTTTTTCTGTTCTATATTGGTCCCTTTAGTGCTCGTTTTATTCCCCTCACGAGACGGGACTTAAAAAACTCGATTATGGCCTTCTTTTTCACCATTCCGTTCTGCCCTAATTACCCCCACAGCCACCCAATCTTTATTATTTCTTCCATACCTTTGAGGAGCCATTCTGTTCTGTCCAAGTCCACTTCCCCTTGGTGCATTTTGAGTTTGGTTCCCCTTTTTGCCTTTATTTGTGCTCTGCTGTATTCCTCCTTTTACTGCAGGTGAAAGTGGTTTGGGTTTCCAAACACATTCCTCCGTTTCATGGCCAATCAGCTTGCACTTACTGCATTTTTCCGGTTACAACCACCGCATCCTTATATGCTTCATTTACAAGTTTCACTAAAACAATCCCTGGTTTTGCCTGCCATACCTTTTCAACCATACCAAACCAAATTCTTCGAAGGAAACCTTCAAAATATTTAATTGGAGGGTGACCCCCAATAACCTTGCAAACAACTACATTCTTCCATTTCTTCAAGCTGTTTTCAACCTCTTTCAAAGGAAAAGTAGGCAAAATCATACCATCTACAATTTCTGGTTTATAGTACTTTACCTCAGCCTGCTTGCTTGTGAACAGTTTCGACCAACTTGGCTTTGCTTGTGCTTCTAGCTCTTCACCTCTCTTCAGGATACGGACTTGCTCCACAACTTTGTTCTTTGTTGTGGCAGCTTCATCCCCATCGGTTTGATTAATCACAGCCTGCACAACAACACTTTCCAATCTCTTCTCCATCTGAGGCTGCACTACGTTTTCCTCCAAATCTATGCTGCTCTCTTGCTTCTCTCGGCCTTCCAGCTGGTTTGAAATTGGTATCCCAGTTCAGAGCATCATCTGTGGCCTACGACCAGCCACCATGGAAGCCTCCTTGCTGCCCCCATTGACATTTCTATCAATTGCTGGCCATGTAGTCCTGTTCCTGGATTGAAACAGATTCACCACACCATTTTCCTTTTCCTGTCCAGCTAAGGTTTTCCCTCCTAAAACCTGTTCCTCCCCGGTTAAGGATTCTTCCCTAGCTTTTCCTTTAAGTTTCTGCTCAATCATCTTAAAACCTTCATAATATATTTCCATATTTTCAAATAGCTCTTCAACAGATGCATTCTGAATCCATTGAGCCATTGCTTCACTATGTGAATTGGGTGCTACCTTCAACGGAAGTCTCTCGGATTCACCGCTGCGCTTAGGGTTTAGCCGTCCACGTTCACGTTCAGAATCACCGCCGCACTTTTCAGATCTACCATCACCACCGCGCTCATGCTCAAACTGTCCGCGATCCATCCCGTCGTTTTCCATACGTTCAAGATCCTCCATCTCTTCCCAAGACCATCTTCGTCACATCCTTAGGCTTATTTCCCGCGTTTCGTTTACCACTACTATTCTTGCCCATGGCGGCAGAATCGAACGAATTCGATTCACCAGAAAATAGTGGAAAAAGAAAAACGGAAATCGCACATATAAGGATTTAGAATCGCAGCATAGAACTGGATTCTGGATCAGAAGGGGGTCCGGTTCGGGGGAACGGCAGGGTTCAAAGTCTCCGCCTGTGTAATTACCGCCCAGGAGTAATGGTGAATGAGATGTGGATGGACAGATGGATGGAAGCGATATGTGCTGTAAAACCCAATGATGCATCGGATCATTTACCTTTACTTATACACCTAGATAAGCCAAGAAAGTGTTCTGCTAAACGTCCTTTTAAGTTCTTCAATATGTGGGTGAACTCGCCGGACTTTCTTACTTCAGTGAAGCAGAATTGGAGGATGCGGAAACACAGTACTCTCGTGGATCTATTTAAAACTCTGAAGGTGCTGGAAATAGCACTTAAACGATTGAATAAGAAGGAATTTTCAAACATTCAGAAAAGAGCCATGGAGGCAAAAGAGAAGTGGGAGAACCAGTTCAAGCTATTACAAACAAATGTATTGGATAATGGGCTGCAAGAAAACGAAGCAAAGGCAAGGAGAGAATCTATGGAACTAGCTGAAGCGGAGTTCAGTTTCTTATAGCAGCGGTCTAAGGAGAAATGGATAAAGGAGGGGGACAGGTCAATCAAAATTTTCTATGCAAGCATGAAAAAGAGGCAATACAGAAATCATATAGTCAGCCTGAAGGTGGGAAGCGACAGAGTGGATGGAAGAGGGGGTGGAGCAGCATCTACTGCAGTTCTTTGGTGACCGAATAGGAAAGACAGTGATTACAGAGAGTGAAATTGATCCTTCTGTGGCAGCTGAAGGTAACTTTCTTACAGTGGAGCAACAAATACCCTTGATAAAGCCGATTACAGATGATGAGATATGGAGAGCTCTGAATAGCATTGAGAATGACAAAAGTCCTGGAGTAGATGGATATTCGAGCTTTTTCTTCAAGAAAACATGGGAGATTGTTGGTGATGATATCAAAAAGGGGATTAGGATTTTCTTTCAGGGTGATGAAGTACCACAGGAATTTAGCAGGGCTGTTTTAACACTAATACCGAAAGTTGATAATCCGCAATCAGCTGGGGACTATAGGCCAATTTCCTGCTGCCCTGTTTTATAAAAAGTTGTCACAAAGATCATGAGTAACAGGTTAAGTGAGGTACTCCCTGAAGTGATAAATGGAAACCAAGGTGCATTCGTGAAAGGGAGGAGGATATCACATAATATTCTCCTAGCGCAAGAGCTTTTAACAGCATATAAGAAGCCGAGCAATATTCCGAGCAGCATGATAAAAATTGATATACAGAAGGCATTCGACAGTATAAGCTGGGAGTTTCTATTCAAATGGCTGGCAGTTCTAAAGTTTCCAGGATTGTTTATTGAGTGGATAAGACGATGCGTTGAGGATACCACTTATTGTTTCTCTTCGAATGGTGCGTACACGAATTGTTTAAAGGGAGGAGTGGTGTTAAACAGGGGGATCCGATATCACCTTTATTGTTTGTGATTGGGATGGAATATCTGTCGAGACGGCTTAGCCTGACAATAAAAACGAAAGATATAGAGTTCCATCAGAGGAGTTTAAACGGGCGGGGAATACACAGTTTGATGCTTTCAGATGATCTATTAATTTTCTGTAGGGCGAGCAAGCACTCAATGGAAGGGGTTAAAACTGTTTTGGAGGAGTTTATGAAGGTTTTTGGTCTGAGAATAAATGAAGGAAAATCTGAGGCTTTCTTCTCGACAATGACAGAAACTGAATCAAAGGTGTTGGCTGATACTCTGAAGATAGTTCAAGGAAGTTTCCCAATGAATTACCTGGGACTTCCAGTATCAACAGAGAAGTGGAGAGCTGAAGATTGTGAGGAAATGGTTGAGAAGATTGCAGGACAAATAGGCACTTGGGGTTCCAGGAATATGGCATATGCAGGTAAAGTGCATCTTATAAACACAATTCTATTGAGTAAAGCTAGTCACTGGGCGAATGTTTTTCAAATACCTGAGAGTGTGCACAAAGCCATTGAGACAAAATGCAGAAATTTTCTATGGGGCAGAAAGGAAGGGGGGAAAAGAGTTACACCACTGTCTTGGAAAACACTTTGTATGCCAAAGAAAAGTGGAGGAGTTGGCCTAAGGGATCCTTCATTCTGGAATAGAGTTTCTCTATGTAAGCTGGTTTGGGATGTATGTCAAAAGAAGGACATATTGTGGCTGAAATGGGTGCAAGCATACTACTTGAAGGATGAAGAGTTTCTTGACTACAGCCTAAAAGGGCACACATATAGTTGGAGTTGGGGCAAGTTGGTATCACTGAAAGATGAAATTCGTCCATACCTAATGGAATGTGTTGACACGAAAATTTCAGCACGAGCAAGGCATATGGATACCTCAAAGGGGCAGGCCAAGAAAATCATTGGTCAACGAATATATTGTGGAAGTCAGGACTTCAGCCTAAACACTCATTCTTTCTATGGATGTTGTTAAAAGGGAGATTATCGACCATAGCGAGACTTCAGTCGAAAGGGATAATACCTCATGTGGCAGATGTTTGTACTCTATGTGGGAAGAATGGAGAAACGATGCAACACATATTTTGTACATGCCAGTTTACAGTGGAGCTCCAAAAACATTACAGGGTGGAGACTGGCGGAAACTTCAGAGAGTGCTTGAGGAGGATGAGAAGAATGGTAGGATGGAGAAAGAGAATAAGATTCCACCAACTTATCAGCATCTTCTATAATGTATGGAGGGAGAGGAATAACAGAATCTTTGAGAGGAAATTTAGGCAGGTGGATGCTCTAAAGGTTATGATTGAAACAGGCTATGACCCCTCTGATTGATGTTGAGGATGGTGTGAATGGATCCTAGTATGAAACTTGGTACATATGTCGTAGGTACCAAACTGGTTACCATTGGTATTTCAGAGGTGTTGGGCTGCTGGTGTACAAACCAGTTACCCAGCCTTGGCCTGTGACACTATCTAAAGACTTGACGGATTGGTTGTGGGGATATATCCCTAGTATAAACTTGTACACATGTCGTAGGTACCGCACTGATTACCTTTTGGTATTTCAGAGGTGTTGGGCTGCTGGTATAAAAACCAGTTACCCAGCCTTGGCCCATGACACTATCTGATTTGATGGAATGGTTGAGGGGTTTTACCCCAAGTATGAAACTTGTACATATGTCGTAGGTACCGCACTGATTACCTTTTGGTATTTTAGAGGTGTTGGACTGCTGGTATAAAAACCTGTTACTCAACCTTGGCCCATGACACTATCTGATTTGATGGAATGGGTGAGGGGTTTTACCCCAAGTATGACACGTGTACATATGTCATAGGTACCGCACTGATTACCTTTAGGTATTTCAGAGATGTTGGGCTGCTGGTGTAAAAGCCAGTTACCCAACCCTGGCCCATGACACCATCAAAAATATTTGACGGACTGGTTGAGGGATTATGGCCCTAGTATGAAACTTGTACATATGTCGTAGGTACCGCACTGATTACCTTAGGTATTTCAGAGGTGTTGGGCTGCTGGGTAAAACCTGTTACCCAACCTTGACCCATGACACTATCTAAAGACTTGATGGGCTGGATTGAAAAAGATTATAAGCATACTCAGACCATACTATATATGGCTTATTTGATTTCTATTGGAACTGAACCGGGGCAGACTTGTGTTTTGACATGTCAATTCACAGATATGCTACGGTGGATTTTCCCTTAATCATATACGAGCTGGAGATAGAAATGGAACGTTGAAGACACCAAAGATCCAAAGGTGGATGCGGATTTAGCAAGATATGCAAGAACAGATAGAATGGAAGTGCATTCATGATAGTTATTCTGAAATCCTAGCAATATCTTGATAAACTAGTTTGATCATAGCCACTTGCATTTCATATGGCTGTGGAATAGTTGTTTTTCTCCTTTTGGTTAGTTATTTATATCTGTTGAATGTTTGGATTAGAGTGATGGCCAAATCAGTTGTATGAACTTTTTGAGCAATTTAATAGAAGAAAATATTCAATCAAAAAAAAAGAACATATTCATCATCAAACAGAGGAATTTCATCAAGAACATAATGAACATCTAGAACCTCATCATCCTTAGCATCTTCGTCGAATACTGGAACATCTAGAACCTCATTATCCTTAACCTCTTCGTCGAATACTAGAACATCTTTAAGGTAATATCAGCAACCCGAACATCGCTCTCCACAAAAGTAGGACCAACATCGCCAACATGGTCAGTAACATTAGTAATCAGAAACTCGACCTCAAGAACATGGAATAGAGGATGGTCTTCTTTCAAAACCTCAACAACTTGAGAAGTAGAATGCATATTAACCTTTGGTGTCTCCACATGCATCTTACGAGGAATACTTTGAATTGAATTCCGGAAGTCTTGGTATTGCCGTTGACGTTCTTGTTCTTCCAGAAAAGATACAGGGACAAAATGTTTTCTCAAATAGTACCTCAACTTTTCCCAAATAACGATTTTAGACCTCCCTTGCCTACGACGATCTTTCTTCAAGTCATACCACCAGTCATAAGCATAGTCTTCAAACTGATCAGAAGCAATACGAGCCTTCTCACATTCGTCGAACTTGTAAAACTGAAAGTGATATTCCAATTGTCCCTCCCAAGCCAAATATGCTCGGGTCCATCATTACCCGTAAAGATAGGTGATGTGAAATACATTGAACCGTTCAGTATGGGTAAATCATTATAAGGGCTGTGAGAATAATACTTTCAAATTCTAGCAAGAATAAGAAAAATAACACAAGTTGAATCACCCAAAACGGAGCTATAACGAAGAAGATATGGAATTTAGAAGAAAGTATAGAAATAAGAGGCAATTAGTTTCGGAAATTCTGTATACTTCTCCAAAACTCAATCAGATGAACTTTAATCACCTTTAAACTTTCCGAAAATGAAACAAATCCTTCCCAGATCAATTTAGATCAGAAAACACGTCAGAAACTTCCACCAATTATGCCAATCACAGACAAAGCACAATTCAACTGCATACCTTTTTTTTTCCTTTTCTTCAAAATCTACGAACCAACTTGAAACATCAATATCTCCCAACTCGAAAACCATTTTTGAACGATTCCAAAAACCAAATAAACTTCAATCAATCCTCTTTGATTAGAAAAAATAATTTTCCCAGTAAACTTAGTATAACACGTTCAAAATATATGATCGATCCAGCTGCGATTTTAGGTCAATACTGAGAATCCAAAATACTTTCACTAGATGGTCGAAGATCTACCTTTTCTCTTGATACCAACTTATATGAATCTCCTTGCGAAGATCCTAGATATGAACCTCCTTACGAAAATCCTGGTTTTGCAGAATGATTAAGAGCACCCTCTGAAGTGTCGATCGAAAGCATCCCTTTCAAAGAAGAAGACACACTTCGAGATGAACTTGAAAGGCACAAAATCGGGGGTTTCAATCTAACGATTGACCTAATCTAGCGATTAGAGGTTAAAACTCAATATAAGATGATTTTTGTATATAATTGCCATTTAATAAATTCGTTCACCACCCTATTTATAAGATTATAGGGTGATTAAAAAGTGCAGGATACAATAAGGTAAGGATTATTACATCTTAACCAAAAAGGAAACACTTAAGGAAGCTTTTGCAAGCTAAAACCTTATTTAACTATAATTAAAATTCCTCATACCATAACACAAAGGTATGAACGAATTTCTTAAATAAAAACAATAAAATAACCTAAATAATAAAGTTATAAACTATTTTTTTTTATATAATATTTTCTTCTATTAAATTACTCAAAAAGTTCATACAACTGATTTGGCCATCACTCTAATCCAAACATTCAACAGATGTAAATAACTAACCAAAAGGAGATAACAACTATTCTACAGCCATATGAAATGCAAGTGGCTATGATCATAGCTAGTTCATCAAGATATTGCTAGGTTTTTAGAATAAAGTGATAAACTGTTGTTGAACCAACCCACTAATTGAAGGCCTAGTCGGTTCTTTTAAGGCACTTCAATAAAACTTCTTCACGACTTCAATCTTCGGAAATGAGAGTAATAACTAGCATAGTCATCATCTTCTTCTAATATTCATCATGAACTTGTTTCCTTTTTTTTGATGTAATATTTTCTTCTATTAAATTGCTCAAAAAAGTTCATACAACTGATTTGGCCATCACTCTAAGCCAAACATTCAACGGATATAAATAACTAACCAAAAAGGAGAAAAACAACTATTCTACAGCCATATGAAATGCAAGTGGCTATGATCATAACTAGTTCATCAAGATATTGCTAGGATTTTAGAATAACTATAATGAATGCGCTTCCATTCCATCTGTCCTTGCATATCTTGCCAAATCCGCATTCACCTTTGGAGCTTTGGTGTCTTCAACGTTCCATTTTTGTCTCCGGCTCGTATATGATTAAGGGAAAATCCACCATAGCTTATCTGTGAATTGACATGTCAAAACACAAGTCTGCCCTAGTTCATTTCCCATAGAAATCAATAAGCCATTATGTAGCCTGGTCTGAGTATGCTTATAATCTTCTTCGATCCAGCCCGTCAAGTCTTTAGATAGTGTCATGGGCCAAAGTTGGGTAACTGGTTTCACCCAGCAGCCCAACACCTCTGAAATACCAAAGGTAATCAGTGCGGTACCTACGACATATGTACAAGTTTCATACTAGGGCCATAGTCCCTCATCCAGTCCGTCAAATATTTTTGATAGTGTCTTGGGCCAAGGTTGGTTAACTGGTTTTTATACCAGCAGCCCAACACCTCTGAAATACCAAAAGGTAATCAGTGCGGTACCTACGACATATGTACAAGTTTCATACTTGGGGTAAAACCCCTCAACCATTCCATCAAATCAGATAGTGTCATGGGCCAAGGGTGGGTAACTGGTTTTTATACCAGCAGCCCAACACCTCTGAAATACCAAAAGGTAATCAGTGCGGTACCTACGACATATGTACAAGTTTCATACTAGGGATATATCCCCACAACCAATCCGTCAAGTCTTTAGATATTGTCACGGGCCAAGGCTGGGTAACTGGTTTTTACACCGGCAGCCCAACACCTCTGAAATACCATAGGTAATCAGTGCGGTACCTACGACATATGTACCAAGTTTCATACTAGGATCCATTCACACCATCCTCATCATCAATCAGAGGGGTCAAAGCCTGTTTCAATCATCACCTTTAGAGCATCCACCTGCCTAAATTTCCCCTCAAAGATTCTGTTTTTCCTCTCCCTCCATACATTATAGAAGATGCTGATAAGTCGGTGGAATTTTATTCTCTTTCTCCATCCTACCATTCTTCTCATCCTCCTCAGGCACTCTGTGAAGTTTCCGCCAGTCTCCTCCCTGTAATGTTTTTGGAGCTCCACTGTAAACTGACATGTACAAAATATGTGCTGCATCGTTTCTCCATTGTGCCCACACAGAGTACAAACATCTGCCACATGAGGTATTATCCCTTTCGACTGAAGTCTCGCTATGGTCGATAATCTCCCTTTTAACAAGATCCATAGAAAGAATGAGTGTTTAGGCTGTAGTCCTGACTTCCACAATATTTTCGTTGACCAATGGTTTTCTTGGTCTGCCCCTTTGAGGTATCCATATGCCTTGCTAGTGCTGAAATTTCCCTTCGTGTCAACACATTCCATTAGGTATGGACGAATTTCATCTTTCAGTGACACCAACTTGCCCCAACCCCAACTATATGTGTGCCCTTCTAGGCTGTAGTCAAGAAACTCTTCATCCTTCAAGTAGTATGCCTGCACCCATTTCAGCCACAATATACCCTTCTTTTGACATACATCCCAAACCAGCTTACATAGAGAAGCTCTATTCCAGGATGAAGGATCCCTTAGGCCAACTCCTCCACTTTTCTTTGGCATACAAAGTGTTTTCCAAGACACTAGTGTAACTCTTTTCTCTCCTTCCTTTCTGCCCCACAGAAAATTTCTGCATTTTGTCTCAATGGCTTTGTGCACACTCTCAGGTATTTGAAAAACATTTGCCCAGTGACTAGCTTTACTCAGCAGAATTGTGTTTATAAGCTGCATATGCCATATTCCTGGAACCCCAAGTGCCTATTTATCCTGCAATCTTCTCCACCATTTTCTCACAATCTTCAGCTCTCCACTTCCCTGTTGAGACTGGAAGTCCCAGGTAATTCATTGGGAAACTTCCTTGAACTATATTCAGAGTATCAGCCAACATCTTTGATTCAGTTTCTGTCATTGTCGAGAAGAAAGCCTCAGATTTTCCTTCATTTATCCTAAGGGCAGAAACCTTCCTAAACTCCTCCAAAACAGTTTAACCCCTTCCATTGAGTGCTTGCTTGCCCTACAGAAAATTAACAGATCATCTGCAAACATCAAACTGTGTATTTCCCCCTTCAAACTCCTCTGATGGAACTCTATAGCTTTCGTTTTTATTGCCAGGCTAAGCTGTCTTGATAGATATTCCATCCCAATTACAAACAATAAAGGTGATATGGGATCCCCTGTTTTTATGAACTTGTTTCATAAGAGTATAGAGAACATTGAACAATTTCTTTCTTCCAGACCTTGGCACAGGAAATAACATAGAAGAATAACCTCTGGATATTCGTATCAAAAAGTCTATATCTATATTGCTTATAATGTTGGTGTTTTGATGCTGGATTACTACTAAGTAGAATACTACTAAGTCTAGTTCTTTTGGTGCAACTTTTTTTAAGATTGGATAAGTTCTTTTGTCCCCGGGCTGTTCCCGAGTGGTAGTTTGTACAACATTGCTTTTGCTGGTTTGTTTTTAATGAAAATGGAATGGTGCATCAGTTTATGAATGTTGTAGTTTAGCTTGTAGCTGTTAAATTGAGGATGATTATACATATCAGTGGTGGATTAGAAGCGGCATATTGCAGGGCAGGTTCTAATTGAGCTAGAATATTGGCAATTTTCTGGGAAAATGTTGCACCGGTAAATATGGTGCAACAATAAGTAACAACGCAGCAAACCTAAAATGCGATTATATAACACAACATCCAAATATTGCGTTCTAATCAAAATCGCAACTTCTATACGTTGCGATCATAAATATCAAACATTTTTTCATTCAATCATTTAGCAATAGTAAGTACTTGCGTGTTATACATATGAACGCAACTAGCCATAACATCGATTATAAATATTATCCGGTGCAACCTTCCGGTGCAACAACAATTCGTGAATTAAAAAACAATTCATTTCTGCAATAAAATATACTAGTTGCATCAATTGAAGAAACCGGTGCACGATGGTTGCATCAGTTAGGATGATCGGTGCAACGTTGGTGCATCAGTTGAGGGTGAGCGGTGCAACAATGGAATCCAACGTGGCCGGCAAGACTGGTCAAATAGGCCTCGGGAAATTAAAACCGGTGCAATCTTTCATAACGTTGCACCTCCCCTAATTGGAACCGGTATTGAAAAAAATTAAAACCGGTTCAATGAACTCTAAATACCGGTTCTAATGGGGGTAATTCTAGTACTGCAAGACGCAGTCATTCCTTTTCTTATCAATAAAATAATAGACAAATAAATTGTTCTACAATTATTTTGTACATATATAGATGATTCGATCAACTGAAGTTGGAGAAGATGATGATTATTCCATTCTTATTTATATTATATTTATGTAATCAATAGTTTAATGTAAGTGGTCACTCACTAGAGCATATCCAATGTTACCTTTATTTTCAAAAATATCAATTGACATGTATGATTGAAAGTAAGAAATTGCAAAAATCATCTCCAACCCAAGCATCAATGTAGGAGTCAATCATAGATGACATATGATGTGGATTGAAGATGTCAATTACACCTATATATTGATGCTCACTTCGAAACTTTCAATTTGACAACTTAACAAATTTAGAATTTTAATCACTTAATACTTCCATATTTAAATATGAAATATAAGTGTTATATTTAATTCAATGATATTTTTGTGACAATATGATGGTTGCATTGGAGAACCAAGCGTTAAACTGAAAGCTTTCAATGCTACACCACATTAACACCTAATATAAGTTAGCCATTTGGAACCTATTTTTACTTGTGACCTCTTTTTACCATTGGAGACACCGTCCTTCCATGTCAATGCATGTGCTGTTCACACATTTAAAATTTTAGCTAAAACGTGATTCAGGCTAGGGTTTTGGGGGGTTTGAGCTGTGATATTATTGGGCTTACATTTAAAATTTTAGCTAAAACGTGATTCAGGCTAGGGTTTTTGGGGGTTTGAGCTGTGATATTATTGGGTTTATATGGAATATTACCCAATTATATTTTTTAAAAAAATTCAGCCTACGGTTTATAGAGCTTATTTCTTGATGTACTGAACTGAACTGAACTGAATTGAATTGAACTGAACTGAACTGAATTGAACTGAACTGAAGTGAAAATTGATGTATTGAAAAATGGAATCAGCATGACTGAATTAACCTGAATTTCATCAAATTGCATTTTCACTGAACTGAACTAAACTGAATTGAACTGATCTGAACTGAACTGAACTGAACTGAACTGATCTACGGATAAGCTCCGGTAAACAGGGCCTTACTATGCTTCCTTTATATGTACGAGCATATATTGCAGAAATAAGTGAAGCAAGTTAGATAATGCAACCATATCGGAAAATCGATTAGCTCTGCTAGCTGCTCCAAAAGCGACGGTGCCGGTGACCCAAGGCGGGCAAGGACCAGGTATCCGAAGAAGACGAGGAAGAAGACGAAGATGAAGACGACGAAGAAGAACTGAGAAATGATTTGAGGTGTTTTACAAACTCCCTAGGCTTTTCCAAATTAACCGCGTGTCCGGCGTTTTTAATCACCTGTATCTTGGCACTGTCTCCAATGTACCGCTTCAATCTGTACCCTAATTCCACCGGAAAAATCTGGTCCTCCTCTCCCCATATTATCATTGTCTGATGCGTGATTTTCGGGAGCTTTGAGAGCTGCCGGTCTCTGAGTATGGTTTTGATGAGCTCCTTCTTCTCCTCAACGAAATCCGTGCACATGACGTCAATGAAGTCCGAAAGGAAGCATGAGGGGACCACCTTTGCCGGCTTCACGAACGCAAACCGCATCAGATCTTTCAGCCTCTCCGGCGTCTGCGGCACTAGGATACTCGCTGCATCCTCTATGTCGGAAACCTACAACAATTACAAATACTTATGTGGGACCGTCTTATTATAAGAGAGATTTCATGATTTTTTAACTAGTTCATGTGTTTGTTCCTAGGTGAAATAGAATTATTTTGTTTGCATAATGTAACTATTCATTTAAGGGTAAATGACTTAAAAAAATAATTGTGGCACATGCTTTTCTATGCTCGATTCTTAATCGATAGTTAGAACTAGGAGGGGTAATATTTTTAAATTTTCTCCACGAACTTATAAACATTCAGGTCAGAAGTTTATTTAATTTGTAAGTAAACAAATAAAAGTATTAGTGAAAATCATATATACAAATGTACAAACATGCATGTAAAGCACTACATAATCGTACAAACTAATTTCTTGTATCATTACAAGTACAAACTAATTTCTTGTATCATTACAAGTTTATCTTATATAGGATATATAAAGTCAATTCGTTCCATTTTTCGTGTGTAAAATGGACAGATTTGTAAATTTACGTTTGTTGAATATAATTAAATTTTCCAAATAAATAAATACAATATAAATCTACTTTAAAAGGGGTATTTTAGAAATTGCACACAACTTATTTGGTATGATTATACAAAATAATTTATTTATATCACTTATATTGTAACATTATCGAAAATTGATTAACTAGAGCAAAATAAAGCAACATCACCATATATAATATTTAAAACAAATATTTTTATACCATTACGAGATCTTTGTTAGTAAATAGGATATTTGCAATATAAACTGAATATTAGTTAGCATATTTATTATATATTATTACTGTAATTATCTCATAAATTAGGTAATTCAGTTGTACATACTTCTATTTATATGATACTTCTATTTATATGACTGGATAACAATCTTCACTATCAAAACCACAATAATTTATATTATTATCATTCGGTGTTTTATTTATATTTTTGTTGAGTTATCATTAGTTTGAATTGTCTACTACCTATAATTCAGTGGATTTTGTGGTTTGAAGAATTCAACTTTGTCATTGTGTGAGTATGTTTCTTTGTCGCCGGTGATTTTCGTTGGATTATGAATTTACATGTCGCTAAATCAATTCTATGAATTTACATGCACACCACCAGAGCTTATTACGGTGTTCAAAACAATGGCTAACAAAGAGTGGAGATTTGAGCCATAAGTTCATATTCTTAGGTAATATTACAATATTCTTCCACGGTGATTCTCTTTTTCTGATCTGTTGAATAAAACAATGGTTCATGGGTAGTAACCAAATTAATCAGTGATTGTTTAATCACGCATTATTGAATAAAACAATGGTTCATGGGTAGTAACCAAATTAATCAGTGATTGTTTAATCACGCATTATTGAATAAAACAATGGTTCATGGGTAATAACCAAATTAATCAGTGATTGTTTAATCACGCATTATTGTCTATTCTCATTTATTGTTATGTTGCTTTGATTAATTATACTAGAAGATATGTTTCTTTACCTTAACATATTCCCACAATCTTATCATCGCGATCTTCAAATTTACTCTGTACTTCCTTTTAGTTTACGTGCTAATTATATTTTATTTAAAATTTTATAAAAAAATGTTTATATACACCCGGCAGACTATTGCTAGTCTTATATAGTATATATATAAACCCAACTCGCTCCGTTTTGCTAGCCAATTTGCTAGTCTTATATTTGTAAAATGGACAGATTTGTAAATTTATGCTTAATTGTTTGTTGAATACAATTAAATTTTCTAAATAAATACAATACACATATACTTATAAAATGGTATTTTAGAAATTGTAAACATTACTTATTTGGTATAATTATACAAAATATTTTATTTATAGAAGATTTGTAACATTACCAAAATTTGATTATGCACATCTATAACAAAACACTAATTTAGTATGATTTTTCAAAATATTTTATTTATAGTACTAAAATTTATTTATGCATCTAATTTTCCGTTTATATGAAACAAAATTACCATACAAACTATTTTAAAATATTTATTTATGCTATACAAAATAATTTATTTATTGTAGTAACATTATCATACAATATATTTCATACCAAAATTTAATTATTTATCTAATTTGTACCATCATATAAAGGAAAAATTACCATATAAAATATTTAAAATTAATATCATTACTAAAATCAACTTTGATTAACAATAATTTACCTTATATGTAAATTTATATTTAATTAAATGCTAAATTTGAACCTTATATATGTACATATGGTTTTTCTTCATCATAGGTGTACGAATGTGTTCTGCTCATGACACATTCTTCCCCGGAATTCCGGGGAAGTCTTTTTAAAGTGTTGCACGGAAACAACCATCATTTAGACCTCAAACGGCGCCTCTGGATGGCTCTGGACGTAGTTTGTAAGCATTTCAGTTTCATTATACGTTCTTTTTTTTAGTGATATTTGGTTTTGAATTCAGGATGTGGAGCACTTTGAAAGGCAGTGAATTTCTTCAATGTAAGTTAATTAATTGCCCTGTATTTACTATTGATTTTTGCAGACAACTAAAATCTTTAGGATTTGTTGCAGGTTCAATTGAATTTTTAGTTGATATTTTTGATTTGATCGAAAGATTTGATTCATTATTTTTAACAGATTAGTCTTCTCAATAACTTTTACAGTATTTTGATTTTACTATGGAAAATTCGACGAGGATTCCGGGCTTCCCAACATGAACCCGATCCAAGAAATCAAAATGGTCTGAGTATCCTCTTCAGTTGAGGTATTGATGTTTATGGTTTTACCATGCCCGAAATTATATCTATGTCTATGAATATTTTGGGTCAACTTAATTTACTTATAATTTATTAATAGTTGAAAGCATTGATAAATTCATGATACCGTTCTATTACAAGATCAAATATCCTGGGATCGTTCATTATTTAGTAGGATTGGAATTTGTGTATATTAGATCTTAAATAAATTATTTACTTTGATAATTTGTGTATTTGGAACAAGATCGCAAGATCAACTTATAGAATTTACTTTGGTAATTTGAATGGTACGTAGAATCAAAAAGTTTAGATCATTATTATTATTTTATTTTATTACATAACCTTCTCACTTTCATGCATCATCATTATTTGTTATGTGTTAATCTTCACACTATCAAGCCAAATCTTTTATCTATTAAACTTTTGAAACCAGTTGAGACAAGTATCAACATTCGAGAGTTAGTATATCCTTGAAATATACTACACATTGCTGATGTTTTCAAGGTACTAGCCTACTAGGGAATGATTTTTATATGCAAGTTGAGAGGAGAACAAATAGAGATGCTTAAATATTTAGTTTTTTTTAGAGAAAGTGTTGGGTGAGACCTGTCTTTGCGGAGACCAAGAGCAGGGGAATGAACATTTACTGTTTCTGCTTGATCTTTTAGTCAGTTTGTTTGATCTTTCAATCAATGTCCTTGAGTATTTTTGTTTTGCCTTGATTTTTCAGTTAATTTGATCTTTCGTTCAATTTGCTTGATCTTTCGATCAATTTTCTTGATCATTTCCTTGGTCAATTTCACCAACGACAAATTTAATCAAGAAAATCGGTGGGTTTAAAGCTCACCAACGACAAATTCAATCAATATCAGTCTCATATAATCTTTGGTCTCATTTGAGACCTGTCTCAAATGAGAATTTGACTTTCTTTTATATGATATTGTTTAAGATTTTGAACATATGTAACGTTCTAGATCCCTCACCATGAATGATTCAAAATTTATAATAGAATGATTTTATCATGTATGTCGAAACGACATCATTACATATTGGTATACAAATCTTTACATTGTATTTATATATAAACTTTTACATACACCATTAAAATGTTGCTAAAAATATTTAAAAGTGATTAAATATTTAAAAGTAGTGCTGAAAATAATAATAATTATTATTTTATTATTGTCCATACAATTTGAGCAAATTTTCAACATATAACTTTATTATGGGGTGGTCTCTGGAGCGACCGTCTACATATGTAGACCAAAAACTAAGTTATAAACAGGGTAATATATCAAAAACAAGGAAGGACCAATTTGCAATTTTGGAAAAATTAAAAAAAATCACGCGCTACAGTAACTTCGCGTGTTTGCTACAGTGCCGCTACAGTTTTTAAGTGATACATTTTGATTTAAATTCTGCATGTTTTATGTTATAATGATCACCTTTTGGGTAATAATAATAATCTTCTAGGTTTTGGTTTAAATTTCCCATATTTTATGTTATAATGATAATTTATAAAATAAAACATGATCAATTTAAAACAAAATATGATTTTTTTACAAAAAAAAAAAAAAAGGAATTAGCACTGTAGCTGTACTATTCACACAATATTCACATGTTACTGTTCACGCGCGAAATTACTGTAGCGCGTGAAATTTCTAAATTTTTAAAAATTATAAATTAGTCCCTCCTTGTTTTTGAAATATTAGACTATTTACAATTTAACCCGGTCTACATATGTAGACGGTCGCTTCCAAGACTTTGCCCTTTATTATTATACAAGAAAATATATTTAACTAAAATACCATATCATAAAAATTATTATGAATGTGTAGATAAACCGGGCAACGCGGTCCACTATTGCTAGTATTAATTAAAGAGGTTTCAATTGAAGATTTTCTTACCTGAAATAGACCATTTTCCATGTCCTTCTCCTCCAGACACACCCCGGTGCAACACAGCACCAGTTTGTCGATTGCCTCGGGAAACAGCGCCGCCAGATTGTAGCCAACAAAACCGCCGTAGCTGATCCCCACAAGGCTCGCCTTCTCCAAACTGTGAGCCTGCATTAAGGCTTTCAAACACCGGGCCTGGAAAACCTCGGATCTCTCGGGGCGCGTGGTCCAGGACTCGCCGAAGAAGAGGAGATCGGGGACGTAGATGTTGTACCTGGCCATGAAGTGGCGGAGGACGTCGCCGTATTGCCACATGGCGTTGGCGCCGAAGCCGTGAACGAGGATGAGGTTAGGTTTGTTGGGCTTGCAGAATTTGGGGACCCAACAATGCATGACGGTTCCATCTCCCAAGTCCGTGTTTACAGGTTTCAGGCCGGAGTAGCCGAAGAACGAACGGAAAAACCAATCTGTTGACGCGGTGAAGCTAATGCATCCCGCCATGAAGATTGAAACAGAATGAGTGCTGATTTCCTTTATCTGTTCAGTTTTTCTTGGAAAAGATTTCGCTTTTATATTATTCAAAGTTTTTTCAATGATAATTTTTTTCAGATTGGCAAAGTGTCGGATATAGAAAATGGTGGGCATCAATGACACATTGGAAAATTCAACAGTTTCCCGTAGAAATATATGGTTGATATCAATTACAACAAACTTGATGTGATGTAGGCCCTGTTTGTTAGAGCTTATTTCTTGTTGTACTGAACTGAACTGAAGTGAAAATTGATGTATTGAAAAATGGAATCAGTATGACTGAATTAACCTGAATTTCATCAAATTGCATTTTCACTGAACTGAAGTGAATTGAACTGAACTGAACTGATCTACAGATAAGCTCTGGTAAACAGGGCCGTAGTCAGATAAATTTAGCTTAGCAGATCACTCTATAATGGTATTCTTTGAAAAAATATCTCCTACATCCATTATCTTCATGCCATGGGTAAAGTTGTAATATTTGCACCCTCATTTACTAAAACGATATCGTTTATCAGGTTGGTCTTTCATTTATTTTTCTTTTCCCTCCTTTCCTCTTCTTTCTCCACTTTATTCCAATACATCGATTTGCGCTATGGGGTCAATGTCGGCGATCTTGCAGGCATGAAAGACGGTCATGCCTTTGGGGACTTTGCCTAGCAACGAATATTTCGTTTGAACGTGACATATTGATTGTTTTTAACTTTTTATGTTTGCTTTACTTAGTACAAGCCAAGTGATTAGCTACTTTTGAGAAATTGTGAAATATTGAATGACATAATATTTGATAGATCAAAAGTTTTCATAAATTCTTTGACTTGCATTCTCATATACTTCGCTGTTACTTTTCCACCACTGAGATTACAAATCGTGAATATAAAAATAAAGAATTTTGAAAATAATGAAAGTCTAAGCAGCTCAACACATTTAATTATTTATTTTGTTTTTGAAAATATTAATTGTTTTTGAGAATTATAAATTTGTTTATTCAAGTATTTATCCTAGAACAATCTATAATGAGAATTCTCTGAGAAAAAAGTATCTCCTATCTCCCATCTCACGCCAGGGGCAGATTTGTAATTCTGCACCCCTATGCCAAAACGACGTCGTTTTCCGGGTGTATTTATTAACAGAGAAAATTTCTCCAATTTTTCGTTCTTCTTCTCTCACCCCCAAATCAGAATTATCCCTATTTCTTGTATTCAGTTTCTCCGGGCAAATCGAACTTAAGGTTCTCGAAAACTGGAGTTTGTTCAATTTTGCGAGTCAAGATTGTTTGCTTTTGTGGCAGGTATATCACGATCTCCGTGAACAACGGTGCTAAACGATCGGCGGCGCTGATTCATGATTCTATTTAAGCGCCGGTGAAGTGTGGGGACTGGTTGGGTGCGGTAGCGTGGCAGAGGTGATGGTTGTAAAGAAGAAGTGGTGGCGGGGATGGTGGGTTGCAGAGGGGCGGTGGAGATGGCGATTTGTGCGGGGGAGTTACAAGGGTGATTCAGAGATGCATTTGTGCTACTGCTATCAACGAAGACTTCGTTTGGTTGGGGCAGAAGAAGGGAGATCGTGGGCGGGAACTCGGGTTGGCTCCGTTTGTTCAGGCTTCGGTCTCTGGACTTTTATGATCCTTCAGATCATGCCATCGTGAGTTCTACATCTACACTTGATCTTTTCAATTTATTGGCTCTTTAAATGTTTGTGATTGGCTCTTTACGAGGTTCCTAGATTTTGTGCTGATTCCCTAATGTGTAAGATTCCTAGACTAATTAGGCTTATTCCTCTTTGTTTGCTCTCTTAACAGGATTCCTATAGATTGTTTATGCTGTGGATATCTTAATGTGTGCATGTGACTATATAAATTTCTAACAAGATTCTTAAATGCTTAAGCTGGTCCTTTAATGTCTCTCTGTGTGTGCGTGTGTGACTGTGAGTTTTCTTACATATAAGATTCATAGATTGTTCTGGCTGATTTATTTATATGGTGTGTTGTGTGTGTGCGTCTGTGATATAAAACCATTAATGCAGCACTTAGACACAATAAGCCTCCCAAAAATACAAAACAATATACATAAGAATTAAAACCATGTAAATATTTTAGCTAGAGAACTGTGCAATTATATGAAAATCTAAACGGGTACTCCATTGTGTTCTAGCATGTGGTGTTTATGTAATGAGAATTTTTTATATATCATTTGAGATGAATACAAAGTTAACTTCCAAATTTTTTATATAATGTGCTGTTTGGGGTTATATTTTGGTATTTAAACGGACTAACGTTGCTGAGATTTCCCTTTGGATTGAATTTTCGTTTAGTCGTTTGTTTGTATTCCGATCTCTTTGTTAACTTCTCCGACATGTGTTAGCAGTCGCAGAATGCCGCAATTCAGTCCGCAATTCAGTCCGTGGAAAAAGCTTGAAAAATTGACAGCTGAAGATGAAGTCAAGCTGTTTGGTGTGGTTTTGATGTTTGTTCTAAGTATGATTCTCTGTGTATACAAGTTGTATTGATTGCTACTGAGTTCGTTCCTTTCCAACCTATCTTTCTTTGAGTTTAAGATTTGAAATCAATGAAATTTAGCTTTTACTTCAGTATGTTTTTCTAATTTACAGCAATGGTTACACTTGGTTTTTATGAATGAATCTTTTTCAAAGGGCCAACACAACTAATAAAGCCAGAAGTTAATGTAATACTGATTCCCGTGAATGTAGCAACATTTATGTCTGTGGCTAGAATGGCAATGTCACTCAAAGATGACCGAAAGTGGGGAAATTCCTTGATGCGATCTTATGGTCCAGATCTTTCTGTTTTTATTGCCAATAGTAGTATCTAAAGTTAATGTAAAGAATGGTGATTTTGAGAAATATTCATGGTTGAAAAGCACATGTTGGAGCAAGCACTGCTGAAAGCAAGTGTGGAAGCTCAAAGAGGTGATGAAGTGTACGCTTTATTGCATAAGCTGACAACAAATGTTAGTCAGGAGCAGATCAATGAGAAATGGTGGAGGAGGCTGGAATGGACTCGGTTGGTTGGGCAAGGGAAAATGGAGTGTTTCTGACACACCTGTAGGATCTGATGGTTTTTGCTCGTGTTGTGGAGAAAAAATAGTTAACGATCTTGATCCTGCTGAGACTAAATGCAGCTAATATTAGCCTTTACAGTCGGTTCGCTTGCACAAGAAGTGATATAACCAGTAAAGTAGCGCTGCTTGTATATACTTTAGTTTGAGAGATGTGCAAATATATCATGAAAGTTCAGAGTGTTTTCTTTTAGTCCCATTAAAATTTTTCGTTTCTATTTGGTCCCATAAAAGTTAAAACTGGTTCTATTTGGTCCTTTGGTTAGTCAACTAACTGAATAGTAGAGTTAACTAACGGAATTTCATAAATAAATTGCACAAATACCTTCCATTTATATGAAAATATCAAATTAGTATTTTTGAAACATTTAAATAATTAATTGGTCTAACATATTTTTAATGCACACAAGACCTAATTTATATTAATTCTAATATGTTTAATTTCAACATCAATAACGTTCAAATATTTTTTTGTTCTCACTATACCCGCTCATGTACAATCACACGATTAAATAATTTTAAGTAATTTATATGGGATTGAAGGTGATATATTAGAATATAAAGAGATCCTTTATTAATAATCAAATATTACCATATAGTTACCTTCAAAAAAAAATATTACCATATAGTTACTAGCATAGTTGCGGTTAGGAGTACGAAAAAATAAAAGTTTATAATTTATATTAATTTCAAAATATTGAATTTGATTATTGTATGATATTTTTTAATATGAATTAAAAATACTATAATAATAAAAATGTAACTTATAGTATTATGTTTTTTAATTAGGGTAATTTTATTTATTTTGTTCTTATTTAGTGCTTCTACTAGAAATTAATTTTTTTTATTAGGATGATTAGGTTAGTCTCTGATTTTAATCATCTACTAATTTTAATTTGTTCTTATTTGAGGTAGAATTTTATAAATTAATTAGCTAGATTAATTTTAATGAAATAGAATTTTTCTAAATAAGAACTAAATTAATTATCCTAACAAATTTCTAACGTTAGTTAACTTATATGTTTCAAAAATTACAAGGCTAATTTGATGTTTTAATATAAATGAAGAGTATTTGTGCAATTTATTTATGAAATTCCGTTAGTCAACTCTACTATTCAGTTAGTTGAATAACCAAAGGACTAAATAGAACCAAAAATAATTTTTATGGGACCAAATAGAAACGAAAAATTTTAATGGGACTAAAAGAAAATACTCTGAACTTTTATGGGACCATTAGGGTAATTAATTCTATATAAATATTGAAATTTTTTGAGAATTATTAATTAGTTTATTATGGTCTATGAGCCTTTTTTTTATATATCATTTGAGATGTATACAAAGTTACATAGCCCTCCACGCTAGCGATGATGAAAAGTTATTGATAGTCTAGCTAGGTAGGTTACCACTTTTTCTTTCGCAAATTTACAGAACCAGGAACCAAAGGGGTCGACGAAGCAGCTTTCGGCCGGACGTACGCAGCTCCGATCGGGTCACCATAGATCGAAACGCTGTCGTACGTCGCCAGAAGCTTCACGCCGGGGCAGATCTGGTCAGCCACCAACGCCGTCAGGAGCCTCGCGACCACCCGACGCGGATCCAGTGGATCCAGAGCTTGCCGGCGACCCGCTTGCCGATCCCGAGCGGATCCAGTGGGCTTCGCCGGTCCGACGCTAAGGCGGGTCACCACGGTTTCGACCAGATGGCGACCACGGCTCGACGGAGACGGCGGCTTCAGCGGACTCGACGGCGGTTTCAGCGGACTCGACGGCGGCCCAGGCCCCGCTACGGTGACGTGCTCAGATCCAGTCCCGACGGATCAGCGGGCTCGAAGGCGTTGTCGGGTTGGGTCGTCAACCGGGTCAGGTCGGATCAGCCGGGTCGGGCTGGTTCAACCGGGTTGGTCAGATCATGGTTTCTAGTTCTGGTCCAACTAGAGGGTGAGGTGGTTTTTTTTTTTTTCCTTTCTTTTATTGTAGTAGATTTTATGTTAAGGTCGGGAAATTTGATTCTAGGTATTATTTGTCAACTTTAGTTTACTGGACGGGTACGTTTCAGTTTCGGAAACTTTAGTTGACTTCAACTCTGGTTTATATTGTGGGTAAGGAGAAATCCGAGTCAGAGTAGTATTTATACGTACTTCTGGCGATTTCCACATATATAAACTAGATTTGTAGACCGTGGAAGTTAGCTTTTGCAGCTTGTCTTGTGTTAGATAATACCTTTTTTCAACTTTCTATACTATGTGTTATTTGCTAGCTAATTAGACCCGAATTAGTTGGAACATGCACATGGTATTGACCTGATAGTAGGGGATATGATTTGTAACTGGTCTTTTTTGCGACACTGTCCTGACAGGGACAGACTTGGGGAGTATCCTTGCCCATTTGTTTGTTATATCTCTCTTAACCCTTAATTGGCGAGAGAGTAAACCCCATGGGCTTCTGGACTAGGTAACATTTGTGCCTAGACTAGTAGACTTTGATTAGATAGTTTAGAATGCAAAGTTAAGGTGCTACGCTTGTCAGGTAGTTTCAGACAGTAGATTTGTAAGATGTATCCCCTTTTTGATGTAAGCCTTCGGGCACCACAGCCTTCGGGCAACACACTGCTTCCAGGCGAAAGCCTAGGAATTACAGCCTTCGGGCAACACCTTGATTCCGGGTGAAAGCCTAGGAAATTGCCTTCGGGCAACACATTGCTTCCGGGCGAAAGTCCAGGAATAGCCTTCGGGCCACCTCTGTATTTTATTTTATGTTGTTTGGGTTGAGGAGCCGTCAATAATCCTCAAGATTCGCCTTCGGGCATTAAAAAAAAAAAGTTATTGATAAATAAATCAATACTGTATCGTTAAATTATATTCCAAATAAGTGGACAAATATCAAGCAGATGCTTGTTGTTATTTTAATTATTCAAAAATTGAAGTATTTAGGTAGAAGTAATCTTGCCATGATGTGTCCCTCTTTTCCATCAATCTTTTCCCATCTCCCCATCTCGGAGATGGGGAACAGTTATTCTTCCGTTTATTGATTCTTTATTACATTGAATAAGTGTAAATCACACAATTTGTAATAGTACAGACGGTATAGTCTAATTGACTAGTTGTTGATTTCACTTGTAATCGTTACTGAACATTTCCCAATGAATTTTCAAAAATAAATAAATAAATAATTCTTGCCATGATGTGTATACGTATCTCACAAAAATAGATTGTAAAATAATTTTACGCGTCAATTACATCCAAAAATAACCATAGTGAATTTGTCCACATGAAGCCAAAACTCACAAAACTGATTTTTTTTTTTTAATTCAGGATTGATTACAACCTACCTGTTACATATACACGTCCTAATTTAGGACTAACTAGAAGACACCACATTAGATCCATGTAAGCACAATGAAGCTATACAGACACCCTCCTGATTGACCTAACTGCTTGCACCAACGAGCCACCAACCACTGAAGGTGGTTCCTGATTGACCCAGCTGCTTGCACCAACGAGCCACCGAACCCGAAACCACCGATCGCACCATCATTAGTCACCACTTGCAGCATGGGAGACCACAGTGGGGGCCACCACCGAACCCGGAACCACCGATCGCACCATCATGAGTCACCACCTGCAGCATGGGAGACCACAACGGGGCCACCAACATGGGCCCCTGGGAAACTATCATCGGCCTTCTACGATGTTTAGACCCTGACTAAAGGGGGTGTTTTGAACCCTGAACCTCTCACTTATAGAGAGGGTGGATTACCACAGAACCAGTTCCATTACACCTCACAAAAACTGATTAGCCTGCCCTACTATAGGGAAAATTAGTTTTCTCCTTGTTTGGGTGTTATAAGCATGAAAAAGGCATATTGTTATTATGAAATATAGAATCTGGACTTTGGAAAGAATTAATACAGCTTCTAGTTATCCTAGATTAAACTTAATTAGATATTGGGCCTGATTACTTCTCCTTTCTCCGGTCTTTCTCTCTCCGACGAATTTCAATCCTTCTCCTCTTATGTCCCCTAAATCATTCTTTGTTTTACATTGTAATTGGACTCCAATTACATTTTCTATGTGTAATTGGCCATTGGAAAATTTCACTGTGTATCACTGTGTGTGCGATAGACAGTTTTTGCGAGCAATGGAGAAAGAGGGAGTGATTACGGACGAGCAGGTGCTTCTTGACGGCCTAATGCTCGAATATGTGATAATTGAAGCAACTCGTCGGGTACGTACACCGTGCACTTTTCTCTTCAATTTAGGCCAGTTTTGCTCGGTTTCCCCGGTCAATGCAGGGTTTGGAACGCATTCCGAAGGAAGAATTGCCTAGAGTTGGGTGGAATCACGTTGTCGACATGGCGGAGAAGTTTGCTGCGGAGGTCTGTTGAAAACCAGAAGTCAAACAAAGTGGTCAATGAAGAAATGAGCAGCTGAAGAAGGCAACTGCTCAAGCTAACAGCTTTCTGGCCTGCAAACGTTTTTCCCGCCAAAAACACAAGTCACGTTTTTGGCACCTTTTTCAGTTAGACGGTTAGGTTAGTTAAAGCTGATGCAAGTTGCATCTTGCAGCTTATGTAAAGGAAAGCTAGATTGTAATTTCAGTTTATGAAATCAGAAATACAACATCACAGTTTTTCTCTCTCAAATCCTCTCAACCGCCATTAATGGCATTTCAAGATTTTACTGTAATTTTCGTTTATTTTCATGGTATCAGAGCGGGCCACGGTCTCCACCTGGCTCTAATCTTCTCCTTTCTCTGAAATCGTGAATCCAGCGGTTCAGCTGAACGTAGTCTTCACCAAATCAGCTTCGACATTCCTTCATAATCTCATCAATGGCAGAAGGTCAAGGAGAAAATGAAGAGGAGTCGGTGCATGGCGGAGAAGATCAAGGCGGAGCAAAACTTGTTGGCAATGCGCGAAGAGCGAGGCGAAGCACTGCTGCGGAGTTGCAGAAAATGCTTTAGCTCCATCCGAATGATGCACCGGGAACACCGCTTATTGCAGAGCGACTGACGGAGGATAACTTTCAGTCATGGAGTCGTGCAATGCGGTTTGCACTCGGTGCGAAGAAGAAACTCAGATTCGTTGAAGGAGCGTATCCAAAACCCGACGAAGATGCGGAGGACTACGAACAATGGATCGACGTTGACATGATGGTAACCTCTTGGATTCTGAATGCTATTTCAAAGGAGTTATCAGATTGTTTTCTGTATGCTGGAAGCTCTTGTGAAATCTGGAAAGAATTGCATGTGCGTTTTGGTGAAACTAATTCAACACAAATTTGGCAATTGCAAAATGAAATCGTAGCTCTAAAACAAGGAAGTCATTCTTTAGCTGTTTTCTATACTAAAATGAAGAAGTTATGGGATGAAGTTGCAAATGTAGCTGCAACTCCTATTTGTATCTGTGGCTGTACTTGTGGATCTGTTAAGAAGACTATGGATAAAGATAATAGAGACAAGGTGATGCAGTTCATGATGGGGTTAAATGGTGAATTTGAAAGAGTCAGGGATGGTGTTCTAGTGATGGATCCAGTTCCTGATTTTCAGAAAGTGTTCAACATGATGAATCAAGTTGAGAAGAAGAAGAATAGCACTGGTTCTTATGCTGAGACTCCAAGTGCTTTCTCAACTCAAAATCAGGTTCAGAATGCTACTGCTAATGCAGTCAAAACCACTGCTGCTTCAGGTTTTAAGAAGAAGGCTGTTGGAAGCAAGAAGGATCTGAAATGTGAGCATTGTAATGGAGAAGGTCACAACAAAGATACTTGCTTCTATATCCATGGGTTTCCTGATTGGTATAAGGGATCAAGGAAACTACCTGCTCTCAGAAACTTTGCAAATCAAGCAGAAACTCATTCTGAAGCTTCTACATCTGTTCAGCAAAATGTGAGCATGGAAGGACTGGATATCAGGAGCTTGATCCAGCAGGAACTAAGCAAGCTGATCAAAGGGAAAGGGAAGGCTGATGAAGACAGTGGCATGATCAATTTTGCTCACTTCAATGACTTCTCAGGTACATCTCTTCAGTATGCTCTCAGTCTGCTTGATTCCAGTTCTCAAAATGCTTGGATTATAGATTCAGGTGCTTCTGTGCATATGTGTGCTAGTGGAAATAATCTTGAATCTGCTGTTAAACAAAAAGACTATATGCCTGTATATCTTCCTGAAGGAACTATGAAGTGTGTGGACAGTATAGGAGATGTTTCACTTAATTCAAATTTGAAGCTCACTTGTTGCTTATATGTTCCTGGATTCAAGTACAACCTCTTGTCTGTGAATAAATTGTCTTTGGATATCTAGGATTTTCTGTAGGCCAAGCAAGCACTCAATGGATGGGGTTAAAACTGTTTTGGAGGAGTTTATGAAGGTTTCTGGCCTTAGGATAAATGAAGGAAAATCTGAGGCTTTCTTCTCGACAATGACAGAAATTGAATCAAAGATGTTGGCTGATACTCTGAATATAGTTCAAGGAAGTTTCCCAATGAATTACCTGGGACTTCCAGTCTCAACAGGGAAGTGGAGAGCTGAAGATTGTGAGAAAATGGTGGAGAAGATTGCAGGACAAATAGGCACTTGGGGTTCCAGGAATATGGCATATGCAGGTAAAGTGCAGATTATAAACACAATTCTGCTGAGTAAAGCTAGTCATTGGGCTAATGTTTTTCAAATACCTGAGAGTGTGCACAAAGCCATTGAGACAAAATGCAGAAATTTTCTGTGGGGCAGAAAGGAAGGGGAGAAAAGAGTTACACCAGTGTCTTGGAAAACACTTTGTATGCCAAAGAAAAGTGGAGGAGTTGGCCTAAGGGATCCTTCATCCTGGAATAGAGCTTCTCTGTGTAAGCTGGTTTGGGATGTATGTCAAAAGAAGGATATATTGTGGCTGAAATGGGTGCATGCATACTACTTGAAGGATGAAGAGTTTCTTGACTAGAGCCTAGAAGGGCACACATATAGTTGGGGTTGGGGCAAGTTGGTGTCACTGAAAGATGAAATTCGTCCATACCTAATGGAATGTGTTGACACGAAGGGAAATTTCAGCACTAGCAAGGCATATGGATACCTCAAAGGGGCAGGCCAAGGAAACCATTGGTCAACGAAAATATTGTGGAAGTCAGGACTACAGCCTAAACACTCATTCTTTCTATGGATGTTGTTAAAAGGGAGATTATCGACCATAGCGAGACTTCAGTCGAAAGGGATAATACCTCATGTGGCAGATGTTTGTACTCTGTGTGGGCACAATGGAGAAACGATGCAGCACATATTTTGTTCATGCCAATTTACAGTGGAGCTCCAAAAACATTACAGGGTGGAGACTGGCGGAAACTTCAGAGAGTGCCTGAGGAGGATGAGAAGAATGGTAGGATGGAGAAAGAGAATAAGATTCCACCGACTTATCAGCATCTTCTATAATGTATGGAGGGAGAGGAATAACAGAATCTTCCAGGGGAAATTTAGGCAGGTGGATGCTCTAAAGGTGATGATTGAAACAGGCTTTGACCCCTCTGATTGATGATGAGGATGGTGTGAATGGATCCTAGTATGAAACTTGGTACATATGTCGTAGGTACCGCACTGATTACCTATGGTATTTCAGAGGTGTTGGGCTGCCGGTGTAAAAACCAGTTACCCAGCCTTGGCCCGTGACAATATCTAAAGACTTGACGGATTGGTTGTGGGGATATATCCCTAGTATGAAACTTGTACATATGTCGTAGGTACCGCACTGATTACCTTTTGGTATTTCAGAGGTGTTGGGCTGCAGGTATAAAAACCAGTTACCCAGCCTTGGCCCAAGATACTATCAAAAATATTTGACGGACTGGATGAGGGACTATGGCCCTAGTATGAAACTTGTACATATGTCGTAGGTACCGCACTGATTACCTTTGGTATTTCAGAGGTGTTGGGCTGCTGGGTGAAACCAGTTACCCAATCTTGGCCCATGACACTATCTAAAGACTTGACGGGCTGGATCGAAAAAGATTATAAGCATACTCAGACCAGGCTACATAATGAATAATTTGGTTTCTATGGGAAATGAACCAGGGCAGACTTGTGTTTTGACATGTCAATTCACAGATATGCTATGGTGGATTTTCCCTTAATCGTATACGAGCTGGAGACAGAAATGGAACGTTGAAGACACCAAAGCTCCAAAGGTGGATGCAGATTTGGCAAGATATGCAAGGACAGGTGGAATGGAAGCGCATTCATTATAGTTATTCTAAAATCCTAGCAATATCTTGATGAACTTGTTATGATCATAGCCACTTGCATTTCATATGGCTGTAGAATAGTTGTTTTTTCTCCTTTTGGTTAGTTATTTATATCCGTTGAATGTTTGGCTTAGAGTGATGGCCAAATCAGTTGTATGAACTTTTTTGAGCAATTTAATAGAAGAAAATATTACATAAAAAAAAAGAATTAATTGTCTGATGATCAGTTGGTATTCTTCTTGTTCTATCCTCAATTATGCTGCATTCAGGACCTCTTGACTAAGGAGATCATTGCAGTAGCTAAGGTGGAGAAGAGATTGTACATACTGGATAATAAGTCATTTGACAAAAGGTTCATTGCTCAGGAGGTGCAAGGATTAAAAAGCTATTTTCAAGCTGCCAGAAATAGATTCCAGGAGCTTCACACTTGTAATAGTGTTGTACAGATTCCAAAGGATAGGCTATGGCATTTTAGAATGGGTTATCCATCTACAAATGTACTTCACCATTTGCCTATTAATGAGAGCATTAGTTTTTCTGACTTCACTTGTGATACTTGTCATCTAGCCAAACAGAAAAGATTACCTTTCACTCTAAGAGATCATAGTGCCTTGCATTGTTTTGATCTGATTCATCTTGATGTTTGGGGTCCTTATAAACAAGGCAAATTCTCATTTGAGACAGGTCTCAAATGAGACCAAAGATTATATGAGACTGCTATTGATTGAATTTGTCGTTGGTGAGCTTTAAACCGCCGATTTCCTTGATTGAATTTGTCGTTGGTGAAATTGACCAAGGAAATGATCAAGAAAATTGACCGAAAGATCAAGAAAATTGAACGAAATATAAAATTAACTGAAAAATCAAAGCAAAACAAAAATACTCAAGGACATTGATTGAAAGATCAAACAAACTGACTAAAAGATCAAGCAGAAACAGTAAATACTCATTCCCCTGCTCTTGGTCTCCACAAGTACAGGTCTCACCCAAGACTTTCTCTATAAACAAAAGTCTATGACTGGTGCATTCTACTTTCTGACAGTTGTAGATGATCATTCCAGAGCTACATGGACTTTTCTTATGCCTTCCAAATCTCAGGTCTTTGAGGTTTTCAAGGGATTCTTCAAGATGGTGAAAAATCACTTTGGAGTTTCAATCAAGACAGTAAGATCAGACAATGGCACAGAGTTTACCAGTTCTGTGTTCAAACTTTTCTTATCAGAGGAGGGTGTTCTTCATCAAACAAGCTGTGTGTACACACCCCAACAAAATGGGGTGGTGGAGAGGAAACATCAGCACATCATTCAGCTAGCTAGAGCTTTGATTCTTCAAAGTTCATTACCCTTGAGATTTTGGGGTGAAGCTGTTCTCACTGCCACCTATTTGATTAATAGGTTACCTATTGCAGTGTTAAAATGGAAAACACCTTATGAAATCCTCTTCAAGAAAGCTCCTGATCTTGATCATCTTAGAGTCTTTGGATGTTTGTGTTTTGCTTCCAATACATCTCCAGCTAAGACAAAGTTTGATCCAAGGTCTAAGAAGTGTGTTTTACTTGGGTATGCTTCTGGACAGAAGGCTTATAGACTCTATGACTTGGCTGATCACAGAATTTTCAGCTCCAGGGATGTATTCTTTTATGAGGAAATTTTTCCTTTTCAAGATTCTATTTCCTCTTCAAAGTCTCCATCTGTTCCTCATGATTCATGTGTTCCTATTATATCAGAAGATGATAATGTTGTTATTGACAGACTGGTTTCTGATAGTAGCTCTCAGATTCCTCCATTTTCATCTGATGATTCTCCAGTTCTATCTTCACAGCTAGTTCTTCCTCCAAGAGCAAGGAAACAGCCTGCTTGGATGCAAGACTATGTCTCTCATCAGGTTGTCCATGACTTTCCAGATGCTTTTCTTGGAACTGTGCAAGTTGAACAAGAACCTGCCTCATACACTCAAGCTAGCTCTCAAGGTCCTTGGATCTTGGCTATGCAGAAGGAGCTTGGTGCTCTTGAAGCAAACAAAACATGGGAACTGGTTATTCCTCCAAAAGGAAAGAGAGCAGTGGCATGTAGATGGGTTTATCCTTTTTGCTATGGTTGCTTCTAGAGGGTGGTATCTTCATCAACTGGATGTAAATAATGCATTTTTGCATGGCCATTTGGAAGAAGAGGTATATATGCATCCTCAACCTGGATATCCTGTACCATCTCCACAACACAAGTGTTTGTTAAAAAGATCTTTATATGGTCTGAAACAAGCAAGCAGACAGTGGAATCAGACCTTCTCCACTGCCTTGTGTAAATATGGTTTTGATCAGTCTCCACATGATCCATGCCTTTTCATTCTTCATGATTCAGAAAAGATTTATGGCTCTCTTGGTCTATGTGGATGATGTCCTTATAGCAGGGAATTCTGAGGCAGATATCATCAAGGTGAAAGAATTTCTGCATCAGAAATTCACAATAAAGGATCTTGGACCAGCAAATTTCTTTCTTGGCTTGGAAATTCACAGAACAAACTCAGGGATTTTACTGAATCAACACAAGTACATCTCTGATTTGATTCATCAAGCAGGTTTAAACAACACTAAGCCTGTTTCAACACCTCTACCTCCAGGAACACAACTGTCAGAGGACTGCACTCCTTTGCTGGCTGATACAGGAGTTTACAGGAGGCTAGTTGGGAAGCTTTTGTACTTCAATTTTACAAGGCCAGATATCAGTCATGCAGTGCAGCACTTAAGTCAATTTGTGCAAGCACCAACAGAAGCTCAATTCAAAGCAGCTTTGCATGTCCTTAAATATCTGTCTGGATGCTCTTCTTTAGGTCTCTTTTATCCTTCAAAGTCAAGCTTGGAGGTTCAAGGATTCTCAGATGCTGATTGGGCTACCTGCAAAACTACTAGAAGATCTCTCACAGGATATTGCATCTTTCTTGGTCAATGTTTGGTTTCCTGGAAAACCAAGAAACAAACAATTGTGTCTTGTAGTTCTGCTAAGGCAGAATACAGAAGTATGGCAGCAGTAACAAGGGAGTTGCAGTGGATCAGTTATGTGCTAAAGGATCTCCTGATTCAAGTGCCTAAGCCTATTCCCTTGTGGTGTGATAATCAAGCAGCACTTTACATTACATCCAATCCAGTCTTTCATGAAAGAACAAAGCATATTGAACTGGATTGTCATGTAGTGAGGAACCAATATCTTCTTGGCTTCTTGAATCCTCAGTTTCTTTCTACCAAGATGCAAGTTGCTGATTTCTTTACCAAACCACTCTCTCCTCCACTGTTTCACTTCTTCCTTGCCAAGTTAGGAATGAGCTCTCTGCCTAATTCCAACTTGTAGGGAGGATGTTGAAAACCAGAAGTCAAACAAAGTGGTCAATGAAGAAATGAGCAGCTGAAGAAGGCAACTGCTCAAGCTAACAGCTTTCTGGCCTGCAACCGTTTTTCCCGCCAAAAACACAAGTCACGTTTTTGGCACCTTTTTCAGCTAGACGGTTAGGTTAGTTAAAGCTGATGCAAGTTGCATCTTGCAGCTTATATAAAGGAAAGCTAGATTGTAATTTCAGTTTATGAAATCAGAAATACAACATCACAGTTTTTCTCTCTCAAATCCTCTCAACCGCCATTAATGGCATTTCAAGCTTTTACTGTAATTTTCGTTTATTTTCCGGTACGAAACGTTTCTTCTATCGGATTATTGCGGTTTCCCATGGTTTTCCGTTGATGATATGCTTGTTTTTGTGATCGTGTGGAGCAATGTTTTGTTCATTTGATTATTGTGCATGTATAATAGTTCTCGTGATGATATGATATTTCGGAACCTCGGGCATGCTTTTCTGATTATGTGAGAATATTTGCGGTTTGGATTGTTCTCTGTTGACGATATGATCGATACTTCTTGTGATCGTAGAGAACAATCTTTCATCAGTTTGATACAGTTAAGCGTGCATGTGATATATGACGTACGATTTAGCCTTTCTTTTTGGAGCTGGATTAATTCCTTAAAGTCTGCAAATTGTGTTATATTTAGATGAGAACTTGAATTTTGACATGTAATTGTATAGCTTTTTTTGAAATTATAGAACGTATTACTTTTAGCTTACAAAACACATAACGTGTCACTTTTAGTTGATTGAACACTGTCCTGATTCTGGCAGATTAAGAGGGAAAGAAATAGCTAAAAAATATCAGTTGCTGTTACTTTTAAGTCCAAAAAGAACTGTACGCATGACATATTTCTAATTTACTAACTACAATTTAGTGTCAAAGTGCATCCGTTTTATGAAAATTTATGCTTTTGTAATTTAGTTTATATTTGAGATTATGCACTTAGATGTTGTCAATGTCAAATTTCTAGGAAAGTGTTTTATGTGACTATGTTGTTGACTTTGTATATTATATAATCTGTACACTAGATGTTTTCAGTTGCAATTTAGTTTCTCTGCTGTTTGGTTTTTATGTCACTCGCTCTATTTACCATTTTTATATAGTTTTTAAATATTTTTTGTTTACTTCTGTTGAATTTGGTCTGGATGAAGTAGATTAATATGGCAATTGTTTCAGTCATTTTGTATTAGCATATAAAGCATACAACTTGCAAAGTAATTTACGAACATAACCTGGTACTTGAAAGATTATATGTCAAAGGCACTGTTATTTTTGATTGAATCATCTGAACTCTTTACACTTTGTTTATCCTTCATTGGAGTGTGTGTATGTGTTTCTGAGATGTTTTTCTTGATATTATGTTTTTCTTGCTTGAATTATTAACATGTATGATCTGGTCAGTTAGGGGTTTGCTGTATATTTTATCCTGTTTTTGAACATGAATTTTTCTTGTACTTGACTTCAAAGGAAATACTTTGGACTTTCTACCTCTTTTTGGTGATCTAATTTTGCAGTTTTTTGTTGTGGTGTGGGGATTTTAATGTTGCTTATGACTTTATGCTAAACTACTTGTGGATGGCTTGTCTATTTAGAGATGATAATAACTGATAAGACCTTTAATCTTCTTCTGGAACTAGACACTTTGAAAATTTTGCAACCGTAGAATTGGGTGCTTTAAAGATGTATTCTCCGACATCGTTTTGTCTGTTTGTTCAGCCAAACTTGTAGATGATAGACAAAACCTTCTGAATTTTAGACAAAGTTGTTGGAACCTTAATAAATCCGAGGTTAGTTTGAGGAGAAGAAGATATGCAGTTGAGGTTTTATGGTCCTATGATAAATTAGCTTTGAATGGCTTTATTTTAAAGTTTTGCAATATCATCTGCATTATTACTCAACTGGAAAACTCCCACAACTTAGAGAGCGGTAATAAACATAACACGCTTGGCGGTGGATTAGCCCCGACCATTCGATGAGTCAATGTCATAAAGAATCGTGGCTTTTATCTAAACATCTGCACCAATTGCAATGCTGTATATTCTGATGGTTTTTGATAGTCAGGTTGACATCATCTTGGTGTATCATTTCTGGTCATGCTACTCTTTCCGGGTCCTTAACGTTTCTAGGATATTTATGTTGCTAATATGTGGAGCTGCACTACATACACACTAATTGTTTCTTTGTGTCATCCTTATATGTTATGTAGGCACCACAAATTTATGCGTGTTTGGCTCCTCTGTATTTCGTTGATGGGATGCATCATGCATGTAATTATGGTGTACAGGGCTTGGGGAATCACAGGCAAGGCTTGCATCCAATCCAGGTCTAAATACGTAGCTCATTGATACTAGATGGATTTTAATGGAACTTACGTTGTATGAGCTCAAGAATTCCTAGATTTTGACTTGCTGGAACAGATTAGGTTCAATTATGCTTGTAATGGTTAATTTGATCAAGGGACTGGAATGTTGTGATCTTTTACTAATATGGCACTTCTGTTATACAAGAATCCTTAGCACGTTCCCATGGTTCTCAATGTGGTTTTGCACTCCTGGTTTCATCATGTCTATGTATGCACTGCTGAGGTCCTCCCGGGAGCTTCCGAAAGAAGAGTAGCCTTGATGGGAATCAGTGCAGGTATACAGGGTATAGACCAATTATAGATGCCTTTTGAGTATTTGCTAAAACTGAGGACAACTTATATACTAATGGAAAGCCACATGCAACATTGAAAAATAAAAATCAAGTGTCTACTGTACTATTTGTCATAAACCAATCTCCTACAGTGAGATTGACGGAGGGGCCTGCACCGACAGGGAGCTTATTTCTTCGGCTGATGGGATCACACCGGCTCAAGTGGTATAGGCCTGTAAAACTTCAGGGTGTCCTAGACCTTAAAACTAGACATCTAGATGCAAAATTAGTTGTAGGTAGTACCAAGTTGGTATCGAGAGGAGGCTAAAAAGATGCAGTGTCCAGTTTTGATATTTGTTGCACATATTCCAGAACTTAACCAGTTGAGTGTGAAAGATGAGGTTTGAAGATAGATGCTACTGTTAAAAAACTCTTAGAACTGATGAAAATGCTACAAGAAGTTATACGTGAGCGTCTTGTGCATGAAACTTCATCTTGTAGAGCTCTTATTCAGCAATTGAAATGGTTTGCTGGAACATAAATAAGAAATGTTGCTTCTGTTAGTGGCAATATTTCAGTTTTGTGTTTTCATGTTTAGTAACTTAATACATTTGTTGATGGTGGAATACATTGATTCTACAAATGTTATCATATTGTATTGCCAAAAAGTAGATTCTGAAACACTTATTTAGCTCATGCCTTTAATTTTCTAAGATTTTTCCTCCTTTCTTACGAGTAATACCTATGATCAGGTGTAATTCTTAACCTGATTGTATTAAAGAATGTTGGGCTTATGCTCATTGTATTGTTGTGCCTTTTTCTTTATGGCATAGGATCCGCTTCCTACATGTCTATCTTTCAATCAATTAGCTAAACTTGTGTTTGTATTGACCTCTAACGTCATAGTTGTTTTGATTGTTGAGGACCCAAGGTTTAACAAAAGGTAATCGGGGTTTGCCTCTAACATGGAAACAAAGAGAAGTCAATGACTGTTAAATATTTTGGTGTTTAGCTTAAGACTAAATTCTCGCAAGGACCAACCGTGCGTTGCATAAAATATTTTGGGACATGTTTTAAATTGTGATACCTAATCCTAAACCCATAAATTTGATTTCCATCTTGTAAATTTTTATAGTCTTTCATTAATAAAAAATCAGTTTAGGGAACGGAGCTTAGATACAATATTTTGGCACTTTGCCGATAGCAAAAATGTTACATCATTGCACTAGTGGCCGATACTACTCCGTTCAATGTTACTAGTGCAAAGTGGCCGATACACGGCGTCGATGCACGGCGGTTATGCCATACTTTTTAAAATTGCCGTGCAATTACATTGACGAAATCGTTAATGTCATTTTTTTATCAACGAATTCGTTAGCCCCTTTACTTTAAAGGTAAAGACCAATGTTGTCTTTAATAACGATTCAGTTAACTTCTAGTTACTAAAATTGATATAGTTAAAAGGTTTACTTTGTAGGTAAAGACCATTATCGTTGACGAAAATGAATTCGTTAGTTTCAATATATTAGTAAAGAATTAGTTAGAATGGTTATTTTGAAGGTAAAAACCAACACTGTCGACAAAAACGAACTCGTGAAAACCAGCGTTGGTGACAAACACGAATTCGTTAGTTTCAATATATTAATAACGAATTAGTTAGATTAGTTACTTTGAAGGGAAAGACCAGTATCGTTGACAAAAACGAATTCGTTAGTTTCAATATATTAGTAAAGAATTAGTTAGAATGATTACTTTGAAGGTAAAGACCAACATTGTCGATAAAAACGAACTCGTAAAGACCAACATTGGTGACAAACACGGTTTCGTTAGTTTCAATATATTAACAACGATATAGCTAGATTGGTTATTTTGAAGGTAAAGACCAACATTGTCGACATAAACGAACTCGTTGAAGGTTGGTTACAAATCAATGATTTCGTTAGCCACAATAGTCATGAATTAAATTAATTAGCTAACAAAAAATTAGTATTATTTATTAATAATAATGAATTAAAACACTGTGGCTGTGAAGAATCTGTTAGGAGTCTATTTAATGTTAACGATTTCGTTCTGTTTGATTGGGTATCTGACGGCGTATTCGGTTTCTTAACCCCAAAATTTTTTCACATTTAAAGAATGTGTAACCTCTAGGGACAGGGTTACGAATTTGTTACCTTACCAGGATCTCATCAAAATCACACTTCGGCCTTAAGGTAACGAAATCGTAAAACCCACTAAAGTTGGGTAAGGAAATTGTAAGATTACATGGCTTAGGGTTTCAGGTTTGGGGTTCACATTTGATCTTTGTTTAGTTAAACTCAATTTAGTTATTTAAGGTCATACTATGATTGGTTAAACTCAATTTAGTAATCCAACTAATACATATTTCATTTAATTAGTACTAAGTGATTGATTTTTTCTAGTTACACTTAGTTTAGTTGTTAGTGATTATGTTGTTACTAATGTCTAAAATCAATTTGGTTAGTATCTATAGAAATCCAACTAAAATTTAACTTAATTTAATTAGTATACCGTAATTAATGGCCGAAATACTCAATTTAGTTGTTAGTGTTTATATATACTGCTACTGTTGGTTAACCTAATTTGGCTAATATTTATAAAAATCCAACTACAGTTTAATTTAATTTAACTAGTATTAACAGAAATTCAAGTAATGGTTGACCTTTGTCCAATTAGAATCAGTTTAGTTGTTAGTGTTTATTCTGTTACTACTAGTTAAACCCAACTTGGTTAATTTCTATAGGAATCCAACTAATATTTAACTCAATTTATATAAACACTTATAATTCAATTGAGTGTAACTAATTAATCAGAATTAAATCCTTACTTGATTTTCTACAGACACTAAGTAACATGAGTTTAACTATATAGAGACACTACACAATTAACTAAATCGAATTTCACTAATTAGAGTTGAACTCTTACTTTAAAAAAAGAAGCTAAAGTAAAATGAATTAAACTAATGAAAGTTCAAACCTTAATTGATTTTCCATCAATACTAATAAAAACTCAAAGGTCAGCTATTAACTTGACTCTATGTATTTAGTCGGTAACTATATAAATTGAGTTCAACTAATCAAACGTTTAATCTTATTTGACTTTGTGTAGTCATTAACAAATTTGAGTTCAACTAATTGAAAGTTCAAAATCCTAAACCCTAAACCCATGTATCACTACGACTTCATTAGCCAAAATTTTCGTTACTCAAATTCTCTATCAGCTACACTTAGCCAAATATTTCGCTAGGAATTCTATATCTTACGAGTTCGTTACCATGTAGTACGAGTTTACGAATGTGTCTCCCTATAATATAAGGTTGGCGATTTCCGGATTTCGTAACATACGTGGACTATAAATACATGTCTTATTCCCCATATATTAAACCCTATGCTAAAAACGCCAGAAACGTGCCGTCGCCGTTGCCTTCACCATCTCCCGATTGTGTTCAGGTAGTCACTTGGATTCCAGGATCTTCACTTTGTTTTTATTGCTTAACCTATATATCAACATGTACATCACCTTCATCGTTTCCCTCATCCATCCAAGGAAATTCAGACTGTGGCAATTGAGGCTGCACTGCCGCTTGATTGAGCCCGAGCGTGTATCTCTTTCCTCACTATCTTCTCTTCTGTTCAAATCAATTCTCTTCTATTGCTCGTAGATGTAGAATTAAACTAATTTACTAATGCATAGCAAGTGTTTGATAATTTGTCTAAGCCAACATGTTTTCTCTTGTCTCTCTTCCTAGTATTCTCTAGGTCTCGACGTGAGCTTCTCGGGTTAGATCCTTTTTCTTTTAATTGTTTTTTTTTCTCAAAGAATGTTGAATCAATAATTGTTTGAGATCATTGGCATGGAAGTGTGAGGCTTTCTACCGGCTTACTAATTTAAGCTAAAAGATGGGATAACTAGTTTTAAGTATTCGGGTACAAGCATGAATATTAACTGGATTTCGTCATTGAACATTTTATGTATAGCAAATTTAAGCTGCATTTATTTTTGTGTGGTGACAATAGTGCATGAGAGTGGTGGTAATTTTGGGTTGGGAGTAAACGATTCGTCATTAAGCAGCTCATTTCGATACCAAATGGTAAACACTTTTTCATTTTCTTCTTTTAATGTTTGCTTTCTATTGTAGTTGATGATGAAGTGAGATATATCTTTGTTGTTACATATAAGGGAATATATGCATATCTAATTGTTGTCTTTCTGAATGAGTTGTGATGAGGCTGTAAAGAAAGAAATGTTATACAAACAATGTTGTCAATGTCACAATATGTGTTGAGACAGAAAATAGTGTATTGATATGATTCATATGGTTGAAAATTTAAGAATTTAAATTATTATGCTGGATTTTATTCCAGTAGTGAATTTGTAAAGTTTTTGTTGTTTTGATAATATGAATTGTATAGATGTAAAACCTTTGAGTTATTTTTTCTTGCAGCGAGCGTGGAGATTGTGGTCAGATGAGGTTTTGTACCACAAGTGATGTA
The DNA here is from genome assembly GCA_963678965.1 of Cruciata laevipes. NCBI lineage: Eukaryota > Viridiplantae > Streptophyta > Magnoliopsida > Gentianales > Rubiaceae > Cruciata > Cruciata laevipes. Next base: position 14,015,642 of record OY787639.1, read on the forward strand.
GATGGTAGTTTTCTTTAAGGCAATTCAAGGGGTTTTCTTAGTGTAGTTTAATTATTATTTTATCTAGTATTGTACTTGTATTGTGAATGATGAAGTCATGATTTTTCATGCACTCTCTTTATAATCAAGTTAGCCCGTAGGAGTTATACTGTATTTATATTCAGATTCAAATTTTTTTTTTGATGTAATATTTTCTTCTATTAAATTGCTCAAAAAAGTTCATACAACTGATTTGGCCATCACTCTAAGCCAAACATTCAACAGATATAAATAACTAACCAAAAGGAGAAAAACAACTATTCTACATCCATATGAAATGCAAGTGGCCATGATTATAACTAGTTCATCAAGATATTGCTAGGATTTTAGAATAACTATAATGAATGCGCTTCCATTCCATCTGTCCTTGCATATCTTGCCAAATCTGCATCCACCTTTGGAGCTTTGGTGTCTTCAATGTTCCATTTCTGGCACTTTAACAAGCTCATTACCCTGCCAAAATTTCGGTCGGAAAAATGGTTTTTGCAAACAAACGAATTCGTTAAACATCTTAACACATGACGAATTCGTTTCCCTTTGCCACATCCAAGACAGGGGGGGTCTCCCGGGTTACTTCCCGGTTCGTAATCTAAAAAATGTTTCGATGTTGTAAATCATACCCATATCATCCATCGGCTTTAAAGAACTCGTAACTTCGGTCATTTGTTTTTCGATCTAACGATTTCGTCAGAGTTCTTGATTTACGATATCGTTCCCATTCTCCAACAAACGAGCTCGTTTCAAATATTTAGCTGACGAAAGCCTCTAGATTTTAAAGACGATTTCGTAAATGTCCATATTACAGTTAACAAATTTCAACATCTTAACCCCTCTTTAAATAATGTACGATGTCATTACTTTCGTAATCGGCCGAGTTCGTCAGGCTTATGGTTTTATTGTTTAACGAATTCGTCATTTAGACTTAATCTACTAACGAACTCGTTAGATTTACACAATGGCTTAAATAAAAGAAAACCGCCGTGCAACAATGCACGACTCAACCAGAGACGGCGTTCAAAACTGCCTTGCATTCTCAAAATAACTGCCTTAAACTCTAAATTCTTGCACTAGTGTGTATGAATACGAAAAATGTATGAATGTGAAGAAAATATCATATGTAAAGAACAATATGATGGAGATATATTAAAATTGCAATGAAACTACTTATCCCTGAACTTATTTTTTTATGAATTAATTTTTTTATTAAACTGATTAGGATTACACAAACTATCTACATGCAGTTTATTTACTCCTTTACAGATTTACAATTGTTTATGCATTTTCACACTCATTTACAGTACAACTACTAGAAGTTATGTCATAGTTGCCTCCCGTTGATCATCCCATAACGGCCTCTTCCTCTAAAAGAGCAAAGAAGGGTAAGGATCAAGTTGAGAGAGTGAAGAGACCCCGTCGATCTGTTACCTGCGTTCCTCGCATCCTTCCCCTTGGATTCCATTGTGACTCCGAGCCCTACCTAGTCTGGCTTACTGAGGATGTGAGAAACCTTTTTGAGAATTCTTTTATCCCCCTCCCCTTAGATTCCAAGCTATCCCCTCATAGATATCAGTTCCAATTTGGTGCCCCTTGCCTCCCAGCCCGACATATCCACTTTGAGTTTTCTCTTCCTTTTCCTCCTCTCTTTTCTTCCATCCTTGAATGCTTTTCTATTTCTCTGGCTCAACTCCATCCGAATGGGGTTGCCACTGTCCTAGGGTTCCTCACCCTTTGTCATTGGCATAATTTGGCCGTATCCCTCAACCTGTTCCGGCCCTTTTACCGCATTGCCCTTTCCCATTCTTCCACTCCCGGTGTATTTACCTTTTACCTGAGGTGTAGCCCGGTTGTGCGCAGTAGGAATGGCTGCGTTAAAAGCTGGATGAATTCTGGGTGTTATTCTTTCAACTTGGCCGCCTACCCTACTCCTTCCTGGAACGAGATCTTCAGTCCGAAAAAGCCGGGTCTTTTCTTCCGGAAGATGTGGTATCCGAACACAAATCCCTTGCTCGCCACTCAATCGACATCCTTCAATATTGGATTAAAGGAAATAGCGCATTCAGCTGGCCCCACTCCATTTATCCTCAGAGCGTCTTTACAGCCCCTCGATTCTATTCTGAGTGGCCTCCTGAAGGTTCTATCACAGTCTTCTATCGCGACTCTTATTTCATGTTTCTATCCCTTCATGTTTCTCTCTTGTTCTCTTATCCCGTGTTGTTTCTTTGCAGTAACCCAAGGTTTATCCTTAGTTCCCGATCCTCAAATGACAAGCAACCACTCTCAACACCGCCGGATGGTCGAGAAGTCTGTTGAGAAGGTCCCGAGACAGGTACCTTCTTCGAAGATCACCTCTGTCTTGCCTTCTAAAGATTCTACTTTCGTAGAGCCTACCATAGATTTTGCTTCCAGACCTCGGTCCTCTCTGAAGAGAACTCGGACTGATGAAGCTCGTTCGATCCTCCCCCACCAGCCAGGCCTCAACAGAAACAATTTCTCACCATGTCAGCGAGCAGCCTGCTTTATCAACCCCTCTGGCCGACTCCTCAATGAGTCCCCCCTGCTCGCTCCACCGTAAGTCTTTGTCTATCTACTTTTCTTCTTTCACTCTATGTGTATTTTTCCTCTTATTAGTTTGACCCTCTTGACTCAGGCATGTGCTTTCATGAAGAGTATATGCGACTCCTCCTATTCCAATCCCTTTTATCCGATAAGCTCAACGAGTTCCATGTCGGCCTCGTACAAAAGCTAGAGCAATGCCAGGCAGAATTGACCTCGAAAAAGGAACGCTCAGGCGCTCTGCAAAGTGAGCTGAAGTCTCTAAAAGATCGTCCAGCCTCTTTGCAGAGTAAGCTGAAATCCCTGGAAGATGGGTCCCTCCTTAGGGACTTTGGAGAAACCTTAGTGGAGGAGGTGGTTAGCTCCAAGGTCTTTAGTGATACTGTAACCGAGGTGGTGAAGGAGGCCAACCACCGCCAAGCAACTTCTATTTACAAGATGATCCGTGGTTGGGTTCCCGGGCCCTGGTGCCTGGAGCTTCATAAGTCTTACTACCATCCTGGGGCTTGGGCCAAGTATGAGTAGTGCTCCGTCGAGGCAACCTACGGACCCTTGCTCCCAGGATATGGGATGCCGTTCATTCGTCTTCTCCTCCTACCTCGGCTAGCGATCTTCTGGCGATCGGCCAGCCCAAAAGTGTTGTTCCTGAGGAAAGACTTGTGGTTGAGGTTGATTTCTGTAATACTGCCGGGGTTTTCCTCGAGTCCCCTTCACACCTATCTTCTGAGAGCGACCGGGGATATGTGGAGCGTTGCGTTGATCCAGGAAACTTTGGATTCATTGCTTCCTTGGCCGATGGCAGTCCTCAGATTGAGATTGAAGATGGGTTGTCTCCAGTTCAGATGCCCGAGGCCACCATGGGCTACTCCTTGACCCGAGAATCTTTCGAGGAACCCCATGCATAGCTCTCTTGCCTAGCTCTAGTGGCTTTTGTAACTTTGCTTTTGAATTCTTCGTAACCCTCCTTCTTGTTGTAGGGTTCAATCTTTCTACTTATGTATCAGATATTATCTTGTAATAATATTTTTAAATCTCGCCTCAAGTATCTTGTTTCTCTATATTGTTTCTCTATTCTTATCTTTGTTTCTCTTTCCTTGACATAGGATTTTCCCCCTCCTTTCCCCCCATCGGATAACCCTTCTTCCTCGCGTCAGTCTAGCCCGATTATCCGAGAGAAGAGGTTATGCGATATTGGGCTCGGATCTCTTCTCAATGAATTTTCCTCCGTGGATGATATCTCCAGCTCCCTTGGATTTGTAAGGAAGAAGTTTGGTTCTTTGCAACATTACCTAAAGCTTGCTACCTCTTATGTAGATGATTCTAAGAATATCTACCAAACCTTCCAACAATTGCAACTTTCTCATGAAAAACTCTACCGTCGCCAACATGAGGAGTTGGAAATGGTCTGGGGTGATTATGCCCGAGCTGTTGAGAAACTGCTCCTTATGGAAAATAGGGGCCAAGGGAACCAAGCTATTTCCAAGATGGAGTCCAAAAACAGGAGACTTACCTTCCGGAACCAAGAACTTCAGAATCACTTCTTGATCCTGAGGCTGTCTTTTCATACTTTGTCCTTTCTTTCTGGTAAAACTGGTGCCCTTCCCTTTTCTGATGTGCTTGACGCGTTCAAAATGCCATAACCTATATCGTAGAATCTAGGCAATTTCAGCAAGGCAGCCCTAAGTGCCCTGCCTATTCCGAAGCCTTTTTTTTTTTTATGTAATATTTTCTTCTATTAAATTGCTCAAAAAAGTTCATACAACTGATTTGGCCATCACTCTAAGCCAAACATTCAACGGATATAAATAACTAACCAAAAGGAGAAAAACAACTAAGCGATTCATTTTTTCTAGTTACACTTAGTTTAGTTGTTAGTGATTATGTTGTTACTAATGTCTAAAATCAATTTGGTTAGTATCTATAGAAATCCAACTAAAATTTAACTTAATTTAATTAGTATACCGTAATTAATGGCCGAAATACTCAATTTAGTTGTTAGTGTTTATATATACTGCTACTGTTGGTTAACCTAATTTGGCTAATATTTATAAAAATCCAACTACAGTTTAATTTAATTTAACTAGTATTAACAGAAATTCAAGTAATGGTTGACCTTTGTCCAATTAGAATCAGTTTAGTTGTTAGTGTTTATTCTGTTACTACTAGTTAAACCCAACTTGGTTAATTTCTATAGGAATCCAACTAATATTTAACTCAATTTATATAAACACTTATAATTCAATTGAGTGTAACTAATTAATCAGAATTAAATCCTTACTTGATTTTCTACAGACACTAAGTAAAATGAGTTTAACTATAGTGAAAGTTCAACACTTTATAGAGACACTACACAATTAACTAAATCGAATTTCACTAATTAGAGTTGAACTCTTACTTTAAAAAAAGAAGATAAAGTAAAATGAATTAAACTAATGAAAGTTCAAACCTTAATTGATTTTCTATCAATACTAATAAAAACTCAAAGGTCAGCTATTAACTTGACTCTATGTATTTAGTCGGTAACTATATAAATTGAGTTCAACTAATCAAACGTTTAATCTTATTTGACTTTGTGTAGTCATTAACAAATTTGAGTTCAACTAATTGAAAGTTCAAAATCCTAAACCCTAAACCCATGTATCACTACGACTTCATTAGCCAAAATTTTCGTTACTCAAATTCTCTATCAGCTACACTTAGCCAAAAAATTCTTGATTCGGAAAATTCTTAGAATTCGGAAATCGAATCTCCTGGATGCGGGTGAATGCTCTAGGCCTGCCGCCGATGCTACTCCATATCGGCCGAATAATCCTCTTATTTTTAAGCCCCTAACTCTCAAACATTTTTCCTCTGGCAAGGGCAAAGCTCTTCAAATTTCCGACCAGAGAAAGGAATCTAGGCGGAAGAATCCTCTGACACGATCTATCATCCTCTGAGCACTAAAGAATCCTCATCTTCCGAGGCCCAATCTTGATCCTTCCTGTAATCAAGATTCAATATACCTGTAAATCTTTTGTATCTCATGTATCTTAGATTTTCTTTATGCAATGTATACGTACCAAGAGGACGTCTCCCCAAGGATACTCAACATTTATTATCTTCCTCGTAATAATACTTTGCTTATTTTCTTTTTATCTTTCTCTCCTTTTCCTTTATGCTCGGATTACCCTTACCGAAGCTTAACCTTTTTTGCGAGGCACCAATCATGTGAGCGACCCAGAGGTCCCGACTTTCACTTTATTTACACCGAGCTATCCAGTACGTATCAAATTTTAGCATATCCACGCTTTCCTAACGCACTATCCAGTACGCTTATTGTCCCGAGCGTATCCACGCATCCGAACTTTGACATATCCATGCCAAGCCTATTTATTGCAATATACCTCCTATCACATATGCAATATCCTGTGTATCCACGCATCGTTGAGCCCATTAGTTTTCTTTTAAATTACCCTTATGTTATTTACATCCTCTTCCTTTCCCCTTAATCACTTCAGGGATTACCTTCTTTCTTCCTCTCTCCTTTTCTCTTTTATCCGATCTCCTTTTCCCTTCCTCTAGGTTTCCTTTCATTCTAAATGGGATTTTCTTAAGCTTGCTCCTTTTAATTGCCTCCTTCCCTTTTTGTTTTTCTATCTGTTTTCCTTTATCCGAGCCTATCCCTTTTCTAATTCCTTTCTTACCTTTTGCGCCCTTTTATTTTCTTCTCTTCGGGGTTATCCGAGCCCCTCCAGTGTCATGGTCATTTACCAACCAACCTCTCTTTTCTTATCCTATTCAAGTCTCTATACCCTTTATTATTTTTTATTTTTTTGATGTAATATTTTCTTCAATTAAATTGCTCAAAAAGTTCATACAACTGATCTGGCCATCACTCTAACCCAAACATTCACCAAATATAAATAACTAACCAAAAGGAGAAAAACAACTATTCTACAGCCATCTGAAATACAAGTGGTTATGATCATAACTAGTTCATCAAGATATTGCTAAAATTTTAGCATAACTATCATGACTGCGCTTCCATTCCATCTGTCCTTGCATTTCTTGCTAAATCCGCATCCACCTTTGGAGCTTTGGTGTCTTCAACGTTCCATTTCTGTTTCCAGCTCGTATATGATTAAGGGAAAATCCACCGTAGCATATCTGCGAATTGACATGTCAAAACACAAGTCTGCCCCGGTTCAGTTCCCATAGATATCAAATTAACCATATGAAGCCTGGTCTGAGCATGTTTATAATCTTCTTCAATCCAGCCCGTCAAATCTTTAGATAGTGTCATTGGCCAAGGTTAGGTAACTGGTTTTACCCAGCAGCCCAACACCTCTGAAATACCAAAGGTAATCAGTGCGGTACCTACGACATATGTACAAGTTTCATACTAGGGCCATAATCCCTCATCCAGTCCGTCAAATATTTTTGATAGTGTCATGGCCCAAGGCTGGGTAACTGGTTTTTACACCAGCAGCCCAACACCTCTGAAATACCTAAGGGTAATCAGTGTGGTACCTACGACATGTGTACAAGTTTCTACTAGGGATATATCCTCACAACCAATCCGTCAAGTCTTTAGATAGTGTCACGGCCAAGGCTGGGTAACTGGTTTGTACACCAGCAACCCAACACCTCTGAAATACCAAAGGTAATCAGTGCGGTACCTACGACATATGTACCAAGTTTCATACTAGGATCCATTCACACCATTCTCAACATCAATCAGAGGGGTCATAACCTGTTTCAATCATCACTTTTAGAGCATCCACTTGCCTAAATTTTGCCTCAAAGATTCTGTTATTCCTCTCCTTCCATACATAATAGAAGATGCTGATAAGTCGGTGGAATCTTAATCTCTTTCTCCATCCTACCATTCTTCTCATCATCCTCAAGCACTCTTTGAAGTTTTCGCCAGTCTCCACCTTGTAATGTTTTTGGAGCTCCACTGTAAACTGGCATGTACAAAATATGTGTTGCATCGTTTCTCTATTCTGCCCACAAAGAGTACAAACATCTGCCACATGAGGTATTATCCCTATCGACTGAAGTCTCGATGTGGTCAATAATCTCCCTTTTAACAACATCCATAGAAAGAATGAGTGTTTAGCCTGTAGCCCTGACTTCCACAATATATTCGTTGACCAATGGTTTTCTTGGCCTGCCCCTTTTAGGTATCCATATGCCTTGCTCGTGTTGAAAGTTTCCTTCATGTCAACACATTCCATTAGGTATGGACGAATTTCATCTTTCAGTGATACTAACTTGCCCAAACTCCAGCTGTATGTGTGCTCGTCTAGGCTGTAATTCAACCAAACTAGGGGTCAATCGATAAATCTTTATCCAATTAATTAAACTCTCTTTTATAAATTATATTTTAAGTGCCCCAAATTTGACAAAACCTTATTTAAAAAGCTTCTAATTTAAAAGATACGATTAATGAAATTTTAAGACATTTCTTTTGGGATGGGATATTTTTAAAGAAAAACACCATCACCATATTATTTACATTTAGAGAGAGACTTTAATATCTTGACGAAGTTTTCTTATTTTAGATCATACTTTTTGGGAGGTAATTTCCGTGGTTTTCTGCACGGCGCAATGTCTACCATAAATGAAGAAATGAAGGAAGCTTGAAAGGCTGTTAATGGCGGAAAAAGTAACTGCCTTTCATGGAAATAGAATGGATTAGCAGAAAGTAGAAGCAGTTTTACATAAAAATTAGTTTTAAAAAATGTGATCCAGCTTGTATTTAATTATTTATAGCTGATCTTGTTGTTTATAACTAACTAATTAATCAAACTTGCTAATACCTGCCTAACTGAATCTGAGACGTGACTCTCAGCAAAACAGCTCGATCACAGCAACCGCTCTTAAATCGGTGGAAATGAGTTAAACTTGCAGTTGACTGTTGACTGCTCCAATTGCTATGTTTTTTTTTGATGAATATAAATTTCATTTCATCAAGGAGTAAAAAATAGTACAAAGTTACAGCCTTCTCTCCCAGCCTTACAAAAGAAACTAAAACTAGGTGTCTTGTCAGAAGAAAACACTAGTCCCAAAGGGGAAAAGAAGCAAAAAACTAATTAGTGCCAAAGTTTAAATTTGGATTCAATGAGGAAGCAAAGTCTTTGAACGGACAAGGCTTGTCCCTGAAATATTCTTTGGCTCCTCTCATTCCAGAGGTGATAAAGGCTTGCCACCAAGAGGGGGAAAATTCTTTTGTTCAATAAAGGCTTGTCCAATTGCTATGTTGACTTCACCAATCGACCTTCCAACTTGATTCATTCAACAACGTCGCCGGACGCAGTTTACAACACTAAATCCTAGCTTAATTACACACATAAATATACATGCAACACACATTTCATCTATTAATTTCATTCTACATATATAGTACACGTTCTGCTTCCAACAATTCATACGTAGTGTTATTTATGTTGAGAAAAATGAAATTCAGTTGAAAATGTTGAGAAAAATACTTAGAAACTTGTCGAAAAAACGTGTATAAAAATAAAGGATAGAATGGCCACAACGAAATCAATCAAGCCAAACAAGAATACAACTTTCAAGCCAGAAAAAAAAAGAAATTACAAAGTCTTGGGTGAGACCGTCCTACCATAAGTTTATGGTAGGACGAATGATAGTACATGTGTTTAATAGATTTGTTCATGTGTTTCACAGTTTTGTTCATGTGTTTCAAAGTTTTGTTTGTTATAAGCTGGATTCATGTGCTTGACAGATTTGTTCTTGTGTTTCACAATTTTGTTTGTTATAATCTGTAACAGTATGTAAATGAATTAACAAAGCTGTGAAACACATGAAAAAATCCATTAAACATGATGGGATGAATCCGATTCAATCTGGGAGTAGGACTACATTGCCAGCGGTTGAGAGTATATATGATCGGGAAAGCGAAGGGGGCAGCAATAAATCGATGATGGCAGCCGGGGTTCGTAGGCAGCCGATGATGATAAATACCGGCATACCGATTTCGAGGTTCTTGGAAACAATGGGCAAGGAGGAGAGTGAGGGCAGCAAGGATACGTCTAAGACAATGGAGCAAGGTGTACAAACAGAGATGAAGAGTTCAGAACAAGCCGAGAAGCCTATTTTAGAGAAGGTTTTGGAGAATGTTGTTTTGTCGACTGTGATCACTCAACCCGAAGGTGATGGTGTTGCCACAGTAAAAAACAAAGTTGGGGAGAACTCACACGTACGTATACTGAAGAGAGGGGAAGAGCTAGAGACACCATTAAATGAGAAGGCAAGCTGGTCGAAATTGTTCACAAGCCACCAGGCAGAGGTAAAATACTATAAACCTGAACTTGTAGACGGTATGCTTCTGTCTTCTTTTCCTTTGAATGAGGTTGAAAACAACGTGACAAAATGGAAGAATGTGGTTGTATGCAAGGTTATTGGTGGTCATCCTCCGATTAAATATTTTGAAGGCTTTCTTAGAAGAATATGGTTTGGTATGGTTGAAAAGGTTTGGCAGGCAAAGCCAGGGATATTTCTGGTGAAGCTTGTTAATGAAAAATATAGAGATGAGGTGATAGAAAGGGGGATGGTTTTCTTTGATAAAAAACCAGTTTTTGTAAAGGTATGGAAACAAATAATGGATTTTGATGAGCCAGATACAATTCCCATATGGGTGCAATTTCCTGGATTGGATCCAGTCTATTGGGAGCCGAGTTTGTTATGTAGATTGGCAAGTGTAATTGGAATCCCCTTGCGGATTGATGAGGCCACGTGGCACATGGAAAAGCAAAGTTTGCAAGGGTACTAGTTGAGGTGAACATGGGGAAGGTAATGCAGAAAAGAATTCCATACAAAGATGAGAATAATATCATTCAGCACCAAGATGTGAAGTATGAGTGGAAGCCAGCAAAGTGCTGTAAATGCAAGCTGATTGGACATGAAACAAAAGAATGTGTCTGGAAGCCCAAAGCCCTTTCTCCTGGAGTGAATGGCAGGACGCAGTTGAGCACATATAGAGGCAAAAGGGAGAACCAAACTCAATCAGCCCCAAGGGAAAAGGGACCAAGCATAGTTGCTCCTCATCGACGATATGGCAGAAATACTGGGGATTGGGTGGTTGTTGGGGTAAAAAGGGATGAGAAGAATGGAGACAAAATTGAGGGAAATAAAACGGGAACTAAAGGGACCAATGTAGAACAGAAAAAGGGAGACCGAGATGCTGTTCTTGGGGCTGAAAAAGAGCAGGAAAAGAAAGCAGGGTATGAAAAAGAAAGGGGTGCGAAAAGTGGTGGAACGAGTAGGAGCACAGTTTTGGATGCACAATCAAGAGAGACTGAAGCTAGGGATGTTCCGGGTAGAGAAATAAGGCAACACAGAGAAGGGAAACAATCGGCTGAATCGAGTGATAGTGTGGTATTGCAGATTTCACAGTCTACAAATGTTGGCGTCAATGAGAGAGAAACAGCTAATAACATAGACCTTGAAGTTCATTCAAGGTATGGTCCCCTTTATAATATTGTTAATGATGCATAGTATTATGCTATTCTGGAATGTTAGGGGTCTAAATCAGCCAAGTAAGCAAAGAAGATGCCGGCAATTTTGTTTTCAAAATAATATAGGCCTTGTTGGCTTGCTGGAAACAAAGGTGAAGGTAGAAAATGAAGTGGGCAGATGGGAAAGTCTTGATTTGGGTTGGAAGCTACTAACAAACTGCCCGATAGCACAAACAGGAAGAATATGGCTATGTTGGAAGCCAGATTTGTATGATATTTCGGTAATAAGCATTGGAGATCAGTGGATTGACTGCATTTGCCGGAAAAAGGAACTCGGGCTCGAGTTTTACTTGACGGTTGTTTATGCTCATAATAGTGAAGTATAAGCGGGGACCAAACAACCACTCAGGCTGAATTTATGGCGTTATCTGGAGACTGCAAATCACCACGATATGCCATGGATGGTGGTGGGGGATTTCAACTCCCCCCTAAATTTGGGAGACCGAACTGGAGGAGAGGATGTATAGCTAGCTGAGGTGGAAAATTTTAGAGACACGGTGAACTTGATTCAACTGCATGAGCTGAAAAGTACATGACCTTTTTTCACGTGGGACAATAAAAGGGAAGAAGGCAGAATTTTCAGTAGAATCGACAGAGCAATGGTGAATGAGATGTGGATGGACAGATGGATGGAAGCGATATATGAGGTAGAATCCAATGATGCATCGGATCATTTACCTTTACTTATACACCTAGATAAGCCAAAAAAGTGTTTTGCTAAACGTCCTTTTAAGTTCTTCAATATGTGGGTGAACTCACCGGACTTTCTTACTTTAGTGGAGCAGAATTGGAGGATGCGGAAACACAGTACTCTCGTGGATCTATTTCAAACTTTGAAGGTGCTGGAAATAGCACTTAAACGATTGAACAAGAGGGAATTTTCAGACATTCAGAAAAGAGCCATGGAAGCAAAAGAGAAGTGGGAGAACCAGTTCAATCTATTACAAACAAATGTATTGGATAAAGGGCTGCAAGAAAACGAAGCAAAGGCAAGGAGAGAATCTATGGAACTAGCTGAAGCGGAGTTCAGTTTCTTACAGCAGCGATCTAAGGAGAAATGGATAAAGAAGGGGGACAGGCCAACCAAAATTTTCTATGCAAGCATGAAAAAGAGGCAATACAGAAATCATATAGTCAGCTTGAAGGTGGGAAACGACAGAATGGATGGAAGAGAGGGGGTGGAGCAGCATCTACTGCAGTTCCTTGGTGACCGAATGGGAAAGACAGTGATTACAGAGAGTGAAATTGATCGAGTGGCAGCTGAAGGTAACTTTCTTACAGTGGAGCAACAAATACCCTTGATAAAGCCGATTACAGATGATGAGATATGGAGAGCTCTGAATAGCATTGAGAATGACAAAAGTCCTGGAGTAGATGGATTTTCGAGCTTTTTCTTCAAGAAAGCATGGGGGATTGTTGGTGATGATATCAAAAAGGGCGATGAAGTACCACAGGAATTTAGCAGGGCTGTTTTAACACTAATACCGAAAATTGATAATCCGCAGTCAGCTGGAGACTATAGGCCGATTTCCTGCTGCCCTGTTTTATATAAAGTCGTCACAAAGATCATGAGTAACAGGTTAAGTGAGGTACTCCCTGAAGTGATAAATGGAAACCAAGGTGCATTCGTGAAAGGGAGGAGGATATCACATAATATTCTCCTAGCGCAAGAGCTTTTAACAGGATATAAGAAGCCGAGCAATATTTCGAGCTGCATGATAAAAATTGATATACAGAAGGCTTTCGACAGTATAAGCTGGGAGTTTCTATTCAAATGGCTGGCAGTTCTAAAGTTTCCAGGATTGTTTATTGAGTGGATAAGACGATGCGTTGAGGATACCACTTATTGTTTCTCTTTGAATGGTGCATACACGGATTGTTTTAAAGGGAGGAGTGGTGTTAAACAGGGGGATCCGATATCACATTTATTGTTTGTAATTGGGATGGAATATCTATCGAGACAGCTTAGTCTGGCCATAAAAACGAAAGCTATAGAGTTCCATCAGAGGGGTTTGAATGGGGAAATACACAGTTTGATGTTTGCAGATGATCTATTAATTTTCTGTAGGGCGAGCAAGCACTCAATGGAAGGGGTTAAAGCCGTTTTGGAGGAGTTTAGGAAGGTTTTTGGTCTGAGGATAAATGAAGGAAAATCTGAGGCTTTCTTCTCGACAATGACAGAAACTGAATCAAAGATGTTGGCTGATACTCTGAATATAGTTCAAGGAAATTTCCCAATGATTTACCTGGGACTTCCAGTCTCGACAGGGAAGTGGAGAGCTGAAGATTGTGAGAAAATGGTGGAGAAGATTGCAGGACAAATAGGCACTTGGGGTTCCAGGTTTATGGCATATGCAGGTAAAGTGCAGCTTATAAACACAATTCTGCTGAATAAAGCTAGTCACTGGGCAAATGTTTTTCAAATACCTGAGAGTGTGCACAAAGCCATAGAGACAAAATGCAGAAATTTTCCGTGGGGCAGAAAGGAATGGGAGAAAAGAGTTACACCAGTGTCTTGGAAAACACTTTGTATGCCAAAGAAAAGTGGAGGAGTTGGCCTAAGGGATCCTTCATTCTGGAATAGAGCTTCTCTGTGTAAGCTGGTTTGGGATGTATGTCAAAAGAAGGATATATTGTGGCTGAAATGGGTGCAGGCATACTACTTGAAGGATGAAGAGTTTCTTGACTACAGCCTAGAAGGGCACACATATAGTTGGAGTTGGGGCAAGTTGGTGTCACTGAAAGATGAAATTCGTCCATACCTAATGGAATGTGTTGACATGAAGGGAAATTTCAGTACTAGCAAGGCATATGGATACCTCAAAGGGGCAGGCCAAGAAAACCATTGGTCAACGAAAATATTGTGGAAGTCAGGACTACAGCCTAAACACTCATTCTTTCTATGGATGTTGTTAAAAGGGAGATTATCGACCATAACGAGACTTCATTCGAAAGGGATAATACCTCATGTTGCAGATGTTTGTACTCTGTGTGGGCAGAATGGAGAAACGATGCAGCACATATTTTGTACATGCCAGTTTACAGTGGAGCTCCAAAAACATTACAGGGTGGAGACTGGCGGAAACTTCAGAGAGTGCTTGAGGAGGATGAGAAGAATGGTAGGATGGAGAAAGAGAATAAGATTCCACCGACTTATCAGCATCTTCTATAATGTATGGAGGGAGAGGAATAACAGAATCTTTGAGGGGAAATTTAGGCAGGTGGATGCTCTAAAGGTGATGATTGAAACAGGCTATGACCCCTTTGATCGATGTTGAGGATAGTGTGAATGGATCCTAGTATGAAACTTGGTGCATATGTCGTAGGTACCGCACTGATTACCTTTGGTATTTCAGAGGTGTTGGGCTGCTGGTGTAAAAACCAGTTACCCAGCCTTGGCCCGTGACACTATCTAAAGACTTAATGGATTGGTTGTGGGGATATATCCCTAGTATGAAACTTGTACATATGTCGTAGGTATCGCACTGATTACCTTTTGGTATTTCAGAGGTGTTGGGCTGCTGGTGTAAAAACCAGTTACCCAGCCTTGGCCCGTGACACTATCTAAAGACTTAACGGATTGGTTGTACATATGTCGTAGGTACCGCACTGATTACCTTTGGTATTTCAGAGGTGTTGGGCTGCTGGTGTAAAAACCAGTTACCCAGCCTTGGCCCGTGACACTATCTAAAGACTTAACGGATTGGTTGTGGGGATATATCCCTAGTATGAAACTTGTACATATGTCGTAGGTATCGCACTGATTACCTTTTGGTATTTCAGAGGTGTTGGGCTGCTGGTATAGAAGAAAATATTACATCAAAAAAAATTCATTAAACACATGAACTATCATTCGTCCTACCATAAGCTTATGGTAGGACGGTTTCACCCAACACCTTCTCGAAAGAAATTAAACAAAACCTTGTTTGCAAATATATTTCGGTCGGAGATTTTCGAAATGGACAACGGCGGCTACAGAGGGCAGCAGGGGAGCAGCAGCCGAGGAAAAGGTGCGGCTACTGTGATTTCGGCGAAGAAGGAACCGGTGACGAAGATGGCTGTGAAAACAGTTGCTGAATCAACTGCTAACCTCTTCAAGAAGAAGAAGAAGATAAATCCCAAAGATACCACCAGTGAAGATGATCATTAACTAAACCATGCAAATACTTGATTTCTGAATTCATTTACATAAGTTTAATTCGGTAATTTGGATTTGTTATGTGTTGTATATTATATTAAACAGAAACTATAGGGCATGAAGTCCTTGTGTGTAATGTACTTTGAACTATGAAGCATATATGGTGCAACAAATTTGTTGTTTATTTTCTGTTATTATCAGTTTATCACTATCAAAATCAAACTACAGGGTTAAAGCAGGAACTGTACTGATGAAGCTCGTACACTGTTTTAATTTGTTATGATGATTGAACATAGCAACAATTAGAAGAATTGACTTTAAATACAGAATGATGAAAAAACCATGCGAATCTACAATCGCTCAGATATATCCATTGTCAGTTACATGTATGATATATCTCCATCAATTTGCACAAGGAAGGATTGACCTAACTTGTTCTTGTTCTTGTTCTTGATGTTCTTAAGCCCAGATGATATTGTGTCTGCGATTTCCTCTTCCGAGACCGCCTCGTCGTCGATCGTCTCAGCATTTCTCTTTTCTTCTCTGTCTGTATTTACTTTCTCTTTCCTGAGTATATAAATTGTATCTTTTTAGTTTTCTTTCATGAGAGTTGCATACATGGAAGATTAGTTTGAAACGTTGTACGTACGGTTAGGTAACATGGGAGACCATGAACAACTACATCAATTAATATGTAGAGTATCGTGTTTGATTTGTTATTCCGGTAAAATTATATGTATATAAATATAGTATATTAGTTTCTAATTGTGGCATTTCTCTTTGTCCCACCGCGTAAGGAGAAACGCGGACAACAATATTAATCGGTAACTTAAAAAGAATCTTGACCTAGGTTATTCGTTGTAGAGTAAAGCTTATTTAAATTTAAATCTATATATATATGACATGAAAAAGTCAACCGTTCTCATTTAATTTCAGAAGAATTGATAGACTGATCGACAAAAGTAATCATGAGTTTCAACTCAGTCGCATGAATAGTTCGATGTCAACCAAAACGAAGCAGAGATACATGTCAACCCAAATTACTCGGTTTCCACACCAACGCTATTGAAAATCCATACTAATATAGGGTTTAATTTGGATTATGTTGATTTACATACATAATCATTAAAATGTTTTATATGGCCCCTAAAACTTTAAAAAGGTAATTTTTTAATTGGTCCCTTAAAAAAAGTGCAGCGTTTATGACCCCAATAATTTCGAAATGATTTTTGTGGCCTCATATAATTTAACTTTTGGCCATTTCCGTTATAACATTTGTTTTCTGTTATGGGTATTTTAGTAATTTTATAATTAAAAAATGAAAAATACAAAAGTAATTAAAAATAAGCGATGACTTCACGTGATGTCATGTTAACCATAATTCTTCAGCAACATAAATCATTGCCTCTCACAAAAATCACCACCACCCTTTGTTGCGTCGGCTCCAGATTCCGGCGATCCGCTCGCCGTTCGCCCATTGAACATCGAAAACCACCTCCGGGGCCTGCCCAACTCCAGGTGATTTGTCAAAAACAATATGGATATGATGTAGGACGGCGTCATGATACCGGCCGATTAACGATTTTCCTGCCGTGGCCTTGACAAAATCACCGTAGACTTCGTCGATTTGGATAGGACTTTGGATGACGGCCGTGTATTTCGTTGATTTAGATTTTTTATTTTGATTTCGATTATGGTCGGCAACGGCCAACGGAGAACATTAAAGGATGATTAATCCCGCCGGAAAGTGGTGAAATGGCAACCAGCCTGGGAAATTAGGATTTGGATTTGGCTTGGAACTGGATTAATGGGATTTGGATTTGGATTTGCTGGACGTTGGGATTAAAGGATTTGGCTTGGACGGGATGAATGGGATTTGCAGGAAGAGGACTTTCTCAAAATGGGTTTAAAATGAAAAAAGTTTCAAAATTTGGGTTCAAAATTTGGAGAATTCTAATTCTAGGTAGTTTGCATTTGGCAAATGCAAACTAGAGTTATAAATATTACTCCTTCCACCCTCAAAGTTTGTGATAATCATAAATCATAAATTTGGGTCAATTTATGATTATCACAAACTTTGTAATGAACAATATTACCAACTCTAATTCAATTTATATAAAAGGAAAATTAAATTTTTTTGGATATAAACAAATTGAGTTACATTGCTATGTAGACACTGGTGCAAGCATGTGTGTTACTAGCAAAAATGTAATACCCAAAGAACATTGGGTAAATGTAGAAAGACCAATAAGAGTAAAAATTGGAAATGGATCACATATCATACTCTCTAAGGTCTGTAAAAATCTTAACATAATGATAGCAGGTGAAATGTTTCATATTCCAACTGTATATCAACAAGAATCTGGAATAGATTTTATTATTTGAAATAACTTTTGTCTGTTGTATCACCCATTTGTCCAATACACAGATAGAATAATTTTCACATTAAATAATAATCCTATAAACATAGGAAAAATAAGAAGAGCTCTTAGAGTAGGAGTTCCGGGATATTTAGATTATATGAAAAAGAAATCTAAATTACCTAAACCAGAGGCGCTAAATATTAGCCTTAATAAAATTACTTCTCTTTTAAGGAGGGTGGTATATATACTAAAGAACAACAACTTTTTGTGCTTCAAAATACAAAACTTTGTAAAATAGAAACACTTTTAGATTCCGTGTGTTCAGAAAATCCAATAGACCCCAACAAGTCAAAATACTGGATGACAGCAACCATAAAACTAATCAATCCCAAGACGATTGTAAAAGTTAAACCAATGCAATATAGTCCCAAAGATAGAGAAGAATTTGGAAAACAAATTAAGGAATTGCTAGAATTTAAAGTGATTAAACCTAGCAAATCACCTCACATGTCTCCAGCTTTCTTGGTAGAAAATGAAGCTGAGAAACGTCGAGGAAAAAAGAGAATGGTTGTCAACTATAAAGCTATAAACACAGCTACAGTAAGAGACAGTCATAACCTTCCCAATAAAGATGAGTTATTAACTCTAATAAGAGGGAAGAAAATATTCAGTAGTTTTGATTGTAAATCAGGATTCTGGCAGGTATTGCTAGATGAAGAATCATAATTATTAACTGCTTTTACATGTCCACAAGGTCATTATCAGTGGAATGTTGTACCTTTTGGGTTAAAACAGGCTCCAGCCATATTTCAAAGACATATGCAAAATGCATTTAGAACCTTTGAAAAATTTTGTTGTGTTTATATTGATGACATTTTAGTCTTCAGCAATAATGAAACAGAACATATGTGGCAAGTAGCGGTAGTACTTAAAAAATGTGCTTCTCTGGGAATAATACTCTCAAAGAAGAAAACACAGCTTTTTAAAACTAAAATCAATTTTCTAGGACTAGAAATTGAAGAAGGGTCTCATCGACCTCAAGATCATATCTTGGAACATATTCAAAAGTTCCCAGATATCCTTGAAAATAAAAAACAGTTGCAGAGATTCTTAGGAATTCTCACTTATGCTTCTGATTATATTCCTAAGCTTGCTCAGGTTAGAGCACCACTACAAGCTAAGCTTAAGGAAGATGTTCCATGGGAATGGAAAGATACAGATACCAACTATTTGATAAAAGTAAAGAAAAATTTGAAAAACTTTCCTAAACTCTATCACCCTCAACCTGAGGATAAACTGATCATAGAAACTGATGCATCAAATTTATTCTGGGGAGGAATTCTTAAAGCAGAAAATAATGGTAAAGAATACATTTGCCAATACACTTCAGGAAGCTTTAAGGCTGCTGAAAAGAATTACCATAGTAACGAAAAAGAATACCTTTCTGTTATTAGAGTAATTAAAAAATTCTCTGTTTATCTAACTCCTTGCAGATTTTTAGTAAGAACAGATAATAAGAATTTTACTTATTTCCTAAAGATAAATCTAAAAGGAGATAATAAGCAAGGTCGTCTAGTTAGATGGCAAATGTGGTTATCTAGATATGATTTTGATGTTATTCATATTGCAGGTACCAAGAATTATTTTGCAGATTTTCTTACCAGAGAATTTCAGCAAAGCCATAAAGAATAATACAATTGTCTCTAATGTTTGTTTCTTTGTGAAGCATCCAGCATGGATGAAATTAGGTAAAGAAACTTGAGCTGGTCAAATATCTTAACCTGATTAAATTAGGTAAAGAAAAAGAACACACTTCCGAAAATGAAGTAAAAAAGGTTATCTTATCACCTTCTCCCTCAAAAGAGAAAGATAAGGCTATTCCAACGCAAACGACAGTTGGTAAAGAATCAACAAATTCGTTGAAGGCTGTGGATTTGCCAAAAATCCAGAAGGAAGTACAAACTTCCATCAAATTGGTTACTCCAGTAGATTTTTGCCTAAGGCCAAATCAGGGAATTCCAATCCCACAGTCTAAAGTTACACCTTTAGTATCGGAGAAATCCGTAGAGGGAATTCAAATCCCAAAAAAATCTAAGACATATTATGTGGTTTATAACGGCCCTAATGCTGGGATCTATGAAGATTGGAGTTTCGCCAAAAAAGCAACTGAAGGAGTCTCCAACATTGCACACAAGAAGTTCAAATCCTTCCAGGAAGCAAGAACTTCAGCAGACCTATATACTGGATCATCTTTATTAGCACCTCTGGAGCTAATTACCAATGGAGAAATGATGAAGCCTAACACCTTCAGCGCAGCTCTGTTGTCCAAAAAGAAGTCATTGACCTCATTAGGAAAACTTCCCAGCAAACCAAGGGAAGACATGGCAAGATCTACGAAAGTATATTACACCAATGAAATCACAGAAGCAGGCTTTGAATATTGCTATCGATATGCAAGAACTGCCAATGAAGAAAAGTTTTTGGAGGAAAAGTTCTTCACCACAGACTCCAAAATTTTAAGTTATTACAACTTCACCAAGAATGCTAATCCCGAACAGGTTTACGAGGCACTCCAATATGGTTTGGTAAAAACCATATATCCAAGTCCTAATCTGATAGAAATTAGCCATTTCCCTAAGGGTATTATCGACACAATTAAGACTTTCAGGAAAAAATGCACC
Organism: Cruciata laevipes; assembly: GCA_963678965.1. Lineage (NCBI taxonomy): Eukaryota > Viridiplantae > Streptophyta > Magnoliopsida > Gentianales > Rubiaceae > Cruciata > Cruciata laevipes. The sequence continues at coordinate 14,035,941 of OY787639.1, forward strand.
AAACCAAGGCAAGAAGTTTTTCTAAAAATTAATAGTTCCGGTCCATACTGGAATCAGTCAGGATTATTGGTATATCATCCTCAGCATTTAGTCCAGATTGACATTTGCAAAGGGGATCATTATCATCCATCCCAGCCCATGGAGTGCAAACTTGAGGCTAGCGATTTGCTACCCTTAGCAATAAGAAGACTGGAAGGTTTTGTTCAAAGACTTTTCAGTTTTACAGCAGAAGATCAGCTGTTCATCAACTATCAAGATTCCACTATCTTGATATATAGCAAGTCATACCAGACCATCAGCAAAGAAGATGAAAGACGTTTTGTGGCCTTTCAAAATACTTTGATGAATAATAGACTTCTTGGGGACCACCATGAAGACTTATGCAAAAAGTTGCAACAACATTGCATGGAATACAGCTGTCCTGAATGCTTTCCAAAAAGCTCAGCTACCAGCAAGGTTGCCGACAGTCTGACGGACCCCTCCACCTCCTCTTCATAATGTAGAAAACCACTTTAGATGGTGGACAAATAATGCATCCACTTTAGTTAGTGGAAAACAGTAGTGCGTTTGTACGTCTGGGGGCGCCCCTTCCTTATCTATAAAAGGAAGTTCATTTCTTGTAATCAGGGGGCGCCCCTCACTTCTGAGCCTCCTTGTCTTTTAAATTCAACTTCTGTAATCTCTCGGAGACGATCCTCGTCCGAGCTTCTGTCTTGAGCCTTAGCTCATAATGTGTGAATAAAAATCCCTTTAGGGCCCTTGTAATTTCATGTAAGTTTCTATAATCTTTATCTTCCTTCTTATTATTGATTGTTGTATACATGCTTATCTGTTATAATGAAACCTGGAGTCCGTAGAATAGGGAGTACCGTTTAGGCAGGTGGTCGTTTAGGGAAACAAGATTCGTAGGATTGGTTAAGTTATAAACAGAAAGCATGATAAAAGTACACTCTTAATAATATAGTAAAAAAGATAAAAGAAACTTGCGTAAATTACTTAGGTTTCTAAAGTATTAAAACCATAAACTACATCAAATAAAATATCTAAACTTGAATGAGCAAAAATATTTGTAAATCTATTCTCGACAGAGAATTATCTAAAGAAGATAAAAAATTATCTGAATTCCATAGGGTTGGCTCTAATAGTCAATCCAGATATAGTTTTGGAACTAAGTTTTGTAAAAAACATCAAATCCAAATTTATGTACAATTTATGAATACCTTTAAAGTATGCATAAAATGTATAAAAGAATCTTAAAATTCTGCAAAATAACGAACCCTCAAAAATCATTCAAATGAGTAAAAACGTTTGTAAATTAATTTTTGACAGATAATTAACTAAAGAAGATAAGAAATTATCTAAATTCCGTAGAATTGGCCCTTATAGTCAATCTAGGTATAGTTATGGAACAAGATTTTGTGAAAAACATCAAACTCTTGTGCATTATATGAATATCTATAAAGGATGTATAAAATGTATCAAAGAAAAATAAAATTCCGCAGATAGACCCAAAACCTGGTATCAGAGCCATGTTATTAATAAAAAACTAATAATAATTTTATAGATTCAACTTTAAAATGAATCATTTAAATGATATAGAAGAGACAATTGATGAAAATCAAGAGGTTTCTGATATTCAAACCTTTGAATCTAATCAAGGATTCATAGGAAGTTTCTTGATAAAACAAGAATTACTTTCAAAAATTAGGTTTTCAAAACTTAATTTAAGAAAAGAAAATATTTTTAACATATCTCTTTTAGAAAGGTTAAAATGAAAAAATAGCATCTACTATTTTGTAGGAACTAAAGAAATGCATGTAGATATCAAAGATACTACAGGAGCAGTATATTTACCTTTAATCACTCGAAAATAGATTGAAGAGAACTTATTAAAAATAGATAGTAAGATTCGATCCACTATCACAATGGTACACTTTGGTGCCATTAAAATCTTATTGAAATCAGAATTTCAAGATGGAATAAATTCTCCAATTAAAATGGTTTTAATGGATAATAGAATAAATGATAGACAAGACTGCATTTTAGGTGCGGCTAGAGGAAATTTAGCCTACTAAAAAAATTCATGTTTACAGTATATTGTAAATTTGGAATTAGTCTAGATACAGGAAATTTAGACAAGACATTATCCTTTGTTCATAAATTTGAAAGAGAAAATTTAATGAATAAAGGAGATAAGGTATTTAGCTTAACCTATCTGGTTGCTTATGCATTAACCAATAGTCATCACAGTATTGACTATAAAAAGAAAGAATACATCGAACTAGAAGATGTATTTTCACAAATAGGAACTGTTCAAGAAAAACAGTTTTCTGAAGTCTCTCCTATGGATGATTCTCGGGCTATTGATATAGCTAAAGATAAAAAACTCATGGGAGAACGTTATAAATCAAAAATAGAAAGGAATAAGCTTATAATTGGAGAGCCTTCCAGAAGAAGTATTTCCAAAGAACCTAGCAAGAGAGATCTCTTGATAGGAATTTCAAAAAGAATAGAAGACATGGAAATTCAACATGAACAAATGTCTTGATGAGTCTTAAAGAAATACAAGAAGATATAAATTCTTTAAAAACAAAACTAGAAGAAATTCTAAATATTCTAAATAACGAAGATAATAAGTTAGAAGCTGCAGCAGCAAAAATTATCATTGAATTAAAAATAATAATTCAAGAAAACCAAAAGGTATTTTTAGAGGCCATAGGGCAAAAAGATTTAAAAATAACTCCTTTAGACGACGAGGAAAAACCAAAACTTATAGGTTTAGGAAAATATTCTTACCCCAATCATGGAGTAGGAAATGCAGAATTAGGGTCCTCTGGAAATCCTAAAGCATTAACTTGGCCATTTGGTAGAAATAATAAACAACCTATATGACCAACTATATACCAAAGATTGAAAAAATCTTTTGGGATCATCTAGAAGGTGATGAATTACAAGTAAACGAAGAGAATTTCGATTTACTTGACCATGCTCTTAGGTTGCTAGAATTAGAAAACGATGAACTAGCAAACCAGGAAATAGAAAACAGTTCTAAACTAAAATAATTGTTTGGAATTGAAAACTTAAAAGTCTTAAATAATGAAGAGTCAGCTAGTGAATCTGAAATAAGTGAACTAGCAATTAGTGATTCTGATGATATACCTGAAAACTTTAATATGAATAATGTTAAAAAAGAAGGTGAAAGCTCAAGAATGGGCGCTAAAAGAAGAACTAATCAACCACGGTATTTTCCAGAAAGTGCAAAATCCAAAGCTGGGAGTTCAAAAGGATCAGATGATAATTTTCTAAACGTCGACTGTCAAAGTAACAGAAAAGAAATCATTGATAAATGGGCAGCAGGATTAAGTTTAATAATCCAAACTAATCCTGATGCCTATACAGAATCACGAACTATATTGCTATTAATAGAACATAAGAGTCTAGGAATAGCAAAAGAGTTTATAAAAAACACCAATTGGACTGATGATAATAACAACATTCCATATAATATTCTAGATTTAGTTCTAGATGGGTTATATACCATGTTCTTAGGAATTGATTTTTCTGGCAATAAAGAACATGAAAAACAATTAGCACAAGAATAAGCTAAAAAACAATTAGCAGAGCTACAACTTTGTGATATATGTTATTTAGAAAAATTCAATTGTGATTATGAAGTAAATCTTTATAAATTAGAAAAAATTGATTTTCCAGAAATGATACTTCAGTATCTAAGAAAAATCTCTTTGGTAGGAGAAAAAGCCTTAGAAAGGTTCAAAACTGAAACTTTAAGTAGAACTACTAGTTACAGTTTAGGATATGCTATGAGGATAGTAAAAGACGAATTGTCAAAATTCTGTGAACTAATAAGGACTCAGAAAAAACTTAAAAAGTTTAATAAAAACAGTTGTGCAGTATCAGGAGAAGATCCTGTAGAATATGGCTGCAGAACAGAATATAAAAAGAAGAAAAAATTCTTTTCTAAGAAAAAATCTTCTAAATATAGATTTATTAAAAAGAAAAAGAAATTCCAACCAGGGAAATTCTTTAAGAAAAAATCCGATACAAGATCAGCAAAACAAAAATTCTGTCCAAAAGGTAAGAAAAATTGTAGATGTTGGATATGCAACATAGAGGGACATTATGCAAATGAATGTCCTAATAGGCAAGATTCTAACAAAATAAAATTGTTAGAATTTGCATATAGAATGAGATACGAACCCATAGAAGAAAAATATGATGAGATAGAAAAAGTTTACATCATGGAAATAGATTTTAGCTCCAGTGAAACAGAATCAGATGAATCAAATCTATCTGATTAAAACGTAGGGGTAAAGATATAATAATAAATAAAAGCAAGGACTAGAATGTAAAACATTCTTGGAACTCATTCAAAAATAACCCTATAATTAGAAAAGTTTCTAATTTCCATCACAAAACTAGAAAGATTTATAGTTTTCATCCCAAAACAGTAAAATTTTCTTTGCAGGAAAATAATAACTTTCCGGCTGCCTCTGATCTTGGAAATTTAGATTTTTTCTTGAATTTGTATCGACACCGACACCTTGCAGGACCTTTCGATTTGATCGATATCGAATAATTTCGGCCAAGAGGAGTGGTCTGAAGTTGGGCAGGTTGTCGGCGGTGGTGTTCGACGCTGGTTGTGATCGGAGAAGATAATCTGGGGTGATGATCTGAATCCAGTTTATGGGAAAGATGACAATGACGCCATGTTGACGTCAGGGACATTTTTATTTATTTTTAGAATTATGAAAATTACTAAAATACCCCTACCATTTAACGGAAGTTATAACGGAATGACTATAGGCCACAAAAACTCATTTTAAAATTTTAAGGATCCTGTACTTTTTTTGGGAGGCCAAGAAAACCTTTTAGTCATATTAAATAATTGAAGGTTTTCTTTCTTGGGAGGGGCTCAATTATTTTACTCACTTTTTTACCCTTAAAACACATCTAATCTAACGTATATTCTCTCATTTATTTCTTATTTTCATCCCAAACATATGGATATGGGTTAGTTGGGGGCTTGTTCATCCGACCCGTGGAATCGGGAAAGGTTTAATCGATGCAATTAATGTGGGATGGTGGTGGTGTTGCGCGGTTGGGTGGTGGTTGCCAGATGTAAATTAATTTTTAAAGTGATAATTATGTTTGGTTAATTATAATTAGTGTTATTCTATAGCTGCCGATCGACAACCTCTGCAAATTCAAAATACCATTCCCGTTGTAGCTTTAATTGTTCTTGTTGGAAAATAATTTATTTAAGGTAAATTTAAAATTACAGCATGGTAACTTTTGGGGCTTATCATTCGGAGATGAATGAGATATAGAAAGTTTTGGTTAAAGAAATTTACCCAAAATAGGATTTCTATTGTTTATGAAGTTCATGTGTTGAACATTCTAGAAAAGTCCGGAATGTGTTTTAATTGAAGAATTACTTGGAGTACATTCTTTTGATTTATGGAAATTACTTTGTGTTATTCCATAAAGATAAAGACTTTTATTATTTGGAAAAGTTCTTTTACTTAATTAAAACACAGTTTACCTTATTTTGTGAGAGAATCCATATGCGTATTGGATTAAGAATTTTCCAGCTGAAAATTATGTTTCCTAATTCATATAGAGCCATCAGTCAATATGAAAACAAACCTGAACGGTTAGACACACATTTGGTCTCCTAGTTATAGATACATTAAATTGAGAGTGTTGGTGTTTTCATTGGTGCTGAGTGAGTTGAGAGTCAAGTCATTGTGATTGAAGATCGGCTCTACGAAATCCAGGTAACTTTGTATGTTACATTATAGTTTTATCCTATGGGACTTTGTGGTCATTTGTTGGCCTCATAAGTTTCAAATGCGGAAACTAGATCGACTCCATAATGATCTAAACTTTTGTGTTTAGGATATTTAAGTATGTTGTATGCATAATTATTTGTAACTCTTGGCATGTTTTGCATGATTAATAAAAATAATATAACTTGTATTTTATTATTCATGTGTTTTCTGTAATTTATATTCTGTAATTTTATTTACTACAAATTACCGTCAATATATCTACTTATTCCGCTGGAACCAGATACCATCGCAGATCATAATGGCCAGTGAACAGAACTCATCATCCTCATCTTTCAGCATCTTCCGAAACCAGGCCTCTCCTCTGGGTTGTTCCGACGCCGAAACTTTTCCAAGTAACCCCACCGTGCTCCATGCAGACTTGGCATAGCCACACGAGAAGAGAAGATGAGATGTCGTTTCTGCATCCTCCTCCGAGCAAAGTGGACATGTAGAAAAAACCTCTACTCCCATCCTCCTGAGTTTCGCCACCGTTGGCAGGGAATCCTTACACAACCTCTAAGCAAAGTGAAGTGCCCTCTTCGGAACTCTAACTTCCATAACCTCTTCCAGAAAGCCGCCGCCTCATCATGTACTGAGCTCGGAGCTTGGTTCTGTTGCCCGTTTTCCACCTCCAGTGATAGGCCGTCTGAACCGTATAGCCACCATGTTTTGTGAGGTGACATATCCACTTGTCCGACGAGTTCAAGTTCTGCACTGGTATCTTCAGAATCTTCACCATCTCCTCCGGAGTGAAAAGCTGGTTCAATAAGTGCGTCTTCCACCATCCTGTGTCCCTATCAATCAAACATACAACAAAACAAACGACAAACAAAATAATCCTGTGTCTTTATTAGAGAGATTTAATTACACATTGTGCTAGATTGTGGGCTACTTTTGATCATACAACAAACAAGTATATTTATTTTTAGAATTTAAAATAAGAAAACGTAGACTTTTTAAAACAGCAATTCTGGCCAACACAAACAAAATTAAGGCCATGTTTTCTAAAACTTATTTCTTGATGAACTGAGCTAAATTGAACGGAACTAAATTGAATTGAATTGAACTGAACTGAAATAAATTTAGATATACTAAACTGAATAAAATTAAAACCATGTTTGCCCGGGAATATTCTAGAACAATTGAAGTTAGGAGACTATTAAATAGGTTTATTTAATAACCATTTTTAGTTTTTTTAGAATAATTGATGTGGATTATTGTGGGAGCGCCATGTGGCAAAATCAATGTGAGAGTCATCACATGTGGTAGGTTTATGTGCTATCTTTCGTAAATATATTCTCTTGGTTTCAGTTTGGTGCTGTTCTCTCCATTGAAGAATATATTTATAGAGGATTATTTCTGCAAAATTTTCTAGGTTTCTTCCGTGTATTTCATTTCAATTTGGCATAATCTTTGTCACGGTTAATGATTTTGAAATAGTATATACGTGTATTGAATTTATCGATCCATTAATTACTACACCATTTGTGTGTAGCAGTGTGTGTGAGTACGTAAAATATGTATATCTGGGTGTTCTCTACATGCATGCATGAGTGTAGAGATCCATGGGGATTAATTTGGATAGTTGCGTTGCGTGGGTCAAGAAAGCCGCGTACGGAACCCACTATATTTATATGTTGTGTAAATTCATCCAATATTATTCTGTTGACAATAATACATTTTTTTTAATAAACACTAATGAAAGGTGGAGGATGATACTATCCCCAGTCCCAATTGGAAAAGTTTTTACAAACACCATAAGGTGCATCAAAAGGAGCTTTTAAAAGCTCCAAGGCAGGAAAACCTCTAAAAAATAGGGTAAACCCCAACAAAAATTGAAAGGCAGTAGTTCCGGCATAAAGAACTACTCAACTTATTTGCTTACTAAGTACAAAGAGAAATATTAGCACAGGCTGATTAGCGAATTAACAATGTTGAAACACAACTTAGTCGATGCTTAGTTGCTCAATGACTATATTATCAGCAGCAGAGTGAGGTAGCAGTTTGGGCAGTAATGGGAGGGTAGCAAAACAACAGCCTTGTATCTTGAAGAAGTGACAGACCCAGCTATCGTTGGTGTGGGATGGCGGTAGATACAAAAGCAGCACACCCGTGCTTACCTGTAAAAAGTTAAAGACTGGATCAGCAGCATCCATTCTCATGAATTAAGGATTCTAATAGATGGAACTTGAGCAAGATCCAATTGTATTACTTTTTCAACATCAATTCAAAACATCAAAACTATGTGTTGAATTAGTTTCAGACTTTGGAGTCGTTAAATCTATTTTTGTAGTCTTCTAATTAATATCTTGTGTTCTCGCTGTACAAAATCTGGAAGTATTGTACTACTCCAAAATCTGGAGTATTAATCAAAAATATTAATAATAGAGTCATACATAGTTAAAAAAATTATAGCAACCAAATACATGCACATGGTGTCCAAGAGAGACGAGTATATGAATTAATAAGAATTTGACATTATTCCAATGTATTTTTTTCTTTAAAATATATTAAGATATAAAGTTATTTATATATTTTAAATGGGACCGTTTTTACCTCACTCAAATTTTTCTTGGATAAATATTTATCCAATTTAAATTTTTTTATGAATTATATTTTTAAATGCCCCAAATTTGACAAAATCTTGTTTAAAACAAATTTTTGTTTTTGAAAGTAAACCAACTTAATATATGATCGATTAATGAATTTTACGACATTTCTTTTGGGATTGGGCATTTTGAAAGAAAAACATCAACTTCTTGAATCACATATATTATTTTACATTTAGAGAGAGACTTTAAAATCTTGACGAAGTTTTCATATATTTTCGATCGTATTTTTTTGGGAGGTAATTTCCGTGGTTTTGTGCACGCGAAATGCAAAGTCGCCAGACGCGGTCATCTGAATTACAACACTAAATCCTAGTTTACATACATAAAAATACATGCAACACGTACGTAAACACACATTTCATGTATTAATTTCATTGTACGTATATAGGACATGTATTAAACCGTACGTGGCTTAATCTCCTGCTTCCAACAATTCATACGTATAATTCCAGTGTTATTTTATAAAGAAGATGGTACATGTAATGAAATTCAGATTAAAATGTTGAGAAAAGTACTTAGAAACTTCTTGAAAAAGGGTATAAATACAGCATAGAACCCATTGAGATGGCCACAACAAAATCAGTCAAGCCAAACCAGAGAAAATACAACTTTCAAGCTCTCAAATATTAATTAAGCCAGAAAAAAAGAAACAATATATATATTTCGGTCGAAATGGACGGCGCGGTTACAGAGGGCAGCAGGGAAGCGGCAGCAGAGGAAAAGGTACAGCTACTGTGATTCCTGCGCAGAAGGAATCGGTAACGAAGATGGCTGTGAAAAAAATTGTTGAATCGACTGCAAAACCTTTCAAGAAGAAGAAGATAAATCCCAAAGATACCACTGAAGATGATGATTAACTTTATACTTTTGAAATGTTTGATTTCTGAATTCATTTACATATTTTCAATTCATTTGGATTAATTCATGTTGTGTGTTGTATTCTATATTAAACAGAAACTAGCTAGTCCTTGTGTATGCCATTTCTGTCTGTTTTCTTTCATGTGATGTGTATATGGATTGTATCTTTTCAGTTGAAATATGCATGAGAAGAGACCATGTACGGTTAGGCACGAATATCATTGTTAATTTGTTGTTCCCGTAAAATTATTATAACGTCTTATAAATTGAATTTGTAGAAAATGTTGGATTATTGTGGCATTTCTTTATCCCACCGCGTAACCATTAGCTTTCACGACTTAAATGAGAATCTTGACCTAGGTTATTCTTCGTAGAGTAAAAAGCTGATTAAAAATCAATATATATGACATCACGTCCTCATTTAAGTTTCAGAAGAATAGACTGATGATGCAAAAGTGATCATGATTTTCAACTCCAAGTCCCAATGCATAGTTCAATGTCAACGTAAACGAAGCAAAGATGTCAACCCAAATTACTCGGCTTCAACACAAATTAACGCTATTGAAAATCTGTAATTTAGAGAGAATAATTAGGCGATTAATTTGATGACAAATGAGAAATGAATGAGAAATGGATTTTCTTTGTACGTACTTTTCAAAGTTAGTGCCAAAAATCACTAATTTAACCAAACTTTTTTTTGATGTAATATTTTCTTCTATTAAATTGGTCAAAAAGTTCATACAACTGATTTGGCCATCACTCTAAACCAAGCATTCAACAAATATAAATAACTAACCAAAAGGAGAAAAACAACTATTCTACAGCCATCTGAAATACAAGTGGCTATGATCATAACTACTTCATCAAGATATTGCTAAGATTTTAGCATAACTATCATGACAGCGCTTCCATTCCATCTGTCCTTGCATATCTTGCTAAATCCGCATCCACCTTTAGAGCTTTGGTGTCTTCAACGTTCCATTTTTGTTTCCAGCTCGTATATAATTAAGGGAAATCCCACCGTAGCATATCTGCGAATTGACTTGTCAAAACACAAGTCTGCCCCGGTTCAGTTCCCATAGAAATCAAATTAGCCATATGAAGCCTGGTCTAAGCATGCTTATAATCTTCTTCAATCCAGCCCGTCAAGTCTGTGTAACTGGTTGGGGCAAGGCTGGGTAACTGGTTTTTATACCAGCAGCCCAACACCTCTGAAATACCAAAAGGTAATCAGTGTGGTACCTACGATACGTGTACAAGTTTCATACAAGGGATATAACCTCACAACCAATCCGTCAAGTCTTTAGATAGTGTCACAGGCCAAAACTATGTAACTGGTTTGTACACCAGCAGCCTAACACCTCTGAAATACCAAAGGTAATCAGTGCGGTACCTACGACATATGTACCAAGTTTCATACTAGGATCCATTCACACCATCCTCAACATCAATCAGAGGGGTCATAGCCTGTTTCAATCATCACCTTTAGAGCATCCACTTGCCTAAATTTCCCCTCAAAGATTCTGCTATTCCTCTCCCTCCAAACATTATAGAAGATGCTGATAAGTCGGTGGAATCTTATTCTCTTTCACCATCCTACCATTCTTCTCATCCTCTTCAAGCACTCTTTGAAGTTTCCGCCAGTCTCCACCCTGTAATGTTTTTGGAGCTCCACCGTAAACTCCACTATACCCTTTTTCTTATCAATTCCCTTATATCTTCTATATTGTTCCTCTCTTTTTTTAATCCGAAGGTGCTCTTTTCCTGTTTTTCGTCCCTTCCTAATGTTACCCTTTCCTCCTCGGAAATTCTCTCTGTTAACCGAACATACCCACTTCAACGTTCCATTTTTGTTTCCAGCTCGTATATAATTAAGGGAAAATCCACCGTAGCATATATGCGAATTGACATGTCAAAACACAAGTCTGCCCCGATTCAGTTCCCATAGAAATCAAATTAGCCATATGAAGCCTGGTCTAAGCATGCTTATAATCTTCTTCAATCCAGCCCGTCAAGTCTTTAGATAGTGTCATGGGCCAAGGTTGGGTAACTGGATTTACCCAGCAGCCCAACACTTCTGAAATACCTAAGGGTAATCAGTGCGGTACCTACGATATATGTACAAGTTTCATACTTGGGGTAAAACCCCTCAACCATTCCATCAAATTAGATAGTGTCATGGGCCAAGGCTGGGTAACTGGTTATTATACTAGCAGCCCAGCACCTCTAAAATACCAAAAGGTAATTAGTGCGGTACCTACGACATATGTACAAGTTTCATACTTGGGGTAAAACCCCTCAACCATGCCATCAAATCAGATAGTGTCATGGGCCAAGGATGGGTAACTGGTTTTTATACCAGCAGCCCAACATCTCTGAAATACCAAAAGGTAATCAGTGTGGTACCTACGACACGTGTACAAGTTTCATACTAGGGATATATCCTCACAACCAATCCTTCAAGTCTTTAGATAGTGTCACGGGCCAAGGCTATGTAACTGGTTTGTACACCAGCAGCCCAACACCTCTGAAATACCAAAGGTAATCAGTGTGGTACCTACGACATATGTACCAAGTTTCATACTAGGATCCATTCACACCATCCTCAACATCAATCAGAGGGGTCATAGCCTGTTTCAATCATCACCTTTAGAGCATCCACTTGCCTAAATTTCCCCTCAAAGATTCTGTTATTCCTCTCCCTCCATACATTATAGAAGATGCTGATAAGTCGGTGGAATCTTATTCTCTTTCACCATCCTACCATTCTTCTCATCCTCTTCAAGCACTCTTTGAAGTTTCTGCCAGTCTCCACCTTGTAATGTTTTTGGAGCTCCACTGTAAACTCCACTATACTAGGAGCTCCACTATACCCTTTTTCTTATCAATTCCCTTATATCTTCTATATTGTTCCTCTCTTTTTTTTAATCCGAAGGTGCTCTTTTCCGGTTTTTCGTCCCTTCCTAATGTTACCCTTTCCTCCTCGGAAATTCTCTCTGTTAACCGAACATACCCTCTTCTTTCCCTTTCTTCCTCTATTTCTCCTCTTCCTCCCCTTTTTCTTTTACTCTCTTTTTCCCAAACATTCAACAAACATAAATAACTAAACAAAAGGAGAAAAACAACTATTCTACAGCCATCTGAAATACAAATGGCTATGATCATAACTAGTTCATGAAGATATTGCTAAGATTTTAGCAAACCTATCATGACTGCGCTTGCATTCTATCTGTCCTTGCATATCTTGCTAAATCCGCATCCACCTTTGGAGCTTTGGTGTCTTCAACGTTCCATTTCTGTTTCCAGCTCATATATGAGTAATGGAAAATCCACCGTAGCATATCTGCGAATTGACATGTCAAAACTCAAGTCTGCCTCGGTTCAGTTCCCATAGAAATCAAATTAGCCATATGCAGCCTGGTCTAAGCATGCTTATAATCTTCTTCAATCCAGCACGCCAAGTCTTTAGATAGTGTCATGGGCCAAGGTTGGCTAACTGGTTTTACTCAGCAGCCCAACACCCCGCAAATAGCAAAGGTAATCAGTGCGATACCTACGACATATGTACAAGTTTCATACTAGGTCCATAATCCCTCATCCAGTCCGTCAAATATTGTTGATAGTGTCATGGGTCAAGGCTGGGTAACTGGTTTTCACACCAGCAGCCAACACTTGTCCGACGAGTTCAAGTACTGTAGTGGTATCTTCAGAATCTTCACCATCTCCTCCGGAGTGAAAAGCTGGTTCAATAAGTGCATCTTCCACCATCCTGTGTCCCTATCAATCAAACATACAACAAAACAAACGACAAACAAAATAATCCTGTGTCTTTATTAGAGAGATTTAATTACACATTGTGCTAGATTGTGGGCTACTTTTGATCATACAACAAACAAGTATATTTATTTTTAGAATTTAAAATAAGAAAACGTAGACTTTTTAAAACAGCAATTCTGGCCAACACAAATAAAATTAAGGCCATGTTTTCTAAAACTTATTTCTTGATGAACTGAGTTAAATTGAACGGAACTAAATTGAATTGAATTGAACTGAACTGAAATAAATTTAGATATACTAAACTGAATAAAATTAAAACCATGTTTGCCCGGGAATATTCTAGAACAATTGAAGTTAGGAGACTATTAAATAGGTTTATTTAATAACCATTTTTAGTTTTTTTAGAATAATTGATGTGGATTATTGTGGGAGCGCCATGTGGCAAAATCAATGTGAGAGTCATCACATGTGGTAGGTTTATGTGCTATCTTTCGTAAATATATTCTCTTGGTTTCAGTTTGGTGCTGTTCTCTCCATTGAAGAATATATTTATAGAGGATTATTTCTGCAAAATTTTCTAGGTTTCTTCCGTGTATTTCATTTCAATTTGGCATAATCTTTGTCACGGTTAATGATTTTGAAATAGTATATACGTGTATTGAATTTATCGATCCATTAATTACTACACCATTTGTGTGTAGTAGTGTGTGTGAGTACGTAAAATATGTATATCTGGGTGTTCTCTACATGCATGCATGAGTGTAGAGATCCATGGGGATTAATTTGGATAGTTGCGTTACGTGGGTCAAGAAAGCCGCGTACGGAACCCACTATATTTATATGTTGTGTAAATTCATCCAATATTATTCTGTTGACAATAATACATTTTTTTTAATAAACACTAATGAAAGGTGGAGGATGATACTATCCCCAGTCCCAATTGGAAAAGTTTTTACAAACACCATAAGGTGCATCAAAAGGAGCTTTTAAAAGCTCCAAGGCAGGAAAACCTCTAAAAAATAGGGTAAACCCCAACAAAAATTGAAAGGCAGTAGTTCCGGCATAAAGAACTACTCAACTTATTTGCTTACTAAGTACAAAGAGAAATATTAGCACAAGCTGATTAGCGAATTAACAATGTTGAAACACAACTTAGTCGATGCTTAGTTGCTCAATGACTATATTATCAGCAGCAGAGTGAGGTAGCAGTTTGGGCAGTAATGGGAGGGTAGCAAAACAACAGCCTTGTATCTTGAAGAAGTGACAGACCCAGCTATCGTTGGTGTGGGATGGCGGTAGATACAAAAGCAGCACACCCGTGCTTACCTGTAAAAAGTTAAAGACTGGATCAGCAGCATCCATTCTCATGAATTAAGGATTCTAATAGATGGAATTTGAGCAAGATCCAATTGTATTACTTTTTCAACATCAATTCAAAACATCAAAACTATGTGTTGAATTAGTTTCAGACTTTGGAGTCGTTAAATCTATTTTTGTAGTCTTCTAATTAATATCTTGTGTTCTCGCTGTACAAAATCTGGAAGTATTGTACTACTCCAAAATCTGGAGTATTAATCAAAAATATTAATAATAGAGTCATACATAGTTAAAAAAATTATAGCAACCAAATACATGCACATGGTGTCCAAGAGAGACGAGTATATGAATTAATAAGAATTTGACATTATTCCAATGTATTTTTTTCTTTAAAATATATTAAGATATAAAGTTATTTATATATTTTAAATGGGACCGTTTTTACCTCACTCAAATTTTTCTTGGATAAATATTTATCCAATTTAAATTTTTTTATGAATTATATTTTTAAATGCCCCAAATTTGACAAAATCTTGTTTAAAACAAATTTTTGTTTTTGAAAGTAAACCAACTTAATATATGATCGATTAATGAATTTTACGACATTTCTTTTGGGATTGGGCATTTTGAAAGAAAAACATCAACTTCTTGAATCACATATATTATTTTACATTTAGAGAGAGACTTTAAAATCTTGACGAAGTTTTCATATATTTTCGATCGTATTTTTTTGGGAGGTAATTTCCGTGGTTTTGTGCACGCGAAATGCAAAGTCGCCAGACGCGGTCATCTGAATTACAACACTAAATCCTAGTTTACATACATAAAAATACATGCAACACGTACGTAAACACACATTTCATGTATTAATTTCATTGTACGTATATAGGACATGTATTAAACCGTACGTGGCTTAATCTCCTGCTTCCAACAATTCATACGTATAATTCCAGTGTTATTTTATAAAGAAGATGGTACATGTAATGAAATTCAGATTAAAATGTTGAGAAAAGTACTTAGAAACTTCTTGAAAAAGGGTATAAATACAGCATAGAACCCATTGAGATGGCCACAACAAAATCAGTCAAGCCAAACCAGAGAAAATACAACTTTCAAGCTCTCAAATATTAATTAAGCCAGAAAAAAGAAACAATATATATATTTCGGTCGAAATGGACGGCGGCGGTTACAGAGGGCAGCAGGGAAGCAGCAGCAGAGGAAAAGGTACAGCTACTGTGATTCCTGCGCAGAAGGAATCGGTAACGAAGATGGCTGTGAAAAAAATTGTTGAATCGACTGCAAAACCTTTCAAGAAGAAGAAGATAAATCCCAAAGATACCACTGAAGATGATGATTAACTTTATACTTTTGAAATGTTTGATTTCTGAATTCATTTACATATTTTCAATTCATTTGGATTAATTCATGTTGTGTGTTGTATTCTATATTAAACAGAAACTAGCTAGTCCTTGTGTATGCCATTTCTGTCTGTTTTCTTTCATGTGATGTGTATATGGATTGTATCTTTTCAGTTGAAATATGCATGAGAAGAGACCATGTACGGTTAGGCACGAATATCATTGTTAATTTGTTGTTCCCGTAAAATTATTATAACGTCTTATAAATTGAATTTGTAGAAAATGTTGGATTATTGTGGCATTTCTTTATCCCACCGCGTAACCATTAGCTTTCACGACTTAAATGAGAATCTTGACCTAGGTTATTCTTCGTAGAGTAAAAAGCTGATTAAAAATCAATATATATGACATCACGTCCTCATTTAAGTTTCAGAAGAATAGACTGATGATGCAAAAGTGATCATGATTTTCAACTCCAAGTCCCAATGCATAGTTCAATGTCAACGTAAACGAAGCAAAGATGTCAACCCAAATTACTCGGCTTCAACACAAATTAACGCTATTGAAAATCTGTAATTTAGAGAGAATAATTAGGCGATTAATTTGATGACAAATGAGAAATGAATGAGAAATGGATTTTCTTTGTACGTACTTTTCAAAGTTAGTGCCAAAAATCACTAATTTAACCAAACTTTTTTTTGATGTAATATTTTCTTCTATTAAATTGGTCAAAAAGTTCATACAACTGATTTGGCCATCACACTAAACCAAGCATTCAACAAATATAAATAACTAACCAAAAGGAGAAAAACAACTATTCTACAGCCATCTGAAATACAAGTGGTTATGATCATAACTACTTCATCAAGATATTGCTAAGATTTTAGCATAACTATCATGACAGCGCTTCCATTCCATCTGTCCTTGCATATCTTGCTAAATCCGCATCCACCTTTAGAGCTTTGGTGTCTTCAACGTTCCATTTTTGTTTCCAGCTCGTATATAATTAAGGGAAAATCCACCGTAGCATATCTGCGAATTGACTTGTCAAAACACAAGTCTGCCCCGGTTCAGTTCCCATAGAAATCAAATTAGCCATATGAAGCCTGGTCTAAGCATGCTTATAATCTTCTTCAATCCAGCCCGTCAAGTCTGTGTAACTGGTTGGGGCAAGGCTGGGTAACTGGTTTTTATACCAGCAGCCCAACACCTCTGAAATACCAAAAGGTAATCAGTGTGGTACCTACGATACGTGTACAAGTTTCATACAAGGGATATAACCTCACAAACAATCCGTCAAGTCTTTAGATAGTGTCACAGGCCAAAACTATGTAACTGGTTTGTACACCAGCAGCCCAACACCTCTGAAATACCAAAGGTAATCAGTGCGGTACCTACGACATATGTACCAAGTTTCATACTAGGATCCATTCACACCATCCTCAACATCAATCAGAGGGGTCATAGCATGTTTCAATCATCACCTTTAGAGCATCCACTTGCCTAAATTTCCCCTCAAAGATTCTGTTATTTCTCTCCCTCCATACATTATAGAAGATGCTGATAAGTCGGTGGAATCTTATTCTCTTTCACCATCCTACCATTCTTCTCATCCTCCTCAAGCACTCTCTGAAGTTTCCGCCAGTCTCCACCCTGTAATGTTCTTGGAGCTCCACTGTAAACTGACATGTACAAAATATGTGCTGCACCGTTTCTCCATTATGCCCACAAAGAGTACAAACATCTGCCACATGAGGTATTATCCCTATCGACTGAAGTCTCGATATGGTCGATAATCTCCCTTTTAACAACATCCATAGAAAGAATGAGTGTTTAGGCCGTAGTCCTGACTTCCACAATATTTTCGTTGACCAATGGTTTTCTTGGCCTGCCCCCTTTAGGTATCCATATGCCTTGCTAGTGCTGAAATTTCCCTTCGTGTCAACACATTCCATTAGGTATGGAAGAATTTCATCTTTCAGTGACACCAACTTGCCCCAACCCCAACTATATGTGTGCCATTCTAGGCTGTAGTCAAGAAACTCTTCATCCTTCAAGTAGTATGCCTGCACCCATTTCAGCCACAATATATCCTTCTTTTGACATACATCCCAAACCAGCTTACACAGAGAAGCTCTATTCCAGAATGAAGGATCCCTTAGGCTAACTCCTCCACTTTTCTTTGGCATACAAAGTGTTTTCCAAGACACTGGTGTAACTCTTTTCTCCCCTTCCTTTCTGCCCCACAGAAAATTTCTGCATTTTGTCTCAATGGCTTTGTGCACACTATCAGGTATTTGAAAAATATTTGCCTAGTGACTAGCTTTACTCAGCAAAATTGTGTTTATAAGCTGCACTTTACCTGCATATGCCATATTCCTGGAACCCCAAGTGCCTATTTGTCCTGCAATCTTCTCCACCATTTTCTCACAATCTTTAGCTCTCCACTTCCCTGTTGAGACTGGAAGTCCCAGGTAATTCATTGGGAAACTTCCTTGAACTATATTCAGAGTATCAACCAACATCTTTGATTCAGTTTCTGTCATTGTCGAGAAGAAAGCCTCAGATCTTCCTTCATTTATCCTAAGGCCAGAAACCTTCCTAAAATCCTCCAAAACAGTTTTAACCCCTTCCATTGAGTGCTTGCTTGCCCTACAGAAAATTAACAGATCATCTGCAAACATCAAACTGTGTATTTCCCCCTTCAAACTCCTCTGATGGAACTCTATAGCTTTCGTTTTTATCGCCAGGCTAAGCTGTCTTGATAGATATTCCATCCCAATTACAAACAATAAAGGTGATATCGGATCCCCCTGTTTAACACCACTCCTCCCTTTAAAACAATCCGTGTACGCATCATTCAAAGATAAACAATAAGTGGTATCCTCAACGCATCGTCTTATCCACTCAATAAACAATCCTGGAAACTTTAGAACTGCCAGCCATTTGAATAGAAACTCCCAGCTTATACTGTCGAAAGCCTTATGTATATCAATTTTTATCATGCAGCTCGGAATATTGCTCGGCTTCTTATATCCTGTTAATAGCTCTTGGGCTAGGAGAATATTATGTGATATCCTCCTCCCTTTCACGAATGCACCTTGGTTTCCATTTATCACTTCAGGGAGTACCTCACTTAACCTGTTACTCAAGATCTTTGTGACGACTTTATATAAAACAGGGCAGCAGGAAATCGGCCTATAGTCCCCAGCTGACTGCGGATTATCAACTTTCGGTATTAGTGTTAAAACAGGCCTGCTAAATTCCAGTGGTACTTCATCACCCTGAAAGAAACTCCTAATTCCCTTTTTGATATCGTCACCGACAATCTCCCTTGTTTTCTTGAAGAAAAAGCTCGAATATCCATCTACTCCAGGACTTTTGTCATTCTCAATTCTATTCAGAGCTCTCCATATCTCATCATCTGTAATCGGCTTTATCAAGGGTATTTGTTGCACCACTGTAAGAAAGTTACCTTCAGCTGCCACTGAAGGTTCAATTTCACTCTCTGTAATCAATGTCTTTCCCATTCGGTCACCAAAGAGCTGCAGTAGATGCTGCTCCAGCCCCTCTCTTCCATCCACTTTGTCGCTTCCCACCTTCAGGCTGACAATATGATTTCTGTATTGCCTCTTTTTCATGCTTGCATAGAAAATTTTGGTTGGTTTGTCCCCCTCCTTTATCCATTTCTCCTTAGACCGCTGCTGTAAGAAACTGAACTCCACTTCAGCTAGTTCCATAGATTCTCTCCTTGCCTTTGCTTCGTTTTCTTGCAGCCTTTTATCCAATACATTTGTTTGTAATAGATTGAACTGGTTCACCCACTTCTCTTTTGCTTCCATGGCTCTTTTCTGAATGTCTGAAAATTCCTTCTTGTTCAATCGTTTAAGTGCTATTTCCAGCACTTTCAGAGTTTTAAATAGATCCACGAGAGTACTGTGTTTCCGCATCCTCCAATTCTGCTCCACTAAAGTAAGAAAGTCCGGCGAGTTCACCCACATATTGAAGAACTTAAAAGGACGTTTAGCAGAACACTTTCTTGGCTTATCTAGGTGTATAAGTAAAGGTAAATGATCCGATGCATCATTGGGTTTTACCTCACATATCGCTTCCATCCATCTGTACATCCATATCTCATTCACCATTGCTCTGTCGATTCTACTGAAAATTCTTCCTTCTTCCCTTTTATTGTCCCACGTGAAAAAAGGTCTTGTACTTTTTAGGTCATGCAGTTGAATCAAGTTCACCGTGTCTCTAAAATTTTCCACCTCAGCTAGCTGTACATCCTCTACTCCAGTTCGGTCTCCCTAATTTAGGGGGGATTTGAAATCCCCACTACCATCCATGGCATATCCTGGTGATTTGCACTCCCCAGTTAACGCCATAAATTCAGACTGAGTGGTTGTTTGGTCCCTGCTTCTACTTCAATATCATGAGCATAAACAACCGTCAAGTAAAACTCCAGCCCGAGTTCCTTTTTCCGGCAAATGCAGTCAATCCACTATTCTCCAATGCTTATTACCGAAATATTATACAAATTTGGCTTCCAACATAGCCATATTCTTCCTGTTTGTGCTATCGGGCAGTTTGTTAGTAGCTTCCAACCTAAATCAAGACTTTCCCATCTGTCCACTTCATTTTCTACCTTCACCTTTGTTTCCAGCAAGGCCTGTATTATTTTCAAAACAAAATTGCCGGCATTTAATCTGCTTACTTGGCTGATATAGACCCCTAGCATTCCAGAATAGCATAGTACTATGCATCATTAACAATCTGTTTCTCTATGTTATTAGCTGCTCCTCTCTCATTGCCGCCAACATTTGTAGACTATGAAAATCTGCAATGCCACACTATCATTTGATTCAGCCGGTTGTTTCCCTTCTATGTGTTGTCTTGTTTCTCCCCTTAAAGTTCATCCCCGGCTTCAGTCCCCTCTTAATTGTGCATCAAAGTCTATGCTACTGCTCATCCCAGTGCTTCATTTTCATGTTCCTTCTCCGGCCCCAATGATGTATCTTGGTCTCCCTTTTTTTGTTCTACATTGGTCCCTTTGGTGTCTTTAACGAAACATTTCTATCTCCAGCTCGTATATGATTAAGGGAAAATCCACCGTAGTATATCTGTGAATTGACATGTCAAAACACAAGTCCGCCCCGGTTCAGTTCCCATAGAAATCAAATAAGCCATATGTAGTCTGGTCTGAGTATGCTTCGATCCATAATCTTCTTCGATCCAGCCCGTCAAGTCTTTAGATAGTGTCATGGGCCAAGGTTGGGTAGCTGGTTTTATCCAGCAGCCCAACACCTCTGAAATACCTACGACATATGTACAAGTTTCATACTAGGGCCATAATCCCTCATCCAGTCCTTCAAAATATTTAATCGGAGGATGACCACCAATAACCTTGCATACAACCACATTCTACACAACAGGGATTCCAATTACACTTGCCAATCTACACAACAGACTCGGCTCCTAATAGACTGGATCCAATCCAGGAAATTGCACCCATATGGGAATTGTATCTGGCTCATCAAAATCCATTATTTGTTTCCATACAAAGCAAAACCTGGTTTTTTATCAAAGAAAACCATTCCCATTTCTATCACCTCATCTCTATGTTTTTCATTAACAAGCTTCACCAGAAAGATCCTTGGCTTTGCCTGCCAAACCTTTTCAACCATACCAAACCATATTCTTCTAAGAAATCCTTCAAAATATTTAATCGGAGGATGACCACCAATAACCTTGCATACAACCACATTCTTCCATTTTTTCACGGTGTTTTCAACCTCATTCAAAGGAAAAGAAGGCAGAAGCATACCGTCTACAAGTTCAGGTTTATAGTATTTTACCTCTGCCTGGTGGCTTGTGAACAGTTTCGACCAGCTTACCTTCTCATTTACTGGTGTCTCTAGCTCTTCCCCTCTCTTCATTATACATACTTGTAAATTCTCCCCAACTTTGTTTATTACTGTGGCAACACCATCACCTCCGGGTTGAGTGATCACAGTCGACAAAACAGCATTCTTTAAACCCTTCTCTAAATGAGACTTCTCGGCTTGTTCTGAACTCTTCATCTCTGTTTGTACACCTTGCTCTATTGTCTTAGACGTATCCTTGCTGCCCTCACTCTCCTCTCCGCCCATTGTTTCCAAGAACCTCGAAATTGGTATACCGGTTTTTATCATCATCGGCTGCCTACGAACCCCGGCTGGCATCATCGATTTCTTGTTGCCCCCTTCACTTTCCCGATCATATATACTCTCATCCGATGGCCATGTAGTCCTATTACCAAATTGAATCGGATTCATCCCATCATGTTCCTTTTCGAATCCAAACATGGGTTTTCCTCCATTCCCCAGAACCTCACGTTCAACCACATTCAATAGTTCTTCTCCAGCTTTTTCCTTTAGTTTCTGTTCAATCATTCTAAGACCTTCGTAAGCTTTCCCCATATTTTCAAAGAGCTCTTCAACCGACGCTTTCTGAATCCATTTTTTCATCGCCTTACTGTGTGGATTTGGCGCCGCATCTCCGCTGCTGAGGTTTTTTTTTTCTGCTGCAGCCCTAGGGTTTTTGCCGCCTCGACCATCCCAGCAATAGGGTTTTCCAACTTTTGTTTTTCCATCGTGTTCAAACTGCCCGCGAGGCATCCCGTCGTGTCCTCTCCATTCAACATTAGTGTTTAATCTCGACAGAGTGCCCGGGCTTTTAATCACAGTTGGTTGTTTCTGCATAACTCACCATCATCGCCAAACAAACTCCATCAATCACTTCCCAAGACCATCCTCGTCACATCCTGTTCTTGCCCATGGCGGCAGAATCAAACGAATTCGATTCACCAGAAAATAGTGGAAAAAGAAAAACGGAAATCGTACATGTTCAGAAATCGCAGGAGGAGAGAAGCAGCCCAATCGCAGAAATCGCACTATAAAAATCGACGGTAGCAATCAACTTTCAATGCCAATTGGATAAAGTGCTTAGATTACTCTCGGTTGAATAAAGCTTGCCCTAAGGATTGTCACCTGACACCACCGATCGACCAGGAAGTGGATTCCCTAGCAGCCTACCCGATAAAATGTTTTCTGGACGCCTACAAAGGGTATCATCACGGAAAGGGGAGCGTTCGGTTATCGCAGGATGTCGTTCGGGCTTCGCGGACCAGGTGGGAAGAAACCTGGAAATATATGTTGATGACATGGTGATCAAAAACATGACCTTTGAGGGATTATTATCGGACCTCGATGAGACCCTCGCTAAGTTGGAGGAGTCCGGTATGAAGCTAAACCCGAACAAATGTTAGTTCGGTGTAGGCGCAAGAAAGTTTCTGGGGTACGTCATCACCAATGACGGCCATAGGGTGAACCCCAAAAAGGTGCATGTTGTGGTGAACATGCCGACTCCAACCGCGTTGAAGGAAATCCAAATCATCCATGGGAAATTAGCTGTTATTAGCTGTTTCTTGTCCCGGGGGCTTTACCTTTCCTAAAAACACTCAAACTGAGCATTGGAAAGGGCGGGACAGTGCCATGAGGCCCCACGGAGGAAGAAACCTTTGTGGAATTGAAGCAGCACATCATGACGTTACCCGTCTTATTATCCCCCGCATTGGGTGAAACCCTTTTCATGTACCAGGCAGCAGGAACTGAAGCGGTAAGCGCCGCCCTTGTCCGAGAGACAGAAAAGGCTGCCCCAGCTGGTCACAGACCCGGAAGGAACAGAGACTACCTATCCCTTAAGTTTTAGCTTCCCAGCTTTTTTTTGATGTAATTTTTTCTTCTATTAAATTGCTCAAAAAGTTCATACAACTGATTTGGCCATCACTCTATGCCAAACATTCAACAAATATAAATAACTAACCAAAAGGAGAAAAAACAACTATTCTACAGCCATCTGAAACACAAGTGGCTATGATCATAACTAGTTCATCAAGATATTGCTAAGATTTTAGCATAACTATCATGACTGCGCTTCCATTCCATCTGTCCTTGCATATCCTGCTAAATCCGCATCCACATTTGGAGCTTTGGCGTCTCCAGCTCGTATATGATTAAGGGAAAATCCACCGTAGCATATTTGCGAATTGACATGTCAAAACACAAGTCTGCGCCGGTCCAGTTCCCATAGGAATCAAATAAGCCATATGTAGCCTAGTCTGAGCATGCTTATAATCTTCTTCAATCCAGCCCGTCAAGTCTTTAGATAGTGTCATGGGCCAAGGTTGGGTAACTGGTTTTACCCAGCAGCCCAACACCTCTAAAATACCAAAGGTAATCAGTGAGGTACCTACGACATATGTACAAGTTTCATACTAGGGCCATAATCCCTTATCCAGTCCGTCAAATATTTTTTATCGTGTCATGGGCCAAGGCTGGGTAACTGATTTTTACACCAGCAGCTCAGCACCTCTGAAATACCTAAGGGTATTCAGTTCGGTACCTACGACATATGTACAAGTTGCATACTTGGGGTAAAACCCCACAACCATTCTCAAATCAGATAGTGTTATGGACCAAGGCTGGGTAACTGGTTTTCATACTAGCAGCACAACACCTCTGAAATACCAAAAGGTAATCAGTGCGGTACCTACGACATATGTACAAGTTTCATACTTGGGGTAAAACCCCTCAACCATTCCATCAAATCAGATTGTGTCATGGGCCAAGGCTGGGTAACTGGTTTTTATACCAGCATCCCAACACCTCTGATATACCAAAAGGTAATCAGTGTGGTACCTACGACCGTGTACAAGTTTCATACTAGGGATATATCCTCACAACCAATCTGTCAAGTCTTTAGATAGTGTCACGAGCCAAGGCTGGGTAACTGGTTTGTACACCAGCAGCATAACACCTCTGAAATACCAAAGGTAATCAGTGCGGTACCTACGACATATGTACCAAGTTTCATACTAGGATCCATTCACACCATCCTCAACATCAATCAGAGGGGTCATAGCCCGTTTCAATCATCACCTTTTGAGCATCCACTTGCCTAAATTTCCCCTCAAAGATTCTGTTATTCCTCTCCCTCCATACATTATAGAAGATGCTGATAAGTTGGTGGAATCTCCACCCTGAAACTTCCGCCATTCTCCACCCTTTAATGTTTTTGGAGCTCCACTGTAAACTGACATGTACAAAATATGTGCTGCATCGTTTCTCCATTTTGCCCACAAAGAGTACAAACATCTGCCACATGAGGTATTATCCCTTTCGACTGAAGTCTCGATATGGTCGATAATCTCCCTTTTAACAACATCCATAGAAAGAATGAGTGTTTAGATTGTAGTCCTGACTTCCACAATATATTCGTTGACCAATGGTTTTCTTGGCCTGCCCCTTTGAGGTATCCATATGTCTTGCTCGTGCTGAAATTTCCCTTCATGTCAACACATTCCATTAGGTGTGGACGAATTTCATCTTTTAGTGGTACCAACTTGCCGCAACTCCAGCTGTACGTGTGCCCGTGTAAGCTGTAGTCAAGAAACTCTCCATCCTTCAAGTAGTATGCCTGCACCCATTTTAGCCACAATAGATCCTTCTTTTGACATACATCCCAAACCAGCTTACACAGAGAAGCTCTATTCCAGAATGAAGGATCCCTTAAGCCAACTCCTTCACTTTTCTTTGGCATACAAAGTGTAGCATTGCTACCAACAATGAGGCGGAATACGAGGCCCTCATCACGAGTATGGAGATAGCTAAGAAGCTGGGTGCAACCCGGTTGGACGCATACGGGGACTCGGCACTGGTAGCCAACTAGGTGAATGGATCATACACGACCAAGGAGTCATCCAAGCAGAAATACTTGGCCAAGGTGAAACACTTAGCAGCTGGTTTTGAGGAGTTTGAGGTCACTCGTGTCCCTAGGTCGGAAAACACCAAGGCAGATGCATTGAGCAAATAGGCCTCCTGCGCAAGTTGCCACCTTAACAAGAAAGTTATGGTGGAAGTCCTCCAAAACCATTCCATAGATAACAACATGGTGGGTTACATCGAAACAGGCCAAGCTACGCGGTTCGCTCAGGTCCAGAGTTACTTTGCAATGGGACGCCTCCCAGTAGACCCGAGGAAAGTTAGAGCCCTAGAAAGAAGCGCACATTCTGATTCAATCAAGGATGGAGTGTTATACCACAAGGGTTTCGTGGAACCATGGCTAAGGTGCGTGGGAGGAGCCTAAACAGATCTATTGCTAAGGGAGATGCACGCAGGGCGAAGCATAGTATGCAGGTTCGGCATCCCGCAAGTGATACCCAGTGACAATGGAAGGCAGTTCGCCAACAAACCTTTCAAAACATGGTGCTAGAATTTGAAGATTGAGCAAAGATTTACCTCGGTCGCCCACCCGCAGGCCAATGGCCAAACCGAAAGGGGCAACAGGACCGTAGTGGACGGCCTAAAAAAGTGCCTTGGTGCAGCTAAACCGTCCTAGGTTGAGGAATTGCCAAGCGTTTTGTGGGCATACTGAACCACGCCGCGCAAGTCAAATGAAGAAACCTCTTACCGTCTATACTCTGGATCAGAAGCTGTCATTCCCTTGAGATGGTCGTCCCGTCAATCAGGGTCCTGGACCGCGCTGACAGGATGGCGGCTGAGGAATCGAGAATGGTTGAACTGGAGACGACTTGGAGCAGAGTTACAATTCTCGAGTCAGGATCCGAAACATGAAAGTGGGAAACTTGGCCATGAGGCTGAACGAGGCAAGCCAGGTGCAAGGACAACGCAAATTGGACGCCACTTGGGAAGGCCCTTACAGGGTGAAAGAAGTACTAAAGGGTGGCGCTAATTGGCTGGAGCACTTGTACGAGGAAACTGTCCCCCGCACCTAGTTAAAAGGTACTGTACCCCTTACTTATGTTTTGACGAGGTGTACGCAGCCGTGGATTAAATACCTCGGGGCACTGTAAATAGGCCGTGTCTTTTGAGAAACATTGCCTTGGCAAGCGTTAGGCCCTACAAGGATATGGCCGCAGCGAAGCCCCCATCTTGTTTGGAGTACTTGTATGTAGCTAACAACTTCTTGAATTTTATGATTTCATTTGTGTGTGCCTTACTACGTGATTTGAAAATGTTGAGATCTCTTGCATAACCATAACCAACATGCCCCCGAGGACTCCAGTCTCTTAGCACGAATAGCATGTTCGGATTTTCGTCACTAAGGCATAAGCCAAGCCAGATTAAAATATGAGGTAAAGATGGGAAACCCATCATGTATTGCTCAAAGCAGGCTAAAATACGAGGCAAAGAGGGAAATTCCACCCTGTATTGCTCAAAACTAGACTAAAATACGAGGCAAAGAGGGGAAGTCAAAGATATAGTTAAGGAACGAGACAGGGAACGAGCCGCCATTATCACCAAAGAATAGGTTGGCCATATCCTCATGATTAGGGCTTAGTGGCAGCTGGGTGTCCTGGATGGTGCCGCGGGAGCGGCGGCTAGTGGCTTTGTGCTGTTTGGCAGGGCGCTCCTCCTCCTCGATTGAGTCCTCAGACTTGGCATGGGACCCTTCATTCTCAAGCTGGGTGCGGCTCCTGGTCCAGATGGTTTCTCCTACCTCCTTCTTTTGCACGAGAGGGATATCCTCGAGCTCGTTGAACAGATCCAGAAGGTTCATGGCTTAAAGAAAAGCAGGAAATAAGAATAAAAAGCAGAAATCATTACAGTCCCGTATTAACGACCATCCCGTACGCGCAAGATAGTCTCACATTACAGCATCGCCATCCAGGCTAGCACTGTTGGGCTCAGCAACAGGAGGTGGACCTTGCTCCACTTAGTATATAAACACCAGATCGCAAGAGAGAAGGGGTAAAATCACTTCTCTGATCATCACGATATCCAATAGCTCTGTAACAGTCCCGTATTAATTTGGGCGTCGGAGCGGGCTACGACACAACGCCGCCCCGCCTAACCCTTGTCTACTTGTGTAGGTGATCGGAAGAAGAATCATTCATCAGGAAAATCCTTGCTCTGCCAGAAGGAGAATAAAGGAAACTTTTTGAAGGACAGTTAAAATAGTAGAGAAACAACAGGGAAATTCATCTTTCGGTCGAAAAGCCAAAGATGGACTGGGTAGTATGTTGTAATAGAGAAATTAATGGCGTGGATACGCTTATAATTACATGTGTACTGGGTAGTACATTGTAACAAGGTAAGTCGGGACCTCGGGGTCGCTCCCAAAATTGGCGCCCCGAGAGTGAAGAAAAATAAACCTCGACATAATATTCTCCTAGCGCATATCACATAATATTCTCCAATCGCAAGAGCTTTTAACAGGATATAAGAAGCCGAACAATATTCCGAGGTGCGGTACCTACGACATACGTACAAGTTTCATACTTGGGGTAAAACCCCTCAACCATTTCATCAAATCAGATAGTGTCATGGGTCAAGGCTGGGTAACTAGTTTTTATACCAGCAGCCCAACACCTCTGAAATACCAAAAGGTAATTAGTGCGGTGCCTTTGACATATGTACAAGTTTCATACTTGGGGTAAAACTCCTCAACCATTCATACAAGGTAATCAATTTTTATCATGCAGCTCGGAATATTGCTAGGCTTCTTATATCCTGTTAAAAGCTCTTGTGGTAGGAGAATATTATGTGATATCCTCCTCCCTTTCATGAATGCACTTTGGTTTCCATTTATCACTTCAGGGAGTACCTCACTTAACCTGCTACTCATGATTTTTGTGACGACTTTATATAAAACAGGGCAGCAGGAAATCGTCCTATAGTCCCCAGCTGATTGCGGATTATCAACTTTCGGTATTAGTGTTAAAACAGACCTACTAAATTCCTGTGGTACTTCATCACCTTGAAAGAAACTCCTAATCCCCTTTTTGATATCATCACCAACAATCCCCCATGCTTTCTTGAAGAAAAAGCTCAAAAATCCATCTACTCCAGGACTTTTGTCATTCTCAATGCTATTCAGAGATCTCCATATCTCATAATCTGTAATCGGCTTTATAAAGGGTATTTGTTGCTCCACTGTAATAAAGTTACCTTCTGCTGCCACTAAAGGATCAATTTCACTCTCTGTAATCACTGTCTTTCCCATTCAGTCACCAAAGAACTGCAGTAGATGCTGCTCCACTCCCTCTCTTCTATCCACTCTGTCGTTTCCCACCTTGCTGACTATATGATTTATGTATTGCCTCTTTTTCATGCTTGCATATAAAATTTTGGTTGGCCTGTCCCCCTCTTTTATCTATTTCTCCTTAAACCGCTGCTGTAAGAAACTGAACTCCGCTTCAGCTAGTTCCACAGATTCTCTCCTTGCCCTTGCTTCATTTTCTTGCAGCCCTTTATCCAATACATTTGTTTGTAATAGATTGAACTGGTTCTCTCACTTCTCATTTGCTTCCATGGCTCTTTTCTGAATGTCTGAAAATTCCCTCTTGTCCAATCGTTTATTTCCTGCACCTTCAGAGTTTTAAATAGATCCATGAGAGTACTATGTTTCCGCATCCTCCAATTCTGCTCCACTAAAGTAAGAAAATTCTGTACGTACGGATTTTAGATTCTGCTCCAAATCGGATTTTGGATTCTGTACGCACGGATCTGTACGCACGGCACAGTGACGGTGGGGACGATCAGATTCAGTACGAACGATCTGTACGCACGGCCATCCTAAACCCTATGCTGCGATTCTAAATCCTAACATGTGCTATTTCCGTTTTTCTTTTTCCACTATTTTTCTGGTGAATTGAATTCGTTTGATTCTGCCGCCATGGGCAAGAACAGTAGTGGTAAACGAAACGCGGGAAATAAGCCTAAGGATGTGACGAAGATGGTCTTGGGAAGTGATGGACGGAGTTTGTTTGGCGATGATGGTGAGGTTTTGCCGAAACGGCCAACCGTGATTGAAAACCCGGGCACTCTGTCGGGATTAAACTTTGAACGGAGAGGAAACGACGGGATGGCTCGCGGGCAGAATCCTATCGCTGGGATGGTAGATGCGGCAAAAAACCCTCGGGCTGCAGTAGAAAA
Organism: Cruciata laevipes; assembly: GCA_963678965.1. Classification (NCBI taxonomy): domain Eukaryota; kingdom Viridiplantae; phylum Streptophyta; class Magnoliopsida; order Gentianales; family Rubiaceae; genus Cruciata; species Cruciata laevipes. The sequence goes on from OY787639.1 coordinate 14,065,712, forward strand.
GAAAAACCTTAGCAGCGGAAATTTTGATATAAAGGCTGAGTCAAATTCACACAGTGAGGCGATGAAAAAATGGATTCAGAAAGCGTCGGTCGAAGAGCTCTTTGAAAATATGGGGAAAGCTTACGAAGGTTTTAGAATGATTGAACAGAAACTTAAGGAAAAAGCTGGAGAAGAACTATTGAATGTGGCTGAACGTGAGGTCATGGAGAATGGAGGAAAACCCTTGTTTGGATTGGAAAAGGAAAACGTTGGGATGAATCCGATTGAATCTGGGAATAGGACTACATGGCCAGCGGATGAGAGTATATATGATCGGGAAAGCGAAGGGGGCAGCAAGAAATCGATGATGGCAGCTGGTTCGTAGGCAGCCGATGATGATAAAAACCGGTATACCAATTTCGAGGTTCTTGGAAACAATGGGCAGAGAGGAGAGTGAGGGCAGCAAGGATACGTCTAAGACAATAGAGCAAGATGTACAAACAAAAATGAAGAGTTCAGAACAAGCCGAGAAGTCTCATTTAGAGAAGGGTTTGGAGAATGCTGTTTTGTCGACTGTGATCACTCAACCCGAAGGTGATGGTGTTGCCACAGTAATAAACAAAGTTGGGGAGAATTCACAAGTACGTATACTGAAGAGAGGGGAAGAGCTAGAGACACCAGTAAATGAGAAGGTAAGCTGGTCGAAACTGTTCACGAGCCACCAGGCAGAGGTAAAATACTATAAACCTGAACTTGTAGACGGTATGCTTTTGCCTTCTTTTCCTTTGAATGAGGTTGAAAACAGCGTGAAAAAATGGAAGAATGTGGTTGTATGCAAGGTTATTGGTGGTCATCCTCCGATTAAATATTTTGAAGGCTTTCTTAGAAGAATATGGTTTGGTATGGTTGAAAAGGTCTGGCAGGCAAAACCAGGGATCTTTCTGGTGAAGCTTGTTAATGAAAAACATAGAGATGAGGTGATAGAACGGGGGATGGTTTTCTTTGATAAAAAACCAGTTTTTGTAAAGGTATGGAAACAAAAAATGGATTTTGATGAGCCAGATACAATTCCTATATGGGTGCAATTTCCTGGATTGGATCCAGTCTATTGGGAGCCGAGCCTGTTATGTAGATTGGCAAGTGTAATCGGAATCCCCTTGCGGATTGATGAGGCCACATGGCACATGGAAAAGACAAAGTTTGCAAGGGTACTAGTTGAGGTGAACATGGGGAAGGTAATGCAAAAAAGAATTCCATACAAAGATGAGAATAATATCATTCAGCACCAAGATGTGGAGTATGAGTGGAAGCCATCAAAGTGTAGTAAATGCAAGCTGATTGGACATGAAACAGAAGAATGTGTCTGGAAGCCCAAATCCCTTTCGCCTGGAGTGAATGGCGGGACGAAGTTGAGCACAAATAGAGGCAAAAGGGAGAACCAAACTCAATCAGCCCCAAGGGAAAGGGGACCAAGCATAGTTGCTCCTCATCGACGATATGGCAGAAATACCGGGGATTGGGTGGTTGTTGGTGTAAAAAGGGCAGAGAAGAATGGAGACAAAATTGAGGGAAATAAAATGGGCACCGAAGGGACCAATGTAGAACAGAAAAAGGGAGACCGAGAGGCTGTTCTTGGGGCCAAAAAAGAACAGGAAAAGAAAGCAGGGTATGAAAAAGAAAGGGGTGCAAAAAGTGGTGGAACGAGCAGTAGCACGATTTTGGATGCACAAACAAGAGAGAATGAAGCTAGGGATGTTCCGGGTAGAGAAATAAGGCAACACAGAGAAGGGAAACAACCGGCTGAATCGAATGATAGTGTGGTATTGCAGATTTCACAGTCTACAAATGTTGGCGTCAATGAGAGAGAAGCGGCTAATAACATAGACCTTGAAGTTCATTCAAGGTATGATCCCCTTTATAATATTGTTAATGATGCATAGTACTATGCTATTCTGGAATGTTAGGGGTATAAATCAGCCAAGTAAGCAGAGAAAATGCCGGCAATTTTGTTTTGAAAATAATGTAGGCCTTGCTGGCTTGCTAGAAACAAAGGTGAAGGTAGAAAATGAAGTGGACAGATGGGAAAGTCTTGATTTGGGTTGGAAGCTACTAACAAACTGCCCGATAGCACAAACAGGAAGAATATGGCTATGTTGGAAGCCAGATTTGTATGATATATCGGTAATAAGCATTGGAGATCAGTGGATTGACTGCATTTGCCGGAAAAAAGAACTCGGGCTGGAGTTTTACTTGACGGTTGTTTATGCTCATAATAGTGAAGTAGAAGCAGGGACCAAACAACCACTTAGGCTGAAGTTATGGCGTTATCTGGAGACTGCAAATCACCAGGATATGCCATGGATGGTGGTGGGGGATTTCAACTCCCCCCTAAATTTGGGAGACCGAACTGGAGGAGAGGATGTACAGCTAGCTGAGGTGGAAAATTTTAGAGACACGGTGAACTTGATTCAACTGCATGAGCTGAAAAGTACAGGACCTTTTTTCACGTGGGACAATAAAAGGGAAGAAGACAGAATTTTCAGTAGAATCGACAGAGCAATGGTGAATGAGATGTGGATGGACAAATGGATGGAAGCGATATGTGAGGTAAACCCAATGATGCATCGGATCATTTACCTTTACTTATACACCTAGATACGCCAAGAAAGTGTTCTGCTGAACGTCCTTTTAAGTTCTTCAATATGTGGGTGGACTCGCCGGACTTTCTTACTTTAGTGGAGCAGAATTGGAGGATGAGGAAACACAGTACTCTCGTGGATCTATTTAAAACTCTGAAGGTGCTGGAAATAGCACTTGAACGATTGAGCAAGAGGGAATTTTCAAACATTCAGAAAAGAGCCATGGAAGCAAAAGGGAAGTGGGAGAACCAGTTCAATCTATTACAAACAAATGTATTGGAACTAGCAAGGGCAAGGAGAGAATCTATGAAACTAGCTGAAGCGGAGTTCAGTTTCTTACAGCAACGGTCTAAGGAGAAATGGATAAAAGAGGGGGACAGGCCAACCAAAATTTTCTATGCAAGCATGAAAAAAAGGCAATACAGAAATCATATAGTCAGCCTGAAGGTGGGAAGCGACAGAGTGGATGGAAGAGAGGGGGTGGAGCAGCATCTACTGCAGTTCTTTGGTGACCGAATGGGAAAGACAGTGATTACAGAGAGTGAAATTGATCCTTTAGTGGCAGCTGAAGGAAACTTTCTTACAGTGGAGCAACAAATACCCTTGATAAAGCCGATTACAGATGATGAGATATGGAGAGCTCTGAATAGCATTGAGAATGACAAAAGTCCTGGAGTAGATGGATATTCGAGCTTTTTCTTCAAGAAAGCATGGGGGATTGTTGGTGATGATTTCAAAAAGGGGATTAGGAGTTTCTTTCAGGGTGATGAAGTACCACGGGAATTTAGCAAGGCTGTTTTAACACTAATACCGAAAGTTGATAATCCGCAGTCAGCTGGGGACTATAGGCCGATTTCCTGCTGCCCTGTTTTATATAAAGTCATCACAAAGATCATGAGTAACAGGTTAAGTGAGGTACTCCCTGAAGTGATAAATGGAAACCAAGGTGCATTCATGAAAGGGAGGAGGATATCACATAATATTCTCCTAGCCCAAGAGCTATTAACAGGATATAAGAAGCCGAGCAATATTCCGAGCTGCATGATAAAAATTGATATACAGAAGGCTTTCGACAGTATAAGCTGGGAGTTTCTATTCAAATGGCTGGCAGTTCTAAAGTTTCCAGGATTGTTTATTGAGTGGATAAGACGATGCGTTGAGGATACCACTTATTGTTTCTCTTCGAATGGTGCGTACACGGATTGTTTTAAAGGGAGGAGTGGTGTTAAACAGGGGGATCCGATATCACCTTTATTGTTTGTAATTGGGATGGAATATCTATCAAGACAGCTTAGCCTGGCGATAAAAACGAAAGCTATAGAGTTCCATCAGAGGAGTTTGAAGGGGGAAATACACAGTTTGATGTTTGCAGATGATCTGTTAATTTTCTGTAGGGCAAGCAAGCACTCAATGGATGGGGTTAAAACTGTTTTGGAGGAGTTTAGGAAGGTTTCTGGCCTTAGGATAAATGAAGGAAAATCTGAGGCTTTCTTCTCGACAATGACAGAAACTGAATCAAAGATGTTGGCTGATACTCTGAATATAGTTCAAAGAAGTTTCCCAATGAATTACCTGGGACTTCCAGTCTCAACAGGGAAGTGGAGAGCTGAAGATTGTGAGAAAATGGTGGAGAAGATTGCAGGACAAATAGGCACTTGGGGTTCCAGGAATATGGCATATGCAGGTAAAGTGCAGCTTATAAACACAATTCTGCTGAGTAAAGCTAGTCACTGGGCAAATGTTTTTCAAATACCTGAGAGTGTGCACAAAGCCATTGAGACAAAATGCAGAACTTTTCTGTGGGGCAGAAAGGAAGGGGAGAAAAGAGTTACACCAGTGTCTTGGAAAACACTTTGTATGCCAAAGAAAAGTGGCGGAGTTGGCCTAAGGGATCCTTCATCCTGGAATAGAGCTTCTCTGTGTAAGCTGGTTTGGGATGTATGTCAAAAGAAGGATATATTGTGGCTGAAATGGGTGCAGGCATACTACTTGAAGGATGAAGAGTTTCTTGACTACAGCCTAGAAGGGCACACATATAGTTGGGGTTGGGGCAAGTTGGTGTCACTGAAAGATGAAATTCGTCCATACCTAATGGAATGTGTTGACACGAAGGGAAATTTCAGCACTAGCAAGGCATATGGATACCTCAAAGGGGCAGGCCAAGAAAACCATTGGTCAACGAAAATATTGTGGAAGTCAGGACTACAGCCTAAACACTCATTCTTTCTATGGATGTTGTTAAAAGGGAGATTATCGACCATAGCGAGACTTCAGTTGAAAGGGATAATACCTCATGTGGCAGATGTTTGTACTCTTTGTGGGCACAATGGAGAAACAATGCAGCACATATTTTTTACATGCCAGTTTACAGTGGAGCTCCAAAAACATTACAGGGTGGAGACTGGCGGAAACTTCAGAGAGTGCCTGAGGAGGATGAGAAGAATGGTAGGATGGAGAAAGAGAGTAAGATTCCACCGACTTATCAGCATCTTCTATAATGTATGGAGGAAGAGGAATAACATAATATTCGAGGGGAAATTTAGGCAGGTGGATGCTCTAAAGGTGATGATTGAAACAGGCTTTGACCCCTCTGATTGATGATGAGGATGGTGTGTGAATGGATCCTAGTATGAAACTTGGTACATATGTCGTAGGTACCGCACTGATTACCTATGGTATTTCAGAGGTGTTGGGCTGCCGGTGTAAAACCAGTTACCCAGCCTTGGCCCGTGACAATATCTAAAGACTTGACGGATTGGTTGTGGGGATATATCCCTAGTATGAAACTTGTACATATGTCGTAGGTACCGCACTGATTACCTTTTGGTATTTCAGAGGTGTTGGGCTGCAGGTATAAAAACCAGTTACCCAGCCTTGGCTCAAGACACTATCAAAAATATTTGACGGACTGGATGAGGGACTATGGCCCTAGTATGAAACTTGTACATATATCGTAGGTACCGCACTGATTACCTTTGGTATTTCAGAGTTGTTGGGCTGCTGGGTGAAACCAGTTACCCAACCTTGGCCCATGACACTATCTAAAGACTTGACGGGCTGGCTCGAAGAAGATTATAAGCATACTCAGACCAGGCTACATAATGGATAATTTGGTTTCTATGGGAAATGAACCAGGGCAGACTTGTGTTTTGACATGTCAATTCACAGATATGCTATGGTGGATTTTCCCTTAATCATATACGAGCTGGAGACAGAATTGGAACGTTGAAGACACCAAAGCTCCAAAGGTGGATGCAGATTTGGCAAGATATGCAAGAACAGATGGAATGGAAGCGCATTCATTATAGTTATTCTAAAATCCTAGCAATATCTTGATGAACTAGTTATGATCATAGCCACTTGCATTTCATATGGCTGTAGAATAGTTGTTTTTCTTCTTTTGGTTAGTTATTTATATCCGTTGAATGTTTGGCTTAGAGTGATGGCCAAATCAGTTGTATGAACTTTTTTGAGCAAGTTAATAGAATAAAATATTACATCAAAATAAAATAAAATAAAAAAAAGTAAGAAAATTCGGCGAGTTTACCCACATATTGAAGAACTTAAAAGGACGTTTAGCACAACACTTTCTTGGCTTATCTAGGTGTATAAGTAATGGTAAATGATCAGATACATCATTGGGTTTTACCTCACATATCGCTTCCATCCATCTGTCCATCCACATCTCATTCACCATTCCTCTGTCGATTCTAATGAAAATTTTGCCTTCTTCCCTTTTATTGTCCCACGTGAAAAAAGGTTCTATACTTTTCAGCTCATGCAGTTGAATCAAGTTCACCGTGTCTCTAAAATTTTCCACCTCAAGCTCTACATCCTCTCCCCCATTCCGGTCTCCCAAATTTATGGGGGACCACCACCATCCATTGCATATCCTGGTGATTTGCAGATTGTGAGAGCTGAAGATAGTAGAGAGCTGAAGATTGTGAGAAAATGGTGGAGAAGATTGCAGGACAAATAGGCACTTGGGGTTCCAGGAATATGGCATATGCAGGTAAAGTGCAGCTTATAAACACAATTCTGTTGAGTAAAGCTAGTCACTGGGCAAATGTTTTTCAAATACCTGAGAGTGTGCACAAAGCCATTGAGACTAAATGCAGAAATTTTCCGTGGGGCAGAAAGGAAGGGGAGAAAAGAGTTACACCAGTGTCTTGGAAAACACTTTGTATGCCAAAGAAAAGTGGAGGAGTTGGCCTAAGGGATCCTTCATTCTGGAATAGAGCTTCTCTGTGTAAGCTGGTTTGAGATGTATGTCAAAAGAAGGATATATTGTGGCTGAAATGGGTGCAAGCATACTATTGAAGGATGAAGAGTTTCTTGACTACAGCCTAGAAGGGCACACATATAGTTGGGGTTGGGGCAGGTTGGTGTCACTGAAAGATGAAATTCGTCCATACCTAATGGAATGTGTTGACACGAAGGAAAATTTCAGCACTAGCAAGGCATATGGATACCTCAAAGGGGCAGGCCAAGAAAACCATTGGTCAACGAAAATATTGTGGAAGTCAGGACTTAAGCCTAAACACTCATTCTTTCTATGGATGTTGTTAAAAGGGAGATTATCGACCATAGTGAGACTTCAGTCGAAAGGGATAATACCTCATGTGGCAGATGTTTGTACTCTGTGTGGGCACAATGGAGAAACAATGCAGCACATATTTTTTACATGCCAGTTTACAGTTGAGCTCCAAAAACATTACAGGGTGGAGACTGGCGGAAACTTCAGAGAGTGCCTGAGGAGGATGAGAAGAATGGTAGGATGGAGAAAGAGAGTAAGATTCCACCGACTTATCAGCATCATCTATAATGTATGGAGGGAGAGGAATAACATAATCTTCGAGGGGAAATTTAGGCAGGTGGATGCTCTAAAGGTGATGATTGAAACAGGCTTTGACCCCTCTAATTGATGATGAGGATGGTGTGAATGGATCCTAGTATGAAACTTGGTACATATGTCGTAGGTACCGCACTGATTACCTATGGTATTTCAGAGGTGTTGAGCTGCCGGTGTAAAAACCAGTTACCCAGCCTTGGTCCGTGACAATATCTAAAGACTTGACGGATTGGTTGTGGGGATATATCCCTAGTATGAAACTTGTACATATGTCGTAGGTACCGCACTGATTACCTTTTGGTATTTCAGAGGTGTTGGGTTGCTGGTATAAAAACCAGTTACCCAGCCTTGGCCCATGACACTATCTGATTTGATGGAATGGTTGAGAGGTTTTACCCGAAGTATGAAACTTGTACATATGTCGTAGGTACCGCACTGATTACCTTTTGGTATTTCAGAGGTGTTGGGCTGCATGTATAAAAACCAGTTACCCAGCCTTGGCCCAAGACACTATCAAAAATATTTGACGGACTGGATGAGGGACTATGGCCCTAGTATGAAACTTGTACATATGTCGTAGGTACCGCACTGATTACCTTTGGTATTTCAGAGGTGTTGGGCTGCTGGGTGAAACCAGTTACCCAACCTTGGCCCATGACACTATCTAAAGACTTGACGGGCTGGATCGAAGAAGATTATAAGCATACTCAGACCAGGCTACATAATGGCTTATTTGATTTCTATGGGAAATGAACCAGGGCAGACTTGTGTTTTGACATGTCAATTCACAAATATGCTATGGTGGATTTTCTCTTAATCATATACGAGCTGGAGACAGAAATGGAACGTTGAAGACACCAAAGCTCCAAAGGTGGATGCAGATTTGGCAAGATATGCAAGGACAGATGGAATGGAAGCGCATTCATTATAGTTATTCTAAAATCCTAGCAATATCTTGATGAACTAGTTATGATCATAGCTACTTGCATTTCATATGGCTGTAGAATAGTTGTTTTTCTCCTTTTGATTAGTTATTTATATCCGTTGAATGTTTGGCTTAGAGTGATGGCCAATTATGTTGTATGAACTTTTTTGAGAAATTTAATAAAAGAAAATATTACATCAAAAAAGATTTGCAGTCTCCAGAAAACGCCATAAATTCAACTTGAGTGGTTGTTTGGTCCTTGCTTCTACTTCACTATTATGAGCATATATAACCGTCAAGTAAAACTCCATCCCAAGCTCCTTTTTCCGGCAAATGCAGTCCATTGATCTCCAATGCTTATTACCGAAATATCATACAAATCTGGCTTCCAACATAGCCATATTCTTCCAGTTTGTGCTATCGGGCAGTTTGTTAGTAGCTTCCAACCCAAATCAAGACTTTCCCATCTGTCCACTTCATTTTCTACCTTCACCTTTGTTTCCAGCAAGCCAGCAAGGCCTATTTTCAAAACAAAATTGCCGGCATTTTCTCTGCTTACTTATCTGATTTACACCCCAAACATTCCAGAATAGCATGGTACTATGCATCATTAACAATATTATAAAGGGAATATACCTTGATAAGCTTTCCCCATATTTTCAAAGAGCTCTACAACAGATGCATTCTGAAACCATTGAGCCATTGCTTCACTGCGTGAATTAGGTGCTACCCTCAACAGAAGTACTGCCGCCGCGTTTAGGGCGCCGCCGCGTACATGTTCACTGCCGCCCATAGGGTTTAGCTGTCCACTCTCACGTTCAGAATCACCTCCGCACTTTTCTGATTTGCAAGAATGTGGGGGTGCACAACCTGATGTTTGCAGATGATCTTTTAATATTTTGCAGAGCAAGTAATCGTTCTATGGAGGGGGTGAAGAAAGTGTTGCGGGAGTTTAAAGATGTCTCGGGTCTACAGATAAACGAAGGGAAATCCGATGTGTTCTTCTCAAAAATGCCTGAGATGGAGGTGGATATACTAGCTTTGACGCTGAATGTTGTCAAGGGTAGCTTTCCGGTTAAGTACCTAGGCCTTCCTTTATCCATTGGCAAACAGGATAAGGCGGACTGTGAAAAACTAGTAGACAAGATAGCAGGGAGGATCAATACGTGGAGTTCGCGAAAACTTGCATATCCTGGAATAGTTCAATTGATAAATACAGTTCTGCTTAGCATGGCAAGTCACTGGCCAATGTATTTCAGATACCGGAAAGTGTACATAAAGCAATTGTGCAGAAGTGTAGAGACTATTTCTAGGATAAAGAAGAGGGGGTAGGAAAGAAAGTTGATGCCCGTTGCTTGGGAAAGTGTACATAAAGCAATTGTAGTTCTATTAAAGAACATTTCTTTGTTGTCATGGTCAACATGAAGAGTTCCAAAATCCAGTACATGGATAGTATGACTCACGTCAATACAATTGACGAATGGATGACGCATGTCATATCACTGGTTAGTCCGCTTCAGTCTCACTCACAGTACTTTAACTATACGAATGTTGAGTGGAATGCTCATGGTTATGGTTTATTCATCCTTTTCGTACTTGGTTCTAGAGAAAATTAGCATCGGATTACATGTTCACTAAGGGTCACCACAAAGCCAGAGAGGTTGCCCAATATCCGATTGAAACTGTTGGAGGAACTTGGCGTAGGGACACGGGAAACGGTGATTGTGGCGTTTATGTTATGCACCCTATGAGATACTTCAGAGGAGAAGAGAGTCTTGATGGTGATTCCCTGAAGGTATAATGTGACTACCCCAAGTATGAAACTTGGACATATGTCGTAGGTACCGCACTGATTACCCTTAGATATTTCAGAGGTGTTGGGCTGCATGTATAAAAACCAGTTACCCAGCCTTGGCCCATAACACTACCAAAAATATTTGACGGACTGGAAGAGGGATTATGGCCCTAGAATGAAACTTGTACATATGTCGTAGGTACCGCACTGATTACCTTTGGTATTTCAGAGGTGTTGGGCTGCTGGGTAAAACCAGTTACCCAACCTTGGCCCATGACACTATCTAAAGACTTGGCGGGCTGGATTGAAGAACATTATAAGCATGCTCAGACCAGGCTTCATATGTCTAATTTGATTTCTATGGGAACTGAACCGGGGCAGACTTGTGTTTTGACATGTCAATTCGCAAATATGCTACGGTGGATCATATACGAGCTGGAAACAATGGCCCTAGTATGAAACTTGTACATATGTCGTAGGTACCGCACTGATTACCTTTGTTATTTCAGAGGTGTTGGGCTGCTGGGTGAAACCAGTTACCCAACCTTGGCCCATAACACTATCTAAAGACTTGACGGGCTGGATCGAAGAAGATTATAAGCATACTCAGACCAGGCTACATAATGGCTTATTTGATTTCTATGGGAAATAAACCAGGGCAGACTTGTGTTTTGACATGTCAATTCACAGATATGCTATGGTGGATTTTCCCTTAATCATATACGAGCTGGAGACAGAAATGGAACGTTGAAGACACCAAAGCTCCAAAGGTGGATGCAGATTTGGCAAGATATGCAAGGACAGATGGAATGGAAGCGCATTCATTATAGTTATTCTAAAATCCTAGCAATATTTTGATGTACTAGTTATGATCATAGCCACTTGCATTTCATATGGCTGTAGAATAGTTGTTTTTCTCCTTTTGGTTAGTTATTTATATCCGTTGAATGTTTGGCTTAGAGTGATGGCCAAATCAGTTGTATGAACTTTTTTGAGCAATTTAATAGAAGAAAATATTACATCAAAAAAGATTTGCAGTCTCCAGAAAACACCATAAATTCAACCTGAGTGGTTGTTTGGTCCTTGCTTCTACTTCACTATTATGAGCATAAACAACCGTCAAGTAAAACTCCATCCCAAGCTCCTATTTCCGGCAAATGCAGTCCACATACAAATCTGGCTTCCAACATAGCCATATTCTTCCAGTTTGTGCTATCGGGCAGTTTGTTAGTAGCTTCCAACCCAAATCAAGACTTTCCCATCTGTCCACTTCATTTTCTACCTTCACCTTTGTTTCCAGCAAGCCAGCAAGGCCTATTTTCAAAACAAAATTGCCGGCATTTTTCTGCTTAATTATTTGATTTAGACCCCTAACATTCCAGAATAGCATAGTACCACTAGTGGAGGGAGCAAGGTTTTAAGGCGGTTCCAACGTACCAGAGAAGGCACATTGGAACCGCCTTCTCTGGATGTACCGTAAATGGGAATAACATTTAAGGCGGTTCCAAGAACCGCCGTGATTTTCAGGGTCTTTCGATATCGAAACATGCCTTCGGTCACCAATGTTTCGAACTCGAAAGTGCTTAAGACATCCGGTATTAACCCATATCTTTGCGAGATCGTAGATCTCCGGACCTATATTTAGATATTGTCGATATCGAAGACACATGTACCCTAGCAACATTCGCGATATCGTTTCTAGGAAATACAGTGTTTCGATATCGTACATAAAATGAATATCGAAATTTAACAACTAGACCTTTCGCTATCGGTAGGACATAATATTGCTTTCGATATCGTTACATTGTTTAAATATTGAGAGTTCCAACAACAATTCCGTTCGATATCGAAAGGCAACCATATTCTCAACGATATCGAAAGGACCGGGCTACTGAAAGATTAATGAGCGGTATCGCACCCAAAATCGGCCGATACACTTCCTCTGGACCCTAGAATCATTACGATAGCGCATGGTTTTGCAATCTACGTCGATACCGCAACCTGGATCGTTGATAAAAATAAGCGATATCGAAAGGACTAAATTGTGAACGATGCTTTGGTCGATATCGGCAGGATAATCGTCTTAGGCCCTGCCAGAAGACCCGAGAACATATACGAACTCGAAACAGGAATGTCATATATGCGATATCGAATACCACTAAATTTACATCTGCGTTATCGAAAGAAACATCTGTCCATACCAAAAGACACTACAATAGCTAATATTTCAACCTTTCTATAGCTAACATCCAACTTCCCATCTATGATGAGAACAACACAACTAAACTAATGTTTACACTAAATCTATGTGAGAAAAAATGGGCTTGATATTACTCGGCCACGAACCAAAACAAGGTGGCGTGCAAACTTATTTCTCGCATCATTTAATTCGGCAAGGGTGTATGGAGTTTGGTCATCCTCAAAAATCTGCAAATTTTGGTTATTTAACAAGAAAAGGGAAAAATCAATGTCAACTTATATTCCAAAATTTTATGAGTAATGAAAATACATGGAGATTAAGAAAATGATCCTACTTGACGAAGATCAAGATTGTCCAACGTTAGAGATTCAACACACTTGTCGGCAAATATGAATGTGTAGTAGCCGCATTCCCAATTAGATTGTTGTCTCTTGTACTTTGTTGTGTGGAAAATCCAAGAACGGTAGTTAGACAATGAAAGTATTTATAAAACATTGAAAGCAATCATAATGAAAGTGCTTACCGTTATTTGTATGAGTTCAAAAGATTGAAGAGTATTATCATTAACTTCATGCATAACCACCTCGACAAGATCGGCGAAGTCTTTGGTTGGTGGAAAGTTTAGAGAATCAATCCAATAAACTCGCTTTTGCTCGAGTACCATAGCAACAAAACGCCAATGGCCACTAGTACAAAATTGACACCATTATTAGGTTTTAAATAAGACAATAACATAAGTTATCAACCGGAAGTATATAGAAAGATGATTACCCTTCTAGGTAGGGGCCTACGAATATCTTCTTGGTTTTCATACGAAGTAAATTGGTAAGATAAGCACGTTGGCTTGTTGGTGCCTTGCCTTGAAATATAGTCATGGATTGGGGCAAAGGAAACCTATCCAATCTTTTGCAAAGACTTGTGATGCATATAGCTAATAGTGTAATTGTAAACAATTAGTACGGGATTTAAAGGTTAAAATAATATCATGCAAAATCAATATGAGGAAACTTACGTTTGATGTAGTGATAGTATAGTGGAGTCCAAATCCAACATATGCCAAAAATCTTTGAAATCTTGCAAAGGAACCTTCAAGTCCCTCCTCACTCCGAACACTTGCTTGTTACCCGAAAATTGACATATCATATTTTGGTCTTTGTGATCTAAGTACTCATGTAATGTTCTAACGAACATAGGGAGTGACCTCAACAATTCAAGTGTGTGGTTTGGGTCAAAAGAGGTTGGTTTTTTTTTGGCTATCGTTGGTTTCTTCAACTCGGAAGGTATTTTCCTAACGGGTATGTCATTACAATTTCCATCAACTATTAACCAACGGGGCCAAATAACAAATCGTCTCACCGCTTGCCCTACCCTAACGATGTCCCCTTCGGGCATTGGTAAAAGTGCCATTTCGTCTATCGCCCTACCTATCCCAACTTTTCCAAATCCTACGGGAATGGGTTGTAAATGGTGTGTGCGCATTCCCTCATCAAAAGTTCCATTAGCAACATGTTTTGGGGGTTCGTTATGACCAACATCAATGAATAGCTTGTAGGTCAAAATCTAATCACATTCAAATTTCAAAGTCAATACTAAATTTATTAAAAATAAATAGACATTGTGAGTGTATGAATTACCTTAATGGGGGTTGGCTTGGAAGTGATTTCTTTTGCTTTTTCCATGTACGGTCGCTTTGGCTCAATGTCCACATTTCCATTGATAACATCATGTTCTTCGTTAATGGGAGAATGATGTGATCCCCTTGACGATGGACGTCGCTCACCAACTACTAGATTCTCTTTGGGGGTTTGTACAAAACCCATTTGTTGTGCCATTGCTTGTACTTGGTATCGCAAGTCCTCAAAATCTACATTTATCCTCTCTATCGTCTCGTTTTGCAATTGGATTGTCCTCTTGGCAACGTAGAGTTCCGAAGGCTTGGAATTTCCATTACTTCGCTTAATGTGAAAAGTTTCTCTTTGATTCAAGTAGCGACCTACACCCCTTGCCCTCCCGGGATGATCCTTACCAATGGCTTTAGCCAATATATCACACTTACCTACGGGTGTAAATAAGCCCTCCTTTTCTTGAACAACAACTTCTTCCTACAAACAAAATATTCATTATTTGGAGTATATATTGAGAACCATTGTATGAAATTATAATAAAACAAACATAATAAATCCTCTTACCACTTTTTTAGCCACTTGTTCAACTTTGATTGTTGAGTATTTTCCATCTCCCTTCATCCTTCCTCTAACAAACATTTCATGCCGTGGAATGTCATCAAGTTTCAACGGTATCACCTTCTCGAGGGCCTCTTCTCTGGTCATCCCCTCCTCAACCAATTTTGTTGTGTCCACTTCGCGTTTATCGGATGATATCTTCATTCCCATCCCCACATACCCCGCCCTACTCATAGTATGATATAGTTTATTTGCCTTTGCACTTTTGATTTTCACATCTCGGGTTCCCTACAATAAAGATGATGGTGTTAGTATAAATTAAAAATGCAAATGAAGGTTGTGACGCCCCAATTCGACTCATCTACAAGGAGTCCAATCGGACGTCTGCTTGATTCGCATCAGGACTCGAGAACGAGAACAGAAAAAAATAATCCAAACAAAAGTGACATTTTATTATTATTACACAGGCAATAATCCAGGATTGAAGATAGTGAAAACAAAAGATGGCACACTAGCCTTTATTTTGTTTACATATACATAAGCTTTTCTAAGATTGTAACAGTATCTGGTGACCTTCTAGCTTCCCACTCCAGATTGGCGTGATGACTTTCCTAAGGCTGTCATGCCACATATAACACATATGAGCTTTTGCCCAGTGAAATTCTCTTATAAAAAAAATTTTCTATAATTAAAAACCTTCTACTTAGAAATAACAAAATATTTTCAAAGCACATTAACCAATTCCAACAGAATACCTGAAGCAATATTTTTAGCATACTAGAAAAGTTGATGCATTTGATTATTTTATACCAGTCCTAACATTGTCAAAAAGATCATGATGATGTTCTACCATTTACCAATCTTTCAAAACACAGTACAAATAAGCTAGCATTTACCACTGCAACATGAGATAAACAACAAAAATATCAAGATATTTAGAAGGACTGCACAAGCACATGTGTCTCAATCTCAAAACAACTGAACTTAAATGAAGTTTGCATATCACGAAAATCACATATACCACCTCATCCCTTATATCACCACATTCTCCACATCACCGAATCTCCACCACAATACGCCCTCATGGCAATTTCACCCTTTCAGACCGTCTTGCACGTTATTAGCCGCAAACAGGACCTAACGTATGGCAAGGCCATAGCACCCTCTCATTGCAGCAATGCTTGGACTGTCCTGATTACTCTGAAGAATCAGGTTATGGATTTCCTCCCTCTTTGCCTCAATCAGAAAGGAAAATTCCAGGTCTCTTTGGCCTATAATTTCCTTTTAGGACAAAGAACCTCCAGGGCTTTCTATGCTACTATATGGAGCAGCAAGCTTCTTCCCAAACAGTCCTTTTTCCTATGGAGATTGGCATTGGGGAGACTATCTACAGTTGACAGGTTACAGCACCTTGGCATACCACTTCCTCCATCCTCATGTTGTTTCTGTCATCAAGACACAGAATCTGTCTCACACTTATTGATCCAATGTCCCTACTTCAAGCAAGTCCTGCTACTCCTTCATCTTCCTGCTCCACAGGATCTGAAGAGGCTCTTATTCATTTGGCAAGCCAGGAAGAACAAGAGGGTTTTCACACTCCTGGTGTCAAGTCTCTATCACCTCTGGAATGAGAGAAACCATAGAATTTTTCAGGGACAAGCCTTGACAGCTCAAAGGCTTTGCTCTCTCATTGAATCTGAATTTAAACTTTGGCATTAATTTGTCTTGTACTTCATTAACCTGTAGAACTAGTGTTTCTTTCATATGTTAGGACACTTAGATTCTAGGTTCTTTTTTTGTAAGGCTGGGAGTGAAGGCTAAAACCTTGTACTGTAATGTTTCTTGATGAAATGAAAATTTATGTTCATCAAAAAAAAAAAAAAAAAAACAGGACCTAACGTGCAAGTCCTGGGCACAATATACTCTCACAGCACAAAACACCCCTCCTATCGATAAAGGGCTGTGCAAGCAAGTGGTATACTGCTTCGCCTCACATGTTATTGGCCGCAAACTGAACCTAACATGCAAGTCCTGGTCACAACATACTCTCGCATGCATACACGCCTCGATAGGGGCCGTTGCAAGAAAGTGGTATGCTGCTCATGGTATCAGAATACAAATTGCAAAGATACAAATAATTTCATCAAGGTATAAATTGCCAATTTGTATCTACCTATACATACAGAACATTCATTTAGCATATGAGCTCACAACTTTCAAGCTGTACACATCAGTAGATCCCATTAGAATTTAGTCACTTGCTTTACTAAAAATAAGACTTATTTTATGACAATATATCCAGAATAGTCTTGTACATGTTTCTGAAATATTTGTGTGAAGTGGTCAACAAAACCATACATATAATACACATAGGCATGACAGCTTAAAGATATATAGGTTTAGAAAAGTGAGAATACTCACATTTGTCTGTAGACCTGGTAAAGTGGTAATGTGTCCCTCAACGTAATCTGCAGGTGACAGGTTTTGAAGAAAAGGTTACTATATACTTGTGGTATACTAAAGGCATGCTCCTTAGAATTCTAAGGATGTACTGTGATAATATTTTCATCACTATGATGAACTCCTTCAAGAAATAGTAGTTCTTATTCAAAGCATATGTTTTGCTGTAACAGAATAAGAATATCCAGCATGCACTCAGAAAACTTATGAAAAATTAATCATATCCTCTGAAGTACCTTTCTTTCCTATTTTTAGTAGAATCAAGTGTTCTGAAACTAGAACTAAGTTACTGAGGTTACCGAAAATTAGTTCAGCTCATGTAAGCTTGCTAACATATTTTATGTCCTTAATGAATTTCCAATTTGTGTAGATAGTGCTACAGTAAACTGATTCAAGTAGTCCTGTACCGCTGAAACTCAAAAATTAACTAAAAACGGTACCGATCTCTTAATAAACATACAAACTTGCAAATATCACATTATCCACCATCAGTTAATTAAACCTGCAATTTTCCCTTTCTTTCAAAGTTTATGAAATTAAATACTGCTCAACCCCATCATTAGCATATACCTCATCACATTATTAAAGCATCTAAGAAAACAGAGATAGCTGTTTTATACCAATGTGTAAATTTGGTATCAGAAGCTGCCATACTACATAAAAGCTGGAAGCCTGCAATTTCCAATCTTTTACTTACTGAAATCCAACAAGTTTGTCTATTTAGTACTCATTAATTAATATATCAACACCAGAGTTTAGCAAAAAAAATGACACAAGACCCCACTGCTAAATTCTGATACATATATTCACATTATCCAGTACCTTAAAATCTTATGAAACCAACTAATCGGCAAAACAGATTGGGAACAGAACGGTTTTGAGATAAAATCTACCTTTGCTCTCCGTTCGCTTCGGTAACTCTTCTGGGTTGGGTGCTAATTAGGCTTCTGCTTCACTCTGGTGATGTTTTCCCCAAACTGATTAATCCCTTTTGTTTAATCTCATCCTTTCAAAGTTACTGTATTAATTAATACTCATCCTCACTACTTTCTCTCCCATCTCACACGTGTCTCCTTCATTTTCAAAGATTAAATTAATAATTTCCTTTCCTTTTTATTAAGTCTTTCTTTTTCTTTTATTTGTATTATATATAGTTATATTCTAGATTAATTCTTTTTCTAGCATATTCACCAGACCTATATAAATATGAAAAATACATTAACTAATTATCAAATTTTAATGTATGCATTATACCAGGTAATATATCACGGTTAAGCTAGTACCTTAAAGCAGTTCTTCACAGTCGCCCCTCCTTCAAGAAATTCCGTCCTCAGAATTATAGCTAGGAGTTAGGAATAGGTGAGGGTATTTATTTTTCATCTCTTCTTCAAGTTCCCAAGTAGCTTCCTCTACTCCATGATGCTTCCACAGAACTTTAACTGTGGGGATTTCCCTTGTGCGCAACTGTTTTACTTGATGATCTAGTATCCTGATAGGTTGCTCTTCAAACGTCACTTTCTCATCTAATTTCAAATCTTCATGATTTATAATGTGGCTTGGATCTGGATGGTATTTACGAAGCAAAGAAACATGAAACACATCATGCATTTTCGCAAGGTTTGGTGGTAAGGCTAAACGATAAGCAACAGTGCCAACTCGCTGAGTTATCTCAAATGGTCCAACAAACCGAGGACCCAGTTTTCCTTTCTGTCCATGTTTGATGAGACTCTTGTGAGGGGTAACCCTCAAGAAAACGTTATCACCTACTTGAAATTCCAGATGCTTGCGGCGATTGTCTGCATAACTCTTTTGTCGGTTTTGAGCAACCTACAACCTCTGTCTAATAAGCTTTACCTTTTCATAGGCATCTTCGATCCATGGCACCTTTCCATCTTGAATTATTTTTCGTTCTCCAACCTCATCCCAGTAAACTGGAGATCGACACTTGCGCCCATACAGAGCTTCATATGGAGCCATTTGGATCGAGGCTTGGTAACTATTGTTGTAGGTGAATTCCACCAAAGGCAAATGTGTATCCCAGTTCCCACCAAATTCAAGCATACAAGCACGCAACATATCTTCGAGGGTTTGTATTGTACGTTCAGACTGGCCATCTGTCTGAGGATGAGCTGATGTGTTGAGATTAAGTTTGGTTCCTAGGGCCTCTTGTACTTGCTGCCATAACCTTGAAGTAAAGCGAGGATCTCGATCATAAACTATTGAAGTAGGCAATCCATGAAGGCGAACAATCTCATTCAAATATGTTTGTGCTAATTTCTCCAATGCTAATTTCTCCAAGGAGTATTTCATATTAATGGGAAGAAAGTGAGCAGATTTGGTAAGTCTATCTACGACAACCCATACTGCATCGTGCCCTCGCTGCGTTCTTGGAAGTCCAGACACAAAATCCATGGTAACATGCTCCCATTTCCACTCTGGAATTTCTAGTGGCTGTAGCAGTCCAGATGGTCTTTGATGTTCAGCTTTGACTTGCTGACATGTTAAACAAGATGCAATAAATTGAGCGATTTCACGCTTCATATTATCCCAGCAATAATATTCTTTAAGGTCATGGTACATCTTGTTGCTTCCAAGATGTATTGCATATCTGGAGTGGTGGGCTTCAGATAGAATTTTCTCCTTAATCTTTGAGTCATTAGGTATATATCTCGGTTATGGAGTCGAAGAAGGCCATCTGATTTCACATTGTAACCTGGTAACTCTCCATTTTGCGCCCTCTTTTTCCGGTCCTGAAGTGTCATATCCCGCTCTTGCGCCTCTTTAATCAGGTCAGGTAAGGGAGAGTGTATACGTATGTTGGCCAAGATTATACTATCGGTAACCCTCCTAGGATTCCAATCTATGATATGCTCCCACATCTCCCCTGTTTTCACCATCATCCGAGCAACCTGAATCTTTCTATTCAATGCATCAGCTACAACATTAGCTTTTCCAGGATGGTATTGGATTCAGAAGTCATAATCTTGTAAAAATTCAATCCAACGGCGTTGTCTCACGTTCAGATCCTTTTGAGTAAACAGAAACTTAAGATTCTTGTGGTCAGTAAAAATCTCAAAAGTCACGCCATATAGATAGTGTCTCCATTTCTTCAGAGCAAACACAACAGCTGCCAATTCTAAGTCGTGAGTGGGATAGTTTCGTTCATATGGTTTCAGCTGTCGAGAGGCATAAGCAATAGCTTTGTTATCTTGCATCAAAACACATCCCAATCCTTCTTTGGAAGCATCAGTAAACACTACAAAGACTTTCCCTTCTTCTGGTAGTGTTAATATTGGGGCAGTGGTTGGTCGTCTTTTTAGTTCTTGAAAACTGGCATCGGTTTTACTATTCCACTCGAACCTTACATTCTTCTGGGTAAGCCGTGTGAGAGGACTAGCTAGTTTCGAGAAATCTTTAACAAATCTACGATAATATCCCGCCAATCCCAGAAAACTTCTTATCTCAGTAATACTTTCTGGACGTTTCCAATTGAGTATTGCCTCGACTTTTGAAGGATCCACCGCTAGGCCATCTTTTGATATGATATGCCCTAAGAAGGAAACATGTTCTAGCCAGAATTCACACTTGCTGAATTTTGCATAAAGCTTGTGTTCCCGCAATGTTTGCAACACCATCTTCAAGTGTTTCTGGCGTTCTTCTATATTTTTGGAGTACACAAGAATATCATCAATAAAAATAACCACAAATCCATCCAAGTATGGGTGGAAAACTCGATGCATCAAATCCATAAAAACAGCAGGGGCGTTTGTTAACCCAAATGGCATGACCATAAATTCATAGTGGCCGTATCGGGTATTGAATGCAGTTTTTGCAACATCTTCCTCCCTTATTCGTAGCTGGTAGTACCCCTGTCGAAGATCAAACTTCGAAAATACTTTTGCACCTTGAAGTTGGTCAAATAGTCCATCAATTAAAGGCAGAGGGTACTTATTCTTTATAGTCACATTATTTAACCCTCGGTAATCAATACATAATCCGAGCGTACCATCTTTCTTCTTCACAAATAGTACAGGTGCTCCCCACGGTGAGGTAGAAGGTCGAATAAACCCTCTTAATAACAAATCCTGAAGTTGAAGCTTTAATTCCTTAAGCTCTGCAGGAGCCATCCGATATGGGGTTCTAGAAAATGATCCGGTTCCTGGAAAAAGTTCAATACTAAACTCAACCTCGCGTGCAGGTGGCAAAGACACCAACTCTTCAGGAAACACATCAGGGAAATTATTTATGACTGGGATATCCTCCAATTCACTTTTATCCACAGGTTTGTTGATTAGGTAAGCAAGGTAGGCATTAGCCCCTCTTTGAATAGATCGGGTAGCTCGAACGGCTGAAATGAGAGTCAGTGGAGATAGACTTTTCCTTACATTGACCTCAATTATATCCTCCCCAGGAATACATAGTCGTACCACTTTGGATCGACAATCCAAGTTTGCATGGTTTTTTGACAACCAGTCAATTCCCAAAATCACCTCATAATTTCGAATGGGTAGGGCTAGTAAATCTGCAGGAAAATTTCTACCATTTATCTCTACTTTACACTCTCGATATATCCTATCAGTAGTTATTTTCTTATCAGTGGTGGGGGTGCTAACTGATGCCACCAAAATCCGTCCGCTTCCGAGTGGATTAGCTATCCGGGTCTCCTTCCAAATCAGCCCGCAACGACCCTGCAAAACAATCCCCGGGAGGCGTCCCGGGGAAGAAGCTCCGGCGTGATGATGAGATGGGGATAGCGATGGAGGAAGAACGTACGGAAGGTGCTCTCAATATAAAGTAGAGAGATATAAGTCACATACCTTGTTCACTGTTTGAGACTAGTATTTATAGCCGAGCTTTCCTGCTTGAGATAAGGTGCAGGACCACTTTCCTTTGTCCCCGTCCGTCCTTCTTTCTTGTCCGGACTTGCCCCCTAGCGGGAAAGGCACCGCCCTTTTGGCGCTGGGCCGTGGATCCTATTACCGGTCCAGTAGGCCTTTGGGCCGGTAATATCACTAGCCCCCCAGACCAGTCACCCGGGTTTCCGTAATGCGGGGAACTGGTCTCATAACCTTCTCCTGAAGTTACTCTTGGTAGGGCCCATCCGTGTTAAAATTGGTTTCTTACAGCGCCGCCTTTTCCCCTTCTGCATTGATCAGTACCTCGTTCACCGTGTCATCATTGCTTTTCCTCCTTTTGAGGTGGCGATTCCTATTCATCTGCCTATATAAGGGGCATAACCTCCCTTCTCACAAGTTACTTTCTGCAAAATCTCTCCAGACGCTCTGCTTACTCGCTCCCTCGCATTTTCAACCAAGTAAGCCCTAACTCCCTATTCTTTTCTCCTCCTCATGGATTCCCCGCTTCTCTCCAATTCTTCTTTGGACACCGAAGGAGTTCAAAATCAGTTTGAGGCCCGATTCCGGGCCGCTGATAACATGATTTCCTCCCCTTCCTCCCCGGACACCTCTTCCGAAGCTCTTAGTACACCCCGAGGGCCCGTCGCCCCGGGTGCGTTGGCCTCGGATGGGGTGGGTTCGCGCCCAGTCGAGCATCCTCATCATCCCCGCAAGGATCAGGATGAGGACGGCGAGGAAGGCGGTGACGACATTCCCCGGGGTCCCACTCACGGGGTGCGCCCGGTGGGTATCAAATTTTATGATGTCCCCGGGGACTCTCCTTCTTTACATAGGGATGTCTTGGATTTAGCCAAGCGTTCCTTTATTCCCTTTCCTTTGAATGCCTCTCTTTCCAAACTTCCTCCAGGAGTCTCCGAGCGGGAGGCTTCCTGTATCCCGCGAATCCATTTTCAGTATGGGCTTAGCCTGCCCTTCCCTCCTCTTTTCCTTGAAATTCTCCGATTCTATAACGTAGCCCCCGCCCAGCTACACCCTAACGAGGTGGTCCTCATCCTGGCCTTCTTGCTTAACTGCGCCCGGTGCGCCGTTCCCGCTTCCCTCTTGCTCTTCCGCTCCTTCTATGCCTTGCGGAAGGCGCACGCGTCCTTCCCGGGCGTTTTTTCTTTCACAATTCGTACCGGCCTAAAGGATTTCATTCTTTCCAAACCCAAATCCGCCAAAGGATATCTTTCAAAGGGTTTCTTCCTTTGTGACGCCCGGGTGTACCCTATGCCCGCCTGGAACAACTCTCTTGCTCCCGAGGACAAGAAGCCTCTCTCCAACCTCCCGGCCATTATTACCAGTGATCACAACCTTCTCCGCCTCTCCCCCTTAGATATGGACGCCTTCTATAAGAACGGGAATGCGGGTTATTTCTGGCCTCGCGGGATCTATCCCCGCGACCTCTTCACGCTCCCGCGCATCTCTGCGGTGTGGCTAGATGGAGGTGCCCATTAAGGCTTTTATTTCCTATCTTTCTCGGGAGTTAAATCAAACTCTTTTTTTTTATACATATATATATCTCATGGTCTCACTTCACTGTCTGCTTAATTTCAGCTCAACCTGCCTCATACGCGGAGGTCATGGCTTACACTGATAAGCCTTCCGGGGACAACGTTCAAGCCAGAGACTCTCATCCGGATCCCCAGGTCCCTTCTCAGCAAACGGCCTCCGGACCACCTCCGACTGAGAATCCTGCCATCATTCCCCAGAAGGCTCGCGCGCCGCCGCGTCTCGTCAACAGAATTCTTCCGGGCCATCTTCTGAGGCCCGCTCTACTCCCGGCTCATCGTCTACACCCGGACGCCGGTCCTTCATTCAGCATCCGACCTATAGCGGCGGGGCAAGCTCGAGATTCAAGCGGCCGCCCCCAGGCGAGCTATCCGGGTCGCCTCCTCCCTCTCGCCAAAGGACTCAGGACTTCCCTCCTCCTCCTCCTCGGGATGCTTCTCCGCGGGCCGCTGCTTCTGGGACTATCTCGGAAGAAAAAGAAGGGGTAACTATTCTTCTAGCTTTGTTCTTCACCTATCCTTTTAATCCACTTCTTTCCTAAGTTTCATGTCTCGTTTTTTTTTATGTAATATTTTCTTCTATTAAATTGCTCAAAAAAGTTCATACAACTGATTTGGCCATCACTCTAAGCCAAACATTCAACGGATATAAATAACTAACCAAAAGGAGAAAAACAACTATTCTACAGCCATATGAAATGCAAGTGGCTATGATCATAACAAGTTCATCAAGATATTGCTAGGATTTTAGAATAACTATAATGAATGCGCTTCTATTCCACCTGTCCTTGCATATCTTGCCAAATCTGCATCCACCTTTGGAGCTTTGGTGTCTTCAACGTTCCATTTCTGTCTCCAGCTCGTATACGATTAAGGGAAAATCCACCATAGCATATCTGTGAATTGACATGTCAAAACACAAGTCTGCCCTGGTTCATTTCCCATAGAAACCAAATTATCCATTATGTAGCCTGGTCTGAGTATGCTTATAATCTTTTTCGATCCAGCCCGTCAAGTCTTTAGATAGTGTCATGGGCCAAGGTTGGGTAACTGGTTTCACCCAGCAGCCCAACACCTCTAAAATACCAAAGGTAATCAGTGCGGTACCTACGACATATGTACATGTTTCATACTAGGGCCATAGTCCCTCATCCACTCCGTCAAATATTTTTGATAGTATCTTGGGCCAAGGCTGGGTAACTGGTTTTTATACCTGCAACCCAACACCTCTGAAATACCAAAAGGTAATCAGTGCGGTACCTACGACATATGTACAAGTTTCATACTAGGGATATATCCCCACAACCAATCCGTCAATTCTTTAGATATTGTCACGGGCCAAGGCTGGGTAACTGGTTTTTACACCGGCAGCCCAACACCTCTGAAATACCATAGGTAATCAGTGCGGTACCTACGACATATGTACCAAGTTTCATACTAGGATCCATTCACACCATCCTCATCATCAATCAGAGGGGTCAAAGCCTGTTTCAATCATCACCTTTAGAGCATCCACCTGCCTAAATTTCCCCTGGAAGATTCTGTTATTCCTCTCCCTCCATACATTATAGAAGATGCTGATAAGTCGGTGGAATCTTATTCTCTTTCTCCATCCTACCATTCTTCTCATCCTCCTCAGGCACTCTCTGAAGTTTCCGCCAGTCTCCACCCTGTAATGTTTTTGGAGCTCCACTGTAAATTGGCATGTACAAAATATGTGCTGCATCGTTTCTCCATTGTGCCCACACAGAGTACAAACATCCGCCACATGAGGTATTATCCCTTTCGACTGAAGTCTCGCTATGGTCGATAATCTCCCTTTTAACAACATCCATAGAAAGAATGAGTGTTTAGGCTGTAGTCCTGACTTCCACAATATTTTCGTTGACCAATGGTTTCCTTGGCCTGCCCCTTTGAGGTATCCATATGCCTTGCTAGTGCTGAAATTTCCCTTCGTGTCAACACATTCCATTAGGTATGGACAAATTTCATCTTTCAGTGACACCAACTTGCCCCAACCCCAACTATATGTGTGCCCTTCTAGGCTGTAGTCAAGAAACTCTTCATCCTTCAAGTAGTATGCCTGCACCCATTTCAGCCACAATATATCCTTCTTTTGACATACATCCCAAACCAGCTTACACAGAGAAGCTCTATTCCAGGATGAAGGATCCCTTAGGCCAACTCCTCCACTTTTCTTTGGCATACAAAGTGTTTTCCAAGACACTGGTGTAACTCTTTTCTCCCCTTCCTTTCTGCCCCACAGAAAATTTCTGCATTTTGTCTCAATGGCTTTGTGCACACTCTCAGGTATTTGAAAAACATTAGCCCAGTGACTAGCTTTACTCAGCAGAAGTGTGTTTATAATCTGCACTTTACCTGCATATGCCATATTCCTGGAACCCCAAGTGCCTATTTGTCCTGCAATCTTCTCCACCATTTTCTCACAATCTTCAGCTCTCCACTTCCCTGTTGAGACTGGAAGTCCCAGGTAATTCATTGGGAAACTTCCTTGAACTATATTCAGAGTATCAGCCAACATCTTTGATTCAGTTTCTGTCATTGTCGAGAAGAAAGCCTCAGATTTTCCTTCATTTATCCTAAGGCCAGAAACCTTCCTAAACTCCTCCAAAACAGTTTTAACCCCATCCATTGAGTGCTTTCTTGCCCTACAGAAAACTGTGTATTTCTCCCTTCAAACTCCTCTGATGGAACTCTATAGCTTTCGTTTTTATCGCCAGGCTAAGCTGTCTTGATTGATATTCCATCCCAATTACAAACAATAAAGGTGATATCGGATCCCCCTGTTTAACACCACTCCTCCCTTTAAAACAATCCGTGTACGCACCATTCAAAGAGAAACAATAAGTGGTATCCTCAATGCATCGTCTTATCCACTCAATAAACAATCCTGGAAACTTTAGAACTGCCAGCCATTTGAATAGAAACTCCCAGCTTATACTGTCGAAAGCCTTCTGTATATCAATTTTTATCATGCAGCTCGGAATATTGCTCGGCTTCTTATATCCTGTTAATAGCTCTTAGGCTAGGAGAATATTATGTGATATCCTCCTCCCTTTCACGAATGCACCTTGGTTTCCATTTATCACTTCAGGGAGTACCTCACTTAACCTGTTACTCATGATCTTTGTGATGACTTTATATAAAACAGGGCAGCAGGAAATCGGCCTATAGTCCCCAGCTGACTGCGGATTATCAACTTTCGGTATTAGTGTTAAAACAGCCCTGCTAAATTCCCGTGGTACTTCATCACCCTGAAAGAAACTCCTAATACCCTTTTTGAAATCATCACCAATAATCCCCCATGCTTTCTTGAAGAAAAAGCTCGAATATCCATCTACTCCAGGACTTTTGTCATTCTCAATGCTATTCAGAGCTCTCCATATCTCATCATCTGTAATCGGCTTTATCAAGGGTATTTGTTGTTCCACGGTAAGAAAGTTACCTTCAGCTGCAACTAAAGGATCAATTTCACTCTCTACAATCACTGTCTCTACCAAAGAACTGCAGTAGATGCTGCTCCACCCCCTCTCTTCCATCCACTCTGTCGCTTCCCACCTTCAGGCTGACTATATGATTTCCGTATTGCCTTTTTTTCATGCTTGCATAGAAAATTTTGGTTGGCCTGTCCCCCTCCTTTATCCATTTCTCCTTAGACCGTTGCTGTAAGAAACTGAACTCCGCTTCAGCTAGTTCCATAGATTCTCTCCTTGCCCTTGCTTCGTTTTCTTGCAGCCCTTTATCCAATACATTTGTTTGTAATAGATTGAACTGGTTCTCCCACTTCCCTTTTGCTTCCATGGCTCTTTTCTGAATGTCTGAAAATTCACTCTTGTTCAATCGTTTAAGTGCTATTTCCAGCACCTTCAGAGTTTTAAATAGATCCACGAGAGTACTGTGTTTCCGCATCCTCCAATTCTGCTCCACTAAAGTAAGAAAGTCCGGCGAGTTCACCCACATATTGAAGAACTTAAAAGGACGTTTAGCAGAACACTTTCTTGGCGTATCTAGGTGTATAAGTAAAGGTAAATGATCCGATGCATCATTGGGTTTTACCTCACATATCGCTTCCATCCATCTGTCCATCCACATCTCATTCACCATTGCTCTGTCGATTCTACTGAAAATTCTGCCTTCTTCCCTTTTATTGTCCCACGTGAAAAAAGGTCCTGTACTTTTCAGCTCATGCAGTTGAATCAAGTTCACCGTGTCTCTAAAATTTTCCACCTCAGCTAGCTGTACATCCTCTCCTCCAGTTCGGTCTCCCAAATTTAGGGGGGAGTTGAAATCCCCCACCACCATCCATGGCATATCCTGGTGATTTGCAGTCTCCAGATAACGCCATAACTTTAGCCTAAGTGGTTGTTTGGTCCCTACTTCTACTTCACTATTATGAGCATAAACAACCGTCAAGTAAAACTCTAGCCCGAGTTCTTTTTTCCGGCAAATGCAGTCAATCCACTAATCTCCAATGCTTATTACCGATATATCATACAAATCTGGCTTCCAACATAGCCATATTCTTCCTGTTTGTGCTATCGGGCAGTTTGTTAGTAGCTTCCAACCCAAATCAAGACTTTCCCATCTGTCCACTTCATTTTCTACCTTCACCTTTGTTTCCAGCAAGCCAGCAAGGCCTATATTATTTTCAAAACAAAATTGCCGGCATTTTCTCTGCTTACTTGGCTGATTTATACCCCTAACATTCCAGAATAGCATAGTACTATGCATCATTAACAATATTATAAAGGGGATCATACCTTGAATGAACTTCAAGGTCTATGTTATTAGCCGCTTCTCTCTCATTGACGCCAACATTTGTAGACTGTGAAATCTGCAATACCACACTATCATTCGATTCAGCCGGTTGTTTCCCTTCTCTGTGTTGCCTTATTTCTCTACCCGGAACATCCCTAGCTTCAGTCTCTCTTGATTGTGCATCCAAAACTGTGCTACTGCTCGTTCCACCACTTTTTGCACCCCTTTCTTTTTCATACCCTGCTTTCTTTTCCTGTTCTTTTTCGGCCCCAAGAACAGCCTCTCGGTCTCCCTTTTTCTGTTCTACATTGGTCCCTTTGGTGCCCATTTTATTTCCCTCAATTTTGTCTCCATTCTTCTCTGCCCTTTTTACACCAACAACCACCCAATCCCCGGTATTTCTGCCATACCGTCGATGAGGAGCAACTATGCTTGGTCCCCTTTCCCTTGGGGCTGATTGAGTTTGGTTCTCCCTTTTGCCTCTATTTGTGCTCAACTGCGTCCTGCCATTCACTCCAGGCGAAAGGGATTTGGGCTTCCAGACACATTCTTCTGTTTCATGTCCAATCAGCTTGCATTTACTACACTTTGATGGCTTCCACTCATACTCCACATCTTGGTGTTGAATGATATTATTCTCATCTTTGTATGGAATTCTTTTTTGCATTACCTTCCCCATGTTCACCTCAACTAGTACCCTTGCAAACTTTGTCTTTTCCATGTGCCATGTGGCCTCATCAATCCGCAAGGGGATTCCGATTACACTTGCCAATCTACATAACAGGCTCGGCTCCCAATAGACTGGATCCAATCCAGGAAATTGCACCCATATAGGAATTGTATTTGGCTCATCAAAATCCATTTTTTGTTTCCATAACTTTACAAAAACTGGTTTTTTATCAAAGAAAACCATCCCCCGTTCTATCACCTCATCTCTATGTTTTTCATTAACAAGCTTCACCAGAAAGATCCCTGGTTTTGCCTGCCAGACCTTTTCAACCATACCAAACCATATTCTTCTAAGAAAGCCTTCAAAATATTTAATCGGAGGATGACCACCAATAACCTTGCATACAACCACATTCTTCCATTTTTTCACTCTGTTTTCAACCTCATTCAAAGGAAAAGAAGGCAAAAGCATACCGTCTACAAGTTCAGGTTTATAGTATTTTACCTCTGCCTGGTGGTTCGTGAACAGTTTCGACCAGCTTACCTTCTCATTTACTGGTGTCTCTAGCTCTTCCCCTCTCTTCAGTATACGTACTTGTGAATTCTCCCCAACTTTGTTTATTACTGTGGCAACACCATCACCTTCGGGTTGAGTGATCACAGTCGACAAAACAGCATTCTCCAAACCCTTCTCTAAATGAGACTTCTCGGCTTGTTCTGAACTCTTCATTTTTGTTTGTACACCTTGTTCTATTGTCTTAGACGTATCCTTGCTGCCCTCACTCTCCTCTCTGCCCATTGTTTCCAAGAACCTCGAAATTGGTATACCGGTTTTTATCATCATCGGCTGCCTACGAACCCCGGCTGCCATCATCGATTTCTTGCTGCCCCCTTCGCTTTCCCGATCATATATACTCTCATCCGCTGGCCATGTAGTCCTATTCCCAGATTCAATCGGATTCATCCCAACGTTTTCCTTTTCCAATCCAAACAAGGGTTTTCCTCCATTCTCCATGACCTCACGTTCAGCCACATTCAATAGTTCTTCTCCAGCTTTTTCCTTAAGTTTCTGTTCAATCATTCTAAAACCTTCGTAAGCTTTCCCCATATTTTCAAAGAGCTCTTCGACCGACGCTTTCTGAATCCATTTTTTCATCGCCTCACTGTGTGAATTTGACTCAGCCTTTATATCAAAATTTCCGCTGCTAAGGTTTTTCTTTTCTGCTGCAGCCCGAGGGTTTTTTGCCGCATCTACCATCCCGTCGTTTCCTCTCCGTTCAAAGTTTAATCCCGACAGAGTGCCCGGGTTTTCAATCACGGTTGGCCGTTTCGGCAAAACCTCACCATCATCGCCAAACAAACTCCGTCCATCACTTCCCAAGACCATCTTCGTCACATCCTTAGGCTTATTTCCCGCGTTTCGTTTACCACTACTGTTCTTGCCCATGGCGGCAGAATCAAACGAATTTGATTCACCAGAAAATA
Organism: Cruciata laevipes; assembly: GCA_963678965.1. Taxonomy (NCBI): domain Eukaryota; kingdom Viridiplantae; phylum Streptophyta; class Magnoliopsida; order Gentianales; family Rubiaceae; genus Cruciata; species Cruciata laevipes. The sequence continues at coordinate 14,096,084 of OY787639.1, forward strand.
GTGGAAAAAGAAAAACGGAAATTGCACATAACAGGAATTAGAATCGCAGAAAAGGATTTAGGTCGCCGTTCATACATATTCGTCCGTACAGAACCGTGTAGTCTACAGATCCGTACAGATTCGTCCACTGATCGTCCGTACAGGATTGGTCCTTGAATCTGTGTCCCTGGTGAGCGGTACGTACAGATTCGGGCGTACAAATCCCCAAATCGCCGTGTGTACAGATCCCCAAATCCCCAAATTTGGGAGCGGCCGTGCGTACAGATTCGGTTGTTAGGATTTAGAACCGCAACATAGGATTTAGGATCGCCGTGCACTAAATCTGATCGTCCTTGGATCCACTGTTCATGTCTCGTTTTGCAGAGCACCGCCTTCTCGGATTCCCTCCTTGCAGACGCCCAGTTTACCGAAGCGCTAAATCGGGGCTATTCCAAATACAGCGCCGGATTGTTCGTTACGATGGAGAAGGAGCTCCGAGATACCCGGGAGAAGTTGGCCGGGCGAGACGACCTGGAGGCCCGGCTGGAGGTGTCTCAGAAGAATCTGGCCGAAAAGGAGAAGAAGCTGGCTGAAAAGGAGAAGAGGCTTGCCGAGGTGGAGAAGAAATACTCTTCCCTCAAGAAGGAGAAGAAAGAGGCACAGCTTGAAGCCCTGGATGCTGTGACCCAGAAGGTCCTTCACTCCGCCGCCTTTGACCAAAGGCTGGAAGATATCGCAGCTGCGGCAAGCGCGGTCGCCTGCCATGAGATGTACCGCAGTTTGCGGGGTTGGCTTCCGGGGCCCGCTCGCTTGGAAGCCCAGGCCTCCTACTATCGCCCCAAGGCGAACGACCTGCTGAACCATCGCTGGAGGTCCCTCCAGGATGCGAACTTGAAAAGCCTGGTCCCCCAACTGTGGGAGTCTTTGAGGATGTCCTCCCGGATCCCTTCCGCCTCGGATATCAAGAAGGCCAAGCAGCCGGAGATAGGCGAGGCTGCTTTCCCTGACCCCGGCCCAGAAAGCTTTAATGCTTATGAGGTAGTCCCGGAGACGCCTCACTGGTCGGAGAATTATTATGAATATTACCCATGGGTCCCTTTTTACAAATCTTCCTTTCTAAACCCGGGACGAGGCCAAACGTCGGGTTATTTCTCCGGGCATATTCATGCTTCCGGGCGGGGCATATCCATGTCTGGCATATCCATGCCCGGCATATCCATGCCTGGCATATCCATGCCTTAGTAGCTAAGGTACGATGCGGGGTACTCTACTTCCCGTAAAACCTTCTTAAATTAGCTACATTCCACCTTCTGGGGATCTCCTTCCCCTGCTTGTCCTCCAGCACATAACTCCCTCCCGGGTATGCTTCCTTTACCTTGTATGGGCCTTCCCAGTTGGGTGCAAGTTTACCCTCCAGGGCTTGGCGGCTCTTATCGTTCCTCCTCATCACCCAGTCTCCTGGGATGAAAGCTTCTTTCCGTACCCTTCTGTCATAATACCTCTTTACTCGCTCCTTCACCTCGGCTTCCTAAAGTGCCGCGTTCTCTCGCTTTTCTTCCAGGAGGTCCAAGTCAAGGCGCCGTCCATCATCTTCTTCTTCCGGGCGCTGGTATTGAGTCCGGGGGCTCGGGATCCCGATCTCCGCGGGTATCACTGCCTCCGACCCGTACTCCAAACCATATGGAGATTCCCCGGTAGCTGAGCTTTCTGTAGTCCGGTGGGCCCAAAGAACGCTGGGTAGCTCCCAAATCCAATTTCCCCGCGCGCCTTCCAAGCGAGTTTTTAATACTTTGATGATGGTACGGTTGGTAACTTCCACTTGCCCATTCTCCTGAGGGTGGTATACAGACGTCAACCTCTGCTCAATACCATACTTGACGCACCATGATTTGAAAGGATCATTCTCAAACTGCGCCCCATTATCTGTGACTATAATCTTCGGGATACCGAATCGACAAATGATGTTCTTCCAGCAAAACTTAACACAGGTTAGTCCCCGTATGTTGGTGAGCGGTTCTGCCTCCACCCATTTGCTGAAGTAATTGATTGCCACAATCAAGTACTTGGCTCCTCCCGGGGCAGTCGGGAATGGTCCCACCAAGTCGATTCCCCACCTACTGAACGGCCAAGCCCCTATGACTCCGATTAACTCCTCCCGGGGAATATGGATTATCGGGGCAAATGTCTGGCATGCCAAGCACTTCTGTACATGTTCTTCCGCATCTTTGAACAACGTCGGCCAGTAATACCCCAGTCTTAAGATCTTTTTGGCCAAGGTGCGAGCCCCCTGGTGGCTCCCATTAGATCCCTCGTGCACCTCCCGGATGAGGTGTCGGCCTTCCGACCTTTCTACACACTTTAGCAAAGGCTGGAGATACCCTCTTTTGTACAGCTCCCCTCCCTGGATCACATACTCAGGCGTCTTAACTCTTAGCTTCCGGGCCTGAGCCTTATCCTCCGGGGTGGTTCCTTCTTCTAGGTACGCCCGCATGGGCGTGATCCAGGATTCTTCCTCGGTCACCAGCATTACTTGATCATCCTCCTGGTAGCTCCTTCTTCCTAGTACCTCCAAGTACAACTTTTGGTCAGGCTCAGGTTTCAATTCTGAGGAAGCCAACTTGCTCAAAACATCTGCTTTACTATTCTTCTCCCGGGGGACTTGAACCAGGTTGAAGGTTTTAAACCCGGCTATTAGAGGCTTCACCGCTTCCAAGTACTTCTGCAGGCTCCTTTCCCGGGCTTCATATTCTCCTTTTACCTGCTGCACCACAATCTGGGAATCACTGTGTGCCGTGAGAGTTTTGATTTCCATCTCCTTTGCCAACCTTAATCCCGCGATTAAAGCTTCGTACTCAGCTTCATTGTTGGTTGTTTTGAAAGTGAATTGGACTGCGTAGGGATACTCCTTCCCTTCCGGGCTGACTAACAGTACTCCCGCTCCGCTGCCCCCAGAGTGTGCCGATCCGTCCACATATAACTTCCAGGCCGGGTCTGTCTCAGCCTTAGTCATACTCTCCGGAGTGTTAGGCGTCTCCTGTTCCTCATTTATCCTTGCTTCTGATTCCAACAAGAAGTCCGCTAGGGCCTGGCCCTTGATAGCCCTTCTTGGCTCATACCGGATTTCATACTCTCCCAGCTCGATAGCCCATTTCATCATTCTCCCTGATGCCTCCGGCTTGAACATGACTTGTCTTAGCGGGTAATTGGTAAGGACCACTATGGGATGGCCCTGGAAGTAGGGTTTAAGCCTCCTCGAAGCATGCACCAGTGCCAGGACCAACTGTTCCAAGTCAGTGTACCGGGTTTCTGCCCCCCGAAGTGCCCGGCTAACAAAATAGATTGGGTGCTGCTTCCCCTCCTCTTCTTTGATTAGCACGGTACTTACCGCTTCCCGGGATGCTGCTATGTACAGAAAAAGCTCCTCCCCCGGGAGTGGCTTCTTTAAAGTTGGCAATTGTTGAAGGTGCTCTTTCAGATTTTGGAACGCCTTCTCACATTCTCCGGACCACTCAAACGCCTTGGCCTTCCTGAGAATGTTGAAGAAAGGCAACTGCCTATCTGCCCCCTTTGATAGGAATCGACTGAGAGCCGCGAGAGACCCTGTCAATCGCTGTACTTCTTTCACCGACCTGGGGGAGGTCATCTTAGCTATGGCCTCTACCTTCTCCGGGTTAACATCGATGCCCCGACTTGACAACATGAAACCCAAGAACTTCCCCGCCCCCACTCCAATGGTACTCTTGGAGGGGTTCAGCTTTAGATTACTCCGTTCTAGCTTCTCAAACATCTCCTCCAGGTCAATCAGGAAAGCTCCGTAAGCCCTGCTTTTGACCACCATGTCGTCGACATACACCTCCATGTTTCTTCCCACTTGGTCCTTGAAGAGTTTGTCCACCATTCTCTGGTACGTAGCCCCCGCGTTCTTCAGTCCAAAGGGCATTTTCTTGTAGCAGAAGGTTCCGAAATCGGTGATGAAGGAGGTTTTCGCTTTATCCGCCTCATCTATCTGCACTTGGTGATACCCTTTATGTGCATCGAAGAAGGCCAGCACCGAGTACCCCACTATAGCCTCTGCCAACCGGTCCAAATTTGGGAGAGGATAGCAGTCTTTGGGGCAACATTTGTTTAAATCTGTAAAGTCGATACACATGCGCCAGCTTCCATCGTGCTTCTTTACTAAGACCGGGTTAGCTACCCATTCCGGGTAGGTGATTTCCTCGACCACCCCGGCTTTTTCCAATTTCTTTACTTCATTCTTTATAAATTCCGCTCTTTCCGGGGCTACGGGTCTTTTCTTCTGCCTGATGGGTTTTGTTGCCGGGCTTATGTTCAGCTTGTGTACCCCCAACTCTGGCAACACCCCCACCATGTCCTCCGGGCTCCATGAGAATACTCCCTGATACCTGGCCAAAAGTCCCCTCAGTGCGCCTTTTACTTCATCCGGGAGGTCTTTTCCCACCGTGACCGTCCCTTTGTCCGCCACCTGCATTTCCTCCAGTTCTTGCCGGGGAACTTCTCCATGTACCGCCCCTACTGCTTTCTTTGCGTCCCGGACCGCCGTCATCATGCAACTTCTTACTACTGCTTGACTTCCCCGTACTACCGCCACACCTTGCGCAGTGGGGAACTTCATTGTCAGCAGATACGGACAACTCGCTGCCCGGGCTTGGGTTAGCCACGGTCTTCCTATGATTACGTTATATGGTGAGGGTGCATCAATAACCGCAAAGTTGCACGTCACTGAGACCCTCTTGCTCCGATCCTTCTCATCCACCATACATACTGCGAGGGGAATAACTCCTAGAGGAACTTCAGGTTTGCCAGTGAATCCTGACAAGGGAGATGAAGGGGGTTTCAAGTGCTGTCTCCCAATTCCCCATTGATCGAAGCAGGAAGCGAACATGATCTCCACACTGCTCCCGTCATCTACGAACACCCTCTTGATCAAGAAACCTTCGATCTCCGCTGTCACCACCATTGGGTCAGAATGGGGTATCTGAGGCGGGACTGCATCCGCTTCAGAGAAAGTGAGAGCCTCCTCGGGGCGAAATCTTTTTCCCTGAATCTCTCCCGGGGAAACATATCACGTCCGAGCCCGGATAGCGGAAACTGACTGGCATGCTTCTCCGATTTCTCCACTTATCACGTTGATCATCCTGTTGGGTACCGGAGCAGGCTCCACTGCTTGGACTGGTGCGGCAGCTATGGCAGGCCTCCCCGGGGCCCTGTTGCCTTGGTTGCCTTGATTTCTCCCGTTTCCTCTCCCCGGGTTAGGCCTCCACCTCCTCCGGGGCTGCTCTTGAGGCTGGTCCCGGGGATTCTCCTTCTTTGCTTCCATCGCCACACAATCTCTCAGCTGTCCCCGCTCTATCAATTTTTCTATCTCGTTCCTCAGCATCCTACACCCCTCTGTCGAATGTCCATAAGACTTGTGATAGGCGCACCATTTGTCCGCATTTTCCCTAGACGGGGTCCCTTGGATAGGCAGCGGATCCGGGAACAAATCCTTGTGGATAACATGGATCTCTGTTCGGGATTTGCTGAGCGGGGTAAAACTATCTGCTCTTGATCGATTTACCGGTATGGGAGCAGGGTCCCTTCTACTTGGGTCAACCATCCTCCTTCTCTCCATCTTATCTGGGAGGAATCCCCCGGATTCTTCTTTTCTCTTCCGCGTGGCGTCATTAACCGCACAGTACAGTTGCACCGCCATCTGCAGGTTGTGAAAGGTTTCCGGGATGTTTTCCATCAACTTCTGGAACAACGCCATATCCCTCAGGCCATTTATAAACCCGCTAATCACCGCCTTCTCCTGCTGCTGCCTGTCGACGACCTTCATGCTGTCGTCCATGTACCTTCGGTAGTACTTCATTGACCCTTCCGCAGCCTTCTGCCGGGTGGCCAGAAGCTCAGTCAGCTGCTTTCCTTCCTTTTTTAACCCGGCGTATCTGAACAGTAAAGCCTTAGAGAAATCGTAATAATCTCTGAGGCTTTCTCGGGGCAGAGAATCGAACCACGAAAGACAGTTTCCTCTCAGGTAACAGCCCACCAACTTGCATCTCAATTCCTCCGGGAAGTCCCTTGACACCATTAGGTTCTGGTACGTTCTGAAAAACTCTTTCGGGTCTGTCTCTCCATTGTATGTTGGGATTCCCTCCGGGGTCCGGAGGCCCGGGGGCCATGGGTACGCAAGCACTCGAGGGACCCAAGAGGAGGTAGGTTTTGCCCCGTTTCTTCCCACCAGTTTGTCTAGTCGAGCCTCCAGAGAGTTGGGGTCCTGCTGCGCCATCTGATAGCCTCGCGTCCTATCGTCCTCCCGGTAGTATCTCTCCGGGTGACCGTAGTTCATCCCCATTGATCCATGCATGGGCATGGAATACTGGATCGGGTTCCCCTGGGTTCCAGGGGCCTGATAACCCAGCGACTCCACCGGCATGACTGGCAGGTCGTACCCAATTTGTCCCGCCCCCAGCTGGAACGCGGGTAATAGGGTGGAGCGTGTGGAACCAAATTCGATTGCCGTCCCATAGCCGCTCCCCCTCCGACCCCGAAACTCGGAGGGAAAGAAGGTGGGACGGTGGAAGAGTTCACACGCCCCTGTATCCTCGGCGGCTGAACTACTCCGTCCAGGTCAATAACCTCTCTTTGATACCCCCGTGGAGGGCCTGCCGGGTTCCCCCCGGCTCCCTCCGCCTACAACTTTCCCGGGTAGAGAGTACCCACTGGCGGTACAACTCCTTGTTGGCTCTCATGAACTCCAACGCCGCCAATTCCTCCGACTCGACTAAGGATTGCCCCTCCTCCCGGGCTTCAGGCCCCTGGGCCCGGGGACTGCCTCCCCCGGTGGGCCTTGGTCCTTGCTCCTCCTGGTACTCTCTTTCCGAGTCGGCTTCGTCGGAGGCAGTTTCCACGTGACCATCCTGCGGTACCCCTAGCTCCCGCTGGTGTCTAGCCTCCTCCTGCAACTGCCTCAAGGTCACATCATCTCCCGGGGGTGGAAGGGAACCACCCCCTGAAGGTGCCGCGTTCTTCTTCGGGCGCCCGCGCCCTCTCCTTGGCGACTCCATCATGCGAAGGTGGAATGGTCCCACTGGGCGTGCCAATTGATGCCACCAAAATCCGTCCGCTTCCGAGTGGATTAGTTATCCGAGTCTCCTTCCAAATCAGCCCGCAACGACCCTGCAAAACAATCCCCGGGAGGCGTCCCGGGGAAGAAGCTCCGGCGTGATGATGAGATGGGGATAGCGATGGAGGAAGAACGTACGGAAGGTGATCTCAATATAAAGTAGAGAGATATAAGTCATATACCTTGTTCACTGTTTGAGACTAGTATTTATAGCCGAGCTTGCCTGCTTGAGATAAGGTGCAGGACCACTTTCCTTTGTCCCCGTCCGTCCTTCTTTCTTGTCCGGACTTGCCCCCTAGCGGGAAAGGCACCGCCCTTTTGGCGCTGGGCCGTGGATCCTATTACCGGTCCAATAGGCCTTTGGCCGGTAATATCACTAACCTCGAGTGTATACAATAATATCTCAGGTATTAACTTAGTATTTCTCACAAAATTGGGGGCAATAAATGAATGAGTCGAACCTGGATCAATTAAAGTACGAGCAAGACGATCTATTATTGGAATCGTACCTTCCACCACATCTGTGGTTGTGGGCACCTCAGTGTTCTCCATCGCATAGACCCGTGCGGGTACTTTAGGCTTTGTGGCTGCTTCATCGCCTTTCTGTGCAGCTGAACGTCCTGCTGATTGGGGTGCTTGGACCTCCCCTCGGTATCTAGGGCACTCGCGAACTGTGTGTTGTGTACTTCCACAATTTACACACTTTCCACTCTTCCTCCAGCAATTACGCTCCCCATGTCCAGGTCTATGACAGTAGTTACAAGTATTTTCCTGCCACGCCAAAGATGGTCGCTGGCTATTAGTGTTACTGGTAAGATTCCTTGCAACCATAGGTCCAGGACGTGGCCGGAACCCAGTATTCCATTGATGCATATCGATCCTTCCACGAGGTCTAAGCCAACTGCTTGGTCCTTCTACCCGACCCTGCATATGCCTTCTTTCTATCTTTACTCGTTCTAGACGCTGAGCATTTTCTACTGCGGTTGCATAGGATGGTTGTTCTTTTTTGATGTAATATTTTCTTCTATTAAATTGCTCAAAAAAGTTCATACAACTGATTTGGCCATCACTCTAAGCCAAACATTCAACGGATATAAATAGCCAGGATGGTTGTTCTGCTGAGGCCAACCCTTCTTTTAACTCAATAGCCAGGCCCTGAATGAATCGCGCCTTCCTATCACCATCTGTGCTCACCAATCCTGGCACGAATTTGGCTAGCTTATCAAATTTAGCCACATACTTCGAGACAGTATGAGTTCCTTGTTGCAGTTTCACAAACTCTTCGACGCGAGCCTCTTTAACCATCGTAGTGAAGTACTTCTTGTCGAACTCCTTCACAAAGTTCTCCCAAGTTTTAGGGGTATGTTGCTGTTCCCACATTGTCTCGATAAGCATCCACCAAGCAGCTGCTGCTCCAGTCAATTGAAATTTTGCAAAAGATACTTTGTGTTCATCGGTGTATCGAAGGACTGTAAAGATATTGATAATTTCTTCCATCCAAGCTTCAGCCTTTTCAGGGTCGAGGTCTCCATCAAATTTTGGCGAGTGAAATTTCTGGAATCTTTCCAAGGCAATGTCCTCCTCATCAAGTCGTCGATTGCCTCCCAGATTATTTTGGTTCAAAAGGACTTGGGTGATACGATCTAAAGCAGTGGCAACCTCCCACTTGTGTGTTACGCCTCCCAGGTTGTTCAGGCGGTGTGTTACGCCTTGTGTGTTACGCCTCCCAGGTTGTTCAGGCGGTGTTTCTTGGGATTCCTGTTGCTCCATCTATACAAGAGGAATCACGTCACTCTGAATCTCTAAAAGGCAATATACTTTTGGAAAGAAAAAAAAATAAAAAATAAAATGTAAATAAATTATTTTGCAGTCATCTAATTATGTGAGCATTTGTACAAATCTACTGAATTCAAATACACACCCAAATCATATATATCATGTATCCATCTATATAACATTTTTCCAACAAATAGTGATAATTTTCAGAATTTATGACCTATACTGCACTTAATGTTTGGTGCTTATTAGCACATTCTAAAGCTCAATTTCTATTTAAATACACAACATAAATCTCACTTCCATTAATGACAGTTCAAGTAAAATGGTAGAAAAATTATCAAAACGTCAAGATTATAATTAACATCAGAAAGCTATTTTATTTATCAACATAAGGGGTACTACAACGATTAATAGATAGACTGTCTATGACCCCCTAAACGCTACCTTAGTAAGCATTCCACGAAGGCACCACATGTTATAAGCTTTATAACAAGAAATCACTTATCCTACACATATTTTCAAACCGGATGTCACCTTTTTAAAGTTTGGCTATGATACCATTCTGTGACGCCCCAATTCGACTCATCTACAAGGAGTCCAATCGGACGTCTGCCTGATTCGCATCAGGACTCGAGAACGAGAACAGAGAAAAATAATCCAAACAAAAGTGACATTTTATTATTATTACACAGGCAATAATCCAGGATTGAAGATAGTGAAAACAAAAGATGGCACACTAGCCTTTATTTTGTTTACATATACATAAGCTTTTCTAAGATTGTAACAGTATCTGGTGACCTTCTAGCTTCCCACTCCAGATTGGCGTGATGACTTTCCTAAGGTTGTCATGCCACATATAACACATATGAGCTTTTGCCCAGTGATATTCTCTTATAAAAAAAAATTTCTATAATTAAAAACCTTCTACTTAGAAATAACAAAATATTTTCAAAGCACATTAACCAATTCCAACAGAATACCTGAAGCAATATTTTTAGCATACTAGAAAAGTTGATGCATTTGATTATTTTATACCAGTCCTAACATTGTCAAAAAGATCATGATGATGTTCTACCATTTACCAATCTTTCAAAACACAGTACAAGTAAGCTAGCATTTACCACTGCAACATGAGATAAACAACAAAAATATCAAGATATTTAGAAGGACTGCACATGCACATGTGTCTCAATCTCAAAACAACTGAACTTATTTGAAGTTTGCATATCACGAAAATCACATATACCACCTCATCCCTTATATCACCACATTCTCCACATCACCGAATCTCCACCACAATACGCCCTCATGGCAATTTCACCCTTTCAGACCGTCTTGCACGTTATTAGCCGCAAACAGGACCTAACGTGCAAGTCCTGGGCACAATATAGTCTCACAGCACAAAACACCCCTCCTATCGATAAAGGGCTGTGCAAGCAAGTGGTATACTGCTTCGCCTCACATGTTATTGGCCGCAAACTGAACCTAACATGCAAGTCCTGGTCACAACATACTCTCGCATGCATACACGCCTCGATAGGGGCCGTTGCAAGAAAGTGGTATGCTGCTCATGGTATCAGAATACAAATTGCAAAGATACAAATAATTTCATCAAGGTATAAATTGCCAATTTGTATCTACCTATACATACAGAACATTCATTTAGCATATGAGCTCACAACTTTCAAGCTGTACACATCAGTAGATCCCATTAGAATTTAGTCACTTGCTTTACTAAAAATAAGACTTATTTTATGACAATATATCCAGAATAGTCTTGTACATGTTTCTGAAATATTTGTGTGAAGTGGTCAACAAAACCATACATATAATACACATAGGCATGACAGCTTAAAGATATAAAGGTTTAGAAAAGTGAGAATGCTTACATTTGTCCGTAGACCTGGTAAAGTGGTAATGTGTCCCTCAACGTAATCTGCAGGTGACAGGTTTTGAAGAAAAGGTTACTATATACTTGTGGTATACTAAAGGCATGCTCCTTAGAATTCTAAGGATGTACTGTGATAATATTTTCATCACTATGATGAACTCCTTAAAGAAATAGTAGTTCTTATTCAAAGCATATGTTTTGCTGTAACAGAATAAGAATATCCAGCATGCACTCAGAAAACTTATGAAAAAAATTAATCATATCCTCTGAAGTACCTTTCTTTCCTATTTTTAGTAGAATCAAGTGTTCTGAAACTAGAACTAAGTTACTGAGGTTACCGAAAATTAGTTCAGCTCATGTAAGCTTGCTAACATATTTTATGTCCTTAATGAATTTCCAATTTGTGTAGATAGTGCTACAGTAAACTGATTCAAGTAGTCCTGTACCGCTGAAACTCAAAAATTAACTAAAAACGGTACCGATCTCTTAATAAACATACAAACTTGCAAATATCACATTATCCACCATCAGTTAATTAAACCTGCAATTTTCCCTTTCTTTCAAAGTTTATGAAATTAAATACTGCTCAACCCCATCATTAGCATATACCTCATCACATTATTAAAGCATCTAAGAAAACAGAGATAGCTGTTTTATACCAATGTGTAAATTTGGTATCAGGAGCTGCCATACTACATAAAAGCTGGAAGCCTGCAATTTCCAATCTTTTACTTACTGAAATCTAACAAGTTTGTCTATTTAGTACTCATTAATTAATATATCAACACCAGAGTTTAGCAAAAAAAATATGACACAAGACCCCACTGCTAAATTCTGATACTCCCTCTGGACCAGCTATTTCTGCACAGGAGACTTTTTTCAGTCAACTATGCTAAATTTTGACTGAATTTTTGAATGTATAGATAAATAAAAATATTGTCGTATCTAATATTGTTGGAATCGTCGTAACATGTAGTTTATTAATATCAAATTTTCATATATTTATAATATACGTAGTTAAAGATATTAGCAGTCAAACACGTGTATTGAAGACCGTGAAAAGTCAGCTGTGCACATCCAGCTGGTACGGAGGGAGTACATATATTCACATTATCCAGTACCTTAAAATCTTATGAAACCAACTAATCGGCAAAACAGATTGGGAACGGAACGGTTTTGAGATAAAATCTACCTTTGCACTCCGTTCTCTTCGGTAACTCTTCTGGGTTGGGTGCTAATTAGGCTTCTGCTTCACTCTGGTGATGTTTTCCCGAAACTGATTAATCCCTTTTGTTTAATCTCATCCTTTCAAAGTTACTGTATTAATTAATACTCATCCTCACTACTCTCTCTCCCATCTCACACGTGTCTCCTTCATTTTCAAAGATTAAATTAATAATTTCCTTTCCTTTTTATTAAGTCTTTCTTTTTCTTTTATTTGTATTATATATAGTTATATTCTAGATTAATTCTTTTTCTAGCATATTCACCAGACCTATGTAAATATGAAAAATACATTAACTAATTATCAAATTTTAATGTATACATTATACCAGGTAATATATCACGGTTAAGCTAGTACCTTAAAGCGGTTCTTCACAAAGGCACACATAACAAAAGTTTTAAACTAACATCCGCTTCTTGATCGAGAGTCCTTTGCTTGAAAATTTCCCACCTCGATTCGAGAATACAATTGTATTTAACTCGAGGATGTTGACCAACTCTTTTCCCTCCCTCGAATATGTAGTCCTTAGCCAATCTATACTTGAAGTCTCGGCTAGCCTTTGACACTATGTTCAATGCCATTTTTTTAACGGCTTCCTCATCCGGTGCATCAATCTCAAAGGGTTCCTTGTATGAATAACATTGAAAAACTTTAAAAATGGTGCATGAAAAAGACATGAATGGGAATTAATAATGAACTAAAGGTATTGGTAAAGATGTACCTTACACTCATCATATAAGTCGTCCCTTTGTTTTGGCGTGACTTTCTTCCATGAAATATGTTTTATGTCCACTCTTAGTCTACCTTTGCAACCACACCAACTTGACCAAAACGCCCTCTCATGCGATATAGCTAAACCATGACGATCAAAAGTCATTGGTGTCTTATTATGGTTATTCCAACGCCTTTGAACAATGCGACAATGCTCATCGGCAAGTTTGCGACTACTAAGTTCCTTTGCTACACTCTTTGTATTTTTGTTAGTGTGTTTAGACTTCTTCTTTGGTTGGTCATCGTTACCATCCTTTCTACGTTTATTGTTACCCATTGTAAAATACCTACAAACACATCAAAATAGCCATAGGTTATTACATATGGCCACATGCAAAGAATTACTCATGCAACAACATATTAGTAAAATTATGGATATTTTTAATACACAACACTAACTAAAGATGACATGATAGCACTACACATGTTATTAAAGATAAACCCTAGTTGGAGGGAAAAACTCAAACCCTAGGATACCAAACATAATTAATGAATAACTCACCCTTAGAAGCAAAAATATGTTTGAAGTGTACCACCCATCCTTTGGAATGAAAGCCCATGCAATTAACACATCCCTTTAGGTGTTAGGAACCCTAATAATGTATTAAGAGTATTATCAACAAAAGTTCAATTTCGGGTTTGAGATAGTTGCAAAACCAAAGCAATAACACACTTATGTTGGGTTGATTGATAGATATACAATAGAGAAGGAAATTGGAGGGAAAAATGGGTGGGTAGAGGTTTTGAAACCCACTAAATGCGCAGAGATTGAAGTTTGTGGAGTTTGGTTGTGTTTTGGGTGAGTTTGACCCGCACAAAACGCAGCTGACTCTTATATTTCGTGGACAACCGATGCCCGTTGCGATATCGAAAGTCTATTTCGGTTACTATATTACACCTAACGATATCGAAAGTTTACATTCTTAGGGTTTAGGGTTTAAGTCAACGTGGGTCATCGTGGGTATCCAGCGGGTAATACCCGCTTGAGGATTAAATAATATTGAAATGTTTATATAAGTGCGATATCGAACCACTGTGTACTACTGTTTCGATATCTCTAGTTACTATTAATATACTTTCGATATCGTAAATACATATTTAATATTGTATAAAATATGTTAAATTAATTAGTAAAAAAGTAAGTCTTGTATTTATATGTATCTATATGATAATCTTATTGGTTATTAATGATTTCTTGACCAAAATGTTTTGTTAAATGATTGATCAATTGGTATATATGATCAATATGTGAGAAATACTTCATGTGTTAAATGATGGGAGATGTAGTACGAGTGATTAAGTAATCGACACCGATATGATTGAAGTTGTAGTATTATATGTCATATTATTCCATAATTCAAGAACTTTATCGGAAAAAATATAGTATTATGTAATCTATGTCATAGTTCGTTGGAAGTACACATAGGGTTGTACTATACTGTGTATAAGTGTATGGCCAGTTGTTGTATACATATGCCAATTGTTCAATAAGCATCTATACTAGACCCATATTAATTTACATTCACTAATACTACTACTTAATGTTAAATAATAAGTATCAACATGTAGTATTTTTAAAATCATCCACTCTTTTAACGGTTAAAATATTATTTGAATAATTAGATCAATGAGTTATTATATATGGATATTTAAACTTCATATTTTTTAATACTAAAAATATCCATATTTTTAGTAATACAAAATGTATAAAAATATAAAATTACACATATGGATATTTTAATTTTTAATAAGTAGAAAAATATAATATTTTGTATTGGCGATATCGAAAGTTTAATTATAGTAAAAGATTTTGGTATCGATATCGTAATACTCCTGATAATAGGTTTCGATATCGAACGTAACTTCGTCTTTGGTCCTGTGCCCCGGGGCGTACTAAGTTTCGAACTCGGTACGTTGGGAGAACATCGTTTCGAACTCGAAAGTCCTGAGACTATATAAAAAAAAAACGCGGCTTCAGACAATCTAAAAAAATCCCCAATTTTCTTCAAAACCTAATCGGTTTCAAATCTTCAATTTCAAATTGGTTTCAAATCCCTAATCTCTGTAATAATGGTTAGACAAGTAGCAGGCCAGGAAGTTCCACCCCGAACCACACGGAATAGGCAGGCCCCTGCTAGAGGTCGCGGCAATGATATGGCGGGGTCGAGTCAAAACCGCGGTGGTGCCACCGCCAGAGGCCGCGGGAATGAGAGTGGGTCGACTCCGCACGTGCTGAAACGGGTAGAGGCCGCGGGCAAGGAGATGGAAGGAGGCAGGGAGCGGAGGGTTCCAACGATGTAGAGGTGAAGGAAACCTTCATCTCAAAGGTATTCAAAAAAAACCCAATTAGATGATGATTTGAAGTTTGATTACATTTTGAAATGGTTTAGACCCCATCATTTGGATGGTTTGTTGACATTGGAAGATGATAGCTATCATGAGGAAATTCTTCAGTTTTATGCTAATTTTAGACATGTAAAGGATGACATGTATTTGACAAGGGTTAGGGGAATAGACATTCCGGTTAGTATGTATACTATCAACGAGGCTATAGGTTGTCCTTACTTGGATTCTAGCTTTTTGAGGGGTACGAATCCTAATTGGACCATATGACATGTTTATACAACAAAGCTTTCTCAAGAAGATAGATATTAAGCTCCCTTTTGTGTTGAAAAAGATGGCAAAAAAGTATTTTCACGTTAGGTGCTATAAATTGAACGGGTTAGGAAAACCGAAACCGGACTACAAGATTTATGACCTAACGAGTGAGCAAAGGCTTGTCTACGAGTTTATAGCTATGAATGTATTTCCCTCTGGAGGTCATCCTTGTGAAGCAACAGTCCACAATA
This sequence comes from Cruciata laevipes, assembly GCA_963678965.1. NCBI lineage: Eukaryota > Viridiplantae > Streptophyta > Magnoliopsida > Gentianales > Rubiaceae > Cruciata > Cruciata laevipes. The sequence continues at coordinate 14,111,704 of OY787639.1, forward strand.
TCATGCTCTTCTACTTCATCATGGAGGAGCACAAGATAAACCTCGGATATGCCATCCTTCATTACATGATAAAGGCTGCCAAAGGTAAGAAGTCGGCTTATCCTTATGGTCGATTGATAACGGCATTGATCCGCAAACAAGGGGTTGAACCCGAAGGTTTTCCTTTACCATCTGAGTTCTATGATCATGGTTGGCTGATTAAGAAGGGCCTTGAACTCAAGGATGATGGTAAATATGGCCCTAAGGACCAGAAGAAGAAGAGGTTAACTCCTGGTAAGAATTTATTTCATTATTGGTCATTTTTTTTCATTCTGTTTTGATTGTAGTACTTTTGGTTGCTCACTATATTTTTATGACATGGTATAGCCCAAACTCGAAGGTGGGAAACTCAATTAGACCTACAGCTTCGACTGCTTCAATCGGAGACTGAGAAAAGGGATAAGGCAGCAGCTAACTTCGAGATGGAATTGCATAGGATGGGAGAGATGTTAGGATTTCCAGTGGACATAACTGGACTCGAAGGAGAAGGAGAGCCATCGTACCACATTGACGAATCCTTTGATGTGAATGCCTTTGTGCAATCTGACACTGAATCTGATGAGTCCGAAGGTGAGACCTTTGAGCGCGAGGACTGCAGATGAAGAGTCAGAAGAGGAAGGTGATGAGGAAGATGATGAGGATGAAGAAGATGGACAGGCCTCTGAAGAGGATTCCGCTGAGGACGAAGAGGTACCCCTTAATCAGCGAAAACGTCATCGCACAAATGATGATGTCGATGATGAAGAGTCCACAGATTCCGGTGCTGATGATGATTATGATGTTGGTGGAGCAAGAGGAAATGTCAACCCCGAAGAACAATATGAAACTGTGCATTGCAAGTGAACTTTAAGTTTATGGTTGTTTTTTTCCCTATAACATAATACTTTGTAGTTTATATTTAATTTGAATAATGTTTGAAGTCCACTCTTGATTGAACATGTTTGTTTTTTCTTTATTAAAATATGTTGGATGTTGCAAGATTATAAATGTAGTCCATAAAAACATTAGGAATTTGGGTAACTACAGCAACAAAAGAAAATACTTTCAATATCGCAGCCAGTGAACTAATCACATTTTCGAACTCAAATCGCCAGTCAATGCATATGTTCGATATCGCAACTGGCTTCATTTGGGGACACAGGGATCCAACAGATATAACTTTCGATATCGCAGATATGTATATCCTGGTAAGCGATATCGTAAAATATGGATGCAATGGTTGCGAGTTCGAGTATATTGGAGCCACAACAATTGTATAGGAAAATTAAAAAAATTCTAAGTGTTCTTTCGAGATCGCACTGATATTCGGTTACATCGAACGCCGTCGTTTTTCTTTATATGCGATATCGCCAAGTAATTCTGTCACATAACTTTTATGAGCGATATCGCGTGTATGAATATGTTGTTCCCGATATCGAAGAATTTGGATGCTTAAGTTGCGAGGTCGAATGTATTCGAGCCACATCAATTATTAGGAAAATTTAAAACACTCTAAGTGTTCTTTCGATACCGCACTTATATTCGGTTACATCGAACGCCGTCGTTTTTTCTTAGGATGCGATATCGCAAGGTAATTCTGTCACTTAAGGTCTCCTTGCGATATCGAAAGACGTCCAGGTATGTAAAAAAAATTACGCGACAGAGACTTAAAAATCCCCAAATTTTCCTTTTGATCTCCCTAATCGAATCTCCACCCCCAAATCTCACCGGAAATCCCACGCCAGTCGAAGAAGGATGTCCGGCGCCGGAATGAAGAGGAAGTTCGTTGCAACCAAAGGCTGCCTACCAACGGTTTGATGCGAGAAGGTTTGTAAGTCAAGAAGCTTTCTCTAAGTATAAATCCTACACCAAGAATTCTTCATTGATGAGTTGCTATGTGCTAGATTTTAATCTAATGCAAATATTGGGATTGACTGATATAATGAGTTTGTTCAATCATCAAGGCATGAACGAATTGTTGGAATCATGATTCATATTTGGATGAAACCAAACAATTTTATGCTAATCTGAGAGAGGATGAGGATAGTGGCTTTACAACAAAAGTTAATGGCATTGACTATGAGATTAGCACGGATAAGATAAATAGATTGTTGGGTATTAGGTATGACAGTGATAGACCTCCTAGGGTTTATACCAATGGTTGTTGGCCTAAAGATGTTACTCCGCCTAGGCTCAACCCTAAAGAAATGGGTCATAAGTACTTTGGTATGCCCCCTAACAACCCCAAGAAGGCTAAAAACTATAAGATAGCCGACCTTGAACCTACATCGCGGATTATTTTTGACCTGGTTGCTAGAAACTTAGTGGCAAAGGGGGGAAGGGACTCGGAAGCCACTTATAGCAGTTTGTTGATGTAGTTTTACATCCGGGAGAAGCGTGCATTTAATGTTGGGTATACAATCATGAGTCACATGGAGGCGGTGACAAAAAGCAAGCGAACAGTTACATGTTTGCCTTATGGTAATCTCATTGCTCGATTCTTGAAGTCGAAGGAAGGATTTGAGTTTACAACAAGGAGTACCCCTAATCCTTGTAAATTCTATGATGAGAGTTACTTCACCAAGAAGAAGTGGGTTCTTGTTGATGGGAAGTGGAAGAAAACAGCCTCATCAAATGACACCGAAGGGGAAGAAGGTATTTATTGAGTTTAATATCTTATTGGAGGTTATTGTATTTATTTTCTGTTGCCATTTATGTTAATGAATTGCTTGACATGTGTTTTTTCATAGCAGAAGGTGGAGAAAGCTTTTTCAAGAGCCAATTTTTGATGGTTTGATAAGGATGAGAAAAGCTGTGAGGCTTGATTGTCAGATGATATGGCGCAAAATGAATGTGTTACATGGTTTTATGAGAGCCCATGAGCAAGCAAAGTTAGGTGATCCTTCCACTTCAAATGCAACTCCAAATGCCGAGGGAATGGGAAATGGAGAGCCGCAGTCCATTCACACCACCGTCGAGGAAGAGAGAAATGAAGAAACTGCTAAAGATGGAGCAAATGATGACAATGCTTTTGATCCTTTACATCACATTTCATTTGATAATGTTTGAAGTACTTAGGACTTTGTTTTGAATCTTTTAAGTGTAGAAAACATTTATTTGATAAACCTGTTTTGTATCTTTTAATTTTAAAGATCAAACATTTCCCTTTTATCATCTTTTGTAACTTTTAAGAATTTACAATTTATCATCATTATTCTTCAAGTTCGAACTCGAATGCACAAATAACCAAACTTTCGATATCTCACTTGTTCTCGGCAGGAGTTACAGAGATCTAGACGATTGATCTTTCGATATCGAACTAATCAACGAAATGTAAGTACGGTATCTCGCTACATATCGCTACCTGTTACGGTATCGAATGTAGAGTTCGTTACATATGTTCGATACCGCAATTAATAAACCCTAATATTTATAGCGATATCGAAATAATGATTTAGATTTATTCGATATCGAATGGGTGTATGTTTGCTTCGATATCGTAACCACATTTAATTTACGGCGGTTCTTTAGAAACCGCCGTCAATAGATTGGTAACCGCCGTCATATATTTTCCCAGGCCAACCGCGGCCCTTTACCATCCGAAATGGTCTTTCGAGTTCGAAAGACATGTCCATTTACGGCGGTTCCAAGGTGCACTACGGAACCGCCTTAAAAAAGTGCCTTAAATCCCCTGATTTGCACTAGTGTACTATGCATCATTAACAATATTGTAAAGGGAATATACCTTGAATGAACTTTAAGGTCTATATTATTAGCTGCTTCTCTCTCACTACCGCCAACATTTGTAGACTGTGAAATCTGCAATACCACACTATCATTCGATTCAGCCGATTGTTTCCCTTCTCTTTGTTGCCTTATTTCTCTACCCGGAACATCCCTAGCTTCACTCTCTTTTGATTGTGCATCCAAAACTGTGCTACTGCTCATTCCACCACTGTTTTCACCCCTTTCCTTTTCATACCATGCTTTCTTTTCCTGATCTTTTTCGGTCCCAAAAATAACCTCTCGGCCTCCTTTTTCTGTTCTATATTGGTCCCTTTAGTGCCCGTTTTATTTCACGAGACGGGTCTAAAACAGCTCGATTCTGGCCCTCTTTCACCATTCCTTTCTGCCCTAATTACCCCAACAGCCACCCAATCTTTAGTATTTCTACCATACCTTTTGAGGAACCATTTTGTTCTGTCCAGGAGTTTGGTTCCCCTTTTTGCCTTTATTTGTGCTCTGTTGTATTCCTCCTTTTACTGCAGGTGAAAGTGGTTTGGGTTTCCAAACACATTCCTCAGTTTCATGGCCAATCAGCTTGCACATCCTGTATGAATGACATTATTTTTATCTCTGTATGGAATTCGTTTCAGCATTTCCTTCCCCATGTTTACCTTAACCAATACCCTAGCAAATTTTGTCCTGTCCATATACCATGTGGCCTCATCAATCCTCAAAGGGACTCCAATAGCACTTGTCAATCTACAGAATAAGCTTGGCTCCCAATAGACTGGATCCAATCCAGGGAATTGCACCCAAATGGGAATTGTGTCCGGCTCATCAAAATCCATTGTTTGCTGCCACGCCTTTACAAACACAGGTTTTTTATCAAAGAAAACCATTCCCCTTTCAACCACCGCATCCTTATATGCTTCATTTACGAGTTTCACTAGAAAAATCCCTGGTTTTTCCTGCCATACCTTTTCAACCATACCAAACCAATTTCTTCGAAGAAAACCTTCAAAATATTTAATTGGAGGGTGACCCCCAATAACCTTGCAAACAACTATATTCTTCCATTTCTTCAAGCTGTTTTCAACTCTTTCAAAGGAAAAATAGGCAAAAGCATACCATCTACAATTTCTGGTTTATAGTACTTTACCTCTGCCTGCTTGCTTGTGAACAGTTTCGACCAACCTGGCCAGCTAAGGTTTTTCCTCCTAAAACCTGTTCATCCCCGGTTAAGGGTTCTTTCCTAGCTTTTTCTTTCAGTTTCTTCTCAATCATCTTAAAACCTTCATAAGCTTTTCCCATATTTTCAAAGAGCTCTACAACAGATGCATTCTGAACCCATTGAGCCATTGCTTCACTGTGTGAATCAGGTGCTACCCTCAACGGAAGTACTGCCGCCGCGTTTAGGGCGCCGCCGCGCACAGGTTCACTGCCGCCCTTAGGGTTTAGCTGTCCACTCTCACGTTCAAAATCACCTCCGCACTTTTCAGATTTGCCATCACCACCGCGCTCATGCTCAAACTGCCCGCGATCCATCCCGGCGTTTTCCATACGTTCAAGATCCTCCAACGGCCTTGCCTGTTTCGGCAAAACCTTACCATCATCGCCAAACAAACTCCGTCCATCACTTCCCAAGACCATCTTCGTCACATCCTTAGGCTTATTTCCCGAGTTTCGTTTACCACTACTATTCTTGCCCATGGAGGCGGAATCGAACGAATTCGATTCACCAGAAAATAGTTGAAAAAGAAAAACGGAAATCGCACATTGTAGGATTTAGAATCGCAGCATATAACTGGATTCTGGGTCAGAAGGGGGTCCGGTTCGGGGGAACGGCAGGGTCTCCGTGCTGATAAACCCTATGGCTATCCCTGTCCGCCATTCTTGGATCTACTGTGCGTCGTCCACTGTGCGTCGTGCGTACAGTTCTTGTGTTAACAGTGAAAACAAAGAAGCCATATGCAGTCTGGTCTGAGCCTGGTTATGATCCCATTCAATCCAGCCCGTCAAATCTTTAGATAGTGTCTTCGGCCAAGGCTGGGTAACTGGTTTTTATAGCAGCAGCCCTAACACCTCTGAAATACACAAGCTAATCAGTACGGTACCTACGACATATGTACAAGTTTCATACTAGGGTCATAACCCATCATCCAGCCGTCAAATCCTTAGATAGTGTCATGGGCTTAGGCAGGGTAACTGGTTTTTACACCAGCAGCCCAACACCTCTGAAATACCAAAGGTAATCAGTACGGTACCTACCACATATGTACAAGTTTCATACTAGGATTTCAAGACATATAACAGTAATGCACGCACTATTGCTTCATTCTCTAAACCAACAACAAATGTACCAAGTTCCATACTATTGTAAGCAATAGAGTTTCCATCAATTCATAGTAACAACTAGGATATCCTCCTCTCCATCATTAACTTCAGTCATATCTAGTTTCAATTCTCGCCTTTAAACCCTCCGTGACGAATGTACAATGAGCAAACAAATGTTGTGCCGTTTCTCCCACCTTTCCACAAAAACAACCCTCTTCCCTTCAATACCACAGGAATTTAGCAGAGCTGTTTTAACACTAATTCCGAAAGTTGATAATCCGCAGTCAGCTGGGGACTATAGGACGATTTCCTGCTGCCCTGTTTTATATAAAGTCGTCACAAAGATCATGAGTAACCGGTTAAGTGAGGTACTCCCTGAAGTGATAAATGGAAACCAAGGTGCATTTGTGAAAGGGAGGAGGATATCACATAATATTCTCCTAGCGCAAGAGCTTTTAACAAGATGTAAGAAGCCGAGCAATATTCCGAGCTGCATGATAAAAATTAATATACAGAAGGCTTTCGACAGTATAAGTTGGGAGTTTCTATTCAAATGGCTGTCAGTTCTAAAGTTTTCAGGATTGTTTATTGAGTGGATAAGACGATGCGTTGAGGATACCACTTATTGTTTCTCTTAGAATGGTGCGTACACGGATTGTTTTAAAGGGTGGAGTGGTGTTAAAAAGGAGATCCGATATCACCTTTATCGTTTGTAACTGGGATGGAATATCTGTCGAGACAGGTTAGCCTGGCCATAAAAATGAAAGCTATAGAGTTCCATCAGAGGAGTTTGAAGGGGGAAATACACATTTTGATGTTTGCAGATGATCTGTTAATTTTCTGTAGGTCAAGCAAGCACTCAATGGAAGAGGTTAAAACTGTTTTGGAGGAGTTTAGGAAGGTTTCTGGTCTGAGGATAAATAAAGGAAAATCTGAGGCTTTCTTCTCGACAATGACAAACTGAATCCAAGATGTTGGCTGATACTCTGAATATAGTTCAATAAAGTTTCCCAATGAGTTACCTGGGACTTCCAGTCTCGACAGGAAGTGGAGAGCAGAATATTGTGAGAAAATGGTGGAGGAGATTGCTGGACAAATAGGCACTTGGGGTTCCAGAATATGGCATATGCAGGTAAAGTGCAGCTTATAAACACAATTCTGTTGAGTAAAGCTAGTCACTGGGCGATTGTTTTTCAAACACCTGAGAGTGTGCACAAAACCATTGAGACAAAATGCCGAAATTTTCTATGGGGCAGAAAGGAAGGGAAGAAAAGAGCTCTACTTTTATTTGGCATACAAAGTGTTTTCCAAGACACTGGTGTAACTCTTTCCAAGAGTTGGCCCAAAGGATCCTTCATTCTGGAATAGAGCTTCTCTGTGTAAGCTGGTTTGAGATGTATGTCAAAAGAAGGATATATTGTGGCTGAAATGGGTGCAGGCATGCTACTTGAAAGATGAAGAGTTTCTTGACTACAGCCTAGAAGGGCACACATACAGTTGGAGTTAAGGCAAGTTGGTGTCACTGAAAGATGAAATTCGTCCATACCTAATGGAATGTGTTGACATGAAGGGAAATTTCAGCACGAGCAAGGCATATGGATACCTCAAAGAAAACCATTGGTCAACGAATATATTGTGGAAGTCAGGATTACAGCCTAAACACTCATTCTTTCTATGGATGTTGTCAAAAGGGAGACTATCGACCATAGCGAGACATCAGTCGAAAGGGATAATACCTCATGTGGCTGATGTTTGTACTTTGTGTGGGCAGAATGAAGAAACGGTGCAGCACATATTTTGTACATGCCAGTTTACAGTGGAGCTCCAAAAACATTACAGGATGGAGACTGCGGAAACTTCAGAGAGTGCTTGAGGAGGATGAGAATAATGGTAGGATGGAGAAAGAGAATAAGATTCCACCGACTTATCAGCATCTTCTATAATGTATGGAGGGAGAGGACTAACAAAATCTTTGAGGGGAACTTTAGGCAGGTGGATGCTCTAAAAGGTGATGATTAAAACAGGTTATGACCCCTCTGATTGATGTTGAGGATGGTGTGAAGGATCCTAGTATGAAGTATGGTACATATGTCGTAGGTACCGCAATGATTACCTTTGGTATTTTAGAGGTGTTGGGCTGCTGGTACATAAACTAGTTACCCAGCCTTGGCCTGTGACACTATCTAAAGACTTGACGAATTGGTTGTGGGGATATATCCCTAGTATGAAACTTGTACACATGTCGTAGGTACGGTACTGAATACCTTTTGTTATTTCAGAGGTGTTGGGCTGCTGGTATAAAAACCAGTTACCCAGCCTTGGCCCATGACACTATCTAATTTGATGGAATGATTGAGGGGTTTTACCTCAAGTATGAAACTTGTACACATGTCGTAGGTACCGCACTGATTACCTTTTGGTATTTTAGAGGTGTTGGGCCGCTTGTATAAAAACCAGTTACCCAGCCTTGGCCCATGACACTGTCTGATTTGATGGAATGGTTAAGGGGTTTTACCCCAAGTATGAAACTGTACATATGTCGTAGGTACCACACTGATTACCTTTAGGTATTTCAGAGGTGTTGGGTTGCTGGTGTAAAAACCAGTTACCCAGCCTTGGCCCATAACACTATCAAAAATATTTGACAGACATCAGGGATTATGGCCCTAGTATGATACTTGTACATATGTCGTAGGTACCGCACTGATACCTTTGGTATTTCAGTGGTGTTGGGCTGCTGGCTAAAATCAGTAACCCAACCTTGGCCCACGACATTATCTAAAGATCTGACGGGCTGGATTGAAGAAGATTATAAGCATGCTCAAACTAGGCTACATATGGCTTATTTGATTTCTATTGGAACTGAACCGGGGCATACTTGTGTTTTGACATATCAATTCGCAGATACAGAAATGGAACGTTGAAGACACCAAAGCTACTAAGGTGGATGCGGATTTAGCAAGATATGCAAGGACAGATGGAATGGAAGCACATTCATGATAGTTATGCTAAAATCCTAGCAATATTTTGATGAACTAGTTATGATCATAGCCACTTGTATTTCATATGGCTGTAGAATAGTTGTTTTCTCCTTTTGGTTAGTTATTAATATCTATTGAATGTTTGGCTTAGAGTGATGGCCAAATCAGTTGTATGAACTTTTTGAGCAATTTAATAGAAGAAAATATTACATCAAAAAAAAAAAAAACTGTGTTGGCAAGAGCACAATAGGCTGTTTTTGGCACTCCATGACACCTAGTTAGTACCTAGGAACACTGCATAGCCATAAGTCAATCGTCAAGTCTCTAAACAGCGAGCCCAATAGCGAAGAATCCTGGTGACCGCGGCAAAGTGATCCTCACGAGGGTCCTGAAGATATTGACTAACTGAATTCACTGCAAATGCTATATCAGGGCGGGTGACAGTTAAGTACTGAAGCACACCAACCAAAGATCGATAGTGAGTCGGATTACTGAATGGTTCACTAGTGCTGCTGTGAAGCTGTGACACTGGAACAAACGGAGTGGTCACCGGAGAAGCAGCAGTCATACCAGCCCGACTAAGTATATCCTTTGCATACTGGGCCTGTCCAAGAAATAGACCAGATGGAGTGGTGGAGACCTCAAGACCAAGAAAGTAGTTCACGAAACCCAAGTCCTTAATCGAAAACTCCTTATCAGTCCTAGTGATGAACTAGCGAATTGCACCAGGATCATTGCCTGTCAGAATCATGTCATCCACATAGACAAGCAAGTACAATAAGGTGGATCCCCGAGAGAGACAAATAAAGATGGGTCAGAAGCGCTGCACCGAAAACCAAGTTGTCGGACATATGAACTAAAGCGGTCAAACCAAGCCCGAGGAGCTTGTTTGAGTCCATAGATGGCCTTCTGAAGACGACAAACATAATCAGGGTGAGTAAGGTCCTTGTAACCAACAGGTTGTGCCATATAGACTGGAGTATCAAGAACACCATTGAGGAAGGCATTCTTGACATCAAGTTGATGAAGAGGCCATTTTCTCAAAGTGGCAATGGCAAGGACCGTGCAAACAGTAGCTGCCTTGATCACTGGACTAAAGGTGTGATCAAAGTCAAAACCGGGAATCTGAGAATACCCTTGAGAGACCAGGCGAGCCTTGTAATGATCAATAGTCCAATTAAGTCGATACTTCAGCCGAAAGACCCATTTCGAACCAACAATGTTGGTGTTTGATGGTCGAGGAACCAACTCCCAAGTCTTATGATTTCGAAGGGCACCCATCTCCTCGTCCATAGCACAAACCCATTTCAGGTCTTTGAGAGCTGCACGATAATCTCGAGGCTCGAAATGGTTCATAACCGGAGCAAGAAAACCTGTAGTAATAAAATCTAGAAGGGATATCACACGGCAAGTTCCATCCTGGTTTTTGGTAACAATCAGATGTGGACATCAAACAAGAGGAATGGAAGCGCATTCATTATAGTTATTCTAAAATCCTAGCAATATCTTGATGAACTTGTTATGATCATAGCCACTTGCATTTCATATGGCTGTAGAATAGTTGTTTTTCTCCTTTTGGCTAGTTATTTATATCCGTTGAATGTTTGGCTTAGAGTGATGGCCAAATCAGTTGTATGAACTTTTTTGAGCAATTTAATAGAAGAAAATATTACATCAAAAAAAATCAGATGTGGACGATGAGGAGAATCTGAGTCAGATGACGAATCAGGACCAGAGCTAGAAGAAACCGGAAAACCTGGATAAAGCTAGTCGAGGAACCCGGCGGCAAAGATGGCGGGGAAGGCGAGCTAGTCGAGGAGCCCGACGGCGAAGATGGAGGGGAAGGCGAGCTAGTCGAGGAGCCCGACGGCGAAGATGGCGTGGAGGGCGATGGAGATAAAGTAGGCAACGCCATTGGAGGAGTAGTGGGAATAGATGAAGATGAAGTATGATCATCTGACGGGCAAACTGAGCAAGGTCGAGAAGATGGTGGAGTAACTACTGAAGGTGCAGTTGATGCCGCTGCAGGCTCAAAAAATGAGGAGATCTCCAAATCTGAAACAGACCCGACTACTCCTAGAAGATGCAACATAGGGAAATAAGGTCTCATCAAACTGGACATGGCGAGAGACATAGATGCGTCCAGTAGTATGATCGAGACACTGGAAGCCCTTGTAGCGAGGGCTATAAGCAATAAACTTGTCTACTACAATGGCACGTAAGCAAGGATACACACGACAACCGAACGGATGAAAAAGTGTGTAGTCTGGAATAGTCCCAAAAACAACCTCGAAAGGTGATTTTCCACCAAGAACTGAGCTAGGGAGACGGTTGATTATCTAAGCCGCAGAAGAAAATAAGCATTCGGCACGAATGAGTGACATAACATAGCAAGGCCAACCTCTGTGATGTGGCGATGTTTTCGCTCAGCACGGCCGTTCTGAGCAGGTGTACATAGAGAAGACATCTGATGAAGAATGTCGCAAGAGATGAAGTGTGACTGGAGACGATGATTTGTGAACTCCGTACCACCATCTGTCTGAAAGATCTTAACCTTCGCAGAGAATACCTCATGTACCAAGTTTCATACTAGGATCCATTCACACCATCCTCAACATCAATCAAAGGAGTCATAGCCTGTTTCAATCATCACCGAATGTGGCTGAACGTGAGGTTATAGAGAATGGAGGAAAACCCTTGTTTGGATTGGAAAAGGAAAACGATGGGATGAATCCGATTCAATCTGGGAGTAGGACTACATTGCCGGCTGTTGAGAGTATATATGATCGGGAAAGCGAAGGGGGCAGCAATAAATCGATGATGGCAGCCGGGGTTCGTAGGCAGCCGATGATGATAAAAACCGGCATACCAATTTCGAGGTTCTTGGAAACAATGGGAAGAGTGGAGAGTGAGGGCAGCAAGGATATGTCTAAGACAATGGAGCAAGGTTTACAAACCGAGATGAAGAGTTCAGAACAAGCCGAGAAATCAATTTTAGATAAGGGTTTGGAGAATGTTGTTTTGTCGATTGTGATCTGAGCCCGAAGGTGATGGTGTTGCCACTGTAAAAAACAAAGTTGGGGAGAACTCACAAGTACGTATACTAAAGAGAGGGGAAGAGCTAGAGATACCATTAAATGAGAAGGCAAGCTGGTCGAAACTGTTCACAAGCCACCAGGCAGAGGTAAAATACTATAAACCTGAACTTGTAGACGGTATGCTTCTGCCTTCTTTTCCTTTGAATGAGGTTGAAAACAGCATGAAAAAATGGAAGAATGTGGTTGTATGCAAGGTTATTGGTGGTCATCCTGCGATAAAATATTTTGAAGGCTTTCTTAGAAGAATATGGTTTGGTATGGTTGAAAAGGTTTGGCAGGCAAAGCCAAGGATCTTTCTGGTGAAGCTAGTTAATGAAAAACATAGAGATGAGGTGACAGAAAGGGGGATGGTTTTCTTTGATAAAAAACCTGTTTTTAAAAAGGTATGGAAACAAATAATGGATTTTGATGAGCCAGATACAATTACAATATGGGTGCAATTTCTTGGATTGGATCCAGTCTATTGGGAGCCGAGTTTGTTATGTAGATTGGCAAGTGTAATCGGAATCCCCTTGCGAATTGATGAGGCCACATGGCACATGGAAAGACAAAGTTTGCAAGGGTACTAGTTGAGGTGAACATGGGAAAGGTAATGCAAAAAAGAATTCCATACAAAGATGAGAATAATATCATGCAGCACCAAAATGTGGAGTATGAGTGGAAGCCAGCAAAGTGCAGTAAATGCAAGCTGATTGGACATGAAACAGATGTGTCTGGAAGCCCAAATCCCTTTCGCCTGGAGTGAATGGCAGGACGCAGTTGAGCACAAATGGAGGCAAAAGGGAGAACCAAACTCAATCAGCCCCAAGGGAAAGGGGACCAAGCATAGTTGCTCCTCATCGACGATATGGCAGAAATACCGGGGATTGGGTGGTTGTTGGTGTAAAAAGGGCAGAGAAGAATGGAGACAAAATTGAGGGAAATAAAACGGGCACCAAAGGGACCAATGTAGAACAGAAAAAGGGAGACCGAGAGGCTGTTCTTGGGCCGAAAATGAACAGGAAAAGAAAGCAGGGTATGAAAAAGAAAGGGGTGCAAAAAGTGGTGGAACGAGCAGTAGCACAGTTTTGGATGCACAATCAAGAGAGACTGCAGCTAGGAATGTTCCGGGTAGAGAAATAAGGCAACACAGAGAAGGGAAACAACCGGCTGAATCGAATGATAGTGTGGTATTGCAGATTTCACAGTCTACAAATGTTGGCGTCAATGAGAGAGAAGCGGTTAATAACATAGACCTTGAAGTTCATTCAAGGTATGGTCCCCTTTATAATATTGTTAATGATGCATAGTACTATGCTTTTCTGGAATGTTAGGGGTCTAAATCAGCCAAGTAAGCAGAGAAAATGCCGGCAATTTTATTTTGAAAATAATATAGGCCTTGCTGGCTTGTTGGAAACAAAGGTGAAGGTAGACAAAGGTGAAGGTAGAAAATGAAGTGGACAGATGGGAAAGTCTTGATTTGGGTTGGAAGCTACTAACAAACTGCCCGATAGCACAAACAGGAAGAATATGGCTATGTTGGAAGCCAGATTTGTATGATATATCAGTAATAAGCATTGGGGATCAGTGGATTGACTGCATTTGCCGGAAAAAAGAACCCGGGCTGGAGTTTTACTTGACGGTTGTTTATGGTCATAATAGTGAAGTAGAAGCAGGGACCAAACAACCACTTAGGTTGAAGTTATGACGTTATCTGGAGACTGCAAATCACCAGGATATGCCATGGATGGGGATGGGGGATTTCAACTCCCCCATAAATTTAGGAGACCGAACTGGAGGAGAGGATGTACAGCTAGTTGACGTGGAAAATTTTAGAGACACGGTGAACTTGATTCAACTGCATGAGCTGAAAAGTACAGGACCTTTTTCACGTGGGACAATAAAAGGGAAGAAGGCGGAATTTTCAGTAGAATCGACAGAGCAATGGTGAATGAGATGTGGATGGACAGATGGATGGAAGCGATATGTGAGGTAAAACTCAGTGATGCATCAGATCATTTACCTTTACTTATACACCTAGATACGCCAAGAAAGTGTTCTGCTAAACGTCCTTTTAAGTTCTTCAATATGTGGCTGAACTCGCCGGACTTCCTTACTTTAGTGGAGCAGAATTGGAGGATGCGGAAGGTGCTGGAAATAGCACTTAAACGATTGAACAAGAGGAAATTTTCAGACATTCAGAAAAGAGCCATGGAAGCAAAAGAGAAGTGGGAGAACCAGTTCAATCTATTCCAAACAAATGTATTGGATAAAGGGCTGCAAGAAAACGAAGCAAGGGCAAGGAGAGAATCTATGGAACTAGCTGAAGCGGAGTTCAGTTTCTTACATCAACGGTCTAAGGAGAAATGGATAAAGGAGGGGGACAGGCCAACCAAAATTTTCTATGCAAGCATGAAAAAGAGGCAATACATAAATCATATAGTCAGCCTGAAGGTGGGAAGCGACAGAGTGGATGGAAGAGAGGGGGTGGAGCAGCATCTACTGCAGTTCTTTGGTGACCGAATGGGAAAGACAGTGATTGTAGAGAGTGAAATTGATCCTTGAGTTGCAGCTGAAGGTAACTTTCTTACAGTGGAACAACAAATACCCTTGATAAAGCCGATTACAGATGATGAGATATGGAGAGCTCTGAATAGCATTGAGAATGACAAAAGTCCTGGAGTAGAAGGATATTCGAGCTTTTTCTTCAAGAAAGCATGGGGGATTGTTGGTGATGATTTCAAAAAGGGGATTAGGAGTTTCTTTTAGGGTGATGAAGTACCACGGGAATTTAGCAGGGCTGTTTTAACACTAATACCGAAAGTTGATAATCCGCAGTCAGCTGGGGACTATAGGCCAATTTCCTGCTGCCCTGTTTTATATAAAGTTGTCACAAAGATCATGAGTAACAGGTTAAGTGAGGTACTCCCTGAAGTGATAAATGGAAACCAAGGTGCATTCATGAAAGGGAGGAGGATATCACATAATATTCTCCTAGCCCAAGAGCTATTAACAGGATATAAGAAGCCGAGCAATATTCCGAGCTGCATGATAAAAATTGATATACAGAAGGCTTTCGACAGTATAAGCTGGGAGTTTCTATTCAAATGGCTGGCAGTTCTAAAGTTTCCAGGATTGTTTATTGAGTGGATAAGACGATGCGTTGAGGATACCACTTATTGTTTCTCTTCGAATGGTGCGTACACGGATTGTTTTAAAGGGAGGAGTGGTGTTAAACAGGGGGATCCGATATCACCTTTATTGTTTGTAATTGGGATGGAATATCTATCAAGACAGCTTAGCCTGGCGATAAAAACGAAAGCTATAGAGTTCCATCAGAGGAGTTTGAAGGGGGAAATACAGGGTTTGATGTTTGCAGATGATCTGTTAATTTTCTGTAGGGCAAGCAGACACTCAATGGAAAGGGTTAAAACTGTTTTGGAGGAGTTTAGGAAGGTTTCTGGCCTTAGGATAAATGAAGGAAAATCCGAGGCTTTCTTCTCGACAATGACAGAAACTGAATCAAAGATGTTGGTTGATACTCTGAATATAGTTCAAGGAAGTTACCCAATGAATTACCTGGGACTTCCAGTCTCAACATGAAGTGGAGAGCTGAAGATTGTGAGAAAATGGTGGAGAAGATTTTTTTTTTTTTTTTTTTTGATGTAATATTTTCTTCTATTAAATTGCTCAAAAAAGTTCATACAACGGATGTGGCCATCACTCTAAGCCAAACATTCAACAGATATAAATAACTAACCAAAAGGAGAAAAAACAACTATTCTACAGCCATATGAAATGCAAGTGGCTATGATCATAACTAGTTCATCAAGATATTGCTAGGATTTTAGAAAACTATCATTCCATTCCTTATGTCCTTGCATATCTTGCCAAATCTGCATCCACCTTTGGAGCTTTGGTGTCTTCAACGTTCCATTTTGGTCTCCGGCTCGTATATGATTAAGGGAAAATCCACCATAGCATATCTGTGAATTGACATGTCAAAACACAAGTCTGCCCTAGTTGATTTCCCATAGAAATCAAATAAGCCATATGTAGTCTGGTTTGAGTATGCTTATAATCTTCTTTGATCCAGCCCGTCAAGTCTTTAGATAGTGTCATGGGCCAAGGTTGGGTAACTGGTTTCACCCAGCAGCCCAACACCTCTGTATACCAAAGGTAATCAGTGCGGTACCTACGACATATGTACAAGTTTCATACTTGGGGTAAAACCCCTCAACCATTCCATCAAATCAGATAGTGTCATGGGCCAAGACTGGGTAACTGGTTTTTATACCAGCAGCCCAACACCTCTGAAATACCAAAAGGTAATCAGTGCGGTACCTACGACATATGTACAAGTTTCATACTTGGGGTAAAACCCCTCCACCATTCCATCAAATCAGATAGTGTCATGGGCCAAGGCTGGGTAACTGGTTTTTATACCAGCAGCCCAACACCTCTGAAATACCAAAAGGTAATCAGTGCGGTACCTACGACATATGTACAAGTTTCATACTAGGGATATATCCCCAAAACCAATCCGTCAAGTCTTAAGATAGTGTCACGGGCCAAGGCTGGGTAACTGGTTTTTACACCAGCAGCCCAACACCTCTGAAATACCAAAGGTAATCAGTGCGGTACCTACGACATATGTACCAAGTTTCATACTAGGATCCATTCACGCTATCCTCAACATCAATCAAAGGGGTCATAGCCTGTTTCAATCATCACCTTTAGAGCATCCACCTGCCTAAATTTCCCCTCAAAGATTCTGTTATTCCTCTCCCTCCATACATTATAGAAGATGCTGATAAGTCGGTGGAATCTTATTCTCTTTCTCCATCCTACCATTCTTCTCATCCTCCTCAAGCACTCTCTGAAGCACTCTCTGGTGGAGAAGATTGCAAGACAAATAGGGACTTGGGGTTCCAGGAATATGGCATATGCAGGTAAAGTGCAACTTATAAACACAATTGTGCTGAGAAAAGCTAGTCACTGGGCAAATGTTTTTCAAATGCCTGAGAGTGTGCACAAAGCCATTGAGACAAAATTCAGAAATTTTCTGTGGGGCAGAAAGGAAGGGGAGAAAAGAGTTACACCAGTGTCTTGGAAAACACTTTGTATGCCAAAGAAAAGTGGAGGAGTTGGCCTAAGGAATCCTTCATTCTGGAATAGAGTTTCTCTGTGTAAGCTGGTTTGGAATGTATGTCAAAAAAAGGATATATTATGGCTGAAATGGGTGCAGGCATACTATTTGAAGGATGAAGAGTTTCTTGACTACAGCCTAGAAGGGCACACATATAGTTGGAGTTGGGGCAAGTTGGTGTCACTGAAAGATGAAATTCGTCCATACCTAATGGAATGTGTTGACATGAAGGGAAATTTCAGCACGAGCAAGGCATATGGATACCTCAAAGGGGCAGGGCAAGAAAACCATTGGTCAACGAATATATTGTGGAAGTCAGGACTACAGCCTAAACACTCATTCTTTCTATGGATGTTGTTAAAAGGGAGATTATCGACCATAGTGAGACTTCAGTCGAAAGGGATAATACCTCATGTGGCAGATGTTTGTACTCTTTGTGGGCAGAATGGAGAAACGATGCAGCACATATTTTGTACATGCCAGTTTACAGTGGAGCTCCAAAAACATTACAGGGTGGAGACTAGCGGAAACTTTAGAGAGTGCTTAGGAGGATGAGAAGAATGGTAAGATGGAGAAAGAAAATAAGATTCCACCGACTTATCAGCATCTTCTATAATGTATGGAGGGAGAAGAATAACAGAATCTTTGAGGGAAAATTTAGGCAGGTGGATGCTCTAAAGGTGATGATTGAAACAGGGTATGACCCTTTTGATTGATGATGATGATGGTGTGAATGGATCCTAGTATGAAATTTGGTACATATGTCGTAGGTACCGCACTGATTACCTTTGGTATTTCAGAGGTGTTGGGCTGCTGGTGTAAAAACCAGTTACCCAGCCTTGGCCCATGACACTATCAAAAATATTTGACGGACTGGATGAGGAATTATGGCCCTAGTATGAAACTTGTACATATGTCGTAGGTACCGCACTGATTACCTTCAATTTTTAGAGGTGTTGGGCTGCTGGGTAAAACCAGTTACCCAACCTTGGCCCATGACACTATCTAAAGACTTGACGGGCTGGATTGAAGAAGATTATAAGCATGCTCAGACCAGGCTACACATGGCTTATTTAATTCCTATGGGAACTGAACTGGAGCAGACTTGTGTTTTGACATGTCAATTCGCAGATATGATATGGTGGATTTTCCCTTAATCATACACGAGCTGGAGACAGTAATGGAACGTTGAAGACAACAAAGCTCCAAAGGTGGATGCAGATTTAGCAAGATATGCAAGGACAGATGGAATGGAAGCGCATTCATGATAGTTATTCTAAAATCTTAGCAATATCTTGATGAACTAGTTATGATCATAGCCACTTGTATGTCATATGGCTGTAGAATAGTTGTGTTCTCCTTTTGGTTAATTAATTATATCTGTTGAATATTTGGTTTTGAGTGATGGCCAAATCAGTTGTATGAACTTTTTGAGCAAATTAACAGAAGAAAATATTACATCAAAAAAGGTCTGAGTATGCTTATAAACTTGTTATGATAATTTCCACTTGTACCTTGAGTGGCTCTAGAATAGTTCTCTCGTTTTTTTCCACTTGTTAGATGTTGTCTTAGAGTGATGGCCAAAACCGTTGTATGAACCTCTTGAGTGATAGCTTGAGCTGGGAATTCATGTTTAGATGGATGAAGGTGCTGAAGATACCAGGTAAGTTCATTGAATGGGTTAGAAAGTGTGTGGAGAGCACTTGCTATTTCTTTTCTCTGAATGGAACACGTACAAGGAGCTTTCCTGGCCGATGTGGAGTGAAACATGGAGATCCAATATCGCCATTACTATTTGTGATCGGGATGGAATATTCGACTAGGCAATTAAATTTGGCAATAAAGCAGAAGACAATAGAATATCATCAGAGATGCAAGAATGCGGAGGTGCACAACCTGATGTTTGAAGATGATCTTTTAATATTTTGCAGAGCAAGTAATCGTTCTATGGAGGGGGTGAAAAAGGTGTTGCGGGAGTTTAAAGATGTCTCGGATCTACAGATAAACGAAGGAAAATCAGATGTGTTCTTCTCAAAAATGCCTGAGATGGAGGTGGATATACTAGCTTCGACGATGAATGTTGTCAAGGGTAGCTTTCCGGTTAAGTACCCAGGCTTTGCTTTATCCATTGGCAAACAGGGTAAGGCGGACTGTGAAAAACTAGTAGACAAGATAGCAGGGAGGATCAATACGTGGAGTTCGCGAAAACTTGCATATCCCGGAAGAGTTCAATTGATAAATACAGTTCTGCTTAGCATGGCAAGTCACTGGCCAATGTATTTTAGATACTGGAAAGGGTACATAAAGCAATTGTGCAGAAGTGTAGAGACTATTTCTGGGGTAAAGAAGAGGGGGTAGGAAAGAAAGGTGATGCCCGTTGCTTGGGATACACTTTGTATGCCAAAATATGGCGGTGGAGTTGGTTTACGAGATCCATCAATATGGAATATAGCATCTCTAAGTAAACTAGTATGGGACATATGGCTAAAGAAAGATGTTCTTTGGCTGAAGCGGGTTCAGGAGTACTATCTAAAAGGTCAGGCCTTCCTAGGCTACATTTTGGAGGGTCATTCCCGTAGCTGGAGTTGGGGAAAATTGGTGGAGGTAAAGGAAAGAATAAAGCCTTTTCTGGGGTCAAATGTGTGGATGTCAAAGGAACATACAGTGTCAGAAAAGTTTACAGTCATCTTAAAGGGGCGGCTGAAGACAAATACTGGGCAGCATCGATGACATGGGGATCAAAACTTCAGCCAAAGCACTCCTTCTTCTTGTGGATGTTATTGAAGGGAAGACTATCGACGAAAGGAAGACTCCACGCGAAAGGTATGCAAAAAAATGTAAAGGATGAGTGTTGTTTTTGTGGAAAGGTGGGAGAAACGGCACAACATTTGTTGGCTCATTGTACATTCATCACGAAGGTAAAAGGTTTATTCAATAGTGGAAGGGGAGGAAATTTCAGAGAATGTTTGAAAATATGAGAAGGATGGCAAGATGGAAAGATAAGAAGAAGTTTCATTGTCTCGTTAGCATATTCTATAACGTATGGTTGGAAAGGAAAAGGAGAATCTTCCAAAAAACGGAGCTGAAACCGGAGGGTTTAAAGGCGAGAATTGAAGCTAGATATGACTGAAGTTAAGGATGGAGGGGAGGATATCCTAGTTGTAACTATGAATTGATGGAAACTCTATTGCTTACAATAGTATGGAACTTGTACATATGTTATTGGTTTAGAGAATGAAGCAATAGTGCGTGCATTACTGTTATATCTCTCAAAAACCTAGTATGAAACTTGTACATATGTGGTAGGTACCGTACCGATTACCTTTGGTATTTCAGAGGTGTTAGGCTGCTGGTGTAAAAACCAGTTACCCTGCCTAGGCCCATGACACTATCTAAGGATTTGACGGCTGGATGAGGGGTTATGACCCTAGTATGAAACTTGTACATATGTCGTAGGTACCGTACTGATTACCTTGGGTATTTGAGAGGTGTTGGGCTGCTCCTGTAAAAACCAGTTACCCAGCCTTGGCACATGACACTATTTAAAGATTTGACAGCCTTGGCATATGGCTTCTGTGTTTTCTCTGTTAACACAAGAACTGTAAAAATTGCTCCGGGGCAGACTTGTGTTTTGACATGTCAATTCGCAGATATGCCACGGAGGGCCATTCCTCTCTCCAACAAGAACAGAGAAAAAGATAAGGAACATTGAAGACCTCAAAGCTTCTAAAGTTGGAGCGGATTTAGCAAGATATGCATGGACAGCTGGAATGAAACTCTAGCATAGATGTTTGAGAATCCTAGTAATATCTTGATAAACCGTTTTGATATAATATTTTCTTCTATTAAATTGCTCAAAAAGTTCATACAACTGATTTGGCCATCACTCTAAGCCAAACATTCAACAGATATAAATAACTAACCAAAAGGAGAAAACAACTATTCTACAGCCATATGAAATGCAAGTGGCTATGATCATAACTAGCTCATCAAGATATTTCCAGGATTTTAGAATAACTATCATGAATGCGCTTCCATTCCATCTATCCTTGCATATCTTGCTAAATCTGCATCCACCTGTCTTCAACGTTCCATTTCTGTCTCCAGCTCGTATATGATTAAGGGAAAATCCACCGTAGCATATCTGTGAATTGACATGTCAAAACACAAGTCTGCCCCGGTTCAGTTCCCATAGAAATCAAATAAGTCATATGTAGTCTGGTCTGAGTATGCTTATAAAGTTGTTATGATAATTTCCACTTGTACCTTGAATGGCTCTAGAATAGTTGTCTCGGTTTTTTTCCACTTGTTAGATGTTGTCTTAGAGTGATGGCCAAAACCGTTGTATGAACCTCTTGAGTGATAGCTTGAGCTGGGAATTCATCTTTAGATGGATGAACGTGCTAAAAATACCAGGTAAGTTCATTGAATGGGTTAGAAAGTGTGTGGAGAGCACTAGCTATTGCTTTTCTCTGAATGGAACACGTACAAGGAGCTTTCCTGGCCGATGTGAGGAGATCCAATATCGCCATTACTATTTGTGATCGGGATGGAGTATTCAACTAGGCAATTAAATTTGGCAATAAAGCAGAAGACAATAGAATATCATTAGAGATGCTAGAATGCGGGGGTGCACAACCTGATGTTTGAAGATGATCTTTTAATATTTTGCAGAGCAAGTAATCGTTCTATGGAGGGGGTGAAGAAGGTGTTGCGGGAGTTTAAAGATGTCTCGGATCTACAGATGGAATGGAAGCGCAGTCATGATAGTTATGCTAACATCTTAGCAATATCTTGATGAACTAGTTATGATCATAGCCACTTGTAATTCAGATGGCTGTAGAATAGTTGTTTTTCTCCTTTTTGGTTAGTTATTTATATTTATTGAATGTTTTGCTTAGAGTGATGGCCAAATCAGTTGTATAAACTTTTTGAGCAATTTAATAGAAGAAAAAATTACATAAAAAAAAAATCATCAGAGATGCAAGAATGCGGGGGTGCACTGCCTGATGTTTGAAGATGATCTTTTAATATTTTGCAGAGCAAGTAATCGTTCTATGGAGGGGGTGAAAAAGGTGTTGTGGGAGTTTAAAGATGTCTCGGATCTACAGATAAACGAAGGGAAATCAGATGTGTTCTTCTCAAAAATGCCTGAGATGGAGGTGGATATACTAGCTTTGACGATAAATGTTGTCAAGGGTAGCTTTCCGGTTAAGTACCCAGGCCTTGCTTTATCCATTGGCAAACAGGTTAAGGTGCACTGTGAAAAACTAGTAGACAAGATAGCAGGGAGAATCAATACGTGGAGTTCGCGAAAACTTGCATATCCCGGAAGAGTTCAATTGATAAATACAGTTATGCTTAGCATGGCAAGTCACTGGCCAATGTATTTCAGATACCGGAAAGTGTACATAAAGCAATTGTGCAGAAGTGTAGAGACTATTTCTAGGGTAAAGAAGAGGGGGTAGGAAAGAAAGTTGATGCCCGTTGCTTGGGATACACTTTGTCGTAGGGAGTAGTCTTATAGTTCTATTAAAGAACATTTCTTTGTGGTCATGGTCAACATGAAGAGTTCCAAAATCCAGTACATGGATAGTATGACTCACGTCAATACGATTGACGAATGGGTGGCGCATGTCATATCACTGGTTAGTCCGCTTCAGTCTCACCCACAAAGCCGGAGAGGTTGCCCAATATCCGATTGAAACTGTTGGAGGAAGTTGGCGTAGGGACACGGGAAACGGTGATTGTGGCGTTTATGTTATGCACCCTATGAGATACTTCAGAGGAGAAGAGAGTCTTGATGGTGATTCCCTGAAGGTGTAATGTGACTACCCTAAGTATGAAACTTGTACATATGTCGTAGGTACCGCACTGATTACCTTTGGTATTTCAGAGGTGTTGGGCTGCTGGGTAAAACCAGTTACCCAACCTTGGCCCATGACACTATCTAAAGACATGGCGGGCTGGATTGAAGAAGATTATAAGCATGCTCAAACCAGGCTTCATATGTCTTATTTGATTTCGATGGGAACTGAACCGGGGCAGACTTGTGTTTTGACATGTCAATTCGCAGATATGCTACGGTGGATCATATACGAGCTGGAAACAGAAATGGAACGTTGAAGACACCAAAACTCCAAAGGTGGATGCAGATTTAGCAATATATGCAAGGACAGATGGAATGGAAGCGCAGTCATGATAGTTATGCTAAAATCTTAGCAATATCTTGATGAACTAGTTATGATCAAAGCCACTTGTATTTCAGATGGCTGTAGAATAGTTGTTTTTCTCCTTTTTGGTTAGTAATTTATATTTATTGAATGTTTTGCTTAGAGTGATGGCCAAATCAGTTGTATGAACTTTTTGAGCAGTTTAATAGAAGAAAAAATTACATCAAAAAAAAAAATCATCAGAGATGCAAGAATGCGGGGGTGTACAGCCTGATGTTTGCAGATGATCTTTAAATATTTTGCAGAGCAAGTAATCGTTCTATGGAGGGGGTGAAGAAGGTGTTGCAGGAGTTTAAATATGTCTCGGGTCTACAGATAAACGAAGGGAGATCAGATGTGTTTTTCTCAAAAATGCCTGAGATGGAGGTGGATATACTAGCTTTGACGCTGAATGTTGTCAAGGGTAGCTTTCCGGTTAAGTACCTAGGCCTTCCTTTATCCATTGGCAAACAGGATAAGGCGGACTGTGAAAAACTAGTAGACAAGATAGCAGGGAGGATCAATACGTGGAGTTCGCGAGAACTTGCATATCCTGGAAGCGTTTAATTGATAAATACAGTTCTGCTTAGCATGGCAAGTCACTGGCCAATGTATTTCAGATACCGGAAAGTGTACATAAAGCAATTGTGCAGAAGTGTAGAGACTATTTCTAGGGTAAAGAAGAGGGGGTAGGAAAGAAAGTTGATGCCCGTTGCTTGGGATACACTTTGTCGTAGTGGGAGGTCGTCGCCGTACCTCTCAAATATACAATTTATGTTCACTCACTACCTCTACACACAACTAAGCATATAGTGGCAAGTAAGGTTCGTTCCACAGAGAAAAGGTTATTTCTACGTATATCTTGTAGCATGTATATATATATATATATACATATATAAAAGCAATGTAAACAAAAGGGGGGGGGGGGGGGTTTGAGTTGAGTTTTTGTAAGAAACACTACTATGTAAAGCAACTAGAATTCTAGGATTACAACTAGTTTAGCATTTAAGGTTTCAACTAAAAGATTAACTAATGAGAATACTAGACTTGGATATATGAGATTGGTGACTTCTTATTATGAGATTTTCCTCAAACTTTATCATGTTGCTTTGAGAATGGTGATTGTAGTGAGAAACTATCTTTAACCATAGATATGAAAGATGAAAGCATCTTCACAACTTTAATTGACAACTTTACTAGATGATAACAACTAGTTCAATTGATCAATATCATTTCAAATTAGATGTTTCTCAAACTTACCCATGCAATTTGATAACAAACTTGACATAGATACAATGCTAATGAATGATCTTAAGAACAAATACAATTGATAACAAGATGCATTCGATTCCTAATTTACTACTTTTACATAGAAAGAATGATAACATTCTAACCATGGAAAAGCAATATCTAACACATATCCAGCACATATCTATCACTAGGAAATCATTCCTAATCATTTCAAGCATCAAATACACATATAAATTATGATCATTCAATAGCAAATCATCATTCCTAAACTTCATAAATCATGTTCTTAATCCATAACAAGAAGTCCAATCACATATACCCAATGTGGGTTTTAGCCTACAACCATAATTAGATAATCACAACCATAATTAATACAACAAACCATGATGAATTCAAAGATCAAAATGGAAAGAAAAGTGAAGGAAAATGGAATTCTCTGTCTAAAAACC
Organism: Cruciata laevipes; assembly: GCA_963678965.1. NCBI lineage: Eukaryota > Viridiplantae > Streptophyta > Magnoliopsida > Gentianales > Rubiaceae > Cruciata > Cruciata laevipes. The sequence goes on from OY787639.1 coordinate 14,136,901, forward strand.
GATCCTCTCACAATTGAGGATAAGTTCCTTTTATAGTCCAAAATAAATAAAATTAAAGAAAACAAAATGCAAGTGGCAGAGTATTTTCGCGGACCGCGAGAAACCCTTCGCGGCTCGCGAGACTGGTTCTCGCGGCTCGCGACCGAGGTTTCGCGGTCCGCGCGTTTCGGGCTCTCGCGGTTCGCGAACGAAGTTTCGCGGACCGCGCGTCTCTAGCGCCCGCGGTTCGCGACCGAAGTTCCGCGGACCGCGCGTCTCTGGTGCTCGCGGTTCGCGACCGAAGTTTCGCGGACCGCGCGTCTCTGGTGCTCGCGGTTCGCGACCGAAGTTCCGCGGACCGAACGTCTCTGGCTCCGCGGCTTGCGACCGAAGTTTCGCGGACCGCGCGAAACTTGGCATCTTCAAAACAGCAACACACACCCTCGCGGTTCGCGACCGAGGTTTCGCGGTCCGCAAGAGTGTGCCTTCACGCCACTTCTACGACCGGTTCTTCAATGTATCTAACTCCTTCAGGACGGTCATGGAAGGTCTTCAAATCATCCAAATCCATTGCAAGTGCAATTCAAGGTCGAAATGCACGTCTTCAATTGCAAACCATTATGAATGATTTGGTCTAAAAGTCTAATATAAAAGTACAAAATACTATCTAAAAAAGCTCTCAAATGCTACAAAATAAGAGTATATTTAGGACCTATCAAAATCCCCCACACTTGAACCTTTCTCGTCCTCGAGAAAGAACGATTAAGATCCAAGTGCATACTCTAAATAATTAAGCACATAAGATTTGAGAGCTTTACAAAAGACATCTATTAACAAGAGAAAATAAAATGTTTTTTTTTTTTTGAAATACAGTAGTAAAATACAGCAAAAACAGCAACAAAAAAAGAATCATAGTCCTGCATTTCCTCCCCCACACTTAATCTAAACATTGCCCTCAATGTTTAAATATATCAATGAAAACCATAGTGAAAGGAAAGGGTGTAGGATATACTCACTGCGAGGGGCCGGAACCGTCGTGACGGTGCTGAGCTCGCGATCTGCGATGGCCCTCATAGTCAAATGCCCCTGGTCCATGTGGGTGCATGGATGCCATCATGGCGAACATCACCTCCATGTCGTCCTCATATCTCTGAGTAAACGCGTCATGCCTCTGCGTAAACTCCTGGAACTGCTGCTGAGTGACAAACTGAGGCTCCTGATGTGGAGGAGCGTACTGCTCTCCATGCTCCGGAGGTGCCTCTAGCCTGGCAAGGGCAATGGTAGGTGCAGGAACTGTGATCTGGGTGGGAAAGGTGAGCTCCTCCATGCGAGTGCGCCCAGTCAGCTGCACAGCCTCCGGATTCGGCTGGTACATATGCTGACTCTTGGCTACTAGCCAGATGAATCTAGGAGGAGGAAATCTGTGCATGGCCAAGACATTAGTGGACTCCAAAGTAGCAATGGAGTAGAACTGGTGAGCTCTCTCGGCTGTCTTGCCTATTGCCTGAATGTCTGGAGGTAGGTGGATGTTCAGATAATCTGCCAGAAGAGAAATCATACCCCCCTGCGGTATCTTCCCTGAGCTCTTCTGGGAGGTCTCCAGACATTTCTACACAAAGAGGTCAACCCAACATGGGTGCTCTGGCCCCCAACACATGGTCCAAAGGCATTGGACCTGCTCCCTATTGATGTGCGTCAACTCTCCTTGGCAAAAGATCGTCATCACTAGGAGCTTGTGCACCATACGAACAGCTGGATGTATGATGTGGTTGTTCTTCGTAGCGCCTGTGATGTTGGGAGATCCAGACAAGCAGTTCCAAAAGAAAGCTATATCAAATCCGTCCGGGGCATTATCTTTCGGATTCTTGTATCCCTCCGCACATTCGAACCCAAAAGCATCTTGGATCTCATCATAGGTCATCCGGCGGTCCACATCATTTAATCTGAATGTGATGGACTGCACATCATGCTCCTCGTCATAGTGCTTGGCTAGAGTGGATAGGAATTCAAGTGTATAGCGGCTGTAGGTCGGTGCTGATCGATCAATGAATCCTCTCATGCCAACGCGATCCAATAAATATGGCACAGGCTGCTGCAAACCTAACTCCCGAAGTAGCTCAGAGGAGAGGAACTTCGTCTCCATGATTGTTCGCCTCCCATTCCCAATCAACTTTCTCCACCGTTGTTGGGCATCTCCATCCAAACCTTGCAGTCCCATAAGGTCAATAGGAGGCAGGTTTTCTGCAAGGGGAGGGCTAGGCTGGCGAGGGGGGGATTCGGGGATCACGGTCTCATGCGAACTAGAGGCTTCCCCTCGGCGAGACCTTTTCCTCGGTGCCATTATCAAAATCTACTCAACAACAGTCCAGCACAACTAAACTAGCTATAAGGCGGCAAGCCCCTATTCAACAAGCAAATTGCAACTAGTGGCGGCAAGCCCAATCAAAATCAACAAGAAAAACTAGAGGCGGCAAGCCCTAATTACTCAAAAATTGCAATGTAGCATTCCAAATAAACAATCAAATGCAATTAGATCGCCAATTTGATCAAAACACCACCAAATCAAAGAATCCAAAAATTAGGGTTCATGAGATTTGGGGGTATTTGATTGGGAATTGGAATGTGGAATTGGTGATTGGGAAAAGGTTAAGGTTGGTGGAGGGAAGGTTTTTGTGTAGTTGGGTTGGGAAAAAAGTCGCCGGAGGCCGGCGAATCGGAGTGGAGAAGTTTCGGTTGGAATTTGGGCAATGGAGGTGAAAAATGGTGTTTTTGATTTGGATTTTTGGTGGGTTTTGTTGGGAATGAGTAGGGGATCGATTTGGGTGGAAGGAATCGGTTCAAAACTCGCCGGAATGAAGGATTGGAGGTGGTGGCCGGAAAGAGGGGAAGTTTTTCGGGTGGGATAGGTTGGGGAAGAAGAAGAAAAAAGAGAGAAAAATTGGGAAGAAATAGGGGCCGACTTTCGCGGATCGCGAGTCTCCCGTTCACGGGCCGCGCCTGTTCCTCGAGGGTCGCGAGCCCTCTCCGCGGGCCGCGAAATGCTGCGTTTTCGTTCCAGGGATTTCCGAAAAGTCCCTGGTTCCTCGCAGGCCGCGAGGCTTCCTTCGCGAGCCGCGCGCTAAACATCATCGCGCGGACCGCGCGCCTAAACCGTTGCGCACCGCGCGCGCAAACTCCTTGCGGACCGCGCGCGCAAACTCCTTGCGGGCCGCGCGGCAAATTCGCGGTCCGCGCACGCCACACTTCGCGGTCCGCGCGCGCAAAACCTCGCAGCCCGCGCGATGAATTTGCGGGCCACGCGCACAGTGTCGAATGTTTTCCTAATTATCATCTTGTCATGCCATGCTTTCGTCTTCTCCTTGTAAATGGCGGCGTTCTCATAGGACTCATTCCGGATTTCCTCAAGCTCTTGCAATTGAAGCTTCCTTTCATTCCCGGCTTCGTCCAAGTTCAAGTTGAATCTTGTGATTGCCCAATATGCTTTGTGTGCCAACTCCACCGGTAAATGACACGGCTTTCCAAAGACTAATCGGTATGGAGACATACCAATTGGAGTCTTATAAGCCGTCCTATATGCCCACAATCCATCATCCAACCGAGTACTCCAATCCTTGCGAGTCGGCCTAACCGTTTTCTCAAGGATGGACTTGATTTCCCTATTGGAAACTTCGGCTTGTCCATTTGTTTGTGGGTGATAGGCGGTAGAAGTTTTGTGATTTACCCCATATTTCTTCAACAATGCGGCAATGGTTCTATTGCAAAAGTGAGTGCCTCGATCACTGATTAGAGCTCGGGGTACCCCGAACCTAGAGAAGATGTGAGATTTGATGAACTCTGCAACCACTTTTGAATCATCAGTACGAGTGGGGATTGCTTCTACCCACTTAGAAACGTAGTCAACCGCAAACAAGATATATTTAAAACCAGAGGAATTAGGGAAAGGTCCCATAAAATCGATTCCCCAAACATCAAAGAGTTCACAATATAGAGGGCAATGTTGGGGCATTTCATTCCTAGAAGAGATATTTCCTACTCTTTGGCATTTATCACAAGATTTGCAAAAGGTGTATGCATCCTTATTCAAACTAGGCCAATAAAAACCACAGTCTAGCACTTTCCTAGCAGTTCGCCTAGCACCAAAATGACCTCCACATGCATATGAATGGCAAAAAGCAAGGATTGAGTTGGTTTCATTATTGGGAATGCATCTCCTAATCACTTGGTCGGAACAATGTTTCCACACATAGGGATCATCCCACACATAAAACATAGCATCATGCTTTAACTTATCCTTTTGTGCTTTTGTGAAATGAGAAGGGCACTTACTTGTGACAAGGAAATTCACAATGTTGGCATACCATGGAAGAGAAACACTAAGAGCAAACAATTGCTCGTCGGGAAACTCTTCGTGAAGATGGTCCTTCAATGTTTTGGTCTCAAACTCCTCATTGGGTACCGAACGGCTCAAATGGTCGGCCACTAGATTCTCAGCTCCTTTCTTGTCTTTGACCTCCAAGTCGAACTCACTCAAAAGTAAGATCCATCGGAGCAACCTAGGCTTTGCTTCTTTCTTTGTCATCAAGTAACGAAGAGCTGCATGGTCAGTGGAAACAATAATCTTTGTACCAAGCAAATATGGCCTAAATTTTTCTAATGAAAAGACTACCGCTAGCAATTCTTTCTCGGTAGTGGTATAGTTCCTTTGAGCATCATTGAGAGTCATGGATGCATAATAAATGGCATGGGGAACTTTTCCCATCCTTTGACCTAACACCGCACCAACGGCATAGTCACTTGCATCACACATGATCTCAAAAGGAAGGGACCAATTTGGAGGTTGTATAATAGGGGCCGACACTAGCATAGACTTCAAACAATCAAATGCCCTCTTACAACCTTCATCTACCACAAATTCCACATCCTTTTGTAACAATCTACATAAAGGGGAAGAAATTTTCGAGAAATCTTTTATAAAACGGCGGTAGAAACCCGCGTGGCCAAGAAAAGATCTTACATCACGCACACAAGTAGGGTAAGGAAGAGATTGTATGGTATCAATTTTTGCTTTATCTACTTCAATACCCTTAGATGACACTTCATGACCTAACACAATGCCCTTTTCAACCATAAAATGACATTTTTCATAATTAAGCACAAGATTCTTATCAATGCAAGTTTTTAGGACTAATGACAAATGGAGTAAGCAATTGTCAAAAGAGTTTCCATGAACAGTAAAGTCATCCATAAAAACCACTACAAACTTCTCAAGATATTCTGAAAAAATGCTAACCATACACCTTTGAAATGTGGCCGGTGCATTGCAAAGTCCAAAAGGCATGCGTCGGTATGCAAATGTGCCAAAGGGACATGTGAAGGTAGTCTTCTCTTGATCTTCGGGTGCGATGGCAACCTGAAAGTAACCTAAATAGCCATCGAGAAAACAGTAGAAAGAGTGGTCTGCGAGCCGGTTAAGCATTTGATCAATAAATGGTAAAGGAAAATGGTCTTTCCTTGTTACCGCATTTAGCCTTCGGTAATCAATGCAAACACGCCATCCATTTTGAATACGAGTGGGGATCAACTCACCATGGCTATTCTCCACCACGGTCACTCCGGTCTTCTTTGGTACCACTTGCGTTGGGCTTACCCATTTACTATCGGAGATTGGATAGATCATTCCCGCATCCAACAATTTAAGCACCTCGGATTTTACTACCTCCATCATAGGAGGGTTTCATTGCACCATAAATGTTGAACTCTATTTTATCCTCATCAAATTCCATGGTCAGCCTACCACTATGCACATCGATTATAGTTCTTGACGTTTTCAAAAATGGACGCCCTAACAAGACAGGGGTAGCAAATTTATCATGTTCCATGTCAAGAACGTAAAAATCGGCCGGGAACACCAACTTGTCGACTTTCACCAAGTCATCTTCAACAATACCCTTAGGGTATGCATTAAAGCGGTCGGCAAGTTGGATCACTACACCGGTTTTATGCAAAGTGCCAAGATTTAATGATTCATACAATGTGTATGGGATGACATTTATGGATGCACCTAAATCTAGCATGGCTCTAGGAAAATAAGTGTTCCCTAAAATGCAAGGAATTGTAAACATGCCGGGATCACCACACTTAGTAGGCATTTTGTCTTGAAACAAAGCCGACACATGTTCATTGACTCTTTCATTTTTAACATGCTTAGACCTTTGTTGACGATGGTTCACACATAATTCTTTCAAGAACTTAGAATATCTAGGAACTTGATCAATAGCATCGAGCAAAGGAATGTTTACCTCACACTTTCGAAGAACTTCGAAAGCTTCCTTGTCCATCTCCCTTTTGCGAGTATTCTTCAAAGCCTCGGGGAATGGTGCTTCCACATCAAAGGTAGTGTCTACCCTAGTTTTCTTGTGAAGAGGTGAGAATGGAGGTGACATTGGTTCAACATGAGTGGTTGTGTCTACATGTTCCTCATCAATTAGTTCTTTCTCCTTCTCAACCTCGGCATCACCTTTTTCTTTGGCTAGCTCCTCAAGAATTACTTCTTCGTCTGCCAAGGTCACCTCAACTTCGTCATTGGTCAAGCTCTTCTTCACAAGGCCTCTCTTGGGTGCCTTTTTCACAACCACTTCGGGTTCAACCGCTTGTTTACCACTCCTCAAGGTCATGGCACTCGCATGAGGCCTTGGATTTAACTCCGGTTGTGCGGGTAGTTTCCCGGAGTTTTGTGCTTCCAATTTCCCCAAAACAGTGGCCATTTGACTCATTTGCACCTCAATGCTTTTGAATCGAGCGTCTTGTGGGAATTGGCCCGAGCTTTCACCTTGATCACGAGATTTATCTTCCAACCTCGGGTAAGCATTTTGAGGGGCACGATTATTGAAACGGCCTTGTCCTTGGTTTCTTTGGTATTGTTGGGGTTGAGGGTGATATTGAGGGTTTTGATGATCTTGGTACCCTTGGTAGCCAAAATCTTGGTACCCTTGGTTTTGGTAACCTTGGTACCCTTGATTTTGGTTGCTTTGGTCTCCTTGGTACCCTTGGTCATTTTGCCCCCTTGACCTATCAAAAGATTGACCACTTTGACCTTGGTAACCCCCTTGGTAGCCACTTTGTTGGCCTTGTTGCCCCGTTGGTTCATCTCTCCACCGGAAGTTGGGGTGATCTCTAGTTCCAAGGTTGTAGTGTTGAGCAAAAGGATCATACTTCCTTTGGTTATCCCTATCACCACCTTGGCCTTGTCCACCTTGAAAATCCCTACCACCTTGGTAGCCTCGTCCTCCTTGAAATCCTTGGCCACCTCTAAAACCTTGGTTTCCACCATTGACCCCCATGGCATTAACTTCTTCGTTATAATACTCGTTTGCTTGAGGACAAGATTCGGTGAGATGGTTCGAAGCACAAATCCCACACGTCATAACTTGTTGCCTTGTTTGATTCCCCGAGTTCCCTCCGGAGCTATTTCCCATCATGAAACCTTTCATCAATGCCGTAAGCTCCTTGATATCTTGACGAGAGCCATCATTGTTCCCACCGGAGTTACCTACTCGTAGTCTCCGGTCCCTCTTTGGTTTGCATCCCTCGGCTAATTGCTCAAATAGCATCATGGCATCGGAAGAGCCAAGGTTAGCAATGGAGCTGTAACAAAACCGATTTATCAACTCGGTTTCTCTATCTTTCAAACCATTGTAATAGAAACACACCAATTGAGGTTCGGTGAAGCTATGGTACGGGCAACTTGAGAGGAGAGTTTGGAACCTTTCCCAATACTCATACAAAATCTCATCATCGTCTTGAGTGATGTTGCTAATGGCTTGTATCAAGATCGAGGATTTAGAGGGGGGAAAGTACTTGTCAAGGAATTTTTTCTTCAATTGTGGCCATGTAGTGATTGATGATGAAGGCAAATAGCTTAACCATTTGGCGGCCTTGTCCTTCAAGGTAAAGGTGAATGTTTTCAACTTAAACTCATCCACACTCATCTCGGAAGGTTTCAAACTACTACAAACTCGGTGAAAAGCCTCAAGGAAGTCATTGGGATCATCCACTTCTCTACCATGGAATGTTGGAAGCAAATTTATCACTCCCGTCTTGATTTCATATTGAGAGTCCGGGTAAACAATGCTTGATTGTTGTTGCTCATAGTTGGGGGACATGTACTCTCTCATAGAAATGTTGGTAGGAGATGTGTTAGGGTTTTGGAAAGGGTTGTAGAATTGGTTTCGGGGGGTGGTTTTGCCCGATCCCCTCTTCTTGGTCCTCCTCCGCCATGGTGGAAGGTGGTACTTCACTATCAAGGGAAAATGGATTGGCGGCTAGTGTCTCTTGCACTTGTCGCTTGAGTTGACGAAGACTCCTAACTAATTCGGAATCGTATTGCAAAGGGTCTTGGTTCGAGGTTCTTGTATGAACCATGCACCAAGAGCTAGAGCAATAGGGTTCCAAACTAAAAATAAGATGAAAAAGAAAGACAGGGTGTTAGTACAACTACAATAAACACATAGAAATACGCCTAGTCCCCGGCAGTGGTGCCAAAATTTGGGAGGTCGTCGCCGTACCTCTCAAATATACAATTTATGTTCACTCACTACCTCTACACACAACTAAGCATATAGTGGCAAGTAAGGTTCGTTCCATGGAAAGAATGATAACATTCTAACCATGGAAAAGCAATATCTAACACATATCCAACACATATCTATCACTAGGAAATCATTCCTAATCATTTCAAGCATCAAATACACATATAAATTATGATCATTCAATAGCAAATCACCATTCCTAAACTTCATAAATCATGTTCTTAATCCATAACAAGAAGTCCAATCACATATACCCAAGGTGGGTTTTAGCCTACAACCATAATTAATACAACAAACCATGATGAATTCAAAGATCAAAATGGAAAGAAAAGTGAAGGAAAATGGAATTATCTGTCTAAAAACCGATCCTCTCACAATTGAGGATAAGTTCCTTTTATAGTCCAAAATAAATAAAATTAAAGAAAACAAAATGCAAGTGGCAGAGTATTTTCGCGGACCGCGAGAAACCCTTCGCGGCTCGCGAGACTGGTTCTCGCGGCTCGCGACCGAGGTTTCGCGGTCCGCGCGTTTCGGGCTCTCGCGGTTCGCGAACGAAGTTTCACGGACCGCGCGTCTCTGGCGCCCGCGCGACCGAAGTTCCGCGGACCGCGCGTCTCTGGCGCTCGCGGTTCGCGACCGAAGTTCCGCGGACCGCGCGTCTCTGGTGCTCGCGGTTCGCGACCGAAGTTCCGCGGACCACGCGTCTCTGGTGCTCGCGGTTCGCGACCGAAGTTCCGCGGACCGCGCGTCTCTGGCTCCGCGGCTTGCGACCGAAGTTTCGCGGACCGCGCGAAACTTGGCATCTTCAAAATAGCAACACACACTCTCGCGGTTCGCGACCGAGGTTTCGCGGTCCGCGAGAGTGTGCCTTCACGTCACTTCTACGACCGGTTCTTCAATGTATCTAACTCCTTCAGGACGGTCATAGAAGGTCTTCAAATCATCCAAATCCATTGCAAGTGCAATTCAAGGTCGAAATGCACGTCTTCAATTTCAAACCATTATGAATGATTTGGTCTAAAAGTCTAATATAAAAGTACAAAATACTGTCTAAAACAGCTCTCAAATGCTACAAAATAAGAGTATATTTAGGACCTATCACGTAGGGAGTAGTCTTATAGTTCTATTAAAGAACATTTCTTTGTTGTCATGGTCAACAAGAAGAGTTCCAAAATCCAGTACATGGATAGTATGACTCACGTCAATACGATTGACGAATGGATGGCGCATGTCATATCACTGGTTAGTCCGCTTCAGTCTCACTCACAGTACTTTAACTATACGAATGTTGAGTGGAATGCTCATGGTTATGGTTTATTCATCCTTTTCGTATTTGGTTCTAGAGAAAATTAGCATCGGATTACATGTTCACTAAGGGTCACCACAAAGCCGGAGACGTTGCCCAATATCCGATTGAAAATGTTGGAGGAAGTTGGCGTAGTGACACGGGAAACGGTGATTGTGGCGTTTATGTTATGCACCCTATGAGATACTTCAGAGTAGAAGAGAGTCTTGATGGTGATTCCCTGAAGGTATAATGTGACTACCCTAAGTATGAAACTTGGACATATGTCGTAGGTACTGCACTGATTACCCTTAGGTATTTCAGAGGTGTTGGGCTGCTGGTGTAAAAACCAGTTACCCAGCCTTGGCCCATGACACTATCAAAAATATTTGACAGACTGGATGAGGGATTATGGCCTAGTATGAAACTTGTACATATGTCGTAGGTACCGCACTGGTATTTCAGAGGTGTTGGGCTGCTGGGTAAAACCAGTTACCCAACCTTGGCCCATGACACTATCTAAACACTTGGCGGGCTGGATTGAAGAAGATTATAAGCATGCTCAGACCAGGCCTCATATGTCTAATTTGATTTCTATGGGAACTGAACCGGGGCAGACTTGTGTTTTGACATGTCAATTCGCAGATATGCTACGGTGGATCATATACGAGCTGGAAACAGAAATGGAACGTTGAAGACACCAAAACTCCAAAGATGGATGCAGATTTAGCAAGATATGCAAGGACAGATGGAAGGGAAGCGTAGTCATGATAGTTATGCTAAAATCTTAGCAATATCTTGATGAACTAGTTATGATCATAGCCACTTGTATTTCAGATGGCTGTAGAATAGTTTTTTTTCTCCTTTTTGGTTAGTAATTTATATTTATTGAATGTTTTGCTTAGAGTGATGGCCAAATTAGTTGTATGAACTTTTTGAGCAGTTTAATAGAAGAAAAAATTACATCGAAAAAAAAAATCGTCAGAGATGCAAGAATGCAGGGGTGCACAGCCTGATGTTTGCAGATGATCTTTTAATATTTTGCAAAGCAAGTAATCGTTCTATGGAGGGGGTGAAGAAGGTGTTGCGGGAGTTTAAAGATGTCTCGGGTCTACAGATAAACGAAGGGAAATCAGATGTGTTCTTCTCAAAAGTGCCTGAGATGGAGGTGGATATACTAGCTTTGACGCTGAATGTTGTCAAGGGTAGCTTTCAGGTTAAGTACCTAGGCCTTCCTTTATCCATTGGCAAACAGGATAAGGCGGACTGTGAAAAACTAGTAGACAAGATAGCAGGGAGGATCAATACGTGGAGTTCGCGAAAACTTGCATATCCTGGAATAGTTCAATTGATAAATACAGTTCTGCTTAGCATGGCAAGTCACTGGCCAATGTATTTCAGATACCGGAAAGTTTATAAAGCAATTGTGCAGAAGTGTAGAGACTATTTCTAGGGTAGGAAAGAAAGTTGATGCCCGTTGCTTGGGATACATTTTGATAACCTACGACATATGTACAAGTTTCATACTTGGGGTAATCCCTGTTCAATACCCGTGAAAACAAACTATAAGACTACTCTAACCATAGAAGACCTTAATTCCAACGATTATAATAGAACTATAAAATGCAAGACTACACAAACTACAAATTTTCTGCCATTTGCAAGGAGAGAAAAGCACAGATGATTACCATACTAGCGGAGAGAAAATCACGCATGAAATTCTTCAAAGATTTGTCCCAAAGAGTGAAGGCTTGACCGGTCTGGAATTCATAGTCGTTGCATATGCATTGAGTATCGACGTGAATACGTAGCTTCCTAATTCCAAGCTTCTGAAGTCAGATGCGTCCGCACGGCACGATGAGCCGTTGTTGTATATTACATAACTGAAAACAGGGTAATGCATTTATTATTAGGGGTAATGACACAAGCGAAAGAGGGTAATTGTAAGAAGTAACTAGGGTACTACAAACCTGCTGGACAGTTTCTGGTGCCTTGCAATGCAGAAATCGGAGATGAGAGCATCGAGCTTCTTTATTTGAGTCATGCTTATGGGGTAGTCAACCAACAACTTGGATTTGAAATGCACGTCTTCCATGGATGTCAACTCCTCAAGAACTACATCAAATCGGGATGTTCTCTCACTCTCAGCAGATCCACGCGTACAGATCGGGTCTAAAAGTCCATAGTTAATGCTATCAACTATTTGGATCAATTCAGGATTTGATTGTCCAGCATCCTGAGGTGATGAGGGGCCAGAATCAAGGAAGTGTTCTTTCCTTAGATGAACAACAAAGTCTCCAACCCAGTCGTTGTCCGCCACGGGGTTAGTCATGAGCAAGTCTTCTAGATTGTTGACGTAGCATTCCTCTTTCTCGTTAGCAAGCAAACCATGGGGGGACTTCCATTGGAAAAGTTGCATTGCTCCACATTGTCGCATTGCAAATTATCAGTCAAGGCCGAGGGGTTTTGGCTGGCAACAACCAAACTACAGTTTCGTTCGTAGACAAGTGACTTCAACTTTTGTAAACCGTCTACCATTTCATCTATGTCTTGGGTGAAGCTAAGGGCATCCCTAGAACATGATTCACTAACGCCATTGTGCATCAACCTTGCAATATTGCGTCTTTTAAACAGTTCTAAATCCCTTCTTGCCTTTGCTAAAGAAGCATGAAACTCTTACACCAGATAATGGACCCCTGATCAGTACACAGATATAGTGGTACCCCTTAAGGTTTATATGGATACACACACAGTTAGAGTAACAAAGAAAAATGCACAAAGGTGAGAGCCACTTACATTGGGGTAGAGTCGTTCAATATCTGAGTCCATTAGTAAATAATCCTCGAGCTCCCAGTTGATTACCCGGTGACTTTCAGCACTCCCGCATTCTTTTTTTGATACAGGGTAGCCTTCAAGATGAAATATGCCAAGCCCGAAGCCACCTGAACCTAACTCTGGCTCGATTCTCTCCTTCACTTGTTCCTCATCAAGGTTTTGTATGAGGGGCAGCTCCTTAGGCAGCTCCTCTCCCCACCACGGGTGTCTCTGCAAGTAGCATGATTGTAGGACCATGAGACACCCCCCCCAAGTTTGTCTGTGTAGTACCCTCTACATCTTGTACAGCTCCTAGAATCCCAGGGCGGATGTTTCGATTTGCTGTTGGAACAAGGAAGCACGAAACCACATACATAACAAAGAATCGCTTAAAGTCATCGCATCCCTCTTTTATTGTTTTCATAACAACCATCACTCTTTCAAGAGTTAGCACGTCCTTCTCGATCTTCTTCTTCTCCTTGCTCTTCTTGACCGTGAGAACCTCATACTTTTTAAATAAATCACGTCGCAGTTGTGTGCTTTCGGCTCGCTCTTATTCCTTGACATGAACGCTCTCGTTGGGCAGGAGAAAAATATCTCGGACGTCATGCTTGGAAACCTGGAACATCGATCTACCATTCACAGAAACAATCCCGCTTTTGGGGTTAAAGGCATCTTTAAGCCACGCGTACAGATCGAGGGGGGTCTTATGAATCTTCATAGCCAACAGACCGCCGACCACTATTGCTTCCCGCTGCTTGACATTGAACTCGGATAACACAGTGCATATGGAGATTGGACGACACATCGACTTGAACATCCTCCCACTCGGCGTAACAGCATGGTTGCTCTTTCTTGCAAATTTTGGGGCTCGGTCGACACTGGTGGAGGGACCTCCATTCGGCCGTTTCACTCCTAATGAAGATTTTTTTTTTCATGACTTATGGAACTCTTAGTAGGAAACAATTTCGGTAAATGCAAGAAAGTGGATGTTGTTAAAAGGGAGATTATCGACCATAGCGAGACTTCAGTCGAAAGGGATAATACCTCATGTGGCAGATGTTTGTACTCTTTGTGGGCACAATGGAGAAACGATGCAGCACATATTTTGTACATGCCAGTTTACAGTGGAGCTCCAAAAACATTACAGGGTGGAGACTGGCGGAAACTTCAGAGAGTGCCTGAGGAGGATGAGAAGAATGGTAGGATGGAGAAAGAGAATAAGATTCCACCGACTTATCAGCATCTTCTATAATGTATGGAGGGAGAGGAATAACAGAATCTTCCAGGGGAAATTTAGGCAGGTGGATGCTCTAAAGGTGATGATTGAAACAGGCTTTGACCCCTCTGATTGATGATGAGGATGGTGTGAATGGATCCTAGTATGAAACTTGGTACATATGTCGTAGGTACCGCACTGATTACCTATGGTATTTCAGAGGTGTTGGGCTGCCGGTGTAAAACCAGTTACCCAGCCTTGGCCCGTGACAATATCTAAAGACTTGACGGATTGGTTGTGGGGATATATCCCTAGTATGAAACTTGTACATATGTCGTAGGTACCGCACTGATTACCTTTTGGTATTTCAGAGGTGTTGGGCTGCAGGTATAAAAACCAGTTACCCAGCCTTGGCCCAAGACACTATCAAAAATATTTGACGGACTGGATGAGGGACTATGGCCCTAGTATGAAACTTGTACATATGTCGTAGGTACCGCACTGATTACCTTTGGTACTTCAGAGGTGTTGGGCTGCTGGGTGAAACCAGTTACCCAACCTTGGCCCATGACACTATCTAAAGACTTGACGGGCTGGATCGAAGAAGATTATAAGCATACTCAGACCAGGCTACATAATGGATAATTTGGTTTCTATGGGAAATGAACCAGGGCAGACTTGTGTTTTGACATGTCAATTCACAGATATGCTATGGTGGATTTTCCCTTAATCATATACGAGCTGGAGACAGAAATGGAACGTTGAAGACACCAAAGCTCCAAAGGTGGATGGAATGGAAGCGCATTCATTATAGTTATTCTAAAAGGTGGTTGTAGAATAGTTGTTTTTCTTCTTTTGGTTAGTTATTTATATCCGTTGAATGTTTGGCTTAGAGTGATGGCCAAATCAGTTGTATGAACTTTTTTGAGCAATTTAATAGAAGAAAATATTACATCAAAAAAAAAAAAAAAAAAAAATGCAAGAAAGTAGGAAGCAATTTAGGTAAATGCATGAAACTTTGGAAAGTGGATCTTACCTTTCCGAACATTCGTGTCTCTAAGCAACGCTGCAGGCCAACCTGTGTTTGCAAGGTTGTTTTTTTCATTCGTTGAATTCATTGAAAAAACACAGAAGAGTAATGGTCAGGGAAATTAGATTTGGATTGTTTATGAGTTTCTATGTTTAGGTTGTGACTTGTCAATCAGCCGTAAAAGTAATCACGGGGAAGTTAAATTCATGCATGAGAATCCAAGAAAAGGTAGTAATACTGATAGGTCCTAGATATACTCTTATTTTGTAGCATTTGAGAGCTGTTTTAGATAGTATTTTGTATTTTTATATTAGACTTTTAGACCGAATCATTCATAATGGTTTGAAATTGAAGACGTGCATTTCGACCTTGAATTGCACTTGCGATGGATTTGGATGATTTGAAGACCTTCTATGACCGTCCTGAAGGAGTTAGATACATTGAAGAACCGGTCGTAGAAGTGGCGTGAAGGCACACTCTCGCGGGCCGCGAAACCTCGGTCGCGGGCTGCGAGGGTGTGTGTTGCTGTTTTGAAGATGCCAAGTTTCGCGCGGACCGCGAGACTCCGGTCGCGAGCCACGAGGACCAGACGCGCGGTTCGCGAAACCTCGATCGCGGACCGCGGAATCCAGAGACGCGCGGTCCGCGAAACCTCGGTCGAGGACCGCGGAAGCCAGAGACGCGCGGTCCGCGAAACCTCGGTCGCGGACCGCGGAAGCCAGAAACACGCGGGCCGCGGATCCTCGGCCGCGAGCCGCGAGAACCAGGCTCGCGGTCCGCGAAGGATTTCTCGCGACCCACGAAGAATTGCTGCAAGTTGCATTTTGTTTTGCTTTAATTTTATTTGTTTTGGACTATAAAAAGGACTTATCCTCAATTGTTAGAGGATCGTTTTTTAGACAGAGAATTCCATTTTCCTTCACTTTTCTCTTCATTTTGATCTTTGAATTCATCATGGTTTGTTGTATTAATTATGGTTGTGGGACACCGAAAAAATTATGTGCGACCTGATTAATCCTTGCTACAGCGGAAGCATAGTTTAATCCCTGGGCACGTACGTACGAACGGCGATTAATCCAAGGGTGCACAGATTATTGTTGGATTTTGGGTTCTGTACGCAAAGGGTTTACGGCGATCCAGCTCCAAATCGGATTTTGGATTCTGTACGCACGGATCTGTACGCACGGACAGTGACGGTGGGGACGATCAGATTCAGTACGAACGATCTGTACGCACGGCGATCCTAAACCCTATGCTGCGATTCTAAATCCTAACATGTGCTATTTCCGTTTTTCTTTTTCCACTATTTTTCTGGTGAATTGAATTCGTTTGATTCTGCCGCCATGGGCAAGAACAGTAGTGGTAAACGAAACGCGGGAAATAAGCCTAAGGATGTGACAAAGATGGTCTTGGGAAGTGATGGACGGAGTTTGTTTGGCGATGATGGTGAGGTTTTGCCGAAACGGCCAACCGTGATTGAAAACCCGGGCACTCTGTCGGGATTAAACTTTGAACGGAGAGGAAACGACGGGATGGTTCGCGGGCAGAATCCTATCGATGGGATGGTAGATGCGGCAAAAAACCCTCGGGCTGCAGTAGAAAAGAAAAACCTTAGCAGCGGAAATTTTGATCTAAAGGCTGAGTCAAATTCACACAGTGAGGCGATGAAAAAATGGATTCAGAAAGCGTCGGTCGAAGAGCTCTTTGAAAATATGGGGAAAGCTTACGAAGGTTTTAGAATGATTGAACAGAAACTTAAGGAAAAAGCTGGAGAAGAACTATTGAATGTGGCTGAACGTGAGGTCATGGAGAATGGAGGAAAACCCTTGTTTGGATTGGAAAAGGAAAACGTTGGGATGAATCCGATTGAATCTGGGAATAGGACTACATGGCCAGCGGATGAGAGTATATATGATCGGGAAAGCGAAGGGGGCAGCAAGAAATCGATGATGGCAGCCGGGGTTCGTAGGCAGCCGATGATGATAAAAACCGGTATACCAATTTCGAGGTTCTTGGAAACAATGGGCAGAGAGGAGAGTGAGGGCAGCAAGGATACGTCTAAGACAATAGAGCTAGATGTACAAACAAAAATGAAGAGTTCAGAACAAGCCGAGAAGTCTCATTTAGAGAAGGGTTTGGAGAATGCTGTTTTGTCGACTGTGATCACTCAACCCGAAGGTGATGGTGTTGCCACAGTAATAAACAAAGTTGGGGAGAATTCACAAGTACGTATACTGAAGAGAGGGGAAGAGCTAGAGACACCAGTAAATGAGAAGGTAAGCTGGTCGAAACTGTTCACGAGCCACCAGGCAGGGTAAAATACTATAAACCTGAACTTGTAGACGGTATGCTTTTGCCTTTTTTTCCTTTGAATGAGGTTGAAAACAGCGTGAAAAAATGGAAGAATGTGGTTGTATGCAAGGTTATTGGTGGTCATCCTCCGATTAAATATTTTGAAGGCTTTCTTAGAAGAATATGGTTTGGTATGGTTGAAAAGGTCTGGCAGGCAAAACCAGGGATCTTTCTGGTGAAGCTTGTTAATGAAAAACATAGAGATGAGGTGATAGAACGGGGGATGGTTTTCTTTGATAAAAAACCAGTTTTTGTAAAGGTATGGAAACAAAAAATGGATTTTGATGAGCCAGATACAATTCCTATATGGGTGCAATTTCCTGGATTGGATCCAGTCTATTGGGAGCCGAGCCTGTTATGTAGATTGGCAAGTGTAATCGGAATCCCCTTGCGGATTGATGAGGCCACATGGCACATGGAAAAGACAAAGTTTGCAAGGGTACTAGTTGAGGTGAACATGGGGAAGGTAATGCAAAAACGAATTCCATACAAAGATGAGAATAATATCATTCAGCACCAAGATGTGGAGTATGAGTGGAAGCCATCAAAGTGTAGTAAATGCAAGCTGATTGGACATGAAACAGAAGAATGTGTCTGGAAGCCCAAATCCCTTTCGCCTGGAGTGAATGGCAGGACGAAGTTGAGCACAAATAGAGGCAAAAGGGAGAACCAAACTCAATCAGCCCCAAGGGAAAGGGGACCAAGCATAGTTGCTCCTCATCGACAATATGGCAGAAATACCGGGGATTGGGTGGTTGTTGGTGTAAAAAGGGCAGAGAAGAATGGAGACAAAATTGAGGGAAATAAAATGGGCACCAAAGGGACCAATGCAGAACAGAAAAAGGGAGACCGAGAGGCTGTTCTTGGGGCCAAAAAAGAACAGGAAAAGAAAGCAGGGTATGAAAAAGAAAGGGGTGCAAAAAGTGGTGGAACGAGCAGTAGCACGGTTTTGGATGCACAAACAAGAGAGAATGAAGCTAGGGATGTTCCGGGTAGAGAAATAAGGCAACACAGAGAAGGGAAACAACTGGCTGAATCGAATGATAGTGTGGTATTGCAGATTTCACAGTCTACAAATGTTGGCGTCAATGAGAGAGAAGCGGCTAATAACATAGACCTTGAAGTTCATTCAAGGTATGATCCCCTTTATAATATTGTTAATGATGCATAGTACTATGCTATTCTGGAATGTTAGGGGTATAAATCAGCCAAGTAAGCAGAGAAAATGCCGGCAATTTTGTTTTGAAAATAATGTAGGCCTTGCTGGCTTGCTAGAAACAAAGGTGAAGGTAGTAAATGAAGTGGACAGATGGGAAAGTCTTGATTTGGGTTGGAAGCTACTAACAAACTGCCCGATAGCACAAACAGGAAGAATATGGCTATGTTGGAAGCCAGATTTGTATGATATATCGGTAATAAGCATTGGAGATCAGTGGATTGACTGCATTTGCCGGAAAAAAGAACTCGGGCTGGAGTTTTACTTGACGGTTGTTTATGCTCATAATAGTGAAGTAGAAGCAGGGACCAAACAACCACTTAGGCTGAAGTTATGGCGTTATCTGGAGACTGCAAATCACCAGGATATGCCATGGATGGTGGTGGGGGATTTCAACTCCCCCCTAAATTTGGGAGACCGAACTGGAGGAGAGGATGTACAGCTAGCTGAGGTGGAAAATTTTAGAGACACGGTGAACTTGATTCAACTGCATGAGCTGAAAAGTACAGGACCTTTTTTCACGTGGGACAATAAAAGGGAAGAAGGCAGAATTTTCAGTAGAATCGACAGAGCAATGGTGAATGAGATGTGGATGGACAAATGGATGGAAGCGATATGTGAGGTAAAACCCAATGATGCATCAGATCATTTACCTTTACTTATACACCTAGATACGCCAAGAAAGTGTTCTGCTAAACGTCCTTTTAAGTTCTTCAATATGTGGGTGAACTCGCCGGACTTTCTTACTTTAGTGGAGCAGAATTGGAGGATGAGGAAACACAGTACTCTCGTGGATCTATTTAAAACTCTGAAGGTGCTGGAAATAGCACTTAAACGATTGAACAAGAGGGAATTTTCAGACATTCAGAAAAGAGCCATGGAAGCAAAAGGGAAGTGGGAGAACCAGTTCAATCTATTACAAACAAATGTATTGGATAAAGGGCTGCAAGAAAACGAAGCAAGGGCAAGGAGAGAATCTATGGAACTAGCTGAAGCGGAGTTCAGTTTCTTACAGCAACGGTCTAAGGAGAAATGGATAAAGGAGGGGGACAGGCCAACCAAAATTTTCTATGCAAGCATGAAAAAAAGGCAATACAGAAATCATATAGTCAGCCTGAAGGTGGGAAGCGACAGAGTGGATGGAAGAGAGGGGGTGGAGCAGCATCTACCGCAGTTCTTTGGTGACCGAATGGGAAAGACAGTGATTACAGAGAGTGAAATTGATCCTTTAGTGGCAGCTGAAGGAAACTTTCTTACAGTGGAGCAACAAATACCCTTGATAAAGCCGATTACAGATGATGAGATATGGAGAGCTCTGAATAGCATTGAGAATGACAAAAGTCCTGGAGTAGATGGATATTCGAGCTTTTTCTTCAAGAAAGCATGGGGGATTGTTGGTGATGATTTCAAAAAGGGGATTAGGAGTTTCTTTCAGGGTGATGAAGTACCACGGGAATTTAGCAGGGCTGTTTTAACACTAATACCGAAAGTTGATAATCCGCAGTCAGCTGGGGACTATAGGCCGATTTCCTGCTGCCCTGTTTTATATAAAGTCATCACAAAGATCATGAGTAACAGGTTAAGTGAGGTACTCCCTGAAGTGATAAATGGAAACCAGGGTGCATTCGTGAAAGGGAGGAGGATATCACATAATATTCTCCTAGCCCAAGAGCTATTAACAGGATATAAGAAGCCGAGCAATATTCCGAGCTGCATGATAAAAATTGATATACAGAAGGCTTTCGACAGTATAAGCTGGGAGTTTCTATTCAAATGGCTGGCAGTTCTAAAGTTTCCAGGATTGTTTATTGAGTGGATAAGACGATGCGTTGAGGATACCACTTATTGTTTCTCTTTGAATGGTGCGTACACGGATTGTTTTAAAGGGAGGAGTGGTGTTAAACAGGGGGATCCGATATCACCTTTATTGTTTGTAATTGGGATGGAATATCTATCAAGACAGCTTAGCCTGGCGATAAAAACGAAAGCTATAGAGTTCCATCAGAGGAGTTTGAAGGGGGAAATACACAGTTTGATGTTTGCAGATGATCTGTTAATTTTCTGTAGGGCAAGCAAGCACTCAATGGATGGGGTTAAAACTGTTTTGGAGGAGTTTAGGAAGGTTTCTGGCCTTAGGATAAATGAAGGAAAATCTGAGGCTTTCTTCTCGACAATGACAGAAACTGAATCAAAGATGTTGGCTGATACTCTGAATATAGTTCAAGGAAGTTTCGCAATGAATTACCTGGGACTTCCAGTCTCAACAGGGAAGTGGAGAGCTGAAGATTGTGAGAAAATGGTGGAGAAGATTGCAGGACAAATAGGCACTTGGGGTTCCTGGAATATGGCATATGCAGGTAAAGTGCAGCTTATAAACACAAATCTGCTGAGTAAAGCTAGTCACTGGGCAAATGTTTTTCAAATACCTGAGAGTGTGCACAAAGCCATTGAGACAAAATGCAGAAATTTTCTGTGGGGCAGAAAGGAAGGGGAGAAAAGAGTTACACCAGTGTCTTGGAAAACACTTTGTATGCCAAAGAAAAGTGGCGGAGTTGGCCTAAGGGATCCTTCATCCTGGAATAGAGCTTCTCTGTGTAAGCTGGTTTGGGATGTATGTCAAAAGAAGGATATATTGTGGCTGAAATGGGTGCAGGCATACTACTTGAAGGATAAAGAGTTTCTTGACTACAGCCTAGAAGGGCACACATATAGTTGGGGTTGGGGCAAGTTGGTGTCACTGAAAGATGAAATTCGTCCATACCTAATGGAATGTGTTGACACGAAGGGAAATTTCAGCACTAGCAAGGCATATGGATACCTCAAAGGGGCAGGCCAAGAAAACCATTGGTCAACGAAAATATTGTGGAAGTCAGGACTACAGCCTAAACACTCATTCTTTCTATGGATGTTGTTAAAAGGGAGATTATCGACCATAGCGAGACTTCAGTCGAAAGGGATAATACCTCATGTGGCAGATGTTTGTACTCTTTGTGGGCACAATGGAGAAACGATGCAGCACATATTTTGTACATGCCAGTTTACAGTGGAGCTCCAAAAACATTACAGGGTGGAGACTGGCGGAAACTTCAGAGAGTGCCTGAGGAGGATGAGAAGAATGGTAGGATGGAGAAAGAGAATAAGATTCCACCGACTTATCAGCATCTTCTATAATGTATGGAGGGAGAGGAATAACAGAATCTTCCAGGGGAAATTTAGGCAGGTGGATGCTCTAAAGGTGATGATTGAAACAGGCTTTGACCCCTCTGATTGATGATGAGGATGGTGTGAATGGATCCTAGTATGAAACTTGGTACATATGTCGTAGGTACCGCACTGATTACCTATGGTATTTCAGAGGTGTTGGGCTGCCGGTGTAAAACCAGTTACCCAGCCTTGGCCCGTGACAATATCTAAAGACTTGACGGATTGGTTGTGGGGATATATCCCTAGTATGAAACTTGTACATATGTCGTAGGTACCGCACTGATTACCTTTTGGTATTTCAGAGGTGTTGGGCTGCAGGTATAAAAACCAGTTACCCGGCCTTGGCCCAAGACACTATCAAAAATATTTGACGGACTGGATGAGGGACTATGGCCCTAGTATGAAACTTGTACATATGTCGTAGGTACCGCACTGATTACCTTTGGTATTTCAGAGGTGTTGGGCTGCTGGGTGAAACCAGTTACCCAACCTTGGCCCATGACACTATCTAAAGACTTGACGGGCTGGCTCGAAGAAGATTATAAGCATACTCAGACCAGGCTACATAATGGATAATTTGGTTTCTATGGGAAATGAACCAGGGCAGACTTGTGTTTTGACATGTCAATTCACAGATATGCTATGGTGGATTTTCCCTTAATCATATACGAGCTGGAGACAGAAATGGAACGTTGAAGACACCAAAGCTCCAAAGGTGGATGCAGATTTGGCAAGATATGCAAGAACAGATGGAATGGAAGCGCATTCATTATAGTTATTCTAAAATCCTAGCAATATCTTGATGAACTAGTTATGATCATAGCCACTTGCATTTCATATGGCTGTAGAATAGTTGTTTTTCTTCTTTTGGTTAGTTATTTATATCCGTTGAATGTTTGGCTTAGAGTGATGGCCAAATCAGTTGTATGAACTTTTTTGAGCAAGTTAATAGAAGAAAATATTACATCAAAAAAAAATTATGGTTGTGATTATCTAATTATGGTTGTAGGCTAAAACCCACCTTGGGTATATGTGATTGGACTTCTTGTTATGGATTGAGAACATGATTTATGAAGCTTAGAAATGGTGATTTGCTATTGAATGATCATAATTTATATGTGTATTTGATGCTTGAAATGATTAGGAATGATTTCCTAGTGATAGATATGTGTTAGGTATGTGTTAGATATTGCTTTTCCATGGTTGGAATGTTATCATTCTTTCTATGTAAGAGTAGTAAATTAGGAATCAAATGCATGTTGTTATCAATTGTATTTGTTCTTAAGATCATTCATTAGTATTGTACCTATGTCAAGTTTGCTATCAAATTGCATGGGTAAGTTTGAGAAACATCTAATTTGAAATGATATTGATCAATTGAACTAGTTGCTATCATCTAGTAAAGTTGTCAATTGAAGTTGTGAAGATGCTTTCATCTTTCATAGCTATGGTTAAAGATAGTTTCTCACTACAAACAATCACCATTCTCAAGCAACACGATAAAGTTTGAGGAAATTCCATAATAAGAAATCACCAATCTCATATATCCAAGTTTAGTATTCTCATTAGTTAATCCTATAGTTGAATCCTTAAATGCTAAACTAGTTGTAACTCTAGAACTCTAGTTACTTTACATAGTAGTGTTTCTTACACAAACTCAACTCAAACCCCCCCCCCCCCCCCCCCCTTGTTTACATTGCTTTTATATATGTATATGTATATGTATGATACAAATATATACGTAGAACTACCCTTTTCCCTGTGGAACGAACCTTACTTGCCACTATATGCTTAGTTGTATGTGGAGGTAGTGAGTGAATATAAATTGTATATTTGAGAGGTACGGCGACGACCTCCCAAATACTTAATAGTCCATTAGATAACACTCTTTGCACTGACATAGTGACACTCCTATACTTAACCATTGGGTCTTAGCGATTTCTAAGAGAAGTGTCTGAAACCAACACTTTGAGTATAATAATACCACAGAGGTAGAGATCGAAACACCTTCAAACTTTTGAAAATAAAAAATATTAACACTAATATGTTGTTATATTCATAACTTTTTTTTATCGTATGTATCCTTTAACATATATTTTAATTCGTCTTAATATGCATTTAATTTAATCAAATATTATCATTTATTTAAATTAATCAATTATCAAAGATTATTATTTAATTAATTAATCAAAGATCAAAGGTTGTAATGCGATTTCATGATTAATTAGTATATTTGTAATTATACAATTTCACAAAGTTACGAATCTCGAAGTTACTATTTTATTGAAAGTCGGTAAAACATGGAAGAAATATGACATATCATCAAATTACATAAAACCTCTGAATACCCTAGAGGTAAACAACCAAGAGACTCCAAGGCCAAATTAAAGATACCCATAATACTGGACCAAATACCCTAGAGGTAAATTACAAAGATGGCCCGCGGTAATAATCTTCAAAACGGTAAGTCTTTCGGGATCCAAGACGGATTTCTCTGTTCCTGACGCAAATGATCCTCCAGCTTCTCCAGATCTTCAAACATGTCTTTCTCCATAGCATCCAACGCTGCCATTGTAGCATCACGGGTCGCCTTGATATGCATCTGTTTGGATATAAAATTTCCATTAGACACGGTTTCAAATTCCCTGTGAATCCAGACAGTTAATAAAGAAGAACAATACCTTGTGAGAATCAACCATCACAGCAAACGCCTCCTTGAGTACAAGATTGGGCATTCCGTATTCACAATGGCTTATGGCTTGGAGCATTATGTATTCATCGTGGAACGGTTTCATGTCCTCATTGTATTGAGCTTCTGAATCATCCAATTCTGCAATTAAAAAAGATATTAGTTCCTATTCAAAAAATGGTAGGAGAGGAAAAAAAACACCATTCACAAAACTTAATTTTCAACCGACACTTGATAATTTTGGCCCTCACCTCCGAGACGAATTTATCAATGACATTCTTCCTCAGCTCTGCATCGGAACGATTGTCGGCCATTACTTTTCTGATCAAAGATGAGTGTGAAACTCACTGAGTGTGAACTTGAGCAAGGCGGAAGTATTTTTATAGAAGCCGAGGGACCTAATTGTAATAATAAATCTTAGGTCAAAATAAAATGGAAACAAAACCCTTTAGATAATCAAGCCAACGCGTGACACTTTAACGAATACACTTTAATACCCACAAACCGGAATGGTTATATCCCAAAGGTAATGAAACAAATTTGTGAGACTTTTAGGGGATAGACACTAATACCCAAAGGTAGAGGGAGACGCCAACGTTGTCAGCCGTTAAAATTCAATTACACGCGTAACACTTTAGTGAATACACTCTAATACCCCGAGTTTACACAATGGTAATGACTCTCCATTTTACTTTCACGTGGCACTCCCCTATGTGGTCTTACTAATACAGGAACTGAGTGCTTGACACTCACTTTGTTAGCCCGTGACACTCCCCCACTAGTACAAACTTAATTCAAGGAAAACAAATGTTACAATATTTTTAAAATTGAATAAGTGTGTATTATTCTACTACAATAGATTGCTTTGTTATAAAATTGATTAATCCAACTCGTAATGTGTTGAAAATAGTTTTCCACAACAACATTGTTAGAGTTTGGGTAGAGGGACTAGTGCTTAGTACTAGTGTATTCCATCTGATTCGATTTGATGACACTATTCAAAATAGTTTACCCAGCCTTGGCCCATGACACTATTTGATTTGATGTAATGGTTGAGGGTTTTACCCCAAGTATGAAACTTGTACATATGTCGTAGGTACCGCACTGATTACCTTTTGGTATTTCAGAGGTGTTGGGCTGCTGGTATAAAAACCAGTTACCCAGCCTTGGCCCATGACACTATCAAAATATTTGACGGACTAGATGAGGGATTATGGCCCTTGTATGAAACTTGTACACATGTCGTAGGTACTGTACTGATTACCTTTGGTATTTCAGAGGTGTTGGGCTGCTGGGTAAAACCAGTTACCCAACCTTGGCCCATGACACTATCTAAAGATTTGACGGGCTGGATCGAAAAAGATTATATGCATACTCAGTCCAGACTACATATGGCTTATTTGATTTCTATGGGAACTGAGCCGGGGCAGACTTGTGTTTTGACATGTCAATTCGCATACATGCTACGGTGGATTTTCCCTTAATCATATACGAGTTGGAGACAGAAATGGAACGTTGAAGACACCACCAAAGCTCCAAAGGTGGAAGTGGATTAAGCAAGATATGCAAGGACAAATGGAATGAGTTATTCTAAAATCCAAGCAATATCTTGATGAACTAGTTATGATCATAGCCACTTGTATTTCATATGGCTGTAGAATAGTTGTTTTCTCCTTTTGGTTAATTATTTATATCTGTTGAATGTTTGGCTTAGAGTGATGGCCAAATAAGTTGTATGAACTTTTTGATCGATTTAATAGAAGAAAATATTACATAAAAAAAAAGTGTATTTCAAGGATCTATCATGTTGAGCCAGGGAGAATATTGCATTATTTCATTAAATTATCCAATGCACTACTATATTAAACACTTTTCGTTCTAATTGAAGATGTATTTAAAATATGCAATTTGAATTTTGAAATTTAAATTGTGTCGTTGAATTTATTTAAAACCCAATCTCAAACGTAATTGTAATAATAATGCTTCATAAATATGAACAAAGTTGTGAGACTCTTAAGAAGTACCCACTAACACCCAAGGTAGAGGGACACTCAATTTTTTTTTAATGTTGATTTTCAAATTAAGACTCGCCACCAATTCCCATGCATGCGGATTTGACCAAGATTCCATTTTCAAATTAATACTGTGCAAATATTAATGAGACTTCTGAGTAACACTCTGCAATTCAGCCACAGATACCATTTACTCAAAGACTGTGCAATAATAAATGGTAATGACTTTCTAGTTGAGCGCCATCAATTCGAATTCAAACTTTTCACTCTATTTAACTCAAAACTTCAGCATAATTTTTGTTCATCCTCTCTACTTCTCTTTTTCTCAAAACTTCCCATCATTTTTGTTCATCTTTGATTTCGTAGGAACAATGGTAAGATATTCGCACAGGATTACACCATCATGCACAGGATTACAACCTCATACCGGCCATTTTGGTAAGATATTTGCCGCTAAAATATTTGAGTCTCCGTTTTTTGGTTGATATATACAACCGGACTGAATTTTTGGCAGAATCACAGGCACTTCCGGCCGGCCCGTATCACCACACTAGTAGGATACCGTCCGAAGTCAATTATGATGTACACGCATAGGGGAGAGACTATGTGGTTAACTTGGACGAGGATTACGAATTAAAGAACCCTGACTTGCAATCGTTACTCACCATGCAAGATGGTGATTTATGGAGATCGTGTCTTACTCAAACACGGATTACATCGTTCGTGTTTACGATGATTTGGGCTATGAAAAAAAATGTGCTTTGTCTCCAATAACTCACACTTCATGGCATTTCCGAGTTGAGCTCGAAGGGGATAACAGAGACTCTTTGGTAAGCCAACACATCTTCACTCTTCCCTTGCTTTTGAGTATTTGGCTTTGGGGACTCTTTTGAAATATTGATGGGTATTACAGGTTGTCGTATCCACTTTCAACAATGGATTATTTGGGACGGAGCCTGCCAGGTACTTCTTAAAGTCAAATTTGGGCGCCTGCATAGTCCAGGGAACTGGTCTCGGTGTTTATGGAGGCTCTGGCGTTAAGTTGTCGGGCGACGGATGGCTAGATTTATATAGAATGCATGCATTGAGGAGGGGAATGGTGCTGGTCTTCCAACACACACGCGGTACCATCTTCAATATGTTTGATGCCACCAAAATCCATCCGCTTCCGAGTGGATTAGCTATCCGGGTCTCCTTCCAAATCAGCCCGCAACGACCCTGCAAAACAATCCCCGGGAGGCGTCCCGGGGAAGAAGCTCCGGCGTGATGATGAGATGGGGATAGCGATGGAGGAAGAACGTACGGAAGGTGCTCTCAATAAAAAGTAGAGAGATATAAGTCACATACCTTGTTCACTGTTTGAGACTAGTATTTATAGCCGAGCTTGCCTGCTTGAGATAAGGTGCAGGACCACTTTCCTTTGTCCCCGTCCGTCCTTCTTTCTTGTCCGGACTTGCCCCCTAGCGGGAAAGGATCAGGATCAGGATCAGGATGAGGACGGCGAGGAAGGCGGTGACGACATTCCCCGGGGGCCCACTCATGGGGTGCGCCCGGTGGGTATCAAATTTTATGATGTCCCCGGGGACTCTCCTTCTTTACATAGGGATGTCTTGGATTTAGCCAAGCGTTCCTTTATTTCCTTTCCTTTGAATGCCTCTCTTTCCAAACTTCCTCCAGGAGTCTCCGAGCGGGAGGCTTCCTGTATCCCGCGAATCCATTTTCAGTATGGGCTTAGCCTGCCCTTCCCTCCTCTTTTCCTTGAAATTCTCCGATTCTATAACGTAGCCCCCGCCCAGCTACACCCTAACGAGGTGGTCCTCATCCTGGCCTTCTTGCTTAACTGCGCCCGGTGCGCCGTTCCCGCTTCCCTCTTGCTCTTCCGCTCCTTCTATGCCTTGCGGAAGGCGCACGCGTCCTTCCCGGGCGTTTTTTCTTTCACAATTCGTACCGGCCTAAAGGATTTCATTCTTTCCAAACCCAAATCCGCCAAAGGATATCTTTCAAAGGGTTTCTTCCTTTGTGACGCCCGGGTGTACCCTATGCCCGCCTGGAACAACTCTCTTGCTCCCGAGGACAAGAAGCCTCTGTCCAACATCCCGGCCATTATTACCAGTGATCACAACCTTCTCCGCCTCTTCCCTTTAGATATGGACGCCTTCTATAAGAACGGGAATGCGGGTTATTTCTGGCCTCGCGGGATCTATCCCCGCGACCTCTTCACGCTCCCGCGCATCTCTGCGGTGTGGCCAGATGGAGGTGCCCATTAAGGCTTTTATTTCCTATCTTTCTCGGGAGTTAAATCAAACTTTTTTTTTATATATATATCTCATGGTCTCACTTCACTGTCTGCTTAATTTCAGCTCAACCTGCCTTATACGCGGAGGTCATGGCTTACACTGATAAGCCTTTCGGGGACAACGTTCAAGCCAGAGACTCTCATCCGGATCCCCAGGTCCCTTCTCAGCAAACGGCCTCCGGACCACCTCCGACTGAGAATCCTGCCATCATTCCCCAGAAGGCCCGCGCGCCGCCGCGGTCTCGTCAACAGAATTCTTCCGGGCCATCTTCTGAGGCCCGCTCTACTCCCGGCTCATCGCCTACACCCGGACGCCGGTCCTTCATTCAGCATCCGACCTATAGCGGCGGGGCAAGCTCGAGATTCAAGCGGCCGCCCCCAGGCGAGCTATCCGGGTCGCCTCCTCCCTCTCGCCAAAGGACTCAGGACTTCCCTCCTCCTCCTCCTCGGGATGCTTCTCTGCGGGCCGCTGCTTCTGGGACTATCTCGGAAGAAAAAGAAGGGGTAACTATTCTTCTAGCTTTGTTCTTCACCTATCCTTTTAATCCACTTCTTTCCTAAGTTTCATGTCTCGTTTTGCAGAGCACCGCCTTCTCGGATTCCCTCCTTGCAGACGCCCAGTTTACCGAAGCGCTAAATCGGGGCTATTCCAAATATAGCGCCGGATTGTTCGTTACGATGGAGAAGGAGCTCCGAGATACCCGGGAGAAGTTGGCCGGGCGAGACGACCTGGAGGCCCGGCTGGAGGTGTCTCAGAAGAAGCTGGCCGAAAAGGAGAAGAAGCTGGCTGAAAAGGAGAAGAGGCTTGCCGAGGTGGAGAAGAAATACTCTTCCCTCAAGAAGGAGAAGAAAGAGGCACAGCTTGAAGCCCTGGATGCTGTGACCCAGAAGGTCCTTCACTCCGCCGCCTTTGACCAAAGGCTGGAAGATATCGCAGCTGCGGCAAGCGCGGTCGCCTGCCATGAGATGTACCGCAGTTTGCGGGGTTGGCTTCCGGGGCCCGCTCGCTTAGAAGCCCAGGCCTCCTACTATCGCCCCAAGGCGAACGACCTGCTGAACCATCGCTGGAGGTCCCTCCAGGATGCGAACTTGAAAAGCCTGGTCCCCCAACTGTGGGAGTCTTTGAGGATGTCCTCCCGGATCCCTTCCGCCTCGGATATCAAGAAGGCCAAGCAGCCGGAGATAGGCGAGGCTGCTTTCCCTGACCCCGGCCCGGAAAGCTTTAATGCTTATGGGGTAGTCCCGGAGACGCCTCACTGGTCGGAGAATTATTATGGATACTGCGCGGTACCTGACAACTTTGGGTACCGCGCGGTCCACGATCAGGAGGGCGACTGCCAAGTCGGCCTGGGCGCGGGTCAAGATGATTTGTTGTATCAGTCCCGGAAGGCCGTGCGGAAGGTAGGGTTTCCCGAGCGGCCCGCTGATGAACCTTCGGTGGATGCCCCTGCCTATGCTGGCCCGGAGTGGAGCACCGAGGACCTCGTGGAGTTGGAGAGGCGGTTTGAGAGGGCTCACACCATTCCGGGGGAGGGGAGTTCTGCTGAGGACAATGTATAACTCTACCCTTAGTTATTTTATTTTGTAATTTTTTAAGTCTTTTGTAATCTTCCTCCCCGGGAGGCACATGTAGAACTTGGCCTTGGTGCCCATTTTGAGTAATATAAGTTCTATCCTTTGATGAAGTTACTATCTTTTGTAGTCTGAGCGCCCCCTAGAGGAGATTCTCCCGCGTGGGCCCATGCCTTATGTTTTTCCTCATCCTAGTAGCTCTTCCGGCACCTACTTCTCTCTCCCCCGCGCTGGGTGCCTCCAATGCTCTTTCCTTCAAAGGAAGCTAGCCCTTTGGAGGCGACCAGGCTAACCGGGCATTAGCTGAGGCGGGGTTGGAATGCTTCCTTCAAGAGTTTGGGTCGATCCGGGTGCTGGTGGCGTTTCTTAAGGCAGTCGAGGCCAAGTTTGGGTCGTTGAACCAGTGCTTCGACCTTGCTTCCAATCATATGCGAGAAGCCCTGAATTCCCACCAGACCATCGCTGAGCTGCAAGCCCTTCACGACGACTCCCAACATCGCACTACCAAGGAGCTAGGCATGGTGTGGGGTGAACTAGAGCGGGCGCAGGAAAAACTTAGGACATTGGAGACCCGCTCCGCTCAGAACCGGCTTCTCTGCGACTTTGAGAAGGAGAATCGGTCCCTTACTCATAGGAATAGGGTCCTCCAGGATGCTCTACTAATCACCCGGCTATCTTACCACCTTTTGGGTCTCAAGAATGGCTTAGTTGGGGTGTCTCCTCTTACCGATATTCCAGCCGGGGTTCGCAGGACGATGGAACGCATGGAGGCTAACCCGAAGAAGTTTGGTGAGGGAGCTCCTAATCATAAGGCCTATCTGGATGTCGTTGAATGGCATAATAAGATAGCCGCGGGAGAAGCTGAGCCCTATCCCTCTAGCCTTCGCCGAGTTCCTGCCCGGGTGGAGGTGGATGTGGCATACGAAAGGTACGAGGACATGACTGTATCCATTGACCCGGAAGAGGTGGCACGCCGGATAAGACGCATCCGGGAGATTGCCGACTCTGGGGTCACCACGAAGGGGGTTAAGACCGCCGAGGGTACTCGTATTAGCCGGGAGGAGAAGGGTAAAAGCGCAGCAGTCATGTTTCCTAAGTACAGGTTTGCAACTTCTGCCGGGGTAAGGAAAATGCGCCTGGCGGAGCCTCTTCCAGAGGGATCCGTAGTTGTGCCCATCCCCGAATTGAACGAAGAAGACGCCGCGCAATTGGAGGAGGAGCTTGCGTGGAATCAAGCCCCGGATGCCCGTTTTGCCGAAGATCTCCTGTCCTCGCAATTCTTCGGAGGGGGTTTCCGCCCGGGTAACCCTGAGGGTGCTTCCGGGTCAGGTCCCAAGTGGGTATAGTAGCAAATAGATAGGGATACTTGTATGTAAAATGCTTATGTAATCGTCCTACAACAAATATGACCGCATATTCATGCGATTTGTAATTTAAAGGGTTGAATAAAATTGTTTTTTCGAAAAGACCCTTTTCATTAACTCTTCCTTGTAACCATTACATTCTTTGATCCCCGGGCTTTATCCAAGCTCCGGGTCCACTTAACTCTTCCTTGTAACCATTACATTCTTTGATCCCCGGGCTTTATCCAAGCTCCGGGTCCACTCTAGCGGGGCACCCAAATGGGAGCTACCCATGGGTCCCTTTTTACAAATCTTCCTTTCTAAACCCGGGACGAGGCCAAACGTCGGGTTATTTCTCCGGGCATATTCATGCTTCCGGGTGGGGCATATCCATGCCTGGCATATTCGTGCCTTAGTAGCTAAGGTACGATGCGGGGTACTCTACTTCCCGTAAAACCTTCTTAAATTAGCTACATTCCACCTTCTGGGGATCTCCTTCCCCTGCTTGTCCTCCAGCACATAACTCCCTCCCGGGTATGCTTCCTTTACCTTGTATGGGCCTTCCCAGTTGGGTGCAAGTTTACCCTCCAGGGCTTGCCTGCTTGAGATAAGGTGCAGGACCACTTTCCTTTCTCCCCGTCCGTCCTTCTTTCTTGTCCGGACTTGCCCCCTAGCGGGAAAGGCACCGCCCTTTTGGCGCTGGGCCGTGGATCCTATTACCGGTTCAGTAGGCCTTTGGGCCGGTAATATCAATGTTCTTTTACAATAGTGATGGATCGGAGATGGGTCATTGTACCAGCGTGCCGTTTGATTTCGGGGCATCATGTATGTGTGCCTTTTCTGATTTATATGTGCAACAATAATTTTACAATATTAAGTTTGGATTAATACATGGTAAACTTTTCACTAAACTTTTCACTCTTGAGCTAATGAATGTCTCTGGATTTGGCTTTGATATTTAGTTTGGATTTTTAATAATTGGATCTTGTTGTCGTTTTGATAGTCTCTCGATTTTAGCTATTATAGTCTCTCTGTGCTAATTGATTTCTGTGTATACTTGTGCCACCTGCAGCACCAGAAACCTTAGCAGGCGGCCTTTACAAAATACTGACGGAAGACAAATTTTACTGTGATGAAATGGTTAGTGTGCTGCATTGTTTTGTTTGATTTAGAAACTTGAGCATCTTTCTAACACATGTTCGTAACACGCAGAGCCTATTTTCAGCATTTGCCAGAGCTAACTTGCACAGGCTGAAACAGAGGCTGCAACTCCGTATGGCTGCCGGGATTTCTTCATGACCTACAATGTGGAGCCGTATCAACTGTCATGGAACTCGCCAATTCTATTCCGCCGCTTCATCCAGGGGAACTGACATTCAGTCTTCCTGGCAAACCAATTCCAGCCAAACCCTTACGTGAAGTTCAAGCTGAGCTTGAACCGTCCATCTTATGGCCGTCCAAGTGAGGAATGCACCATGTTTGCGCATGAATACGTGACAACGGGCGATCCAAGAGGTCAGTGGCCTTAGGAGATGTACGGCAATGAAGATGCCTAGCGCGAGGCTGAGGACGAAGTCTCCGGCCATGATATTAGGCATATTAATCGTTTTTTATTTGGATTAGTTAATCCAATTTTAGTTATTTAACTTTGGGTCTATAATGGATAATTTTCAATCTTTAATTGCATTTGATATTTGGTACGCATTTTGGATTAGTTAATACAATTTTCGTTTTATTAACTTTGGGTCTGTAATGGATAATTTTTAATCTTGGATAATTTTTCGTTATTTCAATCTTAAACACTACGACAACAAAAAATGACACCCTGTTTGGACATGTGTGAGACTCATAGGAGTAAATTTGTGAGACTTTTAGCGGATAGACACAAATACCCAAAGTTAGAGGGAGACGCCAACGTGGGAGTTTGGGACTTGGTAGCACCAAAATTCAAATGTCAGCCGTCAAAATTCAATTACACGCATAACACTTTAGTGAATACACTCTAATACCCCCAAATTTACACAGTGATATATCCAAAGTTAATGACTCTCCCTTTTACTTTCATGTGGCACTCCCCTATGTGGTCTCACTAATACAGGAACTGAGTGCTTGACACTCTCTTTATTAGCCTGTGACACTCCCCCACTAGTACAATCTTGATTCAAGAAAAACAAATGTTACAATATTTTTTAAAATTAAATAAGTGCGTATTATTCTACTACAATAGATTGCTTTGTTATGAAATTGATTAGTCTAACTTGTATTGTGTTGAAAATATTTTTCCACAACAACAATGTTAGAGTTTGTGTAGAGGGACTAGTGCTTATTACTAGTGTATTACAAGGATCTATCATGTTGAGCCATGGAGAATATTGCATTATCTCATTAAATTATTAAATTCACTACTATATTAAACACTTTTCGTGCTAATTGAAGACCTACTTATAATATGCAATTCGAATTAGAAATTTAAATTGTGTCGTTTAATTTATTTAAAAGACAATCGTAAACCTTATTTTAATAATGCTAGAGAAACACAAACAAAGCAGTGAGACTCTTAAGCAGTGGCCACTAACACCAAAGTTAGAGGGAGACTCCGACGTGGGACTTGGTAACACCGAAATTCAAATGTAAGGTGGAAATTAGATGGACTCGTTCTTGGGAGATATGAACAAAGTTGAGAGACTCTTAGGGGATAAATACTAATATCCAAGATAGAGAGAGACTTTTAGGGGATAGACACTAATACCCAAAGGTCTGGAGATGCCAACGTGGGACTTGGTAGCACCGACATTCGTATGTGAGCCGTCAAAATTCAATTACACGCGTGATACTTTAGTGAATACACTCTAATACCCCGAGTTTACACAATGGTATATCCAAAGGTAATGACTCTCCCTTTTACTTTCACGTGGCACTCCCCTATGTGGTCTCACTAATACAAGAAATGAGTGCTTGACACTCCCTTTATTAGCACGTGACACTCCCTCACTAGTCCAATCTTAATTCAAGAAAAAAAATGTTACAATATTTTTTAAAATTCAATAAGTGCGTATTATTCTACTACAATAGATTGCATTGACATAAAACTGATTAATCCAACTCGTAATGTGTTGAAAATATTTTTCCACAACAACATTGTTAGAGTTTGTGTAGAGGGACTAGTGTTTATTTTTTTTTATGTAATATTTGCTTCTATTAAATTGCTTAAAAAGTTCATACAACTGATTTGGCCATCACTCTAAGCCAAACATTCAACATATATAAATACCAAAGGTAATCAGTGCGGTACCTACGACATATGTACAAGTTTCATACTAGGGCCATAATCTCTCATCCAGTCCGTCAAATATTTTTGATAGTGTCATGGGCCAAGGCTGGGTATTTGGCTTTTATACAGCAGCCCAACACCTCTGAAATACCAAAAGGTAATCAGTGCGGTACCTACGACATATGTACAAGTTTCATATGGGGGTAAAACCCTCAACCATTACATAAAATCAAATAGTGTCATGGGCCAAGGCTAGGTAACTGGTTTTTATACCAGCAGCCCAACACCTCTGAAATACCAAAAAGTAATCAGTGCGGTACCTACGACATATTTACAAGTTTCATACTTGGGATCCATTCACACCATCCTCAACATCAATCAGAAGGGTCATAGCTTGTTTCAATCATCACCTTTAGAGCATCCACCTGCCTAAATTTCCCCTCAAAGATTCTGTTATTACTCTCCCTCCATACATTATAGAAAATGTTGATAAGTCGGTGGAATCTTATTCTCTTTCTCCATCCTACCATTCTTCTCATCCTCTTCAAGCACTCTCTGAAGTTTGCGCAAGTCTCCACCCTGTAATCTTTTTGGAGCTCCACTGTAAACTGGCATGTATAAAATTTGTGTTGCACCATTTCTCCATTCTGCCCACACAGAGTACAAACATCTGGCACATGAGGTATTATCCTTTTCAACTAAAGTCTCGCTATGGTCGATAATCTCCCTTTTAACAACATCCATAGAAAGAATGAGTGTTTAGGCTGTAGTCCTGACTTCCACAATATATTCGTTGACCAATGGTTTTTTTGGCCTGCCCCTTTGAGGTATCCATATGCCCTGCTCGTGCTGAAATTTCCCTTCATGTCAACACATTCCATTAGGTATGGACGAATTTCATCTTTCAGTGAAACCAACTTTCCCCAACTCCAACTGTATGTGTGCCCTTCCAGGCTGTAGTCAAGAAACTTTTCATCCTTCAAGTAGTATGCCTGCACCCATTTCAGCCACAATATATCCTACTTTTGACATACTTCCCAAACCAGCTCACATAGAGAAGCTCTATTTCAGAATGAAGGATCCCTTTTCTTTGGCAACTCCTCCACTTTTCTTTGGCATACAAAGTGTTTTCCAAGACACTGGTGTAACTCTTTTCTCCCCTTCCTTTCTGCCCCATAGAAAATTTCTGCATTTTGTCTCAATGGCTTTGTGCGCACTCTCATGTATTTGAAAAACATTCGCCCAGTGACTAGCTTTACTGAACAGAATTGTGTTTATAAGCTGCACTTTACCTGCATATGTCATATTCCTGGAACCCCATGTGCCTATTTGTCCTGCAATCTTCTGCACCATTTTCTCACAATCTTCAGCTCTCCACTTCCCTGTCGAGACTAGAAGTCCCGGGTAATTCATTGGGAAACTTCCTTTAACTATATTCAGAGTATCAGCCAACATTTTTGACTCAGTTTCTGTATTGTCGAGATGAAAGCCTCATATTTTTCTTCATTTATCCTCAGGCTAGAAACCTTCCTAAACTCCTCCAAAACAGTTTTAACCCCTTCCATTGAGTGCTTGCTCGCTCTACAGAAAATTAACAGATCATCTGCAAACATCAAACTGTGTATTTCTCCCTTCAAAACCCTCTGATGGAACTCTATAGCATTCATTTTTATGGCCATGCTAAGCTTTCTCGACAGATATTCCATCCCAATTACAAACAATAAAGGTGATATCGGATCCCCCCGTTTAACACCACTCCTCCCTTTAAAATAATCCGTGTACGCACCATTCAAAGAAACAATAAGTGGTATCCTCAACTCATCGTCGTATCTACTCAAAAAACAATCCTGGAAACTTTAGAACTGCCAGTCATTTAAATAGAAACTCCCAGCTTATACTGTCGAAAGCTAGAAGTACATAATTTTTTTTCATGCAGCTCGGAATATTACTCGGCTTCTTATATCCTGTTAAAAGCTCTTGCGCTAGGAGAATATTATGTGACATCCTCCTCCCTTTCAC
This sequence comes from Cruciata laevipes, assembly GCA_963678965.1. Lineage (NCBI taxonomy): Eukaryota > Viridiplantae > Streptophyta > Magnoliopsida > Gentianales > Rubiaceae > Cruciata > Cruciata laevipes. Next base: position 14,173,790 of record OY787639.1, read on the forward strand.
GAATACACCTTGGTTTTCATTTATCACTTCATGGAGTACCTCACTTAACCTGTTACTCATGATCTTTGTGCGACTTTATATAAAACAGGGCAATAGGAAATCGGCCTATAGTCCCCAGCTAACTGCGTCGAAATTAGTGTTAAAACAACTCTACTAAATTCCTGTGGTACTTCATCACCCTGAAAGAAAGTCCTAATCTCCTTTTTGATATCATCACCAACAATCCCCCATGCTTTCTTGAAGAAAAAGCTCGAAAATCCATCTACTCCAGGACTTTTGTCATTCTCAATGCTATTCAGAGCTCTCCATATCTCATCATCTGTAATCGGCTTTATCAAGGGTATTTGTTGCTCCACTGTAAGAAAGTTTCCTTCAGCTGCCACTAAAGGATCAATTTCACTCTCTGTAATCACTGTCTTTCCCATTCGGTCACCAAAGAACTGCGGTAGATGCTGCTCCACCCCCTCTCTTCCATCCACTCTGTCGCTTCCCACCTTCAGGCTGACTATATGATTTCTGTATTACCTTTTTTTCATGCTTGCATAGAAAATTTTGGTTGGCCTGTCCCCCTTTTTTATCCATTTCTCCTTAGACCGCTGCTGTAAGAAACTGAACTCCGCTTCAGCTAGTTCCATAGATTCTCTCCTTGCCCTTGCTTCGTTTTCTTGCAGCCCTTTATCCAATACATTTGTTTGTAATAGATTGAACTGGTTCTCCCACTTCTCTTTTCTGAATGTATGAAAATTCTCTCTTGTTCAATCGTTTATAAGTGTTATTTCCAGCACCTTCAGAGTTTTAAATAGATCCACGAGAATACTTTGTTTCCGCATCCTCCAATTCTGCTCCACTAAAGTAAGAAAGTCCGGCGAGTTCACCCACATATTGAAGAACTTAAAAGGACGTTTAGCAGAACACTTTCTTGGCTTATCTAGGTGTATAAGTAATGGTAAATGATCTGATGCATCATTGGGTTTTACCTCACATATCGCTTCCATCCATCTGTCCATCCACATCTCATTCACCATTACCTCACATATCTTGGCTTATCTAAGTTTATGCCTTCTTCCCTTTTATTGTCCCACATGAAAAAAGGTCCTGCACTTTTCAGCGCATGCAGTTGAATCAAGTTCACCGTGTCTCTAAAATTTTCCACCTCAGCTCTACATCTTCTCCCCCAGTTCGGTCTCCCAAATATAAGGGGGAGTTGAAATCCCCCACCACCATCCATGGCATATACTGGTGATTTGCAATCTCCAGATAACGCCATAAACTCAGCCTGAGTGGTTGTTTGGTCCTTGCTTCTACTTCACTATTATGAGCATAAACAACCGTCAAGTAAAATTCCAGCCCGAGTTCCTTTTTCTGGCAAATCCACTGATCTCCAATGCTTATTACCAAAATATCATACAAATATGGCTTCCAACATAGCCATATTCTTCCTGTTTGTGCTATCGTCCAGTTTGTTAGTAGCTTCCAACCCAAATCAAGACTTTCCCATATGTCTACTTCATTTTCTACCTTCACTTTTATTTCCAGCAAGGCCTATATTATTTTCAAAACAAAATTTCTGGCATTTTCTCTGGTTACTTGGCTGATTTAGACCCCTAACATTCCAGAATAGCATAGTACTATGCCTCATTAACAATATTATAAAGGGGATCATACCTTGAATGAACTTCAAGGTCTATGTTATTAGCTGCTTCTCTCTCATTGCCGCCAATATTTGTAGACTGTGAAATCTGCAATACCACACTATCATTCGATTCAGCCGGTTGTTTCCCTTCTCTGTGTTGCCTTATTTCTCTACCCGGAACATCCCTAGCTTCACTCTCTCTTGATTGTGCATCCAAAACTGTGCTACTGTTAATTCCACCACTATTTTCACCCCTTTCTTTTTCATACCCTGCTTTCTTTTCCTGCTCTTTTTCGGCCCAAAAAACAGCCTCTCGGTCTTCTTTTTTCTGTTCTACATTGGTCCCTTTAGTTCCCATTTTATTTCCCGGGTCTAAAACAGCTCGATTCTGGCTTTGCTTTTCACCATTCCTTTCTGCCCTAATTACCCCAACAACCACCCAATCTTTAGTATTTCTGCCATACCTTTGAGGAGCCATTCTGTTCTGTCCAGGTCCTCTTGGTGCATTTTGAGTTTGGTTCCCCCTTTTTGCCTTTATTTGTACTCTGCTGCATTCCTCCTTTTACTGCAGGTGAAAGTGGTTTGGGTTTCCAAACACATTCCTCCGTTTCATGGCCAATCACCTTGCACTTACTGCATTTTGCCGGTTTCCACTCATACTCCACATCTTGGTGCTGAATGACATTATTTTCATCTCTGTATGGAATTCGTTTCTGCATTTCCTTCCCCATGTTTACCTCAACCAATACCCTAGCAAATTTTGCCCTGTCCATATACCATGTGGCCTCATCAATCCGCAAAGGAATTCCAATAGCACTTGCCAATCTACACAATAAGCTCGGCTCCCAATAGACTGGATCCAATCCAGGAAATTGCACCCAAATGGGAATTGTGTCCGGCTCATCAAAATCCATTGTTTGCTTCCACAACTTTACAAACACTGGCTTTTTATCAAAGAAAACTATTCCCCTTTCAACCACCGCATCCCTCAATGCTTCATTTATAAGTTTCACTAGAAAAATGCATGGTTTTGCCTTTTCAACCATACCAAACTAAATTCTTCGAAGAAAACCTTTAAAATATTTAATTGGAGGGTGACCCCCAATAACCTTGCAAACAACTACATTCTTCCGTTTCTTCACGCTGTATTCAACCTCTTTCAAAGGAAAAGTAGGCAAAATCATACCATCTACAATTTATGGTTTATAGTACTTTACCTCAGCCTGTTTGCTTGTGAACAGTTTCGACCAACTTGGCTTTGCTTGTGCTTCTAGCTCTTCACCTCTCTTCAGGATACGAACTTGCTCCACAACTTTGTTCTTTGCTGTGGCAGCTTCATCCCCGTCGGTTTGATTAATCACAACCGGCACAACAACATTTTCCAATCTCTTCTCCATCTGAGGCTGCACTAATTTTTCCTCCAAAACCATGTTGCTCCCTTGCTTCTCTCAGCCTTCCAGCTGGCTCGAAATTGGTATCCCAGTTCGGAGCATCATCATTGACATTTATACTATCAATTGCTGGCCATGTAGTCATGTTCCCAGATTGAAACGGATTCACCACACCATTTTCCTTTTCCTGTCCAGCTAAGGTTTTCCCTCCTAAAGCATGTTTCTCCCTGGTTAAGGATTCTTCCCTAGCTTTTTCTTTCAGTTTCTGCTCAATCATCTTAAAACCTTCATAAGCTTTCCCCATATTTTCAAAGAGCTCTTCAACTGATGTATTATGAACCCATTGAGTCACTGCTTCACTGTGTGAATTGGGTGCTACCTTCAGCGGAACAGCCGCGTTTTCAGATTCACCGCCGCGCTTAGGGAATAGCCGTCTACGCTCACGTTCAGAATAACCGCCGCGCTTTTCAGATTTACCAGCACCACTGCACTCATGCTCAAACTGCCTGCGATCCATCTCGTCGTTTTCCATACGTTCAAGATCCTCCAACGACCTTGGCTGTTTCGGCAAAACCTCACCATCATCGCCAAACAAACTCCGCCTATCACTTCCCAAGACCATCTTCGTCACATCCTTAGGCTTATTTCCCGCATTTCGTTGACCACTACTATTCTTGCCCATGGCGGCAGAATCGAACGAATTCGATTCACCAGAAAATAGTGGAAAAAGAAAAACGGAAATCGCACATATTAGGATTTAGAATCGCAGCATAGGAAGAGTTGGATTCTGGATCAGAAGGGGGTCCGGTTCGGGGGAACGGCATGGTCTCCGAACGGCAGAATAGTCTCTGAACGGCAACGGCAGGGTTCAATCTCATAGAGCTTCCTTTATAATGGTTGGGACTAGTGCTTATTACTAGTGTATTACAAGGATCTATCATGCTGAGCCATGGAGAACATTGCATTATCGAATTAAATTATCCAATGCACTATTATATTAAACACTTTTCGAGCTTATAAATTGAAAGATCGAATTTGAAATTTAAATTGTGTCGTTGATATTTATTTAAAACCCAATCTCAAACCTAATTGGGATAATGCAAATATGAACAAAGCAGTGGCCACTAACACCAAAGTTATAGGGAGACTCCAACGTGGGACTTGGTAACACCGAAATTCAAATGTTAAGTGGAAGACCCAAAGGTTTTGTCCAGTGACACCTCAAAGGAATAGTTCGAAACACTCAACAGGAATTTCCTAGTTTCCATCGAGTAACACCTCATAGGTATACTTTGACACACTTTAATAGATATGCTATTAAAGACCCTACATGACAACAGTAGAATTCAAATGCAACGGTCGAATTTATGCCCATTTCAGGGCCATCCACTTTTTATATTTTTATCGAATAATCTTTCTATCCGTTGTAAATCTGCCTTCTTCCCAATATGGCCATCCATGATGTCGTCTTATGCCTCTATGGTATGAAGGCGATATTAAGGACGTCCCAAACGAGTGAGAATCCTGGCAGAAGATTTTACGGATGTCTGAACTACAATGCGGGTGGATGCGACTTCTTTGAATGGTTTGATCATCCTATCGGTCGTCGTACTTGTCGCCGTTGCCAACGTGCTACTTCCAAGAACCAGAGGCATATGGAGACTATTCACACTCTAACTGTTGAAGCTCGACAAAGAGATGTTCGAGAATCACGTCTCATATTCGCATTAGTGTTTACTTATGTCTTTCTATTCTTTGTCATGAGCAAAATATTGAAGTAGGTGTATTTACTTTGGTATGTACGGGACACTCTCCATATTTCTCTGGGTATCTACTGTTATATCGCTAAACTAAATTAAACATTGTTTTATTTTCAGTAGTACGAATACAACTAACCCGTGAGACTGAATTCCTCAATAGCACCTGTATTACCCAAACGCTGAAGGTCTGATACTTGTTTTACTACTGCAGGGCAAAATTGAATGTATAAACAATTCACTGTGGTCCTTCGTTGATTTTCGGTGTTTCCTCCCTTTCCACAACGCAATTTCCCAATTTTGGCGCCAATTCCAAAAACCCTGAACGCCTTTATAAGTAGACGCCAACACGGTATCAATCCAAAACATCACCTCTCTGCATCTTAATTATTTGCTCTTTGAAACTTGTTCATTCCTTATCTGATCCAAAATGGCTCCCGAAAATCTGCTCAAGGTGAACGGGGCTAGGGCTACAAAGCCTTTGTCCGTACTATCGCATAAGATGAAGAACACCTACAGCTGCTCTGGAGACAGGGCTCGAGAAAAGGTGCAGCTTAGGTTCTTCTTAAGGCAGCTCATCATCATTGTTGGCGTCGATGCCCTAACGGATATGTTCCAAGGATTTCGCATTCAAGTACCATTCATCAAGATCCTGTTTGAGGCGGAGGCGCACACTTATCTGGTCTCAACCGAAGGGGAAGGCCGCTTGCCAAAAGATGCACATGGGAAACCATGAGGACCATTGCTCCCACCGATTTCATCCTGGTTAAGGATGAGGTGGTCGAGGATGAGAAGAAGAAGTCCAAAAAGAAGGTCTCTTTCGCCGCGGCCTTTGCTCCAAAGGAAAGGATCTTCATTGACTTAACCGGCGACGATGATGAGTAGGATCTACGTGTGGTACCCGGACGGTTAGGAATAGATACTTTTGGTAATTTTGGTATGTAAATATAGCTTTGCGTATTGAACCATTTATTCCACCGTATTTTGAGGTTTTCTCATTAGCGAGAATTCCTATCTAAGTTGTATGTCTTTAGTTCCTCTTATTTCTAATATCAAATATGAATTAAGGAAAGCGTTGTGAAAACATCCCATCCAAATGTTGATTACTCTGAATAAACACTAGCTAAAATTTAATACAAGCTAACAATATAGTCCGGAAAATATGCTGATGTGAATATTAGATGGACTAGTACTACAGAAATTCAATCAAACGTGTGACACTTTAACGAAGTCACTCTAATACCCATAATCCGGAATGGTGATATACACAAAGTTAATGACACTCACTTTGCTAGCCCGTGACACTCCCCTGTGTTGTTTCACAAATACAAGAAAGAAGTCTTTGACAAACCCTATACTATCGTGTGACACTCCTATTTAGGATAACTTTAATTCAAAATAATATAATAAAAAATACAAACAGGGATTCCATATGAGACTCTTATACAAAGATGCGTTCGGTAAGGAATAGATAATTTATTTTTGGTTTGCAAATATATCTTTGCATATTTGAACCATTTATTCCACCGCATGTTGAGGTTTTCTAATTACCGAGAATTCCTATTCAAATACGAGATTCTTAAACAAAGATACAGGCGGTTAAGGAATATTGCGAATACCAAATACTTATGAATTAAGGAAATCTTTGTGAAAACATCCGAAAACATCTAAGCCAAAACAAGAAAGGTATCGGCCCAAAATAGAAAAAAGTATGGAAAGCCCAATTTAAGTCCATTTGCCGATTAAGACGCTACTGATACTCGCAATCCAAACTTAAACACCGTGTCTCCTCACAGGTTTAGATCAAGATCATCGGGCAGACCAGCACTCTTATTCTTCCTCTTCCTCTGCTGCTTTTTCTTGATTTTACTGTCCTCTTCATGTCCTAACCGATGAGCCCGTGCCCTTCCTCACTTCCTAGCATCCTTAGGGTCAAGGGGTCCTGTTTCAAGCACACCACTACCACTGGCCTAATTAGCAGCTCCTCTGTTACGCGATCCCCATTGCTTTCGAATATTCCCCGTTTCATCTCTTTTCAAACCCGGGGGGAGATCGTCACAAGGCTTCAGTTCCAAGTCTAGCTTGCCCATCATATCCATCATTTTCTAGTAACCTTCATCATCCATCATAGCTCGGGAAGCAAGTTCCTGAAATTTCAAATCCATCTCATCGTACCGTTTCTTTGGCTCGGGAACCCTTTTTCTTTATCCCCATTGCGGTAACCACAGGACTCCTTAATGTTTTTTTTTTGATGAACATAAATTTTCATTTCATCAAGAATCAATATAGTACAAGATTACAGCCTCCACTCCCAGTCTTACAAAAAGAACCTAGAAACTAAGTGTCCTAACATATGAAAGAAGCACTAGCCCTACAGGTAAATGAAGTAATCAGAACAGTCCAAGCATTGCTACAATGAGAAGGTGCTATGGCCTTGCTTAAGATTCTCCCTTTCATATAGTATTCATTCACCCATTTTACCCAAAGGACTCCTTAATGTACCCCCTTATCAAGTCCTTTCTCCAACGATCAACTATGAACCTTGCTGGTACTTCTTCTTTTTCTTCCACTTTGAATACCTGAAGCATGTTACAGCACAAGATCCCCCAAAACTCGAAGTTTTTACATTCGCACTGTATGTCCCAAGTCGGTTCACGCTGTACAGTCACGATGAATGCTTTCCTTCTCGTCTGCCCCTGTCGAACTTTGCTCGTCTTAACCTCGTACACAGCTCCACCCGAATTCACTGCAACAACGGTGGCGTTGCAGTACATCATGTCCGACACTTGTTTCTGAAACTCAAAAAACTCCGCATTCCTATACACCTCTTGGAAAACTAACTCAAACCCGTACTTAGTCAAACAACTGTACGGAGTGTGAACGGACTCATAAGACAGTTTCATCTCATCCTCCATTCTCTTTGCGAGTGCCAGGGAGTACCTCTCCACAAAAATTTGAAGGGTTGTGTTCACTGAAACAAATTGCTTGAAAAATTTGTTCATTCCCTCGCTTCTTTGTGTGCTTGACATTCCGGCCCAGATTTCATCCTTGAAATACACGGGAACCCACCTTGCTCTCTCTCTGAACTTATCAATACACCACTGCTTCTCCGACAATTTGAATTTGGTAGCCCATTCTTTCCATTTGAATTCAAACTCCTCGATTGAAAGAGACTCGTGAAGTATCCTTCTTAGTGCCTTGGCAATCTCCTCCCATTCGGCCATAGTGCCAAAGTTCTTCCTCATATTCCTCAACATATGCCAAAGACACCACCTGTGTCGAGTATTCGGAATCACTTCTGCCACGGCTTTTCCTGAAACAATAAACCTGCACCAGATTCCAGGGGTACTATATATTGATCACGAGGGTATCATATTACCATCACAGGGGTACAATATAATGATCACAGAGGTCTCTGTAATTTAAGCGTAGGGTACTTAGAAAAAATAAACCTGCATCAGATTCAAGGGGTACTATATACTGATCCCGGAGGTAATTATATTCTAAGCGTGGGGTATTTATGTCAAACTACAACTACACATTCAAGATGGAAAGAAATACATACAAATGTAATCTAAGGTGGCAGTAAAAGTGACTCAACTCACCTATGGCTCTGCACTGGTCTGTGAGAATGCATTTCGGAGCTTTGTTCTTCATGAACTTAAGGAAAGTCTTGAATACCCATTTAAAATTCTCGGCATCGTCCTTAGCTATGAGTGCACATCCATACAGTGCTGATTGACCATGGTGGTTTACACCTACGATAGGTGCAAATGGCATATGGTACCTATTAGACAATTAGGTTGTATCGAATGAAATTGTGTCTCCGAATTCTTCATACAACTTGATGCTTCTAGCATCTGCCCAAAAAATGTTCTTCACTCTACCACAGTCGTCAATGTCATGATCATCATAGAAAGTTGAAGTTTTGCCCTCATTCGATCAAACAAGCCTTGCACGGCTTTAAAATCCCCATCTTGCATTTGTAACCTACTGTCTTTGCTTAGTAGGTTACGCATGTCTCTCTCGGAAAACGGAACTTTTGCATACTCTCCATACTTCTGGACAAATACGGCATATATTTGGGATGCACGGAGTCCAGCTCGGTAAAGCGACAACATGCTCTCCTCGTCTGCCACTGAAATTCCTCGATATTTTCTCAGAAATCTTACCCCCTTGACATCAATTTTATGATTGTGCCGAAGGTTCACAGATGATACTCTCCACCAACCATCTTTCTGTCTGAGTGCAATAGCGATCATCGGGCAATTACATCGACAAGACTTAACCGGTTTGCTGGGATCCTTTCCAACAGGGGGTCTGTATAACCCACTAAGTTTACAGCCCATAAGAATGCGGTAATAATCCTCCTTAGAACGCTGTCCGTTATTGACTCCTGTTGAATCTGCTGGTTTGTTCGAGCTGTCCAGGCCTAAGCATCTCACTCCAAACCCATTGGCGTATCCATATTTGTGACAGTGAGCCGCAAATTCAGTGGTGGTTTCAAACTCTTGCCCTAATGCTAGCTCGATAATCGAACCCTCGTAATAGCGACTCTGTCCTGTATCATTCTGTGCCGCCTCGTTCTGTGCTGCTTCGTTCTCTTCCTCCCTGTTCTCTGCTACCTCCTTCTCTGCCTCCCCATTCTCTTCTACATCTCGAGCTATATCTTCAAATCCACCACCTAAATCCTCCAAATCAGAACCGTTTAATGACTCGTAATCTGAGTCCACATCTCCCTCGAAATCAGGATCAGCTTCGGGAAGGTTGTTTAGATCAATCTTTATGAGCCAAAAAATATATCAACGCTAAAAGAACAAATCAAATGACATCCCTGCTCGAAATATGTAGTACTTTATAATGTGGGAATAACGTGACACCATGCAGCGAATGGAGTGACACTCCAGCCCCAAATCATGCAACACCATGAATAGAGTGCACTGACACTTCAGCCCATAACATGTGACACCATACATGCAGTGTAGTGACAACATACAGCAAAATCAAGAAACATCATACAGACATGAAACAACAAGGTGTGTTAGACGAAGTTCCTGTGTTCGACACCATACAGACATGAATTCACCATACAGCCAATGGAGTGAGACCATACATAAAATTCATAAGATACCATACAAATTCTTCAGTGAAACCCTACCCAAAAAATGTGACAGTAAAACCAAGCCCCGTTTGCTTCATATTTTAATCTACTCATGTTGAATAAGGTGCGTTTAAGCATACCTTGGTATACCTACTTAATCGCGCTTCTTCCCTGGTGATAAATCTAATTTTTTTTAATTTTTGGAATGGAAATGAGGCGCATGCCATTGGTGGCCGGAAAAAAAATCTCAAACTCCCAGTTCTCGGTGGAGAAATAAGGAAAGAGAACAAGGAGTAAAAGGTAGAGAGAGAAGGGATTTATTAAAATAATGTGTTTTGGGTCCCACAAATTCAAAAAATTTGGCATTTAGCACATGGTGCAAAATTGATTTTTCCTATCTTCACTCTTCCCTTTATTTTTAGAGGCTATCAGATGCGGCCAAAATAAAAATGTTTTTGGTAAAACACTTAACTGAGAAAGATCCAACTTGTGAGAAACGAAAAAGTTCGAGAGTTCTCTCACTCTCTCTCCAGAAAAACCGAGAGCTAGGGTTTCAATTTCAAGCTTTAAGCTTGCGTTCGTGGTCCATCAAATCAATCAGGTTGTGTGTATTATCTTCACAGGTTTGGTTTTATCATAAAAAAAAAAAAACCAATTCTTGAGTTTATCCAAGATTTGGGGGTTATGATTTATATAGTTTGGACTTTTATTTTCGAGTTAGGCAAGAGTCATTAGATAGACGGTTGTTGGGATAGTTTGCCTAGGATCAAAAAGGCGAAAAGATTAACGGTTTAGATGGGGTGATTTAGAGTTCACGGAATACTAATAGGCTTGGCTCAGTGGAGTAATATTTTATATTCAAAACCTTGGTTAGTGGAGCTGGTTACAGAATCGAGATGGAAAATGGAGGCGGTAGTGGGGGAAAAGTCTGGAAAACTGATACAAATCAGAGCTGGAATAGGAGTTTCCACACACGTCGAGGAAATATAAGTAGACCTCACAGTAGCAAAATATTCCCTTCACTTTCTCATCAACAATTATCTTCTGGTTTTAGAGAAAATTCAGATTCTCAGTCTTTTCAGAATAAAGTCATGCAAGGTCGCATCTCGGAGCCAAATTCACCTTCGGCGTACACAGAGTTTGGTCTGGAGTTTTCAGAAGAGATGAGAGATTCAAATCTGAATGCTCAGAATCTTTCTGAAATCTTTCGTCACTCAAGGATGGGATGGGAGTTGCAAATTGATCAGGAAGCATAGATGAAGTGGTGGAAAGAGAACAGAACTGTGTTCTTGCATTCTGGCTTGATGACAGAGATTTTGCGAGATGGAGAATAGAGCAATATCTCACTACATATTGGGTGGATTTCACAGCTACGGTAATTCACTCTTTTCGTAATTTTTATGTGATCAAACTAGGGTCTTGACAGCAAATGCTTGCGGTGCTACAAAACTCCCTGTATTCAGTGGCGGGAGGGTTTTTAGCTGTTCGTAGATGGGGTGCTGGGATTTCTTTGCCTAGGATAGTGGTGGAAAAAATTATGATTGGAGTAAGAATTCATAATTTACTAGCTGAATGTTATAGCTCTAGAGCAGCTAAAAAGATAGTAGATTGGATAGGCGAAAGAGTTGATGCTGAGTTATATACTGTCCCAACAGTTATTATTAGATATCTCAGGGCTAGGATATGGGTTGATCCTAGAAATCCACTCATTCCAGGATTTTATATTCGCATGCCGAATCAGAAGACGTTCTGGATAGAGTGTAGGTATGAGAGGTTGCATAAATTCGGCATGAGATGTGGCAGAATTGGTCACCCAATGAATAGGTGCCCAATTAATGATAATTTGAGGCTTGTACAGTTCTTGGATAGGAAGATTAAGGAGCATAATGCGTCTAGAGGAACTAGGCTGGTGTATGATTAGTCCAAGGATATGTTCCCAGCCTATATGCGTGCTTATGCTCACAGACCTCAGCAAAGATCAACGAGATTTCCGGATGGTTTTTTGGAGTTTCAGAATGACTATTTCAGAGATACTCCAGAAGAGAATATTCTTGATGGCTTTCAGTTTTCCATGCCTGATGATGCAGCATTGCCTTCAGAGGATTTTCCTCCGGGGGATCATGCTAGTGGGAGTGGAGGTTTTCAGCAAGAACATTATGATGAGTTCTTTGGCAGGCCACCGCCACCGCTACAGCAAAGTCTTGGGGAACAAAATCAAGACATGATACCACAGAATCAGCTACCAAATGGATTTGTTTCTGATTTTGAGCAGCATGATCTGGTTTTAGTGGATGAAGACTTTGATCATCCTCATCATATGGAGGTGGTCATACAAGAACAGACTGGGATAAAGAGGCAAGGGATTAATTTGGAGACTAAGCATATGGAGGTGGGTACAGAAAGGTCTTCCAAAAGAGTCTCAAGAGAGGTAGTTCCTGATCAAGTACAGAATGAAGTTCAGGCCTTAGAAGGTAGTCCTCCATCTCAGTTACATCTCTCTGAGGATTTACACCCTTTCCATCTGATGGAGTCTGGTATGGATCATACTATCTCTTCCATTAATGATATAATAGAAACTCCTATTTATATCATAAGGGGTGGTAGAAGAGGTGAAGGGGGAGATGCATATGCTACTGCACTAGACATAAAGAATGATGAGGTTAGGGAGCTCTGGAATGTTCAGGGGCCATTTAATAGGGGTCAGGATAGTAGGCACAAGGAATTTAACACAGATGTTGGGCTGTTAGAGAATGAAAGTAGGGCTGGAGTTCACAAGAAGCTGAGGAGATTTTCTAATGTAACCCTAGACGGAGGGGCCCACAGTGGGAAGGGGAAAGCCAACCAACTCTTTTTGAATGAAGGTTTCATTCATCAGCACATGAAGGGTTTGAAATTAGAAGATTCTTCTTAAGAAGAAGTAACAGATAAGGGGAAGGCTAAGCTGCCAAAACTTGATGATAGGAAATCAACTTTACATAGGCATGATTCAACGGGGAAGGGATGCTTTAAGAAAACATTGGGAAGGTTTAAGATTAGTGGTGCCTGGAGAAGAGGAATAATCATAAAGTGTGATGAGGTTGATACTATGGAGGCCATTACTAAGTTTACTAAAACAAGAGATACTCAGCAGCCTCAGGAGCAGGAGGGAGGAGATCAGAACTGTGAGAATGTCACAGAGACAAGGAACAAAGAGGGTAAAGAAACTCTCATTCATGAAGAAAAGGAAAAAGGGAAAGGGAAGATTGATCAGACAGCTCTTCCAATTAAGAAAAGGAAAATGCCAGATGTTTCAAATGCCATTATTGATGAAGATGAGGAACAAGAACAGTGGAATACTATGCTAGCTTATGGGAAGTTAGGAAATGAGCTTAGCAGGAAGAAGAAAAGATTCCAGGATGTCCTCATTTCCTGCTGCACTGTACCCATTTCAGAGGAGGTTATGTGTCTTTCAAAGGGTTTCCAGGCGGTTGTCCCAAATCAACCGCAAAACCGTCCATGACGACTCTTAGTTGGAACTGTAGGGGCATGAACAGTGTCCCTAAGAAGCAGGCGATCAAGCGTCTGCTGAAGCAGTGTCAGCCTCAGATTCTTTTTCTAATGGAGCCAAAAATGAAGGAGCAGGAAATTTCTAAGTGGAAGCAATGTACTTATTTTAATTCGTCTTTTGTTGTTAATCCTCTTGGAACTTCAGGGGGTTTGGCTGTTTTATGGACCAGTAATATTACTATTGATGTAATAGCTAGTAGTAAGAACTATATATTAGGTAGATGTTCAGATGCTGCACAGGTGATCTGGTTGCAGCTGTTTTTGTATGGAAGTCCTGAACGTATGCTAAGGAAGCAAGTCTGGGAGAGTTAGTTCTTACTTCCTAGCATTTTGGATTATCCACTGTTTCTTATAGGTGACACTAATCAAGTGTTATCTCAAGAGGATAAGGTAGGTGGTGTGCCATTTCAGAATACAGATAGCATAATTTCACTTAAACATGTTTTGAATCAGCTCAGGGTTCAAGAACTCAGGAATGTAGGACAATGGTACACCTGGACAAATAATAGGGAAGAGAATGATTGTGTCTATCAAAGGTTAGACAGAGCATTTATAAATCATTCCGCGTCACAACTGTTTCCATTAGCGCATACTAGGACATTGGCTATACTAGCTTCTGATCATAGTCCAGTATTGATGGAAAGATATGCTAAACAGATAAGTAGGAAACATGTGGGCAGATATGAGGCTTTTTGGGCTAACTTAGTTCCACCTCAGCAAATCATTACTAGGGTTTGGAACATGTTTCCAATATCAGCTGGGACAAATGCAGCACATGAATTGTCTAAGAATCTCAGAATTTCTCTGGATCATTTGTCAAACTGGAGTTGGAAAACTTTTGGAAATTTTGATAAAATTATTGCTCAGAAAACTAGGGAGTTCGAGAATTTGCAAAGTGGTCGAAATCTTCTGCATATGAAACAATCTGAGAGGCAGTTGAGATTGGAAATTGCAGATTCTATAGAGAAGCAGTGTGACTATTGGCAGCAAAGGGCTACAAGTAAGTGGGGTAAGTTGGGAGAGAGGAATACTTGATTCTATCATAAGTGGGCTACGGTGAACAAAGGGAGGAATCAGATTAGCTCTATACAGGATGATAATGGACAGGTTTATACAGCAGAGGCAGATATCCAAATGAAGTTTCAGCTTCAATATCATGCTTTGTTTTGTGATCCTGAGTTTTACCCTCCTTAGATGATGAATATAGTTGATATTGGATATTTTATGCAGCAAACAGAAAAGAAATTATCAGAGGAACAACTCAGACAGCTTAGTGAACTATTTTCAGGAAAGGAGATTGAAGTAGCATTATCTCAAATGAAGTCTTGGAAAGCACCTGGTCCTGATGGCTTGCCTGCAGGTTTTTTCAAAACTCATTGGGGTTTAATTGGTTCACAGGTTAAACAAGTGGTTCTGGATATGCTTAATGGTCAGAAGATGCCAGCTGAATGGAATATGACAAACATAATTCTTATTCCAAAGAAGACAACAGCTGTCAAAGTAGAGGATTACATGCCAATCTCATTATGTAATGTGAAGTATAAGTTGTTGGCTAAAGTGTTAGCCAGGAGGTTAAGCCCAATTATACAGGTATTAATTGCAGGAAATCAGACTGGTTTTGTCAAGAATAGGCATATTGGTGAGAATGTTTTATTGGCTCATGAAATGATGGAAACTTTAAGGAAAAAGAAAAAAAGGAAAGGTTGGGTTGGTAGCTGTAAAATTAGATATGAGCAAGGCATATGATAGGGTCTCTTGGGATTTTTTAGAGCAGGCTTTGAAATATTTTGGATTTACAACTTCATGGAGGTCTCTTATCATGCACTGTGTAACTTCAGTACATTATTCTATCAATGTTAATGGAGTACAAATGCCATATTTCAAACCAGTAAGAGGGCTTAGACAAGGATGTCCTTTGTCTCCTTTCTTGTTTATCATATGTCAGCAGTTTCTCACATGAATGCTAAATTCAGGACAGCATATAAAAGAGCATCAGGCTCTGGGCTATAAATGTGGTCAAGGAACTCCAAAGATAACACATCTTATGTACGCAGATGATTGCATCATATTTCTAAAGTGTCATTATGATAGATATTTTCACTTGGCCAAAATTTTAGATCATTTTGCAAGATTTTCAGGACAAAGGATCAATTTTAGCAAGTTTTCACTGCAAGTTAGTCCTAATGTCTTGCCACAGGAGGAAAGCAGATTAAGGTATACTTTGAATATTCATAATAGGGGTATAGGTACAAAGTATTTGGGAATGAATCTTAATCTGTCTGAAGGAAAGGTTAGAGTTTTTAGAGATATGTTATCAAGAGTCAGGAGAAAGTATGATAATTGTAAGACTAAGTATCTGAATGTTGCAGGAAGAATTACTTTGGCAAAGCATACTTTAGCTTCTTTGGATATATCCTATGGGTATCTTTAAGATTCCTGAATCCATTCTCAAGAAAATAGATAGCATGACAGCATCTTTTATTTGGAAGGGGGAACTGGAAGGTAGGGGAATACATTGGATGTCATGGGAAAACATGTGTTTACCAAAGAGTAAAGGTGGTTTGGGGATGAGGAAGGCTAGAGATATGAACAGATCATTGTTAGCAAAGCATGCTTGGAAGATACTTAGGGAGCCTGATTGTTTGTTTTCTACTATATTCCTGAAGAAGTATTGTAAAAAAAAAAGCCTTTCTTAAGGTTAAGTCAAGGGGTCAGAATACTTGGAGCTGGAAATCAATAATTTGGGGTAAAGATTTGATTAAAGCACAAGTTAAATGGCAGGTTGGTACAGGAAAGGATATAAGCATAGCTGATCAATGGATCCCTGGAATGGACAATCCATTACATCAGCATAATGGTGTTGCTTATCAAACTGATTTGAAAGTGGCACACTTGTTAACAGAGAATGGACAATGGAGATTACCATTGCTCAAGGTATGGTTTCCACCACACATCATTAAAGAGATTTCAAAGATACATATTTCTGCTACACCTCAAACAGATAGGATGATTTGGGAGGGAGCTTATACAGGAGAATATACTGTGAAAGAGGGATACAGGAAGCTGCAGAAGATGGTCATGGATCAGCCAGGTGCATTGTGGACAAAGTTTTGGGGACTTAATTTGCCATTGAAGATAATAGTTTGTGTGTGGAGAGCTTTACAGAACTCTTTGCCTACTGCACTAAATCCGTGGTTAAGTCAATACAATCTCCTATCTGTGTTAGATGTAACCAGTATCAGGAAGATGTGATGCATCTATTTATGGGATGTCATTCAACTAGGAGAGTTTGGGCTTTACAAAGGTTAGCTAATAAGTTCCCTTTTTTTTGATGAACATAAATTTTCATTTCATCAAGAAACATTACAGTACAAGGTTTTAGCCTTCACTCCCAGCCTTACAAAAAAAGAACCTAGAATCTAAGTGTCCTAACATATGAAAGAAACACTAGTTCTACAGGTTAATGAAGTACAAGACAAATTAATGCCAAAGTTTAAATTCAGATTCAATGAGAGAGCAAAGCCTTTGAGCTGTCAAGGCTTGTCCCTGAAAAATTCTATGGTTTCTCTCATTCCAGAGGTGAT
This sequence comes from Cruciata laevipes, assembly GCA_963678965.1. Classification (NCBI taxonomy): domain Eukaryota; kingdom Viridiplantae; phylum Streptophyta; class Magnoliopsida; order Gentianales; family Rubiaceae; genus Cruciata; species Cruciata laevipes. Next base: position 14,190,802 of record OY787639.1, read on the forward strand.
AGAGACTTGACACCAGGAGTGTGAAAACCCTCTTGTTCTTCCTGGCTTGCCAAATGAATAAGAGCCTCTTCAGATGCCTCAGATCCTGTGGAGCAGGAAGATGAAGGAGTAGCAGGACTTGCTTGAAGTAGGGACATTGGATCAATAAGTGTGAGACAGATTCTGTGTCTTGATGACAGAAACAACATGAGGATGGAGGAAGTGGTATGCCAAGGTGCTGTAACCTGTCAACTGTAGATAGTCTCCCCAATGCCAATCTCCATAGGAAAAAGGACTGTTTGGGAAGAAGCTTGCTGCTCCATATAGTAGCATAGAAAGCCCTGGAGGTTCTTTGTCCTAAAAGGAAATTATAGGCCAAAGAGACCTGGAATTTTCCTTTCTGATTGAGGCAAAGAGGGAGGAAATCCATAACCTGATTCTTCAGAGTAATCAGGACAGTCCAAGCATTGCTGCAATGAGAGGGTGCTATGGCCTTGCTTAAGCTTCTCCCTTTCATATAGTATTCATGCACCCATTTTACCCAAAGGTTATTCTGATCACTTTGGATACACCATAATTGTTTGCAAAGCAGAGCTTGGCCCCAAAGATGGGGATCTCTAATCCCTGCTCCACCATAGGCTTTTGTGAGACAAAGAGTTTCCCATGCCACATGAAAAATACCATTCCCATCAGGATTCCCCCATAGATAATTTCTACAGATGGCCTTGATATCATTGTAGACATGGGTAGGTAGTTGGAAAGCACTGATCCAGTAGCTTGTGATGCTGAATAGGACTGTGTTGATGAGCTCAATCTTCCCTGCATAAGAGAGAGTTTTCCCTTGCCATTTATTCAGTCTCCTCCTAAGCTTTTCCAGTAGCTTTTGGCAATTAAGAAAGGTCCATCTCTTTCCAGACAGTGGTAAACCAAGGTAAGAAACAGGTAAGACTCCCCTCTGAATTTTCATTAAGGACAATAGAGAGTCTGCTGTAGTGTCATCCATCTTGGAGAAGAATACTTGAGACTTAGCTGTATTGATGGAGAGGCCAGTGACTGCCTTAAAGGAATCAAGTGTTTGTAGCACTCCATGAATTGACTTCTGATTGGCTTTGCAAAAGATTAAAAGATCATCAGCAAAAAGTAGGCAGTGGAGATGCACATACTTGCACTTGGTATGGTAATCAATTAACTTCTGCCTAAAAGCAAGGTATGGTATGGTATGGTATGCTGAAACATTCAATTGTCTAGTTCAATTTACTTGATCTTTCAGTCAGTTTCATTTTATATTTGAAACTTTCTCTTGAATTTACTCCTACATCATTTAAATTGAACTAGACAAGAACTTTATGTGTTTATAAAATGTGTTAGGCTGAAATTATAAATATATCATTTATAATGTCATGAATCGCCCAACTACAATTACAAGAAGTTAAATCAAACATTCTAGTCTAGGCATTATATGAAGAAGAATCAAACTAAATTCCAATCAAACTAATTATCTAATTATTAAGAATATCTAATAAAAGAGTAATACCTATTTCTAAACTTTAAAATATTTAAATAATTTTAAATCATAAATTTTCTCGTTAGTCCTGTATAAAAAAAGGCATAATACTTATATGATTATACATATTGACTCGATAAACTCGTAGAGCTTATAATACTGATGAAGTCAAACATAGACTCATTAGTTATATATACAAGTGAGTTTGAGCAATTTCAAGGTTTATTAATCTGAAATTGAACTCAAATTTTGAAATATATATACAAATTTTGACCGAGTTTCAAAATTTTGAAATACATATACACATGTATATATGCAGAGGTAAATGTTTATTAACTTCTCAAAATTAAATAAAATGTATCCATTTAAAAGAAGGTTTTAAAAGAAGGTTTACTTCTAAAAATAAAAAATTTAAGGTTTTATTTTGGTGGGATTTTATCAGGGGTCCATTTGGATTACTACGTAATTAAAAAAAAAAGATTTTAGTTTGGTTTAAGTAAAAAATTATCTAGAATGTTAATACATCGTTATATATCATGGGGTTGACGGGACAATTATAGCTCTGACTGTGTGCGATTTACACACACTGGAGGTGCGATTCACGCACTTTTCTATCTTTCCTCTTTTCTTTAATACTGTTCACAATTTCAGCCACTTTTCCCCAATCCAATTAATACTGTTCTGACTGCAACGGTCACAAACGGTCACATTTCCACCTCGGCCATGGCGGCTCCACTGCCACGCGGCGGCGGTATTCACCAAGGCCAAAGCTTTCTCAACGCCCTTGCTAACCGCCCACCACCGCTGAGCACCACCTTGCCATCTAACCCGGAAATTACCCCCAAAACGACATACAAGGGAGACATAGCCTGTATCGTTACTCGCAAAGAGGCTGGGATTTTAGCCTCTCACTATCAGAATGCCTTAATAGGGAAGTTTGCTCGGACAAGACCAGCCATGGAAGTGCTACAAGAGGCTTTTAAGTCTGTGGATTTCAAAGGTAAATATCAACTGGGATTGATAGATTACAGCCATATCTTGATCCGCTTCCAGGATAAGGAAGACTATCAGCGTCTCTGGCTCAAAGGAAACTGGAATCTCAATGGCGTCATCATGAAAGTTCTCAAATGGACGATGGATTTCTCTCCTGAAGCGGAATCATCAATTGTTCCTGTCTGGATCACCATTCCCAAGGTACCAGTGTTCTTTTATAATCATGATATGATTAAGTCCATGGGAAATCAGATAGGAACTTTCATCAAAATGGATATAGCTACTGCAACACTATCTAGGCCATCGGTTATCAAAATCTGTGTTGAGATTGATTTGAAACAGAAACTGCCTTCTCATATTAGAGTAGGTGTGGAGGAAGATGGAGTTGAGTATGGAGTTTCTAAGCTTCCTATTGAGTTTGAGGATCTTCCTTTATACTGCTTCCACTGTAACTGTATTGGTCACCATGTTAACCAGTGCATTCACCTCCATCCTGAGCTTAAACGTCCTAGACAGCAAGTATCTGGTACTGAAGCCAACAAAGACAAACAGATAGAAAATCCTCCACACCATCAAAGTGATGCTCAGAATGCTGGCCCTTCTGGAGTTCCAGTTCATGAGAAAGATATAATTTCCAAGGCTCAGAAAGGCAAGGCTAAACAGCTCAATGCATTGCAGAAGCCAAAATACTATTATGTTCCAAAGCCCAAGGAACATACAACTCCACAGGACCTTTCTTTAAATCAAGAAAATATTCAGACAGATATTCCTGCTGATATCCCTGCTGACACTCCTGTTATTGTTGATACCCCTACTTCTACTGATATCCCTGATATCCTGGATAACATTCATTTGGGTTCCCCTGCAGCAACTCCAAGAATTATCTTGGATAAGCCCATTCAAAACCCTGAGGAGATAAACCCTCAAGCCTTGCTTTCCACAGAAACCTCACCTGAAATATCTGTTTATGGCTCCCCTCACCAACTCCTTGACTCTCAGTTCTCTTCTCCAAGTAGAGATTTTGCCAGGAAAATCTCTACTCCAAAATCAGACCCAATCAATAACAAAGGGAAAGGAAAATTCCCAGTCAAGGATGATATCCTTTTGACCAAGCAAAGTAAGTCTCACTCCCCTTTTAATACTTTATCAGCTGCTAAAAGTTTTTTCTCTCTCAGCAGAAAAGATTCCACAATAGGTTCCATGTCCTCTCTACTAGTGAAGACACTGATGAACAAGAAGGAACTCAGGGTGACTCAAACACTAACTTGCAAGCTCTTCCTCTTCAGTCTTCTCATGAAGATGAGGTAAGTTCTTCACAGATTATGACAACTCATGCATTGAATGGTAAAAAATCAAAGAAAGGTCAAAAAGGTGTTAAACCTAAAAATGATTCCTATCTAACTCAGGTTAATAGAATCATGACTAGGTCAAGAAGCTTTACAGAAGTTTCCCAATGAATCACACCAAAAAAAATTTAGTGTGGAACATTAGGGGTATGGAAACATCTTTAGATAGATTATCCAATCTATCTATCAGACACAAATTTGATTTGATCTGTATAATTGAACCAATGCATGACAACTCCAAATGTGATCATTATAGACAACTTTTCCATTTTGATAACTGTATGTTTGGTTGTTCTGGTCAAATTTGGTTATTCTGGTCATCTCACATCTCTGTTACACTTATTCAAGATCATCTCCAATATCTGCATGTTAGCATTAACTGTTTAAATAATACTATGGATGCATTCTTTGTATATGGTTTAAGAAATAGGACTGGAAGAAAATCTCTGTGGTCCTCTCTTTTAAGTCATAATCATAATGCTTCTTTAATTATAGGAGATTTCAATGCAATCACTTCTGTTAATGAATATAGAGGCCCTTCTTCTCCTAAACTTGGTAGCATTAAGGATTTTAATGATTTCATCAACTCTATTGCACTTTCTGATATTAACACTGTTGGTAATTTGTATACTTGGAGCAATAAAAGACATAGGAATCCCACTTCACAGAGACTAGATAGAGGCTTATGCACTTCTCAGTGGAATTCATATTTCCCAGCCTCCTCTATTCAAATCCTAGGAAGAGCTACCTCTGACCATAACCCTCTTTTGCTCACTCTGGGTAGCTCTATTCCTTCATCTCTTAGACCTTTTAGATTTTTAAACACATGGTACAAAAGACCTGAGTTTAATGAAATCATTAAAGAGAACTGGAATCTCCAAATCTCTGAATCAGGCATGCTTGGTTTTTTTCTTAAAATGATCAGATTGAAAAGGACTCTAAAAATCTGGAATAAAGATCATTTTGGAAATGTACATGATAATGTTGAAAAAGCAGAGAGAGAGTTAGAAGCTCATGAAATTAAGTATGATCTAAATAACTCTCTTGATGAGCTTGTGAAACTGAAACATGCTAAAGCAAAACTAGTTAAGGCCATTTCTGAGCAAAAGCATTTTTGGAAACAAAAATCAAAGATCAAATGGCTAAAGGAAGGTGATAATAATACAAAATTCTTTCATAACTCTGTCAAGGAAAGAAAGAATAGGCTTAGTATCACCAAAATTAAAAGCTCAGATGGTAGATGGCTAGACAATATTGATGACATTGAAACTGAAGCCATCACATACTACCAGCACTTGCTCTCTGATGATAGTAGTGAGGATAGTGATTTTTTCCAATCATATTTTCTTAGTAAAATCCCCAAACTTATCACTACTGAAGAGAACCAGAATCTCCTTAGGCCTGTAACCCTTTCTGAGCTCAAGGAAATTGTTTTTTCTCTGAACAAAAATAGTAGCCCTGGACCTGATGGATTTACTGCTAAATTCTTTATCAATTCTTGAGATACTATTGCAATTGACCTCCTTGATGCTGTTTCTGATTTCCAGGCAGGAAGTGCAATTCCTAGGGGTATAGCTAGCACATGGATAGCTATCATCCCTAAGAAAGAAACCCCTGTCACTTTTGATGACTATAGGCCAATCAGTCTTTCCAATGTTTTGAACAAAATCTGTTCTAAACTAATAATGGTAAGATTTAAGCCTCTAATGTCAAAAATCATATCCCCACACCAGTCTGCTTTCATGAAAGGAAGAGACATATCTGATAATGTCATTTTCCTTCAAGAAATGGTTAGATTTTTACATAGGAAATCTAGATAACTTAACTGTATAATCAAGCTTGGCCTAAAAAAAGCTTTTGATAGAATTAAATGGCATTTCTTACAAGCAGTTCTAATGAAATTTGGATTTCATGGTCAGTTTATCTATAGCATCATGCAGAACCTCTCACAAGCTTGGTTTTCTGTACTCATCAATGGTAAGCCTGTAGGTTTCTTCCAGCCATCAAGAGGTATAAAGCAAGGAGACCCTCTCTCTCCCTTCCTTTTTAATATCTTCTCTGAAGCTTTCACTAGGAGTCTTGCTTTTGCTTTTTCAAATGACAAGATGTCTTATTTTGATCTACCTGCAAATGCTTATCAAGTATCTCACCTTAGTTATGCTGATGACGCAGTGGTCTTTTTAAATGGTGACAAAACAACTTTGATTAGATTCAAAGCTTTTTTAGAAAAATTTGAAGAGGTCACTGGTCAAAATATAAATTATAACAAAAGTGATATCTTCATTAGCAAACATGCCTCCCCAGTCAAGATAAATTCTATCAAAAACATTATGGGAATGAAAATGGGGAAGTTTCCTTTTAAATACCTAGGTGTTCCCATCTACAAAGGTAAGACACTAAATGCCCATTTTCAGCCACTTATGGAAATAATTGATCATAAGCTTCTGAACTGGAAAAATAAGTGGCTGTCTACAGGTGGAAAAATGGTTTTAATCAATGCTTGTATTTATGCTTTACCACAACATATTTGGTCAGTCATTGTCCCACCTAAACAAGTTGTTAAAAAAATTGAGAGAAAACTGAGCATCTTCTTTTGGGGGGTAACTGATTTAAAGCCTAAAAAGTCTTGGAAGAAATGGAATGACTTGTGCTTTCCTATCTCACAAAATGGATTAGGCTTTAGGTCAATTCACACTATTATAGATACATGCTCAGTAAAGCTCTGGTGGAAATATCAGCAGGCAGAAGCCATGTGGACTCATTTAATTGCATCTTTGCCTAGCTCTTTTCAAACCTCTCCTAACTGGAAAAGGATTTGCAAGATTAATAGTTGGGCTGAGTCTCACTGTAGAGTAATAATTGGAAAAGGGGACAGTAATTTCTGGTCATCTAATTGGCTTGATACTGGTCCTCTTCTGGATTACTGTGATCCTGTTCTTACTAACATTCCTTTAGATAGCACTGTTGCTTCTGTTATAAATGATAAATCAAATGCACTGCAACAACTATCTCCACACATATCTCCTCACATTCTCTCTATTCTACAGGACTCCCAACTATTTCCTCACAGAGAAGATAGACTGATTTGGAAGCTTGATCAAAAAGGACATTTCAACTTCAAAAATACCTATGCAGGCCTGAGAGAAAATATGGGTAATATCTCTTCCATTCAACACCTTTGGAACTCTAGGCTAGAAAAGAAAATTTCAGTATTTATGTGGAGAATGATTAACTCTCTTCTGCCATTTGATAACATACTGAAATCCATGCGCATCTGTCTTCCTTCTAAATGTTTCATGTGTTGCAATGAAGACTCTTTAGATCATTACTATAACTCATGTGCATTCTCTTTATATATATGGAAAATTGTTCATTCTTTCATGGGGATTTCTGATAGGCAATTCTCAACCATTTGGGAAAGACTATCTTTCTATCTCACTTATAATGGTTTGAGTGCTTTTCAAAATTTGATCATTAGAATCTCCCCTTCCATTACCTGCTGGATTCTTTGGAAAACAAAAAATAGATGGTTATATGATAATATTCCAGCATCTTTTCCTTCAGTGCTTAAACTTATCAAGGAGCAGATTTTTATGGTATTCTGTGCAAAACCTTTCTATATCTCCACTGCTCTTGATTCTGAAATTGCTAGCCATTCTTTTCTCCCTCTTGCCAAGAGACCTCCTAAGCCTAGAATTTTTAAAATTGCTTGGCAAAAACCATTATCTGGACTGAAAATTAATGTTGATGCAGCATGGAACTCTTTTCATGCTGGCATTGGCATAATTATCAGGGATAATAGAGGTGCTTTCATTTCTGGACATAGTTTCTTTACTCAGGCTACCTCTCCTCTACAGGCAGAAATGAAAGCCATTCAATTTGCAATTTCTCATGCAGCTGGTCTTTCTGATTCTATCATAATTGAATCTGATTGCCTTACTGCAATCTCCTCTATCCTTAATCCTCTCACAGCCCACTGGAAACTTTTTGAATTAGCAGATGCTATTCACCAGGGCATCTCATCTATTCCTCTGATACATGTCCTAAGGGAAGCAAACATGCCTGCAGATGCCCTGGCAAAGCTTTGCCTGCAATCCCATCTTGCCTCTTCCTTTTCTTTTAACAATCTTCCTAATATCATACAAGGCATGATAAGATTAGATCAAATGAGCACTCCTGCAATTAGGATTTCCAGAATGGATACTACTGACTGATTTTCTTTGACTACAGATATTTAGGCTCATTGATGGAAACATCAATGGGGCCTACAAACCAGGCTCCTTGCTGTTTTTTGCTCCTGAACCTGATTTCAAATGGCTGGACACCTACTGGATCCTTCAGGAATCATGATGCCACTCTTGCAACTGATGAGGATTCTGCTCTGTTAGAAGGACTTACTCCATAGGCTGCCTTGGGTCTCAGTTGTCTAGCGCTTCTGATTCACTAATAAGCAAATGGTTTCTCAGTCCTCCTCTCTTAAAGTCCTTGTCTTGCAATCTTTTTGAAACATAGAATGACTGCTCCAGTATATATTAGTATAACTCATTCTTTTTAGAAGCTATGCTCAGCTTCATGTAGAATCTTTCAGTAGATTTCTACTATAACCGCTATATTTATAAGCGGTTTTTGTACCTTTACTTTCTCGTTATTTAACAGGCATGGGGAAGCCTATATACATCCCTCCACCTTTGGTGGTTTAAAAAAAAATAAAAAATATCTAGAATGTTAATAAACTCAAAAACATTTGTAATAATAATAAATCATTCAAATCAACACAAATAATGAAACAAAAATGATTCAGGAATGGAACATCATTCCCAAAATGTAGTGTAAAGTCCATATTTTTCACTCACCCCCTTTCACTTAAATATATGTAAGAGTATAGTCAATTAATAAGAATGAAAAATAACCTCAATATTATGTCACTGAAAATATAATTAGTCTAGTTGTTCACATACAAGATAATTATAGATGTCTAATTAGTCTTTTTTTTACGATAGATAACTAGTCTAGTTGTTAACCTATACGACCTGTTTGCCAGAGCTTATCTGTAAATCAGTTCAATTCAGTTCAGTTCAGTGAAATTGTAATTTGATGAAATTCAGGTTAATTTAGTCATGCTGATTCCATTTTTCAATACATCACTTTTTACTTCAGTTCAGTTCAATTCAGTTCAGTACATCAAGAAATAAGCTCTAACAAATAGGGTATACTGTTACTTTTTTTAATTTGAAAAAAACTTATTTTTTAATAGAACATCTTGATATAAATTATTATTTTTTTGAAAATAACATCATGATGTAATTTCAGATTCACGAATTGACTAAGTATTTAATTAATAAATGGACTAATGATAGGTGTGATGTGTTTCGTTAATTGAGAAAGTTCTAGTTTTTTTAAGAAGAAATATTTCTAAACCAAATAAAATTAGTCATCTCTTTATGAACCCATAAAAAAGGAAGTAGTGACCAGTGAGCCATGAAAATAACGCGGGAGAAAAAGGAAAAGTAGTGCGGGAACAAGGAAAATAATTAGCGGGAAGATGAAAAATAGCATTGCTTGAGTATTCTCTTAAGGCAACATCACGAGATTGATAATCATAATTAAGGATTGAAAAAAAAATGCCCAAAGCACAACCATTGTTTTCTTGAAGATGAAATTCGATGAAGATTCCGGCTTTGAAGAGACCTGATCAGCAAGATATGTGTCATTAAAACTAACCTGTGTTTTCATGATCTTGATCCTGATTCTTTTGTGCGTACTTGCAGAAGATCTACCTAGTTGCAGCAGCTATCACTGTGCCGCCCAAAATAATGATTTTTTTCCCCCCAATGCCTCCACCACCATCCCCATCATGAGGTCAGATTTTCATTTTCACTGATGTCTTTTGCTCTTTCTGGATGATTATGAAATATCGTGCTTTTATAGTTCTATTTCTAATTGTGTTGCTTGGGATGCTTTGTTCTTTTTTTACGTTCTTGTCTGAGTTATGAAAAAACAAAATGGTGGTCAGTTATAAGAGAAAATATAATTTAACTGAATATTTGACTTTGTAAGTCTTTTTTTTTAAACACTCTTTGTAAGTCTTGGAGGGTAGGGTTTTTAATTTTTAAGTTAAACCATTAAAGATTGAGGAATTCTATTTGGCCTCTCTAAACCCACGAATAAAATAAATAAAGATACATTAAGAGCTTCAGAGCTCAGTTACCTTCTAATTAGAGGTTAGCCTAGCTATTGGTGAGGCTCAATTAAGACTATCACGGGACTTATGAAACAAAATGATAATCTTACTAATTTTGTACTAATTATGTGATTCTGCATTTTTACGTTTCGTAGCTTTTTGGTTGTGTCTGCCTGTACTGAAGTGGTTGCTTAATTTTGTATTGAAGTGGTTGCTTAATAAACTCCTTAATCATAATTGCAGCAATGTGATCTTTTTTTGACAATATACTAACAACACAATTATAATTGTGTTGGGTAAATAAGACATTTGAGTAAAGTGTCGTTAATTATTTGTCGTAATCTTGTGGCACTCTATAGAATGTCACATATATGTCACAATAACACCTACATAAAGAGTAACTAACGCAAAATGTGATGTAGATTCACAACAAATTTATAGTTGTGTTGGATAAGTAAGACATTTGAGTAAAGTGTCGTTAATTATATGTCGCAATCTTGTGGCACTCTATAGAATGTCACATATATGTCACAAAAATAGTTACACAATGAGTTACTGATGCAAATTGTGATACAAATTCGCAACAAAATTATAGTTGTGCTGGATAAATAAGACATTTGAGTAAAGTGTCGTTAATTAATAGTCGCAAATTTGGAAAAATAAAAAAACTGTCACATATGTGTCACGAGCAATGGGACACAATTAAGAAATGGCGTAATAATGTCACAAAAATACTGCATATTGACATAAGTTTAGCAAATGTACGACGCATACACATGAGTCGCACGAATAAGTGTCGCAAAAGGACAGATCTCTTGTAGTGTTTGCTTCCATGGCTCTTTTCTGAATGTCTGAAAATTCCCTCTTGTTCAATCGTTTAAGTGCTATTTCCAGCACCTTCAAAGTCTTAAATAGATCTACGAGAGTACTGTGTTTCCGCATCCTCCAATTATGCTCCACTAAAGTAAGAAAGTCCGGCGAGTTCACCCACATATTGAAGAACTTAAAAGGACGTTGAACAGAACACTTTCTTGGCTTATCTAGGTGTATGAGTAAAGGTAAATGATCTGATGCATCATTGGGTTTTACCTCACAAATCGCTTCCATCCATCTGTCCATCCACATCTCATTCACCATTGCTCTGTCGATTCTACTGAAAATTCTGCCTTCTTCCCTTTTATTGTCCCACGTGAAAAAAGGTCCTGTACTTTTCAGCTCATGCAGTTGAATCAAGTTCACCGTGTCTCTAAAATTTTCCACCTCAGCTAGCTGTACATCCTCTCCTCCAGTTCGGTCTCCCAAATTTAGGGGGGAGTTGAAATCCCCCACCACCATCCATGGCATATCCTGGTGATTTGCAGTCTCCAGATACCGCCATAAATTCAGCCTGAGTGGTTGTTTGGTCCCCACTTCTACTTCACTATTATGAGCATAAACAACCGTCAAGTAAAACTCCAGCCCGAGTTCCTTTTTCCGGCAAATGCAGTCAATCCACTGATCTCCAATGCTTATTACCGAAATATCATACAAATCTGGCTTCCAACATAGCCATATTCTTCCTGTTTGTGCTATTTGGCAGTTTGTTAGTAGCTTCCAACCCAAATCAAGACTTTCCCATCTGTCCACTTCATTTTCTACCTTCACCTTTGTTTCCAGCAAGCCAGCAAGACCTATATTATTTTCAAAACAAAATTGCCGGCATTTTCTTTGCTTACTTGGCTGATTTAGACCCCTAACATTCCAGAATAGCATAGTACTATGCATCATTAACAATATTATAAAGGGGACCATACCTTGGTGTTGAACCTTGTGTGATAAGGTCTCTTCCTCACACATGGAACCTTAGTATTTGGAGTCCTCTTGGGAGTCTCAGTGTTTCCCTTCCCTTTATGATTTCCATCCATAGAGGTGCTTCTGGTGGAATACCTGGATTTAGAAGAAGAAGGCCTCAGGTAAGGGTTGATTAATGGCCCGGGCCTCACAAAAGTAGGTTTATACAAATCAGAGGTTATAGTCACATCAGTCTTAGGGGGTTTTGGCCTCATCTTGCCATTAAAGGAGCATCTATCAGGATTAGTCTTACTCCCAAAGGTACCATGCAGATAATTATCTAACCCCTTAGCATATTCCCACACTTTTAACTTGTCATGATACTCCTTTAACCTGATTGCATCTTTAGAGCCTGGAGCAGGGATAAAATTTTCTGGAATCACATCCAGTGCAGGGGTTTGGGGTGATTCAGGCATGGGTTTCACAAAACCAACACGATTAGCCTCGGGCTCAATCAATTTAATACAGGGATCCTATAAACCCTTAGCCCACCGAGTATCAAAAACTCCCCCTAAATCTGTCAGATCTTGACTATCAAACCCCACACACACTCGATCACTATCACGAAAATACATATTCAGAGCTACACAATCAACCCAATCAAGAAGTACAGAACTCACAGAAACCCTATTAAGCAACTCACGAATCCGAAGAAACCAATAGATCAAGAAAACCGAGGAGATACCTAAAACAGAGTAGTGGGTTCCGACTAATGCAGAAAACCGAAGAAGGATCCGGTGAGTGACGGTGAGAGATTTTGAGATGAGAGAGAGTAGAAACCTCATGTTACAACTGGAATAACGAAGGTTTCTGCTGGGCGCGAATATGAGAAAGGAAAAACCATTTTCCGCCTTTTTACGCGAAATATTTAAGATGGCCCAACGGAAAATAACACATAAATCCCATGGGCCCCAACTGTCTCCTACCAAACACGCGCACCTTATATCTTCATGTTGCAACACGACATGCAACCTTTACCATATTTTTGATATTTTCTGATTTTTATAAATCGAAATGCAGAATGAAAATAACAACTATACAAGCAGGTAGACTTCAGTACCTCAGATAGTGCATACCCCAAGATGCTGTCTTAGGATTTCAAACGTTGAAGCATCCATTGGCTTTGTAAAGATATCAGCATATTGGCTCTCAGTAGGGACATGTTTGATCTCTACTTCCTTTCTTTCGACCAAGTTGCGAATAAAATGGTGTCTGATATCAATATCTTTGGTGCGGTTGTGTTGTACTGGATTCTTAGATATGTCAATGGCTGACTTATTCTCACGAAGAATAGTAATATTGTCTAGCTTCACACCATAGTCTCTGAGTATTTTTTTCATCCAAATTAGTTGAGTGCAGCAACTACCAGCTGCAAAGTATTCAGCCTCAGCAGTCAATAAGGAGATTGAATTCTGCTTCTTACTATACCATGACACCAAATTAGGCCCAATAAAGAAACAGCATCCCGTGGTACTTTTTCGATCATTTGCATTGCATGCCCAATCTGAATCACTGTACCCATACACCTAACAGCTTGTACCTAGGGCTGTAAACGAGTCGAGTTGAGCTCGAACAGACCTGTGTTCGAGTTCGAGTTCGAGTTCGTATTGCATGTTCGTGATCGAGTTTGAGCTCGTACGAGTTGAGACATTTTAGTTCGAGCTCGATTCGTCTGACTTTTAGAAAGTTCGAGCTCGACTCGTGAGCTCGATAAAAAATCGAGTTCGAACTCGAACTCGAGCTAGTTCGAGCTAGTTCGAGCTCGTTAAAGCATTAATGAATAAAATTTAATTAATTTATATAAAAATTCTATATAAAAATTGTATTCGAGCTGCTCGACGAGCCTATCGAGCCGGCTCTTATGAGCTCGAGTTCGAGCTCGTATATAAACGAACGAGCTTGAGTTCGAGTTCGAACTGGTCAAACCGAGTTCGAAAACGAACTTTGACCGAGTTGTTCGCGAGTTGTTCACGAACGGTTCAGTTCATTTACGCCCCTACTTGTACCCTTAGAGAACCAAATACCATAATCTGCAGTTCCATGTACATATCGAATAATCCTTTTCACAGCTGAAACATGGGATTCCTTAGTAGCTGTCTGGAATCTAGCACAAATACCAACGCTCAAGGCAATATCCAGTCGACTGGCTGTTAGATATAGGAGACTTCCAATCATACTTCTATAGAGTTTTGTATCTACGGCCACACCTTTTTCATCCTTGAGCAACTTCTCAGTATTGGACATTGGAGTTCTTACAGCTTTAGCATCTCCAAGACCAAACTTTTTGACCAGATTCAAGGCATACTTAGTTTGGTTTATAAACAATCTATCATCACCTTGTTTCACTTGTAGCCCTAAAAAATAAGATAGTTCACCCACCATACTCATTTCGAACTCAGAAGTCATTAGAGAGACAAACTCATCCACCAGTGTATTCGAAGTTGATCCAAAGACAATATCATCAACATATATATGAGAAATCAATATCTGAGAACCTTGAGATAGCATAAAAAGAGTCTGATCAACTCCACCCCTGACATAACCTTTCTGGAGCAAGAACTGTGTCAATCTGTCATACCATGCTCGAGGGGCTTGCTTTAATCCATACAACGCCTTTTTGAGTTTGAATACATGGTTAGGATAGTGAGGATCCTCAAACCCTTTAGGCTGTTCTACATACACCTCCTCATTCACAATTCCATTTAGAAAAGCACTTTTGACATCCATATGATGAAGTTTAAAATTCATAACACAAGACATTGCAAGAAGTATTCTTAATGACTCAAGTCTAGCCACAGGAGAAAAGGTTTCATCAAAATCCACACCTTCAACCTGAGTGTATCCATGTGCTACAAGTCTTGCTTTATTCCTAGTCACTGTTCCATATCCATCAGATTTGTTCTTAAAAATCCACTTCGTGCCAATAACATTGATTCCCTGAGGACGAGAGACTAATTCCCACACATCATTTCGCTCAAACTGACTTAGCTCTTCCTGCATAGCTGAAATCCAGTATTCATCCATCAATGCTTCCTTATGGTTCTTTGGCTCGATCAGGGACAGAAAGCATTGTAACACATAACGACTTCCATGGTGCATCTGAGAATAGTTCACAGGTGGCATACCTCGTGGATTTTTCTGTCTCGGAGTAATTCCTGTGTTTGCTCGTGTCACTTCTCGATCAGATTCATCAAAAGTATTTGAATCACTCTCTGGCTTGGAAACTTCATTTGTGGTTTGTCCCCTATCCTTCTGTATTGATTAAGCAAGTTCATCAGACGGGGATGTTGTTGGTACAATAGGATTTGCTGACTTAGTTAGCTCAACTTCAGTGGACTTAGAAATTTGGCTCTCCTGGAGTCAATGGTGATGTTGCAACATGAGAACTGGTACTTGGTTGTTCAGGACTAGGCGTATTTCTATGTGTTTATTGTAGTTGTATTAATACTTTATCTTTCCTTTGTATCTTATTTGTGAATTCGAACCCTATTGCTCTAGCTCTTGGTGCATGGTTCATACAAGAACTTCGAACCAAGACCCTTTGCAATACAATTCCGAACTAGTTAGGAGTCTTCGTCAACTCAAGTGCCAAGAGCAAGAGACACTAGCCGCCAATTCATTTTCCCTTGCTAGTGAAGTACCACCTTCCACCATGGCGGAGGATGACCGAGAAGAGGATACCGGCCAAAACATCCCCCGAAGCCAATTCTACAACCCTTTCCAACACCCTAACACTTCTCCTACCAACATATCTATGAGAGAGTATATGTCCCCCAACTATGAGCAACAACAATCGAGCATTGTTTACCCGGACTCTCAATATGAAATCAAGACGGGAGTGATAAATTTGCTTCCAACCTTCCATGGTCGAGAGGTGGATGATCCAAATGACTTTCTTGAAGCATTTCACCGAGTTTGTAGTAGTTTGAAACCTTCCGAGATAAGTGTGGATGAGTTTAAGTTGAAAACATTCACCTTTACCTTGAAGGACAAGGCCGCCAAATGGTTAAGCCGTTTACCTTCATCATCAATCACTACATGGCCACAATTGAAGAAAAAGTTCCTTGACAAGTACTTTCCCCTCTCTAAATCCTCGGTCTTGATACAAGCCATTAGCAACATCACTCAAGACGATGATGAAACCTTGTATGAGTATTGGGAAAGGTTCCAGACTCTCCTTTCAAGTTGCCTGTACCATAACTTCACCGAACCTCAATTGGTGTGTTTCTATTACAATGGTTTGAATGATAGGGAAACCGAGTTGATAAATCGGTCTTGTTATGGCTCCATTGCTAACCTTGGTTCTTCCGATGCCATGATGCTATTTGAGCAATTAGCCGAGGGGTGCAAACCAAAGAGGGATCGGAGACTACGAGTGGGTAACTCCGGTGGAAACAATGATGGAACTCGTCAAGATATCAAGGAGCTTACGGCATTGATGAAAGGCTTCATGATGGGAAATAGCTCCGGAGGGAACACGGGAAATCAACCAAGGCAACAAGTTATGACATGTGGCATTTGTGCTTCAAACCATCTCACCGAATCTTGTCCTCAAGCGAACGAGGACTATAGCGAAGAGCTTAATGCCATGGGAGTCTATGGTGGAAACCAAGGTTTTAGAGGTGGCCAAGGATTTCAAGGAGGGAGAGGATACCAAGGTGGTAGGGGTTTTCAAAGTGGACAAGGCCAAGGTGGTGATAGAGGTAACCAAAAGAAGTATGATCCTTTTGCCCAACACTACAACCCCGGAACTAGAAATCACCCCAACTTTCGGTGGAGAGATGAACCAACGGGGCAACAAGGCCAACAAGGTGGCTACCAAGGGGGTTACCAAGGTCAAAGTAGTCAATCTTTTGATAGGTCGAGGGGGCAAAATGACCAAGGCTACGGAGGAGACCGAAGCCACCAAAATTACCAAAACCATAGTTGTAACTCTAGAGTTGTAGTTACTTTACATAGTAGTGTTTCTTACACAAACTCAACTCAAACCCCCCGTATATGTGTATGTATGCTACAAGATATATGTAGAAATACCCATTTCTCTGTGGAACGAACCTTGCTTGCCATTATATGCTTAATTGTGTGTAGCGGTAGTAAGTGAAGATAAATTGTATATTTGAGAGGTACGGCGACGACCTCCTAAATTTTGGCGCCGCTGCAGGGGAAGACTCGGCGTATTTCTATGTGTGTATTGTAGTTTTATTTCTAATCTATCTTTCTTTTTAGGTCCTATTTTGGTTTGGAACCCTATTGCTCTAGCTCTTGGTGCATGGTTCATACACGATCCTCGAACCAAGACCCTTTGCAATACGATTCCGAGCTAGTAAGAAATCTCCGCCGACTTAGAAAGCAAGTGCAAGAGACACTAGCATCTAATCCTTTTTCCCTTGAAAGTGAATCACTACCTTTCAACACGGCGGAAGATGGCGGAGAAGAGGATACCGGCCAAAACATCCCCCGAAACCAATTCTACAACCCTTTCCAAAATCCTAACACTTCTCCTACCAACATTTCCATGAGAGAGTACATGTCCCCCAACTATGAGCAACAACAATCGAGCATTGTTTACCCAAACTCTCAATATGAAATCAAGACGGGAGTGATAAATTTGCTTCAGTTTTCCTTGGTAGAGAGGTGGATGATCCCAATGACTTCCTTGAGGCTTTTCACCGAGTTTGTAGTAGTTTCAAACCTTCCGAGATGAGTGTGGATGAGTTTAAGTTGAAAACATTCACCTTTACCTTGAAGGACAAGGCCGCCAAATGGTTAAGCCGTTTGCCTTCATCATCAATCACTACATGGCCACAATTCCTTGACAAGTACTTTCCCCCCTCTAAATCCTCGGTCTTGATACAAGCCATTAGCAACATCACTCAAGACGATGATGAGACTTTGTATGAGTATTGGGAAAGATTCCAAACTCTCCTCTCAAGTTGCCCGTACCATAACTTCACCGAACCTCAATTGGTGTGTTTCTATTACAATGGTTTGAATGATAGGGAAACCGAGTTGATAAATCGGTTTTGTTATGGCTCCATTGCTAACATTGGTTCTTCCGATGCCATGATGCTATTTGAGCAATTAGCCGAGGGATGCAAACCAAAGAGGGACCGGAGACTACGAGTGGGTAACTCCGGTGGAAACAATGATGGAACTCGTCAAGATATCAAGGAGCTTACGGCATTGATGAAAGGCTTCATGATGGGAAATAGCTCCGGAGGGAACACGGGAAATCAACCAAGGCAACAAGTTATGACATGTGGCATTTGTGCTTCAAACCATCTCACCGAATCTTGTCCTCAAGCGAACGAGGACTATAGCGAAGAGCTTAATGCCATGGGAGTCTATGGTGGAAACCAAGGTTTTAGAGGTGGCCAAGGATTTCAAGGAGGGAGAGGATACCAAGGTGGTAGGGGTTTTCAAAGTGGACAAGGCCAAGGTGGTGATAGAGGTAACCAAAAGAAATATGATCCTTTTGCCCAACACTACAACCCCGGAACTAGAGATCACCCCAACTTTCGGTGGAGAGATGAACCAACTGGGCAACAAGGCCAACAAGGTGGCTACCAAGGAGGTTACCAAGGTCAAAGTGGTCAATCTTTTGATAGGTCGAGGGGGCAAAATGACCAAGGCTACGAGGGAGACCAAAGCCACCAAAATCAAGGGTACCAAGGTTACCAAAACCAAGGGTACCAAGATTTTGGCTACCAAGGGTACCAAGATCATCAAAACCCTCAATATCACCCTCAACCACAACAATACCCAAGGAACCAAGGTCAAGGCTGTTTCAATAACCGTGCCCCTCAAAATGCTTACCCGAGGTTGGAAGATAAATCTCATGATCAAGGTGAAAGCTCGGGCCAATTCCCACAAGACGCTCGATTCAAAAGCATTGAGGTGCAAATGAGTCAAATGGCCACGGTTTTGGGGAAATTGGAAGCACAAAACTCCGGAAAACTACCCGCACAATCGGAGTTAAATCCAAGGCCTCATCCGAGCGCCATGACCTTGAGGAGTGGTAAACAAGCTATTGAACCCGAAGTGGTTGTGAAAAAGGCACCCAAGAGAGGCCTTGTGAAGAAGAGTTTGACCAATGACGAAGTTGAGGTGACCTTGGCCGATGAAGAAGTGATTCTTGAGGAGCTAGCCAAAGAAAAAGGTGATGCCGAGGTTGAGAAGGAGAAAGAGCTAATTGACGAGGAACATGTAGACTCAACCACTCATGTTGAACCAATGTCACCTCCATTCTCACCTCTCCACAAGAAAACTAGGGTAGACACTTCCTTCGAGGTGGAAGCACCATTTCCCGAGGCTTTGAAGAATGCTCGCAAAAAGGAGATTGACAAAGAAGCTTTCGAGGTCCTTCGAAAGTGTGAGGTAAACATTCCTTTGCTCGATGCTATTGATCAAGTTCCTAGATATTCCAAATTCTTAAAATAATTGTGTGTAAATCATCGTCAACAAAGGTCTAAGCATGTAAAAAATGAAAGAGTCAATGAACATGTGTAGGCTTTGTTTCAAGATAAAATGCCTACTAAGTGTGGTGACCCCGGCATGTTTACAATTCCTTGCATCTTAGGGAACACTTATTTTCCAAGAGCCATGCTAGACCTAGGTGCATCCAAAAATGTCATTCCATATACATTGTATGAATCATTAAATCTTGGCACTTTGCATAAAACCGGTGTGGTGATCCAACTTTCCGACCGCTCTAATGCATACCCTAAGGGTATTGTTGAAGATGTTTTGGTGAAAGTTGATAAGTTGGTGTTCCCGGCCGATTTTTACGTTCTTGACATGGAACATGATAAATTTGCTACCCCTGTCTTGTTAGGGCGTCCATTTTTAAAAACTTCAAGAACTATAATCGATGTGCATAGTGGTAGACTCACCATGGAATTTGATGGGGATCAAATAGAGTTCAACATTTATGGTGCAATGAATACAATGATGATGAAACTTCTTGCAATGTTATTGATGTGATTGAATCTTTTGTGCAAAAAGTTTATGAAAATGATGGTGATGATCCTTTGTTAAAAGCTTTAGCCAATAGTTTACACACAAGTAATGTTCATACATATGCTTTGAGTGCTAACTTGAAGGAAATCATTTTTGAGCTAGATACTTTTGAGGAACTTTCTCTTGATGCACCACTTTTAGACCTCGAGGTATTGAAAGGCTCGGGCAACCGACCATCTCTCAATAAACCTCCGGTGGTGGAATTGAAACCACTACCCGAGAATCTAAAATATGCATTCATTGGTGATGGTGAAAAATTACCGGTGATCATCTCAAACAAGCTCACCAAGGAACAAGAGGAAAGGTTGATGAAAGTGCTACAAGATCATAAGGAGGCTATTGGGTGGACTATTGCCGACATCAAAGGTATGAGTCCAAGTACTTGCATGCACCGTATTCTATTGGAGGATGATGCTAAACCCATCCGACAACCTCAAAGGCGATTGAACCATCCTATGATGGAGGTAGTAAAAGCCGAGGTGCTTAAATTGTTGGATGCGGGAATGATCTATCCAATCTCCGATAGTAAATGGGTAAGCCCGACGCAAGTGGTACCAAAGAAAACCGGAGTGACCGTAGTAGAGAATAGCCATGGCGAATTGATTCCCACTCGTGTCCAAAATGGGTGGCGTGTTTGCATTGATTACCGAAGGCTAAATGCGGTAACAAGGAAAGACCATTTTCCTTTACCATTCATTGATCAAATGCTTAACCGGCTCGCAGGCCATTCTTTCTATTGTTTTCTTGATGGCTATTCAGGTTACTTTCAGGTTGCCATTGCACCCGAGGATTAAGAGAATACCACTTTCACATGTCCCTTTGGCACATTTGCATATCGACGCATGCCTTTTGGGCTTTGCAATGCACCGGCCACATTCCAAAGGTGTATGGTTAGCATTTTTTCAGAGTACCTTGAAAAGTTTGTAGAGATTTTCATGGATGAATTTACTGTCAATGGAAACTCTTTTGACAATTGCTTACTCCATTTGTCATTAGTCCTAAAAACTTGCATTGATAAGAACCTTGTACTTAATTCTGAAAAGTGTCATTTTATGATTGAAAAAGGCATTGTACAAGGTCATGAGGTATCATCTAAAGGTATTGAGGTAGATAAGGCAAAAATTGATACCATACAATATCTACCTTACCCTACTTGTGTGCGTGATGTGAGATCTTTTCTTGGCCACGCGGGTTTCTACCGCCGTTTTATAAAAGATTTCTCAAAAATTTCTTCCCCTTTATGTAGATTGTTACAAAAGGATGTGGAATTTGTGGTAGATGAAGGTTGTAAGAGGGCATTTGATTGTTTGAAATCTATGCTAGTGTCGGCCCCTATTATACAACCTCCAAATTGGTCCCTTCCATTTGAGATCATGTGTGATGCAAGTGACTACGCCGTTGGTGCGGTGTTAGGTCAAAGGGTGGGAAAAATTCCCCATACCATCTATTATGCATCCATGACTCTCAATGATGCTCAAAGGAACTATACCACTACCGAGAAAGAATTGCTAGCAGTAGTCTTTTCATTGGAAAATTTAGGCCATATTTTCTTGGTACAAAGATTATTGTTTTCACTGACCATGCAGCTCTTCGTTACTTGATGATGAAGAAAGAAGCAAAGCCTAAAAGGATAAGTTAAAGCATGATGCTAGGTTTTATGTATGGGATGATCCTTATGTGTGGAAACATTGTTCCGACCAAGTGATTAGAAGGTGCATTCCCAATAATGAAACTAACTCAATCCTTGCTTTTTGCCATTCATATGCATGTGGTGGTCATTTTGGTGGTAAGCGAACTGCTAGGAAAGTGCTTGATTGTGGTTTTTATTGGTCTAATTTGAATAAGGATGCATACACCTTTTGCAAATCTTGTGATAAATGCCAAAGAGTAGGGAATATCTCTTCTAGGAATGAAATGCTCCAACATTGCCCCCTTTATTGTGAACTTTTTGATGTGTGGGGAATTGATTTTATGGGACCTTTCCCTAATTCCTTTGGTTTCAAATATATCTTGCTTGCGGTTGACTATGTTTCTAAGTGGGTAGAGGCAATCCCCACTCGTACTGATGATTCTAAAGTGGTTGCAGAGTTCATCAAATCTCACATCTTCTCTAGGTTCGGGGTACCCCGAGCTCTAATCAGTGATCGAGGCACTCACTTTTGCAATAGAACCATTGCCGCATTGTTGAAGAAATATGGGGTAAATCACAAAACTTCTACCGCCTATCACCCACAAACAAATGGACAAGCCGAAGTTTCCAATAGGAAAATCAAGTCTATCCTTGAGAAAACGGTTAGGCCGACTCGCAAGAATTGGAGTACTCGGTTGGATGATAGATTGTGGGCATATAGGACGGCTTATAAGACACCAATTGGTAGAGTTGGCACACAAAGCGTACTGGGCAATCACGAAGTTCAACTTGAACTTGGACGAAGCCGGGAATGAAAGGAAGTTTCAGTTGCAAGAGCTTGAGGAAATCAGGAATGAATCCTATGAGAACACCGCCATTTACAAGGAGAAAACGAAGGCATGGCATGACAAGATGATAATTAGGAAAACCTTTGAGGTAGGTCAGAAAGTTCTCCTAATTCAATCACGCCTTCGTTTGTTTCCGGGGAAATTGCGTTCTCGGTGGACTGGACCGTTCGTGGTTGTAAGAGTTTTCCCTCATGGTGCGGTGGAGATCCAAAGCAACGAGGATGCAAAGTCATCAAGGTCAACGGCCAAAGGTTGAAACCGTAATACGAAGGTTTCAAATCGGAGATCATAGAGGACATGTCTCTGGGCAACCCAACCTACGAGTGATCTTTACCATTGAGGTACTTCGTGCCGACGATGTTAAATAAACGAGTTTTGATTTTTAAAATTATTTCGTCGAACAATTTCAATATTTGGAACATTACTCTATTTCTATATATTGTCTATGTACATTATATTAAACTTGTAATTCGGATATGACGCGAGTTTTTGATTTGTTGTTTTAGAAAAGGTGAAGTGGAGCAACATGAAATAGAGGAGCCATTTCCTCGCGGCCCGCGAATTAATCGCGCGGACCACGACCGAGGATTTCGCGAGCCGCGAAAGGGAGCTCGCGGGCCGCGACCCGGTCTCACGGTCCGCGATAGAAGTCTCGCGGCCCCACGAGAAAAGTGAGATTTTTCGACAATCCCTGCCACAAAAATGCCAATTTTCGCGACCCGCGACTTGATCGCGCGGACCGCGGCACTGTGCTCGCGGCCTGCGAATTCATCGCGCGAGCCGCGAGAGTTTTGCATCGCAACCCGCGAATTCACCGCGCGGACCGCGACAAAGTGTGCGCGCGGAGAAAAATTTTCGCCGCGAGGGTTTTGCCTCACGACCCGCGAAAAAAGGGGATTTTTCGGCAATCCCTGGAACGAAAATGCCAAGTTTCGCGGCCCGCGAAGAAGTCTCGCGACCCGCGAAGAAGTGTCGCGTCCCGCGAAGGGAGGCTCGCGATCCGCGAAATGCCGGGCCTCCTACTTCTTCCCAATTTTTTCTATCTTTTTCTTCTTCTTCCCAAAATCCTCCCACCCGAAAACCTTCTCTCCTCCGGCCACCATCTTCGATTCGCCATTCCGGCGAGATTTTCATCAATTCCTTCCACCCAAATCACTCCCCCACTCCTCCTCTACAAACCCCACCAACAATTTCCTTCCAATTCATCCTCTTTCACCTCCATTGCCCAAATTCCAACCGAAACTTCTCCACTCCGATTCGCCGGCCTTCGGCGACTTTCTCCCCAAACTACACAAAAACCTTTCCTCCACCAACCTTAACCTTTTCCCCACCACTAATTCCAAATTCCAATTCCCTATCAAATACCCCCAAATCTCATGAACCCAATTTTTTGGATTCTTTGATTTGGTGGTGTTTTGATCAAATTGGCGATCTAATTGCATTTAATTGTTTATTTGGAATATTACATTGCAATTTTTGAGTAATTAGGGCTTGCCACCTCTAGTTTTTCTGTTGATTTTGATTGGGCTTGCCGCCTCTAGTTGCAATTTGCTTGTTGAGTAGGGCTTGCCGCCTCTAGTTGCAATTTGCTTGTTGAGTAGGGCTTGCCGCCGTGTAGCTGGTTTAGTTGTGCTGGACTGTTGTTGAGTAGATTTAGCTAATGGAACCAAGGAAAAGATTTTGCCGAGGAGAAGCCTCTAGTTCACATGAGCCCGTAATCCCCGAATCCCCCCCTCGCCAACCTAGCCCTCCCCCTACAGAAAACCTGCCTCCTATTGACCTCATGGGACTGCAAGGTTTGGATGACGAAGCCCAACAACGGTGGAGAAAGTTGATTGGGAATGGGAGGCGAACGATCATGGAGACAAAATTCCTTTCCACTGAGCTCCTTCAAGAGCTAGGGTTGCAGCAGCTTGTGCCATTTTTATTGGATCGCGTTGGCATGAGAGGGTTCATTGATCGGTCGGCACCGACCTACATCCGCTATACACTTGAATTCCTATCCACTCTAGCCAAGCACTATGACAAGGAGCGAGAAGAGCAGTACATCACCTTCAGGTTAAATGATGTAGACGCCGGATGTCCTATGATGAAATCCAAACTGCTTTTGGGTTCGAATATGTGGAGGGCTACAAGAATCCAAAAGATAATGCCCCGGACGGATTTGATCTAGCTTTCTTTTGGAATTGCTTGTCTGGATCTCCCAACATCACGGGCGCTACGAAGAACAACCACATCATACATCCAGCTGTTCGTATGGTGCACAAGCTCCTAGTGATGACGATCTTTTGCCAAGGGGAGTTGACGCATATCAACAGGGAGCAAGTCCAATGCCTTTGGACCATGTTTTGGAGACCGGAGCACCCGTGTTGGGTAGACCTCTTTGTGCAGAAGTGTTTGGAGACCTCCCAGAAGAGCTCAGGGAAGTTACCGCAGGGGGGGTATGATTTCTCTTCTGGCAGCTTATTTGAACATCCAACTACCTCCAGACATTCAGGCAATAGGCAAGACGGCCGAGAGAGCTCACCAATTCTACTCCATCGCTTCCTTGGAGTCCACTAATGTCTTGGCCATGCACAGATTCCCTCCTCCTAGATTCATCTGGCTGGTAGCCAAGAATCAGCACATGTATCTGCCGAATCTGGAGGCGGTTCACCTGACTGGGCGCACCCGCATGCAGGATCTCACTCTGCCCACTCGGATCACTGTCCCTGCACCTACCATTGCCCTTGTCATGCTAGAGGCACCTCCTGAGCATGGAGATCAGCATGCTCCTCCACCTCATGAGCCTCAGTATGTCACTCAACAGCAGTTCCAGGAGTTTACGCAGAGACATGAGGCGTTTACTCAGAGATATGAGGATGACATGGAGGTGATGTTCGCCATGATGGCATCCATGCACCCACACGGACCAGGGGCATTTGACTATGAGGGACATCGCAGATCGCGAGCTCAGCGCCGTCGCGACGGTTCTGGCCCCTCACAGTGAGTATATCCTATACCCCTTCCTTTCACCATGATTTTCATTGATATATTTAAACATTGAGGGCAATGTTTAGACTAAGTGTGAGGGAGAAGTGTAGGACTGTAATTCTGTTTTTGATGCTGTATTTTGCTGCTATATTTTGCTGCTGTATTTCTTTAAAAAAAAAAAATGCCCCGATGGTTCCAAAAATACTAGAGAATCAGGCAAAAATGAGAGGCATGAAAAAACATTTTCTTTTCTCTTGTTAATAGATATCTTGTGTAAAGCTCTCAAATGTTATGTGTTTAATTATTCAAAGTATGCACTTGGAGTGTGCCTTCACGCCACTTCTATGACCGATTCTTCAATGCATCTAACTCCTTCAGGACGGTCATAGAAGGTCTTCAAATCATCCAAATCCATAGCAAGTGCAATTTAAGGTCAAAATGCACGTCTTCAATTTCAAACCACTATGAATGATTTGGTATAAAAGTCTAATATAAAAGTACAAAATACTATCTAAAACAGCTTTCAAATGCTACAAAATAAGAGTATATTTAGGACCTATCAAAATTTGGGAGGTCGTCGCCGTACCTCTCAAATATACAATTTATCTTCACTTACTACCGCTACACACAACTAAGCATATAATGGCAAGCAAGGTTCGTTCCACAGAGAAAAGTGTATTTCTACATATATCTTGTAGCATACATACACATATACATATATTTATATAAAAACAACGTAAACAAGGGGGGGGGGGGTGGTTTGAGTTGAGTTTGTGTAAGAAACACTACTATGTAAAGTAACTAGAACTCTAGAGTTACAACTAATTTAGCATTTAAGGATTCAACTAAAGGATTAACTAATGAGAATACTAAACTTGGACATATGAGATTGGTGACTTCTTATTATGAAATCTTCCTCAAACTTTATCATGTTGCTTTGAGAATGGTGATTGTTTGTAGTGAGAAACTATCTATAACCATAGCTATGAAAGATGAAAGCATCTTCACAACTTCCATTGACAACTTTACTAGATGATAACAACTAGTTCAATTGATCAATATCACTTCAAATTAGATGTTTCTCAAACTTACCCACGCAATTTGATAACAAACTTGACATAGATACAATGCTAATGAATGATCTTAAGAACAAATACAATTGATAATAACATGCATTTGATTCCTAATTTACTACTCTTACATAGAAAGAATGATAACATTCCAACCATGGAAAAGCAATATCTAACACATATTCAACACATATATATCACTAGGAAATCATTCCTAATCATTTCAAGCATCAAATACACATATAAATTATGATCATTCAATAGCAAATCACTCATTCCTAAGCTTCATAATCATGTTCTCAATCCATAACAAGAAGTCCAATCACATATACCCAAGATGGGTTTCAGCCTACAACCATAATTAGATAATCACAACCATAATCCATACAATAAACCATGATGAATTCAAAGATCAAAATGAAAAGAAAAGTGAAGGAAAAGAGAATTCTCTGTCTAAAAACCGATCCTCTAACAAATGAGGATAAGTTTTCTTTTATAGTCCAAAACAAATAAAATTAAAGCAAAACAAAGTGCAAGTTGCAGGAATGTTTCGCGGACCGCGAGAAATCCTTCGCGGCTCGTGAGACTGGTTCTCGCGGCTCGCGAACGAGGATTCGCGGCCCGCGCGATACTGGTTCCCGCAGCTCGCGACCGAGGATTCGCGGCCCGCGAGACATGTCTTCTTCAAAACAGCAACACACACCCTCGCGGCTAGCGAGAGATGTTTCGCGGCCCGCGAGAGTGTGCCTTCACGCCACTTTTATGACCGGTTCTTTAATGCATCTAACTCCTTCAGGACGGTCATAGAAGGTCTTCAAATCATCCAAATCCATAGCAAGTGCAATTCAAGGTCAAAATGCACGTCTTCGATTTCAAACCACTATGAATGATTTGGTTTAAAAGTCTAATATAAAAGTACAAAATACTATCTAAAACAGCTTTCAAATGCTACAAAATAAGAGTATATTTAGGACCTATCAAGATAGATTTTTCAGGCCTTCACTACTCTGGGTTGAAGTTTTCTGTAATAACTCCACATCATCAATATCTTCTAAAATCCTATCGGGCATATCCTTAACCACCACATTGATAGATTCCATAATAGTCCCAGTGCGTTTGTTAAATACCCTGTAAGCTCTGCTGTTTAAAGCATAACCAAGAAACACACCTTTGTCAGATTTTGACTCAAATTTTCCAAGCTTTTCTCTATCTCTGAGAATGTAACATTCAGCGCCAAAGACATGTAAGTGTGCCACACTAGGTTTCTTCCCTTTCCAGATCTCATATGCTAATTTCTCAGTCCACGGTCTCAAGAAAACTCGATTTATTACATAGCATGCAGTCTTGACAGCCTCACTCCACCAACGTTTTAGCACATCATACTCAGCTAGCATAGTTCGAGCCATTTCTTGTATAGTTCTATTCTTACGCTCAACAATACCATTCATAGGTGGAGAGAATGGTGGTGAGAAGATATGATTAATCCCATTGGCAGAGCAAAATTCATTCATAGCAGCATTCTTAAACTCTCCTCCATTATCGGTTTGAATGCTGACAACCCTCTGGTTTGCACTGGCCTTTTCGGTGTTCAAACGAAGTACAAGATCTCTGATAAAACTAACTGTTTCCGATTTTTTAGTTAACAACTCAACCCATGAGAACCTTGAGAAATCATCAACACAAACAAAGATGAATCTATTCCCTGATACACTTGAAATATTAGCCGGCCCCATAAGATCCATATGAAGCAGTTCCAGATTCTGGGAAGTGGTGATGTCATTGATTGCTGAGTGAGATGCCTTTGTCTGTTTTCCCTCCTTGCATGGACCACAGATCATATCCTTCTGATAGGTAATTTGAGGTATTCCTCTAATAGCTTCAATCCGAGATACTTTACTTAGTGCCTTGATGTTTGCATGACCCAATCTTCGATGCCATAAAGTTGAGTTGTCAAATTTAGCACTCAAACAAGTAATAGATGGTTCCAGGATATAGCAATTATCAGAAGATCTTCTTCCTGTGAGGATTCCATTTGTCCCTAGTTTAACAGTACATAGGGATTCATCAAAGTGCACAGTCATATGATGATCACATAGGTGACTAATGCTAATAAGATTAGCTTTAAGATCCTCCACCAGAAGAACATCATAGAATACAGGAAAGTCTTGTATCTTAAGCTCTCCCTTCCCAATGACTTTACTGATTTTGCCATCACCAAACTGGACTGTTCCAACCCATGGTACAACATTGCTCAACAAATTCGGGGATCCAGTCATGTGCCTTGAGCACCCACTGTCAAAGTACCAAGTATTCCTGGCATACACATTATAGCAAGTATGAACTACAAGACAATTCAGAGAAGACTTTGGTACCCATACCTTTCTGGTGAGTTTCTTCTGCTGCTCAGGTTCCATTTTGCAACATGAGGAAAATTGTTTGCCTCTCATTATATCTCTCAGCCTTATGTCCAGAATATTCACACGTAGGTTTTTTAAAAAACTTGAAACTTTTTTAGGGTGTTTTGGTTTATTTGGCAAGACACATTTGCAGGTGGCCAGCATAGCACTTCAAATTAAAGGTATATGGGAGGTCGTCGCCGTACCTCTCAAATATACAATTTAGATACACTTACTACCTCTACACACTATTAAGTGTATAATGGCAAGTAAGGTTCGTTTTCACAGGGAAGAAGTTATTTCTATGTGTATCTTGTAGCATACATATACATATACATATATAAAAGCAATGTAAACAAGGGGGGGGGGGGGGGGGGGGGGGGGTTTGAGTTGAGTTTTTGTTTAAGACACTACTAAGTAAAACTACTAGAACTTTAAAGTTACAACTACTTTACCATAAGATTACTCTAACTAGAGATTTAACTAAGAGAATAAGGAACTTGGACATATGAGATTGGTGACTTCTTATTATGAGATTTTCCTCAAACTTTATCATGATGCCTTTAGAATGGTGAACATTAGTGAGAAACTATCTTTAACCATAGTTATGAAAAATGAAAGCATCTTCACAACTTCAATTGACAACTTTACTAGATGATAACAACTAGTTCAATTGAATCAATATTACTTCAAATTAGATGTTTCTCAATCCTACCCATGCAATTTGATAACAAACTTGACATAGGTACAATGTTAATGAATGATCTTAAGAACAAATACAATTGATAACAACATGCATTCGATTCCTAATTTACTACTCCTACATAGAAAGAATGATAACATTCTAACCATGGAAAAGCAATATCTAACACACATTCAACACATATCTATCACTAGGAAATCATTCCTAATCATTTCAAGCATCAAATACATATATAAATTATGATCATTCAATAGCAAATCACCATTCCTAAGCTTCATGAATCATGTTCTCAATCCATAAAAAGAAGTCCAATCACATATATCCAAGCAGGGTTTTAGCCTACTACCATAATTATATTATCAAAACCATAATCAATACAACAAACCATGATGAATTCAAAGATCAAATTCAAAAGGAAAATGAAGGAAAATGAGTTCAAGCTCTGTAAAATTCGATCCTCTAACAATGAGGATAAGTTGGTTTTTATATCCAACAAAATTAAAATTAAAACAAAATAAGTGCAAGTTGCAGGGCAACTTTCGCGGACCGCGCGAAAACCTTTGCGGACCGCGAGCCTGGTTCTCGCGGCTCGCGACCGAGGATCCGCGGTCCGCGCGCCCGTGGCCTCCGCGGTCCGCGACCGAGGTTTCGCGAACCGCGCGTCTCTGGCTTCCGCGGTCCGCGACCGAGGTTCCGCGGACCGCGCGAAACTCGGCATCTTCAAAACAGCAACACCACACCCTCGCGGTTCGCGACCTAGGGTTCGCGGCCCGCGAGAGTGTGCCTTCACGCCACTTCTACGACCGGTTCTTCAATGTATCTAATTCCTTCATGACGGTCATAGAAGGTCTTCAAATCACTCAAATCCATCGCAAGTGCAATTCAAGATCGAAATGCACGTCTTCAATTTCAAACCACTATGAATGATTCGGTCTAAAAGTCTAATATAAGTATACAAAATACTATCTAAAACAGCTCTCAAATGCTACAAAATAAGAGTATATCTAGGGTCTATCAGTATACCGCTTACAAATCTTATATTTTCGAGAAGGTGTTGAGTGAAACCGTGCTATCATAAGTTTATGGTATGACAAATGATAGTTCATGTGTTTGTTAGGTTTGTTAGTGTGTTTGTAAGTTTTGTTTGCCTTTAACACACGAACACAATTTATTGCAAACAAAAATTAGAAACACACAAACAAATGTATTAAACACATGAACAAAAATTATGTCAAACAAAGTTTAGAAACACACAAACACATGTATTAAACAAATGAACTATCATTCGTCCTACCATAAACTTATGGTAGGACGGACATCTCACCCAAGACTTTATATTTTCGTAAAGAACGTAGATTACGTTTCTTAATAAAATAAAGAATATAAATATCAGAGTAACGCGTGCCCCTTTTTAGAGGTCGTTTGGTACCCGTATATTAGGAGGTAATTACAAATTCTGAGGATTTTACCATTTGTTGTGTTGTTTGGTAGACAGAAATACGCAGAAACATAGGAAATTACAATTCTGAGGAATTTTTATTTCCCACATAACGTGGGAATTATCTTGCCGAGGTAGTAGTCGGTAGAATACAATTTCGCGTACTTCTAAATTCTTTCAATTTTCCTATTTCTTCCTTTCCTCAACCATATACGCGTTGAAAGTGACGTGAACCAAACAAATCACAGAAAAATAATCCTAGGAAATACAAACTACTCAGCTACAAACCAAACAAAATTTTCATATTCTGAGCATTTGAATCGTGGAAATAAGTTCACGTAAAATACAAAATCTACAGAATTAATTTCCCACATTGAACCAAACAACCCCTTAACATACATTATTTACATCCGTCCAATGCCCTTTAATACAAAATTACATATGGAATGGCTTTGACGCCCAATTCTATGTGTGCCTCTAATTTTTATATATTTTTATGTGTTAAATTCTTAAAATTTTGTTCCTCTATTTAAAAAAAATATACTTATAATAGTAAAAAATTATAAATTTGCCCTACTACTTAGATAATCCTAGATAAATTTGAAATGACCAAGATGAAGTAAAACTAAATGAGAGTTTGTACCTGGAGTATAATTGCGGATCATCAATTCTCCAAATCGGCCATGATTCATATGTTATGAATGAACAAGAAATGTTATGAGAAGAGAACATGTATATATGTACTGCATGTAGTATTCAGTAATTATTTATTTCTGCTGACGATGCTCTAATATTCTTGTTGTATTTGTATACAACAAGAATAAACACCACGCATTAAGCAGTATGTTTTTAATGAAAGCCGGATCATGTAAATCTTGAGATTATAACTTTATTACAAATAAATTTTGGTACATATGTATGAATGGATGGATCCTAGTATGAAACTTGGTACATATGTCGTAGGTACCGCACTGATTACCTTTGGTATTTCAGAGGTGTTGGGCTGCTGGTGTAAAAACCAGTTACCCAGCCTTGGCCCGTGACACTATCTTAAGACTTGACGGATTGGTTTTGGGGATATATCCCTAGTATGAAACTTGTACATATGTCGTAGGTACCGCACTGATTACCTTTTGGTATTTCAGAGGTGTTGGGCTGCTGGTATAAAAACCAGTTACCCAGCCTTGGCCCATGACACTATCTGATTTGATGGAATGGTGGAGGGGTTTTACCCCAAGTATGAAACTTGTACATATGTCGTAGGTACCGCACTGATTACCTTTTGGTATTTCAGAGGTGTTGGGCTGCTGGTATAAAAACCAGTTACCCAGTCTTGGCCCATGACACTATCTGATTTGATGGAATGGTTGAGGGGTTTTACCCCAAGTATGAAACTTGTACATATGTCGTAGGTACCGCACTGATTACCTTTGGTATACAGAGGTGTTGGGCTGCTGGGTGAAACCAGTTACCCAACCTTGGCCCATGACACTATCTAAAGACTTGACGGGCTGGATCAAAGAAGATTATAAGCATACTCAAACCAGACTACATATGGCTTATTTGATTTCTATGGGAAATCAACTAGGGCAGACTTGTGTTTTGACATGTCAATTCACAGATATGCTATGGTGGATTTTCCCTTAATCATATACGAGCCGGAGACCAAAATGGAACGTTGAAGACACCAAAGCTCCAAAGGTGGATGCAGATTTGGCAAGATATGCAAGGACATAAGGAATGGAATGATAGTTTTCTAAAATCCTAGCAATATCTTGATGAACTAGTTATGATCATAGCCACTTGCATTTCATATGGCTGTAGAATAGTTGTTTTTTCTCCTTTTGGTTAGTTATTTATATCTGTTGAATGTTTGGCTTAGAGTGATGGCCACATCAGTTGTATGAACTTTTTTGAGCAATTTAATAGAAGAAAATATTACATCAAAAAAAAAAAAAAAAAAAAAAAAAAAAAAATAAATTTTGGTACTAAAAACACATTGAAATGAAGCATCATAATCTTAATTTCAACTTAAGTCATGTTATGACCTAGAAACACCATTATTTGAGGGTTCTCTCTCTAAAATATTCCAGAAAGCATATTTACAGAAATTCTTCTGGCAAATCAGGTAACGATCTTGTTGTTAATTTCTATTTCAAATTATGAGAAAGGTGGGTCTGAAGAGCAGATGTTGAATATGAGGTGATTCATAAGGGTGTAGAAGGTGGAAATTAAGTTTTTTTTTAAAAAAAAAAAAAAAAAAAAAGTATCAAAATCTGTAGATCAACACATGCAGAGGGGATTTGAGTGCTAGGTACTGTTTTAGGAAAAGTGGAGGCTGGGTTTTGTCGGATCTGTGAGATTATACAGGACATGGTGAGTGGAGTTCAGGTCTTTAGGCGTTAGACCAGGATCTTATTGGGGTAACAAAATGGAGGTAGGACAGCAATCATTCCTAGAGGATATGGACTAGACAGGGATGGACAAAGTCATAAATCAAAATTAGGGGATTGGATATCAAAAGAGGCAAGGAAAGTTGGTTGATTGTCAAGAAAAGGAATTAAAAAGAAGGAAATTAAAAATGCTTGCATGTGAGGTATTCTGATTAACAAAATAGGAAGAAATGAAAGGACAACATAGGGAAAGTGGACCGAGTGAAGTAGCATTAAACACATGTCCTTTGGATTCAGAAAATATAAATACCAAGTTGGGACTTTTCTCTAATCTGAAAAGGAATTTAGATAGTCAAAAATATTCCTTGCTTGGTGGAAACTTGAGAAAGATGAGTGGAAGAATATCTGATGGGGATTCAATAAATGCATATTCGTTTGAGGGTTCAGATTTCTCGGAAGAAATGCGTGAACCAGATGCGAGTGAATCGTTCTTCAATAATGTTTTCCGACATCAGAGGTTTGGTGGAGTAGTGAATCTGACAATGGAGGATCTGAATGAAGCAATCCAAGAAGATGAACATTGTGTTCTAGGATATTGGCTGGATGATAGGAGATTCAGCAAACATCGCATGCAGAGTTATCTCCAGGCTCATTGGGGTAATGAGGTAAAAGTCCAGAGGTGGTTAGGGAAGTTTTTTGTCATCAAGTTGCCGTCCAAAGAAGCTCAGCTTGCAGCAATTAACAACACCCCGTATGCTATCCAAGGAGGATTTTTTGCTGTAAGAAGGTATGATCCAATGATTCCTTTAAATGGATGGAAGCGATATGTGAGGTAAAACCCAATGATTCATCGGATCATTTACCTTTACTTATACACCTAGATAAACCAAGAAAGTGTTCTGCTAAACGTCCTTTTAAGTTCTTCAATATGTGGGTGAACTCGCCGGACTTTCTTACTTTAGTGGAGCAGAATTGGAGGATGAGGAAACACAGTACTCTCGTGGATCTATTTAAAACTCTGAAGGTGCTGGAAATAGCACTTAAACGATTGAACAAGAGGGAATTTTCAGACATTCAGAAAAGAGCCATGGAAGCAAAAGGGAAGTGGGAGAACCAGTTCAATCTATTACAAACAAATGTATTGGATAAAGGGCTGCAAGAAAACGAAGCAAGGGCAAGGAGAGAATCTATGGAACTAGCTGAAGCGGAGTTCAGTTTCTTACAGCAACGGTCTAAGGAGAAATGGATAAAGGAGGGGGACAGGCCAACCAAAATTTTCTATGCAAGCATGAAAAAAAGGCAATAATAGTCAGCCTGAAGGTGGGAAGCGACAGAGTGGATGGAAGAGAGGGGGTGGAGCAGCATCTACTGCAGTTCTTTGGTGACCGAATGGGAAAGACAGTGATTACAGAGAGTGAAATTGATCCTTTAGTGGCAGCTGAAGGAAACTTTCTTAAAGTGGAGCAACAAATACCCTTGATAAAGCCGATTACAGATGATGAGATATGGAGAGCTCTGAATAGCATTGAGAATGACAAAAGTCCTGGAGTAGATGGATATTCGAGCTTTTTCTTCAAGAAAGCATGGGGTATTGTTGGTGATGATTTCAAAAAGGGGATTAGGAGTTTCTTTCAGGGTGATGAAGTACCACGGGAATTTAGCAGGGCTGTTTTAACACTAATACCGAAAGTTGATAATCCGCAGTCAGCTGGGGACTATAGGCCGATTTCCTGTTGCCCTGTTTTATATAAAGTCATCACAAAGATCATGAGTAACAGGTTAAGTGAGGTACTCCCTGAAGTGATAAATGGAAACCAAGGTGCATTCGTGAAAGGGAGGAGGATATCACATAATATTCTCCTAGCCCAAGAGCTATTAACAGGATATAAGAAGCCGAGCAATATTCCGAGCTGCATGATAAAAATTGATATACAGAAGGCTTTCGACAGTATAAGCTGGGAGTTTCTATTCAAATGGCTGGCAGTTCTAAAGTTTCCAGGATTGTTTATTGAGTGGATAAGACGATGCGTTGAGGATACCACTTATTGTTTCTCTTTGAATGGTGCGTACACGGATTGTTTTAAAGGGAGGAGTGGTGTTAAACAGGGGGATCCGATATCACCTTTATTGTTTGTAATTGGGATGGAATATCTATCAAGACAGCTTAGCCTGGCGATAAAAACGAAAGCTATAGAGTTCCATCAGAGGAGTTTGAAGGGGGAAATACACAGTTTGATGTTTGCAGATGATCTGTTAATTTTCTGTAGGGCAAGCAAGCACTCAATGGATGGGGTTAAAACTGTTTTGGAGGAGTTTAGGAAGGTTTCTGGCCTTAGGATAAATGAAGGAAAATCTGAGGCTTTCTTCTCAACAATGACAGAAACTGAATCAAAGATGTTGGCTGATACTCTGAATATAGTTCAAGGAAGTTTCCCAATGAATTACCTGGGACTTCCAGTCTCAACAGGGAAGTGGAGAGCTGAAGATTGTGAGAAAATGGTGGAGAAGATTGCAGGACAAATAGGCACTTGGGGTTCCAGGAATATGGCATATGCAGGTAAAGTGCAGCTTATAAACACAATTCTGCTGAGTAAAGCTAGTCACTGGGCAAATGTTTTTCAAATACCTGAGAGTGTGCACAAAGCCATTGAGACAAAATGCAGAAATTTTCTGTGGGGCAGAAAGGAAGGGGAGAAAAGAGTTACACCAGTGTCTTGGAAAACACTTTGTATGCCAAAGAAAAGTGGCGGAGTTGGCCTAAGGGATCCTTCATCCTGGAATAGAGCTTCTCTGTGTAAGCTGGTTTGGGATGTATGTCAAAAGAAGGATATATTGTGGCTGAAATGGGTGCAGGCATACTACTTGAAGGATGAAGAGTTTCTTGACTACAGCCTAGAAGGGCACACATATAGTTGGGGTTGGGGCAAGTTGGTGTCACTGAAAGATGAAATTCGTCCATACCTAATGGAATGTGTTGACACGAAGGGAAATTTCAGCACTAGCAAGGCATATGGATACCTCAAAGGGGCAGGCCAAGAAAACCAT
Source organism: Cruciata laevipes (assembly GCA_963678965.1). NCBI lineage: Eukaryota > Viridiplantae > Streptophyta > Magnoliopsida > Gentianales > Rubiaceae > Cruciata > Cruciata laevipes. The sequence continues at coordinate 14,227,150 of OY787639.1, forward strand.
TGGTCAACGAAAATATTGTGGAAGTCAGGACTACAGCCTAAACACTCATTCTTTCTATGGATGTTGTTAAAAGGGAGATTATCGACCATAGCGAGACTTCAGTCGAAAGGGATAATACCTCATGTGGCAGATGTTTGTACTCTTTGTGGGCACAATGGAGAAACGATGCAGCACATATTTTGTACATGCCAGTTTACAGTGGAGCTCCAAAAACATTACAGGGTGGAGACTGGCGGAAACTTCAGAGAGTGCCTGAGGAGGATGAGAAGAATGGTAGGATGGAGAAAGAGAATAAGATTCCACCGACTTATCAGCATCTTCTATAATGTATGGAGGGAGAGGAATAACAGAATCTTCCAGGGGAAATTTAGGCAGGTGGATGCTCTAAAGGTGATGATTGAAACAGGCTTTGACCCCTCTGATTGATGATGAGGATGGTGTGAATGGATCCTAGTATGAAACTTGGTACATATGTCGTAGGTACCGCACTGATTACCTATGGTATTTCAGAGGTGTTGGGCTGCCGGTGTAAAACCAGTTACCCAGCCTTGGCCCGTGACAATATCTAAAGACTTGACGGATTGGTTGTGGGGATATATCCCTAGTATGAAACTTGTACATATGTCGTAGGTACCGCACTGATTACCTTTTGGTATTTCAGAGGTGTTGGGCTGCAGGTATAAAAACCAGTTACCCAGCCTTGGCCCAAGACACTATCAAAAATATTTGACGGACTGGATGAGGGACTATGGCCCTAGTATGAAACTTGTACATATGTCGTAGGTACCGCACTGATTACCTTTGGTATTTCAGAGGTGTTGGGCTGCTGGGTGAAACCAGTTACCCAACCTTGGCCCATGACACTATCTAAAGACTTGACGGGCTGGATCGAAGAAGATTATAAGCATACTCAGACCAGGCTACATAATGGATAATTTGGTTTCTATGGGAAATGAACCAGGGCAGACTTGTGTTTTGACATGTCAATTCACAGATATGCTATGGTGGATTTTCCCTTAATCATATACGAGCTGGAGACAGAAATGGAACGTTGAAGACACCAAAGCTCCAAAGGTGGATGGAATGGAAGCGCATTCATTATAGTTATTCTAAAAGGTGGCTGTAGAATAGTTGTTTTTCTTCTTTTGGTTAGTTATTTATATCCGTTGAATGTTTGGCTTAGAGTGATGGCCAAATCAGTTGTATGAACTTTTTTGAGCAATTTAATAGAAGAAAATATTACATCAAAAAAAAAAAAGTCGATTCAGGTTACTAAGGTGCTCATAATGGTTAGAATGCATGGTTTATCATCTGCATGTTTTACTACTGCTGCTGGAGATAAGTTAGCTAGGTATGTGGGTGAACTAGAGCAAGTAGAGGTTTATGATCATCCAGTCATAGATATGAGATACTCAAGAGCTAAGATTTGGGTAGAACCAGGAAATCCTTTGATTCCAGGTTTCAATGTTAATATGCCGGATGGAAATATGTACTGGATAGTCTGCAGATATGAGAAGATTCATAAATTTTGTAGAAGATGTGGTAGAATTGGACATCCCATCAACAGATGTTCATTTCAAAACAACCTTCATTTGGTCCAGTTTCTGCAGCAAAAGTTTCAAGAACATAATGATAAGTATGGTACGCATATTGTGTTTGATCCCTCAAAGGAATTGTATCCTTCCTCAATCAGAGCTCATGGTCATAGGCCACATAGGAGGAATACAACCTTTCCTGCGGATTTCATGGAGGTTCATGGGGAATTCTATCTGAATGTTAACGAGGCTACCAATAAGGATGGTTTTCTGTATCAGGTGGAGACAGATAATCATGTTCAGATACCTTTATTGGGAGATGTTAACATGCAAGAGAGACAAGGAGATAACAATCCAGATAATGATCAAGGGGGAGGAGGAGGTGGAAATGATCAAGGGGAATTTTATGAAGGAAATGCTCCACAACATATTATAATTCCAGAGGTTGTGCCACCTCCGAATGTACCGGAATTTCAGGATAGAGTCTTGGAGAATGGTTTTCATGATCCACAATCACAACAGCATGGGGTGCAGGGCATAAATATTGAATTCACTTTAAGTCAACCTTCTCCAATAATAGAGGATAATGATGATATGCATATGACAGTAGGATCAATCCAAAGAGATACAGAAGTGGAAGAAATGCAGTTGGAGGATGTTGTTAATCAGGAAGAAATGGGCCATGTGGTGTTGGAAGGACCTATGGAAATAATAAATACTGGCAAGGAGAAGCAGTTAGTAGCAATGTCTATGGATGTTAAAGGAGGTGATAAACAGCACTTAGTTCAACTGGCAGAGGAGACTTTGGCAGAATTCATAGCATGGACTAGTGCATCATTGAGTAAGGATGAAGCTCTCAAGTTGCAGGAATTTAAAGATGAACAAGGTCGGCAAATAGAGGAGAGTCCTGTTGTAGGAAAAATGGCACATTTGAGGAACCAAGATGGGAAGTCCAGGGCTAGGATGAAGGAAGTTCTGAGACCGAGAAAGACTATGTCTACAAAGGTAGTGAAGGAACCTAGAATTAAGAAGCCTAAAACAGAAAAGCAGTTACTGGCATTGCGTAAAGCCAGGGAGGTGAAATCGGCAAAGCTTCAAGCTGAAAAGCAGGAAAGAATGGAGAAGTTTTTTAGTAAAGAACAAAAGATTGAGGAGAGGCAAGATAGAGGAGTGAGCAAGAAACAAAAGAAGCTTAGGAAGAAGGATTTAACTGAGATAGTGGAAGGCAGTAAGGGTAAGAAGAGGGCTAGAGAAGATTCACCTGAACCTGAGTCTGAGAGTGAGTCAATAAATACCATTCTAGCAATGGGTTGGATGCAGGAGGAAGGACCTAATAAGAAGATCAAGGTTACTAATAAGGGGAAGTTAGAAGGGGTTAGGATTTATACCTAGGAGAGAGAGAAAGGCACAGAATGAAGTGGAAGCATCTGAGGGTTTCAAGGCAGTTGTCCCTTATCAACTGCAACAGTCGCCATGACGTCCTTAGTGTGGAATTGTAGGGGCATTAAAAACTACCCTACTCAACAAGTGCTGAACAGATTGCTGAAGGAACTTGACCCCCAAATTTTATGTCTGTTTGAGACAAAAGCCAAGAAGGAGGACATGTTGAAGTGGCAACAAACAACTAGATTCTGGAATGGTTGGCATCTGGAAGCAAGAGGTTTGGCAGGTGGTATTTCTTTATTTTGGTCATATTCTGTAATATTAGAAGTAGTATCTAATAGTAATAACTTTATCCTAGTGAAGTGTAAAGGCAATGCTTGTAAAATATGGTATCAGCTTTTTGTGTATGGAAATCCTGTAATAGCTGATAGGATGACTATTTGGAATGAAGTTAGGGTTGTATTGCCTGATTTGGATTACCCTGTTGTCCTTGTTGGTGACTTTAATCAGATAATCTCTCATGAAGATAAGTATGGGGGGAGTAGATTCAAACAAACTACTCAAAGTCAGGGTTTAATAGAGTTGTTAGAATGGGGAAGTTTTCAAGAGTTAAGGAATACAGGTTTATGGTTTACATGGACAAACAAGAGACAAATACCTGATAATATTTCAGAGAGATTAGATAGAGCATTTGGGAATAGAAAGTGGTTTCATTTATTCCCTGCTTCTAAAGTGCATAATCTGCCAATTATTTCCTCTGATCATAGTCCAATTTGGATGGAGATGGAGCCAAGGAAAACAAAAAAGGACTTTTGGAACAAATATGAGTCCAATTGGAGAAATAGATTTGTTCCACATCAAATCCTACAAAGGGTATGGCATCAGCATCAAATCCCCAACTTTTGTCTGGAGTAATGGATTGTGTTCTTAGGCATTTATCTAACTAGAGCAGGAAAAGTTATGGAAACATTGATTCTCAAATTAGGGACTTGTCCTCTGAGTTGGAGTTAATACAGTGCAAATCAAGGACAGTGGAAGTGCAGGAACAAGAGAATAAATGTTACATGAAGTTGCAGGATTTGTTGGCTTTCCAGGCAGAATATTGGAAACAAAGGGCAAGGACAAACTAGGGAAAGCATGGAGATAGAAATACAGAGTTTTTTCATAGATGGGCAACTAGGAAGAAAGCAATGAATCATATAAGTGAACTTCAGGATGCAGCTGGAGAAGTCAGAAGATCTAAGGCAGCTATAAAGGAAATTTTGCTTTGTCATTTTAAACAATTATACATGTGCCCAGCTCATTATCCAGTACAGCCCTCACCTGAATTGAGTATGAAGGAATTCATGGAAATTAATGGAAAATGCTAAAGCTTGGATCAGATACAAATGTTACAGGAACCTTTTCAAAGTAAGGAAGTATGGCAAGCTTTTCAAAACATGAAGTCATGGAAGTCTCCTGGTTTGGATGGATTACCAGTAGGTTTTTATAAGAATCACTGGAATGTGGTTGGGAGGCAGGTGACTGATGTGGTTATGTATATTCTAAATGGGGGCACATTGCCAATAGAATGGAATCAGACAGCTATAATCCTGATTCCAAAGAAGAAATTGGCAAATAAACCAGAAGAGTTCAGACCTATTTCACTTTGTAATGTGAAATACAAGGTCATTGCTAAAGTGCTGGCCATGAGACTTGCAAAGGTATTGGATAATCTGATAAATAAAGCACAATCAGGTTTTATAAGGGACAGAAACATTGGTGAGAATGTTATTCTAGCACAAGAGATGATGAACACTTTGAAAAAGAAAAAAGGGAGACAAGGAGTAGCTGCCATTAAGTTGGATATGAGCAAGGCCTATGATAGGGTATCATGACCATTTCTTTTTAGTGCTTTGAGTTGTATAGGTCTTCCTCAACAATGGATTCAGTTAATTCATCAGTGTGTAACAAAGGTGACAATGACCTTGAGAGTGAATGGAGTCAACTCAGAGTTCTTCCAACCTGTAAGAGGTTTGAGGCAGGGCTGTCTTTTGTCACCTTTACTGTTCATCATATGTCAACAGTACTTATCTTCTATGATAGATCATTCTCTGAAGCACAATGTGAGGTGTGGTTTTAGTCCTGGAAGAGGGATTCAGAAGATATCCCATTTGATGTATGCAGATGATTGTCTAATTTTTCTGGAGTGTAGGGAACAGACTATACAATAGTTAGCCAGATGTATTGATTTGTTTGCAAGGTTTTCAGGCCAAAGGATCAATTTTAGTAAATCAGGTATCATAGTCCGTTCTAACACAACAGATGACATGGAGAGGTATCTGAGAAATTCTCTGAATATTCATAATCAGGGAATAGGAGAAAAATATTTAGGTATGAATATAAATTTTACCTCTTCAAAGTGTGATATGTACAAGGACATCATTGCTAAGTTCATAAACAAGTTTGATTCATGGAAAAACAGATTTCTGTCATTGGCTGGTAGAATTACTTTGGCTAAGCATGTTTTTTCAGCTCTTCCAATATATCCAATGGGCATATTCAGGATTCCAAAGAAGGTTCTGGATAATATTGATAGGATAACAACAAGGTTTATTTGGAAAGGAGATTTACAAGGGCAAGGTGTCAGGTGTGCACTGGATGTCTTGGAAAAAAATGTGCTTGCCAAAGATGAAAGGAGGTTTAGGACTGAGATCAGCATACCAAATGAATCAGGCTTTGATGGAAAAACATGCTTAGAGTATCATTAATAATAAAGACAGTCTTATGGTAAGAATTATGAAGCAGAAGTACTGTAAGGGATTGGCTTTTTTGGATGTCAAACAAAAATCTTCTGACTCATGGGGGTGGAAAATCATTTTGTGGGGAAGGGATTTTCTAAAACCTAAGTTGAGATGGCTGGTGGGAGATGGTACAAGGATTAATTTAACAGATAATTGGATACCAGATATAACAGCAAACAGTTGGAAGGGAGAGCTTCCTCCTCAAGCACATAGCATGAAGGTTGCAGAATTCATAGATGACCAGAAGAAATGGAAAGTTCATGCTTTGAGAGATGTTGTTCCAGAATATGTGTGTCAGAAGATTTTCAGGCTACATATATCAGCCCAGCAAATGAGTCAGGATAAAGTGATATGGCCATTTAAAGCAACTGGTGAATATACAATAAAGTCTGGATATAGGAGCCAAGACATGGAAATGCAGGATGTTCCTTCATCATCTAAGCTCAATTGCCAAGATGGAAAGATTTTTGGAAATTGAGAGTTCCTATGAAGGTACTAGTGTGCATATGGAGGGCTTTGACAAATGCCCTTCCAACTGCACATAATTTGTATAAGAAAGGGATCATAATGGAAGAAGCATGTGTGAGATGTGGAGGGCATTCTGTGGAAGACATAGAACATCTGTTTATGTCATGTGAAGTTACTAAAAGAATCTGGAGAATTTCATCCTTGGGATTTGATTTTAACCAAGGAATTCAGAGGTCCTTTAAGGACTGGTTTTGGGAATGGTTCCAACAGGCACCAGATAAAGAAGCCATTGAATTGGCATGTCATCTGTTATGGCAAATATGGCTATCCAGGAATGGTAAAGTATTTGAAGCTAAAGTGGAAGATATAAAGAGGGTGGCGGACTTGGCATTTTTGGACTCACACTTTTTTGCAAATAGAGAACATGAAGGTGATGAGGTGTATACTTCTCAAGGAATGATTCAGGGCAGACATGAAGAAATGGAGGTACAACAGGATCATAATCATCATCAAACACAGGATAAGCATGTTATGTTAATAGATGGAGCATTTTGGAGGAGAAGTATGCATGCATCTGCAGCTTGGTCCATAAGCGAGGAAATCACTGGAGTTCATAAAGCTATCACTGTCACTCATTTCCAGGCTTCATCAGCTCTCCAAGCTGAAGCAATGACTTGTCTTTTAGGTTTAAAGGAAACAGTTCAACTACAGATCAGGAGGATATGCATCAGAACGGATTCTGTGATACTGCAACAACACTTAAATCAGGGCAATTGTAGTGTAAGATGGGAAATAGATGCTATAAATTTAGGTTAATTCAGACATATGCTGATTTCATTTTTCAATACATTAATGTTCACTTCATTTCAGTTCAGTTTAGCAAGAAATAACCTCTAGCAAACAGGCCTTAAATGTGTATCCTTTTACCTGCTCTAGTTTTTGGTCTATTATGAGACTTTGCCTCCAAATTTATATTAATTATTCATTCTTCTTTCATTAAGGTTGCTGCCGTGAGCTAATCTAAAAGTTAGACATTTAATATTTTTTTAACTGTATACATATGGTTTTGATAATTTGTTGACTTATTTGTCTGACCTTTTCGATAGATTAGTCTAGTGCAGTTAAATAAATTTATGTTTTTTCAGCTTAATAACTCTTTTTATTAAATGTTACTTTTTGACTAAAATTTTACAATGACGAATGACAAATTCTTCAAAATTATTTTAGTTCAGTTAAGTTCAGTTATACATATTAAATTTGTTTAAGTTCAGTTCAGTTCAACAACATATAAACTCTATCAAACACATTCTTACTAGAACAAGTCCAACAGATACTACATTTTGTAGATTTTGGAGGAAATTAGAGATTTTAGCCATTTTTGGGTCTCCAACAGATACTACAAATGACTCTCCAAAATGTAGTGTTGAGGTAATGAGAGAAAATGATCTTCTAGTATAGAGAGAAATCAAATTTGCAGGATGAGAATAAAATGCTATTCGCATTAAATCAGACATAATTTCTCATTTTTAATATCAAAACTTCAATTTTTTCCTCTAATCCTTAACTTGAAAGTCAAAAGTTATGACTGGAACTCTCTAAAAATAAAAATAAAAATATTATTATTAGCATTAATAAATGCAAAATCTCCAAAATATAGTAAGTTAGTAACTGTTGGAGATGGTTAAAAACTTATGGAGAAAGTTGTCAAAAAATCTCCATTTTAGAGATTCTGATGTAGTTGATAAAAGGCCCATGGCCCAGGACTAAAGGAAGCAGTGTCTTTCTCACGAGAGGCACGTCCGGACAAGGAGAAGTGGTCCTGACCCTTATCCGAAGCAGGCAACCTCAACTATAAATGCCAGTATCAAACAATGAATAAGGTATGTGACTTTTATCTCCTACTTCTTATTGAGAGCATTCCCGTACGATTTCCTCCTCATCGCTATCCCCATCTCATCATCACGCCGGAGCCTCTTCCCTGGGAAGCCTCCCGGGGATTTTTTTGCAGGTTCATTGCGGGTCAAGCCTGGACGTTTCCCCGGATAGCGTTGATCCATAGGAGATTGGCGGGTTTTGGTAGCATCAATTGGCACGCCTAGTGTGATATACCACCTTCGCAAGATGGAGTTAGGAAGAAGAAGGCGCGGACGACCGAGGAAGAATGCAGTACCTTTGGGGGAGGATCACCTCTCTTCCCCGGAAGATAGTGTGACCTTGAGACAGTTGCAGGAGGAGGCCCGGAACCGGCATCGGTCGGAAAAGCGCGAGCCGGGAGTATAGCAGGACGGTCGTGTGGAAACAGCTTCTGAGGAGGTTGAGTCAGAGGAATACCAGGAGGAGCAAGAGAGAGTCAGGCCTTCTGGGGAAGGCAATCCTCTGGTTCGGGGACCAGAAACCCGGGAGGAGGGGCAACTCCTGACTCAGAATTTTTGGGCCCGGGTACTGGCACCCCTGGACGAAGAACGGGTACAGGCCAACACAGAAGAGTTAGCGGCGTTGGATTTCATGAGAGTTAACAAGGAGCTATATCGCCAGTGGGTACTCTCCACTCGGAACTCCAAGGGAGTGGGATCTGCGGGGAATCAATGTGACCTCCCGCAGGTATCCCAGAAGGAGGTCATTGACTTAGACGGAGTAGCGGAACCACAGAGGATGCAAGGGCATGTCAGCTCCTCAACCGTCCCTCCCTCCTTCCCTCCAAACTTTGGGATAGGAGCGGGAACCGCAACAGGGCAATCTGGGTTAGCCCCACACGATTCGCCCTACTACCCTCGCTCTAGCTGGGAGATAGGGCAAGTCGGGTATGCTCCGCCGTTTGTGTCCAGGGATTACTTGGGATCCCAGGCCCCTGGGACGTATGGGAACCCAAGCTCAATATTCCGTACCAATGTACGGGTCTATGAGGCTAAACTACGGTTACCCGGAGGGCCATTACAGGGAGGAGAATAGGATGCGGGGCTATCAGGTGGCGCAGCAGGACCCTAATTCTTTGGAGGCGCGGCTATACAAGCTGGTAGGGATAAATAGAGCCAAATCCACCTCTCCATGGGTGCCTAGGGTACTTGCGTACCCATGGCCCCCAGGTCTCCGGGTCCCGGAGGGCATCCCTACGTACATCGGAGAGACAGACCCGGAAGAGTTCGTCAGGACTTACCAAAATTTGATGGTGTCAAGGGACTTCCCGGAGGAGCTGAGATGCAAGTTGGTGGGTTGCTATCTAAGGGGAAATTGTCTCCTATGGTTCGACTCCTTGCCCAGGGGAAGCCTCAGGGACTACTATGATTTTTCAAAATCCCTTCTGTTTAGGTACGCAGGGCTGAAGAAAGAGGGAAAACAGCTGACTGGGCTTCTTGCCACCCGGCAGAAGGTTGTGGAGGCACCCATGGAGTATTACCGGAGGTATATGGACGACAGCATGAAGGTAGCAGATAGGCAGCAGCAAGAGAAGGCGGTGATAAGCGGATTTATAAACGGATTAAAAGATATTGCGCCAGAAGCTAATGGAGAACATTCCAGAAACCTTTCATAACCTGCAGATGGCGGTGCAGTTGTATTGTGCTGTCAATGACGCCACCCGGAAGAGAAAGGAGGAGTCAGAGGGATTCCTCCCCGAAAAGGCGGAAAGAAAAAGGGCGGTAGAACCCAGCAGAAGGGATTCGGCCCCGCACCGACGAGCTGGGTGAGGCCTGATAGCTTTACTCCGCTTAGCAAGTCCCGGACGGAGATACACACCATTCATAAGAACCTGTTTTCGGATCCTTTGCATATCCAGGGTACCCCGTCTAAAGAAAATGCGGATAAATGGTGCGCTTATCACAAGTCTTACAGACACACAACTGAAGGATGTAGGGGGCTAACGAATGAGATAGAGAAACTGATAGAAAGAGGGCAGCTGAGGGACTGTGTGGCAGCTGAAGCAAAGAAAGAATACCCGGCCCGGGATCAGGCCTGGGAGCAATCCCGGAGGAGGTGGAAGCCAAACCCCGGCAGGGGAAATGGCAGAGATCAAGGTAATAGGGCCCCAGGGTGACCCGTCATAGCTGTTGTACCTGTTCAGGCGGTGGAGCCGGCCCCAGCACCAAATAGGATGATCAACGTGATTAGTGGAGAAATTGGAGAGGCATGCCAGTCGGTTTCTGCTATCCGGGCCCGGACACGATACGTCCCCCCGGGGGAGACCCGGGGAAAGAGGTTTCGCTCCAACGAGACTATTACCTTCTCAGAGGCAGATGCGGCACCACCACAAATACCCCACTCGGACCCGATGGTCGTAACAGCAGAGATCGAAGGTTTCCTAGTTAAGAGGGTGTTCGTGGACGACGGGAGTATCGTGGAAATCATGTTCGCTTCTTGCTTTAATCAATTGGGGATTGGAAGACAGAACCTGAAACCCCCCACGTCTCCCTTGTCAGGATTCACTGGCAAGCTGGAAATTCCTCTAGGCGTTATCCCCATTGCAGTAAGCATGGTGGACGAAAAGGACCGGAGCAAGAGAGTTTCATTGACGTGCAACTTTGCGGTGATTGACGTACCCTCACCGTACAACGTAATCATAGGGAGACCGTGGCTAACCCAGGCCCGGGCAGTAAATTGCCCATATCTACTGACGATGAAGTTTCCCACCGCGCAAGGAGTGGCGATTGTGCGGGGAAGCCAGACAGTCGCAAGAAGTTGCATGATGACGGCAGTGTTAGACGCAAAGAAGGCAGTAGGGGCGGTACACGAGGAAGCTCCCCGCCAAGTGTTGGAAGAAATGCAAGTGGCAGACAAAGGGATGGTCACGGTGGGAAAGGATCTCCCGGAGGAAGTGAAAGGTGCACTGAAGAAACTTTTGGCCAAATACCAGGGAGTATTCTCGTGGAGCCCGGAGGACATGGTAGGAGTGTTACCAGAGCTTGGGGTACACAAGTTGAACATAAGCCTGGCAACCAAGCCAATCAGATAGAAGAAAAGACCTGTAGCCCCGGAGAGAGCAGAATTCATAAAAAATGAAGTTCAGAAGTTGAAGAGAGCCGGGGTAGTCGAGGAAATCATCTACCCGGAATGGATAGCTAACCCGGTCTTGGTAAACAAGCATGATGAAAGCTGGCGCATGTGCATCGACTTTACAGACTTAAACAAGTGTTGCCTCAAAGACAGCTACCCTCTTCCCAACTTGGTTCGGTTGGCAGAGGCCATTGCGGGATACTTGATGAGCCATATTTATACCCTAGTTTTAGCACATTTTAAGACTTGTTTTTGAGCAACTTTTGGTATTAAATAGCTCATTGTACATTAGATTCGTAATTGCAAGATTCTATGATAATGTACATGTTTTGGAGTATTTGGATTGATATTCTTGAAGACCTTCTATGATTATGCTATAGAGTTTATGATTTGATGCTCGGAACTTGACAAATTGGTCATAGAAGTGGCGAGAAGACAACCTTGGTGAAGGTGATAGAAACTGCCCAGAAAGAGTGTCACTGTTGCCCAGAAAAGTGTCGCTCTAGCCCAGAAAAGTGTCACTAGAGCTTGAAGAAAGTGTCACTGGAGATGAAGAAAGTGTCGCTGCTGCCCAGAAGCGTCACTAGCTTCCCAGAAGCATCACCAGCTGCCCAGAAGTGTCGCAGTGAAGAACAGCGACCAAAAAAAGCGTTGCTAACACTTGCCTCTTTGAACTAAATTTTAAGGCTATAAATACCCCCCTTATCCTCTCATTTTCCAACGAGCTCTCACAATCCAAACCCAATTTCCCTCTAGTTTTTCTTCCATTTCTTCCATTTGATTTGATGAACATGTTTGTTTTAATTATGATTATTGTTGTAGGTTAAAAACCCATCTTGGGGGCATGTGATTAAACTTCTATTATGGGTTGATAACTTGTTTGTGTACCTTATGAATGTTTGATTTGCAAGTGAATGATTGTGTTGTATTTGTGTGTTTTGATGCATGATATGGTTAGGAACGATTTCCTAGTTATAGAAATGTGTTGAATCTTGCTAGAAACATGGTTGGAATGCTAACATTTCCTCTATTGTTGAGTAGTAGATTTATGAGTTAATTACATTATGCTATCATTTGTGTTTGCTCTTGAATCCATTCACTAGTGTTACATCCATGTTAATTTCGCTATCGAATATCATGGGTAGTGTTTATTGAGTCTCTAATTGGTAATGTCATTAACGAATCGGTTTAAATGCTATCACTTATGTCATTTGTCGATGAGAGTTGTGGTGATGCTTTCGTCATCCACAACTATCATAGTTAGATTGAGAAATATGTCTCTACGATTAGAGGTATCTTCTTATGATAAACAATCATCATTCTCAAAGCAACATGTTATAGTTTGAGGAAGAACCCATGGTAGAAAGTTGAAATCACATGCACCCAAGGCTTGCATTTTAGATAGTTAATCTTTTACTTAGATAATTGCCTGATAATTTAGATTTTCATTTGCTTTGCATCGTAGTGTTTCCTACAAAACCAACTTCAAAACCCCCCTTGTTTACCTTGCTTTCTATATGATATATAAGTATATGTTTATAATCTTCGCTAAAACACTAAACAAGATCCTTCTCCTTATGGTTCAATCCCTACTTCCCACTATCTACTCTATAGTAGTTAGAAGTTGTAGGTGAAATATAAATGTGTTTTGATTGAGTGGGATTCCCATTTACGACGTGGGGAAATCGCTTGTCAATACTCAGTGTTGGCTTTCTTCGATGCACACAAGGGATATCACCAGGTGCAGATGGACGAGGCGGACAAGGCTAAAACCTCCTTCATCACCGACTGTGGAACTTCGATGCCCTTTGGGTTGAAGAACGCGGGGGCTACTTATCAGAGGATGGTGGATAAACTCTTTAAGGACCAAGTAGGTAGGAACATGGAGGTGTACGTTGATAACATGGTGGTCAAGAGCAGGACTTACGGGGTCTTCCTGAATGACCTAGAGGAGATGTTTGAAAAGCTGGTACGGAGCAATCTAAAGTTGAACCCCTCTAAAAGTGCTATTGGGGTGGGTGCGGGAAAATTTTTGGGTTTCATGGTGTCAAGCCGGGGCATTGACGTCAACCCGGAGAAGGTAGAGGTCATAGCCAAGATGACCTCCCCCAGGTCGGTAAAAGAAGTATAGCGTTTGACGGGGTCCCTTGCGGCTCTCAGCCGGTTCCTATCGAAGGGAGCAGAAAGACAACTACCTTTCTTCAATATTCAATATTCTCAACTAACCGATTTGTTTATTGAGTGGATAAGAAGATGCGTTGAGGATACCACTTATTGTTTCTCTTTGAATGGTGTGTACACGGATTGTTTTAAAGGGAGGAGTGGTGTTAAACAGGGGGATCCGATATCACCTTTATTGTTTGTAATTGGAATGGAATATCTATCGAGACAGCTTAGCCTGGCCATAAAAACGAAAGCTATAGAGTTCCATCAGAGGAGTTTGAAGGGGGAAATACACAGTTTGATGTTTGCAGATGACCTGTTAATCTTCTGTAGGGCGAGCAAGCACTCAATGGAAGGGGTTAAAACTGTTTTGGAGGAGTTTAGGAAGGTTTCTGGCCTGAGGATAAATGAAGGAAAATCCGAGGCTTTCTTCTCGACAATGACAGAAACTGAATCAAAGATGTTGGCTGATACTCTGAATATTGTTCAAGGAAGTTTCCCAATGAATTACCTGGGACTTCCTGTCTCGACAGGGAAGTGGAGAGCTGAAGATTGTGAGAAAATGGTGGAGAAGATTGCAGGACAAATAGGCACTTGGGGTTCCAGGAATATGGCATATGCAGGTAAAGTGCAGCTTATAAACACAATTTTGTTGAGTAAAGCTAGTCACTGGGCGAATGTTTTTCAAATACCTGAGAGTGTGCACAAAGCCATCGAGACAAAATGCAGAAACTTTCTATGGGGCAGAAAGGAAGGGGAGAAAAGAGTTACACCAGTGTCTTGGAAAACACTTTGTATGCCAAAGAAAAGTGGAGGAGTTGGCCTAAGGGATCCTTCATTCTGGAATAGAGCTTCTCTGTGTAAGCTGGTTTGGGATGTATGTCAAAAGAAGGATATATTGTGGCTGAAATGGGTGCAGGCATACTACTTGAAGGATGAAGAATTTCTTGACTACAGCCTAGAAGGGCACACATATAGTTGGAGTTGGGGCAAGTTGGTGTCACTGAAAGATGAAATTCGTCCATACCTAATGGAATGTGTTGACATGAAGGGAAATTTCAGCACGAGCAAGGCATATGGATACCTCAAAGGAGCAGGCCAAGAAAAACATTGGTCAACGAATATATTGTGGAAGTCAGGACTACAGCCTAAACACTCATTCTTTCTATGGATGTTGTTAAAAGGGAGATTATCGACCATAGCGAGACTTCAGTCGAAAGGGATAATACCTCATGTGGCAGATGTTTGTACTCTGTGTGGGCAGAATGGAGAAACGATGCAGAACATATTTTGTACATGCCAGTTTACAGTGGAGCTCCAAAAACATTACAGGGTGGAGACTGGCGGAAACTTCAGAGAGTGCTTGAGGAGGATGAGAAGAATGGTAGGATGGAGAAAGAGAATAAGATTCCACCGACTTATCAGCATCTTCTATAATGTATGGAGGGAGAGGAATAACAGAATCTTTGAGGGGAAATTTAGGCAGGTGGATGCTCTAAAGGTGATGATTGAAACAGGCTATGACCCCTTTGATTGATGTTGAGGATAGCGTGAATGGATCCTAGTATGAAACTTGGTACATATGTCGTAGGTACCGCACTGATTACCTTTGGTATTTCAGAGGTGTTGGGCTGCTGGTGTAAAAACCAGTTACCCAGCCTTGGCCCGTGACACTATCTTAAGACTTGACGGATTGGTTTTGGGGATATATCCCTAGTATGAAACTTGTACATATGTCGTAGGTACCGCACTGATTACCTTTTGGTATTTCAGAGGTGTTGGGCTGCTGGTATAAAAACCAGTTACCCAGCCTTGGCCCATGACACTATCTGATTTGATGGAATGGTGGAGGGGTTTTACCCCAAGTATGAAACTTGTACATATGTCGTAGGTACCGCACTGATTACCTTTTGGTATTTCAGAGGTGTTGGGCTGCTGGTATAAAAACCAGTTACCCAGTCTTGGCCCATGACACTATCTGATTTGATGGAATGGTTGAGGGGTTTTACCCCAAGTATGAAACTTGTACATATGTCGTAGGTACCGCACTGATTACCTTTGGTATACAGAGGTGTTGGGCTGCTGGGTGAAACCAGTTACCCAACCTTGGCCCATGACACTATCTAAAGACTTGACGGGCTGGATCAAAGAAGATTATAAGCATACTCAAACCAGACTACATATGGCTTATTTGATTTCTATGGGAAATCAACTAGGGCAGACTTGTGTTTTGACATGTCAATTCACAGATATGCTATGGTGGATTTTCCCTTAATCATATACGAGCCGGAGACCAAAATGGAACGTTGAAGACACCAAAGCTCCAAAGGTGGATGCAGATTTGGCAAGATATGCAAGGACATAAGGAATGGAATGATAGTTTTCTAAAATCCTAGCAATATCTTGATGAACTAGTTATGATCATAGCCACTTGCATTTCATATGGCTGTAGAATAGTTGTTTTTTCTCCTTTTGGTTAGTTATTTATATCTGTTGAATGTTTGGCTTAGAGTGATGGCCACATCCGTTGTATGAACTTTTTTGAGCAATTTAATAGAAGAAAATATTACATCAAAAAAAATATTCTCAAGAAGGCCAAGATGTTTGAATGGTCCGGGGAGTGCGAAAAGGCGTTCCAGAACCTGAAAGAGCACCTTTGACAATTGCCAACCCTAAATAAGCCATACCCGGGGGAGGAGCTTTTTCTGTACATAGCGTCATCCCGGGAAGCAGTGAGCGTCGTGCTAATCAAAGAAGAGGGAAAGCAGCACCCAATATACTTTGTTAGCAGGGCACTCCGGGGGCAGAGACCCGGTACACTGAGTTGGAGCAATTGGTTCTGGCATTGGTGCATGCTTCAAGGAGGCTTAAACTTTACTTCCAAGGTCATTCCATAGTGGTCCTCACCAATTACCCGCTCAAGCAAGTCATGTTCAAGCCGGAAGCATCAGGGAGAATGATGAAGTGGGCTATAGAGCTGGGAGAATATGAAATTCGATATGAGCCAAGAAGGGCCATCAAGGGGCAGGCTCTAGCGGATTTCCTGGTATAATCAGAAGCAAGGATACACGAGGAGCAGGAGGCGCCCGAGGCTGAGAGAGTCCCGGGTTGGAAGTTGTACGTGGACGGATCAGCACACTCCGGAGGCAGTGGAGCGGGAGTCTTGTTGGTTAGCCCGGAAGGGAAGGAGTACCCCTATGCGATCCAACTCACTTTCAAAATAATCAACAATGAGGTTGAGTACGAGGCCTTGATCGCGGGACTGAGGTTAGCAAAGGAAATGGAAATCAAGTTTCTTACAGCGCACAGTGACTCCCAGATTGTGGTGCAGCAAGTGAAAGGAGAATATGAAGCCCGGGAGAGGAGCCTACAGAAGTATCTGGAGATGGTGAAGCCTTTGGTAGCCGGGTTTGAATCCTTTAGCCTGATCCAGGTCCCCCGTGAAGAAAATAGTAAGGCAGATGCCCTGAGCAAGCTGGCTTCCTCGAAACTAAAACCTGAACCTAACCAAAAGTTGTACATGGAGGTACTGGGAAGAAGGAGTCACCAGGAGAACGACCAGGTAATGCTGGTAAATGAATGAGAGTCATGGATCATCCCCATGCGGGCATATTTGGAGGATAGAATCTCCCCAGAAGATAGAGCGCAGGCCAGGAAGCTACGGGGTAAAGGAGCCCAAGTACGTGGTCCAAGGTGGGGAGCTATACAAGAGAGGATACCTCCAACCCTTGCTCAAATGTGTAGAAAGAGCGGAAGGCCAGCACCTTGTCCGGGAAGTGCATGAGGGATCTAATGGGAGCCACCAATGAGCCCGCACGGTGGCTAGGAAAATCCTAAGGTTGGGTTATTACTGGCCGACACTGTTTAAAGATGCCGAAAGATATGTTCTGGAATGCCTTCCGTGCCTAACCTTTGGCCCACTGATTCATGTTTCCATGGAAGAATTAGTAGGAGTTACAGGAGCCTGGCCATTCAGCAGATGGGGAATCGACTTGGTAGGGTCATTTCCCACCGCCCCGGGAGGAGCCAGGTACTTGATCGTGGCAATTGACTACTTCAGCAAGTGGGTGGAGGCCGAGCCGCTCACCAACATACGCGGACTGACTTGCATCAAGTTTTGCTGGAAAAACATTATCTGCCGATTCGGTATCCCAAAGACCATAGTTATAGACAATGGGGCACAGTTCGAAAATGATCCCTTCAAGACATGGTGCGTCAATATGGCATAGAGCAGAGGTTGACCTCTATCTATCACCCCAGGCGAATGGTCAGGTCGAGGTCACCAACCACACCATCATCAATGGCCTCAATGCCCGCCTTGAAGGCACCCGGGGGAACTGGATATGGGAGTTGCCCAGCGTCCTTTGGGCCCATAGAACTGCAGAAAGCTCAGCTACGGGAGAATCCTCATACTGCTTGGTATATGGGTCAGAGGCGGTAATACCCGCGGAGATTGGGATCCCGAGCCCCCGGACCCAATCCAGCGCCCGGAGGAAGAAGACACGGAGCGGCGCCTCGACTTGGACCTCTTAGAAGAAAAACGGGAGAATGCTGCACTCCAGGAGGCGAAGGTTAAAGAGCGAGTAAAGAGGTATCACGACAGAAGGGTCCGGAAGGAGATCTTCATCCCGGACGACTGGGTAATGAGGAGAAATGATAAGAGCCACCAAGTCTCAGAAGGGAAACTTGCACCCAACTGGGAAGGACCATACAAGGTGAATGAGGCTTACCCTGGAGGAAGCTATATGCTGGAGGACAAACAAGGGAAGATAGTCCCCAAGAGGTGGAATGTGGCCAATCTAAGAAGGTTCTATGGTAAGTAGAGTACCCCATTTAGATCTTGGCCATTGAGGCATGAATATGCCGGGCATGGATATGCCCCCTCTCGGAAGCATGAATATGCCCGGAGAGATAGGCCCTGACGTTTGGCCTCGCCCCGGGTTTAGAGAGGAAGAATTGTAAAAGGGACCCATGGGTAGCTCCCATTCAGGTGCCCCGCTAGATAGGACCCGGAGCTTGAATGAAGCCCGTGGACCAGAGGATGTAATGTTTGCATGAAAGAATTAATGAAAATATGGGTTTCCAAAAAACTTTTATTCGATCATCTTTAATCACAAGCACATAAGTATGATGTTATATTACAAAGGGATAATTACATAGTATTTTGCATAAAAGTTTTCCTATCTATGCGCTACTATACCCAATTAGGGCCTGAACCGGAAGCACCCTCAGGGTTACCCGGGAGGAAACCCTCTCCGAAGAATTGAGAAGACGGGATGTATTCAGCAAAGCGGGCATCCGGATCTTGATTCCAAGCAAGTTCTTCCTCCAACTGCTCGGCATCTTCTTCGTTCAGCTCTGGTATAGGAACAATTACAGACCCTTCTGGAAGTGGTTCCGCCAGACGCATCCTCCTTACCCCGGCAGAAGTAACAAACTTGTATTTAGGGAATAAGTCAGTTGCGCCCTTACCCTTCTCTTCTCGGCTGATGCGGGTGCCCTCGGTGGTCTTCACCCTCTTGGTGGTAACTCCAGAAGCGGCAATCTCTTGGACACGCCTTATCCGGTGCGCTACTTCTTCCGGGTCAATAGACACTGACATATCCTCATACATCTCGTATGCCACATCTACCTCCACCCGGGCAGGGACTCGGCGAAGACTATAAGGATAAGGCTCGGCTTCTCCTGCAGCTATCTTATTATGCCACTCCAAGGCATCCAGATATGCTTCGTGGCGAGGGGACACCCCAACAAAGCCGGGTTAGCCTCCATATGTTCAATCGTCCTATGAACCCCAACTTGAATGTCAGTAAAAGGAGACACCCCAACAAAGCCGACCTTCAGACCTAGAAGGTGGTAAGATAGCCGAACAACCAAAAAAGCATCTTGGAGGACCCTATTCCTATGGGTGAGGGATCGATTCCCCTTCTCCAAGTCGCAAAGTAGCCTATTCTACGCGGAGAGGGTTTCCAGTTTCTTAAGTTTTTCCTGCGCCCGCTCGAGTTTACCCCACACCATACCTAGCTCCTTGGCGGTGCGATGCTGAGAATCGTCATGAAGGCCTGCAGCTCAGCAATGGTTTGGTGGGAATTTAGGGCTTCCCTCATATGATCGGAGGCTAGGTCAAAGCAATGATTTAGCGACCCAAATGTGTTCTCAACCGTTTTGAGAAACGACACCAACACCTGAATTAACCCAAACTCCTGAAAGAACGAACACAACCCCGCCTCGCCCATTGCCTGGTTAGCCTGGTTGCCTCCAAACCTCCAGTGAGCCAGTTTCCTCTGAAGGAAAGAGTATTAGAGGCACCCGGCGTGGGGGAGGGAGAAGTAGGTACCAGAAGAACTATTAGGATGAGGAAAGATATAAGGCACTGGCCCCAGTGGGAGAGGCCCCCCCTAAGTGGCGCTCAGATTACAAAAGAGAATGATTTTTTTTAGAAAGCAGAACTTTATATTAATCAAAACGGGCACTAAGGCCAAGTTCTATATATACCCCCCGGAGAGGTAGGTTACAAAGTACTTAAAAGGATTACAAAAAAAAGTAGGTTAGAGTATAGGGTTGTACATTGTCTTCAGCGGGGTCCCTTTCCCCCGGAGCAGCGTGAGCCCTTTCCAACCTCCGTTCCAGCTCCGCGATATCTTCAGTAGTCCACTCCGGGCCTTGATAAGCAGGGGCGTCCACCTTGGGCTCATCATCGGATCGCCCGGGGAATCTCACCCTCCGGGTAGCCTTCCGGGATTGGTATAGCAAGTCGTCATGACCCTCACTGAGACCTACCCGGCACTCGCCCTCCTGATCATGGACTGCTCGGTACCCAAAGTTATCGGGCACGGTGCAGTATTCATGGTAGTTCTCTGCCCAATGGGGCGTCTCCGGGATTACCCCATAAGCGTTGTAGTCTTCCGGGCCAGGGTCAGGAAAAGAAGCCTCGCCAATCTCCGGAAGCTTCACCTTTTTGATGTCTGAGGCAGAGGGACCCGAGAGGACATCTCTAGTGATTGCCATAGCTGGGGCACCAGGCTCTTCAGGTCCTCCTCCTGGAGGGACCTCCAGCGGTGGTTCAACAGATCATTCGCCTTGGGGCGGTAGTATGACGCTTGGGCGTCAAGACGAGCGGGCCCCGGAAGCCAACC
The DNA here is from genome assembly GCA_963678965.1 of Cruciata laevipes. NCBI lineage: Eukaryota > Viridiplantae > Streptophyta > Magnoliopsida > Gentianales > Rubiaceae > Cruciata > Cruciata laevipes. Next base: position 14,247,604 of record OY787639.1, read on the forward strand.
CCGCAGACTGCGGTACATTTCATGGCAGCGTCCGCACTTGCCGCAACGGCGATACCCCCCAGCTTCTTATCAAACTCAGCGGACCGAAGGACCTTCTGGGTCACAGCGTCCAAGGCCTCAAGTTGGGCATCTTTCTTCTCCTTCTTGAGGGAGGATTACTTCTTCTCTTTGTCGGCCAGCTTCTTTTCCTTCTCGGCCAGCTTCCTTTGGGACTCCTCCAGCCGGGCCTCAAGGCCATCTCGCCCGGCCATCTTTTCCTTAGTCCGCCAGGAGGGAGTCCGTGAAGGTAGTGCTCTGCAAAACAAACAAAGGGCGAAGAGTTAAGGAAATCCGGGGAATCAGAAAACTTAGATAAAAGACGGAGCCTCAGAAGAATAGTTACCTCTTCTTTCTCCTCCGGGATGGCATCAGAAGAGACGGCCCGCGAGGGAGTGGTTTAAGTAGGAGGTGGAGGGGGAACGTCATCCGTCCTCTGCCGAGAGCGGGGGGAGAGCCTGGCAGCTCTGCAGAAGATAGCCGTTTTGATGCTGCCGATTTCCGTCCGTCTCCCGAGTTTATATGCTATCCGGATCTCCCCCTTGATCAGCCTACTTCAGTCCTGCAAAACAATCCCCGGGAGGCGTCCCGGGGAAGAAGCTCCGGTGTGATGATGAGATGGGATATCGGAGAAGGAAAACGTACGGAAGGAACTCTCAATATAAAGTAGAGAGATATAAGTCACATACCTTGTTCACTGTTTGAGACTAGTATTTATAGCCGAGCTAGCCTGCTTGAGATAAGATGCAGGACCACTTTCCTTTGTCCCCGTCCGTCCTTCTTTCTTGTCCGGACGTGCCCCTTAGCGGGAAAGGTATCGCCCTAGACGTGCTGGGCCGTGGACCTTATTATCGGCCCAGTAGGCCTCTGGGCCAGTAATATCACTAGCCCCCCAGACCAGTCACCCGGGTTTCCGTGATGCGGGGAACTGGTCTCATATCCTTCCCCTGACGTTACCTTTGGGTAGGGCCCATCCGTGTTTAAATCGGTTTCTGTCGACACCGCCTTTTCCCATTCTGCATTAATCAGTACCTCTTTCGCCGTGTCATGATTACTTTCCCTTCTTTTGAGGCGGCGGTTCCTATTCACCTGCCTATATAAGGTCCCAAGCTCCCTTTCTCTAAACTTCTCTCCTCAAAACTTCCCTGAAGCTCTGCTCTCTTGATCAAGTAAGCTCTCGCTCTCCCTCTCCTTCTTCCCCCATCATGAACTCTCCACTTCTTTCCCACTCTTCTTCTGACACCGAGGAAGCTCGATATCAGCTCGAGGTCCAGTCCCGGGTTGCTGATGACCTTATCCCTTCCCCCGCCTCCTCTCCAGACACCTATTCCGAGGCTTTTAGTTCACCCCGGGAGTTACTCGCCCCGGGTGGGTCGAATTTGGATAAGGCGGGCTTGCGCCCATCCGGGGATCCTGACTTCCCTCTAGATGATCAGGATGCGGACATGTTCGGCGGGGAAATCGGCGATGATATTCCCCGGGGGCCTACTCACGGAGTGCGCCCCTTGGGTCTCAAAATTTTTGACGTCCCCGGGGATTCCCCTTCGTTAGATAGGGATGTTTTAGACTTAGCGAAGCGCTCTTTTATCCCTCTCCCTTTAAACGCCTGTCTTTCCAAACTTCCCCCGGGAGTCTCAGAGCGAGGGGTCCCGTGCATCCCGCGGATTCATTTCCAGTACGGGCTTAGCCTGCCCTTCCCTCCTCTCTTTCTTGATATCCTCCAATTTTATAACGTGGCCCCGGCCCAACTACACCCTAACGGGGTCGTTCTTATTCTGGCCTTCTTACTTAACTGTGCCCGGTGCGCCGTTTTTCCTTCCCTCTTACTCTTCCGATCCTTCTACGCCTTACGGAAGGCACACGCATCCTTTTCGGGTGTTTTCTCTTTTACCATTCGATCCGGGATAAAGGACTTCATCCTGTCCAAACCCAAATCCGCCAAAGGATACCCTTCAAAGGGTTTCTTCCTGTGCGATTCCCAGGCTTATCCTATGCCTTCTTGGAACGACTTCCTCGTTCCAGAAGAAAAGAAGCCTCTTTCCAATCTCCCGGCGACCATTGCTAGTGACCATAACTCCCTCCGCCTCACCCCCCTTGATATGGATTCCTTCTATAAGAACGGGAACGCGGGCTATTCCTGGCCTCGCGGGATCTATCCCCGCGACCTCTTCACGCTCCCGCGCATCTCCGCGGTGTGGCCAGATGGAGGTGCCTATTATGGTTTTATGTTATCAAGATTTGTTTTTGTTTTTTTTTCTTTTTTTTCTAGTCTAACTTCATTGTTTGTTTGGTTTCAGTACAACCTTCTTTGTACGCAGACGTCATGGCCCTCACCGACAAGTCTTCCGGGGGTGATGCTCTAACGGGGGACGCTCACCCAGATCAACAGACTCCTTCAACACCGCCAGTAGCTTCCCAACCTGGGCCACCTCCCCCCGAGAACCCTGCTCTTGTCCCTCAGAGGCCTCGTGCGCCGCCCAAGTCTCGCCAGCAGACACCCTCCGGGCCTTCTTCTGAGGCCCGTGCTACTCCCGGCTCGGCACCTACCCCCGGGCGTCGATCCTTCATCCAACACCCGACTTACAGCGGTGGGGCAAGCTCGCGGTTCAAACGTCCGCCTCCTAGCGAGCTATCCGGGTCGCCCCCTTCCTCTCGTCAGAGGACCCAGGACTTCCCTCCTCCTCCTCCTCCTCCGCGGGCTACTGCTTCCGAAGCTATCCCGGAAGAAAAAGAAGAGGTAACCGCTATTCTAGATCTTTTTATCTAAGGTAATTCCTTCGTTTTCCTTACTTTCTTGCTTCTTCTTTGCAGAGCATTGCCTTTGCCGACGCCGTCCTGGCGGATTCTCAGTTTGCCGAGGCATTGAACCGGACCTACTCCAAATACAGCGCGGGGCTGTTTGCCAAGATGGAGAAGGAACTCCGCGAGACCCGGGAGAAGCTAGCCGGGCAAGATGGCCTCGCGGCCCAACTTGAAGAGGCCAAAAGGAAGCTGGCTGATAAGGAGAAGCGGCTTGCTGACAAAGAGAAAAAGTTGGCGGAGGTGGAAAAGAAGTACTCCGCCCTGAAGAAGGACAAGAAGAGCTCTCAACTCGAGGCCTTCAATGCCGTCACACAGAAGCTCCTTCGCTCTGAGGCGTTCGAGAAGAAGCTGGAGGGGATTGCCGCTGCGGCCAGCGCGGACGCCTGTCATGAGATGTATCGAAGTTTGCGGGGTTGGTTGCCCGGGCCCGCGCGTCTTGATGCCTAGGCGTCCTACTATCGGCCCAAGGCCAACGACCTGTTAAATCATCGCTTCCGGGATCTTCAAGAAGCGAGTCTGGAAAGTTTGGTGCCCCAGCTGTGGCGATCACTGGAGATGTCCTCTCGGGCTTCTTCTGCTTCCGACATCAGGAAAATGAAGCTCCCTGCGATCGGTGAGGCCTCCTGCCCCGACCCTGGCTCCGAGGACTTCAATGTTTATGGGGTCGTCCCAGAGACGCCCCATTGGGCAGAGAATTATCTCGAATACTGCGCGGTGCCTGACAATTTTGGGTACCAAGCAGTTCAAGTCCAAGGGGGGGACTACCGAGTTGGCCTTGCTGCGGGTCAAGACGACCTTCTTTACCAAACCCGGAAGGCTACGCGGAAAGTGGGATACCCTGAACGGTCCGCTGATGAGCCCACCGTGGACGCCCCTGCTTATGCCGGCCCTGAGTGGACCACTGAGGATCTGGTGGAGCTGGAGAGGAGGTTCGAAAGAGCTCACGCTATTCCGGGAGAGGGGCACTCTACTGAAGACCATGTATAACTCTAGACTTTAGCCTGCCTTTTCCCTTGTAATCTTCCTTTTTTTTAAGCACTTTGTAGCTTTCCTTCCCCCGGGGAAGTGTATGTAGAACTTTGGCCTTGGTGCCTATTTTGATTAATGACAAGTTCTGCCTTTTAATGATGAAACTGTTTTTTTTTTGTAGTCTGAGCGCCCCTTAGAGGAGATTCTCCCGCATGGGCCCATGCCTTATGTTTTTTCTCATCCTAGTAGTTCTTCCGGCACCTACTTCTCTCTCCCCCGCGCTGGGTGCCTCCAATGCTCTTTCCTTCAAAGGAAGCTAGCCCATTGGCGGTTTGGAGGCGACCAGGCTAACCGGGCATTAGCTGAGGCGGGGTTGGAATGCTTCCTTCAAGAGTTCGGGTCAATCCAGGTGCTGGTGGCGTTTCTTAAGGCAGTTGATGCCAAGTTCGGGTCGTTGAACCAGTGCTTCGACCTTGCTTCTGATCATATGCGGGAGGCCCTGAACTCTCATAAGACCATAGCTGAGCTGCAAGCCCTTCACGATGACTCCCAGCATCGTACTACCAAAGAGTTAGGCATGGTGTGGGGTGAACTAGAGCGGGCGCAGGAGAAACTGAGGACATTGGAGACCCGCTCCGCTCAGAACAAGCTTCTCTGCGACTTTGAGAAGGAGAATCGGTCCCTTACTCATAGGAATAGGGTCCTCCAGGATGCTCTATTAATCACCCGGTTATCCTACCACCTGTTGGGTCTCAAGAATGGCTTAGTTGGGGTATCTCCTCTTACCGATATTCCAGCCGGGGTTCGCAGGACGATAGAGCGTATGGAGGCTAACCCGAAGAGGTTTGGTGAGGGAGCTCCTCATCATAAGGCCTATCTGGATGTCGTTGAATGGCATAGTAAGATAGCCGCGGGAGAAGTTGAGCCCTATCCCTCCAGCCTTCGCCGAGTTCCTGCCCGGGTGGAGGTGGACGTGGCATACGAAAGGTATGAGGACATGACTGTATCCATTGACCCGGAAGAGGTGGCCCGCCGGATAAGACGCATCCGGGAGATTGCCGACTCTGGGGTCACCACGAAGGGGATTAAGACCGCCGAAGGTGCTCGTATTAGCCGGGAAGAAAAGGGGAAAAGTGCAGCGGTCATGTTTCCTAAGTACAGGTTTGTTACTTCTGCCGGGGTGAGAAGAATGCGCCTGGCGGAGCCTCTTCCAGAGGGATCCGTGGTTGTGCCCATCCCTGAATTAAACGAGGAAGACGCCGCGCAATTGGAGGAGGAGCTTGCGTGGAATCAAGCCCCGGATGCCCGTTTTGCCGAAGATCTCCTGTCCTCTCAATTTTTCGGAGGGGGTTTCCGCCCGGGTAACCCTGAGGGTGCTTCCGGGTCAGGTCCCAAGTGGGTCTAGTAGCAAATAGATAGGAATACTTGTATGTAAAATGTTTATGTAATTGTCCTACCATGACTATGACCACATATTCATGCGATTTGTAATTTAAAGAGGATTGAATAAAAATTGTTTTTCTGGAAGACCCTTTTCATTAACTCTTTCCTGTAATCATTACATCCTTTGATCCCCGGGCTTCATCCAAGCTCCGGGTCCATTCTAGCGGGGCACCCAAATGGGAGCTACCCATGGGTCCCTTTTAAGCAAATATTCCTCTAAACCCGGAACGAGGCCAAGCGTCGGGTTCTCTCTCTCCGGGCATATTCATGCTTCCGGGAGGGGTATATCCATACCCGGCATATTCATGCCTAGCATATTCATGCTTAGCGTATTCACGCTTCCGGGAGGGGCATACCTATGCCTAGCATATCCATGCCTGGCATATTCATGCTTTAGTAGCTGTGGTATGATGCGGGGTGCTCTACTTCCCGTAAAACCTTCTCAGGTTAGCTACGTTCCACCTCCTGGGGATCTCCTTTCCCTGCTTATCCTCCAGCACATAGCTCCCTCCCGGGTGTGCTTCCTTGATCTTGTATGGCCCTTCCCAGTTGGGTGCAAGTTTGCCCTCCGGGGCTTGGCGGCTCTTATCGTTCCTCCTCATTACCCAGTCTTCTGGGATGAAGACTTCTTTCCGCACCCTTCTGTCATGGTACCTCTTTACTCTCTCCTTCACCTTGGCTTCCTGAAGTGCCGCATTCTCTCGCTTCTCTTCCAGGAGATCCAAGTCAAGGCGTCGTCCATCGTCTTCTTCTTCCGGGCGCTGATATTGAGTTCGAGGGCTTGGGATCCCAATCTCTGCGGGTATTACTGCCTCTGACCCGTACACCAAGCCATACGGAGATTCCCCGGTAGCTGAGCTTTCTGTAGTCCTATGGGCCCAAAGAACACTAGGTAGCTCCCAGATCCAATTTCCCCGCGCGCCTTCCAAGCGGGTTTTTAGTCCTTTGATGATGGTGCGGTTGGTGACCTCTACTTGCCCGTTCGCCTGGGGGTGGTACACCGACGTCAACTTCTGTTCTATACCATACTTGACACACCATGATTTGAAAGGATCGTTCTCGAACTGCGCCCCGTTATCCGTGACTATGACCTTCGGGATGCCGAATCGACAGATGATGTTCTTCCAGCAAAACTTGACACAAGTTAGTCCCCGTATGTTGGTGAGTGGCTCTGCCTCCACCCATTTGCTGAAGTAATCGATCGCTACGATCAGGTACTTGGCTCCTCCCGGGGCAGTCGGGAATGGTCCAACCAAGTCAATTCCCCATCTGCTGAACGGCCAAGCTCCTGTGACTCCGACTAATTCTTCCCGGGGAACATGGATTAGCGGGGCAAATGCCTGGCATTCCAAGCACTTCTGTACATGCTCTTCCGCATCTTTGAACAACGTCGGCCAATAATACCCCCGCCTTAAGATCCTTTTGGCCAAGGTGCGTGCTCCCTGGTGGCTCCCGTTAGATCCCTCGTGCATCTCCCGGATGAGGTATCGGCCTTCCAACCTCTCTACACACTTTAGCAGAGGCTGGAGGTACCCTCTTTTGTACAGCTCCCCTCCCTGGATCACATACCTAGGCGCCTTAACTCTTAGCTTCCGGGCCTGGGCCCTATCCTCCGGGATGGTTCCTTCTTCTAGGTATGCCCGCATGGGCCTGATCCAGGATTCTTCCTCGTTCACCAGCATTACTTGATTGCTCTCCTGGTAGCTCCTTCTCCCTAGTACTTCCAAGTATAATTTGCTTAAAACGTCTGCTTTGCTGTTCTTCTCCCGGGGAACTTGAATCAAGTCGAAGGTTTTAAACCCGGCTATCAAAGGCTTTACCACTTCCAGATATTTTTGCAGGCTCCTCTCCCGGGCTTCATACTCTCCCTTTACCTGTTGCACCACAATTTGGGAATCACTGTGTGCCGTGAGAGTTTTGATGTCCATCTCCTTTGCCAACCTTAACCCTGCGATCAAAGCTTCGTACTCTGCTTCATTGTTGGTTGTTCTGAAAGTGAACTGGACTGCATAAGGATACTCCTTCCCTTCCGGGCTGATTAACAATATTCCTGCTCCACTGCCCCCGGCGTGCGCCGATCCATCCACATATAGCTTCCAAGCCGGGTCTATCTCAGCCTTAGCCGTATCCTCCGGAGTGTTAGGCGTCTTCTGTTCCTCATTTATCCTTGCTTCTGATTCCAACAGGAAGTCCGCTAAGGCCTGGCCCTTGATAGCCCTCCTTGGCTCATACCGGATTTCATATTCTCCCAGCTCTATGGCCCATTTCATCATTCTCCCTGATGCCTCCGGCTTGAACATGACTTGTCTTAGCGGGTAATTGGTAAGAACCACTATGGGATGGCCCTGGAAGTAGGGCTTAAGCCTCCTTGAAGCATGCACCAGTGCGAGAACCAACTGCTCCAACTCAGTATACCGGGTTTCTGCCCCCCGAAGTGCCCGGCTAACAAAATAGATTGGGTGCTGCTTTCCATCCTCTTCTTTGATTAGTACGGCACTTACCGCCTCCCGGGACGCCGCTATGTACAGAAAAAGCTCCTCCCCCGGGAGGGGCTTCTTTAAAGTTGGCAACTGTTGGAGGTGCTCTTTCAGATTTTGGAATGCCTTCTCACATTCTCCAGACCACTCAAACGCCTTGGCCCTCCTGAGAATGTTGAAGAAAGGCAACTGCCTGTCTGCTCCCTTTGACAGGAACCGACTGAGGGCTGCGAGGGACCCTGTTAACCGTTGTACTTCTTTCACCGACCTAGGGGAGGTCATCTTAGCTAAGGCTTCCACCTTCTCCGGGTTGACGTCGATGCCCCGGCTTGACACCATAAAACCCAAGAATTTCCCCGCACCCACTCCAATGGTACTTTTGGAGGGGTTCAGCTTTAGATTGCTCCGTTCCAGCTTTTCGAACATCTCCTCTAGGTCATTCAAGAAAGCCCCGTAAGCCCTGCTTTTAACCACCATGTCGTCAACATACACCTCCATGTTTCTTCCCACTTGATCCTTGAAGAGTTTGTCCACCATTCTCTGGTACGTAGCCCCCGCGTTCTTCAGCCCGAAGGGCATCTTCTTGTAACAAAAGGTTCCAAAATCGGTGATGAATGAGGTTTTCGCCTTGTCCGCCTCATCCATCTGCACCTGGTGATACCCTTTATGTGCGTCGAAGAAGGCCAGCACCGAATACCCCGCAATAGCCTCTGCCAGCCGGTCCAGATTTGGGAGAGGATAGCTGTCTTTGGGGCAGCACTTATTCAAATCCGTAAAGTCAATACACATGCGCCAGCTTCCATCGTGCTTCTTTACTAAGACCGGGTTAGCTATCCATTCCGGGTAGATGATTTCCTCGACCACCCCGGCTCTCTCCAGCTTCTTTACTTCATTCTTTATAAATTCTGCTCTTTCCGGTGCTACAGGCCTTTTCTTCTGCCTGATTGGTTTAGTTGCAGGGCTTATGTTCAGCTTGTGTACCCCCAACTCTGGTAACACCCCCACCATGTCCTCCGGGCTCCACGAGAATACTCCCTGATACTTGGCCAAAAGTTCCCTTAGTGCGCCTTTTACTTCCTCCGGGAGGTCTTTTCCCACCGTGACCATCCCTTTGTCCGCCACCTGCATCTCCTCCAACTCCTGGCGGGGAACTTCTCCGTGTACCACCCCTACTGCTTTCTTTGCGTCCAGCACCGCCGTCATCATGCAACTTCTTGCGACTCCTTGACTACCCCGCACGACCGCCACACCTTGCGCAGTGGGGAACTTCATCGTCAGCAGATACGGACAACTCGCTGCCCGGGCTTGAGTTAGCCATGGCCTTCCTATGATCACGTTGTACGGCGAGGGTGCGTCAATAACCGCAAAGTTGCACGTCACCGAGATCCTCTTGCTCCGGTCCTTCTCATCCACCATACACACTGCGAGGGGAATAACACCTAGTGGAACTTCGGGTTTGCCCGTGAACCCTGACAAGGGAGATAAGGGAGGTTTAAGGTTCTGTCTCCCAATTCCCAACTGATCGAAACAAGAAGCGAACATGATCTCCACGCTGCTCCCATCGTCCACAAACACCCTTTTGACCAAGAAGCCTTCAATCTCCGCCGTTACCACCATCGGGTCAGAATGGGGTATCTGCGGCGGGGCTGCATCCGCTTCAGAGAAAGTGAGAGCTTCATCGGGGCGAAACCTTTTCCCCTGAACCTCCCCCGGGGGAACATACCGGGTCCGGGCCCGGATAGCGGAGACTGACTGACATGCTTCTCCGACTTCTCCACTGATCACGTTGATCATCCTGTTGGGTATTGGGGCCGGCTCCACTGCTTGGACCGGCGCGGCGGCTATGGCGGGCCTCCCCGGGGCCCTGTTACCTTGGTTGCCTTGGATTCTTCCGTTTCCTCTCCCCGGGTTAGGTCTCCACCTCCTGCGGGGCTGCTCCTGAGGCTGGTCCCGGGGATTCTCCTTCTTTACCTCCGCTGCCACGCAATCTCTCAGCTGTCCCCGCTCTATCAGTCTTTCTATTTCGTTCCTCAGCATCCTACACCCCTCTGTCGCATGCCCATAAGACTTGTGGTAGGCACACCATTTGTCCGCGTTTTCCCTAGACGGGGTCCCGTGGATGGGCAATGGATCCGGGAACAGGTCCTTGTGGATAGCATGAATCTCCGCTCGAGACTTGCTGAGCGGTGTGAAACTGTCCGCCCTGGCACGGTTTACCAGTGCGGGAGCGGGGTCCCTTCTACTTGGGTCTGCCATTCTCCTTCTTTCTATCTTATCCGGGAGGAATCCCCCAGATTCTTCCTTTCTCTTCCGTGTGGCATCATTAATCGCGCAGTATAGTTGTACCGCCATTTGCAAGTTGTGAAAGGTTTCCGGGATATTTTCCATCAACTTCTGGAACAGCACCATATCCCTCAAGCCGTTTATAAATCCGCTAATCACTGCCTTCTCCTGCTGCTGCCTGTCGACAACCTTCATGCTATCGTCCATGTACCTTCGATAGTATTCCATTGACCCTTCTGCAGCCTTCTGCCGGGTAGCCAAAAGCTCAGTCAACTGCTTTCCTTCCTTCTTTAATCCGGCGTATCTAAACAGCAGGGCCTTAGAGAAATCGTAATAGTCTCTGAGACTTTCTCGAGGCAACGAATCGAACCATGAGAGACAGTTTCCTCTCAGGTAACAGCCTACCAGCTTGCATCTTAATTCCTCCGGGAAGTCCCTTGACACCATTAGGTTCTGGTACGTCCTGACAAACTCCTCCGGGTCTGTCTCTCCATTATATGTTGGGATTCCCTCCGGGGTCCGTAGGCCCGGCGGCCATGGGTACGCGAGCACTCGAGGTACCCAAGGGGAGGTAGGTTTAGCTCCGTTTCTTCCCACCAGTTTGTCTAGCCGAGCCTCCAAGGAGTTGGGGTCCTGCTGTGCCACCTGATAGCCCCGCATCCTATCGTCCTCCCGATAGTATCTCTCCGGGTAACCGAAGTTCATCCCCATTGATCCATACATGGGTCCGGAATACTGGATCGGGTTTCCCTGGGTTCCAGGGGCCTGATACCCAAACGGCTCTGTAGGCATGAGTGGCAGGTCATACCCGATTTGTCCCGCCCCCCAACTGGAACGCGGGTAATAGGGTGGAGCATGTGGAACCAGATTCGATTGTTGTCCCGTAACCGCTCCTCCTCCAACCCCGAAATTCTGAGGGAAAGAGGGTGGGACGGTGGAGGAATTTACACGCCCCTGTAGCTTTGGCGGCTGAACGGCTCCGTCCAAGTCAATAACCTCTCTTTGGTACCCCCCTAGAGGACCTGCCTGGTTCCTCCCGGGTTCCCTTCGCCTCAGGCTTTCCCGGGTGGAGAGTACCCACTGGCGGTACAACTCCTTGTTGGCTCTCATGAATTCCAAGGCTGCCACTTCCTCCGTACTAACTAAGGGCTGCCCCTCCTCCCGGGCTTCAGGTCCCTGGTCCCGGGTGGTGCCATCCCCGGCGAGCCCAAGCCCTTCCTGCTCATCCTGGTACTCTCCTTCCGAGTAGGCTTCGTCGGAGGCAGTTTCAACGTGGCCGTCTTGCGGTACCCCTAGCTCTCGCTGGTGTCTAGCCTCCTCCTGCAACTGCCTTAAGGTCACCTCGTCTCCTGGGGGTGGAAGAGAATCTCCCCCTGAAGGTGCCGCGTTCTTCTTAGGGCGCCCGCGCCCTCTCCTTGGCGACTCCATCCTGCGAAGGTGGAAGTGGTCCCACCGGGCGTGCCAATTGATGCTGCCGATTTCCGTCCGTCTCCCGAGTTTATATGCTATCCGGATCTCCCCCTTGATCAGCCTACTTCAGTCCTGCAAAACAATCCCCGGGAGGCGTCCCGGGGAAGAAGCTCCGGTGTGATGATGAGATGGGGATATCGGAGAAGGAAAACGTACGGAAGGAACTCTCAATATAAAGTAGAGAGATATAAGTCACATACCTTGTTCACTGTTTGAGACTAGTATTTATAGCCGAGCTAGCCTGCTTGAGATAAGATGCAGGACCACTTTCCTTTGTCCCCGTCCGTCCTTCTTTCTTGTCCGGACGTGCCCCTTAGCGGGAAAGGTATCGCCCTAGACGTGCTGGGCCGTGGACCTTATTATCGGCCCAGTAGGCCTCTGGGCCAGTAATATCACGTTTGAATCGAGAGCTAACCCCGTCAATGTAGTTGGGATGGTTGACGAAGGACCGTCGCCTGGGCGTAGAAGACGACCCGGAAGGAGTTGGAAGACTGGCGAGGGCAGCTGTAAAAGAAGACAATCCGGGAGGCCTCTGTTGACGTTGCCGCTGCTGCTGTCAAGGTTTCTACGTAATGATAGCAGGATTCTCGGAGGGCCCGGGCGGGAGAGCCACCTGCTGCCCAGGCGTAGTTGGCTGACTTGAACGAGGGTTCCCTTATGCGCCGTCTTCCCCGGAGTACCTCTCAACGAATGTCATAACGTCGGCGTATCGTGAAGGTTGAACTGAAACAAACAAAGAGTCAGAATAAAGATCTAACACAAAAAAAAACAAAGGAAATAAAGCCTTTAATAGGCACCTCCAGCCGGCCACACAAAGGATATGCGTGGAAGAGTGAAGAGGTCGCTCGGGTATATCCCGCGGGGCCAGAAGTAGCCCGCGTTCCCGGTCTTAAAAAACTCATCCATATCTAGGGGAGAGGCGAAGGAGGTTGTGATCATTGGTCACAATGGCAGGGAGAGATGAGAGGGGTTTTTTGTCTTCTAGAAGGAGAAAGTCGTTCCAGGTAGACATGGAATACACCCGGGAGTCGCAGCTGAATAAACCCTTTGAAGGGTACCCCTTGGCGGATTTTGGTTTACCCAGGAGAAAGTCCTTTATCCCGGAACGGATAGTAAAAGAGAAAACCCCCGGAAAGGACGCGTGAGCGCGCCGCAAAGCATAGAAGGAGCGAAAAAGAAGGAGAGAGGGAGGAATGGCACATCTGGCGCAGTTAAGCAGGAAGGCCATTATTAGTACAACCCCGTTGGGGTGTAGCTGAGCCGGGGCAATCTTGTAGAAATTTAAATATTTCTACAACTAGAGGAGGAAAGGGGAGACTAAGACCATACTGGAAGTGGATCCTAGGAATACACGCAACTCTCCGCTTAGAGACCCCCGGTGGGAGTTTAGAGGGGAGGCATTTAGAGGAAGAGGAATGAAGGAACGTTTCGCTAAGTCTAGGACGTTCCTATCTAGAGAAGGGGGATCCCGGGAAACACCCGAAAAGCGAAGGCCAGAGGGCTTCACCCCATGGGTAGGGCCCCGGGAACCCCATCACCAGCTTCTTCGGCAAATACCTCCTCATCCGGTTCTTCCCGGGGGGGACTAGAATGCCCATCCGGGAATGAACCCCGCCCCATTAGAGGACACAACACCCAGGACGTTTAATTCCCGGGACGTGCTTAAAGCTTCCGAGCGAGTACCCGAGGAAGAACCCGGAGAGGGGTTTGGACTGGTGGGGGTCCTGAATCGGAGTTCGTATTGATTCTGGACTCCCTCGGTATCCAAGGAAGAAGCGGTGAGACGCGGGGAACTCATTTTCGAATAGAGGGTTGGAAGAAGCAGAGAAGTGGAAGAGGATTAGAGCTTACTTGTTAAGAGAAAGCGGAGCGTCTGGAAATTATTTGAAGAAAGTAATCTTGTGAAAGGGGGGGGGGTCAGACCCCTTATATAGGAAGATGAATAGGAAACGTCACCTCAAAAGAAGGAAAAGCAATTGCGATACGGTAAACGAGGTACTGATCAATGCGGAATAGGGAAAGGCGGCGTCAGAAATTGAATTCCACACGGATGGGTCCTACAAAAAGAAATAATAATAATAATGAATATAGAAGAGAGAAGGAAGTTGGTAAGACCAGTCCCCCGCGTCACAGAAACCCGGGTGACCGGTCTGGGGGGCTAGTGATAATACCGGCCCAGCACCCTGTTGGGACGGGAAAAGGGCCCATGGCCCAGGACTATGTATTTTTCAGGGATATGAGTCATTGAGTTGTATATCATAAAATTATATTTCAGAGGATACGAACTGATCTGAATTGAATTGAACTGAAACGAACTGAACTAATTAAAAATAGTCATATAATGAAGCATGAACTTATATTTCATTCGAACTGAACTGAACCAAATTGAAGCAAAAGTAATGTATTGCGAAATAAAAATTGAGTAGAATAATGTAAACTTCTAGAGACATATTATTTGGACTGAACTGAACTGAACTAAACTAAACGTACCTAATAAAAAAATTAAGTAAAAAAATGTTTACAAAAATTTATAAAAAAATAAATATTTAGGAATACACTGAACTGAACTGAAAAAAATTAAAATATACTGAACTGAACTGAAAAAAATTTAAATATACTGAACTGAACTGATCTACAGATAAGCTTTGGTAAACAGGGCCTTACTCCTTGGTTAAAATAAATAATTTATTTCGGGTCAGATCGCACTAGTACAAATTAGGCCTAATATAACACTTTATGTGTAACACTTATTAAAATGTTACATATGCTATAAACTTGTAACACTTTTAATAAGTGTTACATAACACTTTCTAAAAAATGCTACAAGTTTACTACCTATTGTAACACTTATTGAAAGGCTACCTATTTGAAGGAAACTGCAACACTTTAGAAATGTTGCACATTCAACTTATTTAAACAACTAATTTGAATTGAATAATTTTTCATTGGAATAGTTACACTTTTAAATACGATTTAATTGAAAATTTTGAATGGTTAAATAGTTTAACACTACAAAAATAAAATAAAATAAGGCCATTAATTACACTTTTTTCGTTACACTTGTTACATGTTAACATGTGATGATATTTCATTACATTGGTAGGTGTAGCCAAATTTGTGCTTAACAGAATTTTGCTACATGTTTCCAGTTTCCATGTAATTATAAATTTATAATTGTGTCTTAAATAATAATGGAGTTCCTTTTAAATGAAAATACAAAAGCTAGGGGCCAATGTGCAAAACCATTAAATAATTTCATCTTCCTCAATTTATCCCCAAATTCCAAATGAAATTAAATCGTTTCCGCCCAAAATCATCACTGCCTCCTCAATTCCAAACTGTGACGGACGGCGGCGACCGCAGCGACGCGACGATTTCAGAGCTTCAGTGACGGACGGCGGCCACTAAGCGACGGCCACTAAGCGACGGCGAGGCGCGATTTCATGACTTTAGCGACGGAGTTCGATGCGAGCACCACCACTTTCAAAGCTTTCACCGACGGATGGCGACGGATTACGAGGGTTTCAATCTGCAATCAGAAGACGCCGATATTCGTGAAGCCGTCGAGGATCGGAGCTCCTGGAAGTCCTCGCGGCAGCTTCCCCAATCTCCTCGCGGCTACGGCGGATTCCGATCGATTTGAAGCATGCGGTGGTTTTGATCTATGTAATGAATTAAACATGGTATTCGTCTTCTTTGATCAATTGGCACGGAGGGAAGGACTAGTCAACAAGATTGTCACGACATTGCTTCTAGGACTCAAAGGCTCTAGTCAGGATGAGCTGAAACTTGTGGAAGCTGCTGCAGAAGAAGCTGCAGGTATTATTCAGGAATTTTTTATTAAGAGGGGATATCTGGTTTTTGGGAATAAGGATTTCGTCGAAGATATGGACATTCAGAATATGTTCGACCATGTTAGTCGGTTGTTGAAAAGAGTTTCAAAAAGGGAAATTTTGGAGAGCTTAGACAGATCGCTGAACATGGATTTGGACTCAGACTGTGATTTAGAATTGAAAATATTAGAGAACTATTTTTACTCTAAAATTTCAGAGCGTGAAAGTCCACAGAGGTCATGTTCCTTGCTTAGTTTAGAATGCACTTCTCCGGAATTTGGGTCTAATGAAGCATGGTGGAATACTGAAATGGTTCTTGGTGATGCCGTGAGCAATGTGATTGATGAACTTACTAGACCACCACGTGGACTAGCAATTCTGAAAATCTTTGAGACCGCCAATGGCCCTGGCAAGGATATTCCTCGACAAGTATTTCATCTATGTCACCAATTTCTTTTCCGTGCATGGGTACATGGCATGTCCAACACTTGTCAGGTACTATCTAAGATTTTGCTTGCTGTTGCTCCAAATTCAACTAATAGGGGTGAAGTATTTGGACAGAACATTGAGGAGATAGGCACATTGCTGTGTGAAAATCTAAAAGAAAGGAAGTATCTTATAATTCTGAGTGGTCTACTAGATTTTCAGATTTGGGATGTCATTCAGAGTTACTTTCCAGACGATAATTTGGGTAGTCGGGTTTTATTGAGTTGTGTTTTGAACCCTGAGACCTCATGGAAACAATCGGTTCAAGATGAGGATACTGTAATGGTGGGTAGGGACAAAGAGATGGGTATAATGGCCAGTCTTCTTCTTCTATGATGAAATTGAATTGTTTCTGTCTCTAAAATATTATACAGGGTCAGGAGAATATTCCTTAAGTAGACTTCAGCTTTATCAACTCTTGGACTGGTAATTCTTAGACTACGTTTTTTGTCTAGGGGTTTGCTTCCATTTGCTCAATTTTCATAGAGCTTAAGAAGATCAGGAGAGTGGTGATTCATTAGGTATATCATACAAGGGTTTTTGTTTACTGGTTGGATGCATTAACTTGGGTTCTATCACATATACTTCTTGTTCTTGGAATGTTACATGTATAATATTTGATCTGATTTCTGAGATATACTAATCTTACCTTTTCATTTCATCTTTATTTTCATTTCAGAAACCACGTCCTGAAATGGCTAAAGAAGCTTTGTCTTGAGGTATTTTTCTTACCGATTTTCTTGATAAACTAGTAGCCTAACCTTTATAGTCACTAAATGTCAAAGATTATATGCAGTTCTGTGCATACAATGTCTTTACTAGTTTCATTTTCTGAATCTGACATATTTTGTTCACGATATTTTTGGTAGCTTATGTTATTTCCTGGTTCTTGTTTTTCTTTTAAATCTGAAACTGCATGTATTTTGCTCAATGAGACTATTGTCATTTGATGTTCCTAACATACTCTTCTTTTACTAAATGGTCTGTAGCTCAATTATATTCTGCTACAAAGACTTGACTCTCATAGCGGAGTACGCTGGAGATGTCGATTATTTGAAGAAGAGGGAGCCCGATGACTGCACAGTCTGATGACTCTTCTGTCTGCCCAAAACCAGCTAGGAGCTTAGTCATATGCCCTGATAGGCGAGGGAACATAGCTCGCTTTATCAATGGCGTAAACAACCATGAGCCGTAAGCCCTTTTCCCTCTCAAACTCTACCATATCCCTTATCTGACACCCCCTTGTTCTGTTCTCTTGCTTATGTTTAACACTCTTTATTCAGTAGAACACTCATGATGATAGTTTCTGTTTAAAACAAGCTACATATAATTGGAATTTGAAATAAAACAGTGTAGTTCTTAAAACTAGTTCAAATGTGTGTGCAGGAGAGCAAGAAGAAGCAGAACATGAAGTGTGTGCGTTATGACGTAAATGGTGAGTCTCTGGGTTCTTCTAGTTGCAACTCAGAGACATTGCTAAGGGGGAGAGACTCTACTTTGATTACAATGGACAGGAGTATGAGTACCCCACTCATAATTTCATTAAAATGTATAGAGATCATAGGACTGTTTGATATTGAATTGTACTGAAATGTACTGGTTTACGGTTTTGTGAAATGTACTGGTTTATTTTGTGATTTAATGAAAGTTTATGATTTATTTAGTAAAATATAATATAAATTCAGGGGGTCACTTTGTAATAATGGAAAATCATTAGTGTTACATTAATCTTTCCAAAAGTGTTACATAAAATCGTTACCATAGATCTGAGCAAGTGTTACATTAGCCTTTCTAAAAGTGTTACATTAGCTTTTCCAAAAGTGTTACAATAGAGGCTCAAAAGTGTTACTTTATGAAAGTGTTACATTTGCTAGAAAGCTGTAGCACTTCTGAAAAGTGTTACCTACACCCTTGAAAGTGTTGCACTAGGTCTAATGTAACATCGCCTAAGGTAATGCTTTCAAAAGTGTTACATTAGACCTAAATCAACACTTTTAGTACCTAAAGTAACACTTTTGAAATGATACAATAGATCTAGTTTGCAACAGTGTCGGGTTCGAAAATTGATCGGTCAAAAATATCGGGTTTAAATCAGTTCTTGGGTTTGTTTTGAATCGGATCGGGTTCAACTTTTTTATTTATCAGATTGTAATCGAGTTTGAACGTTAAATCATGTGGGGCCAATATGCATGAACAGACGTCCCTTTTTACAGAGTTGTTGGTTCGGTTGATTATTACTTGTTTTCAAGTTTGCATGGATGGATGACAAAAGATTCAGACTGTTCTTCCAAATCTAGGTTTACTTCAAAATAATTAATTCACTATATTTTTTAAGAAACATAATTTAAGTAAAATAAGTTTAGTTCAATTTCATTCCTTTTATTTGAAAATAAAATGTATAAAGTGTATGAATAGTTTATTTTCATTGCTTGAATACATAAAACTAAAACTTACATCACAATTATCGATCAACTAAAACTACTTTATACTATTCCAACTATAATTAAATTGCAAACTAGGTCCTTCAGATGACTAGGTCTTAAATGTGCATTCTGGGACTTATCGCTGAATTCGGCAAATTGTTGAGAAGACTGAAGGTTGAAAAATAGCCGATGAACAAGAAATAGAGGACGTAGAAGAAGGTATTGTTTCGTGTTAATTTCCAGAAAATTAGGTTTTATTGTCAATGGAAAATCCATTAATTTTGAAGATCATTCATAAAGTTCTATCTTTAAATTTGAGTTTAAATGCAAATGACTTAGTATTGGTTGAAATCCATTGTTGAATTTTATATTGGTTAATTAAGTGCAAATCAAAAATATTGAAAGTGATTCCTTAGAGAGTAAAACAGTCAAACAAGGACTACATAAAACTAGATCACGGAGGTCAATTCACTCAATAATTTACTAATAAATGATTCGCTTTTGTACTCTTCAAATTGTGCCGGTATGGGCTCACATGCACGATATATACGTGCATTTAACCAATTGCTAAATCAGATGTAATTAATTTAGATAAATTTGGTGAATGTTTAGTGCTGCTTGTATTGAAAAGAACAAAACTAAATAAAAATAAAAATTAGTACATTGAAATTTGACTGAATTAATATAATTTATTAAAATATTGAAGTGAACTGAATTGAACCAATCTAAACTGATTTACAAATAGTCTCAAGAATATATCGTATTAGCCTTGTGAAGAGCATTGAACTGCCCAATAACCCATAAATCATCAAGACTTGTGAAGAGCATATAAGTTTATTGAAGAGACCTGTATTTCTTTTTAGCTGGTAATTTCAATAGCATTCAAGCAGCTAAACTATGTTTTATTGAGACGATAAAAAATTAAATTGCAACTTAAATGACCATACTTATGAATCGCTTTGGCGTTTCACTAGTTTAGATTGGTTTGAACTGATATCTATTAAAATTGCCAACTATGCTCAAAAGATTTTTGATTCAAACAAGTTTTTCATCCCCACGTTATTTTGGGATCTCTTGTTCAAATGTAAATTAAAAATTTTGAGCTATTCACGACATACGTGGTACCATATGGTGCTTTATTTATTTTGAAGAAAAAATCAACTTAGGCCCTGGTTGCTAGAGAATTTTTATAGATCAGTTCAAATCAGTGAAAATGTAATTTGATAAAATTTAGGTTAATAAGTCATGCTGATTATAATTTTCAATACATTAATTTTTACTCAAGTATAATTGATCAATTCAATCTAATTCAGTTCAGTTCAGTACGTATATCAAAAAATAAACTCAAGCAAAAAATGGCCTTAGCCTGAATTATGAGCCCTAGTCTCATCTCATTTTTTGTTTAAAGCGCCATGGAAATATTTATCACCTTCAGCGGCAGTGTCAGGGAAGTTGATGGGAGAACTAATTTTTTGCGGGGACTATTAATTAATGAGTTTTTAAATTGTCACAATCGACTTTACTTGTACACTACTCCCTTCGTCTCCAAATAAATGTCCTATTGAAATAGTTAATTTTATCACACTATGTTTGACCATTAATAACTTATAATATACTTAATATTAGAGTAAATCATTTTAATTTTTAATAAGTACATCATACGAGGATTCTAACGATATCTTATATGAAAATATATTATTTATATGTTATAAGTTATTAATGGTCAAATATGGTATGAAAAAAATTAACTATTTAAGTAGGACATTTATTTGGAGACCGAGGGAGTAGTAGATAATAAGTTGTCGGAAATCATTGGACTATTGTTGTCGGAAAAAATGTCCGACAATACTTGTAATTTAGAAAAAAAAAAGGAAATTAAAAGGACCATATATTTGCATGTACACGATTTGTCAAAAAAAGTTTTTTTATTAAAAACGAAATTGTCACTTTTTTTTTTTTTTTGAAATAGAGTGCGGGTTGAATTATTGGTACGGACGGATTATGATGGGTGCACAAGTTGTGTACTTTAGCCCTGTCCAATCCAGCTTATTTTCAGCACTTTCATCACCTTTCAGCAAGGTTCAGCACATTTCAGCAAGATTCAGCACCTTTCAGCAAGGTACAGCACCTTTCAACAAGGTTCAGCACCTTTCAGCAAGGTTCAGCACCTTTCAGCACATCTTCAGCTTATTTTCAGCACGTTTCAGCACTTGTCACTATTCACATACATGAATTGTTATAAAAAAAAATTTTAAAAAATAGGAATAAATTTTCTTTTGGAAATACGACTTAATCATTCTTCAAATATATAGTTTCCTAATTATTAAGCATTTTTCAAATATATATAAATAACAATTTCGTATTGGTAAACCAAATTTATAAATAAATATTTTACAACTGTTGCAAACATATTAGTACTTACAATAATATTAAAAATTACATATACTACTAATCGCTATCATCTAATGACTCATCTTCGCCAACTACTGCATCTATAAGAGTTCCATCTAGAGCTCCAATAGCATGCTGCAACATATTCATCACATAAAATGATTTAAGTGGATAAGTCAAATATCAAATTACTGAAAAATCTATGACCAAATAATACGAATTTAGTAAAACACATTACCTCAAAAAATGACCAATATCGTGCATCGTTTGTAACCTCCGGGGGAGCCTCCAACAAATCATGATGAGGCATAATGATATCGTGCGACAATATCACCAAAGCATTCACCACTTCTTTAAAGCATGAACCAATGGTGCTTGGGAAACACCTAAATCGCGATGAAGCATCACGATAGGATTGTCCCTTGGCCAATATCCATAAACACATAGCAACTTTTTCACCTAAATAGCAATGTTACATGTTTTTAAATTAAAATTGTAGGATTAATATAAAGTTTTTAAAATATTGTATCTGAATATAAAATTAATATTAATAATATATAGATGATAATATATAGATGGATTATAGTTATTTTATTGGATATTATTTTATGATGATACACTTATACCAAATTAAACTTATGTTCAACTACTTAAAAAACATTTATTCAACGCATTTCAAAATGTAACATTGACATTATTATTAATTACAACACATAATTATATATATCATATAACTTTAATTTAATTTCAGCTTATTTTCAGCACATTTCAGCACCTTTCAGCTTATTTTCAGCACCTTTCAGCACCCTTCATCTTATTTTCAGTCGTTCAGCACCCTTCAGCAAGGTTCAGCACCCTTCAGCAAGGTTCAACACCCTTCAGCAAAGTTCAGCACCTTTCAGCACTTTTCAGCAGCTTATTGGACATGGCCTTTATTGCTGATTTTGTTTTGTGAAGCCCTGAATTTGGATTTGGTATTGCAGAATTCCGACTTTACAAAATCATTTGTTTTTTATAATTGATATTATCCTTATAATCACGTTACTCTAATCTTGTTTTACTTTCCATTGATTTTATGCGTTTTCAACTCTATGCCATTTAAATTTTGCTTAAATAATTTTTTATAGTCCCAACTTTGATGATTTGGGCAATTTTTAGCCCTAGCAGTAAAAGTGTCCAATCCCTAACCCCAACATAATAATGTGATTAGTTTATAACTCCAATATAAAAATATGATTTTCTTATAGTCCAGAGTCATTTTCTGTTATAACGATGTTAGTTTTGTACGTGCATGTCATGTGGGACGTTTTACTGCAACCTTTAGGGGTAATTTTGTACTTTTCTCCTATCGTTCCCTATACGGGAATCTCAATCCCATTGAAATGTGTGCTTGACAAGCTTGATGCCTGAATTGAGTGAGAGTTTTGTCGATATAATTTGGGTGTAATGTGGAGCTTACGAACTTTTAAGTAGATAAGTCGGAAGGTAATATGACAAAAATGTCGAGATTTACAACGGAAAATGACATGAAGATATAAATAGATCATATTATTATATTGGGATATAAAGAGATCTTATTATTATACTGGGGTTAAAATTGAGACTATAAAAACCAATATAATCTTAAATTTTTGATAACTATAATCATATACTAATTGATTACATACTGTGCTAGATTAATCTCTAAATATACCCAGTTGTATATACTTATAATTTACTCATCTACAGTACATTTTTTACTATATTGAAAAATTGCATAAATCTGTGTAGTATAGGTTGATTGTTGCACTGTCGGGGACCCTCCATTTCTTCAGCACTCAATGTGCGTTTTTAACTGGTGAGTAAATAAAGTTTATACCCACTTTTATAAACCCCCAATTCTGAGTCGCGATTCACTTTCGCTCTCGTTTTCGTCATCGCACCTCATCGATATTGATTTTGTGGCAGTAAGCGCCGGTGAATCGCGGTATTTGGCGGTGCGCGGTATTTGGCGTTGAATCGCCGGCCGACAAGATCGCGTGTGGAGATTGTTGCTCAGTTCGCGTCAGCCACCGGCTATCAGAGAAGCTTCAGATTTAGTCGGAGGAGGAGGGGACGGCAACGGCTTCGACGTCAGATTTCATCGGAGGAGGAGCTCCGATCGGCGGTTTTTGATCTTCAATCAGGCGAGGTTAGTGTTTTCTCTGTTATTCAATCGCTTGGATATATTAGTTAATTTTATTTCCGGTTAATTTGATTCTCTGTTATATCATTCCTTTCAATTTTCTTGTTGGTGAATGATTTTGTGTAGTAGTGGTGTATATGCAGTGTATGAGTGTTTCTTAGAACGCTGTTGATTAGCCAAATTGTGGTGTTTTTTTAAAAGGTTAGCCTCATAGCCTGAAAGGTTGTTGTGTAATGCTGAAACATGCTACTGAGTGGTTCGAATTGATTCATTTATGTTATCCTGCCTGATTTGTTGTTGTTTTTGTCTATTCGAAAGGCTGTCTCCGATTTATATATGTACTTTTCCTCTTTTTTAAAAAAGGTTGATATTTAACGATGGAAGATTGACATTTAGGAGTGAAAGATTGTGTGCTTTCAATGTGTGTGTGCTGTTCTGTAAAACCTAACTGTTTTAGCATAAACTACCCACCTTTTAGAAACAAGTGCAAAGCTAGTCTCCTAGTTTGTGTGGTTGTGTTGTATATATTGTTTCAAAGTATTTTGGGATGTTTATATCTAAACAATGTATCTTTTATTTGATCGTATGTTATTATGTAAAACCATCATGTTTTAGCATAGAAAGCCTACCTTTTATAAACAATGTTTCAAACTATTTTGTGTATGCTTCAACCTGAATAATGTACCTTTTTTTGCTTGTATGTTGTTCTGTAAAACATGTATGTTTTAGCATAGAAAGCCTACCTTTTATAATTTATAAACAATGTTTCAAGCTTTTTTGTGGATGTTTTAGCATGAACAATGTAACTTTTATTTGCTTGTTGTTCTGTAAAACCTTGATGTTTTAGCATAGAAAGCCTACCTTTTATAAGCAATGTTTCAAGTTATTTTGTCGATGTTTTAACCTTATTAGTGCACCTTTTACTTGCTTGCATGTTGTTCTTTAAACCGTGGTTGTTTTGAGATAAACAGCCCACCTCTTAGAAGCTATTGCAAATCTATTCTTCTAGTTTTTAGTCGTTGAGTTGTATACAGTTTCAAATTATTGTGTTGATGTTTTAACTTTAAATGCCCACCTTTTATGTCCATTTTTTAACTCACAGGATGCATATTTGAGCTTATGAAGTTTATGTTGCTAACTTGTTGAATTTTTGTTTAATGCTCTTGGTGCTTTACTTAGAGATGCATGTTCATATAATTATAGAAGCTTTCTCACCTCATCTAAAAATTGGTGGAGCCTCTTCTCTCAAAAGGGCAACTAGTGCAAGTCTTGGTGATGCTGTTTTCTGCTACTGCTATTTTGCTGCTGCTGTCCTTCTGATGTTTTCCTTCTGTTGCTATGATATCGCTGCTTCCTACTGCTACTGATGAGCTTCTTTCCTGATGAATTGTGATTCAGTCCAGTTTTTTTTAGATTAATTGTAGTTTTGTTCGGCTTATTAATAGTTTGGAGTTTGTGTATATTGTTTGGATGGCTGTTCTTGTTATTAGGCTGATTATGCCTTGTAATTATAAATAAAATGTTACTAAACATGAAATTTTGCAATTTTACAAGTTCAAAAACAAAAAGGTTTTAAGTTAAATTTTGTTTGTTCACACATTGGTAGCAGTATATGATTAAGACTATTTTGCAAAACAAATTTGCAGGCAATCTGTGTGTGGGGAAATTTGCCGAAGATAGTAGTTGGGACATAATGATGAGCAACTGATGGTAGACTAGTAGAGCAAAGAATGTCGAAGATTACTAAATGGAAGCTGGAGAAGACCAAAGTTAAAGTGGTCTTTCGGCTTCAATTTCATGCAACTCACGTATGTATACTCTTGTCTTGGCAATAAGCCACATTTGTTCACACATTTCTTCTGCATTTGGAAATATGTCTTCCAAGGACATATCCTTTTTTAAAGATATCTCCAAATATCTGATCCTTTGAGGGGTTGCTGTTAAGTATTTCATAATGTTGGTCATTAGTTCAATGAGTTTGTGTGTCCTTATTTTCTAGTAATATGCTTTGCATGTTATGCCTATAATGTAGCTAAAAAAAATTCATATAGCTGTTAAATCCGTCTCATCACTTCAAGTTTGGGACTTGGGAGTAGTGAACTCGATACATAAGGAAGACATTGTTGGCCATTGGTCCAATTTCATGACTTTATATATTTACTAGATCTCTAGGTATATAACACTGAAGCGTTAGCTTGTGAGCATTTGAATCCAACTAATGGATGTGTTTCATTATTTAAGTTAGAGAACCTAGGCAGCAGTGAACTTGATCTGTAAGGAAGTAAAAGAGATCTGATGAAGATGTTTGGCAGTTTATTTTCTATAACATACTAGCGAGAAAATCATGATTGACATCTATTACTGGCAGATTACCAAGCTATTAGGCAGCGTACTACTATTAAAAATGGGAATGCTAATCCAATCATATTTCTTTAAAGTTTTTGGTTTACAAAGTTTATAAACCAGGTCCATCAGTAATACACTCCCCGTTCTGTAAGTAGAAATGACTTTCAATAGTATATCTTTTCCCCAAAAAATAGTAAACTTTTAAGTCATTATAATTAAAATGTATATCATGTCCTCTGTAATATGCTTCCATGTGATGATAAATGAGAATTCAAAATTAGAGAGGGACACGAATGAAAAAGGTCGACTTATCCATTTTCATACTATACTTTAGTCACGGTCCCGGGAGAGTATACAGTACTCTTTCTTTAACCCAGAGTATTATTCAATCATTTGTCGGTCTATCTTTAACTTTAAATATGTCCAGTGGAAACTCTATAAACTCCGTTACATGGCTGTGTGAAAACCCCGTAACTGTTGCTTAGTAACTGTTGAAGCCAGTTTTTCTTACATTGTGTAGTTTTTCATTGTTTGTCTGTTTCAGTATGTAGGTTAAATTAAAAAAATATTGAACTTTTAAGTCATTATAATTAAAATGTATATCAGGTCCTCTGTACTATGTTTCCATGTGATGATATATGAGAATTCAAAATTAGAGAGGTACACGAATGAAAAAGGTTGACTTATCCATTTCAAACTATACTTTAGTCACAGTCCAGACTCATACAGTACTCTTTCTTCAACCCAGAGTATTATTCAGTAGAAACTCTAATAAATTCCGTTACATGGCTGTGTGAGAACCCCGTATCTTGAATGCCAAATACTTAATACCTAGAATCAAACACTGACAATGCCATGAGTTTTTTTAATGCCTAGGAAAAATTCTACCAGGTTGCTTAGTAACTGTTGATGCCAGTTTTTATTACATTGTGTATTTTTTCATTGTCTGTTTCAGTATGTGGCTAAAAATAAGTCTGAATGTGTGATTTCTTTTTTATTATTTCAGGTACCTCAGAGTGGATGGGATAAGTTGTTTATATCTTTCATCCCATCAGACTCAGGAAAGGCTACAGCAAAGACCACGAAAGCAAATGTCAGAAATGGTACATGTAAATGGTCTGATCCCATATATGAAACTACAAGGCTCTTACAAGATGCAAAATCCAAACAATATGATGAGAAGCTTTACAAACTTGTTGTGTCCATGGTAGACTCTCTGACTTGATTTACATGATTTTAAGGCCTAGGAATACATTCGAATTTGTAAATCCCCTTCATTATGGCTGCAGGGATCTTCACGTTCTAGCATCCTTGGTGAGGCTATTATAAACCTTGCTTATTATGCTGATGCGTCAAAACCTTTAGTTGCGGCATTGCCTCTTCATGGATGCAATTCTGAAACAACGTTACATGTAAGGAAATGATTTATGATTTGTTTGGGACCAAGAAATGTAGTTGGAAATTAACTTAACAGTTAAAAAGCTTGGTAGTTTAATTGCTGGATACTAAGTTCAGGACTTGTTTATTATCAGGTTACTGTCCAGTTGCTTACTTCAAAAACTGGATTCAGGTAAAGCATCACTTGATTCATTGCAGTTATGTCTACTTTTTTGATAAAAATGACATGCTTATAAAAAATTATATATAACAAATCGACTGATCTGCAGGGAGTTTGAGCAACAGAGGGAAACTAGAGAGGGGCTTGCAAGCTGGTGATAAGCATGATGATATCAGTCCTGGAAAAGCAGATTCTTCAACGGAAAATGTGGATAAGGTAATGCAGTTCTTAACCTGCTAGTGTTTAATTTCATAGGTTGTGGTTGTCGCATAATGATCGATGCTGATCTCGCTTTTAATACTGTGGCACACGAAAATGATGTCTCGTACTGTATTGCTTCAAACACAATAATAAATGTTTCGTGGTTAGCTAGTCTGGACCAATTAATTAACATACTATACATGGATGAAGAATAATCTATGGTTATAATAATCTATGCATGCAGAATACTATACATAGATTATAAAAGGTTCATTTACTTCTCTATGGTTCTGGCATTTTGCCTTTTGGATGCCCCATGATTGCACTTGTCCTATTAACTTCTGTGGAAAACTCACTGTGACCTATTTTTTATTTTAAGCGTAGGTTGGTACAAGGATCAGATCCAGATCAGATGCTAAAGATCTTTTTTCAGTAGAAGAAACGGGAAATGAAGAACGTGGAGACTTGGCTGTTGCTTTTGATGGCTCATCAAATACATCAGGAAGTTTATATGCTGAGAAGAATGATACCTCCAGCGTGAAGAGTGCAGTTTCAGGCGATATGAATGGTGCTTTGCACTGTCAAAGTCCACGAACTCAAAAAGTGGATCCTTCTGACAGTCGGGCACGTGGAAGTAGTGATTCAGTTCAAGGATGGTGTTCTGACTACCCAGTTGATAATGACTTGGCAATGGCTTACCAGGAGAATAACAGGCTCCAAGGCAACTTGGATTTGACGGAATCGTCCATTTTCGATCTCAAGCTAGAGCTTAACTCTTTGCAGAGTAAAGCTGATGAAATCGGTCTTCAAACACAGAAATTTTCCCACGTACTTGCTTCTGAAGTTTGGCTTTTCTCAAGTCCGAATGTTACAAATACAAAGATGAAATAAAAAGGCTTAAAAATTTGAAACTGAGTGCTCAGATTGCTAGTAGCAGATCTGGTAACTTTCAGCATCATCACCTACTTCAAGATATACAGGTTCAGTGGATGAAAGGGATGTCGGTTATGGAGGGCATGGTGAGGGAGCTTCAAAGCAAGGTATATCTCGGTTTCCATGAAAGAGACACCCGATTTCTACATTCAGAGTTGGAAGCGTTATTGAATACTCTACTAGGTCTCAAACATGGTACTGGGGAAGCAATTTCCTTGCTTAATGTCGTATCAGCTGACAGGACTGAGTTAAACGAGGTTAGAGAAACATCTGCATCTAGAAATGAGCAGTTTGCATCAGGAAGCGGGTTTGAACTAGAAGTTTGTGAGCCGGAAATAATACTGAGCAATTTCAGCATTCCACCTCTTATTTCACAAGAAGCTGATTCTGCTGCTACTATTGATACGATGAAAAAGCATATTGTGGACCTGGTTAGAGAGTTAGACGGAGCAAAAGGTGAAAGGGAAAGTCTGGCCAGAAAAATGGGACGGATGGAGTTGTACTATGAAGCTCTTATTCATGAGCTTGAAGAAAGTCAAAAACAAGTGCTGGGAGAGTTGCAGAGCCTCAGGAATGAGCATTCTACATGTTTGTATACAGTTTCAACCAATAATGCTGAAATAGAATCATTGCGGCAGAGTATGAACGAGCAGATTCTACGGTTTGCCGAGGAACGGCACGACTTGGATGCTCTGAACAAGGAGCTTGAAAGACGAGCTACTACATCAGAAGCAGCCCTAAGAAGAGCCCGCTTGAACTATACTATTGCAGTTGGTAAATTGCAGAATGATCTGGAGCTGTTGTCCTCACAAGTGGTGTCCATGTTTGACACTAATGAAAATCTTATCAAGCAAGCATTTTCAGAAACTTCTCAACCCCCCTTCCCAGGATACATGGATCTAAAGCCAGATTTTGAACTTTCTGATGCTGCCAGATCGAGGCATAGTCCGAATCAAAATATAGGTTTAAGAAAGCAACAAGGTGGAGATGTTCTTTTGGAGGATATGAAAAGATCACTCTGTCTGCAAGGAGAGCTTTATCAAAAGGTTGAAGAAGAAGTCATGGAAATGCATTCTGTGAATCTACAGCTGGATATATTCTCAAAGGCTCTTCAGGAAATGTTGAGTGAGGCTATTTCCGATCAGAAGCTGCTCAGGATAGGCATGGATGAACTAGCAGAGAACTTGAGGGTTTCAGATGGATCCAATAATATGTTGATGATAAGGTTACAGAAGGCATTGGATGATATTCATATCCTCAGCGAGTATAAGTTTAGTAGCACTGCCAAGATTAATGATTTATCCATGGAGAATGAGGTCTTGAAGTCCAGATTAGAAATTATATTGGAAGAAAATTCTCTGCTTTTGAAGAAGGTTGCAGATTGGGAAGCAGTTGTAATAGAGTGTAAGAGTTATCACTTATCAGAGCCAGTACGAGCAGTGTCTGGCAGAGAAAATGGAGCTGTCAAATCTACTGGAGCAAGAATCTTTGGTATCTGTTAAGCTTGTAAGTGAGAAGTCTCTTCTCAGTGACAAACTATCAACTCTCAAGGATGAAATTTATCAACTGGAGCAAGAAGCTTTGGCATCTAGCAAGAATTATGAACTTTGTTTGGCTGAGAAAACTAACCTGTTTGTTTTATTGGAGCAAGAAACTTTGGTATCCAGTAAGCTTCAAAATGAGAAGTCTCTTCTTAATGAAGAGCTCTCAAAGATGAAATTTCTCAACTGAATTCTGTGAAAGAAGATCTTGAAAAAACTGTCAGTTTTGTACAGGAGAGAGTGGGCAGTTTACTGTCTTATTATGAAGAAACCTTGGCTGGAAATTCTCAATCTGGTGAGAGACGGTTTCCTGGTTCAAAGCCAAATGACTGTAGAGAAGGCATCCTGCTATTGGAAGAGATCCAGCATAATGCCTATAGCAAGATTGTTCAACTGACTGAGGAAAATAGTAATCTAGAAAAAGAGAGGCTTAATGCAGTTACTTCCTTGAGTGCTACTAAATCTGAATTTCTGGCGATGAAGCAGATGTTCAAAAGTAATATACAGGAAATGGTGGCTAAGATGGACGTCTCCAATGCTTTGGTGGAAAATCTTCAAGTGAAACTTGAAACCTTTTCTAACAAAGTTCTCTGTAGTACTGGAGCTGAAGAAAAATATTTTGAGCAACAGAAAGAGGTCTTGGCTGATCTTGGTTTTCTCGAACAACAGCTTCAAAATCTGGTATTAAAAGATGGACAGTTGGTACGAGAGACGTTGACCTTAGATGATTTGGCTGGGAAATTTGACAGTAATACTTCAACCATTACTGGTCTTATTGAGGAGAAGCAAGACATGGTCAATTTGTTATAGAATAAAACCAAGGAATCTGCCAAGCTTGCATCTGAAGTTAGCAATCTGAAAGAGAACGTGAGATGTTTGCATGCTGATCTAAGTGCTATGGTTGATCTGAAAGACAAGTTGGAGAGCAGGGTCGGAGATCTTACTTCTCAGTTGAGTCGAGCACAGGACAAGTTGATCGAGTTTAACCAGCAGATATCTGAACTGGCTCATGTGAGGCAGCTGGCTGGAGATCTAGCACCTGTTGTTTCAGTCTGATGAAAAGTTTGAAGCTCAGTCCCCTTATGTTGTTGAACTTGAAAATGACTTGTTAGATTTGCACCAGTCCATTATTTCTGCTGATGTTATGGTTGTTTTCCTCATTAGCATGCACAAGACCGTGATGCAGGACTGCACGCAGCAGCTTAAATCTTCTGAATTTTGTTTCAGTGAACTTCAGGAGAAGTGTCATGATCTGGAGAAATTGTTGGAGGTCTCTCTTGCCAAGGAATCTCGTTACACTGATGAAATCGCATGTCTTGTTCAGAAAGACAAATCGGTGAGATCAGAACTGGAATCTTGTGTATCCCAGAACAAAATTCTTTCCAATGAGAAGAGTGTTTCTGCTGTTCAACTCGAGGAATACAAGATGAAGCTAGCAACTTTGGAGGTTCAGTCGTTAGAGGATAGAGATCAGTATGTATTTCAGATGGAGCGTTTGAAGAATAAAGTGCAAATTGCAGAAGAAGAGACTGTGAATTTGTTATGTGCCCATGAACAAAAGGAAATTGCTATCATTGTTCTGAAGGACAAATTAGATGAAACGTTTGCATGTGTTACTGTGCTGGAGGAGTGTGAAGAGGAGCTGATGAAAACACGTGCCCAGAATGCTGAACTCACTGACAAGCTCTCTCAGCAGAAATTGCAGAATGAAGAAGTCAAGATTGAGGATCACATGTAATTGAGGTAGAGCAGTTGAGGAACAAAGTGGCAGATGTGGATGAGGTAGCCAGTAATCTCACTTTGGCTAACATGCAGTTGGAAATTACATCTATGTTGTTAAGGGACAAATTAAGTGAACATATCAATTGTGCAAGATTGTTGGTAGATTAATGGGAAGACGACCTGATGAGTTTACGTGCCGCTAATGATGAGCTCTCCGACAAGCTCTCCAAGCAGACCATGAAGAATGAGGAGCTGAAGAACTTTTCCATCCATTTAAAGGAGCTCAAAGATAGGGCTGAGGCTGAATGTCGTCATTCGAGGGAAAAACGAGAACCTCAAGAACAGCCTCAAGAATCTTTGCGCATGGCTTTCATTAAGGAACAATCTGAGACCAAGATCCAAGAATTGAGGCAGCAGCTTGCTATGTCTAAAAGGCACGCAGAGGAGATGCTAATGAAATTACAAGATGCTGTGGATGAGATTGAAAATAGGAAAAGGTCTGAAGCTTTGTGTTTAAAGAAAAATGAAGAGTTGGCTCTCAAGCTTTTGGCATTGGAGGGTGAACTACAGTCACTTCTTTCTGATAGTCGTGAAAAGGCCAAGGCCTGTGACCGTATGAAGGCAGAGCTGGAGTGTGCTCTTCTAAGCCTCGAATGTTGCAAGGAGGAAAAGGAAAAACTTCAGATTGCTTTACAACAGAGTGAGCAAGAAAGAATTGCTACTGAACTTTCTTCGAATAAGGAACAGTGTAACACTGGCAATTACTTCAAGAGAAGAGTTAATTGGGATTGATAAAGCAAACGTTAGACCCAATGAGCCTACAGAAGATCAAAATCTTGCTTGAGGCATTCAAGCCATCGAGGTGAGTTCTTTTAAAAATTGACTGAATCATAAATTGTCATTTTTGAAGTTGGTATTTGGTGGAGCTCAGCAATAATTGACAAGAAAGAAATATTAATAAGTTAACTGCCTGCATCTAGAATTTATTTTCACTTTTCGAAATTCAACTTTTAATATCCACTCACAGTAAAGTATGTAGTTGAATTTTCCTCTTTCTTGTTTCAAATCCAGCATTAATCATCTGCAGGAAGAGGTAAGACAAGATATGTGAATTTCTCTTCCATGTAGATAAGATTTGAGCCAGGAATTGAAAACTCAAATGATATTCTGATTTTGATTGCAGCTAGAGAGAATGAAAAGGGAAAATTCCCTGTTTCCTGGTGACCTCCATTTCGATGCGGATTGCCATGACTTGCAAGATGAGCTTTTGCATTTAGAAAAGGTCTGTCCCTGGATTTCATATGCACTTGCCATAATTGTGAGAAATTTGATTACTGTCCACCAATTTTGAAACTTTTTTATTTCACTACTCACTTTTCATATGATATACATATCTGCTGAAGGCCAATGAAGAGCTCAAAAGCATATTTCCCCTTTATAATGAAATTTCAAGTGGCGGGAACGCTCTGGAAAGAGTACTGGCTCTGGAAATTGAGCTTGCAGAAGCACTGAGAGCAAAACAAAAATCGAAAATCAGTTTCCAAAGGTAGGAATTTAAAGTGACTTGTTTTGTCAGGCTAGCCTGCTTGGGTGCTTGTTACTTTGTTTTCTTAAGTGCATGTGATAAAAGGGTTAGTTTGCTGAATAGCTTGCTTCATTCTTGGCATTATCAAATTTCGGACTTTGAGCTGATTCTATGCAGCCCAAATTGGTTGCAACTTTAAGGTGCTAGAGCTAAGATTTTAGCTTGGTTACCTCAATATATGAAATTTCTGTTGGTCAGTACTTGAGCCGATGTAGTTCTTCTTGGACTATAACTCCAATTCAGGTTCTAAAATAGTTCAGGAAATTACTAGATATTTGTGAAGATATATGGTTCATTGTCTCCGGAAATTTGTACCACATATATCGAGCTTCATGTTGGTTAGCTTAGAAAGCTCATTTGGTGACCTGTTTCAGGCTGTGCACCATCCTGAGATATTGCTTGAGGGCACTGGCCTTTTAAACTCATCTTGACCATTTTTACTCCTCTTTGTGCAGTTCTTCTATAAAACAGCACAGTGATGAAGAAGCAATACTTAAGAGCTTTAGAGACATCAATGAGCTGATCAAGGAGCTGTTGGAAGTGAGAGGAAGGTATGCAGCCGCGGAGGCTGAGTTGAGAGAAATGCACGATCGATACTCTCAACTAAGCCTAAAGTTTGCCGAGGTTGAAGGTGACAGACAGAAAATCAAAATGACTAAAAAACGTGCAACATTCAAGAAAGGTCACAAACTTAAATCGCTCATCATCAGCAACTAAAGCAGATGGTTCTCCCTAGTCGTAGTAGAAGAGGTGGTAAAAAGTTCCAGCTACTGATGTGAAGCCTTGGTGGTCAATTATCTGCTGGTGAGCTTCTGCTGGCATTAGTTGGTAGGTACCAGCAAGAGAAGAGCTGTCTATAATTGTATCATGATGAATGATTGTATTACTATCCTGTATATATAAAATACTTGGTCAAATTTTGTCCCATGTTAAAATCACAGATGTTCTTGGAGATTTTGTTACACTTGTGATTTCTCAGGTACAGTAAAAAATTGATTCTTTAACCAACTTTCAGAACAGAATGCTTATTGCTCCAAAACTTCTTACTACAAATTACCATTTTCCTGTTAGTACATTGTACAGTAAAACTGTTTCTACTTGTGAAGTACAATCACGAAAACCGCAGTTTTGGCACGGAATCAAGAATGCAGAAATTACATTATAAGTCTTCTTCTTCTTTTGAGTGCTCTTCTTTTTCGCTGGCATTGTTAACGTTGCAGAGTTCTTTTCTGACAGAGATCTTGTTCTTTGCTGGATACTAAGTTCAGGACTTGTTTATTATCAGGTTACTGTCCAGTTGCTTACTTCAAAAACTGGAAGCATCACTTGATTCATTGCAGTTATGTCTACTTTCTTGATAAAAATGACATGCTTATAAAAAATTATATATAACAAATCGACTGATCTGCAGGGAGTTTGAGCAACAGAGGGAAACTAGAGACCGGGGCTTGCAAGCTGGTGATAAGCATGATGATATCAGTCCTGGAAAAGCAAGCAGATTCTTCAACGGAAAATGTGGATAAGGTAGTGCAGTTCTTAACCTGCTAGTGTTTAATTTCATAGGTTGTGGTTGTCGCATAATGATCGATGTTGATCCCGCTTTTAAGACTGTGGCACACGAAAATGATGTCTCGTACTGTATTGCTTCAAACACCATAATAAATGTTGCGTGGTTAGCTAGTCTGGACCATTTAATTAGGGGGTTGCTCCATGGTCCATTCTTCTCTTGCAGGTCCGTATTTTTACCATAATACCCCTAATATTATTAAGACAAAAAATGGCTTGAAATCATAGGGTTCCATCAGGGGCATTATGGTAAAAATACGGATCTGCAAAAGAAATGGACCCGCATGCAGAAATTGCTTATAATTAACATACTATACATGGTTGAAGAATAATCTATGGTTATAATAATCTATGCATGCAGAATACTATACATAGATTATAAAAATTTCATTCATTCACTTCTCTATGGTTCTGGCATTATGCCTTTTGAATGCCCCATGATTGCACTTGTCCTGTTAACTTCCTCCACGTGACCTATTTTATATTTTAAGCGTAGGTTGGTGCAAGGATCAGATGCTAAAGATCTTTCTTCAGTTGAAGAAGAAATGGGAAATGACGAACGTGGAGACTTGGCTGTTGCTTTTGATGGCTCATGGAAGTAGATGATTCGGTTGGCTGAGTTAACAATTTATTCAAAACAATTTCTTCTGGTTCGAACAGAATTATTAAGAAAACAGAGATGTAAGTCATCCATGCTCTTCTATTGCAATTACAACACCCTTTCGATATGCCTTGCATTAATCCGGTGGTAGGTGCACTTGAAGTACAAACAAGATTTATGAAAGATTATCTGCATTTTGCTGATATCCCGTCAAGTTTTGTCTGGCATCATGAGTCTAAAAAAAAATAAAAATACAAAGGGACAATGGTAGATCAAAGCTATGGGCGTTTCCTCACAGACTTCCTACCGTCTGTGATAAAACTCGTGTGGGAGTGGGCGAAACCAGAAAACCTCCTCACTGTTGTAAACAACCTTAACGGAGAATATAGGATTTGCTGTCAAAGCTGGGACGCCGCTAAATCCATGGCCATTCCACGGTCCAGTTCGATACAACACCACTGTACCCAATTTTTTGAAATTTTGCTGATATCCAGTAGCAACACTGTAGAATATGTAGTCACCGAGAGCTGGATCCTCGAAACTCTTCCATGACGAGGTGAAAACTAAATGGCCAGTCACGAATACCGACCAATCCTCATACCTGGAAGAAACGTGTCAGTCGGATAATCGAAACTCTGCCAAACAAAGCTTTCGGGATCAACGTCGTTTGCATCCTTGACTACAAGGTTCGCAGAATCCAACAACCTTGACACGGGATTCTGCACAGCGTATATGGGCGAACATAATCAAACGCCCCTGCATGACCGCCTTCAAGATACTGCAAACTGCAAACGCTCAGTTACTACTTGAAACTGCAACATGGCGAATGGTGAGTTAAATTGTTTTGAATAACGTGGAGACTTGGCTGTTGCACATGGAAGTAGTGATTCGGTTCAAGGATGGTGTTCTGACTACTCAGCTGATAATGACTTGGCAATGACTTACTAGGAGAATAACAGGCTCCAAGGCAGAATCGTCCATTTTCGATCTCAAGCTAGAGCTTAACTCTTTGCAGATGAAATCGGTCTTCAAACACAGAAATTTTCCCTCGCCAGTTTCTTACAAGTTACAGCACTCCTAGAATCACCAACAACTTCAACATCAATAAGTTAGATCCCGAGAGGTTAACATGCGACTAACCTCAAGAAAACAGTACTCGATTCTAACCTCAACTCATCTGTCACATTTAAATGGAAGTTGATTCACACCACCTCTAAGCATTGGACGGTAATTGTCAAAGACACTGTTTTCTACCATCTCAAGTGTCATACCCATCTTTACACTAATATCTCATCAGTGGACCAACATTCAATAAAAAAGACAGGCAATCCCAATGACCGCAAAGCTCAACCGAGAGAAGTAATCAACTGGAGATTAGCAAACTAGCTTTCTAAGACGTTAAACCTCCAAAACTAACACAACAAAGATTTGAGGCAGGAGGAATCTTTTTAACAGGGAAATCTCAATCAATGATTTTGTAGACATAAAATTAGTACTAAGACATACTCAGAGAACAATCTCTAGATGGGAAACCGAAAACCCCACAAAAGCAGGTAGTATATTACTAACTTTCCTTATCCTCTAGGTCAAGTGGTTTCACAGCACAGGCTCACCAATCCCACAATATTACTAAGATTAGGCAAAGCATTAATTACATCGATTTAGATGCCTAAGACCATGCACCCAAAAATCAAAAAACAAACTACAATAACTCAACAATGCATATTTATACCTAGGTTCACCTCTAAGATAATGGACAACAAGAATTAAAGAGTTGCACTAAGACACAACAACAGCATCCGAAAGTAAGGATTCGAGGGCGTACCTGAGGTGGGTTTATCCACACACACACACACATACACACACAAACTCAAACAAAAGGAGACCATTGTAAACAACAGAACAGTGGTAATTTCAAATTTCACTAGATGTCTCCAAATATCACAACACATAAAAGACTTGATGTTTTAGCATTTATCGATGCATGTTACTGGCTATCAGTTAAGAGTATATTAGACTAAATTGTCCCTGAATGCAAAAAATGAGGCACTTAAGAGTCTCCTTCAAGGATAAGCCAGGAGCATCCTCTTCGATGTTGCGTATTCCTTATTAACCTAATATATAGGTCTCTCCCTTCACTTTACCTAGACATCAGGATCTGGTAGCGCTATCATCATCATCAGAGGAAGCAGCTCTCTTCCCAGAGTAACGCTGATAACAAAAAAGGCAGTATGCGTATCACTTACAATACTCCATAATCTAAAAATAACTAGTGGCATAACATAAAAGTAGAAAGAATAGCAACGATAAAATGGTAGACCATTACCTGCTTCCCAAGGGTGAATGGAACATATTTATACTTAACCATGTGCATAATCTGCCTTTTCATAGTTAAAATGAATAGTACCAACCAATAAAACAACAAAAATGGCCAAAAGACGGGAAAATCAAAGACGCCGAAGAATGTCAATACAAAAGCAAGACAGATGGCTTTTGCAAGTGAATGCCTGCAATTTTCAGAGAATGAAAAAGTCGGGTCACTGGGTATATATATCCCAAATAGGTTAAGTGTGCAACGACATAAAGGCAACAAATGGAGTTAATGATAAAAGATAGATGAAACATACTAAGTCTGAGTTTAAGCCACTTCAAGACTACAACTTCAACCCAATTTACATTATTACATATGAAAATACACAGGCAACCCGACTAATATGACACAATACCATATATGATTACATATCACACACTCCTCCCATCCACTCACATTTGCTTTTTCACAGTTTGGTGTTCAAATATCAATATGTGTAACTAAATTTTTCAATAAATCATTTCAAAAACTATAATCTATGCCATTCAGATGCTAGCATGCTACTGTGGGGCACCTTATACATTGTATCCCAGCAGCCTGCACAGTATAGTTACTAGGCATACTAAAACATTGTCTAACGGGATTCAATGTACAGATTTGCATCATTTGATCGGGAACCTCCAGATTCTTAAAAATGAAATCTAAGGGGATCTTCACAAAATTTTACCGAAAATGTATCAATAAAAACTAAACTTTACAAAAAGCATACCAGAACTTGAATTCCGGGAGGCGGCGGACGAAGGGGCGGAACTCGTCGGAGCCCCGGATGGGGAGGGTGGGCTCGGCGGGGTCCACCTGGGGGGAAAGAAACGCCACCAGGAGCTCCACCACGTTGATTCCGAGGACGTACGTGACGAGGTAGAATCCCCCGACGAAGCACACCCGCACCGCATATATGAACGCGATCGCCACCAGGAAGAGCCACCGGTAGAGCACGAACGGCGTCAATTTATCGAGCACGTGCTGGTAGAGCTGGTTCACCGCGAACACCAACTGGGACACCAACTGGGACACCAACTGGGACACCACCGTGGGAGCCGCTGACTCCGCCTCTGCTCCGGCGCCGGCTCCACCGACATTCATGATTTTGTGATTTCTGGTGGTAATTTCCAATTCGATTCGGATACTTTTTCTTTTGTCGGATTTTTTATATTTATACTTACTCTGGGAAT
The DNA here is from genome assembly GCA_963678965.1 of Cruciata laevipes. Lineage (NCBI taxonomy): Eukaryota > Viridiplantae > Streptophyta > Magnoliopsida > Gentianales > Rubiaceae > Cruciata > Cruciata laevipes. The sequence continues at coordinate 14,285,977 of OY787639.1, forward strand.
TTTGAGGAGTTTACGGCTGGTAATTTAGTTCAACGTGGTTGGGCTTTGTCCCTGCTTCAAGAAATTGGCGGCCTTTTGTTTAATATCTCTATATGAGCCCATGAACATGATCGGTGGCGGAACCAGGATTAAAATTGATGTGGGGCACAATCATGGTTGTTACGGCGTTGCCCATTTGGCGTCCCGACGGTCTTTACCGACCGCCGCAAGGTTGCGCCTTGCCAAGTTGTAATCCGGCGAGATTTGGCGTCCGTTTGGCATCAATTCGGCGTCCCGGCGTCGCCATTCACGCCTAGGCGGTGGTTCTGCGACGGTTCAGAGACGTTTACTGTAATTTTGAGTTTGTAAGAAGTAGAATGGGCGGCGGTGTGTTTGCTATTAGTGTGTGTGTCAGTGTGTGTGTTGATGTGTGTGTGTGTGAAATATCCTCACAAGGTAACACATTAGGTTTACAGACTGAATACTGGAGCTGTTGCTCCTTCTCTTGCATATTCGGGGCCTTTTATATTATGCTTTGTGTTTCAACTTTAGAAAAAACTAGTATTTAGGACAATGCTACAAGTGCTTCTGCTCGAGTTAAGAAGAGTGATTCAGGAGAAATTACGAGCTTCTATAAACAATACTATGAGAAGTATGTTCAGTATCTCAACAAAGGAGATAAAGCTGACAGGTAATAAATTGTTTTTTGCTGATTCATCAGCTTTCTTGTAATGTTGGTGCCTTAACATTTTTTACCAACAGAGCTCAGCTTGGGAAGGCTTACAAGACTAGTGGAGTTCTTTTTGAAGTTCTTTGTGCAGTTAACACTTCTGAAGTTGGTTCATAAGTATGGTCATTTAAGTATGGTCATTTAAGTTGCAATTTAAGTTGCGATTTAAGTTGCGATTTAAGTTGCGATTTAAGTATGGTCATTTAAGTTGCGATTTAAGTTGCGATTTAAGTATGGTCATTTAAGTTGCAATTTAAGTTGCGATTCATAAGTATGGTCATTTAAGTTGCAATTTAATTTTTTATCGTCTCAATAAAACATAGTTTAGCTGCTTGAATGCTATTGAAATTACCAGCTAAAAAGAAATACAGGTCTCTTCAATAAACTTATATGCTCTTCACAAGTCTTGATGATTTATGGGTTATTGGGCAGTTCAATGCTCTTCACAAGGCTAATACGATATATTCTTGAGACTATTTGTAAATCAGTTTAGATTGGTTCAATTCAGTTCACTTCAATATTTTAATAAATTATATTAATTCAGTCAAATTTCAATGTACTAATTTTTATTTTTATTTAGTTTTGTTCTTTTCAATACAAGCAGCACTAAACATTCACCAAATTTATCTAAATTAATTACATCTGATTTAGCAATTGGTTAAATGCACGTATATATCGTGCATGTGAGCCCATACCGGCACGATTTGAAGAGTACAAAAGCGAATCATTTAGTAAATTATTGAGTGAATTGACCTCCGTGATCTAGTTTTATGTAGTCCTTGTTTGACTGTTTTACTCTCTAAGGAATCACTTTCAATATTTTTGATTTGCACTTAATTAACCAATATAAAATTCAACAATGGATTTCAACCAATACTAAGTCATTTGCATTTAAACTCAAATTTAAAGATAGAACTTTATGAATGATCTTCAAAATTAATGGATTTTCCATTGACAATAAAACCTAATTTTCTGGAAATTAACACGAAACAATACCTTCTTCTACGTTCTCTATTTCTTGTTCATCGGCTATTTTTCAACCTTCAGTCTTCTCAACAATTTGCCGAATTCAGCGATAAGTCCCAGAATGCACATTTAAGACCTAGTCATCTGAAGGACCTAGTTTGCAATTTAATTATAGTTGGAATAGTATAAAGTAGTTTTAGTTGATCGATAATTGTGATGTAAGTTTTAGTTTTATGTATTCAAGCAATGAAAATAAACTATTCATACACTTTATACATTTTATTTTCAAATAAAAGGAATGAAATTGAACTAAACTTATTTTACTTAAATTATGTTTCTTAAAAAATATAGTGAATTAATTATTTTGAAGTAAACCTAGATTTGGAAGAACCGTCTGAATCTTTTGTCATCCATCCATGCAAACTTGAAAACAAGTAATAATCAACCGAACCAACAACTCTATAAAAAGGGACGTCTGTTCATGCATATTGGCCCCACATGATTTAACGTTCAAACTCGATTACAATCTGATAAATAAAAAAGTTGAACCCGATCCGATTCAAAACAAACCCAAGAACTGATTTAAACCCGATATTTTTGACCGATCAATTTTCGAACCCGACACTGTTGCAAACTAGATCTATTGTATCATTTCAAAAGTGTTACTTTAGGTACTAAAAGTGTTGATTTAGGTCTAATGTAACACTTTTGAAAGCATTACCTTAGGCGATGTTACATTAGACCTAGTGCAACACTTTCAAGGGTGTAGGTAACACTTTTCAGAAGTGCTACAGCTTTCTAGCAAATGTAACACTTTCATAAAGTAACACTTTTGAGCCTCTATTGTAACACTTTTGGAAAAGCTAATGTAACACTTTTAGAAAGGCTAATGTAACACTTGCTCAGATCTATGGTAACGCTTTTATGTAACACTTTTGGAAAGATTAATGTAACACTAATGATTTTCCATTATTACAAAGTGACCCCCTGAATTTATATTATATTTTACTAAATAAATCATAAACTTTCATTAAATCACAAAATAAACCAGTACATTTCACAAAACCGTAAACCAGTACATTTCAGTACAATTCAATATCAAACAGTCCTATGATCTCTATACATTTTAATGAAATTATGAGTGGGGTACTCATACTCCTGTCCATTGTAATCAAAGTAGAGTCTCTCCCCCTTAGCAATGTCTCTGAGTTGCAACTAGAAGAACCCAGAGACTCACCATTTACGTCATAACGCACACACTTCATGTTCTGCTTCTTCTTGCTCTCCTGCACACACATTTGAACTAGTTTTAAGAACTACACTGTTTTATTTCAAATTCCAATTATATGTAGCTTGTTTTAAACAGAAACTATCATCATGAGTGTTCTACTGAATAAAGAGTGTTAAACATAAGCAAGAGAACAGAACAAGGGGGTGTCAGATAAGGGATATGGTAGAGTTTGAGAGGGAAAAGGGCTTACGGCTCATGGTTGTTTACGCCATTGATAAAGCGAGCTATGTTCCCTCGCCTATCAGGGCATATGACTAAGCTCCTAGCTGGTTTTGGACAGACAGAAGAGTCATCAGACTGTGCAGTCATCGGGCTCCCTCTTCTTCAAATAATCGACATCTCCAGCGTACTCCGCTATGAGAGTCAAGTCTTTGTAGCAGAATATAATTGAGCTACAGACCATTTAGTAAAAGAAGAGTATGTTAGGAACATCAAATGACAATAGTCTCATTGAGCAAAATACATGCAGTTTCAGATTTAAAAGAAAAACAAGAACCAGGAAATAACATAAGCTACCAAAAATATCGTGAACAAAATATGTCAGATTCAGAAAATGAAACTAGTAAAGACATTGTATGCACAGAACTGCATATAATCTTTGACATTTAGTGACTATAAAGGTTAGGCTACTAGTTTATCAAGAAAATCGGTAAGAAAAATACCTCAAGACAAAGCTTCTTTAGCCATTTCAGGACGTGGTTTCTGAAATGAAAATAAAGATGAAATGAAAAGGTAAGATTAGTATATCTCAGAAATCAGATCAAATATTATACATGTAACATTCCAAGAACAAGAAGTATATGTGATAGAACCCAAGTTAATGCATCCAACCAGTAAACAAAAACCCTTGTATGATATACCTAATGAATCACCACTCTCCTGATCTTCTTAAGCTCTATGAAAATTGAGCAAATGGAAGCAAACCCCTAGACAAAAAACGTAGTCTAAGAATTACTAGTCCAAGAGTTGATAAAGCTGAAGTCTACTTAAGGAATATTCTCCTGACCCTGTATAATATTTTAGAGACAGAAACAATTCAATTTCATCATAGAAGAAGAAGACTGGCCATTATACCCATCTCTTTGTCCCTACCCACCATTACAGTATCCTCATCTTGAACCGATTGTTTCCATGAGGTCTCAGGGTTCAAAACACAACTCAATAAAACCCGACTACCCAAATTATCGTCTGGAAAGTAACTCTGAATGACATCCCAAATCTGAAAATCTAGTAGACCACTCAGAATTATAAGATACTTCCTTTCTTTTAGATTTTCACACAGCAATGTGCCTATCTCCTCAATGTTCTGTCCAAATACTTCACCCCTATTAGTTGAATTTGGAGCAACAGCAAGCAAAATCTTAGATAGTACCTGACAAGTGTTGGACATGCCATGTACCCATGCACGGAAAAGAAATTGGTGACATAGATGAAATACTTGTCGAGGAATATCCTTGCCAGGGCCATTGGCGGTCTCAAAGATTTTCAGAATTGCTAGTCCACGTGGTGGTCTAGTAAGTTCATCAATCACATTGCTCACGGCATCACCAAGAACCATTTCAGTATTCCACCATGCTTCATTAGACCCAAATTCCGGAGAAGTGCATTCTAAACTAAGCAAGGAACATGACCTCTGTGGACTTTCACGCTCTGAAATTTTAGAGTAAAAATAGTTCTCTAATATTTTCAATTCTAAATCACAGTCTGAGTCCAAATCCATGTTCAGCGATCTGTCTAAGCTCTCCAAAATTTCCCTTTTTGAAACTCTTTTCAACAACCGACTAACATGGTCGAACATATTCTGAATGTCCATATCTTCGACGAAATCCTTATTCCCAAAAACCAGATATCCCCTCTTAATAAAAAATTCCTGAATAATACCTGCAGCTTCTTCTGCAGCAGCTTCCACAAGTTTCAGCTCATCCTGACTAGAGCCTTTGAGTCCTAGAAGCAATGTCGTGACAATCTTGTTGACTAGTCCTTCCCTCCGTGCCAATTGATCAAAGAAGACGAATACCATGTTTAATTCATTACATAGATCAAAACCACCGCATGCTTCAAATCGATCGGAATCCGCCGTAGCCGCGAGGAGATTGGGGAAGCTGCCGCGAGGACTTCCAGGAGCTCCGATCCTCGACGGCTTCACGAATATCTGCGTCTTCTGATTGCAGATTGAAACCCTCGTAATCCGTCGCCATCCGTCGGTGAAAGCTTTGAAAGTGGTGGTGCTCGCATCGAACTCCGTCGCTAAAGTCATGAAATCGCGCCTCGCCGTCGCTTAGTGGCCGCCGTCCGTCACTGAAGCTCTGAAGGAGAAGAAAGATGCCCAACTTGAGGCCTTGGACGCTGTGACCCAGAAGGTCCTTCGGTCCGCTGAGTTTGATAAGAAGCTGGGGGGTATCGCCGCTGCGGCAAGTGCGGACGCTGCCATGAAATGTATCGCAGTCTGCGGGGTTGGCTTCCGGGGCCCGCTCGTCTTGACGCCCAAGCGTCATACTACCGCCCCAAGGTGAATGATCTGTTGAACCACCGCTGGAGGTCCCTCCAGGAGGAGGACCTGAAGAGCCTGGTGCCCCAGCTATGGCAATCACTAGAGATGTCCTCTCGGGTCCCTTCTGCCTCAGACATCAAAAAGGTGAAGCTTCCGGAGATTGGCGAGGCTTCTTTTCCTGACCCTGGCCCGGAAGACTACAACGCTTATGGGGTAATCCCGGAGACGCCCCATTGGGCAGAGAACTACCATAAATACTGCACCGTGCCCGATAACTTTGGGTACCGAGCAGTCCATGATCAGGAGGGCGAGTGCCGGGTAGGTCTCGGTGAGGGTCATGACGACTTGCTATACCAATCCCGGAAGGCTACCCGGAGGGTGGGATTCCCCGGGCGATCCGATGATGAGCCCAAGGTGGACGCCCCTGCTTATCAAGGCCCGGAGTGGACTACTGAAGATATCGCGGAGCTGGAGCGGAGGTTGGAAAGGGCTCACGCTGCTCCGGGGGAAAGGGACCCCGCTGAAGACAGTGTACAACCCTATACTCTAACCTACTTTTTTTTGTAATCCTTTTAAGTACTTTGTAACCTACCTCCCCGGGGGGTATATATAGAACTTGGCCTTAGTGCCCGTTTTGATTAATATAAAGTTCTGCTTTCTAATGAAAATCATTCTCTTTTGTAATCTGAGCGCCACTTAGGGGGGGCCTCTCCCACTGGGGCCAGTGCCTTATATCTTTCCTCATCCTAATAGTTCTTCTGGTACCTACTTCTCCCTCCCCCACGCCGGGTGCCTCTAATGCTCTTTCCTTCAGAGGAAACTGGCTCACTGGAGGTTTGGAGGCAACCAGGCTAACCAGGCAATGGGCGAGGCGGGGTTGTGTTCGTTCCTTCAGGAGTTTGGGTCAATTCAGGTGTTGGTGTCGTTTCTCAAAACGGTTGAGAACACATTTGGGTCGCTAAATCATTGCTTTGACCTAGCCTCCGATCATATGAGGGAAGCCCTAAATTCCCACCAAACCATTGGTGAGCTGCAGGCCCTTCATGACGATTCTCAGCATCGCACCGCCAAGGAGCTAGGTATGGTGTGGGGTAAACTCGAGCGGGCGCAGGAAAAACTTAAGAAACTGGAAACCCTCTCCGCGTAGAATAGACTACTTTGCGACTTGGAGAAGGGGAATCGATCCCTCACCCATAGGAATAGGGTCCTCCAAGATGCTTTTTTGGTTGTTCGGCTATCTTACCACCTTCTGGGTCTGAAGGTCGGCTTTGTTGGGGCGTCTCCTTTTACTGACATTCTAGCCGGGGTTCGTAGGACGATTGAACATATGGAGGCTAACCCGGGGAAGTTTGGAGAGGGGGCCCCTCGCCACGGGGCATATCTGGATGCCTTGGAGTAGCATAATAAGATAGCCGCAGGAGAAGTCGAGCCTTATCCTTATAGTCTTCGCCGAGTCCCTGCCCGGGTGGAGGTAGATGTGGCATACGAGATGTATGAGGATATGTCAGTGTCTATTGACCCGGAAGAAGTAGCGCACCAGATAAGGCGTGTCCAAGAGATTGCCGCTTCTGGAGTTACCACCAAGAGGGTGAAGACCACCGAGGGCACCCGCATCAGCCGAGAAGAGAAGGGTAAGGGCGCAGCTGACTTATTCCCTAAATACAAGTTTGTTACTTCTGCCGGGGTAAGGAGGATGCGTCTGGCGGAACCACTTCCAGAAGGGTCTGTAATTGTTCCTATCCCAGAGCTGAACGAAGAAGATGCCGAGCAGTTGGAGGAAGAACTTGCTTGGAATCAAGATCCGGATGCCCGCTTTGCTGAATACATCCCGTCTTCTCAATTCTTCGGAGAGGGTTTCCTCCCGGGTAACCCTGAGGGTGCTTCCGGTTCAGGCCCTAATTGGGTATAGTAGCGCATAGATAGGAAAAATTTTATGCAAAATACTATGTAATTATCCCTTTGTAATATAACATCATACTTATGTGCTTGTGATTAAAGATGATCGAATAAAAGTTTTTTGGAAACCCATATTTTCATTAATTCTTTCATGCAAACATTACATCCTCTGGTCCACGGGCTTCATTCAAGCTCCGGGTCCTATCTAGCGGGGCACCCGAATGGGAGCTACCCATGGGTCCCTTTTACAATTCTTCCTCTCTAAACCCGGGGCGAGGCCAAACGTCAGGGCCTATCTCTCCGGGCATATTCATGCTTCCGAGAGGGGGCATATCCATGCCCGGCATATTCATGCCTCAATGGCCAAGATCTAAATGGGGTACTCTACTTACCATAGAACCTTCTTAGATTGGCCACATTCCACCTCTTGGGGACTATCTTCCCTTGTTTGTCCTCCAGCACATAGCTTCCTCCAGGGTAAGCCTCATTCACCTTGTATGGTCCTTCCCAGTTGGGTGCAAGTTTCCCTTCTGAGACTTGGTGGCTCTTATCATTTCTCCTCATTACCCAGTCGTCCGGGATGAAGATCTCCTTCCGGACCCTTCTGTCGTGATACCTCTTTACTCGCTCTTTAACCTTCGCCTCCTGGAGTGCAGCATTCTCCCGTTTTTCTTCTAAGAGGTCCAAGTCGAGGCGCCGCTCCGTGTCTTCTTCCTCCGGGCGCTGGATTGGGTCCGGGGGCTCGGGATCCCAATCTCCGCGGGTATTACCGCCTCCGACCCATATACCAAGCAGTATGAGGATTCTCCCGTAGCTGAGCTTTCTGCAGTTCTATGGGCCCAAAGGACGCTGGGCAACTCCCATATCCAGTTCCCACGGGTGCCTTCAAGGCGGGCATTGAGGCCATTGATGATGGTGTGGTTGGTGACCTCGACCTGACCATTCGCTTGGGGTGATAGATAGAGGTCAACCTCTGCTCTATGCCATATTGACGCACCATGTCTTGAAGGGATCATTTTCGAACTGTGCCCCATTGTCTATAACTATGGTCTTTGGGATACCGAATCGGCAGATAATGTTTTTCCAGCAAAACTTGATGCAAGTCAGTCCGCGTATGTTGGTGAGCGGCTCGGCCTCCACCCACTTGCTGAAGTAGTCAATTGCCACGATCAAGTACCTGGCTCCTCCCGGGGCGGTGGGAAATGGCCCTACCAAGTCGATTCCCCATCTGCTGAATGGCCAGGCTCCTGTAACTCCTACTAATTCTTCCATGGAAACATGAATCAGTGGGCCAAAGGTTTGGCACGGAAGGCATTCCAGAACATATCTTTCGGCATCTTTAAACAGTGTCGGCCAGTAATAACCCAACCTTAGGATTTTCCTAGCCACCGTGCGGGCTCCTTGGTGGCTCCCATTAGATCCCTCATGCACTTCCCGGACAAGGTGCTGGCCTTCCGCTCTTTCTACACATTTGAGCAAGGGTTGGAGGTATCCTCTCTTGTATAGCTCCCCACCTTGGACCACGTACTTGGGCTCCTTTACCCGTAGCTTCCTGGCCTGCGCTCTATCTTCTGGGGAGATTCCATCCTCCAAATATGCCCGCATGGGGATGATCCATGACTCTCCTTCATTTACCAGCATTACCTGGTCGTTCTCCTGGTGACTCCTTCTTCCCAGTACCTCCATGTACAACTTTTGGTTAGGTTCAGGTTTTAGTTTCGAGGAAGCCAGCTTGCTCAGGGCATCTGCCTTACTATTTTCTTCACGGGGGACCTGGATCAGGCTAAAGGATTCAAACCCGGCTACCAAAGGCTTCACCATCTCCAGATACTTCTGTAGGCTCCTCTCCCGGGCTTCATATTCTCCTTTCACTTGCTGCACCACAATCTGGGAGTCACTGTGCGCTGTAAGAAACTTGATTTCCATTTCCTTTGCTAACCTCAGTCCCGCGATCAAGGCCTCGTACTCAACCTCATTGTTGATTATTTTGAAAGTGAGTTGGATCGCATAGGGGTACTCCTTCCCTTCCGGGCTAACCAACAAGACTCCCGCTCCACTGCCTCCGGAGTGTGCTGATCCGTCCACGTACAACTTCCAACCCGGGACTCTCTCAGCCTCGGGCGCCTCCTGCTCCTCGTGTATCCTTGCTTCTGATTATACCAGGAAATCCGCTAGAGCCTGCCCCTTGATGGCCCTTCTTGGCTCATATCGAATTTCATATTCTCCCAGCTCTATAGCCCACTTCATCATTCTCCCTGATGCTTCCGGCTTGAACATGACTTGCTTGAGCGGGTAATTGGTGAGGACCACTATGGAATGACCTTGGAAGTAAAGTTTAAGCCTCCTTGAAGCATGCACCAATGCCAGAACCAATTGCTCCAACTCAGTGTACCGGACCATTCAAACATCTTGGCCTTCCTGAGAATATTGAAGAAAGGTAGTTGTCTTTCTGCTCCCTTCGATAGGAACCGGCTGAGAGCCGCAAGGGACCCCGTCAAACGCTATACTTCTTTTACCGACCTGGGGGAGGTCATCTTGGCTATGACCTCTACCTTCTCCGGGTTGACGTCAATGCCCCGGCTTGACACCATGAAAACCAAAAAATTTCCCGCACCCACCCCAATAGCACTTTTAGAGGGGTTCAACTTTAGATTGCTCCGTACCAGCTTTTCAAACATCTCCTCTAGGTCATTCAGGAAGACCCCGTAAGTCCTGCTCTTGACCACCATGTTATCAACGTACACCTCCATGTTCCTACCTACTTGGTCCTTAAAGAGTTTATCCACCATCCTCTGATAAGTAGCCCCCGCGTTCTTCAACCCAAAGGGCATCGAAGTTCCACAGTCGGTGATGAAGGAGGTTTTAGCCTTGTCCGCCTCGTCCATCTGCACCTGGTGATATCCCTTGTGTGCATCGAAGAAAGCCAACACTGAGTATTGACAAGCGATTTCCCCACGTCGTAAATGGGAATACCACTCAATCAAAACACATTTATATTTCACCTACAACTTCTAACTACTATAGAGTAGATAGTGGGAAGTAGGGATCGAATCATAAGGAGAAGGATCTTGTTTAGTGTTTTAGCGAAGATTATAAACATATACTTATATATCATATAGAAAGCAAGGTAAACAAGGGGGGTTTTGAAGTTGGTTTTGTAGGAAACACTACGATGCAAAGCAAATGAAAATCTAAATTATCAGGCAATTATCTAAGTAAAAGATTAACTATCTAAAATGCAAGCCTTGGGTGCATGTGATTTCAACTTTCTACCATGGGTTCTTCCTCAAACTATAACATGTTGCTTTGAGAATGATGATTGTTTATCATAAGAAGATACCTCTAATTGTAGAGACATATTTCTCAATCTAACTATGATAGTTGTGGATGACGAAAGCATCACCACAACTCTCATCGACAAATGACATAAGTGATAGCATTTAAACCGATTCGTTAATGACATTACCAATTAGAGACTCAATAAACACTACCCATGATATTCGATAGCGAAATTAACATGGATATAACACTAGTGAATGGATTCAAGAGCAAACACAAATGATAGCATAATGTAATTAACTCATAAATCTACTACTCAACAATAGAGGAAATGTTAGCATTCCAACCATGTTTCTAGCAAGATTCAACACATTTTTATAACTAGGAAATCGTTCCTAACCATATCATGCATCAAAACACACAAATACAACACAATCATTCACTTGCAAATCAAACATTCATAAGGTACACAAACAAGTTATCAACCCATAATAGAAGTTTAATCACATGCCCCCAAGATGGGTTTTTAACCTACAACAATAATCATAATTAAAACAAACATGTTCATCAAATCAAATGGAAGAAATGGAAGAAAAACTAGAGGAAAATTGGGTTTGGATTGTGAGAGCTCGTTGGAAAATGAGAGGATAAGGGGGGTATTTATAGCCTTAAAATTCAGCTCAAAGAGGCAAGTGTTAGCAACGCTTTTTTTGGTCGCTGTTCTTCACTGCGACACTTCTGGGCAGCTGGTGATGCTTCTAGGAAGCTAGTGACGCTTCTGGGCAGCAGCGACACTTTCTTCATCTCCAGTGACACTTCCTTCAACCTTCAGCGACACTTTCTTCGAGCTCTAGTGACACTTTTCTGTGCTAGAGCGACACTTTTCTGGGCAGCAGTGACACTCTTTCTGGGCAGCTTCTATCACCTTCACCAAGGTTGTCTTCTCGCCACTTCTATGACCAATTTGTCAAGTTCTGAGCATCAAATCATAAACTCTATAGCATAATCATAGAAGGTCTTCAAGAATATCAATCCAAATACTCCAAAACATGTACATTATCATAGAATCTTGCAATTACGATTCTAATGTACAATGAGCTATTTAATACCAAAAGTTGCTCAAAAACAAGTCTTAAAATGTGCTAAAACTAGGGTATAAATATGGCTCATCAAGTATCCCGCAATGGCCTCTGCCAACCGATCCAAGTTGGAAAGAGGGTAGCTGTCTTTGAGGCAACACTTGTTTAAGTCTGTAAAGTCGATGCACATGCGCCAGCTTTCATCATGCTTGTTTACCAAGACCGGGTTAGCTATCCATTCCGGGTAGATGATTTCCTCGACTACCCCGGCTCTCTTCAACTTCTGAACTTCATTTTTTATGAATTCTGCTCTCTCCGGGGCTACAGGTCTTTTCTTCTATCTGATTGGCTTGGTTGCCAGGCTTATGTTCAACTTGTGTACCCAAGCTCTGGTAACACTCCTACCATGTCCTCCGGGCTCCACGAGAATACTCCCTGGTATTTGGCCAAAAGTTTCTTCAGTGCACCTTTCACTTCCTCCGGGAGATCCTTTCCCACCGTGACCATCCCTTTGTCTGCCACTTACATTTCTTCCAACACTTGGCGGGGAGCTTCCTCGTGTACCGCCCCTATTGCCTTCTTTGCGTCTAACACTGCCGTCATCATGCAACTTCTTGCGACTGTCTGGCTTCCCCGCACAATCGCCACTCCTTGCGCGGTGGGAAACTTCATCGTCAGTAGATATGGGCAATTTACTGCCCGGGCCTGGGTTAGCTACGGTCTCCCTATGATTACGTTGTACGGTGAGGGTACGTCAATCACCGCAAAGTTGCACGTCAATGAAACTCTCTTGCTCCGGTCCTTTTCGTCCACCATGCTTACTGCAATGGGGATAACGCCTAGAGGAATTTCCAGCTTGCCAGTGAATCCTGACAAGGGAGACGTGGGGGGTTTCAGGTTCTGTCTTCCAATCCCCAATTGATTAAAGCAAGAAGCGAACATGATTTCCACGATACTCCCGTCGTCCACGAACACCCTCTTAACTAGGAAACCTTCGATCTCTGCTGTTACGACCATCGGGTCCGAGTGGGGTATTTGTGGTGGTGCCGCATCTGCCTCTGAGAAGGTAATAGTCTCGTTGGAGCGAAACCTCTTTCCCCGGGTCTCCCCCGGGGGGACGTATCGTGTCCGGGCCCGGATAGCAGAAACCGACTGGCATGCCTCTCCAATTTCTCCACTAATCACGTTGATCATCCTATTTGGTGCTGGGGCCGGCTCCACCGCCTGAACAGGTACAACAGCTATGACGGGTCACCCTGGGGCCCTATTACCTTGATCTCTGCCATTTCCCCTGCCGGGGTTTGGCTTCCACCTCCTCCGGGATTGCTCCCAGGCCTGATCCCGGGCCGGGTATTCTTTCTTTGCTTCAGCTGCCACACAGTCCCTCAGCTGCCCTCTTTCTATCAGTTCCTCTATCTCATTCGTTAGCCCCCTACATCCTTCAGTTGTGTGTCCGTAAGACTTGTGATAAGCGCACCATTTATCCGCATTTTCTTTAGACGGGGTACCCTGGATATGCAAAGGATCCGAAAACAGGTTCTTATGAATGGTGTGTATCTCCGTCCGGGACTTGCTAAGCGGAGTAAAGCTATCAGGCCTCACCCAGCTCTTCGGCGCGGGGCCGAATTTCTTCTGCTGGGTTCTACCGCCCTTTTTCTTTCCGCCTTTTCGGGGAGGAATCCCTCTGACTCCTCCTTTCTCTTCCGGGTGGCGTCATTGACAGCACAATACAACTGCACCGCCATCTGCAGGTTATGAAAGGTTTCTGGAATGTTCTCCATTAGCTTCTGGCGCAATATCTTTTAATCCGTTTATAAATCCGCTTATCACCGCCTTCTCTTGCTGCTGCCTATCTGCTACCTTCATGCTGTCGTCCATATACCTCCGGTAATACTCCATGGGTGCCTCCACAACCTTCTGCCGGGTGGCAAGAAGCTCAGTCAGCTGTTTTCCCTCTTTCTTCAGCCCTGCGTACCTAAACAGAAGGGATTTTGAAAAATCATAGTAGTCCCTGAGGCTTCCCCTGGGCAAGGAGTCGAACCATAGGAGACAATTTCCCCTTAGATAGCAACCCACCAACTTGCATCTCAGCTCCTCCGGGAAGTCCCTTGACACCATCAAATTTTGGTAAGTCCTGACGAACTCTTCCGGGTCTGTCTCTCCGATGTACGTAGGGATGCCCTCCGGGACCCGGAGACCTGGGGGCCATGGGTACGCAAGTACCCTAGGCACCCATGGAGAGGTGGATTTGGCTCTATTTATCCCTACCAGCTTGTCTAGCCGCGCCTCCAAAGAATTAGGGTCCTGCTGCGCCACCTGATAGCCCCGCATCCTATTCTCCTCCCTGTAATGGCCCTCCGGGTAACCGTAGTTTAGCCCCATAGACCCGTACATTGGTACGGAATATTGAGCTTGGGTTCCCATACGTCCCAGGGGCCTGGGATCCCAAGTAATCCCTGGACACAAACGGCGGAGCATACCCGACTTGCCCTATCTCCCAGCTAGAGCGAGGGTAGTAGGGTGAATCGTGTGGGGCTAACCCAGATTGCCCTGTTGCGGTTCCCGCTCCTATCCCAAAGTTTGGAGGGAAGGAGGGAGGGACGGTTGAGGAGCTGACATGCCCTTGCATCCTCTGTGGTTCCGCTACTCCGTCTAAGTCAATGACCTCCTTCTGGGATACCTGCGGGAGGTCACATTGATTCCCCGCAGATCCCACTCCCTTGGAGTTCCGAGTGGAGAGTACCCACTGGCGATATAGCTCCTTGTTAACTCTCATGAAATCCAACGCCGCTAACTCTTCTGTGTTGGCCTGTACCCGTTCTTCGTCCAGGGGTGCCAGTACCCGGGCCCAAAAATTCTGAGTCAGGAGTTGCCCCTCCTCCCGGGTTTCTGGTCCCCGAACCAGAGGATTGCCTTCCCCGGAAGGCCTGACCCTCTCTTGCTCCTCCTGGTATTCCTCTGACTCAACCTCCTCAGAAGCTGTTTCCACACGACCGTCCTGCTATACTCCCGGCTCGCGCTTTTCCGACCGATGCCGGTTCCGGGCCTCCTCCTGCAACTGTCTCAAGGTCACACTATCTTCCGGGGAAGAGAGGTGATCCTCCCCCAAAGGTACTGCATTCTTCCTCGGTCGTCCGCGCCCTCTTCTTCCTAACTCCATCTTGCGAAGGTGGTATATCACACTAGGCGTGCCAATTGATGCTACCAAAACCCGCCAATCTCCTATGGATCAACGCTATCCGGGGAAACGTCCAGGCTTGACCCGCAACGAACCTGCAAAAAAATCCCCGGGAGGCTTCCCGGGGAAGAGGCTCCGGCGTGATGATGAGATGGGGATGCGATGAGGAGGAAATCGTACGGGAATGCTCTCAATAAGAAGTAGGAGATAAAAGTCACATACCTTATTCACTGTTTGATACTGGCATTTATAGTTGAGGTTGCCAGCTTCGGATAAGGGTCAGGACCACTTTTCCTTGTCGCTATCCGTCCTCTTCTTGTCCGGACGTGCCTCTCGTGAGAAAGACACTGCTTCCTTTAGTCCTGGGCCATGGGCCTTTTATCAACTACATCAGAATCTCTAAAATGGAGATTTTTTGACAACTTTCTCCATAAGTTTTTAACCATCTCCAACAGTTACTAACTTTTACTATATTTTGGAGATTTTGCATTTATTAATGCTAATAATAATATTTTTATTTTTATTTTTAGAGAGTTCCAGTCATAACTTTTGACTTTCAAGTTAAGGATTAGAGGAAAAAATTGAAGTTTTGATATTAAAAATGAGAAATTATGTCTGATTTAATGCGAATAGCATTTTATTCTCATCCTGCAAATTTGATTTCTCTCTATACAGATATAGAAGATCATTTTCTCTCATTACCTCAACACTACATTTTGGAGAGTCATTTGTAGTATCTGTTGGAGACCCAAAAATGGCTAAAATCTCTAATTTCCTCCAAAATCTACAAAATGTAGTATCTGTTGGACTTGTTCTAGTAAGAATGTGTTTGATAGAGTTTATATGTTGTTGAACTGAACTGAACTTAAACAAATTTAATATGTATAACTGAACTTAACTGAACTAAAATAATTTTGAAGAATTTGTCATTCGTCATTGTAAAATTTTAGTCAAAAAGTAACATTTAATAAAAAGAGTTATTAAGCTGAAAAAACATAAATTTATTTAACTGCACTAGACTAATCTATCGAAAAGGTCAGACAAATAAGTCAACAAATTATCAAAACCATATGTATACAGTTAAAAAAATATTAAATGTCTAACTTTTAGATTAGCTCACGGCAGCAACCTTAATGAAAGAAGAATGAATAATTAATATAAATTTGGAGGCAAAGTCTCATAATAGACCAAAAACTAGAGCAGGTAAAAGGATACACATTTAAGGCCTGTTTGCTAGAGGTTATTTCTTGCTAAACTGAACTGAAATGAAGTGAACATTAATGTATTGAAAAATGAAATCAGCATATGTCTGAATTAACCTAAACTTCATCAAATTACATTTTCACTGAACTGATCTACACATAAGTTCTGGCAAACATGACTTAAGTTTTTTTTTTTTTTTTGACATAAACCTGCAAACTTTATTAAGTACAACTATGAAACAAACAATTCCAAGAGTTTGCAGCTTGATGCTCTTGCTGAACCTCAACTCTTGGAACTTTTACACAACAGAACAAAGAAAAACCTTTGGCTAATTCCAAAATATCCCTGAGAATAGCATTTATTTCCCATCTTACACTACAATTGCCCTGATTTAAGTGCTGTTGCAGTATCACAGAATCCGTTCTGATGCATATCCTCCTGATCTGTAGTTGAACTGTTTCCTTTAAACCTAAAAGACAAGTCATTGCTTCAGCTTGGAGAGCTGATGAAGCCTGGAAATGAGTGACAGTGATAGCTTTATGAACTCCAGTGATTTCCTCGCTTATGGACCAAGCTGCAGATGCATGCATACTTCTCCTCCAAAATGCTCCATCTATTAACATAACATGCTTATCCTGTGTTTGATGATGATTATGATCCTGTTGTACCTCCATTTCTTCATGTCTGCCCTGAATCATTCCTTGAGAAGTATACACCTCATCACCTTCATGTTCTCTATTTGCAAAAAAGTGTGAGTCCAAAAATGCCAAGTCCGCCACCCTCTTTATATCTTCCACTTTAGCTTCAAATACTTTACCATTCCTGGATAGCCATATTTGCCATAACAGATGACATGCCAATTCAATGGTTTCTTTATCTGGTGCCTGTTGGAACCATTCCCAAAACCAGTCCTTAAAGGACCTCTGAATTCCTTGGTTAAAATCAAATCCCAAGGATGAAATTCTCCAGATTCTTTTAGTAACTTCACATGACATAAACAGATGTTCTATGTCTTCCACAGAATGCCCTCCACATCTCACACATGCTTCTTCCATTATGATCCCTTTCTTATACAAATTCTGTGCAGTTGGAAGGGCATTTGTCAAAGCCCTCCATATGCACACTAGTACCTTCATAGGAACTCTCAATTTCCAAAAATCTTTCCATCTTGGTAATTGAGCTTAGATGATGAAGGAACATCCTGCATTTCCATGTCTTGGCTCCTATATCCAGACTTTACTGTATATTCACCAGATGCTTTAAATGGCCATATCACTTTATCCTGACTCATTTGCTGGGCTGATATATGTAGCCTGAAAATCTTCTGACACACATATTCTGGAACAACATCTCTCAAAGCATGAACTTTCCATTTCTTCTGGTCATCTATGAATTCTGCAACCTTCATGCTATGTGCTTGAGGAGGAAGCTCTCCCTTCCAACTGTTTGCTGTTATATCTGGTATCCAATTATCTGTTAAATTAATCCTTGTACCATCTCCCACCAGCCATCTCAACTTAGGTTTCAGAAAATCCCTTCCCCACAAAATGATTTTCCACCCCCATGAGTCAGAAGATTTTTGTTTGACATCCAAAAAAGCCAATCCCTTACAGTACTTCTGCTTCATAATTCTTACCATAAGACTGTCTTTATTATTAATGATACTCCAAGCATGTTTTTCCATCAAAGCCTGATTCATTTGGTATGCTGATCTCAGTCCTAAACCTCCTTTCATCTTTGGCAAGCACATTTTTTTCCAAGACATCCAGTGCACACCTGACACCTTGCCCTTGTAAATCTCCTTTCCAAATAAACCTTGTTGTTATCCTATCAATATTATCCAGAACCTTCTTTGGAATCCTGAATATGCCCATTGGATATATTGGAAGAGCTGAAAAAACATGCTTAGCCAAAGTAATTCTACCAGCCAATGACAGAAATCTGTTTTTCCATGAATCAAACTTGTTTATGAACTTAGCAATGATGTCCTTGTACATATCACACTTTGAAGAGGTAAAATTTATATTCATACCTAAATATTTTTCTCCTATTCCCTGATTATGAATATTCAGAGAATTTCTCAGATACCTCTCCATGTCATCTGTTGTGTTAGAACGGACTATGATACCTGATTTACTAAAATTGATCCTTTGGCCTGAAAACCTTGCAAACAAATCAATACATCTGGCTAACTATTGTATAGTCTGTTCCCTACACTCCAGAAAAATTAGACAATCATCTGCATACATCAAATGGGATATCTTCTGAATCCCTCTTCCAGGACTAAAACCACACCTCACATTGTGCTTCAGAGAATGATCTATCATAGAAGATAAGTACTGTTGACATATGATGAACAGTAAAGGTGACAAAAGACAGCCCTGCCTCAAACCTCTTACAGGTTGGAAGAACTCTGAGTTGACTCCATTCCATCTCAAGGTCATTGTCACCTTTGTTACACACTGATGAATTAACTGAATCCATTGTTGAGGAAGACCTATACAACTCAAAGCACTAAAAAGAAATGGTCATGATACCCTATCATAGGCCTTGCTCATATCCAACTTAATGGCAGCTACTCCTTGTCTCCCTTTTTTCTTTTTCAAAGTGTTCATCATCTCTTGTGCTAGAATAACATTCTCACCAATGTTTCTGTCCCTTATAAAACCTGATTGTGCTTTATTTATCAGATTATCCAATACCTTTGCAAGTCTCATGGCCAGCACTTTAGCAATGACCTTGTATTTCACATTACAAAGTGAAATAGGTCTGAACTCTTCTGGTTTATTTGCCAATTTCTTCTTTGGAATCAGGATTATAGCTGTCTGATTCCATTCTATTGGCAATGTGCCCCCATTTAGAATATACATAACCACATCAGTCACCTGCCTCCCAACCACATTCCAGTGATTCTTATAAAAACCTACTGGTAATCCATCCAAACCAGGAGACTTCCATGACTTCATGTTTTGAAAAGCTTGCCATACTTCCTTACTTTGAAAAGGTTCCTGTAACATTTGTATCTGATCCAAGCTTTAGCATTTTCCATTAATTTCCATGAATTCCTTCATACTCAATTCAGGTGAGGGCTGTACTGGATAATGAGCTGGGCACATGTATAATTGTTTAAAATGACAAAGCAAAATTTCCTTTATAGCTGCCTTAGATCTTCTGACTTCTCCAGCTGCATCCTGAAGTTCACTTATATGATTCATTGCTTTCTTCCTAGTTGCCCATCTATGAAAAAACTCTGTATTTCTATCTCCATGCTTTCCCTAGTTTGTCCTTGCCCTTTGTTTCCAATATTCTGCCTGGAAAGCCAACAAATCCTGCAACTTCATGTAACATTTATTCTCTTGTTCCTGCACTTCCACTGTCCTTGATTTGCACTGTATTAACTCCAACTCAGAGGACAAGTCCCTAATTTGAGAATCAATGTTTCCATAACTTTTCCTGCTCTAGTTAGATAAATGCCTAAGAACACAATCCATTACTCCAGACAAAAGTTGGGGATTTGATGCTGATGCCATACCCTTTGTATGATTTGATGTGGAACAAAACTATTTCTCCAATTGGACTCATATTTGTTCCAAAAGTCCTTTTTTGTTTTCCTTGGCTCCATCTCCATCCAAATTGGACTATGATCAGAGGAAATAATTGGCAGATTATGCACTTTAGAAGCAGGGAATAAATGAAACCACTTTCTATTCCCAAATGCTCTATCTAATCTCTCTGAAATATTATCAGGTATTTGTCTCTTGTTTGTCCATGTAAACCATAAACCTGTATTCCTTAACTCTTGAAAACTTCCCCATTCTAACAACTCTATTAAACCCTGACTTTGAGTAGTTTGTTTGAATCTACTCCCCCCATACTTATCTTCATGAGAGATTATCTGATTAAAGTCACCAACAAGGACAACAGGGTAATCCAAATCAGGCAATACAACCCTAACTTCATTCCAAATAGTCATCCTATCAGCTATTACAGGATTTCCATACACAAAAAGCTGATACCATATTTTACAAGCATTGCCTTTACACTTCACTAGGATAAAGTTATTACTATTAGATACTACTTCTAATATTACAGAATATGACCAAAATAAAGAAATACCACCTGCCAAACCTCTTGCTTCCAGATGCCAACCATTCCAGAATCTAGTTGTTTGTTGCCACTTCAACATGTCCTCCTTCTTGGCTTTTGTCTCAAACAGACATAAAATTTGGGGGTCAAGTTCCTTCAGCAATCTGTTCAGCACTTGTTGAGTAGGGTAGTTTTTAATGCCCCTACAATTCCACACTAAGGACGTCATGGCGACTGTTGCAGTTGATAAGGGACAACTGCCTTGAAACCCTCAGATGCTTCCACTTCATTCTGTGCCTTTCTCTCTCTCCTAGGTATAAATCCTAACCCCTTCTAACTTCCCCTTATTAGTAACCTTGATCTTCTTATTAGGTCCTTCCTCCTGCATCCAACCCATTGCTAGAATGGTATTTATTGACTCACTCTCAGACTCAGGTTCAGGTGAATCTTCTCTAGCCCTCTTCTTACCCTTACTGCCTTCCACTATCTCAGTTAAATCCTTCTTCCTAAGCTTCTTTTGTTTCTTGCTCACTCCTCTATCTTGCCTCTCCTCAATCTTTTGTTCTTTACTAAAAAACTTCTCCATTCTTTCCTGCTTTTCAGCTTGAAGCTTTGCCGATTTCACCTCCCTGGCTTTACGCAATGCCAGTAACTGCTTTTCTGTTTTAGGCTTCTTAATTCTAGGTTCCTTCACTACCTTTGTAGACATAGTCTTTCTCGGTCTCAGAACTTCCTTCATCCTAGCCCTGGACTTCCCATCTTGGTTCCTCAAATGTGCCATTTTTCCTACAACAGGACTCTCCTCTATTTGCCGACCTTGTTCATCTTTAAATTCCTGCAACTTGAGAGCTTCATCCTTACTCAATGATGCACTAGTCCATGCTATGAATTCTGCCAAAGTCTCCTCTGCCAGTTGAACTAAGTGCTGTTTATCACCTCCTTTAACATCCATAGACATTGCTACTAACTGCTTCTCCTTGCCAGTATTTATTATTTCCATAGGTCCTTCCAACACCACATGGCCCATTTCTTCCTGATTAACAACATCCTCCAACTGCATTTCTTCCACTTCTGTATCTCTTTGGATTGATCCTACTGTCATATGCACATCATCATTATCCTCTATTATTGGAGAAGGTTGACTTAAAGTGAATTCAATATTTATGCCCTGCACCCCATGCTGTTGTGATTGTGGATCATGAAAACCATTCTCCAAGACTCTATCCTGAAATTCCGGTACATTCGGAGGTGGCACAACCTCTGGAATTATAATATGTTGTGGAGCATTTCCTTCATAAAATTCCCCTTGATCATTTCCACCTCCTCCTCCCCCTTGATCATTATCTGGATTGTTATCTCCTTGTCTCTCTTGCATGTTAACATCTCCCAATAAAGGTATTTGAACATGATTATCTGTCTCCACCTGATACAGAAAACCATCCTTATTGGTAGCCTCGTTAACATTCAGATAGAATTCCCCATGAACCTCCATGAAATCCGCAGGAAAGGTTGTATTCCTCCTATGTGGCCTATGACCATGAGCTCTGATTGAGGAAGGATACAATTCCTTTGAGGGATCAAACACAATATGCGTACCATACTTATCATTATGTTCTTGAAACTTTTGCTGCAGAAACTGGACCAAATGAAGGTTGTTTTGAAATGAACATCTGTTGATGGGATGTCCAATTCTACCACATCTTCTACAAAATTTATGAATCTTCTCATATCTGCAGACTATCCAGTACATATTTCCATCCGGCATATTAACATTGAAACCTGGAATCAAAGGATTTCCTGGTTCTACCCAAATCTTAGCTCTTGAGTATCTCATATCTATGACTGGATGATCATAAACCTCTACTTGCTCTAGTTCACCCACATACCTAGCTAACTTATCTCCAGCAGCAGTAGTAAAACATGCAGATGATAAACCATGCATTCTAACCATTATGAGCACCTTAGTAACCTGAATCGACTTAAAGGAATCATTGGATCATACCTTCTTACAGCAAAAAATCCTCCTTGGATAGCATACGGGGTGTTGTTAATTGCTGCAAGCTGAGCTTCTTTGGACGGCAACTTGATGACAAAAAACTTCCCTAGCCACCTCTGGACTTTTACCTCATTACCCCAATGAGCCTGGAGATAACTCTGCATGCGATGTTTGCTGAATCTCCTATCATCCAGCCAATATCCTAGAACACAATGTTCATCTTCTTGGATTGCTTCATTCAGATCCTCCATTGTCAGATTCACTACTCCACCACACCTCTGATGTCGGAAAACATTATTGAAGAACGATTCACTCGCATCTGGTTCACGCATTTCTTCCGAGAAATCTGAACCCTCAAACGAATATGCATTTATTGAATCCCCATCAGATATTCTTCCACTCATCTTTCTCAAGTTTCCACCAAGCAAGGAATATTTTTGACTATCTAAATTCCTTTTCAGATTAGAGAAAAGTCCCAACTTGGTATTTATATTTTCTGAATCCAAAGGACATGTGTTTAATGCTACTTCACTCGGTCCACTTTCCCTATGTTGTCCTTTCATTTCTTCCTATTTTGTTAATCAGAATACCTCACATGCAAGCATTTTTAATTTCCTTCTTTTTAATTCCTTTTCTTGACAATCAACCAACTTTCCTTGCCTCTTTTGATATCCAATCCCCTAATTTTGATTTATGACTTTGTCCATCCCTGTCTAGTCCATATCCTCTAGGAATGATTGCTGTCCTACCTCCATTTTGTTACCCCAATAAGATCCTGGTCTAACGCCTAAAGACCTGAACTCCACTCACCATGTCCTGTATAATCTCACAGATCCGACAAAACCCAGCCTCCACTTTTCCTAAAACAGTACCTAGCACTCAAATCCCCTCTGCATGTGTTGATCTACAGATTTTGATACTTTTTTTTTTTTTTTTTTTTTAAAACTTAATTTCCACCTTCTACACCCTTATGAATCACCTCATATTCAACATCTGCTCTTCAGACCCACCTTTCTCATAATTTGAAATAGAAATTAACAACAAGATCGTTACCTGATTTGCCAGAAGAATTTCTGTAAATATGCTTTCTGGAATATTTTAGAGAGAGAACCCTCAAATAATGGTGTTTCTAGGTCATAACATGACTTAAGTTGAAATTAAGATTATGATGCTTCATTTCAATGTGTTTTTAGTATCAAAATTTATTTGTAATAAAGTTATAATCTCAAGATTTACATGATCCGGCTTTCATTAAAAACATACTGCTTAATGCGTGGTGTTTATTCTTGTTGTATACAAATACAACAAGAATATTAGAGCATCGTCAGCAGAAATAAATAATTACTGAATACTACATGCAGTACATATATACATGTTCTCTTCTCATAACATTTCTTGTTCATTCATAACATATGAATCATGGCCGATTTGGAGAATTGATGATCCGCAATTATACTCCAGGTACAAACTCTCATTTAGTTTTACTTCATCTTGGTCATTTCAAATTTATCTAGGATTATCTAAGTAGTAGGGCAAATTTATAATTTTTTACTATTATAAGTATATTTTTTTTAAATAGAGGAACAAAATTTTAAGAATTTAACACATAAAAATATATAAAAATTAGAGGCACACATAGAATTGGGCGTCAAAGCCATTCCATATGTAATTTTGTATTAAAGGGCATTGGACGGATGTAAATAATGTATATTAAGGGGTTGTTTGGTTCAATGTGGGAAATTAATTCTGCAGATTTTGTATTTTACGTGAACTTATTTCCACGATTCAAATGCTCAGAATATGTAAATTTTGTTTGGTTTGTAGCTGAGTAGTTTGTATTTCCTAGGATTATTTTTCTGTGATTTGTTTGGTTCACGTCACTTTCAACGCGTATATGGTTGAGGAAAGGAAGAAATAGGAAAATTGAAAGAATTTAGAAGTACGCGAAATTGTATTCTACCGACTACTACCTCGGCAAGATAATTCCCACGTTATGTGGGAAATAAAAATTCCTCAGAATTGTAATTTCCTATGTTTCTGCGTATTTCTGTCTACCAAACAACACAACAAATGGTAAAATCCTCAGAATTTGTAATTACCTCCTAATATACGGGTACCAAACGACCTCTAAAAAGGGGCACGCGTTACTCTGATATTTATATTCTTTATTTTATTACGAAACGTAATCTACCTTCTTTACGAAAATATAAAGTCTTGGGTGAGATGTCCGTCCTACCATAAGTTTATGGTAGGACGAATGATAGTTCATTTGTTTAATACATGTGTTTGTGTGTTTCTAAACTTTGTTTGACATAATTTTTGTTCATGTGTTTAATACATTTGTTTGTGTGTTTCTAATTTTTGTTTGCAATAAATTGTATTCGTGTGTTAAAGGCAAACAAAACTTACAAACACACTAACAAACCTAACAAACACATGAACTATCATTTGTCATACCATAAACTTATGATAGCACGGTTTCACTCAACACCTTCTCGAAAATATAAGATTTGTAAGCGGTATACTGATAGACCCTAGATATACTCTTATTTTGTAGCATTTGAGAGCTGTTTTAGATAGTATTTTGTATACTTATATTAGACTTTTAGACCGAATCATTCATAGTGGTTTGAAATTGAAGACGTGCATTTCGATCTTGAATTGCACTTGCGATGGATTTGAGTGATTTGAAGACCTTCTATGACCGTCATGAAGGAATTAGATACATTGAAGAACCGGTCGTAGAAGTGGCGTGAAGGCACACTCTCGCGGGCCGCAAACCCTAGGTCGCGAACCGCGAGGGTGTGGTGTTGCTGTTTTGAAGATGCCGAGTTTCGCGCGGTCCGCGGAACCTCGGTCGCGGACCGCGGAAGCCAGAGACGCGCGGTCCGCGAAACCTCGGTCGCGGACCGCGGAGGCCACAGGCGCGCGGACCGCGGATCCTCGGTCGCGAGCCGCGAGAACCAGGCTTGCGGTCCGCGAAGGTTTTCGCGCGGTCCGCGAAAGTTGCCCTGCAACTTGCACTTATTTTGTTTTAATTTTAATTTTGTTGGATATAAAAACCAACTTATCCTCATTGTTAGAGGATCGAATTTTACAGAGCTTGAACTCATTTTCCTTCATTTTCCTTTTGAATTTGATCTTTGAATTCATCATGGTTTGTTGTATTGATTATGGTTTTGATAATATAATTATGGTAGTAGGCTAAAACCCTTCTTGGATATATGTGATTGGACTTCTTTTTATGGATTGAGAACATGATTCATGAAGCTTAGGAATGGTGATTTGCTATTGAATGATCATAATTTATATATGTATTTGATGCTTGAAATGATTAGGAATGATTTCCTAGTGATAGATATGTGTTGAATGTGTGTTAGATATTGCTTTTCCATGGTTAGAATGTTATCATTCTTTTTATGTAGGAGTAGTAAATTAGGAATCGAATGCATGTTGTTATCAACTGTATTTGTTCTTAAGATCATTCATTAACATTGTACCTATGTCAAGTTTGTTATCAAATTGCATGGGTAGGGTTGAGAAACATCTAATTTGAAGTAATATTGATTCAATTGAACTAGTTGTTATCATCTAGTAAAGTTGTCAATTGAAGTTGTGAAGATGCTTTCATTTTTCATAACTATGGTTAAAGATAGTTTCTCACTAATGTTCACCATTCTAAAGGCATCATGATAAAGTTTGAGGAAAATCTCATAATAAGAAGTCACCAATCTCATATGTCCAAGTTCCTTATTCTCTTAGTTAAATCTCTAGTTAGAGTAATCTTATGGTAAAGTAGTTGTAACTTTAAAGTTCTAGTAGTTTTACTTAGTAGTGTCTTAAACAAAAACTCAACTCAAACCCCCCCTTGTTTACATTGCTTTTATATATGTATATGTATATGTATGCTACAAGATACACATAGAAATAACTTCTTCCCTGTGGAAACGAACCTTACTTGCCATTATACACTTAATAGTGTGTAGAGGTAGTAAGTGTATCTAAATTGTATATTTGAGAGGTACGGCGACGACCTCCCAAATTTTGGCGCCGCTGTCGGGGAAGAGGCATATTTTTATGTGTGTATTGTAGTTTTATTTCTAATCTATCTTTCTTTTTAGGTTCTATTTTGGTTTGGAACCCTATTGCTCTAGCTCTTGGTGCATGGTTCATACACGATCCTCGAACCAAGACCCTTTGCAATACGATTCCGAGCTAGTAAGAAATCTCCGCCGACTTAGGAAGCAAGTGCAAGAGTCACTAGCATCTAACCCTTTCTCCCTTGAAAGTGAATCACTACCTTTCAACATGGCGGATGAAGAAGAGGATACCGGCCAAAACCCTCCCCGAAACCAATACTACAACCCTTTCCAAAACCCTAACCCTTCTCCTACCAACATTTCTATGAGAGAGTACATGTCCCCCAACTATGAGCAACAACAATCGAGCATTGTTTACCCAAACTCTCAATACGAAATCAAGACGGGAGTGATAAATTTGCTTCCAACTTTCCATGGTAGAGAAGTGGATGATCCGAATGACTTCCTTGAAGCTTTTCATAGGGTTTGTAGTAGTTTGAAACCTTCCGAGATGAGTGTGGATGAGTTTAAGTTGAAAACCTTCACCTTCACCTTGAAGGACAAGGCCGCTAAATGGTTAAGCTGTTTACCTTCATCATCAATCACTACATGGCCACAATTGAAGAAAAAGTTCTTAGACAAGTACTTTCCTCCCTCTAAGTCCTCGGTCTTGATACAAGCCATTAGCAACATCACTCAAGACGATGATGAAACATTGTATGAGTATTGGGAAAGATTCCAAACTCTCCTTTCAAGTTGCCCATACCATAGCTTCACCGAACCTCAATTGGTGTGTTTCTATTACAATGGCTTGAATGATAGGGAAACCGAGTCGATGAATAGGTCTTGTTATGGTTCCATTGCCAACCTTGGTTCATCCGATGCCATGATGCTATTTGAGCAATTAGCCGAGGGGTGCAAACCAAAGAGGGACCGGAGACTACGAGTGGGTAACTCCGGTGGAAACAATGATGGAACTCGTCAAGAGATCAAGGAACTTACGGCATTGATGAAGGGTTTCATGATGGGAAATAGCTCCGGAGGGAACACGGGGAACCAACCACGGCAACAAGTGATGACGTGTGGGATTTGTGCTTCGAACCATCTCACCGAATCTTGTCCTCAAGCAACCGAGGATTATAACGAAGAAGTCAATGCCATGGGGGTCTATGGTGGAAACCAAGGTTTTAGGGGCTACCAAGGAGGACGAGGCTACCAAGGTGGTAGGGGTTTTCAAGGTGGACAAGGCCAAGGTGGTGATAGGGGTAACCAAAGGAAGTATGATCCTTTTGGTCAACATTAAAACCCCGGAACTAGAGATCACCCTAACTTTCGGTGGAGAGATGAACCGACGGGGCAACAAGGCCAACAAGGTGGATACCAAGGAGGTTACCAAGGTCAAAGTGGTCAATCTTTTGATAGGTCGAGGGGGCAAAATGACCAAGGCTACCAAGGAGACCAAAGCCACCAAAATCAAGGGTACCAAGGTTATCAAAACCAAGGGTACCAAGATTTTGGCTACCAAGGGTACCAAGATCATCAAAACCCTCAATATCAACCTCAACCCCAACAATACCCAAGAAACCAAGGTCAATGCCGTTTCAATAATCGTGCCCCTCAAAATGCTTTCCCGAGGTTGGAAGATAAATCTCATGATCAAGGTGAAAGCTCGGGCCAATTCCCACAAGACGCTAGATTCAAAAGCATTGAGGTGCAAATGAGTCAAATGGCCACGGTTTTGGGGAAATTGGAAGCATAAAACTCCGGAAAGCTCCCCGCACAACCGGAGTTAAATCCAAGACCTCATGCGAGTGCCATGACCTTGAGGAGTGGTAAAAAAGCTATTGAACCCGAAGTGGTTGTGAAAAAGGCACCCAAGAGAGGCCTTGTGAAGAAAAGCTTAGCCAATGACGAAGTTGAGGCGACCTTGGCCGACGAAGAAGTAATTCTTGAGGAGCTAGCCAAAGAAAAAGGTGATGCCGAGGTTGAGAAGGAGAAAGAACTTATTGATGAGGAACATGTAGACACAACCTCTAATGTTGAACCAATGTCACCTCCATTCTCACCTCTTCACAAGAAAACTACGGTGGACACTACCTTTGATGTGGAAGCACCATTTCCCGAAGCTTTGAAGAATACTCGGAAAAAGGAGATGGACAAGGAAGCTTTCGAGGTCCTTCGAAGGTGTGAGGTAAACATTCCTTTACTCGATGCTATTGATCAAGTTCCTAGATATTCTAAGTTCTTGAAGGAATTATGTGTGAACCATCATCAACAAAGGTCTAAGCATGTTAAAAATGAAAGAGTCAATGAACATGTGTCGGCTTTGTTTCAAGATAAAATGCCTACTAAATGTGGTGATCCGGGCATGTTTACAATTCCTTGCATCTTAGGGAACACTTACTTTCCTAGAGCCATGCTAGATCTAGGTGCATCCATAAATGTCATTCCATATACATTGTATGAATCGTTGAATCTTGGCACTTTGCATAAAACCGGTGTGGTGATCCAACTTGCCGACCGCTCTAATGCATACCCGAAGGGTATTGTTGAAGATGTCTTAGTGAAAGTCGACAAGTTGGTATTCCCGGCCGATTTTTACGTTCTTGATATGGAACATGATAAATTTGCAACCCCTGTCTTGTTAGGGCGTCCATTTTTGAAAACATCAAGAACTATAATAGATGTGCATAGCGGTAGGCTTACCATGGAATTTGACGGTGATAAAATAGAGTTCAACATTTATGGTGCAATGAAATACAATGATGATGAAACTTCTTGCAATGCTATTGATGTGATTGAGCCTTTTGTGCAAAAAGTTTATGAAAACGATGTTGATGATCCTTTGTTAAATGCTTTAGCCAATAGTTTACACACAAGTAATGTTCATACATATGCTTTGAGTGCTAACTTGAAGGAAAGCATTTTTGAGCTAGATACTTTTGAGGAACTTTCTCTTGATGCACCAATTTTAGACCTTGAGGTATTGAAGAGCTCGGGCAACCGACCATCTTTCAATAAACCTCCGGTGGTGGAGTTGAAACCACTACCCGAGAATCTAAAATATGCATTCCTTGGTGGTGGTGAGAAATTGCCGGTGATCATCTCCAACAAGCTCACCAAGGAACAAGAGGAAAGGTTGATGAAAGTGCTTCAAGATCATAAGGAAGCCATTGGATGGACTATTGCCGACATCAAAGGTATGAGTCCAAGTACTTGCATGCACCGTATTCTATTGGAGGATGATGCTAAACCCATCCGACAACCTCAAAGGCGATTGAACCCTCCTATGATGGAGGTAGTAAAAGCCGAGGTGCTTAAATTGTTGGATGCGGGAATGATCTATCCAATCTCCGATAGTAAATGGGTAAGCCCGACGCAAGTGGTACCAAAGAAAACCGGAGTGACCGTAGTGGAGAATAGCCATGGCGAATTGATTCCCACTCGTGTCCAAAATGGATGGCGTGTTTGCATTGATTACAGAAGATTGAATGCAGTGACAAGGAAAGATCATTTTCCTTTACCATTTATTGATCAAATGCTTAACCGGCTTGCAGACCACTCTTTCTATTGTTTTCTTGATGGCTATTCAGGGTACTTTCAGGTAGCTATTGCACCAGAGGATCAAGAGAAGACAACCTTTACATGCCCCTTTGGTACCTTTGCATATCGACGCATGGTTAGCATATTTTCAGAATACCTTGAAAAGTTTGTAGAGGTTTTTATGGATGACTTTACTGTTCATGGAAACTCTTTTGACAATTGCTTAATCCATTTGTCATTAGTCCTAAAAACTTGCATTGATAAGAACCTTGTGCTTAATTCTGAAAAATGTCATTTTATGGTTGAAAAGGGCATTGTGTTAGGACATGAAGTGTCATCTAAGGGTATTGAAGTAAACAAAGAAAAATTGATACCATCCAATCTCTTCCTTACCCTACTTGTGTGCGTGATGTGAGATCCTTTCTAGGCCACGCGGGTTTCTACCGCCGTTTCATAAAAGATTTTTCAAAAATTTCTTCCCCTTTATGTAGATTGTTACAAAAGGATGTGGAATTTGTGGTAGATGAAGGTTGTAAGAGGGCATTTGATTGTTTGAAGTCTATGTTAGTGTCGGCCCCTATTATACAACCTCCAAATTGGTCCCTTCCTTTTGAGATCATGTGTGATGCTAGTGACTATGCCGTTGGTGCGGTGTTGGGTCAAAGGGTGGGGAAAATTCCCCATGCCATCTATTATGCATCCATGACTCTCAATGATGCTCAAAGGAACTATACCACTACTGAGAAAGAATTGCTAGCGGTAGTCTTTTCCTTAGAAAAGTTTAGGCCATATTTGCTTGGTACAAAGATTATTGTTTTCACTGACCATGCAGCTCTTCGTTACTTGATGACGAAGAAAGAAGCAAAGCCTAGGTTACTCCGATGGATCTTACTCTTGAGCGAGTTCGACTTGGAGGTCAAGGACAAGAAAGGAGCTGAAAATCTAGTGGCCGACCATTTGAGCCGTTTGGTGCCCAATGAAAAGTTTGGGACCAAAGCATTGAAGGACCATCTTCACGAAGAGTTTCCCGACGAGCAATTGTTTGCTCTTAGTGTCTCTCTTCCATGGTATGCCAATATTGTGAATTTCCTTGTCAAAAGTAAGTGCCCTTCTCATTTCACAAAAGCACAAAAGGATAAGCTAAAGCATGATGCTAGGTTTTATGTGTGGGATGATCCCTATGTGTGGAAACATTGTTCTGACCAAGTGATTAGGAGATGCATTCCCAATAATGAAACCAACTCAATCCTTGCTTTTTGCCATTCACATGCATGTGGTGGTCATTTTGGTGCTAGACGAACTGCTAGGAAAGTGCTAGATTGCGGTTTTTATTGGCCTAGCTTGAATAAGGATGCATACACCTTTTGTAAATCTTGTGATAAATGCCAAAGAGTAGGGAATATCTCTTCTAGGAATGAAATGCCCCAACATTGCCCTCTATATTGTGAACTCTTTGACGTGTGGGGA
Source organism: Cruciata laevipes (assembly GCA_963678965.1). Lineage (NCBI taxonomy): Eukaryota > Viridiplantae > Streptophyta > Magnoliopsida > Gentianales > Rubiaceae > Cruciata > Cruciata laevipes. The sequence continues at coordinate 14,317,240 of OY787639.1, forward strand.
ATCGATTTTATGGGACCTTTCCCTACTTCCTTTGGTTTTAAATATATCTTGCTTGCGGTTGACTATGTTTCTAAGTGGGTTGAAGCAATCCCCACTCGTACTGATGATTCTAAAGTGGTTGCAGAGTTCATCAAATCTCACATCTTCTCTAGGTTCGGGGTACCCCGAGCTCTGATTAGTGATCGAGGCACTCACTTTTGTAATAGAACCATTGCCGCATTGTTGAAGAAATATGGGGTAAATCACAAAACTTCTACCGCCTATCACCCACAAACAAATGGACAAGGATTGGAGTACTCGGTTGGATGATGGATTGTGGGCATATAGGACGGCTTATAAGACTCCAATTGGTATGTCTCCATACCGATTAGTCTTTGGAAAGCCGTGTCATTTACCGGTAGAGTTAGCACACAAAGCCTATTGGGCAATCACAAGGTTCAACTTGAACTTGGACGAAGCCGGGAATGAAAGGAAGCTTCAACTGCAAGAGCTTGAGGAAATCCGGAATGAGTCCTATGAGAACGCCGCCATTTACAAGGAGAAAACGGGCATGGCATGACAAGATGATAATTAGGAAAACCTTTGAGGTAGGTCAAAAGGTTCTTTTATTTCAATCACGCCTTCGTTTATTTCCAGGTAAACTGCGTTCTCGGTGGACTGGACCATTTGTGGTTGTAAGAATTTTTCCTCATGGTGCGGTGGAGATCCCAAGCGGCGAAGATGCCAAAGTCATCAAGGTCAACGGCCAAAGGTTGAAACCGTATTACGAAGGTTTCAAATCAGAAATCCTAGAGGACATGTCTCTAGGCAACCCAACCTACGAATGATCCTTACCATTGAGGTACATCGTGCCGACGATGTTAAATAAACGAGTTTTGATCCTTAAAAGCATTTCGTCGAACAATTTCAATATTTGGAACATTACTTTCTTTTTATTGTTATCCATGTACATTTCATTTAACTTGTAATTCGAACATTACGCTAGTTTTTATGTTGTTTTTGTAGAAAGAGGTGTGAAATAGATGCAAAGCAAAAAGGCTCTAAGAGCAATTCCTCGCGGCCCGCGAATTCATCGAGTTGGACCGCGACCGAGGGTTTCGCGGACCGCGACTGGGATCGCGCGGACCGCGACGGGAATTGTGTTACAATTTCAGAATATCCATGAGGGCAAATTAGTCTTTTACTAAAGAGGTAGGATGAGATAGCTATGGCTGAGCTGGGAAAAGGACAGTCACGTGCTTGGAGCTGAGAAAAGGAATATAAGCTGAAGTTTGTTACAGAGAAGAGCATGAAATTGGAATTGATATCTTTTGTCTTGTAGCTAGCTCTCTCTCCTTTCCTAAATCTTCTTCTTCTCTCTCTTCTCCTTCTGTAAAATCCAGCCAGTAGAGCTGTACAATTACTATTATAATTAAGTGGAATTTCCTATCTGTTACAAGTGGTATCAGAGCAGGTCAATTCTCGGCCAAATTCAATGGAGATGTTTACCGGAAACGAGTTTGGGGCAGATCAGTACTGGGAGATGCCGGCCTTCGAGGTTTTCGATCGATCGTCGACCGCATGGGATTCTACACTCACCGACGGGAATCAGATGGGACTCGGCGATGCGACCATATTTGAGCGACGTCCGGTCACCGGCGATGACCGTGGAGGAACTGAGTTTGATGTATACTATTCCGGCGATCTGGCATGGCAATCGGGCGGAAATTTTGATGAAGATGCGACTCATTTCGGATGGCAATCAGACGTCGTTGAAAACTTTGGCCCGACTGCAATCGGTTTCGAGCAAACTGAATACGAAGTCAACCACGGCGGTGATGTTATTCACGGCGGGTGGCGATTCGACATCGGCGAAAGCCACAGCGAAGTGGCTCGTGAATCCACCATTGGCGGTGAGGAATATCATTGGAGATTTGATTTTGAGCATGAAAATCCGGCTGAATACGGTTACTGTGATGTTGAAGCTCAGTTTATTGAGGATGACGGATGCGATTCATCAGTCGAATCACCAAGCACGTGGACGGACTTCAGTGTTCCAACTGAGGAGTTCAGGCTCAATATTCCAGTGGAGTGGCCGGTTCGTTTCGACTATCAGACGCGTGGGGACCGGTATTCTTCAGTGAATTCACGTTAGTTTGAAGCAGAAGAACGAGGGTCAAGTTACGGCACTTCATCGATGGAATTTCATAGAGGAATTCCAGTTGAGCAGCAAGGGTTTTGTCAGGCAGAAAGTGAGGCTCGAATCCGTGAACTAGTCAGGCAACATGAACTTAGGGTGAGACAACACACTGCTGATGAGGAACATCACCGGAAACTCTTAGAAACTATGGCAGTGGTGCGAGAAATGATGACTCAGGTGCGGGAAGAACTAGGTGAAGACGGTGACAAGGCTCAAGTGCCTTTTCTATTGAGCACTGGAGACAACCACAGAGCTCATCAGATACTTAGTTTGTCTTCCATGCCAATTTATGAGGCCAATCAGCAGGTGACCATTTTCTCTCATCAACCTTAGAGTAATATTTTGATGTTAATTGATGATGATGAGTACTCTAGCAATTCTTGCTTTTCAACAATTGAGTTTGATAATGACGTCATAGAAAAAGGTGTTGATTCTGATATAGATTCTATGAGTTCGTTGGATAGTTATGGAAATGAATATAATGCCTTGGGTTCTTGTGTGACTGCTATGAGTAAAGAGGGTGGGGATTTCTTTGAGATATCTAAAGATAAAAGTGAAAATGTTGTAATGGTGGAGTGTTCAAAGTTCTCTGAAGTCTTTGTGAATGTTAAAGAGACCAGAGATTATGTGAGTCCTTATTCTCTTTTAAAGTATGAAAATGGTTCAGCTTCTGGAAGTGGTAGTGTTGGCATTTCTGAGCATGCAATGTGTTTTGATCCCGGCATATGTGAGATATTGTATAAGAAGTCTGGAACTAGTGTTGTTAATGAAGGAGAAGAGCTTAAATGTCCAGTTTATGATGAGTGTGATATGGAATTTAGTTCCCTCTTGGTTAACAATGAGTCACATGAAGACATGAATGATTTCGGCTTTGAAGTTTATAGTGAAATTAAGATGGGAAGCCATGTTACAGTTGACAATTTTCAGGAATCAATTCTTGTGGATACAATACCGATTTCTGGTGGCAGGATATATGTTGATGAAAACTTAGAATTTAATTCAGACAACAAAAGTTTGGACTGTGATTTTAATGTGGAAATGGTGAAGTCTGGTGAGAATGGTTGTAGGAAAATGTCTAAATCGTGGGCAGAAATGATATCAACATTTAGAGGCGGTGGACTAATATTTCATAAGTTTCTATGTGACCTGGTGCGAAATGGGAATTTTGTTAAGGTTGCTGAATATGAAGTTGATAGTTTTCCTAATCAATGTGATGCTCTTGTTCAATCTACGATGAATATTAAGCTCGGTTTAATGTTTCCTGTTGCTGATGACTTGGAATTCATTAACATGAAGAAGAGATCAAGTTTTGTTGGCTATGTGAGAAATGACCAGGGAGCAGTGAAGTTAGACATCAAGTACTGTCTAGATTGGAAGAGATATATATTGTGTGACTACATAGACTGTGATGTTTTTCAGATTGAGAGTATGGAATTGAGGGATAATAGTAGGGAAATTACTAAGCAGGTGATGTGCTTTGACCCTGGTATACTCCATAAGTCATTGAGATCAGATACTGAACTTATGTCTTTTCTACACAAAGCTAAAGAGACTCCACAGTATCTGGTTGCTGAGATTAGATGCAAACCATATCTGTCAGATGTCTTGAAGTATTGTATACTGTTTTCCTTTAGGGGATCCAACATGAACATTTCCTACGCCTCGATGGCTATATTTCAGTGCCATTTTACTCATGCAATCTTCGGATCGATTACACATAAGAGGCCGTTCAGAGAATTGTCAAACAAAGTACAGAGTTTTGAGCTTGAGGACAAGCTCGCTCTGAGAAGGAAGGATCAAAGTGGTGGTATTTTGAGTCCATCCGAGAATATTCAGGTTGACGAATCTAAACAACAAGCGCAGCCATTGTTCAAGAAACTTGCTAAGTGTCCATCTGCACTAAGCCTCAAGGGCGACAATGTTGTGAGTGCTGCTGTGGTTTCATATTCTGCTTCTAAAATGATGCACACACGGATAAACAGGTGCAAGTTGATGGTGAGCACAAGTACTGGATCGAAGAAGCACCCATTGTCAAGCACCATGACAGAGGTACGGGCACATAAACTCTCTTTCTATAAGTGTCTTATCTTGTGTGCTTCGGGACATGATAATTGTGAAGGCAAAGATGTGTGTGCTGCTGTCTTTGGGGCCGAGAAGCTGTCTTTGGGGCCGAAAAAGAGCAGGGTATGAAAAAGAAAGGGGTGAAAACAGTGGTGGAACGAGCAGTAGCACAGTTTTGGATGCACAATCAAGAGAGAGTGAAGCTAGAGATGTTCCGGGTAGAGAAATAAGGAAACACAGAGAAGGGAAACAATCGGCCTTGCTGGCTTGCTGGAAACAAAGGTGAAGGTAGAAAATGAAGTGGACAGATGGAAAAGTCTTAATTTGGGTTGGAAGCTACTAACAAACTGCCCGATAGCACAAACAGGAAGAATATGGCTATGTTGGAAGCCAGATTTGTATGATATTTCGGTTATAAGCATTGGAGATCAGTGGATTGACTGCATTTGCCGGAAAAAGGAACTCGGGCTAGAGTTTTACTTGACGGTTGTTTATGCTCATAATAGTGAAGTAGAAGCAAGGACCAGACGACCACTCAGGCTGAATTTATGGCGTTATCTGGAGATTGCAAATCACCAGGATATGCCATGGATGGTGGTGGGGGATTTCAACTCCCCCCTAAATTTGGGAGACCGGACTGGGGGAGAGGATGTAGAGCTAGCTGAGGTGGAAAATTTTAGAGACACGGTGAACTTGATTCAACTGCATGAGCTGAAAAGTACAGGACCTTTTTTCACGTGGGACAATAAAAGGGAAGAAGGCAGAATTTTCAGTAGAATCGACAGAGCAATGGTGAATGAGATGTGGTTGGACAGATGGATGGAAGCGATATGCGAGGTAAAACCCAATGATGCATCGGATCATTTACCTTTACTTATACACCTAGATAAGCCAAGAAAGTGTTCTGCTAAACGTCCTTTTAAGTTCTTCAATATGTGGGTAAACTCGCCGGATTTTCTTACTTTAGTGGAGCAGAATTGGAGGTTGCGGAAACACAGTACTCTTGTGGATCTATTTAAAACTCTGAAGGTGCTGGAAATATCACTTAAACGATTGAAAAAGAGGGAATTATCAGACATTCAGAAAATAGCCATGGAAGCAAAAGAGAAGTGGGAGAACCAGTTCAATCTATTACAAACAAATGTATTGGATAAAGGGCTGCAAGAAAATGAAGCAAGGGCAAGAAGAGAATCTATGGAACTAGCTGAAGCGGAGTTCAGTTTCTTACAGCAGCGGTCTAAGGAGAAATGGATAAAGGAGGGGGACAGGCCAACCAAAATTTTCTATGCAAGCATGAAAAAGAGGCAATACAGAAATCATATAGTCAGCCTGAAGGTGGGAAACGATAGAGTGGATGGAAGAGAGGGAGTGGAACAGCATCTACTGCAGTTCTTTGGTGACCGAATGGGAAAGACAGTGATTACAGAGAGTGAAATTGATCCTTTAGTGGCAGCAGAAGGTAAATTTCTTACAGTGGAGCAACAAATACCTTTGATAAAGCCGATTACAGATGATGAGATATGGAGAGCTCTGAATAGCATTGAGAATGACAAAAGTCCTGGAGTAGATGGATTTTCGAGCTTTTTCTTCAAGAAAGCATGGGGGATTGTTGGTGATGATATCAAAAAGGGGATAAGGAGTTTCTTCCAGGGCGATGAAGTACCACAGGAATTTAGCAGGGCTGTTTTAACACTAATACCGAAAGTTGATAATCCGCAGTCAGCTGGGGACTATAGGCCGATTTCCTGCTGCCCTGTTTTATATAAAGTAGTCACAAAGATCATGAGTAACAGGTTAAGTGAGGTACTCCCTGAAGTGATAAATGGAAACCAAGGTGCATTCGTGAAAGGGAGGAGGATATCACATAATATTCTCCTAGCGCAAGAGCTTTTAACAAGGTATAAGAAGCCGAGCAATATTTCGAGCTGCATGATAAAAATTGATATACAGAAGGCTTTCGACAGTATAAGCTGGGAGTTTCTTTTCAAATGGCTGGCAGTTCTAAAGTTTCCAGCATTGTTTATTGAGTGGATAAGACGATGCGTTGAGGATACCACTTATTGTTTCTCTTTGAATGGTGCGTACACGGATTATTTTAAAGGGAGGAGTGGTGTTAAACAGGGGGATCCGATATCACCTTTATTGTTTGTAATTGGGATGGAATATCTATCGAGCTGGCCATAATAACGAAAGCTATAGAGTTCCATCAGAGGAGTTTAAAGGGGGAAATACACAGTTTGATGTTTGCAGATGATCTGTTAATTTTCTGTAGGGCGAGCAAGCACTCAATGGAAGGGGTTAAAGCTGTTTTGGAGGAGTTTAGGAAGGTTTCTGGCCTGAGGATAAATGAAGGAAAATCCGAGGCTTTCTTCTCGACAATGACAGAAACTGAATCAAAGATGTTGGCTGATACTCTGAATATAGTTCAAGGAAGTTTCCCAATGAATTACTTGGGACTTCCAGTCTCGACAGGGAAGTGGAGAGCTGAAGATTGTGAGAAAATGGTGGAGAAGATTGCAGGACAAATAGGCACTTGGGGTTCCAGGAATATGGCATATGCAGGTAAAGTACAGCTTATAAACACAATTCTGTTGAGCAAAGTTAGTCACTGGGCGAATGTTTTTCAAATACCTGAGAGTGTGCACAAAGCCATTGAGACAAAATGCAGAAATTTTCTATGGGGTAGAAAGGAAGGGGAGAAAAGAGTTACACCAGTGTCTTGGAAAACACTTTGTATGCCAAAGAAAAGTGGAGGAGTTGGCCTAAGGGATCCTTCATTCTGGAATAGAGCTTCTCTGTGTAAACTGGTTTGGGATGTATGTCAAAAGAAGGATATATTGTGGCTGAAATGGGTGCAGGCATACTACTTAAAGGATGAAGAGTTTCTCGACTACAGCCTAGAAGGGCACACATATAGTTGGAGTTGGGGCAAGTTGGTGTCACTGAAAGATGAAATTCGTCCATACCTAATGGAATGTGTTGACATGAAGGGAAATTTCAGCACGAGCAAGGCATATGGATACCTCAAAGGGGCAGGCCAAGAAAACCATTGGTCAACGAATATATTGTGGAAGTCAGGACTACAGCCTAAACACTCATTCTTTCTATGGATGTTGTTAAAAGGGAGATTATCGACCATAGCGAGACTTCAGTCGAAAGGGATAATACCTCATGTGGCAGATGTTTGTACTCTGTGTGGGCAGAATGGAGAAACGATGCAGCACATATTTTGTACATGCCAGTTTACAGTGGAGCTCCAAAAACATTACAGGGTGGAGACTGGCGGAAACTTCAGAGAGTGCTTGAGGAGGATGAGAAGAATGGTAGGATGAAGAAAGAGAATAAGATTTCACCGACTTATCAGTATCTTCTATAATGTATGGAGGGAGAGGAATAACAGAATCTTTGAGGGGAAATTTAGGCAGGTGGATGCTCTAAAGGTGATGATTGAAACAGGCTATGACCCCTCTGATTGATGTTGAAGATGGTGTGAATGGATCCTAGTATGAAACTTGGTACATATGTCGTAGGTACCGCACTGATTACCTTTGGTATTTCAGAGGTGTTGGGCTGCTGGTGTAAAAACCAGTTACCCAGCCTTGGCCCGTGACACTATCTAAAGACTTGACGGATTGGTTGTGGGGATATATCCCTAGCATGAAACTTGTACATATGTCGTAGGTACCGCACTGATTACCTTTTGGTATTTCAGAGGTGTTGTGCTGCTGGTATAAAAACCAGTTACCCAGCCTTGGCCCATGACACTATCTGATTTGATGGAATGGTTGAGGGGTTTTACCCCAAGTATGAAACTTGTACATATGTCGTAGGTACCGCACTGATTACCTTTTGGTATTTCAGAGGTGTTGGGCTGCTGGTATAAAAACCAGTTACCTAGCCTTGGCCCAAGACACTATCTATAATATTTGACGGACTAGATGAGGGATTATGGCCCTAGTATGAAACTTGTACATACGTCGTAGGTACCGCACTGATTACCTTTGGTATTTCAGAGGTGTTGGGCTGCTGGGTGAAACCAGTTACCCAACCTTGGCCCATGACACTTCCTAAAGACTTGACGGGCTGGATCGAAGAAGATTATAAGCATACTCAGACCAGACTACATATGGCTTATTTGATTTCTATGGGAAATGAACCTGGACAGACTTGTGTTTTGCATGTCAATTCACAGATATGCTATGGTGGATTTTCCCTTAATCATATACGAGCCGGAGACAGAAATGGAACGTTGAAGACACCAAAGCTTCAAAGGTGGATGCGGATTATGCAAGATATGCAAGGATAGATGGAATGGAAGCGCATTCATGATAGTTATTCTAAAATCCTCGCAATATCTTGATGAACTAGTTATGATCATAGCCACTTGCATTTCATATGGCTGTAGAATAGTTTGTTTTTTCTCCTTTTGGTTAGTTATTTATATCTGTTGAATGTTTGGCTTAGAGTGATGGCCAAATCAGTTGTATGAACTTTTTTGAGCAATTTAATACAAGAAAATATTACATCAAAAAAAAAAAGAATATAACAACATATTAGTGTTAATATTTTTTATTTTCAAAAGTTTGAAGGTGTTTCGGTCTCTACCTCTGTGGTATTATTATACTCAAAGTGTTGGTTTCAGACACTTCTCTTAGAAATCGCTAAGACCCAATGGTTAAGTATACGAGTGTCACTATGTCAGTGCAAAGAGTGTTATCTAATGGACTATTAAGTATTACTACCTTTTCTTGGATTCTCGTGCATGAATTTAACTTCCCCATGATTACTTTTACGGCTGATTGACAAGTCACAACCTAAACATAGAAACTCAGAAACTCAGAAACAATCCAAATCTAATTTCCCTGACCATTACTCTTCTGTGTTTTTTCAATGAATTCAACGAATGAAAAAAACAACCTTGCCGATGATTCAGCAGTAGAAAGCAACACAGGTTGGCCTGCAGCGTTGCTCAGAGACACGAATGTTCGGAAAGGTAAGATCCACTTTCCAAAGTTTCATGCATTTACCTAAATTGCTTCCTACTTTCTTGCATTTACTGAAATTGTTTCCTACTAAGAGTTCCATAAGTCATGCATAACATCCGTAATCTTCATTAGGAGTGAAACGGCCGAATGGAGGTCCCTCCACCAGTGTCGACCGAGCCCCAAAATTTGCTAGAAAGAGCAACCATGCTGTTACGCCGAGTGGGGGGATGTTCAAGTCGATGTGTCGTCCAATCTCCATATGCATTGCGTTATCCGAGTTCAATGTCAAGCAGCGGGAAGCAATAGTGGTCGGCGGTCTGTTGGCTATGAAGATTCATAAGACCCCCTCGATCTGTACGCGTGGCTTAAAGATGCCTTTAACCCCAAAAGCGGGATTGTTTCTGTGAATGGCAGATCGGTGTTCCAGGTTTCCAAGCATGACGTCCGAGATATTTTTCTCCTGCCCAACGAGAGCGTTCATGTCCAGGAATCCGAGCGAGCCGAAAGCACACGTGATTTATTTAAAAAGTATGAGGTTCTCACGGTCAAGAAGAGCAAGGAGAAGAAGAAGATCGAGAAGGACGTGCTAACTCTTGAAAGAGTGATGGCTGTTATGAAAACAATAAAAGAGGGATGCGATGACTTTAAGCGATTCTTTATTATGTATGCGGTTTCGTGCTTCCTTGTTCCAACAGCAAATCGAAACATCCGCCCCGGGATTCTAGGAGCTGTACAAGATGTAGAGGGTATTACACAGACAAACTAGGGGGGGTGTCTCATGGTCATACAATCATGCTACTTGCAGAGACACCCGTGGTGGGGAGAGGAGCTGCCTAAAGAGTTGCCCCTCATACAAAACCTTGATGAGGAACAAGTGAAGGAGAGAATCGAGCGAGAGTTAGGTTCAGGTGGCTTCGGGCTTGGCATATTTAATCTTGAAGGCTACCCTGTTTCAAAAAAAGAATGTGGGAATGCTGAAAGTCACCGGGTAATCAACTGGGAGCTCGAGGATGATTTACTAATGGACTCAGATATTGAACGACTCTACCTTAATGTAAGTGGCTCTCACCTTTGTGCATTTTTCTTTGTTACTCTAACTGTGTGTGTATCTATATAAACCTTAAGGGGTACCACTATATCTGTGTACTGATCAGGGGTCCATTATCTGGTGTAAGAGTTTCATGCTTCTTTAGCAAAGGCGAGAAGGGATTTAGAACTGTTTAAAAGACGCAATATTGCAAGGTTGATGCACAATGGCGTTAGTGAATCATGTTCTACGGATGCCCTTAGCTTCACCCAAGACATAGATGAAATGGTAGACGGTTTACAAAAGTTGAAGCCACTTGTCTACGAACGAAACTGTAGTTTGGTTGTTGCCAGCCAAAACCCCTCGGCCTTGACTGATAATTTGCAATGCGACAATGTGGAGCAATGCAACTTTTCCAATGGAAGTCCCCCCATGGTATGCTTGCTAACGAGGAAGAGGAATGCTACGTCAACAATCTAGAAGACTTGCTCATGACTAACCCCGGGCGGACAGCGACTGGGTTGGAGACTATGTTGTTCATCTAAGGAAAGAACACTTCCTTGATTCTGGCCCCTCATCACCTCAGGATGCTGGACAATCAAATCCTGAATTGAGCCAAATAGTTGATAGCATTAACTCTGGACTTTTAGACCCGATCTGTACGCGTGGATCTGCTGAGAGTGAAAGAACATCCCGATTTGATGTAGTTCTTGAGGAGTTGACATCCATGGAAGACGTGCATTTTAAATCCAAGTTGTTGGTTGACTACCCCATAAGAATGACTCAAATAAAGAAGCACGATGCTCTCATCTCCGATTTCTGCATTGCAAGGCACCAGAAACTGTCCAGCAGATTTGTAGTACCCTAGTTACTTCTTACAATTACCCTCTTTTGCTTGTGTCATTACCCCTAATAATAAATGCATTACCCTGTTTTCAGTTATGTAATATACAGCAACTGCTCATCGTGCCGTGCAGACGCATCTGACTTCAGAAGCTTGGAATTAGGAAGCTACGTATTCACGTCGATACTCAATGCATATGCAACGACTATGAATTCCAGACCGGTCAAGCCTTCCAAACCATCGACGGTTTGCCTTGATGTTATTCTTAATGTATGTTAAGAGAATAACTTTTCGGTCCGTACGTTTTATATAATGTGTGTTTGTATTAACAGTTTAATTATGTATATATTATGGGCCCTTGATTGCAGAATGTGTTTTATTCACTCTTTGGGACAATTCTTTAAGGAATTTCATGCGTGATTTTCTCTCCGCTAGTATGGTAATCATCTGTGCTTTTCTCTCCTTGCAAATGGCAGAAAATTTGTAGTTTGTGTAGTCTTGCATTTTATAGTTCTATTATAATAGTTGGAATTAAGGTCTTCTATGGTTGGAGTAGTCTTATAGTTTGTTTCCACGGGTATTGAATAGGGATTACCCCAAGTATGAAACTTGAACATATGTCGTAGGTCATCAAAGTGTATCCCAAGCAACGGGCATCAACTTTCTTTCCTACCCCCTCTACTTTACCCTAGAAATAGTCTCTACACTTCTGCACAATTGCTTTATGTACACTTCCGGTATCTGAAATACATTGGCCAGTGACTTGCCATGCTAAGCAGAACTGTATTTATCAATTGAACTCTTCCAGGATATGCAAGTTTTCGCGAACTCCATGTATTGATCCTCCCTGCTATCTTGTCTACTAGTTTTTCGCAGTCCGCCTTATCCTGTTTGCCAATGGATAAAAGAAGGCCTAGGTACTTAACCGGAAAGCTACCCTTGACAACATTCAGCGTCGAAGCTAGTACATCCGCCTCCATCTCAAGCATTTTTGAGAAGAACACATCTAATTTCCCTTCGTTTATCAGTAGACCCGAGACATCTTTAAACTCCCGCAACACCTTCTTCACCCCCTCCATAGAACGATTACGTGCTCTGCAAAATATTAAAAGATCATCTACAAACATCAGGCTGTGCACCTCCGCATTCTTGCATCTCTGATGTTTTTTTTTTTTTTGATGTAATATTTTCTTCTATTAAATTGCTCAAAAAGTTTATACAACTGATTTGGACATCACTCTAAGCCAAACATTCAATAAATATAAATAACTAACCAAAAAAGAGAAAAACAACTATTCTACAGTCATCTGAAATACAAGTGGCTATGATCATAACTAGTTCATCAAGATATTGCTAAGATTTTAGCATAACTATCATGACTGCGCTTCCATTCCATAAGTCCTTGCATATCTTGCTAACTCTGCATCCACCTTTGGAGTTTTGGTGTCTTCAACGTTCCATTTCTGTTTCCAACTCGTATATGATTAAGGGAAAATCCACCGTAGCATATCTGCAAATTGACATGTCAAAACACAAGTCTGCCCCGGTTCAGTTCCCATAGAAATCAAATTAGACATATGAAGCCTGGTCTGAGCATGCTTATAATCTTCTTCAATCCAGCCCGTCAAGTCTTTAAATAGTGTCATGGGCCAAGGTTGGGTAACTGGTTTTACCCAGCAGCCCAACACCTCTGAAATACTAAAGGTAATCAGTGCGGTACCTACGACATATGTACAAGTTTCATACTAGGGCCATAATCCCTCATCCAGTCCGTCAAATATTTTTGATAGTGTCATGGGCCAAGGCTGGGTAACTGGTTTTTACACCAGCATCCCAACACCTCTGAAATACCTAAGGGTAATCAGTGCGGTACCTACGACATATGTACAAGTTTCATACTTGGGGTAAAACCCCTCAACCATTCCATCAAATCAGATAGTGTCATGGGCCAAGGCTGGGTAACTGGTTTTTATTCTAGCAGCCCAACACCTCTGACATACCAAAAGGTAATCAGTGCGGAACCTACGACATATGTACAAGTTTCATACTTGGGGTAAAACCCCTCAACCATTTCATCAAATCAGATAGTGTCATGGGCCAAGACTGGGTAACTGGTTTTTATACCAGCAGCCCAACACCTCTGAAATACCAAAAGGTAATCAGTGTGGTACCTACGACATGTGTACAAGTTTCATACTAGGGATATATCCTCATAACCAATCTGTCAAGTCTTTAGATATTGTCACGGGCCAAGGCTGGGTAACTGGTTTGTACATCAGTAGCCCAACACCTCTGAAATACCAAAGGTAATCAGTGCGGTACCTACGACATATTTACCAAGTTTCATACTAGGATCCATTCAAACCATCCTCAACATCAACCAGAGGGGTCATAGCCTGTTTCAATCGTCACCTTTAGAGCATCCACCTGCCTAAATTTCCCCTCAAAGATTCTGTTATTCCTCTCCCTCCATACATTATAGAAGATGCTGATAAGTTGGTGGAATCTTATTCTCTTTCTCCATCCTACCATTATTCTCATCCTACTCAAGCACTCTCTAAAGTTTCCGCCAGTCTCCACCCTGTAATGTTTTTGGAGCTCCACTGTAAACTGGCATGTACAAAATATGTGCTGCACCGTTCCTCCATTCTGCCCACACAAAGTACAAACATCAGCCACATGAGGTATTATCCCTTTTGACTGAAGTCTCGCTATGGTCGATAATCTCCCTTTTCGCAACATCCATAGAAAGAATGAGTGTTTAGACTGTAGTCCTGACTTCCACAGTATGAGGCAAAAAATGAGCCAAAAATACTAGAGAATCAGGCAAAAATGAGAGGCATAAAAAAAAAAAAACATTTGCTTTTCTCTTGTTAATAGAATTGTAAAGCTCTCAAATGTTATGTGCTTAATTATTCAGAGTATGCACTTGGATCTTAATCGTTCTTTCTCGAGGACGAGAAAGGTTCAAGTGTGGGGGATTTTGATAGGTCCTAGATATACTCTTATTTTGTAGCATTTAAGAGCTGTTTTAGATAGTATTTTGTACTTTTATATTAGACTTTTGGACCGAATCATTCATGATGGTTTGAAATTGAAGACGTGCATTTCGACCTTGAATTGCACTTGCGAGGGATTTGGATGATTTGAAGACCTTCTATGACCGTCCTGAAGGAGTTATATACATTGAAGAACCGGTCGTAGAAGTGGCGTGAAGGCACACCCTCGCGAGCCGCGAAACCTAGGTCGCGAACCGCGAGGGTGTGTGTTGCTGTTTTGAAGATGCCGAGTTTCGCGCGGTCCGCGAAACTCCGGTCGCGAGCCGCGAGGACCAGACGCGCGGTCCGCGAAACTCCTATCGTGAGCCGCGAGGATCAGCACGAGGACCAGAGCGAGGACCAGACGCGCGGTCCGCGGAACCCCGGTCGCGGACCGCGGAAGCCAGAGACGCGCGGTCCGCGAAACCTCGGTCGCGGACCGCGGAGGCCACAGACGCGCGGGCCGCGAATCCTCGGCCGCGAACCGCGAGAACCAGGCTCGCGGTCCGCGAAGGATTGCTCGCAACCTGCGAATTTCCTCTGCAACTTGCATTTTGTTTGGCTTTAATTTTATTTGTTTTGGACTATAAATAGGACTTATCCTCAATGTTTAGAGGATCGGTTTTTACAGAGAAGAACTCCATTTTCCTTCACTTTTCTTTCCCTTTTGATCTTTGAATTCATCATGGTTTGTTCTATTAATTATGGTTGTGATTATCTAATTATGGTTGTAGGCTAAAACCCTTCTTGGATATATGTGATTAGACTTCTTGTTATGAGTTGAGAATATGATTCATGAAGCTTAGGAATGGTGATTTGCTATTGAATGATCATAATTTATATATGTATTTGATGCTTGAAATGATTAGGAATGATTTCCTAGTGATAGATATGTGTTGGATATGTGTTAGATATTGCTTTTCCATGGTTAGAATGTTATCATTCTTTCTGTGTAGGAGTAGTAAATTAGGAATCGAATGCATGTTGTTATCAATTGTATTTGTTCTTAAGATCATTCATTAGCATTGTATCTATGTCAAGGTTGTTATCAAATTGCATGGGTAAGGTTGAGAAACATCTAATTTGAAGTAATATTGATTAATTGAACTAGTTGTTATCATCTAGTAAAATTGTCAATTGAAGTTGTGAAGATGCTTTCATCTTTCATAGCTATAGTTAGTTTCTCACTACAAGCGCTCACCATTCTCAAGGCATCATGATAAAGTTTGAGGAAAATTTCATAACAAGAAGTCACCAATCTCATATGTCCAAGCTTAGTATTCTCATTAGTTAACCCTTTAGTTGAATCCTTAGATGCTAAATTAGTTGTACTTCTAAAGTTCTAGTTGCTTTACATAGTAGTGTTTCTTATAAAAAACTCAACTCAAACCCCCCCCCCCCCCCTTTGTTTACATTGCTTTTATATATGTATATATATATACATGCTACAAGATATACATAGAAATAACCTTTTCTCTGTGGAACGAACCTTACTTGCCATTATATGCTTAGTTGTGTGTAAAGGTAGTAAGTGAGTATAAATTGTATATTTGAGAGGTACGGCGACGACCTCCCAAATTTTGGCGCCGCTGCCGGGGAATAGGTGTATTTCTATGTGTTTATTGTAGTTGTATTAACACCCTAGTTTAAGTTGAAAACATTCACCTTTACCTTGAAGGACAAGGCCGCAAAATGGTTAAGCCGTTTGCCTTCATCATCAATCACTACATGGCCACAATTGAAGAAAAAGTTCCTTGACAAGTACTTTCCCCCCTCTAAATCCTCGGTCTTGATACAAGCCATTAGCAACATCACTCAAGACGATGATGAGACTTTGTATGAGTATTGGGAAAGGTTCCAAACTCTCCTCTCAAGTTGCCCGTACCATAGCTTCACCAAACCTCAATTGGTGTGTTTCTATTACAATGGCTTGAATGATAGAGAAGCCGAGTTGATAAATCGGTCTTGTTACGGCTCTATTGCTAACCTTGGCTCTTCCGATGCCATGATGCTCTTTGAGCAATTAGCCGAGGGATGCAAACCAAAGAGGGACCGGAGACTACGAGTAGGTAACTCCGGTGGGAATAATGATGGTTCTCGTCAAGATATCAAGGAGCTTACGGCATTGATGAAAAGTTTCATGATGGGAAATAGCTCCGGAGGGAACTCGGGGAATCAAACAAGGCAACAAGTTATGACGTGTGGGATTTGTGCTTCGAACCATCTCACCGAATCTTGTCCTCAAGCAAACGAGGATTATAACGAAGAAGTCAATGCCATGGGAGTCTATGGTGGAAACCAAGGTTTTAGAGGTGGCCAAGGATTTCAAGGAGGACGAGGCTATCAAGGTGGCAGGGGTTTTCAAGGTGGACAAGGCCAAGGTGGTGATAGGGGTAACCAAAGGAAGTATGATCCTTTTGCTCAACACTACAATCCCGGAACTAGAGATCACCCTAACTTTCGGTGGAGAGATGAACCGACGGGGCAACAAGGCCAACAAGGTGGCTACCAAGGGGGTTACCAAGGTCAAAGTGGTCAATCTTTTGATAGGTCGAGGGGGCAAAATGACCAAGGCTACCAAGGAGACCAAGGCCACCAAAATCAAGGGTACCAAGGTTACCAAAACCAAGGGTACCAAGATTTTGGTTACCAAGGGTACCAAGATCATCAAAACCCTCAATATCAACCTCAACCCCAACAATACCCAAGAAACCAAGGTCAAGGCCGTTTCAATAATCGTGCCCCTCAACATGCTTTCCCGAGGTTGGAAGATAAATCTCGTGATCAAGGTGAAAGCTCGGGCCAATTCCCACAAGACGCTAGATCCAAAAGCATTGAGGTGCAAATGAGTCAAATGGCCACGGTTTTGGGGAAATTGGAAGCACAAAACTCCGGAAAGCTCCCCGCACAACCGGAGTTAAACCCAAGGCCTCATGCAAGTGCCATGACTTTGAGGAGCGGTAAACAAGCTATTGAACCCGAAGTGGTTGTGAAAAAGGCACCCAAGAGAGGCCTTGTGAAGAAGAGCTTGACCAATGACGAAGTTGAAGTGACCTTGGCCGACGAAGAAGTAATTCTTGAGGAGCTAGCCAAAGAGAAAGGTGAGGCCGAGGTTGAGAAGGAGAAAGAACTAATTGATGAGGAACATGTAGACTCAAACACTCATGTTGAACCAATGTCACCTCCATTCTCACCTCTCCACAAGAAAACTAGGGTAGACACTCCCTTCGAAGTGGAAGCACCATTTCCCGAGGCTTTGAAGAATACTCGCAAAAAGGAGATGGACAAAGAAGCTTTCGAAGTTCTTCGAAAGTGTGAGGTAAACATTCCTTTGCTCGATGCTATTGATCAAGTTCCTAGGTATTCTAAGTTCTTGAAAGAATTATGTGTGAACCATCGTCAACAAAGATCTAAGCATGTTAAAAATGAAAGAGTCAATGAACATGTGTCGGCTTTGTTTCAAGATAAAATGCCTACTAAATGTGGTGATCCGGGCATGTTTACAATTCCTTGCATCTTAGGGAACACTTACTTTCCTAGAGCTATGCTAGATCTAGGGGCATCCATAAATGTCATTCCATATACATTGTATGAATCGTTGAATCTTGGCACTTTGCATAAAACCAGTGTGGTGATCCAACTTGCCGACCGCTCTAATGCATACCCTAAGGGTATTGTTGAAGATGTCTTGGTAAAAGTCGACAAGTTGGTGTTCCCGGCCGATTTTTACGTTCTTGACATAGAACATGATAAATTTGCTACCCCTGTCTTGTTAGGGCGTCCATTTTTGAAAACGTCAAGAACTATAATTGATGTGCATAGTGGTAGGCTTACCATGGAATTTGATGGGGATAAAATAGAGTTCAACATTTATGGCGCCATGAAATACAATGATGATGAAACTTCTTGCAATGCTATTGATGTGATTGAATCTTTTGTGCAAAAAGTTTATGAAAATGATGTTGATGATCTATTGTTAAATGCTTTAGCTAATAGTTTACACACAAGTAATGTTCATACATATGCTTTGAGTGCTAACTTGAAGGAAAGCATTTTTGAGCTAGATACCTTTGAGGAACTTTCTCTTGATGCACCACTTTTAGACCTCGAGGTATTGAAAGGCTCGGGTAACCGACCATCTTTCAATAAACCTCCGGTGGTGGAATTGAAACCACTACCCGAGAATCTAAAATATGCATTCCTTGGTGATGGTGAGAAATTACCGGTGATCATCTCCAACAAGCTCACCAAGGAACAAGAGGAAAGGTTGATGAAAGTGCTCCAAGATCATAAGGAAGCAATTGGATGGACTATTGCCGACATCAAAGGTATGAGTCCAAGTACTTGCATGCACCGTATTCTATTGGAGGATGATGCTAAACCCATCCAACAACCTCAAAGGCGATTGAACCCTCCTATGATGGAGGTAGTAAAAGCCGAGGTGCTTAAATTGTTGGATGCAGGAATGATCTATCCAATCTCCGATAGTAAATGGGTAAGCCCGACGCAAGTGGTACCAAAGAAAACCGGAGTGACCGTAGTGGAGAATAGCCATGGCAAATTGATTCCCACTCGTGTCCAAAATGGATGGCGTGTTTGCATTGATTACAGAAGACTGAATGCAGTGACAAGGAAAGATCATTTTCCTTTACCATTTATTGATCAAATGCTTAACCGGCTTGCAGGCCACTCTTTCTATTGTTTTCTTGATGGCTATTCAGGGTACTTTCAGGTAGCTATTGCACCAGAGGATCAAGAAAAAACAACTTTCACATGCCCCTTTGGCACCTTTGCATATCGACGCATGCCTTTTGGCCTTTGCAATGCACCGGCCACATTCCAAAGGTGTATGGTTAGCATATTTTCAGAATACCTTGAAAAGTTTGTAGAGGTTTTTATGGATGACTTTACTGTTCATGGAAACTCTTTTGACAATTGCTTAATCCATTTGTCATTAGTCCTAAAAACTTGCATTGATAAGAACCTTGTGCTTAATTCTGAAAAATGTCATTTTATGGTTGAAAAGGGCATTGTGTTAGGTCATGAAGTGTCATCTAAGGGTATTAAAGTAGACAAAGCAAAAATTGATACCATCCAATCTCTTCCTTACCCTACTTGTGTGCGTGATGTGAGATCCTTTCTTGGCCACGCAGGTTTCTACCGCCGTTTCATAAAAGATTTTTCAAAAATTTCTTCCCCTTTATGTAGATTGTTACAAAAGGATGTGGAATTTGTGGTAGACGAAGGTTGTAAGAGGGCATTTGATTGTTTGAAGTCTATGCTAGTGTCGGCCCCTATTATACAACCTCCAAATTGGTCCCTTCCATTTGAGATCATGTGTGATGCAAGTGACTACGCCGTTGGTGCGGTGTTAGGTCAAAGGGTGGGAAAAATTCTCCATGCCATCTATTATGCATCCATGACTCTCAATGATGCTCAAAGGAACTATACCACTACCGAGAAAGAATTGCTAGCGGTAGTCATTTCCTTAGAAAAATTTAGGCCATATTTGCTTGGTACAAAGATTATTGTTTTCACTGACCATGCAGCTCTTCGTTACTTGATGACGAAGAAAGAAGCAAAGCCTAGATTGCTCCGAT
This sequence comes from Cruciata laevipes, assembly GCA_963678965.1. Lineage (NCBI taxonomy): Eukaryota > Viridiplantae > Streptophyta > Magnoliopsida > Gentianales > Rubiaceae > Cruciata > Cruciata laevipes. Next base: position 14,336,974 of record OY787639.1, read on the forward strand.
GGATTTTACTTTTGAGTGAATTCGATTTGGAGGTCAAGGACAAGAAAGGAGCTGAGAACCTAGTGGCCGACCATTTGAGCCGTTTGGTGCCCAATGAGGAGTTTGGGACCAAAGCATTGAAGGACCATCTTCACGAAGAGTTTCCCGACGAGCAATTGTTTGCTCTTAGTGTCTCTCTTCCATGGTATGCCAATATTGTGAATTTCCTTGTCACAAGTAAGTGCCCTTCTCATTTCACAAAAGCACAAAAGGATAAGCTAAAGCATGATGCTAGGTTTTATGTGTGGGATGATCCCTATGTGTGGAAACATTGTTCTGACCAAGTGATTAGGAGATGCATTCCCAATAATGAGACCAACTCAATCCTTGCTTTTTGCCATTCATATGCATGTGGTGGTCATTTTGGTGCTAGGCGAACTGCTAGAAAAGTGCTTGATTGTGGTTTTTATTGGCCTAGTTTGAATAAGGATGCATACACATTTTGCAAATCTTGTGATAAATGCCAAAGAGTAGGAAACATCTCTTCTAGGAATGAAATGCCCCAACATTGCCCTCTATATTGTGAACTCTTTGATGTTTGGGGAATCGATTTTATGGGACCTTTCCCTACTTCGTTTGGTTTTAAATATATCTTGCTTGCGGTTGACTATGTTTCTAAGTGGGTTGAAGCAATCCCCACTCGTACTGATGATTCTAAAGTGGTTGCAGAGTTCATCAAATCTCACATCTTCTCTAGGTTCGGGGTACCCCGAGCTCTGATCAGTGATCGAGGCACTCACTTTTGCAATAGAACCATTGCCGCATTGTTGAAGAAATATGGGGTAAATCACAAAACTTCTACCGCCTATCACCCACAAACAAATGGACAAGCCGAAGTTTCCAATAGGGAAATCAAGTCCATCCTTGAGAAAACGGTTAGGCCGACTCGCAAGGATTGGAGTACTCGGTTGGATGATGGATTGTGGCCATATAGGACGGCTTATAAGACTCCAATTGGTATGTCTCCATACCGATTAGTCTTTGGAAAGCCGTGTCATCTACCGGTGGAGTTAGCACACAAAGCCTATTGGGCGATCACAAGGTTCAATTTGAACTTGGACGAAGCCGGGAATGAAAGGAAGCTTCAATTGCAAGAGCTTGAGGAAATCCGGAATGAGTTATAAGAACGCTGTCATTTACAAGGAGAAAACGAAGGCATGGCATGACAAGATTATAATTAGGAAAACCTTTGAGGTAGGTCAAAAGGTTCTCCTATTTCAATCACGCCTTCGTCTGTTTCCAGGTAAACTGCGTTCTCGGTGGACTTGACCATTTGTGGTTGTGAGAGTTTTTCCTCATGGTGCGGTGGAGATCCAAAGCGCCGAAGATGCCAAAGTCATCAAGGTCAATGGCCAAAGATTGAAACCGTATTACGAAGGTTTCAAATCGGAGATCCTAGAGGACATGTCTCTAGGCAACCCAACCTACGAGTGATCTTTACCGTTGAGGTACATCGTGCCGACGATGTTAAATAAACGAGTTTTGATCTTTAAAAGCATTTCGTCGAACAAGTTCAATATTTGGAACATTATTTTCTTTCTATTATTATTTATGTACATTTCATTAAGCTTGTAAATCGAACATTTTTTACGCTAGTTTTTGTGTTGTTTTTGTAGAAAAAGGTGTGAAATGGAGCAAAACGGAAAGGATGAAGAAACCATTCTTCGCGGGCCGCGACCGAAGATTTCGCGAGCCGCGACAGAGTCCCGCGGTTCGCGAAAGAGGGTTCGCGATCCGCGAAAATCCAGGGATTTTTCAGAAATCCCTGGAACAAAATTGCCACTTTTCGCGGTCCGCGACACTGTGCGCGCGGTCCGCGAATTGATCGCGAGGCGCGATTTCATCGCGCGCGCAGCGACGATGTTTTGCGCGCGCGGCACGCGAAGGATGCCGAGCGCCGCGACTGCCTTGAGCGCGCGGTCCGCGATTTCATCGCGCGGACCGCGAAGGAACAGCGCGCGGCTCGCGAAGGAGGCGCGCGACCCGCGAAGGAGGCCAAACGAAATGGCGCAATTTCGCGGCCCGCGCCGGGGCCTCGCGACCCGCGAAGAAGGCCCGCGGCCCGCGAACGGACACTCGCGATCCGCAAGGGATCGAACCACTATTTCTTCCAAATTTTTCTATCTTTTTTCTCCTCCTTCCCTATTCCCTCCCGACCCAAACAACCTCTTTTCCGGCCACCTTCTCCAATCCATTATTCCGGCAAGTTCTGAACCAATTTCTTCCACCAAAATCAATCCCCCAAGCTTTCCCAACAAAACCCACAAAAAATTCACATCCAAAACACCATCTTTTACCCACATTGCCTGAATTCAAACCGACACTTCTCCATTCCGATTCACCGGACTCCGGCAATTTTTTCTCCAACCCCAATACATAAAAACCTTCCCACCACCACCCTTATCCTTTTCGCCATCTCAATTTTCAAATTCCTAAACGAACTTAAATATCCCCAAATCTCAAGAACCCTAATTTTTGGGCATTTTTGATTTGGTGATATTTTGGTTCAATTGATGATCTCCTCAAGCTACATTGCTTCCAAAGGCTTCAATTGACGGTACCCTACTGAATTTATTTAAATTTTGGGTGAATTAGGGCTTGCCGCCAATAGGTTTTATTGCAATTTCAAAGGCTTGCCGCGTTTAGTTATATACTGAGCTTGTTGAGTAGGGGTTTGCCGCCTAGTTTAGCTGTACTGGACTGTTTTTGAGTAGATTTTGATAATGGCACCGAAGAAGAGATCTCGCCGAGGGGAAGCCTCTAGTTCACGTGATCCCGTGATCCCCGAATCCCCCCCTCGCCAACCTAGCCCTCCCCCTGCAGAAAACCTGCCTCCTATTGACCTTATGGGACTGCAAGGTTTGAATGACGATTCCCAACAACGGTGGAGAAAGTTGATTGGGAATGGGAGGCGAACAATCATGGAGACGAAGTTCCTCTCCTCTGAGCTACTTCAGGAGCTAGGTTTGCAGCAGCCTGTGCTATTTTTATTGGATCGCGTTGGCATGAGAGGATTCATTGATCGGTCGGCACCGACCTACATCCGCTATACACTTGAGTTCCTATCCACTCTAGCCAAGCACTATGACGAGGAGCATGACATGCAGTACATCACCTTCAGGCTGAATGATGTAGACCGCCGGGTGCCCTATGATGAAATCCAAGATGCTTTTGGATTCGAATATGCGGAGGGCTACAAGAATCCAAGAGAATATGCCCCACAAGGATTTGATCTAGCTTTCTTTTGGAATTGCTTGTCTGGTTCTCCCAACATCACGGGTGCTACAAAGAACAACCACATCATACATCCAGCTGTTCGTATGGTGCACAAGCTCCTAGTGATGACGATCTTTTGCCAGGGGGAGTTGACGCATATCAGCAGGGAACAAGTCCAATGCCTTTGGACCATGTTTTGGAGGATAGAGCACCCATGTTGGGTAGACCTCTTTGTGCAGAAATGTCTGGAGACCTCCCAGAAAAGCTCAGGGAAAATACCGCAGGGGGGTATGATTTCTCTTCTGGCGGCTTATTTGCGCATCCATCTACCTCCAGACATTCAGGCAATAGGCAAGACAGCCGAGAGAGCTCACCAATTACACTCCATCGCTTCTTTGGAGTCCACTAATGTCTTGGCAATGCACAGATTCCCTCCTCCTAGATTCATCTGGCTAGTAGCCAAGAATCAGCACATGTACCTGCCGAATCCAGAGGCTGTGCAGCTGACTGAGCACACCCGCATGGAGGAGCTCACCTTACCCACCCAGATCACAGTCCCTGCACCTACCATCGCCCTTGCCAGGCTAGAGGCACCTCCGGAGCATGGAGAGCAGTACGCTCCTCCACATCAGGAGCCTCAGTTTGTCACTCAGCAGCAGTTCCAGGAGTTTACGCAGAGGCATGACGCGTTTACTCAGAGATATGAGGACGACATGGAGGTGATATTCGCCATGATGGCATCCATGCACCCACATGGACCAGGGGCATTTGACTATGAGGGCCATCGCAGATCGCGAGCTCAGCACCGTCGCGACGGTTCCGACCCCTCGCAGTGAGTATATCCTACACCCTTTCCTTTCACTATGGTTTTCATTGATGTATTTAAAACATTGACGGCAATGTTTAGGCTAAGTGTGTGGGAGAGGGGTAGGACTATTTTGCTGTTTTTGCTACTGTATTTCCTTTAAAAAAAAAACATTTTCTTTTCTCTTGTTAATAGAATTGTAAAGCTCTCAAATGTTATGTGCTTAATTATTCAGAGTATGCACTTGGATCTTAATCGTTCTTTCTCGAGGACGAGAAAGGTTCAAGTGTGGGGGATTTTGATAGGTCCTAGATATACTCTTATTTTGTAGCATTTAAGAGCTGTTTTAGATAGTATTTTGTACTTTTATATTAGACTTTTGGACCGAATCATTCATGATGGTTTGAAATTGAAGACGTGCATTTCGACCTTGAATTGCACTTGCGAGGGATTTGGATGATTTGAAGACCTTCTATGACCGTCCTGAAGGAGTTATATACATTGAAGAACCGGTCGTAGAAGTGGCGTGAAGGTACACCCTCGCGAGCCGCAAAACCTAGGTCGCGAACCGCGAGGGCGTGTGTTGCTGTTTTGAAGATGCAGAGTTTCGCACGGTCCGCGAAACTCCGGTCGCGAGCCGCGAGGACCAGACGCGCGGTCTGCGAAACTCCTATCGCGAGCCGCGAGGATCAGCACGAGGACCAGACGCGCGGTCCGCGTAACCCCGGTCGCGGACCGCGGAAGCCAGAGACGCGCGGTCCGCGAAACCTCGGTCGCGGACCGCGGAGGCCATAGACGCGCGGGCCGCGAATCCTCGGCCGCGAACCGCGAGAACCAGGCTCGCGGTCCGCGAATGATTGCTCGCGACCCGCGAATTTCCTCTGCAACTTGCATTTTGTTTGGCGTTAATTTTATTTGTTTTGGACTATAAATAGGACTTATCCTCAATGTTTAGAGGATCGGTTTTTACAGAGAAGAACTCCATTTTCCTTCACTTTTCTTTCCCTTTTGATCTTTGAATTCATCATGGTTTGTTCTATTAATTATGGTTGTGATTATCTAATTATGGTTGTAGGCTAAAACCCTTCTTGGATATATGTGATTAGACTTCTTGTTATGAGTTGAGAACATGATTCATGAAGCTTAGGAATGGTGATTTGCTATTTAATGATCATAATTTATATATGTATTTGATGCTTGAAATGATTAGGAATGATTTCCTAGTGATAGATATGTGTTGGATATGTGTTAGATATTGCTTTTCCATGGTTAGAATGTTATCATTCTTTCTGTGTAGGAGTAGTAAATTAGGAATCGAATGCATGTTGTTATCAATTGTATTTGTTCTTAAGATCATTCATTAGCATTGTATCTATGTCAAGGTTGTTATCAAATTGCATGGGTAAGGTTGAGAAACATCTAATTTGAAGTAATATTGATTAATTGAACTAGTTGTTATCATCTAGTAAAATTGTCAATTGAAGTTGTGAAGATGCTTTCATCTTTCATAGCTATAGTTAAAGATAGTTTCTCACTACAAACGCTCACCATTCTCAAGGCATCATGATAAAGTTTGAGGAAAATTTCATAACAAGAAGTCACCAATCTCATATGTCCAAGCTTAGTATTCTCATTAGTTAACCCTTTAGTTGAATCCTTAGATGCTAAATTAGTTGTACTTCTAAAGTTCTAGTTGCTTTACATAGTAGTGTTTCTTATAAAAAACTCAACTCGAACCCCCCCCCCCCTTTGTTTACATTGCTTTTATATATGTATATATATACATGCTACAAGATATACATAGAAATAACCTTTTCTCTGTGGAACGAACCTTACTTGCCATTATATGCTTAGTTGTGTGTAAAGGTAGTAAGTGAGTATAAATTGTATATTTGAGAGGTACGGAGACGACCTCCCAGGCATAACGAAATACTTGTGAGCCATTTCCCTATGGTTGAGCCTATTGGGTCCTCCGTTCGTCGGCCATCTACCACTAGCATAAACCCTAGCTGGTACATCACCTTTATACCGAACATCAAGAAGTTTATGGAACAAAGATGGGGTTACATGATAATCAATGCCATTAACCTTTGTTGTAAACCCACTGTCCTCATGGTCAGTCCAATTAGAGTAAAGTTAACAAGTTTCATCAAAATAGGAATCTTCATCCAAAGTAAACAACTCAGTTAGTTGCTGCCTTGTTGGTCATTAAATAATTTCATGATGTCAGTCAATCCTAAATGTTGCATCTTATTGAAATCAAGAACATCTCTTAGTGCGGGCGATTTACACCTTCACAATGTGCTACCATTTCTGATCTGAAAATCCTACCTTTCTTAGCTCCAGCTTTTAGTTTCTTGCTATGGGAAGCTCAGCTAGGAAGAAGAGGATCCAGACCATAAGGGACGCTTTCCAGAAGCTCCCTTTGGAGAAGAGAGAAGAGCTACTTGCAATTGCTCAAAGCGAACTGAAAAAGAAAGATCCAATTTCTGAGGTTGAATCTACACCAAGTTCTGACACAGCAGTAACTCTGACAAGCTCAGCACCACCACCACAGATTACTGAGCAAGATCTCATCACTCCCCCACCAAAACGCCCAGATGCTAGCTCCCCAGTCAAGCCCGCAGCAGAGCAGCCTGTTCATCCTACACACAAGAAGCTGGATTGGGAGAAACCCATGTTAGCTGATATCTTCAAGGATAGGACTGCTGGAATGCAGTTCTACAAGCCAGTGGAGATTGGCGGCGTCCAGATGGGGAAAATCCCAAAAAGCTGTGTGGAGGAAAGTTTTCAACAGTGGGAGAGCACTTTGATATGCACAGTACTGGGTAATCATCCACCTCTTCATGTTATGGAGGGATTTTTCAGAAGAGTATGGTGGCAATTTTCTATCCTAAAGGTATGGATCCTATCTCCTGGTGTCTTTATGATTAAATTCAAAGATGTAGAGTCTTGTGCTCAGATTCTTGCTAGAGGTGCTCTGTTATTCCAAAACAAACCTGTACTAGTTCATCCTTGGACCAAGGATTTTCAGAATGTTACCCCAACAAAGGTTCCTGTATGGATACAACTACCTGGCCTAAATCCTGTTTATTGGACCCCTGAAATTTTGAGCAGGATTCTCAGCCCTTTGGGGAAGCCCTTGAAGATTGATACAGCCACTCATTCTATGGATAGACTATCCTTTGCTAGAGTCCAGGTAGAAATGGACATAAAGCATGACTTGCCTTCTCAATTTGAATATATTGATGAAAATGATATAGTTCAAAGACAGGAGGTAGTGTTTGAATGGAATCCAACACAGTGTTCTCATTGTAAGATGCTGGGACATGCAGCTCAAGCTTGCAAAAAGCTGCACCCTAGTGACCCCAAACCTGTGGCACCAAAACCAGTTCCAAAACCAGCTCCTAAACCTAAGAGGAAGCCTGAACAGTTCTTTCAACCAAAGCAACAACCTCAAGAAGTTCCTAACATGAACAACCCCCTCCAAAGACCAGGAAAACAGCCTATCACTGATATGACACAAACACCTGGCCCTGATCCTCCTGATCTTTCATCCAGGGCAACTTTCCCTCCCATTGCTCCTCCATCTAGCTCTACTGCTAAACCAAGTCCACTGTCCAAGTTGAAGTTTGGTTCAGTGGATCACCCCCCAACCTTTTCTCAATGATAGACACTAACATTCTGGTTTGGAATGTTAGAGGTGTAAATAGCAGTGCTAGGCAAAAACAGGTTAGACATCAGTGTCTTGTAAATAATGTTGGTATTCTTTGTATGGTTGAAACAAAGGTTAAACAAAAGAATGAAGCAAAAGTATGTGATGCACTAGGCCTTGGATGGAAGTTCATTTCTAACAACTCCTGTAATGATTGTGGCAGAATTATAGTGGGATGGAGGCTGGACTTATTTGATCTACAAGTAGTTTCAATGGGAGAACAATGGATTCATGCTACCTGCCATCTTAAGGACCTAAATCAGTCCTGTGTCATCACTTTTGTTTATGGGGAAAATTTGGACTCAAAAAGAACACCTCTATGGGATGCACTAAAACAGCAGGCTATACAACATCTTCCATGGTTAATCGTTGGGGACTTTAATTCTCCACTGTCTTTTGATGATAGGCTGGGTGGTTCACCTGTTCAGGCTGATGAATTTGCTGATTTTAAAGATACTTTTGACACCCTGGACTTGGCTGAATTAAAGACCTTTGGCCCCTTTTTCACTTGGTCTAATAGGCAAGCAGCCCCACAGAGGATTTTTAGCAAACTGGATAGAGCTCTAGTTAATCAGCAATGGCTAGAGGACCTCAAGGAATCCAAATGCAAGATACTGATGGAAGGACAGTCAGATCACAACCCTCTCCTTCTTCAACTCTTTGCCCTACAGCACAAAATGAGAAAACACTTCAAGTTCTATAACATGTGGAGTCTTTCTCCTAATTTCCTACCCACTGTGGAGAGTACCTGGAAGGACCACTCAGTTTCCTCTCTCACTGATCTCTATTTTAATCTCTCCTTGCTGCAATCCCCTTTACAGAGGATCAATAAGACTGAGTTTAGTGAGATTCAGAAGAGAGCTATAGCTATTACAGAGGACTTATCCAGAATTCAAGCTGCTGTACACTTTGACCCTATGAATGTAGACTTACAGGAGAGGGAGAAGGATATCAGAACACAAGCCGTCTTGATTTATGAGGCAGAAGTACAATTCTTAAGGCAAAGGACAAAGAGTACTTGGCTTATGGCTGGTGACAGACCTACAAAAGTCTTCTATGACTTCTTGAAGGCTAAACAGTTTAAAAACCACATTTTATGTCTACATAATGGGACTACACTCCTGGAATCTCCAACCTTGGTAGAGCAACATCTTGTGGCTTTCTTCTCAAAACAGCTTGGCACTAGCTCTCCACCTTCCAGCCATGTGGATCCTTTGGTTATATAGCTCAAGGCCAAGTGCTTACTCATACTCACCAACTATCTCTCATCAAACCAGTTTCTCCTGCTGAAATTCTCCAAGCTCTCAACAGCATACCTGATAATAAGAGCCCAGGATATGATGGCTTCTCTAGTCAGTTTTTCAAGAAAACTTGGCATATTATTGGTCCTGATTGTGTTGCTGCCATTCAAGATTTTTTTTCAGGAGGAATTCCGCCAGAACAGTTCAACAAGACAGTTATTACTCTACTGCCTAAGCTGGACCACCCACAGGTAGCCTCTGATTTCAGACCTATCTCTTGCTGCTCAGTCCTATACAAGGTAATTGCAAAGGTCCTTTGTACCAGGCTGGGAACAGTTCTGCCAGATATTATTGGGCTTAACCAAGGAGCTTTTGTCAAAGGTAGACTGATCTCTCACAATATCCAATTGACTCAAGAGTTACTGCAGACTTACAATTGGAAATATGCTGGTATGCAAAGTTGTTTTTTCAAAGTGGATATTCAGAAAGCTTTTGATAATCTAGAATGGACATTCTTGATAGACCTTTTGTTTGCTCTCAAGTTCCCATCTGCTTTTATTACTTGGATCAAAACTTGCTTAGAGAGTACCACTTTCAGCTTGTCCCTGAATGGAGGTTACACTGATCATTTTGCTGCCAAAAGAGGGGTTAAACTGGGAGACCCCCTCTCACCTCTTCTCTTTGTCCTCTCTATGGAGTATTTTACTAGAATGTTACACCTTGCTTTTAGGCAGAAGTTAATTGATTACCATACCAAATGCAAGTATGTGCATCTCCACCGCTTACTTTTTGCTGATGATCTATTAATCTTCTGCAAAGCCAATCAGAAATCAATTCATGGAGTGCTGCAAACACTTGATTCTTTTAAGGCAGTCACTGGTCTCTCCATCAATACAGCTAAATCTCAAGTATTCTTCTCCAGGATGGATGATACTACAGCAGACTCCCTATTATCCTTAATGAAAATCCAGAGGGAAGTCTTACCTGTTTCTTATCTTGGTTTACCATTGTCTGGAAAGAGATGGACCATTCTTAATTGCCAAAAGCTACTGGATAAGGTTAGGAGGAGACTAAGTAAATGGCAAGGGAAAACTCTCTCTTATGCAGGGAAGATTGAGCTCATCAACACAGTCCTATTCAGCATCACAAGCTACTGGATCAGTGCTTTCCAGCTGCCTACCCATGTCTACAATGATATCAAAGCCATCTGTAGAAATTATCTATGGGGGAATCCTGATGGGAAGGGTGTTTTTCAAGTGGCTTGGGAAACCCTCTGTCTCACAAAGGCTTATGGTGGAGCAGGATTGAGAGACCCCCATCTTTGGGGGCAGGCTTTGCTTTGTAAGCAGCTCTGGAAAATGGGTGCATGGGTAAAATGGGTGCATGGGTACTATATGAAAGGGAGACTTTGAACCCTAGGCGCACAGATTTGATTAACACAGGCGGAGACTTTGAACCCTGCCGTTCCCCCGAACCGGACCCCCTTCTGATCCAGAATCCAGTTCTATGCTGCGATTCTAAATCCTTATATGTGTGATTTCCGTTTTTCTTTTTCCACTATTTTCTGGTGAATCGAATTCGTTCGATTCTGCCGCCATGGGCAAGAATAGTAGTGGTAAACGAAACGCGGGAAATAAGCCTAAGGATGTGACGAAGATGGTCTTGGGAAGAGATGGACGGAGTTTGTTTGGCGATGATGGTGAGGTTTTGCCGAAACAGCCAAGGTTGTTGGAGGATCTTGAGCGTATGGAAAACGACGGGATGGATCGCGGGCAGTTTGAGCATGAGCGCGGTGGTGATGGTAAATCTGAAAAGTGCGGCGGTGATTCTGAACGTGAGCGTGGACGGCTAAAACCTAAGCGCAGCGGTGAATCCGAGAGACTTCCGTTGAAGGTAGCACCCAATTCACATAGTGAAGCAATGGCTCAATGGATTCAGAATGCATCTGTTGAAGAGCTATTTGAAAATATGGAAAAATCTTATGAAGGTTTTAAGATGATTGAGCAGAAACTGAAAGGAAAAGTTAGTGAAGAATCCTTAACAGGGGAGGAACAGGTTTTAGGAGGGAAAACCTTAGCTGGACAGGAAAAGGAAAATGGTGTGGTGAATCCGTTTCAATCCGGGAACAGGACTACATGGCCAGCAATTGATAGAAATGTCAATGGGGGCAGCAAGGAGGCTTCCATGGTGGCTGGTCGTAGGCCACCGATGATGCTCCGAACTGGGATACCGATTTCAAACCAGCTGGAAGGCCGAGAGAAGCAAGAGAGCAGCATGGATTTGGAGGAAAAATTAGTGCAGCCTTAGATGGAGAAGAGATTGGAAAGTGTTGTGCCGGCTGTGATTAATCAAACCGACGGGGATGAAGCTACCACAACAAAGAACAAAGTTGTGGAGCAAGTTCGTATCCTGAAGAGAGGTGAAGAGCTAGAAGCACAAGCAAAGCCAAGTTGGTCGAAACTGTTCACAAGCAAGCAGGCTGAGGTAAAGTACTATAAACCAGAAATTGTAGATGGTATGATTTTGCCTACTTTTCCTTTGAAAGAGGTTGAAAACAGCTTGAAAAAATGGAAGAATGTAGTTGTTTGCAAGGTTATTGGGGGTCACCCTTCAATTAAATATTTTGAAGGTTTCCTTCGAAGAATTTGGTTTGGTATGGTTGAAAAGGTATGGCAGGCAAAACCAGGGATTTTTTTAGTGAAACTTGTAAATGAAGCATATAAGGATGCGGTGGTTGAAAGGGGAATGGTTTTCTTTGATAAAAAACCAGTGTTTGTAAAGGTGTGGCAGCAAACAATGGATTTTGATGAGCCGGACACAATTCCCATTTCGGTGCAATTCCCTAGATTGGATCCAGTCTATTGGGAGCCGAGCTTATTGTGTAGATTGGCAAGTGCGATTGGAATCTCTTTGCGGATTGATGAGGCCACATGGTATATGGACAGGACAAAATTTGCTAGGATATTGGTTGAGGTAAACATGGGGAAGGAAATGCAGAAACGAATTCCATACAGAGATGAAAATAATGTCATTCAGCACCAGAATGTGGAGTATGAGTGGAAACCGGCAAAATGCAGTAAGTGCAAGCTGATTGGCGATGAAACGGAGGAATGTGTTCGGAAACCCAAACCATTTTCACCTGCAGTAAAAGGAGGAATACAGCAGAGCACAAATAAAGGTAAAAAGGGGAACCAAACTCAAAATGCTCCAAGGGGAAGTGGACTTGGACAGAACAGAATGGCTCCTCAAAGGTATAGCAGAAATACTAAAGATTGGGTGGCTGTTGGGGTAATTAAGGCAGAAAGGAATTGTGAAAAGGAAGGCCAGAATCGAGCTGTTTTAGTCCCGTCTCTTGAGGGGAATAAAACGGGCACCAAAGGGACCAATTTAGAACAGAAAAAGGGAGACCGAGAAGCTGTCTTTGGGGCCGAAAAAGAGCAGGTAAAGAAAGCGGGGTATGAAAAAGAAAGGGGTGAAAACAGTGGTGGAACGAGCAGTAGCACAGTTTTGGATGCACAATCAAGAGAGAGTGAAGCTAGAGATGTTCCGGGTAGAGAAATAAGGCAACACAGAGAAGGGAAACAATCGGCTGAACCGAATGATAGTGTGGTATTGCAGATTTCACAGTCTACAAATGTTGGCGGCAATGAGAGAGAAGCAGCTAATAACATAGACCTTGAAGTTCATTCAAGGTATAGTCCCCTTTATAATATTGTTAATGATGCATAGTACTATGCTATTCTGGAATGTTAGGGGTCTAAATCAGTCAAGTAAGCAGAGAAAATGTCGGCAATTTTGTTTTGAAAATAATATAGGCCTTGCTGGCTTGCTGGAAACAAAGGTGAAGGTAGAAAATGAAGTGGACAGATGGAAAAGTCTTAATTTGGGTTGGAAGCTACTAACAAACTGCCCGATAGCACAAACAGGAAGAATATGGCTATGTTGGAAGCCAGATTTGTATGATATTTCGGTTATAAGCATTGGAGATCAGTGGATTGACTGCATTTGCCGGAAAAAGGAACTCGGTCTAGAGTTTTACTTGACGGTTGTTTATGCTCATAATAGTGAAGTAGAAGCAAGGACCAGACGACCACTCAGGCTGAATTTATGGCGTTATCTGGAGATTGCAAATCACACGGATATGCCATGGATGGTATTGGGGGATTTCAACTCCCCCCTAAATTTGGGAGACCGGACTGGGGGAGAGGATGTAGAGCTAGCTGAGGTGGAAAATTTTAGAGACACGGTGAACTTGATTCAACTGCATGAGCTGAAAAGTACAGGACCTTTTTTCACGTGGGACAATAAAAGGGAAGAAGGCGGAATTTTCAGTAGAATCGACAGAGCAATGGTGAATGAGATGTGGTTGGACAGATGGATGGAAGCGATATGCGAGGTAAAACCCAATGATGCATCGGATCATTTACCTTTACTTATACACCTAGATAAGCCAAGAAAGTGTTCTGCTAAACGTCCTTTTAAGTTCTTCAATATGTGGGTAAACTCGCCGGATTTTCTTACTTTAGTATAGCAGAATTGGAGGTTGCGGAAACACAGTACTCTTGTGGATCTATTTAAAACTCTGAAGGTGCTGGAAATATCACTTAAACGATTGAACAAGAGGGAATTTTCAGACATTCAGAAAATAGCCATGGAAGCAAAAGAGAAGTGGGAGAACCAGTTCAATCTATTACAAACAAATGTATTGGATAAAGGGCTGCAAGAAAATGAAGCAAGGGCAAGAAGAGAATCTATGGAACTAGCTGAAACGGAGTTCAGTTTCTTACAGCAGCGGTCTAAGGAGAAATGGATAAAGGAGGGGGACAGGCCAACCAAAATTTTCTATGCAAGCATGAAAAAGAGGCAATACAGAAATCATATAGTCAGCCTGAAGGTGGGAAACGATAGAGTGGATGGAAGAGAGGGAGTGGAGCAGCATCTACTGCAGTTCTTTGGTGACCGAATGGGAAAGACAGTGATTACAGAGAGTGAAATTGATCCTTTAGTGGCAGCAGAAGGTAAATCTCTTACAGTGGAGCAACAAATACCTTTGATAAAGCCGATTACAGATGATGAGATATGGAGAGCTCTGAATAGCATTGAGAATGACAAAAGTCCTGGAGTAGATGGATTTTCGAGCTTTTTCTTCAAGAATGCATGGGGGATTGTTGGTGATGATATCAAAAAGGGGATAAGGAGTTTCTTCCAGGGCGATGAAGTACCACAGGAATTTAGCAGGGCTGTTTTAACACTAATACCGAAAGTTGATAATCCGCAGTCAGCTGGGGACTATAGGCCGATTTCCTGCTGCCCTGTTTTATATAAAGTAGTCACAAAGATCATGAGTAACAGGTTAAGTGAGGTACTCCCTGAAGTGATAAATGGAAACCAAGCTGCATTCGTGAAAGGGAGGAGGATATCACATAATATTCTCCTAGCGCAAGAACTTTTAACAGGATATAAGAAGCCGGGCAATATTTCGAGCTGCATGATAAAAACTGATATACAGAAGGCTTTCGACAGTATAAGCTGGGAGTTTCTTTTCAAATGGCTGGCAGTTCTAAAGTTTCCAGGATTGTTTATTGAGTGGATAAGACGATGCGTTGAGGATACCACTTATTATTTCTCTTTGAATGGTGCGTACACGGATTATTTTAAAGGGAGGAAGGGTGTTAAACAGGGGGATCCGATATCACCTTTATTGTTTGTAATTGGGATGGAATATCTACCGAGACAGCTTAGCCTGGCCATAATAACGAAAGCTATAGAGTTCCATCAGAGGAGTTTAAAGGGGGAAATACACAGTTTGATGTTTGCAGATGATCTGTTAATTTTATGTAGGGCGAGCAAGCACTCAATGGAAGAGGTTGAAGCTGTTTTGGAGGAGTTTAGGAAGGTTTCTGGCCTGAGGATAAATGAAGGAAAATCTGAGGCTTTCTTCTCGACAATGACAGAAACTGAATCAAAGATGTTGGCTGATACTCTGAATATAGTTCAAGGAAGTTTCCCAATGAATTACTTGGGACTTCCAGTCTCGACAGGGAAGTGGAGAGCTGAAGATTGTGAGAAAATGGTGGAGAAGATTGCAGGACAAATAGGCACTTGGGGTTCCAGGAATATGGCATATGCAGGTAAAGTACAGCTTATAAACACAATTCTGTTGAGCAAAGTTAGTCACTGGGCGAATGTTTTTCAAATACCTGAGAGTGTGCACAAAGCCATTGAGACAAAATGCAGAAATTTTCTATGGGGCAGAAAGGAAGGGGAGAAAAGAGTTACACCAGTGTCTTGGAAAACACTTTGTATGCCAAAGAAAAGTGGAGGAGTTGGCCTAAGGGATCCTTCATTCTGGAATAGAGCTTCTCTGTGTAAGCTGGTTTGGGATGTATGTCAAAAGAAGGATATATTGTGGCTGAAATGGGTGCAGGCATACTACTTAAAGGATGAAGAGTTTCTCGACTACAGCCTAGAAGGGCACACATATAGTTGGAGTTGGGGCAAGTTGGTGTCACTGAAAGATGAAATTCGTCCATACCTAATGGAATGTGTTGACATGAAGGGAAATTTCAGCACGAGCAAGGCATATGGATATCTCAAAGGGGCAGGCCAAGAAAACCATTGGTCAACGAATATATTGTGGAAGTCAGGACTACAGCCTAAACACTCATTCTTTCTATGGATGTTGTTAAAAGGGAGATTATCGACCATAGCGAGACTTCAGTCGAAAGGGATAATACCTCATGTGGCAGATGTTTGTACTCTGTGTGGGCAGAATGGAGAAACGATGCAGCACATATTTTGTACATGCCAGTTTACAGTGGAGCTCCAAAAACATTACAGGGTGGAGACTGGCGGAAACTTCAGAGAGTGCTTGAGGAGGATGAGAAGAATGGTAGGATGGAGAAAGAGAATAAGATTTCACCGACTTATCAGCATCTTCTATAATGTATGGAGGGAGGGGAATAACAGAATCTTTGAGGGGAAATTTAGGCAGGTGGATGCTCTAAAGGTGATGATTGAAACAGGCTATGACCCCTCTGATTGATGTTGAGGATGGTGTGAATGGATCCTAGTATGAAACTTGGTACATATGTCGTAGGTACCGCACTGATTACCTTTGGTATTTCAGAGGTGTTGGGCTGCTGGTGTAAAAACCAGTTACCCAGCCTTGGCCCGTGACACTATCTAAAGACTTGACAGATTGGTTGTGGGGATATATCCCTAGCATGAAACTTGTACCTATGTCGTAGGTACCGCACTGATTACCTTTTGGTATTTCAGAGGTGTTGTGCTGCTGGTATAAAAACCAGTTACCTAGCCTTGGCCCATGACACTATCTGATTTGATGGAATGGTTGAGGGGTTTTACCCCAAGTATGAAACTTGTTCATATGTCGTAGGTACCGCACTGATTACCTTTTGGTATTTCAGAGGTGTTGGGCTGCTGGTATAAAAACCAGTTACCTAGCCTTGGCCCAAGACACTATCTATAATATTTGACGGACTGGATGAGGGATTATGGCCCTAGTATGAAACTTGTACATATGTCGTAGGTACCGCACTGATTACCTTTGGTATTTCAGAGGTGTTGGGCTGCTGGGTGAAACCAGTTACCCAACCTTGGCCCATGACACTTCCTAAAGACTTGACGGGCTGGATCGAAGAAGATTATAAGCATACTCAGACCAGACTACATATGGCTTATTTGATTTCTATGGGAAATGAACCAGGGCAGACTTGTGTTTTGCATGTTAATTCACAGATATGCTATGGTGGATTTTCCCTTAATCATATACGAGCCGGAGACAGAAATGGAACGTTGAAGACACCAAAGCTCCAAAGGTGGATGTGGATGCGGATTATGCAAGATATGCAAGGATAGATGGAATGGAAGCGCATTCATGATAGTTATTCTAAAATCCTCGCAATATCTTGATGAACTAGTTATGATCATAGCCACTTGCATTTCATATGGCTGTAGAATAGTTGTTTTTTCTCCTTTTGGTTAGTTATTTATATATGTTGAATGTTTGGCTTAGAGTGATGGCCAAATCAGTTGTATGAACTTTTTTGAGCAATTTAATAGAAGAAAATATTATATCAAAAAAAAAAAAAAAAAAAAGAAAGGGAGAACCCTAAATGAAGCCAAGGCACCTTCTCATTGCAGCAATGCATGGACTGTCCTGGTTGCTCTGAAGAACCAGGTTATACATCTCGTCCCCCTTTGCCTCAATCAGAAAGGGATTTTTCAAGTATCTCTGGCTTATAATCTTCTTTTAGAGCAAAGATCCACTAAGGCTTTCTATGCTACTATATGGAGCAGAAAGCTTCTCCCCAAGCAATCCTTTTTCCTTTGGAGATTAGCTTTGGGGAGATTATCTTCAGTTGACAGGCTGCAACACCTTGGCATCCATCTTCCTTCATCCACATGTTGTTTCTGTCATCAAGTCTCAGAGACAGTATCTCACCTACTGATCCAGTGTCCATTTTTCAAACAAGTGCTACAACTGCTTCACCTTCCAGTTCCTCAGGATCTCAGGCATTTGAAAAGACTCTTGTTCATATGGCAGGCCAGGAAGAACAAGAGAATTTTCCCTCTCTTGGTGGCAAGCCTTTATCACCTCTGGAATGAGAGGAACCAAAGAATATTTCAGGGACAAGCCTTGTCCGCACAAAGAATTTGCTCCCTCATTGAATCTGAATTTAAACTTTGGCATTAATTAGACTTTTGCTTCTTTTCCACTTGGAGACTAGTATTTTTCTTCTGGTAGGACACCTAGTTTTTAGTTCTTTGTAAGGCTGGGAGAGAAGGCTGAAACTCTGTACTTTTTTTTACTCCTTGATGAAATGAAATTTATATTCATAAAAAAAAAAAAAAAAAAAACATAGCATGTCATCAAATTAGAACCCTTAATCAAACTCCTATACTTTACAAAGGCTGCTTGACTTACAAATTTCTTCTTCTCGAACCTTTGATAGGGTGCCCTCCTTGCTGCCCACTTCCTTTTCGTACCCCCACCGGCCATACTTGATAATATTTGAAGTTCGTGGAAGAAAATTTGGGGGAAAATTAGGGCGGAGGTTTAAAGTTATTCGCGATTTGGGGGTTTATGTTCTTTCCCATTTTTTTTATACATATATGTAAAACTCTTTCGAAATCGTATCGAATCAATACATATGTTTCGATATCGTATCGGTAAACCCCATACAAAAACGCTTCCGTTTAGATAGGCAAATTAAGTTCTCGAGTTCGAACTTGTACTTAGAGTATTTCATAGAAAAATTCTAATAAAGTGTTGTGTCCCCACTTTTTTCGAAATACATACAATTTATGAATAGTGTGTCGACATCGTTAGGACTACAAACCATGGATGCGCTATCGTATCGTATATCGATACAATCATGTGGCTGTCAAATTAAGACGATGTCGTTTTGAGAAGCGAACTATAGTTTCGATCTCGAGAAGGTACTTAGTGAATTTAAACAAGGTTTTCCTTGGGTTACGTACCGACTTATGTTACGATATCGTAGGAACCTTCCTACATCCATACGAAATCGTGTCTAGGATCGTCTTTATCTCTGTTCCTAAGACGATTACTCCTGCGATATCGTGTACGTCAAACATAGTCGATTCGATATCGTCTTGTCGTTCGCTTAGGTTGTTTCGATATCGTAAGGTGTTAAATTCTATGTCACGAATTCGAATAGAAAATCGGCGACGGTTTTTTATTTGCTAGTTTATACCACTATACAAAAAAATTTCAAAGACAAATCATGTGCTAGAATTTATCAAGAAGTAGAAGAGCAAAATGTAACTAAAAGCATGGTTTGAAGAAGTAGAAATGATATTACATGACAATAAACTTGGATCCATTTCCAAAAACTAAAAGCATAGTTTCAAAATATAAAAATATCACAAATTCACAATAGTCTAACATTATCCAAGATGCATAAGTAACACAAATTTAATGTTACATAGCTTCATTTTGGTCTAGGTCTCCAATCTCGAGGAGGAAACTCTCATCCAAATTTTCATTGATTTCCTCCGGATTGATTGGTTGTTTTGATTGAGGTTGACTCTGTCCATCATCATCGTCAGAGCTGCTGCTGAATTCAGTGGTTTCATAAGATTCATCTTCTAGCCGTGGGCGCTTATTCTTTACAAGCTCACCATCTGAGTCTTCTTCCTCAACCACTTCCCCAGGCTGATCATCTTCGTCGCCCTCTCCCTCAAAGTTGTTACCTTTAGAAGTCTCCTCCTCATCATACTCGCTTGAGTCGGAGTCATCCGTACAAGCATCAACATCAAATTCCTCATCAATGTGATAAGTAGGTGTTTCTTCATCGCTCTCTTTAAGGGGCAAACCAAGCATATCGGCCAGCTTCGAGAAGTCTTCACGGTGATACTTCAATTCAGTATTGTACGCCTCAACCTCCTCCTCTATATTAACTAGAGTATCATCCAAATGTGAATGCCACTTCTGAATTTGCCCTACACATATATTATAAACTGAATAAAGTAGAGTTTATGAAACTATAATAACAGAAATTCAAATAGGATGAACAAAAAATTACTTACTAGGAGTCAACCGCCGGTTCTTGGGGTCCTTATGTCCATATTTACCATCTTCTTGGATGACCAGCCCTTTCTTGATCAACCATGCATTGTCGTAGTACTCGGACACCTCCGGACGACCCTGAGGTACAACCCCTTCCTTGCGGATCAATGCAGTGATCAAACGACCATAAGGGTATGACTTCCCCGTTGAGTTTGCAGCCTTTACCATGTAGTGGAGGCTGGCACAACCAGGGTTTATCTTATGCCCCTCCACTATGAAGTAGAAGAGCATGATGTTATGAACCGTGGCTTCACAAGAATGACCACCAGATGGGAAAACATTCAGAGCTATGAACTCGTAAACAAGTATGAAACTTGTACATATGTCGTAGGTACCGCACTGATTACCTTTTGGTATTTCAGAGGTGTTGGGCTGCTGGTATAAAAACCAGTTACCTAGCCTTGGCCCAAGACACTATCTATAATATTTGACGGACTGGATGAGGGATTATGGCCCTAGTATGAAACTTGTACATATGTCGTAGGTACCGCACTGATTACCTTTGGTATTTCAGAGGTGTTGGGCTGCTGGGTGAAACCAGTTACCCAACCTTGGCCCATGACACTTCCTAAAGACTTGACGGGCTGGATCGAAGAAGATTATAAGCATACTCAGACCAGACTACATATGGCTTATTTGATTTCTATGGGAAATGAACCAGGGCAGACTTGTGTTTTGCATGTCAATTCACAGATATGCTATGGTGGATTTTCCCTTAATCATATACGAGCCGGATACAGAAATGGAACGTTGAAGACACCAAAGCTCCAAAGGTGGATGCGGATTATGCAAGATATGCAAGGATAGATGGAATGGAAGCGCATTCATGATAGTTATTCTAAAATCCTCGCAATATCTTGATGAACTAGTTATGATCATAGCCACTTGCATTTCATATGGCTGTAGAATAGTTGTTTTTTCTCCTTTTGGTTAATTATTTATATCTGTTGAATGTTTGGCTTAGAGTGATGGCCAAATCAGTTGTATGAACTTTTTTGAGCAATTTAATACAAGAAAATATTACATCAAAAAATAAAATAATATAACAACATATTAGTGTTAATATTTGTTATTTTCAAAAGTTTGAAGGTGTTTCGGTCTCTACCTCTGCGGTATTATTATACTCAAAGTGTTGGTTTCAGACACTTCTCTTAGAAATCGCTAAGACCCAATGGTTAAGTATACGAGTGTCACTATGTCAGTGCAAAGAGTGTTATCTAATGGACTATTAAGTATTACTACCTTTTCTTGGATTCTCGTGCATGAATTTAACTTCCCCATGATTACTTTTACGGCTGATTGACAAGTCACAACCTAAACATAGAAACTCAGAAACAATCCAAATCTAATTTCCCTGACCATTACTCTTCTGTGTTTTTTCAATGAATTCAACGAATGAAAAAAACAACCTTGCCGATGACTCAGCAGTAGAAAGCAACACAGGTTGGCCTGCAGCGTTGCTCAGAGACACGAATGTTCAGAAAGGTAAGATCCACTTTCCAAAGTTTCATGCATTTACCTAAATTGCTTCCTACTTTCTTGCATTTACCGAAATTGTTTCCTACTAAGAGTTCCATAAGTCATGCATAACATCCGTAATCTTCATTAGGAGTGAAACGGCCGAATGGAGGTCCCTCCACCAGTGTCGACCGAGCCCCATAATTTGCTAGAAAGAGCAACCATGCTGTTACGCCGAGTGGGAGGATGTTCAAGTCGATGTGTCGTCCAATCTCCATATGCATTGCGTTATCCGAGTTCAATGTCAAGCAGCGGGAAGCAATAGTGGTCGGCGGTCTGTTGGCTATGAAGATTCATAAGACCCCCTCGATCTGTACGCGTGGCTTAAAGATGCCTTTAACCCCAAAAGCGGGATTGTTTCTGTGAATGGCAGATCGGTGTTCCAGGTTTCCAAGCATGACGTCCGAGATATTTTTCTCCTGCCCAACGAGAGCGTTCATGTCCAGGAATCCGAGCGAGCCGAAAGCACACGTGATTTATTTAAAAAGTATGAGGTTCTCACGGTCAAGAAGAGCAAGGAGAAGAAGAAGATCGAGAAGGACGTGCTAACTCTTGAAAGAGTGATGGCTGTTATGAAAACAATAAAAGAGGGATGCGATGACTTTAAGCGATTCTTTATTATGTATGCGGTTTCGTGCTTCCTTGTTCCAACAGCAAATCGAAACATCCGCCCTGGGATTCTAGGAGCTGTACAAGATGTAGAGGGTATTACACAGACAAACTAGGGGGGTGTCTCATGGTCATACAATCATGCTACTTGCAGAGACACCCGTGGTGGGGAGAGGAGCTGCCTAAAGAGTTGCCCCACATACAAAACCTTGATGAGGAACAAGTGAAGGAGAGAATCGAGCGAGAGTTAGGTTCAGGTGGCTTCGGGCTTGGCATATTTTATCTTGAAGGCTACCCTGTATCAAAAAAAGAATGTGGGAATGCTGAAAGTCACCGGGTAATCAACTGGGAGCTCGAGGATGATTTACTAATGGACTCAGATATTGAACGACTCTACCTTAATGTAAGTGGCTCTCACCTTTGTGCATTTTTCTTTGTTACTCTAACTGTGTGTGTATCTATATAAACCTTAAGGGGTACCACTATATCTGTGTACTGATCAGGGGTCCATTATCTGGTGTAAGAGTTTCATGCTTCTTTAGCAAAGGCGAGAAGGGATTTAGAACTGTTTAAAAGACGCAATATTGCAAGGTTGATGCACAATGGCGTTAGTGAATCATGTTCTACGGATGCCCTTAGCTTCACCCAAGACATAGATGAAATGGTAGACGGTTTACAAAAGTTGAAGCCACTTGTCTACGAACGAAACTGTAGTTTGGTTGTTGCCAGCCAAAACCCCTCGGCCTTGACTGATAATTTGCAATGCGACAATGTGGAGCAATGCAACTTTTCCAATGGAAGTCCCCCCATGGTATGCTTGCTAACGAGGAAGAGGAATGCTACGTCAACAATCTAGAAGACTTGCTCATGACTAACCCCGGGCGGACAGCGACTGGGTTGGAGACTATGTTGTTCATCTAAGGAAAGAACACTTCCTTGATTCTGGCCCCTCATCACCTCAGGATGCTGGACAATCAAATCCTGAATTGAGCCAAATAGTTGATAGCATTAACTCTGGACTTTTAGACCCGATCTGTACGCGTGGATCTGCTGAGAGTGAAAGAACATCCCGATTTGATGTATTTCTTGAGGAGTTGACATCCATGGAAGACGTGCATTTTAAATCCAAGTTGTTGGTTGACTACCCCATAAGAATGACTCAAATAAAGAAGCACGATGCTCTCATCTCCGATTTCTGCATTGCAAGGCACCAGAAACTGTCCAGCAGATTTGTAGTACCCTAGTTACTTCTTACAATTACCCTCTTTTGCTTGTGTCATTACCCCTAATAATAAATGCATTACCCTGTTTTCAGTTATGTAATATACAGCAACTGCTCATCGTGCCGTGCAGACGCATCTGACTTCAGAAGCTTGGAATTAGGAAGCTACGTATTCACGTCGATACTCAATGCATATGCAACGACTATGAATTCCAGACCGGTCAAGCCTTCCAAACCATCGACGGTTTGCCTTGATGTTATTCCTAATGTATGTTAAGAGAATAACTTTTCGGTCCGTACGTTTTATATAATGTGTGTTTGTATTAACAGTTTAATTATGTATATATTATGGGCCCTTGACTGCAGAATGTGTTTTATTCACTCTTTGGGACAATTCTTTAAAGAATTTCATGCGTGATTTTCTCTCCGCTAGTATGGTAACCATCTGTGCTTTTCTCTCCTTGCAAATGGCAGAAAATTTGTAGTTTGTGTAGTCTTGCATTTTATAGTTCTTTTATAATAGTTGGAATTAAGGTCTTCTATGGTTGGAGTAGTCTTATAGTTTGTTTCCACGGGTATTGAACAGGGATTACCCCAAGTATGAAACTTGAACATATGTCGTAGGTCATCAAAGTGTATCCCAAGCAACGGGCATCAACTTTCTTTCCTACCCCCTCTTCTTTACCCTAGAAATAGTCTCTACACTTCTGCACAATTGCTTTATGTACACTTCCGGTATCTGAAATACATTGGCCAGTGACTTGCCATGCTAAGCAGAACTGTATTTATCAATTGAACTCTTCCAGGATATGCAAGTTTTCGCGAACTCCATGTATTGATCCTCCCTGCTATCTTGTCTACTAGTTTTTCGCAGTCCGCCTTATCCTGTTTGCTAATGGATAAAAGAAGGCCTAGGTACTTAACCGGAAAGCTACCCTTGACAACATTCAGCGTCGAAGCTAGTACATCCGCCTCCATCTCAAGCATTTTTGAGAAGAACACATCTGATTTCCCTTCGTTTATCAGTAGACCCGAGACATCTTTAAACTCCCGCAACACCTTCTTCACCCCCTCCATAGAACGATTACGTGCTCTGCAAAATATTAAAAGATCATCTACAAACATCAGGCTGTGCACCTCCGCATTCTTGCATCTCTGATGTTTTTTTTTGATGTAATATTTTCTTCTATTAAATTGCTCAAAAAGTTTATACAACTGATTTGGACATCACTCTAAGCCAAACATTCAATAAATATAAATAACTAACCAAAAAAGAGAAAAACAACTATTCTACAGTCATCTGAAATACAAGTGGCTATGATCATAACTAGTTCATCAAGATATTGCTAAGATTTAAGCATAACTATCATGACTGCGCTTCCATTCCATCAGTCCTTGCATATCTTGCTAACTCTGCATCCACCTTTGGAGTTTTGGTGTCTTCAACGTTCCATTTCTGTTTCCAACTCGTATATGATTAAGGGAAAATCCACCGTAGCATATCTGCAAATTGACATGTCAAAACACAAGTCTGCCCCGGTTCAGTTCCCATAGAAATCAAATTAGACATATGAAGCCTGGTCTGAGCATGCTTATAATCTTCTTCAATCCAGCCCGTCATGTTTTAAGATAGTGTCATGGGCCAAGGTTGGGTAACTGGTTTTACCCAGCAGCCCAACACCTCTGAAATACCAAAGGTAATCAGTGCGGTACCTACGACATATATACAAGTTTCATACTAGGGCCATAATCCCAAATCCAGTTCGTCAAATATATTTGATAGTGTCATGGGCCAAGGCAGGGTAACTGGTTTTTACTCCAGCAGCCCAACACCTCTGAAATACCTAAGGGTAATCAGTGCGGTACCTACGACATATGTACAAGTTTCATACTTGGGGTAAAACCCCTCAACCATTCCATCAAATCAGATAGTATCATGGGCCAAGGCTGGGTAACTGGTTTTTATACTAGCAGCCCAACACCTCTGACATACCAAAAGGTAATCAGTGCGGAACCTACGACATATGTACAAGTTTCATACTTGGGGTAAAACCCCTCAACCATTTCATCAAATCAGATAGTGTCATGGGCCAAGACTGGGTAACTGGTTTTTATACCAGCAGCCCAACACCTCTGAAATACCAAAAGGTAATCAGTGTGGTACCTACGACATGTGTACAAGTTTCATACTAGGGATATATCCTCATAACCAATCTGTCAAGTCTTTAGATATTGTCACGGGCCAAGGATGGGTAACTGGTTTGTACATCAGTAGCCCAACACCTCTGAAATACCAAAGGTAATCAGTGCGGTACCTACGACATATGTACCAAGTTTCATACTAGGATCCATTCACACCATCCTCAACATCAATCAGAGGGGTCATAGCCTATTTCAATCGTCACCTTTAGAGCATCCACCTGCCTAAATTTCCCCTCAAATTTAGAGCATTGAGCATCACCTTTAGAGCATCTCTGATGATATTTTAGTGTCATGGGCCAAGGTTGGGAAACTGATTTTACCCAGCAGCCCAACACCACTGAAATACCAAAGGTATCAGTGCGGTACCTACGACATATGTGCAAGTTTCATACTAGGGCCATAATCCCTCATCCAATCCGTCAAATATTTTTGATAGTGTCATGGGCCAAGGCTGGGTAACTGGTTTTTACAGTAGCAGCCCAACACCTCTGAAATACCTAAAGGTAATCAGTGCGGTACCTACGACATATGTACAAGTTTCATACTTGGGTAAAACTCCTTAACCATTCCATCAAATCAGATAGTGTCATGGGCCAAGGCTGGGTAACTGGTTTTTATACAAGCAGCCCAACACCTCTAAAATACCAAAAGGTAATCAGTGTGGTACCTACGACATGTGTACAAGTTTCATACTTGAGGTAAAACACCTCAACCATTCCATTAAATCAGATAGTGTCATGGGCCAAGGCTGGGTAACTGGTTTTTATACCAGCAGCCCAACACCTCTGAAATACCAAAAGGTAATCAGTACGGTACCTACGACATGTGTACAAGTTTCATACTAGGGATATATCCCCACAACCAATCCGTCAAGTCTTTAGTTAGTGTCACGGACCAAGGCTGGGTAACTAGTTTATATACCAGCAGCCCAACACCTCTAAAATACCAAAGGTAATCATTGCGGCACCTACGACATATGTACCATATTTCATACTAGGATCCTTCACACCATCCTCAACATCAATCAGAGGGGTCATAGCCTGTTTCAATCATCACCTTTAGAGCATCCACCTGCCTAAATTTCCCCTCAAAGATTCTGTTATTCCTCTCCCTCCATACATTATAGAAGATGCTGATAAGTTGGTGGAATCTTATTCTCTTTCTCCATCCTACCATTATTCTCATCCTCCTCAAGCACTCTCTGAAGTTTCCGCCAGTCTCCACCCTGTAATGTTTTTGGAGCTCCACTGTAAACTGGCATGTACAAAATATGTGCTGCACCGTTTCTCCATTCTGCCCACACAAAGTACAAACATCAGCCACATGAGGTATTATCCCTTTCGACTGAAGTCTCGCTATGGTCGATAATCTCCCTTTTAGCAACATCCATAGAAAGAATGAGTGTTTAGGCTGTAGTCCTGACTTCCACAATATATTCGTTGACCAATGGTTTTCTTGGCCTGCCTCTTTGAGGTATCCATATGTCTTGCTCGTGCTGAAATTTCCCTTCATGTCAACACATTCCATTAGGTATGGACGAATTTCATCTTTCAGTGATACGAACTTGCCTCAACTCCAACTGTATGTGTGCCCTTCTAGGCTGTAGTCAAGAAACTCTTCATCCTTCAAGTAGTATGCCTGCACCCATTTCAGCCACAATATATCCTTCTTTTGACATACATCCCAAACCAGCTTACACAGAGAAGCTCTATTCCAAAATGAAGGATCCCTTAGGCCAACTCCTCCACTTTTCTTTGGCATACAAAGTGTTTTCCAAGACACTGGTGTAACTCTTTTCTCCCCTTCCTTTCTGCCCCATAGAAAATTTCTGCATTTTGTCTCAATGGCTTTGTGCACACTCTCAGGTATTTGAAAAACATTCGCCCAGTGACTAACTTTGCTCAACAGAATTGTATTTATAAGCTGTACTTTACCTGCATATGCCATATTCCTGGAACCCCAAGTGCCTATTTGTCCTGCAATCTTCTCCACCATTTTCTCACAATCTTCAGCTCTCCACTTCCCTGTCGAGACTGGAAGTCCCAAGTAATTCATTGGGAAACTTCCTTGAACTATATTCAGAGTATCAGCCAACATCTTTGATTCAGTTTCTGTCATTGTCGAGAAGAAAGCCTCAGATTTTCCTTCATTTATCCTCAGGCCAGAAACCTTCCTAAACCCCTCCAAAATAGTTTTAACCTCTTCCATTGAGTGCTTGCTTGCCCTACAGAAAATTAACAGATCATCTGCAAACATCAAACTGTGTATTTCCCCCTTCAAACTCCTCTGATGGAACTCTATAGCTTTCATTTTTATGGCCAGGCTAAGCTGTCTCGACAGATATTCCATCCCAATTACAAACAATAAAGGTGATATCGGATCTCCTGTTTAACACCACTCCTCCCTTTAAAACAATCCGTGTACGCACCATTCTAAGAGAAACAATAAGTGGTATCCTCAACGCATCGTCTTATCCACTCAATAAACAATGCTGGAAACTTTAGAACTGCCAGCCATTTGAATAGAAATTCCCAGCTTATACTGTCAAAAGCCTTCTGTATATCAATTTTTATCATGCAGCTCGGAATATTGCTCGGCTTCTTATATCCAGTTAAAAGCTCTTGCGCTAGGAGAATATTATGTGATATCCTTCTCCCGTTCCCAAATGCACCTTGGTTTCCATTTATCACTTCAGGGAGTACCTCACTTAACCGGTTACTCATGATCTTTGTGACGACTTTATATAAAACAGGGCAGCAGGAAATCGGCCTATAGTCCCCAGCTGACTGCGGATTATCAACTTTCGGAATTAGTGTTAAAACAGCTCTGCTAAATTCCTGTGGTATTGAAGGGATGACTCTCGATGATAGGAAGACTCCACTCGAAAGGTATGCAAAAAAAAAATGTAAAGGATGAGTGTTGTTTTTGTGGAAAGGTGTGAGCAACGGCACAACATTTGTTTGCTCATTGTACATTCGTCACGGAGGGTTTAAAGGTGAGAATTGAAACTGGATATGACTGAAGTTAATGATGGAGGGAGGATATCCTAGTTGTTACTATGAATTGATGGAAACTTTATTGCTTACAATAGTATGGAACTTGGTACATTTGTTGTTGGTTTAGAGAATGAAGCAATAGTGCGTGCATTACTGTTATATCTCTCGAAAACCTAGTATGAAACTTGTACATATGTGGTAGGTACCGCACTGATTACCTTTGGTATTTTAGAGGTGTTGGGCTGCTGGTGTAAAAACCAGTTACACTGCCTAGGCCCATGACACTATCTAGGGATTTGACGGCTGGATGGGGGGTTATGACCCTAGTATGAAACTTGTACATATGTCGTAGGTACCGTACTGATTACCTTGTGTATTTCAGAGGTGTTGGGCTGCTGCTATAAAAACCAGTTACTAGGCTTGGCCCAAGACACTGTCTAAAGATTTGATTTAGATGGTATGATTTTGTATATGGTATGATTTTACCTATTTTTCCTTTGAAAGAGGTTGAAAACAGCTTGAAGAAATGGAAGAATGTAGTTGTTTGCAAGGTTTAAGAATTGGGTCACCCTCCAATTAAATATTTTGAAGGTTTTCTTCGAAGAATTTGGTTTGGTATGGTTGAAAAGGTCTGGCAGGCAAAACCAGGGATTTTTCTAGTGAAACTCGTAAATGAAGCATATAGGGATGTGGTGGTTGAAAGGGGAATGGTTTTCTTTGATAAAAAACCTGTGTTTGTAAAGGTGTGGCAGCAAACAATGGATTTTGATGAGCCGGACACAATTCCCATTTGAGTGCAATTCCCTGGATTGGATCCAGTCTATTGGGACCCGAGCTTATTGTGTAGATTGGCAAGTGCTATTGGAATCCCTTTGAGGATTGATGAGGCCACATGGTATATGGATAGGACAAAATTTGCTAGGGTATTGGTTGAGGTAAGCATGGGGAAGGAAATCCTGAAACGAATTCCATACAGAGATAAAAATAATGTCATTCAGAACCAGGATGTGGAGTATGACTGGAAACCGGCAAAATGCAGTAAGTGCAAGCTGATTGGCCATGAAACTGAGGAATGTGTTTGGAAACCCAAACCACTTTCACCTGCAGTAAAAGGAGCAATACAACAGAGCACAAATAAAGGCAAAAAGGGGAACCAAACTCCTGGACAGAGCAGAATGGTTCCTCAAAAGGTATGGTAGAAATACTAAAGATTGGGTGGCTGTTGGGGTAGTTAGGGCAGAAAGGAATGGTGAAAGAGAAGGCCAGAATCGAGCTGTTTTAGACCCGTCTCGTGAAATAAAAAAGGGCACTAAAGGGACCAATATATAACAGAAAAAGGTGGCCGAGAGGCTATTTTTGGGACCGAAAAAGAGCAGGAAAAGAAAGCAGGGCATGAAAAAGAAAGGGGTGAAAACAGTGGTGGAATGAGCAGTAGCACAGTTTTGGATGCACAAAGAATGAAGCTAGGGATGTTCCGGGTAGAGAAATAAGGCAACAAAGAGAAGGGAAACAACCGGCTGAATCGAATGATAGTGTGGCATTGCAGATTTCACAGTCTACAAATGTTGGCGTCAAAGAGAGAGAAGCAGCTAATAACATAGACCTTGAAGTTCATTCAAGGTATGGTCCCCTTTATAATATTGCTAATGATGCATAGTACTATGCTATTCTGGAATATATTGTGAAAGTCAGGACTACAGCCTATACACTCATTTTTTCTATGGATGTTGTTAAAAGGGAGATTATCGACCATATCGAGACTTCAGTCGAAAGGGATAATACCTATGTGGAAGATGTTTGTACTCTTTGTGGGCAGAATGGAGAAACGATGCAGCACATATTTTGTACATGCCAGTTTACAATGGAGCTCCAAAAACATTACAGGGCGGACACTGGCGGAAACTTCAGAGAGTGCTTGAGGAGGATGAGAAGAATGGTAGGATGGAGAAAGAGAATAAGATTTCACCGACTTATCAGCATCTTCTATTATGTATGGAGTGAGAGGAATAGTAGAATCTTTGAGGGGAAATTTAGGCAGGTGGATGCTCTAAAGGTGATGATTGAAACAGGCTATGACCCCTCTGATTGATGTTGAGGATGGTGTGAATGGATCCTAGTATGAAACTTGGTACATATGTTGTAGGTACCGCACTGATTACGTTTGGTATTTCAGACGTGTTGGGCTGCTGGTGTACAAACCAGTTACCCAGCCTTGGCCCGTGACACTATCTAAAGACTTGACAGATTGGTTGTGAGGATATATCCCTAGTATAAAACTTGTACACATGTGATGGAATGGTTAGCCTTGGCCCATGACACTATCTGATTTGATGGAATGGTTGAGGGGTTTTACCCCAAGTATGAAACTTGTACATATGTCGTAGGTACCGCACTGATTTGGTATTTCAGAGGTGTTGGGCTGCTAGTATAAAAACCAGTTACCCAGACTTGGCCCAAGACACTATCTTGGTTGAGGGGTTTTACACAGTTGTATGCAGATGATCTGTTAAATTTATGTAGGGCGAGCAAGCACTCAATGGAAGGGGTTAAAACCGTTTTGGACGTGTTTAGGAAGGTTTCTGGGCTGAGGATAAATGAAGGAAAATCCGAGGCTTTCTTCTCTCCCTCCAACATCTTTGATTCAGTTTCTGTCATTGTCGAGAAGAAAGCCTCAGATTTTCCTTCATTTATCCTCAGGCCAGAAACCTTCCTGAACTCCTCCAAAACAGTTTTAACCCATTCCATTGAGTGATTGCTCGCCCTACAGAAAATTAACAGATCATCTGCAAACATGAAACTGTGTATTTCCCCCTTTCCACTCCTCTGATAGAACTCTATAGCTTTCGTTTTTATGGCCAGGCTAAGCTGTCTCAACAGATATTCCATCCCAATTACAAGCAATAAAGGTGATATCGGTTCCCCCTGTTTAACACCACTCCTCCCTTTAAAACAATCCATGTACGCACCATTCTAAGAGAAACAATAAGTGGTATTCTCAACGCATCGTCTTATCCACTTAATAAACAATCCTGGGAACTTTAGAACTGCCAGCCATTTGAATAGAAACTCCCAGCTTATACTGTCGAAAGCCTTCTATATATACATGTATATGGCTCGAAATATGGCTCGGCTTCTTATATCCTGTTAAAAGCTCTTGCGCTAGGAGAATATTATGTGAGTACTATATTGCTCGGCTTCTATATTATTAGGAGAATATTGCTCGGCTTCACGAATGCACTTTGGTTTCCATTTATCACTTCTGGGAGTACCTCACTTAACCTGTTACTCGTGATCTTTGTGACGATCTTTTGTGGAAGTCAGGACTACAACCTAAACACTCATTCTTTCTATGGACGTTGTTAAAAGGGAGATTATCGACCATAGCGAGACTTCAGTCGAAAGGGATAATACCTCATCTGGCAGATGTTTGTACTCTTTGTGGGCAGAATGGAAAAATGGTGCAACACATATTTTGTACATGCCAGTTTACAGTGGAGCTCCAAAAACATTACAGGGTGGAGACTGGCGGAAACTTCAGAGAGTGCTTGAGGAGGATGAGAAGAATGGTAGGATGGAGAAAGAGAATAAGATTCCACCGACTTATCAGCATCTTCTATAATGTATGGAGGGAGAGGAATAACAGAATCTTTGAGGGGAAATTTAGGCAAGTGGATGCTCTAAAGGTGATGATTGAAACGGGCTATGACCCTTCTGATTGATGTTGAGGATGGTGTGAATGGATCCTAGTATGAAACTTGGTACATATGTCGTAGGTACCGCACTGATTACCTTTGGTATTTCAGAAGTGTTGGGCTGCTGGTGTACAAACCAGTTACCCAGCCTTGGCCCGTGACACTATCTAAACACTTGACAGATTGGTTGTGAGGATATATCCCTAGTATGAAACTTGTACACATGTCGTAGATACCACACTAATTACCTTTTGGTATTTCAGAGGTGGACTGCTGGTATAAAAACCAGTTACCCAGCCTTGGCCCATGACACTATCTGATTTGATGGAATGGTTGAGGGGTGTTACCCCAAGTATGAAACTTGTACATATGTCGTAGGTACCGCACTGATTACCTTTTGGTATTTCAAAGGTGTTGGGATGCTAGTATAAAAATCAGTTACCCAACTTTGGCCCATGACACTATCTGATTTGATGGAATGGTTGAGGGGTTTTACCCCAAGTATGAAACTTGTACATATGTTGTAGGTACCGCACTGATTACCCTTAGGTATTTCAGAGGTGTTGGGCTGCTGGTGTAAAAACCAGTTACCCAATCTTGGCCCATGACACTCTCAAAAATATTTGACGGACTGGATGAGGGATTATTGCCCTAGTATGAAACTTGTACACATGTCGTAGGTACCGCACTGATTACCATTGGTATTTCAGAGGTGTTGGGCTGCTGGGTAAAACCAGTTACCCAACCTTGGCCCATGACACTATCTAAAGACTTGACGGGCTGGATTGAAGAAGATTATAAGCATGCTCAGACCAGGCTTCATATGTCTAATTTGATTTCTATGGGAACTGAACCGGGGCAGACTTGTGTTTTGACATGTCAATTCGCAGATATGCTACGGTGGATTTTCCCTTAATCATATACGAGCTGGAAACAGAAATGGAACGTTGAAGACACCAAAGCTCCAAAGGTGGATGCGGATTTAGCAAGATATGCAAGGACATATGGAATGGAAGCGCAGTCATGATAGTTATGCTAAAATCTTAGCAATATCTTGATGAACTAGTTATGATCATAGCCACTTATATTTCAGATGGCTGTAGAATAGTTGTTTTTCTCCTTTTGGTAGGTTATTTATATTTGTTGAATGTTTGGCTTAGAGTGATGGCCAAATCAGTTGTATGAAGTTTTTGAGCAATTTAATAGAAGAAAATATTACATTAAAAAAAAGACTGGATCCAATCCAAAGAATTGCACCCAAATGGGAATTGTGTCCGGCTCATCAAAATACATTGGTTGCTGCCACACCTTTACAATCACTGGTTTTTTATCAAAGAAAACCATTCCCCTTTCAACCACCGCATCCCTATATTCTTCATTTACGAGTTTCACTAGAAAAATCCCTGGTTTTGCCTGCGATACCTTTTCAACCATACCAAACCAAATTCTTCGAAGAAAACCTTCAAAATATTTAATTGGAGGGTGACCCCCAATAACCTTGCAAACACATTCTTCCATTTCTTCAAGCTGTTCTCATCCTCTTTCAAAGGCAAAATCATACCATTTACAATTTCTGGTTTATAGTACATTACCTGCCTGCTTGCTTGTGAACAGTTTCGACCAACTTGGCTTTGCTTGTGCTTCTAGCTCTTCACCTCTCTTCAGGATACGAACTTGCTCAACAACTTTGTTCTTTGCTGTGGCAGCTTCATCCCCGTCGGTTTGATTAATCACAGCCTGCACAACAACACTTTCCAATCTCTTCTCTGAAACCATGTTGCTCTCTTGCTTCTCTCGGCCTTCCAGCTGGCTCGAAATTGGTATCCCAGTTCGGAGCATCATTGGTGGCCTACGACCAGCCACCATGGAAGCTTCTTTGCTGCCCCCATTGACATTTACACTATCAATTGCTGGCTATGTAGTCCTGTTCCCAAATTGAAACAGATTCTTCCATAGCTTTTTCTTTCAGTTTCTGCTCAATCATCTTAAAACCTTCATAAGCTTTCCCCATATTTTCAAAGAGCTCTTCAACAGATGCATTCTAAACCCATTGAGCCATTGCTTCACTGTGTGAATTAGGTGCTACCTTCAACGGAAGTTCTGCTGCCGCGTTTAGGGCACCACCGCGCACAGGTTCACCGCTGTGCTTAGGGTTTAGCCGTCCACTCTCACGTTCAGAATCACCGCCGCACTTTTCAGATTTGCCATCACCACCGCGCTCATGCTCAAACTGTCTGCGATCCATCCCGACGTTTTCCATACGTTCAAGATCCTCCAACGACCTTGGCTGTTTCGGCAAAACCTCACCATCATCGCCAAACAAACTCCATCCATCACTTCCCAAGACCATCTTCGTCACATCCTTAGGCTTATTTCCCGCATTTCGTTTACCACTAGTATTCTTGCTTATGGCGGCAGAATCAAACGAATTCGATTCACAAAAAAATAGTGGAAAAAGAAAAACGGAAATCGCACATATTAGGATTTAGAATCGCAGCATAGAACAGGATTCTGGGTCAGAAGGGGGTCCGGTTCGAGGGAACGGCAGTGAAAATAATATCGGCCTTGCTGGCTTGCTGGAAACAAAGGTGAAGGTAGAAAATGAAGTGGACAGATGGGAAAGTCTTGATTTGGGTTGGAAGCTACTAACAAACTGCCTGATAGCACAAACAGGAAGAATATGGCTATGTTGGAAACCAGATTTGTATGATATTTCGGAAATAAGCATTGGAGATCAGTGGACTGCATTTGCCGAAAAAAGGAGCTTGGGATGGAGTTTTACTTGACGGTTGTTTATGCTCATAATAGTGAAGTAGAAGCAAGGACCAAACAACCACTCAGGTTGAATTTATGGCGTTTTCTGGTGATTGCAAATCACCAGGATATGCAATGGATGGTGGTGGGGGATTTCAACTCCCCCTATATTTGAGAGACCGGACTGGGGGAGAGGATGTAGAGCTAGCTGAGGTGGAAAATTTTAGAGACACGGTGAATTTGATTCAACTGCATGAGCTGAAAAGTACAGGACCTTTTTTCACGTTGGACAATAAAAGGGAAGAAGGCAAAATTTTCATTAGAATCGACAGAGAAATGGTGAATGAGATGTGGATGGACAGATAGATGGAAGCGATATGTGAGGTAAAACCCAATGATGTATCAGATCATTTACCATTACTTATACACCTAGATAAGCCAAGAAAGTGTTGTGCTAAACGTCCTTTTAAGTTCTTCAATATGTGGGTAAACTCGGTGGTTTTTCTTACTTTAGTGGAGCAGAATTGGAGGATGCGGAAACACAGCACTCTCATGATTCAGAAAAGAGCCATGGAAGCAAAACAGAAGTGAGAGAACCAGTTCAATCTATTACAAACAAATGTATTGGATAAAGGGCTGCATGAAAACGAAGCAAGGGCAAGGAGAGAATCTATGAAACTAGCTGAAGCGGAGTTCAGTTTCTTACAGCAGCGGTCTAAGGAGAAATAGATAAAAGAGGGGGACAGGCCAACCAAAAATTTCTATGCAAGCATGAAAAAGAGGCAATACAAAAATCATATAGTCAGCAAGGAGGGAAACAACACAGTGGATAGAAGAGAGGGGGTGGAGCAGCATCTACTGCAGTTTTTTGGTGACCGAATGGTAAAGACATTGATTACAGAGAGTGAAATTGATCCTTTAGTGGCAGCAGAAGGTAACTTTATTACAGTGGAGCAACAAATACCCTTTATAAAGCCGATTTTACAGATGATGAGATATGGAGATCTCTGAATAGCATTGAGAATGACAAAAGTCCTGGAGTAGATGGATTTTTGAGCTTTTTCTTCAAGAAAGCATATGGGATTGTTGGTGATGATATCAAAAAGGGGATTAGGAGTTTCTTTCAAGGTGATGAAGTACCACGGGAATTTAGTAGGGCTGTTTTAACACTAATTCCGAAAGTTGATAATCCGCAATCAGCTGGGGACTATAGGACGATTTTCTGCTGCCCTGTTTTATATAAAGTCGTCACAAAAATCTTGAGTAACAGGTTAAGTGAGGTACTCCCTGAAGTGATAAATGGAAACCAAGGTGCATTCATGAAAGGGAGGAGGATATCACATAATATTCTCCTAGCGCAAGAGCTTTTAACATGATATAAGAAGCCTAGCAATATTCCGAGCTGCATGATAAAAATTGATTACCTTGTATGAATGGTTGAGGAGTTTTACCCCAAGTATGAAACTTGTACATATGTCATAGGTACCGCACTAATTACCTTTTGGTATTTCAGAGGTGTTGGACTGCCGGTATAAAAACCAATAACCAGCCTTGGCCCATGACACTATCTGATTTGATGGAATGGTTGAGGGGTTTTACCCCAAGTATGAAACTTGTACATATGTCGTAAGTACCGTACCTCGGAATATTGTTCGGCTTCTTATATCCTGTTAAAAGCTCTTGCGCTTGGAGAATATTATGTGATATGCGCTAGGAGAATATTATGTCGAGGTTTATTTTTCTTCACTTGCGGGGCACCAATTATGGGAGCGACCCTGAGGTCCCGACTTACCTTGTTACAATGTACTACCCAATACACATGTAATTCTAGCCGTATCCACGCCATTAATTTCTCTATTACAACGTACTACCCAGTCCATCTTTTGCTTTTGGATCCTGTCTTTTTTTTTTATGTAATTTTTTCTTCTATTAAATTGCTCAAAAAAGTTCATACAACTGATTTGGCCATTACTCTAAGCCAAACATTCAACAGATATAAATAACTAACCAAAAGGAGAAAAAACAACTATTCTACAGCCATATGAAATGCAAGTGGCTATGATCATAACTAGTTCATCAAGATATTGCGAGGATTTTAGAATAACTATCATGAATGCGCTTCTATTCCATCAATCCTTGCATATCTTGCATAATCCGCATCCACCTTTGGAGCTTTGGTGTCTTCAACGTTCCATTTCTGTCTCCGGCTCGTATATGATTAAGGGAAAATCCACCATAGCATATCTGTGAATTGACATGCAAAACACAAGTCTGCCCTGGTTCATTTCCCATAGAAATCAAATAAGCCATATGTAGTCTGGTCTGAGTATGCTTATAATCTTCTTCGATCCAGCCCGTCAAGTCTTTAGGAAGTGTCATGGGCCAAGGTTGGGTAACTGGTTTCACCCAGCAGCCCAACACCTCTGAAATACCAAAGGTAATCAGTGTGGTACCTACGACATATGTACAAGTTTCATACTAGGGCCATAATCCCTCATCCAGTCCGTCAAATATTATAGATAGTGTCTTGGGCCAAGGCTAGGTAACTGGTTTTTATACCAGTAGCCCAACACCTCTGAAATACCAAAAGGTAATCAGTGCGGTACCTACGACATATGTACAAGTTTCATACTTGGGGTAAAACCAAGAAAGTGTTGGTTTCTCTACTATTTCAACTGTCCTTCAAAAAGTTTCCTTTATTCTCCTTCTGGCAGAGCAAGGATTTTCCTGATGAATGATTCTTCTTCCGATCACCTACACAAGTAGACAAGGGTTAGGCGGGGCGGCGTTGTGTCGTAGCCCGCTCCGACGACCAAATTAATACGGGACTGTTACAGAGCTATTTGATATCGTGATGATCAGAGAAGCGATTTTACCCCTTCTCTCTTGCGATTTGGTGTTTATATACTAAGTGGAGCAAGGTCCACATGCTGTTGCTGAGCCCAACAGTGCTAGCCTGGATGGCGATGCTGTAATGTGAGACTTTCTTGCGCGTACGGGATGGTCGTTATAAGATAATCCCTGACATTTCCCCCAGCCTATGTTCGGGAAAACATGGACCGAGCATGTGACTAAAGTTGGGCAGCCAAAAAGCCTGCCGCCCGCTCTTTTCCACCCCGAGGCTGACGCGTGCCCTTTTACTACTATAAGTGGGCAGTTGATTTCCGCAGTTCCCCAGGCAATTGACTCGCCTTTATTAGCTCGCGGCCCTAGGTTCCTCCTCTCGTGCGAGTTAAAATACTAACTCCACGAGGTTCCTTCTTCATAGTTTCCCGCCTTTCTCTCGTTTTAGCGCAGCGGGTCTTTTCTGTTGCCGCCGGAGACTTAATAATCAGGTACTTCCGCCGGCTTTCTTTCTCCTCTTCCTTCCTTGCTTTTTAATCTGATGAAGCATGTTCCCATCGAGTCGCTTTCCTGTGAGTTGGGCGACCGCCAATTCCTATACCTGAGGGCCGTTGTGCAAGCGGTGGGGGGATATTCCCAGGAGCAGATAGAAAATTTGGTTGTTAGGCCTACACCGGAGCAGACCGCTCTGGTTGCGCCGGCTGACATGACCGCCGAACATATCGCCGACTGTGGGCTGCGCTTTCCTCTAAACCCTTTTTTCCAGACTGTTCTTCGCTACTTCAGCTCTCTTTCCTAGATCTGACCCCCAACGATGTCCGGACCCTGATCGGGTTTGAGGTCTTGTTCTTTCTTCGGAAAGTTACCCCTGAGCCCCAACTTCTCCACTACTTTTACTACCCGAGCCGCGAACCCCCAAGCTAGTACCTTCTGAAGCCCCGATCCGGTGGTTACAAACCCGTGGCGGGGCTCCCAGGCCGGAAATCATGGAGGCGGGCATTTATCTACGTGGATAACACCGTTATCTACGGGTCCTACCAGGTACCCCGCAACGCGGTGGTTCTTGACCTGGGACTGCGGGGTAGCAACTTCACGAAGGAGGGTAAAGAGGCCATAGCCAAGTATACGGCCAAGCTAGAGCGGGAAAAGAGATTCGTCGAGCTTCGTGTTGAGGACATGTTGAGGGCTGCAGGCATGCCCCTTCTCCTGGCCAATTCTAATGGTATACCTCTTGGGCATGCCGGAATAGCGTCGACCTGTTTACTG
Organism: Cruciata laevipes; assembly: GCA_963678965.1. Taxonomy (NCBI): domain Eukaryota; kingdom Viridiplantae; phylum Streptophyta; class Magnoliopsida; order Gentianales; family Rubiaceae; genus Cruciata; species Cruciata laevipes. The sequence continues at coordinate 14,375,711 of OY787639.1, forward strand.
TAATGATTTCTGCTTCTTATTCTTATTTCCTGCTTTTCTTTAAGCCATGAACCTTCTGGATCTGTTCAACGAGCTCGAGGATATCCCTCTCGTGCCAAAGCAGGAGGTAGGAGAAACCAGCAGGACTAGGAGCCGCACCCAGCTTGAGAATGAAGGGTCCCATGCCAAGTCTGAGGACTCAATCGAGGAGGAGGAACGCCCTGCCAAACAGCACAAAGCCACTAGCCGCCGCTCCCGCGGCACCATCCAGGACACCCAGCCGCCACTGAGCCCAACTCATGAGGATATGGCCAACCTATTCTTTTGTGATAATGGCGGCTCGTTCCTTGGTCTTTTGGTCGCAACGTCTGAGCCCTTCGGCTCTCCTCTGTCTCGTTCCTTAACTGTTCCTATATGAAAATGAGCAGTTTCATTATGAGGTTATATGGAAAAAGATTGCAAATCTTTCTTTCATGATCTACACTACTAAACCATTATGCATATCGCAAAACTCTGATAAGTGCTACATCACTCAAGGGATAATACCTTTTCTTCAGAAAAAAAGAACTAAAATCATCAGAGTCATTAAATGGAACCCTCCTGATAGAGGTTTTAAGGCAAATTGTGATGCTTCATTTAGTGACTCTGAAAAGGATGGTTTGGGATGCATAGTTAGAGATCATACTAGAACTCTTATTTTAGGAATGCAGGATTATGATAACACTGCAACTTCACCTCTGCATGCAGAATTCCTTTCAATTTGTGCATGCCTCAAATTATCACTTCAGAAAGGACTAAACCCTTTGGTGATGGAGACTGACAGTTTGCAGCTCATTCAAATCATCAAAAAGGAACAACCCCTCCACCATGGCCCATCCGGAATCAAATGATGAACTTAATCAAAATCATGGAGGAAAAGAGGATCAAGATCACTCACGTTTACATGGAGATCAATTTAGCAGCAGATTTCCTAGCTAAGAAAGGAAGGGAATCAAAACAGAAATTGGTATTCTCACAATCTGAAATCCCTCATGCTCTGAGAGGTATTCTGTTCACTGAGAAATCAATACCTCACTTTAGGAGGTTCAAAGCCTAGAATGCAACACTGGAGCATTTCTTTTGTATAGGCAGTTTTTGGATCAGTTAAATGATAGCACTCTCCTCTCCTTCTAATTGATTTTGGAAAACCTGGCCAAGATCACTTCACCATAGGGGTGTAGGACACCAAGGGAGTATGGTGATCCAAGGATGGTGAAGTTATTTTGGAAAGTTTTCTTATAATCAACTTCACGGATTGAAAGAGTGCTTTCTACTTATTAGTCTAGTTGCAATAGTTGTTCATTAGATATATCTTTTGGATTGTAATCACTCGGAACTGAAGTTTTCGGTTTTATTAATGATGCTTGGGGAAGCAATAAACACCCCCCACTTTCAGTGGTTCTAATTTTTTTTTTAAAAAAACTTCAATTTTATTTTTACTACATCAAATTATGATTTTTTTTGTAAGTACATCAAACTATGAACTTATTTTATCTTAAGAATAAAAAAGAAAAAGGAAAAAAAAGAAAGATAAGAAAGACTTGCCTTAACAATCAAGTCTCCTGCATTTTCTCATATTATGACTAAACAATAAAAAAATAAGAGAGTATTCCGGATTAAAAGAAAGAAAAACAGCAGAATCGTGTTGAAAGTTGTTGCATACGCAGCTACGCGCTTTCAAATACGGTACAAGGCACTCTTCTTTTTATATAATTTCTCAGTCATTTGCCAGTATATATATCTTTCTTATTTTTATTGGGTTTTACATAATTCTTAGAACTTGGACGGTGTTGTGTGGGTACTCTCTGCCAGGTAATTCTGAACTTTTCTTCTTGGGGCTTTACTGATCCCTCTGAATTATGTCTTTTGTTTTTTAAATCTGGGTCGTATCAAATTAACTGCTGTGAAGTCATGATCATCAAGATTTTTAAATAGAGGAATCGTTTCAATTTTGCTGTTTGGAATTTGAAGCTCTACTTGGTTTGCATTTCTCAAGTTAAGAATAATCAATTTTTATGGGTTTCTGGGTTTTGACGTTGGCGCCTGATCGCCATCGTGTTTGATCAAGAATTGACTATTCTATGATTAATAGTCAAGGTTCTTCTTTAGGGCATGATTTTCTTGAAAGGGTTTATTTCTCCAGTGTGTGTGTTTTCTCTCGGTCTTCTCCTTGATCTGTAATCTAGGTTTTCTTGAATTTGTTGATTTTATCTGTTTATCTTGATTTTAATACTCATTGTGAAATTGTGATTACTTAAGCTTTGTGTTGCAACCCTTGATGTTCTTAATATGTTCTAGCTGGTTTATGCTTCAGTAGAGTTCATTCCTGTGCATTTGTACATTTGGATATCTGAGCTAGATGGGCTGACATGATTATATCTCTCAGGGAGGTAAATCTTGCACATTTGAACAAAGGCTGGGAGGTGGAGAAACATGTCTACAACTGCCGCAGCTTGTGCTGAAAGAGCAACGAGTGACATGCTCATTGGCCCAGACTGGGCAATCAATATTGAGCTATGTGATATTATCAACATGAATCCTGGGTAACCTTCAAGGCTTTTGATAAACTTTTGTCGGATAATTTATGTTAGTAGTTTTTTTAGTACACATTTTTCTTCTTTTGAATCATGGGAACTGTGTTATGTGTAAGAATTTAAGGTATGTGCTCTCTCTAGACATTGCTGGTCTTGATATGGAATTTTCGGCAAACCGTTCATTAAAAAGGCAGGAGATGATGTTTTGACAACTGTATTTCATCGAATGCATTTCTTTTTTTACACTTTTGGTCTTATATCTTTAAGGTGCTCCTTGTATGGAATGAATTCTTAAGATACACTTCTTTAGGATTGCTTAGCAAAAGCCGTGACCATCACACGGTGTGATTTTGAAAATGCACAGTTCTTTGACCAACTACTATATAAATTTATCAATTACTAAATGTATTCAGCTTTACAGCTTATTTAAGGGTTCTTACACATACTAGTTTATTCCCAATCTTGTTCACTTCCTTGTTGGTTTGGAATCCTTATTAAGGGTGTAATACATATTTTTTATAGATCCAGCCAAACTGATAAGGTGTTTTTTTATTGATTGTGTTAGTAGCATCTTCATGTTTTGACCGTTCTCTTTATGATGCATATAGGCAAACCAAGGATGCTCTCAAGATACTGAAGAAACGATTGGCGAACAAAAATCCTAAGATACAGCTCCTCACACTATTTGTATGTATTTTGTTCATCTGGTTCTGCTGCCCTTTCCATGGCCTTTTTTCACACGTGTAATCTCTGAAATACACTTGACTTGTGTGAAATCATTATCTAGTTCAAAATTCATGCATATACTTTTGGAAGTATTGCTGTTTGCGCCCCAAGACTTATATGCTTGTTTAGGTCATGTAAGATGAGTTCTTCTTTATTATGCCAATGATAACATGCAATTATGATTTGCTTAGGTGTCTCTTTGTTTGTACAGCTTCTTAAGGAAACAAATCTATAGTACATAAACAATTTATTGTCATTGTTTATTCCACTTTCATCTTTATACTAAGACCACAATTTAACAAGTAACAAAAAAAAAAAAAAACAAATCTGAGAAACAGGCTCTTACAGACATAGCATCACTTCTCATGGGATGGTTTTACATATCTTAAACCAAGTATATTATGGTCTTGTATGTTAAGTAAAAAGAACCTTATTATCCTTTTCTGTATTATTGTGAAGATATGCCATAGTAGTTGCAGTTTAAAATGTGAAGATCATAGTTGTGGTTGCTTGATAATCTAAATCAGGTCTTAGCTTGAAAAGCAAAGGTTGCTCCCATATTATTCTGACTTCATTTTTTTAATGTAGGTACTGGAGACTCTTTCCAAAAACTGTGGGGAGAATATGTTTCAGCAGATTGCTGAGCGCGACATTTTACATGACATGGTCAAAATTGTGAAGAAGAAAGTATGCACCTGTATTTTTTTCAACTCTCTTTATGCCCAATTTGTTGTGAGTCCTAATTGTTCTTTCTGTTTATAAATACAGCCTGATTTAAGTGTTAGAGAGAAAATCCTGGTTTTGCTTGATACATGGCAAGAAGCTTTAGGGGGACCCAGGGGACAATTCCCCCAGTTCTATGCTGCCTATAATGAGTTGAAGGTACTTCCACAATTTGACTCTAGGTGTGCTTACAATGTACCACTTTAAAATTATGTTATTTTCATGCAAACTTTGTTAAGATAAGCTGAACTACGCAGCAGTTATTAGTATTAAAAAGATGATTATACATGTTAATAGTACTTGATGTTGCTGATTAATATATGAATCTAAAAAACTTCAAGCGCTGCACTTTCCAGGTGCTAATCAGATACACATAGATACAATTTTATTGTGCCAAAGATTTGAGGGAGTAGTAAGCCAGTGCTCTTGTCAATATTGCATACTAATTGTATAACTTCCTATGAACTTCAGTTTTTAGAAAGTAATTATCTTCTTGGTAGGAATGTTTCTTCAAAGTGTAAGGTAATAAAATTGAGAATATTTATAGACACTAGGAAAAAATAATTAATTAATTATATGAATATGGTACTTCGATGAAGTTGTAGACATCATGTAGAGAAGTAAGTTTCACATCGCATCGACAAGGGAGCAACTGAGCAACTGTGGGATGTAAATTATGGTGTTCAAAATATTACATTCTTTAAAAAGGACATCATCCTAGATTAAAAAAAACAAACAGTAACAAATTAACAATAATTTCTTTGTAACACACACTGTGAGACAAAACAACATAGTGCACTTGAAATCAGATTTAATTTGTCTCAGCTCCTTTGTCACTCTGTATGTCTTCTCTTTTTACCATCTCATTCAATGCCATAGGGTCTCTTGTACAAAGACTTTGCAATTAAGGGATTTGTTTAGATCCATAATCTGGTTAACTTGTAAAACAAAAACCCAGATAACAATGAACTTGTGTCGCATCATACATTTCTTGACGTGTTCTGTGTTATTATAAATTTGTGCTCTTTGTGGGATGCGATAATTTTAAATGGAGAGATGAAGCAACATACTTTTTTTCGGATGTCTAACTAACATCCGTCTTTACCTTTCTCATTGCTTGTTTTTCATGTTAGGCTGCTGGAGTCGAATACCCACCAAGAGAGGAGAACAGCGTCCCACTATTTACTCCACCACAGACACATCCAATTGTGGAGCCTACTTTGGATTATGAGGAAGCTGCAGTACAGGCCTCTCTTCAGTCTGATCCTTCTGGTCTCAGGTATTGTGTAAATATTATGTCAAATTTTCTCTGATCACACTAGTGCAATCCATGTTCATTCGGTTGGTTTATCTATTTCTATTTTTTGTTTGCTAACATATTTATATTTGAATTTTATTAAGCTTGCCGGAGATTCAGAATGCTGAAGGAATATCAGATGTCCTGATGGAAATGCTAAATGCTTTAGAGCCTCAAAATCGTCAGGTTGTAGATGCTGTTTCCTTTTTTCCTTATTCTTCTTCATAATCTCTTTAATGCTCATGCTACTCATCATGAGGGTTCCAGATTCTATTTGATCTTGTAGTTTCTCTTTTTGGTAAATTTACCTTCTTGGTTGCCAATATAATAGAACATTACTGCCTGTGTATCTTACCAACCGAAGCCTTGAAAGATACTTTCATGATTTTGGAAGTATTTCTTTTATAAATATTTGGTTTCTGAGGCTCTATTATTATTAAAAGTATTGGCTAACAAGATGCATGGTATGCTGTGTAACTGTGTTGTGAGTATCTGATACAAATGGACAATGTGTGATTATTGTTTGCTTCCTCTTAAAGGATTTTTATTTAGGTTAAACTAGCTGTATATGTTGTTCCCTGGTTGCTAAAATTTTCACCTTTAACCATTAGGTGCACACAGTGTAGCCTAATGAAACTATATTTTAACCATTAGTAAGCTATATTTTACTGTGACAAGACCTTGAACTTGATATCATTAATGAGGATTAGATCAAGAAGTTGGGTTTACTTTTATATTTATTTTTTACTGTGAAGAGACCTTGAACTTGATTTCATTAATGAGGATTAGATCAGGAAATTGGGTTTACTTTTGTTCTTTGAAAGCTGTCAAATCATCCACCTATGGTGTTTTTTTTTTTTGATACAATAATCTAATTACCAGACTCAAGTCACAGTAGTTGACACCGTATTTGATTCCAATATGTTTGTTGTTTTTCATATATTGTGATAGAGGTTTAGCTGTACTATTACTGTTCCTGTTTGACAAACTTGTCAATTCAGCAAAGATGCAATAGATTGTCAATTCTACTTTATTGAGTATAATCAGCAGTAACAGGATACTACTAGTTATAACATGATTATGGACTTGATGCAGGGCATAAAGGATGAAATCATCGTTGACCTTGTGGATCAGTGCCGTTCCTACCAGAAGCGTGTCATCGTTCTTGTCAACAACACTGCGTACGTGCTCTGATTGTTTAAATGTTTTGAATGTCTTTTCACTAACTGCTTTACAATGTTTGGAAATAGTATTTAAAGATCTCTTCATATTTCATTCAGAGATGAGGACCTTCTAGTGAGAGGATTGACACTCAATGACAAGTTGCAGCAAGTTCTGGGACGTCATGATGACATAGCAAAGGGAACACCTAATGTTACTGGAAGGATGACAGAAACTCCAGTTGCTCCTCTTATGAATGTGAATCATGAGGATGAGGAGTCTGAAGATGACTTTGCTCAATTAGCACCCAGGTAATTTTGACTTCCATATGGCCTCATATTGGTTGGCTACTTATTGAGTATTTTTGTTGCTCATGATTTGCATCAAATGGAAACCAAAAGTAAAATAGGAGTTGGGGTGGGAAGATAAGGACAATTGGAATCAAATAAATAACTGAATCCCTCCTTTTGCTGGCAATAAATAATCAAATAAAGCAACAGTATCCTAGTAGGTTTCAGCAGTGATACTTGGCAATTCAAGTCGGAGCACCTTCCTGATATTTGATTTATCTATGCCACTGGATTGTTAAGATTCCAATGTAGAAAACAAAGACTGTCCTCTTTTCTTTTCTTTTCCTTTAAATGATGTTCATTTGATTATTTGTATCTGGCAGTTCATACTGATTGTTCTGTTTTAATATAACAGCTTTCGAGATAGTACCCTCTAGGATTGGTTAATTACGTATAGTTTTTGGGCTGGGTTAAAAAGGATTATCAGCTCACTATATTTTGCATTATTGCATAAATGCAGATCATCAAGGGATACGTCACAAGGACTAGGTTGGAAGCCAGCAAGCTCGACTGCTGAACCAGTGCGAATTAACCCAATCCTTCCTCCACCTCCTCCATCCTCAAAATTTTCTTCTGCAGATACTGGAATGGTTGATTATCTCAGTGGTGATACTTACCAGTCTGAAAGATCTTCAGCTGCATCAATATTTGTGCCTGTTGTGGGTCCACCTCCTTCGAGCATCAAAAACTCTTTTGTGCCATCAAGTCCCTCACAATCCTCCATGTCACCTCCTGAAGACGAATTCATTAACCCAACAGCTACCATGTTCGAACCAACTCCTTCATCCAAGTCTCCCGATAGTTTGCCTGCTCCACCTTGGGAGGCTCCGACCAGCATTCCTCCCCCACCCGCCAGGTACAACCAGAGACAACAGTTTTTTGATCAGAAGCAGCATAGTCCAAATGGTGGGTCTCCCCCTTCATCTTATGACAGTTTAGCTGAGCAAGCGGAGAACCTTTCCCTGAGATCACCAGCCCCTACAAAACAAGAGAAGCAGGAAGATGCCCTGTTTAAAGATCTGGTTGATTTTGCCAAAGCCAAGTCTACATCATCATCTTCGAAACCAAACAGATCTTATTGATGGTCTCTTAGCGGTATGGATTATTGGGTGGTGGTACAGATATCAGCAGATTTTAGTGGTGTTTAGCCCCGGCTATTAACTTCATTGGCTCTCTTTATTAGGCAATAAACATGGATCGGGATTTTGTTTGCTCATTCAGTGCTCATCTTTGTGTGATATATCTGGCCTGAAATGTAGCTCATTTTCTTTATTGTATTGTCTTTTTTTGGATGTCAAATATTAGAGGATTCAAATTCTTGTTTCGGTCTCTTTATATGATTATCTTTTACATTAAACACCCATCGACTGATATGGTTTATTTGTCTTATTATTATGCACTAATGTTGCTCCCTCTTTGTTTAATGGCGTTAATCATATAGCTTTTGAAAACACATGTATAAATCACTAGGAGTGACTTGGTAACTTCTACAAGTTTTGTTGGTGACCTTTTCATTTGGCCACCTCAACTTTTTCAAGCTCTAAAAGTTTGACAGGAGTAGTCTTGCCTTTAAAACAATTAGCCTCTAAGAGGAACCACAACCATAAAGTGGCTTTAAACCCATCTTTTTTATAAAGTCATACTTTTTAGTTTTTTACTCACAATCATACAACCCGCCACGTCATAATATTCCTTTACACATCATCATTTCATTCACATCATTTAATAGATATTTAATGTATAATTTTTGATGGATAATAAATTTTACTTAAAATAGAAATGCTTAAAATTTTTATATTAAAATTTAGTTATGATAAATTTATTTAAACTTTTATTATTTAATTAATGAATTTTTTAAAGATAAGTCTAAGTAAAAACTAATGAAGTTTGAGAAAATTAATTTTGAAATGAAAATGGTAAACGGAAAGAAAATTCACAATTGAGAAAAAGAACTAAAATATCATTATAATTAAATTAAATTATGAAAATGTCATTATAATTAGGAACTAAATATGAAAATGATAAAAGGAAATAAACTATGAAAATGATAAAAGGAAAGAAACATAACAAATTAGTCCGAACATGAGAATATTAAGCAAACTCTTGAAAAATCAAAGCATGTATTTTTGTTTATCAAAGCATGCGTTAATTGAAAACATAAATGTGTAAAATGCCATTGGGTCCAGTGTGCCACATGGCTCACTTTCGTTGGCTCTTTTCTAACAATCATGGGCTGCATTTTTTGATCCCTCAAACTCTTTTGGTCCCTTATTTTGCGGAAAAGACCTGTCCAAATACCCCCACTGTGAGTACATTGCAAAATAAACTTGGAAAACTAATTCAACTCCCTCTCTATGCAAATGTAGGATGCAACAAATTTTTCCCTTCCTTTCTTTCTTACATAGAACATGTTTATGAATATTAAATAAAAAATTTGGTCAAATATAACACAAAATCTTGGATTAGATATTATCATCTTACCAAAAGATTTAAAACAAACTAATAATAGTCCCTCACGAACATTCAAATGAATTGATACAATCGTTCCTCGTAAGTAATTTTGGGTAACTTCTATATGCATGTCCATTTCTCTCTTGCATGACCATATTTTTATTATAATGCTCTTATGTGTACCATTATAATTTAAGCTGCCTTTATAGCCTTAATAATGGTAACAATAGTTGTTTTTTTTTCTTTTGAGTAAATAAATTGATACTAGGTTTTACATACCACAAACTCGGTCTAGTATAGCTGTATCCTTAATGTGGGTTATCTTCGAAATAAACTTACTGATAACTAAAAAATTTCAACTTCCGATCTTGCGCACTGATCGTATTCACATGAAATGTCAAGGATGCATGATTAACGTAGGCATGCTTGCACGAGATAAACACCATGGAGTACCATGGTTGGTCTTAGATTTTTTGAGGCCTAAAGCGGAAAAAATAAAATAAAATCCCTCACATATATATTTCATCTTGGGGATTTTTCTCCTAATTACAAATATCAATAACATAAAGGTAGTTCAAATTGAATTTATGTAAACTATTAAAAAACTAGCATGCCAGCATGCTATATCTGGCATTCTCAACCCTGACAAGGCCCCTGGCAATTTTTTCAAATTAATATGGAACTTAAGGACATGTTGCAGGATAGGGTTCAGAGGACAGTTCTCAAACATGTATGTAGAGAAGGAAATATGGTGGCTGATGCCATCTCTAGATTTGCACTTCAAAATTCTCTTACATGTAATTTAGTTCCTTCTAATTTATCTGTGAATTAAGAGGACTCATTCAGCTGGATAAAATGGGAACTCCTTCCTTGAGAATATGCCCTATGAATGGATGCTACTGATTTTTTTGTTATGGCAGGTGTTGAGGACTACAACAACCAACATAATCAATTGGAGGGGCAAGCGGTTTTCTCCACATTGGTGCTCCTGATCCTGTTAAGATGTCGGTATATCAGTAGCAGCAGCAGCTGGTTTCTCCTTCTTTTCTTTTATGCCTCTTCCTCTCATCACCCGTGGGCCTCCAGAAAGCATAAGGCACATTTGGTACGGTGGTTGAGAGTGTATGATGGCCTCTATGCTTTTGTAAGATACGTAAAACCTATACATATTCTGAAAAACTTCCTATTCTTTAGTTTAGGTCAATCTTTTTGGAAGCAAATGTATTGCTTCGAGGGCGGGTCCTTACCTAGTCCTTATAATTAGCCTAGATAGTCAAGATCGTTCACCCGATTTACGGCTGTGAGCTCTATTGTAAACTCAAATATTCGATTGTTTTTACAAGGTTTGGGGAGCCTATTAATCTCCCCCACCAACGGTGGATTTGACTTAATATATATATATATATATATATATATTAAAAAACTAGCAAAATTTACATGCTAAGAATATAAACAAAATTGATATAAAAGATAATCATTAATCACGTATAAAAGTGAAATTAACCACAAGATTTTCAACACTATTTAAGTTCTTGATTTGATTCTTCTAAAGTTCTGGTCATTAAAAAAAATGCTTTCAATTACTTTTTAAACTCCATTTGTAAGGAATTTTTTATTAAAAACCTTTTATTTTGATTCTTGAAATCTGAATTGTAAGAGCATCTCCAACCATGACTTTTCTTTTTAAAAAGTCAATTTACATGTCAGATTAGCTGACTTTTTAAGGAAAAAACTTCTCCAATGCTACAGTCATTTATTACCGTCAATCTTATGTGGCCAATTTTTCTTTCGACACTGTCAAATTGGTCTTCTCTTTACAGAGGATCAAACTGCGGCTCTCTCTTGTCTACTCATCCAAATAATTGGGCGCCACTACTGAGAAAATTTGGGTGCCAATTTTATCTGAAAAAAACCCCACGTTTCTTTAATCTATAGCCGAAGCTGCCGAACCATGGACAGATTTGATGATTCATTTTCTTGCTGCTTTTCGCCTTTCCCAGGTATGATATCATATTCCTCTGCCCAGTCAAACTTGCATAACTCTGTATTTTCATTCATTGTTTCATATTCAATTGATTATGGGTAATTTGTTCAATTGTAGGTTTTTTTGTTCTGTTCCGTTTTTCCCCTTTACGGTTTTATTGTTGCTGCTATATTGACCTAGGCTATATTGACCCAGCATATGATGGCTTTAGATTGAATTACAAAGATATGTATTCTTCCTTTTGTGCCTTTATAGATTACTCGGACTTAGATGATGCACGTAGTTCTTATCTTTGTGGCTGTAATGTTTTTTGGACATTGGATGGAACATGATAAAAAGTTTGGGTTCTTTGTTATTAGCTTGGGAATGATTTCAAAATTTGGAAAAAGAACCCATTTTTATATTCTTGATATGGAACTTATCAATGCAATGTTTTTTTCATTCTGTTAGGTCCTTCATCGATATAAAGGTTCTGATGGAATATGAAGATTTTGCTCCGTTTTTGCAGCCAAACTTCAATGAATCTCCTAATGCACCTCATTCTTTAAACTCATCTCAAGTCCATAGCCAAACTCATGATACTCAATCAAGCTCTATTGATGATTTCAATCAATTCCATAATCCAGCCATGTCAAGAAACCTTCAATACCCGCGGACTTTTCCCAATAATCCATCAAATGGCCAAACTTCTTCTCAAACTCAGCAACAGAACGTACCCAACTATCCCTTTCACGTTTTACAAAATAATCCAAATGTTATTTATGTGGCTGTACCTAATCAACCACCTGTACCTACTTAACCACCCAAAGTGTCAAAGAAAAGGAAAAATCCCGCACCTGATCGTGAAACCATTCCAACACCAATTATCCGTCGTTGGACTGTTGATGAAGATATCGCTCTTACAAATGCTCGACTATATGTCTCATCTGATGGAGATGTTGGAATTGGTCAGAAAAGAACAACTATGTGGGAACGGATTTTCCAGGTTTGGAAAGAAAACATGGGTAATGTTGATAATTCACGGGATTGGAATGCCTTAGAATGCCGTTGGTCAAGGATCCATGGTGATATAAACAAATTTCATGGCTTTCATTATTTATTGGATAGGCAAAACAAGAGTGGTAAAACACCTGAATGTGTGGTAATTATCTATATCCTTATATTCAAGAACAATTTTTAGTTTATGCTTGTTTGTGTTTTATGGAGTCTTTTTTTCTTTGTCATGTTGTGGTGATTTTTATGTTAACGTATACTGTTTTATACTGGCAGAATATAAACTTCAAGAGCTAAAAGTTTTGAGTATAATTTATTTGTGATGATTAAATATCTCTTTGCAGTAACTCTCATATGTGCACTTGTCAGTATGTACTTCGATAATATTCCCGTTATTATATGTATTGTATGAGAGTGAGGTATTTCTGAGTTATTCTGTTTGGCCTCTTAGGAGCACTTTATTATACAAAGTGGCTTACGTACAAAGTGTATAAAGGGATAAATAATCTCTGCTATCTATTCTGTATACAAAAGTACCATGCCAACCTGTTCTCCTCATTACTTGCTGCAATATCATATAGTTATATCCCTCCTGTCATTAGTTTTAGTTTCATGCTTTATATAATACACAGTATATTCTTGGGGTGAATTCATGCATTTTTAGCGTATTAAAGAAAATGTAGCCACCATAAGATTGACAAAAAAATGCAGAACTGCTCTGTGTCACGGATTTGGGATTATGGTTGCTTTGCACTAAGTTTCTGAATTTTTCTGACAAATTTGTATGTAGATAAGGGAGGCTCAACTTGCTTATCAAGGTGACAACAATAACAAGCTATTCAAGCATCTGGAATGTTGGGAGATTTGTAGAAAAAATGTGAAGTGGTGTAACAAACTTCTAACAACTCAGGGTTCATTTAAGAAGAAGCGGACGAGTGTTCTTGATACCTCTGATGATCATTACACCACACCAAATGTAACACAAGGCGATCCAAATCTGGTTGGTGGTTCCTCGTCTGTGCCTCTAGTTGTTGATGTTGATCCAATTTCTGTTGAGGATCAAATAAAAGAGGATGAAGGAGTTACTCGTCCGAGTAATGGGCAAAAGGCTGTTAAAGATCAGAAAAAAAGGTTGGGTGCATAAAATGTTGTGGCTAATGCTTTGGCTAATCTAAATTCATCTTTAGAAAAACAACTGAAATTGGCTCGTGCGGATCACGAGGTGAGGAAAGAAAGAGAGAAGAGAGACTACGAGCTGCGTGAGACAATATTTACTGCAGAGATTGAACTCAAGGAGAAGAATCAAAAAAACAAAGATGCTGAGACTGAACCCAAGACGAGGAATCAAAAAAACAAAGAAGTTGAGACTGAAGTCAAGGGCCCTGTCCAATAGGGCGCTGGAATTGGTAGCTGGTGCTGGAAGGCTGGAGGGTGCTGGAGGGTGTTGAAATTAAATTAAAATTGTATAATTATGATGTACATAATTATGAAACTATATATTTAAAGAATGATTAATTCGTACACAACATATTGAAACTAATTCTAAAGAAAAATTATTTTTTATTTTTTTTAAAAAAATAAATCATTCATGTATGTGAATAGTGACAAGTGCTGGAGGGTGCTGGTAGGCGCTGGAGGTGCTGGAAATAAGCACTACTGGACAGGGCCAAGATGAGAAACCAAAAAATGATGGAGAGAGCAAAGAAGCAAGAAGAAAAAGAGCGACAAAGATCTCTCCAATGTTTCTCCATATGTGCGTCCAGTGGCGGATCTAACACTATTATTTTGGGGAGGCTGAACAGTATTATGTAGGGTATTTTTTTTTGGTGGGCGGGGACGGCGGGCGGTGGGAAACGGCCTTTGGACCGAAGATCGGCCGGCGATCGGCGACGGCCGGTGGGACGGGTTTGGATTGGGATTTTGGTTCACTCGTTCAGAGCTTCTGTTTCACGTACCGCGTACGTCTGGAATGAGGCTGACCAAATTCTTTATTATTTAATGTTTATTTTTACCTCTTAGTTGAAAATAATGGCTGTGGTATACTATTTCATGCAAAAACCAAAGTCAACGACAAGAATAAGTTGAAGCCATGCAAGATTGTGGAAATCAGCCATATGTATATAAAAAACACTGGTTAATCACAAGAAAATCCTTCATTTCCTCAAAACAAATCCTTCATTTTCTCAAAACTCTTTCTGGTGAGCATTCACATTAGACTCTTTCCCTTTCTATCTTTCACCACTCCACTGAGTTCTTGTTTTCTGGTGTGCGTGTGTTTTCTTGTGTGTGTGCACCGTTTCTGCCTCTCAAATATGCAGTGCACTAGTCTTTTATCATACATATATGATTTTTAAGTTGCAGTTGCTAAATGGCCTCTGGAAGATTCTTTTTATCAGAATATACTGCTCTGTTCTTTTTATCAGAATATACTGCACAATCGAGAAAAATAATATGGAAAAATTCAGCAGCAACAAAAGATTACAAAATGCAGCAGCAACATTGTAGTATACTGATACAATCGAGGAAAATAATGGAAGAATGCAGTAGCAACTAAACTGATATAATTGAGGAAATTAATTGGAAAATGCAGCATCAGGAGATGAAAAAATGCATCAGCAACACTGACATGAAGACAACAAAATGTCTGCTACCACTCAATCATTGTCCAACAATTCTGAACTCACCAAAAATCAAAATAATGCTGCTATCTCAGTGATTCTCAAACAACTCTTAACTCATCAAAACAAACACACTAAGAGATAAAATCATAATACGAAAAGGAAAATAATGTTCAAATAATGCAGAAGTGGTTCTCCATTGCCTTTAAGCTTCTTCATCACCTTTTTTCCCATACAAGTGGTTGATGAGATCACTTTTTAACTGGCGATGTAGATTTACATTTTTTACCTCTTTAAGCCGCCCAAGCATTCTAGAAACAAGAAACGAATCATCATGCTCTAGATTCACAGGATCTATCTTTTCATCTACATGAGGAACCCAAGCTTCAGGGTCGATTCCTTGACAATGCTCACTTTCAATGATCATGTTGTGCAATGTAATACATGCTTTCATAATTTTTCCAAGATCTTTTGCATTCCACATACGTGCCGGACCCTTGACAATATGCCACCTACTTTGTAAAACTCCAAACGCTCGTTCTACATCTTTTCTCACGGCTTCTTGACATTTGGCAAATACTTTCTCCTTTTCAGTGGAAGGTGATGATATTGTCTGGATTAGAGTTGCATATGGAGGATAAATACCATCCGATAGGTAATAACCCATTTGATATTGATGACCATTAACCGTGTACTCACACGATGGTGCAGTACCATTTATAAGATCATCGAACAATGGAGACTTGTTGAGAACATTAATATCATTGTTCGTACCCGCCATACCAAAGAAAGCATGCCAAATTCGCAAGTCCTTTGATGCTACTGCCTCAAGAATAAGAGTTGGAGCTCCTTTAAATCCATTTGTATGTGATCCATGCCAGGCAGTCGGACAATTCTTCCATTTCCAATGCATGCAATCATGACTTCCAAGCATCCCGGGAAAACCCCGCTGATCTCCTTCTTCAAGTAGTCTTTTGACATCTATCTCGTTCGGCTTCCTCAAATATTCTTCTTCAAAAATGTTTATTATAGCATCACAAAAACGTTTAAGGCTTTCAATAGTTGTGCTCTCTCCAATTTGAACATACTCATCAAGAAGATCAGCTGCACATCCATAAGCAAGCATCCTCAAAGCTGCCACCATTTTCTGTAAAGGGCTCAATCCACAATTTCCAGTGGCATCAATTTTGGGTGTAAAGTAATTATCATAATTTCCAATAGCATGTAATATGCGGTTGAATAGCTCCACATCCATTCGAAAACGTCTACGAAACTGTTCAGCTGTGTACTTTGAGTCATCACCCTTAAAATAATCATTCATGATTAACTCGTGACGCTCCTGCCTATCTCGTTTTATAAACCTTCGACCATAAAGTGAACCTCCATGAGGTCGTTTTCTATCCATGAACATCGTTGAAACAATGATAGGTACATTAACGGAAATAGTTTGGTTGGTTGAACTTGTTCCATCGCATTCATTTTGCACATCAAGAAACTTTTTGGTGATAGAATATGATTCACCGCTGGAAGATGAACTATCAGAATCACATTCTGATTCTGCATTCGAAGACATCCTAAACCATAGAAAACATAAAGATATCAATTTACACATCTGTGTCAATTCGCAAGGATATGAAAGCAAATGGTAGTTTATATGGGAATCAAACGAAATATATTGTTCTTGACACAAACCTAATTGTAAGATCGAATAAAATTTTTACCTTACAAGAAACTCTGAATAGAGAAGAAGATAGAATCCTTTGGCATCAACGAGAAGGAACCTGCAGGCGTACAAAATATTTGGGAAAGTTTTTGCAGATCGTTTGAGATGTTGAAGGCTGTTCAACTCCAAGGGTTTAACGAAATATAGAAAGGGATCGAATTTAATTCAAATAAAACTACTTTTAATTCGAATATAGAAAGTACACGTCACTTTGAAGTTCTATTTTGACTCTACGATTGGAGATGGAAAAAAAAAACTAGACTTTCAGTTAAAACACTTTGATTACATCACACTGATGTTCCAATTAAAACTCGCCACATGGCTCTAGTGACTTTCTAAAGAGAAGCCATGGTTGGAGATGCTCTAAGGGTTCACGGGATGTGCTACGGCCGCGATTTTTAACACCAAAAGGTTAAGGGACGATTGCGTTGATTGTGTTCTTAGAAGTTAAATAGGAATAGACAACATTTTTGTAGCGGGTGCTATACCGTGTTTGTGTAAGGCCGGGACTTATATATCAGCATCCGAATTTAGAGCTACAATGAAACACATATAATGTATAGATATTACAGGGCCTTTAATAAGAGATTTCTTCGAGTACAGATATTACAGAAAACTGTAACAAAATGAAATTGGACCTCGTTTCTCACAAGTCAACCATGCTTCACAGGAAAGTTTATGTACAAAATGCAACAAACGATACCAAGCCTTATTGAACTACTGATGATGAACCTCACGAGTCAAAAGTCAAAACCATGCTTCACGCTTTTTTCTGTCTTCTCTTCTCCATGATCTGTTCTTTCCTTTTAAGTTGGCTACATTATTATTTCCGATGCCAGATTGACGGGCCGCCCTATATGTATTCAGATTGATATCCAGTGGCGGAACCAGGATTAAAATTGAAGTGGGGCACAACGGTCAGATTAAAATATAATATTTTATTACAACAATATCTTCTCACAAATTGATCAATTCCAAAGAGTTTTTGACATTACTGATCAGATTCTCGTAAACCAGAAAGATTTGATTACAGGTCTCAACACACTAAAGAGTATGAATTCAGTTAAATCAACAAAAATAAAACCATTATGAACAGAGGTGACAACCCCATAAAATGGCAATATATATCAGGTATATTTTATACAAAACTATTCAAACTTGTTTATTACCACTTTATATATATTACCATGGAAGAAAAATGTTGTAAGTAATGTTACTAAGGCCCTGTTTACCAAAACTTATCTGTAGATCAGTTCAGTTCAATTCAATTCAGTTTAGTTCAGTTCAATTCAATTCAGTTCAGTTCAGTTCAGTGAAATTGTAATTTGATGAAATTCAGGTTAATTCAGACATGCTGATTCCATTTTTCAATACATCAATTTTTACTTCAGTTCAGTTCAATTCAGTTCAGTACATCAAGAAATAAGCTCTAGCAAACAGGGCCTAACTCATTTGATTATTTAAAAATTTAAGCTAAAAAGAGAAGCACAAAAAGTTACCTTGCTGAAATGAGAATAAGGCTTTGCTTGAATCTTTGTGAACGTTGTGAAATGATTTCATCAACACAACATGCATTACTCCCCACCAGCTCCATTACCAATCTGTCACCTATCCCACAGTAGCTTCCATCCTATATCAAGCAAAAAAATAGCCAAAATATTTTACAAGCATTATAATATAACATATACTACAGGTATCTGATGGCCAAAATATGGAGTTCAACACAGAAAAACAGAAAGGTGCAGTAGTATCAAACATCAAACAATTCCAGTCCAGTTAGACACAACCAGTAAACCTTACCTATCGGCCGAAGAAAACCAGAAATGAACTGTATCTCTCACATTTTCAATTTATTTCACGTTGGAAACTAACAGCAATAAAGACTGAAATATACTCAATTAGCTCAGCTTTCATGGCCTTACTGCCGTACATAAAAAGGTACATAATGAAAGCCACATAAAACAAGAAGGGTTGACAAAAGGAGAGGAATTCGGAATAAGAAACCTGTAAAAAGAAATCACTTACCATCGGTGCTCGTAGGGATACTCTCTATAAGTGCACCAATAAAAGTGAAACAACAAACAAAAAATAAAAGTCCACCCATCAAATAAGTGAAACCCAATTCAGATCGTACAATATAAGTCTCATTCATAAAACATGCAACTATGCAAGTAAACCATCATGCTCCCCACTCCAGCAACACAAAGGTTTGTTTTCGCTACATGCTCTGTACAAATTATCGGTGGAGAAATCTGTTGGAAAATAATTTATTTAAGGTAAATTAAAAGTTACAGCATGGTAACTTTTGGGGCTTATCATTCGGAGATGAATGAGATATAGGAAGTTTTGGTTAAAGAAATTTACCCAAAATAGGATTTCTATTGTTTATGAAGTTCATATGTTGAACATTCTAAAAGCTCGGAACGTGTTTTAATTGAAGAATTGCATGGAGTACATTCTTTTGGTTTATGGAAATTACTTTGGCCTCGTTTGGCATTCAGCTGTTAGCTGATTCCACCAGCTGTTAGCTGTTAGCGGATTTAATTAGCTGTTTTGACTAGCGTTTTGACTAGCGGTTTGTATATGAGTGTTTGGTAAATAACAATTAGCTGTTAGCTGTTTTATTGTGTTAAATGACTAAAATAAACATTATTACAATTCATTATATATTTTTTTATTTTGTATCTGTTACTTGTTTTGAAGTATTGAAAAATATTTTTATTACTATATGTTTGTTTTTTTTATGTTATTTGAAAATTGAAAAATTATTCATTATTAATGTTTATACCTATATTTGTTTAAAATTTATTTTTAGATTAAACATGAATGTGTGGCCCCTTTAATTTTATTTATTTATGTGAGGTTTATTATTTTTTATACTCTTGCATAAAAAAATATTTTTATTTATTGAGGTTTTTAAATAAATACAAAATTAATGTTTTGTACGGTTGGCTTCGTACAAAAAGTCACGTAGATAAAAAATATTGAGGTTTTGATGAAATAAAGAAAAAGGAAATTCTTGAGAAATAGGGATAAAAAAGATATTTTGTAATATTTTTTTAATGAAGTTTTTGTAAACGCTGCTCTTTTCAGCGTTTCAGAAACGAGAGGTTTCACCAAAACAGCTACGTAGAAAAAGCTATTCACCAAACACAGTAACTAGCTGTTTGACTAATCAACTATCCATATTTAGATGAAAAAGCTAAACGCTCTTCAAACCTCTCGTTACCAAACGGGACCTTTGTGTAATTCCATAAAGATAAAACTTTCATTATTTGGAAAAGTTCTTGTGCTATAATTAAAACACAATTTACCTTATTTTGGAGACAATCCATATGCGTATTGGATTGAAAATTTTCCAGCTGAAAATTATGTTTCCTAATTCATAGAATTTAGTAGTATATATATAGAGCCACCAGTCAATAGAGAACACACTTTTTGAACTCGTAGAATTAATATAGTGAGACATATTAAATTGAGAGAGTTGGTGTTTTTGTTGGTGATGAGTGAGTTGAGAGTCAAGTCATTGTGATTGAAGATCGGCTCTACGAAATCCAGGTAACTTTGTATGTTACCTTATGGTTTTATCCTATAGAACTTTGTGGTCATTTGTTGGCCTCATAAGTTTCAAGGGCGGAGATTAACCCGACTCCATAATGATCTATGCTTTTGTGTCTAGGATATTTAATATGGTGTATGCATAATTATTTGTAACTATTGTCATGTTCTGCATGATTAATATAAATAATTTAACTAGCATTTTATTATTCATGTGTTTTCTGTAATTTATATTCTGTAATTTTATTTACCACAAATTACTATCAATATAGTTCCTACAAAATCATAAACCTATAAACCAGAGAATAAGAAAGTGCAAGTAAAATATATGAAGGAAGCTATCCAATTGCCAATAAATTAAGCAGGCGTCATCATGGATCTGTAGGCGGCGGCAACATTAGAATCAGCTAATTTGAGAGGCCAATTGTATTGTGGTAATTCCAACACTCCAGAAACTCCAACATGTTGCCATATTACTACCACCATTAGACCTGCATAAAAAAAAGTAAAACAAAGCCTATTACTGGTTAGCAAAAAATAGACTACCCCTGAAACCCCTAGCATGAAACAGACGAAATCAAATCGAAACAAAGCAGAAAGAAAAAGGAGAACTTGCTCCGAATCCTCCATGGAATCATTGTAACTGTGCAAAAGGAGAACTTGGTTTCTTCCAACTGTGTAACTGTGCATAGTATCCATCTCCTGGTATCTGGTCCTTCTTCAATTGCTGCCTTGTCCAATAACCTGAAATTTTAAGTGTCAAATTATGAAGAGTTACACAAAATTATAAGCTATTATTTTTTCTCAATATTTATATAACCTGTTTTACATATAAGACAACCAGTTTCAGGTCTGCCACGGGAGAATTTGCCCACCAGCAAGGTTGTTACGGCGTAGCCTAGGCGACGCCTAGGCGGTCATTTGGCGTCCCGGCGGTATTTATCACCGCCGTAAGCTAGCGCCTCGCCGAGTTGTAATCCGGCGAGTTTTGACGTCTATCCGGCGTCCTGGCGTCGTCAATTCACGCCTAGGCGATGATTCGGCGACATTTAGATCAAATATTGAGAGAGAAATCTAAATTGTGGAGGTTTGTAAGAGGAGATCTCGCCGGCTCTGTTGAAGAAAAAGAAGGAAGACGAAGAAGAAGGATTCTTTCCCTGTTTTTGTGTCTTAATTTCCTTTAACCAAGTAAATTCGTTTCTAAAATTATTCATCCACTTGTTTTCTAATTTAGTAAATTTAGTTTTACTTAATATAATCATCAATTAGTAATATTCTTAGTCATATCTTTATCATACTACCATAAACAATTTAAAATATTCTTAGTCATTTCTTTATCATATACTACCATAAATAATTTAAAGATAATCATATCATAAAAGTGTTTTATGGAGAGTATATTGATGATTGAAATACTAGAATATTCAAAATTTTATTATTTTAATAAATACTTTTATATACTAATAGATATATTTATTATATATTTTACTATCGTAATGCTCGCCGTGCTCGCCGTAATTCGCCGCGGCGAGCGCCATGTTCGTCCAGGCGCCCTGGAGGTCCAAGAGCGCCGTGACTCGCCGGGGCGCCGTGACAACCTTGCCCACCAGTGTTAACTTGAGGGGCGCTTCGAGTTGTTCACATTCTTCATCGGAAAACTTCAGCCCTGGTTCGCCGAGGTGGGTAATTTGGGGTTTTGGATTGAAGAGAGGTCCGACGGTGGATCGGGTGGGGTTTTGGGGATCGATCGAAGCAGTGATTGTTGGAGTAACGATTTGTACAAATGTCCGGGTATGTGGCGGAGCAGCATTCTCCGCCATAGGGGCGGCGGCCATGGGCCTAAACCCTAGCCTGTAAAGAAAGATATCGTAGAATTTTATGATTGTATTGATACACAAAACAAGGCTTTATAACCAGTTACAAATAGAATCCCAAAAGGAAACGGTATCTCCCCTAACCTATTTTAATCAATCAGATATACACAATATATTCACAAAATATCCTAACACTCCTCCTCAAGTTGGAGCATGAAGATCAAGAATGCCCAACTTGCCAAGTAAAGTCTGAAACTGATGTTTGCCAAGAGCCTTAGTAAAAATGTCAGCAGGTTGATCATGTGTACGAATATGATAAGTAGCAATCGCCCTGACTGAACAAGATCACGAACAAAGTGATAGTCCACCTCAATATGCTTAGTTCTCTCATGAAATACTGGATTCGCCGCAATATGATTAGCAGCTTGACTGTCGCAGAAAAGCCGCATAGGAGGACGGTGCTCAATACCCAACGAGGATAAGAATGACCGAAGCCATAGTAGCTCACAACAAACTGCAGCCATAGCTCGGTATTCGGCTTCAGCAGACGAATGAGATATGATACGAATATGGTATCAAATATCATAAAATAATTAGTTAGATTTTTTCCTTACCAAGCTTTAGAGTTTTTCCTAAAATGGTGTTTTAATCTTAGTAAGATTATATTTATTTTCCTTATAGTTGTAGGAGTTGATTATTATTTTCTTAGATTATTGGTAGGATTAGGAATTTTATTAGGGTTATAAATATTGCTCTTCTCATTGTAATAGACAGACTTTGAGACTTTGATAATAAAAATACGTTGATTGTTGAACGGTGGTTCGTCATCAGATTGAAGCTTTGGATTGTGTGTTCAATTCTAAGACTCGGTTGCAGTCGCCCCAGGGACGGTGGTTCTTGGTTCTCCAGGTAATTATTTGACGGTTGTTAGGTAATTATCATATCCCATGTAATTATTTGACGACTGTTGAATGAAACAGTCGGTTGCTTCTTCGTTTTCCATGAAACTGGAGAGTCTCCTAACATCACAAAATATCCTGACAAAGACCGGCGTGTAATAGGACAAGCTGCCCAATCCGAGTCACAGTAAGCCGTCAACTGCAAGGAGCTGCGAGCCGACAAGAACAAACCCTGACCAGGATGACTCTTTAGGTAATGAAGAACTTGCAAAGCAGCATGCCAACGGGGAACGCATGGCGCCTTCATAAACTGAGCCAAAGTATGAACCGCATAACAAAGCTCAGGACGAGTAATGGTCAAGTAGATGAGACGAACGACCAGCCGCCTATACTGCTCGGGATCGTCGTACAAAGGTCCTTCAACACGAGCCAAATCATGGTGTTGCTCCATAGGAAAATCTGTAGGCTTGGATGCCAACAAGCCTGTATCCGAAAGAATATCAAGGGCATATTTTCGTTGAGATAAAAACATGCCATCAGCACTCCTAGCAATCTCAATCCCAAGAAAGTATTTCAAGGGACCGAGATCCTTCATATGAAAGCACGAACTCAAATACGTCTTGAACTCAGTTAACAAAGTCTTGGAGCTACCAGCAATAATCAAGTCATCCACATAAACAAGAACGTGTAGGGAGAGGGTACCACGAACATAGGTAAAGAGGGAATAATCGGCCTTACTCTGAACAAAGCCAAAAGCTCGTAAGGCTAAAGTCAGCTTTGCGAACCAATTATGAGGAGCCTGCCGCAGACCATACAAGGACTTCTGGAGCTTATAGACAACCCCTGGTGGGACAGTGTAACCCTGAGGTGGCCGCATATAAACCTCTTCCTCAAGATCACCATGCAGAAACGCGTTATGAACGTCCATCTGATGAACCTCTCAGCCCTTAATCACAGCCACAGAAAGAAACAAGCGAACAGAACCCATCTTCGCAACAGGAGCAAAAGTCTCAGTGAAATATGTCCCCTCAATCTAACGGTTTCCAAGAACGACCAGACGTGCTTTATGTCGCTCAATAGATCCATCCGATTTGTACTTAGTCTTGTAAACCCACTTAGAGCCAATAGCAGACTTGCCCGGAGGGAGAGATGATAATGTCCAAGTGCCATTACGGGCTAGAGCACCAAGCTCCTCACCTATAACAGCTCGCCAGTGAACGTGCTTAGACGCCTCGGAATATGTAGTAGGATCTGTACTAGATGTTACGGCACACAAAAGTCTAGCATGCAAAGTAGAAAATCTATCACAATTAACATAGTCAGTAATAGGGTATGGAATACCTGAAGATAGTGACGACGGCTAAGTGGAAGAAGCAGTAGTGGGGGGTTTATTAGTAGCAGTAGCAGAACAGACATAATCATCCAAGTATCCAGGTCTTTTCCTTGATCGTTTCCCAAGTGGAACTGGGGAAGCAACGGAGTCACGGTTGATCGCAGGAGCAGGCGGTGGTAAGGCATCTGTCGCGGCAGGAGAACGAGACCGGATAGACTCGAGAGGCACGACTGAAGCTGGAGAACTGGACCGGATGGACTCGGACGAGGTTGAAGAACAAGACTCGAGCGGCTCAGACGGTTCAGGCGAGGCTGACGGGCGAGACTGGAGCGGCACGGCAGCCAACGGCAGAGTCGTATCCGGCAGGTCATCATAAAGTGGCAATGAAGCCACTGGAGAGGAGTCCGCCGGCGGTGAAGGAGCGATCTCAGTAGCAAACGGAAAGTGGTCTTCAAAAAACACAACATCCCGACTATCAAAGAATGTATGTGTTTCAAGGTCAAAGAGATGATATCCTTTCTTCCCAATAGAGTATCCAAGAAAGATGCACCTTCGGGTTCTTGAAGCAAACTTGTCTCGAGACTTTGGAAGTTGAGAAGCGAAACAAAGGCATCCAAAAACTCGCAATAACTTGTAATCTGGTGCACGGCCATGGAGTAGCTCGAACGGAGTTCGACCATCAAGAAAAGGAGTTGGTGTCCGGTTGATTAAATAAGCAGCCGTAATAACACATTCACCCCAAAACTTGATAGGCAAACTAGCTTGGAAAAGAAGCGCCCTAGCCACGTTAAGTATGTGTCTATGTTTGCGCTCCACTCTACCATTTTGTTGAGGCGTGTACACACATGTAGTCTCAAAAAGGATACCATTCTCTTCAAAGTATGACTGCAAAGGTAGGAATTCAGTACCATTGTCTGCACGAACACGGCGAACTTGTCGACTAAACTGTGTATTAACTAATGCAAAAAAATTCTTAATCTTAGAAGCAACGTCGGATTTTGCAACAAGCAAAGTAACCCAGACGGCTCTAGAAAAATCATCAACTATAGTCAAAAAATAAGTAGCACCACTAGTAAAATGATGGCTATAAGGCCCCCAAACATCACAATGTATCAATTCAAAACAATCACTAGCTCGAAAAGAGCTTTCAGGAAAACTATGTCTTATTTGCTTTGCTCTAAAACAGACAGAACAAGGAGCACTATTTTTATTTGAATTACTAGGAACTAGCGGGCTCTCACCGCGCGTCACGCGGTGTATTTACACAAATAATTTATTCATAAAAATATTCCTATACGAAATGCCCAATATATGAGGGTACATTAGAATGAAATATTGCACTCATTCTATGGCGATGCGATGGGTTTTTGATTAATTTTAATAAGGAACGATGTTGTTATGATATAACTTTCGGTAGTCGTACTGTGAAGTGTATAAATAATTGTAAATGTAAGTAAGGAAGTAAATATATTGCATAAAAAAAAATTCTTTTGTTTGGTCCGTAAAAACATAATCAATAATTTGAAATAGAAAAATAATAAATCATGAAATTTCTGATTGGTCCTCTTCTTCAATATGCATCATTGCTATGAAATCATATATGACCTTGGATTTTTTCCTCCGTTGTTTAGTTTGGAATTCTCTGGAAGTGGATCATCATCTTTTAAATGTTGAAAGTTTTCTTGTTATTGTTCTTCTTCTTCGTTAATGACTGAAAAAAAAATTTAAAACTTTTGAACAGATAAAATATATTATTTTTAAAGAATATTTAGTAAATATTATTGTACAAAAGTTTGTACTTTTATGACAATGTAAAGTTCTAATAATTGAACTTAGTCTTCAAATAATACTTATACTTATTTTCCTAATTATTTTTCAAGAACTTATTTTTCTTCAAATAATACACATACTCTATAATTCTTTCTTTATATGTTGTCAATAAAATCTTTTTGCATGCCAATTCAAAGTAGAGTGAGTGTCAGCTGATGGAATACGACTCCTAGAAAAGAATGAAAAATATTGCCATAATATAATGTAACTTTAAATGGGAAATTATTCCTAATTGTGTTTGATCTTCTCCATTGATTTTCTGATGTACCTGCAAAATATAAAAATCCAGGCTCATCAAGCAGAAAGTCAAGATTAATACTACTACAGAATATAGGCACCAAAGGATTTAAGAAAGTTAGTTGCTCACGAGAGGACAGTGTGAAAAGATTTTTCTTTGCTTGCTAAGCTAGATGCATAGATACCAGGTAATAACATGCAAATTCATTCGGAGTGAGTCAACAAAATAAGATTCATTTATTTTCAACAGAATACAAAAATCTAATCTTCCCTAGTCGGCTTTGTTTCACTTCTAATCTATATAATTTGTAGTACTTTGTTTCACTGCTAAGTAAATCAAGAGCAAAGCTCAGATTTATCTACTGATGTCCTACTCAAACTGTAAGCATTACGGATTAAACTAAAAAGGGAAGCAATCTCAGAAAGCATTCAATGAGAGTACACAGCACCGGTGACGAACTGGGCATATGCTTAGCTATTAAACCATCGACAATAGAGAATGTACACACTATAGAGAGCAGAAAAAGTGAAATCCAAGTCCGCTTAATTTGATTACACCAGGGAAGGAACTACAGAAATAAAATAAAAACAATCCATTCAGCATATGGAATGCAAGGGCAGAAAAGTACAATATTACATTCAAGCTACACTGATTAATTCAACAGAAATAGATGCAATGAATGGAAGGATTGCATGGAGTAGACATCACATTATTCTACCAATTAGATAATGACAAATATCCACACATGAAACATAAAGGCTCAAGTTTGACAAACCAATATAACTCACATAACATAAACGTTTCAATCCATGTATAGGTGCACTGCAACTGTTTGGTGACATCAGCACAACAATTTGAGTACAAACTCAAGATTAGATGTTCCTAATACATGTTACACTTACATTACATGTATTCCAAAAACGAATGATTTTCCATGTCACGATAGTATACAGAAAACAGGCATTAACACCAACTGATAGGATAGCAAATTAGCAACCAATACAAATTCTTCACACTTGATGGACCTTTTAGAATTGTTATTTGGTAAAAACAGAAAGGTAATATTTTTTGTCAGAAAGAAAAATATTGTCATACAAGATATACTAATGTTACCTATGAGGGATTCGAACCCACATAATTATAAATTCCACAACGGTCTACCATTTGAGCTAATAGGTTTCACTAAGCTAAAAATCAAGGAAGCATAAAGAACAAAAAATTGCATCAAGGGGGGAAAACGGATCCTTTCTGATATCATTCTCCAAACCTTGAGAGCTCAACTTTGCAAGTTTGAGTGCCACACTCCTTTTCTCCACAAGTACAGACTACAAATAAAAAATAATATGAGAAATATGGAGTAAAAAAAAGTATTCTCTTCATATTAATCTTAATTGAACTACTAAATCAGAGAGCTAAATCTTTTTCATCACATAAAAATCTTTAATGATCCTGGCCAGATATAACTTCTTCAACATTCTGCTTCTCTAAATTACCAAAATATATCAATTCAGCATACTCCACCTAACCTATTATGACAAACCATACACACTCGAGCAAAAGTACTTCAATGAGCATAATACCTATTTTCAGCTTTTGCTTGCACATTTGCAGTTCTTTAACAAATCAAGCAAATACCAACTTACTCAAAATTGCAGAGTTCCATCTGAAAGAGTTCTACAATTAACACAAATTAAAAGAGTACCCTAATTCAAATGCCATCGAGTACTTTTTGCCAAGCTCCGCAACAAATAAGCAAACACGGATGAAATTCCAAATTTGAAAATTAAGTAATTTGCATATCAAAGGCAAGGCATCAGAGACAAATCAAATAATATGATTGCAATGGAGCTGAATAAAAAGGAACCATGGAAAGAATTGTGAAACTAATGCAAAACAGACATTTATCAAACAATCTACAATTGTGTAAAATGCTCCAGACAAACCACCGATCACTACCCACTGGACTTTTTAACGCTCCTCTGATTATGTCCACTGATTATGTACCACCGATATTTGTTTTAAGATCTCCTGATTGATGCCGGAAAACATGCATGTATAGATTCACAACCTCCAAAAGACACAAACACCAACTGTAGTTATAATGAAAACAAATTTAAGAATTTATACCTTCTATGCATTTCCATGTACTCTTACCCCAGCCTATTTGATGTATATGAGGATCCATCTGCACGAAGAATCTAAACGAACTAACCAGAAGCATCAGCTCCATCTGCTTGGTTGAAGTTTTGCATTCTGTTATGTGTAAATTTTTTTTTATTGGATGTCCTTCTTGAAGTCATTGAGTTTCCCATAAGTCCCCCTTTCCATTCTCCATGGAATGGATCTTTTCTTTGTATGACCTGCAGAGAGTCCGATTCTACTATTAATGGAGTCAGCCACTCGAGCAAGCATACTTGTAGCTGCATTTATATGGGGCTGGTATAAAATAGACATTTCAGCAAACGTACCAAGCTAAGGGAAGATGAATACACAGTAACCAAGAGTTTTAAGACGGTCTACAAATTTGGTATTAAGGAAGTCATAGGTCAGGTAAAATAAAAAGGTGTGAGCAGTATTTAGTAAAGTAAAGGGGGATAAAAATAGGAGATACAATTACAAGGAATGACATAAAAGGGCTTTCAGCATCTCCAGTAACTGAACTTTTCTACTTTTTAGTTCAGCATAATCATTTATGTTCTGTGTAAAAGCATATTTCATGTCATGATTGTCATTTAAATTTTCAGTTAAAACTCGGAGTAGGTTGTACCGATAGTTCAGTTTAAGTAGAACTCTCTGTAATCATTTTTATGTAAGATTTCTTTGAAATAATAATACAAAGATAATTCCCACAACTTCTAGATAAGTTCTGTTGTTCATTCACACGACTTGGTGAGGCCTTTTATTTTCTACACTAAGAAGTGTCCATGCTTATAACCTAGCATTTCTTTAATCATTTTGCAATGTAGGATGACACATTTTCATTGCCAAAATTCGTCCATTCATTGAAGCGATTCAAGAGTTCAAGTACGTACTCGATTTGGTATGAGAGAATACTAAAGTGTCACTCAAATTGGAGCCTAAAAGTAGACAAAAACTCAACTGTTACCGTTAAATTTCTACTCATTTTCAACCCAGTTAAAAAATTGTTGAATAATTAAAAGTTGGATTTTATAAAAAAAATTATAATCAATTATAAACTTTACCCTGTTATAAATTATTAAGTTAAATACTTTTTTTCCGGTTGTAAGACACATGAGACTTTACGCATATCTACAAGATCAATTTATGAGTTTAAAAGTATCTATATTAGTATCAGTTTCAAACAGTTATCCAGCTGCTAGAAAATGAACAACACTCGTCTGTCAATAGATGAAAACTTGTGATGATGAGTGAAGTTATACTTTTTTATATGCGCAGTGGTACTTTATGATGATTATCAAATAATTCATGCATCCTATTACGAATCAAAATGAAATGCAAAACGCCATTGATAAGCAAAGAAACAATACAACTCTTTACTTATGTATAACCTACAAGCTTAACAGCCAAGATAGCTAACTAATTAATTGCTCTTAGCTGTCAAGTACAAACTACCAATCAGTTACAACAAAAAGCAGGCTAAAGCTATGAACTGAGGAAAACGGAAAGAAGAAGAATAAATCAAGGACAGTATCTCATCATACCAAATGCTTAATATGTGCAGGGAATTCTAGAAGAATAGGAAATAAAGAACAAGAAAGAATGTGGGTAACCTGGAAGATAAATTAGCACAATATATGGGTACACGGGTTGGACACCGACTGCTTGACGGCCGATTGGAGTGCCGGATGCCGCTGACATGCTGCCGCCCTTCCTGCTGCAGGCCTCACGTCGGCGGCGCTGAAATCCTAAACCCTGAACGTCGAGCAAAAGGAATTCTACGCTGAAATTCTTCTTTATTTTTCAATTCAAATCCAATTGCATCCCGTTAGTTTCTATATTCACCGATTTTGCCGCAATTGGATTCCAATGGGAAAAAAAATTGGATTCAAATTGAAAAACAAAGAAGGATTTAGGGGACAGAAGAGAAGATGGATTCAAATTCGAAGGAGAGAGGAAGAGTACGATGAGGAGAAGAGGAGCAGAGAAAGGAGGAGAACAAACAGAAACAAAGCTGCAAAACGACGTCGTTTCTGACACGTGGGTGTTAAAAAAAGGAAAATCTGAAAGGTGAGAAACCGAGAAACAACCCAATAACTATTACATATTACTCTAGGAAAAGAGAAGACAAAACCGTTGAGGATGGATGTCCAAAACGTTGATGCCAAAGACTGGAGGACGAAGCAGGAACGGCGGCGGCTCGACTCGGCTCCAACGGCGGTGGACGGAAGCTATCACCGTCATCCAACGTACGAAGCCAATAAACCCCACCATACTGTTCACCCACGCCAATCACTATCCTCGAACTGACTTTCTGTAAAATGCAATAATTTTCAGTGAGCAAAGCAAAACATTTTAAAGAGCCTAACAATCTAGAACAAGATAATAGATTGCAACGTAATTCCGGTATATAAAGCACATGAGGTAAAGTAATTCCACCAAAAGTAATAGTTCCATATTCACAGGCAGTAGAAATCGATCCATCAGGTAAAACAACGTCAACAGTGTGATCAGCAGTAACAATATCAGAAAGAGCACCCTTAGCACCAGTCATGTGATAGGAAGCCCCCGAATCAAGTATCCAAGGTAGAACAAGCTTACCTGGCATATTGCTAGTAGGATTATGCATTTTAGTAAAAAGGTTTAGAGCGGTACGCCACTGTTCATCGGTCAAAGCCGAACCAATGTCCGAACGGTCGAAGCCGGGCGAGGCGGCGGCGGCAAAACCCGGCGGTGGAGGGACGGCAGCAAGAGCGGTGGCCGATCCAGCAAAAACCGGTGGATGAAAAACGGCAGAGTTCGAAGGTCGAGTAACCGGTGGAGGTGGATGATTACCGACGGTCTGCAACATCAGTTGTTGAAGAAAGGCGGCGGCGACATCGCGGGCAGACTGGGCAGCGTCGGCGGTGGCAATGTGTGCCTCCTCCTGTCGGGCAGCGTCGGAACCATCATCTCCATGAATCGACATAGTGGTAGTAGCAAGCGGAAGTCGACTGGCGGCGGCGGCGTGGAGCAGCTGGCAGCAGCGGTCGGCGGCGACTTGATAAATTAGGGAAGATTATGGTAAGAAAGTATCGTAAGGTCTCAGGAAAGAAAAACTGATATCATGTAAAGAAAGATATCGTAGAATGTTATGATTGTATTGATACACAAAACAAGGCTTTATAGCCAGTTACAAATATAATCCCAAAAGGAAACGGTATCTCCCCTAACCTATTTTAATCAATCAGATATACACAATATATTCACAAAATATCCTAACATATAGCCGACGGCGAGCAGCGGTGAACGATGTAGGAGAGAGAAGAGAGCAGCGGTGGACAAATTGCAGGGATATCAATCCGTAGAGAACAGGGCTTGATGTAGGGAAGAACAAAAATTGCAATAACTGGGACAAGGACGATTAGCAACTTTTTACTCAACTTTTTACTCAAATTTCTGCTCAACCATATATATTGGTCAGAAAATTATAATTCATAGGCCGTTCATTATTGCGGATCCTCAAATTATCATTCATTTATTCACTAGCTCTAATGCTTGTACTCATGATGTATTTTACTGTAAACAGATTCTATTACTTTATGGATATAAGTTAATGAATGTAAAAAAGTACGAATCCAAAGTAATTGCCTGTTGCAGACTAACAGGACAAGTGGAGCTTGAATAAAATGCTCAGGAAACAAGAAAAGGAAGAGAATTGCATGTGAGGTTAATTTGGATATATTAATGATCACATGAAGGACAACAGAAAATATATGAGTTAAGAAAGTGGGAAATGTGTGCTCAAGCGAGGCACGAAGGTTCCTTCTGTGGTTGCTTCTGTCACCTCTGTTATTTTATCTTACCTCATGCATGCAATATAAATCCACATCTTCCCTTCACTCCACCCAGATCAATACACACAGTCACACAGTTGTTGCAGAAATATATTATGAATCTGATGTCCAAGGCATCGGCGATGGAGAGCAACAAGATGGCCATGGTTTCATACTCGAATCCCGCCGGAGTTCTTCAAGCCAAGATATCGCGCTCAAAGTCCCTCCAGCCGCCGATCCGAGGAAGCATCAAAGCCAGGATTTTTGCAGGCGTTTATGGCAAGTTGAAGGAGGAGATTGAGCTCATTGCATTTTTACTTCGCAAGGGATTCAAACTTGTTTAAATTTACTCAAGTTATTGTAAGCCACATTATTTGATTAAATATATTAGTTTTCTCTGTGTATAATGACGTTACTTCTTCGGGGTTTCCAGTTCTCTGGTTGGAATAAATGATTCTCTCGGAGAACCATCTTTGAAGTACCCCAATTCATGGAAGGATTGATTTAGTTATATTTTCGCAGCATGTTAAGTAATAACAGTACAAGCTAGATATTTCTTATAAAATGACACATTTGAGCTGGCCTTTATGTGGAATTATAAGTTTAAATTAATTCTCACTTTTATAGAATTTCAAAACATTTTGAGCATCATAAGAGAATGTCTCAAATAAGGGCATCTTACGGTAAGGGCAACCCAAAAGTAGACAATCTTCTATGAGATTACTAAACAATTATTTTAATTATTTGAGTTATTTTTGTTTGACCCTGATGTTTTTATACTTGATGAGTTTGATACAATTTTTGTTTGATTTTTTTATTTGATTTGATCTTTTATGTTTTAGGACTGATGTTTTTATATTAGCTTTGATCATTCAGATTTTGGACAATATCTTTTCACTTTATTCCTTCATCTTTTATGTTTTAAGACCCAAATAATTAAAATAATTGTATATAATAAATCTCAATCTTGTAGAATGTTGTCTGTCCTTACCGTAAGGGTCATGAGGATTCCGTCAGCAACGTTGACAGAATTACCTGGCGGCAGATCGAAATCACCTAATTCTTCTTTATAATTTCAAGAATTCCATGCGATTTGGGAAGAAAAAGATTATTTTTTTGGGTTAATTTAACAAAAATGTCCTTGTAGTTTGTCTACTTGTCGAGTTTTTTCCCAAAGTGGGGGCAAAATAAAAAAAACTTTCAAATTCTGAGTTCAAAATTTTTATATTTCTAGTTCTAGATATTTCGCATTTGTTGAATGCGAACTATAAAGTAGTTCAATTTTTATTTTAAATTAAATTTACAATAAGTTTCTTACTTGGCAGCCACGTTGGATTTGGAAATAACGTGGCGATTTCATGGTTTGCATTCTCCAAATGCGAATTAAGTTTAGTTTGCATTCTCCAAATACATTTTCATGTTTATTTCCTCTTAACAAATATATTTTTTTAATCTTAAAAATGTGTATAACTTATCTTACATTATAATTTTAATATGTAAATACAATTTTTTTAAAATTATTTTTTCTTATATAAGATATTTAACGTGAATTAAATTAAAGACATTACATTATTATTTCAAATAAAATACATTTTTATTTTTTTTATTTTCTTTATCAATGAAATTTATAACTTTTGTTTTCGTTGATTTTATTTCATAGTTATTTAAATTATTATATACTTCTTAGATAACAATAAAATCATACAACCAAACAAAATAGAGTATCTTTCGTTGTTTGGAATTTCAGATCATCATTTTCTAAATGTGGAAACTTCTCATGTTTTTCTTCTTCGGTAATGACTAAAAAAATTGATAGTTTTTTTTAAGATCCTTGCATTCATTTAAATCATAATGAGGGGAAAAGGTTTATTACAGTGTTCTCCCAACATAAATCCTGGTAAGATCCTTACATTCTGGAATCAACAAAGGCATACACTGAGTGTGATTGTATGCATATATATTTTCCTAACTATATCAACTAAACTTAACAAAACAGTCTGGAAACGTAACAGGATGAGGGTGGAGATCAGATGATGCAAAATCTACAAGCAGAAGAGATAGATAATAAACGAACAAATAGAAGTAATCAATCCTGAAAATTAAGCAGAAGATGCAAACAAAATCCAATCACACTATCTAGAAGAAGGCTTCCAAGGCCCTTCAGGTGAATAGCACCCAAAACCAAGCGCTCTACCTGTCAAGTGCGAATATCCATATACATTACCATACATACAGAAACAAGTTCAGAAAAACAATGAAAGCTCAAATTCTTACATCGACATGAGGAAACTTGAGACCAGTTTTGGTGGTGAAGTGTCCAATAAAAGTCTTGAATTTTGGCTTCAAAGTACTCACTGCAACACCACCATCATCTCCAAATCCACTGAACCTACAACAATCAAAGATAACAGCTCAATATACTAAAACCATTAATAAACAGAATTTTAATACCAAAACAAACTTTCTTACCACAGCTCACAGCTCCAAAAACACAATTACAAGGAAGGTGAACCTTCTCTCAATTGTTAAAACATAACACAGTTCAAAATAAAAATCACAGTTTTAAAATAACTGCCAGTAACTCCTGTTACAAAACTCCACATTTCTGACGACTATAAAGATACATCAGTTTTCAGTTTCAATTTCAATTTCAATTTCAGTAAGATCATATACAATAACCTAGCTTTTTTAGATATATATATATATATATATATATATATATATATGTATATATATACATACAAGATAGCATTTAAGCAGAATATATTCAGCTAAATTATAAGCAGAATTAAGCAAAAGATAGCAAAGGAAATAATTGCTTAGTTTAGAAAATCATATATTTGTAATAATTCAAGTATGACTGCATATTTCTTAAAGGCTACTTAGGGAATCACTCGCATGAGAATCTCATACAAGATGCATGCTAAACCATTCAATGCATAATATATAGCTTCATTATTTAACTCTATTAGGCTGAGCTGCATTTTACATTTGACACAATGAACATGATTTAAACTTAACATATACATTTAAACCTGGAAGAAAGCGAAGATATCAACTAAATTATACTTTTCATATGATCATGACATTTACCTGTTGTAGCATTTAAAATAGTCCAAGCAACCTCTTTCAAAATATGAAATTCATCATTTACCAGCTGTTGAATAAGAAGGTAAAATTGATTCAGTCCATGTAAATAGTTACATTTCCCAAATTTACTCAACTTAGTGGCTATGGGAAGACAATATAAGATTAGATAACAACAGACAAATAGGTACTAATAATTTGGACTTTGAGAAGAAGGTTCTACCAAATATAGCATCACAAATTATTAAGGTCCACTGTCATTACTACAGAAAACAAGAGAACAAATACAAATACAAGTACTTAACTACAAAGCTAAGATAATAAAAATTGTGAAATAAGGCAACTTCTAAGATTGGTCCAAACTCAATTACCAAATGGAATATACCTAATCATTCTATTCACTGAAAATTCTTCCCCGTAAGCCTTTAGGACCGTGCTTAACAGGCACCATTATAACTATTATTCGTTTGAGTTAATTTCTTTGATCAATGACTTGAGCTTATATTTCAGATCCAGAAAAGTCACATCACCGGAAAACAACGACAACAAAGAGCACAATGGAAGGACCAAAGGATAACAAGAATATAAAATCCAAATGTCACAATGGAGCATCCAAAATTATCACCGAATTATGATAATTTTTCAATAATTTAACATAATCCATGTCGACCCAACATGAAAGTCAAAAGAATTATTAACTTCGTCAGTGGAAAGCTAACTTACATGGATGGATAACATATCGAAACGGGAAAAAACGGGAAAACAAATCTCATAGTCACAGAAACAAGATGCAATTCAGATCAAACCATATAGTATATTAATAATGCCAAAACCCACCCGTCAACCGCCGTCGTCACGCCGTTGTCGATGTGTGTCGAAATTGCCTGCCCGGTCTGTGCGTTCTGCAACCAAAGTGTTTCATTTGATAGGTTGGGGTTTGAGTCTGGGCTTTTGGGGGGTGAGCCGATGGTTCCCTGGCGACGCCGACGATGTTCCGCAACTTTGAGGTTGAATCTGATTTGGGGTTCTGCCGTCGAGTTCAACTGATTCGCAATTTTGGGGTTCAAACGCGTTTAATTTTGGAATTACACGCGGCCATATCCACGTGGTCTTTCTGCCTATAAATAAAATTAAAAAATAAAAAATAGCAAATGCAAATGCAAATGCAAATTAGTTCATAGTTCACATTACGCGAATGCCAATATCCTAAATTCAGAACTTCCCCAATTTTAATCCTAGAATTTTCTTTATTTATTTTCCATCACAAAACAGTAAATTTATCTCTACTTGTCACTATTGAGTAGAAAATAAATATTAGCAATTTAATTCCCAAAACTTATAAAAAGGAGTATGCATGCATGATATTTATATATTGCTATCATCTTCATCTCTAAAGAGAATTATAATCCCTTCAAAAAGTGTGTGGAATAAACGACGTCGTTTCTGTCAAAATAGTATACTTCAAATATTTTTATACTATTTATAATACAAATATCTCTAACCGTCCTTAAATAGATTTATCTAGTTTAAAATTAGTAATTTAACATATGACTATTTCCGAAGTTTATTCAGTTTCCATATAATGGGATGTTATATTCTGTGGCCATGATTGCTAGATCTAATTTTTGCTGAACTAAACTGAAATAAATTTAAATATATTAAATTGAACTGAAATAATTGTTAGTAGATTTAACTGTTCAGTTAAGTTTAAAAAATTATAGAACTAAAGTGAAATAAATATAAATGTATTAATTGAACTGAAATAAAAAATAAAAAATATTTTCTTCTATTAAATTGCTCAAAAAAGTTCATACAACTGATTTGGCCATCACTCTAAGCCAAACATTCAACGGATATAAATAACTAACCAAAAGGAGAAAAACAACTATTCTACAGCCATATGAAAGGCAAGTGGCTATGATCATAACTAGTTCATCAAGATATTGCTAGGATTCTAGAATAACTATAATGAATGCGCTTCCATTCCATCTGTCCTTGCATATCTTGCCAAATCTGCATCCACCTTTGGAGCTTTGGTGTCTTCAACGTTCCATTTCTGTCTCCAGCTCGTATATGATTAAGGGAAAATCCACCATAGCATATCTGTGAATTGACATGTCAAAACACAAGTCTGCCCTGGTTCATTTCCCATAGAAATCAAATAAGCCATTATGTAGCCTGGTCTGAGTAGGCTTATAATCTTCTTCGATCCAGCCCGTCAAGTCTTTTGATAGTGTCATGGGCCAAAGTTGGGTAACTGGTTTCACCCAGCAGCCCAACACCTCTGAAATACCAAAGGTAATCAGTGCGGTACCTACGACATATGTACAAGTTTCATACTAGGGCCATAGTCCGTCAAATATTTTTGATAGTGTCTTGGGCCAAGGCTGGGTAACTGGTTTTTATACCAGCAACCCAACACCTCTGAAATACCAAAAGGTAATCAGTGCGGTACCTACGACATATGTACAAGTTTCATACTTGGGGTAAACCCCTCAACCATTCCATCAAATCAGATAGTGTCATGGGCCAAGGCTGGGTAACTGGTTTTTATACCAGCAGCCCAACACCTCTGAAATACCAAAAGGTAATCACTGCGGTACCTACGACATATGTACAAGTTTCATACTAGGGATATATCCCCACAACCAATCCGTTAAGTCCTTAGATATTGTCACGGGCCAAGGCTGGGTAACTGGTTCTTACACCAGCAGCCCAACACTTCTGAAATACCATTGGTAATCAGTGCCGTACCTACGACATATGTACCAAGTTTCATACTAGGATCCATTCACACCATCCTCATCATCAATCAGAGGGGTCAAAGCCTGTTTCAATCATCATCTTTAGAGCATCCACCTGCCTAAATTTCCCCCTGAAGATTCTGTTATTCCTCTCCCTCCATACATTATTATTGATGCTGATAAGTCGGTGGAATCTTATTCTCTTTCTCCATCCTACCATTCTTCTCATCCTCTTCAGGCACTCTCTGAAGTTTCCGCCAGTCTCCACCCTATAATGTTTTTGGAGCTCCACTGTAAACAGGCATGTAAAAAATATGTGCTGCATCGTTTCTCCATTCTGCCCACACAGAGTACAAACATCTGCCACATGAGGTATTATCCCTTTCGACTGAAGTCTCGCTATGGTCTATAATCTCCCTTTTAACAACATCCATAGAAAGAATGAGTGTTTAGGCTGTAGTCCTGACTTCCACAATATTTTCATTGACCAATGGTTTTCTTGGCCTGCCCCTTTGAGGTATCCATATGCCTTGCTAGTGCTGAAATTTCCCTTCATGTCAACACATTCCATTAGGTATGGACGAATTTCATCTTTCAGTGACACCAACTTGCCCCAACCCCAACTATATGTGTGCCCTTCTAGGTTGTAGTCAAGAAACTCTTCATCCTTCAAGTAGTATGCCTGCACCCATTTCAGCCACAATATATCCTTCTTTTGACATACATCCCAAACCAGCTTACACAGAGAAGCTCTA
Source organism: Cruciata laevipes (assembly GCA_963678965.1). Taxonomy (NCBI): domain Eukaryota; kingdom Viridiplantae; phylum Streptophyta; class Magnoliopsida; order Gentianales; family Rubiaceae; genus Cruciata; species Cruciata laevipes. The sequence continues at coordinate 14,414,501 of OY787639.1, forward strand.
TTCCAGAATGAAGGATCCCTTAGGCCAACTCCTCCACTTTTCTTTGGCATACAAAGTGTTTTCCAAGACACTGGTGTAACTCTTTTCTCCCCTTCCTTTCTGCCCCACCTAAAATTTCTGCATTTTGTCTCAATGGCTTTGTGCACACTCTCAGGTATTTGAAAAACATTTTCCCAGTGACTAGCTTTACTCAGCAGAATTGTGTTTATAAGCTGCACTTTACCTGCATATGCCATATTCCTGGAACCCCAATTGCCTATTTGTCCTGCAATCTTCTCCACCATTTTCTCACAATCTTCAGCTCTCCACTTCCCTGTTGAGACTGGAAGTCCCAGGTAATTCATTGGGAAACTTCCTTGAACTATATTCAGAGTATCAGCCAACATCTTTGATTCAGTTTCTGTCATTGTCGAGAAGAAAGCCTCAGATTTTCCTTCATTTATCCTAAGGCCAGAAACCTTCCTAAACTCGTCCAAAACAGTTTTAACCCCTTCCATTGAGTGCTTGCTTGCCCTACAGAAAATTAACAGATCATCTGCAAACATCAAACTGTGTATTTCCTCCTTCAAACTCCTCTGATGGAACTTTATAGCTTTCATTTTTATCGCCAGGCTAAGCTGTCTTGATAGATATTCCATCCCAATTACAAACAATAAAGGTGATATCGGATCCCCCTGTTTAACACCACTCCTCCCTTTAAAACAATCCGTGTACGCACCATTCAAAGAGAAACAATAAGTGGTATCCTCAACGCATCGTCTTATCCACTCAATAAACAATCCTGGAAACTTTAGAACTGCCAGCCATTTGAATAGAAACTCCCATCTTATACTGTCGAAAGCCTTCTGTATATCAATTTTTATCATGCAGCTCAGAATATTGCTCGGCTTCTTATATCCTGTTAAAAGCTCTTGCGCTAGGAGAATATTATGTGATATCCTCCTCCCTTTCACGAATGCACCTTGGTTTCCATTTATCACTTCAGGGAGTACCTCACTTAACCTGTTACTCATGATCTTTGTGATGACTTTATATAAAAAAAGGCAGCAGGAAATCGGCCTATAGTCCCCAGCTGACTGCGGATTATCAACTTTCGGTATTAGTGTTAAAACAGCCCTACTAAGTTCCCGTGGTACTTCATCACCCTGAAAGAAACTCCTAATCCCCTTTTTGAAATCATCACCAACAATTCCCCATGTTTTCTTGAAGAAAAAGCTCGAATATCCATCTACTCCGGGACTTTTGTCATTCTCAATGCTATTCTGAGCTCTCCATATCTCATCTTCTGTAATCAGCTTTATCAAGGGTATTTGTTGTTCCACTGTAAGAAAGTTACCTTCAGCTGCAACTAAAGGGTCAATTTCACTCTCTACAATCACTGTCTTTCCCATTCGGTCACCAAAGAACTGCAGTAGATGCTTCTCCACCCCCTCTCTTGTAAGTATTCACTAATACTAAATAGCCAGGATCATGATAAAGTAATGCGTAGAAAAATTACCGGATTGACGAATCACGTATCTCCGGTATCCGATGCTTTCCTTGTTGATGTGAGTCCCCAATTGATCCGATGGTTTGACCGTGGAAGATCTCTCAGTGGCGTCGATCTCCAGCCGCACAAGTGGTCCGGCCTCTGATGGTATCCACACGAACTTTGCTATTGGGACAGTCAGTTCAACGTGCCAGCTCCATTCACCCAAATCTATACTTAGAACTGATTTCTAGTAATAGTGTCGTAGTGGTGAACCTGACTTAGGAGACTATTTATAGAGGCAATGGGATTGTAGAGATAAGATCATATTAATGATACAAATTCATAATCATGGAAACATTTCCCTTAATCCCTCTCAATTCATTCCTTGATTTATGTCTCCATAAATGCTGATGAATGAGAATAATGATATAGCACTAATGCTCATATTAGTGCTAATATCAATTCCATATTTATCTTGATTATCAAATAATCCATAAATATATAATTTCCAATTAGTCACCATGAATTAATCACTATTAATCCATTCCTTCCCAATGACATGTTCTATTGTGTGTGACCCTTCAGGTTCCAAAATACTTAGCAATAAATATATGAATAGAAATTCCATTGGCATTAGTCCATAATCCAACAGACTCCCACTTGGACTAAAGACAATATTCAGTCGTGGTATTTCTAAAACTGATCAAATTAACAACTTAATTTATCATTATATTTATAGATCAAGATTGGCCTCTAGCCAGGCATCATGACCACCCAAGCATTTAGGAATAAGTCAAATGATCGACTTCACCTATCCATCAACCAGATTCCATGTAATAAATATCCTTTCACCATACTATATCCATTATCAGTTAAGAGCAAAGTATTGTGCCAACTCTTTAACAAACTGATATTTTCTTGTTCCCGAATTCAACTCCCTCCCAATAAAATTAGAACTTTTCTAACTTTATCAGATCGTTTGCAAACATTGTGAGCTGATATTCAACAAGTGGCCATATCCTGGATATACTCTCCCACTGGAGCGGTGAATCCTTTATTAATCATAAAATATCAATCTATGCTTCTTGTCATGCCCAATCCAACCGTACGCGGAGTCAGTTACGACCAAGGACGAGAAAGGTCAAAGCATAACTATCCACATAAATTATACTCTTTATGATTTCAAGTCAAAGGATTACTTTACACTACTGTCATGTAGAGAATTTCCATTAGCACTAATTAAATAACCCTATGGAAATCTCTAATGGTCATTCCAATGAACTATTCTCCAATAGATAACTCATGTATCACGATACAAGCTAGTCTCTCCGTATTTAACAATGCCCTTATTATTGTTAATACTATGACTAGGGAACTTTAAGAATAACAAAATATTATTCTAAGGACTTTACCATTTTAATAGTAGCCAAGTACATAAATTAAAAATGATAAACTGTCACATTATGTGTATAAAAGATAATTTATAAGTGTCATATTTCCATAATCCAATTAACTGGGAATCATAAATGCATTTGTACTTTTCAAACAATACATGTCACTAGTATTCATATTTATCTTCTTGTACTTCTCAAGTACCTAAAGCATAATCATAATGAACACGTGTCTCATACTTCTCAACACTTGAGATTCATAAGTATTTTAAACACTTCTCAACACTTGAGCTTTGAATGAATTAGTGTTTCATACATCTCAACACTTGAGAATTATCTAGTGAATTAGTGTTTCACACATCTCAACTCTTGAGCTTCATCATAATGAATTAGTGTTCACACATATTTTATAGAATGTGCATTAACTGTGCACGGTTATGCAGCGGAAGCATTAACTGCACATATATCACGTTGATAAGACCTTAATCACTAGAAACACTTTACCTTTACCATTTCATTGAGAATTCATTATTTACATCCTTAACATACTTAAGGGTATATAAATCTTTCTCATACTCATCCTTAACATACTTAAGGTTATATCATAACACTCCCACTTAATTCTTGTATACCAATAAATTATCACATAAACTACAGATATACTTATTACTTATCATATAAGCATAACTTATCAAATAAGTTCGAACCAACTATTTTACTTATCATATAAGCAAAACTTATCATATAAGTTTCATTCAACTAATTTCGACTACTAGTTTGTGCCTTTAGAACTTCTCTAAGTTCAATTTTCTCCCACTAAATATTTTAAAATAAACCATTTATTTTAAAACATTTCATAACAAACTAGATCTTGTTCTTCTTTTAGGAAGGTTGAACAATCTCAAAATCACATGGTTGGAAAAAAAATGGGTGTTAAAGCATTATAACATATTTTATGAAATGATTAGAAAAATCACATGGCTTACTGGTAAATGAACAATATCTAATATGGTTCAATAAGATAATCATGTACTTAAAATTACATTCTAAATTCTCAACGAATTCAGAAAAGTATTTCGATAAATACTTGTAAACATCTTGAAGTACAGAAAAATCGTCCTAACTTACACAAGTCTGCATTCATCAAGATGTATCAGATTTAGTATTCAGTAGACTGTTTTACCTCCCACTTGAAATATGTATAAACAATATGTGCATTGTTAATGATTCACAATCAATTAACTTACATGCATCTCATGCAGTTTGATTTCATATATTCTAGTTTATAAGTCTACCTTTTCCAGGAAAGATTTCTCGATCTGCTATCTTTAAATCTTTGTGTTTATTGAAATAGGATCTAACTCAAAATTGCATAATTTATTGTTAAATAACACAATAAAAGAACAACAATTATTCTTTATTGAAAATTATCCAAATTCAAAATGAAATGGAAAAACATTCTTCAAAAGAAATGTTGTATATTAAACAATAAATATTGAATTCATTAAATCCGTCCAGGCGAAATTGACCCTAAACCCTATAGTCTATGCAACAACACTTGCTCCATAATAGGTCAGTCTCTCCATCGCCAAATCTCTTACTCTTCCATAGGTCCTGCATATTTCAAAAATATGAGAACAGGTATCAAATACCGACTTTCTATAAGTATAGAGATCTATTCAATCACACATATACCTGAAGTAGAAACTTCTCTAAGTTTCTTCTCCTTCACGGTATCAAGATATTCCTTGCAATTCCTTTTCCAGTGTCCATCTTGTCCACAGTGGAAACAAATGCCCTTAGCCTTTCCGTCCTTAGTTTTCTTAAACTTCCTCTTTTTATTGGAAAGAGATTCAACCAATAACTCACTTCCCTTATCTTTCTTAATAGACTCCTCAGCTATTATCAATATATTCAGCAATTGAGGTAGAGTGATAGCTTCAACATCAGTCATGTTAAAGTTGATCACAAACGAAGAGAAACTTTTAGGAAGGGATTGCACAATCAAGTCAACACTTAACTGATGTGGCAAAATAAATCCCAAACTTTCTAATTTCTCGATGAGGCTCATCATCTTCAACACATGAGATGAAACTGCTGACCCTTCAGCCATCTTAGATCTAAAAAGCTCTTGAGAAATGTCATATCTCTCATTCCTAGCTTCTTTATGATATAAAGAGTTAATATGCATAAGCATTCCATAAGCAGTCATGTCCTCGTGTTGCTTTTGTAGCTCAATACTCATTGAAGCTAACATAAGACAACAAGCATTTTCGGAATCATCAACATGTTTCCAAAAGACATCTTTGACTGCTTGATTAGCCTCATCAGAAGGAGTATCAGGGATAGGGTTATCAAGGACATAAGCGATATTTCCATGCCTTAAAACTATTTTAAGGGCTTGAAACCATTCAATGAAATTTGGACCAGTGAGCTTATTCTCAAAAAAAGCGTTATGCAGATTCAAATTGGCAGACATTTCTACAATAACAATTTATTGAAAAATAAATTATCAAACACATTAACAAAACTAAAATTAACAATATTTTATATGACATAACTCCATTTTAGTTTTGCTCCTACTATTTTATCCAAATCAACATCCCTCACTGTTGATTTCGAGAATTTACATATAAATTCATAGCAGGCTAGGATCTCAATCTCAACTATCGTAACCTTGGGTATGCCCAACAAATCACAATAACCTTAATAAGGTAGGTAACTCTTTACCAATTATAACAATCAGATATCATCATATCTAACTATCATGTCATAATCACGAATAACTGATTTAAACACTTCTGAAATTTCCTCAAAATTCCCAGGAAAGGCTTGTGGAGGGGTCACAAATGGTCCCACTTAAAATCGCCAGCCTCCTTAGACAGAATTTTTCTTGGTTATTTCTAAGAAGTTACTCTTAAATCTTATTCAAAATGAACGTTTCAACCATTATGACAAGATACTTATAATTCCTAGATACTTGCCTCAAAACCATTTAACCTTGGGTATGCCCAACAAGTCAAACAATTTTGTTAAATCGGACCCATTATTCACAAATCACATTTAAAATGGTACAAATTATGATTTTGGTGGAACAACCTTGAGTATGCCCAACAAATCATTCCAACAAAAAATTTATTTAATACCACCAATAATGGAAGGCAACGATTTCTGATTTAATATTAAATTGAGGGAATTTGTAATAATCACATTATTACGTTACAAAAGATATACATATTGGTTAAATAAACATATAAACATTTTATTTCCCTTTATTTACTCAATAACAATCTTTTATTAATTCTATAATAATCACATTATTAGTTTAACATATGTTACAAACAATTGGTGCTATTCAATTATCATATTAATTTCATTAAACTTAAATAATCTCATTATTAGTATAATGTAACCACCAATTGACATTACTCATTTAATCATATTAAAAACAAATAATCATATTTTGAGTAACATATGTAACCACCAATCATGCATATCTAATTAATCACATTAATTTCATTAAATTCAAATAATCATATTATCAAAATAACATATGCAACAATTGTCAAATTAAAAATAATTTAATCACATTAAATATATTAATTATACTGATTAACTTTTAATCACTTTAAAATCTAATTAATCACATTAATTGGTAAAACATATGTAACATTCAACTAAAATTATCAATTAATCAAATTAACTTGATTTAATCACATTACAACTAAATTAATCTCATTAATTTGTAAAATATTCAGTTGACATTTCCAACTAATCACATTAATTGGATTACCCAGGTTTAATCATATTAAAACCAAATTAATCTCATTAATTTCTATAACATATGTAGCATATCATTTGTATTGTTAAATAATCATATTATATACAATTAATCACATTAACTAAAACAATGCAAAATTTTAAAGCCAAATTAATCTTATTAATTTCAATAACATTTGTAATGTTTCATTTGTATTGTTAACTTAATCACATTAAATTTCAATTAATCTCATCAATTGATATAACAATATGGAGTATAAATCAAATTAAAACTCAGTTTATTTTCATTAATTTGTAGACTGTTAAATTGATTTTTTCTAACTGATCTCATCAATTAAATTTAATTTAATCACATTAAATATAATTAATCTCATTAATTTTCATACCATATCTCACATGTCATTTAAACAAATTAAATTAAAACTCAATTAATCTCATTAATTGATGAAACGTTACAAAAAAAAATCATAAATTACAAATATATTCAACTAATTCTGTTTAAACATTTTAAACTTGTTAAAATGTATTCATATTATTTCACTAAATAACATTCTAAATGTAATTAATGATTACTAAATGTCATTAAGGATAATTTACAATTAGAGCCAAATCAGGGTAATAAGTTCATAACTATTTCCAAAATTACAAAATGTTTAGCACTTAAACTTAGAGTAAATTCTTGTCAATAAATCAAATAATCAACATTTCCTTAATCTGGGCTGTTACACATTAATTTTAAAATCAAACAGTCCCACCCCTCTTCAGGCCCAGCAAAATTAAAACAAAATCCAAAAATAAAAACAAAAAGTATAATTTCCTGAAACACGGTTCTGGAAATCTTCCTGCAACCAACTTGCAAAAATACTTTTGAATTCAGCCAATTTTAGCCAGATCAAATCGGGCTATTTCCGGTCATTCATCTCATGCTAGATCCAATCCGGCAACCCGGAACAAAACCCATGAACGGTGACCAATTGACCCCGACAACATTTTGCCGATTATTTCACGAACTGATTTCAAAAATCTAAGTCCATGAAAGACTTGGACACATGTTTTAATCTCCGGATACATCTAAATCTCATTAGAAAATCCCAGGCCAATTTAATTTTTAATCAAAAATTTGTACCCATTTTAATTACGAAAACGAAGACAACAAATCTCGGAAATTTAGTTTCCCATTCCGTCGTAATTCAAAAATGAATTTAACATTGAAAACTTATTTTCCAATCAAATGAACGTACATCAATTTAGTGGGTTTTACAAAATTAATCCAATTAATTTTTCATCAACAAATTGAGCAAAAACGCATGCATATCATATTGTCTCTGATACCACTATAAGTATTCACTAATACTAAATAGCCAGGATCATGATAAAGTAATGCGTAGAAAAATTACCGGATTGACGAATCACGTATCTCCGGTATCCGATGCTTTCCTTGTTGATGTGAGTCCCCAATTGATCCGATGGTTTGACCGTGGAAGATCTCTCAGTGGCGTCGATCTCCAGCCGCACAAGTGGTCCGGCCTCTGATGGTATCCACACGAACTTTGCTATTGGGACAGTCAGTTCAACGTGCCAGCTCCATTCACCCAAATCTATACTTAGAACTGATTTCTAGTAATAGTGTCGTAGTGGTGAACCTGACTTAGGAGACTATTTATAGAGGCAATGGGATTGTAGAGATAAGATCATATTAATGATACAAATTCATAATCATGGAAACATTTCCCTTAATCCCTCTCAATTCATTCCTTGATTTATGTCTCCATAAATGCTGATGAATGAGAATAATGATATAGCACTAATGCTCATATTAGTGTTAATATCAATTCCATATTTATCTTGATTATCAAATAATCCATAAATATATAATTGCCAATTAGTCACCATGAATTAATCACTATTAATCCATTCCTTCCCAATGACATGTTCTATTGTGTGTGACCCTTCAGGTTCCAAAATACTTAGCAATAAATATATGAATAGAAATTCCATTGGCATTAGTCCATAATCCAACATCTCTTCCATCCACTCTGTCGCTTCCCACCTTCAGGCTGACTATATGATTTCTGTATTGCCTCTTTTTCATGCTTGCATAGAAAATTTTGGTTGGTCTGTCCCCCTCCTTTATCCATTTCTCCTTAGACCGTTGCTGTAAGAAACTGAACTCCGCTTCAGCTAGTTCCATAGATTCTCTCCTTTCCCTTGCTTCGTTTTCTTGCAGCCCTTTATCCAATACATTTGCTTGTAATAGATTGAACTGGTTCTCCTATTTCCCTTTTGCTTCCATGGCTCTTTTCTGAATGTCTGAAAATTCCCTCTTGTTCAATCGTTTAAGTGCTATTTCCAGCACCTTCAGAGTTTTAAATAGATCCACGAGAGTACTGTGTTTCCGCATCCTCCAATTCTGCTCCACTAAAGTAAGAAAGTCCGGCGAGTTCACCCACATATTGAAGAACTTAAAAGGACGTTTAAATAAAAAATATTTAAATGAACTGAATTGATCTAAAGAAAAGTTTAGGCAAATGGGGACGGTGTATAGTCATTCTCAAAATTATTTAATTTTCCTTCTCAATTTTTTTTATTTTGTTGCCATATAAATGGCATTTCATATATTATAAAAAGATGTAATATTGACTATATTATATCCATGTATATTTCTTTAGGCACTGATATATTTTGTGTATAATCATTTCCTTGATCATATTTTATGTGATAATATTAGTATCTAATTAATCATTGCTTTATACCTGTTTAATCCCTATAACAATCATTATTTTGAAATAGAGAGAATTTTTCAAAAAACCGCAAACCTTTGTAAAGTCTCAATCTAAGTCACTAAAGAATATAAATGTCAAAATAACCTCCAAACCATTAGTTTCTTTAGCAAAAACACATCAATCTCCGTTAGGCCTCTGTTATGTCTTAAAAACGTTAAATATATGAGGGGTATAATAGTAATTTACATAGGGTGCAATTATGAGAGTAAGTTTTTGTTAAAAAAGAGTTCGTACCAGGGCTTGAGGCTTGACCCAGTCCTCACGTGCACCAAGCCTCAAGAAATACAACTCGCCCTCAACAGCATTACGTTTTACAATGATTATATTTATGTTTAATACTACTGCGCATTGCTCTCATGTCCCAGAGTTCAATCCCCATCGATTGGTCGACGATCTCTCCCAAGTCCCAATCAGACACTCTATTAGGGTAAATGCTAGTATAGACTTTTTCAGTTGTTTTCTCATTCACTATTAGATTGAGTTTTGTATTCCATACTATTATATATAGAGAGGCAGGGCTACCACATTGGTACGCTTTTACTGTGACAATGTCGAAATCCACGGGGGACGCCATTTGGTGGTCAGGCCTGGAGCTCCGGCCAGATTGCTGGTGCTGGTGATAGGGCGGAAGTAAGGAGGGCGTCGTGGCGGGGATGGGTGAAGTGTGGCGGGGATGGAGGAAGAAGCGGCGGAGATGGAGGGAGTGCGGCAGGGATGGGTGGCGTCGTGGTGGGTCGGTGAAAATGGAAGCTCCGTGGTAGCAGCAGCTTCCATGAAACAATGAAAGATGAACACGCTTAAAAAATTGGGAAAATTTCTATTAAGGGCGTGGTATAAATGTAAATTATTATAAAGGGCGTGAAACTTTTATATTTATTGTTAAGGACGTTATGATTTTTCTACTCTTTATTTTATTAAGAAAAGTCATTCATACCCCTCTCCTTCCCAAAAATATTCAGATTTCTAATTAATAGATTTTGTTATCTTGAGATTATTTGTAGATCAGTTCAGTACAATTTAGATCAGTAACATTTTTTTATTGATGAAATTTAGTTTAATACAGTCATGCTGATTTTTTTTCAGTGCATTTTTTTCAATTTAGTTCAGTTCTGTTGAATTCCTTTGATCATGTTTTTAGTAACAATAAATTTTATTAACAAAAAATATGATCAAAGGAATTCAACTGAACGAAACTAAATTGAACTAAAGTGAAAAATAATGTACTAGAAAAAATTAACATGACTGAATTAAACAAAATTTCATCAAATTTTATTTTTACTGAACTGAATTGAACTAAATTGTACTGAACTGATCTACAAATAAGCTCAAGAGAACAAAACCTATTAAGGTCCTGTTCTCTTCACGGTATTTGAACTTATCTGAACTCATCTGAACTTAAAAAAGTTTATCTGAACTAAAAAAAGTTTATCTGAACTTAAAAAACTTTATCTGAACTCGTCTGAACTTAAAAAACTTTATCTGAACTAAAAAAACTTTATCTGAACTTAAGAAACTTTATCTGAACTAATCTGAACTTAAAAAACTTTATCTGAACTCATCTGAACTTAAAAAACTTTATCTGAACTCATCTGAACTGAACTCATTTGTACTTAAAAAAATTAGCTGAACTTATTTGAACTTAAAAACTGAGCTGAATTGAAATATATAGATAAATTGAATTGAACTAAATTGAAACTAACTAAAACATATATGATCATTTCCAATATATTTGAAATTCATTAATCTAAATATAACATAATACATTTACTATTAAAAGATACTGAACTGAATTGCACTGACGTAGATAAACTGAACTGAATCATTTCAAGCAAACATTTGAAATTTAATAATTTGAGTATAACTTAGAGTTTGATAGAGTTTATTTCTTGTTCAACTGAACTGAACTTGATTGAATTGAACTGAAGTGAAAATTAATGTACCGAAAAAAAGAATCAACATGACCGAATTAAGCTGAATTTCATCAAATTACATTTCGCTTCAATTTACTGAATTGAACTGAACTGAATTGAATTGAATTGAACTGATATATAAAAGTTCTGGCACACAGGGCCTTAATGTTAAAAAATATGATCATGTTTGCTAGCTAAACATATTGATTTGAGTTGAGGTGAAGCATATAGAAAACTGAACTGAACTGAATTGAAAATTAATAAGTGTGATGAAAATAAACGGTATGAATAAATTAACCTTAATTAATTGCACCAAATTATATTGTTGTTGAGCTAAACTGAACTGAACTGAAGTGAAATTAATGTATTGAAAAAAAAAGAATCGGTATGACTAAATTAATCTAAATTTCATCAAATCATATTGAAACTGAAGTAAACTGGATGAAGTTGAACTGAACTGATATGAACAATTAAGCTCAAAAGATTTAAATGATTTAAATTGAAATGAACTAAATTACAAATAAGTGTACTGAACTTAGCTTATCTGAAAACTAAAAAAGTTTACTGAACTGAACTCATCTGAACTGAAAAAAGATTATCTGAACTCATCTGAACTGAAAAAAGATTATCTGAACTCATCTGAACTAAAAAACATTTATCTGAACTAAAAAAACTTTATCTGAACTAAAAAAACTTTATCTGAACTCATCTGAACTTAAAAACATTTATCTGAACTAAAAAAAGTTTATCTGAACTAAAAAAACTTTATCTGAACTAAAAAATATTCAAATAATCTCTAGAGAACATGACCTAATTATAAATCTGAATTTTTTTGGGGAGGAGAGGGGTATAAATGACTTTTCTTAATAAAATAAATAGTAGAAAAATCATAACGCCCTTAACAATAAATATACAAGTTTCACGCCCTTTATAATAATTTACATTTATACCACGCCCTTAATAGAAATTTTCCCTAAAAAATTGTTATTGGTCGAAATCTCGTGGTTGTGTCTGTGTGGCGATGGAGCCGGTGGGCTAGCTGGTTGCCCAACCAATTCTACTTATTATATATCTAAATTCACATCCCAGTATTCTAAGTACACATCTCATTTAGTGCTAAACCTACTAAATCGTCCTTCATTTAAATTTGGGTTCAATCAACATTTATTATTTCATAAGAATTCCTTAAATTTTGAATAATAAATTTTTGGTTCAAGTTTTTGTTATATATGATTATCGGCCCCAAGATATAATTCTCTTGATTATTAAGACCTTGTTTTTCTGGGCTTATTTTACGCTGAGCTGAACTAAACTAAATTTAACTAAAATGAATTGAACTAAAATAAATTTAAACATGTTTAACTAAACTGAAATAAATTTAAACATATTTAATCGAACTGAAATAAATTCAAATATATTTGACTAAACTGAATAATTTTAAAATATGTCATATATCATTGTAATTTAAAGTAAAATAAAGCTGTTTAATTGAACTGAATTTAATTAAATTGAACTGAACCGAACTTAGATAATAAGGGCTTGTAAACAAGATTGATAAGATTAGTTTATACTATTTATAATGAGTGGGTGTAATTCATGAATTAGGTCCTGTTCTCTTCACGGTATTTGAACTTATCTGAACTCATCTGAACTTAAAAAAGTTTATCTGAACTAAAAAAAGTTTATCTGAACTTAAAAAACTTTATCTGAACTCATCTGAACTTAAAAAACTTTATCTGAACTAAAAAAACTTTATCTGAACTTAAAAAACTTTATCTGAACTAATCTGAACTTAAAAAACTTTATCTGAACTCATCTGAACTTAAAAAACTTTATCTGAAATCATCTGAACTGAACTCATTTGTATTAGCTGAATTTATTTGAACTTAAAAACTGAGCTGAATTGAAATATATAGATAAATTGAATTGAACTAAATTGAAACTAACTAAAAAATATATGATCATTTCCAATATATTTGAAATTCATTAATCTAAATATAACATAATACATTTAATATTAAAAGATACTGAACTGAATTGCACTGACGTAGATAAACTAAACTGAATCATTTCAAGCAAACATTTGAAATTTAATAATTTGAGTATAACTTAGAGTTTGATAGAGTTTATTTCTTGTTCAACTGAACTGAACTTGATTGAATTGAACTGAAGTGAAAATTAATGTACCGAAAAAAAGAATCAACATGACTGAATTAACCTGAATTTCATCAAATTACATTTCACTTCAATCTACTGAACTGAACTGAATTGAATTGAATTGAACTGATATATAAAAGTTCTGGCACACAGGGCCTTAATGTTAAAAAATATGATCATGTTTCCTAGCTAAACATATTGATTTGAGTTGAGCTGAAGCATATAGATAACTGAACTGAACTGAATTGAAAATTAATAAGTGTGATGAAAATAAACGGTATGAATAAATTAACCTTAATTAATTGCACCAAATTATATTGTTGTTGAGCTAAACTGAACTGAACTGAAGTGAAATTAATGTATTGAAAAAAAGAATCGGTATGACTAAATTAATCTAAATTTCATCAAATCATATTGAAACTGAACTAAACTGGATGAAGTTGAACTGAACTGGTATGAACAATTAAGCTCAAAAGATTAAAATGATTTAAATTGAAATGAACTAAATTACAAATAAGAGTACTGAACTTAACTTATCTGAAAACTAAAAAAATTTACTGAACTGAACTCATCTGAACTGAAAAAAGATTATCTGAACTCATCTGAACTGAAAAAAGATTATCTGAACTCATCTGAACTAAAAAACATTTATCTGAACTAAAAAAACTTTATCTGAACTAAAAAAACTTTATCTGAACTCATCTGAACTAAAAAACATTTATCTGAACTAAAAAAACTTTATCTGAACTAAAAAATATTCAAATAATATCTAGAGAACAGGACCTTAGAGTTTGATTAGGAATAAAATTTAGAATTCTAGCTCAATTAAAAGTAAAATTTAATAAGGGATATTTTAGTAAAATTTACTATAAATGGATGTGGATTTAGTATATTGAGATGTGGAAATAACATCTCCTTCCCTTTGTTTAAATACTCTAATACAAAGTTTTGGATAGAACGGTCTGATCAGGGACTGAAATTACAAGAATAAACACGGAGGGACCTTAACGTAAACTTAATGTTTTCACTTACAAAGTATTTCCTTCTTCTCCATCATTCGAAACTGCACGTTCTGTTCCAGACTCGCCGGAATCTTCCGAAATCTCAGACGCGACGATGATGCTCCCTTCTCCTCCGCCCTCTCCAATTCTTCGTTGCTCACAACCTCACGCGCCGACACCGAGCAGATTGATCTCCTGGAACTCAACTGTGCTCCGTCAACCATGGCCATCTCCCAATCTTCAACTGAACGCTTCATCTCCCAATCTCCCAATCGGAATAAACACGAGCTCTATGTGATTCCTCTGCGTGACTTTGGCCGACGACATTTGATTTCAAAAATTCCGAATTCACACATTGATTTCCCCAATTCCGATTTCACACACAAATTTCACAAAATTCAGCCGGAATCCTCCGTCATTGCAAGACGTTGGTGCCCTAGCCCAACAGTAGCTTTGATTCTCGGGTATTACGAAATAGAGATTTGCTTCTCGTTCGTTGATCTTTGGATTTTCTTACTTTGCTGTTTGTTTTTTTGCTCCGGTTTTGCTCGTTGGTGACTTTGTGCTAATTTGTTCACTGTTGATGAAATGCTCCGACCATTGCAGAGAAGCATGTTTGCACTGGCATGGCTATGTGTGATTAGTTCATCTGTGTTTTGTATTAGTTCACTACTATATATGATTTGGAAAGCCGGAAATGATACACATTAGGATGGTTGGCCCACGGGTATCCAGCAAATCCATCCCTAGTCACCTGTAATCCCATTCAAACAACATAACTAACAATTAATAGTTTTTCAAATACATGAGAGTGTGCACTAGGGGTGTAAACGAGCCGAGCCGAGCCGAGCCGAGCCGAGCCGAGCCGAGCTTTGACCTTAACGAGCTTAGCCTTGATAAAAATTAGCGAGTTCGAGCTCGAGCTCGAGCGAGTTCGAACATAAAAACATCAACTCGAGCTCGAACATAAAAACATCAACTCGAGCTCGAGCTTGATTAGCTGTAATGAGCTCGAGCTCGGCTCGTTAGCTCGGGTAAATCGAGCTCGTTCGAACAAGCTCGGCTCGTTTATGTTAATTAAACCTTTTACAAACTTTTTTTTAATAATTAATATATAATAATTAATTTATATATACATGTACAGGCTCGTTAAGGCTCGACGAGGTTATCAAACCATAGTCATGGAGCTCGTCTCGAGCTCGAATACTAATCAAGCCGGCTCGAGCTCGGCTCGTGTTCGTTTGTTTCGAGCTTGAACCAAGCTTTTGTCGAATTGTTCACGAGTTTCTCACGAACGGCTTGGCTCATTTACACCCCTAGTGTGCACAAAGCCATTGAGACAAAATGCAGAAATTTTCTATGGGGCAGAAAGGAAGGGGAGAAAAGAGTTACACCAGTGTCTTGGAAAACACTTTGTATGCCAAAGAAAAGTGGAGGAGTTGGCCTAAGGGATCCTTCATTCTGGAATAGAGCTTCTCTGTGTAAGCTGGTTTGGGATGTATGTCAAAAGAAGGATATATTGTGGCTGAAATGGGTGCAGGCATACTACTTGAAGGATGAAGAGTTTCTTGACTACAGCCTAGAAGGGCACACATATAGTTGGAGTTGGGGCAAGTTGGTGTCACTGAAAGATGAAATTCGTCCATACCTAATGGAATGTGTTGACATGAAGGGAAATTTCAGTACTAGCAAGGCATATGGATACCTCAAAGGGGCAGGCCAAGAAAACCATTGGTCAACGAAAATATTGTGGAAGTCAGGACTACAGCCTAAACACTCATTCTTTCTATGGATGTTGTTAAAAGGGAGATTATCGACCATAGCGAGACTTCAGTCGAAAGGGATAATACCTCATGTTGCAGATGTTTGTACTCTGTGTGGGCAGAATGGAGAAACGATGCAGCACATATTTTGTACATGCCAGTTTACAGTGGAGCTCCAAAAACATTACAGGGTGGAGACTGGCGGAAACTTCAGAGAGTGCTTGAGGAGGATGAGAAGAATGGTAGGATGGAGAAAGAGAATAAGATTCCACCGACTTATCAGCATCTTCTATAATGTATGGAGGGAGAGGAATAACAGAATCTTTGAAGGGAAATTTAGGCAGGTGGATGCTCTAAAGGTGATGATTGAAACAGGCTATGACCCCTTTGATCGATGTTGAGGATAGTGTGAATGGATCCTAGTATGAAACTTGGTGCATATGTCGTAGGTACCGCACTGATTACCTTTGGTATTTCAGAGGTGTTGGGCTGCTGGTGTAAAAACCAGTTACCCAGCCTTGGCCCGTGACACTATCTAAAGACTTAACAGATTGGTTGTGGGGATATATCCCTAGTATGAAACTTGTACATATGTCGTAGGTACCGCACTGATTACCTTTTGGTATTTCAGAGGTGCTGGGCTGCTGGTATAAAAACCAGTTACCCAGCCTTGGCCCATGACACTATCTGATTTGATGGAATGGTTGAGGGGTTTTACCCCAAGTATGAAACTTGTACATATGTCGTAGGTACCGCACTGATTACCTTTTGGTATTTCAGAGGTGTTGGGCTGCTGGTATAAAAACCAGTTACCCAGCTTTGGCCCAAGACACTATCAAAAATATTTGACGGACTGGATGAGGGACTATGGCCCTAGTATGAAACTTGTACATATGTCGTGGGTACCGCACGGATTACCTTTGGTATTTCAGAGGTGTTGGGCTGCTGGGTGATGGCCAAATCAGTTGTATGAACTTTTTTTGAGCAATTTAATAAAAGAAAATATTACATAAAAAAAAACTAACAATTAATACACATGAAGTAATATGCTAAATGGTAAAAAAATTTGCTTTCATCAAACTTGTAAACCAAAGGGTGATACAATCAAACTAAACACTCATACACGTGAACTAAGTCACCGTTCAAACAATAGAACTAACAATCGATACACAAAGGTAATCCACACAGCAAGAAATTTTACGTTCATCTATTTTCTAAACTAAAGGCTAATACACCTGAACTGAACACTCATACATGTAAACTAAGTCACCATTCAAATAACAAAACTAACAACTCATACACAAGTAATATACATGGTAGTAGAGCTGTCGATTCGGGTCTAAAGGTCGACCTCGGGTTCGGGTCTAAAAAGGTTCGGGTCAAACGGGTCGGGTTCAAACGGGTCTAAAAAATCTTTTCGGGTCTTGTCGGGTCGGGTCGGGTCAAGTTCGTGTCGGGTTGATGTCGGGTTGGGACTATTCATCGTGTCGGGTTGGGATCGGGTCGGGTTTTATAGGGTCGGATTGGTATCGGGTCAGTTTTATTTTCGTGTCGAGTTCGGGTCAAAATATTATATTTTGACAAATACTCATAAACATATTAAATTTAACAATTATTCTAACTTGTATTAACACTTTGGTTCGAAAGAAACTCTAGTTTTAAATATGAATATTAAAATGTCAATAATCACGATGTGAGTAATAAATTAAATTACCAAAAAATACGATGTCAACAAGTACTCTATTTTATATTAACACCAAAATAACATGAAATGAAATAATTATTGGGTTGATTATTAGAATTGGGCATATTTGTTGGGCTTACTTTTGTCTTAAAGCCCCAAACCCCAAAACTCAAAACCCACTAAACCCTAAACCCACCCACTAAACCCTAAACCCACTAAATTGATGTAATTAATCGAATTGGAAACCTGCTTAACTAACAACGATAACTAAATTGAAATAAATTTACCAAAAATTAATCCTTAATTTAGTTTCAATAAACACTTAAAAATAAATTTAGTTACTTCCAAATATTATATTTAATTTAATTTTTTATAAATACTATGAAATAATTTATATTGAATTTTACTAATCAAATGTCAAACCTTACTTGACTTTCCATACGCAACTAAGTTTTAGTGCTAACACACTAACTTAATTGTATTTAACTAACCGAATGTCAACTATTACTCGACTTTATACAAAAATTAATTAAGTTCAGTTTAACTATACAACTGTTAACCATCACTTAATTTATAATAATCAAGTAACTTGTATTTATTCAAATATAGAGATTCTCTATAAATTAGTGATTAATGTTTACTTTGTTACTTTTGACAATTAATGAATTTCATTAACTGATTTTGTTTACTATGAGTTGAATAGAAATAATTAAAGGTCAAATATTACTTGACTTTTATAAACGAATGTAACTAGTATATTGTATTTAAGTTATGACGATTCCAACAATATTAATATACACAATATACTGAATTAATATTAATATACTCACTCCGTACAAACTGGATTTCCACATCTGACGTACTTTTAACGGTTTTCAATACACGTGTTTGACTACTAATATATTTAACTAGATATATTATAAATATATAAAATTTTGATATTAATAAACTATATGTTATGACGATTCCAACAATATTAGATACGATAATATTTTTATTTATCTATGCAGAAACAGTTAGAACAGAGAGACACAGGTGCAAATCAGGGGTTTTAAGGCGGTTCCTTTGAACCGCCGTTAAATAGCATATTTTTCGAACTCGAAAGTCAATTTCGGATGGTTTACGCGAGCTGTAGGCTAAGAAAATGAAGGAAGGCGGTTAGGCACTTATTTTACGGCGGTTTTGTATAAACCGCCTTAAATTAAAATATATACACGAACTCGAAATGCAAATATACCACAATGCGATATCGAAGAGTTACACATATAAAAGACGATATCGAAATATATGTTTTGGGTTTACAGGAACAAATATCATAAGATGTATACGATATCGAAGGTTATAATATATATTTTCGATATCGCATTATATTGTTGAGTTTGTAGAAATAGTTAAGATGCGAAGTCTTCTACTGTGTTGTCTTTGTATGAACATATTTTCGAATTCGAAAGGCTAGATTAATGTTTTTGAAATCGAATTCTATTGTCCTGATTAACCTAAAAATGATATACTTGTATAAAGAAAGACCATCAAATATAAAGAAACAAGAGTACGTTAAAATTCCAGAAAACAACAAAAGAAAAGAACAAGAGTACGGAAAATGTCAAACAAGATTAATGGTACAAAGATAGTGAACATAAGAACAATGAGTATCTAAGCTCCTTTGAAAGAAGTATTCTCTTCCATTGGAGGCAGCATAATAAAGTTGTCCTCATCATCACTATTACCATCGCTAATCCAACCATAGCAAGGCTTCCTAATCTTCTTAGTCGGGGGTGATGCCTCAGGTTTGACATCGACATTGTCAACATGTTTGACTTCCACAGTCGAGGCCGAACCAATCCTGCTTCCATCAGCGATTAGGGGCTGAGGCTTAGCAATCTTTTCAACCACAATGAACAAACGTAAATCAAAATCACCACAAAATTTCCGGTTAACACCATACAAGGACATGTGGGATTTAAAAGATCAGAAACTAATATTGTGCATCCAAAGTGGTAACTAGCTACTTCCAAGCACAAAGGTACCAAGTACTAGGTAAATAAGTTATTGCACAAACAATAATAACATGAACTATTGAGAAAACATAAATCAAAATTTACATGAATCTATGAATACATTACCTTGGAAGCATCCCTGTCAATCAAGGTGGGCAACACCACCAAATCTCTTGGGGTATCCTTTTGAGCACAAGATTGGCTAGAATCCTTCGACATCTTGGAATTAGTTGATGGGTTTGTGCTAAGGGATCTATTTGGGAATTTTTCGGCACAGAGGGATTGAAAAAGTTGGGATAAGAAGGTTGAGTTTAATAATCTCCGCCGGTTTATTTATATTAAATATATAATTTTCGAAGTCGCTAACTCTAATTATATACGTTCGATATCGCATACAAGTTCGACCTTGACAGGGGACTAGGAGAATATGCATTCGATATCGAAACCATTGCAAACTGAATTTCGATATCGAACACAGTCTTCTTAGGGTATTGATCAAGTACTATCGATATCGAATTCACTTAAGGGGCTAGAATTTATAAACGTTCGATATCGAATGTTTATTAGGTTTGGGCAAAATTGCGTTTTAATTTGGTCAATCCTCTAAACTTATGTTATATTGTTGTGTTGGTATTTTGTTCCAACACTTGATTTCGAATTTCAAACTCCAAAATCACATTCATATTAAAATTCATGGCCGAATGTTGGAATTCATAAAACTTCAAATCAAAGTTCATACTAATAAAAAACAACACAGATGAAGTAAAAGGAAATAAGTGATCCTAAAAACACCTTGAAACATGAAAGGGCATAATATTAGATCAAGCATTGAAATTTAATCTTCTTCAGCTTCTGAAGACCATCCTTCACCTGTTGAACTTGAACAGGATTCTGCAGAAATGTCCCAGTACAAAAAACATTCCATAGCGTACTCTGGTTCTGTTGGATCCATAGTAACTCCAATGAAATGTTGTCTGCCTAGTCTGATAATTTCTTCCTTAGCTTCATGGGTCTCCCTAATTTCTTTCTCCGCCCTAATCAGCCCTTTCTCAACCGCACGGCGCATCAACTCTATTCTTTTCTGAAAATCATAAATTATTGCAACAAGTAAAAAAATAAATCCATAATTTGATCTTTAAAACTGTATATATGATTAATATTGTTTCACAAAAGAATAATTGAGGGGATAACTTACTACACCACGAGTGTATTCTTTGTCAAACTCCTTTTGTGATTCTAAAATTATGAATGAATCATCCCACGGAATTCGTGCAGCCCCCGACCGAGGAAAAAGATATTGAAATTGATTCTTCAAGAAGTCCAGCTTGCGGCGTTGCTCAGGTTCAACAACGTCTTCCCACTCTACATATTTCATACAACATTCAAATTAGTAATAATGAAGTGTGTAAGCAAAAAATGTAAAATCATTGAGGATCCAGCACTATGTTGAGTATTAATTCATACCTCTCATCCTATCAGTCCTCAACTTTGCAATCCTTGCTTCCATTGCTAGCCTTCTTTGTTCAGCAGGGGATACATTGCTATTGCCCGCCATTATATGAGTATTTGTTGCCCGCTAGAGATATCGTAAACATAAAAATTTATTCGTTCGATATCGAAAAGTGTGTTTGATAGATATTTCGATATCGTAAAAATACAGTTTTTTTGGAACTATTAAACTCATTTTGATAATGTATTTCTGAAAAGTGCAAATTAACTTATACGAATACTACATAAAAAACATTAAAGAGCAAAACAACCATCATGGTTAATCAAATTCCCAACCATCATCATTCCGTTACATTTAAAAACACCTACAAAAGTGCAAATATTGTTCAACACAAAGGAAAGCAATTACACATTCAGTCAAGCTAAATCACTTCCGATATTGTACTTGAAATCGATCAGCGCCTTGACCTCCAACATCGACATCATCATCAGATTCTGATCCATTGGAACCGGAGCCGTCATTGGCATTTGTACGCCTCCTTTTACTATGATCAAGGTCACCATCATCTTCCTCATCAGATGAACCATCAGTTTCATCTCCTTCTTCATCTTCATCATCTTGGTCACCTTCCCTTTCATGGTCCCTTTCCTCATCCTCTTGCTCTTCCTCATCATCTTCCTCTTCCTCTTCTGACTCTTCGTCATTGTCACGCTCAAAGTTCTCACCCTCATTGGAATCATCACTATCATTGTCGGAATGCACAACTCTAGCATTAACGTCGAAGGTTTCATCAATTTCATATGATGGCTCTCCTTCACCTGCACTTATGTCCATCGGATAGCCAAAAATGTCTCCCATTCTTTTCAATTCATTTTCAAATTCCTCCGATGCCTTATTCCTTGCTTCGATCTCTGATTCAAGCAGTTTTAGCTGACGGTCCAAGTGAGATTGCCACCTCCGAGTTTGGCCTAAACAAATTCATGAAGTATTAATTATAAAATAATGAAATTAATAAAATTAAAACATGTAATTACACAAAATTACAAATGCTTACCAGGAGTTAACCTCTTCTTCTTCGGGTCCTTTGGGCCATATTTACCATCTTCCTTGAGTTCAAGCCCCTTCTTGACCAACCACCCGTGGTCATAGTACTCGGATGCTAAGGGAAAACCTTCGGGTATCACCCCTTGTTTGCGGATCAATGCCGTTATCAGTCGACCATAAGGAAGTCGCGACTTTGAACTCTTGGCTGCCTTTGCCATGTATTGGAGAATAGCATACCCGGGGTTTATCTTATGCTCCTCCATGATGAAGTAGAAGAGCATGATGTTGTGGACTGTTGCTTCACAAGGATGACCTCCGCTAGGGAATACATTCATAGCAATGAACTCGTACACAAGCCTTTGCTCACCGGTTAGTTCCCCTATCTTGTAGTCGGGTTTAGGTTTTCCCAAGCCAAATTCTTTTGGAATGTTAAAATATTTTTTGGCCATCCTATGCAGTTTGAAAGGGAGCTTAATATCAATGTTTTTGACAAAGCTATTTTGGACAAACATGTCATATGGACCATTAGGATCCGTACCCCTCAAGAAGCTATCGTCCACATAAGGACATCCTATAGCCTCGTTGATAGTGAACATGCTAACTGGAATGTCTATTCCTCTAACCCTAGTAGAATACATCTTCCCATTCTTCCTAAAATTAGCATAAAACTGAAGAACCTCTTCATGATAGGCCTCATCTTCCAATAACAACAAACCATCCAAGTGATGGGGTCTAAACCACTTCAAAACGTAATCAAATTTCAAATCATTATCTAATTGGGATTTTTTGAATACCTTGCTGATGATAACCTTCCTATGTAGCCGTTCATGATAGCGTTCAGAAGCGGCCGTGTCGATGAAGGTTTCCTTGACAACACGTCGGTTGGAACTAGGGTTTGGATTGGAGTTTTGACCACTAGCATTGCTCCCCTCGGGTTCATCCCGCTCCTCTTCCCCATTTCCTCGGTTCCTACCCTCTGGTTCCGGCCGCCCCTGTGCTCTACGACCTCTACCTCTACTGGTGGCGCCACCGCGAGTCACGCTCGGACCGGCACCTGTACCCCGACCACTCCCTTTTGCCTGCCTCGGAATTGGGTTTCGGGTTTGTACCTCTCTTCTTCCTGATTCACGAACCATGATTCCGGTGGGTTGGGTGGAAATTCGAAATCGAATTTGATATAAATCGACTATTAGGTTTCGAAGATTTGGGGGAAAATATTTGAACTTCAGGAAATCCGCTTTTTTTTTATATAGTCACAACACTTTCGATATCGAAGATCTATTCGCTCCATGTCACAGGGCATGAGCAGATTGTTGTAGCGATATCGAAAGTTATATTCATTATTATTTCGATATCGCTACATATTTACGTTACGTTTTCGATATCGAATTCGGCTTCTCTCATAATATTAACATATCGATATCGAAGATTCTTATAAACCATGAGTTTTATTTAATATTTCTTTTTTTTCATATATAATATTAGATGCGAAACTTTTATATTTGTATACTGTAGTATAAGTTATAATGCTATTTAAGATCCAATACAATGTAAAAAAAAAATACGTTGTTACTATTTTTTAACTTTATAAAGTTATTAGTTTGTCGCTAACTCGATGAACTTAAATATGTTGCACGTTATTAATTTTAATTTTAAACACAATATTAGTCTTAGTGAATTTAAATGAACATGGTTTTAATATAGATTGGTAATCAACTATTAGCATATATGCATTCAACGAACAACAAACTTAGACGCAACACAGTAATGAGCAACCTATGTACTTCAAACCAAACTATGGACTATATTACATAGTAATCTATTTAGTGCAATCAATCAATGAAATATCCAATAAAATTATACATAATATAACACCATCTATCATATTAATGTCGAAGTACTAAATTACTGGTTATAAAATCCCAATCATAGTTTTTGTGAAATATGAAATTAATAATCAAACATATTAATCAATTATATTATAACAAGCTTGGATCAATACAATAACATGACACATATCCAATACAATATAATTTAAAATAAATAATTTATTAATTTTGCAAATATATAATTCTCATATTTGTGTAAAATTTGTTAAATTATATTCGATATCGCAAATGTAGAACTTAGAATTTCGAACTCGCAACTAAACCAAGTACTACCCACGTTGACCCTCATTGACCTTAAACCCTAGACCCTCAAAAGGATGTTCGATGTCGAATAGTTTTATCAGTACTGCATCGATATCGAAAGTCTTAACATTTACCTTTCGAAATCGCAACCAACGTGGGTATTATCCATGTGGAAACCCACGTTGACCCTAATTGACCTTATACCCTAACCCATGAAAAAGAAATTTCGAAGTCGAAAAGGTTTATTAATCAAACGAATTTAGCCTTCGATATCGAAAGTATTATCGGTTGGACGCATTTAATGCGAGTCAGCTGCAATCTCGTCGGGTCAAACACACCCAAAAACATCCAAACGCCAAAATAATTGGTGTAAGCGCATTTATTGGGTTTCAAACCCTCTACCCACCTCTTCCATCAATTTTTCCCTCCCATTACATCATCTATTCTATATCTCTCAATCAATCCATCATATTTGTGTTATTGCAATGATTTTCAACTATCTTTATTGAAATTTGAGGGTTTGTTGGTCAATCTTCATCCATTTCTCCACATTGACACTTTAGGGTTCTTAAGACCTAAAGGGTTGTGTTCATTGAATGGGCTTTCATTGAGAAGGTTGGGTGGTACACTTCAAACATCAATTACTACAAACGGTGAGTAGTCAATTTCTTTTTTTGAAAACCTAGGGTTTGAGTTTTTTTCTCCATTTTGGGTTAAGCTTTAATTAAATGTGTTGTGCTCTAATGTCATCTTAACATGGACTAAGGTATTACTAATTTATGCCTCTATATGTTGTATGAGTATTTGTTGGGAGAACTTATTTTGACATAAGTTCATAGCTAGAACATGTCTATTGTCATGTACTTCTATTTGTAGGGATCTTAATATGGCTAACAATAAACGTGCAAAGGATGCTAACGATGAGCAACCGAAGAAGAAGAGTAAACACAATAGCAAAAATACAAATATTGTAGAAAACGAACTTAGTAGTCGCAAAGTTGCTCAAGAGCATTGCCGGATTGTTCAAAGGCGTTGGGATAACCATATTAAGACACCAATGAGTTTTGATTGTCATGGTGTAGCTATATCGGATGAGAGGGCGTTGTGGTCAAGTTGGTGTGGTTGCAAAGGTAGAACAAGAGTGGACATAAAATTAATTTCGTGGAAGGAACTCGACCAAGATAAAAGGGACAAGTTATATGAAGAGTGTAAGGTACATCTTTACCAAAACCTTTACTTCATTATCAATTTGTACTATGTTTTTTTATTGCACCATTTTTTAACGCAATCAATGTTATTGATACAAGCAACCCTTTGAGATTGATGCATCGGATGAGGAAGCCGTGAAAAAAATTGCTTTGAACATAGTGTCCAAGGCTAGCCGAGACTTCAAGTATAGATTGGCCAAGGAGTACATATACGAGGGAGGGAAAAGAGTTGGTCAACATCCTCGCGTCAAATACAATGGTATTCTCGAATCAAGTTGGGAAACTTTCAAGCAAAGGACTCTTGATCATGAAGCGGATGTTAGTCTATAACTTTTGTTATGTGTGCCTTCATTTCATTTTTAACTTATACTAACACAATCATGTTTATTGTAGGGTACCCGATATGTGAAAATCAAAAGTGCAAAGGCAAATAAACTCTATCATACTATGAGTAGGTCGGGGTATATAGGGGTGGGAAAGAAGATATCTAAAGAGAGATGCGAAGTGGACACAACAAAATTGGTTGAGGGAGGGATGACCCTAGAAGAGGCCCTCGAGAAGGTGGTACCATTGAAACATGATGACATTCCACGCCATGAATTGTTTGTTAGAGGAAGGATGAAGGACGGTGGAAATTACTCAACGACCGAAGTTGAACAAGTTGCAAAAAAAGTGGTAATAATGTTTTATTTTGTTCATTCACTTTATTTGTATTTAATATATGTGTTGTGATTATATCCAAATAATGAATAATATCTCTATAGGATGAAATTGTGGTTCAAGAAAAAGAAGGTCTATTTGCACCCGTAGGTAAGTGTGATATATTGGCTAAAGCAATTGGTAAAGATCATCCCGGGAGGGCAAGGGGGGTAGGTCGCCACTTGAGTCAACGAGATGCTTTTGGCATTAAGCGAAGTAACGGAAATTCCAAGCCATCGGAACTATATTTAGCCAAGAAGACGATCCTCTTGCAAAACGAATCAATGGAGAAGCAAAGAATTGAGATTGAGGATATGCGAAACGAGCTACGAGGAATGGCTCAACAAATTGGTTACGTCCATCCACCCAAAGAGTGTGTCGTTGTTGGTGAGCGACGTCCATCGTCAAGGGGATCACATCATTCTCCAATAAACGAAGAACTTGAGGTAATCAATGGAAATGTGGACTTGGAGCCAAAGCAACGGTACGTTGAAAAAGCAAAAGAAATCACTTCCAAGCCAACCCCCATTAAGGTAATCCCTACACTAACAATGTCAATTTATTTAATCTTACGTGAGTATTGACTTTGAATTTTAAATTTCATTAGATTTTGACATACAAGCTCTTCATTGATGTTGGTGATAACGAACCCCCAAAACATGTTGCTAATGGAACTTTTGATGAGGGAATGCGCACACACCATTTACTTGCCATTCCCGTAGGATTTGGTAAAGTTGGGATAGGTAGGGCGATAGACAAAATGGCACTTTTACCAATGCCCGAAGGGGACATCGTTAGGGTAGGGCAAGCGGTGAGCCGGTTTGTTATTTGGCCGCGTTGGTTGATAGTTGATGGAAATTGTAGTGACATACCGGTTAGGAAAAAACCTTCCGAGTTGAAGAAACCAACAATAGCTAAAAAATACCCATCCTCTTTTGACGCAAAGCAAACACTTGAATTGTTGAGGTCACTCCCTATGTTCGTTAGAACATTACATGAGTACTTGGATCACAAAGACATAAATATGATATGTCAATTTTCGGGTAACGAGCAAGTGTTCGGAGTGAGGAGGGACTTGAAGGTTCCTTTGCAAGATTTCAAAGATTTTTGGCATATGTTGGATTTGGACTCCACTATACTATCACTACATCAAACGTAAGTTTCCTCATATTCATTTTGCATGATATTATTTTTACCTTTAAATCCCGTACTAATTTTTTACAATTACACTATTAGCTATATGCATCACAAGTCTTTGCAAAAGAAAAAAGATTGGATAGGTTTCTTTTGTCCCCAATCCATGACTATATTTCAAGGCAAGGCACCAACAAGCCAACGTGCTTATCTTACCAATTTACTTCGTATGAAAACCAAGAAGATATTCATAGGCCCCTACCTAGAAGGGTAATCATCTTTCTATATACTTCCGGGTTGATAACTTATGTTATTGTCTTATTTAAAACCTAATAATGTTGTCAATTTTGTACTAGTGGCCATTGGCGTTTTGTTGCTATGTTACCCGAGGAAAAGCGAGTTTATTGGATTGATTCTCTAAACTTTCCACCAACCAAAGCCTTCGCCGATCTTGTCGAGGTGGTTATGCATGAGGTTAATGATAATACCCTTCAATCTTTTGAACTCATACAAATAACGGTAAGCAATTTCATTTGTGTTGCTTTTAATGTTTTAGACATAATTTCATTGTCTAACTACCGTTTTGGATTTTCAACTCAACAAAGTACAAGAGACAACGATCTACTTGGGAATGTGGCTACTACACATTCATATTTACCGACAAGTGTGTTGATTCTCTAACGTTGGACAATCTTGATCTCCGTCAAGTAGGCTCATTTTCTTCATCATCTAGTTTTTTCATCTCTCATTAAACTTTGGAATATAACTTGACATCGATTTTTTAATTTCCTTATTATATCACAAAAATGTAGATTTTTGAAGATGACCAAACTCCCTACACTATGGCCGAATTGAATGATGCAAGAAATAAGTTCGCACGCCACCTTATATTGGTTCGTGGTCGGGTAATATCATCCCCGTTTCTCCTAGCATAGATTTAGGTTAAATGATAATTTAGTTGTGTTGTTCTGCTATCATAGACTAGTTTAATGTTACATGTGGTTTGGATTTTATCTATTAGTGTAGCTTTTGGTTGTCTGGGCAGATGTAACTTTCGAAAGCGCAATATTAGAATTATCCGTTTCGAACTCGAAAATATTGGAATTATAGGTTTCGATATCGCCTGTGCATATGACAGACAACACTTTCGATATCGTCACCATATTCGGGCATTGCAGCAGGGGTTCAGCCGAATTTTACTCTCGGTATCGCGTATATTATTCGTTCCCTTTCTAACCTTAACGATATCGCACGAACATTATAACCGACATAATATTCGATAGCGCAAACATCACATAACTCATACGATATCGAGATGTGTCTCTGGTCTTGTGACAGAGCTTCAGCCGAATTTGCTTGCGATATCAGCCGCTCGTCGTTCGGATTTTAATCAATTCGATTACGTTGGATTAAAACACATGTTGCGATATCGAAAGCGTGTAGTGAATTCCATGGATCTTCAAAGCTTATTACGATATCGAAGAGGTTCGTACATATATTCGATATCGCCACAAGTTTATTTGAGTTTTGGTTCATATAGTAATTAATCGATATCGAATTACGGTTTATGGACTTTCGAATACGACAAGTCATGTTTTTAGATTTCAAATTTCAATTACATTATCGATATCGAATATATATTTCAGATACACTCGATATCGAAACTGCAGTAGTTCATTGTAGGCTGTCGAACTCGAATGTATACTACACTGACATCCCAATACCATCGATATCGTACGCATGTATCTAAACACCCAGGTGGCTGTGATACTTGCGATATCGAAGTATGGTGCATGGAGTTTCGAATACGACAAGTCATGTTCTTAGATTTCAAATTTCAATTCTAGTTTCGATATCGAATATATATTTCAGATATACTCGATATCGAAACCCCAGTATTATATTTTAGGCTGTCGAACTCGAATGTATACTAAACTCAGCTCTCAATACCATCGATATCGTACGCATATGTCTAAACACCCTGATGGCTATGATACATGCGATATCGAAAGTATTTGACCGAACGTAGTTTGCGAGTTCGAAAGTACGTAAAAAACCACGGCGGTTCATGGAACCGCCTTAAATTATTTCCGTTTTACGGCACGGCCACAGAAGGCGGTTCCATTGTGCCTTCTCTGGTACGTTGGAACCGCCTTTAAACCTCTCTCCCTCCACTAGTGAGAGTATTTATTTTAAATCTATCATAATTATAAAAAGTAAGATACAAATTGGACTAAACTGATATATATATATATATATATATATATATATATATATATCAACCCCTAGAGAAAATATGCTCTTGTAATAAACATATTATTTTTTACTGAACAATTGTTATAATCCACCAAATTATTCCTATAATGGACTTTGCTAATATCCAGTATTTAAGCTCAGTAATGGCATGTCTATGTTGTAATTCATTCAACAAATTGCAGTGATCATAAATATATTTATGAATATTTTTATGGAAAGCAAATTGCAGTGATCATAAACATTTTTACACCAATTCTATTACTACTGCTAGTTCATTAACTTAATTTTAGAGTTCGGGTCATTTTCGGGTTCGTGTCGGGTTAAAATTTATTCGGGTTCGTGTCGAGTCGAATTTGACCTAATATTCTCGGGTTTTAATCGGGTCAAAAGGTCATTCGTGTCGGGTTAGTCGGGTCGGGTTTTTCGTGTTCAGGTCTGAATTGACAGCTCTACATGGTAGGAAATTTTACTTTCTTCTAACCTGTAAACTAAAGGATGATACACCCGAACTAAACACTCATACACGCGAACTAAGTCATCATTCCAAACAATGAAACTAACAATTGATACATGAGAAGTAATACATGGTAGGAAATTTTATTTTCGTCTAAACTATAAACTAAAGGCTAATACACGCGAACTAAACCTTCATACACGCGAACTAAACCTTCATACACATGAACTAAGTTACCATTCAAACAACGAAACTAACAGTTGATACACGCGAAGTAATACATGGTAGGAAATTATACTTTCGTCTAACCAATAAATTAAAGATGATAAACACGAACTAAATACTCATAAACGCGAACTAAGTCACCATTCAAACAGCGAAACTAACAATTGATACACGAGAAATAATACATTGTAGGAAATTTTACTTTAGTCTGACTAATAAACTAAAAGATGATACACGTGAACTAAACATTCATACATGCGAACTCAGTCACCCTTCAAACGAGGAAACTAACAATTGATACACGAGAAATAATACATGGTATAAAATTTTACTTTCGTCGTCCTGTAAATGGATGATAAACCCGAACTAAACACTTATACACGCGAACTAAACACTCATACAAGCGAACTCATTCACCATTCAAACAATAAAACAAAACAATTGATACACGAGAACGCCGAGAAGTAATACATGGTAAGAAATTTTACTTTTGTCTAACCTGTAAACTAAAGACTGATACACCCGAACTAAACACTCATATATGCAAACTAAGTCACCATTCAAACAACGAAACTAACAATTTATACATAAGAAGACGATTACATTATCTCGTTGCCTTACGATTTGTAAAAGAGCATTCTCCATAACCTCTCGATCATATGGTTGCCCACAATGGGGTACACCAAAAACCCGTTCTTAGGAGAAACTTGAGAGCGCTGGTTATTGAGTTTAATCGTTTCCCATAATTTCTAACAACAAAATCTTGTAACAATTCAGCAAATTTGATTTCATACTCATGACAAACATAGATTTGTAGCCGCAAATTTGATATTATCTATCGCTTCCCGTTTGAATCAAAATCACGGCTGGAATTTTCTTCGATTTGCTTCGAAATTGAGATTTGGATTTGGAGATTTAAGAATGAAGAAGAAGAACGACTATTTTGGGGATTTGCAGATGTAGTTTCTCTCTCCTCCTAAGTTTTTATAGTCTGACCCATTTTCCTTTATAACCCGTTTTCGACCCTTTTTAACGACCCGCAAAAATGCCTATATTCCATATATATTGCAACCAGGTGTTTCGTTCGATCGTAGTTTATGATCAAACCGTCCTATAGGAGAATTTCTCATTTAAAAAGTATGCACAATGTATAAAAAATATTAACAAAGAAGTTAAGGAATCATTTATGAGTTTTGTACAATGCACTTTTAATGTTAATAGGTTGCACAATTCAAAGAGTTAATATGCACGGAATCTGATTATTTTAATAAAGTAGAAAAACAGTAATTTACACTTTGGCCTAATGCACTTTTAACGGTAATAGATTGCACAATTTAAAGAATTAAAATGCACGGTATCTATTTATTTTAATAAAGTAGGAAATAGTAATTTACACTTTGGTGAAATACACCTTGACCCTGTTTGCTAGAGTTTATTTCTTGTTGTACTGAACTGAATTGAAAATTGATATATTGAAAAATGGAATCAGCATGACTGAATTTCACATTGCATTTTCACTGAACTGATCTGATCTACAGACAAGCTCTGGCAAACATGACCTTTTAACATGAATAGATTGCACAATTTAAATAATTAAAATGCACTACGTAAAGAAAATTAACAAAGTAGGAAAATGAATTCACTTTTATACATTAATGCACTTTTAAAATAGATTGCACTATTTAAAGAAAAAAATAAATGGATGATAATGGTAAGTGAGATGAGATAAACATGATTTTCAAAAAATAAATAAAAAGATGAGATAAACATGAGTTAAATGGTTGCGACTTGCGAGGTTTTCGGCTCATCAGCGGGAAACGTGTGTTTTTGGTCTGCTTTGGTATATTGAGGTAAGGTTTACAATGCAATTAAATTAATTTTCGTTTATTTTTAAAAAAGGGCCCGGTGGTGTGCAACCCTCTCGCACTTGTCCCTATCTCCTCAGTTGCACTTTCTACCCAACTAGTAATAGTTAGGGATGACACTGGGGCGGGTTTGGGGCGGGTACTAGCTATCTCATCCTCATCCCTATCTAATATTTTAAAACTCATCCCCGTCCCATGACCCATGATGGGTACAAAATAAAAAACCATCCCCGCCCCATCAGGTTTTATTATAAAACCATCTCCGCTCCATGACCCGCCCCACCCCACCCCATGCCCCATGACACATGACTCATCCTCACCCACCTCTTATATCAGTTTAAAATACTTTTGTTTATATAACTTTTACTCAAACGCAATAATAATTATATTGAGAAATATAAAATCTTTAAAAAGACAAAAATCTCAAACCCAAACAAAAAAATGTAATTGAAATCTCACTCAAATTTGAAGCAAACAAGAAGTTTGTAATTATAAAAACGATTGCCAAAGAATAGTCCAAATAAATTATTATTGTTAGTTTTCTTCTCATTTTAACCATCAGGGTTGATTATTAAATTATAGTAAGAAATTAATTAATATTATTTTTTATTAATTAACATATATAATTATATTATTAATATAATTATATTGGGACGGCCCGGGTATGGGGCGGGTATAACGGGGATGGGGCGGGTTGGGGCGGGGATGGGGCGGGTGATGTATAAAATCAATTCCCGCCCCATGACCCATGGCGGGTTGTGATTTCATCCCCATCCCCGCCCCATTACCCATCAACATTTCCCCATCCCCGTCCCAAACCGGTGCAAATGGGGCGGGTCACCACCAAAACCCGTCCCAGTGCCATCCCTAGTAATAGTCCACCTGCGTTGCCCGATATATTCAATCATCTTAAAAAAATGAATTCTGTTTTCCCAATATTAAGAGAAAATTTGGTAATGAAAATATAAGCCATGGTAATGAAAGTT
Source organism: Cruciata laevipes (assembly GCA_963678965.1). NCBI lineage: Eukaryota > Viridiplantae > Streptophyta > Magnoliopsida > Gentianales > Rubiaceae > Cruciata > Cruciata laevipes. Next base: position 14,447,891 of record OY787639.1, read on the forward strand.
TTGTAAGTAATGAAAATTATTTACAAATAATTTGAATCAAACCATGGTAAAATATAAGTTATGAGGGATTTGAACTACAATTTTCCGTGATGTGTAAAATGTTTCATTTTATCAAAATAAGTTGACAAAGAATCCATTCAGATTTTAAAAAATCTATGTGTATTAATTTCACGTGTATTAATTTATTTATTCTTTACAGCATTAGATGGTGAAAAGGTCATTGATATTCAAGAAAGAAAATGTAATTTATATTCAAGAATATATAATTATGAATAGGTATATATGGTTTGTGTGTTCTAATGCAATTTTTTGAGATGAAAACATATATTATACTTTGGAAAGAAATTAGTCACATTAATTAAAAAATTTAATTATTATACGCTAAATTTTACATCATTAAAAGCTAAAATTTTTTAAAAAAATACATTTTTAAATATTTTAAATCAATCTAGTATATTAAACTTAAATAATAGAATTATAAGAATGAAATATTACATTCATACATAGGCCCTGTTTACCAGAGCTTATCTGTAGATCAGTTCAGTTCAGTTCAGTTCAGTTCAGTTCAATTCAGTTCAGTTCAATTCAGTTCAGTTCAGTTCAGTGAAATGTAATTTGATGAAATTCAGGTTAATTCAGTCATGCTGATTCCATTTTTCAATACATCAATTTTACTTCAGTTCAGTTCAGTTCAATTCAGTTCAGTTCAGTTCAGTTCAGTACCATCAAGAAATAAGCTCTAATAAACAGGGTCATACTATACTCTTTATCACGAGACTTACCTATTTAAATGAAAAATATTGACATGAAATTTCCTATCAAATCATATTTAAAATGTAAGATAAAAACTTTTTGATTTACAACAAATTCATTTTATAATAATATAGTAAAACTAACATAATCTTGTTTGTGCCCATATATTCAAGATTTAATCGGTAATTTTGCCAAATTAATAATGAAAACGAAAGATGAGAAGAAGTCAAGAACCATTCTTTAGATGAGCTTAAGAGAAATCAAATGAAAAAAAGGAATTTATGAAAGGGGTGGTCTCTGGAGCGACCGTCTATATATGTAGACCAGGGACTAACTTATAAATGGGGTAATATAAAAACAAGGAAGGACTAATTTGCAATTTTTGAATAAATAAAAATTTCACGCACTACAGTATTTTCCCACATGCTACAGTAACTGCTATAGTGATTTACTACAGTAAACCCGCTACAGTACATGCTACAGTAATTTCCTACAGTAATTTTGTAAAGAAATAAAATTAAAACATAACGTTTTAAATTTTGAATCTTTTAAACTTAAAGCATGGAGAATTTAAACCAAAACCTTGGTCGGTATTTATTATATAATAATTTGAACTTGTAACTCAGAAGATGATCATTATAACATAAAACATGTCGAATTTAAACCAAAATCTGACAAACATATATTATTCAATAAACTGGACATGCATTTCAGAAGATGAGGATTATAATTTAAAACATAAGGAATTTAAACCAAAACGTGACATGTAATTATTTTCTAATAAATTGAACTTGTAACTTATAAGATGATCATTATAATATAAAACATGAGGTATTTAAACTAAAATTTTACAAGTATACATTAGTTTAAAAATTGAACATGTAACTCAGAAGATGGGGATTATAACTTAAAACATGGGGAATTAAAACTAAAACTTTGACCGATATTTATTATCAAATAAACTAAACTAGTAACTCAAAAGATGATGAGTATAATATAAAACATGCGGGATTTAAATCAAAACCTGACATGCATACATTATTTCAAAACACTCAACTTGAAAGTCGGAAGATGAGAATTATAAGTTAAAGCATGGGAAATTTAAACTAAAAACTTTGTCGGTATTTTTTATATAATAAAATGAACTTGTAACTGAGAACATAATGATTATAACATAAAACATGGGGAATTTAAATCAAAACCTAACAAGCATACATTTGATGCTGCTCAATTTATCCGGCCTTCCAAGGTGGCCGGAATTGATGCAGGGGTGCTGGTGAGCTCCTGGAAGAGATGCCTAGAGCGCCACCAGATCCGATATGGTCTTGATACCCCAGGGTATGAGTGTCCGTCAGTACCTATAAAAGGGGAGCCCCCCGGCTACGGCCGGGGTTCCCTCTCCAACGCTCAAGTCAGAGACTCATCTAGAAAGAATATGAGTAGTAATAGAAATGAGGAATGAGAGTCTACCTTCTCTATGTGGCTTGATTTCCTTTATATACTGTCACACAACTAAGGTTTAAGGGTAACCTACCTAATGGGTTTGCTCCTTGCAAGGGCCCAATAATACATATCCTAAGGGTTTTAGTCTGCTATCATCACAAGCCCCCCAAAAACTAGAGTGTTGTGCTCTTTGGATATGTATCAAATTCTATCTATCAAACCCCCCTTGGCAACTACCTTGGCCAAGGAAGGATAGATCTAAGACCCGGGTGAAATTCTATCTTTCAAGCCCTTCCTAGGGAACTACCTTGGCCAAGGGAGGATCTATCTATCAAGTCCTCCTTGGCAACTACCTTGGCCAAGGAAGGATAGATCTAAGACCCGGGCACCATACCAAGGCCCGGGTGAAATTCTATCTTTCAAGCCCTCCCTTGGCAACTACCTTGGCCAAGGGAGGATCTATCTATCAAGTCCTCCTTGGCAACTACCTTGGCCAAGGAAGGATAGATCTAAGATCCAGGCACCTTACCAAGGCATGGGTGAAATTCTATCTTTCAAACCCTCCCTTGGAAACTACCTTGGCCAAGAGAGGATCTATCTTTCAAGCCCCCCTTAGCAACTATCTTGGCCAAGGGAGAATTCAATCTACCAAGTCCTCCTTGGCAACTACCTTGGCCAAGGGAGGAAAGATCTAAGACCCGGGTGAAATTCTATCTTTCAAGCCCTCCCTTGGCTTACCTTGGACAAGGGAGGAAAGATCTAAGACACGGGCGCCTTAACGAGGCCCGGGGTCAAATTATATCCCCGAAATAGTGGCCGGGTCCTGGGCCGAGTGCCTGGAGAAGAGTTCCGGGTCCCGGGCCGAGTGCCGGGAGTAGAGTTCCGGGTCCCGGGCCGAGTGCCCGGAGTGGAGGTCCGGGTCTCGGGTCGAGTGCCAGAAGTAAAGTTCCGGGTCCCGGGCCGAGTGCCGGGAGTAGAGTTCCGGGTCCCAGGCCGAGTGCCGGGACTGGAGGTCCGGGTCCCGAGTCGAGTGCCGGGAGTAGAGTTCCGGGCCGGGGATCCACGGCTGGGATTAGAGGTCCGGGTCCCGGGCCGAGTGCCGGGAGTAGATGTCCGGGGATCCAGGTCGGGAGTAGAGTTCCGGGGATCCACGGCCGAGACTAGAGGTCCGGGTCCCGAGCCGAGGCTGAGACCGGACCCGGCCGGGAGTAGAGTTCCGGGTCCCGGGTCGAGTGCCAGGAGTAGAGGTCCGGGGATCTAGGCCGGGAGTAGAGTTCCGGGGATCCACGGCCGGGACTAGTGGTCCTGGTCCCGGGCCGAGGCTGAGACCGGACTCGGCCGGGACTAGAGGTCCAGGGATCCAGGCCGAATCTTGTAAATCTAAGACCCAAGGCTACTTACCGGGGCTCGGGTTGAAACTTATCAAGTCAAGCCTAAGGCCACCTATCTGTGCCAAGGGCGACCTTTTAAATCTAAGACCCGGGCGCCTTATTGATTCCCAGGTGAAAATCTATCTATTAAGCCCGAGGCCATCTATCCGAGCCAGGGGCAATTCTGTAATTCTATTCTTGCTTTTTCTTTGAAGGTTCCTAAGCGTGATCTAACGCTAAAGGCTCATTATTTGATTCCCTAGGCATATCAATGCCAAAGATCCCGGTTATACCCATGCGGGGACCCGTAGGTTTTGATTCTATCTCATTCTTTTGAAGATGCTAAGCGTGATCCGACGCTAAAGGAATCTTTATCTGAGTTCCTAGGCATATCCATGCCAAATGGCCAAAGCCATATTCATGACAAAGGGTCTAGGCATATTCATTCCGGAACCCGTCGGTTCCGATTCTTTTCTTCCTTCCGAAGATCTTAAGCGTGATCCGACGCTAAAGAACTCATCATCATATTCTTTAGGCATGTCCATGCCAAAGGCTTCGGGCATATCCCTGCCGGAACCCAAACCAACGCCTAATCCGAGGTGCCATAGTGATAATTTCACTTAATTTCTACTATAAATTATGAAGTCCAAGGGTAAGATAGGGTTTCTACCATATGTATATGGGGTTCGTACCATAAATTATGAAGTTCAAACTTAGATTATGAAGTCTTAAGGTAAGATATGGTTCCTACCTTACATTATGAAATCCAAGGGGTACCCACTCCCCTCGAAAGAGATTCATAATATTATGAATAAGAATATCCAAAATCAAGACATGGACTGAAATCTAACCTGGATGGAAAAACAAATTAGAGGGACGTCTGAGGTCCGGGGGGACGCCCGACATCCGGAGGGGCCATTGGGGCGCCTCAAGGTCCTGAGGAGGACGCTTAAGGTGCGGAGGGGGCCAGTCCAAAGAGGCCTGGATCAAAAGAGGCCCCGGCCGGGTCTGAAGGGGCCCGAGGCCGAGGCCAGAGGAGGCCCCGGCCGGGTTTGAAGGAGCCCGGGGCCGAGACCGGAGGAGGTCCCGAGTCGAAGGAGCCCGAGGTCGAGGCCGGAGGAGGCCCCGGCCGGGTCTGAAGGGGCCCGGGGCCGAGACCGGAGGAGGCCCCGGCCGGGTCTGAAGGAGCCTGGGGCCGAGACCGGAGGAGGCCCGTCCTGGTCTGAAGAAGCCCGGGGCCGAGACCAGAGGAGGTCCCGAATCGAAGGAGCCCGGGGCCGAGACTAGAGGAGGCCCCGGCAGGGTCTGTAGGGGACCGGAGCCGAGACCGAAGAAGGCCCCGTCCGGGTCTGAAGGAGCCCGGGGCCGAGACTGGAGAAGGCCCCGGCCGGGTCTGAAGGAGACCGGAGGAGGTCCCGGGTCGAAGGAGCCCGGGGCCGAGACCAGAGGAGGTCCCGGGTCGAAGGAGCCTGGGGCCGAGACCAGAAGAGGTCCCGGGTCGAAGGAGCCTGGGGCCGAGACCGGAGTAGGCCCCGGCCGGGTCTGAAGGAGCCCTATCATAATTAAAAAATTGAACTTGTAGCTCACAAGATGAGTATTATAACTTAAACCATGGGGAATTAAAACCAAAATCTTGACCAATATTTATTATCTAATAAACTGAATTCGTAACACAGAAGATGATCAGTATAACATAAAACATGGTTGATGATGCTACCAAAATCCGTCCGCTTCCCGAGTACCGACGCTGTCTGGGCCTCCGTCCAAGCCAGCCCGCAATAACCCTGCAAAACAATCCCCGGGAGGTGTCCTGGGGAAGAAGCTCCGGTGTGATGATGAGATGGGGATAGCGGTGAGGGAAAACGTACGGAAGGTGCTCTCGATATAGAGTAGATAGATATAAGTCACATACCTACTCACTGTTTGGGACTAGTATTTATAGCTTGAGTTGCTTGCGTTGGATAAGACTCAGGACCACTTCTCCTTGTCGCCATCCGTCCTTTCTCTTGTCCGGATATGCCTTTACGCGGGAAAGGTGTTGCTTCTCCGGTCCTGGGCCCTGGGCCTTTTCCCGGCCCAGCAGAGTGCTGGGCCGGTATCATCACTAGCCCCCCAGACCAGTCATCTGGGTTTTTGCGACGCTGGGGACTGGTCTCATGCCCTCATCTTCTGTCATTATTTCTTTTGGTAGGACCCATCTGTGCGAAAATTAATTTCTGACGCCGCCGTTCTCTGTTCCGCCTTGATCAGTATCTCGTTTACCGTGTCATAATTGCTTTTTCTTATTTTGAGGTGGCGTTTCCTATTCATCCGCCTATATAAAGGTCCAAACCCCCTTTACTAAACTTCTCTCTCCAAAATCTTCCAGGCGCTCCGCTCTCTTAATCAAGCAAGCACTATGTCTCTCCCTTCTTCTCTTCCCATCATGGCTTCCCCTCTTCCCTCCAACTCTTCCTTGGATACCGAGGAAGTTCAAAATCAGTTTGAGGTCCAATTTCGGGCTGATGATAATATGATTTCTTCCCCTTCCTCCCCGGACACCTCTTCCAAGGTTTTCAGTACGCCCTGGGAACCAGTCGTCCTGGGTGCGCTGTCATCCGAAGGGGCTGGTTCGCACCCAACTGGGCATTCTAATCATCACCGCAAGGATCAGGATGAGGAGGTGTTTGGTGAGGAAGCCGGTGATGACATTCCCCGGGAGCGTACTCCGTGGGTATCAAATACTATGATGTCCCCGGGGATTCTCCTTCTCTAGATAGGGACGTCTTGGATTTAGCCAAGCGTTCCTTTATTCCCCTACCTTTAAATGCTTCACTTTCTAAACTTCCCCCGGGGGTTTTCGAGCGGGAGGTTTCGTGCATCCCGCAGATCCATTTTCAATACGGGCTTAGCCTGCCCTTCCCCCCTCTCTTTCTTGAAATCCTTCAATTCTATGATGTAGCCCCGGCTCAGCTACACCCCAACGGGGTTGTTCTAATCCTGGCTTTTTTGCTTAACTGCGCCAGGTGCCACATTCCCCCTTCTCTTTTACTTTTTCGTTCTTTTTATGCCTTACGGAAGGCCCATGCCTCTTTCCCGGGCGTTTTTTCTTTTACCGTTCGCTTCGGGATAAAGGACTTTATCCTTTCCAAACCTAAATCTGCCAAAGGATACCTTTCGAAAGGTTTCTTTCTATGTGATGCCCGGGTGTATCCCATGCCTTCTTGGAACGATTCTCTCGCTCCCGAGGACAAGAGACCCCTCGCCAACCTCCCCGACATTATTACTAGTGATCACAGCCTCCTCCGTCTTTCCCCCATAAGTATGGATGATTTTTTTAAGACTGGGAACGCGGGCTATTATTGGCCTCGCGGGATCTATCCTGCCGAGCTCTTCACTCTCCCGCGCATAGCTGCGGTGTGGCCGGATGGAGGTGCCTATTAAGGTTTTTTATTTTATTTTGGGTCTCTGTTCCCCTGCTATTTATTATTATGTATTTTTTTTCTAACTTTCTTTGCTTGGTTTCAGCCCAACCTCCATTGTACGCGGACGCTATGACTTTCGTGGAAAGGTCCTCCGCCGGTAGCGATCAAGCCGGGCCTGCTCAACAAGTGGCTCCCCCCTGATCCATCTTCTACTGAGAATCCGGCCATCATCCCCCAAGGGGCCCGCATGCAGCAGCGATCTTGCCCGCCGCCTCTTTCCGGGCAATCTTCAGGGGCCCGCGCTGCTCCCACCTCATCACATATTCCTGGGCGCCGGTCCTTTATCCAGCACCCGACTTATAACGGCGGGGCCAGCTCGAGGTTCAAAAGGCCGCCTCACGGTGAGCTATCCGGGTCGCCCCCTTCCTCTCGCCAGAAGACCCATGACTTCCCTCCCCCTTTTCCTCCTGTTCGCAACACTCCTCCGCGGGATGCTACTTCCGAAACCATACCGGAGGAGAAAGAAGAGGTAACCACCTTCCTTAGGCCCCATCTTTCTTCTAAGTTTAATCCAAATTTTGTCTAAGTTTTATGCCCTATTTTGCAGAGTATCGCCTTCGCTGATTCCCTCCTCACGGACCCCCAGTTTACCGAGGCACTTAACCGGGGCTATTCCAAATATAGCGCCGGGTTGTTTGCCAAGATGGAGAAAGATCTCCGGGATACCCGGGAAAAGTTAGCCGGGCAGGATGACCTGGAAGCCCGGCTGGAGGCGTCTCAAAAGAAGCTGGCCGAGAGGGAGAAGAAGCTGGCGGACAAGGAGAAGAAACTTGCCGAGGTGGAGAAGAAATACTCCTCCCTCAAGAAGGAAAAGAAGGTTGCCCAGCTTGAGGCCCTGAATGCTGTGACCCAGAAGGTCCTCCGCTCCACCGATTTTGATCAGAGGCTGGAGGGTATCGCAGCTGCGGCAAGCGCGGTCACCTGCCACGAAATGTACCGCAGTCTGCGGGGTTGGCTTCCGGGGTCCGCTCGTCTTGAAGCCCAAGCCTCCTACTACCGCCCCAAGTCTAACGACTTGCTGAACCACCGCTGGAGATCCCTCCAGGAGGCAGACCTGAAAAACCTGGTACCTCAACTATGGGAATCTTTGAAGATGTCCTCCCGGGGCTCCTTCCGCTTCAGATATCAAGAAGGCCAAGCTGCCAGCGATTGACGAGGCTTCTTTCCCTGACCCCGGCCCAGAAAACCTCAATACTTATGGGGTAGTCCCGGAGACGCCTCATTGGTCAGACAATTATTATGAGTACTGCGCAGTGCCTGACAACTTTGGGTACCGCGCGGTCCACGATCAAGGGGGCGACTGTCGGGTAGGCCTTGGCGCGGGTCAAGATGACTTGCTATATCAGTCCCAGAAGGCCACGCGGAAGGTAGGGTTTCCCGAGCGGCCCGATGATGAACTGGCGGTAGACGCCCCTGCCTATGCCGGCCCGGAGTGGAGCACCGAGGACCTCGTAGAGTTGGAGAGGCGGTTTGAGAGGGCTCACACTGTTCCGGGGGAAAGGAACTCTGCTGAAGACAATGTATAACTCTAGACTCTAGTTTATTTTTTTTTGTAATCCCTTTTTTCTTAGTATTTTGTAACTTTCCTCCCCCGGGGGAAAGGTCCTAGATATACTCTTATTTTGTAGCATTTGAGAGCTGTTTTAGATAGTATTTTGTACTTTTGTATTAGACTTTTAGACCGAATCATTCATAATGGTTTGAAAGACGTGCATTTCGACCTTGAATTGCACTTGCGATGGATTTGGATGATTTGAAGACCTTCTATGACCGTCCTGAAAAAGTTAGATACATTGAAGAACCGGTCGTAGAAGTGGCGTGAAGGCACACTCTCGCGGGCCGCGAAACCTCGGTCGCGAGCCGCGAGGGTGTGTGTTGCTGTTTTGCGAGGACCAGACGCGCGGTCGCGGACCGCGGAAGCCATAGACGCGCGGGCCGCGAATCTTTGGTCGCGAGCCGCGAGGACCAGGCTCGCGGTCCGCGAAGGATTTCTCGCGGCCCGCGAAGATGTTGCAAGTGGCACTTTGTTTTTATTTTATTTTGTTATTTTTTTGAGTATAAAAGAAAATCATCCTCATCTGTTAGATGATTGATTTTCAGAGAGAAAAACTCTTTTTCTTCATTTCCTTTTCAATTTGATCTTTGAATTCATCATGGTTTATTGTATGGATTATGATTGTGATTATATAAGTATGATTGTAGGCTAAAACCCATCTTGGGTATATGAGATTGGATCTCTTGTTATGGTTTGAGAACATGGTTTATGAAGCTTAGGAATGGATGATTTGTCATTGAATGATCATGAATTTTATGTGTATTTGATGCTTGAAATGGTTAGGAATGATTTCCTAGTTATAGATATGTGTTGGATATGTGTTAGACATTGCTTTTCCATGGTTGAAATGTTATCATTTCTTCTATGTAAAGGTAGTGAATTAGGAATCAAATATATGTTGTTATCAATTATATTTGTTCTTGAGATCATTCATTAGCATTATATTCATGTCAATTGTGTTATCACATTACATGGGTAAGGTGGGAAAACATCTAATTTGAATTAACATTGATCAATTTATCTATTTGCTATCATATAGATATGTTGTCAATAAGAGTTGTGAAGATGCTTTCATGATTCACAACTAGAATAGAGATGATTTCCCATTACAAACAATCACCATTCTCAAAGTAACATAATAAAGTTTGAGGAAAAATCCATAACAAGAAGATGCTAATCTCATGTACCCAAGTCTCTTATTCTCTTAGTTAAATCTTTAGTTAGAATAATCATATGGTAAAGTAGTTGTAACTTTAAAGTTCTAGTTGTTTTACATAGTAGTGTTTTAAACAAAACTCAACTCAAACCCCCCCCCCCCCCCCCTCCCCCTTTGTTTACATTGCTTTTATATATGTATATGTATATGCATGCTACAAGATATACATAGAAATAACTTCTTCTCTGTGGAAACGAACCTTACTTGCCATTATATACTTAATTGTGTGTAGAGGTAGTAAGTGTATCTAAATTGTATATTTGAGAGGTACGGCGACGACCTCCCACCTGGTATCTGGTTAGAAGTTCTTTCAGCGCGCGTTTTACTTCCTCCGGGAGATCCTTTCCCACCGTGACCATCCCTTTATCCGCCACTTGCATTTCCTCTAACTCTTGGCGGGGAGCTTCTCCATGTACCGCCCCTACTGCTTTCTTTGCATCCAAGACCGCAGTCATCATGCAACTTCTGGCAACTGCTTGGCTTCCCCGTACGATCGCTACTCCTTGCGCGGTGGGGAATAGGGATGATCATGGGTAGGGTCTGGGTCGGTCCAGTGATATCCGGACCCGACCCGTTGAAAAATAGTAAGATCCAGACCCGACCCATATCCGCTGGATTTTAAAAAGTAAGATCCGGACCCAAACCCGTTGGGTCTAAGGGTCCAAGGGTCTTAAACCGGTCCCTAAATTATTTTATAAAAAATTAAACTTTGGTATTAGAAATTGTTAAATAATAACAAAAATATCCATAATACACATTAGAATCTAAAATGTTAATAGAAATTCGACGCTTTTAGATGGTCTACTATATGACGTTGTTAAATTTCAATCAACAATATACAATAAAAACATCATTGGTAGCCAAAATGATATCTTATATTGTTAAAGAAGTCGAGAATTTGCTGCCAAGTACCAATGCCAGTGTTGAAGTGTTCTAGTTTGTGACTGTGATCCAACTAAAGAAGAAATAATGTTTTGTTAGAAAAACTAGAATGTAAAAGCACTTGAACTACATAACACTAAGGCGCCGCACATGCAATAAAACTATTTCATAACAATGAAAAATGCACTCATTGTTATGAAATATGGGGAAAATGCTCTCGTTTTTACTGAATGAATGAAAATATGGGATTAACTTTTTCTAGCCTTACAATATTAGGGGTCTGCACATGCAATAACAATGAAAAATGCACTCATTTTTACTGAATGAATGGAAATATGGAATTAACTTTTTCTAGCCTTATCTTGTTAGTTGTTACACGTGTGAAGAGTAAAAATTAATCATCATACCTTATTTAGTCCATTCAACATGCTGTTTATTTAATATAAATATAGAATAACTTTATTAATTATTTATTTACAATATATAGTTTGATGGGTCTATGGGTCGGGTCTGGGTTGGGTCTGGGTCTTAGTATTAAGATCCGGACCCGACCCGTTCATTTAATCTTGGATCCATACCCGACCCAAACCCGTCGGGTCTTAAAAAATTGGATCCGTACCCGACCCACCTTGTCTGGGTCGGGTCCTAGACCCATGCTCATCCCTAGTGGGGAACTTCATCGTTAACAGATATGGGCAATTTTCTGCCCAGGCTTGGGTTAGCCATGGTCTCCCTATGATTACGTTTTATGGTGAGGGCGCGTCAATAACCGCAAAGTTGCATGTCACTAAGACCCTTTTGCTCCGATCTTTTTCGTCCACCATGCATACTGCAAGGGGGATAACACCTAGAGGAACTTCAGGTTTGCCCGTGAACCCTGATAGGGGAGACGGGGGAGGTTTCAGGTTCTGTCTCCCAATCCCCAGTTGATCGAAATAGGAGGCGAACATTATTTCCACGCTGCTTCCGTCATCCACAAACACCCTCTTCACCAGGAAGCCTTCAATCTCCGCTGTTACCACCATTGGGTCTGAATGGGGTATCTGTGGCGGGGCTGCATCCGTTTCAGAAAAAGTGATAGTTTCATCGGGGCGAAACCTTTTCCCCTGAATCTCCCCCGGGGGGACATACCGTGTCCGGGCCCTGATAGCGGAAACTGACTGGCATGCTTCTCTGATTTCTCCGCTTATCACGTTGGGTACTGGGGCAGGCTCCACTGCTTGGACTGGTACGACCGCTATGGTGGGCCTCCCTGGGGCCCTGTTGCCTTGGTTGCCTTGGGTTCTCCCGTTTCCTCTCCCGGGGTTAGGCCTCCACCTCCTCCGGGGTTGTTCCTGAGGTTGGTCTCGGGCCGGGTACTCCTTCTTTGCTTCTTCCGCCACACAATCTCTCAGTTGCCCCCATTCTATCAACTTTTCTATCTCGTTCCTCAGCCCCCTACACCCCTCTGTCGATTGTCCATAAGACTTGTGATAAGCACACCATTTGTCCGCATTTTCCCTAGACGGGGTCCCCTGGATAGGCAACGGATCCGGGAATAAATCCTTGTGAATAGCATGTATCTCTGTCCGGGATTTGCTGAGCGGGGTAAAGCTGTCTGCCCTTGCCCGGTTCACCGGCGCGGGACCCAGATCCCTTCTACTTGGGTCAACCGCCCTCCTTCTTTCCGTCTTATCCGGGAGGAATCCCCCGGATTCTTCCTTTCTCTTCCGGGTGGCGTCATTAACTGCGCAGTACAGTTGCACCGCCATCTGTAAGTTGTGAAAGGTTTCCGGGATGTTTTCCATCAACTTCTGGAACAACGCCATATCCCTCAGACCATTTATAAATACGCTAATCACCGCCTTCTCCTGCTGCTGTCTGTCAATAACCTTCATACTATCGTCCATGTACATTCGGTAATACTCCATTGGTCCCTCTGCAGCCTTCTGCCGAGTGGCGAGAAGCTCAGTCAGCTGCTTCACTTCCTTCTTCAGTCCGGCGTACCTGAACAGCAGAGCCTTGGAGAAATCATAATAATCTCTAAGACTCTGCCGGGGCAAGGAATCAAACCACATGAGACAGTTTCCCCTCAGGTAGCAGCCTACTAACTTGCATCTTAGTTCCTCCGGGAAATCCTGTGACACCAATAGGTTCTGGTACGTCCTGACAAACTCTTCTGGGTCTGTCTCTCCATTATATGTTGGGATTCCCTCCGGGACCCGGAGACCCGGAGGCCATGGGTATGCGAGCACCCGTGGTACCCATGGGGAGGTGGGTTGAGCTCCGTTTCTTCCCACCAGCTTGTCCAGTCGTGCTTCCAAAGAGTTGGGGTCCTGCTGCGCCACCTGATATCCCCGCATCCTATCGTTCTCCCGATAATATCTCTCCAGGTAACCATAGTTCATCCCCATCGACCCATGTATGGGCACGGAATACTGGATCGGGTTCCCCTGGGTTCCAAGGGCCTGATAACCTAATAACTCCGCGGGCATGACTGGAGGGTCATACCCAACCCCCCAGTTAGAACGCGGGTAATAGGGTGGAGCATGTAGAACTAAATTTGATTGTTGTCCTGTAGCTACTCCCCCTCCGACCCCGAAACTCGGGGGGAAAGAAGGTGGGACGGTTGAAGGATTCACACGCCCCTGTATCCTTGGCGGCTGAACAACTCCGTCCAGATCAATAACTTCTCTTTGATGTCCCCGTAGAGGGCCTGCCAGGTTCCCCCCGGGTTCCCTTCGTCTATGGCTTTCCCGGGTAGAGAGTACCCACTGGCGGTACAGCTCCTTGTTGGCTCTCATGAACTCCAACGCTGCCGATTCCTCCGTATCAGCTAAAGGTTGCCCCTCTTCCAGGATTTCAGGTCCCTGAGCCCGGGGACTGTCATTCCTGGCGGGCCTAGATCCTCCTTGCTCGTCCTGATACTCTCTTTCCGATTCAGCTTCGTCGGAGGCAGTTTCCACATGACCATCCTGTGGTACTCCTAGCTCACGCTGGTGTCTAGCCTCCTCTTGCAACTGCCATCCCCAGAAGGTGCCGCGTTCTTCTTCGGGCGCCCGCGCCCTCTCCTTATCGACTCCATCGTGCGAAGGTGGAAAGATCCCACTGGGCGTGCCAATTGATGCTACCAAAATCCGTCCACTTCCCGAGTACCGACGCTGTTTGGGCCTCCGTCCAAGCCAGCCCGCAACAACCCTGCAAAACAATCCCCGGGAGGTGTCCCGGGGAAGAAGCTCTGGTGTGATGATGAGATGGGGATAGCGGTGAGGGAAAACGTACGGAAGGTGCTCTCGATATAGAGTAGATAGATATAAGTCACATACCTTACTCACTGTTTGAGACTAGTATTTATAGCTTGAGTTGCTTGCGTTGGATAAGACTCAGGACCACTTCTCCTTGTCGCCATCCGTCCTTTCTCTTGTCCGGATGTGCCTTTACGCGGGAAAGGTGTTGCTCCTCCGGTCCTGGGCCCTGGGCCTTTTCCCGGCCCAGAGTATCATCAGTTGATTTAAATCAAAACATGACAAACATACATTTTTTCAAAAAATTGAACTTGTAACTCAGAAAATGAGGATTATAACTTAAAGCATGGGGAATTTAAACCAAAACCTTGGGCGGTATTTATTATCCAATAAATTGAACTTGTAACTCAAAAGGTAATTATTATAACATAAAATATGGGAAATTTAAACCAAAATGTGTAACTCAACTTAAAAGATTATGATTTTATAACAAAACCTGAAATTTGTAAAAAAAAAAAAAAAACTGTATTTCACTGGGACTGTTCATGGTGCTGTTCATTGGGACTGTTCACGCGGTACTGTTTATGCGCGAATTACTGTAGCACGTGAATTTCTTAAAAATTTTAAAATTGCAAATTAATCATTCATTGTTTTTAAATATTAGACTATTTATAATTTAATCCGGTCTACATATGTAAACGGTCGCTCCCAACACTTTGCCTTTATAAAATACAAACTACCTCATAAACAAAATCATAGAAATCATTATCCGAAAAGAGCTCATAAAACATAAACTTTCACATCCACAATAATATTTCCGGAACTCAGAAACCATACGTATGCTTCTTCCAGAGCTATGGACAATAATCTTTTCAACTTTAATTCAAGCTGGCGCGGAGAGAGATCGAGATCTTTGCCCTTCCTGCGGATTAGATTTTGCCCACCGGTAGATAAAATCAGACCATGATTTTGATTCCGCATTTCGAAATTTAACAAAGATCATGGAGTGTGAATCAAGTGACACACTTCCTGTTCTATTAGAACTTGTTAAAATAGATGGAATGGTTTAACCTGTCAAATAAACCACGAAATTATTATTCAAATTGAAATAGATTTATAAACAATTGGTTGAAACTTACCTGTCAATATGATGACCTGTGACAAAAAATAGCGAATCAATTGAATCATACTTATCAATATGATAAACCATAATCCATACTGGGATTATATTTCAAATCGCAACCGACTTAAAAACAATCTATTAAACCATACATATCATTATGATAAACTGTAACAAATAGAGCGTAAAAATAAATGTGAAGCAAATCAATTGGAAGCATACATATAAATATGATAACCTGAATGAAAAATAATCGTGTGATGATATGTAGTCTAAACAACCTAAACGATGCTGCAAATTTCAATGCTTATAATGACCTCCATATTAGTACGTATTAATAACATTCGACACTGTCATACATGGTATATGGTTTTTTTTTTGAAAAATTTAATAATTCCATTCAACTTCAGGGTTCTGGAAATCGTCCAGAAACGAATGACAGGAAACTCGGAGTGAATCCCAAGTATCATACGTCAGGGAGTTCGACTTAGTATAGTTAGCTAGAGAATGAGCAATAAAATTCTGACTACGTGGAACCCAAAAGGGCCCTAACCAAGTACTATTCTCCAGCAAACTCCGTATCCTCAAAACCGTCTCCCTACAGTTGTCCGAGCAATCTATCTCCTGATTCACCATTTGAACAACCTGGAGTGCATCCCCCACCAGCATCATTTCCGGCTGGTTCAAATCTCTGGTCAACATGAGCACCTTCTTCAAAGCTAAGCATTCAGCCAAAGCCGGATCCCTGACGTGCTGAAACCTCCTAGCCGCCGCTATCAAAAACTGGCCTGTCTGGTCCAAAGCCACCACACCAAAGCCCGCATCCCCCTTCAGTATGCCAGCGTCAAAATTAATCTAGATACCAGGGTCTGGCGGTCTTAGCAGCGTCTGCGGAAGCAATGCATTCGACGATTCCTCCCTCCAATTCTGGGCAGCCCTGTAGTTCCTTAGATTGGCCACCACACTCGCCTCTACCTCTCCGGCTGCCAGCTGAGCATGCTCGAATATCCTTCCTGTCGAGAAAATTTCCTCGTGGTCCACCAGTCCCGAGCCATCCTCCCTGTCGTGTATAAGCTTCTTCAACTTCTCTATCCGCTTGGCGCTAGCTGGAAAGGATCTCCGGCTCCAATCCATTAGTCCAACTGCACACTGCTCCAGCTTATCCGCCAGGTGAATGTTTTCGTCACTCCACGACTCCCTGATCCGAATCTCACAGTCCTCTGCCTTCACCCAGAAGGCCTCCAACCTGTATCTTCTCTTCTTCCTGACCCTATTAGCTGATGGATCTCTCTGTCTTAGCTGAATCAACACTGCCATATGATCCGAGAATGGCATAGATGTTGCCATAGATGAGGACCACGGGAAAGCATTTATCAGGGCCTGATTCCCTATTGCCCTGTCCAGTCTTGCCTTCATATAGTTGGTTCCCCCCTCCGGACACGAAACCAAGTGATGCAAGAACTACTATATCCTTCGTCTTGATCTCCATCAAGCCACAGTACCTCAAGCAGGGCGTCTCTGAAGTTCTCGATGAGGTTGTTTACCCTCGGCGCGGCCCCCACAAACTCCTGCTGCGTCAATACTTCGTTGAAGTCCCCCATGCACAGCCAAGGGACACTACTCCCTCTCTCCAACTCACAAAACCGGATCCAAGCTTGTTGACGTAGAGCTGGATTCGGTTCACAATACACCCCAGTAACTCGTACCCTTACATTAGAAATAAAAGCCATAACATCTATGAAGTAATAAGAAGAAGACAGCCACTCTATTTTTTTTTTCCAAAGCATAGCTAAGCCCCCAAACTGACCTTGGGCATCTACTGCTACACCCTCATAATTTAACTGGAATTTTAAAACATCGATATCCAAACTAGAACATTTTGTTTCACAAAGAAATAAAATTAAAGGAGATTTCAAGCGCACCAGAGCGCGCATTATTTTGAACTGTCGCAGTATCCGAGTCCCTCAGGCCACCACGACAGTTCCAGCTGATGATACTCATTGCCCCTGGCGGGACTGGGCCTTCTCGCCAGTCTCCGCCTGAATACCGAGACCATTACTAGCCAGGGAAGCGTCTGATTCGCTAACCCTGGGCTTCTTTGTTCCCAAGTTTCCGCCCACTTCTTCTGTCTGATCCAGCAACTCCAGCTTCCTCTTTGCTGATCCAGCTTCCATACCCTAATCCCCATCATGTGCTCCCACTGCCTCTACACCTCCCCTCATCGAAAGACCCCCTCGTCCGCGTCCACGTCCACTTCCCCGACCTCCTTTCATCGAGACCGCCTAGGCTTTCCTCGCGTACTGTTTCTCCAAAAGCTTTCCTGGTGTATCAAGATTAACTGGAACAGATACCAGGAAAGGGTTTAGAGGCACCTCCGAAATAACCTCGTGGCTGCCCCATGGTAGTGAAACCGCCCGTTTTTCAGCTGTGAAAATCATACCCTGATCTCCTTTCTCCACTCCCCCACCGGCTTCGGAGACATGCACAATCTCGATCCCGTCTGGCTTCCTCCATCGATGCTGCCTTCCTTTCCTCCCTAGGCATCTCAACAACCATAATCTCCTCAACCTCATCCCTCCAGCCCCTATTATCATTTGGAACTGGTCCCTGGCCTGGCCGAACGACCAGATCGTCCCCGGCCCCGGCCCCAGTCCCAAGTCCCTGTCCGAGCGGTCCCGAGCCCTGGCCCCCAGACTGCACCAGGCGCCCGCCCGGTCCGTGCCCAGCGGCCCCCGACCCCGGTTCCTTATCAAGTTGCCCCGGACCGCTGCCCTTCGGCCCAGGCCCCCTGCCCCTGCATTGTCCCTGGTTGTCTCCGGGACAGAATCGGCCCCGTCCTTCTCATTCACTGGCCCGTCCGTGCGCTCGTCCCCTGCAGCGCCCAGCGAGCCCTCTCGACCCCGCCCTTGCCCGACATCAGGGGCCTTTTCCTCCTTCATCCAATCCTCTCTGCTCGGGTCTCCCACCGGCGCCGGCCCCTCGATCTCCATTGGTATAGGTTTCTTTGATTCCCAGTACAGCTGAACTAGAGCATGCTTAACCCTTTTCAGCTGTTCCGGATAAACCTTTTTTCCTATATTCCGACAATGCGCCTCTAATGCCAACTTTTCACTCACTGGTCTCCCCACCATATGGCAGAACTTTATGCACCTTATGGCATTCCCTTTCTCAAAATAGTCTAGTAGCCTTTGTTCAAATGTTTCCCTGACCTCCACACACTTCTCTCCGACGTAAGCAAAAGCTTGGAATAGACTTTCACAGCTCGGAGTAACCTTTTCATGTGGTGGCTCCATCGGCCTAGCCGAAGTCTTTGAAATGGTCGTGTCTCTCCAATTCCCTTCGCTGCGCCCCTTGGAGGTTCGCGGCCTATTTTCCTATATCCCTGCTCGTTATCCTGTTGACCTCCCAGCCCCATAGCCTCGGAAGCTCGCAAACATATCCCAAGGAAATGATGTTGTAAATGGCTGGTGCCGGAAGTCCTCGGGGTACATATTTTGATCCCTGGTCTTCTCCGCTGCTGCATGGTAGGCATTGCACGCTCCTTGCCTATGCCCTATGATGCCACAGTACCTGCAAAACGTCGGTAATTTCTCAAACTTCAACGGTAACCTCACAATTAACCCTAAATCCCGAATCAGAATGTTCCTTTTCAACGGCTTAAGGACATTGATTTCGCATCGAACCCTAATATACTTCCCTCTGAGCTTCCTGTCTCCATCCTTCTCTACCTCAACAAATTTCCCTATCTTGTTTCCGCCATCAAGACGTTGAGAAGGTCGTGCGGCACATCGTGCACGTGAAACCAAAACGGGACGCTGTCGAACGCAATCTGACTCGGTATCATGCCTGGCCGTGGATCGCGAAGCACAATCAAAAAACTCATCAAAGATCCATGGCTGTGTCTGTAAAACCCTGGCTTTCTCTCCGATATCGGAAAAATCGAACGAGAAATAATTGTGCCCTAGCGTCTTGCATTTCGACGCAGGGACACCCCAAACACCCTTGAAAACCTTCTCCAGTTGCTCATGAAGGATTCGCCGCTGCGCTAGGATTTTTCCGATCAGCGTGATCCTTGTCGAGCCCGAATGCTCATGACGGATCAGATCTGTTACAATCAGATCCTCCTCCTCCTCTGCCATCAGCCGAAGATCTCTGTACTTCAGCGCCATATCTTCCATAACCTCGCCTTCCTTACGCCGGTGACCGTCTGCTTGCCGCCGGTGATCGGTTGCTGGAGAAAAGAAACCTTGCGCCGTGAAGCTTGCGGTAAGGAATCACTCGTACTGCTCTAAACCCTAGCGGAAAAGGGAAATTAAATAAAACATATTAATACTATAAATTTCATCAATCTACTGCATAAATATAGTTGTTAAAATTAATTTTATCTATATTTAGATGAATTTTGTAATAAGTCTACCTATAAAATGACTAAAATAAACCAATCAAGCTTAAATTTGTAAACAAAATAAAATTAAACATATTAATACTATAAATTTCATATATTTAGGCCCTGTATAATGGAGCTTATTTCTTGATGTACTGAACTGAACTGAACTGAACTGAATTGAATTGAACTGAACTGAACTGAACTGAACTGAACTGAACTGAAGTGAAAATTGATGTATTGAAAAATGGAATCAACATGACTGAATTAACCTGAATTTCATCAAATTACATTTTCACTGAACTGAACTGAACTGAATTGAACTAAATTGAACTGAACTGAACTGAACTGATCTACAGATAAACTTTGGTAAACAGGGCCTTACTGCTTATATATGGTTATTAAAATTAATTTTATCCATATTTAGATGAAAGAATTTCTGAAATAAATTTACCTATATAATGACTAAAATAAATCAAAGACATTGTTAAGTAATATAAAAGGTAATCAAAGACGTAGTATTAAAAGAAAATGAAGCTTAACTTTGTAATAATTATTTTTCGTAATATTAAAATTGTGAAGCTTACTATTTTACTATTCGTCATACTATTAAAATGATATTGCTACTATAAATGAAAAATATTATATAATCATTACCAAATAAGTTGGATGTATAATTTCTAAAATACTCTTTTATAAGTATATTAGTGTTGTATTTATTTGAAAAATTAAATTATATTTAACAAACTACTAAGCTTAAATTTACAAATTTACATATTTTTCAAACTTTATATATGTACTATTAATAATGATAAACATCCGACACGCCATCCATCCTTTCGGTCTGACTCAAACATTTTTTAATTAATTTTGTTATGATCAAAATTTCTCAGAGCCTCACGGAAGAGCTGCTCTGGCCGAACCCGCCACGTGTACTAGCCGTTAAGTAAATCTTATCAAATAACACCCAAACACCCAAATCTTTCCAAGTTTTTCCATTCTGTGTCACAAAGGAAAGAAAACAAATCCCCCGAAAACAAACACGCGTTCACACGGTTCAGTTCTTTGCGTTTTTGAAATGACGATGGCGGGGCATAGTCAGATCAGAACCGGCGCTTCACCTCGTCAACGGCGTCTTCCTCGGCAAAGCGGCGGTCGGTTGCATCCCACCGCTGCATCAGGCGGCCAAGAGACGGCTGGATTTGGCCAACAACCAGAGGCCGCAGAAGGATTTACCGCTATCGCGCTTTCTGATTCCTCAAAATTGTATAAAAGTTGTTTTATGTTTGTGTCGATGATTTTTCTTGGGGTTTTGCGGTGCTTCTAAATTGAATTGAATGATTAAGTTTTATTGTTTTCCATCATCGATCTTTTTGCATATATAATTCATAAATAAGAACCTTAAATTTCTTATGAACCTTAAATTTCCGTGGGCCCGAAAGGTTTAAGGAAATGATTTTGGTCCCAATTGAAATCTTGGCATTAATTGGAATATTTGATGAAAAATTTCAGGAGCCTTTATTGAAGTTAAGAAATTGTGTTTTGTTATGTTTAGAACTCATAGGATATCAGATTCTGATGAATTAAAGCTTTTATTTTGAAGGTACCATGTACAAAGAAACTAGTGAGTATAGAGAAGGGAGTCTATGCAGTGGCTAGTTTGCCTCCATCATCTTGAGACAATGGAGAAAATGAGGGCAATTATGATAGACTGGCTGACTGAAGTGAGGTTCAGCACAAGCTAGGAGACACTACTTTACCATCAACATACTTTCTTGGCGTTCAGGCCACACTGAATATGGAGTAATGCATGCCTTGGTTGTTTTTTGTGTTTCAAAGGAGTAATCTTTGCCTGCTAGGTCACTAGAGCTACAAATGGTATTGAAAAAGGTTAGTTGCATCTTTCAGTATTCAAAAGTTACTGTGATTTTTGCATAAATATTTTACCCTCTTGTTGTTTCAACAGTATTAGGTTTCTCTAGTTCATTGGAGAAATCAAATAGTGGACCAAGCAAAATCTGAATGGAGGCCCCAGTGTTGGAAACTCGACTCTGTGCAATATGGTTCTAGCATAAAGACCGATCTTGTCGAGGAGCAAATTCAAAGGTCTGAAGTTACTAAATGGCAGGAACATTATCAAATGTATAAACGGGTAATGGTTTTTAAGATGTGTGCTATTCATGCGGTAATATACTTTTCGAAACTGGGATAATCTTATAAGTAATCTTTATGATTTCTTATATATTTATGTTTTGTTTAGGTAATGGAATGTCTTTGGCACAGCTTATGACAATATATATGTACAGTATTTCATACAGATAAGTTTCTGGTCTAGTACTCTCTTTTTGATAGATTCATCAATGCGTTTATGATATCAGCTGCAGTTTTTTCTTGCATTTCACGAGTTTGAATCTTTGTAATTTTCCACAGAACTTTGACTTAAATTTTGTTTTTCTGCAGGAACCAGGAAGATACCAAAGCAAACCTCAAATACTCATGCCTTACTACTACTAATGCCATTTTTAGGGAGCATACCTTATTCTGATGTGTATGTATATATGAGAGTTAGCATAAAGGTGAATACTTTGGTTTTAGTTAAATCATAATTTTTACTGCTTGGGATCACATTATTTTAAACTGAGATATAATTAATGCTATTGTTTTGTTATGCATGAGGGGTCATTAGCTAGGCTGAGCGCCTGTGCATGTTCTTGGTTATGAGTTAATATCAACTTACAGGTATGACTTTGTACTGAGCTCTTAGATTGGGTATATCTTTCTTTCTTTCTTTTTGTCTTTTCTTTCAACTCGATTTGATTTCTGCCTGTCACTGGATTCTTAGCGACAGTAATAATTAATCTGAAGTGTGTTTTGAGATTTTTTTTGTCTTTGAGTATCAATTCAATAGTGTCTTTTCCTTGCTTGTCACATATATGCTCTCAGTGACTTTTTACTTCCAGACAGTATCAAATACCCCTAATCTACTAATGCCAATTATAGGGAGCATACCTTATTCTGGTGTGTGTGTGTGAGAGAGAGAGATAGAGAGAGAGACAGAGAGAAAGAGAGAGAGAGAGAGTTACCACAAAGGTGAATACTTTGGGTATTAAAAAAGTTTAGTTCCATGTTTCAGTATTCAAGAGTTATTGTGGTTTTTGCTTAAAATTTCTGCCATTTTGTTGTCTTAATAGTATTGGGTTTCTCCATTTGATTAGAGAAAGAAAATATTTGTCAAAGTACAAGCTGAAGGGGAGGTCCCAGTGTTGGAGGATCGACCCCGTGCAATATGGTTCTAGCATCAGGTATAGGTTTTTAAGATGTGTGTTATTCATGCCGTAATATACTTATTGAAGCTTGGGAGACAGTTTCATCATTTTTAAAGTAATCTTATGATTTCTTATATAGTTATGTTTGTTTTAGGTGGTGGACTGTCTTTGGCACAGCTTATGTCAATATGTATATTGTATTTCATACAGATAAGTTTCTGACCTGGTACTCTATTTTTGACAGTTTGACAGCTTCATTAATATGTTTATCAGCTGCAATTTTTGGCTTTGTATATGTTTGAACTAAAGAAATTATGCTTCATCAGTTATGTAAATGTAGCAGTGCATTATCTTGTTGCCCCCGTATGAGTTTTTCCACATATTAGTCAATCTCCAATTTGCATAATTGTTAGTGCAATATAGTTTTGTTTGCATATATGAAACTTTTGAATTTCGTTTTGGTCTGAGCACAATTCATTTCTCAGCAAGTGATAAAGCTCATTCTTGTTATTAGTATCTTTTTTGCTTGCTTATATGCTTAATGATAACTACTGTGGCTTGTCGTTTATATGCTTCTCTGACATGCTGTATATTTGAATTGTTTATGCAGTCCATTTTTATCTCTTTTTTTTGGTGTGCATGCTGTCAACTCTTAATGACTTTTTTACTTCCAGACAGTATTAAATAGATAAACTTTGATGGCTCTGCTTATAGAATTGCCAGATTCTGATAATGCATATAAAAAATGTGATACATACTTTGTGTTGAATTTTGACAGATTATAGAATAGCTGCGAATTGTGGAATAAAGTAAGTAATTGGTGATTAAGAAGTAAAAGAACTCTAAATTGTTCTAGCTGGCATGTATCAGTTTATCTAGGAAAACAAGCGCATAATGCCCTGTTCTGTTTTATTGTAATTATTATGGCCTATATTCTAAAGCTTGATATTTATGTCGGAAACAATAGCGTGAGAAAGAAGCAGAAGTTGCAAGTTATTTCAACTCTAGAAATTGCAAGCGGAAATTGAATGAAGTGTAGCAGGGTTGGAAAGTTTCTAACTATGGAAGTTCAATACTTATTATTGTGTTTATTTTCTATTTTCAAATTTTGAATTTCTACTGATTCCAAAGCATTTTAAAAAGCTACACATTTATGTTTGTTTAAAATTAGATCCTCTCGCAATTTCATTTATCTGCAGTTTCTACATAAAGTTCCAAAATTTGCATGCACGTATTATTTTGTTATTGTATTGTTACCCAGTTCTAATTGTAGTTCTAATTGTACTGTTACCCAGGCGTTGGTTTTGCTTTGCTTGGCTTTGTAGAGAAAAGATATATCTGCGATCAAGGTTAGTAATCTTTGTTGAGAAATTTCCTCGTGTTTGAGTTAGATTTTCTTTATGTTTTGAAAGTTGCATTTAAAAATCAATTTTTTGGGAAAATTGGGATTAAGGGCCGAACTTTTATAATTTAAGTAATCTTTATGATTTCTTATATATTCATGTTTTGTTTAGGTGATGGAATGTCTTTGGCACTGCTTATGACAGCATATATACAGTATTTCATACAGATAAGTTTCTGATCTAGTACTCTCTTCTTGATAGATTCATCAATGCGTTTATGATATCAGCTGCAGCTTTTTCTTGCATTTCACGAGTTTGAATCTTTGTAATTTTCCACAGAACTTTGACTTAAATTTTGTTTTTCTTCAGGAACTAGGAAGATACCAAAGCAAACCTCAAATACCCATGCCTTACTACTACTAATGCCATTTTTACCTTATTCTGATGTGTATGTATATATGAGAGTCAGCATAAAGGTGAATACTTTGGTTTTAGTTAAATCATAATTTTTACTGCTTGGTATCACATTATTTTAACCTGAGACATAATCAATGCTATTGTTTTGTTATGCATGAGGAGTCATTAGCTAGGCCTGTCCTGAACATGTTATTGTCCCCGGTTATTAAGATTGGTCATCTCTCTCTCTCTCTCTCTCTTATTTTCTTGACCTGAATTCAGTTTTTATTCTGCCTAACATTGAGCAATAGTAAGATTTTGAGTGATAAATTTGTAATTTAGATCAAGTCTAAGGCTGTTAATATGGAGATTGGACGACTTATCCTAATCGGGATAATATGATATACTTTCGATCTCACTATGTGTAGATCAAATTTAATCGAAAATAATTGTCAGGTAGATGGAGCCAGCGAACAGGCTGCTCAAGGTGCCAGGCTGTAGACTCAGGCAGACGGAGGCAAACGAACATTGCTAGTATTGGAGGAGGGGACCACCGAGTACTTGGAGATTCTGTGTCCAAGGCTAGGAAGCGGCTTGGGCAGAACACAACAAAAAATGGAGATTAAAGGTACCAAATTATTAATAGTTGGATTGAGACTCTATTTTTCTCCAATTGACTATTTTTTCTGCTAGTTCATGCTTTCACAAGTTTCTGTATAAGCACACGTCACATTCCTTGGTCTCAAATTTTGATTTTTGACTTCTGATTTACTTGTGTTTTAGGTCATTTTCATTGTCATGTTGTGAATTCATGGCAGTGGCCTTTTAGGTGAGTACTCAACTCCAAGCTTGAGATGATGGACTCCCTTGTCAAGCACGCTTCTCACACTGAAGATGATGGGATAATCAGGTGAGTTCCTATTCTCAATAACTATCATATAACTTCCCCCGTCCTCTTGAGATGATGTATCTGAAAGTAGTCAATTGTGGCTTGTTTGACTTGATATAAACATCATCATGTACATGACATTGAAAAAAAAAAATACAAGTCACTTTCATTTCTCAAATACAAGTGAGTTCCTCTTTTTGGGTCTGCTGTTTGTGGAATTCTAATACCAACTTGCTTCACTGATCTCTTAGATAAACTGCTTTATCTATCTATAGGACTTGGTGATCCTTCTCTTCTTGTTTTATTGAGTAGATAAATGCTTAGTTTGAATTAGCTTTTGGTCTGTTATGTGTACAGCCTCGGTGTTTAAGAACTTAGCCCCTGCACAAAGTTGGATTCGTTGTGCACTAGTGCCTGTCATAAAACATGGCTAAAGATTTCATTTCCTAGGTGGTTTTATTGCCCTGCTAATGCAACTTCCTTTTTGAATGTATAGGGAGGCTTTACTTGATTTCTACGTGTGCCAGATCAAATAATCAAATACGTTTACCCTTTGAGATAAGGTAGTTGTTGAGTGTACCATCTTTTTTAAGCTTCTACTGCATCTTAATTGAATACCTCATGTGCTACTTGCTGTGTCAAACGTCCGACATGATCCCTATGATATTTTTAATAAAATATCCTATATTATTTTCAGGGATGGTGTCAGCGAATATCAATTTAATCAAGTTCTGAAAATTGAGCTTAACTAGATCACTAAGGTTAGAAAATGCATATAATTGGTTTTTCTAAGAACTTACTCTCAATTTTGTTTATGTTTGAATGCTTGCTTGCAAGTACCTTTACAAGAACTGGAATCCCAAATTTGATATGATTGTTGCTTAGAAGAATCATCATGCCAAGTGTTTTCAGCACAATGCTAATATGGTCTATTGGAGCTGTTAGCTGTAATGTTATTTCAAAGTGGATATCCGAACGGAATAGTTTAACTCATTGATTTAAAAGCAGAGCTTTTGTGCTGTAAATTTTGCCCTTTGTTTTTTTCTTATGTAAATTAATTTTTAAAACTCATTGACCATTATAGGAGAATCATCTGCTATAAATGTTATTTTTGATACTGTTTGATATCCTTTCTGATTATTTCATAAATTCTCCTTAGGATTCGGTGGGTTTGGGTCATTGTTTGGATTCCGACTTCCAATATCCATACGAATCTTCAAGCAAATAAGTTTCTGATCTGAGAACTTAACATAATAAATGTATCTATTATGTCAGCTACACTTTTTTTCTTGACATTTGTAGATTCCTAAGACTTTAATACTCCGGTTTTACTTAAAATCATAATTTATACAGTTCAGGATCACGTAATTTAACTTAAGATATAATATTACAGCCTATGGGTTTGGAATAAGCTAGGTAGAGCTCCTGGTTTAAAAATAATAATTTCAAAGGTATGTTTTCTGTGCTGAGTTTCTTAGATTGTGTATTTTTCTGTCTTAAATTGAACCCGGTTCGATTTCTGCCTATTACTAGATTCTTAGGAATAGTGTTGAGCTATAGAAAGAATTACAAACAGAAGTTTTGTGATAATTCAATAAACGATCTGAATTTGTTTGCTTTGTAATTAAGATCCACTCTAAGGGTGTGATACAGAGCTAGGACCTGTTATTGTCTAGTTTTGTACAATTAAGTGCTATATATGAAGAGAAAGATAAGTATTGGCAATTGTTAAACTACAAAACTGACCAATTTTAGTAGTACCTGGTTAGATGTTTGAATTTAATTACCTTACTATTACAAGTTGAAGCATTGTATGGTTGCATATAGTTTATATGGTCAGTCCAGATAGTATGCACACTGGTCGTAGATTTCTCAGAATGTGGTCATCCTTTAGGTCGAGTTCATTCTAGTCTGAAAACAAATATTGAAACGTGAATCTATGGATAAAGAATTATGATGTTTGTTCAATATGCATTAGCAGAGTAGAAGGTTTTGTGATGTGATTTTTGTGCTTTGTTATTTTCTTGATTTTTTTAAAATCCATTGATTATTTTAAATTATCTGCTACCTGTGTTCATTTTGATAATTTTTATCTTTTCTGATTATTTCATGAATTCTCATTTGTTTCCCGAGTTGGGGTATTTTGGGAGGACAACATGGATTATGAACCTCTTATGGCAAAATGAAGTGCAGGGGGAACTTGAAGCTACCCTCTACGTATCCTTTTAAAGATGTTTTTACACAGTAAAAGGAGTTTTATTTCTTCATGGACAAATGAATAGATTCAAAACTCGTTGATTGTAGAATGATAATTATCTGCTACATGTGTTTCTTTGATAATGTTTGCCATCTTTTCTGCTTACTTCATAAATTCTCAATGGGTTTCCACGAGTTTGGTAAAAGGAGAGAGATTTGGAAAGCTAAAGTGCACAGATGAAACTTGAAACCATCAAAGTGCAGATCCTTGATACAAGATGTGACAGCTAAATGGATTATATTTCTTAAAGGACAGGTATCATCTATATTTTGTTTATTTATTTTTATCTTGAATAGCCGTGTCTAGAGTACACTCTTGTAACTGGGAGAATCATCACAGTTCCATAATCATCTTACATTTTATCATTTGAATTTTTTTTTTTTTTTTGGTTTAGGTGGTGGAAAGTGTCTGTCACAGCTTATGAGACAATTTCCAGACTAGTCTTCATGCAGATAAGTTTACGATTAAGCACTCTATTCTTAAGAACTTAAGTGTTTGTTATATCAGCTACAGTTCTTGGGATTTGAAGATACTGAATCCATGTCATTTTCTGAACTTTGGCTTATTAATTAATTTATTTTATATACAGGCAGATACACAAGAAAACCTCAAATTCCCATGCCTTAATACTACTGATGCCATTCATGGGGAGTCCACTTTAATCTGGTATGTTGTGTGTATATGGGAGAGGAGGTACCTAAGAGTATAATACTTTGGTTTCACTTAAATCATAATTTATACAGCCTGGGATCACATAATTTAACGTAGGATATAGTTTTTACAGCCTATGGGATTGGAGTATAACTCATAATTTCAATTATATTGTTTTGGTGCAGATGAGGAGTAATAAAGGCAGAGCTCCTGATTTAGAATTAATATGTTCAAAGGTAAGTTTTTGGTGTTGAGTTTTATAGATTGGGTATTTTTCTCTATCTTGACTTGAACTCGGTTTGAATTCTGCCTACCACTAGTAATTTATTCATCATTTAGAGAAGAAGGGAAGAGGAGGTTAAAAACAGAGTAGTTAAGGCGTTATGAGCTGAAAAACCGAGATGCTTTTCAGAAGTTGATGGAGGAACATGTGACTGCTGGGTATGTAACTGCTAAAACTCATTGGCGTGATTACTGTCAGAAGGTATAGGGTGGTGTATTTTTTTCACAAATGTATTAAAAAAAATGCAGGGGAAACAGGGTGTCTGTTGAACCCAATGATGGTTTACCTGTTGCTATGCAGGTCAAGGATACTCCATATCAACACCCTGAACCCGATGCTTTTCGGATGTTGATGGAGGAACTTGTGGTTGTCAAGGATTTCACTTGAGCTTCTGAACTGCTCAGGGAGGTTTGTCTCTTAATATTGGTAATCTGCTGTGCTCTTTTTGTATGAAATGCGACATCATTTATTTATTTGAGCAGGTTAAAAACAGAGCATTTAAGGCGTGATGAGCTGAAAAACTGAGATGCTTTTCAGTAATATCTTACAGCTATTAAGTAAGTTTCTTAATGTGTGAAATGCTAGTACAATGAGTTTCCTTAATCCTAGTAATTTGATGTGCACTTATACTGGTATGTCTAGAAGATGTTTCATTGGTATTTTGTCATGATATAGGTTTCAAAAATATTTTCTTCAATAATTCCCTGAATTTTATCATTTGGTTCTTATATTGATTATTCCCAACCAGTTTCCATTGGGGCACTGAAGGTAACCAATGGGACACCTAATTCTGCTTTGCTCCCTCCTCCGCAGGTTCCTCCAAATTTGACGCCTATTGAAGTTGAAACGGAGCCAGTCAAGAAGAAGTTCAGAGTACCAATGGCAAGACATGGGCTGGGTACAAAATGACAGAAAATCCAGCTTCTTACGAATTTTCAGTGATGAGTAAAGTTGGCCAATTCATTATGATTTTCTTGGAGCTTCATAATTATCCATTAGAATTTAACAGATTGCTATATTCTATGTAGGGCCGTCCAGTGGGGATGTTAAAGCCGTCGGGGAAGAATATTGGATAGAGTTCACGACATCCAAGCTTGCAGGGAAGGACTTTACTTGGGATGGAGACAAGAGTTTGTTAAAATCGGTGCACTGCCAAGGAGCAAGTTGACATTCTTTCATTTGCTCTATCCTTCCACATCTCCTCTTTGTTTATTTAACATTTTCCAAGTAGCAATGGATAATCTAATTTAAATGTCTTGTACAGGAACACGGGAAACAACATCTCAGGTGACAAGTAGACAAATGACAGTGATAGGAAAAGGCTGAGACAGCCTTACCATTTCAAGACTTTTAAGGTTCATATTGCCTTTGCAGCCAAATTTATGATGTGTCCATCAGCAATGCATTGCAAGAGGAGTCAGAGAACTGGATATCGTTCATGAGGTAGCATGATGCAAAAAAGTGAGTCTAATTGGATATTATTCAACATATTATCTCTTTGAATGGTTTTAACATGCTGTTTTGCAGGGGCGTCCATTGGTACGGACACATACTTCCAGAACAAAAGAACTTTCCTGATATTGGAGGTTGTGTGCTTGGTTGTCGAGGATTTCGCTCAAACTTCCGAAATCTGCTCAGGGAGGCTAGTTTCTTAATATTGGTAAATTGCTGTGCTCTTGTTTTTTATGAATGAAACGTTGAATTAATTATTTGTGCAGTATAAAAATCACAACTCTTTCTTCAGATGTCTCTACAACCATGATAATCCATCCTAGTCCTCCAATTAAGAATTTAAGTTCACTGGGCTGAGTGAAAGGTCATCATGCAGGGAACAAATGTGTAATTCTCATTCTGCTTGGTTCCTTTCTCTTGCAACTAGATAGAAATTCCATTTTTTTGATGATTTCAGAATTTGTTACGGCTTTCTGTAATGTTCTATCCCATTTTCTAGTTTCATTTGATCCTGAGGGAGGAAGGACTTGAGACAGTGAGTCTAGGACTATTTTGTCAATCCCCGGAATTTGGTGTTGGGAAACCTAAACGACCAACTGAGAAGAGGAAGATATAATGTTTACATGCTCATTCATTCATGAACCAAATTCATTACAACCTTTGACTTCGATCATGCGTACCTGAAAATAAACAATCTTATCCATTAAATTACAGACTCCCTCCTTCCTTTTTAAAGATTTCTCTTTACTTCTATGGAATCAAAGACACATTTCATTGTGAATAGCTTTAAATGTATATAATTAAGAAAAATACAAGCTTAATATTATTAAAATAAATCTCTTTGGTTGATTATCATAAAATGCGTATCCTCCATTTTTTTCATGATTATGGTGATGATTACGCTGGTTAATTAACAAACTTTTGTAGATTGGTGTGGTGTTTGTTTGTCTGTATAGTACATTTGAGTTGGGTAAGCTAGGGAGAATAAGCAAGTGTGATCTGTATAAGTGTGTACTTTACACCAGTTATGTTTTGTTAATTTGATAAGCACAGTTCTGGTGAGCTTACTGTGTGTGTTAAATTACTTAGTTTTATGCTGTTGAAGCAAATAGAGGTTCCAAGTTCTACTTATATGAAATTGTATGTGTGTATGCTTAAACTCAACTTTGTGTGCTCTCTGGAGTTTCCCATCAATGTGCTCGTTGCTTTAAATAAAAGGTCTCTAAAAATCTTGGATATGATGAGAAGAGAGTATGGTGCTGCAAAGTCACGTGACTTTTGGCCCTGAAAATGGGAATTTTCTGGAGAGCGTGTTGGATGTAGCACTGCTCAGGTTATCTCTCTCTCTCTCTCTGTAAAATTATAATAGTTTTTAGATATTTGTAAATTGTTTTTGTAGATAAAGGGATACAAGAGTGCAAAAGAATTCTTTGTTGTTCAATGAAATTTGGCGTCATTCCAATTAGTGCATCCAATTTTTCCCAATTTGGTGTATTAATCATTTGCATTTTTCCTTTCAGACGTCGTCGGTGCTGATAATGAATCTTGTGTACATGGCAGGTGTAGAGGAAGGGCACTTGATGACATCGGAAACGAGGTAGTTTCCTACTCGGGGCGGTACTTCCAAATAACACAAGGTCTGATTTTGTCTCCTCTTTGATTCGATCAGTTGCATTGGCCTAATTTATGCATTGCTTTGTATAAAGGTAACAGTGGCCGTTAACGCTGGAGGTGCTTGTCAAGATCAAGAATCCGGCCACAAGACCCAAGCTAGCATGTGGGTTGAGCAAAAGGTATGACAAGGTGGAAAATGTGGTGGACATCGATGCTGTAGATGTGAGAAATGAAGCACATTTAAAATTCTGCAGATAAGTAATTTTCGATTTAAACTGCCACTTCTTTGATGGAATTCTACAAAAAATGTCCCCTTCTTTATTTTTGTCATTCGGAAATCTGTATCATTGAATTATTAAAGGTATGCAGGTAGGATTACAAAGTGGAATTACAACAGGGTGAAAAGGTGTTTGAAGTCATTGAAGGCGACAGGTATGCATGTAGGATTCAATCCATGTTGCAGTGAAAGAGAACTTCCTCAAAAGGTAATAATAACATATGCACCTTAATTCTGCCAGTAACCTATAATAATGAAGCCTAACTTAATTCAAACTTTAGTCACTCTCCAGTAAAGATAATATCAGAAAAAGAGAAAAGAAATAAACAGAGTTTATATACATGAGGAGTCATCAGCTAGGCCTGTCCCGAACATGTTTTTGTCCCCAGTTATTAAGATTGGTCCTCTCTCTCTCTCTCTCTCTCTTTTTTGCTTGACCTGAATTCAGTTGTTTTCTGTCTATCACCCGATTCTTAGAAACAATGTTGAGCAATAGTAAAAATAGAAAACTGTGGTTTTGAGTGATAAATTTTGTAATTTAGATCCAGTCTAAGGCTGTTAATATGGAGCTAGGACCACTTACTCTAATCGGGCTAATATGATATATTTTCGATGTCACTATGTGTAGATCAAATACAATCGAAAATAATTGTCAGGTAGATGGAGCCAGTGAACAGGCTGCTCATGTTGCCTGGCTGTAGACTCAGGCTGACGGAGGCAAACGAACATTGCTAGTATAGGAGGAGGGAACCGTCGAGTACTTGGAGATGTTTGAAAATAAGTTCCAAATATCCCAAGGCAGGTTTACAGGGTCTGATCTTTTCATGTTTTGATTCTTTTATTTTTATATTTCATCCAGTTCTAATTGTGCTTGTTTTATCAGGAGATTCTGTGTCCAAGCCTAGAAAGCGGCTTGGGCAGAACAACAACAATTAAAGATTAAAGGTACCAAATTCTTAATAGTTGGATTGAGACTCTATTTTTCTTCTATTGACTATTTTTTTCTGCAAGTTCATGCCTTCACAAGTTTCTGTATAAGCACACGCCACATTCCCTGGTCTCAAATTTTGATATTTGAATTATGATTTACTTGTGTTTTAGGTCATTTTCATTGTCATGTTGTGATTTCATGGCAGTGGCCTCCTAGGTGAGTACTCAACTCCAGTGCTTGAAATAATAGATTCCCTTGTCAAGCGCGCTTCTCACACTGTAGATGATGGGATAATCCGGTGAGTTCCTATTCTCAATAACTATCATATAACTTCCATCATCCTCTTGAGATGATATATCTGAAAGCAGTCAATTGTGGCTTGTTTGCCTTGATATATAAGCATCATCATGTACATGAGATTGAAAAAAAAATACAAGTCACTTTCATTTCTCAAATACAAGTGAGTTCCTCTTTTTGGGTTTGCTGTTTGTGGAATGCTAATGCCAACTTGCATCACTGATCTCTTAGATAAACTGCTTAATCAATCTATAGGACTCAGTAATCCATCTCTTCTTGTTTTATTGGGTAGATTGGTGTTTGGTTTGGATTAGCATTTGGTCTGTTATGTGTACAGCCTCGGCGTTTAAGAACTTAGCCCCTGCACAAAGTTGGATTCATTGTACACCAATGCCTGTCATAAGACATGCCCTAAATATTTAATTTTCTATGTGGTTTAATTGCCTTGCTAATGCAACTTCCTTCTCGAATGTATAGGGCGACTTTATAATCTATTAGGTAGTTGTTGAATGTACCACCTTTATGTATCTTAATTGAATACCTAGTTTGCTTCTTGCTGTGTCAAACGTCCCACATGATCCCTATGGAACTAGTAATAGATTATGCTAGTTTATTTTCAGGGATGGTGTCAGCGAATATCAATTTAATCAAGTTCTGAAAATTGAACTCAATTAGATCACAAAGGTTAGAAAATGCATATAATTGAGGGGTCATTAAACAACTGTAGTTTTTCTCGGAACTTACTCTCAATTGTGCTTATGTTTGATTGCTTGGAAGAATCATCATACCCAGTGTTTCCAGCCTAATGCTCCATTAATAGGTCTACTGGAGGTAGTCATGCTACTGTTAGCTTTAAAATGCTGCAGATTAGATGAAACTGCCACTTCTTTCATTGATTTTTTTTTTTAAATCTGCATATTTGAATTGTTGACTATATGCATGTAGGATTACAAAGTGGAAATTCAAGAGGGTGAAAAGGTGGCGAAAAGTATGCATGGGTGATTGAGTATGTGTGACAGAGTTACCATAATGGTGAATATTTTGGTTTTAGTTAAATCATAATTTATACAGCTTGGGATCACATTTATACAGCTTGTGAGTTTGCATTGTTACTCATGTTATCATTGCCATTGTTTTTGTCTGCATGAAGAGTCATCAGCTAAGGCTGAGAAAATTGCATTGTCGAGTTTCTCATGTGCGGGTCAAAATTGAAGGCTACTTTGTAATAAGTTGTAAAATTTGGCTAGTTTGAAATATTTTTATCGGACAGAAACGTGAGTAAAGTCCCTTATAAGTAATATAAAGAAAGACGTTTGTATTGCTATCAAGTCATACATTATTAAAAACGAGTCGGTTTCTGAGTATACCGTCTATATTCTAACATAATATAGACTAGTATTATGATGCAAATAGTGGGTGGGCACAAAAACTACGGAAGGACCATTTTGCAATAATTGAAAAGTTCAAAAATCATGCGCCATACGTGCTGTGTAATATTGCTCCGTTTGACTGACATCTCGAGAAATTAGAACAAATACTCCCAGTGGGGTCCACTCGTGTGCAGCAAAGTACACCTTTATAACATACAAACTACCTCATAAACAAAATCATAGAAATCATTAACCAAAAAGAGCTCATAAAACACAAACTTTCACATCCACGGTAATATTTCCGGAACTCAGAAACCATACGTATGCTTCTTCCAGAGCTATGGACAATAATCTTATTCAACTTTAATTCAAGCTGGCGCGGAGAGAGATCGAGATCTTTGCCCTTCCTGCGGATCAGATTTTGCCCACCGGTAGATAAAATCAGACCATGATTTTGATTCCGCATTTCGAAATTTAACAAAGATCATGGAGTGTGAATCAAGTGACACACTTCCTGTTCTATTAGAACTTGTTAAAATAGATGGAATGGTTTAACCTGTCAAATAAACCATGAAATTATTATTCAAATTGAAATAGATTTATAAACGATCGGTTGAAACTTACCTGTCAATATGATGACCTGTGACAAAAAATAGCGAATCAATTGAATCATACTTATCAATATGATA
Organism: Cruciata laevipes; assembly: GCA_963678965.1. Classification (NCBI taxonomy): domain Eukaryota; kingdom Viridiplantae; phylum Streptophyta; class Magnoliopsida; order Gentianales; family Rubiaceae; genus Cruciata; species Cruciata laevipes. The sequence continues at coordinate 14,483,017 of OY787639.1, forward strand.
AACCATAATCCATACTGGGATTATATTTCAAATCGCAACCGACTTAAAAACAATCTATTAAACCATACATATCATTATGATAAACTGTAACAAATAGAGCGTAAAAATAAATGTGAAGCAAATCAATTGGAAGCATACATATAAATATGATAACCTGAATGAAAAATAATCGTGTGATGATATGTAGTCTAAACAACCTAAACGATGCTGCAAATTTCAATGCTTATAATGACCTCCATATTAGTACGTATTAATAACATTCGACACTGTCATACATGGTATATGATTTTTTTTTTTGAAAAATTTAATAATTCCATTCAACTTCAGGGTTCTGGAAATCGTCCAGAAACGAATGACAGGAAACTCGGGGTGAATCCCAAGTATCATACATCAGGGAGTTCGACTTAGTATAGTTAGCTAGAGAATGAGCAATAAAATTCTGACTACGTGGAACCCAAAAGGGCCCTAACCAAGTACTATTCTCCAGCAAACTCCGTATCCTCAAAACCGTCTCCCTACAGTTGTCCGAGCAATCTATCTCCTGATTCACCATCTGAACAACCTGGAGTGCATCCCCCACCAGCTTCATTCCCGGCTGGTTCAAATCTCTGGCCAACATGAGAATCTTCTTCAAAGCTAAGCATTCAGCCAAAGCCGGATCCCTGACGTGCTGAAACCTCCTAGCCGCCGCTCTCAAAAACTGGCCTGTCTGGTCCAAAACCACCACACCAACGCCCGCATCCCCCTTCAGTATGCCAGCGTCAAAATTAATCTGGATACCAGGGTCTGGCGGTCTTAGCAGCGTCTGCGGAAGCAATGCATTCGACGATTCCTCCCTCCAATTCTGGGCAGCCCTGTAGTTCCTTAGATTGGCCACCACACTCGCCGCTACCACTCCGGCTGCCAGCTGAGCATGCTCGAATATCCTCCCTGTCGAGAAAATTTCCTCGTGGTCCACCAGTCCCGAGCCATCCTCCCTGTCGTGTATAAGCTTCTTCAACTTCTCTATCCGCTTGGCGCTAGCTGGAAAGGATCTCCGGCTCCAATCCATTAGTCCAACTGCACACTGCTCCAGCTTATCCGCCAGGTGAATGTTTTCGTCACTCCACGACTCCCTGATCCGAATCTCACAGTCCTCTCTGCCTTCACCCAGAAGGCCTCTAACCTGTATCTTTTCTTCTTCCTTACCCTATTAGCTGATGGATCTCTCTGTCTTAGCTGGATCAACACTGCCATATGATCCGAGGATGGCATAGATGTGGCCATAGATGAGGACCACGGGAAAGCATCCATCAGGGCCTGATTCCCTATTGCCCTGTCCAGTCTTGCCTTCATATAGTTGGTTCCCCCCTCCGGACACAAAACCAAGTGAAGCAAGAACTACTATATCCTTCGTCTTGAACCTCCATCAAGCCACAGTACCTCAGGGAGTCTCTTAAGTTCTCGATGAGGTTGTTTGCCCTCGGCGCGGCCCCCACAAACTCCTCATGTGTCAGTAATTCGTTGAAGTCCCCCATGCACAGCCAAAAGACACTACTCCCTCTCTCCAACTCACGAAATCGGATCCAAGCTTGTTGACGTAGAGCTAGATTCGGTTCACAATACACCCTAGTAACTCGCACCCTTACATTAGAAATAAAAGTCATAACATCTATGAAGTAATAAGAAGAAGACAGCCACTCTATTTTTATTTGTTTATTCCAAAGCATGGCTAAGCCCTCAAACTGACCTTGGGCATCTACTGCTACACCCTCATAATTTAACTGGAATTTTAAAACATCGATATCCAAACTAGAACATTTTGTTTCACAAAGAAATAAAATTAAAGGAGATTTCAAGCGCACCAGAGCGCGCATTTCCTGAACTGTCTCAGTGTCCGAGTCCCTCAGGCCACCACGGCAGTTCCAGCTGATGATACTCATGGCCCCTGGCGGGACTGGGCCTTCTCGCCAGTCTCCGCCTGAATACTGAGAGAATTACTAGCCAGGGAAGCGTCTGATTCGCTAACCCTGGGTTTCTTTGTTCCCAAGTTTCCGCCCACTTCTTCTGTCTGATCCCGCAACTCCAGCTTCCTCTTTGCTGGTCCAGCTTCCATACCCTGATCCCCATCATGTGCTCCCACTGCCTCATCACCTCATCTCGTCGTAAGACCCCCTCGTCCGCGTCCACGTCCACTTCCTCGGCCTCCTTTCATCGAGACCGCCTTGGCTTTTCTCGCGTACTGTTTCTCCAAAAGCTTGCCCGGTGTATCAAGATTAACTGGAACAGATACCAGGAAAGGGTTTAGAGGCACCTTCGACATAACCTCGTGGCTGCCCCATGGTGGTGAAACCGCCCATTTTTCAGCTGTGAAAATCATACCCTGATCTCCTTTCTCCACCTCCCCACCGACTTCGGAGACATGCACAATCTCAATCCCGTCGCGCCGCTAAAGTTCCTCCACCGGTGCTGCCTTCCTTTCCTCCCTAGGCATCTCAACAACCATAATCTCCTCAACCTCATCCCTCCAGCCCCTATTATCATTTGGAACTGGTCCCTGGCCTGGCCGAACGACCAGACCGTCCCCGGCCCCAGTCCCAGGTCCTTGCCCGAGCGGTCCTGAGCCCTGCCCCAGACTGCACCAGGCGCCCGCCCGGTCTGTGCCCAGCGGCCCCCGGCCCCGGTCCATGATCAAGTTGCCCCGGACCGCTGCCTTTAAGCCCAGGCCCCCAGGCCCCTGCATTGTCGCCGGCTGTCTCCGAGATAGACTCGGCCCCGTCCTTCTCATTTACTGGCCCGTCCGTGCGCTCGTCCCCTGCAGCGCCCAGCGAGCCCTCTCGTCCCCGCCCTGGCCCGACATCAGGGCCCCTTTTCTCCTTCATCCAATCCTCTCTGCTCGGGTCTCCCACCGGCGCCGGCCCCTCGATCTCCATTGGTATAGGTTTCTTTGATTCCCAGTACAGCTGAACTAGAGCATGCTTAACCCTTTTCAGCTGTTCCGGATCAACCTCATATTCCGACGATGCGCCTCTAATGCCAACCTTTCACTCACTGTTCTCCCCACCATATGGGAGAACTTTATGCACCTTATAGCATTCCCTTTCTCAAAATAGTCTAGTAGCCTTTGTTCAAATGTTTCCCTGACCTCCACACACTTCTCTCCGACGTAAGCAAAAGCCTGGAATAGACTTTCACGGCTCGGAGTAACCTTTTCCTGTGGTGGCTCCATCGGCCTAGCCGAAGTCTTTGAACTGGCCGTGTCTCTCCAATTCCCTTCGCTGCGCCCCTTGGAGGTTCGCGACCTGTTTTCCTGTATCCCTGCTCGTTGTCCTGTTGACCTCCCAGCCCCATAGCCTCGGAAGCTCGCAAACGTATCCCAAGGAAATGACGATGTAAATGGCCGGTGTCGGAAGTCCTCGGGGTACAAATTTTGATCCCTGGTCTCCTCCGCTGCTGCATGGTAGGCATTGCACGCTCATTGCCCATGCCCTATGATGCCACAGTACCTGCAGAACGTCGGTAATTTCTCAAACTTCAACGGTAACCTCACAATTAACCCTAAATCCCGAATCAGAATGTTCCTTTTCAACGGCTTAAGGACATTGATTTCACATCGAACCCTAATTTACTTCCCTCTAAGCTTCCTGTCTCCATCCTTCTCTACCTCCACAAATTTTCCTATCTTGTTTCCGCCATCGGCACGTTGAGAAGGTCGTGCGGCACATCGTGCACGTGAAACCAAAACGGGACGCTGTCGAACGCATTCTGACTCGGTATCATGCCTGGCCGTGAATCGCGAAGCACAATCAAAAACTCATCAAAGATCCATGGCTGTGTCTGTAAAACCCAGTCTTTCTCTCCGATATCGGAAAAATCGAACGAGAAATAATTGTGCCCTAGCGTCTTGCATTTCAACACAGGGACACCCCAAACACCCTTGAAAACCTTCTCCAGTTGCTCATGAGGGATTCGCCGCTGCGCTAGGATTTTTCCGATCAGCGTGATCCTTGTCGAGTCCGAATGCTCATGACGGATCAGATCTGTTACAATCAGATCCTCCTCCTCCTCTGCCATCAGCCGAAGATCTCTGTACTTCATCGCCATATCTTCCATAACCTCGCCTTCCTTACGCCGGTGACCGTCTGCTTGCCGCCGGTGATCGGTTGCTGGACAAAAGAAACCTTGCGCCGTGAAGCTTGCGGTAAGGAATCACTCGTACTGCTCTAAACCCTAGCGGAAAAGGGAAGAGAGAGAACAATTATTCTTACTTCTTTCTCTCTAGCTAGCTCCATACATGGTATATGGTGATATATCATTAAAACAAAATCAAGCTTAATTTTGTAAACAAAATTAAATAAAACATATTAATACTATAAATTTCATCAATCTACTGCATAAATATAGTTGTTAAAATTAATTTTATCTATATTTAGATGAATTTTGTAATAAGTCTACCTATAAAATGACTAAAATAAACCAATCAAGCTTAAATTTGTAAACAAAATAAAATTAGACATATTAATACTATAAATTTCATATATTTACTGCTTATATATGTTTATTAAAATTAATTTTATCCATATTTAGATGAAAGAATTTCTGAAATAAATTTACCTATATAATGACTAAAATAAATCAAAGACATTGTTAAGTAATATAAAAGGTAATCAAAGACGTAGTATTAAAAGAAAATGAAGCTTAACTTTGTAATAATTATTTTTCGTAATATTAAAATTGTGAAGCTTACTATTCTTTTACTATTCGTCATACTATTAAAATGATATTGCTACTGAAAAATATTATATAATCATTACCAAATAAGTTGGCTGTCTAATTTCTAAAATACCCTTTTATAAGTATATTAGTGTTGTATTTATTTGGAAAATTAAATTATATTCAACAAACTACTAAGCTTAAATTTACAAATTTACCTATTTTACAAGCTTTATATATGTACTATTAATAATGATAAACATTCGACACGCCATCCATCCTTTCGGTCTAACTCAAACATTTTTTAATTAATTTTGTTATGATCAAAATTTCTCAGAGCCTCACGGAAGAGCTGCTCTGGCCGAACCCGCCACGTGTACTAGCCGTTAAGTAAATCTTATCAAATAACACCCAAACACCCAAATCTTTCCAAGTTTTTCCATTCTGTGTCACAAAGGAAAGAAAACAAATCCCCCGAAAACAAACACGCGTTCACACGGTTCAGTTCTTTGCGTTTTTGAAATGACGATGGCGGGGCATAGTCAGATCAGAACCGGCGCTTCACCTCGTCAACGGCGTCTTCCTCGGCAAAGCGGCGGTCGGTTGCATCCCACCGCTGCATCAGGCGGCCAAGAGACGGCTGGATTTGGCCAACAACCAGAGGCCGCAGAAGGATTTACCGCTATCGCGCTTTCTGATTCCTCAAAATTGTATAAAAGTTGTTTTATGTTTGTGTCGATGATTTTTCTTGGGGTTTTGCGGTGCTTCTAAATTGAATTGAATGATTAAGTTTTATTGTTTTCCATCATCGATCTTTTTGCATATATAATTCATAAATAAGAACCTTAAATTTCTTATGAACCTTAAATTTCCGTGGGCCCGAAAGGTTTAAGGAAATGATTTTGGTCCCAATTGAAATCTTGGCATTAATTGGAATATTTGATGAAAAATTTCAGGAGCCTTTATTGAAGTTAAGAAATTGTGTTTTGTTATGTTTAGAACTCATACGATATCAGATTCTGATGAATTAAAGCTTTTATTTTGAAGGTACCATGTACAAAGAAACTAGTGAGTATAGAGAAGGGAGTCTATGCAGTGGCTAGTTTGCCTCCATCATCTTGAGACAATGGAGAAAATGAGGGCAATTATGATAGACTGGCTGACTGAAGTGAGGTTCAGCACAAGCTAGGGGACACTACTTTACCATCAACATACTTTCTTGGCGTTCAGGCCACACTGAATATGGAGTAATGCATGCCTTGGTTGTTTTTTGTGTTTCAAAGGAGTAATCTTTGCCTGCTAGGTCACTAGAGCTACAAATGGTATTGAAAAAGGTTAGTTGCAGCTTTCAGTATTCAAAAGTTACTGTGATTTTTGCATAAATATTTTACCCTCTTGTTGTTTCAACAGTATTAGGTTTCTCTAGTTCATTGGAGAAATCAAATAGTGGACCAAGCAAAATCTGAATGGAGGCCCCAGTGTTGGAAACTCGACTCTGTGCAATATGGTTCTAGCATAAAGACCGATCTTGTCGAGGAGCAAATTCAAAGGTCTGAAGTTACTAAATGGCAGGAACATTATCAAATGTATAAACAGGTAATGGTTTTTAAGATGTGTGCTATTCATGCGGTAATATACTTTTCGAAACTGGGATAATCTTATAAGTAATCTTTATGATTTCTTATATATTTATGTTTTGTTTAGGTAATGGAATGTCTTTGGCACAGCTTATGACAATATATATGTACAGTATTTCATACAGATAAGTTTCTGGTCTAGTACTCTCTTTTTGATAGATTCATCAATGCGTTTATGATATCAGCTGCAGTTTTTTCTTGCATTTCACGAGTTTGAATCTTTGTAATTTTCCACAGAACTTTGACTTAAATTTTGTTTTTCTGCCGGAACCAGGAAGATACCAAAGCAAACCTCAAATACTCATGCCTTACTACTACTAATGCCATTTTTAGGGAGCATACCTTATTCTGATGTGTATGTATATATGAGAGTTAGCATAAAGGTGAATACTTTGGTTTTAGTTAAATCATAATTTTTACTGCTTGGGATCACATTATTTTAACCTGAGATATAATTAATGCTATTGTTTTGTTATGCATGAGGGGTCATTAGCTAGGCTGAGCGCCTGTGCATGTTCTTGGTTATGAGTTAATATCAACTTACAGGTATGACTTTGTGCTGAGCTCTTAGATTGGGTATATCTTTCTTTCTTTCTTTTTGTCTTTTCTTTCAACTCGATTTGATTTCTGCCTGTCACTGGATTCTTAGCGACAGTAATAATTAATCTGAAGTGTGTTTTGAGATTTTTTTTGTCTTTGAGTATCAATTCAATAGTGTCTTTTCCTTGCTTGTCACATATATGCTCTCAGTGACTTTTTACTTCCAGACAGTATCAAATACCCCTAATCTACTAATGCCAATTATAGGGAGCATACCTTATTCTGGTGTGTGTGTGAGAGAGAGAGATAGAGAGAGAGACAGAGAGAAAGAGAGAGAGAGAGAGAGAGTTACCACAAAGGTGAATACTTTGGGTATTAAAAAAGTTTAGTTCCATGTTTCAGTATTCAAGAGTTATTGTGGTTTTTGCTTAAAATTTCTGCCATTTTGTTGTCTTAATAGTATTGGGTTTCTCCATTTGATTAGAGAAAGAAAATATTTGTCAAAGTACAAGCTGAAGGGGAGGTCCCAGTGTTGGAGGATCGACCCCATGCAATATGGTTCTAGCATCACGTATAGGTTTTTAAGATGTGTGTTATTCATGCCGTAATATACTTATTGAAGCTTGGGAGACAGTTTCATCATTTTTAAAGTAATCTTATGATTTCTTATATAGTTATGTTTGTTTTAGGTGGTGGACTGTCTTTGGCACAGCTTATGTCAATATGTATATTGTAATTCATACAGATAAGATTCTGACCTGGTACTCTATTTTTGACAGTTTGACAGCTTCATTAATATGTTTATCAGCTGCAATTTTTGGCTTTGTATATGTTTGAACTAAAGAAATTATGCTTCATCAGTTATGTAAATGTAGCAGTGCATTATCTTGTTGCCCCCGTATGAGTTTTTCCACATATTAGTCAATCTCCAATTTGCATAATTGTTAGTGCAATATAGTTTTGTTTGCATATATGAAACTTTTGAATTTCGTTTTGGTCTGAGCACAATTCATTTCTCAGCAAGTGATAAAGCTCATTCTTGTTATTAGTATCTTTTTTGCTTGCTTATATGCTTAATGATAACTACTGTGGCTTGTCGTTTATATGCTTCTCTGACATGCTGTATATTTGAATTGTTTATGCAGTCCATTTTTATCTCTTTTTTTTGGTGTGCATGCTGTCAACTCTTAATGACTTTTTTACTTCCAGACAGTATTAAATAGATAAACTTTGATGGCTCTGCTTATAGAATTGCCAGATTCTGATAATGCATATAAAAAATGTGATACATACTTTGTGTTGAATTTTGACAGATTATAGAATTAGCTGCGAATTGTGGAATAAAGTAAGTAATTGGTGATTAAGAAGTAAAAGAACTCTAAATTGTTCTAGCTGGCATGTATCAGTTTATCTAGGAAAACAAGCGCATAATGCCCTGTTCTGTTTTATTGTAATTATTATGGCCTATATTCTAAAGCTTGATATTTATGTCGGAAACAATAGCGTGAGAAAGAAGCAGAAGTTGCAAGTTATTTCAACTCTAGAAATTGCAAGCGGAAATTGAATGAAGTGTAGCAGGGTTGGAAAGTTTCTAACTATGGAAGTTCAATACTTATTATTGTGTTTATTTTCTATTTTCAAATTTTGAATTTCTACTGATTCCAAAGCATTTTAAAAAGCTACACATTTATGTTTGTTTAAAATTAGATCCTCTCGCAATTTCATTTATCTGCAGTTTCTACATAAAGTTCCAAAATTTGCATGCACGTATTATTTTGTTATTGTATTGTTACCCAGTTCTAATTGTACTGTTACCCAGGCGTTGGTTTTGCTTTGCTTGGCTTTGTAGAGAAAAGATATATCTGCGATCAAGGTTAGTAATCTTTGTTGAGAAATTTCCTCGTGTTTGAGTTAGATTTTCTTTATGTTTTGAAAGTTGCATTTAAAAATCAATTTTTTGGGAAAATTGGGATTAAGGGCCGAACTTTTATAATTTAAGTAATCTTTATGATTTCTTATATATTCATATTTTGTTTAGGTGATGGAATGTCTTTGGCACTGCTTATGACAGCATATATACAATATTTCATACAGATAAGTTTCTGATCTAGTACTCTCTTCTTGATAGATTCATCAATGCGTTTATGATATCAGCTGCAGCTTTTTCTTGCATTTCACGAGTTTGAATCTTTGTAATTTTCCACAGAACTTTGACTTAAATTTTGTTTTTCTTCAGGAACTAGGAAGATACCAAAGCAAACCTCAAATACCCATGCCTTACTACTACTAATGCCATTTTTACCTTATTCTGATGTGTATGTATATATGAGAGTCAGCATAAAGGTGAATACTTTGGTTTTAGTTAAATCATAATTTTTACTGCTTGGTATCACATTATTTTAACCTGAGACATAATCAATGCTATTGTTTTGTTATGCATGAGGAGTCATTAGCTAGGCTGAGCGCCCGTGCATCTTCAAAGGTGAATACTTTGGTGGACTGGCTGACTGAAGTTCACTCCAAGCCAGCCGACACTCTACCTAATCATCACCATTGTCGATTACTTACTTGGCATCAAGACCATATTATAGGAGTGACGACAAAGGATTAATGCATGCCATGCTTGTTTTTTTTGTTGCAAAGGAGTAATATTTGCATGCTAGATCACTAGAGCTGCAACAGGTATTAAAAAAGTTTAGTTCCATGTTTCAGTATTCACTAGATCATTAGAGCTGCAACTGTGATTTTTGCTTAAAATTTCTACCATATTGTTGTCTCAATAGTATTGGGTTGCATAATTGTTAGTGCAATATAGTTTTGTTCTGAGCACAATACATTTTTCAGCAAGTGATAAAGCTCATTCTTGTTATTAGTATCTTTTTTGCTTGCTTATATGCTTAATGATAACTACTGTGGCTTGTCGCATATATGCTTCTCTGACATGCTGTATGTTTGAATTGTTTATGCAGTCCATTTTTATCTCTATTTTTTGGTGTGCATGCTGTCAACTCTTAATGACTTTTTTACTTCCAGACAGTATTAATTAGATAAACTTTGATGGCCTGCTTATAGAATTGCCAGATTCTGAGAATGCATATAAAAAATGTGATACATACTATGTGTTGAATTTTGATTAATTATAGAATAGCTGTGAATTGTGCATAACTCTAATTGTACGTCGTTTTGGCATATTAACTTCCTTTTAACTCTAATTGGCCTCGCTGGTGGCTTTGGTGCCCTATTGCAGTTAAATTAAACAGCTCAACAAAATTTTTGCCTTTATTTTTTTTTTCTTAAGTTAAACATCTTAGAACTTGCTGAGATGTAGAAGAAGAATTATCTGCTACCCGTCTTTCTTTTGATAATGTTTGATGTATTTTCTGATTATTTTTATTTCATGAACTCTCAATGATTATTTCTTTTGATTACTCGTTTCATTTTGACAGGTTAGCCGTCTCATGGATATTTTTCTGCACAGCAATAAGGAGATGTTCCTTAGAGACCTCATCAGGTGTTTATAATTCCTTAACCTCTTTTCTTTACACTATTAGTGTTGCATTTTCTTTTCTTTGAATGTGAGCAGGATTTTATTTTGTTCCTCTTTTCTCTTGCTTTACTTAAATAGTTGAACTTTAATATTTTGTAATTGCGGTAATGCTAGTGACGGTGTTCATGGACAAGCTGTTATTCCTTAGTATTACTCAGACAGAACATTTTAAGGACGATGATGTTGATCTTCATATTTGTGTCCAAACTGATTAAATCAATGGTGTAGTAATGATTAAGTAAGTCGCAAATTTATACGCCATAGTGCAGCTGTCTCCTCACCCTTCTTTTGTCTCATTGTCGCCTTTATTTTCACAGGGACAATAGAGTTGGTTTGATTCTCCAGGAACTCAGTACCATGATTCAAAGTGAAGCTGCAAGCTTTGAAGGTTGTGTTTTCTTGCTTTGAGTTGAAGAGTCTTTTGTATGAGTACTTACAAGTATATCTTTGAAAGAGCGTAAGGGTGCTGGTCTTGAAGCAATTTGATTAGTCAATTTGGAATTTAATTCACCCTTTTTGGTAGCTGACCAGGTAATCTAGCATTCAAATTCCTGCTTCTTTTTTGCATTTTCTTAAAAAGGTTAAAAATCTTATTTGAATTCATCATCAATCTTTTGGGGATCTTTGGGAAAAGTGGCAGCGGTCAGTCCGCGGGACGCCACAGCAGCATCAGGCACCAGGCTAAGATTACCAACTAGAGGCAGCAAGGGTTCACCACCACCAATATAAACCACGTTCTCTGATTCCTTTTGGACAATTCTTTGTTTTGGAATGTGGGTTTTTAATCATCTTGAAATTAGGTTTAATTAAACATAATTGATATTTAATGACCCTTACGACTTTGTAGTTATCTGGCAGAACATGGCACGTGTAGGAGTGAGGGCACTGGATAACATCGGAAATGAGGTTACTGCTCGGTCGATACTTCCAAATAACACAAGGTCTGATTTCATCTCTTTTTTTTTATTCTTCCAGTTGCCTTGGCGTAATTTATGCATTGCTTTGTCAGGATTTTCTGCTGGCTAATATAATGGCAACAGTGGCGATTAAAGCTGGAGTCGCTGGGCACAAGACACAAGGTAGCATATGGGTTGAGCGATAGGCATGACAAGGTGGAAAATGTGGTGGACATCGATGCTGCAGATTGTGAGAAATGAAAGAGATTTAAAATGCTGCAGATAAGTAATCTGATTAAAACTGCCACTTCTTTGATTGATTTCTATATAAAATGTCCTTCTTTATTTTTTGCATTCTTAAATCTGTATCATTGAATTATTGAAGGTAATGCATGTAGGATTACAAACGGAATTTCAAGAGGGTGAAAAGGTGTTTGGAGTCATTGAAGGATGCATGCAGGATTCAATCCATGTGGCAGTAATAGAGAACTTTTCCTCACAAGGTAATAAGAATTTGTGCCTTAATTCTGCCAGCAAAGACAAGGTCTGATTTTGTGTCTTCTTCAACTGTTAATCAATTGAATTATTGATTTTGTGTACCTTAATTCAACTGTTTGTGTCTTCTTCAGCTGAGTGGTAAAATGGACCTGAATTGCTCTGCAATGGTTAGCCTTAATTCTGCCAGCAAAAGACAAGGTCTGATTTTGTGTCTTCTTCTTTTAATTCTTCCAGTTGCAATGGCCTTATTTACGCATTGCAAGCAGGTCAGGAGTTTGTGCTGGCAAATATAAAGGCAGCAGTGGAGGCGAACGTTAGAGGTGCTCTCAAGATCAAGAAACCGGTCACAAGACCCAAGCTAGCATTTGGGTTGAGCAAAAGGCATGACAAGGTGGAAATTGTGGAGCACCGATGCTGCAGATGTGAGAAATGAAACAGATTCATAATGCTGCAGATAAGTAGTCGGATGAAACTAACACTTGTTTCATTGATTCCTATTTAACATGTTCCTTTTTTTTTTATTTGAATATTTTGGTTTTAGTTAAATCATAATTTATACAGCTTGGGATCACATTTATACAGCTTGCGAGTTTGCATTGTTACTCATGTTATCATTGCCATTGTTTTTGTCTGCATGAGGAGTCATCAGCTAAGGCTGAGAACATTGCCTTGAAGGAGCTTCTCCTGCATATCTTCTTGGTTATCAATCTCAAAGCGGAGGTATGTCTTTGTGCTGAGTTCTTTCCTCAAAATGAAGCCTAACTTGATTCAAACTTTATTCACTCTCAACTAAAATAATATCAGAATAAGAGAAAAGAAATAAACAGAGTTTTTATACATGAGGAGTCATCAGCTAGGCCTGTCCTGAACATGTTATTGTCCCCGGTTATTAAGATTGGTCATCTCTCTCTCTCTCTCTCTCTCTCTTATTTTCTTGACCTGAATTCAGTTTTTATTCTGCCTAACATTGAGCAATAGTAAGATTTTGAGTGATAAATTTGTAATTTAGATCAAGTCTAAGGCTGTTAATATGGAGATTGGACGACTTATCCTAATCGGGATAATATGATATACTTTCGATCTCACTATGTGTAGATCAAATTTAATCGAAAATAATTGTCAGGTAGATGGAGCCAGCGAACAGGCTGCTCAAGGTGCCAGGCTGTAGACTCAGGCAGACGGAGGCAAACGAACATTGCTAGTATTGGAGGAGGGGACCACCGAGTACTTGGAGATTCTGTGTCCAAGGCTAGGAAGCGGCTTGGGCAGAACACAACAAAAAATGGAGATTAAAGGTACCAAATTATTAATAGTTGGATTGAGACTCTATTTTTCTCCAATTGACTATTTTTTCTGCTAGTTCATGCTTTCACAAGTTTCTGTATAAGCACACGTCACATTCCTTGGTCTCAAATTTTGATTTTTGACTTCTGATTTACTTGTGTTTTAGGTCATTTTCATTGTCATGTTGTGAATTCATGGCAGTGGCCTTTTAGGTGAGTACTCAACTCCAAGCTTGAGATGATGGACTCCCTTGTCAAGCACGCTTCTCACACTGAAGATGATGGGATAATCAGGTGAGTTCCTATTCTCAATAACTATCATATAACTTCCCCCGTCCTCTTGAGATGATGTATCTGAAAGTAGTCAATTGTGGCTTGTTTGACTTGATATAAACATCATCATGTACATGACATTGAAAAAAAAAAAATACAAGTCACTTTCATTTCTCAAATACAAGTGAGTTCCTCTTTTTGGGTCTGCTGTTTGTGGAATTCTAATACCAACTTGCTTCACTGATCTCTTAGATAAACTGCTTTATCTATCTATAGGACTTGGTGATCCTTCTCTTCTTGTTTTATTGAGTAGATAAATGCTTAGTTTGAATTAGCTTTTGGTCTGTTATGTGTACAGCCTCGGTGTTTAAGAACTTAGCCCCTGCACAAAGTTGGATTCGTTGTGCACTAGTGCCTGTCATAAAACATGGCTAAAGATTTCATTTCCTAGGTGGTTTTATTGCCCTGCTAATGCAACTTCCTTTTTGAATGTATAGGGAGGCTTTACTTGATTTCTACGTGTGCCAGATCAAATAATCAAATACGTTTACCCTTTGAGATAAGGTAGTTGTTGAGTGTACCATCTTTTTTAAGCTTCTACTGCATCTTAATTGAATACCTCATGTGCTACTTGCTGTGTCAAACGTCCGACATGATCCCTATGATATTTTTAATAAAATATCCTATATTATTTTCAGGGATGGTGTCAGCGAATATCAATTTAATCAAGTTCTGAAAATTGAGCTTAACTAGATAACTAAGGATAGAAAATGCATATAATTGGTTTTTCTAAGAACTTACTCTCAATTTTGTTTATGTTTGAATGCTTGCTTGCAAGTACCTTTACAAGAACTGGAATCCCAAATTTGATATGATTGTTGCTTAGAAGAATCATCATGCCAAGTGTTTTCAGCACAATGCTAATATGGTCTATTGGAGCTGTTAGCTGTAATGTTATTTCAAAGTGGATATCCGAACGGAATAGTTTAACTCATTGATTTAAAAGCAGAGCTTTTGTGCTGTAAATTTTGCCCTTTGTTTTTTTCTTATGTAAATTAATTTTTAAAACTCATTGACCATTATAGGAGAATCATCTGCTATAAATGTTATTTTTGATACTGTTTGATATCCTTTCTGATTATTTCATAAATTCTCCTTAGGATTCGGTGGGTTTGGGTCATTGTTTGGATTCCGATTTCCAATATCCATACGAATCTTCAAGCAGATAAGTTTCTGATCTGAGAACTTAACATAATAAATGTATCTATTATTTCAGCTACACTTTTTTTCTTGACATTTGTAGATTCCTAAGACTTTAATACTCCGGTTTTACTTAAAATCATAATTTATACAGTTCAGGATCACGTAATTTAACTTAAGATATAATATTACAGCCTATGGGTTTGGAATAAGCTAGGTAGAGCTCCTGGTTTAAAAATAATAATTTCAAAGGTATGTTTTCTGTGCTGAGTTTCTTAGATTGTGTATTTTTCTGTCTTAAATTGAACCCGGTTCGATTTCTGCCTATTACTAGATTCTTAGGAATAGTGTTGAGCTATAGAAAGAATTACAAACAGAAGTTTTGTTGATAATTCAATAAACGATCTGAATTTGTTTGCTTTGTAATTAAGATCCACTCTAAGGGTGTGATACAGAGCTAGGACCTGTTATTGTCTAGTTTTGTACAATTAAGTGCTATATATGAAGAGAAAGATAAGTATTGGCAATTGTTAAACTACAAAACTGACCAATTTTAGTAGTACCTGGTTAGATGTTTGAATTTAATTACCTTACTATTACAAGTTGAAGCATTGTATGGTTGCATATAGTTTATATGGTCAGTCCAGATAGTATGCACACTGGTCGTAGATTTCTCAGAATGTGGTCATCCTTTAGGTCGAGTTCATTCTAGTCTGAAAACAAATATTGAAACGTGAATCTATGGATAAAGAATTATGATGTTTGTTCAATATGCATTAGCAGAGTAGAAGGTTTTGTGATGTGATTTTTGTGCTTTGTTATTTTCTTGATTTTTTTAAAATCCATTGATTATTTTAAATTATCTGCTACCTGTGTTCATTTTGATAATTTTTATCTTTTCTGATTATTTCATGAATTCTCATTTGTTTCCCGAGTTGGGGTATTTTGGGAGGACAACATGGATTATGAACCTCTTATGGCAAAATGAAGTGCAGGGGGAACTTGAAGCTACCCTCTACGTATCCTTTTAAAGATGTTTTTACACAGTAAAAGGAGTTTTATTTCTTCATGGACAAATGAATAGATTCAAAACTCGTTGATTGTAGAATGATAATTATCTGCTACATGTGTTTCTTTGATAATGTTTGCCATCTTTTCTGCTTACTTCATAAATTCACAATGGGTTTCCACGAGTTTGGTAAAAGGAGAGAGATTTGGAAAGCTAAAGTGCACAGATGAAACTTGAAACCATCAAAGTGCAGATCCTTGATACAAGATGTGACAGCTAAATGGATTATATTTCTTAAAGGACAGGTATCATCTATATTTTGTTTATTTATTTTTATCTTGAATAGCCGTGTCTAGAGTACACTCTTGTAACTGGGAGAATCATCACAGTTCCATAATCATCTTACATTTTATCATTTGAATTTTTTTTTTTTTTTTGGTTTAGGTGGTGGAAAGTGTCTGTCACAGCTTATGAGACAATTTCCAGACTAGTCTTCATGCAGATAAGTTTACGATTAAGCACTCTATTCTTAAGAACTTAAGTGTTTGTTATATCAGCTACAGTTCTTGGGATTTGAAGATACTGAATCCATGTCATTTTCTGAACTTTGGCTTATTAATTAATTTATTTTATATACAGGCAGATACACAAGAAAACCTCAAATTCCCATGCCTTAATACTACTGATGCCATTCATGGGGAGTCCACTTTAATCTGGTATGTTGTGTGTATATGGGAGAGGAGGTACCTAAGAGTATAATACTTTGGTTTCACTTAAATCATAATTTATACAGCCTGGGATCACATAATTTAACGTAGGATATAGTTTTTACAGCCTATGGGATTGGAGTATAACTCATAATTTCAATTATATTGTTTTGGTGCAGATGAGGAGTAATAAAGGCAGAGCTCCTGATTTAGAATTAATATGTTCAAAGGTAAGTTTTTGGTGTTGAGTTTTATAGATTGGGTATTTTTCTCTATCTTGACTTGAACTCGGTTTGAATTCTGCCTACCACTAGTAATTTATTCATCATTTAGAGAAGAAGGGAAGAGGAGGTTAAAAACAGAGTAGTTAAGGCGTTATGAGCTGAAAAACCGAGATGCTTTTCAGAAGTTGATGGAGGAACATGTGACTGCTGGGTATGTAACTGCTAAAACTCATTGGCGTGATTACTGTCAGAAGGTATAGGGTGGTGTATTTTTTTCACAAATGTATTAAAAAAAATGCAGGGGAAACAGGGTGTCTGTTGAACCCAATGATGGTTTACCTGTTGCTATGCAGGTCAAGGATACTCCATATCAACACCCTGAACCCGATGCTTT
Source organism: Cruciata laevipes (assembly GCA_963678965.1). NCBI lineage: Eukaryota > Viridiplantae > Streptophyta > Magnoliopsida > Gentianales > Rubiaceae > Cruciata > Cruciata laevipes. The sequence goes on from OY787639.1 coordinate 14,499,917, forward strand.
TCGGATGTTGATGGAGGAACTTGTGGTTGTCAAGGATTTCACTTGAGCTTCTGAACTGCTCAGGGAGGTTTGTCTCTTAATATTGGTAATCTGCTGTGCTCTTTTTGTATGAAATGCGACATCATTTATTTATTTGAGCAGGTTAAAAACAGAGCATTTAAGGCGTGATGAGCTGAAAAACTGAGATGCTTTTCAGTAATATCTTACAGCTATTAAGTAAGTTTCTTAATGTGTGAAATGCTAGTACAATGAGTTTCCTTAATCCTAGTAATTTGATGTGCACTTATACTGGTATGTCTAGAAGATGTTTCATTGGTATTTTGTCATGATATAGGTTTCAAAAATATTTTCTTCAATAATTCCCTGAATTTTATCATTTGGTTCTTATATTGATTATTCCCAACCAGTTTCCATTGGGGCACTGAAGGTAACCAATGGGACACCTAATTCTGCTTTGCTCCCTCCTCCGCAGGTTCCTCCAAATTTGACGCCTATTGAAGTTGAAACGGAGCCAGTCAAGAAGAAGTTCAGAGTACCAATGGCAAGACATGGGCTGGGTACAAAATGACAGAAAATCCAGCTTCTTACGAATTTTCAGTGATGAGTAAAGTTGGCCAATTCATTATGATTTTCTTGGAGCTTCATAATTATCCATTAGAATTTAACAGATTGCTATATTCTATGTAGGGCCGTCCAGTGGGGATGTTAAAGCCGTCGGGGAAGAATATTGGATAGAGTTCACGACATCCAAGCTTGCAGGGAAGGACTTTACTTGGGATGGAGACAAGAGTTTGTTAAAATCGGTGCACTGCCAAGGAGCAAGTTGACATTCTTTCATTTGCTCTATCCTTCCACATCTCCTCTTTGTTTATTTAACATTTTCCAAGTAGCAATGGATAATCTAATTTAAATGTCTTGTACAGGAACACGGGAAACAACATCTCAGGTGACAAGTAGACAAATGACAGTGATAGGAAAAGGCTGAGACAGCCTTACCATTTCAAGACTTTTAAGGTTCATATTGCCTTTGCAGCCAAATTTATGATGTGTCCATCAGCAATGCATTGCAAGAGGAGTCAGAGAACTGGATATCGTTCATGAGGTAGCATGATGCAAAAAAGTGAGTCTAATTGGATATTATTCAACATATTATCTCTTTGAATGGTTTTAACATGCTGTTTTGCAGGGGCGTCCATTGGTACGGACACATACTTCCAGAACAAAAGAACTTTCCTGATATTGGAGGTTGTGTGCTTGGTTGTCGAGGATTTCGCTCAAACTTCCGAAATCTGCTCAGGGAGGCTAGTTTCTTAATATTGGTAAATTGCTGTGCTCTTTTTTTTTATGAATGAAACGTTGAATTAATTATTTGTGCAGTATAAAAATCACAACTCTTTCTTCAGATGTCTCTACAACCATGATAATCCATCCTAGTCCTCCAATTAAGAATTTAAGTTCACTGGGCTGAGTGAAAGGTCATCATGCAGGGAACAAATGTGTAATTCTCATTCTGCTTGGTTCCTTTCTCTTGCAACTAGATAGAAATTCCATTTTTTTGATGATTTCAGAATTTGTTACGGCTTTCTGTAATGTTCTATCCCATTTTCTAGTTTCATTTGATCCTGAGGGAGGAAGGACTTGAGACAGTGAGTCTAGGACTATTTTGTCAATCCCCGGAATTTGGTGTTGGGAAACCTAAACGACCAACTGAGAAGAGGAAGATATAATGTTTACATGCTCATTCATTCATGAACCAAATTCATTACAACCTTTGACTTCGATCATGCGTACCTGAAAATAAACAATCTTATCCATTAAATTACAGACTCCCTCCTTCCTTTTTAAAGATTTCTCTTTACTTCTATGGAATCAAAGACACATTTCATTGTGAATAGCTTTAAATGTATATAATTAAGAAAAATACAAGCTTAATATTATTAAAATAAATCTCTTTGGTTGATTATCATAAAATGCGTATCCTCCATTTTTTTCATGATTATGGTGATGATTACGCTGGTTAATTAACAAACTTTTGTAGATTGGTGTGGTGTTTGTTTGTCTGTATAGTACATTTGAGTTGGGTAAGCTAGGGAGAATAAGCAAGTGTGATCTGTATAAGTGTGTACTTTACACCAGTTATGTTTTGTTAATTTGATAAGCACAGTTCTGGTGAGCTTACTGTGTGTGTTAAATTACTTAGTTTTATGCTGTTGAAGCAAATAGAGGTTCCAAGTTCTACTTATATGAAATTGTATGTGTGTATGCTTAAACTCAACTTTGTGTGCTCTCTGGAGTTTCCCATCAATGTGCTCGTTGCTTTAAATAAAAGGTCTCTAAAAATCTTGGATATGATGAGAAGAGAGTATGGTGCTGCAAAGTCACGTGACTTTTGGCCCTGAAAATGGGAATTTTCTGGAGAGCGTGTTGGATGTAGCACTGCTCAGGTTATCTCTCTCTCTCTCTCTGTAAAATTATAATAGTTTTTAGATATTTGTAAATTGTTTTTGTAGATAAAGGGATACAAGAGTGCAAAAGAATTCTTTGTTGTTCAATGAAATTTGGCGTCATTCCAATTAGTGCATCCAATTTTTCCCAATTTGGTGTATTAATCATTTGCATTTTTCCTTTCAGACGTCGTCGGTGCTGATAATGAATCTTGTGTACATGGCAGGTGTAGAGGAAGGGCACTTGATGACATCGGAAACGAGGTAGTTTCCTACTCGGGGCGGTACTTCCAAATAACACAAGGTCTGATTTTGTCTCCTCTTTGATTCGATCAGTTGCATTGGCCTAATTTATGCATTGCTTTGTATAAAGGTAACAGTGGCCGTTAACGCTGGAGGTGCTTGTCAAGATCAAGAATCCGGCCACAAGACCCAAGCTAGCATGTGGGTTGAGCAAAAGGTATGACAAGGTGGAAAATGTGGTGGACATCGATGCTGTAGATGTGAGAAATGAAGCACATTTAAAATTCTGCAGATAAGTAATTTTCGATTTAAACTGCCACTTCTTTGATGGAATTCTACAAAAAATGTCCCCTTCTTTATTTTTGTCATTCGGAAATCTGTATCATTGAATTATTAAAGGTATGCAGGTAGGATTACAAAGTGGAATTACAACAGGGTGAAAAGGTGTTTGAAGTCATTGAAGGCGACAGGTATGCATGTAGGATTCAATCCATGTTGCAGTGAAAGAGAACTTCCTCAAAAGGTAATAACAACATGTGCACCTTAATTCTGCCAGCAACCTATAATAATGAAGCCTAACTTAATTCAAACTTTAGTCACTCTCCAGTAAAGATAATATCAGAAAAAGAGAAAAGAAATAAACAGAGTTTATATACATGAGGCCTGTCCCGAACATGTTTTTGTCCATGGTTATTAAGATTGGTCCTCTCTCTCTCTCTCTCTCTCTCTCTCTCTCTCTCTCTCTCTTATTTGCTTGACCTGAATTCAGTTGTTTTCTTTCTATCACCCAATTCTTAGCAACAACGTTGAGCAATAGTAAAAATAGAAAACTGTGGTTTTGAGTGATAAATTTTGTAATTTAGATCCAGTCTAAGGCTATTAATATGGAGCTAGGACCACTTACTCTAATCGGGCTAATATGATATATTTTCGTGTCACTATGTGTAGATCAAATACAATCGAAAATAATTGTCAGGTAGATGGAGCCAGTGAACAGGCTGCTCATGTTGCCTGGCTGTAGACTCAGGCTGACGGAGGCAAACGAACATTGCTAGTATAGGAGGAGGGAACCGTCGAGTACTTGGAGATGTTTGAAAATAAGTTCCAAATATCCCAAGGCAGGTTCACAGGGTCTGATCTTTTCATGTTTTAATTCTTTTATTTTTATATTTTATCCAGTTCTAATTGTGCTTGTTTTATCAGGAGATTCTGTGTCCAAGCCTAGAAAACGGCTTGGGCAGAACACAACAACAATTAAAGATTAAAGGTACCAAATTCTTAATAGTTGGATTGAGACTCTATTTTTCTTCTATTGACTATTTTTTTCTGCAAGTTCATGCCTTCACAAGTTTCTGTATAAGCACACGCCACATTCCCTGGTCTCAAATTTTGATATTTGAATTATGATTTACTTGTGTTTTAGGTCATTTTCATTGTCATGTTGTGATTTCATGGCAGTGGCCTCCTAGGTGAGTACTCAACTCCAGTGCTTGAAATAATAGATTCCCTTGTCAAGCGCGCTTCTCACACTGTAGATGATGGGATAATCCGGTGAGTTCCTATTCTCAATAACTATCATATAACTTCCATCATCCTCTTGAGATGATATATCTGAAAGCAGTCAATTGTGGCTTGTTTGCCTTGATATATAAGCATCATCATGTACATGAGATTGAAAAAAAAATACAAGTGACTTTCATTTCTCAAATACAAGTGAGTTCCTCTTTTTGGGTTTGCTGTTTGTGGAATGCTAATGCCAACTTGCATCTCTGATCTCTTAGATAAACTGCTTAATCAATCTATAGGACTCAGTAATCCATCTCTTCTTGTTTTATTGGGTAGATTGGTGTTTGGTTTGGATTAGCATTTGGTCTGTTATGTGTACAGCTTCAGCGTTTAAGAACTTAGCCCCTGCACAAAGTTGCATTCATTGTACACCAATGCCTGTCATAAGACATGCCCTAAATATTTAATTTTCTATGTGGTTTAATTGCCCTGCTAATGCAACTTCCTTCTCGAATGTATAGGGCGACTTTACTTGATTTCCGTCTGAGATTAGGTAGTTGTTGAATGTACCACCTTGATGTATCTTAATTGAATACCTAGTTTGCTTCTTGCTGTGTCAAACGTCCCACATTATCCCTATGGAACTAGAAATAGAATATGCTAGTTTATTTTCAGGGATGGTGTCAGCGAATATCAATTTAATCAAGTTCTGAAAATCGAACTCAATTAGATCACAAAGGTTAGAAAATGCATATAATTGAGGGGTCATTAAACAACTGTAGTTTTTCTCGGAACTTACTCTCAATTGTGCTTATGTTTGATTGCTTGGAAGAACTTTTACAAGAACGGGAATCCAATTTGAAATGATTATTGCTTAGAAGAATCATCATACCCAGTGTTTCCAGCCTAATGCTCCATTAATAGGTCTACTGGAGGTAGTCATGCTACTGTTAGCTTTAATCTTGTTTCAAAGTGGATATCCAAACGATATGCAGATAAGTTAGCTTTAAAATGCTGCAGATTAGATGAAAGTCATGAAACTGCCACTTCTTTCATTGATTTTTTTTTTTTAAATCTGTATATTTGAATTGTTGACGATATGCATGTAGGATTACAAAGCGGAAATTCAAGAGGGTGAAAAGGTGGCGAAAAGTATGCATGGATGATTGAGTATGCGTGACAGAGTTACCATAATGGTGAATACTTTTGTTTTAGTTAAATCATAATTTATACAGCTTGGGATCACATTTATACAGCTTGTGAGTTTGCATTGTTACTCATGTTATCATTGCTATTGTTTTTGACTGCATGAGGAGTCATCAGCTAAGGCTGTGAACACACTGCCTTTCTCCTGCATATCTTCTTGGTTATGAATCTCAATTTAAAGGTATGTCTTTGTGCTGAGTTCCTCTCTCTCTCTCTCTCTCTCTCTCTCTCTCTCTCGGTTTGATTTCTCCCCTCATGGATTTCTTAGCAACAGTGCTGAGCTATAGTTCAGATAGTAAACAGTGGTATTGTAGATATAGACTAATTTATCTGAAGTCATTTTATTTATATTTTTTATTGACCCTCAAAGTGGCATGTGGCAATGACTTGGCAAGGTGGAAAGTGTGGTCAACATCGATGCTGCAGATGGGAGAAATAAACTGGAAGTCACTGAGTATGGCAGTCACTAAGATACCCGAGGTATGAACAAGCTTAGTTTCATCTTTGGCAGAAATATGGGATTTTTCAACATCAATTTCTTATATCTTTTGGACGATTCTCTGTTTTGGAATGTGGGTTTTTAATTATCTTGAAATTAGGTTTAATTAAACGTAACTGATATTTAATGACCCTTTCGACTTTGTAGTTATCTGGCAGAACATGGCACGTGTAGGAGTGAGGGCACTGGAAGACATCAGAAATGAGGTTACTGCTCGGTCGATACCTCCAAATAATACAAGGTCTGATTCCGTTTCTTTTTTTATTCTTCCAGTTGCCTTGGCGTAATTTATGCATTGCTTTGTCAGGATTTTCTGCTGGCTAATATAAAGGCAACAGTGGCGGTTAAAGCTGGAGTCGCTGGCCACAAGACCCAAGGTAGCATATGGGTTGAGCGATAGGCATGACAAGGTGAAAAATGTGGTGGACATCGATGCTGCAGATTGTGAGAAATGAAAGAGATTTAAAATGCTGCAGATGAGTAATCTAATTTAAACTGCCACTTCTTTGATTGATTTCTATATAAAATGTCCTTCTTTATTTTTTGCATTCTTAAATCTGTATCATTGAATTATTGAAGGTATGCATATAGGATTACAAAGCGGAATTTCAAGAGGGTGAAAAGGTGTTTGGAGTCATTGAAGGATGCATGCAGGATTCAATCCATGTGGCAGTAATAGAGAACTTTTCCTCACAAGGTAATAATAATTTGTGTACCTTGATTCTGCCAGCAAAAGACAAGGTCAGATTTTGTGTCTTCTTCTTTTGATTCGTCCAGTTGCAATGGCCTTATTTACGCATTGCAAGCAGGTCAGGAGTTTTTGCTGGCAAATATAAAGGCATCAGTGGAGGCGAACGTTAGAGGTGCTCTCAAGATCAAGAAACCGGTCACAAGACCCAAGCTAGCATGTGGGTTGAGCAAAAGGCATGACAAGGTGGAAATTGTGGTGGACACCGATGTTGCAGATGTGAGAAATGAAACAGATTCATAATGCTGCAGATAAGTAATCAGATGAAACTAACACTTCTTTCATTGATTCCTATTTAACATGTTCCTTTTTTTTGTTTTTTATGCATTCTAAAATTTGTATATTTGAAGGTAGCATGTAGGATTACAAAGCGGAAATTCAAGAGGGTGAAAAGGTGGCGAAAAGTATGCATGGATGATTGAGTATGTGTGACAGAGTTACCATAATGGTGAATATTTTGGTTTTAGTTAAATCATAATTTATACAGCTTGGGATCACATTTATACAGCTTGTGAGTTTGCATTGTTACTCATGTTATCATTGCTATTGTTTTTGACTGCATGAGGAGTCATCAGCTAAGGCTGAGAAAATTGCATTGTCGAGTTTCTCGGGTGCGGGTCAAAATTGAAGGCTACTTTGTAATAAGTTGTAAAATTTGGCTAGTTTGAAATATTTTTATCGGACAGAAACGTGAGTAAAGTCCCTTATAAGTAATATAAAGAAAGACATTTGTATTGCTATCAAGTCATACATTATTAAAAACGAGTCGGTCTCTGAGTAGACCGTCTATATTCTAACAGAATATAGACTAGTATTATGATGCAAATAGTGGGTGGGCACAAAAACTACGGAAGGACCATTTTGCAATAATCGAAAAGTTCAAAAATCATGCGCCGTACACGCTGTGTAATATTGCGCCGTTTGACTGACATCTCGAGAAATTAGAACAAATACTCCCAGTGGGGTCCACTCGTGTGCAGCAAAGTACACCTTTTATTCTTTTTACAGTTTCTCTTCCTTCTGCACACAAGAACGTTGTTTTCTTAACATATTATTATTTTTAAATAGCCATGAGAGTACACCCTCCGTCCTAGACTAAACTGCACACTTTCATTATTTAGCAAACCCCATTCATTTTCCTCCAATCATCTCACCCACTTCTTTCTCTAACTCAATCTCCTCCACTCATTTTACAATCCTTAATTCTCTCAAATTTTAACCTTTGTGTAATTTAGGCTTGGGAGATTAAAGGATTAATAGAAGATATAGTTAGCTTCCTATCTACGTCTTTTCTTTATTTTCAGGTTCTAAAAGTTAGTCGGTTAGTATTCAGTAATGAGCATGATAGGGCATTAGGCCTAGGACGTGTGTTATGTAATTCTGCTTTAATTGAATAATAGTGTTTTATTTCAAAAAAAAATTTAGGCTGGGACGAAGGGAGTAGCATTGAAGTTCCCCAAACTCCAAATCATCTTGTATCAGTCCATCGTTCAAATTTTACACATGTTCAAATTTTAGTTTATTTTTAGTGAAAACATAACAGGTAAAATATAAATATTATATGTTAAAACATGAACATTTTATGGTTAAAGATAAAGGTTATATGTTAAAACATGAACATAAAGGTTATAAATTAAAACATGAACATAAAGGTTATAAGTTGAAACATGAACATTTTAGATTAAAACATGAGCATTTTAAAATTAAACATAAAGCTTATAAGTTAAAACATGAATATAAAGGTTATAAGTTGAAATATAAACATTTTAAACTTAAACATAAAGGTTATATAAATTAGAACATTAACATAAAGGTTATAAGTCAAAACATGAACATTTTAAACTTATTCATAGAGGTAATAAGTTAAAACACAAACACAAAGGTTATAAGTTAAACAATAACATAAGAGAAATTCTCTTGTGAGGCAGCCTCACCTATGAGGCAGGGCCCAATAAGGCTCATATTATAAGTAAATATAAAAGAACACTAATTATTAAAAATTTCAGGGGTTAATTTGTAAATATCACTAATTTTTCATTCTTTCTTCGCCACGTCATCATTCTACCTTGCTGTCACCTCATCAAACATCGACGTCACCTCATCATACCTCAACGCCAACTAATCATACCTCGATGCCACCTCATCACACCTCGATGTCACCTCATCACACCTCGATGTCATGTCATCATACATCGATGTCACCTCATGAAACTTCGTCGCCACCTCATCAAAGCTCATCGCTACCTCATCATACCTCAACACCACTTCATGAAAACTCAACGCCACCTCATCATACCTCAACGCCACCTCACCAAATCTCGACGTCACCTCAACATACCTCGACGCCACCTTATCATACCTCAACTCCAACTAATCATATCTCGATGCTACCTCATCACACTTCAATGTCATGTTATCATACCTCTATGTCATGTCATCATACATCGATGCCACCTCATGAAACTTTGTCGCCACCTCATCATACCTCAACGCCACCTCATCACACCTCGTCGCCACCTCATCACACCTCGATGTCATGTCATCATACATCGATGCCACCTCACCAAAAACATTGTTCGTTCTCAACAACCTTATAATTATTTCAATAAATCTCATCACTACCTCCACTAGTGCAAAACATGGCATGCACGGCACACATTTACGGCGGTTCCGTGTTTTTTTAAGGAACCGCCGTAAAAATGAAGGTCTTACGAACTCGAAAGACCCTTCGTAAGGGAGGATAATGGTGGCTGACTAGAGAAGGCGGTTGGTTGTGATTTTACGGCGGTTCTTGAAAAAGTGCCGTAAAATTCAATGTCTTACGAAGTCGTAAGAGGTGTTTTATAAACTTACGAAGTCTTAACAGGTATCTTATAGGCTTACGAAGTCTTAACAGGTGTCTTTTAGACTTACGAATTCTTAACATGATTCTGCTGATTTTTTATTTTTTTCAATTTCAATCCAATTAATCCTAACCTACTAATTAGCTCAAATTTAAACCTTAAATTTACTCAATTAAGTTTAACTAATCAAATTCCATACCTTATTGATTTTTCTAAAACGTAACTAAATTAAACTTAATTTATCAAACCTAAACTCTAAACACTATTATAAACACTATTAAATAGCAACTAATACCTAAATTGAGTTTTACTATTACAAATTCAAATTTTAGTTGACTTCTTATATACATTAACTTAATTGAGTTTAATTAATCAAAAAAATATCAAAAACATTGCATACTTTCAATGAACACTAAAATACGATTTAAATTTAACTAGTTATACAAATCTTATGTCTTCTTATAAACCCTTTATTGACCTTCTAATAACAACTATATTGATTCAAATTAAGTTGACACTTATAAACATTAACTACGTCGAGCTGAACTAATGATTAGTCAAACTTTAACTGACTTTTCAGAAACACTTAAAACCAAATCGATTTAGTTAACTCCCACTCAACTTTTTTACAAAACTAACTAATATGAGTTTAATTAATCAAGAGAGGTGAGACCTATCTTTGTGAAGATCAAGAGCCAAGAGAATGAGTATTTACTGAGTTGAACTAATGATTAGTCAAAATTCACTTGACATTTTAGAAACACTTGGTAAGTAAATCGACTTAGTTAACTATTTCTTGACTTTTTACAAAACTAACTAAATTGAGTTGAATTAAGTAGAGGTCAACCTTAATTGAAATTATATAAGCGGCTACTATGTTGAATCAAAGTCGAAGCTTATGCGACTATTTATAAACACAAACAAGATTTTGTTGAACTAATATTCAGTCAAATTTACTCAACATTCCAAAAACACTAATAACTTAATCGACTTATTTAACTGTTACTTAATCTCTTACAAACACTAACTAAATGAAAATGAACTAATCAATGTCCAAATTTCACTTGAGTTGATGAAAATACTAATATTTTTTAAAGCAATAGTAATAGAATATAATTAAATCTCGTCCTGATTAATTCACACAATTATCTGATCACCACCATTATTTTGGGTTTATCCCACCACCTGATAATTAATTTAGTGGCTCATCACCACATATATATGCCCCCAGCCCCTTCTCCTTGACTATTAGATAATTCTCCCTCCCCTGCACAATTAATTATCACCACATTTCTCATCCGTATCTCCAGTATCCAGAGCACATCAGATCCTTGCCCAGATTGTGTGGATTCGTCGCCCAGATCCAGTTCGTCGCACAAATCTACTCCGGATCGTCACCGTCCAGCATCGTCACCGCTCGCCGTCCAAATCAGCTCTGGATCGTTGCCGTCCAGCACCATCGATCGTTGTTGATGTTTGCAGCCCAGATCTGTTCGCCTTCGCCGTGGATCGTCGCTGCTATGGATTCCTGATCACCGACGCCCTTCGAATCAGTTGCCCAAGCAGTTTAGTTGTAATCTTCCGGTTTGGATCTAAGATCGGGTATTCTCTTTAGTATAATTATTCAGTCGTAGTTATCTAATTGTAATCACATCACGTATAAATTATATACAAGTTTCAATGTTTTCGATACTGTTTTAGTTGGATATTAATTATATTATGCTTTGCTTGAAGTTGGTGTCGATTAAGATCGAGCTCCCTAATTACAGAATTAGGGAGCTAATTTTTTTCTCACTTGTGAATGTACTTACGAACTCGTAACTACTTTCGCAGGTGGGGATTTTTTTTTTCATGTTTCTATACTAGTTACGAATTCGTATCTAATGCCGAAATAGGTTACGATATCGTAACATCCTTAATCTGCACGGCGGTTCAGGAACCGCCGTAAACCATTTTCGGTTTACGGCACAACCAGTAACGGCGGTTCAGAACCGCCGTAATTTGTACCGTAGAACCGCCTTCTAACCTTGTTTGCTGCACTAGTGCTCCTAGTTATTTCAACGTCAAACCTCGTCGATATCTCAACGTAAAACCTCACAAACAAAACTTTGAATTTAACAAGTTTTAAGAATATGCCTCATTTAAAAAATATGAAATATCATCAACTATAAACACAAACCTCAAAAAAATTGTATAAGGTCATCAACGAAACTACAAGTCTCAATAAACCGAAAAACTAGAATCTCAACTCCATTGGCAGGAAACTCAACTCCATTAGCAAGAGCCTCAACTTCGTTGGCAGGATCCTCACGTCCGTTGGCAGGAGCCTCAAGTCCATTGGCAGGAGCCTCAAGTTCGTTGACAGGAACCTCACCTACATTGGCAGGAGCCTCAACTTCGGTTGCAGGGACCTCAACTCCATTGGCAGGAGCCTCAACTCTATTGACATGAACCTCACTTTCATGTCCTGCCGGACCAGAACAGAAGCTCTTGTTGCCGATGACGCGATCCAGAAGCTCCCGCCGTCGACGCGATCTAGAAGCTCCAGCCACGATATGGATCTAGAAGCTCCAGCCGCGATCTAGATGCAAGTCGCCGATGATCCAGAAGCTCCCGCCGTCGACGTGATCTAGAAGCTCCAGCCACGATATGGATCTAGAAGCTCCAGTCGCGATCTAGATGCAAGTCGCCGATGATCCAGATGATCCCGCTGTCGACGCCGATACAGACGCGTCGTCGGCCACTTGATAGAGTCTTCAGAGCGTCATCGATCATCGGATCGAGTCGTCAAAGCGTCTTCTGCCGTCGGCGGTTTCAATAGGTTCCACAGCAGCGGAGGATTTGGACGCGATTTGGGGATTATCAAGATAATTTCGCGACAAGTCCCTATAGTTTTAGCAATTCACAACAAAAAACCCCATCCTGCTTCTAATTTATTTTATTGCATTATAACCTCTGCATCATGGATGAGGCTGACTCACCCAAGAATTTGTCTAATATAAAGGTTATAAGTAAAAACATGAATATTTTAATTTTAAACATACACGTTATAAGTTATAAGGTAGGTTTTATATTAAAAGGGTTTTATTATTGAATTTAAATTAAAAGTAAAAAGCTTTCCCCTTTTTTTAATAAAAGGAAGAGAGGCGTGCATGCATATGCTACAATTGTAAATAAAGGTAACGTCGCGTACAGTAAATGGACCGTGGGGTCCATAAGTTTTAAATGCAGAGACACGCGGCGCGTGATTTGTCATATTTTAGAAATTGCAAATTAAGGTCCTCCTTATTCTATGTTTATGAATAGGTCCTGGTCTATATTCTTATAGGATATAAACCGTCTATTCCAAAACTTATTCATTAAAAACAGGTTCCCTTGTCATTGCAGATCCACGTATACACTTTGTAGACGATGTAGGAAACATTAAATGTTTGTTTTTTGAGAATGTGTATTTGACATACAATTGTAGCTATGTTGATTTGTGCAGTTTGATCATCTCCATCCGCGTATGTATACATTGCACATGCAATTGTATTAGTTATTTTAAAAGCATCCAATTTAATCTTACCATATGATTCAAATATAAATTGGGCTGGATATATCATATATACATGACAAATTATAAAAAGTATAATTAAATTTTAGAAATGAGTTGGTCTCTGAGAGCATCTCCAATGGTTGTGTTTTGGAGTTGCTTGCAAATATTCCAAACGTCAAGCAGTACTGCTACACCGTTGTTTCTTGCCATGTCAGCAGCTAAGCAGTACTGCTCTACCAAGCAGCACTGCTGCATTTAATATTTTTATTTTATCGATACGGCATATATTTGTGACTTATTTTTATCTACGAGATTTGTTTACCAAACAATTCATAATTTACATAAATTTTACATTCGCGTACGATGATCCGGATATTTTATGCATAGGTAAAATAACACGTCTTTGGTTGCATATATCAATCCATTTTATGGCTGCTGTAAAAAAGTATATATTTGCATTGCATCGATCCATCCATGATTTGATGCATATAAAATCATATTTTTAATTGTTATATAATATTTATTCGTGAAATAATATTATAATAAAAAATTAAATATATTTATATAAATTAAATAAAAAACATATTTTGAAAATTATAATTCCTAAACTGAAATTAATTTTGATATTTCCTTTGATAAATATTACTTATTATTTTATTTTTACTTCAATTTTTAAAATATTCATAAGTATAATATATAAAATAATTTAAAATTAAAGAAATATGTGGGACCTATGAATTTATTATGAATGTAGCTTACCATTGTTAAAGTGTGTAGTTTGCCATGTCATTAGCTTGAAAATTGACATGGCAAGACAAGCTACACAATCATGTAGCTTGCCATTGGAGATGCTCTGAGGTGACCGTCACTATATAGTGACTAGGGACTGGACTGCAAATAAGAAAAATAGAGTCAAAAAACTCGCGGGTCGGGTGACCCATCTTCTGGCCCGGCGTGTGACAACACGCGCCACATTTATACCGAATTCCCAATTCTCTTCAATCTGATCCCGTCTTCCCCACCGCAATCCAGAGCCACAACAATCTTCTACGTCCTCCCAACTCTCTTCCGTTCCGGTTACCCCCTCCGGATCCTTGTTCGGGTTGCCGCAATCACCGTCGAATACAGAGATTCGTAGTCAGAATCACGAATTGAAACTAGTTGGGAATTGAAGCTCTGCCGTCGATGGACTGCGACTTCTGGGCTTCCCTGATTTCCACCGATCGTATTTTTCCACCGAGGCGGAGAGGCGGAGATCGGAGTCGACGAAGAGGTGGAGATCGGAGCCGCATCAGGTTTGTGCCGCTTTGATTTAAAGATGATTCGGCATAAATTTTTTGGATTCCAATTTGAACAATTGCAGTCTTGTTGTTCACTCGTCGTGGAAATTATACTGGCGATTAATCATTGCAGTATATTCGTATGATGTTTTCTCAGTAGTTTTGTGTGTTTCAAAAATAGTACTTGGTAGTTGGTATAAACTGTATCCTGAAAGATGATGAACGTGTTTTTCTTACCATTTTCTGTTGTTTATGTGCATTGATTTGGAATTTGGAGCATATGCAGCAGTAAATGTTTGCCTCAACACTATATAATTGTAAATGGTCCTTGTTTAACATTATGTTGCAAGCCTTTCAAGAAGTACTGTCATGACTCATGAGTCATTCAATAATGTATTTTCTTACAACATGAGCATTTTAAATTAAAAACTGAAAGATAGTTCATCATATGAAAAAAATAAAACATAAGCATTTTAAACCAAAACTTGAAAGGTAGTTAATCATAAATGAAACATTGAGCTTATAACGTACAACATGAGCATTTTAAAACAAAACCTGAAAGGTAGTTAATCATATGAAAAAATAAAACATGGAGCTTGTAAGTTAAAACATGACCATTTTAAAATAAATTCGGAAAAGTAATTAATCATATAAAAAAATAAATATGAAGGTTATAACTGAGAACATGAGTATTTTAAAATAAAACCTGGAAGGTAGTTAATCATATGAAAAAGTAAAACATGGAGTTTATAAGTCAAAACATGAGCATTTTGAACCAAAACCTGAAAGTAGTTAATCATAAATAAAACATTGAGCTTATAACGTACAACATGAGCATTTTAAAACAAAACCTGAAAGGTAGTAAATCATATGAAAAAATAAAACATTGAGCTTATATCTTACAAGATTAGCATTTTAAAACAAAACCTGAAAGGTAGTTAATCATATGAAAAAATAAAACATGGAGCTTGTAACTTAGAACATGACCATTTTAAAACAAATCCGGAAAGTTAGTTAATTATATGAAAAAATAAACATGGAGGTTATAACTGAGAACATGAGCATTTTAAAATAAAACCTGAAAGATAGTTAATCATATGAAAAATTAAAACATGGAGTTTATAACTCAAAACATGAGAATTTTGAACCAAAACCTGAAAAGTAGTTAATCATAAATAAAACATTGAGCTTATAACGTACAACATGAGCATTTTAAAACAAAACCTGGAAGGTAGTAAATCATATGAAAAAATAAAACATTGAGCTTATATCTTACAAGATTAGCATTTTAAAACAAAACCTAAAATATAGTTAATCATATGAAAAAATAAAACATGGAGCTTGTAACTTAAAACATGGCCATTTTAAAACAAATCCGGAAAGGTAGTAAATCATATGAAAAAATAAACATGGAGGTTATAACTGAGAACATGAGCAATTTAAAATAAAACCTGAAAGGTAGTTAATCATATGAAAAAGTAAAATATGGAGTTTATAACTCAAAACATGAGCATTTTGAACCAAAACCTGAAAGCTAGTTAATCATATGAAAAAAAAAAACATGGAGGTTATAACTTAAACATGAGCATTTTAAAACAAAACCTGAAAAGTAGTTAATCATATGGAAAAAAAAATCCAAAGAGCTTATCACTCAAAATATGAACATTTTATAACAAAACCTGAAAATATATTTAATTATCTAAAATTTGAGTTTATCTTGCTTTAGAAACGGGAGGCCATATTTTGACGGAAAAGGTTTATTGAGCCTGGAGGCTCAGCGAGCCTCCCCACGTGGCATTGAATGGTTGGTTGTGGACATCAGGACATGGGAAGCAAAGACTTACGCGGGATCATCTAATTTTTAACCTATTAATTGATCAGAAGGTTTACCCCATTTTTGACCTGCTATAGCCCACACAGGCAATGGACCCTCACTCTCTTAAATTTCAAAATGTCCAAATTACCCCTTTAATCTTTTGGCCTTCATCCGTCAATCTCACTCTTCTTTTTTGCCCATCATTACATTTCGGTTCTGTGTGAAAAATCAAGGTTTTCCGGCCGATTGCCTTAACCACTATCGCTTTTTCCTTCATCAACAGAATGGTACAAACTGAAAACCGTTTCCAGATCGGAAAAAAACGTCTGGATTTGGATTTTCATTAGAATGATTTTCCGGCGAAAACCACTGACACTCGTAGGACAGTAGGAGGGTGAGCGATTCGGGTTCTCAATTAGTATTTAATATTGGTCGGGTTTCGGTGGAGTTTTGCAGAGCAGTCGCAGATCAAAAGTTGCAGATTTTGTGGAAGAAGACAATGTTGTAAAAAGTTCGGTCACGTTTTTATTCTTTAGGTATCCAGTATGTTTATAATATATATAAATAACTTCTTTCAAAATTCCATATACCTTAGGTGGAGCAGTTGGTATCTCACACAGCCTCACGTTTAAGAAGTCTCAGGTTCGAAGCTTCAAAGCAACCACCCCACCCCCCTTCTATTTATCTTTTTTGTGATCGATCAAATTTCAATTCAATTCATTTCAGCAATAAATAAACTTTAGCAAACAGATCCTTATACATATATTATTATCATTTTACTAGACATATTTAACTCTTATTTTTTACAAATTCTCATTTGAAACCTGTCTCTACAAAGATCAAGCATTATAAGGGACTATTACCAGTTAAAATTGTCGTTGGTGAACTTGAACCCCGCCGACATGGTTAGGTTTTGGTTTTTGGTGTCACTAGAGCTCAGCCAACTCATATGGACAGACTCAAGGTTCAACTTCAGTGTGAATTTGTACGGAATAACAGTAATGTACCAAAGACCGTTATTAGTTGAATGATCAAGGAAATTGACTGAAAATTCAAGCAAATTGAATGAAAGATCAAGGCAAAACAGGAGTACTCAAGAGAACTGATTAAAAGATCAAGTAAAAACAATAAATGTTCATTCTCTTGGCCCATGGTCTCCAAAAACACAGGTCTCACCCAAGACTCTCTCCTCTTTTTTAACTTTAAGTTCTTAAAATCATTTTTACGAAGCATTAAAAACACATATATCATTACATCAACTTACAATTTTATTCTATATATACCTTATACATATTTAAAACTAATTTTGTATTTGAACATATATTTTTTAGACCTCCAACATTTCCAACTAGGCAACAATAAAGATAAACACTATAAACACTTACTTTATTTTACAATAAACATTAATAATATGACACGTCAAGATTATTATATCACTACTTCATCTAAAACTATAACGTAATTCAAATTGTTACTAATGGTATTTCAAATTCAACGTCAAAGTTCAGTAACTTTGAAATTCCAAGAGCTTGACTTTTATGGAAATAAATTGAAATACGTTAAGGACGTCAACGGTGGTGTAACTCAATGATATCTCCTAATATGATGTGTGGAATTCATATTAAAATTTTCATATTTTTTGAGTTGCGCAAAGAGGTGTTGTAGAACAGATCGATGGAGTTTAATAGTGAGTATTCAAAAACCAGAAAGATTAGCATTGATACATTGTCTTTGGAATGTAGGCAAAACAAATTTAATAGTGTTTATATTATAATGTTAGTTTCGGAGATAATAATAAGTAATCCTTTTAACGGATTTCAATTTTGACATTTATACAAGCTTTTTACCTTTTCCACTTAAGTCCCTCCAAGAAATTAGGAAGTGTCGAATTCTAAAATTGAGTAGACCGAAACTAAATTTAAGTCGCATGAAATGTGAAGTTATAATTTTAAGGTTTTTTTACGCAGAAAGAGGTAGAAAAACTAATTACATGTGATGGCCAAAGTTTTATACATGTTGTTGTGACCCTTTAAATAATTTTCTAGCGTTTTCACTCACATTCAACCCAAAAATCCCCAATTGAGTGTACTCACATGTCTTGCCACGTCTTATATCGGTTATTTTGGCAAATACACACCTCAAATTCAACTTTAAACAACCGTAATTTAAAATTTCAAGAGTCGAACTTGATTTGAAATTAAATTAAAATACATCAAGGACGTTAACGGTGTTATAACACCATATTTATCTTCTAATTTGATGTTGTAAAACAAATCGATACACCTTATTTTTCGTATAAAAATGAATGTATTACTATTTTGATACATGTTTTATATGGAATTGTATTGATTCAAAACATCATTGATAATGGTCCTGTCCAAATTTAAAAAATCTTGATTGTTTAGTATATGTATTTTATTTTTAGACTGCAAACAAGCAAAATACGCGCTACAATAGCAAGCCCCAAAAAAGGTCATGTCCAGTTAAAAGGTGTTGATTGGTGCTGGAAGGTGCTGAAATGTGTTGATTAGTTCTGAAGTGTTGATTGAATCAACTAAACTGAATAGAGCCTAAGTATATTCACAATAATGTGTGATTTATGATCAGTTTCGAGATGTGTATTTGTTAAATAAGCGATGTAAGATGTTATTTAACATTAATGTGTACTGGATCATGGATGTTGTTGTTCAATTTGAGTATAAAACAGTGAAAAAAGAAGATTTATTGATCATAATGACATATACGAAATTTTCGACCAACATTTATAAATATTTTTTCTACTACCACCGTTGACCCAAAAACCTTACAATTGTAATTTTACATTTCATAAGGTTTCAATTAGGTTTCGGAATACTTAATTTCATTGACGCTTCCCACTTTATTGAATGGAAATAGTTGAATAAAATAAAAACTTTGTAGAAATGCTGAAATTCAGATTCACTTAAAGGGATTTCTAATGAACATCCTGCCAACTAATATTGACCTTGAATGAATTTCTTCAAAAAAAAAAAAAAACTAATATTGACTTTAACAACATCAAACTTTGGTCTAAAATATAGTAATAAACAATCAATGTTAATCTTTTCAACCTTTGTATCTTTAACTTGTAAACACTATAGATTTGTGCTACCCCACCTATTTTTGCAACTCATTATATATACTGCTCATACAATATTATGAATTTTTTTGAATTATAATAGTACAGACATCCATATTATTTTGAAATTCATTTCAAATACAACCGACTCTTGAAAATTCACAATAACAGGTGATTTACATTTAGTTTAAAGTGTGGTTTTTTAAATTAAATAAGCAATATAAGACGTCATAAACATGTGTACTTATACCTATACTTATTTTGAACAATTTTAAACCCTTCAATAAATAATTTTTTTGTATGATTACATTTACTATTCCAAAATCTGATTGAATCCATATAAAATTTGAAATTACTAATGTAAGATTTTTTTTGGCAATGGAGGATGTAAGAACATGTTTACATGAATTCTGCATATATTCTACATAATTTTCCATCACTTAAAAATGATGGAAAAATAAACGTTAGGAACTATATTGATAATAATTTGTAGTAAATAAAATTACATAATTTAAATTACAGAAAACACATGAATAATAAAATGTAAGTTAAATTATTTATATTAATCATGTAAAAATGCCAAGAGTTACAAATAATTATGCATACAACATATTAAATATCCTAGACACAAAAACATAAATCATTATGGAGTCGAGTCAGTCTCCGCCCTTGAAACTTATGAGGCCAACAAATGACCACAAAGTCCCATAGGATAAAACCATAAGGTAACATACAAAATTACCTGGATTTTGTAGAGCCGATCTTCAATTACAATGATTTGACACTCAACTTACTCAGCACCAATGAAAATACTAACACTCTCAATTTAATGTATCTATTACTAGGAGACCAAACGTGTGTAAAAACTGTTTTCATAATGACTGATAACTCTATATATATACTACTAAATCTTATGAATTAGGAAACATAATTTTCAGCTGGAAAATTCTCAATCCAATACGCATATGGATTCTCTCACAAAATAAGGTAAATTGTGTTTTAATTATACCAAAAGAACTTTCCCTATTCAAAAAAAGATAAAGAAAGAAGAAGCAACCATGTATTAGCGCAGCTTCCACCACCAAAAGGTCCAAAACTCCAGCCACCTGATCAATCTCGTTCACACCTAAAATCCGGCGCGGCCTAACCCGACTCGCCTCGGTCCGTACCCGGACCCTCTGTCATCAGCGTGACCATGACTCTGATCAGGATCGACGCCTTGTGATTCGACTTAAAACTTGGAATTTCAACGCCTTGGGATTCGGCTTGATTCCGCCGGAGAGACGCTGGGCTCGCAGTAGAGAGCACCGGAGTCAACGACGGAGCAGGTGCCACAAATCAATCGCGATCTTTTATATTCTGACGCATCAATGTCACCATAAATATAATTTTAATTATCCATCGGATCCAATGAGTTTCTATTGAATTGAATTCTGAAGTAAGAACCTCAACGATAGTATAAATCGAATTATCCGGCGCCGGCGGAATTTCCTGAAGCTATTCATCGGCGCCAGCACGCGAAACTACCCCATTTCGCCTAGTATTCATTGGGAAGAGATTGAAGGGGGGCAATTCGGACTTTTGCTAAATATAAATAATTAAATTGATATTTGATTTCTTTCATGTTCCGGTTACTTCTTATTCTACAGATTAATCACTCGCCTTGTCCCTTCATTCACACGTGAAAAGCAACACGTGGAGGGGGGCTCGCTGAGCCTGGAGGCTCACTGTAGCGGCTCCCCCCATATTGAAAGCCCATATTTATAAATCCTATATTTGTACATATGCAGGAGGGCCATGAGCGTGAGACGAGGTTACCAAAATTTTGGTGCGGGATTGATAAATATAGGACACAGATGTGTTATGGCGCGTGGCCTGCGCGTGATTAGTAAAGTTTGTATAAATTGTAAACAAACCTTTTCGTGTTTTTTATTTTAAAACAGGACCGGTCATTATATAGTAACGGTCACTTCCAAGATTTATTCTTTAGAAAATTATGAAATATTTTTGTCTATCATGATTACATAAATAAAGTTAATGAGAAGTTCTCTTGATATACTGTTTATATTTTAACAAAATATAGACCGGTGGCTAAAACGTTAAAACAATTGTTGAAAGTCCGGTCCGTTACTTTCCGGTCCGGTCCGGTCCATTTTTCCGGTCCGGACCGGTTCATGCACACCCCTACGTGTGATGGATCCTCCTTCTTTGGCCATAGTAAGCAGATCGGTCACTCACCTCGCAAGAGGATTAAGAGAGTGATTAAGCTCTGATACCAATTGAAAGTCCGTGCTTACTAAGATCTATACTATCGTGTCAAGTTTTAACTCAAAAACAATGAAATTAAAACTAAGTGCGGAAAGTAAAGAGACACGATATGATCACCCAGTTCAGTGCAATGCACCTACGTCTGGGGGGCCGTAGCCCGTGTTAAGATCCTTCACTAGATGCAATAAATATTTTCCTGATCTATTACAATCTAGTGGCTACTCTAGCAAGCTTATCACACTACCATTTCTTTCTGATAGCTGTTACAGTGATTACCTTCTTTTCCACGAAGGTGCGGCAAGATCTTGAACACCCGAGCTTTAACACACGTCCCTAGTGTTTTGGTTATTGTAGAAACCGTGGACTGCGTTGCCTTTGCTCTCAAAACGATAAAACTCTGAATTCCATAATTTCTGTGTAAAACCGATAAAACGAGCACGCAACCGATGTCCTTCTTTTATAGCTCATTGCCGTGAAAACCTTCCTTTTGCACGGCTCTTGAATCCTTCCTTCAATAGACGTCTATTCCACATTTAAATCTTGAAGAAAAGGAATTTATGTGTGTCTAATCATCTGATAAATGGAAACCGATCACCACGAATATTTTCATTCTAATACAGCTGCAAATCACATTGTAGACACCCATTAGGACTGTAGTTTCCATAAACTCCATCGCACAATATTTTCCTTCCATCTTCAAAACCTGTGCTGGAACCTGGAAAATATTCTATCTTTTTCTGCCAACTGAAGTCATGTTGCAACATGACATTCCACAAAGCAGCTAACAAAATCTGGACTTACAATCTCCCCCTTTGGCAATTTTTGGACCCACTACAGCAAAAACTTCTACTGAATTCAGAATCCCAGAGAAACCAACATCTTCTACTTCATGCATCCATTATAAAGAAAAACAAGGCAGGAAAGATAGAATCACCAATAAACTACAGTCATCCAAAAATTCACAGTCACAATATCTCCCCCTGGGGCCATAAAATGCCAAAGGGCCCTAAGCAACAAATCAAAGTACCAAAAACAAGGGATGGGGAAGAGAGAGACAACACAAAAATATCACTGAGAATCTTCCTCAGACTCAGATAAAACTTTGCCTCTCGTTCAGGCAGGAGGAGCTTTAACCTTTGACTTCTTGGTCCGGGGCTGCTTCATTTGGCCAGAAGAACTAGCTCTCTTAGAGGACTTGGAGGGGGCAAGCATGGATGGGTCAGAAGACAGTGGGACTGAAGGCCCAACCCTCTCATTTTCCTTGGCAATGGCAGCCAAAATCCGAGCCTTAGCATCCTGAGCTTTCTTCAACAACTCACTATGAAGCAGAATTTGATCCATGTGCAACTGAATCTCCTTTTCAGCAGCCCGCAATTCAAACTGGTTAGACATAACCACATCTCCTGACATCATTTTCTGATCCCAAGGCAGATCCAACACAGTTCTGTCCAAAGATTTGGCAGTAAATCCAAACTTGCCAGCTGGTTTCATCTCATCCTCATTTACCTCAAATCCTTCAGCCACCAGAAATGCAGTAATAAGGCAAGGATGAGGGAGAGCCTCAGTGCATCTAGATGCATCAAGAGCACCCACTATTCTCTTCAACACATACTCCCCAAGATTCACCTCACACCCTGAACCAATCCCAAATAGAAGCTCTGCCTGATCTGGAGTCAGGGAAGTGGTGTTGGAGGTCTGCATCCAGCAGTTGATAAGCACTTTGAAAAGCAACCAAAACCTGAGAGTAAGCGAGCTGGTGGGGACATGTCCAGAAGGCCAGGAACTCAGTTTCCCAAATGTCAGTGCTCTAGCCAGCACATGATTGTCCACTAAATAATCTCTGGGATAAACCATGTCAGACTCCTCCAACAACCGAATGCCCAGGACTGAGTTCAATTTTTCTGGGGTAAGTGCAACAATTCTCCCCCTGAAGTATAGCTTGCCAGACCAATCATTTCCAGCTTGCAGTGTGCTCCTCTGAAGATTGCTGTAAAATTCCAGCACCATGTCTGGATCATACCTCTTGAAGACAGTGGCCGCTTGCACATAGCCAATTTGACCCAGAAATGTATCAAAGCCACTTTCAGCACACTTCTTAATATCCAGCACCTTTTCTACAAAGAAACCCCTGGAACTCAACAAATCATATTGTAGGCTGGCTGTGACAGAATAGAACTTCTCAGAGTGTGCCAGGGACAACAGCCTAGCATTGAGCATCTCATCATCCTCAGGGGCATCCTCCTTCCCAGTTGTAGCTTCAAAGTCAACATCTGGATCTTCCAGATCAGCAAGATTCTCATCAACAGGGGTATCATCAACAGTTGGATCCTCCAAACTTGCAAAGTATTCCTCATCTGGAGCTGGATATGGAGAGGTGGGGGAGAGCAAGTCTTGCTCAACATTGATATTGTCCAATTGAATTGGAGAGTCTGGTACTGTGAGTTTAATAGGACTGGGCTGTGAAGAGACAGGAACAGTATTAGCATGTACTGGAGAGTGTGGAGAAGAGCTAGAGAGCAGCTGGTCCTTTCCAATGACATTGGTAGCAGCTGTAGAACTTTTCCCAGCTATCCTCCTGGATCTCCTAGAGTAGTGCTGGATAGTAACTGGAGCAGCCCATGCTGTAAACTTCTTCCTGTGGTATCTGACATCCACCCTTTGCCTTAGGGATAGCAAAACAGCCCCATCGGATGGAGCATTCAAGGGGAACTTCTTGGCTACCCTAGGTTTAAGCTTGTTCAAGCTTCTGAGTTTGGAGATAGGAAGAGGCACCTCAGTAATAGACACAGATTGGCTAGAGTGACTGGTGCTAAGAGGTATTTCAGACTGAAAATCATGCTCCTCATGAGCATTAGCAGCTGCTGCATTTGGCATCTCTGCAGAAGTAGAAAGCGGACCCTGGACCTCATCATCAGCATTACCAGTTTCCTGGTCTTCAAGAATAGCAGTCATGGTTTGGTCCTCAGATTCCACAATCTCAGTTTTCTGTGAGGGACTGGGAGAATCTGGTGTTGCAACATGAGAATCTGCTGGCATAGGAGCATCAGCAAGAGCTGGGGCAGGTACTGGTTTCCTCAAACTCCCCAGTATATCAGCAATGACAAGCTCATCCTCCTGAACTTCTTCATCATCTGACAGAGGCTCAAAACAATCCTCAAGATTCAGGCCATTAGGCAAACATATCACTGCTCCAGTCCCACCATATCGGAGAAAATCTGAAGATACCACTGGACCGGTATATATATCTCCTGGAATGTCATCAATTTTCCCAGTAGCAGTAACTCGAATCCCTTCATCCCCCTCAGATGCAGGACCCCTAAATTGCTTCAAATATTGAGGGGAAGAGTCATCCTCAAAATAGGAGGTAGCTTGTGGAAAATCTGTGAAGCACTGTATCCTCCGTCCATCATTCCATATCCTTCCAGCAGTCTTTTTGGTTCTCCTGGAAACCGCTTGTGTAGGAGTTGAAGCATCAGAGGGAGCAAAGGTGGAACCTCCAGTAGAGGTGGCAGGAGATGAAATGACACCAGGTCCATGGATTGTATCATGGACAGTAGGAACTGGTACCTCCTGTACTGGTGGTGCTTGAGATGCGGGAGCTTGTCTTCTTAGCTTGAGCCGCTGTCCCAATGATAAGTGATCCATAGGATCAACAAAATCTGCAATCCTGGACCTTATAGACCCTGAGTCCCCTTGCTTGCCCTCCTGAGTTGCTGAATCATCCAGCACTATGGGGGTATCACTGGTATTGGTAAACACAGACTTCAACTTGGTGTTGGATCTGGTGTGATATGGCCTGCTCCTCACACAGGAAACCTTTTCGTTTGGAGTCCTCTTAGGAGGCTCAGAGCTGCCATCTCTGTTCTGACTTCCTGCCATAGATGAACCTCTTGTAGAATACCTGGAAGAGGAAGATGGCCTCAGGTAAGGGTTAACTTTAGGTTCAGGCCTCACAAAAGTGGGTTTATAAAGATCAGAGGTTATAATCACATCAGTCTTAGGGGGCTTTGGTCTCATCTGACCATTATAAGAGCATCTGTCAGGGTTGTTCCTAGTACCCAAAGCATTATGCAGATAATTGTCTAACCCTTTAGCATATTCCCATACATCTAAATCGTTATAATACTTTTTAAACGCTCTGCATCTCTAGATCCTGGGGCAGGGATAAAATTTTCTGGAATCGCATCCAGTGCAGGCGATGGGGGTGTTTCAGGCATGGGTTTCACAAATCCAACAACATATGCCTCAGATTCAATCAAGTCAGAACATGGATCCCATAAACCCTTAAATCAGCGAGTGTCAGAAACTCCCCCTAAATCTGTCCAATCTTGACTACCAAACCCCAACCTAACTCGGTCACAATCACGGAAATACATAATAAAGCTAGATCGAATAATCCACACGCTAAGCACAGAGCTCACAGAAACCCTACTCAATAACTCGAGAGACCGGAAGAAATCAACAGTCCAAGAGAACCAAGATGGTACCTTAAAGAGAAAAGCTGCGGGTTTTGATTTCTGCAAACTCCGATGACGAGTCCGGTGAGTAATAGGGAGATTCCGCTGGGAAGGAGCTGAGATTTCGTGTTGCAATAGGAATAGGGAAAGGTTTCTGGTTGGGCGCGAAGAAAATAGAAGGGAAACCAATTTTCCGCCTTTTTACGCGAAGGAATTAAAGTTGGCCCAACGGAAAAATAGCCAATAAACCATATGGGCCCCAGCTGTCCCCTACACTTACACGCGCCATCTTTATCACTTACACCTTATATCTTCATGTTGCAACATGACATGCAACTTCAACCTTAACCATAATTTTGGTATTTTCTGATTCTTGTAAAATGAAAAACGGAATTCAAGATAACAACTGTACAAAAAGACAACCTTTAGTACTTTAGATAGTACACACCCCAAGATGCTGTCTCAGGGTTTCAAATGTTGAGGCATCCAAAGGCTTAGTGAAGATATCTGCAAATTGGCTCTCAGTGGGCACATGCTTAAGTTCCACTTCCTTTCTTTCAACTAAGTCTCTGATAAAATGGTGTCTGATATCGATGTGTTTGGTTCTGTTATGCTGAACTGGGTTCTTAGAGATATCAATTGCAGATTTATTGTCACATAGAATTGTAAGACTTCCAAGCTTAATACCATAGTCTCGGAGCATCTGTTTCATCCATATCAACTGAGTACAACAGCTCCCGGCAGCTAAGTATTCGGCCTCAGCAGTAGATAAAAAGATTGAGTTCTGCTTCTTACTATACCAAGATACTAAATTCTCCCCAATAAAAAAACATTCTCCAGTTGTACTTTTTCGATCATTTGCGTTTCCAGCCCAGTCAGAGTCACTGTAACCATACACCTGATAACTAGTTCCCTTAGAGTACCAGATGCCATAATCAGCAGTGCCAGAAATGTATCTAATGATTCTCTTAACTGCAGATACATGAGATTCCTTAGGTGCAGCTTGAAATCAGGCACATATTCCAACACTTAGAGAAATATCAGGCCTGCTTGCTGTCAGATATAATAGGCTACCAATCATACTTCGATATAGCTTAGTATCAACAGGCACACCTTTTTCATCCTTAGTTAACTTCTCAGTTGTAGACATGGGAGTTCGTACTGCTTTTGCATCTCCTAGGCCAAACTTCTTGACCAGGTTCAAAGCATATTTTGTTTGGTTGATAAACAAGCCATCATCACCTTGTTTGACTTGTAATCCTAGAAAGTACGAGAGTTCACCCACCATGCTCATCTCAAACTCAGATGTCATCAATGAGACAAATTCATTTACAAGATCTGTGGAAGTTGAACCAAATACAATATCATCCACATAAATCTGAGCTATTAAGATGTCTGTCCCTTGAGAATACATAAACAGGGTTCGATCAACTCCCCCTCGAATATATCCCTTGTTAAGCAGAAATTGAGTCAATCTGTCATACCAGGCTCTTGGTGCTTGTTTGAGACCATATAGAGCTTTCTTGAGTTTAAACACATGGTTTGGAAAGTGAGGATCTTCAAAACCCTTAGGCTGCTCAACATATACCTCTTCATTAACAATGCCATTTAGAAAGGCACTCTTAACGTCCATCTGATGTAGCTTGAAGTTCAGCACACATGACATAGCTAACAGGATTCGAACAGATTCAAGTCTTGCAACAGGAGCAAACGTTTCATCAAAATCCACTCCTTCTACCTGAGTATATCCCTGAGCCACGAGCCTTGCTTTGTTTCTGGTAACTGTTCCATCTCCATCAGATTTATTCTTGAAAATCCATTTTGTACCAATGACATTAATTCCTTGCGGACGTGCAACTAACTCCCATACATCATTCCGTTCAAATTGACTCAGCTCTTCCTGCATAGCTGAGATCCAGTATTCATCCAATAGGGCTTCCTTATGGTTCTTTGGCTCGATGAAAGACAGAAAGCATTGCAGCACATGACGGCTTCCATGGTGCATCTGAGCATAGTTCACAGGGGGCTTTCCTCGGGGATTTTTCTGTCTTGGAGTAATTCCAGTGTCTACTTGTGTTGCTTCTCCATCAGATTCATCGGATGTATCTGACTCACCTTCAATCATTGGTTGAATAGGTGCATAAGAGGCAGATGTCTTTGACAAATCCAGCCCTACTGCATTAGTTTGCTCATCTTCAGCAAGTTTTGAAACTTGGTTCTCCTAGAATGGCAGTTGATGTTGCAACATGAGAACTGGTGCTTGATTCAGGAGATAGGTTTTTCAGATTTGCACTACTTTGGTTAGAGTTGTGCTGAAGTAGCTCTATGTCATCAATATCTTCTGAAATCCTATCAGGCACATCCTTAACTATCACATTAATCGATTCCATAATAGTACCCGTGCGTTTGTTAAACACCCTGTAAGCTCTGCTGTTCAATGCATAGCCAAGAAACACTCCTTTGTCTGATTTTGACTCAAACTTACCAAGTTTTTCTCTATCCCTGAGAATATAACATTCTGCACCGAATACATGAAAGTGAGCCACACTAGGTTTCTTCCCTTTCCAGATCTCATAAGCCGTTTTCTCTGTCCACGGTCTTAGGTATACCCGATTTATAACATAGCATGCAGTCTTAACAGCTTCGCCCTACCAGCGTTTTTGCACATCATACTCAGCTAGCATGGTCCGAGCCATCTCTTGTATGGTTCTATTTTTGCGTTCAACAATCCCATTCATCGGTGGAGAGAAGGGGGGTGAAAAAATGTGATTGATCCCATATGTAGAACAAAATTCACCCATGGTTGCGTTCTTGAATTCTCCTCCATTGTCTGTTTGAATGCTAACAACTCTCTGATTTGCACTTGCCTTTTCAGTGTTTAGACGAAGTACAAGATCTCTGATAAAGTTCACTGCCTCGGATTTCTCTGTCAATAGCTCAACCCAAGAGAATCTAGAGAAGTCATCAACACACACAAAGATGAATCTCTTTCCAGACACACTAGAGATATTAACTGGCCCCATTAAATCCATATGAAGTAATTCCAAGTTCTGGGAAGTGGTGATGTCATTAATGGCTGAGTGAGGTGCCTTTGTCTGTTTTCCTTCCTTGCATGGACCACAGATCATATCCTTCTGATAAGTGATTTGAGGGAGCCCCCTGATAGCTTCAATCCGAGATGCTCTACTTAGTGCTTTGGTGTTTGCATGGCCCAGTCTTCGATGCCACAGAGTTGAGTTGTCACTCTTAGCACTCAAGCATGTAATTGATGGTTCCAAGATATAACAGTTATCAGAAGATCTTCTCCCTGTGAGTATTCCATTAGAGCCTTGCTTGACCGTACCAATAGATTCATCAAAATGGACTGTCATATGATGATCACAGAGATGACTCATGCTTATAAGATTTGCCTTGAGATCCTCTACTAGCAATACATCATAGAATACCGGGAAGTTCTGAATATGTAGCTCGCCTTTCCCGATAACCTTGCTAATTTTTCCATCTCCAAATTGAACAGTGCCAATCCAAGGTAACACATTTTTGAGAAGATCTGGAGAACCAGTCATGTGTCTGGAGCATCCACTATCAAAGTACCATGTGTCCCTGGCATAAACACTATAGCAGGTATGAACTACATAACAGTTGAGAGAGGTTTTAGGAATCCATACCTTCTTGGTCAATTTCTTCTGCAATTCAGGTTCCATGTTGCAACATGAGATAAATTGCTTGCCTCTCATGATATCTCTAAGTAATTTCATACATCGAGATTCATTATGCCCCTGCATCATACAGTACTCACAACATCTGGGAGGGGTTTTTCTCTCTACAATTCCATAGTTGGACTGATTACTTCTGTTTTTCTTCTGGCTGGTAGATAAATGATTTCATGCAGATACAAACACAGTCTTCTTCATCTGAGAGTTTGACACCTTGCTGTTGAATCCCAGACCATGCTTATTACCATCAGTTTTTCCCATTATCAGAAGATCATTCAATTTAGCAGTACCCTTGTTCAATTTCTGAATGGTTGCTTCAGCTTCTTCTGCCCTAGCAATTACAGATCTCAACTTCTTCCCCAGATTTTCACAGTCAATGGTTCTGGCCTTAACCTTTTCTTCAGCACTCACTGCTCTAGAGGTCATAATTTCCAGTTTCTTGACTAGAATTTCAGAAGTTACTTCAGCATCTTTAGCTCTCTTGGTCATTACTTCAAGCTTTATGGATTTCTCCATATCATCCATAGGTTTCTTTCCCTCAGATATCTCACTTTTCTTCAACTGATCAGCAAGAGACTCCTCAGCTTTCTCAGCTCTTTTTGTCATGGATTTAAGTTTCAAAGTTAACTCCTCAATTTCCTGCTCCTCAACCAGTGAATCATTTACTAAGGTGTTGACTTTTACCTTCAGAGACTCAACTTCTTCTGAGAGTCTTAAGACTTCAGTACCTTCACTTTGACCATCCTTCAAATTTTTGATTAATTCAACAGATTTTTCCCATTCCTTGTAAAGCTCATCATAAGCACACTGGATATAAGAACTTTCAGAGTCATCTGGAACTGGTCCTGACTCTACAACTCTAACACCAAAGGATACATGTTTCTCTGGCCGAATCTCATCTTCATCATCACTCCAGGTTTCACCAGATGCTACAAATGCCTTTGGTTGATTAAGGAAATTTCCACACTGATAGGCAAGATGTCCATAACCCCCACATTCCTTACACTGAGGTTTTCCAGCATGTTTTGTACCTTCAGGACCTCTAGGTAAATCATCAACAGATCTGAGTCTATTCTGAGAAGTATCACTCCCTTGATAATTTTTGAAATTGTTCTGTGGATCTGTAGGTTGAGCTCCTTGACCCTGATAAGACTGAGTTCCCTGATTCTGAAAAGTCTGAGTTCCTTGACCCTGATAGGACTGAGTTCCCTGGTTCTGAAAAGACTGAGCTCCTTGATTTTGGAAAACCTGAGTTCCCTGGCCTTGATTCACTTGAGCTTGTACACCTTGTGGACTTGGAAACCCTCTGACTTGACCCTGAGTACCTTGATTTCCTCTTCCTTGATTTCCAGAGAAACCTCTGCCTTGATTTCCCCTCATGAATCTCTCAAAGTTTCTAGCCAGCAAGGCCATTTCATCTGAACCAGCATTTTCCATCTCCTCCAACTTTCCTTTCCCTTTTGATGTTGCAACATGAAATGACAGGGCCTTTTTGTCCTTACTTTTCTCAGTGCACATCTCTGATGTCTTCATAAACCCTATCAGCTCATCTAGAGTCACAACATCCAGCTGAGAATTAATCTCCAAGTTCATGACTAAAACCGAGAATTTCTCAGGTAGTGACCTCTTCACCTTGTCCAAAACTTGAGCCTCAATATATCTTTCTCCAAATTGGTGTGCTCTATGAATTAAATCTTTCAATCTAGTGCTGAATTCATCAACTGACTCGTGTTCCAACATCTCCAGGCTTTCAAATTCAGATTTGATCATTCCAAGTTTGATTTTTCTGACTGCCCTGGAACCTTCATGCTCCTTCTCAAGAGCTTCCCAAGCAGCTTTGGCAGTAGTACACCTCGAGATGATTCTGAATTGGTCATCTTTTACTCCATTGTACAGAGCCCCCAAAACCTTACTGTTGAGCCTCTTCATAGCCTTCTCTGCATCAGTCCATGGAAGAGGTTTAGGAATAGTTTGACCAGCCGGATTTATTGTGGTAGGTGGACTGTAGCCAATCTCAATCATATTCCAAGCATCATCATCAAGTTGATCAATAAATATACGCATGCGCGTCTTCCAGTCCGGATATCCTCCATCAACCAGTAGAGGAGCTCGTGTGATTAGGGCTGTGCAACCGGTCCGACCCGGACCGGACCGGGACCGGTTTGGACCGGGACCGGAATGTCCATAAATCTTGGACCGAAGACCAGACCGGAAAGGGGATATTCTGGACCGGGACCGGTCCGGAATTATTCCTGGTTTGGACCGGACCGGACTGGTTAGACCGGAATTTTAATATATTATTTTTTAAACTTTATTTTTATGTTAAATATTAAACTTTTTTTACTACAAAAAAATTTAGTAATATGAAAATTATAATAAAAATGAGTTATATTAAATTAGAGTGTGTGAAACATGATTGCATGATTTTTAAATATTAAAAGAAGATGCAATGGTCTCCCAAAAGATTAATATTGTTCAAAAAAATGATAGTAAAAAATTTATAACAACTAAAAACCACCTTTATAAATCTATAAATTTCAATAAATATAATTTGAATTGATAGAATAATATTAATATTAATGACCAAAAATAAAATAACACATAAATTAATTAATAAATATTTAAAAATATAAATTATATTAAATACCGGTCCATCCGGTCCGGACCGAAAAATACCCGGTTTTGGACCGGACCGGACCGGACCCGGAATTCCTAAAAAACTTGGACCGGAGACCGGACCGGAATCCCTTATATCAGGTTCCGGTCCGTTACTTTCCGGTCCGGACCGGTTCATGCACACCCCTACGTGTGATGGATCCTCCTTCTTTGGCCATAGTAAGCAGATCGGTCACTCACCTCGCAAGAGGATTAAGAGAGTGATTAAGCTCTGATACCAATTGAAAGTCCGTGCTTACTAAGATCTATACTATCGTGTCAAGTTTTAACTCAAAAACAATGAAATTAAAACTAAGTGCGGAAAGTAAAGAGACACGATATGATCACCCAGTTCAGTGCAATGCACCTACGTCTGGGGGGCCGTAGCCCGTGTTAAGATCCTTCACTAGATGCAATAAATATTTTCCTGATCTATTACAATCTAGTGGCTACTCTAGCAAGCCTATCACACTACCATTTCTTTCTGATAGCTGTTACAGTGATTACCTTCTTTTCCACGAAGGTGCGGCAAGATCTTGAACACCCGAGCTTTAACACACGTCCCTAGTGTTTTGGTTATTGTAGAAACCGTGGACTGCGTTGCCTTTGCTCTCAAAACGATAAAACTCTGAATTCCATAATTTCTGTGTAAAACCGATAAAACGAGCACGCAACCGATGTCCTTCTTTTATAGCTCATTGCCGTGAAAACCTTCCTTTTGCACGGCTCTTGAATCCTTCCTTCAATAGACGTCTATTCCACATTTAAATCTTGAAGAAAAGGAATTTATGTGTGTCTAATCATCTGATAAATGGAAACCGATCACCACGAATATTTCCATTCTAATACAGCTGCAAATCACATTGTAGACACCCATTAGGACTGTAGTTTCCATAAACTCCATCGCACAATATTTTCCTTCCATCTTCAAAACCTGTGCTGGAACCTGGAAAATATTCTATCTTTTTCTGCCAACTGAAGTCATGTTGCAACATGACATTCCACAAAGCAGCCAACAAAATCTGGACTTACAATTGTAAGCTTTCATGATAAATATACACCCTTCAAATCTAAAACTAGTACTATAATAAAAATTACCCATACAAGCAAGTTAAACATATTTGAAACAAATAAATTTTTATTATTTAAACTTAATGTATAATATGTATATTATGAGACTTTGCCTAAAATCAAACCATAGTTGTGTATTAAATTCAACCCAAAAATTGCCAAGTCATTTTTTAAATCATCAACCTATAAAACATCAAGTCATATATTTAAAATATCAAGTCACATTTTGGCTGACTTGATTCTTTTAGTTTTGAGGTGGATGTTTTAATTTTTTGGTCTATTATAGGCCATCACCTTTAATCATCAACTTATATTTTAAAATTATTTTATTTGTAAGAATAAGTCTTGGAATAGACTGTCTATATTCTGACAGAGTATAGACCAAAGTCTGCTGCATAAACATAGAAACAAGGAAGTCCTTGATTTGCAATTTCTGAACAGTCCTATTTTCACATTCGCGGGAGAAGTTGCACGCGTTTTTGTTTTTGAAGCCATGGACCTCATGCGCCCAATTTGGTTCCTTGGCCTATATTTCCAAGGTTTCCAAGGAAGTTTTTGCATTTGTATTGTATATGCTTGCACGTGTCTTTTTTTAAAAACTTTTAATTTAAATTTAGTAATAAATCATTTTAATCTAAAACTTAACTTATCTTTATGTTTAAATTTAAAATGTTCATATTTTAAATTATAATCTTTATGTTCATGTTTTAACTTATAACCTTTATGTTTAGTTTTAAAATGTTCATGCTCTAACTTGTAACCTTTATGTTCATGTTTTAACTTATAACTTTTATGTTCATATTTTAACTTATAACCTTTATGTTTAATTTTAAAATGTTCATGTTCTAACTTGTAACCTCTATGTCCATGTGTGGTTGGAAGGTTTGAGTTTTGGGTTTTGAATTAACTATTATTATATATTTTTTATTATTTTAGTTTTGGATTGAAAATTTGATATGCCATTTGATTTTACTTAGTCATTCGTAATATTTTATTAAATAAAAATTTGGTATATTAGACCGGGCCAGATAATATTTTATAAAACATTTTATATCAGGTTGAGTTATGAATATATGATCAAATAAAAATTTTGGAATTTTTTTGTCCCAGCCTCATTTTACATTGCTTGCACCAAAATTTTAATTTTAATTTTTGATGGGGTCAACAATTTTAATTTGACTCAAATAATTCAAATAATGCATAGCTTTAAGTTTAATATAATATTAAAAACATAAATCGTCAATTTTTGAGTAAAAAGTATAAACCCAACCCAAGATTTATTCTCTAGATGAGTGATATTTAAATTTTTGATTAAGAAGGGTGAGATGTTAATTTTTGAAGAAAAAAAAAAGGAAAGAAACACAATTCTAACTTGACTAAATTTTATTATTTAAAAATTAGAATGAGATTATAAATTTGACCCAACCGTTCAAGGTATACAATTTTAACTCGACTAAATACAAAAGACAAAATCAAGTGTGTAGTTACTAAACTATTTGTAATGTTCTTTTAAATGGTCAATTTTGGGTCAAAACACGATTTTTACAAATTTATTTTTTCATGTTAGAAAAGGTAAATTTTAATTATAAAATATTTAATTTTAGCGGATTTATAATGTTCATAATATTTTTAGAATGAAATGATCAATTATCAATTTATTAATATTTTATAAAAAAACTTATTTTATTATATTATATAATTTATTAATAAAAAATTACTTTTTATCTTATTTTATAAAATATATTTAGTTTACTATATATTTGTCCTAATTTTATACAAAAAATGAAAAAATAAGAAAAATATAATTTAAAATAAAATGTCAAAACCTTGTCAAAACTTGGTTTTGCACCAAAAACCAAAACCTTGTTTGTTTCGTACAAGGTTTTGGGTTTTGGGCAAAACCAAAACCAAAACCCAAAACTAAAACCTGAACCACACAGGGCCTTAATGTTTTAACTTATAACCTTTATGTTCATGTTTGAACTTATAACATTTATATTTAAGTTTAAAATGGTCATGTTTTAAAATGTTCATGTTTTAATTTATAACCTTTATATTTATATTTTAACTTATAACTTTTACGTTTAACTTTAAAATGTTCATGTTTTGACTTATAACCTTTGTGTTCATGCTTTAACTTATAACCTTTTGCTATTACAGTAACATTTGACTTTATACTATAAACATCATATCTTTTACCTTATAATATTAAAATTTTACTATAAAAAATATAATGTTGTGTTTTAACCTTTTACTATAAATGTTGTACCTTTAACCTTATAATATTAACCTTTTATTATAAATATAAATAACAATTAAAAAGTTTCATTATAAAAAGTAAAAATAAAAAGTGGGTAAGTGAGCAATGGATTTTTACAGATTCACGCTCTCTCTTTAGTTTTGGTGCTCTGACCTCTCTCTACTCTCGTTCTTCTCATGCTCTCACGCACTACCGTTAACAGTAAATAAACGGATATATTTAGCTGATAACGTACACATCCCAACCGTATCCCCACTTTGGCGACGTCGTCCATGGCGGTTCTTCCGCCGCCGGGTGGTGGAAACCCTGCAAATCCACCACCAAATCCATCACAACAGCCCCAGCCCAGCCCACCATCATATAGAGACAGATTACAACCAACACCCACCTCTCGAAATCTTCTGTTGAATCCAATTACGGAGTTCAAATGAGAAATTGATGTTCTACTTGACGACTCCGACATCGACATCATGTCGGAGCCTTTCAACAAACACCTTGTCGGAAAATTCCAAGGTGGTCGACCGGCGCTCTCGTTCATCAGGCATCAGTTCAAAAAGATAGGTTTCATCGGGGAGGCAACAATCACGGCACTCGACAAGAATAACATCTTCATAAAGTTCCACCACGATGAG
Organism: Cruciata laevipes; assembly: GCA_963678965.1. Classification (NCBI taxonomy): domain Eukaryota; kingdom Viridiplantae; phylum Streptophyta; class Magnoliopsida; order Gentianales; family Rubiaceae; genus Cruciata; species Cruciata laevipes. Next base: position 14,536,196 of record OY787639.1, read on the forward strand.
GACATCCAAAGATGCTGGATCAAGAGGAACTGGAACATTGGTGGCTCCATTATGAAGGTACTTAAATGGACTAAACACTTTGATGTGAATGAAGAGCCTACTATTGTTCCAGTTTGGTTAACAGTTGAATCCCCTCATGCTTACGCTCTAGATTATGAGTATATGCCATTGATAGCAAGTAGGCTAGGAACTCTAATCTTTGCTGACCCCCCAACTCAGAATTTAACTAGACCATCAGCAGCTAGAATCTGTGTTGAAATGGACCTCACTGGTCAATTTCCTGATAGAGTTAGATTGGGGTCAAAAACAGTTCACAAATGGTACAAAATCTCTTATGAAGAGCACCCTGAATACTGTTCTAAATGTTCTAAAATAGGTCATAAAACTGGAGAGTGCTCCACACATGAGAGGGCCATTAGCCAGGGAAAGCCACACTTTCACCCATCTGCTCAGATACCCAAACCAGCTCCCAAACCTAAAAAAGCTATCCAAAAGACACAAAACAGTACTCAGATACATCATCCTCTTCCCCCCAAAGCAAGCCAAACCCTCTCTGAGAAACAACTTGGAAAATTACCTATGGTAGTTGAAGAAGAGGAGCAGTTCTTAGATGCATCTGACTCCCTGAACAAAGATGATGGAATGCAAGCTGAGCAATCCTCTATTGATTCTGAGCTGATGGCCCTGTAACACAGGGATGTTATCTATGCTGGCAGTCTCCCACCATCATGCAAGTGGGTAGAAGTGCAAAATAGAACAACCAGGAATCACGCCAACTGGAGATCATCTGACGATTTATGGCTTTCTCAGAAACAGGCTAAGTCAATTCCTTCTGATTCAAATAGAGAACTGGTTACAAAAGAATTTAAAGAGTTTCACCTTTCTTTGTCTTCCAAGTTCTCAATTTTGCAGGATATGAGCAATGATGATACTAACATTCAAGAACCAGCACAGGAAGCAGCTCATGTAAATGAGGTTCAGCCAACCTTGGAGGCTCTTGAAGACAACTCAAATCACTCACAAGATGAGGTACCACCTCCTAGCAATACTGAAATGGAAATTGAGAAAGAGATGCCTTCCCCTCCACCTCCCATTACATATGGCAGGAAAGCCACAGTTGTCACTGGTAAGAAAAAACAAGCGATGATTTTACCAACTTCAGACAAATCAGGTACTGCTCAATCCTCTCAAGATGTTAGGAATTTTTTTAAGACTCCTAATGTCACTACTCGTGCAAAAAGTAAATCTAATGTTATCAATGAATGTTAAACTCTTAACATGGAATGCTAGAGGAATCAAGAATTCACTTTTGAGATTGCAGAATATTGTCAAAATCCATAAAATCTCAATTTTGATTATCATTGAAACCAAACAAAAAATTGATAACTTAGACTATTTTAAAAATGAATTAGGTTTTCAATCCGCTTTCTCTTCTATTGATTCAAGAACATGGATTTTCTTTAGAAATGATTTCATAGGTTCTGTGATATCTCAACATGATCAATTTAATCACTTACATGTTACCCATATGTCCCAGCCCTTTATTTTTGACATATTTGCAGTATATGGTTTCCATGATAGATCTGAAAGGAAAAAAATGTTTGATATTATTGCTGCAACTATCTCATGCTCAGTCTTTCCAACTCTAGTTACTGGAGATTTTAATGTCATTAGGTCACTCTCAGAATATAGAGGTACTTCTAACCCTGATTTAAATGGCATAAATGAGTTTGACCAATTCATAAACTCCAATAACTTACAGGAAATTAACACTGTGGGCAATCCATTTACCTGGACCAATGGGAGGAAATTTAACCATAAAGTGGCAAAAAGATTAGATAGAACCTTAGCTAATCCTTTATGGTTTCAAAATTTTCCTCTCTCAACTGTTCAAACCTTAGGCAAATTATCTTCTGATCACAACCCCTTGCTTCTCGATACCCAAATCAGTGAAAAGACCTATCTAAGATCTTTCAGATTCCAAAACATGTGGATTGAGAATTCTACCTTTTTAACCGAAGTTTCTCAAAACTGGGCTATTCATTTAGAAGAGCAGGGTATGTTGAGGTTCTCCATGAAGTTAAAAAGGCTGAAAACTCATCTAATCATTTGGAATAAACTGATTTTTGGGAACATAATTGATAGGATAAAATCTCTAGAAGCACAAATAGCTGATGCAGAATCTAGGTATGATATATCTGCTGACCTCCTTGATCTAGATACTTTAACTAATTTACACTCTGAACATACCACATTATTACACCAGGAAATGATATTTTGGCAACAAAAATCTAGATTTCACTGGTTTAAAAATGGTGACCAAAATACAAAAATTTTCCATCAGAGTGTAAAAGATGAACGGGCTAGACTGGGTATAAATAAGATAAATCTTGGTGATAATCAATGGATCAGTGATCAGGAACAAATAGGCCAACCAGCAGCAACTTTTTACAAGCATTTGCTCACAGATGACAACACTGATCAATCTGGACAAGATCTTACCCATTTTTTAGGTTATATACCTAATATCATCACTAATGAGGATAACATTGCCCTGCTTAGAACTGTGGAACTTGAAGAAATCAGGCAAGTTATCTTTAATCTTAGTGAGTTCAGTGCATCTGGCCCTGATGGTTTTAGTGGTAAGTTTTACAGGGTTGCATGGGAAATCATCAAGGATGATTTACTCAGTGCAGTTAAGGAGTTTATGTGTGGTGTACCCATGCCTAAATCCTTCACCAGTACACTAATCACTCTCATCCCTAAAGTGCAGACCCCTACTTGCTTTTCAGAGTACAGACCTATCAGTTTATCAAATTTTTCAAACAAAATATGCTTAAAATTGATTTCTGATAGATTGAAACCTGTAATTGGAAAGTGCATCTCTGAAGAGCAATCTGCTTTTATTGAGAGTAGGGAGATATCAGATAACATTCTCATAATGCAGGAATTAGTTAGACTTATTGACAAACCTGGACAAAGCCTAAACACAATAGTCAAACTAGATATGTCAAAGGCTTTTGACCGGGTCTCATGGTCTATGCTAAATTCATTACTGCTAAAATATGGCTTTCATGGCCATATTGTTTCTGTCATTCTGAGAAATATTAGCTCTGCATGGTTTTCAGTCTTAATAAATGGTACACCATATGGTTTTTTTAAGCCCACAAGAGGACTGAAACAGGGAGATCCACTTTCCCCTTTGTTGTTTAATTTCATAACTGAGTTGTTAAATAGAGGTCTTAAGCATATGTTTCAGTTAGGATGGATAGAAAGATTTAAAATGCCATTGAGAGCTGTACAAGTGTCACATCTATCCTATGCAGATGACATTGTCATCTTCATACAGGCCACCAAAAATTCCCTCTCTAACTTAATTACTGGTGGACGTCATTTACCACCAAAATATTCCTACAATTGCTAAGAATATTTAGATAATATAACAGCAAGTAGGGTCGAACCCACAGAGAACAAATTAATCAAATTTAATTTTCTTACGACCAATTTTTGGTGTAGTCACCACACTTTTAACTTGAGAATGAGTTTTTATCAACTATTAAAATAAAACAGAAAAACTAAATAGACAAATAGATATCAGATAATAAAGAAATCCAGCTTTGAACGAATTCACCCTAGTCAATTACTGATCCTCGATGCAAAGATTTAATTAACCACCATGAACCAACCAGTTATAGGGTACCGTGAATGCATCGGACATACCCCAGTTCCTACTTACTTTATCGATAGCTAGCAAGAGACGCTTAAACTAACTATTTCCCTAATCAAAACACAACATAGTTGGTAACGCCAGTTCTAGGTTTAATGTTTTGACAGCATTAAAAATTGAAGGAACCCAGTTTAGACAAATTACCCAAGAACGCAAGTAATAACCTGTCTACCAATTTATTCTCACTATCTAAGCGATAGCTTTACCACTAATTAGCCCTTTCCAACAATTACAGATTGGTGGTACTAATTGGCTTTAACCTAATTTCATCTAAGCTGATCAGACTCAAATTAATCAGATATCACAACAGGCACAGAGAATAAACTAAAATCCAGAGCAATCAATTTAAGCACAATTAGATCTCACAGCATTCTTACGACTAGGGTTTCATCATTCTAGCCAGATTAACTGCTTAGCTACTCATAATACGATAAAAACAATCAAAGCAATTAAAAGAAAACATCATAGATAAACAGAATAGAGATGAAAAGATTAAACCCGAAATCTTGAATAAAACTTTGTCTCTTTTTTGCGTCCTATGCGTGCGTCTGAAATCTATGAATAAATCAAAAAATAAAACTGTCAAAGACTAAATAAGTCCGCCCCCTGCGTCCATATTTATCCTTTGTCCCCAATTTTCCCAAAATAACAGAATCCTAGTAGGAATTGTTTTCTGCCAAAATAAAATAAAATACAAGGAAAGAAATATTCTTTCCTATGCGTAATAGAACACACACGCACGAATTGCATTCTGCGAATCAGTCACTTTCTGAAGTCTTCAAAATAAACCAAAGAATTGAGCTTTTCTGGGCTGAAATAAATTACAGCCCAATAGCATTAAAAACTCTTATTATTCTTTGGCCCTTCAATTTCTTCCTTCTTGCTCCATTGCCTCTTCAGTGCCGGAATAATAGAATAATGATGGTCTATTATCTCCGTTGGAGCACACTACCTCATTAAAAACCCGTAGGAAAAAAGAGTATAGTGTCTAGCTCCTCTCCATGAGCTCGAAATCCTCCATTTATGTTTCATTTGCTCCAAAATCCAGCAAATCATCTCTCGATCTCCTTCATTCGTAATCCGATGAATATCTGCACAAAACACACCTAAACGTGCACATCAAGTGGGAAATTATATTATAAAATCACATAAAATAGATGTATAAATACACCTCATCAAATATCCCCACACTTAGACCATGATTGCCCTCAAGCACGTAACCATTTGTATATCCAAAACCATGGGCAAAACAAAACATCATCACAAAACCAAACCAAGCAACATCCACTATGGAACCAACCGTCTTACCACAAACCATCCCCCTTTGCTTATAAACCAGTTCGTCCTTATATCCTGGTAAAAAATGTGCAATAAAATCCAGCCTCACCAGGATCACTCAATGTCACTCAAAAATATAAAGGACAATCACTCATATCACAGTTAGTATCTTTACAACAGGACTGCATGTCACTATCTCCACCACATTAAAAATGACCACTTAAGCACAAATCAAATAGGTCTTTACAGGGTTGTAACGGGGCTAGGGGGTAAAAGGGTAGGATAAAAGGAATACGCGACTAAAATCCAGAATATGCAAGCAGTTCAATTCCATGATCATCATACTCCAATATCTCATAGATGCAACAATACAAAGCATCATATCATCAACCAAAAATAATGGTGCACTAAAACATTCAATGAACTAACATTGCACCAAATAATTTTTCCTAACTTTCCAACGATTTTTTGCAAACTGCCAGATTTTTTTCTTTTCATTTTTCTTTCATAATTTTTTTTTTCTCTCTGGACAGCAGCATTTTTTTTTTTCACAATCAACTAACAATGGGATCAACAATTACAAATGATAACAACAAACCATCCCATAATTTCATACTCAGCACACATCATGAACTAAACAACTTGCACATTCTGGATGGGTAAGAAAGGCCAAAGGCTCTGAGCTTTTATATATCAGGTTAAATCACAAAGAAAAAGAGTCTTCTGGCTTCAGCGGGGCTCACTAGGGGATCAATGTAAGGTAGGAAAAATATGTAGAAGCTATGTGGGGCGAAATCCTAGTGCCTAAAATCATTTTCATACTCAAGCATCATTTAGCAGCCTCGAATCATGACAAACAACCCAAGAAAGAATACCAACGAGTGATCTCTCAGAAAAAACAAAGAGCTTTATATCATTTTTTTTTCGGTGGCTATATTTTTTCATGCCTTTTTTATTGCTCTTTAAGGCTCAAATCCTCACATTTACTAGGTTTAAGAACAATTGATTTAATGCACGTTCGTCATCCCAGGATATATACAAGAACTACATGACTTCTTTCACAAGGGGAATAACATCCATCTTACCACAGACCATGTTCCATAGCAAAATCAGCTCAATACAGTTCATAGATAAATGTTTCATATCCACCAAAACAAATTAAAATTGTGTTTCTCCTCAAAAATTATATTGAAATAAATTTCAAAAAATTTCAGAATTTATACATCCAGAGAAAAGATCACAATAAACAGCCACAATAATCCTCCCCACACTTAATAGTTTGCTGGTCCTCAAGCAAATAATAAAATATGAAATCACCAAAACACAAACCACGCAAGCCCAACTTGACAGATAAAATAATCAGAGAATCACCACACAGTAAAAACAAGCCAACAAAACAAGGAACAAATAAAATCTGGAAATAGAACAAGACTTAGCTGGCTGAGAAAACCACGGGCGGCACAGCGTTCAGAAAAGTTTTCCGGTGATCGGAGCTATCGTGGCTCGTCAGAAATTAACACCATCAAAATTATATAGCAATATGTGGCGGTGGTGATGTTAATTTCTGGTGGCTATGAGGTGGAACCCGGAAATTGAAATTGGGGCTTGAACGGACTGATTCGATTCCGGTCTGCTGCTGGTCGACATGATCACCGCCAATCGAAAATCGTAGTTGGCTTTGTGGGCAGCCGTGCATGGTGGGTAAACCGGCGATTAATTTGGGCAGCCGGTTTCTTTATTCCGGCGACGGTGGAGAGCTCCTGTTGGTGATTGGTGATTTGGGCGGAGATGGAGACCAGCAAGGATTTCCGTCGTTTACTGGGGACGGCCAGAAGTCTGGGATTTTGCCGATGATGGTGAGCTCGGCTGACACTGAGTTCTGTGTCCAAAACAGCCGCCGGTCACTCCAGCCAGGTAACAACACTTCTCCATTTTTTTCTACTTAGTCCCTCCTTTTGATATGCTCCTTTAATTGCCCCCAATCTCTTTTGGAATTCAGCCTCTCACAACCTTTTCATCCTTGTTAATCGAATCTGCAAAATCAAAAACACACAAAATGCATCAACCAAAATAATAATTGAAATATACAGTACAAATTTTATTTTATTTTATTTTATTTATTTATTATTATTATTTTTATTTTTTTTGAGATGAATAGAAATTAACAAATAAATTAGAAGAGAGCATGAAATTTTGGGTTGCCTCCCAAATAGCGCCTTTGTTTATAGTCTTTGGCTAGACTTTACGATGCATTAGTGTTTCGGTTGAGGCAACAATGAAAGCTTGTCCACTGTCTTCAATTCGGACGCATCGTGATACAACTTCAATCTGTGACCATTCACAGTGAATATCTTAGCTGTTTCCAAGCTTTTAATCTCAACTGCTCCATTCGGAAAAACATTCTGAACTTCAAAGGACCAATCCATCTAGTCTTTAACTTCCCAGGCATCAATCTCAGCTTGGATTGGTACAACAGAACCTTCTGACCAGATTGGAACTTTTTCCCTCTGATATGTTTATCATGCCACATCTTAGTACGGTCTTTGTACCACATCGCCGCGTCATAAGCCTCTAGACGTATCTCTTCCAGCTCCTGTAATTGAAATCGTCTATCTTCCTGACACTTTAGGGATTCCATGTTCACTTCCTTAACTGCCCAATAAGCTTTATGCTCTAATTCAACTGGCAAGTGACACATTTTACCGAAAACCAACCTGTAGGGAGACATGCCAATAGGAGTTTTATAGGCGGTTCGATATGCCCATAAAGCATCATCTAAACGTAAACTCCAATCCTTCCGAGATGGATTAACTGTCTTCTCCAAAATTTGCTTGATTTCCCTATTCGATACCTCTGCCTGACCATTTGTCTGTGGATGGTATGGTGTAGACATTCTGTGATGGACTCCGTACTTCTTCATTAATGCCGCAATAGTTCTGTTAAGGAAGTGTGTTCCTTGATCACTTATCACAGCCCTCGGCACACCAAACCGACTGAAAATATTGCTCTTCAAAAATCCAGCCACCACCTTAGCATCATTAGTGCGAGTAGCCTTAGCCTCCACCCACTTCGAGACATAATCAACCGCGAGTAAAATGTACAAATTACCACATGAGCTAGGAAAAGGGCCCATAAAATCCATCCCCCAAACATCAAAAATTTCACAAAAAATCATAGGGACTTGTGGCATCTCATCTTTACGAGATATATTCCCTGTTAATTGACATCTCTCACAACTCTTGCAAAACATGTAGGCATCCTTGTTCAGTGTAGTCCAGAAAAATCCACAATCCAGCACCTTTCGAGCAGTTCTCTTAGGTCCGAAATGCCCACCACAAGCTAAAGAATGACAGTGTAACAGCACATCACCTTGTTCTTTCTCGTGGATGCATCTTCGAATAATCTGATCAGCCCCAACATTCCACAAGTATGGTTCATCCCAAAAATAATACTTACAATCACTCTTTAGTTTAAGTTGCTGAGCTTTTGAGAATGTGGACGGTAGTTCCTCAGTGGTCAAATAATTAACAATGTCTGCATACTAAGGGTCCTTGGAAAACTTGCCCGAAGCAGCTCGAGCTTCTGTTTTTGTAATTATGCCCTGGCTGGCCAAACAGGATGAATGGTTGCTAAACTCGGTAATACTCACAGCATATAGATGCTCCTCCGGAAATGTCTCTTTAATCGGCACACCATCATCTTCTCTTACCAAACGACTTAAATGATCAGCAACATGATTCTCTGCCCCTTTCTTATCTCGTATCTCCCAGTCAAATTCTTGTAGCAAAAGCATCCACCTTATCAATCTAGGTTTTGACTCCTTTTTAGACAACAAATACTTCAATGCAGAATGGTCACTGTACACAATTACCTTCGAACCCAAAAGGTATGACCTGAACTTCTCAAAAGCAAAAACAATGGCCAGTAACTCCTTTTCAGTGATAGCATAATTGCATTGAGCTGGATTTAACGTCTTCGAGGTGTAGTGAATCACGTGGCTTTCCTTATCTAGTTTCTGCCCCAACACAGCACCAACTGCATAATCACTAGCGTCACACATGAGCTCAAATGGAATATCCCATTTAGGTGGTTGAATAACAGGGGTTGTAGTCAACTTGGTCTTTAATAGCTCAAAGGCTGCCTTGCAGTCATCAGAAAAATCGAACGGAACTTCAGCCTGTAGAAGTCGCGTCAAAGGTTGAGCAGTCTTTGCGAAATCCTTGATAAACCTTCTGTAGAATCCGGCATGTCCCAAAAAACCTCTGATTTCCCTCACACTCGTTGGATATGGAAGCTTTGCAATCAAGTCCACTTTCGCTTTGTCGACTTCAATTCCCCGTCCAGAAACAACATGACCAAGTACAATTCCTTCTTTCACCATAAAGTGACACTTCTCATAGTTCAGAACCATATTTTTCTCTACACACCGAGCCAAGACTTTATCCAAATTACGTAGGCAGCCATCAAAAGAGTCTCCATAAACCGTGAAATCATCCACGAACACCTCAATACAATTTTCGATCAGATCAGAAAAAATGCTCATCATGCACCTCTGGAAAGTGCCTGGTGCATTAAAAAGACCAAATGGCATCCTTCTATACGCGTACGTGCCAAAAGGACACGTAAATGTTGTCTTTTCTTGGTCCTCCTTATTTACACAAATCTGAAAATAGCCAATGTAACCATCCAGAAAACAAAAATACAACTGCCCAGCCAACCTTTCTAGCATTTGATCGATGAATGGCAACGGAAAGTGATCCTTGCGAGTCGCAGCATTTAGCTTCCTGTAATCGATGCACATACGCCATCCTGAAACAAGACGCATTGGAACGAGCTCATTCTTTTCATTCTTAACCACCTGAAATCCCGACTTCTTTGGTACAACATGAACAGGGTTGACCCATTTACTGTCTGATATAGGGAATATTATTCCAAGTGCCAAGAGCTTCAGAATCTCCTTCATCACCACTTCCCTCATATTCAGATTCAACTTTCTTTGTGGGTCACGATGTGGCTTCGCATCGGATTCCAATAAAATATGGTGCTGGCACACATCCGGGCTGATTCCTGTAATATCAGCTAGTGTCCAACCGATGGCTTTCTTGTATTTCTTCAGCAAATCAATTAACTGCATTTCCTGGTTTGAGCTTAATTCACTACTGACGATAACGGGCAGAGTCTCATTTTCTCCCAAATAGACATACTTCAGATTTTTAGGGATAGGCTTGAGTTCCAGTGCTGGTGCCTTTATGTCTGATGGTACTGGTTTATCCTCAGGTTTCTGTTCAGGCAACAAAAACCTATTCCCAGAATTCACAACATCAGGAAGATCATACAATGACATAATCGCCTCCTTTACTTCATAATCACTCATCCCATCAACATCAATATCTGTCAAACCTTTGGTCAATATTAGCTCTAGTTTATCCTGCATAAACTCAGTCTCAAGATATTCTTGGACAATGGGGTCAATCACATCAACTGAATAAGCATTTTCAACATCAAAAGGATTTTTCATGGCATTCTCAATGTTGAAAGTAAACTTTTCTCCATAATATTCCAAACAGATTGTTCCATAATGTCCTAGCAGTCCTTAAAAAAGGACGACCTAGAAGCACACCCGAAGAATCCTTTGACTGATCACTATTCATTTTAATCACATAAAAATCCGCAGGATAGACAAAAGTATGTACTTTAACCAGAACATTCTCAAGAACACCTTCAGGGTAAATAATTGATTTATCAGCCAGTTGTATAACAACTCTAGTTTCTACCAACTCAACTCCGGTTAAAGTATTATAAACAGATAGTGGCATAACATTTATAGAAGCACCCAAATCACACATAGCATGCTCAATTTTTTTCTCACCAATACAACAAGGTAAAGTAAACATACCTGGATCCTTGCATTTTGGTGGCAGATTCCTTTGTATAGCCACAGACACATTCTCACCCATCAATATTTTCCCTGACTCCTGAAGCTTTCCAGCAATGAAGTCCTTTAACAACATAGTTATTGGAGGGAGTTTGATTGCTTGTATTAAGGGAAGATTAACTTCGAGTTTTCCAAAGATCGACATGAAATCCATAGCATCTTCTCTTTGCTTCTTCTGTTTTGCTAATCTTCTAGGGAATGGTGCAGGGATTTTGACATTTGGATCATACAAACTCAATGGTTTATGTGCCTCAACTGGTTTGCCAGAAACTTCATCTTGTTTGGCGTCATCTTTTTCTGCACTCATATTCTGCTTGGACAGCTCGGATGTATCCCCGGTAACCTCTTTCTCCACATTTCTTGAAGTTTCATTTGTTAACAGCTCACCGATTTACTTCCCACTTCTCAAAGAAATTTGGTTCACGTTTTCTCTCGGATTTAGCTGAACTTGAGATGGCAATTTCCCTTGATTACCCTTGAGCTCATTCACCGTATTTGCCAACTGGGAAATTTGATGTGAGTGCAGGTCCAATTGCACCTTAGTTTCCTGTGTAAAGTTCTTCATTGTACCCATCATCTCTCCCATCATATCTTCCAGCGATTTACCTTGTGTGCCTTGTTGAGGTGGTGGTGCAGCCTGATAATATCCTCTTTGCTGTTGAGGTCTGTAATTATTGTTCATCGGCTGCCCTGGATGGTTCGGTTGCTGCTGTACTTGGTTTCCATGGCCACCCCAACTTAAATTAGGATGATTCCTCCATCCAGGATTATAAGTATTTGAATACGGATCGTTCCCGCGCTGATTTCCTTGAAAATTCCCAGCCACGTGTGCTTGAGCTATAGGATCTTCAAGGGCCAAAACGCATGCATGTGTTAGATGCCCTGTATTTCCGCATATCCCACAAGGTGTTATACTATTAGCACCCTTTTCTCTTACGACAAACATCACTTTCTGCATCATCTTATCCATCTTTTCATCAAACCTGTCCTCCCAGTCTATACTCTTTGCTCCAGCAACTCTCTTCTCTGAACGTGATGGTGGATCAACATAGCCCTTTGAAGTTTCCAATATAGTCTTCAACAACACTTTACCTTGTGCAGCCGAGCGCCTCAAAAATGGAGTATCTGGAGAATCTAACAACCTCTTGTCTTCTGGGTTCAGCCCATTATAAAAGCACTTCAGCAGTTCCCCCTCCGATATTTTATGGTTAGGACAACTATCAACTAGTTTCCTGAACCGGGCCCAAAATTCATTTATTGTCTCATCGTATTCCTGCAAAATGGACCTGATTTGTCTCCTCACTGCATCTGTTTTAGAATCCGAGAAGAAATTTTGGAGAAACTCTTTCTTCATAGCACCTCAGGATGCAATTGAATTCGGCTCTAGAGACCGGAACCACACATTTGCAGCATCGGAAAGTGCAAATGGGAATACAGCGAGCTTGAATTGATCTTCTGTAATCCCAGTTGGCGGCTTCTACACATTACAGATCATTAAAAACTGCTTCAAAAAATCGTTCGGATCCTCTCTTGCCTTCCCGTAGAATTTTGGAAGGACATTCAGCAAACCAAGCTTAATTTGGACATTAGCTCCTCCTTCAGGCACTACAATTGGTGATGGTGGATCACTCTCATCATGGCCTGATAAATCACACATTGGAGTTTCATTTGTTCCAGCCATCTTAGTACGAGCTTCTTTTGCCTGCTTTCTCAGACGCCTAAATGTTCTCTCAATTTCTGGATCGTAGAGGATGATTGCGCTTGAACTGCTCATACACAACAACAAAAAGTAACCGAGATCAATAAGAAAAATAAGCTAAAACAATTAAAACTGCTCCCCGGCAGCGGCGCCAATTTGGTGGACGTCGTTTACCACCAAAATATTCCTACAATTGCTAAGAATATTTAGTTAATATAACAGCAAGTAGGGTCGAACCCACAGAGAACAGATTAATCAAATTTAATTTTCTTACGACCAATTTTTGGTGTAGTCACCACACTTTTAACTTGAGAATGAGTTTTTATCAACTATTAAAATAAAACAGAAAAACTAAATAGACAAATAGATATAAGATAATAAAGAAATCCGGCTTTGAACGAATTCACCCTAGTCAATTACTGATCCTCGATGCAAAGATTTAATTAACCACCATGAACCAACCAGTTATAGGGTACCGTGAATGCATCGGACATACCCCAGTTCCTACTTACTTTATCGATAGCTAGCAAGAGACGCTTAAACTAACTATTTCCCTAATCAAAACACAACATAGTTGGTAACGCCAGTTCTAGGTTTAATGTTTTGACAGCATTAAAATTGAAGGAACCCAGTTTAGACAAATTACCCAAGAACGCAAGTAATAACCTGTCTACCAATTTATTCTCACTATCTAAGCGATAGCTTTACCACTAATTAGCCCTTTCCAACAATTACGGATTGGTGGTACTAATTGGCTTTAACCTAATTTCATCTAAGCTGATCAGACTCAAATTAATCAGATATCACAACAGGCACAGAGAATAAACTAAAATCCAGAGCAATCAATTTAAGCACAATTAGATCTCACAGCATTCTTACGACTAGGGTTTCATCATTCTAGCCAGATTAAATGCTTAGCTACTCATAATACGATAAAAACAATCAAAGCAATTAAAAGAAAACATCATAGATAAACAGAATAGAGATGAAAAGATTAAACCCGGAATCTTGAATAAAACTTTGTCTCTTTTTTGCGTCCTATGCGTGCGTCTGAAATCTATGAATAAATCAAAAAATAAAACTGTCAAAGACTAAATAAGTCCGCCCCCTGCGTCCATATTTATCCTTTGTCCCCAATTTTCCCAAAATAACAGAATCCTAGTAGGAATTGTTTTCTGCCAAAATAAAATAAAATACAAGGAAAGAAATATTCTTTCCTATGCGTAATAGAACACACACGCACGAATTGCATTCTGCGAATCAGTCACTTTCTGAAGTCTTCAAAATAAACCAAAGAATTGAGTTTTTCTGGGCTGAAATAAATTACAGCCCAATAGCATTAAAAACTTTTATTATTCTTTGGCCCTTCAATTTCTTCCTTCTTGCTCCATTGCCTCTTCAGTGCCGGAATAATAGAATAATGATGGTTTATTATCTCCGTTGGAGCACACTACCTCATTAAAAACCCGTAGGAAAAAAGAGTATAGTGTCTAGCTCCTCTCCATGAGCTCGAAATCCTCCATTTATGTTTCATTTGCTCCAAAATCCAGCAAATCATCTCTCGATCTCCTTCATCCGTAATCCGATGAATATCTGCACAAAACACACCTAAACGTGCACATCAAGTGGGAAATTATATTATAAAATCACATAAAATAGATGTATAAATACACCTCATCAATTACATTTCTGCATCATTATCAAAATGCCTCAGGTCAGTTAGTTAATTTCAATAAGAGTGCATTTTATGTTGGGAAAAAGACAAGCTCACTGAGAATTGTAATGATTAAAAACATTACCTTCATGTCTCAGGGAGCTTTTCCATTCCAATACTTAGGGGTTCCAATTTTTAAAGGATTGAAAATGAACATCTACTTTCATCCTTTAATTGAGAAGCTGAGTGCTAAAGTGCTTAAATGGAATAATAAGTGGTTAAACATGGCAGGAAGAGTCATTCTAATTAAGCATGTCTTAGCCTCAATCCCCCAACACATCTGGTGTGTCATTGCCCCTACCAAACATGTGATTGAAATCATGGAATCCATTTGTGCCAATTTTTTGTGGGGTATGAATGATAACAACACTCCAAAAAGAAACTGGAAAACTTGGTTAGAACTTTGTTATCCAACCTCACAAAATGGCCTGGGTTTTAGGTGTTTTCGCACCATCATTGACAGCTTTTCCATAAAGCTATACTGGAAACTACAAATGGGAACCACTCTTTCGGCCAGATTGATATGGTCACTTCCAAAATCCCATAGAACTTCAGACCCTTGGAAAAGAGTCAAGGCTATAACTCAGCTGGCTGAAAGTAATTGTAGAATCACTGTGGGAAATGGGGACTCGAATTTCTGGAATTCTAATTGGACTGATTTGGGTTTCTTATCACAGTTATGGCTGAGTGAGGAGGAAATCCCTCTCCCAACCCTAACTATCTCACAATTCCAACAGGACAAAACCTCTATTCTACCATTACTGTCAATTGGTTTTTCTGCTAACATAGTTCTGAAATTGCAGAATCATCTTACCTTGTTTGACAGGAGTGGTAAGCTTATTTGGAAGCCATCTGACACAGGTAAGTTCTCTGTTTCATCTGCATATAACACTATAGCTAGGAGTAAGCAACCTTGCTACTCTCTGACAAAGGTATGGAATTCTCTGCTCCCACTAAAAATCTCTATGTTTTCCTGGAAGCTTGTTAATAACTTTGTACCAACTGATGAGATTCTGA
This sequence comes from Cruciata laevipes, assembly GCA_963678965.1. Classification (NCBI taxonomy): domain Eukaryota; kingdom Viridiplantae; phylum Streptophyta; class Magnoliopsida; order Gentianales; family Rubiaceae; genus Cruciata; species Cruciata laevipes. The sequence goes on from OY787639.1 coordinate 14,551,566, forward strand.
AAAGAATGGGTATCAACATAGTCTCAAAATGTCATTTTTGTGATAGTGAATACTCCCTTTATCATTGTTTCTACACATGTCTCGTAGCTGTAACTTTATGGTTTGACATGTTCACTATTCTAGAAATGCCAGTTGTATCATTCCCTCATCTCTTTGATGCTTTATCTTGGTGTTGGTCAATCTCAATTTTCTCAAAAGTAAAAAATAACTTGTTTCATATTATCCCAAATTTGATTATATGGATTCTTTGGACAAGTAGAAACAAGTTCATTTTTGAAGGTACTAGACCCTCTAGCACTGGTATGAGAAAACAGTTACTCCCTCCGTCTCACCCAAAGCTGCACAGTTGACTTTTCACGGTCTTCAATGATCGTGTTTGACCATTAATATCTTTAAGTACATATAGAAACAATATATAAAAATTTACTTTTTGAAAATAGATGTTATAATGAATCTATTGATATCTCATATAATAGTTTTATCATTTATATATTGACCTATAATTACAGTCAAAGTTTCCTAAGTTTGACTCTGAAAAGTCAACTGTACAGCTTGAGGTGAGACAGAGGGAGTACATTTTTTCATTACTTCCATTTTCACCATTCACCCCCAAGTGATCAAACCAGATTGTGCTTCAATTGCAGCAAAAGGTTTTTTTCCTATTAGGAGGGAACATAAGATTAAAAGTGTTAAATGTTATAAATGGGAGCCTCCTGATAATGGATACAAACTCAACACTGATGCAGCTTGTCCTGCCTTAAACTACGCATCTGCTGGTTTTGTAGCTAGAGATAACAAAGGACAAGTGAAATATATTGGATCTTCTGTGCTTTCCACACAAGGGACCCCCCTATATGCAGAACTTAAAGCTTGCTTATGTGGACTAATCTGGTGTGTTGATAATAGATTACTTCCCCTAACAGTTGAATCTGATTCATTGCAGGTTGTTAAAATGATAAATCACCATCAGGCTGCACCATGGAGAATGGAGAGGGATTTATGGAAAATACACAAACTGATCCATGGACTGCCAATAACTTTCCAACATGTATTCAGAGAGCAGAATAATGTTGCTCATGAAGCTGCGTTATTATCACACACAACCTTGCAGCAGAGTATACTCCCCACCTCCGTTAGAAAAGCAATTTTGGGGGATACTCTTCAGCTCCCATCACTTCGAACTCACTCCTCAGCAAGCACCACAACAAGCTCACTTCGGAGAAGTCATCATTGAACCCAGCACTGTATGAAAGCAAGACTCATCCAACAGTTTGAGACTTGGATGTATCTTCGGCTAAATTGTGCTTCGCAATGCGATCACTAACTAGCTTGAGGCTTACTTCCACTCTCCATTGTCATAGAATGGAACGTCTTGATTTTCTATTCATTCATACTACTTCTTTCTTTTGAAAAGAAAAAAAAAAGAGCAATGGATTTTTACATTGAACAATTAGTCATTCCATTTTTTGTCATATTCTTTGTCAAGTGGGCAACATAAGTTTCTCCACTGATTAATTAAGAGAAATGTAAAAGACAAGAATCAAGTGGATAAAATAGGAGTCAAGGGAATATTAGAGGGGGTTGACTAGTACGGAAATGTCGATGAATAATAAATTGTTCACGGAGGCGTGAAATATAAAAGCGCGTGCAGCGCGTCAATTTTTGTTGTTTTAAAATTTGCAAAATAGTTCCTTTTTGTCATTTACTCCCAGTTTATATTTTGTCAGAATATAGACGGTCTACTTAGAGACCGACTCTATTTGTAAACATCAAGTCAGAAATTGTCAAGTCCTTTTTTTCTAAATCATCAAGTCATATTTATATAAAAAAAGTCAGAAATCGTCAAGTCATTTAAAAAAAATCATTAACCTTTAAATCACCAAATCACATTTAAAAAATATCAAATTTGAAATCATCAAGTCAAATTTATCGAGATTATCGACCTGATATAATTTAGGAAATATTTTACTATTTTCAAGTCGATCTCAAACTCCAATTTGAGCTCATTATTTTTGATCAAACTAGAGCTCTAGCCAAAATTTAATTAGCACGTTAAAATTTGAACCAAACTCAAAATATTTTGAACAAGTGAGCCCGAGATGAGATTTTTCAAATTCGACTTAATTTATTTACAACTCTTGATTTAAACTAGGTATCTGCGAGAATTGTTTCTCCAACCGCTCGTGTATTCTCGGGAACCTGAATAGTGATATTGAAGAATTTAGGAAAATGAAAAAAATGAAAACAAAAAAAGAAATCGAGATCTCAAGAAATTGGTATACTGTGTAAATTGATTCTCAAGAATTTAGAAAAAAATTGAAAAATTTTGGAAAGAAAAAGAGCGGTCTGGTAAAAACAAAAATTCATTCGTAATCTCTTATGGGTGGTTTTTAGAAGGATTTTAAATGGTAGGTTTTGGATTATTTCCCACTATGGGGAATTTATCCCCAAAAATCCAAGAATTCCCGGAGCATGAGCTACTTGTGAGCATCCACGAAAATCCATCAAACGTGGCAGATTTGGTGAAACGTGGGATCCACCAACGTTGGTTGCCTTTCTTTTTTACTCTTTTCTTCATCATACCAGCGTTTGTTTTTTTTTTTTGCCTTTCCTTTTTACTTCAAAATAAAGGTTCTCAATTACCATAAAAGATAAATTGCCATTTAAATTGTCTTTAAATCTACGGAATATTTTCAATCTTTAATTGGTTAAAATTTAAACGAAATTAATGGATGCTAGAAATCCGAAGTCGGGAAATAATCAAAAGTCCCAAACAAAAACTTCGAAGAAACCCAAAGGCTCAAACAAAAAACAAAATCAAAGTGCAAAATTAAAATTAATCATAAATTTCAATATATTAGTATAATATAAATTTCATTTCATTTCATATGATTGTTAGCTTATTGCACAAATTAGAATTTTGAAAATATCGATGAAATTTTAAAATTCTTATCACATATTTCATTCGTAATATATGATGTTGTATTTTTTATATTATGTAATCATAATATATAATTTTTAGATTTAATAATAAAATATTCTTTATTAAACATAAATAAGCATTGTATATATTTATATATAAGTTTTGTATTAATGATAGATAAATAAAGTATTAATGAGGTAAATGAGAAATAAATAATGACATGAATAAAAGTAAATGGTGGTGGGACATAGAGAAAGTGATGTGGAAATGTGTGTGAGAATTTTATGATAGTTGGGTTGAGATGTTGGATGAATTGTAAAAGGGGTTTTATTGGAAAAGTTGTTGGGAAGGGATGTATGATAGTGAATTCAATTGGTATACTGTATTGCTGAAAATGATTTTTTATTTTAAATAATTTTTTGAACTTTATATAATTTATTACTTGGTGATTGAAAATAAATTATTTATAATAAATAATACTTACAATGCAACTTTTTGAAATTATTAGTAAATATTTTTATTTATGATTAGATAATTTAAATAATTGTATTAACTTTAATTCATAATAACAATAATGAAATATGCATTTAAAATTTAATCATGTCCTTATATGTCATTTTGCATAAAACAGCTAACAACTAACAGCCAACTTTACCAAACACTTTTATAAACAGCTAGTGGTCAACCAGCTAGCATAAACAGCCAATCTAAACAGCTGGTCAAACCAGCTAATGAAAACAGCCAACAGCCAACAGCTACCAGCCACTACCAAACAGGGCCTATATATACCCTGGTCTGGGTGTATGTATCCCCAAGCCTTTTATTGTAAATAATGAAATTTCAATCCATAACCTTATCATACTCACAAACGGTCCACTACCAAAAAACCTTGCCCACGTCTCCTCAAATCTCGAACAATAGTCCCTTTAAAACCCCAAATTTTATCTAGATTTTCCAAAAGGAAATTCGCGACGGCAAAATATTTTAGATTTCAACTTCTTCTGGGAGGGTTTTTACGATTTTGGAGAAAGGTAATGTTTTCTTTTGTGCTAGAATTGTAGACCTCGGTTGCTTTCATGCTTTTTCATTTTGGTGCAGGCTCGCGTGATTTTGTGAATTCTTCTCCAACATCATGTTAGTTTTCGGCATACATGTGTATGTGAAGGCTGAAGACACTATGAAGAAGATCATTACGTGGGCGGTATTTTCCTAAGCCTGACCGTAATGTTTTTTGAATATTGCAAAGTCAATAGTTGTAGAAAACTGCAATTTCAATCAAACTGTACACTCGTGATGCACCGATGCTAGATTAATGCACCCTGCAAAATGCACGCTCAAAGTTAGTGAGATACACATTTGGTATAACTATATTACACATTTACACAGATAATTGTTTTTCAACTGTAAGAGCTCATTTTTGTATATATCTTTGTATTAAAGGATCCCAGCATCGTTCTTGAATTTTGTTTCCTAAATGACAAATTATAAATGCTTATCTCTCCTGATCTAAAGGTTTTATAAGAAGATGTTATATACAATTCGCATCAATGCACAATTTGAAGAATTAATAGCACAATGCATAAAATAGGAAAATGATCAATTCTTATAACATAACTTTGTGTATGAGGCGGTGAATGTGCATTACTTATTTAATAATTAACGTGCATTTCAATATTACTAGATGTACATTTTAATAATATTATTATAATAATAAATAATTTTCAAAATGCACAATCTTACATAAAAGAATGCAAAATTTATTTTTAACAAAAGTAGAAAGATAAGCATTTACCACTTTAAACATAATGCACCTTTACTGTTAATTACACAATTTAAAAAGTAAAAATGCACAATTCAAAAATACAAAGTTTTCGATAGAACGGTCTGACCATAATGTAAATTTAATATTTTCACTTTCACTGCTGATGAAATGCTCCGACCATTGCATAGAAGCATGTTTGCACTAGCATGGCTATGTGTGATTAGTTCATCTGTGTTTTTTATTAGTTCACTACCATAAATGATTAGTTTAAAACTCAGAATGTAATCAACCTTTTATTCTTTTTAAATCAGCTGGAAAGCCGGAAATGATACACATTAGGATGGTTGGCCCACGGGTATCCACCAATTCCCCGCCGGATGTCATCCCTAGTCACCAGTGATCCCATTCAAACAACATAACTAACAATTAATGCACATGAAGTAACATACTAAATGGTAAAAAAATTTACTTTCATCAAACTTGTAAACCAAAGGGTGATACAATTAAACTAAACACTCATACGAGATTTTGTCGCACTTTCGGCACCGTCGTCAGCACGCTCTGCTACGCGTTTCTTCCCTGTTGACGACAGCTATCTGCGGTTAATCACTGGTATACTTGAAAAACAAACAGGTATCATACATAAAATAGAGTAGTACCTTTTTCTTTTGGTGGGGATACATCCTCCTGGCGAAACAATTCAGGTGGCCAATCTTCCATTGATGATGACCGGAGATTTGATGAATAAAATTTTAGGGTTTATCGTTTCTGTGATATGATAAACGTGTATTTCCCAACTAATGATAGACGTGTATTCGTTTATTTTAGATTACTATTAGAGTTAGAAATGATCCAACGCTACAACATTAAATTAATCTCGTATTCCTAGGTTATTCTTGTGACTTGACATGTCGACGTTTAATTTCCTGTAATGAGACTGGTCCATTCGACAAGGGATACGCCAAAGGTTTCTTTCATGAGATGGGTTAATCTATACTAGTCAATTTGATACGCAACAGGTTTCTTTCAGGCGACGGGTTAATATATTGAGTGACACTATTAACACGATGTGCAATTTAGTAGTTGCACTGGATATAACTAAGCCGTGTAGTGATATATTTTGGTTAATCTTGTGATAGCCCCTAGATATACTCTTATTTTGTAGCATTTGAGAGTTGTTTTATATAGTATTTTGTGTAATTATATTAGACTTTTGGACCGAATCATTCATAGTGGTTTGAAATTGAAGACGTGCATTTCGATCTTGAATTGCACTTGCGATGGATTTGAATGATTTGAAGACCTTCTATGACCGTCCTGACCGCGTTTGATACATTGAAGAACCGGTCGTAGAAGTGGCGTGAAGGCACACTCTCGCGGGCCGCGAACCCTAGGTCGCGAACCGCGAGGGTGTGTGTTGCTGTTTTGACCATGCCAAGTTTCGCGCGGGCCGCGAAACTCCGGTCGCGAGCCGCGAAGACCGAGGCGCGCGGACCATGCCGAGACCGAGGCGCGCGGACCACGCCGAGACACGGGCGCGGACTACGCCGAGACACGGGCGCGGACTACGCCGAGACACGGGCGCGGACTACGCCGAGACACGGGCGCGGACTACGCCGAGACACGGTCGCGGACTACGCCGAGACACGGGCGCGCGGGCGCGAGACTCCGGTCGTGGACTACGCCGAGACACGGGCGCGCGGGGCGCGAATCCTCGGCCGCGAACCGCGAGAACCAGGCTCGCGGTCCGCGAAGGATCCCGCGCGACCCGCGAAGCTGCCTGCAACTTGCATTTTGTTTAGCTTTAATTTTAATTATTTTGGACTATAAATAGAACTTATCCTCATTGTTTGAGGGATCGGATTTTTACAGAGGAAACTCCATTTTCCTTCACTTTTCTTCCCATTTTGATCTTTGAATTCACTATGGTTTGTTGTATTAATTATGGTTATGATTATCTAATTATGGTTGTAGGCTAAAACCCTTCTTGGATATATGTGATTGGACTTCTTGTTATGGATTGAGAACATGATTTATGAAACTTAGGAATGGTGATTTGCTCTTGAATGATTATAATTTATATGTGTGTTTGATGCTTGAAATGATTAGGAATGATTTCCTAGTGATAGATAGGTTTTGGATATGTGTTAGATATTGCTTTTCCATGGTTAGAATGTTATCATTCTTTCTATGTAGGAGTAGTAAATTAGGGATTGAATGCATGTTGTTATCAATTGTATTTGTTCTTAAGATCATTCATTAGCATTGTACCTATGTCAAGTTTGTTATCAAATTGCATGGGTAGGATTGAGAAACATCTAATTAGAATTAATATTGATTCAATTGAACTAGTTGTTATCATCTAGTAAAGTTGTCAATTGAAGTTGTGAAAATGCTTTCATTTCTCATAACTATGGTTAAAGATAGTTTCTCACTAATGTTCACCATTCTCAAAGCATCATGATAAAGTTTGAGGAAAATCTCATAATAAGAAGTCACCAATCTCATATGTCCAAGTTTCTTATTCTCTTAGTTAAATCTATAGTTAGGATAATCTTATAGTAAAGTAGTTGTGGCTTGAACGTTCTAGTAGTTTTAATTAGTAATGTCTTAAACAAAAACTCAACTCAAACCCCCCCCCTTGTTTACATTGCTTTTATATATGTATATTTATATATACACTACAAAATATACATAGAAATAACCTTTTCCCTGTGGAACGAACCTTACTTGCCATTGTACACTTAATAGTGTAGAAAGGTAGTAAGTGATCTAAAAATTGTATATTTGAGAGGTACGGCGACGACCTCCCAAATTTTGGCGCCGCTGCCGGGGAAAAGGCGTATTTTTATGTGTATATTGTAGTTTTATTTCTAATCTATCTTTCTTAGTAGGTTCTATTTTGGTTTGGAACCCTATTGCTCTAGCTCTTGGTGCATGGTTCTTACACGATCCTCAAACCAAGACCCTTTGCAATACGATTCCGAGCTAGTAAGAAATCTCCGCCAACTTAGGAGGCAAGTGCAAGAGTCACTAGCATCTAATCCTCTATCCCTTGAAAGTGAATCACTACCTTTCAACATGGCGGACGATGAAGAGGATACCGGCCAAAACCCCCCCGAAACCAATTCTACAACCCTTTCCAAAACCATAACACTTCTCCTACCAACATTTCTATGAGAGAGTTCATGTCTCCCAACTATGAGCAACAACAATCGAGCATTGTTTACCCGAACTCTCAATACGAAATCAAGACGGGAGTGATAAATTTGCTTCCAACTTTCCATGGTAGAGAAGTGGATGATCCGAATGATTTCCTTGAGGCTTTTCATAGGGTGTGTAGTAGTTTGAAACCTTCCGAGATGAGTGTGGATGAGTTCAAGTTGAAAACCTTCACTTTCACCTTGAAGGACAAGGCCGCTAAATGGTTAAGCCGTTTACCTTCATCATCAATCACTACATGGCCACAATTGAAGAAAAAGTTCCTTGACAAGTACTTTCCTCCCTCTAAATCCTCGGTCTTGATACAAGCCATTAGCAACATCACTCAAGACGATGATGAGACCTTGTATGAGTATTGGGAAAGGTTCCAAACTCTCCTTTCAAGTTGCCCGTACCATAGCTTCACCGAACCTCAATTGGTGTGTTTCTATTACAATGGTTTGAATGATAGAGAAACCGAGTCGATGAATAGGACTTGTTATGGTTCCATTGGTAACCTTGGTTCATCCGATGCCATGATGCTATTTGAGCAACTAGCCGAGGGGTGCAAACCAAAGAGGGACCGGAGACTACGAGTGGGTAACTCCGGTGGAAGCAATGACGGAACTCGTCAAGAGATCAAGGAGCTTACGGCATTAATGAAGGGTTTCATGATGGGAAATAGCTCCGGAGGGAACACGGGGAACCAACCACGGCAACAAGTGATGACGTGTGGGATTTGTGCTTCGAACCATCTCACCGAATCTTGTCCTCAAGCAAACGAGGATTATAACGAAGAAGTCAATGCCATGGGGGTCTATGGAGGAAACCAAGGTTTTAGAGGCGATCAAGGAGGAAACCAAGGTTTTAGGGGCTACCAAAGTGGTAGGGGTTTTCAAGGTGGACAAGGCCAAGGTGGTGATAGGGGTAACCAAAGGAAGTATGATCCTTTTGCTCAACACTACAACCCCGGAACTAGAGATCACCTCAACTTTCGGTGGAGAGATGAACCGACGGGACAACAAGGCCAACAAGGTGGCTACCAAGGGGGTTATCAAGGTCAAGGTGGTCAATCTTTTGATAGACAAAGGGGGCAAAATGATCAAGGGTACCAAGGGGACCAAGGTTACCAAAACCAAGGGTACCAAGATTATGGCTATCAAGGGTACCAAGATCATCAAAACCCTCAATATCACCCTCAACCACAACAATACCAAAGGAACCAAGGTCAAGGCCGTTTCAATAACCGTGCTCGTCAGAATGCTCATCCGAGGTTGGAAGATAAATCCCACAATCAAGGTGAAAGCTCGGACCAATTCCCCCAAGATGCTCGACTCAAAAGCATTGAGGTGCAAATGAGTCAAATGGCCACGGTTTTGGGAAAGTTAGAAGCACAAAACTCCGGGAAACTACCCGCACAAACGGAGTTGAATCCAAGGCCTCATGCGAGTGCCATGACTTTGAGAAGTGGTAAACAAGCTCTTGAACCCGAGGTGGTTGTGAAAAAGGCACCCAAGAGAGGCCTTGTGAAGAAGAGCTTAGCCAATGACGAAATTGAGGCGACCTTGGCCGACGAAGAAGTTATTCTTGAGGAGCTAGCCAAAGAAAAAGGTGAGGCCGAGGTTGAGAATGAGAAAGAACCTATTGATGAGGAACATGTAGAGACATCCTCTCATGTTGAACCAATGTCACCTCCATTCTCACCTCTTCACAAGAAAACTAGGGTGGACACTACCTTTGATGTGGAAGCACCATTTCCCGAAGCCTTGAAGCATACTCGGAAAAAGGAGATGGACAAAGAAGCTTTCGAAGTCCTTCGAAAGTGTGAGGTAAACATTCCTTTGCTCGATGCTATTGATCAAGTTCCTAGATATTCTAAGTTCTTGAAGGAATTATGTGTGAACCATCGTCAACAAAGATCTAAGCATGTTAAAAATGAAAAAATCAATGAACATGTGTCAGCTTTGTTTCAAGATAAAATGCCTACTAAATGTAGTGATCCGGGCATGTTTACAATTCCTTGTATCTTAGGGAACACTTACTTTCCTAGAGCCATGCTAGATCTAGGTGCATCCATAAATGTCATTCCATATGCATTGTATGAATCGTTGAATCTTGGCACTTTGCATAAAACCGGCGTGGTGATCCAACTTGCCGACCGCTCTAATGCATACCCTAAGGGTATTGTTGAAGATGTCTTGGTGAAAGTCGACAAGTTGGTGTTCCCGGCCGATTTTTACGTTCTTGACATGGAACATGATAAATTTGCTACCCCTATCTTGTTAGGGCGTCCATTTTTGAAAACGTCAAGAACTATCATAGATGTGCATAGTGGTAGGCTTACCATGGAATTCGATGGGGATAAAATAGAATTCAACATTTATGGTGCAATGAAATACAATGATGAAGAAACTTCTTGCAATGCTATTGATGTGATTGAGCCTTATGTGCAAAAAGTTTATGAAAATGATATTGATGATCCCTTGTTAAATGCCTTAGCCAATAGTTTACACACAAGTAATGTTCATACATATGCTTTGAGTGCTAACTTGAAGGAAAGCATTTTTGAGCTAGATACTTTTGAGGAACTTTCTCTTGATGCACCAATTTTAGACCTCGAGGTATTGAAGAGCTCGGGCAACCGACCATCTTTCAATAAACCTCTGGTAGTGGAGTTGAAACCACTACCCGAGAATCTAAAATATGCATTCCTTGGTGGTGGCGAGAAATTGCCGGTGATCATCTCCAACAAGCTCACCAAGGAACAAGAGGAAAGGTTGATGAAAGTGCTCCAAGATCATAAGGAGGCCATTGGGTGGACCATTGCCGACATCAAAGGTATGAGTCCAAGTACTTGCATGCACCGTATACTATTGGAGGATGATGCTAAACCCGTCCGACAACCTCAAAGGCGGTTGAACCCTCCAATGATGGAGGTAGTAAAAGCCGAGGTGCTTAAATTGTTGGACGCGGGAATGATCTATCCAATCTCTGATAGTAAGTGGGTAAGCCCAACGCAAGTAGTGCCAAAGAAAACCGGAGTGACCGTAGTGGAGAATAGCCATGGCGAATTGATTCCCACTCGTGTCCAAAATGGATGGCGTGTTTGCATTGATTACCGAAGGTTAAATGCGGTAACAAGGAAAGACCATTTCCCTTTGCCATTTATTGATCAAATGCTTAACCGGCTTGCAGGCCACTCTTTCTATTGTTTTCTTGATGGCTATTCAGGGTACTTTCAGGTTGCCATTGCACCAGAGGATCAAGAAAAGACAACCTTCACATGTCCCTTTGGCACCTTTGCATATCGACGCATGCCTTTTGGCCTTTGCAATGCGCCGGCCACATTCCAAAGGTGTATGGTTAGCATTTTTTCAGAATATCTTGAGAAGTTTGTAGAGGTTTTCATGGATGACTTTACTGTTCATGGAAACTCTTTTGACAATTGCTTAATTCATTTGTCATTAGTCCTAAAAACTTGCATTGATAAAAACCTTGTGCTTAATTCTGAAAAATGTCATTTTATGGTAGAAAAAGGCATTGTGTTAGGTCATGAAGTGTCATCTAAGGGTATTGAAGTAGACAAAGCAAAAATTGATATCATCCAATCTCTCCCTTACCCTACTTGTGTGCGTGATGTAAGATCATTCCTTGGCCACGCGGGTTTCTACCGCCGTTTCATAAAAGACTTTTCAAAAATTTCTTCCCCTTTGTGTAAATTGTTGCAAAAGGATGTGGAATTTGTGGTAGATGAAGGTTGTAAAAGGGCATTTGATTGTTTAAAGTCCATGCTAGTGTCGGCCCCTATTATACAACCTCCAAATTGGTCCCTTCCATTTGAGATCATGTGTGATGCAAGTGACTACGCCGTTGGTGCGGTGCTAGGTCAAAGGGTGGGGAAAATTCCCCATGCCATCTATTATGCATCCATGACTCTCAATGATGCTCAAAGGAACTATACCACAACTGAAAAGGAATTGCTAGCGGTAGTCTTTTCTTTAGAAAAGTTTAGGCCATATTTGCTTGGTACAAAGATCATTGTTTTCACTGACCATGCAGCTCTTCGTTACTTGATGACGAAGAAAGAAGCAAAGCCTAGGTTACTCCGATGGATCTTACTCTTGAGCGAGTTCGACTTGGAGGTCAAGGACAAGAAAGGAGCTGAAAATCTAGTGGCCGACCATTTGAGCCGATTGGTGCCCAATGAGGAGTTTGGGGCCAAAGCATTGAAGGAGCATCTTCACGAAGAGTTCCCCGACGAGCAATTATTTGCTCTTGGTGTTTCTCTTCCATGGTATGCCAACATTGTGAATTTCCTTGTCACAAGTAAGTACCCTTCTCACTTCACAAAAGCACAAAAGGATAAGCTAAAGCATGATGCTAGGTTTTATGTGTGGGATGATCCCTATGTATGGAAACACTGTGCCGACCAAGTGATTAGGAGATGCATTCCTAATAATGAAACAAACTCAATCCTTGCTTTTTGCCATTCATATGCATGCGGTGGTCACTTTGGTGCTAGGCGAACCGCTAGGAAAGTGCTAGATTGTGGTTTCTATTGGCCTAGCTTAAATAAAGATGCATACACCTTTTGCAAGTCTTGTGATAAATGCCAAAGAGTAGGAAATATCTCTTCTAGGAATGAAATGCCCCAACATTGCCCTCTATATTGTGAACTCTTTGATGTGTGGGGAATCGATTTTATGGGACCTTTCCCTACTTCATTTGGTTTTAAATACATCTTACTTGCGGTTGACTATGTTTCTAAGTGGGTTGAAGCAATCCCCACTCGTACTGATGATTCTAAAGTGGTTGCAGAGTTCATCAAATCTCACATCTTCTCTAGGTTCGGGGTACCCCGAGCTTTGATCAGTGATCGAGGCACTCACTTTTGCAATAGAACCATTGCCGCATTGTTGAAGAAATATGGGGTAAATCACAAAACTTCCACCGCCTATCACCCACAAACGAATGGACAAGCCGAAGTTTCCAATAGGGAAATCAAGTCCATCCTTGAGAAAACGGTTAGGCCGACTCGCAAGGATTGGAGTACTCGGTTGGATGATGGATTGTGGGCATATAGGACGGCTTATAAGACTCCAATTGGTATGTCTCCATACCGATTAGTCTTTGGAAAGCCGTGTCATTTACCGGTGGAGTTAGCACACAAAGCCTATTGGGCAATCACAAGGTTCAACTTGAACTTGGACGAGGCCGGGAATGAAAGGAAGCTTCAATTGCAAGAGCTTGAGGAAATCCGGAATGAATCCTATGAGAACGCGGCCATTTACAAGGAGAAGACGAAGGCATGGCATGACAAGATGATAATTAGGAAAACTTTTGAGGTAGGTCAAAAAGTTCTTCTATTTCAATCACGTCTTCGGTTGTTTCCAGGTAAACTACGTTCTCGGTGGACTGGACCATTTGTAGTTGTGAAGGTTTTCCCTCATGGAGCAGTGGAGATCCAAAGCGGCGAGGATGCCAAAATCATCAAGGTCAACGGCCAAAGGTTGAAACCGTATTACGAGGGTTTCAAATCGGAGATCCTAGAGGACATGTCTCTAGGCAACCCGGCCTACGAGTGATCTTTACCATGGCGGTACATCGTGCCGACGATGTTAAATAAACGAGTTTTAAGCTTTAAATGCATTTCGTCGAACAATTTCAACATTTGGAACATTACTTTCTTTATATTTATTTGCTATGTACATTTCATTAAGCTTGTAATTCGAACATTATGCTAGTTTTTATGTTGTTTTTGTAGAAATAGGTTTGAAGTGGTGCAAAACGAAAAACGCCAAGGGGCCATTCCTCGCGGTCCGCGAATTCAACGCGCGGACCGCGACCGAAGGTTTCGCGGACCGCGGCCGAGAACGCGCGAGCCGCGACCAAGCTCTCGCGGTCCGCGACCGAGCTCTCGCGGCCCGCGAGCTAAACGTGCATTTCTGGAAATCCCTGCCACGAAAACGTCGGTTTTCGCGGTCCGCGGCTTGATCGCGCGGACCGCGACACTATGCACGCGAGTCGCGACCGGGATCGCGCGGACCGCGACGGGAAAACCTCGCGCGCCGCGAACGGAACGCGCGCGCCGCGACGGTGTCTCGCGGTCCGCGAAGAAGACCGCGCGACCCGCGAGAAAACAGGGGATTCTAGGAAATCCCTGGAACGAATATGACCATTTTCGCGGTCCGCGACTTGATCGCGCGGACCGCGAAACTGTGCTCGCGGTCCGCGGTTTCATCGCGCGGACCGCGAAGGTTTGCCGAGGATTTGCGCGCGGTGCGCGATTTCATCGCGCGCACCGCGCCGAGGTTTTGCCCGAGTTCCAGCGCGCGCGAGCCGCGACGAGACACTGCGCGCACCGCGACGAGGATTCGCGCGCACCTCAACGGTCTTCAGCGCGCGGTCCGCGAATTCATCGCGCGGACCGCGACGGACTTGCGCGCGGCCCGCGACGAAGGGCGCGCGACCCGCGACGAGGACCGAGATTTCTCGGAAATCGCTGGAACGAAACGGGCCATTTTCGCGGCCCGCGACGGGGTCTCGCGACCCGCGACCGAGGCTCGCGGTCCGCCACAGAAAACTCGCGATCCGCGAGATTTCGAACCCTTCTTCTTCACAAATTCTTCTATCTTTTTCTCCTCCTTCCCAAACTATTCCCACCCGACCCCAAAGTTTTTTTTTCCGGCCACCATACTCAATCCTCCATTCCGGCGAGTTTTGAACCGATTTCTTCCACCCAAATCAATCCCCCAAGCTTTCCCAACAAAACCCACCAAAAAACCCAATCCAAAACACCATCTTTAACCCACATTGCCGAATTCCCACCGGAAAGTTCTTCACTCCGATTCGCCGGCCTCCGGCGACTTTTGTTCCAAACCAACTACCCAAAAACCTTCCCTCCACCACCCTTAACCTTTTCCCAATCCCAAATTCCAAATTCCAACTCTCAATCAAATACCCCCAAATCTTATGAACCCTAATTTTTGGATTCTTTGATTTGGTGGTGTTTTGATCAAATTGGTAATCTCCTCAAGCTACATTGCTACCAAAGGCTTCAATTGACGGTACCCTACTAAATTTATTTAAATTTTGGGTGATTTAGGGCTTGCCGCCAATAGGTTTTCATTGAAATTTCAAAGGCTTGCCGCCTTTAGTTATAAACTGAGCTTTATTAGTAGAGGCTTGCCGCCTTGTAGCTAGTATAGTTGTGCTGGACTGTTGTTGAGTAGAATTTGATAATGGCACCGAGAAAAAGGTCTCGCCGAGGGGAAGCCTCTAGTTCCCATGAACCTGTGATCCCCGAATCACCCCCTCGCCAACCTAGTCCTCCCCCTGCAGAAAACCTGCCTCCTATAGACCTTATGGGACTGCAAGGTTTAGATGAGGATGCCCAACAACGGTGGAGAAAGTTGATTGGAAATGGGAGGCGTACAATCATGGAGACGAAGTTCCTCTCCTCTGAGCTACTTCAGGAGCTGGGTTTGCAACAACCAGTTCTATTTTTATTGGATCGCGTTGGCATGAGAGGATTCATTGATCGGTCGGCACCGACCTATACCCGCTATACATTTGAGTTCCTATCCACTCTAGCCAAGCACTATGACGAGGACCATGACATGCATTACATCACCTTCAGGTTGAATGATGTGGATCGCCGGATGACCTATCATGAGATCCAAGATGCTTTTGGGTTCGAATATGCACAGGGATACAAGAATCCAAAAGAGACTAACCCGGACGGATTTGATCTAACTTACTTTTGGAATTGCTTGTCTGGATTTCCCAACATCACAGGCACTACGAAGAATAACCACATCATACATCCAGCTGTTCGTATGGTGCACAAGCTCCTAGTGATGACGATCTTCTGCCAAGGAGAGTTGACGCACATTACTAGGGAGCAGGTCCAATGCCTTTGGACCATGTGCTGGGGACCAGAACACCCTTGTTGGGTGGACCTTTTTGTGCAGAAATGTCTGGAGGCCTCTGAGAAGACCAAGGGAAAGATACCACAGGGGGGTATGATTTCACTTCTGGCAGCTTATCTGAACATCCACCTACCTCCAGACATTCAGGCAATAGGCAAGACAGCCGAGAGAGCTCACCAGTTTTACTCCATTGCTTCTTTGGAGTTCACTAATGTCTTGGCCATGCACAAATATCCTCCTCCTAGATTCATTTGGCTAGTAGCCAAGAATCAGCACATGTACCTGCCAAATCCAGAGGCTGTACAACTGACTGGGCGCACCCGCATAGAGGATCTCACCTTGCCAACCCAGATCACAGTTCCTGCACCTACCATTGCCCTTGCCAGGTTAGAGGCACCTCCGGAGCATGGAGAGCAGTACGCTCCTCCACATCATGAGGCTCAGTATGTCACTCAGCAGCAGTTTCAGGCATATACTGAGAGGTACGAGGATGATATGGCAGTGATGTTCGCCATGATGGCATCCATGCACCCACAGGGACCAGGAGCATTTGACTATGAGGGACATCGCAGATCGCGAGCTCAGCGCCGTCGCGACGGCTCCGGCCCCTCGCAGTGAGTCTACCCTATACCTTTTCCTTTCACTATGGTATTCATTCATATATTTAAACATTGAGGGCAATGTTTAGACTAAGTGTGGGGGAGAGGTGTAGGAATTTTGTTATTACTTTTGTTGCTGCTTTTGTTGCTGTTTTTGCTGCTATTTTTATTACTGTATTCTTTAAAAAAAAAAAAAAAACAGCCCGGATGGTCCCAAAAATACTAGAGGATCAGGTAAAAATGAGAGGCATGCCCGGATGGTTCCAAAAATACGAGAGAATCAGGCAAAAATGAGAGGCAAAAAAAAAAAAAAAAAAAAAAAAAAAAACATTTTCTTTTATCTTGTTTAAATATGTAAGCTCTCAAATGTTATGTGCTTAATTATTTAGAATATACACTTGGATCTTAATCGTTCTTTCTCGAGGACGAGAAAGGTTCAAGTGTGGGGGATTTTGATAGCCCCTAGATATACTCTTATTTTGTAGCATTTGAGAGTTGTTTTATATAGTATTTTGTGTAATTATATTAGACTTTTGGACCGAATCATTCATAGTGGTTTGAAATTGAAGACGTGCATTTCGATCTTGAATTGCACTTGCGATGGATTTGAATGATTTGAAGACCTTCTATGACCGTCCTGACCGCGTTTGATACATTGAAGAACCGGTCGTAGAAGTGGCGTGAAGGCACACTCTCGCGGGCCGCGAACCGCGAGGGTGTGTGTTGCTGTTTTGACCATGCCAAGTTTCGCGCGGGCCGCGAAACTCCGGTCGCGAGCCGCGAAGACCGAGGCGCGCGGACCATGCCGAGACCGAGGCGCGCGGACCACGCCGAGACACGGGCACGGACTACGCCGAGACACGGGCGCGGACTACGCCGAGACACGGGCGCGGACTACGCCGAGACACGGTCGCGGACTACGCCGAGACACGGGCGCGCGGGCGCGAGACTCCGGTCGCGGACTACGCCAAGACACGGGCGCGCGGGGCGCGAATCCTCGGCCGCGAACCGCGAGAACCAGGCTCGCGGTCCGCGAAGGATCCCGCGCGACCCGCGAAGCTGCCTGCAACTTGCATTTTGTTTAGCTTTAATTTTAATTATTTTGGACTATAAATAGAACTTATCCTCATTGTTTGAGGGATCGGATTTTTACAGAGGAAACTCCATTTTCCTTCACTTTTCTTCCCATTTTGATCTTTGAATTCACTATGGTTTGTTGTATTAATTATGGTTATGATTATCTAATTATGGTTGTAGGCTAAAACCCTTCTTGGATATATGTGATTGGACTTCTTGTTATGGATTGAGAACATGATTTATGAAACTTAGGAATGGTGATTTGCTCTTGAATGATCATAATTTATATGTGTGTTTGATGCTTGAAATGATTAGGAATGATTTCCTAGTGATAGATAGGTGTTGGATATGTGTTAGATATTGCTTTTCCATGGTTAGAATGTTATCATTCTTTCTATGTAGGAGTAGTAAATTAGGGATTGAATGCATGTTGTTATCAATTGTATTTGTTCTTAAGATCATTCATTAGCATTGTACCTATGTCAAGTTTGTTATCAAATTGCATGGGTAGGATTGAGAAACATCTAATTAGAATTAATATTGATTCAATTGAACTAGTTGTTATCATCTAGTAAAGTTGTCAATTGAAGTTGTGAAGATGCTTTCATTTCTCATAACTATGGTTAAAGATAGTTTCTCACTAATGTTCACCATTCTCAAAGCATCATGATAAAGTTTGAGGAAAATCTCATAATAAGAAGTCACCAATCTCATATGTCCAAGTTTCTTATTCTCTTAGTTAAATCTATAGTTAGGATAATCTTATAGTAAAGTAGTTGTGGCTTGAACGTTCTAGTAGTTTTAATTAGTAATGTCTTAAACAAAAACTCAACTCAAACCCCCCCCTTGTTTACATTGCTTTTATATATGTATATTTATATATACACTACAAAATATACATAGAAATAACCTTTTCCCTGTGGAACGAACCTTACTTGCCATTGTACACTTAATAGTGTAGAAAGGTAGTAAGTGATCTAAAAATTGTATATTTGAGAGGTACGGCGACGACCTCCCATCTTGTGACACTGGTCCAATCTTTTACTGGTCCATTCGAAAAAGGAGCCGCTGAGAATTTCTTTATCTGCTCTGGTTTTGTTTATTGGATGATACCATTCCTAACACAGTTATTTAGGGTCTCTGTGACTATAGGTAAAGCATTTACTCGATGTATCTAAGGCGTCCTTTGATAATCCAATGGATTCTTTCTTGCAAGGTCCAAACATGGTGAACTGTTTCAAATGTAGATGGGGTCGGTCGCACCAGTATATTGAATAGGTTTTTTTTTTACCAATTCCACTTGTTTTTTTTTATGAAGCCCATTAGTGAAACAGCTCCGCCAGCTTTAACCAAGAAGTGCTTTTTCTCTATGTACTTATAGACATATCGTTCAATATATTTAAAAACAAATAATGGTTAATCTAGTTATAGGCTCAGGAAATGTTTTCCATGAATAAATATTGATGTTTATTTTAAATCAATAAAATTTTATAAAATAAAATTTTTTAATAGAAAATCAGAAGGAAGACAAGTGACATATTTTACAACTTAAAATGACACAATTTTTTACAAACAATTATTAACATTTATTTAAATCAATCAAATATCAAAGATTACGATGTTACAATTTCACAATGTTAAGAAGCCCGAAGTTACTATTTTATTGAAAATTGGTAAAAGATTATTGAAAGATGACATATCATCAAATTACATAAAACCTCTGAATACAATACCCTAGAGGTAAACAACAAAGACTCTCTGAAGCCACATTACAGATACCCTAGAGATAAACAACAAAGACTCTCTGAAGCCACATTACAGATACCCCAAAGAACCGAACCAAATACCCCAGGGGTAAATTACATAGATGGCCCGCGGTAATAATCTTCAAATAAGTCTTCGGGATCCAAGACGGCCTTCCATGTTCCTGACGTAAATGTTCCTCCAGCTTCTCCAGATCTTCAAACATGTCTTTCTCCATAGCATCCAACGCTGCCATTGTAGCATCACTGGTCGCCTTGATATGCATTTGTTTGTAGCATCACAGTTTCAAATTCCCCGTGATTATTAATCCAGACAGTTAATAAAGAAGAACAATACCTTGTGAGACTCAACTATCACAGCAAACACCTCCTTGAGTAAAAGATTGGGCCTTCCGTATTCACGGTGGCTTATGGCTTGGAGCATTATATATTCACCGTGGAATGGTTTCATGTCTGCATCGTATTCAGCTTCTGAATCATCTAATTCTGCAATTAAAATAGACATTAGTTCCTATTCAAAAAATGGTACTCGAGCCAAAAAAAAAAAAACCACCATCAAATAAATTATTTTTAAACCGACCCTTGATAATTTTGGCCCTCAGCTCGGCAACGAATTTGTCAATGACATTCTTCCTCAGCTCTGCAGCGGAACGATGGTCGGCCATTGTTTTTCAGATCAAAGAAGAGTGTGAAACTTTCTGAGTGTGAACTTGAGCAAGGCAGGATGCTTTTTTTTTATAGAAGATGAGGGACCTAATTGTAATAATAACTCACATATATTGGGTCAAAATAAGATGGACACAGTTTAAAAAATCAAGCCAACGCGTGACTAGTACACTCTAACACCCAGAGTTGTGAGACCTTTAGAGAATGCACACTAATACCCTAAGGTAATGGGAGACGCCAACGTGGAACTTGGTAACACCGAGTATATTAGCTTGTGACACTCCCCCGTTAGTTCAAGCTTAATTCAAGAAAAATAAATGTTATAATGTTTTTAAAATTAAACAAGTGCGTATTATTCTACAAAAATAGATTGCTTTTATCAAATTGATTAACCTAATTCAAAATATGTTGAAAATATTTTTAGTTAAGAGGTAACGTTTCTCTAAAGGTCAAGTAATCATTGATCCATGTTATTAGTTAAGAGGTAATGTTTCTCTAATATTAGAACAGGTTTAACAGAATTGTGCCTTACACGTTTCTCTAATACCACGTTTCTCTCACATTGATTCCTTTACTTTCCCTCCATTGATTCCTTTACATTTTGGCGCCATATTTTGGAGAGATTTCTTTGCTTATAAATTGAGACCAAGCGGCATTCCAAAATATTCAAAACAATATTACAAAAACAAATATAATCTTCCCGAGCCAAACCCTCTCCCAGATATGGCACCCAAAAATCTGCTCAACTCTCACAAGTCTACCAAGCCGAACCTCTCCCAACAGATGAAAAACCCTTCTTCACCTTCAACCTGCATCTGCTTCACGGAGTTGGCTAGGGAAAAGGTGCAACTCCGCTTCTTCCTAAGGCAGCTGATTCACAATATTGGAGTGGAGGCGCTCAATGACATGTTCAAGGGATTCCGCATCCCCGTTACAACCATTCGAAACCTCTACGAGGCTGAAGCTGACACTTTCATGATGTCCCAAGGAAATGATCTTCCAAAAGATCTGAAAGGAAATCCAAAGAGGACAGTCGCCGCTACAGACTTCATACTAGTGAAGGATGAGACGCTGGAGGATGCGAAGAAGAAGATGAAGAAGTTCAAAGTTAAGAAGGAGGTTGAGCCGAAGGATAGGATCTTCATTGTGAAATTCTAGTTTGGTATGATTTGCATATCAAAAATCCCTATCCAACCGTATTTTGAGGATTTGTTAGCGAGAAATCCAAGTTTTTATCTCCATTTATTTCGATTATGAATTTGAATTTTAATATTATTCTCCATGTTTTTGGTTCAGTAGTAATTATTTTTCAATTATCTTAAAATTCTAAATATGACCAAAAGACACAACATGAGATTGATATATTATCAAGGTCTCTGCAATACTTTCGGGACCTTAATGTATAAAGTAGTGATACTTTAAAGCGGACCTCTGTGATACTCTCCAATATATAAAAGTGAAACCCCTTTTGGCCAGAACTAATAAAAATAACAACATGAATCAGAACAATGTCACAAATCAGCCCAAGTAACAAAAGAGGTACCTTAAAGTACACCACTCTGACACCCTCAAATATATAACAATGAAACCCCTTCAGGAGCCAAAATCTTGTTTAAAATTCCAACTCAAAAGCCCAGAACTGGAAAAGACAAATCAATCCAGATAACAAAAGTATTTTCATAACCCAAATGAAATATAACTACATATCGATAATCAATATTTGATAAGAACCAACAAGTACTTTTTATTTCCTCGGCCCATTATCATCCTTAATAACTTTCAATCAACTTCTTCATCGTGAAATCCCAAGCCTGCATTCTGGAAATTCTTCTTCTTTTTCTTCCTTTGCTTTTTTACTATTTTCTTGTCCAAATGGTAGCCCGCACGATGTTTCGGTGCTTCCCCCTTTTTCTCCGGTCTATGGGGTCACGGGGTCCTTCATCAGCCGAACCACCACCTGCTTGTCTAGTGTTGGATTTGTTACGAGACCCCCATTGCTTCACAATGTTACCTGCATCATCTCTAGTCAATCCGGGAGAAAGATCATGCTCAGGCTTCAACTCCAAGCATAGCTTGTTCATCATCTCCAATACTTTGTTGTAAGAGTCTTCATCCTTCATCGCCCAATATGCAACTTTCTGGAACCTCTGTTCCATCAGATCGTAATGTGTCCTTTTAGGGGGGATACTCTTCAATTGATCAGCATAATAACATGTCTCATTGGTGTAATCTCTGCACAAGTCTTTTCTCCAATGATCCACAATGAATTTTTCGGGAACCTTCTGTCTCCCTTCAACTTTGAACACTTGAAGCATGTGATAGCACAAAATACCCCGAAATTCAAAGTTCTTGCAATCACATCTTATGTCCCATGGCTCGCGTTGCACGGCCACAATGAAACACCGTCTTTTCGTCCGCCCCTGGCGAACCTTGTCCGTCTTCACCTCGTACACAATTCCCATATCATTTTCTTGGAGTATCATCGCATTGCAATACATCATGTCCAAGACTTGTTTATGAAATTCACAAAATTTTCTATTCGTGTACAGATCTTGGAACACTTTCTCAAAGCCAAACTCTGTCGCACATATATATGGACTATAGATGGAATCATGAGTCTCTCTTGTTTCATCCTCTGCTCTCTTTGCAAGTGCTCGGGAATATTACTTTACAAAAGTCTGGAGTGTTGTGTCCACATTAACAAAACCCTTGAAAAAGTTGTTCATTCCCTCACTTCTTTGGGTGCTTGACATTCCCGCCCAAAACAGATCCTTGAAATAAACGGGAACCCACCTATGTCGATCCATGTACATATCAATACACCACGTCTTCCCCTGAAGTTTAAACCTATCTGCCCACGCATACCATTCGGCTTCGAACTCCTCAACGGATAGTGACTCGTGGAGTATTCTTCTTAGCGAACTAATAATTTTGGCCCATTCGGTCATGGAGCCAAAGTTTTTTCTTAGGTTCCTTAATGTGTGCCAAATACACCACCTGTGTCGAGTATTTGGGAAAACGTCGGCCACTGCGTTTCCTGAAACAAAAACTTGAATATAAGAACAGATTATTGCACAATGCACTGAAGAACCTATACATTGGAAACATGAACCACCAAATATCCCTATCCAATAATACCTTCACACACAATGCAGTAAACCCTAATTCGGTATTTTTCATAACAAATTTGGAGCTGTGATGTAAAATGTATCATATTCTATAACAATAATGTCGAAAGATAAAGTGGAAAAATGAACTCACCAATGGCTCTACACTGGTCCGTGATTATGCATTTTGGAGCTTTCATCTTCATACACTTGAGCCACACTTTAAATAACCACGTGAAATTTTGGGCGTCGTCCTTTGCTATGAGGGCACAACCGAAAAGCGTCGTCTGGCCATGGTGGTTCACACCTAATAATGGTGCAAACGGCATCTTGTACCTATTCGACATGTATGTCGTATCGAATGAAATGGTGCCTCCAAAATCTTCATAGGCCTTAAGGCTTCGACCGTCTATCCAAAATATATTCTTTACTCTTCCAGTAGTGGGGTCTTGATCAAAAGAATAGAAGAAATTAGAGGATTTTGCCTGCATATTCTGAAACATCAGCTCCATTGCACGGAAAGTCGGAAATCCCCCTCTGCCATCTCTAGCAAACATTTCCTGTTCAGTAGGTTGCGCATATCTTTCTCTAAAAAAGGAACTTTGTCAAACTCCTTGTACTGAATGGCAAAAACACTATATATCTGAGATGCACGGAGTCCGGCGTGCTGCTGCATCAACATGGCACGCTCGTCTGTATCTGAAATACCTCGATACCTGTTCATGAATTGTTCATGAATCTGGTACTGTGGGGAAGTAATGGATGATTGTGTTCAAGATTGTAACTTGTTACCCTCCACCAACCATCATCTTGGCGGCAAGTAGTCGCGACATTCACACCTGCTGCTCTTAAAATGTTTACCACCATCTTTACCCTTGGGCTCATATTTCCCTTCAAGGTTGCATACAATTCGAATGCGCGTATATTTCTCTGTGTCACAAGGACCCGGAGACAGGTGCGTCTCTTCCAGAGGCAGTTCCGGCTCAGGGACCTTCTTGGGTTTTTTCAGGATATCTCGGCCAAGGACTCCAACTTGAAACCCGTTCGCATATGCGTAACAGTGCATGTATGCATGAAAATGGACGGATGTTTCGAATTCCCGGTCTTTAGCTGGCGGGGTAATACAAATATCTTACTCTGGATCGTCATCTCCCTCCCTAGTAGGATTCTTAGTGTCACCACCTAACTCCGCCAAATCATCACCGTCTAAGGACTCGTAGTCGGAATCAGCATCTCCAGGGAGGTAGTTTAAGTCTATCAGCACCATCTGTAATACAACAAAACATAATACTCAATAGTTAGACAGAGGCACCACTTAGACGCCTATTGAAACACTTCAGACGAGATACACTACACAGTAAGACTCCTTAGTTGCAACTCACGAGACACCCTAGCTGAACCTTGTGAGACGAAATATAGCCTACGCATTGACAAGCCTTAGCTGAAACTGGTGATACGGTAAAGGCTAGGCAGTGAGAGTCCTTAGATGAAACTGGTGATACGGTTTAGCCAAGGCAGTGAGACGCCTTAGTTGAAAGTACATGCTAGTCAGTGAGACGCATTAGTATAAACTAGTGATACTATAAAACTTAGGCAGTCAGACGCTTATTTCCCAACTTGTGACCATATAGAATGACAAGCCCATAAGAAACATCAGAAAGAAAGAGTTGCAGTAATACTCTTAAACAAAGGGTGGAGCACTATCTTGATAATTTAGAAAGATTCTCTTCGTCAAAGCTAAGTTATGGATCAAAAAAATCAACTACAACAACCACCCACAGAAAAAGTTCGAAAGACATCAAATCATACAGATTTATACAATAAGAGACCATTTACATAATTACAGCTCAAAACTCCAAGGAGACCATTTTGAGGCTTAAAATGAAAAAAACATTAATACTAACTTCTTACCTTGTTTTGGTCGGTTTACTTTGATCGCACTTCCTCTCCGTTGCCATTTCCAATTTTTTTTAGAATTTTTGCTTTGAAAATGAAGAGACCACCATGGATGACCGGAATGAGAAAAATGGTTTTCCAGAATCCGGTGCGGAAGATACAAGGAAAAGGTATAGAGCCGTTTGAATTTTATTAAAAGGAGGGATGCGTTATTAGTTTAATGAGACCCCAGGACCAAATAATAGGGACCCCGTGGTCCAAGCATTTAATGAGCTTGGCATTATATGGGGGGAGCACTGCTCCCGTGGAGCAACAAAGGATTTTCCCGGTTTCGACCCTTTTTAACGACCCGCGAAAATGCCTATTCCATATATATTGCAGCCAGGTCCTTCGTCTGATCGTAGCTTATGATCAGACCGTCCTATAGGAGAATTTTTCCCTAGCCTAAAGCACATAATTTCTGCTGTACTTGTGGCAAGAAAACTGGATTCAAAAATCTTAACTCTGAACTGAAAGTTAAACAAAATTTGAAGGAAAAAAACTTTTAACTCCATTGCTGTAAATTAGGCAATGGCTCTGAGTCTGGCAAAGGTCAAGTAGACAGTATGGATTCGTCCCTCACCGGTAGGTCTTGCTATCACTACACTCACTACGATTATATTCTTCAACTCCATTGCTGCCTCCTCTTCCGCGACCTGGTAGAGCCACCCGTAAAGGTTTCCCAACTCTCTAGGCTCTCATAACGAACATCATACGAGCGAAGAAGCACTTCAAATGTCCTGATGTCTTCACCAACATACATACAAAGTTATAAACAGGAAGAAACCAATGACTGTGGACGATAATTAAATGTCCTACAAACGGTAGAGACTAGAGTAAGTTATGGTGCATTACCAGTGAACCACTTTTTTAGGGTTCAACATGATTGACCGTTGCACTTGCTCAATGCATGGTGAGAAGGAGCACAGTACTCCATCTTCTTTCAGCATTTTCCCAGAAGACTGAATGGCAAGCCAAGGTTGGGGAAGGTCCAGAAAAATTGAATCAACTTACCCAGTAAATGTATCTGGGAATCCTTTGCCTTGAATATCTCTGACTCCGACTGTAACTAGTCTGGCTAATCCTCCCTGGAGCAATTTCCAACTCAGCATAGTCAAAACAAGCAACAGAAGTAATACAGCTACGAAAATCTTTTACAGAGTCAGTTTCATACAGCTATGAAAATCTACTAGGAATTTCACAATTGGTAAATAACATTCAATGTAAAAAAAAAAAAAACAGAACCGAATATTCAACATTTTGATACTTACTTAGCCAAAGAAGCCCTTTGTTCATGAAAATCGAATGTGTGCACATGTCCTGTAGGCGCTACAGCTTTATCAAGTGAGGTACTTAAAGATCCACTTCCCGAACCAGACTCGAGAACGACACAACCAGGAGTAATTTCCAAATACATGATAACAAAGCTAATATCAGCTATATACAGAATCTGAGTTCTGTGGCTTAACACAAGCGTCCATAGCTCTGGAGTAGGCGCTAGCAGGTAAATAAATCCACCTTTGTTGCTGAAAACTTTAGACCCGAAAGGTTTTCCAATCCAGTTATCATGTTTAAACATACCAAAACGGTTTTGAAGGATCCCCGTCTCACATACTTTAACAGCCTTCATCACATCATACTTCTCGTACACTATAACCAAATCTCCAACGCCGATAAATTGATTGTGTGACAGCTTCTTTTCAAGATCCATTGGAAGCATTGTTCAAATTTGGGTATAATGCAAAAGATCAAGCCAACATCTGCCAAAAAAACAACAAAATGTTACAATTGGTTTAAAAATCTCAAACTTGAATGTCACTAAACATCAAAGTGGGCAACTAATGTGAGAGACCCATCCAGCAGTAGCACATCCAATAAAATTTTCTTATAAATTTCAAGCTACTTCAATCATCAGGTACTTTTTCCTTTTTCTAAATGAAACAAAATCCAATAATATAAAAGTTTTTAGAAGAGTTAAAAAGTTGGATAAAATTACAGTCAATTGTCTTAAAAATCATCTAGAGCCTCCAAAAGTTGCAGTCAATTGTCGCATGATAGCTCCATTCCCCCTGGATACAAACTCTAGTGTTCATTTGTAGCCTACCCATTAATTGCTTAATGTGGAGAGGATCATCTACCCCCATGTAAACGCCAACTTCCTATGCACCTCTGCATGAGCAGCATCACAAGTTTTTGCCAAAAGAGTTGGAACAAGAGGCAATCCCATTATCTGTAGCTTGAGCAGGGATCTTGATCGTCATCATCATTAAGATTGAGTTTAACTCCATTGTTTTTCAGAGCATTTACTACCGCCCAGACTTTTGTACGATTCTTGAAGCCTTTTTTCTCTATCTCTTTGTCCACATCAACGTAGATGCCTTTTACGTGTCCCTGTTCAAGACCTTCCACTCTTAGCCTCATTGCTAACACTTCCCCCACAGTTGCTGCAGCCTTAGCATTGCAAAACCTACCACATTCGAGTGTCTTCTTGAGATCATGCTCAACCGAAGATGCTGATACAACGATATGCCCATTGTTCCTGTCTATTACGTTTGCAGTTATGTACTTCAGTGACATGAACAATCTCAAAACGTATCTCTTCACAACTGGCATCCTTCACAACTGCCAATTGATTCTACTCGCAGCAAGCCGTAATCAGACAAAAAAAATTCCATTTAGTTTAGAGGATTCAAATGTGGGGAAGCTAAAGCCTAAAAGCATGAATCACCGCAATCAAATCCCTAACGAGACAATCAGAATGCAAAGAGCATCTAAAAACTGATTCATCTGAATAACTATATTAATCACTCAACTAAGAAGATGATTTAGCTCAACCTTAAAATCATACACAACTACATTAATAAGCCCAACCAGAATTGATAAAACCAAATATCTTAATCACATGAATCACACTTTTATATAAAAAACACAAACCAAAGCAAAAGCACAAAAACCACAGAAAAGTTTTGAAATCAGACAAATGATTCAGAGCAAAACTTACGCGTCGGCGCCGAGGAAATAGTGGGGAATCGTTCGTCGGTAGTTAGCTTGCGGAAGTATGTAATTTCGTCAGGATTATGGTATACAGAAAGGATAATTTTGGAAGGTGTCTCCCGGGGTATTACAGCAGAAAGGATAATTTTGATCTTCCCTAACAAATGTCCCAATTACAATATAATAATGTCAATTTATTTATAATATTCACTAATGTTTAAACTTTTGTATAGTTATGGAGCTTGACGTGCATGGGTGTGCTCGGGTACTAAACTCCTTCAAAACCCGCAACCATATCCCGCAAGGAAAACAACTCCACCTTCTCTTTCTCAAGAGGGGCATCCTGAATACAGCTCTGAACATCACGAATCGCCTCCTGCAAATGTATGTGAGGTGCGGCGAAATCTCAGACGCGCGCAACCTGTTTGATGAAATGACTCACAAAAATACATTCACCTGGAACACCTTACTTGAGGGATGTATAAAGAATGGAAGAATTAAGGAATCGTTGGAGGTGTTTGAGTTGATGCCGCTTAGGAATGAATTTTCTTGGAATGTGATGATTCCTGGCATGGCTATGGCCGGTGCGTTGGATGTTGCATGTGGATTGTTTAACCAAATGCCTCGCAAAAATGCAATAGCCTTGAATTCGTTGATGCATAGTTATGTTCGGAATGGTTGTCCTCGTGTCGCCTTGAGGCTGTTTAAGGATCACTTGAACTCGAATGCGGAGGGCATGTGTTTGGATAGTTTTGTTTTAACTACTGCTCTTCGGGGTTGTGTTAATTCGGGGGACTTTTGTTTCGGCAAACAGATTCATGCAAGTATTATTTGCAACGGAGTGGAAGTTGATGCTGTGTTGGGAAGTACACTTGTTAATTTATATGCAAAACGTGGTGATATGGATGCTGCGAATCATTTTATTCGAACCATGCAGCATGTAGATGATTTTTCTCTTTCTGTGTTAATATCTGGGTATGCTAGTTCCGGAAGGTTGGATGATGCACGAGAGATCTTCGAAAAAAGTGACCGTTGTGTTGTTTTATGGAATTCTTTGATTTCAGGGTATGTTATGAATGATGAAGCAGCAGAAGCCCTAGTGCTATTCAATAAGATGCGGCAGGAGGGAGTGATGGGAGATTCTTCAACTTTTACCAGCATTTTGAGTGCCTGCCGTAGTTTAGCCACTGTTGATATCTGCCAGCAGCTGCATTCTAATACATGTAAGTTAGGCCTCATCAATGACCTAATCGTGGCTAGTGCTCTTATTGACACCTATGCTAAGTGTGGAAGGCCGTTTCTTTCTTGTGCTTTATTTGATGAACTCAAACTCTATGACACGGTCTTGCTGAATGCTATGATAACGATTTATTCCTGTTGTGGTAAGATTGAAGATGCAAAAAAGATATTTGAGAATATGACTTTGAAAAACTTGATTTCGTGGAATTCAATGCTAGTTGGTCTGAGTCAAAATGGCTGTCCTGTAGAAGCTTTAGATCTTTTCTGCCAAATGAACAGAAAGAATTTAAATATGGACAAATTCACCCTGGCAAGTGTTATCAGTGCCTGTGCCAGTATTTCCTTGATAGAACTTGGTGAACAGGTGTTTGCCAGAGCCACTCAAATTGGCCTTGATTGTGATCAAATTGTCTTGTCCTCGCTCATTGATTTTTATTGCAAGTGTGGTTTTGTTATCGATGGTAGAAGATTATTTGAACAAACCAGCAAAGGCGATGTGGTCCTGTGGAACTCGATAATAATTGGTTATGCGATGAATGATCATGGATCTGAAGCGTTGCAGCTTTTTCATCAGATGAGTCACACTGATGTTTTACCGACAGATATTACATTTACTGGGGTGCTGTCTGCTTGTAATCACTGTGGATTGATTATGGAAGCTCAGAAATGGTTTGTTGCAATGAAACAGAACTATCACATTAATCCTGGGATAGAGCACTACTCTTGCATGGTAGATCTTTTTGCACGGGCAGGATGCCTGGAAGAAGCTATCAATCTAATTGAACAGATGCCTTTTAAAGCCGATGCAAGCATGTGGTCTTCAATTCTTAGAGGATGTGTAGCTCACGGGGACAAAACTGTAGGGAAGGAGGTAATTGACCGAATTACATTCCTTGATCCCGAGAATGCTGCTGCATTTGTGCAACTATCGAATATACTCGCAACATCTGGCGACTGGGGCAAATCTGCGTTTGTTAGGAGTATGATGACTGATAATAGCATCCATAAGAATCCTGGCTTAAGTTGGGGTGGTTCTTAGAACTAGGAGGTAATCGACATGTCTTCTGGAGAAAACTCTAGCCACAACGTCTTCACAACCCCGTAGCATGGTATGTAACATGCCTCCTTTCACCTCACAAATGAGTCCATAATTTGATAAATAATATTCTTATAAAATAGGCAAGGAAAGGTAATGCTTTTGGTTTTGAAGACTCATGCTTTCAGCAAAAAAATAACTAGTGTTAATCTAATCGAAACTCAGATTTTGGATCACGCATTCCTGTTTAGAGATGCATGTTCGGTGCACTTGTACTGTAACTGTGTATCACATAAACATAATTGTAGTGAATCAAGTTTAAAGCTTCAATATGTTGATTTAGAAGCTTCCTTACAATTTATAAAAGGTTACATTAATTTCACAGGCGTGACATTTTCCATTGATTATGCTTTCTTAATTAAAGTCTGATTGACCTTCAAAAAAATAAATAAATTAATTAAAGTCTGATTGAAGTGGTTTCTTTCTGCGGTATAAGCCCTTTAGCATAGAAATTGTCATTTTCCTTCAAGCCCTGACCACCTCAATTAAAAAAAATAATGAAGCTTTTTCCCTACTCTGTGGTAATTCTCCTCACTTATTCCTCTAAACATTAGTATCTACATTTCACAAATTACATTTTTCCCATGCTGCATGATCTTCAAGATTCTGCTGTTTTAATTTTATTATTTACAGAAGTTACATACTTTCCTGTTTTTCCCTGTTCATCTTCTTCCACTTAAACAGAACATGCAAACATATATATATATAGGGTTCTTCTATATAGCACATAGCAGACCCAGAGGTACATTCGGGCTGCCTATCATGTCGGCTTTTGTGTGCTATTTAATATGGCTCTGTGACCAAGATTAAATTCCTAGATATTCTTTTCGGTTGTTTTCTTTCTGATTTTGCTAAAGAACTGTATGTTTTAGCTACCGATAGAGCACATATTTCCAGTCATTCTCTATTCATTTCTTTCTCAACCCCCAAGTCATTCTCTCATTTGCTACTCAGAGTGGACTGGAAGCAACTATTTGTGCATTTGCCCATTTATTAGCTTCTACTATATCTCAGGACACCCAAGAAATGCTGATTGCTGCACCTCAAGAGCTCTGCTAACGTACAGCTGTTGACCCAGATGAGCCCAGGGGAACTGAGCAGAAGGTGTTGGTAATTTGGTCCCCAATCTTCTTTGAGGAGGTTCATCCTAGTTCATGCCCATAAATGTATGCACCTTTGCATTTTGATTTAGAATAAAAAATCTGACCAAAGTGGTGTTTTTCTGGGTGTATAAGCCCTTAAGCATATAAATTCACATTTCACTTCAAAATTTATTTTCCTTATTTCACAACTTATATTTCCTTTCTCTGGTGCAAACACAATGTTCATTTAATTATCTTTATATTTTTGTGTTCAGTTAGCTGAAGTTTCAGATATCATCTAATTTCCTTGGATCAGCGAGTCGATGTTTGCCAGAGTATATTAAGTGGAGTAAATTGGCTAGTGATTTTGATAATACCTAAAATCTTTAATCTTTTCTAATGTATCTTGATTGCTGCATCATTGGCACCTTAACATGTCAGTCTAGTCATCATTTTAATATTGCATACTTGGCGTTTACATATCTTAGGTTTTCTTTAAACCATATTTGTTTATATTAATTGTGACATGTTTTCTTTCTAAAGAAGTAAGATGTTTGTTTACTCATAATATCCCAGAGTATCTTGTAGTTAAATATTCATTTTGGTGTTCCCGCATTTTGTTTCTGTAATGTTGTTCTTCTGACAACTGATGCATTCGTTTTTGGTTGTGGGTGATTTCATTGATTTTCTGTTGCATTCTAAGTGGTCAGTTTTCTGCCTATGCATTTGGTTCCCCATGTTAACATCCAAATGGAACTATTTAAAGCCGTTAATTGTGCCTCTAAAATGAAATATTGCTTAGGACCACAGAAGAGTTGAAAATAGTTTTGTAACAAACTAATCTCAACTGTAATTTGATTTTCCGTCTTTTTGACAGAGTTCTGGTGTGGTGTTAGTTTTAAATTAAATGATTTCTGTGCTTTCCTCTCAGTTTTGTCCTATTTTCCTCCTTTCAGCATCTTAACTGTTTCTTGCTTAAATTGTTTGGTCTTTTGGCTTAAGGATAGTTCCTCTCCTTTATTTCTTTTAATCTCCCCTTATAATATTTGTTACCTTCTTTTGCAATTATTTTTAGCTTGCTTTTTATGTTTGTCTAATCGATTACTTGATCAAGATCATCACTTTAACTCAAAGATTTGTGGTTGAAGTGTTTACTTTGCATGATATGTTCAGCTTCATCTGTAGCGGGGCTCTTATTTTGGCTGTCTGATAAGTTGTCTCATGTTTTCTGATGTGTACTATCAGTTGTGAGTATGACCAAATTTCTAGATGTGCTTTCTAGCGTTTCCATCTGAAAATCGTATCTTGTTGCCATCCGGCCATCCCTATAGCATGCCACCTAGTCCTGTTGTATCATACATTCTTTGGACAGTTACTTTATTTATAATGTCTTTCTCAACTATCAAACTATTCTCACTTTCTACATAGGCGGACTGGAATTAATGTTGCCTGCATCTACCAATTTGTCAGGGCACCCATAAACTGCTGATAGCTGCTCACACAGAGCTAAAAAAATTAAAACTAAAAGCATGCTGTGAGGGGGTTCATCCTAGCATGCTCAAAATTAATGTTCTAGCTCAGGAAGGTTTGCACCTCTGCATATTTGCAGATATCCACGTACCGAGTTCTAAGGATTCTTATTGCAACAGAAGTTTGTGAAAGACGTATTTGCTCTTTTCTGATGTGTATTATAACTGTGTCGAACAAGTCATAATGATCTTCTGAATAGACCTTCACTCTCTATCAGTGGTGGTGCAGTACTAATGAGTTTGTGCCAAGTAAATTCTACAGTACAAGCAAGCAATAGCTAGTTTGAAACTAATCTTTACAATTTACATTGACTGTAAAAAATGTTCTTTTTCTGTGAAAGAAGGATGACAGTGTCTCTATTTCTGGATTCTGAGAGCATCTCCAATGCAAGCCTCTCAATCAAAAATATTGATGGCCACGTAAGATTGATACTCTAAAATTCTAAAATTCTAAAAATCTTCTCCAATCCAAGCATCAATTAAGGGGTCAATATTATGTGTCACATGACATGGATTGAAGACATCAATTAAGGGGTCTATACATTGATGCTCAATTTGAAGGCATCACTTTGCCAACTTAACATATTTAGACTTTTTTACTAATTAAATCATTTAATCATTCCATATTTGAATTTAAAAAATAAATACAATATTGAATTCAATAATATTGTTTTGACAATTGATGGTTGCATTGGAGAACCAAAATTTAGAATGAAAGTTTTCAATCCTACATCACATTGACACCCAATACAATCTTGACAATTGAAACCTATTTTTACTCATGACCCTCTCACCATTGGAGATGCTCTGAAGCTGCCACCGCAAAGGACGGAGTTTATGACTTAAATCGAGCTGATAATTTATGGTCATTATTGATTAAAATTGTACTTTTACACTTTCCTTAAATAAAAGAGAGATTTTGCCAGAAAATTTTATATTTGGGGAGTTTTTGTATGTGGAGCTAGGTCCAATAAAATATTGACACATGACAAGTGATTAATTAAGGCAAACGGAGACTCAGTTAACGAAAACTTTCGTTTATATTTTGTTAAACACCTTCTTTTTTATGATTATTTACTTTTCCCTATTCTTCTTCGATTCGTATATGCTATCCCGGGGCCGGGGTACGTATCCCCAGGGTTTATTCTATAAAAATAAATTAATTCTATATAATTACTAAGTTGTCATTCCCTACCTATTTCACCACGTTTTCCAAGTTTTCCGAAAATCATCTAAAACGCTCTTTTTCAATCCACTATTCTATGACGTAACCGCATACAAATATGTGTAAGTAATCACGTTTATAAATTAAGTAAATAAATCATAAACAAACCGTGCATCTCAAGTAAATACATGTGCATTCTAAATTCATTAAAATCATAAACAAATAGTGCAATTCAAATAAACTACATGAGCATTTGGTGAGTAACGAATGTGCATCTTAAAATGAAATTTACATGTGCATTTCAAATAAATTGCATATGCATCTCAAATAAAATAAATATATGCATTTTGGAGGAGTGTATAGTTTGAATGACATAAAATCTTAAATGTATTCTATTTCCAATTAATTTGAATATTTTAGATATACGTTTAAAACTAATGTGCATTTTATATATATCTAAAATATACGTATAAAACTAATGTGCATCTCAAATATAAATCATATGCATTTAGTATAAAATGAATGTGCAACTCAACCCACATCCCTTTTGGAAAATTGTGTACATGTAAATAATAATGTGCATTTTGAATACACGCGCGAAATGTGCAACTCCAACCACATACATGTGCATTTTAAATAAAATGTATTTGCATCCCAACAATAATTTTGAGTTGACAGTATGGGCAACCAAACTATAGTCAGGGCCAGCCCTAGGGCAGGTCCGTCCGTGCCGCGGCACGGGGCCTCCAGTTCCCCAGGGCCTCATAAATTAATTTCACAGCTTCATTAATATATGCTTAATATATGGTAAATAAATTATGGGAAACAAATGAAACGTAAATGAATAAGAGGAAATCAAAGTGATTGAATAAGATTTCAATTTTAAATTTTGGATTTGGTTTTGGTTTATACGGCCGTGTGAGGATAGTGAAGGAAGGTTTCAAGATTGTATAGGAGAAGATTAGTTCTAGAAGGGTATTATAAAACAATTCTATATTTCTTCTAAACAAATATATATATAAATGATTATTTAAGATCTATTTTTTCATATAGTTTAAAATAAATCTTTCTTACACAATACTTTATTATTATTCTAATCTCATTATAATTTAAATTTAAACAAACATTCCATAATATGAATATCTTAATTTTTTTTCTACTTACACAAAAAATTATTTCAACATTTTCGCCAGTTTTCACAACATTGAAATAAAGACAAATTTAATACCACTAAACATATATGATCATATAAGTTTTGTATAAAAATTTAATAATATAAATATTTTAGGCCACAATTTTATTTTTGTCCGGGGCCTCGAAAATCTCAGGGCCGGCCCTGACTATAGTGTTCATATCGAATATATATACACACCATATAAAAACATACATTTTTCTTCACAAGAGGTTACAACTTACAACTTGACATCTGCCAGATTGCGTAATATCAAACAAATATTAATAGCCAAGTATGGAAAGAAAAACTTTTTTCTTCATCGTTACAGGAGGGGTAATACATTACGAACAGATCATGGTATAAATATATGGCTGCACACGATTTTCTGTAGTTATAAATTCCGGATTTGCGGAATATTGGGTAAGATATTAAAAAAAAAATAGCATCCTGGAATAGAAGAATAACGAAGAAAAAAAATTTGAATCACTAAAAAGGCTAAATATTTATATACTTTATTACAGCTTCAAATACCAACATTTAACAAGAAGTCCTTCTCTCCGAAAATCTATCAACTGAGGATATCCAAATTCACACATTTGCAGCTGGTGGATGTTTATAAAAAACAAATCCTCACAAACATGCCCATGATTGTCCTTTTTGTACTGACTACTTATTAGAGCATCTACCTTCATGAGTGTTAAATGATCTTCCCAATATTTTTGTGATCATAAGAGTTACGCAAAGAATCATACGAATACATGACATTGGATGAAAAGCTGCGGAAAAAAAATTGGAAAAGACAGTAATGGGTGATTTAATATTACAAAAAAAAAATACCCCACCGGACACAAGAAATCCTCAAGGTCATGAGAAAATCATCCTCTGTTCATGAAGTTTCAGGCATATGAACTGAATTTATCTGAACTGAACTGAAACAAACTAAACCGAACTAAAACAAACTAAACTGAACTAAAATTATATTTCATAGGATATGAACTGATCTGAACTGAACTGAACTGAACTAAAACAAACTGAACTGAAAGAATTAAATATAGTCATATAATGAAGACATATTATATTTGGTTGAGTCGATTTAAATGAATTACGATTCAAATAATTATATTGGAGTATATAAAGTAAAGGTTATGGTATATTAAAGAAATATATTGAGTTGAATATCATAACTATGTATTTTTTTGGGGAAAAAATACTCATTGAGTTGTATATCATAATATTATATTAAAGAGGATATGAGTCATTGAGTTGTATATCATACTATTATATTTCACAGGATATGAACTGATCTGAACTGAATTTATCTGAACTGAAACGAAAAGAACTGAACTGAAAGAATTAAAATAGTCATATAATGAAGACATATTATATTTAGTTGAGTCGATTTAAATGAATCACGATTCAAATAATTATATTGGAGTATATAAAGTAAAGGTTATAGTATATTAAAGAAATATATTGAGTTCAATATCATAACTATGTATTTGTTTTGGGAAAAAGTACTCATTGAGTTTTATATCATAATATTATATTAAAGATGATATGAGTCATTGAGTTGTATATCATAAAATTATATTTCAGAGGATATATGAACTGATCTTAACTAAATTTATCTGAACTGAACTGAAACGAACGGAACTGAAAGAATTAAAAATAGTCATGTGATGAAGACAAATTATATTTGGTTGAGTCGATTTGAACTTGTGTTCTTAGCACTTGTTTTGTGCTTTTGTTTTTCATTTTAGAAATTGTTGCTTGAACTGTTGTGTATGCAATAATAAATAATTCTTTCATTGAATTTTGGTATATTCATTATTTTCTCAGAGTTGAAAAAATAATTATTTTCTCAGCGTTGAAAAAATAATTATTTTATTAATAAATTATATTGTAATCATCAGAACTGAACTAAACTAAACTTTTTTTTCCTGATCTGGACTGATTTTAACTAAAGCAAACAAAATGTACAAGGAAATGAACAAATAATAAACAAATCGAGCCGCATTGAATGAACTTATATTTCATTCGAACTGAACTGAACCAAACTGAACTATTTTAATTTGATTTGAAGCAAAAATAATGTATTGGTTCAGTTCTAGTGACATATTATTTACACTTCTAGTGACATATTATTTACACTGAACTGAACTGAAATAAACTAAACATACCTAATAAAAGAAAATTAAGTAAAAAAAATGTTTACTAAAATTAATAAAAAAATAAATATTTAGGAATACACTGAACTAAACTGAACAGAAATAAATTTAAATTTATTTAACCGAACTGAACTGAACTGAAATAATTTTAAATATATTGAACTGAACTGAAATAAATTTAAATTTACTGAATTGAACTGAAATAAATTTAAATTTACTGAATTGAACTGAAAAAAATTTAAATTTACTGAACTGAACTGAAAAAAATTTAAATTTACTGAACTGAACTGAACTGATCTACAAATGAGCTCTGGTAAACAAGGTCAAACTAGTTTTTATTTATTTATTGTTTTTAAAGTTACATAATTAAAATAATTTTTCTTTTAAAATAATTTTATTGAAATTTCATAAAGCCAACTATTACACAGAAGTAATATCTTAAATTTGTTCTCTTTTGGAGCAGATTAATCTTCTTTAATATCCTAAAAATTATTTTCCTAGATTATTTTCTTTAACTTTACCTTTCCCTAATCATGCTCCTAAATTAGTTCTCATTCCCTTTCTCTCATAAATTAACCCTCAATAATTTTCCGAATTATGTATCTGGGAGGATATCTCCCTTATCTGATAAGTATTGAATTCCATTTTACGATTCACTTTCATGGGCATGTGGTTCTGATAAGAAAATTATTTTGGAAAGATTTTTAAAATAAAAATTAATTCGGAAATATTTAAATTCGGAAATACGGCCCGGCCTCAGGGCTGGCCTTGCCTGTCAGCCTCAATGTCAAATACACCCGTTACTCTCATAACGGTCATATATTTTCTTAATTCTCCTCCTTCTCCTCTCCCCCTCCCCCTTAATCTCTTAATGTTTTTCCAGTCTAGTGGGGTTATCATTCAGAATGCGATCGGAAATGGAGGTCCAAATGCTCTAACAAAAGGGGTTTATCAGAGGTATTCATCAAGCTCTAATTTTCCCCTCTTTTCAATCAGAATGGGATTTTGATCTAAGGGTTCTTTCGGGTGTTGTTTTCCACAAGAACGAGGAATGCCTATAATTGTTCAACAGACCGGCCAATCACAAGGTCGGTTATTTTTGTTGTTGTTTGATAGGATAATAATGTGTTCTTGATGATTATTTTACTGATATGGGATGTTTTGGTGTGTGTGTTTGAATGTATGAAGTCTCTTTCAGAATTAGCGGCACAAAGATGCGAGGTAAATGGAATTACATTGACCAGGAAGCCAAGAAACCAAAATTATGTATCTGGGAGGATATCCCTTTCCAAGGGCTCCAGGTATACACAAAACTTATGTCACATTTGTTTGTGGGATTTTTTCATTTTTTTCTGATTGTTTAGATTTGGTTAATCACTCTCTTGAATGGTGGTTTTCAGGAGGTCAAATTTTTGAAGGCATGATCAAAGATATTGACAGACAGCTGTGATTTTAAAAGGTTTACTCTGTACTATATGTTGAAGCCTGATGGATTCTATTCAAATTATTGTTGTGTACTATGTGTTTATGTACCTGATATGTTTAGTATGTGGGGTGGATGAAAGAGGAAAGCTAGTAGAATTTTGATTGTAAATTGTAGCACTGAATTGTAGTTATCTGAAATTGGTGTGCTGAATTTTCCATTTGGTGAAGAACATATTTGAAAAGAAACTGCAGTGAACACAATTCTTATAGTTATGTGAGATAACAACTAATTTTGATCTGAGATTAGCACTATGTTGTGATGTGTGATATTGATGCTCAGATATTAGCACTATGTTAAATTTCTAGCAACTTATCTTTATCAATTGCATTCCTCATCTACCTTTGAGGAAAAGTGAGAACACTTTAAAGAGCAGGTACTGGTTTTTGGACATTTAACATAGTCATACATGTGCTTCTTGCTCTTTCATTCTAATGTTTAACTTCTGCAGACTATACCTTACTAACTGTAGCTAGTTTTTCTTCTGATTATCAGTTATAAGTATAGAAACGTGTTATAACTACTGTATTCTACTAGTTATCAGTCACAATGCTACCAGAATGTGGGCTTTCCAAGGAAGCTGAGCGGGAACTTTAAGGAATGCAGGATTTCAATCCATGTGGCAGTGAAAGAAAAGTTCCTCAAAAGGTAACAATAACATGTCTACCTGAATTACCTCAGAAATGAATTGGCATCATCTATCATATGTGAGAAATGGTTGTCTTGTATTGTTGAGGTTCTAAAGGAGGCAAAAGAACATGGAAGCGTAGGAAGAAAGGCATTTGGAGACATCAGAAACGAGGTTTTGCTTGGGCGGTGCTTCCAAATAACACAAGGTCTGATTTCGTTTTTCATCCCTCTTCTTGTTTTGATTCTTTATTCAAGTTTCACTGAATTAATTTATGCTTGTTTTGTCTGAGGTTTCTGTGATCAACTGCTGGAAAAAGCCAAGGCAGCAGCAGCGGTGAATGTTGGACCTACTGTCAAGATCAAGAAATCGTCTCTTGAAGAAAAATGTTGTCAAGCCATTCAAAATGAAAGCCCTGACTCTTAAATATGTGAGAAAGGGTTCTGATGGTTGTCTTGTGCTGTTGAGGGAGTTGCTGAAGGAGGTAAAAGAACCTGGAAGGCGTAGGAGAAAGGGCACTTGGAGATTATTGCTCGGATTATTGCTCGGGTCATGCTTCCAAATATCACAAGGTCTGATTTCGTTTTTCATCTCTTTTCTTGTATTTATTCTTTATTCCAGTTGCATTGGCTTAATTTATGCTTGTTTTGTCTGGAGTTTCTGTGATCAACTGCTAGAAAATACCAAGGCAGCAGCGGCAGTGAATATTGGAGGTGCTGTCAAGATCAAGAAACCGGCCCTAAAGAAAAATGTTGTTAAGCAATTCCAAGAAGGGCCCCCCCAACTCTTACCTCTAATTTCACCAAAGGATCCAAGGTGGCATGTGGTGGACATCGATGCTGTAGATGTGGCTGATGAGTTGGCTGCCACTGATCACGTTGATGACCTCTACCGGTTTCACAAGATTGCATAGGTAAACAACTTCAATTTTTCTCTATTTTGAGGACGAATTCCCTGTGTTGGTTCTGTAGTTAACTACCCTTTGTTTATGGTATCATGAAAGAGAACAGGTTTGGTTGAAAGAAGTTCTGTTTCAGATTCAGATCTTGGTAAGACCGGTCAGGTATAATAGAATGGTTGCTGGATTTTCATTTGTAATATTTAAATGGAATACATTCTTCTGAATTTGGAACATTTTCATTTTGATATTTCTTGATGTAAGATGTTTTTTTTGTATAGTGGATGGAGTTCTTGAACAAGAGGCGAAGTGGTGCAAAAGAACATGACTGGCGTAGGCAGAAGGAGCTGTCGAACATCTTGAACATCTGGAATGGTTACTGCTTGCTCCACGGCTGAAGGATAATCCACTCCTAATGATAAAAGTCCCAGTACAAGGTCTGATTTTACTTTGTTTGACCTTGTTTTATTGACATAATTTCTACATGTCCATTTCAGGAGTTTCAGAGCTCAATTGTTGGCCATTGCTCAGGCTAAAAACAACAAGAGATGTGTCGCCATGAATGTGGCAGATCAAGAAATCAGCCCTGAACTGAAATGTGTTTAAGCCAAAACTTGAGAAATTTTTTATTTTAAAATAAGTTCTGATCTTACAAAAAGGAAGCTCTGAATCTTATATATCCAGTCTCACTGCTAGAAGCAAGGCTGTCTTTGTATTTTGTAGAGCCAGGAGGAGGATGCCGTGGACATTGATGGTGCAGATGTGACTGGATGACCTCCTTAAGAATTCAACAAGATTGCTGGTACGAACATCTTGTTTCTGTTATTGAGTTTGTATTTGTTGTTTGTTTTATTGAGTCTTTAAACATTTCATTTATTGCATGTAATGTATCGCTCAGCAGAATTTTCCGGCAGGTAGTTGATCCCAACAAAGTAATCATGTAATTTTTTGATATTAATGCCAGTGTGTGATAAAAATGCTTATGTTGAATCTGGCTCTGTATTTCAGATACCCCTGCGGATTTCTTTCAGTAATTCCGTAATATAGCACGAGCTGATGTGTCAGGTATGATTTACTTGAGCAGGACATCCTATACGACCTCCAAATTTATTAAACATACACACAAAGTGGCGCTCTCTCTCTGTGGTGATTTCCAGTCTCCTGGAACCTAGAAAATGGTTCTCATGGACGGTAATTCTCCGACTCTAGCCCTCTTTCCATTACTTTCCAACTCCTGGATTTTGAAATTGTGGCTAATTCATGAGTTCTTATGATTTTGGATTGCATATAAAGCCCTAGACATGCTCTGTTCAGATTTTGGTTGTGTTATCACTGTTCTTCGAGAATTTGCCAATTTCTGAAAATTGTTTTTTGAATATCTCATTTTCGCATATTTAGCCTTCTGTGCATTGATATCTGGAAATGTATCTTTATTAATGAATTCCTCCAGAAAAGGTGAAAAGAACAGTTACGTAAGTTGATGAAACCGGTGTTTTCCCATGTTTGAGAGATCTAACCTTGCTATGGTATATCTTTTATGTGTTTATTTCTGAGTTAATGGTCAAGGTTATGACCAATTTTATGGGTTAACTCCAGAGGAAACATGGACTATGACTTTCGAGATAATTGGAAACCTAACTATTGTGTCTCTTCTATGTTTTTATTTTTGGGGAAGGGTTGCAACATGATATATTTTCGACCTATTTTCAACCAATAGATTAGTGTCAGTCATCCCTGACTTTTGCTTTTTGCTTAGTTTTTGGATTTGTTGGATATTTGTTGGTATCTACATGGATTGGATGCTGTGACATTAAAGGCCTTGTCAGTTATATAACAAAATGTGGGGATATGAAATATGAAAGAAAAACTGCGATCAAAATGTTTTGTCTTTGTTTATCCGGTGTGTTCTCTGTTTTTTGTTTAATCATCTTCTGATGTTTCCTTGAGGTCCCATGGAAAAAGAAGAATCTGGCTGAATAGGACCTTAAAAATGAATGTTCTACTCAAGTTCAATGCTAAGGTTAGAAATTCTGCATGCTGAAAAGTTTATATGCGATTTCAGCGTGCTGTTGATTTTTGTTTTTGTTTTGGCCACAGAGTGGACGGGGAGAGAGACTAAGAGCCGGAAGTTGAAGGGGTTGAGTCTGGCAAGGACAATAGCGATAAGGGTGGAGATGACGGTACACCTTCTTTGGTTAGATTCTAGTTTGGGTTGAAGTTTAGATATATTGAATGCAATCCTTTTATTTTGATCAATTTGTTTAGGAAATGTTGTTGGGCCTGGGGTTGTGTTTTGTGTTTTGTGTTTGCTTGCTGGCATCTTAGATAAAAAATCTCAACATTGTTCTAAGTAAAGTTGCATGTTTAATTGGGTGTTACTGCTAAGTAATATGATTTGATTAATGCGCATTTGTTTGAGGGTTTTTTTGAGCAGAGGAGGGACAAGAGGTTGATGGGTCAGTGATGTTTACGAGGAAGATGATCAGGAGGCCGAAGGGGAAGATAGGAATGGTGCTGAATAGAGAAAAAGGAAGAAGAAATGGAGGAGGAGGTTACCTTGTTTTATTTGTCTTTCTATGTGGTCGGTGATAATGACAGGTTTATTGGTATTATCAGCTGATTGATGATGCTTTCACTTATTATTGTTGAAGAATAATGGTCTTGAATCAGACGCCTATGAGTTGAGCAATATAACAGGTTGTCATTTGTCTTTTGCCTTTTGCTAAGCATTTCTTTTCAACTTTGCTCTTTCTGATCCTTGTTTGCTTGTCTATTAGAAAAAGTTCATACAGTTGAAAAAGGCACAGGCTGCCACTTTAGAAGACAATTATGGATTATCTGACGAGGAGGAGCTTTGTGATACTGGAAGGATAAGGCAAAAAGCTGAGGTTGAGGGTAATATCAACAT
This sequence comes from Cruciata laevipes, assembly GCA_963678965.1. NCBI lineage: Eukaryota > Viridiplantae > Streptophyta > Magnoliopsida > Gentianales > Rubiaceae > Cruciata > Cruciata laevipes. The sequence goes on from OY787639.1 coordinate 14,594,894, forward strand.
ACCATCTTTATAAGTCATTGTTTTAGCTTAGCTCATTTTTAAGATTCTACCCTTGTGGTGCAGGACGACAACAAGGTTGAAGATGATCTTGATGAGACGAATTATGGTCTTGATGAAGATTATGTGATGCTCCAGGAGAGTAATATATCAGTTCTTCGACCAAAGGTTTTCTTTGTCTTTAGCCTTTTGTTAAGTATTTATTTTTAACTTTGCACTTTCTGATCTTTGTTTGCATGTCTATTAGGAAAAGTTGCAGTAGTCTTCTTCTGATATCTTGGCTGAAATGGGCACAGGGAAGCCACTTCAGAAATTCTGTACCCTGAAAAGTTTATATGCTAAGGTTAATGCTAAGGTTAGAAATTCTGTACCCTGAAAAGTTTATATGCGATTTCAGCGTGCTGCTGTTATTTTCTGCTGTTTGTTTAATCATCTTCTGATGTTTCTTTGAGGTCCCATGGAAAAAGAAGAATCTGGCTGAATAGGACCTTAATGATAAATGAACGCTCAAGGTTAATGCTAAGGTTAGAAATTATGTAGCCTGAAAAGTTTATATGCGATTTCAGCGTGCTGTTGATTTTTGTTTTTCCCGCAGCGTGGATGAGGAGAGAGACTAAGAGCTGGAAGTTGAAGGGTTGAGTCTGGCAAGGAAGATAACGATAAGGGTGGAGATGACTGTACTCCTTCTTGGGTAAGATTCTGGTTTGAGTTGAAGTTAAGAAATTTTGAATGCAATTTTAATTTTTTTGAATACTTGATGGGTTATGGGTGAACTATAATCAATTTGTTTAGGAAATGTTGTTGGGCCCGGGGTTGTGTTTTGTGTTTGCATCTTAGCTAGCTAAAAAGTCTCAACATTGTTCTTAGTAATATTGCATGTTTAATTGGATGTTACTGCTAACTACTGTGATTTGGTTAATGCGTACTTGTTTGAGGGATTTTTTTAGCAGAGGAGGGACAAGACAGCTAGACAAGTACGAGGTTGATGGGTAAGTGATGTTGAGGAAGATGAACATGAGGCCGAAGAGGAAGATAGGAATGATGCTGAACAGAGAAAAAAGAAGAAGAAACGGAGCAAGAGGTTACCTCGTTTTGTTTGTCTTCTATATAGTTGGTGATAATATTGAGTTTATTAATATTATCCTCTGATTGATGATGCTTTCACTTATATTGTAGAGAGGCTGGTCTTGAATCAGACGACTGTAAGTTGCTCCAGGAGATGGGGATGAGGCTGAACAGAGACAAAAGAAGAAGAAAAGGAGGAAGAGGTTACCTCGTTTTGGTTTGTCTTTCTATATGGTCGGTGATAATGACGGGTTTATTGGTATTATCAGCTGATTGATGATGCTTTCATTTATTATTATTGAAGAATAATGGTCTTGAATCAGATGTCTATGAGTTGCTCCAGGAGAGCAATATATAAGGTTGTCATTTTTCTTTAGCCTTTTGCTAAGCATTTCTTTTCAACTTTGTGCTTTCTGATCCTTGTTTTCTGCATGTCTATTAGGAAAATTTCATACAGTTGTAATTTCATTTTTGTTGTATAGGTGCGCATGAGGAGTAATAAGCTAGGCTTCCTGGTTTAGAATTAATAAGCTAGGCAAAACTTCTGATAATTTCAAAGGTATGTTTTCTGTGTTGAATTTTTTAGATTGTGTATTTTTCTGTCTTAACTTAACTTGAACCCGGTTTAATTTCTGGCCCATCACTAGATTCTTAGGAACAACGTTGAGCAATAGAAAGAATTATAAACAGAAGTTTTGTTGATAATTCAATAAACGATCTGAACTTGTTTGTTTTGTAATTAATATCCACTCTAAGGGTGTGATACAGACTAGGATCTCTTATTGTCTAGTTTTGTACAATTAAGTGTTATATGTGAAGAGAAAGATAAGTGTTGGCAATTGTTAAACTATAAAACTGACCAATTGTTTTTCTGGATTATGGTGATGATTACGCTGGTCAATTAAAAAACTTTTGTAGATTGGAGTGTTTGTTTTTCTGCATGGTACATTTGAGTTGGGTAAACTTAGGAGAATAAGCAAGTGTAACTTGTGTTATCTGTATATGTGTGTACTTTACACCCGTTATGTTTTGTTAATTTGATAAGCATAGTTCTGGTGAGCTTAATGTGTGTTAAGTTACTTAGTTTTCTGCTGTTGAAGCAAATAGAGGTTCCAAGTTCTAGTTATATGAAATTGTATATGGGTAGGTCCCAATTTTACGCTTAAACACAACTTTGTGTCTCCCTAAAGTTTCACATTAATGTACTCGTGGCTTTAAATAAAAACGATCACTAAAATCTAGAATATCATGAGAAGAAATTATGGAGCTAGGACCACTTATCCTAATCGGGCTAATATGATATACTTTTGATGTCACTATGTGTAGATCAAATATAGGAGGAGGGAACCGCATAGTACTTGGAGACATAAAAAACAAGGTTACTGCTGGGGCAGTGGCTTTAGGAAAATCAGTTCCAAATATCCCAAGGCAGGTTCACAAGGTCTGATCTTTTCTTGTTTTGATTCTTTTATTTTTATATTTTTATCTAGTTCTAATTGTGTTGTTTTATCCAGAGATTGTGTGTCCAAGGCTAGGAAGCGGCTTGGGCAATTGTTAAACATTTGGATTGATGCTCTAATTTTCTTCAATTGACTATTTTTTCTGCTAGTTCATGCCTTCACAAGTTTCTGTATAAGCACACACCCATGGTCTCAAATTTTGATGTTTGACTTCTGATTTACTTGTGTTTAGGTCATTTTCATTGTCATGTTGTCAATTCATCGCAGTGGCCTCTTAGGTGAGTACTCAACTCCAGAGCTTAAAATGATAGATTCCCTTGTCAAGCACACTTCTCAGACTGAAGATGATGGGATAATCAGGTGAGTTCCTATTCTCAAAAACTATCATATAACTTCCACCGTCCTCTTGAGAAGATGTATCTGAACGTAGTCAATTGTGGCTTGTTTGCCTTGATATAAACATCAACATTAACATTGAAAAATAAATACAAGTTTCTTTCATTTCTCAAATACAAGTGAGTTCCTCTTTTTTGGTCTGCTGTTTGTGGAATTCTAATACCAACTTACATCAATGATCTCTTAGATAAACTGCTTAATCTATCTATAGGACTCGGTGATCCTTCTCTTCTTGTTTTATTGAGTAGATAAATGCTTAGTTTGAATTAGCTTTTGGTTTGTGTACAGCCTCGGTGTTTAAGAACTTAGCCCCTTCACAAAGTTGGATTTACTGTGCACCAATGCCTGTCATAAAACATGGCTAAAGATTTTATTTCCTAGGTGGCATTATTGCCCTGCTAATGCAACTTCCTTTTTGAATGTATTAGGGAGGGTTTACTTGATTTCTATGTGAGCCAGATCAAATAATCAAATGTGTTATCTCTTTGAGAAGATAATGTAGCTTTGGAATGTAACATCTTTTTGATAGCTTCTACTGAATCTTAATTGAATACCTCGTTTGCTGCTTGCTGTGTCAAACGTCCCACATGATCCAATGGCACTAGTAATAAAATTTGCTAGTTTATTTTCAGGGATGGTGTCAGCAAATATAAATTTAATCAAGTTCTGAAAATCGAACTCAACTAGATCATTAAGGGTAGAAAATGCATATAATTGAGGAGGGGTCATTAAACAACTGTAGTTTTTCTCTGAACTTACTCTCAATTGTGCTTATGTTTGATTGCTTGCAAGTTCCTCTAGAATCCCAAATTTGAAATGATCATTGCTTAGAAGAATCATCATACCAAGTGTTTCCAGCACAATACTCTCCATTAATAGGTCTGTTGGAGGTAGTCATGCTACTGTTAGCTTTAATCTTGTTTCAAAGTGGATATCCAAAATTGATAGTTAGTTAGTACTGGTGTTTGTTTAATTTGCAGTAGCAGATTAGAGATTTAGTGCTGTGATAAAAAAATGCCCTAAAGGTAAACTTTATAACTCATTGATTTGTAGCTGGAGAATTATATGTTACCTGTGTTCAATCGCATAATGTTTTATGCCTTTCTGATTATTTCTGGAATTCTCTGTGAGTTTCCGCAAATTTGAGTCAGATTGAGGAGGACGATACGGATTTCAGCCTTAGTATTGCTAAATGAATTTGCAGCTGATGTGGTACTTTAAGCCAGCAAAACTCGCAGAAGCTACCAGACCTGAATGACCAGGGAATAGTGCATCACTTTTGTTGCTTTTAGAGACCCTATAAATCAAAAAGTTTTCCATTCTCCAGAACCAATGAAATGGTTCCCATGGACGGTAATTCTCAGAATCTGATCCTCTTTCCATTACTTTTCGACTCCTGGATTTAGAAATTGGGGTTAAATGTTGAGGTCATTTGATATTGGATTGCATATCAAGCCCTAGAAAAGCTTTGTCATGAATTTAATTGTGCTATCACTGTCCCGTAGAAAACGTGGATTTCTAAAATTAGTAACCTTAATGCTACACAATCCTTTTGAATCTCTCATTTCATTACATTGTCTTTTGGTATATTGATAGTGTATCTTAATTGGCATATTTTCTCTAACTCCTACAGAAAAAGTTGAAGAAAACAGTGGCATAGACGGAACGCCGGCTGGACTTGGTGTAGCTCGACCACCTGGGCCAACTCTTGTCTGAGTGAGCAAAGAGAGCTTATAATTCTCAGTTGCAACATTTGAAGGCACGTCTTTCTAATTCTTCAACTACACAAATTTGATTTGTGTTCAAGTTCTCTCTAGATATTTCTTTGCTAATTTGAAATTTGAAATCTTGATTTTTCAGATTCTTTGTTATCACCCGAAGAAGCCACAAATTGAAGTCTCTGAATTTTACAGTCCCGAAAGGTAATTCCTTCATTTTCTTAAATTTTTTCAGATTGTTATCTGTTGAAGTAGCTTTTAGAATTTTCTGAGGCGCCTTCTAAATTCTAAATTTTCTAAATTCTAAAAGTGAGACCTTCTGAAGCCTCAGATATGAAATTTGCTTCACCCAGGAACTGCACTTTTCTCCTAATGGTCAAATTTGTCTACTCATCAATATCTTGATGTTATAGAGTTGCCTTTTGCTATTGTTTGAGTCTGTACTTTGGTGTGAAAGATGTGTTCTTGACTGTACTTTAATGGTTTCTCGATATGAATACTTCTGAACTTCGTGCATCTGTTTTAATGGTTAATTGATGCGTATTTGGATATTTTAGTTTAAATGTTTGACAACAATCAATATTGTATTCATTCTCAGATGGCTCAAATGCGTACCATTGCTGAAATTGATGAGCGTTCCTAAAACTGGTCCGCTATAGTCACTGTCGAGGAAAAGTTCCAGCCGGGATAAAAAGAGGGAAGTTCTACTAGATTTCAGATATGTGTGTTCGTTGACTCCCAGGTATAAATCTCTCAACATTTTGAGGATGTCAGGAACTTTTGGTTGCAGTGAATTAATGCTTTTGGCATTTCCTATGTTTGAGAGGGTAATGATCAAACTGCATTAACTGATTGCTGATAAATAAGGTAAATGAAATCCAAGCTAAATATTGTGGTGTTTCTGATTTATAGGATAATGTGTAAGGCGGAGATCTGAGAAGGTTGTTGACTCTCTTTCAGATTGGATAGGAGGAGCTTTACTGGGAATATCAGTTGAGGATAATCTTTCAACTACTGGAGTAGTCACCTGTTTTTGGTATGGGGAGTGGTCATTTTAGTTGTTCAATGGCATATTTGCATCATCCCGTTTCTCACTTCAGTCTCATATCTGATATATTTGATTTGCGTTTTTCAGAGGTATGACCAATTATATGGTTAACCCCAGAGAAAACATGAACTGACCTTCGAGAAGATTGGAAACCCAGATATGGTATTTCTTTTATGTTTTTATTTTTCAGGGAGAGTTGCAAAATATTATATTTTGTCCAACTGTTTTGGTATTGGTTTTTTGTCTAGGTGGTTTTTGTTAAGTTGGGTGCATGCAGATTGGATATTAAGCAATGGGAGAAAGGAACTAAGGCAAATAGAGAGTCTAAAGTGTTGAAGGATCACGCAATATGGTTAGAGCATAAAGAGTGACCAGGAAAGAAATCAAAATTATCACCGGGTATCAGTTTTAAAGATTGTCTGCTACACTTGAGTTATTACCCTTCCTGAACTAGGAAACTACTCACAGTTTCATCATCTTATAAACCCTTATGATTTTTTTAATTTATTTAATTTCGCCTTAGGTGGTGAATGCTTTTGGCACAGTTTATGACAATATCCATTTTATCTTCATACAGATAAGTTTCTGATCTGGTACTCTCTTCTTGATACCGTAATTGATGTGTTTATTTATTAACAAGTTGCGGTCTTTGGGTTTTATTTTTTTCATCTTTTTATCTGCAGGATGATAAGGAAGAAAACCTCAAATACCCATGCGTTAATACCTACTTATGCTTATAGGGAGCACACCTTATTCTGACGTGTGTGTCTGTGTGACAGAGTTACCATAAAGGTGAATACTTTGGTTTTAGTTTTAGTTAAATCATAATTTATACAGCTTGTGAGTGTGCATTGTTACTTATGTTATCATTGCTATTGTTTTTGTCTGCATGAGGAGTCATCAGCTAAGGCTGTGAAGCATTGCCTTGAAGGAGCTTCTCCTGCATATCTTCTTGGTTTTGAGTTAATATCTCAATTTAAAGGTATGTCTTTGTGCTGAGTTTATCTCTCTCTCTCTCTCTCTCTCTCTCTCTCTCGTCTTCAACTTAGTTTGATTTCTCATGTCATTGATTTCTCAGAACAGTGCTGAGCTATAGTTCAGATAGTAAACAGAGGTTTTGTAGATATATAACTAATCTGAAGTCATTTAATTAATTAATTTTTTTCTCACTCATGGTGGCATGTGGTTTAAGCAATGACTTGGCAAGGTGGAGAGTGTGGTCGACATCGACAATTCACGTGACTTGTGGCCCTGAAAATGGGGATTTTCTGGAGAACGGGTTGGATGTATCACTACACAGGTTCTCTCTCTCTCTCTCTGTAATAACTTTAATAGTTTTAAGATATTTGTAAATTGTTTTTGGAGATAAGGTGATGCAAGAGCGCAAAAGAATTCTTTGTTGTTCAGTGAAGTTCAGCGTCATTACAATTTGTGCATCCAATTTGCCCAGTTTGGTGTATTTTTCATTTGCATTTTTCCTTTCAGACGCCCGTGCTGATAATAAGTCTTGTGAACATAGCAGGTGTAGGAAGAAGGGCACTTGAAGACATCGGAAACAAGAGGTAGTTTCCTACTCGGACGGTGCTTCGAAATAACAAAAGGTCTGATTTTGTGTTCTTCTTTTGATTCTTCCAGTTGCATGGCCTAATTTATTCATTACTTTGTCTGGAGTTTCTGCTGGCAAATATAAAGGTAGCAGTGGTGTGAACGTTGGAGGCGCTGTCAAGATCAATAAACCGGCCACAAGACGGTAGCCATGTGGGTTGAGCAAAAGGCATGACAGAGTCGAAATCTGGTGGACACTGATACTGCAGATGTGAAAAATGAAACAGATTTAAAATGCTGCAGATAAACACTTCTTTCATTGATTTCTATTTAGCATGTTCCCTTCTTTATTTTTTGCATTCTGAAATCTGTATATTTGAATTATTAACGGTAAAGCGGAAGCGGAATTTCAAGAGGGTGCTGAGCTATAGTTCAGAAACAGTGCTGATCTATAGTTCAGATAGTACACAGAGGTTTTGTAGATATATTAATCTGAAGTCATTTTATTTGTATTTTTTATTGACACTCAAGGTGGCATGTGGTTTAAGCAATGACTTGGCAAGTTGGATAGTGTGGTCGACATCGATGCTGCAGATGGGAGATATAAACTGAAGGTTTCTAGGATACCCGAGGTATGAACATGCTCAGTTTCATTTTTGTTAGAAATATGGGATTTTTCAACATCAATTTCTTATTTCTCTTAGACGATTCTCTGTTTTGGAATGTGGGATTTTAATAATACGGAACTTAGGATTAATTGAATGTAATTGATATTGAAGGACAGTTTCGGTCTTTGTAGTTATCTGGCAGAACATGGCATGTGTAGGAGTGAGGGCACTGGAAGACATCGGAAGTGAGGTTACTTTACTGCTCGGGCGGTACTTCCAAATAAAGGCAACAGTGGCGGTTAGCGCTGGAGTCGTTGTCAAGATTTATAAGCTGCACTTTACCTGCATATGCCATATTCCTGGAACCCCAAGTGCCTATTTGTCCTGCAATCTTCTCCACCATTTTCTCACAATCTTCAGCTCTCAACTTCCCTGTTGAGACTGGAAGTCCCAGGTAATTCATTGGGAAACTTCCTTGAACTATATTCAGAGTATCAGCCAACATCTTTGATTCAGTTTCTTTCGTTGTCGAGAAGAAAGCCTCAGATTTTCCTTCATTTATCCTAAGGCCAGAAACATTCCTAAACTCCTCCAAAACAGTTTTAACCCCTTCCATTGAGTGCTTGCTTGCCCTACAGAAAATTAACAGATCATCTGCAAACATCAAACTGTGTATTTCCCCCTTCAAACTTCTCTGATGGAACTCTATAGCTTTCGTTTTTATCGCCAGGCTAAGCTGTCTTGATAGATATTCCATCCCAATTACAAACAATAAAGGTGATATCGGATCCCCCTGTTTAACACCACTCCTCCCTCAAGAATCCGGCCACAAGACCTAAGGTAGCATGTGGGTTGGGCAAAAGTCATGACAAGGTGGATAATGTGGTGGACTTCGATGCTGCAGATGTGAGAGAAATGAAACAGATTTAAAATGCTGCAGATAAGTAATCTGATTTAAACTGCCACTTCTTTGATGGAATTCTACATTAAATGTTCCCTTCTTTATTTTTCTCATTCGGAAATCTGTATCATTGAATTATTAAAGGTATGCAGGTAGGATTACAAAGTGGAATTACAACAGGGTGAAAAGGTGTTTGAAGTCATTGAAGTTGACAGGTATGCATGTAGGATTCAATCCATGTTGCAGTGAAAGAGAACTTCCTCAAAAGGTAATAATAACTTGTGCACCTTAATTCTGCCAGCAACCTATAATAATGAAGCCTAGCTTAATTCAAACTTTAGTCACTCTCCAGTAAAAATAATATCAGAAAAAAAGAAAATAAATAAACAGAGTTTGTATGCATGAGGAGTCATCTTCTAGGCCTGTCCCGTGCATGTTTTTGTCCCCGGTTTTTAAGATTGGTCGGTTCTTAAAACTGACCAATTTTGTAATTATATGTCAGATGTTTGAATTTAATACCTAACTATTAAAAGTTGAAGCATTGTATCTCAACTTAGGACAGGGGTTGCATATAGTTTATATGGTCAGTCCAGCTAGCGAAGGAATAATTGTTGATTAACATTCCATCAGCGACTATGTGTCTGATCACATGATGAGGAGTCATCTTCTAGGCCTGTCCCGTGCATGTTTTTGTCCCCGGTTTTTAAGATTGGTCGGTTTTTAAAACTGACCAATTTTGTAATTATTTGTCAGATGTTTGAATTTAATACCTAACTATTAAAAGTTGAAGCATTGTATCTCAACTTAGGACAGGGGTTGCATATAGTTTATATGGTTAGTCCAGTTAGCGAAGGAATAATTGTTGATTCCATCAGCGACTATGTGTCTGATCACATGATGTGGTTAAGGGTTGTTTGAAAGAAAGTAAATAGACTTGAATCTAGTGATCAAAATTATGATGCTTGTTCAATTGAGAACAGAGCTTTTGTGCTGTAAATTTTTCCCTTTGTTTTTTTCCTTATGTAAATTAATTTTGATGCTTTAAATTTTCTTATATAATTCTTAGGAGATTTATATGCTACATATGTTACTTTTGATACTGTTTGATATCCTTTCTGATTATTTCATAAATTCTACATAGGATTCCGTGGGTTTGGGTCGCTTTTGTGATTTGGACTTCCAATATCCATACGAATCTTTAAGCAAATAAGTTTCTGATCTGAGAACTTAATAAATGTATCTATTATGTCAGCTGCAGTTTTTCTTGACATTTGTAGATTCTGATTCCTTGTCATTTTCCTTACTACAGGAAGATACATGCAAAAACTTCGAATTCCCATGCTTAAATACTACTGATACCTTTCATGGGAAGCGCACTTTAATCTGTATGTGTATATGGGGAAGGAGGTTCCTAAGACTTTAATACTTCGGTTTTACTTAAAATCAAAATTTATACAGTTCTGGATCACGTAATTTAACTTAAGATATAATATTACAGCCTATGGGTTTGGAATGTAACTCATATACTTTCATTTCTGTTGTTTAGGTGTGCATGAGGAGTAATAAGCTAGGCAGAGCTCCTGGTTTAGAAATAAGAATTTCAAAGATATGTTTTCTGTGCTGAGTTTTTTAGATTGTGTATTTTTCTGTCTTAACTTGAACCCGGTTTGATTTCTGCCTATCACTAGATTCTTAGGAACAGTGTTGAGCTATAGAAAGAATTATAAACAGAAGTTTTGTTGATAGTTCAATAAACAATCTGAACTTGTTTGTTTTGTAATTAAAATCCACTCTAAGGGTGTGAATTCTCATTTGTTATCGGAGTTGGGGTATTTTAGGAGGACAGCATGGATTTTGAACCTCTTATGCCAAAATGAAGTGCAGAGGGAACTTAAAGCCAGCAAAACTACCCTCTACGTATCCTTTTACAGATGTTTTTACACAGTAAAAGAAGTTTTTTTCTTAATGGACAAATGCATCGATTCAAAACTCGTTGATTGTAGAATGATAATTTTCCACTACACGTGTTTCTTTGATGATGTTTGCTATCTTTTCTGATTATTTCATAAATTCTCAATGGGTTTCCACGAGTTTGGTAGAAGGAGAGAGATTTGGAAAACTATAGTGCGCAGATGAAACTTGAAGCCATCAAAGTGCAGATCCTTGTTGACAGCTAACTGGATTATATTTCTTAAAGGCCAGGTATCATCTATATATTTTTTTATTTATTTTTATCTTTAATAGACGTGTCTAGAGTACACTCTTGTAACTGGGAGAATCATCACAGTTCCATAATCATCTTATATTTTATCATTTGTATTTTTATTTTTTTTATTTTAGTTTAGGTGGTGGAAAGTGTCTGTCACAGCTTATGAGACAATTTCCAGACTAAGTCTTCATGCAGATAAGTTTATGATTTAGCATTCTATTCTTAAGAACTTAAGTGTTTGTTATATCAGCTACAGTTCTTGAGATTTGAAGATATTGAATCCATGTCATTTTCTATGAACTTTTGGCTTATTAATTTATTTATTTTATATACAGGCAGATACACAAGAAAACCTCAAATTCCCATGCCATTCATGGGGAGTCCACTTTAATCTGGTATGTGTGTATATGGGAGAGGAGGTACCTAGGAGTATAATACTTTAGTTTCACTTAAATCATATTTATACAGCCGGGGATCACATAACTTAACCTAAGATCTATTTTTTCAGCCTATGGGATTGGAATGTTACTCATAATTTCAACTATTCTGTTTTGGTGCAGAGCTTCTAGTTTAGAATTAATATATTCAAATGTAAGTTTTTTGTGTTGAGTTTTAAAGATTGGGTATTTTTATCTATCTTGACTTGAACTCGGTTTGAATTCTGCCTACCACTAGTAATATATTCATCATTTAGAGAAGAAGGGCAGAGGAGGTTAAAAATAGAGCAGTTAAGGCGTGATGAGCTGAAAAACCGAGATGCTTTTCAGAAGTTGATGGAGGACCATGTGGCTGCTGGGTATCTAACTGCTAAAAATCATTGGCGTGATTACTGTCAGAAGGTATAGGGTATAGGGTGGTGTATTTTTTTCACAAATGTATTAAAAAAAAGTCAGGGGATATAGGGTGGCTGGTTGAACCCGAGGATGGTTTACCTGTTGCTATGCAGGGCAAGGATACTCCAGCTTATCAACACCCTGAACCCGATGCTTTTCTGAAGTTGATGGAGGAACATGTGGCTGTCAAGGATTTCACTCGAGCTTCTGAACTGCTCAGGGAGGTTTGTCTCTTAATATTGGTAATTTGTTATGCTCTTTTTGTATGAAATGCGACTTCATTTATTTATTTGAGCAGTTTAACATGATAAGAACTCTTCCTTTAGAATCCAGCAACTTCTTGATTGGCAACTAGAATGCTAAGGATGCGTTAAGGTAACACTTGAAATTTCATGTATTCCTAGCATGATGCAGAGGGGTTGACTCTGAATCTACAATTGTGGCGGTGTCTGACCATTTTTCTCTGAATTTTTCAATTAATGAGGATCGTGGGCAAGCAGTGTGTTCTGTACTATCATTATTTTGATTCAATTTTTTAGAGCTTAAGCTTGTGTTTATTTTCATTACAGATACCAGCTGATGTCAATGCAGGCTTGCCAATGGCACACTGAGAGGTTGGAATTTTAGATGATGATAAACACTTGCTCAGTCAGTATTTAATTTTAAGGGAGGGCATTGTAGGCTCAGGCTCAGGGTATGTTTCTTAGTCTCTGATCTCCCTTTTACATGTACACACTTGTACTATTTTGATGCTTTACTAATTCAGAGAGCTTTCTAGTTGCCACACTTAAATGATGCTTAGGTTCAATTACTGGTTATACTGCATTGGAATTGTGGTTCAGGCCTTAGTTTCCAATGGTGACATGAATGCTAGCGCGGCGAGTTCTCCTTTTATCCTGGTAATATTTTCTACGCTTTGTAAGTTTCTTACAGCTAGTAGCGTGTGATATCATACAACTATTAAGTAAGTTTCTTAATGTGTGAAATTCTAGTACAGTGAGCTTCATAGTTATCCATTATTATTGAGCAGGTTGCTATATTCTATGTAGGGCTGTCCAGTGGGGATGTTAAAGCTGTTGGGGAAGAATATTGGATAGAGTTCACGACATCCGAGCTTGAATGGAAGGACTTTACTTAGGTTGGAGACAAGAGTTTGTTAAAATCGGTGCACTGCCAAGTAAAGCATGAATTTTAAATTGTGCTCAATGATTGAGACTAGCAGGTTGACATTCTTTCATTTGCTCTATCCTTGTACATCTCCTCTTTGTTTATTAAACATTTTCCAAGTAGCAATGGATAATCTCATGGAAATGTCTTGTACAGGAACACTGGAAACAACATCTCAGGTGACAAATAGACAAATGACAGTGATAGGAAAAGGCTGAGACAACATTACCATTTCAAGACTTTTAATGTTGATATTGCCTTTGCATCCAAATTTATGATGATGTCCATCAGCAATGCATTGCAAGAGGAGTCAGAGAACTCCTATGAGGCCTTGAGTGTTCTGGATATCGTTTTGAGGTAGCATGATGCAAAAAAGTGAGTCTAATTGGATATTATTCAACATATTATATCTTTGAATGGTTAACATGCTGTTTTGCAGGGTTGTCTATTGGTACGGACACATACTTCCAGAACAAAAGAACTTTCCTGATGTTGGAAGTTGTGTACTTGGTTGTCGAGGATTTTACTCAAACTTCCGAAATCTGCTCAGGGAGGCTAGTTTCTTAATATCTACAAAACCTCTTGAGAGCGTGTTGAATGTAGCACTGCTCAGGTTATCTCTCTCTCTCTCTCTCTCTCTAATAATTATAATAGTTTTTAGATATTTGTAAATTGTTTTTGTAGATAAAGGGGTACAAGAGGCAAAAGAATTCTTTGTTGTTCAATGAAGTTTGACGTCATTCCAATTTGGTGTATTTTTCATTTGCATTTTTCCTTTCAGTCGTTGGTGCTGATAATGAACTCTTGTGAACATGGCGGGTGTAGGATGAAGGGCACTTGATGACATTGGAAACGAGGTAGTTTCCTACTCTGGGTAATATAAAGTTAATAGTGGCTGTTAACGTTGGAGGCGCTTGTCAAGATCAAGAATCCGGCCACAAGACCCAAGGTAGCATGTGGTGGACATCGATGCTGTAGATGTGAGAAATGAAGCAAATTTAAAATTCTGCAGATAAGTAATCTGATTTAAACTGCCACTTCTTTGATGGATTTCTATATAAAATGTCCCTTAATTTATTTTTTGCATTCTGAAATCTGTATCATTGAATTATTGAAGGTATATGGATGTAGGATTGATTACAGTGCGGAATTTCAAGAGGGTGAAAAGGTGTTTGGAGTCATTGAAGGCGAAAGGTATGCATGCAGGATTCAATCCTTGTGGCAGTGAAAGAGAACTTCCTCAAAAGGTAATAATAACTTGTGTACCTTAATTCTGCCAGTAACCTTAATTATGGAAAAATGAAGCCTAACTTAATTCGAACTTTAGTCACTCTCCAGTAAAAATAATGTCAGAAAAAGAGAAGAGAAATAAACAAAGTTTGTATACATGGCGGGTTTGGGTCGGGTCTGGATCCAAGATTAAGGTCTCGTTCTCTTCACGGTATTTGAACTTATCTGAACTCATCTGAACTAAAAAAAGTTTATCTGAACTAAAAAAAGTTTATCTGAACATAAAAAACTTTATCTGAACTAATCTGAACTTAAAAAACTTTATCTGAACTCATCTGAACTTAAAAAACTTTATCTGAACTGAACTCATTTGTACTTAAAATTTTTAGCTAAACTTATTTGAACTTAAAAACTGAGCTGAATTGAAATATATAGATAAACTGAATTGAACTAAATTGAACTGAACTGAAATGAAATAAATATGACATTTTCAAAACATTTGAAATTTAATAATTTGAGTATAACTTAGAGTTTGATAGAGTTTATTTCTTGTTCGACTGAACTGAACTGGATTGAATTGAACTGAAGTGAAAATTAATGTACCGAAAAAAAGAATCAACGTGACTGAATTAGCCTGAATTTCATCAAATTATATTTCACTTCAATTTACTGAACTGAACTGAATTGAGTTGAACTGAACTGATATATAAAAGTTCTGGCACACAGGGCCTTCATGTTAAAAAAAATATGATCATGTTTGCTAGCTAAACATATTGATTTGAGATGAGATGAACATATAGAAAACTGAACTGAACTGAATTGAAAATTAATAAGTGTGATGAAAATAAACGGTATGAATAAATTAACCTTAATTAATTGCACCAAATTATATTGTTGTTGAGCTAAACTGAACTGAAGTGAAATTAATGTATTGAAAAAAAAAACCAGTATGACTAAATTAATCTAAATTTCATCTAATCATATTGAAACTGAACTAAACTGAATGGAATTGAACTGAACTGATATGAACAATTAAGCTCAAAAGATTGAATTGATTTAAACTGAACTGAACTAAATTGCAAATAAGTTTACTGAACTTAACTTATCTGAAAACTAAAAAGGTTTACAAACTGAACTCATCTGAACTGAAAAAAGATTATCTGAACTCATCTGAACTAAAAAACATTTATCTGAACAAAAAAAAGTTTATCTGAACTAAAAAAAGTTTATTTGAACTCATCTGAACTAAAAAACATTTATCTGAACTAAAAAAACTTTATCTGAACTAAAAAATATTCAAATAATCTTTAGAGAACAGGACCTAAATGAATGGGTCGGGTCCGGATCTTAATACTAATACACCCAACCTAGACCCAACCCAGACCCGACCCATAAACCCGTCAAACTATATATTGTAAATAAATAATTAATAAAGTCATTCTATATTTATATTAAATAAACAGCATGTTGAATGGACTAAATAAGGTATTTAATTTTTACTCATCACACGTGTAACAACCAACAAGATAAGGTTAGAAAAAGTTAATCCCATATTTCCATTCATTCAGTAAAAATGAGTGCATTTTTCATTGTTATTGCATGTGCAGACCTCTAATATTGTTCGGCGCTTTAGTGTTACGTAATTCATGTGCTTTTACATTCTAATTTTTCTAACAAAACATTATTTCTTCTTTAGTTGGATCATAGTCACATACTAGAACACTTCAAGACTGGCATGGTACTTGGCAGCAAATTATTGACTTCTTTAACAATATAAGATATCATTTTGGCTACAATTATTATGCTCTTTTTGGCTACCAATGATGTTTTTATTGTATATTGTTGATTGAAATTTAACAACGTTATATGACCATCTAAAAGCGTCAAATTTGTATTAACACTTTATTCTAATGTGTATTATGGATTGTCTTGTTTTTATTTAACAATTTCTAATATTAAAGTTTAATTTTTTATAAAATAATTTAGGGACCCGTTTAAAACCCTTGGACTCTTAGACCCAATGGGTTTGGGTCCGGATCTTACTTTTTAAGACCCAGCGGATATGGGTCGGGTCTGGATCTTACTATTTTTCAACGGGTCGGGTCCAGATATCACTGGACCCGATCCAGACCCTACCCATGATCATCCCTACCCATGGGTGTAGCTTAGTGGTTGGGACATTGGTTCAATTGTCCTGAGGTTGTGAGTTCGAGCCTCGGCAGCGGCAGTGTGGGGATTTACTTGTTTCAAGGGTCCCTTGTGCGCACCGAGCAGTGGATCGGCCAATGGTTCCTGGCGCTAGATTACCATGATTTATCTCCTCACCAAGGCCTGTGGTGTTGAGTGGGTGGGGCGCTGCGGGCGAGCGTTATCTCCTTTTGTCCTGTAAATATGGTACTACATCGTAATTTAAAAGTGTCAGCCATCAGGGTTAGGACGTCAACTTTAATGCTGGATGAGACACACGGATGTTAGTAAAAACTAAACACACACATGCAATTTCCTTAAGAGAAGGCCTTGGGTGAGACCGTCCTACCATAAGCTTATGGTAGGACGAATGATAGTTCATGTGTTTAATGGATTTGTTCATGTGTTTCACAGCTTTGTTAATTCATTTACATATTGTTACAGATTATAACAAACAAAATTGTGAAACACAAGAACAAATCTGTCAAACACATGAACCCAGCTTATAACAAACAAAACTGTGAAACACATGAACAAATCTATTAAACACATGAACTATCATTCATCCTACCATAAGCTGGTAGGACGGTCTCACTTAAAACTTTGTATTTCTTTAAAGCTATTAATCATGAAGTCAAAAAAGTTTCAAACCGCAGCCTAATTAAATATCATAAATAAAATACTAATTCTCAATTGAGACCTGTCTCCATTGAGACCAGGGACTTTAGACCCAGTTTAAAGTGGAAGGGGTTTTTACCAGTTTTAGGCAAAAGTTTAGGGACTAGATTCTAAATTTGTATAATTAGCGTTATATACAAGAGTGAAACGGCAATTTCTTCATTCCACACTTTCCCAAATCAGAACTGTGTTCATCGTCTTCCAGAGCTTCTACACGGATTTCCTCCGGCGCGCGTCGGGTATTCTTCGTCTCTTCATCTCTTCGTCATTTTATTGTGATTTTTAATCGTTTTCTGTTGTTAGCCTTCAGTGATTTTGTAGAGTTTTGATTGAGGTTTTTTCTCGCGTTGTTTGCTGTAGGTTTTCGTCTCGGAATCCGGTGAGTTTTAATCGGTTTTCGGCGACGATCGGTTGCGAATCTCTAGTAATCAGGTATGTTTCAGTCGATTTGTGCGTTTCGAGTTTGGTAAGGTTTCTGCAAAGTTTTTTGCCTCGGTGTACTAGTGTTTTTGATGTGTTTTTTCTTCTGTTGTAGAATGTCAAAGGCTTCGAAACTCGATAAAGCCTTATGCGACCTGAAGAAGACTTATGATCCGAAGAGTATAGCTGCGAGGAAATCTCCTGATGCGCCGAAATCTCCTGGTGCGGAGAAGAAGAATGAGAAACAGACTGAAGGTATTTTTCCACTTTTTTGTTTTAATTGCAATATATGTTTTGTGTTTTTGACATTTTGTTCTGATCTTATTCGTTTTTTACTTGATCTTGTGCCTGTTTTACACTAGTTGATTGATCTTTTTATAAGCTGATGTTTGTGTGCTCTATTTTTGAAGAGGATCTTGTTTATATCTTGGTTGATGTTTATGTTGCGTGATCTTTTATGTGTTTTGCCTGAGTTTTTATGTTCTTTGCATGATCTGCCATGTTGCATGATTTTGTTGTGTGTTTTGCCTGAGTGTTTATGTTCTTTGCATGAACTTTTATGTTGTCTGATCTTTTTGGGTGTTTTGCCTGAGTGTTTATGTTCTTTGCATGAACTTTTATGTTGCCTGATTTTGTTATGTGTTTTGCCTGAGTTTTTTGTCTTTGCATGATTTTTTAAGTTTTTAAACTGATCTTTTTGAGCACTGTGGTTGAAGAGGTTCTTGCTTATGTCTTGGTTGATGTATTACAGTAATTGCATGATCTTTTTTGTTTGTTTATGATCGTGCAGATCCTTTGAGGAGATCTCCACGTAACCACGATTCTCCTGTTGAAAAGAATCTGAAACGGCCTCAAGGTATTTTGTTGTTTTTATTTTCAAATGTGTGTTTGGAGTTTTTTATGAATGTTTTTGATCTTGTTTATATTTTTCTTGATGATGTTGTGTTTGCCTTGCTGTTTATTTATTTTCCAGCTTGTGTAACTCCTGAAGATGATGGTCGAGTTAAAAAGTCTAAAAGATTATTAGGTGCACAGGCTCCACCTATTGAGAGCATATGTTAGTTTGTTTTTTCCCCTTTTTGTTTTTTAATTTATGCTTATTTCCATTTGATATTTTCATTTGCTTTATTACTTCTTCGTTGTTCATTTTTGTGAGTGTTTGTGTTTTTGCTAGGTGCGGCTGAGAAGAAGCAAAGGAGGTTGAAGAAGAATGTGGGGAATGCTGCCAAGAAGAAGGATTGTTCAGATGCTGACAAGGGTGTATCTCGCTCGTTTGCAAAAACATGTGATTTCGGACCAATCTGAAGAGGATCTGACACCTGTAGACTATCGAGCTATATTCAGCGCACCTGAGAACAAGAAAAGGTTCGATGATGTTGTTGAGAAAACTGTCCAAAAATTTATGGAAGCTCCCACTGTGCTGCCTGCCCGTCTTAATCCCAAAATGGGTCTGTCTCCTACATTCGACTTGGGGATCAAGGAGTTGCAGGATATGGATGACCTTGATGTACAGGTTGCTGATGTAGTTGAGCTTGAGCTTGCAGCCATCACCCGTCGTGAGCTGGAGGCCAATAGAAGGCGGCGTTTGGCTCTTGCAAACAAGAAGAAGAAGCTAATGTAGATGTTGCTTTTTCATGGCTGTGATGCCTTTTGGTTTATGTAATTGACAATTACAGTTGTTGGAATATTTTGAGTCTTGTTAGGAATTCATCTTACATCTTCCCAGATTGGTCATATTCATATTTGTGGTTTATGCCTTGGCTTTTTATCTATACCTTTTATCAGTTATTCTATTTCATTCTTCTGTTGCCTGATTTTTTTTATGTTGTTGCATGATTATTTTATGTTGCTTGAGTTTGCATGACTGTTGCCTGAGTTTGCATGATTTTTGCTTGATGTTTTTTATGTTTGCCTGATTGTTTTTGTTTTTTGCCTGAGTTGTTATGATCTTTGGATAATGTTTTATGTTTCCTGATTTTTTCGTGTGTTTTTCCTGAGCTTTTATGATCTTTGCATGCTGTTTTTATGTTGCCTGGGTTTTTTCCAAGTTTCTTCCTCAGTTTTTATGTTATTTGCCTGATCTTTTCTGTTGCCTGATCTTTTTATGTTGTTGCTTGATTATTTTGTGCTGCTTGATTCTTATATGTGTTTACTTGAGTTTTTATGATATTGGCATGATCTGTTATTGTGCTTGAGTCTTTATGATCTTTTCCTGATTGTTTATGTTATTTGCCTGATCTCTTCTGTTGCCTGATTTTTTAATGTTGTTGCTTGATTAGTTTATTCTGCTTGATTCTTATATGTGTTTTCTTGAGTTTTTGTTTTATTTGCATGATCTGTTATTGTGCCTGAGCTTTTATGATATTGGCATGATGTTCTTATGTTGCCTGATTGTTTATGTTATTTGCCTGATCTCTTCTGTTGCCTGATTTTTTAATGTTATTGCTTGATTTATTTATGCTGCTTGATTCTTATATGTGTTTTCTTGAGTTGTTAAGTTATTTGCCTGATCTCTTCTGTTGGCTGATCTTTTTATTTTGTTGCTTGATTATTTTATGCTGCTTGATTCTTATATGTGTTTTCTTGAGTTTTTGTTTTATTTGCATGATGTTTTCTGTTGCCTGATCTTTTTATCTTGTTGCTTGATTATTTTATGCTGCTTGATTCTTATATGTGTTTTGTTGAGTTTTTGTGGTATTTGCATGATCTCTTCTGTTGCCTGATCTTTTTGTGTGTTTTGCCTGAGCTTTTATGATCTTTGCATGATGTTTTTATGTTTCCTGATTGTTTTGTTTTTTGCCTGAGTTCTTACATTGTACCTTTTAAATACTCTTTTGACCTTTTTTTGATGTCTTGTTTGATTTTTTTTAGATCTTACTTGATGAATTTTCAGCTATCCGTAGTCATTAAATGTGTACATGGTCAAACATTCACACAAAATCATCAATTTAAACTGTCAAGCAATTTCCATCATGAAATCATCAATTTACATTAGAGCATTTTTATGTTCTTTGCATGATGCTTTATGTTACCTAATTTCTGAAGTGTTGTGCTTGAGTTGTTATGTTCTTTGCATGATCTTTTATATAGCCTGATCTTTTTCATGTGTTTGCCTGAGTTTTATATTGTTTGCATGATCTTTTTATGTTGCCTGATTCTTTTATGTTTTTGCATGATTTTTATGCTGCTTGATCTTGATATGTGTTGCTTGGTTTTAAATGTTTTTGCATGAAATCATCGAATGAGAGTTGGCCATAGTCATCTGAAAAATTAAATGGAAATACATAATATTAAACATTTCAGGGCACATAATCCACTGCCACCTATGAACATCCACATACCCATAATAATGTGTAACTTTAAAATATCAAGATGCAGTATAAATAGAAGAATCTCAAGATGCAGTGAAATAAGCTCAAGATGCAGTAGAATAAGCTTAGGATGAAGTGGAATAAGCTCAAGATGCAGTATAATAAGCTCAGGATGAAGTGGAATAAGCTCAAGATGCAGTAGGAAAAGCTCAAAGTGAAGGAGAAGATGCTGAACTGGAGCTGCTCATTCATAGTCAGACTATATATTTACTAGGTTGCTTGGATCCAAACTCCTTTTGCACTGGCTTTTTTGTCTCTAGTTTTCCTTTAATCCTCTTGCTTCTTCCTTTTGTTTTTGCCTTTTGTGGATCGAGAACTAGAGGGACATTTATCGATGTTGCTGATTCTGTTGCACTGGCACTCTCTATTGGCACTCTCCACGGCCAGGCCTTCAGCTCAGCTCCTGACCAAATTGTTCGACTGTACTACATAATCCGATGAAAGAATATGGACGATTGTAAACTAAATATATATGGACAAGAATTGGAATCGGAAACTCATAAAAAAGACATTATGAGAAAGTGAGAACGCGTCAGAATTCATATCAGAGAGAGCAATCATCCTCTTACACTCACCGACGATCCTCGACTTGCCCAGCCTGCTCAGCATCCTCTTCAAGCTCGCTGCCCGCATCGCCGGTCAACTAGTATATTCCGAATGCCAATTACATCAATGACTCGTATTTCAGTATCCTTTGGCGGTTTACCATACCAATTCCTAAGGCATTGTGTGAGCATAAGATAGATTATCCTCAATATCCCATGTCTCAGGAATTCACCCGAGGACCTTCCTGCCAAGCGATTAGGAATGTTTTTAGATTCATCAGTACCTGCAAAGCAACAAAACAGGTAATGATTATTAAGCATAGATAAAGGATCAAGCAGCATAGGTAAAGGATCAAGCAGCATATATAAAGGATCAAGCAGCATAGGTAAAGGATCAAGGCATATATAAAGGATCAAGCAGCATAGACAAAGGATCAAGTAGCATAGACAAAGGATCAAGATTAAACTGAATAGCATGAAAACAAGACTAGTCTTAAACAGGAGAACAAGCTCAAGCATAACAGTGAGAGAATCAACAGTTTTTGTTGAAGGATCAAACCTAAACTGAATAACATAAATAATAGCAAGCTGGAATTCAAAAATCAAATATATCTACAATGTACTCAACTTAAACACATGAAAGATCAAGCAGTAAACCAATAGGATCAACAGGTTTTGTTCAATCTTTAGACTTTAACTAATATCATCAAAACACAACACGAATACATTTTTGAGTCATCGTTCAACAAATGAAGAAGCTCAATACGCAGAAATTAGCATCCTAATCACCAGAACTCTAACCGAAAAGCTGTAAAACCTAATTGGACCGAGGAAATTTTATCTTCACAATTCAAACAACATGAATTTGGTATAGATCAAGCTGAATTTTGTCTAAATCATGCGAAATTGAATCTAACCTTCCACAATCATGATTTGATCTGTCACAGTGATGATTTGATTCTCCGATGTTGGTTCAATTTCATCCTCCGGTGGCTGCAACGTCATCGTTCTGATGTTGTTGTCGTATGGAGATGGAGGTCCGAGCTTATCGTTCAGTGGTGGAAGCAAGATCGCCGGAGCAATTGACTCCATCGTTGATCGGATTGGGGCGGAGGTTTTTCTGTGAATTTTGGCCGCTGTTTTTCTGTTTTTGGCCGCTGTTTTTCTGTGAGCTTATCATTTGTGTGAATTTGTTCTTCAATTTGCAGAGCAGGTCCCTGGGCTCTGTTTAATTATGAAATGGCACCGAGTTTGTTGTAATTACATCTTGACCCCCGTTTTTATGTTGCTAGTTTTATAGGATGCCTTTGGCCCTTGGTCTCAACAAGGACAAGTCTCACCGGAGACTTTCTCAAAATAAAATACAAAACATAGAAGTACACGTCAATTTTCCAAACTAACTTGCAAAAATGATGAGATCATAACATCATAGAGCACATATTTTTAACCTTCCAATAGCTGATCGAAAATGTTGTTTTTTAATGATGACACTCAGAATCCATCCCATTTAACTATATAACCTGAACCAAGCTCAATTGTATAAAAGATTAGCAAAAGGATAGAGACTGAACCACATCATTTTCAACTTTATAGCTTCTGTGAGTATTCTGCAATATCAAGAAAGTTGCACTAATTCATATTCCTGATGAAAATATTCCCTTTTGATGATTTAAGATGAATATTAATAACTAACTCTAGAACATATTCAACATTTTGCCTCATCATTTAATCTTTTTTGGTAGAGTTTAAGAACATGCATGACTAAACTGCTCTCCATAGCAATGACCAAAAACTATTATAAAACAAATCCAGTTTCTATAATAGAACTTTTGTTTTTGTATGCAGATAATGTCATACATATACCAATGAAGATTCCTGATGTTGATATGGGGCTAACATTCATGCACCAAGAAAATTCATAAATTATATTTTTCAGCTTCTATATGAATCACTGAGTAGATAAGTGTATATTTGTATGTAGTTGTTTTTTTTTATGTAATATTTTTTTTTATTAAATTGCTCAAAAAAGTTCATACAACTGATTTTGTCATCACTCTAATCCAAACATTCAACGGAAATAACTAACCAAAAGGAGAAAAACAACTATTCTACAATCATATGAAATGCAAGTGGCTATGATTATAACTAGTTCATCAAGATATTGCTAGGATTTTAGAATAACTATAATGAATGAGCTTCCATTCCATCTGTCCTTGCATATCTTGCCAAATCCGCATCCACCTTTGGAGCTTTGGTGTCTTCAACGTTCCATTTCTGTCTCCGACTCGTATATGATTAAGGGAAAATCCACCATAGCATATCTGTGAATTGACATGTCAAAACACAAGTCTGCCCTGGTTCATTTCCCATAGAAATCAAATAAGCCATTATGTAGCCTGGTCTGAGTATGCTTATAATCTTCTTCGATCCAGCCCGTCAAGTCTTTAGATAGTGTCATGGGCCAAGGTTGGGTAACTGGTTTCACCCAGCAGCCCAACACCTCTGAAATACCAAAGGTAATCAGTGCGGTACCTACGACATATGTACAAGTTTCATACTAGGGCCATGGTCCCTCATCTAGTCCGTCAAATATTTTTGATAGTGTCTTGGGCCAAGGCTGGGTAGCTGGTTTTTATACCAGCAGCCCAACACCTCTGAAATACCAAAAGGTAATCACTGCGGTACCTACGACATATGTACAAGTTTCATACTAGGGATATATCCCCACAACCAATCCGTCAAGTCCTTAGATAGTGTCACGGGCCAAGGCTGGGTAACTGGTTTTTACACCAGCAGCCCAACACCTCTGAAATACCAAGGTAATCAGTGCGGTACCTACGACATATGTATCAAGTTTCATACTAGGATCCATTCACACCATCCTCATCATCAATCAGAGGGGTCAAAGCCTGTTTCAATCATCACCTTTAGAGCATCCACCTGCCTAAATTTCCCCTCGAAGATTCTGTTATTCCTCTCCCTCCATACATTATAGAAGATGCTGATAAGTTGGTGGAATCTTATTCTCTTTCTCCATCCTACCATTCTTCTCATCCTCCTCAGGCACTCTCTGAAGTTTCCGCCAGTCTCCACCCTGTAATGTTTTTGGAGCTCCACTGTAAACTGGCATGTACAAAATATGTGCTGCATCGTTTCTCCATTGTGCCCACACAGAATACAAACATCTGCCACATGAGGTATTATCCCTTTCGACTGAAGTCTCGCTATGGTCGATAATCTCCCTTTTAACAACATCCATAGAAAGAATGAGTGTTTAGGCTGTAGTCCTGACTTTCACAATATTTTCGTTGACCAATGGTTTTCTTGGCCTACCCCTTTGAGGTATCCATATGCCTTGCTAGTGCTGAAATTTCCCTTCATGTCAACACATTCCATTAGGTATGGATGAATTTCATCTTTCAGTGACACCAACTTGCCCCAACTCCAACTATATGTGTGCCCTTCTAGGCTGTAGTCAAGAAACTCTTCATCCTTCAAGTAGTATTCCTGCACCCATTTCAGCCACAATATATCCTTCCTTTGACATACATCCCAAACCAGCTTACACAGAGAAGCTCTATTCCAGAATGAAGGATCCCTTAGGCCAACTCCTCCACTTTTCTTTGGCATACAAAGTGTTTTCCAAGACACTGGTGTAACTCTTTTCTCCCCTTCCTTTCTGCCTCACAGAAAATTTCTGCATTTTGTCTCAATGGCTTTGTGCACACTCTCAGGTATTTGAAAAACATTTGCCTAGTGACTAGCTTTACTCAGCAGAATTGTGTTTATAAGCTGCACTTTACCTGCATATGCCATATTCCTGGAACCCCAAGTGCCTATTTGTCCTGCAATCTTCTCCACCATTTTCTCACAATCTTCAGCTCTCCACTTCCCTGTTGAGACTGGAAGTCCCATGTAATTCATTGGGAAACTTCCTTGAACTATATTCAGAGTATCAGCCAACATCTTTGATTCAGTTTCTGTCATTGTCGAGAAGAAAGCCTCAGATTTTCCTTCATTTATCCTAAGGCCAGAAACCTTCCTAAACTCCTCCAAAACAGTTTTAACCCCTTCCATTGAGTGCTTGCTTGCCCTACAGAAAATTAACAGATCATCTGCAAACATCAAACTGTGTATTTCCCCCTTCAAACTCCTCTGATGGAACTCTATAGCTTTCGTTTTTATTGCCAGGCTAAGCTGTCTTGATAAATATTCCATCCCAATTACAAACAATAAAGGTGATATCGGAACCCCCTGTTTAACACCACTCCTCCCTTTAAAACAATCTGTGTACGCACCATTCAAAGAGAAACAATAAGTGGTATCCTCAACGCATCGTCTTATCCACTCAATAAACAATCCTGGAAACTTTAGAACTGCCAGCCATTTGAATAGAAACTCCCAACTTATACTGTCGAAAGCCTTCTGTATATCAATTTTTATCATGCAGCTCGGAATATTGCTCGGCTTCTTATATCCTGTTAAAAGCTCTTGCGTTAGGAGAATATTATGTGATATCCTCCTCCCTTTCACGAATGCACCTTGATTTCCATTTATCACTTCAGGGAGTACCTCACTTAACCTGTTACTCATGATCTTTGTGATGACTTTATATAAAAAAGGGCAGCAGGAAATCGGCCTATAGTCCCCAGCTGACTGCGGATTATCAACTTTCGGTATTAGTGTTAAAACAGCCCTGCTAAGTTCCCGTGGTACTTCATCGCCCTGAAAGAAACTCCTAATCCCCTTTTTGAAATCATCACCAACAATTCCCCATGTTTTCTTGAAGAAAAAGCTCGAATATCCATCTACTCCAGGACTTTTGTCATTCTCAATGCTATTCAGAGCTCTCCATATCTCATCATCTGTAATCGGCTTTATCAAGGGTATTTGTTGTTCCACTGTAAGAAAGTTACCTTCAGCTGCAACTAAAGGATCAATTTCACTCTCTACAATCACTGTCTTTCCCATTCGGTCACCAAAGAACTGCAATAGATGCTGCTTCACCCCCTCTCTTCCATCCACTCTGTCGCTTCCCACCTTCAGGCTGACTATATGATTTCTGTATTGCCTATTTTTCATGCTTGCATAGAATATTTTAGTTGGCCTGTCCCCCTCCTTTATCCATTTCTCCTTAGACCGTTGCTGTAAGAAATTGAACTCCGCCATTGGTTAATTTGTAGGGAATTGATTAAGTCTAACTTAGCAACATCAATTATCTAATCCCGGATCTCATGCATGTACTTAGTATGAATCATAAGTAGGGTTTAGGCTTACCTCTTGAAGCGTGCTTTACCATCGGATATAGTCAGATGATCCAATCAACTACGGAGATGAGAATCCCAAGCGTGATCCCTCTATACGTATCCACACAGCACGATCAGACCACCTCACCGCTGTTAGCTTAGAACATCGATCAGCAACCAAAGACCTGGTCTTTGTTCTTCTCTTGACGATGAGGTTTGTATGAGAAAGGTAGGTTTATTTGTTCTGAGGTGCTCAACACATGAGCTATGCATGTATGTGTGTGTATTTCTGTTTATTCATGTAGAAGTCTATTTATACAGAATAAACAGAATCCTCATAAACCTAATCCTAATCTTATTCAATATGAGCCTAGACCAATAAGACTTTCTCACATAATTACTATTAGACTCCAAGTCTAATTAGATAATTACTTTGTCCAATTTCATGCTTAGTGTGTGACCCTATAGGTTCAGTTATAATAAGCTGCGAGCTCAATACCATTGATGCCAGCCGATCGAAAGCGGTTTCCAGCTAAACATTTCGATCACTTAAATAACTGAATTAATTATCTCCGTAATTAATCCTCCAACTATTTAGGACAATGCACATTGATCGAAGGACACTATTCCAACAATCTCCCACTTGTCCTTTGGAACAAGTATGCATTCATATTCCTTTGTCGCTTAATGTCTTCATTCGAACATAAGGTAAGATCTCATGTTATCCTTATCAAGTTCAAATGTGGTTCTCGAATTCCCGAGTCAAACTGTTAAGACAGATGATTAATCCATAATCCATCTGAGCACGGCCATGCATTTTACCGTCTCAACTCTCCGAGAGGCCCATAAGACAACAATCTCATAAAATGAGAGGACAATCCAACTCTTGTACATCCAAGTTTTCTCTACTCGATTCATGTCACCCAAGAGTTGTCTTTATAGCCTCCTTTCACGGCACAGCGTTTGACAACCCTCAAAACAATCAATCCACAAGCAAGCAAACACTGAATCACTCAGGTATGAGGAATATGCTCCAACAGTCAATGAGAAATACTTATAACATTCTAAATATCTTAAAGTATTCTCATAGCGGGTCAATCCAATACAAGTTCCCAACCTGCATCCATGCAATCGATTCATGACATCCCATGTCCTTCAGCCCATGAAACAGCACTGTGAATCAACTTGCAAACTATCTTCTTCAGTCATTAGTGTCCATTCTCAATGATCTGGACTAGGGACATAATCAATCATACACTCCAGTTCACTAAATAGGGTTTCATTATCCAAGACATATTCTTGATAACCTATTTGGAGATGTAAATTGATTTTGGACTTTCATTTAACACTAAACCAAGTTAAATGAATATGAAATAATAATTTCATAATATTATAAACGGTTCAATCTTCAATGTCTAAAATCACCAAACTGTGATAACTAGAACATTATAGAAAATCACAGCCAATATCCAAAGTGCTTGATTCCTATCACAAATGTATGAGCCCTAGGCAACATGCAACATTTGTGGAAGAGGTTTAGATTATGGATCAAATCCATTATTTCCTTTTGCATTTGATAACTTCACCATTCTCTCAATGAATGTGAAATATCCTGAGCATTTGACTCGTGGCGCTCCCTTGCCTAAATCTGCTTTAAAAATGACTTTACGATTATCAATCGAGTGCCATTTAAATCAGCTAAGACATGGACACTATCAAGGCGAGTGATGAATATCCAATTTCAATCACATTCCCTTTGCAACTTCCAAAGCAGCAATTTACTTAGTTTTTATTGTAAAATCAACAACATAGCTTCACTTAGCATATTTAACAACCAACTCATTTTCACCATAGATCAAGGAATCCATAGTCCATTTCAGACACTATGAACTTTTCTTGGCCACACACTATTGTGCCTCACCTTAGTCTATTTGATATCAAATCGTTGTGCTCTAAGCATACGAAATATCATATGTAGTACATGTCATAGCAAACATAATAGACCCTACAGCTCCATGCATTAGAGATCATATTATATCTCTTTTGCTCATCACGTCTCGATAGACACTGAATCTTGCTAAGAGTTATGCCATGAATCTTGGGTAGTAAATCTTTTACGATCTTTCAATTGAACGTGTCCAACACCTTACCTAGTAAGTGTTTTGTCATATCAATCATCATCTTTAATCTACCTTGTAGAACTTGATGCCCAAGTTGCACTCTATATTTCCAAAGTCCTTTATTGCAAAATACTTTCCAAACTAAATCTCCATAGACTACAGTTTTGGATTGTCATTTTCAATAAATGTCATCGACATAAAAGACTAGGAATTCAATCTTGCTTCCACTGACCTTCTTGAATATACAAGATTTCATAACATTTCGTTGAATGTCAATTCTAAATTGCTTCAATAAAATGCACTTCCAACTCCATGATACTCGCTTCAATCCATAAATGGACATCTGAAACTCGCATATTTTCCTAGCATTATAAAAGCTCCGAGATTGTATAAAATACACATCTCCTTCCAAAATCCAATCAAGGAAGCCAATTTTGATCTCTACCTAGTAGAACTCAAAATCGCACTGATCTATTTTTTCTAAGATATCCGGATAGACTTAAGTATTCCAACTGGAGAAAGGTCACATCACAATCTACATTGTAGACTTGTTTATACCCTTTCAATCAAATTCCAAACTTGATTTAATACAAAATATATATTCCAAATTTCATGGTCTTCAATTACTTTGTGGAGTTAGCGCTTGTCAAAGCTTTAATGTAAGTCACATAGGTTCACCATTTTCTAAAAATGTGATTTCATAGTTTCAGTCGTAGGGACATAAAAATTTACCTTTTGTCTGAACACTACATCTCATTGAATTACATGGGGCATGAGTAACTTCACCAGTCTCTAAGACTTTACCGCATTCATCTTCACCACGTCTAAAGAAGGGATCGATGTTTCTCGGTTCTGATTGTTGCTCACCTCAAAAGCTATCGAGGTCTAAATTTCTCCCACTTGTCATTTTGGAAAGATGACACTTCTCCAAAAGGACACATTCTTGAGCAACATCTCATAGTTCTCAAAATGTTTGTAGAAGTACCCCCATTGTCTCATTTCCATAAAGAGACAATTATTAGACTTGGTGCAAGTTTAATGCAAACAACGTTTCACATGTAATTCGCAAAATCAAATCTAATGAGAAAAGACATTTAAGGAACCATTCCAACTCATATCTCATATGATGTCTTTCCTTCAGCTTTAGACAATGCCTTGTTCAGTGTGAACAATACCTTATAGAAGTATTTTCCTGGAAGATTGGCTTGACCCATCATGAAAAATCATGTCCAACATGATTATTTCTTTCTTGTCAGATGGTCAACAAACTCTTGACTCAAATATCCAACGCCTCAATCCAATCGAAGGATTTCAATTATCTTGTCAAGTTGATTCTAAACTTCATTTCTGAACTCCTTAAATTTCTTAAAGGATTTAAACTTGTCTTTCTCGAGTAGACAACCATATCTACTCAAGTCACCGACCAAGTCAATGAAGTGATTCACCTCATGGAATTTAACTCATTGATCTGCATAACACTTTGTTAATAAGACCCAATAGATTTCATATTCCATCACCCATCACCATGAAGAGTAATTTGGTCATTTTACCATCACAATATATACACATATCAAATGACTCCAAGTCAAACGATTTCACAGAACCCTCCCACTCGAGTTACTATGAGTGCTCAATATTAGTGGCATAATCAACAATTTATGAGGTCGAATTCGAATCATTCGTTTTAAGCCATTTTGATATTTACGTTACAAACTTGTTTATCTATATCTAGCAAATAAAGACTCGTGTCTAATTTTGCAAAACTCCAACACAATGCATAAAACTGAACAACCATTGTCCTTTTTATGATAATACATTTCCATGTCCAACATAGGAGGTGTAGAAATTAATTGTGTTGTTGTAACACTTAGATCCAAATAACCTTTATATGATCCAGTGAAAGCCCTAAAGGCATAGATAAACCATAAACTCCTATGGTCAATGCAGCAACCCTTGCTTCATTACCTTTGAGTAGGTTGACATCTCATTAACTAAACTCCTACTTTGGTTTCTCCACATTTTCTAAAATTGTGAGAACCATATGGTATCTAATACTCCCTCCGTCCCACATTATTCTTCACAGAATCTTTTTCACGCATGCCGATGTAGATGTTTGACCATAAATATCTTTAGTTACATGTATTATCGGCACATAAAAATTTGATATTTGAATACTACATGTTACAATGAATCTAGTGATATCACATATGATGATATTAATATTAATATATCTATTCAAATATATGGTCAAAGTTTAAAAGCAAATAATGTCAAATAGTGAAGTGTGAAGTTTAATACGGGACGGAAGGAGTACCAATTAGTAGAGTTATCGTAGAGATTGTCTATAACGTAAATAAATGCAATTGTAAATTACTCGCCAATCTCTTTGTCCTCTAAGAATTAAAGGCAATATATTTCTCATTGCAATAGAAGCGTTAGGAATTTAGGCGCATCAGCACTATGCTTGCCCTTATCCTATCCCACTTCTTCATTCTTCCATGTTATATTCAAACCATTTCTCTTATTGTACCATAGAACCTCGTTCTTGGTCTCAATTTAGACACTTGACTTAGCGTTTTAAGCATCCCATGCAACTTAGTCAAAGTCTTCTCATTTCAACTAAAATGGTTCTAAACCATCAATGAAATGAATGATGTCACTGGCTAACTATCAGCCATAGGTAAACCGAGTATCTCCATGTTATCAAATAATCCAATTGTTTTTCAAAACATGAGATTTAATTTGTTTTCCTTTCTTAACTTTACAATTAAGAATAGTCTTAAGGCCTCAAACCTTTCAACCATGGACGGCTCTTGAATCCCATTTCAGAGCTCCATGTTGATGTTGTAAGTATCCATGTTCAAAATTTGCCTAGCAATTTTGGTCACATACTATATAACACAAGACATTTGACATCAATGATTTGAATATCAACGAAATATTTCTTTTCTTTTCTTGCAATAGAACTATCTGAAGTTCATTTGCCAAGAATCTGCCATTCAATTCAACCTTCCAAAGGTTTGAACACAGATAAGAAGAGTTGTTGTTTGTTGTCATACATGATTACTACAATATAAATAAAATGCAATAAAAAACCATTTAAATAAGTAAATAACAGGCAAGAAAAATACATGCAATCAAACAAGTTATCTACACATTTTATTCAAATCCAATTGTCCCGTGAATAAATTCCAAGACCCTCAAAATCACAAGGAATTAAGCATGCTTTATCTTGTCTTAAATCTTTTGATTTTAGGTAAGCAATCACATTGCTAATAGTATCCAATACTACTCTTGGTTGATGGGATACATCCAATGTAATATCCAGTGGCGGATCTAGCTGTAGGCGTAGGGTGGCTCCAGCCTCCCCTAAAATATCCCGGCGAAGGCCCAGGAATAGTATTGACGGGAAGCGCGCCTATTCCGCCGTTGCCAGAAAAAGCTCCGCCTCTGCGCGCGGCGGAGAAGAAAGGCGCAGAAAGCCTTTTTTTTTGCCCAAGTCGGCTTTAAAACGACGTCGTTTCGTTTAAAAAAAAAAAAAAAAAAAAACACAAAAAGTCAAAAACTAAATCAGAACAGCAAACGCCCAGAGTCAGACCAGAGGAAAATCCCAGTTCCCAGATCCCGGCCAAACCCCAATCATCCAAATTTGAGCGCGGCCCAGGAACCCCAACCGGCAACCGCTCCGCCTCCGCCGTCAGCCTCCGCAGTTGGCCGCCCCGTCTCCGCCGTCGGCCGCTCCGCCTCCGCCGCTCGGCTCTTTCCCAAATCTTAAATCAGAGGTATTTTTTAATTCGTTTTTTCTTTTTATTTTAGTTAATTGTATATAATTTGGTTGTATTTAGATAAGTTGGTAAATGGTAATGAATTGGTTGTATTTAGATAAGTTGGTAAATGGTAAGTATAAGTAATGTTGTTTTTTAGACTTTTATTTTGTGTTTTATGCTAATTTGTTTGTATTTTGTGACTTAATAGATTTTATAAGGATGTGTTTGATTTATATATTTATTATATTTGTTGTTTTATAGGCTATGGCGGATTTTATGAAAAGATTTCTTGATCGGGGTAAAGGGAAGAGATCTAGTGAAGCTAATGGAGAAAATCACAATGAAGAGGGAGAGGGGAGTATTAGAAAACAATGTCGTGTTGAATTCAATCCAAGTGATGTTATTAGTGATCCCGGGTTGCGTAAACCTATTAGTGAGGTTGATGCTTATATTGTTGATGAGGTGAAAAGAGAATATGTCATAAGAGGTCCTTCACAACCTATGAATCATATTTTTCCTAAGAAAAGGTATGGCGACGAATGGAGATCTTTTCAAAAGCAATGGTTTGAAGAATTTAAATGGTTGGAGTATAGCGTTTCAAAGGATGCCGCCTATTGTTTTCCTTGCTTCCTTTTCAAGAATTCCGAAAAAGGGACGACATATACTGTGGATGGGGTGAACCATTGGAAGAATGCTCTTTTTAAATTTAGAAAGCATATGTCACATTCGAATGGTAGTCATCACAAGGTCGTGGAGAGGTTGAGAACTTATAGCAACCAAAGGCAAAGTATTACACATTGTTTTGATGCTCATGGGGTTGAAGTGGAGAAGGCATATCGCACACGTTTGACTGCGGTATTGGATATAGTAAGGTTCTTGTTAAACCAAGGTTTGCCTTTTCGCGGTCATGATGAGAGGTGTGATTCTCGCAACAAAGGTAATTTTCTTGAATTGATTGATTGGTATAGGAAGAGAAATGATGATGTTGCTAATGTTACAAATGAAAATGCTCCTGGAAATTGCAAGTTGACATCCCCTTCAATTCAGAAAAAACTCTCAAGTGCTTGTGCCGGTGAGGTAATTGATGTTATTGTTAATGACATTGGAGATAGAGTCTTTTCTCTCCTTGTTGATGAGGCTAGAGATTCATCAATAAAAGAGCAAATGGGGGTAGTTTTGAGATATGTCAACAAGGAAGGATGCATTCTTGAGCGCTTTATTGGCCTTGTGCATGTGGATGATACTTGTGCTGCTACTTTGATGGATGCTCTTGAAACACTGTTTAATAACAGAAAATTGTCTTTCTCAAAGTTGAGAGGTCAAGGATATGATGGGGCTTCAAATATGCGAGGGGAGTTTAATGGATTGAAAGCTTTGATATTGAAAAGAATTCTTCTGCGAGGTATATCCACTGCTTTTCTCACCAACTTCAGCTAGTAGTTATTTCTGTTGCATATAGTACTCGATCTGTTGGTGAATTTTTTCAATATCTTAATAAGGCCGTGAATCTAGTTGGAGGTTCATGTGTTAGAAAAGGGATGCTTGTGAAATTAGAACATATTAGACTTGTGGAGGCATTGGAGAGTGGGGAGATTGTTAGTGGAAGTGGCCGAAATCAGGAGAAGGGTTTGAGAGGGCCTGGTGATACCCGTTGGGGGTCACATTACCTTACTATTCTTCGTTTTGAGTCTATGTGGCCTTCTATTCTTCAAGTGCTTGAGAATATTGAAGGGCATAGCACTTCAGATGATAATGCCTCTACGGCAAAGGGGTTGGCTGATAGAATGGAGAGCTATGAATTTGTATTTTGTATGTTTTTGATGAAGCATTTGTTGGGAGCTATAAGTCAACTATCCCTTGCCTTGCAACAAAGGGATCAAAATATTTTGATGGCTGTGCGTATGATGAGTATCATGAAATTTGAGCTTCAAGAATTTAGAAACAGTGGTTTTGAGAAATTATTGAATGAAGTCAACATATTTTGTGTGAAGCATGAGATCACATTAGATTGTATGGAAGCTCAACGAAAAATCCGTAACCGTTCTAGAAGACGTGGAGAATTGTTTACCAATCAAGATTTCTACCGCGTTGATATTTTTCTTCAGGTACCATTTTATTATTTACATATTTTAATTTATTTTGTTCTTATTATGTGTATGCATTTTAATCTTATTGTTATCCTTTTATTATTTCAATATAGACAGTTGATAGGATGATTCTTGAAATGAATGGTCGATTTTCGGAAGCAAGCTCGGAGATACTCACTTGTATTGCATGCCTTGATCCGAGAGAATCATTTTCCATGTTTGATAGGTTTAAGTTGATTCGCCTTGCTGAGCTTTATCCATGTGACTTCTCCCAAGTTGATCGTGTTGAACTTGATCAACAACTTAGAACTTTCATTCTTCATGTGAGAAATGATGTTGGATATTCAGTCATCGAGGATATTGGAAGTCTTGCTCAACATATGGTTCGATCACGGTCTGATGTTATCTTTCCACTGGTATATCGTCTTATTGAGTTAGCATTAGTTCTACCAGTTGCAACTGCTTCAGTTGAAAGAGTTTTTTCCGCCATGAAGAAAATAAAGACCGATCTACGTAACAAGATGGGAGATGAATGGTTGAATGATCTTATGACAGTGTATCTTGAGAAAGATATATTTGTTAAGATCGAGAATGAGACTATTATGCAACGATATCAAACCAAGAGTTCTCATAGGTATAAATTGCCCCCACTGCCACCTGTTTCTAGTTCTACTTATAGAAATTAGAGCATTAGAAATAGTTTTTTCAGTTCTTTATTTAACTTGTAAAAACACTATTTTACCATACTTGATTTATTGTATTAAGTTTGTGTTTAATTATTTATGAGTTGAATGGCCAAAAAAAAAATTTCCTACATAGTACTGTTCAGCCTCCCCAAAATAGTAGTGCTAGATCCGCCACTGGTAATATCCATCTGATTTTGTCTCAACATCTGAGTACCCCTCACTGATATTGATGAGCAAACCAAAACTAACATGTAAACCTCTTTCACTAGGTCTACCCGTATTTTACTCCCAAGATTATAGACGATACTATCGCTTTAGCGAAACCTATCATCAGTGATCAAAGGCTAAATGAGTGTTATCTGTTTGGAAAGACAAATTTTATCTCATTATTACTTTGGGACTTAGGATCATTATGTGGTTTGATTATAAGTGAACTATTCCATAATCATTCCACACACATAAACCATTCATATGCATTTATCATATAAAGCAATAATTAAAGGCA
Organism: Cruciata laevipes; assembly: GCA_963678965.1. Classification (NCBI taxonomy): domain Eukaryota; kingdom Viridiplantae; phylum Streptophyta; class Magnoliopsida; order Gentianales; family Rubiaceae; genus Cruciata; species Cruciata laevipes. The sequence goes on from OY787639.1 coordinate 14,630,683, forward strand.
TAAATAAATGCACATAAAATGATACAACACTGAATCCAATTCATATATTCTAACTATTCTCTTCTAAAGTGAATGGTCTAACATTCATAATAACTGAGACAAACAATCTATCATGCAAAAAGAGCCAATTATTTCCCAAATTATTAACCTCATTATTACCTTAATAATTCTAAATTATCAGAGTAATTTATTATTACATAATTACCTATGTAATTCTCCATGCCAAATAATTTCTAGAATTATTAACATCAATTATTATTTCAGCCATACTTTAATAATTCTAAATTAATAAAGTACTAAATGTACCAAGATAATTAAATTAAACAATTTCTAAAATTATTAAATTTAATTATTTACTACTAATCTTAATTAAATTTCAAAAATTAAGCGCATCCAATGCCTTAATTAAAGAAATGTACATGTTCATAAAATAATTTTGCACTTCCAAAGTCAAAATTACTCCAACTCAAATTCAGAATTTAATTATTTCAAAAATAAAATAAATTCACTATTTAACCATCTGATCCGGTTCATATTAGAATCAAGCCAAATCAGACCCGGTCTGATCAGCTCCGGTCTAACCAGAGCAAGCTGGTCCAACCACAAAAGACTTGATGGCTTCGGCTGGGCCGAAAAAGCAAACCAGCTCATAAGCCATTTGGGTCTAATTAAGAAGTCTAGTGGCCCAACCACCATCTTGCAAAAGAAACCCTCTTGTCCGTCACTATTCACGGGCGGAACCCTAAACGCTCCTGCCGAGAATAGCTACAGTAACGTCGATGAACAGTACCTTCGACATGAATAGTGACACGATGAACAGTACTTTCGGGATGAGCAGTACTTTCGAAAATTAATTTGAGTGGTTAAACCAAATAAAATCATCCAATGATTTATTTTAATAAAATATGAACAATTAAGCTAAACATCAATCCTATCTACATAAATCCTAGATCAAACTAAAACATATAAGAGGCTACTGATACCACTGTAGGGAATTAATTAAGTCTAACTTAGCGGAACATCAATTATCTAATCCCGGATCTCATGCATGTACTTAGTATCGATCATAAGTAGGGTTTAGTCTTACCTCTTGAAGCGTGCTTTACCATCGGATATATTCAGATGATCCAATCAACTACGGAGACAAGAATCCCAAGCGTGATCCCTCTATACGTATCCACACAGCACGATCATCACGTGTTTCAAAATTTTCACTTACATTCCATATTAAATTTCATCAAATTTTAGCAGGAGAATGATTAGCCATAATCTTTTTTAAAAACAAAACTAAGATGGTTAAATAGTCATAAATTTTATATCCACACACTTATATAAGAAACATAATTAAATATGTCGTCACTTATATTGAAAGTTTTCTAAACATTTCTTTGTTTCAATAAAAATATTAAAACTCTCTATTTTAATCATATCACCAACTTATACATAGGTGTAAAATGAAAGCTAATTTGATGAATGAAACTGGAATGATTACGAATTTTTTAACTGATGTGCAAGCAATGGACAAAGCTACAAAGGTTCCATTTGTTACCAAAAAAAAGATAGTGAAATAAGCCCCAAATACATTGTCATATCTTTTGGAGACAAAGATGAAATAGAAGAATCATACTCAAAAATAATATCTATCAACAAAAACAAAGATAAGGAAGACGGTGTTCAGTTCAAAAGTCTAAAAAAGAAAGGACGACTATCTAAAGGCACTACACCAACATTAAATTATTTTATTTAAAAAAATGCCAATCATATGTTTTTGAATTCAAAAATACTTCATATAATATAATCTTTCAATTATAACAGAACAAGAAAAACATAGACATTGATAATACTGGCCCAGAATCCGGCTGGGCCAGGAAGGTCCGCGGCCCATAACTATCAAAGCAGTATCTTTCCCGCTGGAAGGTACATCCGGATAAGGAAGAGGACATATGATGACAAAGGAAGTGGTCCTGCACCTTATCCCCAAGGCAGGTAGAGCTCGGCTATAAATACTAGTCTCAAACAGTAAACAAGGTATGTGACTTATATCTCTCTATTTGATATTGAGTCTTTCCCGTACGATTTCCCTCGCATTACTACCCCCGTCTCATCATCACGCCGGAGCTTCCTCCCCGGGACGACTCCCGGGGATTGTTTTGCAGGCCTGATCGCGGGTATTCCAGCTAGGAGGCGCGGATAGCATCAAGTGCAGGGATACGGACGGTTTTGGTAGCATCAATTGGCACGCCCGGTGGGACACTTCCATCTTCGCACGATGGAGTCGCCAAGGAGAGGGCGCGGGCGCCCGAAGAAGAACGCGGCACCCTCAGGGGGTGGTTCTCTTCCACCCCCGGGGGATGAGGTGACCTTGAGGCAGTTGCAGGAGGAGGCTAGACACCAGCGGGAGCTAGGGGTACCGCAGGACGGCCATGTGGAAACTGCCTCCGACGAAGCTGACTCGGAAAGAGAGTACCAGGAGGAGCAAGAACCAAGGCCTGCCGGGGGAGGCAGTCCTCGGACCCAGGGACCTGAAGCCCGGGAGGAGGGGCAATCCTTAGCCGAGGCAGAAGAATTGGCGGCGTTGGAATTCATGAGAGCCAACAAGGAGTTGTACCGCCAGTGGGTACTCTCTACCCGGGAAAATCGTAGGCGGAGGGAGCCTGAGGGAGACCAGGCAGGACCTCTTCGGGGGTACCAAAGAGAGGTTATCGACCTGGACGGAGTCGTTCAGCCTCCAAGGATACAGGGGCGTGTGAACTCTTCCACCGTCCCACCTTCATTCCCTCCAGGTCTCGGGGTCGGAGGGGGAATGGCTACGGGACAACAATCGGATTTGGTTCCACACGCTCCGCCCTATTACCCGCGTTCCAGCTGGGGGGCGGGACAAATTGGATATGGCCTGCCAGCCATGCCGGTGGAGTCGTTGGGTTATCAGGCCCCTGGAACCCAGGGGAACCCGATCCAGTATTCCTGGCCCATGCATGGATCAATGGGGATGAACTATGGTTACCAAGAGAAATACCATCGGGAGGACGATAGGATGCGGGGCTATCAGGTGGCTCAGCAGGACCCCAACTCTTTGGAGGCTCGACTAGACAAACTAGTGGGAAGGAACGGAGCTAAACCTACCTCCCCTTGGGTACCTCGAGTGCTTGCGTACCCATGGCCGCCGGGCCTTCGGACCCCGGAGGGAATCCCAACATACAATGGAGAGACAGACCCGGAAGAGTTTGTCAGGACGTACCAGAACCTGATGGTGTCACGGGACTTCCCGGAGGAATTAAGATGCAAGTTGGTGGGCTGTTACTTGAGAGGAAACTGTCTTTCATGGTTCGATTCCTTGCCTCGAGAAAGTCTCAGAGATTACTACGATTTCTCTAAGGCCTTGCTGTTCAGATACGCTGGATTAAAGAAGGAAGGGAAGCAGTTGACCGAGCTTTTGGCTACCCGGCAGAAGGCCGCAGAAGGGTCAATGGAGTACTATCGAAGGTACATGGACGATAGCATGAAGGTTGTCGACAGACAGCAGCAGGAGAAGGCGGTGATTAGCGGGTTTATAAATGGCTTGAGGGATATGGCGTTGTTCCAGAAGTTGATGGAAAATATCCCGGAAACCTTTCACAACTTGCAAATGGCGGTGCAACTATACTGCGCGGTTAACGATGCCACGCGAAAGAGAAAGGAAGAATCTGGGGGATTTCTCCCGGACAAGATAGAAAGAAGGAGAGCGGCAGACCCAAGTAGGAGGGACCCCGCTCCCGCAACAGTAAACCGGGCAAGGGCGGACAGTTTCACCCCGCTCAGCAAATCCCGAACGGAGATTCATGCTATTCACAAGGATCTGTTCCCGGATCCGTTGCCCATCCATGGGACCCCGTCTAGGGAGAATGCGGACAAGTGGTGCGCCTACCACAAGTCTTATGGGCATGCGACAGAGGGGTGTAGGATGCTGAGGAACGAGATAGAAAAACTGATAGAGCGGGGACAGCTGAGAGATTGCGTGGCAGCGGAGGCAAAAAAGGAGAATCCCCGGGACCAACCTCAGGAGCCGCCCCGTAGGAGGTGGAGGCCTAACCCGGGGAGAGGAAACGGGAGAAACCAAGGCAACCAAGGCAACAGGGCCCCAGGGAGGCCTGCCATAGCCGCTGCACCGGTCCAAGCAGTGGAGCCGGCCCCAATACCCAACAGGATGATCAACGTGATCAGTGGAGAAGTGGGAGAAGCATGCCAGTCGGTTTCCGCTATCCGGGCCCGCACCCGGTATGTTCCCCCGGGGGAGATTCAGGGGAAAAGGTTTCGCCCTGATGAGGCTCTCACCTTCTCTGAAGCGGATGCAGCCCCGCCACAGATACCCCATTCTGACCCAATGGTGGTAACGGCGGAGATCGAAGGCTTCCTGGTCAAAAGGGTGTTTGTGGACGATGGAAGCAGCGTGGAGATCATGTTCGCTTCTTGCTTCGATCAGTTGGGAATTGGGAGACAGAACCTGAAACCCCCCTCGTCTCCCTTGTCAGGGTTCACGGGTAAACCCGAAGTTCCACTAGGTGTTATTCCCCTCGCAGTGTGCATGGTGGATGAGAAGGACCGGAGCAAGAGGATTTCGGTGACATGCAACTTCGCGGTTATTGATGCGCCCTCACCGTACAACGTAATCATAGGAAGACCATGGCTAACCCAAGCCCGGGCAGCAAGTTGTCTGTATCTGCTGACGATGAAGTTCCCCACTGCGCAAGGTGTGGCGGTCGTGCGGGGTAGCCAAGCAGTCGCAAGAAGTTGTATGATGACGGCGGTCTTGGACGCGAAGAAAGCAGTAGGGGCGGTACACGGAGAAGCTCCCCGCCAAGAGTTGGAGGAGATGCAGGTGGCAGACAAAGGGACGGTCACGGTGGGAAAGGATCTCCCGGAAGAAGTAAAAGGCGCACTGAAGGAACTCTTGGCTAGGTACCAAGGAGTGTTCTTATGGAGCCCGGAGGATATGGTAGGAGTATTGCCGGAATTGGGGGTACACAAGCTGAACATAAGCCCGGCAACTAAACCAATCAGGCAGAAGAAAAGACCTGTAGCCCCGGAAAGAGCGGAATTTATAAAGAGTGAAGTTAAGAAGCTGGAGAGAGCCGGGGTGGTTGAGGAAATTATTTACCCGGAGTGGATAGCTAACCCAGTCCTAGTAAAGAAGCATGATGGAAACTGGCGCATGTGTATCGACTTTACAGACCTGAACAAATGTTGCCCCAAAGACAGCTATCCTCTCCCGAACTTGGATCGACTGGCGGAGGCCATCGCGGGGTATTCGGTGCTGGCCTTCTTTGATGCACATAAAGGCTATCACCAGGTGCAGATGGACAAGGCGGACAAGGCAAAGACTTCTTTTATTACCGATTTCGGGACCTTCTGCTACAAGAAAATGCCCTTCGGGCTGAAGAACGCGGGGGCCACATACCAGAGGATGGTGGACAAACTATTCAAGGACCAAGTGGGAAGAAACATGGAGGTGTATGTCGATGACATGGTGGTCAAAAGCAAGGCTTACGGGGTTTTCTTGAATGACCTGGAGGAGATGTTCGAAAAGCTAGAGCGGAGCAATCTAAAACTGAACCCCTCCAAAAGTACCATTGGAGTGGGTGCGGGGAAGTTCTTGGGGTTCATGGTGTCAAGCCGGGGCATCGATGTCAACCCGGAGAAGGTGGAGGCCATAGCCAAGATGACCTCTCCCAGGTCAGTAAAAGAAGTACAGCGGTTGACAGGGTCTCTCGCGGCTCTCAGTCGATTCCTATCAAAGGGGGCAGATAGGCAGTTGCCTTTCTTCAACATACTCAGGAGGGCCAAGGCGTTTGAGTGGTCCAAGGAATGTGAGAAGGCGTTTCAAAGTCTGAAAGAGCATCTTCAACAGTTGCCAACTTTAAAAAAGCCACTCCCGGGGGAGGAGCTTTTCCTGTACATAGCGGCGTCCCGGGAGGCAGTAAGTGCCGTGCTAATCAAAGAAGAGGAGGGAAGGCAGCACCCAGTCTATTTTGTTAGCCGGGCACTTCAGGGGGCAGAAACCCGGTACACCGAGTTGGAGCAGTTGGTTCTGGCTCTGGTTCATGCTTCAAGAAGGCTTAAACCCTACTTCCAGGGCCACCCCATAGTGGTCCTTACCAATTACCCGCTAAGACAGGTTATGTTCAAGCCGGAGGCATCAGGGAGAATGATGAAATGGGCCATAGAGCTGGGAGAATATGAAATCCGGTATGAGCCAAGGAGGGCGATCAAGGGCCAGGCCCTAGCGGACTTCTTGTTGGAATCAGAAGCAAGGATCAGTGAAGAACAGGAGATGCCTGAATCTCCGGAGAATACAACGAAGGCCGAGACAGACCCGACTTGGAAGTTGTATGTGGATGGATCGGCGCACTCCGGGGGCAGTGGAGCGGGAGTACTGTTGGTCAGCCCGGAAGGGAAGGAGTATCCCTATGCAGTCCAATTCACTTTCAAAACAACCAACAATGAAGCTGAGTACGAAGCCTTGATCGCGGGGTTAAGGTTGGCAAAGGAGATGGAAATCAAAACCCTCACGGCACACAGTGATTCCCAGATTGTGGTGCAGCAAGTAAAAGGAGAGTATGAAGCCCGGGAAAGGAGCCTGCAAAGGTACTTAGAAACGGTAAAACCTCTGATAGCCGGGTTTAAAGCCTTCAACTTGGTTCAAGTTCCCCGGGAGCAGAACAGTAAGGCAGACGTTTTAAGCAAGTTAGCTTCTTCGGAATTAAAACCTGAGCCCGACCAAAAGCTGTACATGGAGGTATTGGGAAGAAGAAGCTACCAGGAGAGCGATCAAGTAATGCTGGTGAACGAGGAAGAGTCCTGGATCACGCCCATGCGGGCGTACCTAGAAGAAGGAACTACCCCGGAGGATAAGGCTCAGGCTCGGAAGCTAAGAGTGAAGGCGCCTAAGTATGTGATTCAGGAAGGGGAGCTGTACAAAAGAGGGTATCTCCAGCCGTTGCTAAAATGTGTAGAAAGGTGGGAAGGCCAACACCTCATCCGGGAGGTGCACGAAGGATCTAATGGAAGCCACCAAGGGGCTCGCACCGTGGCCAGAAAGATCCTAAGGCTGGGGTATTACTGGCCGACGTTGTTCAAAGATGCGGAAGAGCATATACAGGGGTGCTTGGCATGCCAGACATTTGCCCCGCTAATCCACGTTCCCCGGGAAGAATTAGTCGGAGTCACAGGAGCTTGGCCATTCAGCAGATGGGGAATTGACTTGGTCGGACCATTCCCGACTGCCCCGGGAGGAGCCAAATACTTGATTGTGGCGATCGACTACTTCAGCAAATGGGTGGAGGCAGAACCGCTCACCAACATACGGGGACTAACTTGCGTCAAGTTTTGCTGGAAGAACATCATCTGTCGATTCGGCATCCCGAAGGTCATAGTCACAGACAACGGGGCGCAGTTCGAGAACGATCCTTTCAAGTCATGGTGCGTCAAATATGGCATAGAGCAGAAGTTGACGTCGGTGTACCACCCCCAGGCGAACGGGCAAGTAGAGGTCACCAACCGCACCATCATCAAGGGACTAAAAACCCGCTTGGAAGGCGCGCGGGGAAATTGGATCTGGGAGTTACCCAGCGTTCTTTGGGCCCATAGGACTACAGAAAGTTCGGCTACCGGGGAATCCCCGTATGGCTTGGTGTACGGGTCAGAGGCAGTAATACCCGCAGAGATTGGGATCCCAAGCCCTCGAGCTCAATACCAGCGCCCGGAAGAAGAAAACGATGGACGGCGCCTTGACTTGGATCTCCTGGAAGAAAAGCGAGAGAATGCGGCACTCCAGGAAGCCAAGGTGAAGGAGCGAGTAAAGAGGTATCATGACAGAAGGGTGCGGAAAGAAGTTTTCACTTCGGGAGACTGGGTAATGAGGAGAAACGATAAGAGCCACCAAGCCCCGGAGGGCAAACTTGCGCCCAACTGGGAAGGGCCATACAAGATCAAGGAAGCATACCCGGGAGGGAGCTATGTGCTGGAGGACAAGCAGGGAAAGGAGATCCCCAGAAGGTGGAACGTAGCTAACCTGAGGAGGTTTTACGGGAAGTAGAGCGCCCCGCATCGCACCACAGCTACTGAAGCATGAATATGCTAGGCATGAATATGCCAGGCATGGATATGCCCCCCGGGAAGTGTGAATACGCTAAGCATGAATATGCTAGGCATGAATATGCCAGGCATGGATATGCCCCCCGGGAAGTGTGAATACGCTAAGCATGAATATGCTAGGTATGAATATACCCCTCCCGGACGCATGAATATGCCCGGAGAGATAACCCAACGTCTGGCCTCGTTCCGGGTTTAGAGAGGATTTGTAAAAAAGGAACCCATGGGTAGCTCCCATTTGGGTGCCCCGCTAGAGTGGACCCGGAGCTCGAACGAAGCCCGGGGACCAAGAAATGTAGTGTTGTAAGGAAGAGTTAATGAGAAGGGTTCTTTCGAAAAAGCAATTTTATTCAATCTTTAAATTACATAAGAAATTTATACCTCGCATGAACATGCGGTCAAATTGCAAAGGAACAAATACATAGAATTTTACACACAAGTATTCCTATCTATTTGCTACTAAACCCACTTGGGACCTGACCCGGAAGCACCCTCAGGGTTGCCCGGACGGAAACCCCCTCCGAAGAATTGAGAGGACAGGAGATCTTCGGCAAAACGAGCATCCGGGGCTTGATTCCACGCAAGCTCCTCTTCCAGTTGCGCAGCATCCTCTTCGTTCAGTTCGGGGATAGGCACGACCACAGATCCCTCTGGAAGCGGCTCCGCCAGGCGCATTCTTCTCACCCCGGCAGAGGTGACGAACCTGTACTTAGGAAACATGACTGCTGTGCTCTTACCCTTCTCTTCCCGGCTAATACGAGTACCCTCGGCGGTTTTAACCCCCTTTGTGGTAACTCCAGAGTCGGCAATCTTCCGGATGCGCCTTATCCGACGGGCCACCTCGTCCGGATCAATGGACACGGTCATGTCTTCGTACCTTTCGTACGCCACATCCACCTCCACCCGGGCAGGGACTCGGCGAAGGCTAGAGGGATAGGGCTCAGCCTCCCCCGCGGCAATCTTATTATGCCATTCAACGACATCCAGATAGGCCTTATGATTAGGAGCTCCCTCGCCAAACTTCCGCGGGTTAGCCTCCATGCGTTCCATTGTCCTACGAACACCGGCGGGAATGTCGGTGAGAGGAGACACCCCAACTAGGCCATTCTTGAGACCCAACAGGTGATATGATAGCCGGGTGACTAGTAGAGCATCCTGGAGGACCCTATTCCTGTGAGTAAGGGACCGGTTCTCCTTCTCGAAGTCGCAGAGAAGCCGGTTCTGGGCAGAGCGGGTCTCCAGGGTTCTAAGTTTTTCTTGCGCCCGCTCTAGTTCGCCCCATACCATGCCTAGCTCCTTGGCGGTACGACTTTGAGAATCATCATGAAGAGCCTGCAACTCAGCTATGGTCTGGTGAGAATTTAAGGCTTCCCGCATATGATCCGAAGCAAGGTCGAAACATTGATTTAAGGACCCGAACTTGGCCTCGACCGCCTTAAGAAATAACACCAGTGCCCGGATCGTTCCAAACTCCTGAAGGAAGCAATCCAACCCCGCCTCGGCCAACGCCCGGGTGGCCTGGTTGCCTCCAAACCTCCAATGAGCTAGTTTTCTTTGAAGAAAAGAGCATTGGAGGCATCCGGCGCGGGGGAGTGAGAAGTAGGTACCAGAGGAACTACTAGGGTGAGCAAAAACATAAGGCACAGACCCGCGCGGGAGAACTCCCCCTAAGGGGCGCTCAGTCTACAAAAGATAAGTGATTCCATCAAAAGGCAGAACTTATATTAATCAAAATGGGCACCAAGGCCAAGTTCTACAAATGCCTCCCGGGGAGGAAGATTACAAAAAACATGAAAATTACAAAAGAAATGTGAACTAGAGTCTAGGAGAGTACATTATCCTCAGCGGATTCCCTTCCTCCCGGGGTAGCGTGAGCTCTCTTCCATCTCCTCTCCAGTTCAGCCACATCCTCCTCAGACCAGCAGGGACCATAGTAAGCGGGGGCATCTACCTTTGGCTCGTCTTCTGGGCGTACAGGAAATCCCACCTTCCGGATAGACTTCCGGGATTGATACAGCAGGTCATCGTGCCCCCTTGGGAGTCCCACGGTGTAAGCGCCGGTACTCTCTTCGAGGACAGCTCGGTACCCGAAGTTATCGGGAACAGCGCAGAATTCTTGGTAATTATCAGCCCAGTGGGGCGTCTCCGGGACTACCCCGTAGGCATTGACGCTTTCTGGGCCGGGGGACTCAGGTACGGCCGCCTCTTTGATCCCCGGAAGCTTGATCTTCTTAATATCTGAGGATGAAGGGGCCCGGGAAGACATCGTAAGCGAATCCCACAGTTGGGGCACCAGGTCCTCCAGCTTGGCTTCCTGGAGAGATCTCCAACGGTGGGTCAGCAAATCGCCCGCCTTGGGGCGATAGTAGGATTCCTGGGCTTCAAGGCGAGCAGGTCCCGGAAGCCAACCCCGCAGTCTGCGGTACATCTCATGGCAGGCATCTTCGCTAGCCGCAGCAGCGATCCCCTCAAGCCTTTTGTCGAAGTCGGAGGAATGAAGGACCTTCTGAACTATAGCATTCAGAGCGTCAAGCTGCGCCTCCTTTTTCTCTTTCTTGAGGGAGGTGTACTTCTTCTCCACCTCGGCCAACTTTTTCCCCTTTTCCTCCAACTTCTTCTCCTTCTCAGCCAACTTCTTCTAGGAGGCCCTCAGCTGGGCTTCCAGGTCGTCCCTCTCGGCCAACCTCTCCCGGGCGTCGTGGAGCTCCTTCTCCTTCTTAGCAAACAAACCCGCGCTGTACTTAGAATACGTCCGGTTGAGCGCGTCAGCTAGTTGGGAGTCCGCCAGGAGTGAGTCGGCGAAAGTGGTAGTCTGTAAAATTCAAACAAAAGTAAGGTTACCCGGAAGGATAGTACCGTGAGAAATAATGACAAACAATAAGATTGACATACCTCTTCCCTATCCTCAGGGATAGCTTGAGAATTATCCCGCATAGGAGAATTCACAGGGGGAGGAGGAGGCGGGGGCGGGGTCGCACCCTCTAACCTTTGACGAGAAGCCGGAGGAGTTTCCTTATCATCGGTCAGAGGCCGCTTAAAGCGAGAGTTAGCCCCCCCACTGTAGGTAGGGTGATGGATGAAAGATCTCCTCCCCGGGGTAGGAGAGGACTCCGGAGCCTTCTGTTGGGAAGGCGGTCGCTGCTGGCGGGCCCTTTGGGCAATAAACTCGGGATTTTCAGTGGCAACTGGACCAGATGGGGGTGTCACCTGCCGCTCCTGAGTAACCATCCCCGGATGAGGACTTCTCTGCTGAGTGTGATCCCCGGAAGGCATCCCGTTGAATGATGTAACGTCTGCGTACAAAGTAGGCTGAACTGAAACCAAGCAAAAGGAAAGTCAAAACAAGGCACATATACGCATCAAAATAAGCAAAGAATAAGGCCTTTAATAGGCACCTCCAGCCGGCCACACAGCGGAGACAGTTGGAAGAGAAAAGAGTTTCGACGGGTATATCCCGCGAGGCCAATAATAGCCCGCGTTCCCGGTCTTATAAAAAGTATCCATGTCCAGGGGAGATAGGCGGAGGAAGTTATGATCGTTGGTAAGGTCTATTGAAAGAGAGGAAAGGGAAAGGGGTTGTTTATCTTCAGGAACGAGGGAATCGTTCCACGGGGGCATGGGATACACCCGGGAGTCACAGCGAAAGAACCCTTTTGCCAGGTACCCCTTGGCAGATTTGGGCTTACCTCTAACAAAGTCCTTTGTCCGGGATCGGATCACAAAGGAAAACACACCCGGGAAGGACGCATGAGCGCGTCGCAGGGCGTAGAAAGAACGAAAGAGAAGGAGGGAGGAAGAGACGTTGCATCTCGCACAGTTGACCAAGAAGGCCAGCACCAACACGACCCCATTGGGGTGAAGCTGGGCCGGGGCCATTCGGTAAAAATTGAAAATTTCGGAAAATAGAGGAGGAAAGGGGAGACTGAGCCCGTACTGGAAGTGAATCCGGGGAATGCAAGGCACTTCCCGCTCGGATGTTCCCGGGAGGAGTTTGGATAAAGACGCGTCCAATGGAAAAGGAATGAAGCAGCGTCTAACTAAATCTACAACGTCCCTGTCTAAGGAAGGAGCAGGCCCGGAAAGATTAAAAAACTGATGACCAGAAGGCTTCGCTCCGTGGGTAGGACCCCGGGGAGCATCCTCGCCAACTTCATCGAACACCCCTTCATCTTGGCCCTCCCGGGGGTGACTAGGATGACCGGATGGATGTGAACCCTCTCCATCCAAGGTCGACGCGTCCGGGACGCCTAGCTCCCGGGGCGTACTGAAAGCCTCGGAATGAGTGTCCGGGGAAGAGACTGGGGGGGAAGCCAAGTTATCAGCAGCCCTGAACTGGACTTCAAACTGACCTTGAGCTCCCTCGGTGTTCAAGGAAGAGTCGGAGTAGAGCGGGGAATCCATGAAAGTAAGAGGAAGAGGGAATGAGAGCTTACTTGGCTGAAAAGGGCGAAAGGTGGGAAAAGCAGAGCGTCTGGAAATTGATTGAAGAAAGTAACCTAGTAAGGAGGGTGAGGCTCCTTATATAGACGGATGAATAGGAACCGCCACCTCAAAAGGTGGAAAAGCAATAATGACACGATAAACGAGGCACTGATCAATGCAGAAGAGGAAAAGGCGGCGTCGTCAGAAACCCATTTTAGCACGGATGGGTCCTACCAGAAAAGCAGCAACCGAAGAGGGAGCGTTTAAGACCAGTTCCCCGCGTCATGAAAACCCGGACGACTGGTCTGGGGGGCTAGTGATAATACTGGCCCAGAATCCGGCTGGGCCAGGAAGGTCCGCGGCCCATAACTATCAAAGCAGTATCTTTCCCGCTGGAAGGTACATCCGGATAAGGAAGAGGACATATGATGACAAAGGAAGTGGTCCTGCACCTTATCCCCAAGGCAGGTAGAGCTCGGCTATAAATACTAGTCTCAAACAGTAAACAAGGTATGTGACTTATATCTCTCTATTTGATATTGAGTCTTTCCCGTACGATTTCCCTCGCATTACTACCCCCGTCTCATCATCACGCCGGAGCTTCCTCCCCGGGACGACTCCCGGGGATTGTTTTGCAGGCCTGATCGCGGGTATTCCAGCTAGGAGGCGCGGATAGCATCAAGTGCAGGGATACGGACGGTTTTGGTAGCATCAGACATATATCAAGATTTGGAGGATGATGAAAGTCTTAAACTTTTTTTAAGTCATTTTTCAAGTGTCTTAAACTAATTATTTCTCCCCACTGATTAGAGAACCTGAACCTAATTAATGTACAAGAAGCAGAAACAAGGATTTCGAAAATGATATACCACTCATTCAAACGACCAAAAAAACAAAAACTCATAAATGAACAATCATAAATCTTAAGTATATTACTATCAATAAAAAATTAAAATCGTGGTTTTTATAACAAACTTCATTACAATGTAGGAAGAAACGACAATAAAATCAAGAATTGAAACAAAATGAACTGAACTAATTAAAAATAGTCATATGATGAGGCATATTATATATGGTTGAGTCGATTATATTGGAGTATATAAAGTAAAGGTGATGATATATCAAAGAAATATATTGTGTTTAATATCATAGTTATGTATTTTTCAGGGGATATGAGTCATTAAGTTGTATATCATAATCCTAGAGTAATATGTAATAGTTATTGGGTTGTTTCTTAGTTTCTCCCCTCTTGGTTTTTTTTTTCCTTTTTCTAAAACGCACGTTTCAGAAACGACGTCGTTTGATGTGGTATAATTCCAAACTGACTCTGCTTTCTTCTATGTCCGATGAAAATTCTACTACTACTTCCATAGACCCAAATTTGATTATGCTTTCTTCTACTGTGAAAAGTGATCCCTTTCTCGCTCCCGATGCATATAAAATTGGGCTGTGGTCGAATGGTGGCGTGATTTCGCTCCTCTTCTGCGGTTCTTAGGCGCTATAGGGGAGTGACGATGATTTCTAGGTGTGCTCAGTGGAGATAGTCGGAGGTTTGGGCACATTCAGATTGAGGCGAATGGAATTGAAAGCTCGAGAAGCTAGGTATACTGATCGTTTCGGTCATACTTATATTGAATTCAAATTGAAAAAACAAAGAAATCGCCTCTTGTCGGAAGCCTGCATCCCACTCTTCAACTTCTCCACCGTCTACGACTACCTCGTCAACTCGAAGCAGAGCTTCCTCGAGGCGTATGATGAGGAAGGCGCTGTCGGGCTCGGGCGGCGGAACCCGCAGATGCAGCCGCTGGTGAAGCTTTGGGACTGGCGGAAGGGGTCCCAGTGGTTCGAGCTTGACGGAGAACTTTCCGTTGAGGTGGTTTCGACCGGAAGTACTTCCCGGCGTACGTATGTTTCCTCTCGAATTGTCATTGTTTCTGTATGCATTTCTCTTTGTTCCTTATTTTCCAGTTCTGTGCCGTTCTACTAACGTTTTTTTTCCAACTAAGCAATTAGGAAAATAGTTTTCTGAAGAAATACCTTTGATAACGAAAATTGTTTGTTATAGAGCCTCAAGTGTAGGATGAAAAGTAATTTGATTTAGATCCATTTAAGTTGTTTAAAGATATTACTTCTACCCACCTCAGTTTCATCTCTTCTTAGGATTTTCTTTATTCTTGAATTAAGATATAATCTATACAGCTTTTTCAATCCAAGAAGGTGATAGGTTTAGAATTTAGGCTTTACATGTTCTGGATATGTGCAGTGTTGTACTCTCAATGTATAGCTTTGTTTTTGTTAGGAAGGAGCTATCTATGATCTGTACTGTATTACTTCTTTTTTGCTTTGATTAGTTAATTTATATTTTGGTGATTAACACCTGCTTGTCTTTCTTCCATCGAAGCTTTTTCTCATCCTTATATATAGTCTTTAATGTCTGATTTGTAGACCTATGTTTATGTCTTGGCCTTTTCTCACGTTTGTTTGTTTGGTAATTATGGCTACCGTCACTCCCTTTTTTACGCCCATCTAAATCCTTTTCTTCAGTTATCTGCTTGCTGCTAACTTCTTTCTCAAGGTTTGTTTAAATTCCCAACTTTAATTCAATTTATGTTGCTCTTTGCTTAAAGTCTATATGTTTGCCAATTCTCCGTAATTTACAAATTACAATTCCTCTTCTGATGCACCTAGCCTTTAGTTTCCACATATGCATCCTTCATTTCCACTGTTAAGGTTTGTTCACGTTTATTTCAGTTGCAACTAAGATGTGTTGATATTTTATGTACATAAAATTCAATCATTTATGTACTTTCGACTGAGATGTTACTTTATTATCCAAAAGTGGTCTCTTTAAATAGAGGAATGTGTACTTCTAAGAATGATCTGTGTCAGTCAAACTTGGTGTGTGGGAAAATTTTGTTTATTTTTCTTTAATACTGCTCACATAAATACTGAGAATACTTTGACCTTGCATACTTACGTTCTGGCCAGTATAAGTGCATGGTGCTTAAGGGAATGGGAGATTTATGTTAATCAAACCAGGTCACCAGAGTTCTACTAGAATACATGTCTTAGTATTATAAATAGTTCCACATAAAAAAATAAGAAAAGGTACTACAAACAGTTGATTTTTACTGATTTAATTTCCTATTTCGCATGGTTAATTTTATGGCACAGTTCTTGATAATGCATAATTTTGATCATCACATGAATGGCGAGGATCAACCTGAGAGCTCAATTAAAAACCAGAAAATTAACTTCAGAGAAACTAAAAACCAGAAAATTAAACCTCTGAGGATCATCACATGTGCTCATTTATACAAGCCAAACTCCAGGTTAAGGTTGCACAAAGTGCAGCAACTTCAATCTAGACAGTGTTTTGGGTGATATTTGATTGCTATGCATAGGACTCAGTCGCAACGAGCCTCCCTCTTTATTTTTAATTAAGGAGAGTAACTCTTTCATATGTTTTTTGTACTTTTAATGCTTTCTTATGGTTTGTTCTGTGCTTAGAAACTTGTCAAGGTTAAATTTCATTATTTTTGTTTCAAGGTTGAAACTTGCTTAAAATTACTATGCTTCTTTAATTAAATGAAAGTTGATACTTACTGATATTTGTCATGTCCATTGATAAGATGCTTTGCCATATTAAACTGTACTTTGTTAATGAGTAATTTCATGAAAAGATGGGATTATGAAACTATGGTTGATAGGTTTTTGTAAAATTAAAGTTCTATCCATCTCTTATGCTTATTTATTGGATTTCAATTTAAGTTGTATTGTTTTGAACCATTTTGGCACAATCTTATCTACCAACTTTGCTGAAACAGTTGAATATATTTTCGTAGAATATTACACATTTACACTAACCAATTGTCATGAACAGGAGGGAACTAAACCTTTAGTTGCTGCTGCACTTAGACTCCTCTTTCAAGTCAAGAGCTTCCCTCAGCGTTCGATCTCTCACGACAATGTCTTTTTCATATGATACCAAACTACGGCTGCCAAGAAAGCCTACGCTGCCCGCCTTTGTCAGGTTCATCTCAATCTTTGTCAATTTTAAATTTTTTTTTTTTTGTGATTGATTCCATTTCTTAGTATTTCGCTCATTCAAAACATAGTAATGTGCAGGAAGTACAAAATGCACTCTTGCAATCAGATGTCCATTCAAAATCAAATAAAAACCATGTTATGGTAGCTGACTATGGTAGATTGGTAGGTTTACTGTAATCTCTTTCCATGTTTTTGTTTTTTCTTGGGATATGCTACTTGATCTTCTAATATTCATGCTTACTGAATGCAATCGGCCTGAGACTATTCTCGCTAAAGTTTATGATTTTCGTTTCTTGGGGTTTTCTTTTTCGTTTTAAGTATCCTGCTATCCAAATAGTTTTGAGTATCAATGTCTTTACCATCTGCATAGCTTTGAGTAGAACACTGGAATAACCCCTTAGATCATTCTCTTTCCCGTTTGCCTGAAACTGAGTAGAATGGAAATTAGTCCATTCCCTTTGAAATCATTCACTTTCCCTTTTTCTTGGATTTGAGTTAATCAAGGAATCAGCTCTTTTGAGATCATTCCCTTTTCCTTTACCTGAATATGAGTTAAATAAGGAATCAGCCTTCTTAAGCGGCAGCTTTCAGTCACCCCTTTGTACATGTAATGGCTTTTATAATTCTCTATATGTGACATATATTAATCCCCTTCCTTCAGGATTTCATGTATTTCACTGAACTCACAAAGCCTTATTATTGTCGGAGCAATAACTTGGCACCTATAGAGAGTTTTTTTTTGTGTTTCACTTTTTTATATAATGCATAGATGAAACTTTAGTTGTTTACTTTCATCCAATAGTGAGAATAGTTTTTGTCATACTAATTTTGAGTTTGTTATTTAGATGTTGGATTACAAATTATCCTTAATTTTTCTTTTTTAATTGGCCTCATTTTTTTCTTGCTTTCTTAGTCAGCTTGAGATTTATTGAAATGTTTAGGAATGCAACTTAGTTCATCGGCGGCGACTCAATCTCTCTTACTGACTCAATCTAAGGTTCAATTATGTTCTGCAAATTGCCTTTGATCCTTACTCTTTTGCTAATAATTAAAGGGAACTTCTATTTGCAGGACCAAATTACTACTGCAGGACCATATTCCATATTTCACTTGATCAGACGCATTTTCCCCCAATTAGTTTTGCCCAATTCAAATGTACATTTGACGCACTAAGATATCAGATATTGTATTTTGAATTGGGCAAAACCAATTGGGAAAAAATATGTCTGATCAAGTGAAATATGGTCCTGCAGTAGTAATTTGGTCCTGCAAATAGTAACCCCCTAATTAAACTATAATGTCTGGTTTCTGTTAGAACTTTATATTTGAAATATTGCAGAACTAGATTGGATAATCATTATCTTCAAATATAGAGATGGAATCTTTAATTTGGGAGCACCTGTTACTCTGTATCCAAAAGAAAATTAAAACAAATAGGATATATTTTCATAAACATTATCTTCCTAATTCTTGAATTGTATAGTGCTCAGAGAATACTATAATTGATGTTATGGGTGATAATTGTATAACTGTGGCTTGTCTTTCTGTGTAAGTCAGTTATTTTCAACTGATGGAGCACACTCTATGTGTGGCCCTAGCAACTTTCCTGAGAAAACCTTTCTCCAAACAGTGGTGATCAGTGCTGACAAAACTCAATCTTGTAATCAGAGTTTCGTGTCCATTTAGCGGGGTTATAGACTAGAGGTAAGATACCATCTACTACTTTCAAATCTTTATTTGTTTCTTGAGACCAAGGGATTGTTTGTCACCTAACTTGCAAATTTGTCTCAAAAATTGACATCAGACTAATACAATCAAGTGGGTTTGGATTACTTGGTATTGATGTATTGAGAATTTGCATAAATGTGAAAGGTTTGGAGCAAGTTGAAGAAATATATGACATGGATACGGTTTTTTTCTGATTGTTCTCTCTCTCCTTAGGAAACTTGCATCAGTATCAAAATCCTAGGCCAACCCTGTCTTAAACTATCCCTAATAGGCAATTTTGCTGCACATAACGTATTCAACATCGTATTTTTTCCAAATCTAGATGCTCTAATGATACTAGGTCATTGTCAAACTCATTTGCACCCTCTACTGCAACTGGTAAAAACAACATACTTTTTAGCCAGTTTATTGCATTTGCTCTGAGATCCAATGGTTTCCTATCATATTTGGATATATCAAGCAACTTTTGTATTTACAGGTCAAGTACAATTGGTGAATCAAGATGCTGTTGGACCAGTTTACAGTAGTGGTGCTTAACATTCAACAATCCCTTAAAAGAAAACCCACTGCAGTATGTTCCCTGGGTCTGAAGAGGGTGATCTATACTGAGCCCCTATCCTAAGACTGACATGCCAACTGCTTCATCAACTGTTTCTCAAATAAAATGGACATGTATATGATCTGTTTTGTATTCTGAGGTTATATAACACAATATTGTGAACTTGTAATTGTCTACTTGACCGCATGGGAACTTAATAATAAACCTCGAGATGTGTGTTCTTACATGTGCAATAGATGTTTCCGAGACTATTAGCTAACCTCACACCTCAACCTTGGGATTGCTAGCTAACTTCTCGCTAGGATCAAGAATTTTGGGTTTTATTCTTACTCTTCTCCCACTCTCTCAGAGAGCAATGAAACTATCAAAATGTAGAAAGAATATCTTTTTAGTATTTATAGCTTCAACAAAGGCTATCGAATTGTTTCGTGAAATGGTTAGACAAAATATGTTTAGTATAATGGTTTGACTTTGTTTGCTGTGTTATTGGCTTGTGCTCAGTTTGGAGCTCTCCAACTGGGAAAGTGCATTCATGACCAGGTATATGCTTCATCCATTTGATTTAGAATTACTCTTGACCGTGGTTGCTCCTCATTAATCTTCTTCTGATTTACATTTTTCCCATATTCTTAGTATAATGTGTTTGTGGGTAGCAGATCATATTCATGATGGCTTGCTAGATGAAGGATGGTTTTGGTTCAGAGCCATGCAGAATAAATTTAGTAAATAAATATTTACTAAATAAATATTAAATAAATGTGTTTGTGCAACTAGATATAAATAAATATTAAATGATTATATTTACTAAATTTAAAATTATTATAATACATTTTTAGGATATGTCATTTTATACTTTCTGCAAATTTGTTCAGTAAAATATTTTCAATTCATTTAAACTTCATTTAGTAACTTTGGTAAATGAGTGCATAATAGAAAATGCTGACACTTTCAAACGTTTTATTTTAATCACACTTTTTACATCACAAATATTAACAATAAAAAATATTATATATAACACTAATATTAAATTAAATATTTTATCAAGTACTTCGCGCACCGCGCGAAGAGGGCACGCTAGTATCATATTAAAGAGGATGTGAGTCATTGAGTTGTATACCATGATATTATATTTCAGAGGATATAATCTGAACTGAACTGAACTGAACTAATTAAAAAAAGTCATATAATGAAAACATATTATATTTGGTTGAGTCGATTTAAATGAATCATGATTCAAATAATTATATTGGAGTATAAAAAGTAAAGGTTATTGTATGTCATTGACATATATTGAGTTGAATATCATAGTCATGTATTTTTCAGGGGATATGAGTGATGGAGTTGTATATCATATTAAAGATGATATGAGTCATTGAGTTGTATATTATAAAATTATATTTCAGAGAATATTAATTGAACTGATCTGAAATGAACTGAACTGAACTGAAATGAAATGAACTAATTAAACATAGTCATATAATGAAGACATATTATATTTGGTTGAGTCGATTTAAATGAATCACGATTCAAATAATTATATTATATTTATAGTAAAGGTTATTGTAAAGTTACTAAAGTAAGACATAAATTGAATTGTACATCATAAAATTAAATTTTAGAAGATATGAACTAAATTGGACTGAACTGATCTGAACTGAACAAAAGTAAAATAATATATTTTCATTTGTTATTAATGAATGATCATCGTCATATAATAGGAAATTTGATGGAGGAGGGAAATTGTTGCTTGAACTCCTGTATATACAATAATAAATAAACAATACATTGAATTTTGGTATATTCATTATTTTCTCAGCGTTGAATAAATAATTATTCTATTAATAAATTATATTGTTTTCATTAGAACTGAACTAAACTAAACTATTTTCCTGAACTGAATTGATTTTAACTAAAGTAAACAAAATGTACAAGGAAATAAACAAATAATAAACAAATCGAGCCGAATTTCATGAACTCATACTTCATTCGAACTGAACTGAACCAAGCTGAACTATTTTAATTTGAACTGAAAAATTATAATTGAGTCGAATAATATAAACTTCTAGAGACATATTATTTGAACTGAACTAAACTGAACTGAACTGAATTAAACTAAACATTGGAAATAAAAAAAGTAAGTAAAAAAAATATTTATAAAAAATAATAATTTAGGAATACACTGAACTGAAATAAATTTAAATTTATTTAACTGAAATGAACTGAACTGAAATAATTTTAAATATACTGAACTGAACTGAACTGAAATAAATTTAAATTTATTACTGAAATGAAAAAAATTTAAAATTACTGAACTGAACTAAACTGAACTGAAATAAATTAAAATTTACTGAACTGAACTGAAAAAATTTAAAGTTACTGAACTGAACTGAACTGAACTGATCTACAGATAAACTCTGGTAAACATGACCTTAGTATATTTATTAAATACATTTCATACTCAAATATCCAAATTTGAATTATTTTTATACATACAATTATATACAAAAGTATATGAGTTAGTCTCTGAGGAGACCGTCTCTATATAGAGACCGGACTAAATTATAAATAGTGTAATAAAGAAAATTAAGGAGAGACCAATTTGTATTTTTTTTAAATTTCAAAAATCACGAGCTGCAGTGTTTTGCTACAATGTTTCAAGTTAAAATGTTCATGTTCACGTTTTATATTTCAAGTTAAAGTGTTCATGTTTTATGTTTCAAATTAAAGTGTTCATGTTTCACGTTAAAACGTCCATGTTTTATATTTCATGTTTCAAGTCAAAATGTTAATGCTTTATGTTTCAAAAAAATTTCATGTTTTAAGTTGAAATGTTCATGTTTTATGTTACGATTTAATCTATATAAAGACGGTCTCTTCCAAAACTTTGCCAAAGTAGATATTTTATTATATACTAGCGTGGTCTCTCCACGCGTTGCGCGGAGAACTTGGCACACATACCACTAGAATATATCAAAATTGTCATTACATAAACATGATTATCTATTCAGTTTTTCACATCTTTACACAAAGTTGGAAACATTTTTCAAAAGTTGTATAGGTAACTTTTGCAGTTTTGTGTGAATTTCCAACAACTTTGTACTCACAAACCGACGCAATCAAGAGAGATATAAAAAAAATGTTTTGGCAGTATGTTGAAACCAAATAATATTTTGAGAAAAGTAGAAGATAAAACCAAAGAAAAGTAGAAGTCGAACACAAGATCATTGAAATTCACTTTTATAATTTTTAAAAGCTCCTGGAATGCAAAATGCAAATTTGATCAGTGAAAAAATAAGAGCAGCAAACCAAATTCTTCCCTGAACCCCCTAACATTTTGTATTGATACTTCATCTAAAAATTTCAACATACTCATGTATATGATAATCACTAAGTAAAGGCCAGAGTGGGCATCAACAAACTAAATGATTAACATGTAGCCTAAATCAAGGTATGAACAGAAAATACCGAGAAGAAAATAGAAGGAAAGTTATACTTTTAGGTAGAGAGGATGTTCTAGATGTGCCATTTATAGATGCATTGTCTAATGGTAATCAATGTGTGTTTTGGTTTATGTTACTGAAAAGACACAGCTTTAGAGATTTTTAACAACTATATTTTAACATTTCATACTACATCTTAGATATTTTTATGTAGTATCTGTTGGACTTGCTCTTAGTTGTAGCTGAACATAAATACAATCGCAAAATGCCAGATATAGGGGGCCCCAATCGGATATAGCCTAGTGTGAAGAGCATAATCAGAAAATTGACATGTCAGAACGCCCACACAAAATGTTTACTTTTTATATAGCTTCGGTCATCAGTTCGTCCATATAATAATTTAATCATGAGAAACTAATAATTAAGCGATTAAATTGAATGAACCGAGCTGGACGGAGCAACGGACTTACTTTTTAATTTTTTTTAAAACAACAAATTCTCCTTTCATTCATTTCATGGATTTGAAAAATATCCAGAATTTGAAAAAATATCCAGAATTGTTTGACAAATAATAAGGAATATAAATTAGAGAGCTATATGACTACATGTAATCAGAAAATTGAGCCTCAAAAAATTAAAATTATGACCAAAACCTGCAAGAGTAAGTGAGAATATTGACTTCTGTTTTAGATATGTGTACCTTCCAAGTTCCAATTACCTACCTATAATTAATGAAAAAGGTTGAGTTATCTTGGTTTTGATTTATGAATTGGTATATTTATATGCAGAAGGATGTTTTTTTTTTTTTGAAAAGACACATCTTTTTGTTTCTTATATTTATTGAAAAAGTACGGGGTGTAGAATTACCAAATTACCCTTACTGGAAGATAAGGAGAAACTTTTATCAAAGTATTCTCATTATAGTTTTGGTCTAGGAAGAATTACCAAATTACCATTGCTGGAAGATAAGGAGAAACTTTTATCAAAGTATTCTCATTATAGTTTTGGTCTAGGAAGAATTACCAAATTACCCTTGCTGGAAAATAAGGAGAAACTTTTATCAAAATATTCTCATTATAGTTTTGGTCTAGGATTATGGCCCTGTTTACTAGACCTTATTTCTTGATGTACTGAACTGAACTGAACTGAATTGAATTGAACTGAACTGAAGTAAAAAATGATGTATTGAAAAATGGAATCAGCATGACTTAATTAACCTGAATTTCATCAAATTACATTTTCACTAAACTGAACTGAACTACAGATAAGCTCTGATAAACATGACCTATATGCTGCCAAATTATGCCATGGCGAGCGTAGCCAGGCGTTTTGGCGGTCTATGGGGTGCCGTTACAACCTTGAAATAAACCCAAAAACTTTAAAATATCTCAGACAGACCACGTCGCCTTTCGCTTATAAAATTCGCCGCTGTCGCCAACTCATCCATCGACCTTGACCGATGCGGCGCCGCCCTCTGAATCTATGTTAGTATTAAATATAATCCTGGTTCCACCACTGCTTGCATGTACTGTATTCTGCGCAGAGCAGCACGGGGCCATAGATTATTCCACACTAACTCACTTTCTTCATGTTCTGAACTCATTGATCAGTGCTTGACACTGAGAAAGCCGACAAATTGTGCCAAATTAGTTCATGCCCACTTGATAAAACTTGGCTTCAATGTCAAAACGTTTCTGGGGAATCGCTGCATTGATATGTACGGCAAAGTTGGACTTTTTAGTGATGCCCTGAAAGCGTTTGATGATATACTTGAAAGGAATGTGTTTTCCTGGAATATATGCTTGAGGGTTTTGATGCAAATCGGTGATGTTGAGAAAGCACGTCAGCTGTTCGATGATATGCCCGACAGGGATGTTGTGAGTTGGAACTCGATGGTTTCGGCTTATTTGTCATGTGGGTTCTCAGAGAAAGCGTTTGAGTTGTTTGTAGATATGAGGCGAGATGGCATTAGGCCGAGTGGTTTTACTTATTCAATTTTGATGACATCTGTTTGGTGTGGTTTTGTTGGTAGGGAAATACACTGCTGCTTGATAAGGGATGGTGTGGATGTTTCAAATGTGGTGGTTTTGAATTCTTTGATTGATATGTATGGGAAAGTTGGCCTTGTGGGATATGCTGTTGGTGTCTTTCAAAGCATGGAGGAGGTAGATGTCATATCATGGAACTCGCTGATTTCTGCGTGTTGTAGTTGTGGTGTTTATGCATTGGCCTTGGAACTGTCTTCTTTGATGAGAGGGTGCGAATATGTGCCGGATGAGTTCACATTGTCAGCGACATTTTCAGCTTGTTCGAACTTGCATGATTTGGAAAAGGGTAAGCAAATCCTCTGTCTTTGTGTAAAGATGGGGTTTTTGTCCAATACTATAGTTTCGAGTGCTGCTATTGACTATCTGTCTAAATGCAACAGAATGGAAGATTCAGTACTCATCTTTGAGGAATCTAGGGTATGGGATTCTGCCCTTTGCAACTCCATGATTTCAACCTATGCACGGCATGGTTTAGAAGAGAAAGCATTTCGGCTATTTGTCACTGCATTGAGGGAGAATGTCAGGCCAACCGAGGTCACTATTAGCTCCATTATTAGTTGTGTTTCAGACTTCTTATCTTTGGAAGAGGGGAGTCAAATGCTTTCCTTCATGGTCAAATCGGGTTTTGGACTAGATTTTATTGTTGCTAGTTCACTTATCGACATGCATGTTAAATTTGGATTAGTTGACTGCGCGTTGGAGATCTTCGTGAACATGGCTGTGAAAGATCTAATAGCTTGGAACACCATTATTACAGGACTGGCTCTTCATGGAAAATTTCATCAATCTATTGCTCTTTTCAAAGAACTAATATTGAGTGGACATGAACCCGATAAGATAACTTTTTCTGGTATTCTATTAGCCTGCAGTTATGGTGGATTTCTCGAGGAAGGAATTGGTATATTTTCTTCAATGGAAAAGGATTATGGAATTTTACCTACAAATGAACATTACGCTTTCATTGTTGATCTGTTAAGTCGAGCAGGAATGCTTGAAGAATCAATAGGCCTTCTCACAACTATGCCTCGTCCTCCAAATGTAAAGATGTGGGAGTCAATATTTCTTGCTTGTGGAAAATATGGAGATCAAAAGCTTGTCGAACAAGTTGCAGAAAAAATGGTTGAGCTGAATATAGAGTCGTATCTTGCTTACTCAGTGTTGGAACGAGCATATGAGCAGAGGTGCAGATGGGAAAGCCTGGTTAGGATAAGGAGGCTGATGAAAAGAATGGGTGAATCGGTAGATTGTTGTCGAGTTGGAGTAGGGAGAACTGTATTTGATTTTGGACCAAACCAAACGATGCAGCACTGTGATAAGGATGTTTATTCATTGTTGAGATTAATGGCCCAGGAAATGGATGAGCCTAACCTACGTTATTGTTTTTGTGATGGAGCAAGTTGAAAGGTGAGGTAAACCGAAAGGTAGCACACAGGTATTCCGTCGTTACAGGTGCAGCTTTCAAAAGAGTGCATCACACAGGTAGCACGTCGCAGTTATTCAAGCTGCATACTTGAGCGGGCATGGCAATGAAAAGTTTCAAGACTTTGTAATCAGGGATATCACTCCATTGTTTCGTGGTGTGGACATTATAGACAAGTATACATATAAGAAGAATTGCTCAGGCTGTTAGCATGGCCTTGAGCCGCTCTTACGTTGTTATTCCTGGTGTATATGCTACAGCTTGTTGGAGAAATGTAGGGTATGCAGAAGTTAGAGCTCAGGGGAAGTTAAATGTGGGCTTCATTGCACCAAGGAAGTCATTACACAATTGGGTCCAAGATGGTTATGCATTTACTGTTAATTTGGCGGATTATGTTTTCCAGGGGATTATATTATTTTTCCGAGCACTCCATCTAGCATTTCTATTCTTTCACGTTCATTGCTATGATTCCGTTTGCTGGTTCTTTTGGACCTGAGTATAGAAAGTGTTGGCTCCAGCTTGTCCTTCGCACACTGGAAAGAGCAGGTCCTGCTTTCATAAAATGGGGCCAGTGGGCTGCATCACGTCCTGATCTTTTCCTGATGGGTTTATGCACCGAACTCTCTAAGCTTCACAGTAAAGCGCCAGGACGTAGCTTTGCCTACACAAAAAAAGACAATTGAAAAGGCATTTGGTTGTAAATTGTCTGACAGTTTTGATGATTTTGGTGGGCAGCCCGTGGCTTCAGGAAGTATTGCTCAGGTGCACCGAGCTACTCTGAAGCCTGAATTTTGAGGTCATGAAATGGAAACTCGGTAAGTGGTAGTGAAGGTTAGACACCCTGGTGCTGGTGATAAAATCAAAAGAGATTTTGAAATAATGAATGCTGCAGAAAGATTATCAAAGGCCATTCCAGATCTAGAATGTTGAGATTGGATGAAAGTGTTCAGCAATTTACTGTTTTCATGATGTCTCAAGTGGATCTTGCGAGAGAAGCTGCCAACCTTAGCTGATTCGAGTACAACTTTCGTAGATGGAAGAATGTCTCATTCCCAAGCCAGTACTCCCACTTGTAAATCCTTCTGTGCTGGTGGAATCTTTTGAGCATGGTGAATGTGTTTCTCACTATGTTGATGAGCTTCAAGGGCATGAACGGCTCAAAAGTTCCTTTGCTCACATTGACACCAATGCCTTATTAAAGATGCTTCTGGTAAGAATTTCTAATTTTTTTTCTGATTTGTGTACTGTATTCTAACTTCCATGGACAGTTATATTTGGGATAATACTGACAGTCCTAGGTCTTTCTTCATTAAGGTCTTTATAATTCGTTACTATTATAGAACACACTTTTAATTTGTGATAACACTCTTTCTTCATACAATGTCAATATAGCATCACAATAAAGCATCACCAATAACTAATTTCCAAATATTAACACATTCGCTTTGTTAGGTTAAGCAAAGTGGGTGAATATAAACCCTTTGGAGGCCTAAATTTCCCCATTTCCTTTGGCATATGTTCAAGAACTTTTTTTCACTTCATTTTCAGACAGTGTATTATATGTTTGAGACGACAGAGGATAATAATCTGAGAACTCATAGGATAATATTTAGTTTAAAAAATGAGCGCTGCTTAGAATTATGGTCAAATCATAAGCTTTTTATCCTGATTATGAAATTGTTGAGATAGCAATACTAAACTCTGTTCTATGTGGTGTAGGAGATGCTGCCAAACATGACAAGAGTAGAACAAGTTGTCTGTGCTTCTTTGACTTTAAGGATGCTCCTCTATCACTCTATGTAAGCAGCTTATCTAGAAGCTTCTCAGTTATTATTTACTACACCCGTTTATAAATTACTGTTTCTGTGCCTATGTCACGGACGCTTTACGATGAGTATTAGTTTATTTTTACTGTTATTTTGGTCAAAAACCTATGTGCTAGTTCATGATCAATTACCACAACTATTCTAGGAACTTTATAAGAGGGTGAAATCTAGATAATGTCATCATCATCAACATTAGAATTTTAAATCATTCGAAATTAAGGATTGTGCTTCAGCCTTCAATGGCATCTCACAGTCTGTACAAATCAGGACATATGTTTGAGTCCTAGAATGGATATGTGGGACTATCATAGTCAGACATCCACCAAATATTTGGTGATTTGAATTTGCATGTGCATCTGACAACCATAACTCCTGCCTGATTCTGTTATGTGTCATTCTCATACTGCTACTGGACTTTGCATTGATGCATTCTTAATTTTTGTGTTTGAAAGCATTGTTTCAGGAAATGCCTTCCTGCATGCCTAGAAATGGATCTAAAGCACCGTTTTAAGCATAATTGTTTGGTAGTACATTTTCCTCTTCTGAAAAAAATTAGTTGTTTAGACGGCAAGCTTACTAGTAGAAGGGGATTCGAGAGGAAAATATATCATGTTAATGTTTGGCGAACAGAATTCATATGGTTAACTATGGATTGCTTCCTAATGATTGGTTTTAATTTGATGACCTAGAATGGATATGTGGGACTCTCATTGTTATATTTGATGTGGGGCTACCATTTGCCTGTGCATCTACCCAACTTTGAATTCTTGTGAATTAATTCATTTTCATCTGATGATGAAACCATTGCTTCTTGTATGTCTAAGTTTTTGGCACTTGTGGGTAAGAAGCTGTGTAAAAATTCGATCATTTTGCTCAGTAATATTGTTACATTTATATAAATCATAACTTGAAAATTATGTCTGAAAAGTATGAGGATATATATCAATTTGTATTAATAGATATCCGTTCCAAAAATTATTTCATTCACGCATCCTTGATAGCTTACAGCTCATGTTGAAAAGAAGGAAATTATGAAGAGGGTTATTGAGAATAATTTGCAGTAGAAGTGAATTATTGAGACGATAGGGACGAAGCCATATTCGTCTTCCCATCTTCATCGTCTCAATTACGTGTCGTCCTCGTCCTTTTGGCCTACCATAGCATACCCAAAAAGGAATTCAGTTGTGTTGGTCACAACAACTCTTCATCATCTAATCAACCATTTAGGTTTTGAAATAACATAGATCAAAGTTATAATGTTCTTTTCTCATATACTTTCATTGAGCAGTTTAGGTAGGATGGTATTGATCATCACATCAAGTGTTGTTCGTGTTGAGGCATTTCTTATGCAAACTTTTCACGATATTGTTTGACTGCTAATATCTTTAACTACGTATATTATCAAGATATAAAAAATTGAAATTAATAAACTGTATGTTATGACGATTTCAATAATAATAGATACGATGATATTTTTATTTATCTATACATTAAAAAAATTAGCATATTTGACTGAAAAAAGTCTTTAGTGCAAAAATAACAAGTCAAAGGGAGTATATAGTTTATGCATCAAAAGAAGAAAAAATTGAGAATATGATGAAAAGTGTTTAAACTAAGACGAAGTGATAATAAAATTGAGAATATGTTTATCTTATAAGAGCAAAATACCAAAATAAAAATAAAAGAAATGATGAAAGAATCACCTAACATACCAAAACTACATGGACAATTACATCATCATAATTCAAAAGCACAGTCACGCTCAAATCTCCTTAACCGGCGTTGTCTGAACCAAAAACAGTGTAATCGAAATTTAAACGTACGTCCACACTGGCCCTGTCCAATAAGGTGCTGAAAAGTGCTGAAAAGTGCTGAAAGGTGCTGAAGGGTGCTGAAAGGTGCTGAACCTTGCTGAAAGGTGCTGAATCTTGCTGAAGGGTGCTGAACCTTGCTGAAGGGTGCTGAACCTTGCTGAAGGGTGCTGAACGTCTGAAAATAAGCTGAAGGGTGCTGAAAGGTGTTGAAAATAAGCTGAAGGGTGCTGAAACCTGCTGAAAATAAGCTGAAAGGTGCTGAATGTGTTGAAATTAAATTAAAATTGTATGATATATATAATTATGTGTTGTGATTAATAAAATAATGTGAATGTTACATTTTGAAATGCGTTGAATAAATTTTTTTTAGTAGTTGAACATAATTTTAATTTGGCATAAGTTTATCATAAAATTATATCCAATAGAATAACTATAATCCATCTATATATATTATCATTTATATATTATTAATATTAATTTTATATTCATATACAATATTTAAAAAATTTATATTAATCCTACAATTTTACTTTAAAAACATGTAATTTTATGCCACCTTTTTTTTTTTCAAATAGCCCCTTGAACCCTTTGAATGTTACAAGAAAACCCAAGCTCTCAAGTGATCCCTTTTTATCAAATTTTCACCTATTTTATCGGATCTTCACCTATCTTATCCTCACAAACGCGATCCAGCTTTAGGTGGTGTAAATATGTGCCATGTTTATTTTTATGAAAATCCATTCTTACTCACTTAATTTTTTTAAAGAAAATGAGTGGTGATAGATTTTCTTGGACTCCCGAACGTTCTAAGATCATATTAAGAATAATGATTCGTGGTAAGACGACGGGATCTAGCAAAAATGAATGGGGAAACCTTGCAAACACGTTTAATAAGCAGACAGGGCTTTCAATTGGTGGGAGTCAAATTAGGAATCACTTTACCGACGTGAAGGCTAAATATAAGGCGTATGTTGCCTTGCAAAAATTGTCTGGTATATCATTTAACCCGACAACTAAACGAGTTGATGTGATGGAGATGAGTTTGGACCGATACACAGCCTATATTGAGGTATAATGTTTTTGGTTGATTCATATAATTTCCTGATGGATTGATATTTCAATTTTTATTGACATGAAAATGCCTAATTTTGTTTGCTCATAATTACAGGCACACCCAAAAAAAGGAGCAGCCGTTGCCAGGGGCGAAATAAAGCATGTGGATTTGTTGGCACAACTGTTCGACAAACAAGTAGCTAAAGGGGCTGGTTGTTTCTCTCCAGCGATGGGGAAAAAATCATCTTACATTAACAAAGGTAAGAAGAAAGTTGTGGATTTGAATGTCGATGCTGAGCTTGATGACCCCGACCTAGTAGAGGGTTCTGGAGATAGTGAAGATGGTCCAAACAATGACAATGACGATGGTGCCGGATTCAACATTGTATCTGATGGTGATGAGAGTGACTCTGATGATCATAAGAAAAGGATGTGCTATGAACGAAGTGCGCGAGAGTATTGCATTACAAATTTGGCATACAGGAGGTGGTGATTTAGAAGTTAGTGATGTTAGCGAAGATGAATCATTAGATGATAGCGATTAGTAGTATATGTAATTTTTACTATTATTGGAAGTACTAATATGTTTGCAAAAGTTGTACGATTTTTATATATAAATTTGGTTTACCATTGCTCAAATTGTTATTTATATATATTTGAAAAATGATTAAGCATTAGGAAACTATATATTTGAAGAATGATTAATTCGTTTTTAAAATTTTTTTATAACAATTTCATGTATATGAATAGTGACAAGTGCTGAAAGGTGCTGAAAATAAGCTGAAGGGTGCTGAAAGGTGCTGAAAATAAGCTGAAGGGTGCTGAAAGGTGCTGAAAATGTGCTGAAGGGTGCTGAACCTTGCTGAAGGGTGCTGAACCTTGCTGAAAGGTGCTGAACCTTGCTGAAAGGTGCTGAACCTTGCTGAAAGGTGCTGAAAGTGCTGAAAATAAGCTGTATTGGACAGGGCCACTATGTTCTTTTTTTCAAAAAAATACTCCCCCTCAACCGCACAGTGGACTTTTCACGATCATTGACCGTTCATATCTTTAACAAAAGGAAAAATAATGTGTACAAATTATCTTTTTGAAAAATAGATGTTATAATGAATCTAATGATATCTTATATAATAATTTTATCATTTATATATTAACCTTTAATAACAATTAAAGTTTTTACTCTGAAAAGTCAACTGTGCAACTACTAAATTTGACTGCATTTTTGAATGTTAATATAAATAAAAATATTAACATATCTAGTATGTTCGAATCGTCAAAATACAACTGTGTATTGAAGGCAGTCAAAAAGTTGGGTGTGCAGTCACTGAGGGAGTATATAAATAGCAACTGAAGTACTAGTTGCTACTTGGCATTTCATATTTCAAACCACATTTTCAATGGCTCTTTTCCTCTTCAAATCAAGGTCTGTTGTGCACAATTCACTACTCCTTCATGGAACCATCAGAAGCATGGCCGGAGGTGGCACCGCCGGCCAAGGTACCATTCCGGTAGCGGTGGCATCGGCGGCAAACGGTGGTTCCGGCTACCGTTTGAAGTCCATTTTGGCCGGAGAACTCCTCCCCTCATCCTCCGATGAAGATGCTGACGATGATTTTAACCAGGTATCTATCTATTCTCAGTTTACATTCTGTGCTCTCTTTTGTTGATCAAATAATTTGTTTTTTTATAAAAACAATTAAGATAAAATCAAACTCCATGAACAATCTCCGGCTTTCTTTTACTACTTGAAACAGTAATTCTGAAATTGGATATGGGAGTTTATTTTGCATTTAAAATTCAAAAAACTAGGCTGGGCGAGGAAGATAGATACAAATGCAGTGCCGCACACGTGTCCTGTTCTGAGAAATGGGACAGGGTTCGCCTAACATTTCTGAATCGCAGTCACTGCTTTCATGCAAAGCATTGACTCATTTGTCGTTAAATGCTTTAAGAATTACCGTTCTCTTCTATATTCAAAAATTAGAAATACAGTACTAAGTTATTTAAAAAAAACAATTACCGTCTCATTTTATTTTATTTTGGATATAATTACCGTCACATTTATTTGTGATCGGGTACCCTTTCCTCTTTGAGCATTATTTACAAGATTCTATGGCTAGCCTAGATTGTGAAAGGGAAAAACAATGGAGTAATTGACTTAATAAGCTAAGATTTTTTTTATATATAATCTTAATCAACCACAAAAAAAGATATACATTTCTAACAACCTGAAAGTTGTTTAGTTTCTTTCTTCCTTTGAAAGAGGGAGAGGTGCAAGTAGAACAACCCAAATTTAGTTTTCATAAGGTTATTTAATAAGGGAAGTTATGTTTGATGTGAGAATACTTTTGCAATAAATGGATCAAGTTTTCAACAGTTGGGACCATTTACTTGTCCATGAATAATGTTAAAAATTAAGAAAAACGCTAAAATCAAACTTGTGATTTTCTCCCTAGAAAGAGCACACAAACATGTGATTTTCTCCCTTTAAACGGACGACCCGTGTTCTAGCAAAGTATTTACATCACGGGAGTCTTCGTCTATATT
Source organism: Cruciata laevipes (assembly GCA_963678965.1). Taxonomy (NCBI): domain Eukaryota; kingdom Viridiplantae; phylum Streptophyta; class Magnoliopsida; order Gentianales; family Rubiaceae; genus Cruciata; species Cruciata laevipes. The sequence continues at coordinate 14,663,714 of OY787639.1, forward strand.
AATTGTGATAGAAATTAATCCAACATTTTATTTGTTAACAAAATAAAAATAAAATTTGTCTTCATGGTAAATCTAGGAACATCATTTTTAGAAAAGTCTGGATTGATGTTGATAAACACGATTGACAAATATGGCTTTAACGTGTCTTCATTTTGCAGCCTTTAGGCTTTGGTGATGTGCTTTGTCTATACCTTAGTTTTGTCTTGTCATCATAGTGCTGTTAAGTCCATCATTTTCTTCTTCCTTAAGCACTTTTTATTCCCATATCTATCTGCCACTACTAGTCTAACTAGCCGATGATCATCATGAAACAACCACTTATTTTAACATCATTTTTCTCTACTCCCTCCGTTTTTCACTAGTTTTGTTATGGAACATTTCAAAACGTGTATGTGTAATAATAATATCACGTGAATTATAGTTCGAATGTATTTTAAATATGTTTTGATAGTATTTCCATTTATCTATGTTATGGAATTAGAAAATTACGTGGGACGTTTTTCGTGCATCTTCTGCTAGCTGTGATACCATTATTATAACAAAACAAAATTGTGTTTTTGTCTAAAAATAGAATAAATAACATGTCACAACAACAAGGGAAGAAGAAGGTAGAGACAAATTTATTAACTAGGCTTAGTTGTTTGATGAGTGTCTGGTTGGTTGCTAGAGATGTAGTTGCTAATGATTTAATTCTCCATGTTTATAAAAACTGGCAGTTTAGATTTTTTTTTTCCTCGGTTCTTAATTTTGATGCTTATAATGTGTATCCAGTGTTCTTTCACCTTTATTTTTTTTCATACACTACCAATATTTTATGAGTTCTAACAACTCCAATAAAAAGTATATATGCGAACTTAAGGGAGTGGTATTTCTTAGCAGAAGGCGAACTTAGATGAGAAAAACTTTGGGATGATCAATCTGGTTGTGATTAAAATTAACTGTAGGCAAAAGTTAAGGAGATTGTCAGAGAAACATAAGACAAGTATTGTAACCTCGTACTGCTTATCTTTATCATGATTTGGATTATCAATCTAACTACAGTTGGAAATGAGAATGAACTGGATTTAGACAAGGTTTTGGATTCACATTGTGGATGTTTAATTTCAGGGTTTAGATTTTCCGGGTGGAAGAGTCGGGTTCACACCTCACAAAACCTTCATCTCTGCATCATCGGCCAAAAGAATACCGTGCTATCGCGTTCTTGATGACGATGGATACATCATTTCAGGGTGCGAATTTGAGCAGGTACTATTCACCCTTGTTTTTTATGACTTGCAATTTACTTCTCTTTGTCCATTCATAGCATTTCAATCCACTTGTTTCCTTTAATATTTCACTCAGCCCCTCTAATACTTTGTCATGTTTTAGGTGAGCAAAGAAGTTGCCGTGAAAATGTACAGCGGAATGGTGACAATTCAAACAATGGACACCATATTCTATGAAGCACAGAGGCAGGGAAGGATAAGCTTCTATCTTACCTCAAGTGGAGAAGAGGCCATTGGTATAGCATCAGCAGCGGCGCTTACTCCTGATGACGTTGTGTTACCCCAGGTACATATTTATGCTTATGGCAGAAAATGAAATTAAAACCTGTAACTAATCGAATGAAATGACAACTCATAATGGTCTATTACTGGCAGTACCGAGAACCTGGAGTTCTACTATGGCGAGGATACACGTTGCAAGAATTCGCTAACCAGTGCTTTGGGAATAAGGAAGACCGTGGAAAAGGCAGACAAATGCCAATACATTATGGTTCAAAAGAGCACAATTACATAACTATATCATCACCTATTGCGTAAGAAACCTAGTTTTAAGAAATACACTTGTTTTAACTGTTCTTCTTCTATTATTTGCAACTCAGTTAGTTCTTACATCTTTCTCAGTACACAGCTCCCTCAAGCAGCTGGCGCGGCCTATTCTTTGAAAATGGAAGAGAAAGATGCTTGCGTTGTTACTTACACGGGCGATGGAGGAACCAGTGAGGTAATCAATAATCATAGTGTGCAACAAATCAGTGTCCTTTTTGTAGAATCTTCCTTTTTTCTCTAAGGTTAAGCAAGTAAGCTTGAGATCCTTTTCTGAGCCATCTAATCTAGTTTTCATTTTTGGCAGGGAGATTTCCATGCAGCTTTGAACTTTGCAGCAGTCATGGAAGTTCCAGTAGTTTTTATCTGCCGCAACAACGGATGGGCAATCAGCACTCCTATAACCCAACAGTTCAGAAGTAATCAGCAAAACTTGCTTTTGAATTCCCCTTTTTTTTTTTTTGCATTTTATAAAAAACTCTTTAGAGCATAAAATGTCCTTCTGCAATCAAATTTCTAAAGCTCACTTCATGTTAGGTGATGGCATTGCTGTCAGAGGTCAAGCTTATGGCATTAGCAGTATACGTGTGGATGGAAATGATGCTCTGGCTGTTTATAGTGCAATTAGTTCAGCCCGCAAAATGGCGATTCGTGAGCAGAAGCCAATTCTAGTCGAGGTAACTGAAAGCTGCTTCTTCATAGTCTCCTAAATTCCAATCCTCTTTCTCACACATGCTATTCTACTTCTGACACACAACAAAAGTCTGAAATGATGTGAAGTAAGTCCATTTCTGGTACTAACATTAGATTTTTCTTCATAATTACTTCACCTCTAGGCCTTAACATATCGAGTTGGACATCACTCCACGTCTGATGATTCAACCAAATACCGAGCAGTGAATGAAATCGAACATTGGAAAACCGCTAGGAATCCCATTGCTAGATTCAGAAAATGGCTACAGAGAAATGAGTGGTGGAGTGATGAGGCTGAATCCCGACTCCGCGGGGACATCAGGAACCAGGTTGAAACATTTTGCCTATGCAGTTAACACACACACACATATGAACTCTGGCTAATTGTTTATTTGATTATGTGCTGCAGATGTTGAAGGCCATTCAGTTAGCAGAACGAACGGAGAAACCTCCAGTGGAACACTTGTTTACTGATGTGTACGAGGATTCCCCACTTAATCTTCAAGAGCAAGAGAGGACCCTCAGAGAAACCATTCGCAAACATCCTCAGGATTATCCTTCTGATGTTCCATTAATCTAGAAACCTATTTCAATAATGAAATCTGTACATGAATGTGTGCTCAACTGAAGTTCCTAATGCATGTAATATGTTATTGTATTCTCCTTTGAAAAAACAAGAAATGCTAATGTTATATTATCCTAATCCCAAAAACCATAATTATGAAGTAACAGAATGAATTATTGCCTCCATAGCAATTCTCTGGTCTCATAGTTTGGCAGCAGTAATTAGGATTCAGATGTTTAGATTTTCTTTGCAGAATTATGGTGCAGAACAAAAGTGTGGAATATTCTCGGAAGCATTTTGAGGTCGGAATCTTGTTTCCTCGGTTTCTCCGATGAAGCTGTCAGTATGGGATTTGTCCTGAGGTGCGTTTAGGCATAAATTGACTTCCCGCCATTTCTGAGCCCCAGAATATCCACTGGAATTGTTCTGTGAAGCATTGAGGCGACCAATTTTTAAGTGTACATGGATTTGAACCGTCTCCAAAAAAACAACATGATTGGCCAAAATTCACCTTCAATCCCTTTTGGCCTAGAATCAGTTCTCCTATATGTAACACCCAAGATTTTGCAGATTGAAGAAGAAGAAGAAGAAAATGTCAAAGTTTGCCATGCTGATGCCAGCTAGGGTTCTGATAGCCTATGATGCTACAAAAGACATGTCAGAGTTGGAGTTTATGCGCACGATTTATCACATTCGATCGAGGGGTGATGTTCTTCATTCCGGGGATACCATTATGGTTCTTGGAGTCTTACACAAGGTGCAGCATCCCAGTAAGTACCTTCTTGGATCCATCTCTTATACTTGTTCCTTTTTGGATAGGGGATTAATTAATTTTAGGCAAGTTTATGGTAATTTCATTTGTCTTGTCTAGATGCATCTTATTCTGATATATTTATTTGTGACATACAAGAATGCTTCCCTTGACCCAAGTAATGAAATGCTGCTAGCCCCCATATGTTTGAATTCTTCGATATCCATGTTGCAAAGAGCTCGATTTGACAAGATTGTTTTTCTATCTCCATGTGTGTTTAGTTGATTAACAAGTTTGTCCATTTGTATGTGGATGCAGTGGGATATCAAATGCAATCATGCCAAGAGTCTTTCTTCGGAACAATACACGACAGTGTAGTTCAAGAAGCGGTCTCCAAGAAGGTTGAGTTGTATCTAAAGATGCTTAAACGCTGTGCTGAAGAATGTGAAAGTGAAGGGGTGAGTTTCTACATGTATAAAACACCTTCTAATTGAATCGGAGAGATGGTTCCTGGAAAATGATATCTGTAGCATTGATTGAGCATTGCTTTCCCCAACAAGTTCCATGACTTATGTGAAATAGATAATGATCTGGTTTTGGTTTCTCACTTTGAAAAACATAAACTAATGTGCAATATCACAATATTTTGCAAAAAGACTAAAGTGCTTGCAAACTTAACCTTCATCAGAGAAGCATAATTTCTGCATTTTGATCCAAACCAACTTGTTTTTGAAAGTCCGTGCTTACTTGATCTATACTCTACCGTGTTCAAGTTTTAACTAAACAATCAACTAATTAAAACTGTAAGTGCGGAATAAAAGAGAACACGATATGATCACCCAGTTCAGTGCAATGCACCTACGTCTGGGGGGCCGTAGCCCGTGGTAAAACCCTTCACTAGTTGCAATAAATATGTCCGGTCTATTACAAACTAATGGCTACTCTAGCAAGCCTATCACACTACCAATTGGCTACTCTAGCTTTGATAGTTGCTTCTATGATTACCTTCTTTTCCACGAAGGTGCGGCAAGGTCTTTCCCACCCGAGCTTTAACACACGTCCCTAGTGTTTTGTTGTGGTTGCAAACCGTGGACTGCGTTGCCTCCTTGCTCGAAAGATAAAAACTCTGAATTACAGAATTTTGCTATTAAAATCGCCAATTGAGCACGCAACTGATGTCCTCCTTTTATAGCACAATGCCGTGGAAAAACTTCCTTTTTCACGGCTCTTGAATCCTTCCTTCAATACACTTCTATTCCAAATCTAAATCCTTGAAGAAAAGGAATTTATGGTTGTCTCAACTTCTATTTATGGAATATTTCATTCCCTGAATATTCCCATCTTAATACAGCTGCAGAACGCGTTGTAGACATCCATTAGGACTGTAGTTTCCATAGAAACACGCACACAATATTTCCTTCCATCTTTCAAAACCTGCGCTGGAACATGGAAAATATTCTATCTTTTTCTGTCAAACAAAGTCATGTTGCAACATGACATTCCACAAAGCAGCCAACAAAAACTGGACTTTACAATCTCCCCCTTTGGCAATTTGTGGACCCAACACTTCAAAAACTTCCACTGAACTCAGAATCTCAGAAAGCCATAACCAACACTGAAATACATAATTCTGAACAGGAGCAAACTGCGAATTGGATCCTTCAACAAAAACCACCGGCAGAAAAATATAGAATCAAAATAACTACAGTTATCCAGAAATCCAAAGTCACCAAACAATTCTATCCTCCGTTAAACCATATCTCCCCCTGGGGCCATAAAATGCCAAAGGACCCCAACAAACTGCAGAAGTACCAAAGAAAACACAGGGAAGGATAAACCACAACACCCAGCGCCAACAAGTGAGACAGAAGAAATGCGCTAGGTTCATTCAGGAGGAATAGTAGACTTGGAATTCTTTATTGCAGACTTCTTCACAGAGACTCGTTGGACATAATCATATTACCAGTAGATGCTTCCTGATTCAATGGTAAATCCAACACCTCTCTCTTCAATGTACTAGCAGTAAATGCAAATTTTCCCAGCAGACTGTACTCTAGTAACATCAACTTTAAATCCTTCAGCCCTTAGAAAGGCTGTAACCAAGCAGGGATGGAGTAAAGCCTCAGTGCACATAGCCAAGAGCACCATGAATTCCCTTGAGAATATACTTCCCAAGATTTACTTCAAATCCAGAGCCAACCCCATAAATCTCTTCTGCCTGATCCAAGGTCAAGGTGGTTGTATGAGTTGTCTGCATCCAACAGTTGATGCGCACTTTGAAGAGCAACCAGAATCTCAAAGTGAGAGAACTAGCGGGCATGTATCCAGAGGGCCAGGAACCAAGATTTCCATAGGTTAAAGCTCTGGCCAACACATGCTAATCCACCTTGTAATCCCTTGGGTATACCAGATCATATCCCAATATTTAATGAATCCCTAATATAGAATTCAGTTTCTCAGAAGTTAATGCAATGATTCTCCCCCTGAAATACAGCTTCCCTGATCAATACTCACCATAAACTAGAGTCCCCTTCATCAGATTGTTATAGAATTCAAGAACCATCTCTGGATCATACTCCTTAAATACAGTAGTTGCTTGAACATACCCAATCTGGCCTAGAAGAGTGTCAAACCCACTCTCTGCACACTTCTTCATCTCTAGCACTTTCTCAGCAAAGAAACCTCTTGTGGCCAACATATCATAGTAAAACCTGTCAGAATAAGCCAAAGATAACAGTATGGCACTGGTTATTTCAAAATCCTTCTCAGGTGCATCCTCTGCAGCTGGCATATCATCATCCATCACAACCCCTTTCTCCACTGTCTCCTCCTCCTCTAACACAACATCCTCATCCTCAAGATTAGCATAGTCCTCCTCAACATGCATTTCATAATTATTGGTAGGGGATGGAATGTCATGGTCTTCATTATCCATATCAGTGAAATCCAAATCAATAGGAGAAGAATTAGGCACAGTCAGCTTGATGGTTCAAACACAGTCAACCAGATGGTTCATGCACAGTCAACCAGATAAAGATTAACCATTGGTTCAGGCCTCACAAAGCTAGGTTTATAAACATCAGAGGTTATCATAACATCTGTCTTTGGGGGTTTTGGCTTCATCGTGCCATTAAAAGAACATCTGCCAGGGTTGTTTTTACTCCCAAAAGTACTATGGTAGAAATCATCCAACCCCTTAGCATATTCCCAAGTTTCCAACCTGTCATAATAGGCTTTCATTTTAGCTGCGTCCTTGGTGCTGGAAGCAGCAATAAAGTTCTCGGTCAATACATCCACAGTAGGAGTAGGGGGTGAACTAGGCAGGGTCTGAATTGTTCCAGTAAGATTAGCCTCAGGCTCAATCAATTCAACACAAGGATCCCATATACCCCTAGCCCATCAAATATCAAAAACTCCCCCTAAATCTGTCAACTCTTGATCATCAAACCCCATGCAAAATCGATAGCTATCTCGGAATACATACTTCAGAATTACTCACAGATCAAATCCCAGATAGTCTTTAAGAAGTACAGAAACCCTAGCATGCAAGTCAAGAATCCAAAGAAAACTAACAGATCGAGAACCCAGATCGATACCTTAATGGAAAAGCTGTGGATTCCGACTGATTCAGAGGTTCGGTGCTATATCCGTTGAAGTTGTAGTTGATTACGAATCACAGAAAGGCAGCAGAATAGAAAAACATGATGTTGCAATAGGAATGGGGATGGTTTTCTTTCTGGGCGCGAAGAATGAAGAAACTAAGTACCTTTTCTGCCTTTTTGTGCAAAATTGAAGACGGCCCAACGGAAAAATACAACATAAATACTATAGGCCCCCAGCTATCTCCCAAAATACACGCGACTTTCACTTCATACGCGCACCATATATCTTCATGTTGCAACACGAAATGCAACCTTAACCATATTTTTGGTATTTTCTGATTTTTTATCAAGTGAAATACAGAAATAGAAATAACAACTGTACAAGTTAGGTAGTCTTCAGTACCTCAGATAGTGCATACCCCAAGAGGCTGTCTTAGGGTTTCAAATGTAGACGCATCCAATGGCTTAGTAAAGATATCAGCATATTGACTCTCAGTAGGTACATGCTTGATTTCCACTTCCTTTCTTTCGACCAAGTCTCGGATAAAGTGGTGTCTGATATCGATATGTTTGGTGCGGTTATGTTGTACATGGTTCTTAGATATGTCAATGGCTGACTTATTAAGACTGTATAGCTTCACCCCATAATCTCTGAGAGTTTGTTTCATCCAAATCAGTTGAGTGCAGCAACTACCATCCGCCAAATATTCAGCCTCAGCAGTAGATAAAGAGATTGAATTTTGCTTTTTACTATCCCAAGACACCAAATTCTGCCCAATAAAGAAACAACCTCCAGTAGTACTTTTACGATCATTGGCATTACCAGCCCAGTCAGAATCACTGTACCCATATACCTGACAACTTGTACCCTTAGAAAACCAGATGCCATAATCAGCAGTGCCATGTACATACCGAATGATACTCTTCACAGTAGAAATATGGGATTCCTTAGGAGCTGCCTGGAATCTTGCACAAATACCAACACTCAAGGACATATCTGGTCTACTTGATGTTAGATACAGGAGGCTTCCAATCATGCTTCTATAGAGTTTTGTATCCACAGCTGCACCTTTCTCATTTCTGGTCAATTTGTCAGTAGTGGACCTTGGAGTTCGAACAGCTTTAGCATCACCTTGTTTCACCTTGGCATTTTCCTCTGATGATTTTCCCACATCCTTCTGTGGGGATTGAACATTTGCATCAGTTGAGGAAGTTTCTGCATCAGTAGAATTAGTTGGATTACTCGGCTTAACTTCAGAAGACTTAGAAATTTGGCTATCTCCTATGACCAGTGGTGATGTTGCAACATGAGAACTGGAACTTGATTCCTGGGGGGAGAGATTTTTCGAACTCTCATTTTTCTGAATTGAGATTTGCTGAACTATTTCTACATCATCAATTTCCTCAGAAACTCGGTCTGGCACATCCTTAACAACAACCTTAGCACTCAAACAGGTAACTGATGGCTCCAAAATATAACAGTTATCAGAAGATCTTCTCCCAGTGAGTACACCACTAGAGCCTTGCTTGACTGTACATAGGGATTCATTAAAGTGAACCGTCATCTGATGATCACACAGATGGCTGATGCTGATCAGGTTAGCCTTGAGATCCTCTACTAGCAATACATCATGTAACACAGGAAAATCTTGAATCTTGAGCTCTCCCTTTCCAATAACTTTACTAATCTTGCCATCTCCAAATTGTACTGTACCATTCCATGGCACCATATTGCTCAACAAATCTGGGGATCCAGTCATGTGTCTCGAGCACCCACTGTCAAAATACCAAGTGTTCCTGGCATACACATTATAGCAAGTATGAACTACAAAGCAGTTTAAAGAAGATTTCGGTACCCATACTTTCTTGGTGAGTCTCTTCTGCTGCTCAGGTTCCATGTTGCAACATGAAGAGAACTGCTTGCCTCTCATAATATCTCTCAGTAATCTCATACATTGATAATCACCATGACCCTGCATCATACAATATTCACAACATTTAGGAGGGGTTTTTCTTGGCAATGTACCCTGTGATATCTTCACTTCAGAGTTAGGAACATAGGTGCTCTGGTTGACTTTAGAGATTCTCTTACTAGTAGAAGCTTGAGTCCTAGCAGAGACAAACACTGTTTTCTTCAACTGAGAACTTGTACCAAAGTTGTTGTAACCCAGACCATGTCTATTTCCAGCATTCTTTCCCATCATCAGAAGATCATTCAATTTGGCAGTGCCCTTGTTTAGTTTCTGAATAGTTGCTTCAGCTTCCTCAGCCCTGGCAGTCAGAGATCTCAGTTTCTTTCCCAGATTGTCACAGTCAATAGTTCTGGCCCTGACTTTTTCTTCAGCATTCACAGCTCTGGTGGTCATGATCTCCAGCTTCTTGCTTAGAATTTCAGAGGTTACCTCAGCATCTTTAGCTCTCTTGGTCATTGTCTCTAGTTTCATGGCTTTATCCACATCATCCATGGGTTTCTTTCCTTCTGAAATCTCATTTTTCTTCAACAGATCAGCAAGCAACCCTTCAGCTTTCTCAGCTCTTTTAGTCATGGATTTAAGACTCAAAGTCAGCTCTTCAATTTCCTGCACCTCAACCAGTGAATCATTCACTAAGGTGTTGACCTTTACTTTCAGAGACTCAACTTCTTCAGCAAGTTTTAAGGCTTCAGCTCCTACACTTTGTGTATCCTTCAAGCTTTTGATGATCTCAATTGATTTTTCCCATTCCCTATACAGATCATCATATGCATTCTGGATATCAGTGTCTCCTTCTACCTCATCTGGAACTGGTCCTGAGTCCACAACCTTAACCCCAAAAGACACATGCTTTTCTGGCTGAATCTCATCTTCATCATCACTCCAGGTTTCACCAGCTGCTACAAATGCCTTAGGTTTATTTAAAAAATTTCCACACTGATAAGCAAGATGTCCATAGCCACTGCATTCCTTACACTGAGGTTTTCCAGCATGCTTTGTACCTTCCGGGCCTCTAGGTAGGTCATCAACAGTTCTGAGTCTATTCTGAGTGGAATCCCCTCCTTGAAAATTTTTAGCACTGTTCTGTGGATCTATAAGCTGAGCTCCTTGACCCTGATAAGGCTGAGCTCCCTGATTCTGAAAAGCCTGAGTTCCTTGACCCTGATAGGACTGAGTTTGTACACCTTGTGGACCTGGAAACCCTCTGACTTGACCCTGAGTACCTTGATTTCCTCTCATGAATCTCCCAAAGTTTCTAGCCAGCAAAGCCATTTCATCTGAACCAGCATTTTCCATCTCCTCCAACTTTCCTTTCCCTTTTGATGTTGCAACATGAAATGACAGGGCCTTTTTGTTCTTACATTTCTCAGTGCACATCTCTGATGTCTTCATAAACCCCATCAGCTCATCTAGAGTAACCACATCCAGCTGAGAATTAATCTCCAAGTTCATGACTAAAACCGAGAATTTCTCAGGCAGTGACCTCTTCACCTTGTCCAAAACTTGAGCCTCAGTATATCTTTCTCCAAACTGGTGTGCTCTATGAATTAAATCTTTCAATCTAGTGCTGAATTCATCAACTGACTCGTGTTCCAACATCTCCAGGCTTTCAAATTCAGATTTGATCATTCCAAGTTTGATTTTTCTGACTGACCTGGAACCTTCATGCTCCTTCTCAAGAGCTTCCCAAGCAGCTTTGGCAGTAGTACACCCCGAGATGATTCTGAATTGATCATCTTTTACACCATTATACAAAGCACCCAAAACCTTACTGTTAAGCCTCTTCATTGCCTTCTCTGCATCAGTCCATGGAAGAGGTTTAGGAATGGTTTCACCAGCTGGATTTGTTGTGGTAGGTGGACTGTAGCCAATCTCAATCATATTCCAAGCATCATCATCAAGTTGGTCAATAAATATACGCATGCGCGTCTTCCAGTCCGGGTAGCCTCCATCAACCAATAGAGGAGCTCGTGTGATGGATCCTCCTTCTTTGGCCATAGTAAGCAGATCGGTCACTCACCTCGCAAGAGGATTAAAAGAGTGATTAAGCTCTGATACCAATTGAAAGTCCGTGCTTACTTGATCTATACTCTACCGTGTTCAAGTTTTAACTAAACAATCAACTAATTAAAACTGTAAGTGCGGAATAAAAGAGAACACGATATGATCACCCAGTTCAGTGCAATGCACCTACGTCTGGGGGGCCGTAGCCCGTGGTAAAACCCTTCACTAGTTGCAATAAATATGTCCGGTCTATTACAAACTAATGGCTACTCTAGCAAGCCTATCACACTACCAATTGGCTACTCTAGCTTTGATAGTTGCTTCTATGATTACCTTCTTTTCCACGAAGGTGCGGCAAGGTCTTTCCCACCCGAGCTTTAACACACGTCCCTAGTGTTTTGTTGTGGTTGCAAACCGTGGACTGCGTTGCCTCCTTGCTCGAAAGATAAAAACTCTGAATTACAGAATTTTGCTATTAAAATCGCCAATTGAGCACGCAACTGATGTCCTCCTTTTATAGCACAATGCCGTGGAAAAACTTCCTTTTTCACGGCTCTTGAATCCTTCCTTCAATACACTTCTATTCCAAATCTAAATCCTTGAAGAAAAGGAATTTATGGTTGTCTCAACTTCTATTTATGGAATATTTCATTCCCTGAATATTCCCATCTTAATACAGCTGCAGAACGCGTTGTAGACATCCATTAGGACTGTAGTTTCCATAGAAACACGCACACAATATTTCCTTCCATCTTTCAAAACCTGCGCTGGAACATGGAAAATATTCTATCTTTTTCTGTCAAACAAAGTCATGTTGCAACATGACATTCCACAAAGCAGCCAACAAAAACTGGACTTTACAGTTTTCATTGCTTTTGTAGTTTGACATTGAAGTCAAGATTGTGGCTGGGTCTCCGATAAAGAAGGTTGTTTTGCAGGAGGCTGTTTCTTCCAAAACAACGTGGGTCATACTCGATAGGTAGTTTGTTCTACTCTTGCCTTTTTTAGTTTGTTCCTAGGGACCTAGACATGTTTCCTAAGTAGTTTCATCTTGCTATTCTATATGCTCTCCGGAAAAGGGAGAGAAAACAAGCTACCTATTTTGTCCTCATTGCGTTAAGCATTGTCTGGCTTAAATTTTAATAATTAATTGTGGATCGTGATTCATGCAAGCATTTTTATTTAGCTATGGTTATTAGTGTCCCTTTGTTCTTTAGATTTTTTCAAAAAATCATTTTGTTTTTCGAATTCTTTGGCTGAATCTTTGTATTAAATGTTATGGGAATGAAGCTTTAGTCTTCCCCTTATCTTTCCTAGCCAGTGTATAACATAAATGTAAAAATGTTGACAGGCATCTAAGGCGAGATCTAAGGTATTACCTGAAGCAAGTACCATGCAAGGTTGCAGTGGTTGAAGATAACATGTCCATGACAGTTTCCAGGTCATTCACGATTAGCGAGACAGAGAACATAGAACACAAAATGGTTTTCTGCTTGTCAAAACATGTCACTGTGACATCTGCTTTAAAGGATGACAAAAATGAGCAATATGGTATCCCTTGCCAAAGTAACTCGGCCTTCATGGGATCCTCGGATACTTATGACACTTTGAGAAACAACCTGGTTTCATCATCTAGCCACAACACGCAGGATCATTATGCAACCTCAGATCACGAACTTGTCGCTTATTCCCAAGATAAATCAGGTAAATTCTTATTAGCAGTAGCTTCAGAGTTCTCAATGTTAGAACGACTTTTTAACAAAACCCCCTTAATCCTGGTCATACTTTGGTTAGTCATGTATAGAAGTTTTGTTTCTAGTCTTTTCTTGCGATGGTTAACATGTTTTGCCGAGGGAAATGGTGATGGGAATCAGCTCTAGCATATTATGTATTATTTTGTACAGTAAACTATGAACTTCATTGTCTGACATGTTTAATGCCCTCTTGGCTAGTTCATTCTCACATCCGATTTGATTCTTCAAGCTCATAAATATTTTTTGCTTTTTAAAAAGGTTCATTCAATTTTCATACTATTAGGCTAGCTAGAGTTCATTCTTCACCAGGAATAAGATCATCGAAGTAAAAAAGGTAAAAGGCATTTGTTTCAATGAGGCTTTATTCTACATTTGTTTTCTTTCAGTTGCTTGTTCTATCTTAGTTAGAAATTATGTCTGCAGCCAGAAAAAAGGCAGCAAATACCTGTTCAGATATTTTTTGCCATATGGCCTTCATCATTTCATACTATTAGGCTAGCTAGAGTTCATTCTCCTGTTTTTACTTGGTTTGAACCCACTTACCTGAATGATTTGCAGTTTTTGAGCAAAGTTTTGAAAAAGGGGACTTGAAGCTTCCATCCTCATCAAAATTGATAGAAAACTTGTATAAAAGGCCTAGTCGGCTGAGATACTCTGATGCACCCGTTCTTTGCACCGGTTGTGGTATGAAAACCGAACCAGATATCAAAGAGTCGATGAGGTTTAGCTTTTCAGAGATACAGCTTGCAACAGATGACTTTTCAAAGGACAAGTTGATAGGTGAAGGAGGTTACGGTCATGTATACGAAGGCCGGCTCAGTGACGGGCAGCGCATTGCTGCAAAAGTGAGGAAAGAAGCAAGTACTCAAGGATTTGCAGAATTCCATTCTGAAATATTTGTTCTGAGCTTTGCACGCCACAAGAATATCGTTATGCTCCTGGGATATTGCTGCAAGGAGAACCTTAATATCTTGGTGTACGAGTATATTTGCAACAAATCTCTTGAATGGCATCTATTTGGTGGGTAATCTTAATACTACGTATGCTTGTTAATTGGTCTTTGATCTATAATGGTTCTATTTAATTGTCTAATGCTGTTGTGGTGGCACAGAAAACACAGAAAATGCTCTGGAGTGGCATAGAAGACATGCCATTGCCGTTGGAACAGCAAAAGGACTGCGTTTTCTTCATGAAGAATGTCGTGGGAGCCCCATTATCCACCGTGATATGCGACCAAGCAATATCTTGCTCACTCACGACTTTGTCCCGATGGTAAATTATCTAACAGTCTATTTACTTTGTCCTGATGCACAGCCATACCATTAGAGAATCAAACATGATGTTTCTAAAAACATTTTAAGACAATATTGACATTGTATTCAACTCTCAAGTATATGAAGATGATGATTTCTTCTCCTCATCATCCAAACAGTTAGGTGACTTTGGCCTGGCAAAGTGGAGATTAGACGAAGATGCCATACAGACTAAGATACTTGGGACACTTGGGTGAGTATTGACCAAGTTTGATGGAATACAATGGTCTAGCTAGTTTGACGTAAAACTCAAAAGGGCTGTCATGATTTGCAGATATCTTGCTCCCGAATATGCAGAGAATGGCATCATATCTGTGCGAACGGATGTATATTCATTCGGCATTGTGCTGATACAGCTCATATCAGGACGTAAAGCCGTAGACTCAGATAGAGAGGACCAGCAGCAGTCCCTAAGACAGTGGGTATGTGTCTGGGATGCCTTTTACGATATACGAAGTATATGCATCTCGTGTATTTATGGTAATGATGCCTTTGTGAATTCAGGCAATTCCATTGATCCAGAGGCTTGCATTGCATGAGCTTATTGATCCTCGAATTCGTGACTCTTACGACACATATGAACTGTACCACATGGCAAGAGCGGCTTATTTATGTGTGCAGACTGACCCCGAGATGCGCCCCTCAATGGGGGAGGTAACTGCCTGTTAATTACTCATGCTAAACATGCATTTCATTTGGACTATAACCAAACCAAAATTGTTGTTTGATGCTTTACTTCTCTAATGGATGTGCATCATTGCAGGTTTTGCGTCTTCTTGAAGGGGAAAGTGACCATTTCAATCTCTTGGTTGAGCAATTTGTACCACATTTTAGTAAATGAACCATGAAGAAATATGCTTTAACTTGTACCTGCTATTCTGCCAGAGCAATATGCATCAAATCACATGCAGGCAAAACTTTTTACTTGGAATGCTTCGTTCCTAAGAAAGTGTCCAATTTTCCTCCTTTTGTCATCACTTGATATTCAGTTTATAATATTTAGCAATCTATGTCTATACATTTTTTCACGGTGTAATGTTCAACAGCTCAAAACCCAACTAAGCATGGAAAATCATTGAACACTAGTGCATTAGAACTAACAATTGTAGTTTTTGGGTTGTTGGAAAAAGAAGAAAATCTAGTTGTTTTTTGGGAGCATCCAGGTAAATATAATTATTTAATTTCCACTTTGCTTATGACTGCATAGTGCACATTTGTTTTTTTAAATGAAACCACCTTCGAAAGATGGAGGGGTTATAATGCTCATAATAGAGCAATGAGAAGCCAAAACCTGAATTTGTTATAAAATAATGATCTAGATGAGTTTATATTGAGTTTATACATCATGTGCCTTCAAAATAATACTCTCCCCGTCCCAATTCCCAACCAAAACGTTTTGTTTGACTTTTCAAAGTTAAACATAAACGACTTTGAAAATTAAAATTCATTAGTTAATATGTTAGAATATTATCATGTAATATATTGTTGCATTCATAATAATATATATTTTCAAATAGTAATATTTTTTCTAAACAAAATCATGCAATTAAATAGAGATATTAACAGTCAAAATTGTCTTAGTTTGACTTTGAAAAGTCAAACAAGACGTTTTGGCTGGGACGGAGGGAGCGGGGCTAAAAGTATCGATTTCTAACTATGACAAAACAGAAGCATTCAAGTAGTCACAAACTCATGCAAGACCCAGATCCGTGAATCGTCAAAACTCAAAACTAAACTCAAGTTTGTGTCTAGATGATAGTGTATATATTAAGTGGTGCAAGTTGCAACTAATGTTGCACTATATGTATTGGATAATTTCCTTGAGAGAATTTTATAGAGGCCCCCTAACGTTTCCCAAACTACCAGTTTGACCCCTATCGAATTTTAATGTCAAAATGGCCCCCCAACCTTCAATTTTTGCTTCATTTTGGCCCCCTATGGCCATGGTTGTTAGGATCGAGATCCTGGATCGTAGGATCGTAAGATCCCACGATCCTACCTCCTTTTTCGATCCAGGATCGGATGTAGGATCGAAATATGCCATAGGATCGTACAGAATCGGGTAGAATCGTATAGGGTCGTATAGGATCGGGTAGGATCGTAAGATCCTGCACAATAGAGTTTTACTCTATATTTTTGCATTTTTTTTTCCGGATGGATCGGGTGACCCATATTTCATGTTTATACTATATTTAAACTCCTTATTTAATCACAAAACTCTCATAGAAGGGGAATGCTAACAAATGTGATGATTATTATGAATTTATGATGACAATGATAGCGATTACAGATAGAGTACATGACCCTATTTTCCAGAAAGTGATGGATTTTGATATATTGAATGACTATTTGAAGTATGCTTTATATGTTATAAGAATATAAGTTAAGTTTCATTGGTGTATCTTATTATCTTTGTTTATTATACATTATGTAATTTGCGGTAATACTTTTGTACGCTATGTCTTACCTCAAGTTGCACAGTTGACTTTTTAGAGTCAACCTTATAAAACTTTGATTATAATTATAAGTTACTAATTTACTATCATATGAAATATTATTAGATTCATCGTAACATCTATTTTTCAAAAAATTAATTATATTATCTTATATGTAGTTAAAATACCGTGAAAAGTTAAATGTAGTCCTTTGGTGAGATGGAGGGAGTATAACTTTATGAAAATTTGATGTAATTTGTGTGAAGAATAAATTTGAAATTTGTACTTTAATATCATATTTGATTTCATGACCAAATCAATTGAATTTTGAAATATTTGTTCATGTTTATTTTACTTATATTAATTTTTTTACCTCATTTTTTAATATCTTATTGATTTATATGGTTGTTATTGATGTTGTATTAGAGCCATTTGTAATTAGTGTTCTTTTACTTTTGATTACATATTATGTTTACAAAACTAATGAGACTAATACACATTTTCAGCGACTGTACAATATAAAATATCACATTCTGTAAAAGTCTTGTTGCCTAGTGGTAGGAGCTTTGTTAGTTATTTTGGGAGATCCAGGTTCAAATCCAGCCACAAGCATTTTTTTTCCAACTTAAATGACCTAAAATTACTATTATACCCCTGATATTTAACGGTTTTTAAAAATTAACGGCCAAGTTAGCCATAGGGGGCCGGGGCCAAAATGAAGCAGAAATCGAAGGTTGGGGGCCCATTTTGATATTAAAATTCGATAGGGGTCAAACTGGTAGTTTGGGAAACGTTAGAGTGCCTCTATAAAATTCTCTCAATTTCCTTTAGTTATGGCTTATGATAAGTTTTTTTTCTTTTTTGAAATACTAAGAGATAAGTTCTTGGACCCATAACTATAACATCCCGACTCAAAAGGTGTTGAAATTCTTAAAAAATAATTATTGAGAATTTTTCTAAAGAAAACTAGTTTTGTTGATATTTACTTCACTTATCCCCCATTACTTAATGTCCTCAATTCTTAAATTTTATTTATTATAATTTAAATATAATATAGCAATTATTTTATATAATCGGAATCACACAGTCAAAGACACTCAACACGTTTAGAGTTATACTTCATGTAAAATTGACTAACCGACGGTTACAATAGCATGTTTCTAGATTGGGGGATATATTCGCACTTAACATGGAATTGAGGGCAAGCTAAGCACTTTGCCCTATTTTTTTGAATTTCTCCATTTAAGTAAAGACGAAGATTTGTTTGAGACACACATGTAATGAGGCGGGGATTTGACAAACTCTTTTCTATAAATATTGGGGTAAAAACTAATCATTACAATCTTGTTGCCATAGTGAATGTTTGCTTCACTAAACGGACCTTTCTTGCAAATAATCAATATTATTAACTAAATCTCCCAATCACTTAGGTGCTGCCGATTTTCTCAAATTTCTCCCCCAATTCACGACCAATTCACTTACTCGCAACCAATTATCCCCAAAATGTGTTACATGCTCCTTTCCTTGACGACGATGATCAAGTACAAATCCCCAATGTATAGATTGAATAGTCGACATGGAGCAGGCCGGTAATGGCGATCAAGTGGCGAAGATGAAGAACGTCTAGAGGAAGAAGGAACATCGATTCTGGTGTGCAAGTTGTCTCGGCTACTCGGTTGGCAATTTTGGTGTGCAAGAAAACCAGTACATTAAGTATAGTTTCTAATAAGTGGTGGCGCCGATCAAGTGGTGGCCGAAGGACAGAGGCGAATCCAGAAAAATATTAATGGGGTAAACTATATTGAAGGGTGAATATAAATTTTAATATTAAATAGTAGACAATGAGGAGGTGTAGAGGGGTGGTTAGAAAACTGCGCAAGTTTGGGGGGGGGGGGGAGGGTGGTTGGGGTGGTGGTGGTGGAGAGTGTCACAATTCATTAAAACCACAAGGGCACTACAGTAATTTTCAGCAGCTAGGACAAGCTGAGAATTGTTGGATGAGAAGATTAGTGTCTACCAAAACATACCCTTTGAAGAAGTTATTGAGACCCTCACTTCTTTGGGTGCTGGACATTCCAGCCCAGAATTCGTCTTTGAAGTATATTGGAACCCACCTCATTCTAATGTTAAACTTGTCGATACACCACTGTTTTCCCAGAATTCCGTACTTCTCCGCCCAAGCAAACCACACGGCTTCAAACTCTTCAATGGAAAGAGACTCGTAAAGTTGATGAGCCCTATTTGTACCCTAGTTTTAGCACATTTTAAGACTTGTTTTTGAGCAACTTTTGGTATTAAATAGCTCATTGTACATTAGATTCGTAATTGCAAGATTCTATGATAATGTACATGTTTTGGAGTATTTGGATGGAAATCATTGAAGACCTTCTATGATCATACCATGGAGTCGAGACTCAAAGTTCAAAAATTGAAGATTTGGTCATAGAGGTGTCTAGAAGACCACCTTGTTGAAGGTGGTAGAAGCTGTTCGGAAAACGTGTCGCTGATTCCCAGAAAGTGTCGCTGGAGCTTGAAGAAAGTGTAACTACATATGAAGAAAGTGTCGCTGCTGCCCAGAAGTGTCACCAGTTGCCCAGAAGAAGTGTCGCTTGAAGAAGTGTCGCTGTGAAGAACGACGACCAAAGAAAGCGCTAAAGTTGCGGTCCACTTGTCTCCTTGAGCTGAATTTTGAGGTATTTATCCCCTCTTTCTTGGATGAGCACCAATCCAAAAACACCAATTTTCCTTAGTTTTTCTCCCTTTTTTCCATCTTTCTTCTTGTGATTTGTAGATTTATATTATGATGATTGTAGTTAGCTAAATACTCTTGGGTTGCAATTGATGTAGACTTTCTATTCTTGATTTTTGAGTTCTTGATGCATATTGTTCATGGGTAATTTGATTTCCATTTGATGAATTGAATTTGAATGTGTTGTTTGAAGCATGAATTAGCTTGGGCTATCCTTGGGCAATGAATTGCTATCATTTATATGCTAGATGCATGAGTGAAATGCTATCATTTTGCACTTGTCTCAAAGTAGTATAATTGAGGGCTGAGTTGGAATGCTATCATTTGATTTAGCTCTTAAATGTTTTCAATGGTGTTATCTATGTATCTAATTGGCTTTCGAATTGCATGGGTAAGTTTATTGAATCTCTAGTTTGATGTCATCGGTAATTAAGTTTAGAACGCTATCGTTTAGCTTGTTCATCGATTGGGTTATTGAGGATGCTATCATCCATTATGACTACTATAGTGAGATTAGGAGAATTGCTTTGATTTTCCACAATGAACAATTAAAGATCCTAAGTCAATGTGTTGTAGAACGATAAATCAATAGTTGAAAGTCGAAAGTCAATTGCCTCCCAAGACCTTGTATTTGTAGTATTTGTATTTTAGTGTAGTTAATGATAGTTTAATCTAGTATACATTCTTAGTGTAATAAACCAAATCCAAAACCCCATTTTTTAAATTGTTTTCTATCTAATACATAAGTGTATTTATAATCTTCGCTAAAACGCATAAACAAACTCCTTCTCCTTGTGGTTCGACCCCTACTTCCACTATCTACTCTATGGTAGTTAGAAGTTGTAGGTGAATATAAATGTGTTTGGATTGAGTGGGATTCCCATTTACGATGTGGGGAAAACGCTTGTCAAAAATGGCGCCGCTGCCGGGGAGAAGACATTTCTTGTTTTGTGTTTTATTGTAGATTTTATTTTTATTTTTTTCTTTTCTTTGAAAGTGTATTGCTTGAGTTATTCGTGTAAACGGCACCTTGTAGTGTGTATTGCCTTAGAACCCTAGCACTATAATTTCAATCATTTCCTTACTTTATTTTCTTTGAAGTGTGTATTGCTTGATTTCTTGGAATAAACGACACCTTGTAGTGTATATTACCCTAGAACCCTTGCACTACCATTTCAAACTTTTTAGTTATGTTTAGTTTAAAAAAGAAAGTTTTTTTTGACTTCCTCACCTTTAACCATGAAAGGATGAGGAAGAATGTAACAAGCTCGTGTGATTCTTATCTTTCTAATGATTTTTCCGAGCCTTATTATTTTGAGTGGAGAAGTGAGCACTATGAACTTGAAAGAGCCCCTTGATTCTTCATACCAAGGGTACTATGATGATGAGTGCTATGAGGAGGAGACAAGTATTAGTTTTCAAAGTCAAAATTATTTTAATCCATATGATGATTCTTTTAATCCACAATGGAGTGGTTATTCGAATTCTTATTGTGATTACTCTCTGGAAAACCAATATTTTGAGCAACAAAATCTATCCCCACATCCTTGTGAAATGCCTCAAGAACAAGATTCGATGAGTTATGATGAAAATGTACGTTTAGAGAATCTTGAGAGACAATTGAGCGAAATGTTGAATGTGGCGATAAATTAGAAGCTCAATACTCCAAGGAAGTACCATCCGAAGTAGAACACAATCCTAGTGTTATGGTGAGTGATATCACCACAATGCATGAGGAAGAGTTCGAAAGTGATGATAAAATTTGGAGGTTGCTCCATGCAGGTCCATTTTTCTCTTGCAGGTCCGTATTTTTACCATAATACCCCTAATATTGTTAAGGCAAAAAATGGGCTTGAAATCATAGGGTTCCATCAGGGGGCATTATGGTAAAAATACGGACATGCAAGAGAAAAATGGACCTGCATGGAGAAATTACTTAAAATTTTCGTTGAGGATTATGAAGTAGAAAGGGATGTGAGTGTTTTTTAACCTTTACCTTCACCATTGATACCCTCGCCTCTACCTATGCAACAAATTCCACTACTTCCGGAAACCTTAAAGGAGACTAGAAAATCTTATTACTTGTTTACACTTCTCATCATCCTCCCTCCTTTTAGACCACCACCATTTATTCCTCCCTCCTTTTAGACCACCACCATTTATTCCTCCTCCAACACCTTCTCTACCACCCTTCACTTTTCTTTCCAAAGTGAAGGATTCCAAACTTTTATTTTATGAATAACATTAGGGTCATGTCGACGACATTAAATATACGGATTTTGATCGTTTGGAAGTAACACTTTCCATTAAACTATTATTGTTTATTTTTATTTAGGTTTTATTGTGTTTATATTTTCAAAAAAAAAAAGAGTTTCTTTGTGAGTATTTCATTGTTTTAATTAGTCGATTACGTTTTTATTCTTGTTTTTGTTTTGTTATGTAAAAAATAAAAAAATCATTGTCTTCAAAATTCTTTATCCTTTTATTTTATATTTTTCATTTCTACTATTTATTTTTGAAAAAATGAAAGAAAAAAAAAGCACTCAAAAATAAAAAAGAGTGAAAAAAATAAAAAAAAATCAGAACGGTTTCAGTTACGGTCGTGCCAGAAATTGCATTTCATGGTCACGCCCGTGATGTCCATTCCAGCAGTATACAGCCTTAACAGTCACGGTCGTGCCAGAATTGGTCTGCCATGGTCACGCCCGTGACGTCCTTCCCAGCAGTAGACGGCCTTAACAGTCACAGTCGTGCCAAAATTGACCTATCATGGTCACGCCCGTGAGGTACATCCCTGCAGTAGACGGCCTTTACAGACACGGTCGTGCCAATATTTTCCTTGTCATCGTCACAGCCGTGATGGCAATTCCAGCAGCCTCACTCCACCACCACTCATCCCCACCGGATCCACCACCATCCCCCTCTTGCTCCGACAATTCTCTCCTTGGAATCCATCCTCACCATCAGTATGAACTTGGACACTACCCCCAATTTGCAGCAACGCTCGCATCTCTCTTTTGGGTCAAGTAATCTTCTGTGGATTTTCGGTACCATTTATTCCCTCTTTTACTCGTCCGACTTTGGTGTGTTGGCTTGCCGTCTTTCTTTTCATTATGCTATGGTTTATGCTAGGGTTTATGTTGGATTGATATATGACTCGATTGTTTCGACAGGGTAAGAGTTTGTAGTGTGGAGTCCAGCTTTTGAGTCATTCCTTTTCCCCTCTATGGTTTTTACCATTGTTCTTTAACATTGAGGACAATGTTTGGTTAAGCGTGGGGGAGAAGTTTAGAATTTATGTTTCGCTTTACTTTTGGTGTTGTATGTACTTCTTTGGAAAAAAAAAACGGGATAAGTTGAAAAGAAATAGAGGCTTAGGCAAAAAATGAGGGCATATATATATATATATATATATATATATAAGTATGGAAAAATGAGAGGCTAGGTAAAATCCTAGGCAAAAGGATAGTGAGAGAAAAACAAAGAGAGGCTAGACAAATCCTAGGCAAAAGGAGAATGTGTGGAAAGAATGAGAGGCTAGGTAAAAGCCTAGGCAAAAGGAGAGAAATTTATTGATCTTTTGTTGGTTTGGTGTGCCAAGGAAATTACTTTGATGAAACTTATATTGGCATACTTTGCTTCTTGGTGAAAGTTTGTTTTGAACTCTTAAATGTCCATTGGATTGATTTTTAGGAGTATGAAACTTAGACTTGTATCGTTCTTTCTCGAGGACGAGAAAAGTTTAAGTGTAGGGGAGTTTGATGAGCCCTATTTGTACCCTAGTTTTAGCACATTTTAAGACTTGTTTTTGAGCAACTTTTGGTATTAAATAGCTCATTGTACATTAGATTCGTAATTGCAAGATTCTATGATAATGTACATGTTTTGGAGTATTTGATGGAAATCATTGAAGACCTTCTATGATCATACCATGGAGTCGAGACTCAAAGTTCAAAAGTTGAAGATTTGGTCATAGATGTGGCGAGAAGACCACCTTGTTGAAGGTGGTAGAAGCTGTCTGGAAAAGTGTCGTTGGTTCCCAGAAAGTGTCGCTGGAGCTTGAGCTTGAAGGAAGTGTAACTACAGATGAAGAAAGTGTCGCTGCTGCCCAGAAGCGTCACCAGTTACCCAGAGAAAGTGTCGCTGTGAAGAACGGCGGCCAAAGAAAGCGTCGCTAGAGCTGCGGTCCACTTGTCTCCTTGAGCTGAATTTTGAGGCTATAAATACCTCCTTATCCCCTCTTTCTTGGATGAGCTCTCCAATCCAAAAACACCAACTTCCCTTAATTTTTCTCCCTTTTTTCCATCTTTCATCTTGTGATTTGTAGATTTATATTATGATGATTGTAGTTAGCTAAATACTCTTGGGTTGCAATTGATGTAGACTTTCTATTCTTGATTTTTGAGTTCTTGATGCATATTGTTCATGGGTAATTTGATTTCCATTTGATGAATTGAATTTGAATGTGTTGTTTGAAGCATAAATTAGCTTGGGCTATCCTTGGGTAATGAATTGTTATCATTTATATGCTAGATGCATGAGTGAAATGCTATCATTTTGCACTTGTCTCAAAGTAGTATAATTAAGGGCTGAGTTGGAATGCTATCATTTGATTTAGCTCTTGAATGTTTTCAATGGTGTTATTTATGTATCTAATTCGCTTTCGAATTGCATGGGTAAGTTTATTGAATCTTGATGTAGCCAATATATACTCTACTTTTAGCACATTTGAGAGTTCATTTGGGGTAGCATTTAGTGCAAAGGGTTAAGAATTAAGGCTAAGTTTCTCTTACCTTGCATTTTGAAGAAAGACTTGTGCACTAACGTTTTGAAGCTGAAATTTGGAAATGTTACAAGAGGAATTGGAGTGCATAAGTGGTACCATTGGCTTCGTCTTCTCGAGTACTACAAAATGGACTACTAGAACGTTAAAAACGGATCAACGGTTCATCCGTGGCGAAGCAAAGAAGATTGCTGCCAACCAGCCAGGGACATCTCGCGGGCCGCGAAATGGGCCTCGCGGGCCGCGAAAATGGGCGGAATTTTGGCATATTGAAGGCCAGAAAATCAGATTTTGAAGGGCTATAAATACCACTCTTATCCAATTTGAGAAAAACGAGTTCCCTCACATCCAAAACCCATTTTCCCTTTGTTCTTGATCTTTTCTTCCATTTTTCTTCTTCTAGATTTGATGTTGATGTAATGTTGTATTAGAATGATTGTATTAGCTTAGTTTAATCTTGGGAGCATTTGAATTTACTTCCCCTTGAGACTTTGAGGGTGTGTATGCTTGAACTTTGGATTTTGATTATCATTTGATGAACTTGAATTCTTATGCATGAATATTGTTCAATCTTGCTTAATTTGTTATGGGCTTTGTGTTTTATATCAATTGTATGCCTCATAGTCACTAATTAGAATAGATTAGTTCATAAGGTTAAGATAATCTAGTTTTAGAGTAATTCTAGGGTAATTTGGAATGGTGATGGATTGTAGTGTAATGTTATCTCTAGTAGTTAGTTTAGTGACTATGGAAAGGGGTTGAGTGATGACAAACTCTCCCCTTGGTTATGTGATTGTAATTGAGAAATGCCATGATAAATATGAGTTGTTAGAATTGGAAATCTTATGAACTTGCATGATCAATCAATTATGTTTTTAGGTAAGGATGTAATGCTACCATTGGTCCCCCTAATATGTGATTGTATACTTGAGTTGAAGATTCCTTTTTGACGTATGATTGTTAGCAATAAATAACTAGATTCGTGGGTAGAACGTGATCGTTTTCTCCAATATCATGAAGTAGCAAGTATGAATTGAGATTTGTATGTTATCATCGTCTTAGTTCTTTATATTTATCAAATGTCTTGTTTATATGCTCTCGTTATCGTGGGTATGTGAGTAAGCTTGTCAATTCTCCATTCTTAATACCATTGTTGAGTTATCTAGATGTTATCGTCTAGGTGACTCGACAATAAGAGCCTTGAGAGGTGTTATCATCTTCTCTAGCTACAATTGGGAGAATGAGATGTTTTCATCCTTGACGAATGATCAAAACTCCTTTGTAATAGCATTTGCCCGGGGATAAGTTGATAGTTGGAAATTGAAGTCAATTGCCTCCCAAGGCCTTGTATTTGTAGTATTTGCATTGTAGTGTAGTTTATCTTAGTTGATTTCTTTCGTAGTGTAACAAAACCAACTCAAAAACCCCCCTTGTTTACCTTGCTTTCTATATAATATATATGTATGTGTTTATAATCTTTGCTAAAACACTAAACAAACTCCTTCTCCTTGTGGTTCGATTCCTACTTCCCACTATCTACTCTATAGTAGTTAGAAGTTGTAGGTGAAATATAAATGTGTTTTGATTGAGTGGGATTCCCATTTACGACGTGGGGAAATCGCTTGTCAAAAATGGCGCCGCTGCCGGGGAGAAGGCATTTCTTGTTTTGTGTTTTATCTTAGATTTTATTTTTATCCCCTTTATTTTCTTTCTTTTCTTTGAAAGTGTATTGCTTGAGTTCTTTGTGTAAATGACACCTTGTAGTGTGTATTGCCTTAGAATCCTTGCACTATAATTTCATTCATTTCTTACTTTGTTTTCTTTGAAGTGTGTATTGCTTGGTTTCTTGGAATAAACGACACCTTGTAGTGTGTATTATCTTAGAACCCTTGCACTACCATTTCAAACATTTTTTTTTTAGTCATGTTTAGTTTAAAAGAAAAAGATTTTCTTGAATTCCTCACCCTTAACCATGAAAGGATGAGGAAGAATGTAACAAGCTCGTGTGATTCTTATCTTCCAAATAATTTTTCCGAGCCTTGTTATTTTGAGTCGAGAAGTGAGCACTATGAACTTGAAAGGCCCCTTGGTTCTTCATACCAAGGGTACTATGATGATGAGTGCTATGAGGAGGAGACAAATATTGGTTTTCAAGGTCAAAATTGTTTTAATCCATATGATGATTCTTATAATCCACAATGGAGTGGTTATTCGAATTCGAATTATGGATATCAACCGGAAAACCAATATTTTGAGCAACAAAATCTACCCCCACATCCTTGTGAATTGCCTCTAGAACAAGATTCGATGAGTTATGATGAAAATTTACGTTTAGAGAATCTTGAGAGGCAATTGAGCGAAATGTTGAATGTGGTGATGAGATTAGAAGCTCAATACTCCAAGGAAGTACCATCCGAAGTAGAACATAATCCTATTGCTATGGTGAGTGATATCACCACAATGCATGAGGAAGAGTTCGAAAGTGATGAGGAAATTTTTGTTGAGGATTATGAAGTAGAAAGGGATGTGAGTGTTTTTGAACCTTTACAATCATCATTGATACCCTCACCTCCACCTATGCAACAAATTCCACTACTTCCGGAAATCTTAAAGGAGCCTAGGAAATCTTGTTACTTGTTTACACATCCTATCATCCTCCCTCCTTTAAGACCACAACCATTCATCCCTCCTTCAACACCTTCTCTACCACCCTTCACTTTTCTTTCAAAAGTGAAGGATTCCAAACTTTTGTTGTATGAATAACATTTGGGTCGTGTCGACGACGTTAAATAAATCGATTTTGATCGTTTGGAAATAACACTTCCACTAAACGATTCTTGTTTTATTTTTATTTAGCTTTTATTGTGTTTATATAAAGTAAAAAAAAAAAAAGAGTTTCTTTGTGTCTTTCATTGTTTTAATTAGTAGATTACGTTTTTATTCTTTTTTTTTTTTTTTTTTATTATTTATTTCGTTTTTATTCTTGTTATTTTATTTGAATTTGAAAAAAAAAAAAAAAAAAAAAAAAATTAGCTCGCGGGCCGCGAATTGGGCCTCGCGGCCCGCGAAAATTGGCCATTTTCAGGCAGCCCGCTGCCACAAATTGGCTGTTTTTCGCGGGCCGCGAATCGGGCTCGCGGGCCGCAAATCGGGCCTCGCAGCCCGCGAAAAAAAAAAGTAAAAAAAAAAAAAAAAACAAAATTTTTTTTTTTTTTTTTTTTTTAAAGAGCCAACATTTAGTGTGAGTCCTTCCCTTTCCTCACAATTTTGATAGTTGTTCTTGAACATTGAGGACAATGTTTGGTTTAAGTGTGGGGGAGAGGTTTATGATTTTCGTTTTTGGTGTAAATATGTACTTCTTTGAAGACTTTGTTTTAAAAAAAAAAAAAAAAAAAGAAAGCCCGGATAAGTCCAAAAGAAATAGAGACTTAGGCAAAAATGAGAGGCTAGAGCCCGGATAAGTCCAAAAGAAATAGAGACTTATGCAAAATTGAGAGGCTTTGTGTGAAAAAAAAAAAAAAAAGTGGCTAGGTACGTCCTAGGCAAAAGGAGAGTGAGAGGAAAAAAAAAGAGTGGCTAGGTATAAATACCTAGGCAAAAGGAGAGGAATCTCATTTTATCCTCATTTTCCGATGGTTGAAGTCATAAGGATGCGGTGATTAATGGAGAGTTGGGTAGTTTTGCATCTTGGCTTTGTTGGGATGTTTCATCTAGTGGGAGCAAAGTAGTTTACTTTGGGATATTCTACTTTGCAATTTTTTGTTTAAGTATGCCATGTGTTTGATTGTTGTGAAATTGTCATCTTAGCCTTGAATCGTTCTTTCTCGAGGACGTGAAAGGTTTAAGTGTGGGGGTGTTCTACATGTGGTATATGTTTTGATTTTGTTGGGATTTTTGGGTAGAACTTGTCAACAAGTTGAAGCATAGAAATTTGATATGATCTTCATTGTGATTGTGTTTTTTACTTGTTGGAAGTTCTTGTTTAGTGTCATAGTTTTGGAGGAGTTCAAATGTGCATTAGAAAAAAAAAATTGAGTATAATCTTAAACTTTAATCGTTCTTTCTCGAGGACGAGAAAGGTTTAAGTGTGGGGGTATTTGATGTAGCCAATATATACTCTACTTTTAGCACATTTGAGAGTTCATTTGGGGTAGCATTTAGTGCAAAGGGTTAAGAATTAAGGCTAAGTTTCTCTTACCTTGCATTTTGAAGAAAGACTTGTGCACTAACGTTTTGAAGCTGAAATTTGGAAATGTTACAAGAGGAATTGGAGTGCATAAGTGGTACCATTGGCTTCGTCTTCTCGAGTACTACAAAATGGACTACTAGAACGTTAAAAACGGATCAACGGTTCATCCGTGGCGAAGCAAAGAAGATTGCTGCCAACCAGCCAGGGACATCTCGCGGGCCGCGAAATGGGCCTCGCGGGCCGCGAAAATGGGCGGAATTTTGGCATATTGAAGGCCAGAAAATCAGATTTTGAAGGGCTATAAATACCACTCTTATCCAATTTGAGAAAAACGAGTTCCCTCACATCCAAAACCCATTTTCCCTTTGTTCTTGATCTTTTCTTCCATTTTTCTTCTTCTAGATTTGATGTTGATGTAATTGATAATACTGGCCCAGAATCCGGCTGGGCCAGGAAGGTCCGCGGCCCATAACTATCAAAGCAGTATCTTTCCCGCTGGAAGGTACATCCGGATAAGGAAGAGGACATATGATGACAAAGGAAGTGGTCCTGCACCTTATCCCCAAGGCAGGTAGAGCTCGGCTATAAATACTAGTCTCAAACAGTAAACAAGGTATGTGACATATATCTCTCTATTTGATATTGAGTCTTTCCCGTACGATTTCCCTCGCATTACTACCCCCGTCTCATCATCACGCCGGAGCTTCCTCCCCGGGACGCCTCCCGGGGATTGTTTTGCAGGCCTCATCGCGGGTGTTCCAGCTAGGAGGCGCGGATAGCATCAAGTGCAGGGATACGGACGGTTTTGGTAGCATCAATTGGCACGCCCGGAGGGACCATTCCACCTTCGCACGATGGAGTCGCCAAGGAGAGGGCGCGGGCGCCCGAAGAAGAACGTGGCACCCTCAGGGGGTGGTTCTCTTCCACCCCCGGGGGACGAGGTGACCTTGAGGCAGTTGCAGGAGGAGGCTAGACACCAGCGGGAGCTAGGGGTACCGCAGGACGGCCATGTGGAAACTGCCTCCGACGAAGCTGACTCGGAAAGAGAGTACCAGGAGGAGCAAGAACCAAGGACCGCCGGGGGAGGCAGTCCCCGGACCCAGGGACCTGAAGCCCGGGAGGAGGGGCAATCCTTAGCCGAGGCGGAAGAAGTGGCAGCGTTGGAATTCATGAGAGCCAACAAGGAGTTGTACCGCCAGTGGGTACTCTCTACCCGGGAAAATCGTAGGCGGAGGGAGCCTGAGGGAGACCAGGCAGGACCTCTTCGGGGGTACCAAAGAGAGGTTATCGACCTGGACGGAGTCGTTCAGCCGCCAAGGGTACAGGGGCGTGTGAACTCTTCCACCGTCCCACCTTCATTCCCTCCAGGTCTCGGGGTCGGAGGGGGAATGGCTACGGGACAACAATCGGATTTGGTTCCACACGCTCCACCCTATTACCCGCGTTCCAGCTGGGGGGCGGGACAAATTGGATATGGCCTGCCAGCCATGCCGGTGGAGTCGTTGGGTTATCAGGCCCCTGGAACCCGGGGGAACCCGATCCAGTATTCCTTGCCCATGCACGGATCAATGGGGGTGAACTATGGTTACCAAGAGAAATACTATCGGGAGGACGATAGGATGCGGGGCTATCAGGTGGCTCAGCAGGACCCCAACTCTTTGGAGGCTCGACTAGACAAACTAGTGGGAAGAAACGGAGCTAGACCTACCTCCCCTTGGGTACCTCGAGTGCTTGCGTACCCATGGCCGCCGGGCCTTCGGACCCCGGAGGGAATCCCAACATACAATGGAGAGACAGACCCGGAAGAGTTTGTCAGGACGTACCAGAACCTGATGGTGTCACGGGACTTCCCGGAGGAATTAAGATGCAAGTTGGTGGGCTGTTACTTGAGAGGAAACTGTCTTTCATGGTTCGATTCCTTGCCTCGAGAAAGTCTCAGAGATTACTACGATTTCTCTAAGGCCTTGCTGTTCAGATACGCTGGGTTAAAGAAGGAAGGGAAGCAGTTGACCGAGCTTTTGGCTACCCGGCAGAAGGCCGCAGAAGGGTCAATGGAGTACTATCGAAGGTACATGGACGATAGCATGAAGGTTGTCGACAGACAGCAGCAGGAGAAGGCGGTGATTAGCGGGTTTATAAATGGCTTGAGGGATATGGCGTTGTTCCAGAAGTTGATGGAAAATATCCCGGAAACCTTTCACAACTTGCAAATGGCGGTGCAATTATACTGCGCGGTTAACGATGCCACGCGAAAGAGAAAGGAAGAATCTGGGGGATTTCTCCCGGACAAGATAGAAAGAAGGAGAGCGGCAGACCCAAGTAGGAGGGACCCCGCTCCCGCGACAGTAAACCGGGCAAGGGCGGACAGTTTCACCCCGCTCAGCAAATCCCGAACGGAGATTCATGCTTTTTTTTTTTTGATGTAATATTTTCTTCTATTAAATTGCTCAAAAAAGTTCATACAACTGATTTGGCCATCACTCTAAGCCAAACATTCAACAGATATAAATAACTAACCAAAAGGAGAAAAAACAACTATTCTACAGCCATATGAAATGCAAGTGGCTATGATCATAACTAGTTCATCAAGATATTGCTAGGATTTTAGAAAACTATCATTCCATTCCTTATGTCCTTGCATATCTTGCCAAATCTGCATCCACCTTTGGAGCTTTGGTGTCTTCAACGTTCCATTTTGGTCTCCGGCTCGTATATGATTAAGGGAAAATCCACCATAGCATATCTGTGAATTGACATGTCAAAACACAAGTCTGCCCTAGTTGATTTCCCATAGAAATCAAATAAGCCATATGTAGTCTGGTTTGAGTATGCTTATAATCTTCTTTGATCCAGCCCGTCAAGTCTTTAGATAGTGTCATGGGCCAAGGTTGGGTAACTGGTTTCACCCAGCAGCCCAACACCTCTGTATACCAAAGGTAATCAGTGCGGTACCTACGACATATGTACAAGTTTCATACTTGGGGTAAAACCCCTCAACCATTCCATCAAATCAGATAGTGTCATGGGCCAAGACTGGGTAACTGGTTTTTATACCAGCAGCCCAACACCTCTGAAATACCAAAAGGTAATCAGTGCGGTACCTACGACATATGTACAAGTTTCATACTTGGGGTAAAACCCCTCCACCATTCCATCAAATCAGATAGTGTCATGGGCCAAGGCTGGGTAACTGGTTTTTATACCAGCAGCCCAACACCTCTGAAATACCAAAAGGTAATCAGTGCGGTACCTACGACATATGTACAAGTTTCATACTAGGGATATATCCCCAAAACCAATCCGTCAAGTCTTAAGATAGTGTCACGGGCCAAGGCTGGGTAACTGGTTTTTACACCAGCAGCCCAACACCTCTGAAATACCAAAGGTAATCAGTGCGGTACCTACGACATATGTACCAAGTTTCATACTAGGATCCATTCACGCTATCCTCAACATCAATCAAAGGGGTCATAGCCTGTTTCAATCATCACCTTTAGAGCATCCACCTGCCTAAATTTCCCCTCAAAGATTCTGTTATTCCTCTCCCTCCATACATTATAGAAGATGCTGATAAGTCGGTGGAATCTTATTCTCTTTCTCCATCCTACCATTCTTCTCATCCTCCTCAAGCACTCTCTGAAGTTTCCGCCAGTCTCCACCCTGTAATGTTTTTGGAGCTCCACTGTAAACTGGCATGTACAAAATATGTGCTGCATCGTTTCTCCATTCTGCCCACATAGAGTACAAACATCTGCCACATGAGGTATTATCCCTTTCGACTGAAGTCTCGCTATGGTCGATAATCTCCCTTTTAACAACATCCATAGAAAGAATGAGTGTTTAGGCTGTAGTCCTGACTTCCACAATATATTCGTTGACCAATGTTTTTCTTGGCCTGCTCCTTTGAGGTATCCATATGCCTTGCTCGTGCTGAAATTTCCCTTCATGTCAACACATTCCATTAGGTATGGACGAATTTCATCTTTCATTGACACCAACTTGCCCCAACTCCAACTATATGTGTGCCCTTCTAGGCTGTAGTCAAGAAATTCTTCATCCTTCAAGTAGTATGCCTGCACCCATTTCAGCCTCAATATATCCTTCTTTTGACATACATCCCAAACCAGCTTACACAGAGAAGCTCTATTCCAGAATGAAGGATCCCTTAGGCCAACTCCTCCACTTTTCTTTGGCATACAAAGTGTTTTCCAAGACACTGGTGTAACTCTTTTCTCCCCTTCCTTTCTGCCCCATAGAAAGTTTCTGCATTTTGTCTCGATGGCTTTGTGCACACTCTCAGGTATTTGAAAAACATTCGCCCAGTGACTAGCTTTACTCAACAAAATTGTGTTTATAAGCTGCACTTTACCTGCATATGCCATATTCCTGGAACCCCAAGTGCCTATTTGTCCTGCAATCTTCTCCACCATTTTCTCACAATCTTCAGCTCTCCACTTCCCTGTTGAGACAGGAAGTCCCAGGTAATTCATTGGGAAACTTCCTTGAACAATATTCAGAGTATCAGCCAACATCTTTGATTCAGTTTCTGTCATTGTCGAGAAGAAAGCCTCGGATTTTCCTTCATTTTTCCTCAGGCCAGAAACCTTCCTAAACTCCTCCAAAACAGTTTTAACCCCTTCCATTGAGTGCTTGCTCGCCCTACAGAAGATTAACAGGTCATCTGCAAACATCAAACTGTGTATTTCCCCCTTCAAACTCCTCTGATGGAACTCTATAGCTTTCGTTTTTATGGCCAGGCTAAGCTGTCTCGATAGATATTCCATTCCAATTACAAACAATAAAGGTGATATCGGATCCCCCTGTTTAACACCACTCCTCCCTTTAAAACAATCCGTGTACACACCATTCAAAGAGAAACAGTAAGTGGTATCCTCAACGCATCTTCTTATCCACTCAATAAACAATCCTGGAAACTTTAGAACTGCCAGCCATTTGAATAGAAACTCCCAGCTTATACTGTCGAAAGCCTTCTGTATATCAATTTTTATCATGCAGCTCGGAATATTGCTCGGCTTCTTATATCCTGTTAAAAGCTCTTGCGCTAGGAGAATATTATGTGATATCCTCCTCCCTTTCACGAATGCACCTTGGTTTCCATTTATCACTTCAGGGAGTACCTCACTTAACCTGTTACTCATGATCTTTGTGACGACTTTATATAAAACAGGGCAGCAGGAAATCGGCCTGTAGTCCCCAGCTGACTGCGGATTATCAACTTTCGGTATTAGTGTTAAAACAGCCCTGCTAAATTCCTGTGGTACTTCATCACCCTGAAAGAAACTCCTAATCCCCTTTTTGATATCATCACCAACAATCCCCCATGCTTTCTTGAAGAAAAAACTCGAATATCCATCTACTCCAGGACTTTTGTCATTCTCAATGCTATTCAGAGCTCTCCATATCTCATCATCTGTAATCGGCTTTATCAAGGGTATTTGTTGCTCCACTGTAAGAAAGTTACCTTCAGCTGCCACTAAAGGATCAATTTCACTCTCTGTAATCACTGTCTTTCCCATTCGGTCACCAAAGAATTGCAGTAGATGCTGCTCCACCCCCTCTCTTCCATCCACTCTTTCGTTTCCCATCTTCAAGCTGACTATATGATTTCTGTATTGCCTCTTTTTCATGCTAGCATAGAAAATTTTGGTTGGCCTGTCCCCCTCCTTTATCCATTTCTCCTTAGACCGCTGCTGTAAGAAACTGAACTCCGCTTCAGCTAGTTCCATAGATTCTCTCCTTGCCCTTGCTTCGTTTTCTTGCAGCCCTTTATCCAATACATTTGTTTGTAATAGATTGAACCGGTTCTCCCACTTCTCTTTTGCTTCCATGGCTCTTTTTTGAATGTCTGAAAATTCCCTCGTGTTCAATCGTTTAAGTGCTATTTCCAGCACCTTCAGAGTTTTAAATAGATCCACAAGAGTACTGTGTTTCCGCATCCTCCAATTCTGCTCCACTAATGTAAGAAAGTCCGGCGAATTTACCCACATATTGAAGAACTTAAAAGGACGTTTAGCAGAACACTTTCTTGGCTCATCTAGGTGTATAAGTAATGGTAAATGATCTGATGCATCATTGGGTTTTACCTCACATATCGCTTCCATCCATCTGTCCATCCACATCTCATTCACCATTGCTCTGTCGATTCTACTGAAAATTCTGCCTTCTTCCCTTTTATTATCCCACGTGAAAAAAGGTCCTGTACTTTTCAGCTCATGCAGTTGAATCAAGTTCACTGTGTCTCTAAAATTTTCCACCTCAGCTAGCTCTACATCCTCTCCCCCAGTTCGGTCTCCCAAATTTAGGGGGGAGTTGAAATCCCCCACCACCATCCATGGCATATCCTGGTGATTTGCAGTCTCCAGATAACGCCATAAATTCAGCCTGAGTGGTTTTCTGGTCCTTGCTTCTACTTCACTATTATGAGCATAAACCACCGTCAAGTAAAACTCCAGCCCGAGTTCTTTTTTCCGGCAAATGCAGTCAATCCACTGATCTCCAATGTTTATTACCGAAATATCATACAAATCTGGCTTCCAACATAGCCATATTCGTCCTGTTTGTGCTATCGGGCAGTTTGTTAGTAGCTTCCAACCCAAATCAAGACTTTCCCATCTGTCCACTTCATTTTCTACCTTCACCTTTGTTTCCAGCAAGCCAGCAAGGCCTATATTATTTTCAAAACAAAATTGCCGGCACTTTCTTTGCTTACTTGGCTGATTTAGACCCCTAACATTCCAGAATAGCATAGTACTATGCATCATTAACAATATTATAAAGGGGACCATACCTTGAATGAAGTTCAAGGTCTATGTTATTAGCTGCTTCTCTCTCATTTACGCCAACATTTGTAGATTTTGAAAACTGCAATACCACACCATCATTCGATTCAGCCGGTTGTTTCCGTTCTCGGTGTTGCCTTATTTCTCTACCCGGAACATCCCTAGCTTCACTCTCTCTTGATTGTGCATCCAAAATTGTGCTACTGCTCATTCCACCACTGTTTTCATACGCTGCTTTCTTATCCTGCTCTTTTTCGGTCCCAAAATCAGCCCCTCGGTCTCCCTTTTTCTGTTCTATATTGGTCCCTATAGTGCCCGCTTTATTTCCCTCACGAGACGGGTCTAAAACAGCTCGATTCTGGCCTTCTCTTTCACCATTCCTTTCTGCCCTAATTACCCCAACAGCCACCCAATCTTTAGTATTTCTACCATACCTTTGAGGAGTCATTCTGTTCTGTCCAGTTCCACTTCCCCTTGGTGCATTTTGAGTTTGGTTCCCCTTTTTGCCATTATTTGTGCTCTGCTGTATTCCTCCTTTTACTGCAGGTGAAAGTGGTTTGGGTTTCCAAACACACTCCTCCGTTTCATGGCCAATCAGCTTGCACTTACTGCATTTTGCCGGTTTCCATTCATACTCCACCTCTTGGTGCTGAATGACATTATTTTCATCTCTGTATGGAATTCGTTTCTGCATTTCCTTCCCCATGTTTACCTCAACCAACACCCTAGCAAATTTTGTCCTGTCCATATACCATGTGGCCTCATCAATCCGCAAAGGGATTCCAATAGCACTTGCCAATCTACACAATAAGCTCGGCTCCCAATATACTGGATCCAATCCAGGGAATTGCACCCAAATGGGAATTGTGTCCGGCTCATCAAAATCCATTGTTTGCTGCCACACTTTTACAAACACCGGTTTTTTATCAAAGAAAACCATTCCCCTTTCAACCACTGCATCCTTATATGCTTCATTTACAAGTTTCACTAGAAAAATCCCTGGTTTTGCCTGCCATACCTTTTCAACCATACCAAACCAAATTCTTCGAAGAAAACCTTCAAAATATTTAATTGGAGGGTGACCCCCAATAACCTTGCAAACAACTACATTCTTCCACTTCTTCAAGCTGTTTTCAACCTCTTTCAAAGGAAAAGTAGGCAAAATCATACCATCTACAATTTCCGGTTTATAGTACTTTACCTCAGCCTGCTTGCTTGTGAACAGTTTCGACCAACTTGGCTTGTCTTGTGCTTCTAGGTCTTCACCTCTCTTCAGGATACGAACTTGCTCCACAACTTTGTTCTTTTCCGTGGCTGCATCATCCCCGTCGGTTTGATTAATCACTGCCGGCACAACAACACTTTCCAATCTCTTCTCTATCTGAGGCTGCAATAATTTTTCCTCCAACACCATGCTGCTCTCTTGCTTCTCTCGGCCTTCCAGCTGGCTCGAAATTGGTATCCCAGTTCGGAGCATCATCGGTGGCCTCCGACCAGCCACCATGGAAGCCTCCTCGCTGTCCCTATTGACATTTATACCATCACTTGCTGGCCATGTAGTCTTGTTCCCAGATTGATCCGAATTCACCACACCCTTTTCATTTTCCAGTCCAGCTAAGCCTTTTCCTCCTAAAACATGTTCCTCCTCGATTAAGGATTCTTCCCTAGCTTTTTCTTTCAGTTTCTGTTCAATCATCCTAAAACCTTCATAAGCTTTCCCCATATTTTCAAAGAGCTCTTCAACTGATGCATTCTTAATCCATTGAGCCATTGCTTCACTGTGTGAATTGGTTGCTACCCTCAACTGAGGTACTGCCTCCGTGTTTACACCGCCGCGCACAGGTTTTAGCAATCCATGTTCACGTTCAAAATTTTCAGATTCACCGCTGCGCTTAGGGTTTATCTGTTCAGCTCCATCGCCAAAAACTTTCCCATCCTCGAACTCCTTTGCCTCTTTTAAATCCTCAACCTCAGCCTCATCCTCAACCTCAACCGGAGATTCATGCTATTCACAAGGATCTGTTCCCGGATCCGTTGCCCATCCATGGGACCCCGTCTAGGGAGAATGCGGACAAGTGGTGCGCCTACCACAAGTCTTATGGGCATGCGACAGAGGGGTGTAGGATGCTGAGGAACGAGATAGAAAAACTGATAGAGCGGGGACAGCTGAGAGATTGCGTGGCAGCGGAGGCAAAAAAGGAGAATCCCCGGGACCAACCTCAGGAGCCGCCCCGCAGGAGGTGGAGGCCTAACCCGGGGAGAGGAAACGGGAGAAACCAAGGCAACCAAGGCAACAGGGCCCCGGGGAGGCCTGCCATAGCCGCTGCACCGGTCCAAGCAGTGGAGCCGGCCCCAATACCCAACAGGATGATCAACGTGATCAGTGGAGAAGTGGGAGAAGCATGCCAGTCGGTTTCCGCTATCCGGGCCCGCACCCGGTATGTTCCCCCGGGGGAGATTCAGGGGAAAAGGTTTCGCCCTGATGAGTCTCTCACCTTTTCTGAAGCAGATGCAGCCCCGCCACAGATACCCCATTCTGACCCAATGGTGGTAACGGCGGAGATCGAAGGCTTCTTGGTCAAAAGGGTGTTTGTGGATGATGGAAGCAGCGTGGAGATCATGTTCGCTTCTTGCTTCGATCAGTTGGGAATTGGGAGACAGAACCTGAAACCCCCCTCGTCTCCCTTGTCAGGGTTCACGGGTAAACCCGAAGTTCCACTAGGTGTTATTCCCCTCGCAGTGTGCATGGTGGATGAGAAGGACCGGAGCAAGAGGATTTCGGTGACATGCAACTTCGCGGTTATTGATGCACCCTCACCGTACAACGTAATCATAGGAAGACCATGGCTAACCCAAGCCCGGGCAGCAAGTTGTCCGTATCTGCTGACGATGAAGTTCCCCACCGCGCAAGGTGTGGCGGTCGTGCGGGGTAGCCAAGCAGTCGCAAGAAGTTGTATGATGATGGCGGTCTTGGACGCGAAGAAAGCAGTAGGGGCGGTACACGGAGAAGCTCCCCGCCAAGAGTTGGAGGAGATGCAGGTGGCAGACAAAGGGACGGTCACGGTGGGAAAGGATCTCCCGGAAAAAGTAAAAGGCGCACTGAAGGAACTCTTGGCTAGGTACCAAGGAGTGTTCTCATGGAGCCCGGAGGATATGGTAGGAGTATTGCCGGAATTGGGGGTACACAAGCTGAACATAAGCCCGGCAACTAAACCAATCAGGCAGAAGAAAAGACCTGTAGCCCCGGAAAGAGCGGAATTTATAAAGAGTGAAGTTAAGAAGCTGGAGAGAGCCGGGGTGGTTGAGGAAATTATTTACCCAGAGTGGATAGCTAACCCAGTCCTAGTAAAAAAGCATGATGGAAACTGGCGCATGTGTATCGACTTTACAGACCTGAACAAATGTTGCCCCAAAGACAGCTATCCTCTCCCGAACTTGGACCGACTGGCGGAGGCCATCGCGGGGTATTCGGTGCTGGCCTTCTTTGATGCACACAAAGGCTATCACCAGGTGCAAATGGACGAGGCGGACAAGGCAAAGACTTCTTTTATTACCGATTTCGGGACCTTCTGCTACAAGAAAATGCCCTTCGGGCTGAAGAACGCGGGGGCCACATACCAGAGGATGGTGGACAAACTATTCAAGGACCAAGTGGGAAGAAACATGGAGGTGTATGTCGATGACATGGTGGTCAAAAGCAAGGCTTACGGGGTTTTCCTGAATGACCTGGAGGAGATGTTCGAAAAGCTAGAGCGGAGCAATCTAAAACTGAACCCCTCCAAAAGTACCATTGGAGTGGGTGCGGGGAAGTTCTTGGGGTTCATGGTGTCAAGCCGGGGCATCGATGTCAACCCGGAGAAGGTGGAGGCCATAGCCAAGATGACCTCTCCCAGGTCAGTGAAAGAAGTACAGCGGTTGACAGGGTCTCTCGCGGCTCTCAGTCGATTCCTATCAAAGGGGGCAGATAGGCAGTTGCCTTTCTTCAACATACTCAGGAGGGCCAAGGCGTTTGAGTGGTCCAAGGAATGCGAGAAGGCGTTTCAAAGTCTGAAAGAGCATCTTCAACAGTTGCCAACTTTAAAAAAGCCACTCCCGGGGGAGGAGCTTTTCCTGTACATAGCGGCGTCCCGGGAGGCAGTAAGTGCCGTGCTAATCAAAGAAGAGGAGGGAAGGCAGCACCCAGTCTATTTTGTTAGCCGGGCACTTCGGGGGGCAGAAACCCGGTACACCGAGTTGGAGCAGTTGGTTCTGGCTCTGGTTCATGCTTCAAGAAGGCTTAAACCCTACTTCCAGGGCCACCCCATAGTGGTCCTTACCAATTACCCGCTAAGACAGGTTATGTTCAAGCCGGAGGCATCAGGGAGAATGATGAAATGGGCCATAGAGCTGGGAGAATACGAAATCCGGTATGAGCCAAGGAGGGCGATCAAGGGCCAGGCCCTAGCGGACTTCTTGTTGGAATCAGAAGCAAGGATCAGTGAAGAACAGGAGATGCCTGAATCTCCGGAGAACACAACAAAGGCCGAGACAGACCCGACTTGGAAGTTGTATGTGGATGGATCGGCGCACTCCGGGGGCAGTGGAGCGGGAGTATTGTTGGTCAGCCCGGAAGGGAAGGAGTATCCCTATGCAGTCCAATTCACTTTCAAAACAACCAACAATGAAGCTGAGTACGAAGCCTTGATCGCGGGGTTAAGGTTGGCAAAGGAGATGGAAATCAAAACCCTCACGGCACACAGTGATTCCCAGATTGTGGTGCAGCAAGTAAAAGGAGAGTATGAAGCCCGGGAAAGGAGCCTGCAAAGGTACTTGGAAACGGTAAAACCTCTGATAGCCGGGTTTAAAGCCTTCAACTTGGTTCAAGTTCCCCGGGAGCAGAACAGTAAGGCAGACGTTTTAAGCAAGTTAGCTTCTTCGGAATTAAAACCTGAGCCCGACCAAAAGCTGTACATGGAGGTACTGGGAAGAAGAAGCTACCAGGAGAGCGATCAAGTAATGCTGGTGAACGAGGAAGAGTCCTGGATCACGCCCATGCGGGCGTACCTAGAAGAAGGAACTACCCCGGAGGATAAGGCTCAGGCTCGGAAGCTAAGAGTGAAGGCGCCTAAGTATGTGATTCAGGAAGGGGAGCTGTACAAAAGAGGGTATCTCCAGCCGTTGCTAAAATGTGTAGAAAGGTGGGAAGGCCAACACCTCATCCGG
Source organism: Cruciata laevipes (assembly GCA_963678965.1). Lineage (NCBI taxonomy): Eukaryota > Viridiplantae > Streptophyta > Magnoliopsida > Gentianales > Rubiaceae > Cruciata > Cruciata laevipes. The sequence goes on from OY787639.1 coordinate 14,704,335, forward strand.
GAGGTGCACGAAGGATCTAATGGGAGCCACCAAGGGGCTCGCACCGTGGCCAGAAAGATCCTAAGGCTGGGGTATTACTGGCCGACGTTGTTCAAAGACGCGGAAGAGCATATACAGAGGTGCTTGGCATGCCAGACATTTGCCCCGCTAATCCACGTCCCCCGGGAAGAATTAGTCGGAGTCACAGGAGCTTGGCCGTTCAGCAGATGGGGAATTGACTTGGTCGGACCATTCCCGACTGCCCCGGGAGGAGCCAAATACTTGATTGTGGCGATCGACTACTTCAGCAAATGGGTGGAGGCAGAACCGCTCACCAACATACGGGGACTAACTTGCGTCAAGTTTTGCTGGAAGAACATCATCTGTCGATTCGGCATCCCGAAGGTCATAGTCACAGACAACGGGGCGCAGTTCGAGAACGATCCTTTCAAGTCATGGTGCGTCAAGTATGGCATAGAGCAGAAGTTGACGTCGGTGTACCACCCCCAGGCGAACGGGCAAGTAGAGGTCACCAACCGCACCATCATCAAGGGACTAAAAACCCGCTTGGAAGGCGCGCGGGGAAATTGGATCTGGGAGTTACCCAGCGTTCTTTGGGCCCATAGGACTACAGAAAGTTCGGCTACCGGGGAATCCCCGTATGGCTTGGTGTACGGGTCAGAGGCAGTAATACCCGCAGAGATTGGGATCCCAAGCCCTCGAGCTCAATACCAGCGCCCGGAAGAAGAAAACGATGGACGACGCCTTGACTTGGATCTCCTGGAAGAAAAGCGAGAGAATGCGGCACTTCAGGAAGCCAAGGTGAAGGAGCGAGTAAAGAGGTATCATGACAGAAGGGTGCGGAAAGAAGTTTTCACTTCGGGAGACTGGGTAATGAGGAGAAACGATAAGAGCCACCAAGCCCCGGAGGGCAAACTTGCGCCCAACTGGGAAGGGCCATACAAGATCAAGGAAGCATACCCGGGAGGGAGCTATGTGCTGGAGGACAAGCAGGGAAAGGAGATCCCCAGAAGGTGGAACGTAGCTAACCTGAGGAGGTTTTACGGGAAGTAGAGCGCCCCGCATCGCACCACAGCTACTGAAGCATGAATATGCTAGGCATGAATATGCCAGGCATGGATATGCCCCCCGGGAAGTGTGAATACGCTAAGCATGAATATGCTAGGCATGAATGTGCCAGGCATGGATATGCCCCCCGGGAAGTGTGAATACACTAAGCATGAATATGCTAGGTATGAATATACCCCTCCCGGACGCATGAATATGCCCGGAGAGATAACCCAACGTCTGGCCTCGTTCCGGGTTTAGAGTGGATTTGTAAAAAGGGACCCATGGGTAGCTCCCATTTGGGTGCCCCGCTAGAATGGACCCGGAGCTTGGATGAAGCCCGGGGATCAAAGAATGTAATGATTACAGGAAAGAGTTAATGAAAAGGGTCTTCCAGAGAAACAATTTTTATTTAATCCTCTTTAAATTACAAACCGCATGAATACGTGGTCATAGTCATGGTAGGACAATTACATAAGCATTTTTACATACAAGTATTCCTATCTATTTGCTGCTAGACCCACTTGGGACCTGACCCGGAAGCACCCTCAGGGTTACCCGGGCGGAAACCCCCTCCGAAGAACTGAGAGGACAGGAGATCTTCGGCAAAACGGGCATCCGGGGCCTGATTCCACGCAAGCTCCTCTTCCAATTGAGCAGCGTCCTCTTCATTTAATTCGGGGATGGGCACAACCACGGATCCCTCTGGAAGAGGCTCCGCCAGGCGCATTCTTCTCACCCCGGCAGAAGTAACAAACCTGTACTTAGGAAACATGACTGCTGCACTTTTGCCCTTCTCTTCCCGGCTAATACGAGTACCCTCGGCGGTCTTTATCCCCTTCGTGGTGACTCCAGAGTCGGCAATTTCCCGGATACGCCTTATCCGGCGGGCCACCTCTTCCGGGTCAATGGATACAGTCATGTCCTCATACCTTTCGTATGCCACGTCCACCTCCACCCGGGCAGGAACTCGGCGAAGGCTGGAGGGATAGGGCTCAACTTCTCCCGCGGCTATCTTATTATGCCATTCAACGACATCCAGATAAGCCTTATGATGAGGAGCTCCCTCACCAAACCTCTTCGGGTTAGCCCCCATACGTTCTATCGTCCTGCGAACCCCGGCTGGAATGTCGGTAAGAGGAGATACCCCAACTAAGCCATTCTTGAGACCCAACAGGTGGTAGGATAATCGGGTGATTAATAGAGCGTCCTGGAGGACCCTATTCCTATGAGTAAGGGACCGATTCTCCTTCTCAAAGTCACAGAGAAGCTTGTTCTGAGCGGAGCGGGTCTCCAATGTCCTCAATTTCTCCTGCGCCCGCTCTAGCTCGCCCCACACCATGCCTAACTCTTTGGTAGTACGATGCTGGGAGTCATCGTGAAGGGCTTGCAGCTCAGCTATGGTCTTATGAGAGTTCAGGGCCTCCCGCATATGATCAGAAGCAAGGTCGAAGCACTGGTTCAACGACCCGAACTTGGCATCAACTGCCTTAAGAAACGCCACCAGCACCCGGATCGACCCAAACTCTCGAAGGAAGCATTCCAACCCCGCCTCAGCTAATGCCCGGTTAGCCTGATCGCCTCCAAACCGCCAATGGGCTAGCTTCCTTTGAAGGAAAGAGCATTGGAGGCACCCAGCGCGGGGGAGAGAGAAGTAGGTGCCGGAAGAACTACTAGGATGAGGAAAAACATAAGGCATGGGCCCATGCGGGAGAATCTCCTCTAAGGGACGCTCAGACTACAAAAAAAAATAGTAATATCATCAAAAAGTAGAACTTGTCATTAATCAAAATAGGCACCAAGGCCAAAGTTCTACATACACTTCCCCGGGGGAAGGAAAGCTACAAAAGGCTTAAAAAAGGAAAACTACAAGGGAAAAGGCAGGCTAAAGTCTAGAGTTATACATGGTCTTCAGTAGAATGCCCTTCTCCCGGAATAGCGTGAGCCCTTTCGAACCTCCTCTCCAGCTCCACCAGATCCTCAGTGGTCCATTCAGGACCGGCATAAGCAGGGGCGTCCACGGCGGGCTCATCAGCGGACCGTTCAGGGTATCCCACCTTCCGCGTAGCCTTCCGGGTTTGATAGAGAAGGTCGTCTTGACCCGCAGCAAGGCCAACTCGGTAGTCCCCTCCTTGGACTTGAACTGCTTGGTACCCAAAATTGTCAGGCACCGCGCAGTATTCGAGATAATTCTCTGCCCAATGGGGTGTCTCTGGGACGACCCCATAAACATTGAAGTCCTCGGAGCCAGGATCGGGGCAGGAGGCCTCACAGATTGCAGGGAGCTTCATCTTCCTGATATCAGAAGCAGAGGAAGCCCGGGAGGACATCTCCAGCGATCGCCACAGCTGGGGCACCAAACTTTCCAGACTCGCTTCCTGAAGATCCCGGAAGCGATGGTTTAACAGGTCATTGGCCTTGGGCCGATAGTAGGACGCCTGGGCATCAAGACGCGCAGGCCCGGGCAACCAACCCCGCAAACTCCGATACATCTCATGACAGGCATCCGCGCTGGCCGCAGCGGCAATCCCCTCCAGCTTCTTCTCGAATGCCTCAGAACGAAGGAGCTTCTGTGTGACGGCATTGAAGGCCTCGAGCTGAGAGCTCTTCTTGTCCTTCTTCAGTGCGGAGTACTTCTTTTCCACCTCCGCCAACTTTTTCTCTTTGTCAGCCAGCTTCTTTTTGACCTCTTCTAGTTGGACCGCGAGGCCATCTTGTCCGGCCAGCTTCTCCCTGGTCTCGCGGAGTTCCCTCTCCATCTTGGCGAACAGCCCCGCGCTGTATTTGGAGTAGGTCCGGTTCAATGCCTCGGCAAACTGAGAATCCGCCAGGACGGCGTCGGCAAAGGCAATACTCTGCAAAGAAGCAAAAAAAAATAAGAAAAACGGAGGAATTACCTTAGACAAAATATCTAGACCAGCGGTTACCTCTTCTTTTTCTTCCGGGATAACTTCGGAAGCAGTAGCCCGCGGAGGAGGAGGAGGAGGGAAGTCTTGGGTCCTCTGACGAGAGGAAGGGGGCGACCCGGACAGCTCGTTAGGAGGCGGACGTTTGAACCGCGAGCTTGCCCCACCGCTGTAAGTAGGGTGTTGGATGAAGGATCGACGCCCGGGAGTAGGTGCCGAGCTGGGAGTAGCACGGGCCTCAGAAGAAGGCCCGGAGGGTGTCTGCTGACGAGACTTGGGCGGCGCACGAGGCCTCTGAGGAACAAGAGCGGGGTTCTCGGGGGGAGATGGCCCAGATTGGGAAGCTATTGGCGGTGTCGAAGGAGTTTGTTGATCTGAATGAGCATTCCCCGTTAGAACATCACCCCCGGAAGACCTGTCGGTGGGGGCCATGACGTCTGCGTGCAAGGAAGGTTGAACTGGAACAGAGAAAACAAGGAAGTTAGCAAGCAAAAAAAAAAAGCAAAAAAAAGAAAAGTTCGGAAAAAACAAGATAAGAAATAAAGTCTTAACGGGCACCTCCATCCGGCCACACCGCAGAGATGCGCGGGAGCGTGAAGAGGTCGTTGGGGTAAATCCCGCGAGGCCAGAAATAACCCGCGTTCCCACTCTTATAAAAAACCTCCATATCTAAGGGGGAAAGACGGAGGAAACTGTGGTCACTAGCAACGACCGCAGGGAGGTTGGACAGAGGCTTCTTGTCCTCTGGAAGAATGGAATCGTTCCAGGCGGGCATGGGGTAAACCCGGGAGTCGCACAGGAAGAAGCCTTTGGAAAGATACCCCTTGGCTGATCGGGGTTTGCTCAGGAGGAAGTCCTTTATCCCAGAACGGATGTTGAAGGAGAAGACGCCCGGGAAAGAAGCGTGCGCCTTCCGTAGTGCGTAAAAAGAGCGAAAGAGGAGGAGAGTAGGAGAAATGGCGCATCTAGCGCAGTTGAGAAGGAAAGCCAAGATCAGAGCCACCCCGTTAGGATGCATCTGGGCCGGGGCTATCTTATAAAAAGTAAGTATCTCGAGGAAGAGAGGAGGGAAGGGAAGGCTAAGCCCGTATTGAAAATGTATACGCGGGATGCACGCGGCCTCTCGCTCGGAGGCCCCCGGGGGAAGCTTGGATAAGGAGGCATTAAGGGGAAGAGGAATGAAGGAGCGCTTGGCTAGATCCAAGACGTCCCTATCCACGGGAGGAGAGTCCACGGAAACATCGAAATACTTAAGCCCTAACGGGCGCACCCCGTGAGTAGGCCCCCGGGGAACATCGTCGCCGAGCCCTTCGTCAAAAGCCTCCTCCCCCAAGTCCTCCCGGGCATGACCAGGAGAACTACCCTGCCGGGAACTCATTTCGTCCAGGGCGAATGGGCGAGGGGCGTCTCGTTCCGGGGGAATATCGGAATCCTCGGAACGAGCGACCGGGGAAGGATTCGGAGAGGAGACAGGGCTATCGGCAGTCCTAAAATGGATCTCGTACGAGCTCTGGAACTCTTCGGTATCTAGAGAGGAGTTGGAGTGAAGAGGGGAACCCATAGAAAAGAAGAGAATAAGGAGATAGGGCTTACTTGGCTGAAAGGGCGAGGGAGCGAATGAGCGGAGCGTCTGAAGAAATTTTGCAGAAAGTAAAATAGTGAGAAGGAGGTCAGGCCCCTTATATAGACGGAGGAATAGGAACCGCCACCTCAAAAGGTGGAAAAGCAATAATGACACGATGAACGAGACAATGATCAATGCAGAAGAGGAAAAGGCAGCGTCGTCAGAAACCCATTTTAGCACGGATGGGTCCTACCAGGAGAGTAGCAACCAAAGAGGGAGCATTTAAGACCAGTTCCCCGCGTCATGAAAACCCGGATGACTGGTCTGGGGGGCTAGTGATAATACTGGCCCAGAATCCGGCTGGGCCAGGAAGGTCCGCGGCCCATAACTATCAAAGCAGTATCTTTCCCGCTGGAAGGTACATCCGGATAAGGAAGAGGACATATGATGACAAAGGAAGTGGTCCTGCACCTTATCCCCAAGGCAGGTAGAGCTCGGCTATAAATACTAGTCTCAAACAGTAAACAAGGTATGTGACATATATCTCTCTATTTGATATTGAGTCTTTCCCGTACGATTTCCCTCGCATTACTACCCCCGTCTCATCATCACGCCGGAGCTTCCTCCCCGGGACGCCTCCCGGGGATTGTTTTGCAGGCCTCATCGCGGGTGTTCCAGCTAGGAGGCGCGGATAGCATCAAGTGCAGGGATACGGACGGTTTTGGTAGCATCAGTAATGTTGTATTAGAATGATTGTATTAGCTTAGTTTAATCTTGGGAGCATTTGAATTTACTTCCCCTTGAGACTTTGAGGGTGTGTATGCTTGAACTTTGGATTTTGATTATCATTTGATGAACTTGAATTCTTATGCATGAATATTGTTCAATCTTGCTTAATTTGTTATGGGCTTTGTGTTTTATATCAATTGTATGCCTCATAGTCACTAATTAGAATAGATTAGTTCATAAGGTTAAGATAATCTAGTTTTAGAGTAATTCTAGGGTAATTTGGAATGGTGATGGATTGTAGTGTAATGTTATCTCTAGTAGTTAGTTTAGTGACTATGGAAAGGGGTTGAGTGATGACAAACTCTCCCCTTGGTTATGTGATTGTAATTGAGAAATGCCATGATAAATATGAGTTGTTAGAATTGGAAATCTTATGAACTTGCATGATCAATCAATTATGTTTTTAGGTAAGGATGTAATGCTACCATTGGTCCCCCTAATATGTGATTGTATACTTGAGTTGAAGATTCCTTTTTGACGTATGATTGTTAGCAATAAATAACTAGATTCGTGGGTAGAACGTGATCGTTTTCTCCAATATCATGAAGTAGCAAGTATGAATTGAGATTTGTATGTTATCATCGTCTTAGTTCTTTATATTTATCAAATGTCTTGTTTATATGCTCTCGTTATCGTGGGTATGTGAGTAAGCTTGTCAATTCTCCATTCTTAATACCATTGTTGAGTTATCTAGATGTTATCGTCTAGGTGACTCGACAATAAGAGCCTTGAGAGGTGTTATCATCTTCTCTAGCTACAATTGGGAGAATGAGATGTTTTCATCCTTGACGAATGATCAAAACTCCTTTGTAATAGCATTTGCCCGGGGATAAGTTGATAGTTGGAAATTGAAGTCAATTGCCTCCCAAGGCCTTGTATTTGTAGTATTTGCATTGTAGTGTAGTTTATCTTAGTTGATTTCTTTCGTAGTGTAACAAAACCAACTCAAAAACCCCCCTTGTTTACCTTGCTTTCTATATAATATATATGTATGTGTTTATAATCTTTGCTAAAACACTAAACAAACTCCTTCTCCTTGTGGTTCGATCCCTACTTCCCACTATCTACTCTATAGTAGTTAGAAGTTGTAGGTGAAATATAAATGTGTTTTGATTGAGTGGGATTCCCATTTACGACATGAGGAAAATGCTTGTCAGAAGTATTCTCCGAAGTGACCTGGCAATGTTAGCCCACTCGGTCATACTGCCGAAGTATTTCCTCATGTTTCTCAATATGTGCCAAATGTACCATCTGTGTCGTGTGTTTGGGAACACATCAGCATCTTCCTTTGCCGAAACAAACTAAAGTTATCGTCATAAAACAATGAATGGGCACCCGTTGTTATATCTAAATGCACCCACAGGTGGGTACTAGACGCACCCCATAAAGGGTATAACCACATAAAATTAAACACAATTGTTGTTTAGGGTTAGATCAACTTACCAATTGCTTTACACTGGTTGGTGAGTATGATTCGGAGACTTTCCCCACATGCATACCAACCACTCTTTAAATAGCCGTGTGAAGTTTTCGGCGTCATCCTTTGCAATGAGTGCACATCCAAAAAGTATGGATCACACCTATGAAAGGTGCAAATGGCATCTTGTACCTATTTGACAGGTAAGTTTTGTCGAGTGTAACTACGTCTCCAAAGTCTTGGAAGGCTTTCCGAGCTCTGCCATCTGCCCAGAAAATGGTCTTCACCCTCCCAAGCTCGTCTGTGGAATGGTTGTAATAGAAATCAGATGAACTTGCTTGCATTTTCTGAAATAGTCCCTGCATAGCTTTGTAATCACCCTCACGCATCTCAAGCAAGAATTGTCCGTGGAGGAGGTTACGCATGTCTTTCTCCGAAAATGGCACATCCTTAATCTCTCTGTATTCAATGATAAATACTGAATAAATTTGAGAAAATCGCAGTCCAGCCCGCTGAAGCAGCAACATCTTATACTCGTTTGTAGTTGAAATACCCCTATATCTGTTCATAAATCGTACACTATCCGGATCAATTGGATGATTATGGTTCAAGTCTACAGTTGTCACTGGCATTCACACCTAGCACTCCGAGCATCCTTCCTAACCTTATTTCCCCTGGCTTTAGGCTTCCCTTCAAGAATGCAAAACAATCGGAATCGTTTCATTTTATCCGTGTCAATATCTCCTCTGTTTCTAACTCGGCCTACTTTCTTTGGCTTGTACGTTTTATCCATATCTCGTGCATTGACTCGGATTGAATATTCCTTCGAGTATCCATATGCATGTATGTGTGATTCAAAGTCATTGGGGGATTCAAAGTACTGGCCAACTGCAGGTTCGCTTACAGGGGTACACCCTCTATTAGTAATGGGTTCCTCTGGCTCCTCTGCACCATCCACATTATCGTTACCTTCCGAGACACACACATCCCCTGCATAATCAATGCCTTCCGCAAGCTGAGCCAAATCCTCGCCGTCTAATGACTCATAATCTGAATCAAAATCTCCTTCACATGGTGCATCTTCTCCAGGAAGGTAGTTTAGGTCTATCATGTTGATTAGGGCAGCAATAACTAAAATCATAACAGGTATAATTAGTGCATACTTGGGAATGAATAAGGCGAGAGAAAATGCATAACATGATTGTCGATTTTGGAGAACATATTAACTAAATCATGAATGATGTTCTATTTCTCTATTTCCAAGGGAAATTAGTGTGACCCCCATTTGCGTATAATGTGACCCCTCCCAAGTATTTTCAAAAAATACCTATTGAACTAGTGTGACTCCCTCTATCATGTATGTGACCTTTATTACTAACTAGTGCGACTCGCTCTTTCATTCATGGTAACTCCCTACTGAACACAAATCATAGCTTTTTTTTCTTATCCAGATCTACCTGGAACAACACAGTACACAACCAATCTATTCATGAAAGAACACCACAATCAAACTAGTTACCTTGTTCATGAAAGAGCCATTGCGGGATTATTCAAACTTTACCTCATCAATCTATTCATTCTAATCCCTTTAGCATCAACATGAAAAACTTTGAAACTAGTACACCACATGAAAAAATGAATTTACATAAGAACTAGTTACCTTGTTTCGGAATGCTTCCTTTGGGATCGCCTTTTCTCCCCGATCTCGAATCTTATTTTTAATAGATTTTTCGTCTAAAAATCAGGAATTCACCATTGATGGCGCCGGATGAAGTTCCCAGAAAACGTTTGGTTTCTATGAATGAGAAAAGGTAGAGAGAGAAGCTTGTTGTTTTTATAGGTGGACTCGTGACATTTTTTTATTGCACCCGGACCAATATCATTAATACCCTCCCCACTTCTCCCCTCAGCCCCACGTTTTCCCTTGTCCTGTAGTGGAGGAGTATTACTCCAGAGGAGTAACCAAGTTTTTCCCTTCAACATAATGTGATGTTATTATTTACAGGTTGTAAGGCTGTAGACGCGGTAGACCATACGTGAATATGACTGTTTGACATATGTAATCCAGTTACCGGCGCGTGTGAAATGAGAAACGCGTGAAAAATTAAATTTTAGAATGTGCATATAAGGACCTCCGTGTTTTTTACATGTATTATATTTGTAATTTACTCGCGGTCTATATTCTGCCAGAATATAGACGGTCTAATCAGAGATCGATTCTTTTAAAAATTAAGTTTAATAATCTCGGGGTTGCATATTATCATTGGATTGGTCTCCTGAGCGACCCCAGGGACCACTCTATAAATATAGAAAATGTGAGTAAATTTTCTGAATTGCTAAATGTAGACCAAGATTTTGCTCATGTAGCCCAAAAATGACTATATTGCCCCCCGTATGAAATAGCCTAGATTTTCCATAACTTAAAAAGAAGAGTATTTTGATATATTCAACCAAATTTTGGGGTACATGAGTAAAAAAATTGGGTTACATTTAGCAACACCCTAAATTTTTGCAGGTCAACTCGATCCAAAGTTGTGACCCGTCTTATTTCCACGCGCCACACACGCAAATATATGTAAAATCCAATTTTTTTTTTCATTTCCCCCAATTTTCAACGCAGCAATTTGCCGGACATCTCAGGTATTTCAGCACCGGCAAGTTTAATACCACCGTCGGGAAACCTTCAACGAAGCAATCTTCGATGATAGCGAGTAGAGATTTGGATCATAATGAGATCGACGTGTCGATTGGTACACAATGATTGGATCGGAGCACTGCGAGGGAATGATATCTGGAGAAACTTATCCCTGCATCTTCGGCTCGTGGACTCTGATTCAAGGCTTTCAGATCTGAATCCGTGATGCGGAGGCGCGAAGCGATGAGGAAGATCAGGTCAATGGACAGCGATTTGGCCCGCACGACGTCCTGTTGGAGTAGGAATATGAAAGGAAGCGGTTTTAGGGACAAATGTCTTTAATGGAGGATGGTGGCGACGGCGGCGGCGAGGGAAATGAGGAGGAAAATTGAATAATTAAATAATGGATTCCATGAGAGAAGAAGACGGAGAGAAGGATTTTAAAGGGTGGAAATTTATATGGTATCCCGGGTACGTACCCCAGGGTTCTAATGTGTAAATAAATATTTTTGATTAATTAATTATTAATGGTACTACACGATCTGTTTTTAACCGCGATAAAAATGTTGTGGGTCTGCACGTTCCTTTTCATTCGAACGGTTGACGGAATCAAACGAAATAAATCATCTAATTTCAATTTCTTTCGTGATCTCGCTGAGAAAATTTATTTTGACGTCTCTGGTCTTTGGAGAAGATTACATCCAGACTCTTTCAATATACAAATAAATGAATGGCTACCTCCCAAGTTCATAATCATGGCCTAAAGTTATTTCACTGCAACGATGATGATGAAGGTAGGCCAATTTTTGTTTTCACTAATTGATGAGTTTCATCCCAAATATACTTTCTATACATTTTTTAAATCAAGTAGATGGAAATAAAATACTTTTTCCCAATAATTTTTTACACCCATAATTGTCTACTGTATGCACATTTTGTTCACATCGCATATTAATACAACCATTGATATATATATATATATATATATATCAATTAGTGATGTATATATATATTGCCATCGATAAAAATGCACATTCAACATCATTTAGTTGCACATACACTACATACTAGCTGCACATACCTTGAAATACATGGACAGATGCATATAAATAAAAATGCACATATACTATTTTGTAAATGCACATACAATATATATGAAATGCACCTTATGTATTCGACCATCACCGATACCAAATCAACGACACATACCTCATTTTCAAAATGCACATACCATGTGTTTTGAAGTGCACATCATTTCAAGTGCACATCAGTTTGGTTGCCCATACAGTAAACTCAAAATTTATATTGGGATGCAAATACATTTTATTTAAAATACACATGTATGTTGTGGGAGTTGCACATTTCGTGTATTCAAAATGCACATTATTATTTAAATGTACACCATTTTCCATTTACATGTACACAATTTTCCAAAAGGGATGTCAATCGAGTTGCACATTCATTTTATACTAAATGCACATAATTTATATTTGAGATGCATATTAGTTTTATAGGTATATATTATATATTTATTTATTTTATTTGAGATGCATATGCAATTTATTTGAAATGCACACGTAAATTTCATTTTAAGATGCACATTCGTTACCCACCAAATGCACGTGTAGTTTATTTGAAATGCACGGTTTGTTTATAATTTTTTTTACCTAATGAATTTAGAATGCACATGTAGTTTATTTGATATTTGTTTATGATTTATTTACGTAATTTAGAAACGTGATTACTTACCCATGTTTGTATGTGGTTTCAGACGTCGTGGAATGGTGGATTGACGTTAAGTTTCAGATGGTTTTCACAAAAAGTGGTGAAATATTTAGGGAAGGACAATTTTGCAATTATATAAAATTAATTTATTTTTATAGAAAAAACCCTGGGGATACGTACCCGGGGATAGCGTATACGAATTGTTAAAGGGTGGATAATTCATGGATCATGGTTCAAGGCTGCAAGCTACGAGATAACTCATGAGAGAAGAAGATGTTTGCAGATACTTATGATGCTAGATAAACTTCCAATTCAAAAAGCACAAATTTATTTAAAAGGTAATTGTTTAATATGAAATGTTGAATATTTAGTTCGAAGGGTAATAGTTTTATTTATAAATTTATGAAGAATAATTTGAGAAGGTTACATTTTTATTTTACAGATATAGTTTAAAAGGTTGAATATTTAGTTTAAAAGGTTACTTTTTATTTTAAAACATGACAGTTTTAAAATTAAAACATAAATGTTATAAGTTAAAACATGAAGATTTTATTCTAATAAACTGATATTGTAACTAAAAGATGATCATTATAGCATAAAACATGACGAATTTAAACAAAAACCTAACAGATATACATTATTTTAAAAATATTGTACTTGTAACTCAGAAGATGAGGATTACAGCTTAAAGCATGAGGAATTCAAACCAAAACCTAACAACTATTTATTATCTAATAAATTGTACTTACAACTCAAAAGATGAGGATTATAACATAAAACATGAATAATTTCAACCGAAACCTAACATGCATACATTATTTAAAACAATTGTTCTTGTAACTCAGAAGATGAGGATTACAACTTAAAGCATGAGGAATTCAGACCAAAACCTGACAGATATTTATTATCTAATAAACCGTACTTGTAACTCAGAAGATGAGGATTATAACATAAAACATGGGGAATTTCAACCGAAATCTGACATGCACACTATTTTTAAAAATTGTACTTGTAACTCAGAAGATAAGGATTACAGCTTAAACATGAGAAATTCAGACCAAAACCTGACAAATATTTATTATCTAATAAAATGTACTTGTAACTTAGAACATGATCTTTATAATATAAAAAATGGGGAATTTAAACCAATACCTGACAGATATTTATTATCTAATAAACTGAACTTGTTACTTAGAAGATGATCATTATAACATAAAGTATGAAGAATTTAAACCAAAACGTAACAATTATTTATTTTTTAATAAACTGAACTTTTAACTTAGAAGAAGATGGTCATTATAACATAAAATATGAGGAATTTAACCGAAAAGCTGACAAACAATATTAAACTGAACTGTTTAATTTTTTAATCTTAATTGCGTACCTTTTACTTGATTGTATGTTTTTCTTTAAAACTTGATTGTTTTTGCATAAAAAGCAAACTTTTTACAAACAAGTGCAAAAGCTAGTTTCCCAGTTTCTTTGTGGTTATGCTGTATGATGTTTCAAGATATATGGTGGATCTTTTAACTTAAACAGTGAACGTTTTACTTGCTTGTATGTAGTTCTGTAAAAGCTAATTGTTTTAGTATAAATAACATACCTTTTAAAAACAAGTGCAAAGCTAGTCTCCTAATTTTTGGCCAATTGAGTTGTATAATATTTTAAGATAGTTTGTGAATGTTTTGACCTTAATAGAGTACCTTTTACTTGCTACTAGTGGTGTCAATTCGGGTTGACGTTGATGCTACCGAAATCCGTCCGTTTCCCGGGGCTCGACGCTGTCCAGGTCTTCTTCTTTGTCAGCCCGCTACAATCCTGTAAAACAATCCCCGGGAGGCGTCCCGGGGAAGAGGCTCCGGCGTGATGATGAGATGGGGATAATGATGGAGGGAAAACATACGGAAGATGCTCTCAATATAAAGTAGAGAGATATAAGTCGCCTACCTCGCTTACTGTTTGAGACTAGTATTTATAGCCGAGCTGACCTGCTTGAGATAAGGTGCAGGACCACTTCCCTTTGTCCCCGTCCGTCCTTCTTTCTTGTCCGGACGTGCCCCCTAGCAGGAAAGGCACCGCCCTTTTGGTGCTGGGCCGTGGACCCTCTTCCTAGCTCAGTAGGCCTTTGGGCCGGTAATATCACTAGCCCCCCAGACCAGTCACCCGGGTTTACGTAACGCGGGGAACTGGTCTCATAAGCTCCTCCTTCTGACGCTACTTTTGGTAGGGTCCATCCGTGTTAAAATTGGTTTCTGTCGACGCTGCCTTTTCCCCTTCTGCATTAATCAGTGCCTTATTTACCGTGTCATGATTACTTTTCCTTCTTTTGAGGTGGCGGTTCCTATTCACCTGCCTATATAAGGGGCCTAGCCTCCTTTCTCACAAGTTACTTTCTGCAAAATTTCTCCAGACGCTCTGCTTACTCACTCCTTCACCTTTTCAACCAAGTAAGCCCTAACTCCCTATTCTTTTCTTCTCTTCATGGATTCCCCGCTTCACTCCCATTCTTCTTTGGACACCAAAGGAGTTCAAAATCAGTTTGAGGCCCGATTTCAGGCCGCTAATAACATGATTTCCTCCCCTTCCTCCCCGGACACCTCTTCCGAGGCTCTCAGTACGCCCCGGGGGCCCGTCGCCCCGGGTGCGTTGACCTCGGATGGGGTGGGTTTGCGCCCAGTCGAGCATCCTCATCATCCACGCAAGGGTCAGGATGAGGAGGTGTTTGGCGAGGAAGGCGGTGATGACATTCCCCGGGGGCCTACTCACGGGGTGCGCCCGGTGGGTATCAAATTTTATGATGTCCCCGGGGACTCTCCTTCTTTAGATAGGGATGTCTTGGATTTAGCCAAGCGTTCCTTTATTCCTTTTCCTTTGAATGCCTCTCTTTCCAAACTTCCTCCGGGAGTCTCCGAGCGGGAGGTTTCCTGTATCCCGCGAATCCATTTTCAATGTGGACTTAGCCTGCCCTTCCCTCCTCTTTTCCTTGAAATTCTCCAATTCTACGACATAGCCCCCACCCAGCTACACCCTAACGGGGTGGTCCTCATCCTAGCCTTCTTGCTTAACTGCGCCCGATGCGCCGTTCCCGCTTCTCTCTTACTCTTCCGCTCCTTCTATGCCTTGCGGAAGGCGCACGCGTCCTTCCCGGGCGTATTTTCTTTTACTATTCGTACCGGCCTAAAGGATTTCATTCTTTCTAAGCCCAAATCCGCCAAAGGATATCTTTCAAAGGGTTTCTTCCTTTGTGATGCCCGGGTGTACCCTATGCCCACCTGGAACAACTCTCTTGCTCCCGAGGACAAAAAACCTCTCTCCAATATTCCGGCTATTATTGCCAGTGATCACAACCTCCTCCGCCTCTCCCCCTTAGATATGGACGCCTTCTATAAGAACGGGAATGCGGGTTATTTCTGGCCTCGCGGGATCTATCCCAGCGACCTCTTCACGCTCCCGCGCATCTCTGCGGTGTGGCCAGATGGAGGTGCCCATTAAGGCTTTATTTCCTATCTTTCTCGGAAGTTAAAATCAAACATTTTTTTTTATATATATCTCATGGTCTCACCTCACTGTCTGCTTGATTTCAGCTCAACCTGCCTTATACGCGGACGTCATGGCTTACACTGATAAGCCTTCTGGGGATAATGTTCAAGCCAGAGATACTCATCCGGATCCCCAGACCCCTCCTCAACAAATGGCCTCCGGACCACCTCCGACCGAGAATCCTGCCATCATTCCCCAGAAGCCCCGCGCGCCGCCGCGGTCTCATCAACAGAGTTCTTCCGGGCCATCTTCTGAGGCCCGCGCTACTCCCGGCTCGTCGCCTACACCCGGACGCCGGTCCTTCATCTAGCATCCACCCTATAGCGGAGGGGCAAGCTCGAGATTCAAACGGCCGCCCCCAGGCGAGCTATCCGGGTCGCCTCCTCCCTCTCGCCAAAGGACTCAGGACTTCCCTCCTCCTCCTGCTCACGACGCTTCTCCGCGGGCCGCTACTTCCAAGACTATCCCGGAAGAGAAAGAAGAGGTAACTACTTTCCTTCAGCTTCGTTCTTCACCTAACGTTTTAAAAACAAATTCTAAGTTTTATGTCCTGTTTTGCAGAGCACCGCCTTCGCGGATTCCCTCCTCGCTGACCCCCAGTTTACTGAGGCGCTAAATCGGGGCTACTCCAAATACAGCGCCGGGTTGTTTGCTATGATGGAAAAGGAGCTCCGCAATACCCGGGAAAAGTTGGCCGGGCGAGATGACCTGGAGGTCTGACTGGAGGCGTCTCAGAAGAAGCTGGCTGAAAGGGAGAAGAAGCTGGCGGATAAGGAGAAGAGGCTTGCAGAGGTGGAGAAGAAATACTCCTCCCTCAAGAAGGAGAAGAAAGAGGCACAGCTTGAGGCCCTGGATGCTGTGACCCAGAAGGTCCTTCACTCCGTCGCCTTCGATCAAAGGCTGGAGGGTATCGCGCCTGCGGCAAGCGCGGTCGCCTGCCACGAGATGTACCGCAGTTTGCGGGGTTGGCTTCCGGGGCCCGCTCACTTGGAAGCCCAAGCCTCCTACTATTGCCCCAAGGCGAATGACCTGCTGAACCATCGCTGGAGATCCCTCCAGGATGCGAGCTTGAAAAGCCTGGTCCCCCAACTGTGGGAGTCTTTGAGGATGTCCTCCCGGGTCCCTTCCGCCTCGGATATCAAGAAGGCCAAGCAACCGGAGATTGATGAGGCTGCTTTCCCTGACCCCGGCCCGGAAAGCTTTAATGCTTATGGGGTAGTCCCGGAGACGCCTCATTGGTCGGAGAACTATTATGAATACTGCGCGGTACCTGACAACTTTGGGTACCGCGCGGTCCACAATCAGGGGGGCGACTGCCGAGTCGGTCTGGGCGCGGGTCAAGATGACTTGCTGTATCAGTCCCGGAAGGCTGTGCGGAAGGTAGGGTTTCCCGAGCGGCCCGCTGATGAACCTGCGGTGGACGCCCCTGCCTATGCTGGCCCGGAATGGAGTACCGAGGACCTCGTGGAACTGGAGAGGCGGTTTGAGAGGGCTCACACTGTTCCGGGGGAGGGGAACTCTGCTGAGGACCATGTATAACTCTAGAATCTAGTTTGTTATTTTTTCTTGTAACACCTTTTTTTTTTTTAAGCATTTTGTAAGTTTCCTCCCCCGGGGAGTGTATGTAGAACTTTCGGCCTTAGTGCCCATTTTGATTAATAACAAGTTCTACTTTTGACGAGAACGTTTATCTTTTGTAGTCTGTGCGTCATTTAAAGGAAGTTCTCCCGCAAGAGCCCACCCCTTATGTTTTTCCTCACCCCAGTAGTTCTTCTGGCACCTACTTCTCTCTCCCCCGCACTGGATGCCTCCAATGCTCATTTCTTCAGAGAAAGCTGGCTCACTGGAGGTTTGGAGGCGATCAAGCTAACCAGGCATTAGCTGAGGCGGGATTGGATTGCTTCCTTCAGGAGTTTGGATCGATCCAGGTGCTGGTGTCATTTCTTAAGGCAGTTGAGGCCAAGTTTGGGTCGTTGAACCAGTGCTTCGACCTTGCTTCTGATCATATGCGGGAAGCCCTGAATTCTCACCAGACCATAGCTGAGCTGCAAGCCCTTCACGACGACTCTCAGCATCGTACTACCCAGGAGCTAGGCATGGTGTGGGGTGAACTTGAGCGAATGCAGGAAAAGCTTAAGAAATTGGAGACCCGTTCCGCTCAGAACAGGCTTCTCTGCGACTTTGAGAAGGAGAATCGGTCTCTCACTCATAGGAATAAGGTACTCCAAGATGCATTGCTGGTTACCCGGCTATCCTACCACCTTTTGGGTCTCAAAAATGGCTTAGTTGGGGTGTCTCCTCTTACTGATATTCCAGTCGGGGTTCGCAGAACGATTGAACGCATGCAGGCTAACCCGAAGAAGTTTGGTGAGGGAGCTCCCAGTCATAAGGCCTATCTGGACGTCATGGAGTGGCATAATAAAATAGCCGCGGGAGAAGCTGAGCCCTACCCCTCCAGCCTTCGTCGAGTTCCTGCCCGGGTGGAGGTGGATGTGGCGTACGAAAGATACGAAGATATGTCCGTGTCTATTGACCCGGAAGAAGTAGCACGCCGGATAAGACGCGTCCGGAAGATTGCTGATTCTGGAGTTACCACAAAGGGTGTCAAGACCGCTGAGAGCACCCGCATTAGTCGGGAGGAGAAGGGTAAAAGTGTAGCAGACTTGTTTCCTAAGTACAAGTTTGTTACATCAGCCGGGGTAAGGAGGATGCGCCTGGCAGAACCGCTTCCCGAAGGATCCGTGGTTCCTATTCCCGAATTGAACGAGGAAGACGCCACGCAATTGGAAGAGGAACTTGCATGGAATCAAGCTCCAGATGCCCGCTTTGCCGAAGACCTCTTGTCTTCTCAATTCTTCGGAGGGGGTTTCCGCCCGGGTAACCCTGAGGGTGCTTCCGGATCAGGCCCCAAGTGGCTGTAGAATAATTGTTTTTCTCCTTTTGGTTAGTTATTTATATCCGTTGAATGTTTGGCTTAGAGTGATGGCCAAATCAGTTGTATGAACTTTTTTGAGCAATTTAATAGAAGAAAATATTACATCAAAAAAAAAGCAAATAGATAGAGAAATTTGTATGTAAGATACTTTGTAACATATCAGCATGTGTGCTTTGAAATTTATGAATCAATGAATAAAAGTTCTTTGAAAATTCCTTCTCATTAACTGTGTAAACAATACATTTTTTTGGTCCCCGGGCTTCATTCAAGTCCCGGATCCAATCTAGCGGGACACCCGAATGGGAGCTACCCATGGGTCCCTTTCACCATTCTTCCTTTCTAGGCCCGAGACGAGGCCAAACGTCGGGTTATCTCTCCGGGCATATTCATGCTTCCGGGAGGTGGGGCATATCCATGCCTGGCATATTCATGCCTAATTAGCTAAGGTTCTGCGCGGGGCATTCTACTTTCCGTAAAACCTTCTTAAGTTAGCTACATTCCATCTCCTGGGGATCTCTTTTCCCTGCTTGTCCTCCAGCACGTAGCTTCCTCCCGGGTGTGTTTCCTTCACCTTGTATGGTCCTTCCCAATTGGGTGGAAGCTTCCCCTCCGGGGCTTGGCGGCTCTTGTCATTTCTCCTCATCACCCAATCTCCGGGGGCAAAAACCTCTTTCCGTACCCTCCTGTCATGGTACCTCTGTACTCGCTCCTTCACCTTGGCTTCCTGGAGTGCTGCATTCTCTCGCTTTTCTTTCAGGAGATCCAAGTCAAGGCGTCGTCCAGCATCTTCTTCTTCCGGGCGTTGGTGTTGGGTCTGGGGGCTCGGGATCCCAATCTCCGCGGGTATCACTGCCTCCGACCCATATACCAAGCAATATGGGGATTCCCCGGTGGCTGAGCTTTCTGTAGTCCGGTGGGCCCAAAGAACGCTGGGCAACTCCCAAATCCAATTTCCCCGCGCGCCTTCCAAGCGGGTTTTTAACCCTTTGATGATAATGCGGTTGGTGACTTCCACTTGCCCGTTCGCCTGAGGGTGGTACACAGACGTCAACCTCTGCTCTATGCCATACTTGATACACCATGATTTGAAAGGGTCATTTTCAAACTGCGCCCCATTGTCTGTGACTATGATCTTTGGGATACCGAATCGACAAATGATGTTCTTCCAGCAAAACTTAACACAAGTTAGTCCCCGTATGTTGGTGAGTGGTTCTGCCTCCACCCATTTGCTGAAGTAGTCGATCGCTACAATTACGTACTTAGCTCCTCCCGGGGCAGTCGGGAAAGGTCCTACCAAGTCAATTCCCCACCTGCTGAACGGCCAAGCTCCCGTGACCCCAATTAACTCTTCCCGGGGCACATGGATTAGGGGGGTGAATGTTTGGCATGCCAAGCACTTCCGAACATATTCTTCCGCATCTTTGAACAACGTCGGCCAGTAATACCCCAACCTTAAGATCTTCCTAGCCATTGTGCGAGCTCCCTGGTGACTCCCGTTAGATCCTTCATGCACCTCCTGGATGAGGTGTCGGCCTTCTGCCCTTTCTACACACTTAAGCAAAGGCTGGAGATATCCTCTCTTATACAACTCCCCGCCCTGGATCACATACTTAGGCGCTTTGACTCTCAACTTCCGGGCCTGAACCCTATCCTCCGGGGTGGTTCCTTCTTCTAGGTATGCCCGCATGGGAATGATCCAGGATTCCTCCTCATTCACTACCATTACTTGGTCATTCTTCTGGTAGCTCCTTCTTCCTAGTACTTCCATGTACAACTTTTGGTTAGGCTCAGGCTTTAATTCTGAGGAGGCCAACTTGCTCAAAGCGTCTACTTTACTATTTTCCTCCCGGGGAACTTGGACCAGGTTGAAGGTTTCGAACCCGGCTACCAGAGGTTTTACCGTTTCCAAGTATTTCTGCAGGCTCCTCTCCCGGGCTTCATATTCTCTTTTTACCTGCTGTACCACAATCTGAGAGTCGATGTATGCCGTGAGAGCTTTGATGTCCATCTCCTTTGCCAATCTTAATCCTGCGATCAAGGCTTCGTATTCGGCTTCATTGTTGGTTGTTTTGAAAGTGAATTGGACCGCATAGGGGTATTCCTTCCCTTCCGGGCTAATCAACAAGACTCCCGCTCCGCTGCCTCCTGAGTGCGCCGATCCATCTACATATAACCTCCAAGCCTGGACTATTTCAGCCTCGGTCGTCTCCTGCTCTTCCTGTATCCTTGCTTCTGATTCCACCAGAAAGTCTGCTAGGGCCTGCCCCTTGATAGCCCTCCTTGGCTCATACCGAATTTCATATTCTCCCAACTCTATAGCCCATTTCATCATTCTCCCTGATGCCTCTGGCTTGAACATGACTTGTTTGAGCGGGTAATCGGTGAGGACCACTATTGAATGGCCCTGGAAGTAGGGTTTAAGCCTCCTTGAAGCATGTACCAGTGCTAGAACTAGTTGCTCCAATTCAGTATACCGGGTCTCTGCCCCCGAAGTGCCCGGCTAACAAAGTAGATTGGGTGCTGCTTTCCCTCCTCTTCTTTGATTAGCACGGCACTTACTGCCTCCCGGGATGCCGCTATGTACAGGAAAAGCTCCTCCCCCGGGTATGCTTTCTTTAAAGTTGGCAACTGTCGAAGGTGATCTTTCAAGTTTTGGAAAGCCTTCTCACACTCCCCGGACCACTCGAATGCCTTTGCCTTCCTGAGAATGGAGAAGAAAGGTAGCTGCCTATCTGCCCCCTTTGATAAGAATCGGCTGAGGGCCGCAAGGGAACCTGTCAACCGCTGTACTTCTTTCACCGATCTGGGGGAGGTCATCTTAGCTATGGCCTCTACCTTTTCCGGGTTGACATCAATGCCCCGACTTGACACCATGAAGACCAAGAACTTCCCCGCTCCCACTCTAATGGTACTTTTGGAGGGGTTCAGCTTTAGATTGCTCAGCTCAAGTTTTTTGAACATCTCCTCCAGATCATTCAAGAAAGCCCCATAAGTCATGCTTTTAACCACCATGTCGTCGGCATATACCTCCATGTTCCTTCCCACTTGGTCCTTGAAGAGTTTGTCCACCATTCTCTGATAAGTAGCCCCCGCATTCTTCAATCCAAAAGGCATCTTCTTGTAGCAAAAAGTCCCAAAATTGGTGATGAAGGAGGTTTTCGCCTTGTCCGCCTCATCCATCTGCACCTGATGATACCCTTTATGTGCATCAAAGAAAGCCAGCACCGAGTACCCCGCGATAGCCTCTGCCAACCGGTCCAAATTCGGGAGAGGGTAGCTGTCTTTGGGGCAGCATTTATTCAAATCTGTAAAGTCGATACACACGCGCCAGCTTCCGTCATGTTTCTTTACTAAGACCGGGTTAGCTATCCACTCCGGATAGATGATTTCCTCAACCACCCCGGCTCTCTCCAACTTCTTTACTTCATTCCTTATAAATTCCGCTCTCTCCGGGGCTACAGGTCTTTTCTTCTGCCTAACTGGCTTGGTTGCCGGGCTTATGTTCAGCTTGTGTACCCCCAACTCTGGCAACACCCCCACCATGTCCTCCGGGCTCCATGAGAATATTCCGTGATATCTGGCCAAGAGTTCCTTCAATGCACCTTTTACTTCCTTCGGGAGACCTTTTCCCACCGTAACCATCCCTTTGTCCGCCACTTGCATTTCTTCCAACTCTTGGCGGGGAGCTTCTCAATACACCGCCCCTACTGCTTTCTTTGCATCTAAGACCGCCGTCATCATGCAACTTCTCGCGACTGCTTGACTTCCCCGTACGACCGCCACTCCCTGTGCGGTGGGGAACTTCATTGTCAGCAGGTATGGACAACTCGCTACCCGTGCTTTGGTTAGCCATGGCCTCCCTATGATTACGTTGTACGGTGAGGGTGCATCAATAACCGCAAAATTGCATGTCACTGAGACCCTCTTGCTCCGGTCCTTCTCGTCCACCATACACACTGCGAGGGGAATAACACCTAGAGGAACTTCAGGTTTACCCGTGAACCCTGACAAGGGAGACGAAGGAGGTTTCAGATTCTATCTCCCGATTCCCAATTGATCGAAGCAAGAAGCGGACATGATTTCTACGCTACTCCCATCGTCTACAAACACCCTCTTGATCAAAAAGCCTTCAATCTCCGCCGTTACCACCATTGGGTCTGAGTGGGGTATCTGTGGCGGGGCTGCATCCGCCTCAGAGAAAGTGAGAGCTTCATCGGGGCGAAACCTTTTCCCCTGAATCTCCCCCGGGGGAACATATTGCGTCCGGGCCCGGATAGCGGAAACTGACTGGCATGCTTCTCCGACGTCTCCGTTTATCACGTTGATCATTCTGTTTGGTACTGGGGCTGGCTCTACTGCCTGGACCGGTACGGCGGCTATGGCGGGCCTCCCCGGGGCCCTGTTGCCCTGGTTGCCTTGGGCTCTCCCGTTTCCTCTCCGGGGTTGCTCCTGAGGCTGGTCCCGGGGATTTTCCTTCTTTGCTTCTGTCACCACGCAATCTCTCAGCTGCCCCCGCTCTATCAACTTTTCTATCTCATTCCTTAGCCCTCTACACCCCTCTGTCGAGTGTCCATAAGACTTGTGATAGGCGCACCATTTGTCCGCATTTTCCCTAGACGGGGTCCCCTGGATGGGCAGCGGGTCCGGGAACAGATCTTTGTGAATAGCATGTATCTCTGTCCGGGACTTGCTGAGCGGGGTAAAACTATCTGCCCTTGCCCGGTTCACCGGCGCAGGACCCGAATCCCTTCTACTTGGATCAGCCACCCTCCTCCTTTCCATCTTATCCGGGGGGAATCCCCCAGATTCTTCCTTCCTCTTCCGGGTGGCGTCATTAACCGCACAGTACAGTTGCACCGCCATCTGTAAGTTGTGAAAGGTTTCCGGGATGTTTTCCATCAACTTCTGGAACAACGCCATATCCCTCAAGCCATTTATGAATCCGCTAATCACCGCCTTCTCCTGCTGCTGTCTGTCTATGACCTTCATGCTATCGTCCATGTACCTTCGGTAATATTCCATTGGCCCTTCTGCAGCTTTTTGCCGAGTGGCGAGAAGCTCAGTCAGTTGATTCCCCTCATTCTTCAATCCCGCGTACCAAAACAGCAGAGCCTTGGAGAAATCATAATAATCTCTAAGACTCTGCCGAGGCAAGGAATCGAACCATAGGAGACAGTTTCCCCTCAGGTAGCAACCTATTAACTTGCATCTTAGTTCTTCCGGGAAGTCCCGTGACACCATTAGGTTCTGGTATGTCCTGACAAACTCCTCCGGGTCTGTCTCTCCATTATACGTTGGGATTCCCTCCGGGACCCGAAGGCCCGGAGGCCATGGGTATGCCATCACCCGAGGTACCCATGGGGAAGTGGGTTGAGCTCCGTTTCTCCCCACCAACTTATCCAACCGCGCCTCCAAAGAGTTGGGGTCCTGCTGCGCCACCTGATAGCCCCGCATCCTATCATCCTCCCTATAGTATCCCTCCGGGTAACCGTAGTTCACCCCCCATCGACCCATACATGGGCATGGAATACTGGATCGGGTTCCCCTAGGTTCCAGGGGCCTGATAACCCGATAATTCCGCAGGCATGACTTGAAGGACATATCCGATCTGCTCCGTCCCCCAGCTAGAACGCGGGTAGTAGGGTGGAGCATGTGGAACTAAATTTGATTGATGTCCAGTAGCCACTCCTCCTTGAACTCCGAAATTCGGGGGGAAAGAAGGTGGGATGATTGAGGAATTAATTCGTCCCTGTATTCTTGGCGGTTGAACAGCCCCGTCTAGATCGATAATCTCCCTTTGATGTCCCCGCAGAGGGCCTGCTGGGTCCCCTCCCGGTTCCCTTCGTCTTAAGTTTTCCCGGGCAGAGAGTACCCACTGGCGGTACAACTCCTTGTTGGCTCTCATGAACTCCAACGCTGCCGATTCCTCCGTATTAGCTAAAGGTTGTCCCTCTTCCGGGAAAGCCGGTCCCCGAATTTGAGGGTTGCCGACCAGGTATTGCCCCTCCTCCCGGGTTTCAGGTTCCCGAGCCCGGGGACTGCCTTCCATAGCGGGCCTAGGCTCCTGCTCATCCTGGTACTCTCTTTCTGAGTCGGCTTCGTCGGAGGCAGTTTCCACGTGACCATCCTGTGGTACTCCTAGCTCACGTTGGTGTCTTGCCTCCTCCTGCAACTGCCTCAAGGTCACGTCATCTCCCGGGGGTGGATGAGGACCACTCCCGGAAGGTGCCGCGTTCTTCTTCGGGCGCCCACGCCCTCTCCTTGGCGACTCCATCGTGCGAAGGTGGAACTGGTCCCACCAGGCGTGCCAATTGATGCTACCAAAATCCGTCCGTTTCCCGGGGCTCGACGCTGTCCGGGTCTCCTTCTTTGTCAGCCCGCTACAATCCTGTAAAACAATCCCCGAGAGGCGTCCCGGGGAAGAGGCTCCGGCGTGATGATGAGATGGGGATAATGATGGAGGGAAAATGTACGGAAGATGCTCTCAATATAAAGTAGAGAGATATAAGTCACCTACCTCGCTTACTGTTTGAGACTAGTATTTATAGCCGAGCTGACCTGCTTGAGATAAGGTGCAGGACCACTTCCCTTTGGCCCCGTCCGTCTTTCTTTCTTGTCCGGACGTGCCCCCTAGCGGGAAAGGCACCGCCCTTTTGGTGCTGGGTCTTGGACCCTCTTCCTAGCTCAGTAGGCCTTTGGGCCGGTAATATCACTGACGTGTCGGGTTTCGTGTTCGTGTCAGATAGGTTCGGGTTATTTCGGGTCAGAATTTTTTTATCGGGTCGTGTCGTTTCGTGTCGGGTTAGATTCGTGTCAGCCCAGTTTGTCAGGTCGGGTCGGGTTCAGAATGAATTATCTCGGGTTGGGTTAGACTCGTTTGTAAGGTTGAGTCGAATTAAGTAAAAATATAATACACAAAACTCACATTGGAAGAAACAAACTTTTGATGTTGGGTTAGTCGGGATCGAAGTGAGTTCAATTCAAGTATATAACACAACTGATAATTTTAGTTTTAACTAAATTGTTTATACTTACTTAAATCACACTGTTTTTAAAATTTTAGTTATCATCACATTTATGATATTGTGGCCATTTAAATATTTTTCAAACGTTTTTCACTCAAATTGAACCAGAAAAATCTCTAATTGAATACACTCACACATTTCATTACATCACATTTAAGTTATTTAATAAATATACACCTTGAATTGAACGTCAAACATCTCGTAACTTCAAATTTTCCAAGTATCTTCCTTGTTTTGGAAATAAATTTAACTACGTAACTGACGTCTACGATGTTATAACTCAATATTTTCTCCTAATATCATATATGTAATACATATACAAAATTTCAGATTTTTTTGAGTTGTTGAACTAGTTGACGTAGAACAAATTGATGGACTTTACTAGTGAGTTTACAAAGGTTAAACATGTTAGCACTGATAACTCGTCTATAGAATGTAGATACAAATTTTAATGATGTGAAAAGTTTAATCTTAGTTGCGAAGCTGTTGGTTATAAATCCC
This sequence comes from Cruciata laevipes, assembly GCA_963678965.1. Classification (NCBI taxonomy): domain Eukaryota; kingdom Viridiplantae; phylum Streptophyta; class Magnoliopsida; order Gentianales; family Rubiaceae; genus Cruciata; species Cruciata laevipes. The sequence continues at coordinate 14,730,419 of OY787639.1, forward strand.
TTCAAGCGGATTTCAATTTTGGCGTTTCTACAAAAAAATTACTTTTTTTTTCACTTAGGTCCCTCCAAGAAAATGGGAAGTGTCGAACTATAAAATTGAGTGACCCAAAACAAAGAAATGTGAAAATATAGTTTTATGATATTTTGAGGCAGCGGAAGAGGTAGAAAAAATATTCAGACATGTTGCCCGATAGTTCCATATATGTTACTATGACCCTTTGTAAAAGTCAGATTTTGTGGAATAGTAAAGTATATATTTATTTCCTTATCCTTAAGTTGACAAGTAGCAAAGTGGTATAGTGGTATTCTAATCCATCACATAGGCATAGGTCTAGGTCGAACAGTTCAACTCCAATAATTAGCATTTTTGGATTAAATTTTTTAAGAGTTTGAAAAATTATTTATAATGACACAATAGATACTATTTATACAAAAAAAAATTTAAATAAAAAAATTCCAAATTAAAATATACTTTTGAGCATATTAATAAACCAACCTTTTAAATTAAATAAACAATCGACATTATTAATTATAATAAACTAGTAATAGTCCACCGGGCGTTGCCGAATATATTTAAAAAATTATTAAAAATTAAATATAAAATATTTTAATTGTTTCACAATAGTTTTTTTTTTTTTTTGAGATAAACCACCGTAGTGGGGGGAGTTATATTGGCTTCCCCTTGCCTTTTAAATACGAAAGCAAAATTACAAAGAAAAAACCGCATAGATAGGGAATAAGATACCCTGCGGTTTGTCAAAAAGAGAAAACCAAAAATAGGCTTCTCAAATGCAGCATATACAATGCTACATTTAGGCATTAGGCATGCCTCAAAAAGAATGAGTTAAAGAGAGGAACTAGTTAGCCTAACTAATCTCATTCTATACACTAAAAGAAGGAAACTAAAAGATTGCAGAAGCTGTTAGAGGAGAAAAGCTCTGAGTCCACTTGCTTTTTAGTGAATCAGTTAAACTGAGACACAATTCAGCCTATGGAGAGCTTTTGTCTTAACAATTTCTGCTTCATTTGAAAAACCGTCAAGTCCTATGGGAGTCATCTCTTCCTGTCGGAGAAGGTGAGAAAACAGCCACAAAAAATGTCCCCAGATTTGTTGGAAGGAATGGTGCAGCTCTTTGTGATAGTTGTTGAAGAAAAACCATTTCACTTGAAAGTACCTGCATAAGAACATAATAGATATCAGCAACATCTATTCATTATTCTAATATTTGGGAGCCCTTGTTTGTCTAATAAAAATGCCCCTCTAGTTGTGTGTGGAAGATCACTGAGTAGCATTTCACAAGAAAGATGGTTAGAAAGAGCATGTTTGGCTACAAGATCAGCTACAGAGTTGGCCTGTCTATATGCATGAGATAGTATCGCAGGAAAGAGACTGCTGTGTATCTGGTAGGCTAGATGATACAATTTCCAATGAGATTTGGATGGATCATTTGCCATATTTACTGCACTTAAACAATCTAATTCCATCCAGAAGGTAAATAGGTTAAGTGAATGTGCAGTAAACAGACCAAATTTCAGAGCAAGGAGTTCAGCCTCTAATTGGGGAAGATGCAGTTGTGAAAAAACATCTAGCATGTAAAAAAATTCCTTTGTTGTTTCTAAAAATCACAGCCAAACCAGCAGTGTTGGAGGAGGACTCCCAGGCAGCATCAACATTTATTTTTACACCACTGGTGGGTTTGATCCAGCAGATTTTGACAATTTTTGGCTTTGGGGGTTTTAGCCATTTGGGCAGAACCCCTGAACTAGCAATGTCAATATCATGCTGTTTAGACAGGTAAAAAGGTTTAACAACATATGAGTTAAAAATCATTTCCTTTACCTCTTTAAAAAGAAACAAGAAAGAAGGTTTTATATCCTCAAATAGCATTTTGTTTCTTGCTTTCCATAAACACCAGCACACATAAGATGGGACAATATTGACAAGTTGTGTGTGAAGTGGTGTAAGACCTTTGAAAGACCAATAAGATGCAAGTCTGGACCAGAAATAAGGGAAAGATGGATTTCCAATACACAAGAAGATGTGAATAGCATTCCAGACTTGTAAAGTAATTTTGCATTTGTTGAAAAAATGATCAATGTTGTCCTGATTGTCACAGAAGGGGCATTTTGATGCTAAGCTAAAACCAGACCAGATAAGAACATCATCAAAAGGTAGCAAGATATTGAAAAGTTTCCACATGAAAACAGAAACTTTTTTAGGGGATCTCACTGACCAAATTTTGGACATAGCAGGGATTTTTGCTTTGTGTGGTTTGAGCTTGTCATAGGCAGACTTGAAAGTGAAGTTGCCTTTAAGGTCTGGTTTCCAGATCAATTTATCCTCCATGAGAGGACATAGTTTTATTTCCTGCAAAACAGTTATCAAATTAGAGCCTTGGATGAGAGGAGAAATAGAGGGCATATATATGTCTCTATTTATAATGAAATCAGCAACAGTGCATGTTGTAGGGATGATTGTTTGTTCTGGATTTACTAGATCAATGATGGGAAAATTCCCTGACCAAGTAGTGTTCCAGAAATTACAGTCACCCTTTCCTATAAGAACTCTGATATTGGAGGCTGCAAAACTATCAACTTTACAGATTCTTTTCCAGGTCTGAGACGTTTTTGCAGAAGGAGGGAGGGAGGCTAAGAAGAGTGTCCATGGAACTTTTGCTAACTGGTACTTCCACCATAGTTTGACTGAAAAAGTTGTAATTATGGTGGGGATTGATCTAATTCCTATTCCATTTTCTGATATAGGATAGCACATATCATTCCACTTCCTCCACTTCTTCTTTGGTTTTTGATCATTTTTCCCCCAAAAGAAGGTAGAGATGGTTCTGACCAGAGTTTTGATGATCTCTTTTGGTGGGTCAAAAACAGCCCAGATGTGCTGTGGAATAGAATAGATACATGATTTGATCAAAGTAAGTTTACCTCCTGTTGACAACCACTTGTTTTTCCAACTGTCTAGTCTGGTATTAATTACCTCTAGAATAGGTTGGAAATGGGCTTGTGACATTTTACCAGAGAAAATAGGACACCCTAAGTATCTGAAAGGATATACACCTATTTTCATGCCTAGAATGGACTTGATTAGATTAACTGAGTGAAGAGATGCATGCTTACTATAGAAAACCTCACTTTTATCAAAATTTATTTTTTGCCCAGATGTTTCTTCAAACACCACCAGGAATGATTTCAAAATGGTGAGATTTGCTTTGTTAGCATTTAGGAAAATTATGGTGTCATCAGCATAAGATAGATTAGATATAGGCACAGCATTGACTGGGATTTTGAAATAATCTATTTTGCCAATCTCATATACATAAGCTAATGATCTTGTAAAAGTTTCAGAAAAAATATTAAACAAGAAAGGGGATAAGGGGTCTCCCTGTTTGATTCCTCTTGTAGCTTTGAAAAAACCCATTGGTTTTCCATTGATGAGGACAGAAAAGCAGGCCTGTGAGAGGTTTTTAAGAACTGCATGGACAAACAAACCATTAAATCCAAATTTGAATAAAACAGCACTCAGAAAATCCCAACTTACTCTATCAAAAGCTTTCTGTAGATCCAGCTTTAGAATACAGTTAGTCCCTCTGCTTTTATTATTAATGAACCTCATCATTTCTCTAAGATAGAGTACATTGTCAGAGATGTCCCTATTGGCTAGAAAAGCAGATTGATGATGAGATATTAATTTTGGCATGAGAGGTTTTAATCTCTCCATTAAGATTTTTGAAAAAATCTTATTGGAGACATTAGAGAGACTAATAGGTCTGTGGTCATTGAATGATGTTGGAACCTGTTTTTTAGGGATGATGGTAATCCAAGTGCTGGAAATGCCCTGAGGAATGATTGGGTTTATCATTAAATCATTTGCTGCACTTAGGAGATCATTACAGATTGTATCCCATGCTTTGATGTAAAACTGAGCTGTAAATCCATCAGGACCTGGTGTACTGGATTTATTCAGGCTAAAAACCACAGCTTTGAGTTCTTCCAAGGATATAGGGCTGCTAAGCTGGGAGTTTTCTTCTGGAGTGATCAAGCATGGGATTTGGGTGAGAAAGTGTGAGAGAAAAGGTGGTGAGGGTGGGGTTTGATTTGTGAGAAGGTTTTCATAGAAAGAGATGGCTTCTTGTTCAATTTCATTTATATCATCAATCCAAACTCCTTGGGAGTTTTGGATTTTTGTGATGCCTAGCCTGCTCTTTCTTTCTTTCACAGTTTTATGAAAATACTCAGTATTTTCATCCCCTTTTTTCAACCATTTAATCTTGGCCTTTTGTTTCCAGAAGTGTTTCTCTTCTGACAATGCTCTACTCAACTTACCTTTTGCATCATTGAGTTTGGAAAGTTCTAAAGCACACTGATCAAGGTCATAGCTTATCTCTTGAAGTCTAAGGGTTTCTTCAGCTTTGCAAACATTATCAGTAATGTTCCCAAAGACTTCTTTATTCCAGTATTTTAGGAATTTTTTCAATCTGTTTAGCTTAAGAAATAAGCCTAGCATGCCTTGATGAGGAATCTGAAGGTTCCAGTTGTTCTTTATCACATCTCTAAAATCTTCCCTTTTGAACCAGGTGTTTAAGAATTGATAATACCGGCCCAACAGGGCTTTGGGCCAGGAAAGGGGCCCATGGCCCGGGATCAAGAAAGGAGTGCCTTTCCGGGGAAGAGCACGTCCGGACAAGAAGAACGGCAGATAGCGACAAGGAGAAGTGGTCCTGAACCTTATCCAAAGGAAACAACCTCAACTATAAATAGTGGTCTCAAACAGTGAACAATGTATGTGACTTATATCTCTCTACTTTATATTGAGAGCACCTTCCGTACGTTTTCCTTCTTCGCTATCCCCATCTCATCATCACGCCGGAGCTTCTTCCCCGGGACACCTCCCGGGGATTGTTTTGCAGGATTGAAGCGGGCTGATCAAGGAGGAGACCCGGATAGCGTCTACTCCCGGGAGACGGACGGATTTTGGTAGCATCAATTGGCACGCCCAGTGGGACCTTTCCACCTTCGCAGGATGGAGTCGCCAAAGAGAGGGCGCGGGCGCCCTAAGAAGAACGCGGCACCTTCAGGGGGGATTCTCTTCCACCCCCAGGAGACGAGGTGACCTTAAGGCAGTTGCAGGAGGAGGCTAGACACCAGCGAGAGCTAGGGGTACCGCAAGACGGCCACGTTGAAACTGCCTCCGACGAAGCCTACTCGGAAGGAGAGTACCAGGATGAGCAGGAAGGGCTTGGGCTCGCCGGGGATGGCAACACCCGGGACCAGGGACCTGAAGCCCGGGAGGAAGGGCAGCCCTTAGTTAGCACGGAGGAAGTGGCGGCCTTGGAATTCATGAGAGCCAACAAGGAGTTGTATCGCCAGTGGGTACTCTCCACCCGGGCAAGCCTGAGGCGAAGGGAACCCGGGAGGAACCAGGCAGGTCCTCTAGGGGGGTACCAAAGAGAGGTTATTGACTTGGATGGAGCCGTTCAGCCGCCAAAGCTACAGGGGCGTGTAAATTCCTCCACCGTCCCACCCTCTTTCCCTCAGAATTTCGGGGTTGGAGGAGGAGCGGCTACGGGACAACAATCGAATCTGGTTCCACATGCTCCACCCTATTACCCGCGTTCCAGTTGGGGGGCGGGACAAATCGGGTATGACTTGCCAGTCATGCCTACAGAACCGTTTGGGTATCAGGCCCCTGGAACCCAGGGAAACCCGATCCAGTATTCCGGACCCATGTATGGATCAATGGGGATGAACTTCGGTTACCCGGAGAGATACTATCGGGAGAACGATAGGATGCGGGGCTATCAGGTGGCACAGCAGGACCCCAACTCCTTGGAGGCTCGGCTAGACAAACTGGTGGGGAGAAATGGAGCTAAACCTACCTCCCCTTGGGTACCTCGAGTGCTCGCGTACCCATGGCCGCCGGGCCTACGGACCCCGGAGGGAATCCCAACATATAATGGAGAGACAGACCCGGAGGAGTTTGTCAGGACGTACCAGAACCTAATGGTGTCAAGGGACTTTCCGGAGGAATTAAGATGCAAGCTGGTAGGCTGTTACCTGAGAGGAAACTGTCTCTCATGGTTCGATTCGTTGCCTCGAGAAAGTCTCAGAGACTATTACGATTTCTCTAAGGCCCTGCTGTTTAGATACGCCGGATTAAAGAAGGAAGGAAAGCAGTTGACTGAGCTTTTGGCTACCCGGCAGAAGGCTGCAGAAGGGTCAATGGAATACTATCGAAGGTACATGGACGATAGCATGAAGGTTGTCGACAGGCAGCAGCAGGAGAAGGCAGTGATTAGCGGATTCATAAATGGCTTGAGGGATATGGTGCTGTTCCAGAAATTGATGGAAAATATCCCGGAAACCTTTCACAACTTGCAAATGGCGGTACAACTATACTGCGCAATTAATGATGCCACACGGAAGAGAAAGGAAGAATCTGGGGAATTCCTCCCGGATAAGATAGAAAGAAGGAGAGTGGCAGACCCAAGTAGAAGGAACCCCGCTCCCGCACTGGTAAACCGTGCCAGGACGGACAGTTTCACCCCGCTCAGCAAATCCCGAGCGGAGATTCATGCTATCCACAAGGACCTGTTCCCGGATCCATTGCCCATCCACGGGATCCCGTCTAGGGAAAACGCGGACAAATGGTGTGCCTACCACAAGTCTTATGGGCATGCGACAGAGGGGTGTAGGATGCTGAGGAACGAGATAGAAAGACTGATAGAACGGGGACAGTTGAGAGATTGCGTGGCAGCGGAGGTAAAAAAGGAGAACCCCCGGGACCAGCCTCAAGAGCAGCCCCGCAGGAGGTGGAGACCTAACCCGGGGAGAGGAAACGGAAGAGTCCAAGGCAACCAGGGTAACAGGGCCCCGGGGAGGCCCGCCATAGCCGCCGCGCCGGTCCAAGCAGTGGAGCCGGCCCCAATACCCAACAGGATGATCAACGTGATCAGTGGAGAAGTCGGAGAAGCATGTCAGTCAGTCTCCGCTATCCGGGCCCGGACCCGGTATGTTCCCCCGGGGGAGGTTCAGGGGAAAAGGTTTCGCCCCGATGAAGCTCTCACTTTCTCTGAAGCGGATGCAGCCCCGCCGCAGATACCCCATTCTGACCCGATGGTGGTAACGGCGGAGATTGAAGGCTTCTTGGTCAAAAGGGTGTTTGTGGACGATGGGAGCAGCGTGGAGATCATGTTCGCTTCTTGTTTCGATCAGTTGGGAATTGGGAGACAGAACCTTAAACCTCCCTTATCTCCCCTGTCAGGGTTCACGGGCAAACCCGAAGTTCCACTAGGTGTTATTCCCCTCGCAGTGTGTATGGTGGATGAGAAGGACCGGAGCAAGAGGGTCTCGGTGACATGCAACTTTGCGGTTATTGATGCACCCTCGCCGTACAACGTGATCATAGGAAGGCCATGGCTAACTCAAGCCCGGGCAGCGAGTTGTCCGTATCTGTTGACGATGAAGTTCCCCACTGCGCAAGATGTGGCGGTCGTACGGGGTAGTCAAGCAGTCGCAAGAAGTTGCATGATGACGGCGGTGCTGGACGCAAAGAAAGCAGTAGGGGTGGTACACGGGGAAGTTCCCCGCCAGGAGTTGGAGGAGATGCAGGTGGCGGACAAAGGGACGGTCACGGTGGGAAAAGACCTCCCGGAGGAAGTAAAAGGCGCACTGAAGGAACTTTTGGCCAAATATCAGGGAGTATTCTCGTGGAGCCCGGAGGACATGGTGGGGGTGTTACCAGAGTTGGGGGTACACAAGTTGAACATAAGCTCTGCAACTAAACCCATCAGGCAGAAGAAAAGGCCTGTAGCACCGGAAAGAGCAGAATTTATAAAGAATGAAGTAAAGAAGCTGAAGAGAGCCGGGGTGGTCGAGGAAATCATCTACCCGGAATGGATAGCTAACCCGGTCTTAGTAAAGAAGCACGATGGAAGCTGGCGCATGTGTATTGACTTTACGGATTTGAATAAGTGCTGCCCCAAAGACAGCTATCCTCTCCCAAATCTGGACCGGCTGGCAGAGGCAATTGCGGGGTATTCGGTGCTGGCCTTCTTCGACGCACATAAAGGGTATCACCAAGTGCAGATGGATGAGGCGGACAAGGCGAAAACCTCATTCATCACCGATTTTGGAACCTTTTGCTACAAGAAGATGCCCTTCGGGCTAAAGAACGCGGGGGCTACGTACCAGAGAATGGTGGACAAACTCTTCAAGGATCAAGTGGGAAGAAACATGGAGGTGTACGTTGACGACATGGTGGTTAAAAGCAGGGCTTACGGGGCTTTCTTGAATGACCTGGAGGAGATGTTCGAAAAGCTGGAACGGAGCAATCTAAAGCTGAACCCCTCCAAAAGTACCATTGGAGTGGGTGCGGGGAAATTCTTGGGTTTTATGGTGTCAAGCCGGGGCATCGACGTCAACCCAGAGAAGGTGGAAGCCTTAGCTAAAATGACCTCCCCTAGGTCGGTGAAAGAAGTACAGCGGTTAACAGGGTCCCTCGCGGCCCTCAGTCGGTTCCTGTCAAAGGGAGCAGACAGGCAGTTGCCTTTCTTCAACATTCTCAGGAAGGCCAAGGCGTTTGAGTGGTCTGGAGAATGTGAGAAGGCATTCCAAAATCTGAAAGAGCACCTCCAACAGTTGCCAACTTTAAAGAAACCCCTCCCGGGGGAGGAGCTCTTTCTGTACATAGCGGCGTCCCGGGAGGCGGTAAGTGCCGTACTAATCAAAGAAGAGGATGGAAAGCAGCACCCAATCTATTTTGTTAGCCGGGCACTTCGGGGGGCAGAAACCCGGTATACTGAGTTGGAGCAGTTGGTTCTGGCGCTGGTGCATGCTTCAAGGAGGCTTAAGCCCTACTTCCAGGGCCATCCCATAGTGGTCCTTACCAATTACCCGCTAAGACAGGTTATGTTCAAGCCGGAGGCATCAGGGAGAATGATGAAATGGGCCATAGAGCTGGGAGAATACGAAATCCGGTATGAGCCAAGGAGGGCGATCAAGGGCCAGGCCCTAGCGGACTTCTTGTTGGAATCAGAAGCAAGGATCAGTGAAGAACGGGAGATGCCTGAATCTCCGGAGAATACAACGAAGGCCGGGACAGACCTGACTTGGAAGTTGTATGTGGATGGATCGGCGCACTCCGGGGGCAGTGGAGCGGGAGTATTGTTGGTCAGCCCGGAGGGGAAGGAGTATCCCTATGCAGTCCAATTCGCTTTCAAAACAACCAACAATGAAGCTGAGTATGAAGCCTTGATCGCGGGGTTAAGGTTGGCAAAGGAGATGGAAATCAAAACCCTCACGGCACACAGTGATTCCCAGATTGTGGTGCAGCAAGTAAAAGGAGAGTATGAAGCCCGGGAAAGGAGCCTGCAAAGGTACTTGGAAACGGTAAAACCTCTGATAGCCGGGTTTAAAGCCTTCAACTTGGTTCAAGTTCCCCGGGAGCAGAACAGTAAGGCAGACGTTTTAAGCAAGTTAGCTTCTTCGGAATTAAAGCCTGAGCCCGACCAAAAGCTGTACGTGGAGGTACTGGGAAGAAGAAGCTACCAGGAGAGCGATCAAGTAATGCTGGTGAACGAGGAAGAGTCCTGGATCACGCCTATGCGGGCGTACCTAGAAGAAGGAACTACCCCGGAGGATAAGGCTCAGGCTCGGAAGCTAAGAGTGAAGGCGCATAAGTATGTGATTCAGGAAGGGGAGCTGTACAAAAGAGGGTATCTCCAGCCGTTGCTAAAGTGTGTAGAAAGGTTGGAAGGCCACCACCTCATCCGGGAGGTGCACGAAGGATCTAATGGGAGCCACCAAGGGGCTCGCACCGTGGCCAGAAAGATCCTAAGGCTGGGGTACTACTGGCCGACGTTGTTCAAAGATGCGGAAGAACATATACAGAAGTGCTTGGCATGCCAGGCATTTGCCCCGCTAATCCACGTTCCCCGGGAAGAATTAGTCGGAGTCACAGGAGCTTGGCCGTTCAGCAGATGGGGAATCGACTTGGTCGGACCATTCTCGACAGCCCCGGGAGGAGCCAAATACTTGATTGTGGCGATCGACTACTTCAGCAAATGGGTGGAGGCAGAACCGCTCACCAACATACGAGGACTGACTTGCGTCAAGTTTTGCTGGAAGAGCGGCATCCCGAAGGTCATAGTCACAGATAACGGGGCGCAGTTCGAGAACGACCCTTTCAAATCATGGTGTGTCAAGTATGGCATAGAGCAGAAGTTGACGTCGGTGTACCACCCCCAGGCGAACGGGCAAGTAGAGGTCACCAACCGCACCATCATCAAGGGACTAAAAACCCGCTTGGAAGGTGCGCGGGGAAATTGGATCTGGGAGCTACCCAGCGTTCTTTGGGCCCATAGGACTACAGAAAGCTCGGCTACCGGGGAATCCCCGTATGGCTTGGTGTACGGGTCAGAGGCAGTAATACCCGCAGAGATTGGGATCCCAAGCCCTCGAACTCAATACCAGCGCCCGGAAGAAGAAAATGATGGACGACGCCTTGACTTGGATCTCCTGGAAGAGAAGCGAGAGAATGCGGCACTTCAGGAAGCCAAGGTGAAGGAGCGAGTAAAAAGGTATCATGACAGAAGAGTGCGGAAAGAAGTTTTCATCCCAGGAGACTGGGTAATGAGGAGAAACGATAAGAGCCACCAAGCCCCGGAGGGCAAACTTGCGCCCAACTGGGAAGGGCCATACAAGATCAAGGAAGCATACCCGGGAGGGAGCTATGTGCTGGAGGACAAGCAGGGAAAGGAGATCCCCAGAAGGTGGAACGTAGCTAACCTGAGAAGGTTTTACGGGAAGTAGAGCGCCCCGCATCGTACCACAGTTACTGAAGCATGAAAATGCTAGGCATGAATATGCCAGGCATGGATATGCCCCCCGGGAAGCGTGAATACGCTAAGCACGAATATGCTAGGCATGAATATGCCAGGTATGGATATACCCCTCCCGGAAGCGTGAATACGCTAAGCATGAATATGCTAGGCATGAATATGCCAGGTATGGATATACCCCTCCCGGAAGCATGAATATGCCCGGAGAGAGAGAGAGAACCCGACGCTCGGCCTCGTTCCGGGTTTAGAGGAATATTTGCTTAAAAAGGACCCATGGGTAGCTCCCATTTGGGTGCCCCGCTAGAATGGACCCGGAGCTTGGATGAAGCCCGGGGATCAAAGAATGTAATGATTACAGGAAAAAGTTAATGAAAAGGGTCTTTCAGAGAAACAATTTTTATTCAATCCTCTTTAAATTACAAATCGCATGAATACGTGGTCATAGTCATGGTAGGACAATTACATAAGCATTTTACATACAAGTATTCCTATCTATTTGCTACTAGACCCACTTGGGACCTGACCCGGAAGCACCCTCAGGGTTACCCGGGCGGAAACCCCCTCCGAAGAACTGAGAGGACAGGAGATCTTCGGCAAAACGGGCATCCGGGGCTTGATTCCACGCAAGCTCCTCTTCCAGTTGCGCAGCGTCCTCTTCGTTCAGTTCAGGGATAGGCACAACCACAGATCCCTCGGGAAGTGGCTCCGCCAGGCGCATTCTTCTCACCCCGGCAGAGGTGACGAACCTGTACTTAGGAAACATGACCGCTGCACTTTTACCCTTTTCTTCCCGGCTAATACGAGTACCCTCGGCGGTTTTAGCACCCTTTGTGGTAACTCCAGAGTCGGCAATCTCCCGGATGCGTCTTATCCGACGGGCCACCTCGACCGGGTCAATAGATACAGTCATGTCCTCGTACCTTTCGTACGCCACATCCACCTCCACCCGGGCAGGGACTCGGCGAAGGCTAGAGGGATAGGGCTCAGCTTCTCCCGCAGCAATCTTATTATGCCATTCAACGACATCCAGATAGGCCTTGTGATTAGAAGCTCCCTCACCAAACTTCTGCGGGTTAGCCTCCATGCGTTCCATCGTCCTACGAACCCCGGCGGGAATGTCGGTAAGAGGAGACACCCCAACTAAGCCGTTCTTGAGACCCAACAGGTGATAGGATAGCCGGATAACTAGTAGAGCATCCTGAAGGACCCTATTCCTATGAGTAAGGGACCGATTCTCCTTCTCAAAGTCGCAGAGGAGTCGGTTCTGGGCAGAGCGGGTCTCCAAGGTCCTAAGTTTTTCCTGCGCACGCTCTAGTTCGCCCCACACCATACCTAACTCCTTGGCAGTACGATGGCGAGAATCGTCCTGAAGGGCCTGCAGCTCGGCGATGGTCCGGTGGGAATTTAAGGCCTCCCGCATATGATCAGAAGCCAGGTCAAAGCAGTAATTCAGCGAGCCAAATTTGTTTTTGATGGCTTTAAGAAATGAAACCAATGCTTGGATGGACCTGAACTCGTGAATAAACGCACACAATCCAGCCTCAGACATGGCCCGGATAGCTTGATCGCCTCCAAACCTCCAATGAGCAAGCTTCCTTTGAAGGAATGAACATTGGAGGCACCCAGCGCGGGGGAGAGAGAAGTAGGTCCCGGAAGAACAACTAGGGTGAGGGAAAACGAAAGGTACGGATCCCCGCGGGAGATCTCTTTCCAAGTGGTGCTCAGACTACAAAAAATAATAACTTCATCAAATTAAAAGGTAGAACTTATATTAATCAAAATGGGCACCAAGGCCAAGTTCTACATAGGCCTCCCGGGGAGGAAGATTACAAAAAAAAAAACTTAAAACTACAAAAAAACATACTAGAGTCTAGGGGAATACATTATCCTCGGTCGGGCCTCTTTCCCCCGGGGTAGTGTGAGCGCTCTTCCACCTCCTTTCCAGCTCAGCCACGTCCGCTTCTGACCAGTTGGGACCACAGTAGGCAGGGGCATCCACCTTTGGCTCGTCCTCCGGGCGCTCAGGAAATCCCACTTTCCGGGTAGACTTCCGGGATTGATAGAGCAAGTCGTCCTGCCCCCTGGGAAGCCCCACAACATATTCACCCGTCCCCTCCTCAACGGCCTGATATCCAAAGTTGTCAGGTATAGCGCAGAACTCATGGTAACTTTCGGACCAGTGAGGCGTCTCCGGGACCACCCCGTAGGCGTTGAAGCACTCCGGGCCAGGGGATTCAGGGATAGCAGCCTCGGTGACCCCCGGAAGCTTGACCCTCTTAATGTCCGAGGCTTGACCCTCTTAATGTCCAACTGTCCCGGAAGTCTTCAGTTGTGGGATTCCCTGAAGATGTGTTCCCGGGCCCCTTCAGCCTCGGACATTAAGAGGGTCAAGCTTCCGGGGGTCACCGAGGCTAACCTGAGAAGGTTTTACGGGAAGTAGAGCGCCCCGCATCGTACCACAGTTACTGAAGCATGAAAATGCTAGGCATGAATATGCCAGGCATGGATATGCCCCCCGGGAAGCGTGAATACGCTAAGCACGAATATGCTAGGCATGAATATGCCAGGTATGGATATACCCCTCCCGGAAGCGTGAATACGCTAAGCATGAATATGCTAGGCATGAATATGCTAGGCATGAATATGCCAGGTATGGATATACCCCTCCCGGAAGCATGAATATGCCCGGAGAGAGAGAGAGAACCCGACGCTCGGCCTCGTTCCGGGTTTAGAGGAATATTTGCTTAAAAAGGACCCATGGGTAGCTCCCATTTGGGTGCCCCGCTAGAATGGACCCGGAGCTTGGATGAAGCCCGGGGATCAAAGAATGTAATGATTACAGGAAAAAGTTAATGAAAAGGGTCTTTCAGAGAAACAATTTTTATTCAATCCTCTTTAAATTACAAATCGCATGAATACGTGGTCATAGTCATGGTAGGACAATTACATAAGCATTTTACATACAAGTATTCCTATCTATTTGCTACTAGACCCACTTGGGACCTGACCCGGAAGCACCCTCAGGGTTACCCGGGCGGAAACCCCCTCCGAAGAACTGAGAGGACAGGAGATCTTCGGCAAAACGGGCATCCGGGGCTTGATTCCACGCAAGCTCCTCTTCCAGTTGCGCAGCGTCCTCTTCGTTCAGTTCAGGGATAGGCACAACCACAGATCCCTCGGGAAGTGGCTCCGCCAGGCGCATTCTTCTCACCCCGGCAGAGGTGACGAACCTGTACTTAGGAAACATGACCGCTGCACTTTTACCCTTTTCTTCCCGGCTAATACGAGTACCCTCGGCGGTTTTAGCACCCTTTGTGGTAACTCCAGAGTCGGCAATCTCCCGGATGCGTCTTATCCGACGGGCCACCTCGACCGGGTCAATAGATACAGTCATGTCCTCGTACCTTTCGTACGCCACATCCACCTCCACCCGGGCAGGGACTCGGCGAAGGCTAGAGGGATAGGGCTCAGCTTCTCCCGCAGCAATCTTATTATGCCATTCAACGACATCCAGATAGGCCTTGTGATTAGAAGCTCCCTCACCAAACTTCTGCGGGTTAGCCTCCATGCGTTCCATCGTCCTACGAACCCCGGCGGGAATGTCGGTAAGAGGAGACACCCCAACTAAGCCGTTCTTGAGACCCAACAGGTGATAGGATAGCCGGGTAACTAGTAGAGCATCCTGAAGGACCCTATTCCTATGAGTAAGGGACCGATTCTCCTTCTCAAAGTCGCAGAGGAGTCGGTTCTGGGCAGAGCGGGTCTCCAAGGTCCTAAGTTTTTCCTGCGCACGCTCTAGTTCGCCCCACACCATACCTAACTCCTTGGCAGTACGATGGCGAGAATCGTCCTGAAGGGCCTGCAGCTCGGCGATGGTCCGGTGGGAATTTAAGGCCTCCCGCATATGATCAGAAGCCAGGTCAAAGCAGTAATTCAGCGAGCCAAATTTGTTTTTGATGGCTTTAAGAAATGAAACCAATGCTTGGATGGACCTGAACTCGTGAATAAACGCACACAATCCAGCCTCAGACATGGCCCGGATAGCTTGATCGCCTCCAAACCTCCAATGAGCAAGCTTCCTTTGAAGGAATGAACATTGGAGGCACCCAGCGCGGGGGAGAGAGAAGTAGGTCCCGGAAGAACAACTAGGGTGAGGGAAAACGAAAGGTACGGATCCCCGCGGGAGATCTCTTTCCAAGTGGTGCTCAGACTACAAAAAATAATAACTTCATCAAATTAAAAGGTAGAACTTATATTAATCAAAATGGGCACCAAGGCCAAGTTCTACATAGGCCTCCCGGGGAGGAAGATTACAAAAAAAAAAACTTAAAACTACAAAAAAACATACTAGAGTCTAGGGGAATACATTATCCTCGGTCGGGCCTCTTTCCCCCGGGGTAGTGTGAGCGCTCTTCCACCTCCTTTCCAGCTCAGCCACGTCCGCTTCTGACCAGTTGGGACCACAGTAGGCAGGGGCATCCACCTTTGGCTCGTCCTCCGGGCGCTCAGGAAATCCCACTTTCCGGGTAGACTTCCGGGATTGATAGAGCAAGTCGTCCTGCCCCCTGGGAAGCCCCACAACATATTCACCCGTCCCCTCCTCAACGGCCTGATATCCAAAGTTGTCAGGTATAGCGCAGAACTCATGGTAACTTTCGGACCAGTGAGGCGTCTCCGGGACCACCCCGTAGGCGTTGAAGCACTCCGGGCCAGGGGATTCAGGGATAGCAGCCTCGGTGACCCCCGGAAGCTTGACCCTCTTAATGTCCGAGGCTGAAGGGGCCCGGGAACACATCTTCAGGGAATCCCACAACTGGGGTACCAGATTCTCTAGGTTGGCCTCCTGAAGAGACCTCCAGCGATAGTTGAGCTGATCGCTCGCCTTGGGACGATAATAGGATGCTTGTGCTTCAAGGCGAGCAGGTCCCGGGAGCCAACCCCGCAGACTGCGATACATCTCGTGGCATGCATCAGCACTGGCAGCGACGGCGATGCCCTCCAGTCTCTTGTCAAAATCGGCAGAGTGGAGGACTTTTCGAACCACAGCGTCCAAGGCTTCGAGCTGGGCCTCCTTCTTCTCCTTCTTAAGAGAAGAATATTTCTTCTCTACTTCCGCCAGCTTCTTTTCTTTCTCGGAGAGCTTTTTCTCCCTCTCGGCTAGCTTCTTCTGAGAAGCCTCCAGTCGGGCGGCCAGGTCATCCCGCTCGGCCAATTTCTCCCGGGCATCAAGGAGTTCCCTCTCCTTCTTAGCAAACAAACCCGCGCTATACTTCGAGTATGTCCGGTTGAGCGCGTCCGTCAGCTGTGAATCCGCCAGGAGAGAGTCGGCGAAAGTAGTGGTCTACAAAATTCAAACAAAGATAAGATTATCCGGAAGGATGGAGGACAAAAATAGTAATAAGCAACATGGTTAGCGCACCTCTTCCCTCTGCTCGGGGACGGCTTGAGAGTTATCCCTTAAAGGAGACCTCGCAGGGGGAGGAGGAGGAGGCGGCGGGGTCGCACTTTCCAACCTCTGACGAGAAGATGGAGGAGTTTCCTTGTCATCGGCTAAAGGCCGCTTAAACCTGGAGCCAGCCCCGCCGCTGTATGTAGGATGCTGGATGAAAGATTTCCTCCCGGGGGTAGGAGAGGACCCGGGGGCTTTCGGTTGGGAAGAAGGGCGCTGCAGACGGGTCCCTTGGGGGATGAACCCGGGATCCTCGGCAGCCCCCACCCCGACTGGGGATGCTGCTTGCTGCTCGGCTGGAGAGACCAGCCCCCGGTGAGGATTTCCCTGCTGACTATTATCCCCGGAAGGCATCTCTTCGAATAGGGTAGCGTCCGCGTGCAAAGTAGGCTGAACTGAAGTCAGGAAGAACAAAAATAAAGAGATCAGAATAAAACATACATATATGAATACGAAAATAAAGAATAAAGCCTTTTAATAGGCACCTCCAGCCGGCCACACAGCGGAGACGGTTGGAAGGGAAAAGAGTTTCTCAGGGTATATCCCGCGGGGCCAATAATAGCCCGCGTTCCCAGTCTTAAAGAAAGCGTCCATGTCCAGGGGAGATAGACGGAGGAAGTTATGATCATGGGTGAGGTCTGTTGGAAGAGAGGAAAGGGGTCTCTTGTCTTCAGGAACGAGGGAATTGTTCCAAGGGGGCATTGGATACACCCGGGAATCGCAGCGGAAGAAACCCTTCGCAAGGTACCCTTTGGCGGATCTGGGCTTACCCCTCATAAAGTCCTTCGTCCCGGAACGGATTACGAAAGAAAATACCCCCGGAAAGGACGCGTGAGCGCGTCGGAGGGCATAGAAGGACCGAAAGAGAAGGAGAGAGGGGGAAACATTGCATCTAGCGCAATTAAGTAAGAAGCCCAGTACCAGTACAATCCCGTTGGGGTGTAGCTGGGCCGGGGCCATTCGATAAAAGTTGAAAATTTCTGAAAAAAGAAGAGGGAAAGGAAGGCTGAGCCCGTACTGGAAGTGAATCCGGGGGATGCAAGGTACTTCCCGCTCGGACATCCCCGGGGGAAGTTTTGATAGCGATGCATCCAACGGAAAAGGAATAAAACAACGCCTAACCAAATCTAGAACGTCCCTATCTAAGGAGGGGGGAGGCCCGGGGAGATTAAAAAACCGATGGCCAGAAGGCTTCGCTCCGTGGGTAGGACCCCGGGGAGCATCATCGCCAACTTCCTCATCAAAGGCTTCCCCATCCGGATCCTCCCGGGGAAGATGGGAACGCTGTGTGGGGGATGAACCCGCCCTGTCTAAGGCGGACGTACTCGGTCCGATTGGCTCTGGGGATGTGCTGAAGGTCCCAGAGGGGGTGCTCGAGGAGGAGGCGGGAGAAGAAATAGGGTGGGGGGCTCGAAACTGAACTTCAAATTGGCTTTGAACCCCCTCGGTATCTAGGGAGGAAGTGGCAAGGTGTGGGGAACTCATGATGAAAGAGGAGCGGAAGAAGCAGATGAGGAGGATTAGAGCTTACTTGTTAAGGAAAAGCAGAGCGTCTGGAGAGAGTTTGAAGAAAGTAAACTTATGAGAATGGGGGTTAGGTCCCTTATATAGGCGAGTGAATAGAAATCGTCACCTCAAAAGAAGGAAGAGCAATGATGACACGGTGAACGAGGCAGCATCAAATGCAGAATAGGGAGAGGCGGCGTCAGAAATTTATTCCAACACGGATGGGTCCTACTGGACTAGTGGTAAAAGAAGGGAAGTGCGAAAGCCCAATTCCCCGCGGAACGAAAACCCGGGAAACTGGTCTGGGGGGCTAGTGATAATACCGGCCCAACAGGGCTTTGGGCCAGGAAAGGGGCCCATGGCCCGGGATCAAGAAAGGAGTGCCTTTCCGGGGAAGAGCACGTCCGGACAAGAAGAACGGCAGATAGCGACAAGGAGAAGTGGTCCTGAACCTTATCCAAAGGAAACAACCTCAACTATAAATAGTGGTCTCAAACAGTGAACAAGGTATGTGACTTATATCTCTCTACTTTATATTGAGAGCACCTTCCGTACGTTTTCCTTCTTCGCTATCCCCATCTCATCATCACGCCGGAGCTTCTTCCCCGGGACACCTCCCGGGGATTGTTTTGCAGGATTGAAGCGGGCTGATCAAGGAGGAGACCCGGATAGCGTCTACTGCCGGGAGACGGACGGATTTTGGTAGCATCAAGAATCTAAAGGACCTAGGTGTTGATGGGATAGAGCTGCCTATTGTAAACAGTAGAGGACTGTGATCAGATGATTCTTTGTTGAGGACTAGGATAGAGGATGTTGGAAATTTGGAAATCCACTGAGCTGATGCAAGCCCTCTATCTAATCTTTCTATGGTGGGATTAAGCCTTGCATTTGTCCATGTGAATAAATTGCCTACTGTGTGAATTTCTTCTAGGACCATATTTTGTATAAATTCATTAAAATCTTTGATGTTTCCTAGTTTAGGTTTACCAGGTCCTTTATACTCATGGACAGATTTATAGGCATTAAAATCACCAGCATAAAAAGCATTATCTAGTCCTAGAGAAATTAAATCACTCCACATGGAGCTCTTAAAGTATGACTGTAAATAGAAACTGCTAGAAATTGTCTATGATCATTTATAAGAGACAGAGAGATATTATTATTCCAGAATAACCATATATGTCCAGTAAATGATTGCATGCAGTTGTCAAAGTGAAGTATTTGCATGTATGAAGAGCATTTAATAGCAAGATGCATAGGTTCTATAATGCACAGTAAATCAGGTTTGTATGATATAAGCAACCTATTTAATCTAGTCATAGAAGATTCCATGCCCCTAATGTTCCAAACTAACATTTTAATTTTAAGGGTTGTACTTATCATAGATGACTACTATTTGAGCATTTAGTTGATGATCTAAGGAGATATGCAACTTTATGAAGTTCATCAGTGTATGCAATTTTCCCGGACTTTCTTTTAGTTCTTTTATGAATATTAGGAGGAATTACCTCTGATGTGCTTACCTCCTTTTCATTTGTGCTGATGGGAGCTTCATCTTTTGAGCTGGAGATGTCAGATAAGAGATTAAGTTCCTCAATTTTGTCAGAGATTGATTGTGGCAGCTGTTGAAGTGGTAGGAATTTGTTCCTGTACTTTCCCTGTGAATGGAAAGTAGATTTGTTAGACATGAAAGAGGTAAAGACTTTGGTATTGTGGATACCTTGAACTGTGATATCATCTTTTGCCATATAGTTTTTCTTGGCCTGAGGATTGTTTTGTAATGTTGCAGATGATGATGAGTTGTGTGAGTCTCTGTGTGCTTGAGCAGTTGATGCTGCTTTGGATGATTTTTTTCCACTCGAGAGGTGCACTGGTGATTTGGAGTTTCTGCTGGAAAGTGAGATATGAGAAACAGGAGATGTCCTGTTCCCTCTGGATGAAGGAGTATAAATTGATGAAGCATCTTCACTATGTCCTGGCAAAGACTCCACGGGGTTGATGAACTCATTGGGGGCATCCCAGAAAACTCCAGTTATTGGTGGAAGAGAATCTTTCGCTGGTGAGAGAAAATTTGATCCAGGCTGAGCTACTAGTTGAGGAGCAACCTCCAGTGGAGATGAAACTGGTGAGGACTGCAGAGTAGGAATTGGAGTAACAACAGGTGATCCACATAGAGTAGCAACTATTGGTAAGATATCCGTTGGTGTATCTTTTGCAATAACAGCACTCATTCTAGGAACGTACTTGAGCTTGAGACCAGGCCTGTTAACTCTATACCTGAGACCATTTCTGTTTGAGTGTTTGAAAATCCCTCTGAGAGATCCCTTGTGAGGCAATGCTTGAGGAATTTGAAGTTTTTCCTGCCTAGTGAGGCCAGAGCCACCAGCACCATCATTTGTTTTGGTTTGAGCCACTATAGGTTTGGGTGTAGAAGCTAGAGGTTTAGGTGCCAATAAGTTTCTCTGTTGATGATTAAGCTCAGGATTTTGAACCTTTTTTGGCTTTAACTCTGGGTGTAGGAAACCACAGTCCCTATCACAATGCCAAATGATTTTACAGTGTCTACAATAGAGTGGGAGGTCTTCAAATTCTATTTCATACTCAGCAACATTTGAACCTATTCCAGCAACTATGGATTTGGGCAAAGGGGATAAAAGATCAATTTCGACACAGAGTTTAATGGCAGATGGTCTAGTAAGAGCCATTGTTGCAGCATCCATTTTCAAGAATTTACCTATCTGAGTGCTAATACCTTGGATAGCAGATATATTATAGAAAAGTACAAGTAGTTTATGGATGGTTACCCACGCCGTGATGATTGACGATTCTTGTTCCGATGAAAACTCCGGTGTCCACTTCTGGACTTTCATGACAGCATTTCCGAAGCTCCATTGACCTTTCATCCAACAGCGCTGGTAGTCTTCTTTCCCTTGAAAACGGATCAAGACATGTCTGAAATCGAGAGAGCCAAGCTGATAACGACCTGAGAATCCAATCGACTTAAAAGCAGCCATGAGTGATTCCATTGAAGATTTTCCTCGATTGAACTTCCCAACCAAGGCATTGTGCTAGAACGAGGCAAGAACATCACCTTCCTCCGGCGGCAAGATATAAGCGATTTTCCCTTTGTATTCGGTAATTGGATGGAGATTGGGGGTATTGGGCAGGGTGGAAAAGAGGGGCTGATATTTAGTGCTTAGAGCTTGTAGGAAAGTTTTTCCGGCAACTGGATCTCCCTGGGGGAGCGGTGGCTCCGCCATGGGGTGACCGTTTTATTACCGTTACAGAGCCGTTTCAGGAGAAGAATAGTGGTTAGAGACTTTTTTTAATGATGAAAGTGGGTCGGAATTAAACAGTAAAGGTAGAGAGAGGGCAGAGAGTGAGGAGAGAGAGAGTTTTTAGTGATTCCAATTTGACTATGGAAACATCAATGTTTTTACATGTAAAAGGATTTTTAAGCAATACTGTGTGATATTCAATTGGTTTACAAAAATCGTCTAAATTCTTAGAACCAAACTTTAAATAATAAGAGTATAGTTGAACCTACGGCTTACGTGACGTTATTACATCACAACACTGGGGGTTAGTATACAATTTTATTAATTATTTAGGTCATATAAAGAAAAAGAAAATAAAGTAAAAAGATATGCCCAAAACCAAATAAATGATCGAACTCAAATAAAAACATTAGCCTCAAAACAAAAGTAACTCAAATAATTAAATAATAACCCTAATTTTATAGAAATTATTCTTTTTTTTGCCTTGCACTTACCGTAAAATACCGAAACTCTATACATCCAATTAGCAACAAATCAAAGTGTCGATAATATATATGCAATTTTGGATCCATGAAGGGGTCACGTATTTAAAGGCTAGTCCGATACGCTTATTGATCAATATATAATCTTCAATGAAGTTGTTCTTTCTCATAATAAACTTAGACATGAATGAAAATGCAGATAATACAACACTGGTCTCCTTTAGTGTACAAAGTGATCCAACCTGCCTAAATCCAATTCCAAAGCAATTTTACCTGGCCTTTGACTCCGTACCAAATTTCTGCTGGATCAACTTTGTAAACTCATTTGCTAAAATTCAGGCCATGCTAAACCACAACACTAAAACATTATTCGCAATGTGGAAATAATTTTCAATTAGTGAAATTGTTATTGATCAACTGAAACTAAAAGATAATGGAAACAGGTCATTAAATTCAATGGAAATATAGTTTCATGAAACATATGAGAGAAAACTGAAATATCAAACGCTGAAAATAACAAAATTATGCACAACTATACCAAAGATGATATTAAATCCTAAAAATATCCAAAACATGGAGTATATAATTTTGTTAGCCTAAAATTTCTGTAAAATAAAAATGACGAAGCACCCTTTCATCATCATTATACCTTGGGATGATGGCCTTCAAATTATCTCCATCCCCAAAAGCAAAACTAAAGATCAATTGATTTTAATGCATAACGAACAGAACTAACCTTCTTGGTGACTCTCCTTTACAGATCTTTATGTAATAAATCAACGAAGGAACTAATATTCTAAAACTAATATTTATTTATTTTTTTTAAATTCAAATCACCTATGAAAGGTGAAGGGATTTTCATTAGATTCCCCAAGCCTACAATTGACTAAAAATAGATGTCTTCAACATACAAATACTAGATGTTCAAACTAGAAAAAATTCAAAAAACTATAAATTCAAAAACTACATGAGTGCCTAGGAGTAGGACTTCAGAAGCAATTTGCAGCCCCAGAGGGGAGAGGCATATATCCAACCAAAAGAGCTCAGATTTCCAACACCAGAGACTTAGAGAAACCCCATGCAATTTAGTGAAGACGAAACAAATCGACACACAACTTAGCTCAGGGTTTCAGGTTTATAGGTTCGAAATCAGTCTTGCATTGATGCACTTATTGGATTGAGTGGACTGGTTTGTGAGTAAATTGATGCAGTTCCAGCAGACATTTTGAGTAGTGTTGGTGATGATCCTGGTTACAAGCTATCAGTTCCTGCAAGGAATGAAATAAAATTAGTAGCATCCATCCTTTATAAGGTTCTCAGGGAAGGAATCTGTTCTTTATCCATCTTCAAGTGAGTCCTAGCTTCTATTGATAGAGTAGCTAAGGTAACATTTGCATTGGATTTCTGTTGAAAAACAAATTTTGCTAGGTAATCTGCCACTAGATTCCCTTGTCTAAAAGTATGCATGATGGAGAAATGTTTAAGTTGAGAATTGGTAGTGTCAACCAGATGAAACAATTTCCAATGAGCAGTTAAGGGATTAAGAATCATAGATATGCCAACAAGACAGTCTGATTCTATAATGCATTGCAAAAGACCCTGTAAATGACCATGTAATATCCCAAATTTGATAGCTTTTATCTCTGCCTCAAGAGGAGAGAAAGCTTGTGTGAAAATATGCTCAGCAGATATGAAATCTCTCTGGGAGTCTCTACAGATGATACCTATCCCTGCCATAGAGGATGAACCAGACCATGATGCATCTACATTGATTTTGAAACCAATAGTAGGTTTTGACCATTTAATTGCAGCAACTTTTGGCCTGGTAGGTTTAGTTAAAAGAGGAAAAATGCCCCTATCAACTAGTCCTCTATCAAATTGAGAAGTTACAGAGATGGAGTTGACTTGAAAAACATTGAATATCATCCCTCTAATTTCTCTAATAATAAAATCTTTGGCAGTAGGTCTATTATCATAGAGCTTATTGTTCCTTGCTTCCCACAGATTCCAACAGATTAGGCTTACTACCGTATGAGTGAGTTGTGAATGAAGGGAGGAATGACCTACATAGGTAAGGTAATAAGACAGTCTATTCCAGCATGTAGAAAATTTTTTGTCTACAATATCCACATAGGCCAAAGTTTCCTTCCATACACTCAAAGATAAGGGACATTCATTAATGAAATGTTCAAGGGAATCAGAGCTTGAACAGAAACAACATTTTGACACTAAGTTGAAACCCATACTTGTAAGAATGTCATCAAAGGGGAGAAGGGAGTTCATGAGTCTCCACATAAATATAGATGTTTTATTTTGAATCATTTTTCCCCAGATTTTGGACAAAGATACAGAGTTACCTGATTGTTCCACCAACGCTTTATATGCTGATCTGAAGGAAAAATTTCCTAGCAGCTCAAGCTTCAATATAAGTCTATCCTCTCTGTGCTGGTAAATTTCCATTTCCTGTAAAAAGAGTACTAAATCAGCATTGAGAAAAAGTGATATAGATAGCATGTAAGATGGCTTATCTATCAAAAAATTATCCACTGTGGTTTCTAGTGGAATAGAGGTAGCTTCTGGATCACATAAATCAGCAATAGGGCCAAAATTGGACCAATTAGATGTCCAGAAGTTAAAGCTACCATTTCCAAGTATGACCCTGGAGTTATGTTCTGCAAATGGATTGATATGGCAGATTCTCTTCCATGTAGGAGAGTTTCTAGCATAGGGAGGTAGTGCTGCTATCATTTGAGTCCATAGAGCAGTACCCTTCTGATACTTCCACCAGAGCTTAGCTGAACAAGCTAGGATAATGGCAGAAATTCTTCTGCATCCTAGCCCATTCTGCTGAGTTGGGAAGCATAGTTTGCTCCATTTCCTCCAGGTCTTTTTAGGTTTAAGCTCAGTCATGCCCAAGAAGAATTTAGAAAATTTCTTTTCTATCAATTTAATGGTGAATGAGGTAGGGGACATGACTGCCCAGATGTGTTGAGGCAATGAGTATAAAACAGATTGGATCAGTGTGATCTTACCACCAGTAGATAGCCACACATTTTTCCAATTGTTTAATCTCTTGTCTATCACTTCTAAAATTGGCTGGAAATGAATGTTCAGTGTTTTTCCAATGAAAAGTATTTGAATGGAAAACATCCTTTTTTCATTCCCAAAATAGCTTTAATCTGGTTAATTTTGTAGGTAGTAGCATGTCTGCTCACAAAGAAGTCACTCTTGTCAAAATTGATTTTATGACCAGAAACTTCTTCAAATTTTACCAGAAAAGCTTTCATTATTACCAAGCTTGGCTTGCTAGCTTTCAGAAAAACCACCGTATCATCAACATAGGAAAGATGAGATACAGGTGGTAGATTTCCAGGGACGCCAAAGTGATCTATTTTACCAGTTCTAAAAACAAAGGCAAGGCTTCTAGTAAAAGATTCAGAAAACAGATTAAAGAGAAAAGGAGAGAGTGGATCTCCCTGTTTGATACCTCTAGTAGACTTAAAAAAGCCTACTGGATTACCATTTATTAGGACTGAGAACCATGCCTATGATAAATTCTTCATAATACATTTGACAAAATTACCATGAAAGCCAAACTTAAGAATAATGCTATTAAGAAAAGGCCATCTAACTCTATCAAAAGCTTTCATGAGATCTAGTTTGAGAAAACAGTTTGGAATCCTATCATTCTTATTAAGATGTCTGATCATCTCTTTAAGATATAACACATTATCAGATATATCCCTGTCTTGCATGAAAGCAGTCTGATAGGGAGATATAAGGGCATGCATAAGTGGCTTAATTCTTTCCATGAGAATCTTTGAATTTTTTTTGTTAAGCACGTTAGAAAGGCTAATAGGTCTGAAATCACTAAAGGAGACAGGAGTATCTTTTTTGGGGATCAAAGTGATCCAGGTACTACCTATTCCTCTTGGCATTTCAGTCCCAGACATGAAATCATTACATGCAGCTAACAAATCAGTGGCTATAATATCCCAGCTTTTAATGTAAAATTTTGCAGAAAAACCATCAGGGCCTGGAGGCTGTTCTTATTTAGATTAAAAACTACATTCTTCAGCTCTTCTTTATCTACAGGCCTTAACAACTGCAAGTTTTGTTCCTCACTAATAATAGGTGGAATTTGACTCAAGAAGTGGGAATAGAAAAGTGCATGATCAGGGACATGTGAGGATGACAGGAGATTGTGATAGAAGGAGATAGCTTCTATCTCAATATCCTGTGGTGAGTCTAGCCAAATTCCTGAGGCTGATTGTATTTTAGTGATAGATAATCTACTCATTTTTTCTTTAACTGAGTTATGGAAATATTGAGTATTATCATCACCTTCTTTTAGCCACTTGATTTTAGGCTTAGATTTCCAGAAATGTTTTTGCTCTTTTAATGCTCTGAGTAGAAGTGCTTTGCATTTTTATATTCAATGAGATCATCTATAGCACCACTAGTCTCATATTGTATTTCCTGGAGTCTAAGACTTTCCTCAGCTATTTTGACATTATCATGAATATTGCCAAACACATCCTTATTCCATATTTTCAGAAATTTGTTTAACCTTTGAAGTTTGAGGAAAAAAGTTAACATACCTTGTGAATGTGATTGACCATATACCTAAATTTGATTGTTCCAGTTGTCAAGAATCAGTGGGAGTATTTCTGCCCTTTTCAGCCAAGTATCTAAAAATCTGAAAGGCCTAGGTTTAGACAGATTAGTACTTCCAATAGTTAGAAACATAGGACAGTGATCAGAGGAATCCTTATTAAACATCTGAATGGAGGAAGATGGAAAATTTGACTTCCAGCTATTAGAACATAGACCTCTGTCTAGTCTCTGAATAGTGGGATTGTGAATTCTTCTATTAGTCCAAGTAAAAGCATTACCAGATGTATTAATGTGTTCCAATGGCATAGTATCAATAAATTTGTTAAAATCCTTAATACTACCCAGATTAGGAGTGAAGGATCCTTTATATTCATTAACTGAAGTGATTGCATTAAAATCTCCAATGTACAATGAATTTGTAGATGGTAGATTTTTAAGATCTTTCCACATTTGCTTTCTACCATTTCTACTCCTAAGACCATATATAAAATATGCTTACATAGGGCAGATAAATTTAGAGCTTTGAATTTGAACATACATAAATTGTCTATGATCAAGTAGCAAATTGACAGTCAAATTATCATTCCAAAAGACCCAAATTTGACCATTAGCAGCATGTAAAAAATTAGAAAAGTGAAGCTTTTTCATGTAAGATTCACATTTTTATGTTGAGGTTCAATAAGGCATAATAGTTCAATCCTGTAATCAAGTACCATTCTTTGAAGTCTTAACATAGAGGTATCCATTCCTCTAATGTTCCAGACTAAAGATTTTACTTGGGAGGTTGTACTATTCATACTTCACTTATCATTTTGCTTTTTGATAAAGAACCAGTCATTTTTTGATTTATTTGTGTAAAAAATGTGGCAACTTTTTGTTTTTGATGCTGCTGAGGGTCACTTACATGAGTTGTGCTTACCATAGCCTTCTGAGATTGATCATCATCTTCTTCCTCCTCTGATGCAGATACATAGGTTTCTGAATTAACTGCAGTAGAATGAGTTGGAGAGCCTTCCTCATCTGATCCCACTTCTGATTCCTCTTCAATGTGAGGATTAAACCTGTTTCTATTTATATTTTGGGAGGCAGGGAGCAGATTGTTAGAAAAAACTGAATTGATTGTGTTGTGAGTGTCTTTACCTGGATCCTTGAAAGAGTCATCTTTTGCAAGCTTAGAGAAGTTAATTCTCTTTTTGGATCTTTTGGTGATAAAGTATTCATTAGGCAGAGTGGAGAATTCATTCTCCTAACTCTCCACTAAATCAGTAGCAGTGCTAATAGGAGACAGCTGTAGTAGAGACTCAGAAATGTGCTCTAGTTGTGCATTTTTGGAAGTAAGAAGTGATAACAGCTTGAGATGCTTTTTTTGGGATGACCACTTTCTCTAATTGTTTTCCTAACTGTGTTAGGTTGCTGGTTTCTATAGCTAACAGTGGTCTGATTTCTTGGTTTACTGGCTCTAAGGGGATAGGGTAAAATAGCTTTGGTTATAGGTGCTAGTGCAGGCTGTTTATTTGGAACAATCAGGGGTTTGAAAACAGGCATGAAGGTTTTATTCCCAGTCACAAAGAGGGACATTCCCAGTATTAACAGAAGGGGCCTCACTCTCAAGCACATTAAAAGGTGTGTCATTAACAGGTCCTTTAGCCTCTAAATCAAAATGCAATAATTTGCATTCCTGGGGATTATGTCCTAATCTTTTACAATGAGCACAGTAAGAAGGTAGATCTTCATATTCAATATCGAATTCATCATTATCCCCAGGCAGCCCAAGATTAATAGTAGAGTATATGGTGGATTGAAGATCTACCTCAACGCAGATTTTGAGTGCTGAGGGTCTGGACAGTGCTTGAGTGGCTGCATCCATCTTGATAAAGGTACCGATGCTATTTCCGACATGTCGGATGCCTGATTGATTGTAATAGTACACCGGAGGATGTCGTATAGTGTTCCATACTGGAACTATGGATGATTCTCTCCTTGGGGAGAAATCAGGTGTCCACCGGAGTACTCTCATGGGGAAGCCGCTGATGTTCCAGAGTGACTTCATCCAGCAGCGTTGGAAGTCCTCCTTAACAATGAATCGGAGCAAGATGTGGCGGTGGTCTAGAGCCCCAATTTGATATTTTCCGGTGAAGCCCACTGTTTTCATCGCAACTTCAATCCGCTCCATTGATGGTCGGCCTCTTTCGAACTTTCCGATTAGGGCGTTTTGGTACGGGATTGACATCTCTGACATCTTCCGGCGAGAAAAGACATGCCAATTTTCCTTTGAATTCAGTAATCAACCATGTTAGGGGTATTGGGCAGGGATGAGTATAGAGGTTGATTTCTATTTTTCAAAGCAGAGAGAAAAGGTTTTGGTGAGGGAGGCTGCGGTGGCTCCGCCATCGGCGGAGATTTATTTCACTGTAAAGGATCCGTTTGCGGTAACCTTTTTGTCAGAGTAAAGCCGTTGTGGCACGTTACGACAATAAAAGGGGGGCGCGTGTTTTCAGTTCT
Source organism: Cruciata laevipes (assembly GCA_963678965.1). NCBI lineage: Eukaryota > Viridiplantae > Streptophyta > Magnoliopsida > Gentianales > Rubiaceae > Cruciata > Cruciata laevipes. The sequence continues at coordinate 14,759,105 of OY787639.1, forward strand.
CAGGCTTTTTAAGAGAGAGAAGCGAGAGCGAAAAATTGAAGCGAGGATTTATTTTTCGTAGTTTTTTTTTTTACTAACTAATAATATATAATAAAAATGAAAAAGAGATCACACATCATAATTTTAATACTACTCTTCTAGAAAAGTTTGGGCACATCAGCACTTGAGTTTCTAGCACAATACTTTATGTAGGGCTGGAGGCAAATTGTAGTTCGAACTCCTAAAAACAATTATATATAAGTTAGTGAAGAAAGCAACCAATCAAATCCTAAAAAAACAATGTCAAGAGTTCTGAGAAGAGTTAGTGTAGCATCTACTGAGTTCTTGCAGGATAGTTCCCATGTCGATCGAACCTTTCTCCCGGAGATTCGTGTCTACAGAAAACCGCCAGCTTCGCGAGTCTTACAGCTTCATGTTCGGGGAACTTCCCGTGGAGATTTATGTCGTTCAGTTCCGTTTGAGCAATAGAGAAAGATTATAAAGACTCATCAAAATAATCAAAAGAACCTATAAGGTAACTAAACCAATCAAACAAATTAATAAAAACTCTACATGGCAAATAAAACTAATTTGGCCAAATTAGTGTGATACGTAGATGACAGGAAACTTCCTGGAGCGTAAGGCAATTCTAATCTTCCCTGTATCTAAATGAGGTTGCCCGAAGGCTGTAATTCCTAGGCTTTCGCCCGGAAGCAGAGTGTTGCCCGAAGGCAGTGGTGTCCGAAGACTTACATCAAAAAGGGGATACATCTTAAAATCTACTGTCCGAAACTACCTGACAAGCGTAGCACCTTAACTTTGCATTCTAAATTATCTAATCAAAATCTACTAGTCTAGGCACGCTACCTAGTCCAGAAGCCCATGGGGTTTTCCCTCTCGCCAATTAAGGGTTAAGAGAGATATAACAAACAAATGGGCAAGGATACTCCCCAATTCTGTCAGGACAGTTTCGCAAAAAAGACCAGTTACAAATCATATCCCCTACTGACCATGTGCATGTTCCAACTAATTCGGGTCTAACTAGTTAGCACATAACATATAGTATAGAAAGTTGAAAAAAGGTATTATCTAACACGAGAAAAGCTGCAAAAGCAAACTTCCACGGTCTACCACTCTAGTTTATATTTGTGGAAATCGCCAGAAGTACGTATAATTACTACTCTGACTCGGATTTCTCCTTACCCACAATAAAAACCAGAGTTGAAGTCAACTAAAGTTTCCGAAACAGAAACGTACCCGTCCGGTAAACTAAAGTTGACAAATAATACCCAGAATCAAATTTTCCCGACCTTAACATAAAATCTAATACAATAAAAGAAAGGAAAAAACCACCTCATCCTCTAGTTGGACCAGAACCAGAAAACCTGATCGAACCGGCCCGACCCGACCCGATTGATGACCCGACCCGACTTTCGGTGAGCCCGCTGACCAGAACCATGAGCCCAGATCGCCGTCGGTTGACGATCTGGTCCGCGGGGCGCTGCGTGGGCTGCCGACATCGGATCGCCGCAGGTGACTGGATGGATGCCGCATCGGACCGCCGCGAGGCCGGCGACTGGATCTGGGGATCGGCTCCAGCGCCGTGCAAGGGACGCCTTTCGCCGGATCAAATGGGTGACCCGATCCGGCGTGGTACCCCGGCCAAATCGGTGCCGAAAACGGCGACGGGAAGGGATCTAGATCTGTAGTTTTTCGAGGGAAAAAAGGTGGGGGTAACTAAGAAAACTAAGCTACACTAGTAGAGGGTGGGGAGGTCACCACCGGACCGGCGAGGGCGCCGACCGGTGCCTCCCCGGCGATTCAGAAAGGGGGGTTTTTGGGGGCTGTGTCGCTGGAGAGAGGAAGCGGACTTTGTCAAAAAAAATATATATATATATATATATTACCAAATATAAAATCAATCTTACCAGTATGTTGGTAGTGCAATTTCTAAAATACCATATTTGTATAATTATACCAAATTAGTTGGTTATATAATTTCTAAAATACCCTTTAATAGTATAATTATATTGAACTAATTTGGAAAAATTTAATTGTATTCAACAAACAACTAAGCGTAAATTTACAAATCTACCCATTTTACACGAAAAACTGAAGTGAATAGGCTTTATATATGTACTATTAATATGATATATTGGTTTAATAACAATTAAAAATATGATATTAGAAATAAATTCAAATGACATTAACTATTTATGAACGATTAAGTTGGTTCAGTTCTTCAGGTTCGTATTATGTCGGGTTCCGGTCATCTTCGGGTTCGTGTTAGGTCGGGTTTGTGTCAAAATTCATCGGGTTAAAATTAATTTTCGGGTTGAGGTCGGGTCGGGTTCAACCTAATAATTTTCGGGTTATAATCGAGTTACGTGTCAGATTGGGTCGAGTCGGTTGTGTCGTATTTCTCGGGTTCGTGTCAGGATTGACAGCACTTGCTAGTTGCTACCATGTTGTTTTGTAAAACCTCGTTGTTTTAATTGCAAGAAAGTTGCAAAAAGGTTCGAGTCCCACGTGAAATTGAATGCCCAAGTGAGAAAAAAGAGACCAACTTAGTGAAAAAACTTGATTCCCATGTTGAATAAATAAACAACAACAAATTAAGAACCTGTTTACTAGAGTTTATTTCTTGATGCACTGAACTGAACTGAATTGAACTGAGCTGAACTGAACTGAAGTGAGAATTGATGTATTGAAAAATGGAATCAGCATGACTGCATTAACCTGAATTTCATCAAATTGCATTCATTGAACTGAACTGAACTGAATTGAACTGATCTACAGATAAGCTCTGGTAAACAGGGCCTAAATATATAAATGTTATGGTGAAGTGGCGGCAGAATTGCCAAACCCATATTTCGCGCGTGGTTCGTGCGTGAAAATTAGTATGTTTCTTAATTTGCAACCAAGGACATCAGTCCTTTTAATTTATAAATGACACCAGTCTACATATGTAGACGGTCACTTCCAAAACTTTACCATTATCAAATGTTATAATAAAAAATGAAAATTATATTTTATGAACTTTAGTACAAGCTTGTAATAATATGTGACTCATAAACAATAAACTTTGAAAATTGGATAAGGTGCACCTCGATCAATCTAAATTCTTCTTAGCAAGTGAAAAATCTTGCACGATTGAGAAATCAATTGTTACAAACCCTATACATATATAAGCTTATAGTATTATAGTTTTTTTAAAAAAAAGACGTTAGTGATATTTGTCTTACAATAACCGGAAATGAGAATGGATTAAATTTGTATCCCAGTTCACATAAGACTCGTTGTTCAATGGCTTTAACAGATTATAGCTTTTTACAAATGTATGATAATTATAAAACTTAATTCTCTAAAATTAATATTAGAGAATTTTTTAAAGTTACACAAAGTTTGCTAAAGTCCCAAGTTAAGTTGCTATCGAATTTATGTATGATAGTGTCTTGAAAAATAAATCAAATTTTGTTTTTTTTATTGACATTGCTATTTGTGATATTTTCATATTGTTTTGACAAAAATAATTTAACGTTTTTATTTTTTAATAATATTTTCATTATTCTTTGCTCAAAAAAATAAAAAATAAATAAGGAACAGTGATCGAACTTTGAACTTTCGACGTCGGAATTCCAATAGCAAATGGGGAAGGTGTGCATATGCGGCATGCACAATGTACACCAACTCCTTTTCCCTTCCGATTCTCTCTATCATATAATAATATGTCTACGGCCTACATCTTCCTTCTCCTTTATTCTACCACCATTGATGATTCCATGATTCTCTCAACCCATGATTCCCCTCTTTCTTCAACTCGATCGCTAATAAATTTCGAAATCTCAGCTTGGGCTTTTTGGGGGCTGTGAAAATCCCCTTTGAGTTCTTGATGTCTTAAACTGGCTGTGGAAATTTTCTGCTCCATGGAGGGGTAAAATTGTTTTTACAGAGTGGAGAGTGCTGACAAGAAGCATCTGGTCTACTTAGTGGAGCGGAAGGGTTAAGTTCTTGATGGCTAGAGATGGGTGGCCGTACTTTGACCCGGAATATGAAACATTCAGCCTCAGAATAAATCCTCCAAGGTCTTAATTTGTCTTACTTTTGTTTGATTAAATGGTTGTTCTCTTGAATTTACCTATTCGCCTGTTCTTTTGATTTCAGGGTTTCCATTGACAACAGTAGCAGCAAGGAATGTACTGTTGTTAAGGTAACTTTTTGTTTAGTAATAACTACTTCTGTGAATTGATGGTTCATCTGGAATTGCTTCTTTTTTACATAAATAGAATGGAGTGAATCTAAGTAATTAAAAATGAACTTTTTTTTGATGTTTATGATGATTCAATATGACCATGGATTTGGATGGGAAATGCTTGGACCATTAGGTAGCGTACAGAATTTTGAGTTGCAGTTACGATGATGCACAAAATAACTCAACATTATTACTATTGTCTACTCGTATGTTATAGTGTACTTCTGGTTTAATTGAGTACTGTATATGCCTTTTAGAGTTCTTTTCTGAAAGGCTTTCCAGTAAGAAAAATTATTAGCATTTTCAGGTGTTCCTGAAACATTATTTCTATAAACTGTCCTGTTCTCAGTTTGATTCGCAATTGACAGGTTGATAGTGTAAACAAACCAGGAATCCTATTGGAAATGGTGCAGATCCTATCTGACTTGGATTTGGTTATCACTAAAGCCTATGTGTCATCTGATGGTAGTTGGTTCATGGATGGTATGCAGGCCCTCTCTTTCGCTTTTCTACGGTTCCAGTTTCTACACAGCCATGCACCAGATTTGAACAAAAACTAGTAATTTCCATTTTTTTTTTGTGTGTATTCTTCTCCGTGGTGCATTGATTCTTATGAAGCTTTTAGATTTTACGAATCGCTTGAGTTGGAGTTTAAAAGATAAAAACATTTGTGCTGCATTAAAAGAGAAACAGAATCAAGTCGCTCGGTGTCTTTTGAATCTTCATTCAAGTGGCCCCATTCATTGGATTTTTCACTCAAAACAAGATATTTTAAGTTAGTTTCTTAGTTATATGAAGTTTTGGGGTAGGAAGTATACACTACACAGTATCCAAACCCCATTAGTGAAGCATTATTTTAAATCTTAGTGGATCTTCCTAGTCTTTGTCACATTTCGCTGATCATTATTTCACTATCGACAGAATTTCATGTCACTGATCAACAAGGCAATAAGATTATCGACAGCAACACGTGTGAGTATTTGGAGAAGGTACGGCTTCTCTAACTCTTATGTGCTGTAAAATATTGCTTTCTAACTGAAAGCAATAATTAATTAGCTCTCTTGACCAGGAACCATAGAAAACCATTGTATGGCTTCAACAGCCAACAATTATTGCGGTATCAAAAGGAAGAGCTGCAGTTTATTGAAGGCCACTTTGTTTCTCTAAACTGAAAACACTTCATTAGTGTACATTAAGAATATTGTGAGTTATAACAGGATTTCTTCTGATGAAATTAAACTTTTGGATACCATAACAAAAGATGGGAAGAAGAAGAAATTATGCATTGTATAAGCTAGAGTATGGAATCATTAGTGAATTTGGAAATGTCTGGAGTTTATAGTTGCTTCGCTGTATATGTTGCATCTTAAGTTGTGCACCTGCTGGCTTAGACTGACACTTTCTTCACTTGCTTAGCTTTAGTTTCAGGAAATGTCCATCATGAATAAGTTATGTACTTAATTGTCCAGTTTAATGGAATAGGTAAGAATATAATGTGGTGCCCGAAATGTTACTTTTGATGATTTTTCCAACATGTCCCTTATTTGAGATGTGATCCTAGGCTCTAGGTCCCAAGGGCCACAAGGAAGCTGTACTGAAGACATGGCAATGGAAGCAAGTAGGGGTTCATTCTATTGGTGAACATACAGCAATCGAGCTTATTGGGAGGGATAGGCCAGGTCTTTTATCCGAGATTTCCGCTGTTCTTGCTAGCCTCAACTTTAATGTCTTTGGTGCTGAGGTTTGGACACACAATAGAAGAATCGCATGTGTTCTTTATGTCAATGATGAAAGTGCTTGTCGTCCTCTAAACGATCAATCCCGATTATCTACCATCCAAGATCAGCTCACAAAGATTCTCCATGGATGTGAAGATGGTACACATGTTGCTCATACTAATTTCTCAGCCGATGTCACCCACATTGACCGAAGACTCCATCAGATGATGTTTGCAGATAGAGACTACGAAGGTGAGTTTTTGTCATCTGAGACAGAATTTGACTCTTCCTGTGCTCCAAAAATCACCATTGAGAGATGTGTGGAGAAGGGCTACTCAGTGGTCAGTGTAAATTGCAAAGACAGAACAAAGCTCATGTTTGACATTGTATGCACGCTTACAGATATGCAGTATGTCGTTTTTCATGCTACCGTCTCATCAGGTGGCCCAAACGCATCTCAGGTAACAAGGATAATATATTTAATCAGCTACATTTTGGTTTTTTAATATTATTAACTAAGATTATTATCTTTGGTCAAGTAAGAAACTTGCAGCTAAATTGCAAAAACTTTTCCAACGGATTTGTTTGTCCTGTAAAGTGTAAAGTCTTTAAATCTTTTGTCACCAGATCTCCAAATGTATGTCTCCTTTGTTTTTATTTTAATATGTTTTCTATGTTCATAAACTAATAGGAATACTACATTCGCCACATGGATGGTTGCACACTTGATTCTGAAGCAGAAAAGAAGAGGGTTATTAAATGTCTGGAAGCTGCAATTAGAAGAAGAGTGAGTGAGGTAAGGTATTAAAACAAATTTTGCCCAGTTAATTAACCAACAAAATGCTGTGCATTTGCATCATTGTCAATAGTAGCTATTGCTTAAGTTGTTGATCTTGTGGCTACCTGCTTGTGGAGAGTTGTGGCTTAGGCTTTAGTTAGCTATATATCCATCTGATGAAGTTTAAGAAAACATTGCACTGGTTGTATGCCTAATATAGACCCCTTTCTTATATCAGTTTTATGGCTGGAACGTTATGATATGGGACAAGAAAACCTAAGAATAGTATTTCTTATTTAGCTATATGCTTTCAGAAGAACTTTTTTTGAGGGTATTGTTTCTACTAATTGTGTCACTGAGGTAGCATGTACATGCCTTAGTCGGCGGGTTAATAACTTGCATATTTTGCTCATTTTAGTATCATGGATAGCTTTTGATTCGACCATTGCTTTATAAATTTACCGACCAGATCATTGCTTTATATATATGTATATATATGACGACCAGATTTCTTGATTTGAAATCTGTTGTAGTTTGAGGGTAATACAGACTTAAGAGTGAGAGGGAAATACAGCGTTTGGAACTTGTAGAAGAATTTCATCATAATTTCTCTTGTTTGTTTACTAAATATGGGTGTTATGATGCAGGATGTAAGGCTCGAGGTCTGTGCAAATGATCGGGTGGGACTGCTCTCTGAGGTTACACGAATTCTTCGTGAAAATGGTTTGTCGGTTTCCAGGGCTGGAATTAAGACCATTGGAAAGAAAGGAATTAATGTGTTTTATGTGAGAGATGCTTCAGGGAACCCTGTGGACATAAGTACCATAGAAGGTCTACGAAAAGAAATTGGTGAAACTATGATGCTTAATGTGAAGAAAGCAGCACCGACAAACACCAAGGCACCTGGAGCAAGCCGGTGGTCCAAGACTAGTTTTCCATTTGGCAGTCTGCTGGAAAAATTCATGGGCTGAATGTCATGTTGCAAATTTTAAGTACAGAATGCACAATAAATGGTGTGGTAAGACTCCTTCTTGTATGATCCTGAAGACAAACATATTGCTTTCTCGCTTGTGTAAAACTGAAATGCTGCGTTAGCTGGAAAGAACTCAGAGCTGATGATTCTGTCGTTTCTTAGTTACTACTCCACCATGAATATGTGGATTCTGCAACTTCCTTTACAGGTTGTAGAGTCATTCTGCATATTTATGAGTGACAAGTACGTCTAGTGTTACTGGACCATTAAACTAGCACAGAAATAATCCATCATACAAATTTTTCTACCATATGTGGGTAAGACTCTGTTTACTGGTCCTGGGAGGGCTTCACAAAATTGCAATCCAATATGGTTCTTATTTTCTCATGCTATACCCGCTGGTTCAAAATGAACAAATAACATAACATCATATATATTATGTTATTTGTTGTTGTGCCACCATATTTTATTGTGATCCAACATTCTCTGCCAAGAGGTTGAACACTAACCGGATTTGACATGATCCTCAGGTGTCAGGAACGAATTCTTCTGCTTCGACACCAAACCATTCAATTTGATTTAACTTAAAAATCAGTTCGATTTTTCGAACCCTGCAGATTTTTTTGGATTACATTTCATTACAAGTATTAATATCCTACCATGGTTGGATACTCAAATACACCCCATTTTTGTTTGACGGATTTTTGTTTAAAATATTATGAATTATATCACAGGAAGCTTAGGAGGCGGACATATTCGACCCTATGAATGAAGTGACACTAATACATTTAATCTGTTATCTGACTTTGATCCCATAAGAAGCTCATGTTCACTGGTTGTCCATCAATTAGGATGTATGTAGACGTGAACCAACCAAAGATGCATAACCAACTTTCAACTCGATTGGAATAAAGTTCTTTCCAATAATAATAATATTCTATAGTATTGGTTTCAAAAGTGTTAGATCTAGATAAAAGATAATGATGGACGTAATAGGCCATTTCATAGGGCAGATCGATACACAAACAATTTATTTCCTGGTTTAAAGCTCTGTCCACTTCAGCTTATTTTCAACACTTTCAGCACCTTTCACCACCTCTTCAGCACCTTTCACCACCATTCAGTACCCTTCACCACCCTTCACCACTTGTCACTATTCACACACATGAATTCTTTTTTTTAAAAAAAAAAAAAAAGGAATGATTTTTCTTTTGAATTAGTTTCAACATGTTTTGTACGAATTAATCATTCTTCAAATACATAACTTCATAATTATTAATTATTTTTCAAATATATAGTTTCATAATTATTAATCATTTTTCAAAAATATAGTTTCATAATTATTAATCATTTTTCAAATATATATAAATAACGATTTCGTATTGGTAAACCAAATATATAAATAAATATTTTACAACTGTTGCAAACATATTAGTACTTCCAATAATATTACAAATTACATATACTACTAATCGCTATCATCTAATGATTCATCTTCGCCAATATCACTACCTTCTAAATCACCACCTCCTGAATGACAAATTTGTAAGGCAATACTTTCACGAACTTCGTTCATAGCAGGTTTTCGATCATCAGCGTACAAACCTGAATCACTACTTCCTTCACCCCCGGGATGATCTAACACGAGAATGTTTAGTTGTTGCATTCGAATGAAGTTATGAAGTGTGAAACATGAAACAATTATTGCTTTTTGGGAATCAATGTCAGTTTGGGGCATTCTTTTTAAGATTTTCCAAGTACTCTTCAACTGACCAAAAGGTTCTTCTACTTTCATTCTTAAAGAAGAATGTTGTTTGTTAAAATATTCCTTCATACCTTGAGGTGGTGCGTTTCTAAATTGCGGTAGATGCATTAAGCTTATTCCATCACTATATGGAGCCAAGTATCCAAGGGATGTTTGGATATCTTAAATCTACCAAATAAAATTAATATTAATAATATATAGATAGATTATATGATATTAATAATATTAATTATATGATAGATTAATATTGTATTGGATATTATTCTATGATACACTTATGACTAATTAAACTTATGTTGAACTACTAAATTTTTTTTATTCAATGCATTTCAAAATGTATTAATCACAACACATAATTATGTATATATCATACAATTTTAATTCAATTTCAGCACCCTTCAACACTCTTCAGCAACCCTTCAGCACCCTTAAGCACCCTTCAGCAGCGTTCAACATAATAGCCCAACATCAAGCCAATTAGCTGTCCAAAAATTGCAGAGACCTTTACCAATAATTACCCTAGACTGACTCTCACACCATGCATTAACTGAACAAATTCTTCTCCAGTTGGGAGAGTTTTTATAAGAGTCAGGCAGGGAAGCAATAAAATGAGTCCATAAAGGTTTGGAGTTTTGAAATTTCTACCACAGCTTGGTAGAACAAGTATGAATAATTGAGGAGATTGATCTAAATCCCAATCCATTTTGGTTCTGGGGAAAACAAAGTTCATCCCATCTTTTCCAAGACTTTTTAGGTTTTAAATCATTTTCACCTCAAAAAAATATGCTCATTTTTCTTTCTATTTTTTTAATGACCTGTTTTGGGGGAGAAATAGCAGACCATATGTGCTGTGGAATGGAAAAGATGCAAGATTTAATCAGAGTTATCCTAGCTCCAGTAGACAGCCATCTATTTTTCCAGTTATTCCATCTTTTATCAATCTGCTTAAGAAGAGGCTGAAAATAAACATTTTGAGCTTTACCTCTATAAATAGGGACCCCTAGGTATTTCATAGGAAAAGTTCCTAGTTTCATTCCAAGAGATCTTTTGATGTTATGGATTTGAGATAAAGATGCATGTCTACTGATGAATAAATCACTCTTGTCAAAATTGATTTTTTGACCAGAGGATTCTTCAAATTTTACTAGAAAAGCCTTAAGTCTAGAAAGAGTAAGTCTATCAGAGTTAAGGAATATCACAGTATCATCAGCATAGGTAAGATGAGAGATTCTGAGAGCATTACCTGGTAGGTCAAAGTATTGAAGTTTACCTTTTTCAAATGCAAAGGCTAAAGATCTTGTAAAAGCTTCACTGAAAATGTTAAACAGTAAAGGGGAGAGAGGATCTCCCTGTTTGATACCTCTAGATGGTTGGAAAAAACCAACAGCTTTACCATTTATAAGAACTGAAAACCAAGCTGCTGAAAGATTTTTCAAAATGATTTCAACAAAATGTTTTTGGAATCCAAACTTAAGAAGAACAGAATTAAAAAAAGACCATCTAACTCTATCAAAAGCCTTTTTCAAATCCAGTTTAACTATACAATTAGGAAGTTTGGATTTTCTATTTAAAAATCTCACCATTTCTTGCATATAAATCACATTATCAGAAATATCCCTCTCCTTCATAAAAGCAGATTGATGAGGAGAGATGATTTTTGGCATTAAAGACTTGAGCCTTTCCATAAGCAATTTAGAACATATTTTATTTAAAATATTTGAAAGGCTTATTGGTCTAAAGTCATCAAAGGAAATTGGAATTTCTTTTTTAGGGATAAGAGTAATCCAAGTACTGGAAACACTTCTTGACTGAGCCATTCAATTTCTTGTGTGAACCAAACGGATCCTAAAATTAGCACTAAATTAAAATTGGTATAAATACATGAACTAAATAACTAAATGGGTAAATTAGGCTATTAAAATCATTTATGATGATACACAAAATAATATAGAACTGTATGTAGTTTAGCAAATCGATTGACTAAGACCTGTTCCATTAACCAAATAGTCTTCGTAATTGTCGATTAACTAGAAATCACAAAGTCACAACTCACAACTCGCAAGGAATGCCAAAGAATGAGGCTTAAAAAGTATTCAGTGTAGGCCACTCACGAGTCACGATATAAAGCAAAGCTAGCTATGCGGCTTCGATTTTGCGCAAGCTAGCTATGACTTTCTCTACCGCAATCTTCTTTTCTGGTCGGCCACATTTCTCTTTGTTATCATCTTTTTTATCAATAATGGAATTTCTTCCAAATTGCTGGGTTGCAAATACTATATGTTTCCACTCCTTTGACTACTCCAATTTGTTGGAGTATGCATTCACGCTTCTGATTCCATTTCCCTAAATAATGCAGAAGCACTAAACTAGTACCATAATTTTATTTTTATTATTTTTTAAACAAATAAAAAATTAAACAAATTTGGATTTTAAATAAAAAAATTTAGTCTCTTGGATAGCTCTCCATAAAATTTGTCTATCATAAATATTTTACACTCGCGTGCTAGCCGATTGCTTGGCTCCACCGAAATAGCAAAGAAACTCAAAAGGAGGTGTTTGGTGAAGAGTTGTTTGGGGCCAATTAGTTGTTTGACCAATCCAAAAAGTTATTAAAAATGTTTGGTAAAGAACTTTTTAGAAGAGATGTTTGGGCCCAAAAGGCTAATTTTCAAAACGCTAATAAACGCTAATTTTCAAATCAGATGTTTACATTTATTGCCTAAACTTACCTTTTTAACCCTCTTTAACAATCAATTGTTCGCTTCTTCTTTTTATTTCACTGCACGCAATATACGTACGTACATGTCATGGCAATTTACCATGGTTAAGAAATAAATTTATTTATAAAAATTAATATATTGAATATATATTTTTTACGTTCAGTTATCCTATTTGTTTAGTTTACTTTAGCTTCATATTTTTGTGTTCATATTTCATCCTATAACATTATATAATAAGAATTCTTTTGATCCAACCAATTTTGCTATCCAGCACAGGGGTAGTTTTGTAATTTAAACCCCCAAAGGCAAAACGACGTCGTTTTACTATGTTTTTTCCTTCAACTTATCCTTCTCCTTCTGGGTTTATGATCTCTCCTTCTGGGTTTCTAATTTGATTTGAATGCATAATCGAATTTATCCTTCTAGGTTTCTAATTTTATTTGAATACAAAATCGACCTTCTCCTTCCGGTTTCTGATCTCTCCTTCTGGGTTTCTTAAATATTAATATCAACGAAATACCACAAGTTTAAGATGATGATCAAAATATTATCCCTTTCACTAAACACAAAATCAAAAGCATAAATTCAAGATATATATTCATTTGGATTAACACAAATAAATAATAAAGGACCACCAATTCTGAATATGCACAAATCCAAAGTGCATGAAACTTTAAATTAAATATTAGTATCAACGAAATACCTACACTATATAATAAGAATTCTTTTGATCCATGTTCAACCAATTTTGGTATCCAGCACAGGGGTATTTTTGTAATTTAAACCCCCATAGGCAAAACGACGTCGTTTTACTATGTTTTTTCTTCAACTTATCCTTCTCCTTCCGGGTTTATGATCTCTCCTTCTGGGTTTCTAATTTGATTTGAATGCAAAATTGACCTTCTCCTTCCGGGTTTCTGATCTCTCCTTCTGGATTTCTTAAATATTAATATCAACGAAATACCATGATAGGTCGTTTTTCTACCAAATAAACCTGCAAACAACTAGGTTTATATTCAAGTACAGGGTAAGCAGGGTCGATCCCACAAAGAACAGTTTTGACGAATTCTTATTCTAAAGATTAGATTTTTGGTTAGTAACCACCTTTATCTTGAAAGTTTTTAGTAATTAACTACCAACTAATTATGCTAAACTATAAATAACAATGAACTCAAATAAACAAAGAAAATATAATGGCAAGCAAACACTTAATCAATCAATTAAACGAATCCGGCAATAGGGAAATCCACATTAACTTATGATTTATTTTTAGATCCTCGGCACAGTAATTAATCAAATTGCATGAACCAATCAGTTATAGACTGCCGAGAATCAGCTACAAGACACAGTCCAATTTCTTCTTAGTTTATCGATAGCCAGCAAGAATCAGCTATAAACTGACTACTTCTCTAATTAAAATATAACCTAGCTGGAACTGCCTAGACTAGATTTAATATCTTAACAGCATTAAGAACCAAAGAAACCCAATTAAGATAACATGTAATCAAATAAATTGTCACAAATTACCTACCCATTATTCTCACCATCTGCGGTTGGTTTTGCCACTAATTAAATCTACCCACTAGATACAGATAAATAGCGGAATTTAATTGGCACTATCCCAAATAACCTAAGGTTGATCAGATCTTAAGAAATTCAGAAATCAAATATACACACAGAATAATTAGGAATCCACACAAAAGATTATCAAGCACATTTAGGCCTCACATTTAAATCTAGTTAATGCTTCAAAACCCTAAGCCGGACTATAAATTTAGCTACTCATGTTAAGATTCAACAAACAAATAATAAAATAAGAACTAAACATAATTAATAATTAAAATAAAAACAAAACGAAATCAAAACAAAATAAAAGAAACGGAAGAACCAGGCTTGATTAATCCTCCAGGAAGAAACAATGCATGCGTCCAAAGTTGCTGTGGAAAACTCCAAAACCCTAACTAAATAATTAGCTACGTACGTGCGTGTAAAAAGTATGAGAAGAGAGACCGACCGTGTACAATTTGGCCTAATATTTATACTACTCAAGCTACCCTATTTTTGGAATAAAATACATAGGATATTGCTTGTAGAATCCTTTTCCAAATAGGAAATAATGATTTATTCCTTTTCCAATTCCAACTCCGTAGCTTTCTTGAGAGTAATTTCCAGCATGCATATTTTCTTCCAAAACCAAGAAAAGACTTTATTTGGGCTATAATAGCGTTCAGCCCAATTAGGATTTATAAGATCGGAATCCTGTCTTTTCTGGGCCTTTCACCTGGCTCCTCGTTGGCCGGAATAATGTCGATCCATTATCCGTTGGAGCACACTACCTCATTAAAAACCCTGTGGGAAAAAAGAGTGTAGTGTATAGCTCCTCGTCGTCTTCAATTTCGCATCTTTCGTCAGGATTTCACCAATTCACCATTTGATTGTACCACACCAATTCTTCAATTAAACATGCACAAAACACACCTTCGTGCACATCAAATGGCAAAATAATATTATAAAAGCACATAATTTGGATGCATAAAAATACACCTGATCATACCACAAGTTTAAGATGATGATCAAAATATTATCCCTTTCATTAAACACAAAATCAAAAGCATAAATTCAAGATATATATTCATTTGGATTAACACAAGTAAATAATAAAGGACCACCAATTCTGAATAAGCACAAATCCAAAGCGCATGGAACTTTAAATAAAATATTAGTATCAACGAAATACCTCCACTATATAATAAGAATTCTTTTGATCCATGGTCAACCAATTTTGGTATCCAGCACAGGGGTATTTTTGTAATTTAAACCCCAAAGGCAAAACGACGTCGTTTTACTATTTTTTTCCTTCAAATTATCCTTCTCCTTCCGGGTTTATGATCTCTCCTTCTGGGTTTCTAATTTGATTTGAATGCGTAATCGAACTTATCCTTCTAGGTTTCTAATTTTATTTGAATGCAAAATCGACCTTCTCCTTCCGGGCTTCTGATCTCTCCTATTTTGGGTTTCTTAAATATTAATATCAACGAAATACCACAAGTTTAAGATGATGATCAAAATATTATCCCTTTCATTAAACACAAAATCAAAAGCATAAATTCAAGATATATATTCATTTGGATTAACACAAGTAAATAATAAAGGATCACCAATTCTGAATATGCACAAATCCAAAGCGCATGGAAATTTATATTAAATATTAGTATCAACGAAATACCTCAAGATTAAGATGATGATTCCAATTCTAAGTCAAAAGATTATCCCTTTTACTAAACACAATATCAAAACTATAAATTCAAGACATATATTCATTTGGATTAATACAAGTCAATATCAAAGACCTACTATTCTGACTATGCACAAATCCAACGCGCATGGAATACTTAGGTAAGTGAATATGCGTAATCGACCTTTTTTTTAAAAAAATAAAATAAAATTGGGTAATAATCAAAATGGATCCCCAATAAAATCTCATCCCTCCCCTTGTCCCCAACATGAATCGACCTTCTCCTTCTATCTAGGTTTCTAATTTTATTTGAATGCAAAATCGACCTTCTCCTTTCGGGTTTCTGATCTCTCCTTTTGAGTTTCTTAAATATTAATATCAACGAAAGACCACAGGTTTAAAATGATGATCAAAAGATTATCCCTTTTACTAAACACAATATCATATTTTGGTATCATTTTCATTCAATTCATGACACTTCACACTTTTGAAGTTTATATATATTCACTAATTAGTTTCTTAAAAATATAATAGGAGTGGTAGTGCAACATCTACCATGACCAAGATCAAGATCAAGTATGGACTTAAAGATTTGCTGAAATTCGTTCTAATGTATGACAAGTAAGATTTGATTATTAAAACAAATGCATGCTTATCATAAGAAATACACAACATCAAATTTATATTCAAATTTTAATGATTACATTAGACTGCAAACACTATCATTGTGGGAAGAATCTATTCAATCTAAAAGACAAGTTTTGATATGAAAAATTCAATCAATGCCAATCATTATTGGAACATCTCTCCATTTTACATGTTTCAATGGTAATCAAAATACAAATGATTGTATTTCAATTTTTTCAATCAGATATTCCATTACAATAGTTATTCAACAAAATTTGTAGGTATACAAGTTACAAACAAAAAGAGGACAACATTTCAGATTGAACATGGGAGTGAAGAATCAACAAAATTAAAACAATGGTAACACTCCAACCATCAAATTAGCTTATGAATATGCACAAATGATGTGTAAATTGCTTTAACTGATTATATATGTTTACGAAAACTAAATTACATGCACCCGTGTAATACATTTACAACCATTTTTACATATCTAAAAATAATAGACACTTATATAAGAAACATAATTAGATATGTCGTCACTTGTATTGAAAGTTTTCTATACATTTCTTTGTTTCAATAAAAATATTAAAACTCTCTATTTTAATCATATCACCAACTTATACATAGGTGTAAAATTTGATGAATGAAACTGGAATGATTACGAATTTTTTAACTGATGTGCAAGCAATGGACAAAGCTACAAAGGTTCAATTTGTTACCAAAAAAAAGATATTGAAATAAACCCCAGATACATTGTCATATCTTTTGGAGACAAGATGAAATAGAAGCATTATACTCAAAAATAATATCTATCAACATAAACAAAGATAAGGAAGACAATGTTCAGTTCAAAAGTCTAAAAAAGAAAGGACGACTATCTAAAGGCACTACACCAACATTAAATTATTTTATTTAAAAAATGCCAATCATATGTTTTTGAATTCAAATATATTTCATATAATATAATCTTTCAATTATAACAGAACAAGAAAAAGACAGACAAATATCAAGATTTGGAGGATGATGAAGGTCTTAAACTTTTTTTAAGTCATTTTTCAAGTGTTTTAAACTAATTATTTCTCCCCACTGATTAGAGAACCTGAACCTAATTAATGTACAAGAAGCAGAAACAAGGATTTCGAAAATGATACCACTCATTCAAACGACCAAAAAAATAAAAACCCATAAATGAACAATCATAAATCTTAAGTATATTACTATCAATAAAAAATTAAAATCGTGGTTTTTATAACAAACTTCATTACAATGTAGGAAGAAACAACAATAAAATCAAGAATTGAAAGTGGAGATGATCAACATAGTTTATATTACATATTTAAGTTATTTTTACCACCAATGCGCGGTGTCACCTTGCTAGTATATTATAATAACAAATTATTTATGTATTATGTATTAATTTTAAATGTACAACTCTTCTCAATTTTAGCTAGGTAAGTATTTTGATTAATATTTAAATTTTAATTAATCTTTAAGGGAATTATAATGATTATTTCTTATAGTTTGAAAGACCATAAATATATAATTATATTGGTAATATATTTTAATCTCCATTTTATATAATTCAATACAATATTTATTAGTAACTTAAAATTATATAAAAACAAATTATAAATGTTTGCTATATTTATTAGTAATTACTAGTAGGCACTCACCGCGCGTTGCGCTGTGTATTTGCACATATAATTTATTTATAACTAAAATGATGTTGTTAAGTGTATTTCAATTAATTTCGGTAATTGTATTGTGAAATGTATAAGTAATTATAAATGTAAGCAAGAAGGTAAATTTGTTGCATTGTTGGACATCATATTCTTTTCCACCAAGATATATAAAAAAATAATGCGCAATTTCTTCTCCCATTCTTTCCACTTTCCTATGTATGTTCCCTTGGTTGAATCCTGCATTCTATGTTTATCTCTGTGGAGCTTGTATATGTATAAGCTTATCCCATCCTCCAGGATAGCTTTGGGTAAAGGAGACTTCTCAGCCTAGAGCAACGACATCTTCATAAGTGAGCCAAAACATTCATTTAACTCAGCCTCGAACGCATCACGATTCTTTCCTCATGCAGGTTATAAAAAATTAGCAGTGAAAATCCATTAGTTGGACATAACTTGTCAAGCTTTTTTGGATGATTAGCTCTCTAACATTCCGGTAAATTTTACTTAGAGTTTGAGCGCGTACAATAGATTCAGATGCATTTGTTGAAGAAGTATGAAAGTCTAGTAGTAATACTAACTTACTAAGCAAGTAATTTTTAACTTTATTTGTATACAAATCATGCAGCCTTATTATCTGCAGACAAAAATAACTATCGGAATATAGGTCCATAGGTTTATGAGAGTTTTTGCAGGGCTTTGTGAGGTGCTGAGGAAAGAAGATGAAGGTGACCGACAACTGGAACTCATATAGGACCAGGCGGAAGCTGAGTAGTACTTCTCTGCAACCGTTTTCAGACAAAAATTGCAGAAACCGACCATATGAGAAATAAGACAATGTATTCTTGAACTTTAACCATGTTTAATGATCATAAGAATAGATAGTTTAAGGTAGTGTGTAAGATCTATTTATAGTGCACTAAGGTCTCCTATCCTTAAGAAAATATGCTATATTCCAGGAGCTAATGACAATATTATCTATAGTAATATGCAGTCAAATGTACCTAATATGACAAAAAAAAGAGTAGAGAGTTTGATTCCTGGCAGCTTTCTTACAAATGCTATCAATCTTGAGTGCTACTATTCTGTACACAGACTTGACCATATGAACAAAAGGATTTCAGAGCATAAAAATATTGCTAACCACTTATTATATTGAAACTGAGGCCAAATGGCCAGTTATAGCCTTGTAGGGCCCCAAGATTTACAATGTATCATGTACAAAACATAGATTATTTTCTACCCTTTATGAAGTAATATGGGCATCGAAATGATAGAGAAAAAAAGAATTTGCTAAGCTATAAACTAACTGAGTTTTATCATCAAGAGATGATAAACAAAAATACCAACAAGTTAGTGATTCATTTGCGCTACCTCTAAACCGTGCTCCAACTCAGATCCCTCAACCTTGATGGAGTCTATTGTGATTAATTCCTTCCTATTCTCAACCTTGGTTGAGTCTAAAACGCCATCTGATTCGTATCCTCAACCTTGACTGAGCCAAAAATGTCCCATATCAGCATCCTCAACCTTGATTGAGCTTTATTCCATATCTACCTACAACCTGGACTGAGTTAAACCACTTGCATTTTCAGAGTGTGAGCGCGTATTTCTTGTCATTTTAATTGAAATAGTGAACACTGGATTCTGATGCATTTGCTGAAAAACTATGAAAGTCTTGTAGTAACGCTATATCAGATATACTAACTTACTAAGCAAGTAATTTAGAACTCTTTTTGTATACTATTGATCATAGAGCCTTATTATCTACAGACAAAAAATTAAAACTCTCGGAATATCTGTAACATTCAAAGCTCGGTATAGCTACAAAATTGCAAGAAAATAATATAGTGTAAGAGTTGCAATGCATACAAGAAAATAGTACAATTGCAGTAATCAAATTATAATCTAAATAGTAGAAAATAAAAACAATCTGAGGTAAGAATAAGACAATATAAACTTCACACTCTACCCTTTTGTTCCCTTTGAACATCCCTAAAAGAGGATCGGTTACTAAGTTTCCAGAGGATCGGTTACTAAGTTTCCAGAGGATCGGTATGTTACTAAGTTCCCTTTTGTACCCTTTGAACATCCCTAAAAGATCAAATAATATATGTCAACCCTAACGCTAATAAAAAATGCTTCAAATAGAATTACCTATCAAGGACTCACCGTGTGTTGCATGGCGTTTTTTATTTAAGAATTTTGCACCAAATAATATTAAGAACTTTTTACAAGTGTCAAATCTTTTCCCAACATTTTCGTAAACAATATAAAAAGAGATCGTGTAAAATGGGTAAGTAAGTTGTACTTACATTTAAAAAAATTCCCCAAGTAACACAACGGTTGCCATCTCCATAAGCTCTTCAAATTCATTTATGGAAGTCTTAATTTTTTCCCAACATTCATTTTTTGAGTTTTAAAATTCACCAAAAAGGTGATTTAGACCCCAACATTCATTGAGCTTTTGTTCAGAAAATTCAGTTTGCAGTTATACGGAATTAACATAATTTCATGCAAAAAAGTTGGCAGACATTATGGTTCAAGATTTCCCAAGTATATTAATTTCATTTGAGCTGCATATATATATGATAAACAAGAAAGGCAGCAAACACATTGAAAATATTAACTTTTAATATTTAATCATTAATTATAACCAGGTTTTAATTTTCTGTAAAGGAGCTTAGAAAACAACCAGATTATATTTTATAAAAAAAAACAATTTGAATGCTTTATCCAAGTGTTCAGACGAAAGGTGCTCAAGTTTGACACAAGAATGGGGAGCCGACCTGTGGTCACCACATTATTCAAATTACCTAAGACCCTAGTCTAGTAAAAAGGAATGTGGAATACAAATTACCTTTTTGACTGCCCACTCTACAACTGTGCATTCCTCTACACTGCTGATAAAGGATTTAGGACAAAAAACAACAATGTTAACTAACCTTTAGGTGAAAATGCAAATACATCAGGTAAACTTAATGGGATACATGGTGGCTGTCATTTTCAGTTCAAGGGACTGTTACCTCTACAATTGAGCTTCTTTTGGGGTGGGAAAGAAAAGTTTTCCTTTTGGTTAAAACAAAAGCATCATCGTTGATCACTTCTATACCTAAACATGCCAAGATAATGAATTATAAATAATGCATTATAAATAACCAGCAAGCAAGATGGATGCATTATAAATAATACCCCTTTGTTGGAACACTTGTGATCTGTTTGTGTAGTTTGCTTTGTGTAGACATGGATATGTAAAGAGAATGCACTCACACAATCTGAACTACTCTACATGCATACAGATATATAAAAGAAGGGTAAAAAAGTTAGGTACGATATCCCATTACATTCTAGTAGTAGGAGGAGCAGTATACTGGAATAATAAAGAAACAATCAAGCCATACAAACTAATACCGAATGAAGATTTTATAATCTCTGTTTTAAGTGAGGCTAGGAATCATTAATCATATCCTTGTAATAATGCAAAAGTTAAACCAAGAGTAACACAGGATGATTTGCTTTTTTATCCTTGCCAGTTTAGCTTTAAAATATGCATTTCCTAACCTAATAATGTGTTTAATCTAATTCCGAATTCAAGCAGAATCAGCACTATTCTGTGCCATTTTTGTTTATGAGCACGATGAATCATATGCAGCTTTTGACCGGCGATAACGGGCAAGCTTATATGGACAACTGACCCCATAGATGCTCAGAAATGCATACTAACGAAAACCATTAACAATTCACAAATCAGCAAATTATATTGAGCACACCAGCCTAAATGAATAACATCAAAGATAATAAGTCATCACACTAACCTAAATGAAAATGACAAAAAAAGAGTTTCGTTAAGCTCTTGAGCTCAAAACCAGGATTGTGGATGGGAAATCGCATCAGTCCCGATCTTATTGCAAATCCCTAGGTATTAATGCAGCCATGTCATAGAGCAGAATAAATATGAGTAAAAATATAAAAATACTCAGATCCATGAAGGATAAAATAAGAATAAAATATTTAGTAGAGTAGAATCCAATATATTTTTCACCAACTTATAAGATCGAAATTATCTATAAATATGAAAGTTTAAAATACAGCTCTAAAAAATAAAAAAAAAGTGATGTAGAACAGATGAAAACATCAGGTCCTTAATAAACATTTTCTTTATGAATTGACCTACTACATCACTCAACTTTTGGAGAAATTACCTAACAGAAGTAACCAATTTGACTGTAGAATCTCAAGACTCAAAACAAAAGGGATAATATCATTCCAGAACAATGTTAAACACACTATGACGAGAACGCAAATATAATAATTAAAGACCTCACCATTAGCCAAATTGGGCAGGAGTAGTAACTTGGGTAATCAGCACCAAAGTAAAAGGATTCCATAGCACCAAAGTAAAAGGATTCCACAGTCCCATCCATAGAATCTCGATCCACAAAATGCTCATCAAACCTAAACCAATTTTCCACTTTACTCCCAATGAAATAGATGATATTGCTTCTGCATCTGCTAGCTTTAACAGAAACACATACATTATCACCAAGAAATAATGCCTGATCCCCCAAATCCCTCATTTCTATCCATTTCTTTTCGATAAAATCGAACTTGAATACTTCAAATTGTATTGGCTCAACAGGGGGATGATTCATATTCCCAGCATGTTAATATTGGTAAACCATCAAGACATCTCCATCAGCTTCTGCCAAATAAGTTCCTTCACGAGCCCATTGATAATGTTAATTTACTATTATCATGTACTATTTCTTGAGGCTGCGAGCCAATATTAACCAGCGGACAAGGTGAATATCTGATCATTAACACATGCAACATCCATGAACCTGTGACTGAATGCATCCTCAACGCTTATCCAAGAGGAATAGCCCGATTTAGCAAATGCTAGCTGGCGAAAAGGGTCATAGATTGCAATAACCAGAAACTCATTCCCATCAACAATAACAGCTTTGTCTATGAATTGACACCATTCAACCACTGTATTGAAGAGAATCTGAAAAGGGTGTAAGAGGTAATCCTATACGAACCTTGGTAAACGCGTTCAGAAGATGGACTTCGAGATCATCTCCTAAGGTGACAAGCCAGCCATAAGACCCCCACCACCTTCTTCCACTTGCTTCAGCCAGCTCCAGCCTGTGCACCTTATCTCTATACAAGCAGAAGAAACCCTTTCACTACTGTTTTCATCGTCTGATAACATCAGAAATGGTACCAAACAACGGCCAGGAGATGGCGGAAACAGCCCAGGAAAGCCCGTCTGTCTCCTCTCCCCGTCGCATCGCCGCCCTCGAATCATCCCACTGCGATAAGTCGACCAAAAGAGCTTGATCCCTACATGACACCGTCGTGCGTACGATTCAATCCCACTTTAGAGAATTCCTAGTCAGATCGAGGACTCTCTGGCAGCTCAAGGAACTCGCCTTCATAAAGTCAACCCTCAACGCGCTTAAATCTTCAGTCGTCGATAGCTCCCACTTGAATCCTATTATCGTGTCCCACGGAGGCTCGTCCAGTTAACGGAGAAGAAAGAGTATTAGTATTAGGATCAGAGATGTTAACGAAGGAAGCCGAATCCGTATTGGATTGTATCCAAGAGATGAAAGCAGAATCAATGTCGGATTGGGGTCAGTAAGCATTTCTTACGACATCGTTTTCGCTAAGTGAGGGTTAAAAAAGGAAAATCTGAGAAGGAGAAACCGAGAAACAACCCAATAACTATTTAATATTACTCTAGGATTATTATTACTGTACAATTAAAACTCAATCAGTTTAAAGTGAGATCACATTAGGAAAAAAAACCAAAACCCAAAAAGACATTGTTTTAACGTGGGATTCTGAAAAAAAAATGGAAAATAGGAAAAAATACAAAACCAAAAAGGACATTGTTTTAACGTGGGATTCTGAAAAAAAAAAGTAATAAAAAAAGGAAAATTTAAGAGGGGAGAAACCAAGAAACAACCCAATAACTATTACATATTACTCTAGGATAAAATGATTAATTAATAAATATAAACATGCCCTTAAACGTCATTTCATCTTGTTTGTTATGCAAACAGCTAATAACTATCAGCTAATTTTACCAAACACTTGTATTAAATCAGCTAATGTAAACAGATAGTCAAATTAGCTAATGCAATCAGCTAGTCAAATCACCTAATACAATCATCTAACAGCTAACAGCTATCAGATAATCACCAAACACCCCCAAAAATTCTCATCTCTCTCATTCTTTAACTTATGCTCAGATCGTGAACAATCACCCTTTCAACTTCATTGTTGAACAATCTGCTTAAGTTAACAGAGATTACTTCATTCCAAAATAGGGAACATTCACGGATTCTAGATCTAATTACTACTAATCTACTAATTTGAGTAAGAGTTGTGATGATAGGTAAATAGGGAGATGACTCGGATTCTAACCATCTTCCAGAAAACTGCCTACTCACGTGATCAGAGGCAGTGACAAGGCATGAGTAGGTACATTCACGTGTCGGAGGGCCCCGCAAGGTACACGGAGGTGACGCATGATAATGAGGAGAATGAAGGTCTAAGATGCCTATAAATAGAGGCCACAATCAACCATTCCAGGTAAGTTCTCTAACTCTTGAATACAGAGTTTTATCTTTCCTTTCAGTACACGAAATCTCATCACACACCGGAGCTACTACCCCCCGGGTAGCGTCGGGGGCTTGTTTTGCAGGCCTCGGGAGAATGGGTCTCAAGCAAGTCCTATCCGAAGCCAAGGGGCTCGGATATTCAAGAGTTATTAGCGAGCAATCTGCATACTTCATCTGCAATCCACATCCAGAAGCCCTTAGATACATCAACTATCTGAGGTGTCGATCACTAGTGCGGATTTCCCCGGCATCAGTTGGCACACCCGGTGGGACCCGACGATCTAGGTTCTCATCTTTTTCCTAGTAAAGTCGCCCGACCATCTTCGGAGGGGATCACAATCTTTGGTCGTCCGAGGGTGCATCGGATTCATAAAGCACGTTTTGAGGGTGATGGAGGCAAGTCCTGACAAAGTAGAGGTCGAGATGGACGTGTCTTGAGTGGTGCAAACAAGACATGTGCCCCAGGGGAGGAACAAGTTAAGAGGGTTCGGTTCGGAGGTATGCTGGAATTCTCAGCAGTTGAAGAAGGTCCGATGCAGGTGGTACATTCCGACCCACTCCTAGTGACTGCCGAAATTGGGGGTTTAAGGTAAGAAAAGTGTTGATAGACAGCGGCAGCGGGTTGAAGGTAATGTTTACATCATGTCTTGATCGAATGGGAATCAGAAAAGAGAGTTTGTGTCCTCCAGTACGGTCGTTGGTAGAGTTCCCGGGAGAGTTAGGGAGGCCTATCGGGGAAGTATCCCTGAGAGTGGTAATGAAAGATGATATCGATGCCGTCCGGAGGGTTTCAACATTCAATACTTTCGTGGTAATAGACGCGGCATCTCCATACAATGTGGTCCTCGGAAGATCCTGGTTAAACCAAGTCTGAGCGGCCAGCTCTCCTCATCTTCTAATGTTGAGGTTTTCGACCGAGCAAGGTATGGCGACTGTTCAAGGAAGCCCGTCAGAAGCTCAGAATTGTTCTCATGTAGCTGTGGCTGAGGCCAGGAAAGAAATGGGAGCGATACCGGGGCCTACTCTCAACCAGGAATTGGAGGATATGGCCGTCGAAAATCGAGGAGTGGTGAAAATCAGGAAAGATCTTCCAGAGGATATAAAGGATAAGTTGCGAAAGCCGCTAGCCATGTATGCTGAAGTTTTTTCTTGGAATTTAGAAGACGTAGTGGGAATTCCCTCTGCTATTGTGGCACATCGGCTTAAGGTTGACCCGTCAGTAAAACTCATCCGACAAAAGAAAAGGCCGGTGGCTCCAGAAAGAGCTGAGTTTATTAGAGTCAAGGTGGAGAAGCTTCGGAAGGCCGGAGTAATAGAAAAAATTACACACCCAGAGTGGTTAGCCAATCCGGTGTTGGTAAAAAAACACGACGGGAGTTGGCGGATGTGCATAGACTTCACGGATCTTAATAAATGATGCCCACAGGATAGTTACTCATTGCCCTCTTTGGACCAGTTAGCCGAGGCTATTACCGGATATCCGTTGTTATCTTTCACCAGATACCCATGCACACAAGGGCTACCACCAAGGGCTACCACTAAGGGATAAATGCACACAAGGGCTACCACCAGATAAATGCACACAAGGGCTACCACCAGATACCCATGGCGGAAGAGCACAAGGAATAGACGTCTTTTATTACCAATGAAGGGGTTTTCTGCTATAAGATGATGTCATTTGGATTAAAATATGCAGCAGTAACGTACCAAAGAATGGTGGATGACGTGTTCGAGGACCAAAAGGGAAGAAACATGGAGGTTTACGTAGATGACATGGTGATCAAGAGTCGAAGTCATCAAGAGTTCTTGAGTGACCTGCAGGAAACATTGGTCAAGCTAGAGGCAAATAATCTCAAGTTGAATCATAAGAAGAGTACCATCGAGGTGAGAGCAGGGAAGTTCCTCGAATTTATGGTATCGAGCCGAGGTATGGATGCAAATCCCGAGAAGGTTGAGGCAATCAAAAAGATGTAGTCTCCCACTACCGTGAAGGAGGTCCAGAAGTTGACAGGATCATTGGCGGCCTTAAGCCGCTTCTTGTCCAAAGGAACAGAGAGGCAGCTGCCTTTCATTAAATATCCTAAGAAGGGTGAAGGATTTTCAGTGGACAGATAAATGCGAAAAGGCTTTCCAGGATTTGAAGCAACATTTGCTGAAGCTGCCCACTTTGAAGAAACCAATCCCAGGTGAAACTTTCTTCTTGTACATAATATCCTCGGCCGAGGCAGTAAGTGCGGTATTGATTAAAGAAGAGCACGGGATTCAACACCCTATATATTTCGTAAGCCAAGCATTAAGAGGGCCAGAGACGAGGTACACAGAGTTAGAACATGATGCTACCGAAATCCGTCCGTCTCCCGGGTTTAGACGCTATCCGGGTCCACTCCTTGATCAGCCCGCTTCAGTCCTGCAAAACAATCCCCGGGAGGCGTCCCGGGGAAGAAGCTCCGGCGTGATGATGAGATGGGGATAGCGGAGAAGGAAAACGTACGGAAGGTGCTCTCAATATAAATTAGAGAGATACGAGTCACATACCTTGTTCACTGTTTGAGATAGTATTTATAGCCGAGCTAGCCTGCTTGAGATAAGATGCAGGACCACTTCCCTTTGTCCCCGTCCGTCCTTCTTTCTTGTCCGGACGTGCCCATTAACGGGAAAGGTATCACCCTAGACGCGCTGGGCCGTGGACCCTATTATCGGCCCAGTAGGCCTTTGGGCCGGTAATATCACTAGCCCCCCAGACCAGTCACCCGGGTTTCTGTAATGCGGGGAACTGGTCTCATAACCTTCTCCTAACGTTACCTTTGGGTAGGGCCCATCCGTGTTAAAATTGGTTTCTGTCGACGCCGCCTTTTCCCCTTCTGCATTAATCAGTACCTCTTTTGCCGTGTCATGATTACTTTCCCTTCTTTTGAGGTGGCGGTTCCTATTCACCTGCCTATATAAGGTCCCAAGCTCCTTTTCTCTAAACTTCTCTCCTCAAAACTTCCCTGAAGCTCTGCTCTTTTGATCAAGTAAGCTCTCGCTCTCCCTCTCCTTCTCCCCCCATCATGAACTCTCCAATTCTTTCCAACTCTTCCTCTGACACCGAGGGAGCTCGAAATCAGTTCGAGGTCCAGTCCCGGGTTGCCGATAACCTTATCCCTTCCCCCGTCTCCTCTCCAGACACCTATTCCGAGGCTTTTAGCTCGCCCCGGGAACTACTCACCCCGGGTGCGTCGAACTTGGATGAGGCGGGTTTGCGCCCATCCGGGGATCCCGACTTCCCTCTAGATGATCAGGATGCGGATGTGTTTGGCGGGGAAATCGGTGATGATATTCCCCGAGGGCCTACTCACGTAGTGCGCCCCTTGGGTCTCAAGTTTTTCGATGTTCCCGGGGATTCCCCTTCGTTAGATAGGGATGTTTTAGATTTGGCGAAGCGCTCTTTTATCCCTCTTCCTTTAAACGCCTGTCTTTCTAAACTTCCCCCGGGAGTCTCAGAGCGAGGGGTCACGTGCATCCCGCGGATCCATTTTCAGTACGGGCTTAGCCTGCCCTTCCCTCCTCTCTTTCTTGATATCCTCCAATTTTATAACGTGGCCCCGGACCAACTACACCCTAACGGGGTCGTCCTTATTCTGGCTTTCTTACTTAACTGTGCCCGGTGCGCCGTTTCTCCTTCCCTCTTACTCTTCCGCTCCTTCTACGCTTTACGGAAGGCACACGCATCCTTCCCGGGCGTTTTCTCTTTCACTGTTCGATCCGGGATAAAGGACTTCATCCTGTCCAAGCCCAAATCCGCCAAAGGATACCCTTCAAAGGGTTTCTTCCTGTGCGATGCCCGGGCTTATCCTATGCCTACTTGGAACGACTTCCTCGTTCCAGAGGAGAAGAAGCCTCTTTCCAATCTCCCGGCGACCATTGCCAGTGACCATAACTTCCTCCGCCTCACCCCCTTGATATGGATTCCTTCTATAAGAACGGGAACGCAGGCTAAATCTGGCATCGCGGGATCTATCCCCGCGACCTCTTCACGCTCCCGCGCATCTCCGCGGTGTGGCCAGATGGAGGTGCTTATTATGGCTTTATGTTGTCAAGATTTTTTTTTTTTTGGTCTAACTTCATTGTTTGTTTGGTTTCAGTACAACCTTCTTTGTACGCAGACGTCATGGCCCTTACCGACAAGTCTTCCGGGGGTGATGCTCCAGCGAGGGACGCTCACCCGGATCAACTGACTCCTTCAACACCACAAGTGGCTTTTCAACCTGGGCCACCTCCCCCCGAGAATCCTGCTCTTGTCCCTCAGAAGCCCCGTGCGCCGCCCAAGTCTCGCCAGCAGACATCCTCCGGGCCTTCTTCTGAGGCCCGTGCTACTCCCGGCTCATCACCTACCCCCGGGCGTCGATCCTTCATCCAACACCCTACTTACAGCGGTGGGGCAAGCTCGAGGTTCAAACGGTCGCCTCCTGGCGAGCTATCCGGGTCGCCCCCTTCCTCTCGCCAGAGGACCCAGGACTTCCCTCCTCCTCCTCTTCCTCCCCCGCGGGCTACTGCTTCCGAAACTATCCCGGAGGAGAAAGAAGAGGTAACCACTATTCTAGATCTGTCTTTTATCAAAGGTAATTCCTCCGGTTTCTTTACTTTCTTGCCTCTTCTTTGTTGTGCAGAGCATTGCCTTTGTTGTGCGGACTCTCAGTTTGCCGAGGCATTGAACCGAACCTACTCCAAATACAGCGCGGGGCTGTTTGCCAAGATGGAGAAGGAACTCCGCGAGACCAGGGAGAAGCTGGCCGGGCAAGATGGTCTCGCGGCCCAGCTAGAAGAGGCAAAAAGAAAGCTGGCTGATAAAGAGAAGCGGCTCGCTGACAAAGAGAAAAAGTTGGCGGAGGTGGAAAAGAAGTACTCCGCCCTGAAGAAGGACAAGAAAAACTCCTAGTTGGAGGCCTTTGATGCTATAACCCGGAAGCTTCTCCGCTCAGTGGAGTTTGATCAGAGGCTCGAGGGGATAGCTGCTGCGGCGAGCGCTGAGGCTTGCCATGAGAAGTACCGCAGCCTGCGAGGCTGGCTTCCCGGGCCCGCTCGTCTTGACGCTCAGGCGTCTTATTATCGTCCTAAGGCGGCTGATTTGCTGAACCATCGATGGCGATCCCTCCAGGAGTCTGACCTGAAGAGCCTCGTCCCTCAGCTGTGGCAATCTCTAGAGATGTCTTCCCGGGTTCCTTATGCTTCAGAGATCAAGAAGGTGAAGCTCCCGGAGGTTGGCGAAGCTTCTTTTCCCGATCCTGGCCCGGAGGACTTCAATGCTTATTCGGTCGTCCCGGAGACCCCCCCACTGGTCTGACAACTATCACGAGTACTGCGCGGTTCCCGACAATTTTGGGTACCAAGCTGTCTATGAGGAAAGGGAGGAGAGGTACGTTGTGGGGCTTGCCGCGGGTCAAGACGACTTGTTGTATCAATCCCGGAAGTCCACCCGGAAAGCCGGATTCCCCGAGCGTCTTGAAGATGAGCCTAAAGTGGACGCTCCCGCTTATGGCGGCCCCAAATGGTCTGCTGAAGATGTAGCTGAGCTGGAGAGGAGATGGGAGAAGGCTCATGCTAACCCGGGGGAAAAGGACTCTGCTGATGACAACGTACTCCCCTAGACTCTGGTCTATGCTTTCTTTTGTAGTTTTTAATTTTGTAATCTTCCTCCCCGGGAGGCTCATGTAGAACTTGGCCTTGGTGCCTATTTTGATTAATAAAAGGTTCTACTTTTTAATGATATTGCCATCTTTTGTAGCCTGAGCGCCCCCTAGAGGAGATTCTCCCGCATGGGCCCATGCCTTATGTTTTTCCTCATCCTAGTAGTTCTTCCGTCACCTACTTCTCTCTCCCCCGCGCCGGATGCCTCCAGTGCTCTTTCCTTCAGAGGAAGCTAGCCCATTGGCGATTTGGAGGCGACCAGGCCAACCGGGCATTAGCTGAGGAGGGGTTGGAATGCTTTCTTCAGGAGTTTGGGTCGATCCGGGTGCTGGTGGCGTTTCTTAAGGCAGTTGAGGCGAAGTTTGGGTCGTTGAACCAGTGCTTCGACCTTGCTTCTGATCACATGCGGGAAGCCCTGAATTCTCACCAGACCATCGCTGAGCTGCAAGCCCTTCACGTTGACTCCCAGCATCGTACTACCAAGGAGTTAGGCATGGTGTGGGGTGAACTAGAGCGGGTGCAGGAGAAACTTAGGACATTGGAGACCCGCTCCGCTCAGAACAGGCTTCTCTGCGACTTTGAGAAGGAGAATCGGTCCCTTACTCATAGGAATAGGGTACTCCAAGACGCATTGCTGGTTACCCGGCTATTCTATCACCTTTTGGGTCTCAAAAATGTCTTAGTTGGGGTGTCTCCTCTTACTGATATTCCAGCCGGGGTTCACAGAACGATGGAACGTATGCAGGCTAACCCGAAGAAGTTTGGTGAGGGAGCTCCCAGTCACAAGGCCTATCTGGACGTCATGGAGTGGCACAATAAAATAGCCGCGGGAGACGCCGAGCCATACCCCTCGAGCCTTCGTCGCGTTCCAGCCCGGGTGGAGGTGGATGTGGCATACGAAAGGTACGAGGACATGACTGTATCCATTGACCCGGAAGAGGTGGCACGCCGGATAAGACGCATCCGGGAGATTGCCGACTCTGGGGTCACCACAAAGGGGGTTAAGACCGCCGAGGGTACTCGTATCAGCCGGGAAGAGAAGGGTAAAAGTGCAGCAGTCATGTTTCCTAAGTATAGGTTTGTTACTTCTGTCGGGGTAAGAAAAATGCGCCTGGCGGAGCCGCTTCCGGAGGGATCCGTGGTTGTGCCTATCCCCGAGTTGAACGAAGAAGACGCCGCACAATTAGAAGAGGAGCTTGCGTGGAATCAAGCCCCGGATGCCCGCTTTGCCGAAGATCTCCTGTCCTCCCAATTCTTCGGAGGGGGTTTCCGCCCGGGTAACCCTGAGGGTGCTTCCGGGTCAGGTCCCAAGTGGGTATATTAGCAACTAGATAGGAATACTTGTATGTAAAATGATTATGTAATCGTCCTACAACGACTATGCCCGCATGTTCATGCGATTTGTAATTTAAAGGATTGAATAAAATTGTACTTCGAAAAGACCATTCTCATTAACTCTTCCCTGCAAACATTACATTCTTTGATCCCCGGGCTTCATTCAAGCTCCGGGTCCATTCTAGCGGGGCACCCAAATGGGAGCTACCCATGGGTTCCTTTTTACAAATCTTCCTTTCTAAACCCGGGACGAGGCCAAACGTCGGGGTATTTCTCCGGGCATGTTCATGCTTCCGGGCGAGGCATATCCATGCCTGGCGTATCCATGCCTGGCGTATCCATGCCTGGCGTATCCATGCCTGGCGTATCCATGCCTTAGTAGCTAAGGTACGATGCGGGGTACTCTACTTCCCGTAGAACCTTCTTAAATTAGCTACATTCCATCTTCTGGGGATCTCTTTCCCCTGCTTGTCCTCCAGCACATAACTCCCTCCCGGGTATGCTTCCTTTACCTTGTATGGGCCTTCCCAGTTGGGTGCAAGTTTGCCCTCCGGGGCTTGACGGCTCTTATCGTTTCTCCTCATTACCCAGTCTCCTGGGACGAAAGCTTCTTTCCGCACCCTTCTGTCATAATACCTCTTTACTCGTTCCTTCACCTTGGCTTCCTGAAGTGCCGCATTCTCTCGCTTTTCTTCCAGGAGGTCCAAGTCAAGGCGCCTTCCATCGTCTTCTTCTTCCAGGCGCTGGTATTGAGTCCGGGGGCTCGGGATCCCAATTTCTGCGGGTATCACCGCCTCCGACCCGTACACCAAACCATATGGAGATTCCCCGGTAGCCGAGCTTTCTGTAGTCCGGTGGGCCCAAAGAACACTGGGCAGCTCCCAGATCCAATTTCCCCGCGCGCCTTCCAAGCGGGTTTTTAACCCTTTGATGATAGTGCGGTTGGTGACTTCCACTTGCCCGTTCGCCTGGGGGTGGTATACAGATGTCAACCTCTGCTCTATGCCATACTTGATACACCATGATTTGAAAGGATCATTCTCAAACTGCGCCCCATTGTCCGTGACTACAATCTTTGGGATGCCGAATCGACAAATGATGTTCTTCCAGCAAAACTTAACACAGGTTAGTCCCCGTATATTGGTGAGCGGTTCTGCCTCCACCCATTTGCTGAAGTAATCGATTGCCACAATTAAGTACTTGGCTCCTCCCGGGGCAGTCGGGAAGGGTCCCACCAAGTCAATTCCCCACCTACTGAACGGCCAAGCTCCTGTGACTCCGATTAACTCCTCCCGGGGAACATGGATTAGCGGGACAAATGTCTGGCATGCCCGGCACTTCTGTACATGCTCTTCCGCATCTTTGAACAACGTCGGCCAGTAATACCCCAGCCTTAAGATCTTTTTGGCCAAGGTGCGAGCCCCTTGGTGGCTCCCATTAGATCCCTCGTGCACTTCCCGGATGAGGTGTCGGCCTTCCGACCTTTCTACACACTTTAGCAAAGGCTGGAGATACCCTCTTTTGTACAGCTCCCCTCCCTGGATCACATACTTGGGCGCCTTAACTCTTAGCTTCCGGGCTTGAGCCTTATCCTCCGGGGTGGTTCCTTCTTCTAGGTACACCCGCATGGGCGTGATCCAGGATTCTTCCTCGTTCACCAGCATTACTTGATCGTTCTCCTGGTAGCTCCTTCTACCTAGTACCTCCAAGTACAGCTTTTGGTCGGGCTCAGGTTTCAATTCTGAGGAAGCCAACTTGCTCAAAACATCTGCTTTACTGTTCTTCTCCCGGGGAACTTGAACCAAGTTGAAAGTTTTAAACCCGGCTATCAGAGGCTTCACCGCTTCCAAGTACTTTTGCAGGCTCCTTTCCCGGGCTTCATATTCTCCCTTTACCTGCTGCACCACGATCTGGAAATCACTGTGTGCCGTGAGAGTTTTGATTTCCATCTCTTTTGCCAGCCTTAATCCCGCGATCAAAGCTTCGTACTCAGCTTCATTGTTGGCTGTTTTGAAAGTGAATTGGACTGCGTAGGGATACTCCTTCCCTTCCGGGCTGACCAACAGTACTCCCGCTCCGCTGCCCCCTGAGTGTGCCGATCCGTCCACATATAACTCCCAGGCCGGGTCTGTTTCAGCCTTGGTCATATTCTCTGGGGTATTAGGCACCTCCTGTTCCTCGTTTATCATTGCCTCTGATTCCAACAAGAAGTCCGCTAAAGCCTGGCCCTTGATAGCCCTTCTTGGCTCATACCGAATTTCATACTCTCCCAGCTCTATAGCCCATTTCATCATTCTCCCTGATGCCTCCGGCTTGAACATGACTTGTCTTAGCGGGTAATTGGTAAGGACCACTATGGGATGGCCCTGGAAGTAGGGTTTAATCCTCCTTGAAGCATGTACCAGTGCCAGGACCAACTGTTCCAAGTCAGTGTACCGGGTTTCTGCCCCCCGAAGTGCCCGGCTAACAAAATAGATTGGGTGCTGCTTCCCCTCATCTTCTTTGATTAGCACGGCACGTACCGCTTCCCGGGATGCTGCTATGTACAGAAAAAGCTCCTGTCCCGGGAGTGGCTTCTTTAAAGTTGGCAATAGTCGAAGGTGCTCTTTCAGATTTTGAAACGCCTTCTCACATTCTCCGGACCACTCAAACGCCTTGGCCTTCTTGAGAATGTTGAAGAAAGGCAACTGCCTATCTGCCCCCTTTGATAGGAATCGACTGAGAGCCGCGAGAGACCCTGTCAACCGCTGTACTTCTTTCACCGACCTGGGGGAAGTCATCTTAGCTATGGCCTCTACCTTCTCCGGGTTAACATCGATGCCCCGACTTGACACCATGAAACCCAAGAACTTCCCCGCCCCCACCCCAATGGTACTTTTGGAGGGGTTCAGCTTTAGATTACTCCGTTCTAGCTTTTCAAACATTTCCTCCAGGTCATTCAGGAAAGCTCCGTAAGCCCTGCTTTTGACCACCATATCGTCGACATACACCTCCATGTTTCTTCCCACTTGGTCCTTGAAGAGTTTGTCCACCATTCTCTGATACGTAGCCCCCGCGTTCTTCAGTCCAAAGGGCATTTTCTTGTAGCAGAAGGTTCCGAAATCGGTGATGAAGGAGGTTTTTGCTTTATCCGCCTCATCCATCTGCACTTGGTGATACCCTTTATGTGCATCGAAGAAGGCTAGCACCGAGTACCCCGCGATAGCCTCTGCCAGCCGGTCCAAATTTGGGAGAGGGTAGCTGTCTTTGGGGCAACATTTATTCAAATCTGTGAAGTCGATACACATGCGCCAGCTTCCATCGTGCTTCTTTACTAAGACCGGGTTAGCTATCCATTCCGGGTAGATGATTTCCTCGATCACCCCGGCTTTCTCCAACTTCTTTACTTCATTCCTTATAAATTCCGCTCTTTTCGGGGCCACGGGTCTTTTCTTCTGCCTGATTGGTTTTGTTGCCGGGCTTATATTCAGCTTATGCACCCCCAACTCTGGCAACACCCCCACCATGTCCTCCGGGCTCCATGAGAATACTCCCTGATACCTGGCCAAGAGTTCCTTCAGTGCGCCTTTTACTTCATCCGGGAGGTCTTTTCCCACCGTGACCATCCCTTTGTCTGCCACCTACATTTCCTCCAACTCTTGCCGGGGAACTTCTCCATGTACCGCCCCTACTGCTTTCTTTGCGTCCCGGACCGCCGTCACCATGCAACTTCTTGCTACTGCCTGACTTTCCCGGACGACCGCCACACCTTGCGCGGTGGGGAATTTCATCGTCAGCAGATACGGACAACTCGCTGCCCGGGCTTGGGTTAGCCATGGTCTTCCTATGATTACGTTATATGGCGAGGGTGCATCAATAACCGCGAAGTTGCACATCACTGAGACCCTCTTGCTCCGATCCTTCTCATCCACCATACATACTGCGAGGGGAATAACTCCTAGAGGGACTTCAGGTTTGCCAGTGAATCCTGACAAAGGAGATGAAGGGAGTTTCAAGTTCTGCCTCCCAATCCCCAATTGATCGAAGCAAGAAGCGAACATGACCTCCACACTGCTCCCGTCATCTATGAACACCCTCTTGATCAAGAAACCTTCAATCTCCGCTGTTATCACCATTGGGTCAGAATGGGGTATATGAGGCGGGACTGCATCCGTCTTAGAGAAAGTGAGAGCCTCCTCGGGGCGAAATATTTTTCCCTGAATCTCCCCCGGGGGAACTATCGCGTCCGAGCCCGGATAGCGGAGACTGACTGGCATGCTTCTCCGATTTCTCCACTTATCACGTTGATCATTCTGTTGGGTACGGGGGCAGGCTCCACTGCCTGGACTGGTGCGGCAGCTATGGCAGGCCTCCCCGGGGCCCTGTTGCCTTGGTTGCCTTGATTTCTCCCGTTTCCTCTCCCCAGGTTAGGCCTCCACCTCCTCCGGGGCTGTTCCTGGGGCTGGTCCCGGGGATTCTCCTTCTTTGCTTCCATCGCCACAAAATCTCTTAGCTGTCTTCGCTCTATTAATTTTTCTATCTCGTTCCTCAGCATCCTACACCCCTCTGTCGAATGACCATAAGACTTGTGATAGGCGCACCATTTGTCCGCATTTTCCCTAGACGGGGTCCCCTGGATAGGCAACGGATCCGGGAACAAATCCTTGTGGATAGCATGAATCTCCGTTTGGGATTTGCTGAGCGGGGTGAAACTATCCGCTCTTGCCCGGTTTACCGTCGCGGGAGCAGGGTCTCTTTTACTTGGGTCAGCCATCTTCCTTCTTTCCATCTTATCCGGGAGGAATCCCCCGGATTCTTCTTTTCTCTTCCACGTGGCATCGTTAACCGCACAGTACAGTTGCACCGCCATCTGCAGGTTATGAAAGGTTTCCGGGATGTTTTCCATCAACTTCTGGAACAACGCCATATCCCTCAGGCCATTTATAAACCCACTAATCACCGCCTTCTCCTGCTGCTGCCAGTCAACGACCTTCATGCTGTCGTCCACGTACCTTCGATAGTATTCCATTGACCCTTCCGCGGCCTTCTGCCGGGTGGCCAGAAGCTCGGTCAGCTGCTTTCCTTCCTTTTTTAACCCGGCGTATCTGAACAGTAAAGCCTTAGAGAAATCGTAATAATCTCTGAGGCTTTCTCGGGGCAAGGAATCAAACCACGAAAGACAGTTCCCTCTCAGGTAACAGCCCACCAACTTGCATCTCAATTCCTCCGGGAAGTCCCTTGACACCATTAAGTTCTGGTACGTTCTAACAAACTCTTCCGGGTCTGTCTCTCCATTGTATGTTGGGATTCCCTCCGGGGTCCGGAGGCCCGGGGGCCATGGGTACGCAAGCACTCGAGGGACCCAAGGGGAGGTAGGTCTTGCCCCGTTTCTTCCCACCAGTCTGTCTAGTCGAGCCTCCAGAGAGTTGGGGTCCTGCTGCGCCATCTGATAGCCCCACGTCCTATCGTCCTCCCGATAGTATCTCTCCGGGTGACCGTAGTTCATCCCCATTGATCCATGCATGGGCATGGAATACTGGATCGGGTTCCCCTGGGTTCCAGGGACCTGATAACCCAGCGACTCCACCGGCATGACTGGCAGGTCGTACCCAATTTGTCCCGCCCCCCAGCTGGAACGCGGGTAATAGGGTGGAGCGTGTGGAACCAAATTCGATTGTCGTCCCACAGCCGCTCCCCCTCCGACCCCGAAACTCGGAGGGAAAAAAGGTGGGACGGTGGAAGAGTTCACACGCCCCTGTATCCTCGGCGGCTGAACGACTCCGTCCAGGTCAATAACCTCTCGTTGATGCACCCGTGGAGGGCCTGCCGGGTTACCCCCAGGCTCCCTCCGCCTACAACTTTCCCGGGTAGAGAGTACTCACTAGCGGTACAACTCCTTGTTGGCTCTCATGAACTCCAACGCCGCCAATTCCTCCGGATCGACTAAGGATTGCCTCTCCTCCCGGGCTTCAGGCCCCTGGGCCCAGAGGTTGCCTCCCCCGGCGGGCCTTGGTCCTTGCTCCTCCTGGTACTCTCTTTCCGAGTCGGCTTCGTCGGAGGCATTTTCCACGTAGCCATCCTGCGGTACCCCTAGCTCCCGATGGTGTCTAGCCTCCTCCTGCAACTGCCTCAAGGTCACATCATCTCCCGGGGGTGGAAGGGAACCACCCCCTGAAGGTGCCGCGTTCTTCTTCGGGCGCCCGCGCCCTCTCCTGGGCGACTCCATCATGCGAAGGTGGAAGGGTCCCACTGGGCGTGCCAATTGATGCTACCGAAATCCGTCCGTCTCCCAGGTTTAGACGCTATCCGGGTCCACTCCTTGATCAGCCCGCTTCAGTCCTGCAAAACAATCCCCGGGAGGCGTCCCGGGGAAGAAGCTCCGGCGTGATGATGAGATGGGGATAGCGGAGAAGGTAAACGTACGGAAGGTGCTCTCAATATAAAGTAGAGAGATACGAGTCACATACCTTGTTCACTGTTTGAGATAGTATTTATAGCCGAGCTAGCCTGCTTGAGATAAGATGCAGGACCACTTCCCTTTGTCCCCGTCCGTCCTTCTTTCTTGTCCGGACGTGCCCCTTAACGGGAAAGGTATCACTCTAGACGCGCTGGGCCGTGGACCCTATTATCGGCCCAGTAGGCCTTTGGGCCGGTAATATCAGAACAGTTGGTGCTGGCGTTAATGCATGCACCGAGGAGGTTAAAAACATATTTTCAGGATCATCCGATAGTAGTACTAACCAACTACCCGCTAAAAATGATTATGCAAAAGCCAGAGGCTTCGGGAAGGATGATGAAATGGGCAGTGGAGATATGGGAGCATGATGTGACATATCAACCTAGGAAGGTGATTAAGGGACATGTGTTGGCATATTTTCTAGTTGAGTCCATGGCTAGGAAAGAGGAATGTGCCAAAGAAAGGATGGTCAGAAAAGAAAAGAAAGGTCGAGCATCTCCCGAGGCCGAGAAGAAAGATAGGGGTCGGATACCTTCCAAAGTCAGCGAAGGAAAGAAAGGAAAAGCTCCTGTTGAGATCAAGGAGCCAGAATGGAAGATGTTTGTAGATGGGTCATCTCATCAAGGTGAAAATGGAGTAGGGATATTGCTAATTAGTCCCGAGGGTAAGGAACACTTATACGCCTTACAATTTTCTTTCAAAATCACAAACAACGAGGCGTAAATAGGAGGCTTACGATTGGCAAAAGAAATCAGAATCAGGAGTAAGAGAAAGAACAACAAGTAAAGGGGGAATGTGAAGTAAGAGAAAGAAGCTTGCAGAGGTATATGGAGATTGCTAAACATCTAGCAGCGGGATTTGGTAGTTTCAGGTTGGAACCAATTCCTAGGGTTTAGAGGTGAAAACGCCAAGGCTGACGCGCTAAGCAACTTGGCATCTTCAGAGATGAAACCTGGACCAGACCAGAAATTATATATGGAAGTGTTGGAGAAGATAAGCTATGAGGAAATCCCGAGGGTGGAGACGATAGAGGAAGATGAATCATAGATAGCTCCAATCTTGGCATACATTAGAGATGATGTGCTTCTAGAGGATAAGAATTTGGCGCGGAAGATCAGGGTGAAAGCCCAGAGAAATACGCTGCATGAAGGATCATTATATAAAAGAGGATATTTGCAACCATTGTTAAAGTGCATAGAAATGAAAGAGAGAGAATCTTTGATAAAAGAGGTTCATGAAAGGCCGAATGGCAGCCACCAAGGGCGTCGGGCAGTGGCAAAAAAGATTCTAAGGCTCGGATATTATTGGCCGACTCTTTTTAAAGACGCCGAGGATCATGTGCAGAGGTGTGTGCAGTACCAGAGATTTGCTCCTCTGGTTCACATTCCAATGGGAGAATTGATAAGTGTAACCAGCGCATGTCCATTCCAAAGGTGGGAAAATGGAGCAGGGATATTTCTAATTAGTCCCGAGGGTAAGGAACACTTGTACGCCTTACAATTTGCTTTCAAAATCACAAACAACGAGGCGTTAATAGGAGGCTTACGATTGGCAAAAGAAATCGGAATCAAGAGAATAGTGGCGTTCAACGAATCTTAGATCGTTGTACAACAAGTAAAGGGGGAAGGTGAAGCAAGAGAAAGAAGCTTGCAGAGGTATTTGGAGATTGCTAAACATCTAGCAGCGGGATTTGGTAGTTTTAGGTTGGAACAAATTCCTAGGGTTTAGAGGTGAAAACGCCAAGGCTGACGCGGTAAGCAAGTTGGCATCTTCAGAGACGAAACCTGGACCAGACCAGAAATTATATATGGAAGTGTTGGAGAAGATGAGCTATGAGAAAATCCCGAGGGTGGACACGATAAAGGAAGATGAATCATGGATAGCTCCAATCTTGGCATACATTAAAGATGATGTGCTTCTAGAGGATAAGAATTTGGCGCGGAAGATCAGGGTGAAAGCCCTGAGAAATACGCTGCATGAAGGATCATTATATAAAAGAGGATATTTGCAACCGTTGTTAAAGTGCATAGAAAGGAAAGAGGGAGAATCTTTGATAAAAGAGGTTCATGAAAGGCCGAATGGCAGCCGCCAAGGGTGTCGGGCAGTGGCAAAAAAGATTCTAAGGCTCGGATATTATTGGCCGACTCTTTTTAAAGACGCCGAGGATCATGTGCAGAGGTGTGTGCAGTGCCAGAGATTTGCTCCTCTGGTTCACATTCCAATGGGAGAATTGATAAGTGTAACCAGCGCATGTCCATTCCAAAGGTGGGAAAATGGAGCAGGGATATTTCTAATTAGTCCCGAGGGTAAGGAACACTTGTACGCCTTACAATTTGCTTTCAAAATCACAAACAACGAGGCGTTAATAGGAGGCTTACGATTGGCAAAAGAAATCGGAATCAAGAGAATAGTGGCGTTCAACGAATCTTAGATCGTTGTACAACAAGTAAAGGGGGAAGGTGAAGCAAGAGAAAGAAGCTTGCAGAGGTATTTGGAGATTGCTAAACATCTAGCAGCGGGATTTGGTAGTTTCAGGTTGGAACAAATTCCTAGGGTTTAGAGGTGAAAACGCCAAGGCTGACGCGGTAAGCAAGTTGGCATCTTCAGAGATGAAACCTGGACCAGACCAGAAATTATATATGGAAGTGTTGGAGAAGATGAGCTATGAGAAAATCCCGAGGGTGGACACGATAAAGGAAGATGAATCATGGATAGCTCCAATCTTGGCATACATTAAAGATGATGTGCTTCTAGAGGATAAGAATTTGGCGCGGAAGATCAGGGTGAAAGCCCTGAGAAATACGCTGCATGAAGGATCATTATATAAAAGAGGATATTTGCAACCGTTGTTAAAGTGCGTAGAAAGGAAAGAGGGAGAATCTTTGATAAAAGAGGTTCATGAAAGGCCGAATGGCAGCCGCCAAGGGTGTCGGGCAGTGGCAAAAAAGATTCTAAGGCTCGGATATTATTGGCCGACTCTTTTTAAAGACGCCGAGGATCATGTGCAGAGGTGTGTGCAGTGCCAGAGATTTGCTCCTCTGGTTCACATTCCAATGGGAGAATTGATAAGTGTAACCAGCGCATGTCCATTCCAAAGGTGGGAAAATGGAGCAGGGATATTTCTAATTAGTCCCGAGGGTAAGGAACACTTGTACGCCTTACAATTTGCTTTCAAAATCACAAACAACGAGGCGTTAATAGGAGGCTTACGATTGGCAAAAGAAATCGGAATCAAGAGAATAGTGGCGTTCAACGAATCTTAGATCGTTGTACAACAAGTAAAGGGGGAAGGTGAAGCAAGAGAAAGAAGCTTGCAGAGGTATTTGGAGATTGCTAAACATCTAGCAGCGGGATTTGGTAGTTTCAGGTTGGAACAAATTCCTAGGGTTTAGAGGTGAAAACGCCAAGGCTGACGCGGTAAGCAAGTTGGCATCTTCAGAGATGAAACCTGGACCAGACCAGAAATTATATATGGAAGTGTTGGAGAAGATGAGCTATGAGAAAATCCCGAGGGTGGACACGATAAAGGAAGATGAATCATGGATAGCTCCAATCTTGGCATACATTAAAGATGATGTGCTTCTAGAGGATAAGAATTTGGCGCGGAAGATCAGGGTGAAAGCCCTGAGAAATACGCTGCATGAAGGATCATTATATAAAAGAGGATATTTGCAACCGTTGTTAAAGTGCGTAGAAAGGAAAGAGGGAGAATCTTTGATAAAAGAGGTTCATGAAAGGCCGAATGGCAGCCGCCAAGGGTGTCGGGCAGTGGCAAAAAAGATTCTAAGGCTCGGATATTATTGGCCGACTCTTTTTAAAGACGCCGAGGATCATGTGCAGAGGTGTGTGCAGTGCCAGAGATTTGCTCCTCTGGTTCACATTCCAATGGGAGAATTGATAAGTGTAACCAGCGCATGTCCATTCCAAAGGTGGGAAAATGGAGCAGGGATATTTCTAATTAGTCCCGAGGGTAAGGAACACTTGTACGCCTTACAATTTGCTTTCAAAATCACAAACAACGAGGCGTTAATAGGAGGCTTACGATTGGCAAAAGAAATCGGAATCAAGAGAATAGTGGCGTTCAACGAATCTTAGATCGTTGTACAACAAGTAAAGGGGGAAGGTGAAGCAAGAGAAAGAAGCTTGCAGAGGTATTTGGAGATTGCTAAACATCTAGCAGCGGGATTTGGTAGTTTCAGGTTGGAACAAATTCCTAGGGTTTAGAGGTGAAAACGCCAAGGCTGACGCGGTAAGCAAGTTGGCATCTTCAGAGATGAAACCTGGACCAGACCAGAAATTATATATGGAAGTGTTGGAGAAGATGAGCTATGAGAAAATCCCGAGGGTGGACACGATAAAGGAAGATGAATCATGGATAGCTCCAATCTTGGCATACATTAAAGATGATGTGCTTCTAGAGGATAAGAATTTGGCGCGGAAGATCAGGGTGAAAGCCCTGAGAAATACGCTGCATGAAGGATCATTATATAAAAGAGGATATTTGCAACCGTTGTTAAAGTGCGTAGAAAGGAAAGAGGGAGAATCTTTGATAAAAGAGGTTCATGAAAGGCCGAATGGCAGCCGCCAAGGGTGTCGGGCAGTGGCAAAAAAGATTCTAAGGCTCGGATATTATTGGCCGACTCTTTTTAAAGACGCCGAGGATCATGTGCAGAGGTGTGTGCAGTGCCAGAGATTTGCTCCTCTGGTTCACATTCCAATGGGAGAATTGATAAGTGTAACCAGCGCATGTCCATTCCAAAGGTGGGAAAATGGAGCAGGGATATTTCTAATTAGTCCCGAGGGTAAGGAACACTTGTACGCCTTACAATTTTCTTTCAAAATCACAAACAACGAGGCGTTAATAGGAGGCTTACGATTGGCAAAAGAAATCGGAATCAAGAGAATAGTGGCGTTCAACGAATCTTAGATCGTTGTACAACAAGTAAATGGGAATGTGAAGCAAGAGAAAGAAGCTTGCAGAGGTATTTGGAGATTGCTAAACATCTAGCAGCGGGATTTGGTAGTTTCAGGTTGGAACAAATTCCTAGGGTTTAGAGGTGAAAACGCCAAGGCTGACGCGCTAAGCAAGTTGGCATCTTCAGAGATGAAACCTGGACCAGACCAGAAATTATATATGGAAGTGTTGGAGAAGATGAGCTATGAGGAAATCCCAAGGGTGGAGACGGTAGAGGAAGATGAATCATGGATAGCTCCAATCTTGGCATACATTAGAGATGATGTGCTTCTAAAGGATAAGAATTTGGCGCGGAAGATCAGGATGAAAGCCCTGAGAAATATGCTGCATGAAGGATCATTATATAAAAGAGGATATTTGCAACCGTTGTTAAAGTGCATAGAAAGGAAAGAGGGAGAATCTTTGATAAAAGAGGTTCATGAAAGGCCGAATGGCAGCCGCCAAGGGTGTCGGGCAGTGGCAAAAAAGATTCTAAGGCTCGGATATTATTGGCCGACTCTTTTTAAAGACGCCGAGGATCATGTGCAGAGGTGTGTGCAGTGCCAGAGATTTGCTCCTCTGGTTCACATTCCAATGGGAGAATTGATAAGTGTAACCAGCGCATGTCCATTCCAAAGGTGG
This sequence comes from Cruciata laevipes, assembly GCA_963678965.1. NCBI lineage: Eukaryota > Viridiplantae > Streptophyta > Magnoliopsida > Gentianales > Rubiaceae > Cruciata > Cruciata laevipes. The sequence goes on from OY787639.1 coordinate 14,802,500, forward strand.
GAAAATGGAGCAGGGATATTTCTAATTAGTCCCGAGGGTAAGGAACACTTGTACGCCTTACAATTTTCTTTCAAAATCACAAACAACGAGGCGTTAATAGGAGGCTTACGATTGGCAAAAGAAATCGGAATCAAGAGAATAGTGGCGTTCAACGAATCTTAGATCGTTGTACAACAAGTAAATGGGAATGTGAAGCAAGAGAAAGAAGCTTGCAGAGGTATTTGGAGATTGCTAAACATCTAGCAGCGGGATTTGGTAGTTTCAGGTTGGAACAAATTCCTAGGGTTTAGAGGTGAAAACGCCAAGGCTGACGCGCTAAGCAAGTTGGCATCTTCAGAGATGAAACCTGGACCAGACCAGAAATTATATATGGAAGTGTTGGAGAAGATGAGCTATGAGGAAATCCCAAGGGTGGAGACGGTAGAGGAAGATGAATCATGGATAGCTCCAATCTTGGCATACATTAGAGATGATGTGCTTCTAAAGGATAAGAATTTGGCGCGGAAGATCAGGATGAAAGCCCTGAGAAATATGCTGCATGAAGGATCATTATATAAAAGAGGATATTTGCAACCGTTGTTAAAGTGCATAGAAAGGAAAGAGGGAGAATCTTTGATAAAAGAGGTGCATGAAAGACCGAAGGGCAGCCACCAAGGGTGTCGGGCAGTGGCGAAAATGATTCTAAGGCTCGGATATTATTGGCCGACTCTTTTTAAAGACGCCGAGGATCATGTGCAGAGGTGTGTGCAGTGCCAGAGATTTGCTCCTCTGGTTCACATTCCAATGGGAGAATTGATAAGTGTAACCAGCACATGTCCATTCCAAAGGTGGGGAATAGAGTTGGTAAGTCCCTTTCCGACGGCACCAGGAGGGTTCAAGTACCTCATTATGGCCATAGATTATTTTACAAAATGGGTAGAGGCCGAGGTACTCACGAACATCCGAGGGTTCACCTACACAAAGTTTGGTTGGAGGAACATCATTTGCAGGTACGGGATACCAAGGGTCATAGTCACAGACTACGGAGCTCAATTCAAAAATGATCAAGACGAGGCCAAACGTCGGGACTATCTCTCCGGGCATATTCATGCTTCCGGGGGGCATATCCATGCCTGGCATATACATGCCTTAGCAGCTAAGGTTCTACGTGGGGCACTCTACTTCCCGTAGAACCTTCTTAAGTTAGCCACATTCCATCTCCTGGGGATCTCCTTTCCCTGCTTGTCCTCCAGCACATAGCTTCCTCCTGGGTGTGCCTCCCTTACCCTGTATGGCCCTTCCCAGTTGGGTGCCAGCTTCCCTTCCAGGGATTGGTGGCTCTTATCATTCCTCCTCATCACCCAGTTTCCCGGGATGAAAACTTCCTTTCGCACCCTTCTATCGTGGTATCTCTTTACTCGTTCCTTCACCTTTGCTTCCTGGAGTGCCGTAATTTCTCGTTTTTCTTCCAAAAGATGCAAGTCAAGGCACCGTCCAGCGTCCTCCTCCTCCGGGCGCTGGAGTTGGGTTCGAGGGCTCGAGATCCCAATCTCTGCGGGTATCACCGCCTCGGATCCATATACCAGGCAGTATGGAGACTCCCCCGTGGCCGAGCCTTTTGTGGTTCGGTGGGCCCAAAGGACACTAGGCAACTCCCAGATCCAATTTCCCCGCGCTCCTTCCAAGCGGGTTTTTAAGCCTTTGACAATGGTGCGATTGGTAACTTCCACTTGTCCATTTGCTTGGGGGTGGTACACAGATGTCAACCTTTGCTCTATGCCATACTTGACACACCATGCTTTGAAGGGGTCATTTTCGAACTGTGCTCCGTTGTCTGTGACTATGATTTTTGGGATACCAAACCGACAAATGATGTTCTTCCAACAAAATTTGACACAATTTAGCCCCCGTATGTTGGTGATATGTCCTAAATATACTCTTATTTTGTAACATTTGAGAGCTGTTTTAGATAGTATTTTGTACTTTTATATTAGACTTTTAGACCGAATCATTCATAATGGTTTGAAATTGAAGACGTGCATTTCGACCTTGAATTGCACTTGCGATGGATTTGGATGATTTGAAGACCTTCTATGACCGTCCTGAAGAAGTTAGATACATGGAAGAACCGGTCGTAGAAGTGGCGTGAAGGCACACTCTCGCGGGCCGCGAAACCTCGGTCGCGAGCCGCGAGGGTGTGTGTTGCTGTTTTGCGAGGACCAGACGCGCGGTCTGCGAAACCTCGGTCGCGGACCGCGGAAGCCGGAGACGCGCGATCCGCGAAACATCGGTTGCGGCTCGCGAGGACCAGACGCGCGGTCCGCGAAACCTCGGTCGCGGACCGCGGAAGCCATAGACGCGCGGGCCGAGAGTCCTAGGCCGCGAGCCGCGAGAACCAGGCTCGCGGTCCGCGAAACCTCGGTCGCGGACCGCGGAAGCCATAGACGCGCGGGCCGCGAGTCCTAGGCCGCGAGCCGCGAGAACCAGGCTCGCGGTCCGCAAAGGATTTCTCGCGACCCGCGAAGAATTGCTGCAAGTGGCATTTTGTTTTTAATTTTATTTTGTTATTTTTTTGAGTATAAAAGCAAATCATCCTCATCTGTTAGAGGATCGTTTTTGACAGAGGAAAAACTCATTTTCTCCATTTTCTTTCCATTTGGATCTTTGAATTCATCATGATTTCTTGTATGAATTATATTTGTGTTTATATAATTATGATTGTAGGCTAAAACCCACCTTGGGTATATGAGATTGTACTTCTTGTTATGAATTGAGATCATAATTTATGAAGCTTAGGAATGTGTGATATGCTATTGAATGATCATAATTTATATATGTATTTGATGCTTGAATTGATTAGGAATGATTTCCTAGTAATGGATATGTGTCAGATATTGCTTTTCCATGGTTAGAATGTTATCATTCTTTCTATGTAGGAGTAGTAAATTAGGAATTGAATGCATGTTGTTATCAATTGTATTTGTTCTTAAGATCATTCATTAGCATTGTATCTATGTCAAGTTTGTTATCAAATTGCATGGGTAAGTTTGAGAAACATCTAATTTGAGATCAATTGAACTAGTTGCTATCATTTAGTAAAGAATTGTCAATGGAAGTTGTGAAGATGCTTTCATCTTTCATAACTATGGTTATAGATAGTTTCTCACTACAAACAATCACCATTCTCAAAGTAACATGATAAAGTTTGAGGAAAATCTCATAATAAGAAGTCACCAATCTCATATGTCCAAGTTTAGTATTCTCATTAGTTAATCCTTTAGTTGAATCCTTAGATGCTAAATTAGATTGTAATCCTAGAATTCTAGTTGCTTTACATAGTAGTGTTTCTTATAAAAAATTCAACTCAACCCCCCCCCCCCCCCCTTGTTTACATTGCTTTTATATATGTATATGTATATGCATGCTACAAGATATACATAGAAATAACTTCTTCTCTGTGGAAATGAACCCTACTTGCCGTTATATACTTAATTGTGTGTAGAGGTAGTAAGTTTATCTAAATTGTATATTTGAGAGGTACGGCGACGACCTCCCAGTTGGTGAGCGGCTCTGCCTCCACCCATTTGCTGAAGTAGTCAATTGCCACAATTACGTACTTGGCTCCTCCCGGGGCAGTGGGAAATGGTCCCACCAAGTCAATTCCCTATCTGCTGAAGGGCCAAGCTCCTGTGACCCCAATTAACTCCTCCCGGGGAACATAGATTAGTGGCGCAAAGGTTTGGCATCCACAGGCCAATAGGCAGGTAGAGGTAATGAACAAGACCATTGCTAATGGTATAAAGACAAGGTTAGAGGGAGCTAGAGGCAATTGGATATGGGAGGTGCCAAGCGTCTTGTGGGAACACAGGACTACAGAAAGCTCGACAACAGAAGAGACTCCCTACAACATGGTATACGGATCAGAGGCGGTCATTCATGCTGAAGTGGGAATTCCAAGTATCCGAATTCAGAACTTGGATGAGGAGGAGGCGGAGGAAGAGCGTCGGATGAATCTCGACCTTATAGAAGAAAAAAGAGAAAATGCTTCTCTACACGAGGCAAAGGTGAAGGAAAGGGTTAAAAGGTATTATGACAGAAGGGTCAAAAAGAAAGTTATAAAGTGGGCGAATGGGTAATGAGGAGGAACCACCATAGCCACAAGGAAAAGCAAGGGAAATTGTCGCCCAATTGAGATGGGGCTTACAAGGTAATAGAAGCTCACCCAGGGGGGAGTTATGTGCTCGAATCAATGAGTGGGGAGGCTATTCCAAGGAGGTGGAATGTAGCCAACCTAAGGAGATTCTATGGATGATAGAATCTGATTAACGGCTCAGAAAGGAAGAGCTCGGCGTGGATACGCTAGAGTTCGAATGCGTGGATACTCTAAAAGGATTGTTTGTATACTAGATAGTACCCTACAATAGAAGAATGGTATGGATACACCGAGGGATTATACATATGCTGAATAGCGCATTGTAATAGAAAATGTCGGGACCTCGGGGTCGCTACCACAATGGTGCCCCGCAAAAAAGGAACATACTTCGGCAATCCGAGTATGCAGGAAAATATTTTGAAGGGGAAATAAATATTTTAAAAGGAAAGATTTTCGTAAAATGATTGTTAATAAACAAACACATTCAAACAAAAGGTGTTGGAGGGAGACGTCTCCCAACACACACCAATCGCATAACAATCAATTAAAGGAACATATTTTTGCAAGGAAAGATGAAGATAAAAGGAAAAGGTTAAAGGGAATCAGCCGAGGCAGCTCCAAGGGCCATGCCTCGGATAAGGTAACCTTAGTCCCAAGGCATTAACATGTATAAAGGAAGGTCGGAATACCAGACAGGATATCTGGTAGCACAGACCAAGGAGAAAGAAGGGCTCATGGCAGCATCCTAGGCGGAACCATCGGTAAAAGGAAAGATTACTAATCTGATACTTTAAGATATTCGTCGGATTAAAACTTTAGAAATATTGCTCCTTAGATTATATTTTTTAGAAAAGTTAGGTTGGAGTTTAAAGTCTAAAATTTTATTATTCAGGCCTCTTCATAAACTTAATCCAGAAGGTTTCCCTTTCTAGATTATCCGAGGGGGGGGGGAAGGATGGGATATGTTACTACTGAATGCAAAATAATAATATTTAATTAATAATAAATTGATAGAAATAATAAAAGAGGAACAGTGGAAGGAATAGTGTGTTGGAAACAAGGGATATTACTACATCATAAAGGCAAAATATAAAGGGAAATGGTAATCCTTGGAGGAAGGTAACCATCGGATCCATTACAAAGGAAAACAGATAAGAAGGAATGCTAACAATGCCAGGAAAATAAGGAATACAGAAGAGGCAAATGGTTACAATAACAAAAGATAAATCTAAAGTTACATTAGGAAAAGGTGTGCTTTCGGAACGAGATAAAACAGGAAAGAGAGATCTTCGGATCGCAACTGGAAGGCTGGTCTTCGGAAAGTATCGCCAGTCAAAGAAGGTTGACAAGCACATGTACCATGAGATGTACATGAATGTGAAGGGTAATGCCTACAACCAAGAAGATTGACAAGCACATGTACCATGAGATGTACATGAAGGTGAAGGGTAACTCTACATGCAAGAGGATTGACCAGAGCTGGGAAGGCAGTTACGTGCCCATATAGTAGGTCCTCCAAGGTAGGATCTGGGGTTGTCGGTAGTTGAAGCATTAGCCGACACAACATCCGAAGTGCAAGGATCGCCTTGGACAAAGGGCAGGCTATAGCTAACGGTTCAGGAAAAACCAGATCAAGAATGATCGAGCTAGATATCATCGATAAGAGCTTGGGGGGCATGACATTGCTCTGCAGGATTTGGACCCAGTTTAACCAGGAGGCACTATCTTCGGAGGCTGGGAAACGAGCTGAATCCTCAGGGAAATGAGGTTGCTAGAAGAAAACAGTGAATCAACAGAGAGATAAGTGAGGTAAGAAAAGGAGGGGAAATGGGAGAAGAATCATAACAAGGAAGAAGGGTAGGCCGGCAGGTAGAGGAGCCCAGCCTGATGCACAGGAGTCGGGAGACCCACGTCCGGCTGCAATCTGGACAACCAAGGATCGCGAGGCAAGGTGATCGAGAGAGGAGAATGCAGAGAAAGCTTGTTAGTCCCAGAATCAGATTCCAAACCTAGGGGAGTTTCAGAAACTGTCCAAGAACCACGACGAATATCCAGGATCTTAGAACTAGAGAGTGACACAGGCGCACTAAAGGAACCACCAAACTTCCATAAGAAAAGCAAAGATGTTAAGGTATGACCGTGAAAAAGATGGCCCAAGAAAGTATAAAACATACATGAAAGAAAAGGAGGCCTCACCAAGGGAAGTGAAGTGGTGAGCGCCAAGGAGAAATCTAGAAAAAGGGTCAAGCTATTTATAGGGAGATAGAGGAAGATTAAACGAATTGCCTTGGGGGCAGGAAAAGTAATGACAATAGAAAATGAAGTAAAGGAGCATAGGGAAAAGGAAACGCGCGGGCGTCTCAAAAAATCTTGGAAGGTACCAAGTAATCATGGCTGTAGGGACCACGTGAAGAATCAAGGAACACGTGTGCCAAAAGGAGAGGCAAGACGTAGAATACCGAAGACAATTCCGAGAGATTGAGGGGCAACTCAGAGAAAAGGAAAATAAGACAGAAGGTTTCCTGCCTCGGAACCTAGAAACCTATGTCTGGGGGCTTGTGATGATAGGTAAATAGGGAGATGACTCGGATTCTAGCCATTTTCCACGAAGCTGCCTACTCACGTGGCCAGAGGCAGTGACAAGGCATGAATAGGTACATTCACGTGCCGGAGGGCCCCACAAGGTACAAGGAGGTGACGCATGATGATGAGGAGAAGAGAGGTCTAAGATGCCTATAAGTAGAGGCCACAATTAAGCCTTCAAGGTAAGTTCTCTAACTCTTGAATACGGAGTTTTATCTTTCCTTTCAGTACACAAAATCTCATCATCACACCGGAGCTACTACCCTCGGGTAGCGCCGGGAGCTTGTTTTGCAGGCCTCGGAAAAACTGGTCCCAAGCAAGTCCTATCCGAAGCCAAGGGGCTTGGATATTCAGGAGTTATTAGCGAGAAATCTGCATACTTCATCAGCAATCCACATCCAGAAGCCCTCAGATACATCAACTATCTGAGCCGTTGATCACTAGTGTGGATTTTCCCCTCATCAAGTTGGTCTCGGAGTAAACCGTGTCTATATAAAGACCAGAATCAAGGTACAAATAATGTATAAACTCAAAAATACTGAGGGACAATTATTTGTATAAATTACACGCGCTAGAGTGTGATAAAATAATTAAAAGACTCCAGCTTTTCTCCTTACTCCCTACTGTGCTGTTGCGTCCTCTAGATTTCCGCTCTGACTTCTCTCTAGAAGTCCATTATTCCCTTTCCGTCTTCTTTCCTCTTTTAATAATTTATTTCCACTATCACCCACCAATAACGGCTTTCTAACGTTAATAAAACGGTTACCCACATGGCGGAGCCACCGCTCCCCCATGGCAAACCAGTCGCCGAGAAATCCTTTCTCCAGGCGCTTAGCACAAAAATACCCACCACTCTACTCCACCCTCCCTAATACACCAGATCTTCATCCTATTACAGAGTATAAAGGAAAAATTGCTTACATACTGCCACCGGAAGAGGGAGCGATCCTTGCGTCATACTACCACAATGCGCTCGTCGGAAAATTCAACAGAGGCAAGCCATCCATGGATTTCCTCATTTCAGCTTTCAAATCGATCGGCTTCAATGGACGCTATCAACTGGGTTCTCTTGATTTCAAACATATTCTAATCCGATTCCAATATAAAGAGGACTATCAGCGCTGTTGGATGAAGGGTTTTTGGAGCTTTGGTAATACTGCTATGAAAGTGCAGAAATGGACTCCAGATTTCACGCCGGAACAGGAGTCTTCAGTCATTCTTGCCTGGGTAACAATCCATAAGCTTCATGTTCTGTTTTATAATGTTTCTGCTATAGAAGGGCTTAGCTCTCAAATTGGGAAATTTTTAAAGATGGATGCTGCAACAATGGCCTTAACCAGACCCTCTGCCATCAAGGTATGTGTAGAAGTTGATCTACAATCTACCCTACCCTCCACTATTGTTGTTGGTATTGGAACAAATGTGAAAGAATACCCAATAGAGTTTGAGGACCTCCCTTCATACTGTGAGCACTGTAAAGTCATAGGCCATTGTGATAAGGACTGTGTTTTCCTGCACCCTGAACTTAAAAAAGCTAAGGCTAGCAATCCCAACCAAGTGAATGTCCAGCTAATCCTTCAACCCCCCCACAGGCCTAGTCCTGAGATGGAGATACAACAGAAATCTGATGGAGCAGGTGGCTCTGGGCTTACCATGATGGAAAAACAAAACATCCCTCAAGCCCCTCCAAAGACAGCCTCACAGAAAAGTAAGCTCAGAGCCTCAGCTAGAAAAAGTTACAAAAATGTGAAATGGAGACCCAAAGTGGCACATAAGTTCATCCCAAAGATGAGTGTCCCCAAGACATCAGAGGAAATCCCCCCCGAAGATCCGTCACAGCCACTGAAGGAGTCCTCACAGTTGCTGAACTCACCTTTCTCACAGAAGGAAATTGAGCACCTGACCCCCACACATGTCCATGGTACAAATGAGGATACTCTTCTCAACAATCAGGCAGTCATCAATGCAAACTCTCCCATTCAGCTGTCCAGTGGAAAAAAACCCTCAAAGAACACTCAAAGCTCCAATGGAAAGAAAATCTCAAAAAAACCTGTATCTGTTGCTGAGCCAACTGTCTCACAAGTACCTCACTCTATGGATGACATATCCATACAAGGTTTTCAGAAAACCAGGGCTTTCACCCCTTTTTCTACTAACAGTGCCAAGTTTCATTCACAGGAAAAGTTCAGAAACAGATTTTTACCATTGCAGAATCTACCACCTTCTATGGTTGATCTCATTGATGGTTTTCCTTCAAATGATAACCTCTCCTCATCAGATCTCCATCCTGAAAAATCCTCTGAAAATCAGTTTGAAGAGGTTTCAAGCATACCTCAACTACAAGTAAGCACAGCAAAGGTATGTTCACCAAACATTCTTAAAAGAACTAAGAGAAAATCTAGGAAAAATGCATATAATGATCAATTGCATCAGGTTGCATATCTGCTTAGATCCTCTACAAAATGCTCTAATAGTAGCCATTTATGATTAGTACAACCCTAAAAATTAATATGCTTGTGTGGAACATTAGAGGCATGAATACTTCTCTAATTAGACTTGAAAGATTACTTATATCTCATAACCCTGATCTTCTTTGTATTATTGAACCCCAACACTCTGATCAGGAATGTCTCTCATATATGCAAGCTTTACACTTTGATAATTGCATGTCTTCTAGCTATGGTCAAATATGGTTATTTTGGAAAAACTGCATCTCTCTCTCTCTGATTAATGACCACAGACAATTTCTAGCAGTTTCAATTCATAGTCATACTCTAAGAACTCCAATGGATGGAGTTTTTACCTATGGACTCAGAACTAGAACTGGTAGAAAGGATATGTGGAAAGATTTAATTTCTTTAGGTCTTCAAAATGTTTTTTATATTGGTGATTTTAACGCTTACAAATCCATCTCTGAATATAAAGGCCTTTCTGTCCCAAAGCTTGGTACTATCAAAGATTTCAATGATTTTATCCAAGCTCTGGCACTGGAGGATATCCACACTGTTGGCAACCTTTATACCTGGACAAACTCTAGGCTACACCCTACACTAGAAAGGTTGGATAGAGGGATAGCTTCTTCGCAATGGAGCTCTAATTTCCCCTCTTCTTCCATTCTGGTACTCAACAGAGAGACTTCAGATCATTGTCCCTTACTGTTGACTATTGGTAGCTCCATCCCCTCTACTCCTAGGTCTTTTAGGTTTATTAACACTTGGTTTAAAAGGTCAGATTTTATGGAAGTGTTAAAAAACAACTGGAGCCCTCGGATTGCTGAAAAAGGAATGATTGGTTTATTTCTGAAACTCAACAGGCTTAAAAAATTCTTGAGATTTTGGAACAAAGAAGTTTTTGGAAACATTAGCAATAATGTTTTTTGATGTAATATTTTCTTCTATTAACTTGCTCAAAAAAGTTCATACAACTGATTTGGCCATCACTCTAAGCCAAACATTCAACGGATATAAATAACTAACCAAAAGAAGAAAAACAACTATTCTACAGCCATATGAAATGCAAGTGGCTATGATCATAACTAGTTCATCAAGATATTGCTAGGATTTTAGAATAACTATAATGAATGCGCTTCCATTCCATCTGTTCTTGCATATCTTGCCAAATCTGCATCCACCTTTTTGGAGCTTTGGTGTCTTCAACGTTCCATTTCTGTCTCCAGCTCGTATATGATTAAGGGAAAATCCACCATAGCATATCTGTGAATTGACATGTCAAAACACAAGTCTGCCCTGGTTCATTTCCCATAGAAACCAAATTATCCATTATGTAGCCTGGTCTGAGTATGCTTATAATCTTCTTCGAGCCAGCCCGTCAAGTCTTTAGATAGTGTCATGGGCCAAGGTTGGGTAACTGGTTTCACCCAGCAGCCCAACACCTCTGAAATACCAAAGGTAATCAGTGCGGTACCTACGACATATGTACAAGTTTCATACTAGGGCCATAGTCCCTCATCCAGTCCGTCAAATATTTTTGATAGTGTCTTGGGCCAAGGCTGGGTAACTGGTTTTTATACCTGCAGCCCAACACCTCTGAAATACCAAAAGGTAATCAGTGCGGTACCTACGACATATGTACAAGTTTCATACTAGGGATATATCCCCACAACCAATCCGTCAAGTCTTTAGATATTGTCACGGGCCAAGGCAAGGTAACTGGTTTTACACCGGCAGCCCAACACCTCTGAAATACCATAGGTAATCAGTGCGGTACCTACGACATATGTACCAAGTTTCATACTAGGATCCATTCACACCATCCTCATCATCAATCAGAGGGGTCAAAGCCTGTTTCAATCATCACCTTTAGAGCATCCACCTGCCTAAATTTCCCCTGGAAGATTCTGTTATTCCTCTCCCTCCATACATTATAGAAGATGCTGATAAGTCGGTGGAATCTTATTCTCTTTCTCCATCCTACCATTCTTCTCATCCTCCTCAGGCACTCTCTGAAGTTTCCGCCAGTCTCCACCCTGTAATGTTTTTGGAGCTCCACTGTAAACTGGCATGTACAAAATATGTGCTGCATCGTTTCTCCATTGTGCCCACAAAGAGTACAAACATCTGCCACATGAGGTATTATCCCTTTCGACTGAAGTCTCGCTATGGTCGATAATCTCCCTTTTAACAACATCCATAGAAAGAATGAGTGTTTAGGCTGTAGTCCTGACTTCCACAATATTTTCGTTGACCAATGGTTTTCTTGGCCTGCCCCTTTGAGGTATCCATATGCCTTGCTAGTGCTGAAATTTCCCTTCGTGTCAACACATTCCATTAGGTATGGACGAATTTCATCTTTCAGTGCACCAACTTGCCCCAACCCCAACTATATGTGTGCCCTTCTAGGCTGTAGTCAAGAAACTCTTCATCCTTCAAGTAGTATGCCTGCACCCATTTCAGCCACAATATATCCTTCTTTTGACATACATCCCAAACCAGCTTACACAGAGAAGCTCTATTCCATGATGAAGAATCCCTTAGGCCAACTCCGCCACTTTTCTTTGGCATACAAAGTGTTTTCCAAGACACTGGTGTAACTCTTTTCTCCCCTTCCTTTCTGCCCCACAGAAAATTTCTGCATTTTGTCTCAATGGCTTTGTGCACACTCTCAGGTATTTGAAAAACATTTGCCCAGTGACTAGCTTTACTCAGCAGAATTGTGTTTATAAGCTGCACTTTACCTGCATATGCCATATTCCTGGAACCCCAAGTGCCTATTTGTCCTGCAATCTTCTCCACCATTTTCTCACAATCTTCAGCTCTCCACTTCCCTGTTGAGACTGGAAGTCCCAGGTAATTCATTGGGAAACTTCCTTGAACTATATTCAGAGTATCAGCCAACATCTTTGATTCAGTTTCTGTCATTGTCGAGAAGAAAGCCTCAGATTTTCCTTCATTTATCCTAAGGCCAGAAACCTTCCTAAACTCCTCCAAAACAGTTTTAACCCCATCCATTGAGTGCTTGCTTGCCCTACAGAAAATTAACAGATCATCTGCAAACATCAAACTGTGTATTTCCCCCTTCAAACTCCTCTGATGGAACTCTATAGCTTTCGTTTTTATCGCCAGGCTAAGCTGTCTTGATAGATATTCCATCCCAATTACAAACAATAAAGGTGATATCGGATCCCCCTGTTTAACACCACTCCTCCCTTTAAAACAATCCGTGTACGCACCATTCAAAGAGAAACAATAAGTGGTATCCTCAACGCATCGTCTTATCCACTCAATAAACAATCCTGGAAACTTTAGAACTGCCAGCCATTTGAATAGAAACTCCCAGCTTATACTGTCGAAAGCCTTCTGTATATCAATTTTTATCATGCAGCTCGGAATATTGCTCGGCTTCTTATATCCTGTTAATAGCTCTTGGGCTAGGAGAATATTATGTGATATCCTCCTCCCTTTCACGAATGCACCTTGGTTTCCATTTATCACTTCAGGGAGTACCTCACTTAACCTGTTACTCATGATCTTTGTGATGACTTTATATAAAACAGGGCAGCAGGAAATCGGCCTATAGTCCCCAGCTGATTGCGGATTATCAACTTTCGGTATTAGTGTTAAAACAGCCCTGCTAAATTCCCATGGTACTTCATCACCCTGAAAGAAACTCCTAATCCCCTTTTTGAAATCATCACCAACAATCCCCATGCTTTCTTGAAGAAAAAGCTCGAATATCCATCTACTCCAGGACTTTTGTCATTCTCAATGCTATTCAGAGCTCTCCATATCTCATCATCTGTAATCGGCTTTATCAAGGGTATTTGTTGCTCCACTGTAAGAAAGTTACCTTCAGCTGCCACTGAAGGATCAATTTCACTCTCTGTAATCACTGTCTTTCCCATTCGGTCACCAAAGAACTGCAGTAGATGCTGCTCCACCCCCTCTCTTCCATCCACTCTGTCGCTTCCCACCTTCAGGCTGACTATATGATTTCTGTATTGCCTTTTTTTCATGCTTGCATAGAAAATTTTGGTTGGCCTGTCCCCCTCCTTTATCCATTTCTCCTTAGACCGTTGCTGTAAGAAACTGAACTCCGCTTCAGCTAGTTCCATAGATTCTCTCCTTGCCCTTGCTTCGTTTTCTTGCAGCCCTTTATCCAATACATTTGTTTGTAATAGATTGATCTGGTTCTCCCACTTCCCTTTTGCTTCCATGGCTCTTTTCTGAATGTCTGAAAATTCCCTCTTGTTCAATCGTTTAAGTGCTATTAGCAATAATGTTTCCAAAGCAGAAGAAGCCTTGAGAATTCAAGAAATAAACTATGACCTCTTGCAAAATGATTTGGAGCTAACCAAACTAAAAGAAGCTAAATCTGTTCTTAGTAAAGCCCTAGCAGAAGAAAAACATTTTTGGAAACAAAAAGCAAAAATAAAATGGCTGAAAGAAGGAGATGAAAATACTTCATATTTTCACAATTCTGTCAAACAAAGGAAAAGCAAGCTTGGAATCACAAAAATCCTCAACTCTCATGGAGTTTGGATTGATGACATTTCTGAAATAGAACAGGAAGCTTGCTCTTTCTATCAAACCCTACTTACAGCTGACCCTCCCTCTTCATCTCCTTTCCTCTCACATTTTCTAACTCAGATTCCCAATTTGATTTCTCCTGAGGAAAATGCAAGGCTTAATAGTATAGTTACCATGGAGGAACTAAAAGCTGTTGTTTTTAGCCTCAATAAAACTAGCACTCCAGGACCTGATGGTTATAGTGCTCAGTTCTACATCAAGGCATGGGATATTGTATGTGAGGATTTACTTAGTGCTGCACAGGATTTTATGGTAAATCCCATAATTCCTCAAGGTATCTCCAGCACATGGATTACAATAATCCCCAAGAAAGAGGTACCAGTCTCCTTTAATGACTACAGACCCATTAGCCTCTCTAATGTCTCCAATAAGATTTTCTCTAAAATCTTAATGGAGAGATTGAAACCCTTAATGCCGAAACTTATATCTCATCATCAGTCTGCTTTTCTCGCAAATAGAGACATTTCAGATAATGTGTTATATCTCAGAGAGATGATGAGATTTATAAATAAAAAGGGTAGAGGTACAAATTGCATCCTTAAGCTTGACTTACAAAAAGCTTTTGACAGAGTGAGCTGGTCCTTTTTGAGTTCTGTACTCCATAAATTTGGTTTTAATGGTGCTTTTGTTCAAACCATTTTAAAGAACTTGTCACAAGCATGCTTCTCTGTGCTGATCAATGGCAAACCAGTGGGCTTTTTCAAGGCAACCAGAGGAATTAAACAGGGAGATCCCATTTCCCCCTTCTTATTTAATCTCTTCTCTGAAGCTTTTACTAGATCATTGGCTTATGTTTATGAAATTGGAAAAATTGACTATTTCAAACTCCCAGTCAACTCTATTCCTATATCTCATTTAACATATGCAGATGACACCATCATTTTTCTGAATGCCAACAAAACCAGTCTCACTACATTACAGGCTTTCCTTGTTGTATTTGAAAATATTTCTGGCCAAAAAATCAACTTTCAAAAAAGTGAGATTTTCTATAGCAAACATGCTTCTGTTCACTCAATTCACTTGATTAATTCCATCTTAGGCATGAAAACAGGTACATACCCCTTTAGATATCTTGGCTGTCCTATTTTTGCTGGAAAAATGCTCAAATCTCATTTCCAACCTGTCCTTAAAATGATTAATACTAGACTAGATAGTTGGAAAAATAAATGGCTTTCAGCAGGGGGTAAACTTACACTGATCAAATCATGTATCTATTCTATCCCCCAACATATTTGGGCAGTTTTTGAACCACCAAAATTGATCATAAAATCCCTGGAAAGAGTTGTATCATCTTTCTTCTGGGGAAAAAATGAACAAAAGGATAAGAAAAAATGGAGGAAATGGAGTGACCTCTGCTACCCTATTTCTGAAAATGGAATAGGAGTTAGATCAATCTCCACCATAGTAAAAAAAATTTCAGTCAAGTTATGGTGGAAATACCAACAGGCACAAGCCCCATGGACACTTTTTCTTGCCTCATTGCCAAATTCCTCAAAAACATCCCAAACATGGAAAAGGATATGTAAAGTTGATGAGTTTGCTTCCTTAAACATTAAAGTTATTATTGGGAAGGGTATGTGTAGCTTCTGGAACTCTATCTGGTCAGGTAACCATTCCATTATTGACCTTGTAGATTCCAGTTCTACAAACATACCCGAGAACTGCACAGTAGCTCAATTTGTAGCTAATAGAGACACTTTTCTCCCTTCTATTTCACCTCTAATTCACCAGACTGAAGTTTTACAATGTTTACAGGATACTACACCTTTCCCCACTGTGGAAGATAAGCTCATCTGGAAGCTAGATGTAAGAGGACTGTTCTCATTCAAATCTGCTTATCAGGAACTCAGAGCAAAAAGAGGAACTATACCAATTATGTCCAAAATATGGTCCAAAAGATCTCCAAAGAAAGTGTCACTCTTCATGTGGAGACTTTACAATAAGTTGCTGCCCTTTGATGATATACTCACTTGGTCAGGTTTCTATCTCCCTTCTAAATGTCCATTTTGTGAAAACCTAGACAGTGTAGATCATTTCTTTAATAGTTGTGTGACTGCATTGCATGTCTGGACTGAGTTACATATTTTCCTATGCATTGGAAATCCCATTTTCCCTTCTTTATGGTCCAGACTAGCTTCATATTGGTCATTTCAGGGTCTTACAGCTCTGCACACACAACTTGTAAATATAGTTCCTTCTTTTATATGTTGGTGCGTTTGGAAAGCCAGAAATAAAAAGATTTTTGATGAAATAAATCCATCACCACAGCATATTATAAAAGAGATTAAGGAAATGATTTTCAACTCTTATGTGATTAAGCCATTTTATTTGCACAAAGCTCATGATATTGATATTGCTAGTTCTGGAGTGCTTTCTAAATGGCTCAAACCCCCCAAACCCAATATTCTCAAGATCTCATGGTCCAAACCTATGAGTGGGGTTAAGGTCAATGTAGATGCTGCTTGGAATGCCTTTTCCAAATGTGCTGGAATAGGTATCATTCTTAGAAACTCCATTGGAGGCTTTCTGTATGCAAGATGTTTTTACACAAAAGCTTCATCTCCTCTGGAAGCTGAGCTCCTAGCCCTTAAACTGGGTCTGCATACTGCACATTCACTTCATCTTTATACCTTTAGACTGGAATCAGACTGTCTTGCTGCAATAAAAATGATTCAAGACATTTCCTTAGCCCATTGGAAAATCTCCCACCTAGCATATCATATCTCCAGTATCCTATTTCCTGCAATTGCCATGCATACTCTTAGACAAGGAAATCAGGTGGCAGATAGCCTTGCAAAACATGCTTTAAAACACCACCTCTCTTGTGAACTTACCATGAGTAATATGCCACAAGTTGCAAAAGGTGCCATGTTTCTTGATAAACAGGGTATACCCACTTTGAGAATCAGGAATGGATACTGCTGATATCTCTTATTATATTTTGCAGGAACTATGATTATTCACATGATGCTGAATCTACACTGTGGCACCTCCTTTTGCTGATCTTCACCGACCTCCCAGAAGACAATGATGTTTTGTTCTAAATTGATGAATGTCTGTTAGAGAGAACAATTCTACAGGCTGCCTTGTGTTTCAGTCTAACTGATTCACTAATAAGCAAGTGGAAAATTTTTCTCTCATCACAGCTTCATCAACCACACTGTCACCGCTCTTCCGCATGAATAGAATGAGTTTCACTTTAGGCTAACTTGTTCCTTTAACTCATTCTTTTTGAGGCATCCATAATGCCTAGATGTAGTTTTTTACTATGTAAAATTGCTACATTGAGAAATCCTCTTGGATCTCTCTCAAAACCGCAGGGTATCTTATTCCCTAGCAAGCGGTTTTTACTTGTAATTTATTTTTGCTATTTAAAAGGCAAGGGGAAGCCAATATAACTCCCCCCACCAATGGTGGTTTAACTTAAAAAAAAAAATACTGTGCTGTTGTGCCATTCTTATCTACGCCGGCGGTCGGCGCTGATTTCTAACAAACCAAACCAAACCAGATTCATAACCTTTTCTCCTGGCCCTACCCATGTCTCCACCAACAACTTGCACTCCTACCAAAAATGGGTTTCCTGCACCGTAGACATGGTGGGAATTTTTAATTTAAAAAGTGAGACTTTTTATTCAAAAAGATATCAACCTTGGAGTTTATAACTAAAAACATGAAGATTTTAAAACAAAGTCAAGAAAGGTATTTAATCACTTAAATGCCTTGAGTATTAATTCTCTAAAAGTCTAAAGCTGTAATTTTAAACATTGAGTTTATAACTTGAAACATGAAAATTTTAAAACAAAACCTGGACAGTAGTTAATCATCTAAAAAATTGGAGTAGTGTTAATTTTCTGAAAAGCTAAAGATGAAGTTTAAAACATGGAGTTTATAACTTAAAACATGAGAATTTTAAAACAAAACCTGAAAGATAGTTAATCATCTGAAAAATTACATAATAGTTAATTATCTGAAAACCTAAAGATGTAACCTAAAACATGGAGTTTATAACTTAAAACATGAGAATTTTTTTAAAAAACATGAATGATAATTAATCATCTAAAAAATTACAGAATAGTTAATTATCTGAAAACCTAAAAATGTAACTTAAAACGTGGAGTTTATAACTTAAAACATGTGGATTTTATAACAAAACATGAAAGATAGTTAATCATCTAAAAAATTACATAATACTTAATTATCTGAAAAGCTAAAATTGTAACTTAATACGTGGAGTTTATAACTTAAAACATGAGGATTTTATAATAAAACCTAAAAAATTATTAATCATCTAAAAAATTACATAATAGTTAATTATCTGAAACCTAAAAATGTAACTTAAAAAGTGGAGTTTATAACTTAAAACATGAGAATTTTAAAACAAAATCTGAAATTTAATTTATTTAATTATCTAAAAGTTTGGAGAATCTTATCTTAAACTCTAAAGCTGTAATTTAAAACATGAATCTTATAACTTGCAACATGAGGATTTTTAAATAAAACCGAAAAAGTAATTAATCTTCTAAAAAATTGAAGGAGTGTTAATTATCTGAAAACCTAAAGATAAAACCTGAAACATGGAGTTTATAACTTAAAACATGAATAATTTCAAACAAAACCTGAAAGATAGTTTATCATATAAAAAACTGGAAAAGTATTAATTATCTAGAGACCTAAAGATGTAACCTAAAACATGGAGCTTATAACTTCAAACATGAGAATTTTAAAACAAAATATAAAACATGAAAAAACTCGTTTGCATTTTTAACATGAACATAAAATAATAGATGTTATAAATTAAATCATGAACATTTTAAACATAAACATAGATGCTATGAGTTAAAACATGAACATGAACATTATAAAGATTATTAGTTAAGACAACAACTGATGTACCAATGATTCGGATCTAGGTGCCTTTCCAGGAAGTTTCCGAATCCGTGAGAAGAGATAAGGATCGGCCCGTACACCCACGTGGCTAGAAGGCACTGCTCGTACGGGAAGGTGGCACATACTGATGATGAGGCAGAAGGAGGAAGTTCAAGGCGCCTATAAATAGAGGCCACAATCAGCCATTCCAGGTAAGTTATCTAACTCTTGAATACAGAGTTTTATCTTTCCTTTCAATACACGAAATTTCATCATCACACCGGAGCTGCTACCCTCGGGTATCTCCGGAGGCTTGTTTTGCAGGCTTCGGACGAACAGGTCCCAAGCAGGTCCTATCCGAGGTCCAAGAGCTCGGACGAGACAGACATTTTTAGCGAGCAATCCCCATACTTCACCAGCTATCTACAACCCGAAACCCTCGGATACCTAACTATTCGAGGTACCAATTTTGTGGAGCGGATTTCCCAGCATCAGTTGGAACGCCCAGTGGGACCGGACATTAGGGAATCTCACCCTTGACGCAAAGTAACGAACACAACTCAGCATTCGAAGGGACTGCTCGAAAAGTAAGTACAACCTCGGCGAAGGACAGTTCAGCCGAGGCAAGACCATTCGCTAGGAAACCCAGTTGTTGCAACACATCGGGGAGGCAGTCAAAGCCGCAGCTCAACGAGGAGTGTGGAGGCTTGAAGGTTGAGGTACATAGGTAACTAACGATATATTAATCATTATTTGAGTAGATAAAAGCTTCTTGCAAAAATATTGATGATTGTTCTTAGCTAAGATCCACAGGGTAAATAGGAAAAGGGGTAGAAAAGGTAGAGCCAAGTATGAGGGGAAATGAAGGTGCAGGAAACTAGGTAGAGTCAGCTCATAAGCATAGGTCGGATTTGGAAAAGCTAGGGCTTTAGATCTTTTCGAAGGGATAGTTATCGCACAGGAAAGGGCCAATATGGAATATAGGTAGGAAAAAGTGTAAGATTAGTGGTTCAAGGTAAAAAAAAAAGTAGGTAAGGAGGATTACTCTGACGGTAGAGGGTCAGATGGTAGAAAAGGGAATGCCAGAAACATTAGAAGGGCATTTCCACGGAAGGTAAATGATAATACCGGCCCAGAGCCCTGCTGGGCCAGGAAGAGGGCCCGCGGCCCAGAACTAACGGAGAGGCACCTTTCCCGGTTAGAGACATGTCCGGACAAGAAAGAGGACAGATGATGACAAGGGAGGTGGTCCTGCAGCTTATCTTCAAAGCAGGCAAAGCTCAGCTATAAATACTAGCCTCAAACAGTGAACAAGGTATGTGACTGATATCTCTCTACTTTATATTGAGAACACCTTCCGTACGTTTACCTTCTCCGCTATCCCCATCTCATCATCACGCCGGAGCTTCTTCCCCGGGACGCCTCCCGGGGATTGTTTTGCAGGATTGTAGCGGGCCGACTAAGAAGGAGACCCGAGTAGCGTCAACCCCCGGAGACGGACGGATTTCGGTAGCATCAATTGGCACGCCCGGTGGGACTGCGATACATCTCATGGCAGGCGTCAGCACTGGCAGCGGCGGCGATGCCCTCTAGCCTCTTGTCAAACTCGGCAGAATGGAGAACTTTTCGAACCACAGCGTCCAAGGCTTCGAGCTGGGCCTCTTTCTTTTCCTTCTTAAGAGAAGAATATTTCTTCTCTACTTCCGCCAGTTTCTTTTCTTTCTCAGAGAGCTTTTTCTCCCTTTCGGCTAGCTTCTTCTGAGAAGCCTCCAGTCGGGCGGCCAGGTCATCCCGCCCGGCCAACTTCTCCCGGGCATCGAGGAGTTCCCTCTCCTTCTTAGCAAACAGACCCGCGCTATACTTAGAGTATGTCCGGTTGAGCGCTTCCGCCAGTTGGGAATCCGCCAGGAGAGAGTTGGCGAAAGTGGTGGTCTACAAAATTCAAACAAAAATAAGATTATCCGGAAGGATAGAGGATAAAAGTAGTAATAAGCGACAAGGTTAGCGCACCTCTTCCCTTTGCTCAGGGATGGCTTGAGAGTTATCCCGTAAAGGAGAATTGGCAGGTGGAGGAGGAGGTGGGGGCGGGGCCGCACTTTCCAACCTCTGACGGGAAGACGGAGGAGTTTCCTTGTCATCTGTTAATGGCCGCTTAAAGCGGGAACCAGCCCCGCCACTGTAAGTCGGGTGCTGGACGAAAGATTTCCTCCCGGGGTAGGAGAGGACCCGGGGGCTTTCTGTTGGGAGGAAGGGCGTTGCTGACGGGCCCCTTGGGGAATGAACCCGGGGTTCTCGGTAGCCTCCACCCCGATCGGGGATGCCACTTGCTGCTCGGCTGGAGTGACCAGCCCCCGATAAGGATTCCCCTGCTGACTGTTATCCCCGGAAGGCATCTCTTCGAATGGCGTAGCGTCCGCGTGCAAAGTAGGCTGAACTGAAGTCAGGTAGAACAAAAAAAATCAGAATGAAATACACATATATGTATATGAAAATAAAGAATAAAGCCTTTAATAGGCACCTTCAGCCGGCCACACAGCGGAGACGGTTGGAAGGGAAAAGAGTTTTTCAGGGTATATCCCGCGGGGCCAATAATAGCCCGTGTTCCCAGTCTTAAAGAAAGCGTCCATGTCTAGGGGAGATAGACGGAGGAAGTTATGATCGTTGGTGAGGTCTGTTGGAAGGGAGGAAAGGGGTTTCTTGTCTTCAGGAAAGGGATAAAGCAACGCCTAACTAAATCTAGAACATCCCTATCTAAAGAAGGGGGAGGCCCGGAGAGATTAAAAAACCGATGGCCAGAAGGCTTTACTCCGTGGGTAGGACCCCGGGGAGCATCATTACCAACTTCCTCATCGAAAGCTTCCCCATCTGGATCCTCCCGGGGGAGATGGGAATGCCGGGTGGGGGATGAGCCCGCCCCATCTAAGGCTGACACACCCGGAGCGATTAGCTCCGGGGTGGTGCTGAAGGCCTCAGAGGGGGTACTCGAAGAGGAACCCGGAGAAGGAATTGGATGGGGGGTTCGGAAATGAATTTCAAATTGGCTTTGAACCCCCTCGGTATCTAGAGAGGAAGCGATAATGTGCGGGGAACTCATGATGAAAGAGGAGCGGAAGAAGCAGAGGAGGAGGGTTAGAGCTTACTTGTTAAGGAAAAGCAGAGCGTCTGGAAACGGTGTAAAGAAAGTAATTTAGTGAAGAGGGTTAGGCCCCTTATATAGGGAGGTGAATAGGAAATGTCGCCTCAAAAGGAGGAAAAGCAATGATGACACGGGAAACAAGGTACTGATTAATGCAGAGGGGAAAAGACGGCGTTGTCAGAAACCAATTATAGCGCGGAGGGGCCCCACCAAAAGAAGTAGCAAAAGGAGGAGCATATAAGATCAGTCTCCCGCGTCAAGGAAATCTGGAAGACTGGTCTGGGGGGCTAGTGATAATACCGTCCCAGAGCCCTGCTGGGCCAGGAAGAGGGCCCGCGGCCCAGAACTAACGGAGAGGCACCTTTCCCGGTTAGAGACATGTCCGGACAAGAAAGAGGACAGATGATGACAAGGGAGGTGGTCCTGCAGCTTATCTTCAAAGCAGGCAAAGCTCAGCTTAAATACTAGCCTCAAACAGTGAACAAGGTATGTGACTGATATCTCTCTACTTTATATTGAGAACACCTTCCGTACGTTTACCTTCTCCGCTATCCCCATCTCATCATCACGCCGGAGCTTCTTCCCCGGGACGCCTCCCGGGGATTGTTTTGCAGGATTGTAGCGGGCCGACTAAGAAGGAGACCCGGGTAGCGTCAACCCCCGGAGACGGACGGATTTCGGTAGCATCAGTAAAAGGGTATTGGTCGGATAGACGAGGGGCCGGAAAGAAAAATAGTGCAAAGGATACATCATAACTAACACTGTTTCAGTAAGAATTTCTTTTGCATGTCACATACGAGGGCAATGAATGAAGAAACAAAATGGAAGGAAAGCAAAGGGCTTCAAAAGGCAAGAGCGTGAGGAGGGAACGACAAGAGAGCAGTCGCGAGCAAAGTAGGACACCCTTTGAAGGCATCTGATGTTTCACACATCGGATCATCAATGCCAGGTAGGGAACACCGGAAAGATAGAAACATGGGGACTACATAGGATAGGCCACGACATCGGGCAAGTTGCAAGGAAGGGGCATTCATAAGACGAACGGTGATCGACCAAGCAGGTAAGGATCGGAACGGAGAGAGTTTAGACAAAGGGTAATCGGAAGAGTAAAAACATTTGAGGGATGGAAAAGTTGATTTGGGGAAAAACCAGGAAATGATGAGTGAAAGGTAGGGTTAGAGTTTTGGATATGGCTCTAGAAAAAATAATAATAAGAGAGAACATGGGTATAGAGAGGTGGAACAGAAAAAAAACAACCTGGAAAAAAAAAAGAGAAAAAAAGGAGGGGAGATAGAGGAAGAAAGAGGGAAGAAAAAGGTAGATTAGGAAGAAGGGGCATATTAGAGAAAGGAAGGGTAAGGGGAGTAAAGGGCAAAGAACAGTAAAGGGTATCTTCGGATAGAGGAAAAAGAAATGAAGACAGAGATAAAAGAGGAATAGGATATAAAGAGTGGAAAAATTCGAGGAAGGGAACAGAGGTTTGAATAGGATATGCAAAGAAGTAAGAAAAGGTCGGCAATGGCTATAAAGCTGGGGGGCTCGGGTAATCCAAAGGTAAAGAAAAATTAGAGGCGTGGAGAACTCCTTGGGTAAGGAGAAAGAAAGGGAGAAGTCGAAGAAAGGAGGGTACAAGAAAATGGGTAGGCTCGGATTGAGGAAAAAAAATTAGATAATTAAGGGTCGGACTTAGGAAAAGCCCACCTATAATATGAGGAAACATGAAGGTTAAGAGAAAAGAGAGGTTGGAAAATAAAGGAAAGGAAACCCGCGAGGGGATCAGGGGATCGGAAAAAGGTCGAAAAGAAAACAAGAACTATGTAGTGAAATAAATGGGCTCGGCGTGAATACGTCATACCTCGGATGCGTGGATACGCAACATAATTGCATGTGCAATAGGAGGTACATTGCGATGAACAAGCTCAGCGTGGATACGTCGAAGTTCGGATGCGTGGATACGCTCGTAACAATATACGTACTAGATAGTGCGTCAGGAAAGCGTGGATACGCTAAAATTTGCATATGTTAAGCCTCATGACTGGTGCCTCGCAAAAAAGGTTAAGCCTCGGCAAGGGTAATCTGAGCATGAAGGAAAAAAGGAGAAATATAAAAAGAAAATCGAAAAATATTATTAAGGGAAATACAACAAATGTTAAGTGTCCCAGGGGAGACGTCCTCTCGGCACTTATACACTGTATAAAAGAATTTTAAGATACATGAGATTTACAGGCAAATAGAACCTTTATTACAGAAAAGGCTATGATCGGGCATTAGAAGGAGAGGCTCCGTCAGGACCCGAGAGGGTATCAGAGGATAGCAGATAATGGATGACTGCCGCTTCGGCTCTCTCTTGAGCACATTGTCTAGATTCCTCTTCTTGGTCAGGAATTTGAAGAGGTCTGCTCCTAGCAGAAGGTACATAATGGAGAGCCATAGCCCTAAAAATAAAATGGTTATTCGGCTGACGGGAGGTAGCATTGGGACGAGGTCTGGAGCCATCACCAATTTCGAGGAGAATTGATTCCCGAACTCTGAGAATATTTTGTACTCTCTCTTGAATGTGCTCGGGATCGGTAGATAGCCGAGCATTTTCATATCAGTGAAAGATAAAATCTACTTCAATCTGTCGAGGAATTTGCGTTAAAGAAGGAGGAAGAGTTTCCGCGTCCCGTATAAGATACGTCGGCACCATTCTAAAACCTCGGAATAGGCCGGGTACTTAGGGCTGCCTTGTTCAAATTTCCCAGATTCTTCCATGTAAGTGACGACATTCTGAACGGCATCAAGCATATTGGAAAAGGGAGTGGCACCAGTTTTTCCCGAAAGAAGAGACAATAGATGAAAAGATAGTCTTAGAATCAAAAGGTGATTTTTAAGCTCTTGATTTCGGAAGGTAAGTCTTCTATTTTCATATTCCATCTTAGAAATAGCTTGGTTCCCCAAGCCCTTATTTTCCAGAAGGCATAACTTCTCGACAACTCGGGCATAGTCGCCCAAACCATTTCCAACTCTTCATGTTTACGACGATAGAGTTCTTCACGTGAGAGTTGTAATTGCTCAAAGTTCTAATATATGTTTTCAGAATCATCTACGTAGGAGGCAGCAAGTTTTAGGCAATGTTGTAAAGAGCCGAACTCCTTCCTTACTAATTCGAGGGAGCTGCAGATATCATCCACAGTGGAGAATTATTGTTGTAAGGATCCGAGCCCAAGTTTGCATAACCTCTTCTCTCGGCTACCAGTCCGATCCGAGGAAGAAGGATTATTCGATGAGAGGGGAAGAAGAGGTGACAATAAACCCTATGACAAGGAAAGAAAAATATTGTTACAAGATAAGATTAAACCCTATAACATGAAGAAGGGTTACGAAGGATTCGAAAGCAAAATTACAAGAGTAGCTAAAGCTAAGCGAGAGAGCTATGCATGGGTATTCTTGGAGGATTCTTGGGTTAATGAGTAACCTATGGTAGCCTCGGGCCTCTGAGTCGGAGACAGTCCGTCCTCTATCTCAACCTGAGGACTGCCATCAGCCAAGGAAGCAACAAATCCAAAATTGTTGGGATCGGCGCAGAGCTCTATGTACCCCTGGTTGCTCTCAGAAACAAGGTGGGATGGGGACTAGGGACAAACCCCGGCAGAATTACAGAGTCAGCTTCAGCCACATGCATTTCCTCGGGAACAACACTTTTAAGCTTGCCGATCGCCAATAGGTCACTAGCTGAGGTAGGAGGAGAGGAAGAATGTAGGGCATCCCATATCTTAGGAGCAAAAATCCGAAGACTGCCACGGCGGAGGGCCTGAAAGCACTGCTCATACCTAGCCCGAGTCTCAGGATGGTAGTAAGACTTCTGAAGCTCGAGACGCCAAGGCCCGAGAATCCACCCGTGGAACAGTTTGTAGATAGAAGTTGCTTGGCTGTGATTAACCTCCTTCACCGCCTCAGTTATAACATCGCTAAAAACCTCGGAGCTAACAACCTCCTCCACTAAGGTTTCCCCAAATTCCCTAAGGAGGCACCCATCTTCCAAAGATTTCAGCTTGCTCTGCAGAGAGGCTGAACGCTTCTTTTCCGAGGCCAATTCCATCTGGCATAGTTCCAACTTTTGAATGAAGCCGGCATTGGACTCGTTGAGCTTCTCGGATAAAAGAGACTGGAATAGTGGGGAGTCGCAGATACTCATCATAAAAGCACAGGCCTAAGTCAAGGAGATCAGGTCAATAAGAGATAAAATGCACATAGAGTAAAAGAGGGAAAGTAGAGAGAAATGAATCACAGTAGATAGAGCAGGGGGCACCGTTGAAGAGTTGACCAGCTGGTGTGAAGTAGGTTGCTTGCTGGCAGAAAGGGAGTTTTGCCTCTGTCGAGGCTCGGATGGTGGGGGGAGATTCAGGCGATTCTCATCAATCCGGGACCTCTTTAGTGATGATTGAGGTCTAGAAGTGAAATCCAGTGAGGTTCTAGGAAAGAAGGATCCTTAGGAGGCAGGGCAGAAGCGGTTTTCGAAGATGATCCTTGTTTTGAAATATTTTCAGCGGACTTCTCAATGGTCCACGTCTTTGAGGATGGATGCCTGTCATCGGAGGATTGAGAACCAAGGAAAGATCTTCGGGAAAACCTCGGGTTACTAAGAAGAAAGAACACAAGGTAAGAAAACAATAAATGAACATAGAATGAAAGGATGAAAGTGACGGCTGGAGATCACGATAGAACCTTCAGGAGGCCACTTAGAGTAGAATCGAGAAATGGTGAAGATACTCTTAGGGTAAATCACTTGAGGCCTGCTGAATGCGTTGTTCCCCTTGATCCAGTATTGTAGGATGTCAATAGAGTGACAAGCGAGAGATTGATGCTCAGACACCACATCGTCCGGAAGAAAAGATCCAGCCTCTTTGGATTGGAGAGCTTCGTTCCAGGAAGGGGCGGGAAAGGCAGTCAAGTTAAAGGAATAACACCCGGAATCCATCCAATGTTTAACGCGGTCGATTTCACTGCGCACAACCGGGCTACCTCTCGGGTAGAGGTGAACACCCCGGGAGTAGAAGAATGGGAAAGGGCAATACGGTGAAAGGACCGGAATAGATTGAGGGATTCAGTCACATTATGCCGATGGCAAAGGGTGAGGAATCTGAGGATCGTGGCAACCTCATTCGGATGGAGTTGAGCAGAAGAATAGAAAAGTATGTAAGGATGGAAGAAAAGAGAGGAGGGAAAGGAAGAGAAAGCCCAAAATGAATATGGCGGGCTGGAAGGCAAGGTGCATCGGATTGGAACTGATCATTATCTATGATAGAAAGCTCGGCATCTAAAGGGAGGGGGATATAAGAATTTTCAGAAATATTTCTAACGTCTTTAGTAAGCCATACAGGGTAAGGTTCAAAATCACAATGGAATTCGAGAGAAAGGATGCGTGGAACGCGAGTAACGGATCGACGGGGTCTCTTCACCCTTTCAACTTGATCCTTACCCTTTTTCGCCCTCTTAGAGGAAGAGGTCGTTATGAGTTGCTCAGTAGAAGACAGAGATCTAAGGTCAGAAGTTGGGTCACTGGGACCCTGATGAAAAACTTTATTCACAGGGTCAGAATGAGTGATAGAAGAGTCAGACTGAAGATTAGAAGTATCCATTATATTTTTGGTGCTAGGGTTTTGATTGATACGAGGAAAATGTTTTACAGCAGACCACACTTAGGAACAGAAGAAGAAACAGAAAACAGAAGGAGAGGAACGAGAGGGAAAAGAAGGGTACCTGAGTGCAAAAGGACAAGATGGAGAGATTGCAAAAAGGGGGAAAGGGAAAAAGGTTATTTATAAAGGTGGGGGAGAAACCAAGGAAAATATTGGGGGTAGGGGAGAATGATTACACACAGGAAAAGAGGGAGAAACATTGGGAAAGGGGGAATCGTGTAGCCGCCGAAAAATTAGGGACGTGGTAGGGTTCACTTGAAAGCGCGTAATAATAACTCGCCAAAATAAAAGAAACTCCGAGGCAGGAAAAGACAAAAGCTCTGCGGAAGAGAACTCTCAGACCTTCCATCTTGGGGGGCTTGTGATGATACCAATGATGATAAAAACCGGTATACCAATTTCGAGGTTCTAGGAAACAATGGGCAGAGAGGAGAGTGAGGGCAGCAAGGATACATCTAAGACAATAGAGCAAGGTGTACAAACAGAGATGAAGAGTTCAGAACAAGCCGATAAGTCTCATTTAGAGAAGGGTTTGGAGAATGTTGTTTTGTCGACTGTGATCACTCAACCCGAAGACAATGGTGTTGCCACAGTAATAAACAAAGTTGGGGAGAATTCACATGTACGTATACTGAAGAGAGGGGAAGAGCTAGAGACACCAGTAAATGAGAAGGTAAGCTGGTCAAAACTGTTCACGAGCCACCAGGCAGAGGTAAAATACTATAAACCTGAACTTGTAGACAGTATGCTTCTGCCTTCTTTTCCTTTGAATGAGGTTGAAAACAGCGTGAAAAAAAGGAAGAATGTGGTTGTATGCAAGGTTATTGGTGGTCATCCTCCGATTAAATATTTTGAAGGCTTTCTTAGAAGAATATGGTTTGGTATGGTTGAAAAGGTCTGGCAGGAAAAGTCAGGGATATTCTTGGTGAAGCTTGTTAATGAAAAACATAGAGATGAGGTGATAGAACAGGGGATGGTTTTCTTTGATAAAAAATCAGTTTTTGTAAAGGTATGGAAACAAATAATGGATTTTGATGAGCTAGATACAATTCCCATATGGGTGCAATTTCCTGGATTGGATCCAGTCTATTGGGAGCCGAGTCTGCTATGTAGATTGACAAGTGTAATTGGAATCCCTTTGTGGATTGATGAGGCCACATGGCACATGGAAAAGACAAAGTTTGCAGGGGTACTGGTTGAGGTGAACATGGGGAAGGTAATGCAGAAAATAATTCCATACAAATTAAAGATGAGAATAATATCATTCAGAACCAAGATGTGGAGTATGAGTGAAAGCCAGCAAAGTGCAGTAAATGCAAGCTGATTGGACATGAAACAGAAGAATGTGTCTGGAAGCCCAAAGCCCTTTCGCCTGGAGTGAATGGCAGGACGCAGTTGAGCACAAATAGAGGCAAAAGGGAGAACCAAACTCAATCAGCCCCAAGGGAAAGGGGACCAAGCATAGTTGCTCCTCATCGACGATATGGCAGAAATACCGGGGATTGGGTGGTTGTTGGGGTAAAAAAGGCAGAGAAGAATGAAGACAAAAGGGGCCCGAATGGAACAGTTGCAAACCCGCCTAGAGGGGAGACTGAACTGAACACTAAAGGGACCAATGTAGAACAAAAAAAGGAAGACAGAGATACATCACTGGGGCCGGAGAAGGAATTGGAAAATGAAGAACGGTATGAAAAAGAAAGGGGTAAACACAATGGTGGAATGAACAGTATCATAGACTTTGATGCACAATCAAGAGGGACTGAAGCCGGGGATGAACTGAGGACAAGACAACACAGAGAAGGGAAGCAACCGGCTGAATCAAATGATAGTGTGGCATAGCAGATTTCACAGTCTACAAATGTTGGCGGCAATGAGAGAGAAGCAGCTAATAACATAGATCTTGAAGTTCATTCAAGGTATGGTCCCCTTTATAATAATGTTAATGATGCATAGTACTATGCTATTCTGGAATGTTAGGGGTCTAAATCAGCCAAGTAAGCAGAGAAAATGCTGGCAATTTTGTTTTGAAAACAATATAGGCCTTGCTGGCTTGCTGGAAACAAAGGTGAAGGTAGAAAATGAAGTGGATAGATGGGAAAGTCTTGATTTGGGTTGGAAGCTACTAACAAACTGCCCGATAACACAAACTGGAAGAATATGGCTATGTTGGAAGCCATATTTGTATGACATTTTGGTAATAAGCATTGTAGATCAGTGGATTGAATGCATTTGCCGGAAAAAGGAACTCGGGTTGGAGTTTTACTTGACGGTTGTTTATGCTCATAATAGTGAAGTAGAAGCAGGGACCAAACAACCACTCAGACTGAATTTATGGCGTTATCTGGAGACTGCAAATCACCAGGATATGCCATGGATGGTGGTGGGGGATTTCAACTCCCCTTAAATTTGGGAGACCGAACTGGAGGAGAGAATGTACAGCTAGCTGAGGTGGAAAATTTTAGAGACACAGTGAACTTGATTCAGCTGCATGAGCTGAAAAGTACAAG
The DNA here is from genome assembly GCA_963678965.1 of Cruciata laevipes. Lineage (NCBI taxonomy): Eukaryota > Viridiplantae > Streptophyta > Magnoliopsida > Gentianales > Rubiaceae > Cruciata > Cruciata laevipes. The sequence continues at coordinate 14,832,451 of OY787639.1, forward strand.
ACCTTTTTTCACGTGGGACAATAAAAGGGAAGAATGCAGAATTTTCAGTAGAATCGATAGAGCAATGGTGAATGAGATGTGGATGGATAGATGGATGCAAGCGATATGTGAGGTAAAACCCAATGATGCATCGGATCATTTACCTTTACTTATACACCTAGATAAGCCAAGAAAGTGTTCTGCTAAACGTCCTTTTAAGTTCTTCAATATGTGGGTGAACTCGCCGGACTTTCTTACTTTAGTGAAGCAGAATTGGAGGATGCGGAAACACAGTACTCTCGTGGATCTATTTAAAACTCTTAAGGTGCTGGAAATAACACTTAAACGATTGAACAAGAAGGAATTTTCAGACATTCAGAAAAGAGTCATGGAAGCAAAAGAGAAGTGGGAGAACCAGTTCAATCTATTACAAACAAATGTATTGGATAAAGGGCTGCAAGAAAACGAAGCAAAGGCAAGGAGAGAATCTATGGAACTAGCTGAAGCGGAGTGAAGTTTCTTACAGCAGCGGTCTAAGGAGAAATGGATAAAGGAGGGGGACAGGCCAACCAAAATTTTCTATACAAGCATGAAAAAGAGGCAATACAGAAATCATATAGTCAGCCTGAAGGTGGGAAGCGACATAGTGGATGGAAGAGAGGGGGTGGAGCAGCATCTACTGCAGTTCTTTTGTGACCGAATGGGAAAGACAGTGATTACAGAGAGTGAAATTGATCCTTCAGTGGCAGCTGAAGGTAACTTTCTTACAGTGGAGCAACAAATACCCTTGATAAAGCCGATTACAGATGATGAGATATGGAGAGCTCTGAATAGCATTGAGAATGACAAAAGTCCTGGAGTAGATGGATATTCGAGCTTTTTCTTCAAGAAAACATGGGAGATTTTTGGTGATGATATCAAAAAGGGGATTAGGAGTTTTTTTCAGGGTGATGAAGTACCACAGGAATTTAGCAGGGCTGTTTTAACACTAATACCGAAAGTTGATAATCCGCAGTCAGCTGGGGACTATAGGCTGATTTCTTGCTGCCCTGTTTTATATAAAGTCGTCACAAAGATCATGAGTAACAGGTTAAGTGAGGTACTCCCTAAAGTGATAAATAGAAACCAAGGTGCATTCGTGAAAGGGAGGAGGATATCACATAATATTCTCCTATCACAAGAGCTTTTAACATGATATAAGAAGCCGAGCAATATTCCGAGTTGCATGATAAAAATTGATATACAGAAGGCTTTCGATAATATAAGCTGGGAGTTTCTATTCAAATGGCTGGCAGTTCTAAAGTTTCTAGGATTGTTTATTGAGTGGATAAGACGATGCGTTGAGGATACTACTTATTGATTCTCTTTGAATGATGCGTACACAGATTGTTTTAAAGGGAGGAGTGGTGTTAAACAGGGGGATCCAATATCACCTTTATTGTTTGTGAATGGGATGGAATATCTGTCGAGACAGTTTAGCCTGGCAATAAAAACGAAAGCTATAGAGTTCCATCAAAGGAGTTTAAATGGGGAAATACACAGTTTGATGTTTGCAGATGATCTGTTAATTTTCTGTAGGGTGAGCAAGCACTCAATGGAAGGGGTTAAAACTGTTTTGGAGGAGTTTAGAAAGGTTTATAGTCTGAGAATAAATGAAGGAAAATCTGAGGCTTTCTTCTCGACAATTAATGACAGAAACTGAATCAAAGATGTTGGCTGATACTCTAAATATAGTTCAAGGAAGTTTCCCAATGAATTACCTGGGACTTCCAGTCTCGACAGGGAAGTGTAGAGCTGAAGATTGTGAGAAAACGGTTGAGAAGATTGCAGGACAAATAGGCACTTGGGGGTCAGAAATATGGCATATGCAGATAAAGTGCAGCTTATAAACACAATTCTGTTGAGTAAAGCTAGTCACTGGGCGAATGTTTTTCAAATACCTGAGAGTGTGCACAAAACCATTGAGACAAAATGCAGAAATTTTTTATGGGACAGAAAGAAATGGGAGAAAAAAGTTACACTAGTGTCTTGGAAAACACTTTGTATGCCAAAGAAAAGTGGAGGAGTTGGCCTAAGGGATTCTTCATTCTGGAATAGAGCTTCTCTGTGTGAGCTGATTTGGGATGTATGTCAAAAGAAGGATATATCGAGGCTAAAATGGGTGCAGGCATACTACTTGAAGGATAGAGAGTATCTTGACTACAGCCTAGACGGGCACACATACAGCTGGAGTTGGGGCAAATTGGTATCACTGAAAGATGAAATCCGTCCATACCTAATGGAATGTGTTGACATGAAGGGAAATTTCAGCACGAGCAAGGCATATGGATACCTCAAAGGGGCAGGTCAAGAAAACCATTGGTCAACGAATATATTGTGGAAATCAGGACTACAGCCTAAACACTCATTCTTTCGATGGATGTTGTTAAAAGGGAGATTATCGACCATATCGAGACTTCAGTCGGAAGGGATAATACCTCATGTGACAGATGTTTGTACTCTTTGTGGGCAGAATGGAGAAACGATGCAGCACATATTTTGTACATACCAGTTTACAGTGGAGCTCCAAAAATATTACAGGGTGGAGACTGGCGGAAACTTCAGAGAGTGCTTGAGAAGGATGAGAAGAATGGTAGGATGGAGAAAGAGAATAAGATTCCACCGACTTATCAGCATCTTCTACAATGTATGGAGGGAGAGGAATAACAGAATCTTTGAGGGGAAATTTAGGCAGGTGGATGCTCTAAAGGTGATGATTGAAACATACTATGACCCCTCTGATTGATGTTGAGGATGGTGTGAATGGATCCTAGTATGAAACTTGGTACATATGTCGTAGGTACCGCACTAATTAACTTTGGTATTTCAGAGGTGTTGGCATGGGCTGCTGGTGTACAAACCAGTTACCCAACCTTGGCCCGTGACACTATCTAAAGACTTAACGGATTGGTTGTGGGGATATATCCCTAGTATGAAACTTGTACACATGTCGTAGGTACCACACTGATTACCTTTTTGTATTTCAAAGGTGTTGAGATGCTGGTATAAAAATCAGTTACCCAGCCTTGGCCCATGACACTATCTGATTTGATGGAATGGTTGAGGGGTTTTACCCCAAGTATGAAACTTGTACATATGTCGTAGGTACAACACTGATTACCTTTTGGTATTTCAAAGGTGTTGGGCTGCTAGTATAAAATCCAGTTACCCAGTCTTGGCTCATGACACTATCTGAATTGATGGAATGGTTGAGGGGATTTACCCCAAGTATGAAACTTGTACATATGTCGTAGGTACCGCACTGAATACCCTTAGGTATTTCAGAGGTGTTGGGCTGCTGGAGTAAAAACCAGTTACCCAGCCTTGGCCCATGACAATATCAAAAATATTTGACGGACTGGATGAGGTATTATGGCCCTAGTATGAAACTTGTACATATGTCGTAGGTACCGCACTGATTACCTTTGGTATTTCAGAGGTGTTGGGCTGCTAGGTAAAACCAGTTACCCAACCTTGGCCCATGACACTATTAAAAGACTTGACGGGCTGGATTGAAGAAGATTATAAGCATGCTCAGACCAGACTTCATATGGCTAATTTGATTTTTATGGGAACTGAACCGGGGCAGACTTGTGTTTTGACATGTCAATTCCCAGATATGCTACGGTGGATTTTCCCTTAATCATATATGAGCTGGAAACAGAAATGAAACGTTGAAAACACCAAAGCTCCAAAGGTGGATGCGGATTTAGCAAGATATGCAAGGACAGATGGAATTGAAGCGCATCCATGATAGTTGTGCTAAAATCTTAGCAATATCTTGATGAACTAGTTATGATCATAGCCACTTGTATTTCAGATGGCTGTAGAATAGTTGTTTTTCTCCTTTTGGTTAGTTATTTATATTTGTTGAATGTTTGGCTTAGAGTGATGGCCAAATCAGTTGTATGAACTTTTTGAGCAATTTAATAGAAGAAAATATTACATAAAAAAAAGATTCAGATCTAGGTGACTTTCCAGGAAGTTTCTGAATCACGTGAGAAGAGATGAGGATCGGCCCGTACACCCACGTGGCTAGGAGGCACTGCTCGTATGGGAAGTTGACGCATACTGATGATGAGGCAGAAGGAAGAAGTTCAAGGCGCCTATAAATAGTGCCCACAATCAGTCATTCCAGGTAAGTTCTCTAACTCTTGAATACAGATTTTTATTTTTCCTTTCAATACATGAAATCTCATCATCACACTGGAGCTGCTACCCTCGGGTGGCTCCGGGTGCTTGTTTTGCAGGATTTAGACGAACAGGTCCCAAGCAGGTCCTATCCGAGGTCCAGGAGCTCGGACGAGACATGCATTCTTAGTGAGCAGTCCCCATACTTCACCAGTTATCTACGACCCGAAGCCCTCAGATACCTCAACTATCCGAGGCACCAATTTACTGGAGCGGATATTCCTACATCAACGACTTTTAAACATCTAAACATGATCATCAATTTAACACCAATAATCAACCTCAAATTAAATCAATAGTAAATCATCCCCAATCACCAATATCATTCACATCAATTCAACATGAACAATATAAGTTATAACACGAACATGAACCTTATAAGTTAAAACATAAACATTATAAACATAAACTTAAAGATTGTAAGCTAAAAAGACATTTAAACATGTAAACAGGATCATCAACTCAATACCAATCATCAATCTCAAATTAAATCATCAGTAATTTATCCCCAATCATCATCATCGTCATTCACATCGATTCAAAACCATCATCATCAACCATTCATCGAAATAATCACCATTAACAACAAATTCATCATCATTGTTCTTACCTCCACCACCGTTGCCATGCTGCAGCTTTCCAGAAGTTGCAATCCACCAGGATAACCAGCCTCGATGCGACTCAGATGCAATCCACCACCGCGAATTCCAGCCGATGGATCAAAACGATCTGACCAGCAAGAAGACCACCGCACAATCGCCACCGGTCAGTAAAGATGCAGAGCCGATCGACGCCGCTTGCAACCGCCTCTTCAAATCCTCGCCGCTTTTCAAATCGATAACCGTTCCGCTACTAACCTGTTGTCGTTGGAATAACCGCTCCACCGCGAATCCGAGCAGGACGGAATCGAAATATATGTCATAGCCATCCCCATTGACGCTAGTGACCGCAAATTCTACGCTCTGGATTTGACTCTCGCCCACTTCTTCGTCCCCGCCGAAAAACTTTATCCGTTCAAGCTCGTCATTGTCCACTCCAATCCGTCTCCCTTTTCTGCCATGGCCTTCGCCGGTGCCGGCCCCGGTCAGTACTCTACCTTATCAATTTTCCCCAAATCAAGTGTGTTTATGTGTCTCTGAGTAGCCGCCAAGTCACGGCCAAGCCCCTGCCAAGCCACGACCATCGACGCACAGGTAGCCACCGACCGGAGAAGATTCAGATCGACAGAGGTCGCGCCAGTGGTGGAGTGACAGACATCGCCGACTGGGTCCACCGAGGAAAGACAGTGATTTACCACAGTCGCCAAAGTGGAGCCATACCTGCCGACACAGTCGTCAAAGTGGAGCCACATCTGCCGATACAGTCGCCAAAGTGGAACATTTTTATCCTAAAAGGTAAGGGGTCTCAACCGGGGATCTCGATGTAGGATCTACCCGGAAACCGCCAGTAGGAGCAGCACGCGTTGCCATGCACCGCCGGATGGTGTGAACAAGCTTTCGTAACAACGCGCCTGCCGCCTCGCCAGTGATACACGCGCCTCCGATCCGGTCAACGCGCTCAGTGGATGGCACGTGACTGCCACACGCTGCAGCGGAGCAGCCGGAATGCAGCCGACAGACGCTCTTCCGGTCGTGAGATTCTGGTTCTGCTTCTTTTATTTATTGTCAGATGGAGTAGTATTTCAATTGAGTCTTTTTGTAAGACTATTTGGACTAGTTTATCGAGTATCCTTTGCTAGTTGACGTTTTCCTTGTAACCGGATTAGTTGGGCTATGGAAAATCCCATCGGCTTCTAGTCTCTTTCCTAGTAACAGTACAGGAGAAATCCAAGTCAGAGTAGTTGACACAATTTACTCCTGACGACTCTTTGAATGGAGTTAGACTGGTAGACTTGGTTAGCTGGTTTGCTCTAGTCAGTGCAGGTTATCGATGCTTTACCTGCCAGATAGTTTTGATGCTCTAGGGCATTAGACTTTAGGATGTTAAGATGTACTCTATCGCTCTTTTTAGTTGTAGGTACAGCGTGTATCCGCACTTTAGATACAGTGTAGGTTATTAACCTATGTTGTAATCTTTCAAATTGCATTCCTTTGAGAAGATCAGTTACTCAGGTTTGGGGAACCTAATAAATATCCCTCCACCTATGCTGGTTTAACTTAATAAAAAATGAAGTGTCTCTGAGTGATCAAAATTGTTCGAATGAATAGATATTCTCGCCGGATTGAAGAATCCCCAAATTTGAGAATCGTCGGATTGAAAGAATTGGGTGTAGAGAAACGGCAAAACTGGAAAAATTGAAATTGTGCGACAAGATTTGGTTTATATCTTTCACCAATCAACATGCGCTCGCGCGTGTGGTTGAGTTTGGAAAATTGTAAATCAAAAGACAAATTTTCTTATTTGCAGTTGAATCCCCGGTCTCTATATAGAAACGGTCTTTTCCAAGAATTTTCCTTTGAGTAAATTGCTCAAACTGGTATCAGTTTCAAGTAAACATTACAATTTTGGTAGTATTGGATTCATATTTTTTATTTGTTCTTTGAATATATCTCGTCAATTATAGGACTAATATTTGACTCTTTTGCTCCTACAAATTTCGACATTTTTTTATGTAAAATTTTCTTCTATTAATCGCTCAAAAAAAGTTCTTACAACTGTTTGGCCATCACTCTAATCCAACATTTAACAAATGTGAAAAAAAACCGAAATAACTATTCTACAGCCATGGAAGGTACAGTGGCGGTGATCATAACAAGTTTATCAAGATATTGCTAGAATTTTCATGCTAGAGTTTCATTCCATCTGTCCATGCATATCTTACTAGATCCGCTTCCACTTTAGAAGCTTTGATGTCTTCAACGTTCCTTTATCTTTTCCCCTGTTCTTATTGGATAGAGGAAAGGTCCTCCGTAGCATATCTGCGAATTGACTTGTCAAGACACAAGTCCACCCCGGAGCAATCCCCATAGAGAAATCAAATAAGCCATATGCAATCTGATCTGAGTCTAGTTATGCTCTCCTTCAGTCCAGCCCGTCAAGTCTTTAGATAGTGTCATGGGCCAAGGTTGGGTAACTGGTTTTTACACCAGCAGCCCAACACATCTGAAATACCAAAAGTAATCAGTGCGGTACCTACGACATATGTACAAGTTTCATACTAGGGCCACAACCCTGATCATGCCCGTAAAATCCTTAGATATTGTCATGGGCCAAGGCTGGGTAACCGGTTTTTACACCAGCAGCCCAACACCTCTGAAATACCAAAGACAGTCAGTGCGGTACCTACGACATATGTACAAGTTTCATACTAGGGTCATAACCCCTCATCCAGCCCGTCAAATCATTAGATAGTGTCATGGGCCAAGGCTGGGTAATTGGTTTTTATACCAAGAATCCAACACCTCTGAAATACCAAAGGTAATCAGTGTGGAGTTTCATACTAAGGTCATAACCCCTCATCCAACCCATCAAATCATTAGATAGTGTCATGGACCAAAACTGGGTAATTGATTTTTATACCAGCAACCCAACACCTCTGAAATACGAAAGGTAATCATTGCGTTACCTACGACATATGTACAAGTTTCCTTACTTGGCTATAGAAAGTGTTGTAATGCATGCACAACCTCACTGTTTTCTAGTCAATGACCTAGGGTGTTCAACGGTTGGTTAATAGGTTTACAGGTTAAACGGTTCGATTTCTACCGGTTTATCAAATTAGAAAGAAAACCTTTTAACCAACCAATAGTATTATCGGTTAATATCGGTTTCGCTTTATTTTTTCGGTTACACGGTTATAATAGGGCTGGAATCGGTACGGTTACCATGTTTTTTCCCCAATACCATGTACCGTACCAATATAATTGGTACACGTATTTTAAAAACCAATACCAACCAAATATGTCGGTATACCAATATGTTGGTAACCAACAAGTTCGGTTGGTTATCGGTATGTACCGTTGCCGTACCAAGATTATAAAAATGGTAAAAAATCTTAAAATTTGTTGAAAAAAAATCCCAACTCAAAAATTAAAAATATATAAGTTGCATCAGTTATTTTAAACATCCAAACAAAACAAAATATGAAATGCAACAAGATGATAGATTAAATTACAAGAGCTGTAGAACTAAATTTTTTCAACGTCTTCGTCTTCAATAGTCTTGGAAAAAAGTTGCATACAAAAGATTGATGCAGATTTGATTTTGAAGACGAACGTAGCTTGAAGAATAAGAATGGGTGAATGGTGATTAGTCTTGGAAATGGTAACTTAGTTGGCATGTTTAAGAAATTTAATTTGATTGAAGAAGATTAGAGACTTGGAAATAGAAAGAAATCAATGATAATTAAAATTATATGGAAATTAAATAATTTAATTAATATTTAAATATATAAGTTGGTACGGTACGGTATTACCGTGGTATTTAACATTCAATACCAATACCATCCCAATACTAAGTCTTGGTACGGTAATACCGTACCAACAATGTCGGTAACCAATTTAATTGGTATTTTTCGGTATTGGTACGGTTGGTAAGTCGGTTGGTACGGTTTCTTGGTACAAAATTCCAGCCCTAGGTTATAATCGGGTTACACAATTATCAATCACTTTGACAATAAATTAAAAAATAAAATACAATACAAGAGGAAAGAGAAAATGAACAAATTTACTCTAGATGGGAGACTACCACAAATATCAAAATGTCACCACTAAAAAACTGCCGATGTGGTAGAAATTTTTACAAAAGTCCATGATTCAACTACGAAAATTTATTTGTCAATTCAACTGCCATACAAAATACTACTCCAAGGTCAAACATCAAAATCTTGAATCATCTAAATACTACTCCAAGGTGCGGTGCGGCGCGACAGAGGAGCTCTCAGTCTCGGAGGTCGGCGGGATCAGCGTACAATTTGGTCGGCGTACAATTACAAAGGGAATCCGTGAATGGTTGGCTGGTTGCTAATATAAAAGGGTTTAGGAATTATGAAAGTCAAAGGCTCAAAACCCATTATAAAAGGCTAACTCTATGGGATTTAGAAAGTCTAAATCTATCTATATATAATTAATATATAAAATATTAAACAGTTAAACGGATTAACCGGTATTAAAATTTTAAATCCATAAACTGAACCGATTAACCTGCAAATCTGTTTAACCAAACCGCTTTAAACCTATTAATCTGTTAACCTATTAACCTATTAACCTATTCTCATAACGGTTCGGTTTCGGTCGGATTACGGTTTTCCGATTTTTTTGAACAACCCTACCAATGACATTATGTACAAAGTTTCATGCTAGGATCTCTTCACTCCATCATCAACATCAATCAGAGGGGTTATAACCTGTTTCAATTAGCAACTTCAGAGAATCAGCTTGCCTAACTTTCTCCTCAAAGATTCTGTTGTTCCTATCCCGCCATACATTATAGAAAATGCTGATTAGTCGGTGGAACCTTATTCTTTTCCTCCATCCTACCATTCTTCTCATCCTCCTCCGGCATTCCCTGAAATTCTCACCAGTCTCCACCCTGTAATATTTTTGAAGTTCAACTGTGAACTTGTATGTACAAAACAGGTGCTGCATCGTTTCCCCGTTCTCCCCACAAAGAATACAAACATCTGCCACATGTGATTTCATCCCTTTTGATTGAAATCTTGCTGTGGTCGATAATCTCCCATTTAATAACATCCATAGAAAGAACGAATGTTTAGAGTGTAGGCATGACTTCCATAATATAGTCGTTGACCAATGTTTTTCTTGACTTGCCCCTTTGAGATACCCATATATGTCTTGCTCGTGCTGAAATTTCGACATTCTTTCCATGTTTTGGGTTCCAATTTCTTAGTATTGATTCTCTTTCTTGGTTGAGATGATTTTCTGAATCTTTCCAAATTCCAAATACTTCTCATTTCAGTTTTCATTTCACGTCATTTTACGTCCATATATTTTAGGACAAAAATAATTGTGTAGTTAACTAAGTAATTATCAAAAAAAAAAGGGGGGAAGGAAAAATGGGAAGGGAAAGAATCCTCGTCATATGACAAGGTTCATAATAACCGCGACACGTGGAAAAGAGTACACGTCGAAGTTTATACATTTTCTGGACGTCTCTCTTGTCCTAATAAGACAGCTGAATAACGTATGTAGAGAAGCTCTACTCATTTTGACCCCCCTCAATCCATCCTCCCTCCCAGGTAAACTCTCTTGAATTCTTCCACACTCTGTCTCTTTCTACACGCAAGAACTAGCGTGCGCTGCATACTATTTTTATCCTGATTACTTCTCATGTGATCAATTAAAGGGAAAAAAGAAAAGGACCTTTTTGTTGAACATGTATGATCAGCAATCCCTTTTGATAGTACTCCGATTAACCTTTACTTGTTGAATTTCTTGAATTTTTTGCCTTGGTTTTTGGGTTTTTTGGGTTTCTTGTGTATATAAGTTGATGGTTGTTTGTTGGCTTTGTTTGTGTTGAAAAAGGTTGCAACTTTGTGTGGAAAGATGATTGGTAGTGAGAGTTTGAACTCCTCGTTTGAGAAGCTGATGGTGTATGGAAGTGGTAAAATGGGAGTCTCTCCTGGAAGTGGAAGAGTGATAACTGAGTGGAAGGATATTCCGGTGGAGTTGCTGTTGAAAATTGTGTCTCTTGTTGATGATGATCGGATTGGTATTGTGGCTTCTGAGGTCTGCACTGGTTGGAGAGATGCTATTTCCTGGGGTCTTACCCATCTTAATCTCTCTTGGTATACTTTTACTTCTATAACATATCTTAATTTAATGAGACTCAGAAAAAGGATGAATATGAATATTTTAAATTGGTTATGTTTTTTTTTTCATGTTGTTGGCACGAGATGTATAATTTTAGGTTCTTTTCGTGTTAGGGAAATTTTTGTATGATTTGATTAATTTACTCTTGAAGTCTTGATGTTGGTTTCCAAAGTTTGGCCTGTTGTTCAATTTTGGTGCTACTAGGTACTACCTTTGGAAATTGGAGGGATATTAATAGGTAGGGGTATGGTTTTGTGGAAGGAAAAGAGTTTAGATCAATGTTGTGTTTCCCATATGTTGTGTTTCCAATATGTTGTGTTTGCCTCTTTTATCTTTCTTCCCTTCTTTATGGTTATGCCAGTTCTGGGTTCAGTAAGATTCTGGTTTTGTCAATAGAAATACCAAAAAAATCTTGGTTTGTGTTCTTTAGAGTTGACTGAGCCTCTAAAAGCCCTGTCTCTTACCATCCCTCTTTATTTTGGTGTCTGGGGACATATGTACCCTAACGGATGTTGTTTTGCTTAGGTGCAAGAAGAATATGAACAATCTGGTTCTGTCACTAGCCCCCAAGTTCACAAAGTTACAAGTCTTGAATCTGCGACAAGATACGCCTCAGCTCCAAGATGCTGCTGTGGAGATGATATCTAACTATTGCCATGACCTTCAGGACCTGGACCTCAGCAAGAGTTTCAAGCTCACTGATTACTCTCTTTATGCTTTGGCTCGCGGCTGCCCCAATCTTATTAGGCTGAATATAAGTGGATGTTCGGCTTTCAGCGACAATGCTGTTGCATATCTGGCTAGGTCCTGCAGGAAGCTCAAGTTTTTGAATCTTTGTGGATGCGTCAGAGCTGTAACTGATACAGCATTAAAGGTTTGTCATCCTATACCAATGTTACCTTTCTCTCGTTTTCTTGCTTGTGATCTTTCATTTTCCAACATTTTCAATGTTTTTTTTTAGGCTATTGGGTATTATTGCAACCAGCTGCAGTCTGTAAATTTGGGATGGTGTGAGAAAATTGGTGATGCTGGAGTGACAAGTTTGGCAGATGGCTGTCCAAACTTAAGAGCACTGGACTTGTGCGGATGCGTTTTAATAACTGGTACATCTCAATCTTAGATAACTTAGTTCTTATAATGCCTTCAATAAATATTGTCAATAAATTATCTTTGTTGCTTGGCGGGACTTTTTGTATGGAAAAATATGGCTTACTGAAGTTTTTCTTGAGGACATTTTGCAAAACCTTATATTTATCTAACTGAATGACTAATGTGTTGATAAATCCGGATGCACAATGGCTGGGTAAAACATATGAAATGTAGGACGATGTTTTTATTTAATCATGTAAAAGTACATATTAGAGGAATAGTATATGACTTGGTATTACAGGCATCAAAACTTTAGATATCCTATATAGATAAGAGGAAGCTGATTTCCATGAAACGGGCTGTTGAGGAATGAACATATTCAGTAATTATAATTAAGTAAAGTCTCAATGAGAGTTTGTTTATGAGCATAATAAAATCTTTAGGTGAATGAAATGTAATTTGGGGTTGCAGCTGGGACACGAACTGTGTTTCCCATGATATATCAATCTCCTGTTTTGGTCTCAGTTTTTTGATTGCTTACCTTAGTTTGATTTTATTTGCAGATGAGAGTGTGATTGCCCTGGCTAACAACTGTCCTCATCTGAGATCTCTTGGTCTCTACTACTGTCAGAACATCACAGATAAAGCAATGTACTCACTGGCTCAAACAGGAGTGAAGAACAGACGTGAAATGTGGGCATCTGTGAGGAACCGATGCAGTGAGGAGGGGCTCGTGAATCTGAACATCAGCCAATGCACGGCCCTTACTCCTCCAGCCGTCCAGGCCGTTTGTGACTCGTTTCCATCTCTCCACACTTGTCCCGGCCATCACTCCCTAATCATCAGCGGCTGTCTTAACCTGACTTCTGTGCATTGTGCATGTGCTGTCCAAGCACACCGTCATGCCAGTGCAATCCCCCACCCAGCTCACTGAACGGCGTCTAGGGATCAGACTTCTGTTAGCTCCACATGAAGGATGATGTGACCCTGTACATTCGAGTTCCATCGTGCTGAGGTCATTAGTGGCTTGTCAGTCTTTTGTATTTCTGCTGTTTGCTATATCAGCTCAAACTTAAACTAGTAACTTTTATCTCAACTTTAACTACCTATGTCTCTGACTTTTCTTTACCCTGAAAATTGAACTCTTTCTAAGGTTGTGTATTCTATATATTATGTCTATTGTGTGTGCATGTTAAGGGAGATTCTTAAAGAAGTGGCAACCATAGAAATGTTTATAGGAGATTTCTTAAACCAGCTGACTTTGTGCAGTTGGTTTCATCAGAACCAGGTTGCATTATTACTGATTTTATAGAAACAACACTCTATATTTTGGGGAAAGGGAACTGGTATTTCTTTCTGTTCTTACATATTGCACCACAGAGTTGGAAAACATTGTTCAAGAAAGATGGACAAAATTTAGTTAAATCACAAATGAATATGTTGTAACATCAAAGTAAAATGTTTGTCTATGGTGTCAAATTCAGATTTATTTCCCTTTGTACACAATCTCTTCATCATCCACATCAAAGGCTGGATTACATAAGCACCTAAAGAGTCTTCCAATGCCCTGCGAAGAACAAGAATGGGTTCCTATGATTCTCATTTGATGAAAGAAAGTAAATTTCAAATAGCTAGATAAAAATAATATGGCACCTGAGTTAGCATTGGAGTTCTGTAATTAAGAGACCTAAGTGATTCCTCTTCATCACTGCTATCAGAACTGCTATCATCATCAGCACCAGGACCGATCTTCTTCTTGGACGTTCCACCATCGTGTTTATACTTCTCATTCTGCAAGAAAAATGGGATGCTAAAAAGCCACATCCATTGCCAACAGAAATGAACTGGTGGAGATGAACTTATTTCCCACCTGAAATATCTTTCCTAGCAATTTCAGTGCGACAGCCCGTGTTTTCAGTTCCTCCTTTTTCACATTGGCTTCTTGTAGCACCTGCACAAAGGAGTGGTTAGCTAATTTGATGGAAAGACACACTTGAAAAGAAAAAGAAATGGATCTAGAAGTGCAGAGTGATACATTTCAAAAGAAATGGCTCTGTATCACAACTGTGTATCTGCAAATCTCTACATAATACGTGCCAAGAGATGCAAAAAGTGATACACGATTGTGATCCAGAGCCATAAGAAGTGCAGAGGTAGATGTTTTATAGGGCTTACCATCTGACAGACATGTAAAAGGGTCATTTCAATGTCCACAACATTCATTTTCCAGACTGAGCTCATAAGGACATTCTTGTTCAACCTGAAATGTGTTTCAATGTCGTTTTCTACTGCGCTGCCGTCTGTCTTGAATTGGCGGCGCACGTCTTCTTGGAGTTGTAGCAGCTGAAAAGCACCTGAAATCGACGACTCACCAATCAGTTGAAGACAATGGAATGAAAATACACTGTTCTGAATCATGTCTACCTTTTGCTGCAGTGAGCTGTGATTTCCAGAAATGGCCTTTGTGTCTTACCCACTCAGCCACGAACGGCACTCCCAGAAAGATTGCTTTCTTTCCGAGTTCTTGTGCAGCCTGTCTGGAGTATACATACCCAATTGTGTGCAAAATATCAGCTCCAAAAGCTGCAATTTTTCAAACAAGGACTTGATAATGCATGTAATTAAATGGTAATCTCCTGTGCAGATCACTTTAATGATGCATAACGTTTGATAAGCAGGCAACTAGAAATAAGATATGAGCACTAAACATGTAATTCCATTTGTTGGACAACACAACACAAGCAAGTCCGAGATTGGATTTTACTTTTAGCCTCTTCCATGTTTTTTTTTTTTTTTGTTGAACAAGGAGCATTTTATCATGTAAAAAACTAGCGAAAAGTCGACCAGCATAAGAAATTCTTTAGCAATTCACCTGCGCGTGAAAGTCTTTCTGCTTCGGATTCAGCATGTTTTGAGAAGCCTTCTCTGTCACCTCGGACATACGGGTAAACAAAGTCCTTGAGTTTCCTTGCAAGTTTTTCCTCTCTATCTTTTTGGACGGCCTTCAGTTACAAAAGAAACAGTTAAAATATGCTTGTACATATGGCTTACACATGCTGCATGCATAAGAGATTCTAATAATTTTATGAACAGCTGTAATTATTCTACATCCACACTCAAAATAAATTATAATGCAATGCATTTCCTTAAAGCTTTTTAAGACCTTTTCCAGAAACTGTACATTCAGCCTCACAAATATTCTAATCTAAGCAGTCTTACTTGAGAACTCAATAGAATACTTGCCTTAAACCTTTCATGTATTTTATCAGGATTTTCGTTGTCATCGGGTGATTCAGAGGAAGCCATGGATGTCATAGACAGATGGCCTATGTAGTCCTCAAAAAGCTCACTTCCAAAAAGTAATGCAAATACAGCTGTTGGATCAAGCATGGTTTCCCTGAAAACGAAAAAGAAAACGTTGACCACAATCATCTTGCATATGACATTGATTAATGAGAGCTGTACCTAGAAACCGAATTTTTGCCATTCCGATCATATGCATCTCTTTGAACTGGATCACTTAAAACCTGATATGCTTCACCCAATTCCTGTTCAAATGAGAGCAATAATGATTCCATAACTGAAATGAATCAAAACAAGAAGAATATAGACTGTTTTCTTGCCTGAAATCTTTCAGCAGCTTGTGGATCATCTGGATTTTTGTCTGGATGAACTTTCCTGGCCTGTAAACAACCTCATGAATCAAATAAACAGTAGATCAAGGACCATAAACGACAAAAGGTGATCATCACCTTAATGTAGTAAGCTTTTCGAATTTCTTCCTCAGAAGCACCGGGGGTGACCCCGAGTACATCATAAAACTCGGTTTCTTTCACCATTGTCTGCGCACTGCAATCGAAATGTGGCAGACTGTGATCAAAAGATATGGTGCTGATCTAAATGATGAGGCAAAAGGAGAAGAATGTGCAAGCAAGTGGAATGATGGGGATCAGTTGGCCATATTGAATGACCCCTCATGACTCTCTACTTTACACTTCTCTCACACAATTAAACTAACAAAGCTTTTCGCGGGAGCATACAGTATTATAAATCTCTACTTTGTGGCGCTCATGATTTGAACAACTTGTGTTTCAGCTATCTTTTCTACTGCCTTTTTGCATTTTTTTTTTTCTACTCCCTCTGTCCAAAAGAGATGTATCTAATTTCCTATTTCTTTTTTTGGCAAAAAATTATAATATAAACTATTAACATTCTCTCACAAACTTCACTAATCCTACCATCCACATCAGTGCCACATCAACTTTCTTAAAAATTGTGTCAAAAGCAATTGGACATATAAATATGTGACGGAGGGATTATTATGCTTGTGCTCTTTGTTTTGTGCCCATTAAATATATATTTTTAGGCTAATTTCAGTTATACCCTTTGCTTTGTATGTTTCATAAGATCGTGTATTTTTCATAAAAATCGTGTATGTTTCATTTGTTTTTGTTAAAAAACTTGAGTAATCAAAATGCATACCCAATAAAATCTCACTTGCCGCTTATCCAAGCAGGAATCGAACTCATAACCCATGAGAATTCAACTAGCATGTAACCATAGGTTTTGGAAATTGGATATGAATCTCTTGGAAAACTTAATATAAAACTTAAATCAAGCTTAGGCTAATTTAGCACGGTCTATACAATTTTAGTACACTCAAAATAGTGAACTAATATTTTGATTTTAGCACGGTCTATGCATTATTTCAGCACAATCAAAAGACCTTTTAATGTAATTCCACACACTTTTTTAAGCGGATATCATTGATATTGTGAGACAGCGACTCTTTCTCTCTCCAAGTTTTTCCCCCAAAACTCCAAATCTGCGCCGGGGAGGCACCGGCCGGCGTCCTCGCCTGGGCCGGTGGTGACCTCCCCACCCCCCCCCCCCCCCCTCTAGTAGATTAGTTTTTCTTAGTTAACCCACCTTTTTCCCTCGAAAAACAACAGATCTAGTTTCCGTTTCCTTCCCGTTTCGGCACCGACAATTTGAGGTACCACGCCGGAAAAGGGTCACCCATCTTGATCCGGCGGACACACTCCTTGCACCGCTCCGGCAACCCGGCGCTCCGCGGCCCAGCGCGCTCCACCAGCGCAGCGGCAGCGCCCAGATCCAGTCCCCGGACGGATCAGCGAGCTCGGATCTCTCCGACGGTGGTTGCGGCTCGACGGCGGCCAAGGCGGGCTCAGCGGAAGTCGGGTCGGGTCATCATTCGGGTCGGGTCGGGTCATCAACCGGGTCGGACCGGTTCAACAGGGTCGGTTCGATCAGGTTTCTCTGGTTCTGGTCCAACTAGAGGGTGAGGTGGTTTTTTCCTTTCTTTTATTGTACTAGATTTTATGTTAAGGTCGGGAAAATTTGATTCTGGGTATTATTTGTCAACTTTAGTTTACTGGACGGGTACGTTTCTGTTTCAGAAACTTTAGTTGACTTCAACTCTGGTTTATATTGTTGGTAAGGAGAAATCCGAGTCAGAGTAGTAACTATACGTACTTCTGGCGATTTCCACAAATATACACTAGATTTGTAGACCGTGGAAGTTTGCTTTTGCAGCTTTTCTCGTGTTAGATAATACCTTTTTTCAACTTTCTATACTATGTGTTATGTGCTAGCTAGTTAGACCCGAATTAGTTGGAACATGCACATGGTATTGACCTGATAGTAGGGGATATGATTTGGAACTGGTCTTTTTTGCGAAACTGTCCTGACAGACTTGGGGAGTATCCTTGCCCATTTGTTTGTTATATCTCTCTTAACCCTTAATTGGCGAGAGGGAAAACCCCATGGGCTTCTGGGCTAGGTAACATTTGTGCCTAGACTAGTAGACTTTGATTAGATAGTTTAGAATGCAAAGTTAAGGTGCTACGCTTGTCAGGTAGTTTCTTTAGACAGTAGATTTTAAGATGTATCTCTTTTTTGATGTAAGCCTTCGGGCACCACTGCCTTCGGGCAACACCCTGCTTCCGGGCGAAAGCCTAGGAATTACAGCCTTCGGGCAACCTCATTTAGATACAGGGAAGATTAGAATTGTCTTACGTTCCAGGAAGTTTCCTGTTATCTACCAAATTGCCTCCACTTGTGGAGAAACAGCCTTCGGGCAACTTGTAGCCACTAAGACTCTTATTTGGTCTTATGTGTATTTTGTTCTGTTTTTAATTTCGGTTGAGGAGCCATGAATAATCCTCCAATCTTTGATGGTTTTAGCTTAAAAAAAAAAAAAAACGGATATATAACATTTTAGAGATAATAATCATTCGGCTCAATTTTTTAGTTATCATTATTATAAACAAAAGAAATATTTAAAATAAACTTAATTTTTGGATTATTAAATCAAATACTTGTTTATTGAATGAAAATAATAACAAATAGTTTAAAAATTTTTGTACTTAACGAGATGAAAAGGATTAATTTTTTTATATAAAAGACCTTTCAATGTAATAAATAAGATTTAACTACACATATAAATGACACTAGTAGAATTACTCAGAGGTCCTGAGTTCGATTTCTGCTAGGGACAAGGAAGGGGTGGAATTTTATTGGAGGTCCATTTGGATTATTACTCAGTTTTTTTTATTAAAAAAAATGACACTAGTAAGATAGCACCACATCTTTATGACAAAGAACAATAACGAAAGTTATTATTTATCACTGATAAATATTACAGGTTATTCCGTTACAACATTTGTTGGTTTGAAGAAGGCTAGCCATGTGGATACCTAATAAAAGGTTGGTTAATGTCATTTTTAAGTCATAAACCGATCACAATATGCATACGTTGATAATTAATTATCCAGCGAAATAAGAACAATATAGAAACACTAGACACTCTATGAGCTTACAAGGTGAGGCTTAAAATCAAGTCATACATCTTTGGTGCCTTAACATCCATCAAACAAGTTTGTCAATGATCTTCAATCTTGTACACTCCATGAGTGATGAAGGAGAGATGGGTATGAAATATCAAACTTGGATGAGAATACTCTAAATGTTTTACAGGGAGGCAAAACTCTAAGTATTTTAAAAACTTAAACTCTAATAATGTTTTTTATGAAAGTGGCCTAACACAATACCTCTGCCTATAACCGACACTTGAATAGCATTTTAAACTGGAACAAACTACCAGGTGAGATTCAAGGACTCGTTAATTCAATTAAAATGAGAGTTCCAACTACTACTAGATTTCAAGTTTAGAATGGTGCCACTAATAGCTACTCCCTCTGTCCCCAAAAGAATGTCCTACTTGACTGGTCAAATTTTTTCACACTATGTTTGACTATTAATAACTTATAGCATTGAAGTAATAAACTTTCAATTGAGATATCATTAGATTCCTTGTATGACATACTTTCAAACCATCAAAATCATTTGCCCAATTGTTAAGTGTAATGAAAGTTATTAATGGTCAAAGATGGTATGAAAAAAATTGACCGGTTAGTAGATCATTCTTTTGGGGACGAGGGGAGTATTAGTTTTTGCATGAAACAAGGTGATGACCAAACATATCTACAACTTGAGCCCAACAAATACATTTCCTAGATCCGCTTCCGCTAGAGGTGTCGATTCGGGTCTAATGGACCAGCTTACTCTTTAAAATTGAAAATCGTTGGTTTCTATCATAATACTCTTTGGTATAATGTAGAAGTAGAAATTGATCTAGTCTTTAAAATCAAAAGTCGTTGGATTCTATCATAAAACTCTTTGGTATAATGTAAAGGTAGAAATTGATAAAATATGTTGAGATATAGCTTTGTTGTCCACTAGTGCGGGACTCTTGACAACATCAATCTCCAAACTTGGAACCAATCAAAAACTACGATAAAAAAAGTTTCTCAATTGAAACGAAAAAATGAAGCAAATGAGAGTAACATGGAATACAAAGACACCAAAGAAAAATATTAAACACGGATAAAAAAGATATATTTAAAACCCTAAAAAATAACTAAAATATATAAAACACTTAAGAAATTGAAAATAGACTCCCACGAATACATTTTATTTATAAATAAACCCGTCTATAAGCTTATAGAAAAACGATCTTTTCTGTTACTCTACCCTATTACCCTAATGAAATGATGTACACATTTTGCTGGAAAATAAAATGTAAATACAATAGTGTTATACTAATAGACAATTAATACAAGTGATGCGATGCCCATTCTCGTACCTATATAAGAAGTTTCTTACGTGCGATTCTTTTATTCCTACTTGAATAAAATCATCAAACACCGCTCCTTCTTGGTCTGTGAATGGGCGGGCAATCATAAACATTAAAATGGCTGAAGAACAACAAAACAAGCTGAAGCTCAACACTAACAAACCTCAAGTTCTAACTCTTGAGATTCCGCCTAGGGATCCCGATGCCTTACATAGCGGTGGCGGTATAAGGTACGCGCTCTCGTTTTCTGAATTTTTGGCTGATTTGGGATTATGAGCTCGGTTTCTTTCTGAAAATTGGCTTGCGTTGGGTGAATCTTAAGTGTTGAAAGCGAAGAAAATTGGATTTTTTAGACTGGATGTTGCTGTTTGATACTAAAATTCAAATGTTTGCTAAAACTTAGTTCAGTTTGAAAGATTTGTCTTCTTTTTTTCATCTGCTAAAGAGGTTCGATTTGTTTTTAAATTTATTCGTGTAAATTATTTAACTTGATAACAGATTGATTAAGCACATACCAAGTTGATTAAACGTTTTTATGTTTGGGATTCTTGTTGCAATGGCTTGTTCAATGTGTCTGAAACTCAAATTTAGTTTATTTATCATTTCTTGAAAATTGGAAGTTTTAAGTAAAAAGATTTTAGGGTTAAGGTGTCTATTAGATTTTTTACTGCGTCAAATCTGCTGTTCTTGATGTAAAAACAATCAGCTTTAGCCCCCTAGCAGGTAAAAGTCTTAAATGGGATTTCTGCAATTTTGACTTCCAAGTATTGTTCAGAGGATAACAAATTACAAGTCTTAGTCTTCCTATTTTTTAATAAAATGTGCAGAATTTGATATACTACAAACATGGTTTAAAAACTTCTTGGACCAAAGTCTGTTTAATTTATTAGTGCAGGAATGAGAGACCGGTACTTCCTTGTTTCTGCATTTCTGCAATGTCATTATGTTTGTAGATGTCGCAGAAAGAGATACAAAAAAATAAAATAATTAAATAAATTCTTTTTTATTGTAGAAAACCATGTCATGTTTAGTGAGACACACTTTATTTGGGTGATTTGTTGACCTATATCTGATAATGCTGTTTGTATTCGCAAGTCTTGTTTGAAAATATAAATTAGCAAGAGTTTTCAAAAAATTTGAATGGAAATAGTATCACCGATTTTGTTACCCAGTATGGTTTAACAATCTCTATTGAAAATTTTTAACTTCCACGGGCGGATTTCTGGTGGATAACATGTATCCTTTTTTTACAGCTTCCTTTCTGGAAACCAGGATGGGAAAATATTTTATGGATATTCTACGTTTAAAGGAAAAAGACCGTCAATGGAAGATTATTACGCAACCAGGATATCAGAAGTTGACGGCCAAATGGTTGCGTTTTTTGGCATTTTTGATGGTATGTTATTTACTTTCTAGTGTCAGTATTATAAATTAATGATCCCCAATATATGTTTTGGAGATAGGCCTTAGATAATGTAACATTTGTTTTTTCTATGTTAAGTTTCTTCCTGTTGTGTGATCTTGACATGTTCATTTTTAGGTAATAAACCTAAAGAAAGTAGATCTTATTAACTTAGACCATTTTTACGTGTTTTTCTCTTTGACATAGGCCATGGAGGCTCAAGAACTTCCGAGTACTTAAAGAACAACCTCTTTAAGAATTTAAGCAGCCACCCAAATTTTATTAGCGATACAAAATCTGCCATAGGTAAAAATGGCCTTACAGAACTTTACGTAATGTGGTATTATTGTGTATATATTTTGCCCATCTAATAATACATGAGCATTTGTGTGCAGTTGAAGTATTTAGGCAAACTGATGCTGATTACCTAGAAGAAGAAAAAGCCTACAATAAAAAGTCTGGTTCAACAGCATCAACAGCCATTCTTGTCGGGGATAAACTACTTGTAGCAAATGTTGGGGACTCTAGAGTTGTTGCTTGTAGAGCTAGTTCAGGTTAGTTTCCCTCATGCAATTTCCCCGTCTTCTGCAGCATATTAGTTACTCTTTTTTTGTTTGGTATTTGGACACATTTTGCAATCCATTTCAAGTCACTGTTTCACTGGTCCAACATAGATACATATTTTATTGGCAGTAATGAATTGTACATGTCAGTTCATTTTAGTTTGCCGATTTGGGTGGCATGGATTTCTTAAGGCTATATGTGATTTTAAGTATTCGCATGCATTACTTTAATTTGTTGTGAAGATTTACAAAAATGCCTTTTTACTCTTGAACTTGTGTCTAACTTAGACACATTTCCCCTGTGAGTGCCATCTAATTTTTTACCGTGTGTGGAATTCAAGTTCTTCCTGTTTTGTTCTGTATATAGTGAGCCAGTATAAATGTGCATTAGACAGTAAAATTAAGCTTGTTAATTGTTTAAAAATATCATAGTAAGCCACTTGTATCATTGGCAGCAGTTTCTTGAAACTCTTGAACTATATCGTAAACACAAGTCTCAAGATTTGCTCCTCTTGTGTAGGCATGGCTCATATTAACTGTGAAGCGAAATCTATATTTTATTTTGTTATAACAGTATGAATGACACAGACATAAATCCTTGTGTATCTTCATGGCTATTAACCAATGGTTTATGCAGCCATCCCCTTGTCCATTGATCACACACCTAATAGACCTGATGAGCGTGAGAGGATAGAGCAAGCTGGGGGATTTGTTTTTTGGGCAGGTATTATCTGATTTTTAGCCCAGGTATTTTTCTTAGGATTTCGGTTCTCTTTGGCTACTCTTCTAAGTTATTGTTTTGGGTATATCAGGCACATGGCGTGTTGGCGGAATCCTTGCTGTTTCTCGTTCATTTGGGGACTACATGCTTAAGCGTTTTGTTGTAGCTGAGCCAGAAATTCAGGTATTCTGATTTTATTGTTTGCTCTTTGATACTTAAATTCCAGTTAGCTATATTCTTTCTTTCATCTTGGTACCATCTCATGCATCTGCCTGCTTATTCTTGCATTCTTATAGGAAGAAAAAATCAGCAGTGTGGATTTTATTATTATAGCTAGTGATGGACTCTGGAATGTCCTGTCAAATCAGGTGAGTATACCCTTCTATCGTGTGTGTCTAACTGAGCACTTGGGTGCTTGTGCTTGTTCTCATTGGACAGTGTGTATATAATCACATTACAACATGCATATTTACTGTTTCTTGATCCATATTTTAATTGCACACTTAGGAGAAAAACTCCATTCATGTTCAGTTTCAAGGGTTTCTTTTTTGCATGTTTTAGCTTGAAGGTCAGACCATTCACTTGTCTGTTAAAATTTACTCAAGTGGTAATACGAATGCACAGAAACTAACCCTAAAATGACTAGGTTTGTAGACAAAATATGTCAGGCAACAAAAACTAAAGTGAAATTTCTTGAATGAGCTACTTACCAATCTGACTGAATCTCTTGTTCAGGATGCAGTAGCTATTGTACGGGATATAGAAGATGCGGAAGAAGCATCAAGAAAACTTATCCTGGAAGCATTTTCAAGAGGGAGTTCGGACAACATTAGCTGCATAGTTGTGCGGTTTGAGAGCTGATAATGTCAGCGGAAAAAGATCCATCAATCATCACTTACAGCTGCTAGTTTTGTTCTTGCAGGTTAGAGTGCCATAGATGCATCCTAACTTGTAGTTCTTATGCTCGCTTGCCTTCAGCTCTGGGCAATGAGAATCCCTCTTGAAAATGAGGATCGGTACTATGTCATTTGCGTAGCCATTCTCTCATCGATTTTCCTTTTACTATATATCAAAATACTCCTTAGGGTGGGAACAAAACTGGCTACCTAGATTATATCAGTTATTTGGTGGGTCTATTACAAAAGTTTGACGATTGATCGTGGATTCTATTCAGAACTTGCAAAATATAAGCTCTAAATTGCTCCTGATATTCTATATGACTACAACAACATGGTCCTAGAAGTGTTCCTTCTTTATTCAGTTTGTTTTACACAGTACTTGATTTTAGGACAGAAAAACGTCTAGGTTTGCACCAGATACATTAGATGTATGTCTGGAACATCATAAAATATCCAACCCGCTACATCATCAGGTTAATAGCTGTGAAAGTGTAAAATAGGAATCAAAAAACCAAATAAAGTACTTGTCTTAGGTCATCTTCCTCTAATTGCATATTGCATGCTGTGGTTGATTTGTCTACGGGTGCTTTACTCAAAAAGAAAAGACAAACTCTTGTTTTTTTCTTATAAGTTTTGATTCAAAATATGAATAATTCATTATCGGTGCAATAGTAAAACAAATTGCAAAAACACAAGGTTTTCTTTAACCACCAAATTTTCCATAATTTTCAAAACCATTTACTAATTTTTGGCCCCAAATCCAATCCGAAATCCAATGTTTCTATCACGATCTCCGGTAAGTCTCTAGAACATCTCTTATCAGCTCTGTGTCGTGATCTGGTGGAGGATTAAACCAACCCAGCTGCAATTGCAGCCTAGTTATGGATTTTCATGTGCAAATTGTTAGCCACCGTCAGGGTTGAGATTTTAGTTTGCCAAAAGTGAGTTTTGGTCTCCACCAATGAGATTTAGGTCACCGGCGGTAAGGTTATAAGCACAACTACACAAAACAAAGTCAAAAGAGTTCGCAAAACGGAAGAAAGCACAATGTGTCAAACTATCAAATAGCCATAAAACCATATCATTAAACTCACAAAACAGAACCAGGAATGGATAGAGATCATTATGCATCAGAAACAAACTTGGATGAAATAACCCAAAGGAAAATACATGTTAATACAAAGATAATTTGCTTGAAAGTAACTAGGATTCTTCTTTTCTTGGTTGGACATGCAACAACTACACAAGATAAAAGTACACTCCAAGCGCAGGACAGGTGGGGACATGAGTTTCAGCAACAACTGCCAGATGATGCATCAACCTCTGGCTGTTTCTGTGTAAATATGTTCTTCCTGACACCAACAGAGCCCTCAGCAAGAAGGCCAGGAGTATCCAAGATCTGCAGAAACAACATGAAGACTATAAGCATCATAGGCAATCTGGGCAGACTTTGCAACAGTAGACTTCTGTACCGATAAACAATTCCGCACAAGCAGAAAATAAGAGGATGCAAGGAGCCAAAATGATACTGTTTGGAGTATCTAACTTTGAACCACAGTAAAGATTATCTTACCATTTAACAAAAGGCCAGGATCACTAACCCAAAGCAACTAAGGTGGGAGAGCTCCTAAACTCTTCAATACCGTAAAAATATATTTGATGAAAAAGTAGCACATTAATTCCAAGAAAGTAAAAGTTACTTGCAAATTCCAAATCGACAAGAGAGCACGACAAACACCACAATTTTCCAGCATGTTTTGTAGCTATGTTACTCCGACATGGGAGAAAAGGTAGTGTGCCGCGTGTCGCTGCCGGATCCAACACAGTTAGATCAGGTTTCTGAGTAAATTTTGCATGAAATTGCATCATATATTACCATATAGTGAATGTTCTCTATCATTTTCATTATTATTAAGTAAACTATAATTCTCATTATTTAAAGAGAATATAGCCACTTTAGGATGATTTTACGACACTTTAGATGATAACCCTGGCTAAAATTGAAAATTAAGAGTCGCCATGTCGGATCCTGGATTAAACACGGAGCACAAACCAAGTCTGAGTAACATGGTTTTGTAGTCATCTAAGGTGACAACAAGAAGACAAGGCTAACAGTTAAGTTATGTCTTTCTGAATCTTCCATTATAACAAAAAGCATTTCAACCACCTTTCTTTCCTAGGCCAGACTGGCCAGTTGAAGACCACCAGATTTATATGATACTGGGACCCACGGTGAATTCCAGCAATAAATTTCAGGGGGAAAAGGCAGTTAAATATAATTTATACGCTAAATCATCACACGTTTACATCAGCACTGTTGACATCTATCCTCATAAGAATCTTAGTCATCTACTAAACACATGAATATAGTAACGGTTAAAAGCGCAAATTGTAGAAAGAAACAGTAAAAGACTAGTATTTTGTACCTTTAGAACCAGTTCCTCAAAGCACTGCTCCACATTGGTCCGAGTTTTGGCACTACATTCAATGAACAGGCATCCATATTCCCTGGCAAATTCTATCCCCTCTTTTTTGCTAACAACTCTTTCACTTTCCTGAGGAACATAGATTCAAGACGACTTTTTCTTTTAGAAGTTCATTCCACCCAACAAAATATACTAAGTACGCAACACCAAATCATCGAGTGCCTTCGTAAATGAGAATAAGAATAAGGTCCCCTAAGGATGAATCAGCTTCAGGAGTAAATAGGATGGAAGAATAAATATACACATTAACCTCTTCCAGAAAAACAAAATGCAAGTGCTGTATTAGAAGAGATACCTTGTCAACTTTGTTGCCAACAAGCATCTTGATACAGTCTTGATTTGTTGAGTACAAGTCAATCTCTTTAGCCCATATATCAGACAGATTCGTGAAAGTGTCTCTCCTAGTGACATCATATACTGGAACAAGACAAGGAGTTAGAATTTTTTTTAAAATAAAAAATTAGAAGCATCTGATAACCGGAGACACCATTCCAACTAAGAGGTATGTATAGAAGACAACTTTGAGCTGCGTGGTGGAAAGGATTTTGCAAATCCTGTAGTAATTTTTTCACGGGAAACCAAATGACACACACATGCCGTATGAGCAATAGAACATACTTGCATGTTCATTCTATAACTACCACAGTTTTTTTTTTTTTGTTCTTTCTTCTGTAAACCCTACTTTCATTCTCTCCCTACTTTTAGACCACTCATTTACGTTAACTTCTGTTACATTTCTTATTTGTTCTCTCCAACTTCTCCTCCACAACTTCATTCATTTAACTGTTCCAAGTGCGCCCAAATAAGATGTGCAACACACAGAATGACAAGAGGAGCATATAAAGCAACAGGTAATAGATGAACACATCTTCACTTGTCTACTAGTCAATGCAACTTCAGTGATTTTCATTTCCACCAATTATTCTGATAATCTAATGAATGAGCACATCTTCACCAGTACACTAATGGAAGCATGTTTATATCACAATTTGTCATGCAGTCAAAACAATGGGAAGATTAATAAGAAGAAGAAAACAAGCGTACCCATAATGATTCCTTGAGCACCCCTATAATAGGAACTAGTCAATGTTCTAAACCTTTCCTGTCCAGCTGTATAAAAAGACCAAGAGCAAGTAAGAATCACGTACAGTCAAATGGAAGGTGCAACCATGCATAGTGATATTGCCACAAAAGATAACTACATGTTCATCTGAGAAAAAATTAGCATTCTCTTCTGTATATTTGTCTATCATCATTACATACCTACCTAACAGTAACATATTATCCAACAGCTTAATCTAATGGCACTTAAGAAGAACAGGTAACTGATAAGATTGGTAGCCTTAAGATATATTTAGATGTCTAAAGTTACACATAGTCCATTTTCACAAGTCATTAGGTATGAGATTGAACACAAGCTACTATGTCATAAGTCCGTAATATAAGAGGCTGCAATTTTCTTTTTAGTGAGTATTAAAACATCAGATGCTGAAAGTTGAAATAGGATGCAAACTTAAATTTACCAGTATCCCATATGGCAAGCTTCAATTTCTTCCCCCCGTGAGTGACATACTTTACTTTAAAATCCACCCCTGAAAGAGAAAATACTATTAGAGCAAAAAACATTTAATGTTATAGCAATTGAAAGTAAAGGGTTACTATGTCCAGTTTGAGAAATTAAAACAAAAAATGTTATAAACATTTATAACACCATAAAACAAATGAGATTTTGACCTCTTTTCCATGTCCATAAGAAATTTAACTGAGTTTCTAATCTGACAAATGAAATGAACAACACAAAAACATCATCATCCCCATCTGCTACAAATAACAATTTAAAACTATGGATTTTAATATGCACATTGAAAGACTAGATAACAAGTAAAATTTTTGTGTGTGAATAAGTTTGACAACCGATTGCCTCCAAACTAGCTTATATAGTCTAGCAGCACCATATTTTTATGTAAATGAAATAGAAGGATAATTGATGGCATTTTACTCAACTTGGACTTCCGCTCAAATATGTTTGGACTTAACTGCAAACAACTATAAACGTAAACAAGTGGTCACAGAGTTGCAAAATTTTACAAATGCATAAGCATATCAAAGAAAAAAAAACACTTCCTTAATTTTCTTATCTAATATTGGATGTCAATCTGACGAAAGAGAAGATACCACATACAGTGCAACAATGACGTGATAGGATATCAATCTGATGAAAGATAAGAGATCACATATAGTGCGGCAATGACATGATAGAGGACGACTGCCAATTAGCAAAGCCACTTGAACAAACAGAGATGAGACTTTTAACATAAAAGCATGATACTGTATAGCCGTCCACTATAATTGGGATACAAGCCACACTCCCAGATGAAATTAAATAGCTATTACCCCAAGCAATACCATATAAACAGAGCAAAGCAATAATATGGCAAAAGGATCCAAAATTCACTACATCACCAACATTGTAGATCAGTACACGGAATAATCATCTTTATAATCCAAAAAAACTCAAATTCACATCTTACCTATTGTAGGAGAGAGGTCTTCAAATGTATCGGAAGTAAAACTAAGCAAAAGACTACTTTTTCCAACTCCAGAGTCCCCAATCATTAACAGCTTGAACAAATAATCGAACTCCTGCGCAGAGGACGACGCCATCTAGAGAGAACAGCTCCGTCAGAACAAATTATAAAATTCATAGCATTATGCAAGGTCAAGGACGTGACCAACAACGTAGGAGTAATATATTTTAGTACCTCAGCGCGATCCGGATGATGATGAATGATGGCACACAAGTTCCCGCGGAGAAACTGCGAATTGGGTTTACTAGGAAATGGATCCAATTGATCGTGATCCCTCGAGAGGAGGAGGTTGCCGAAGGACGAAGAAAGTGTGAGAAAACCAAAAAGGTTAAACGCTAGCTTTTATTTTCTTTTCTTTTCCTTTCCTTTTGTATTTATTGTTTTAGTTTTCCCGTGTGACGAATAATAAAATGACTAATAACACAATCCTGATTGCAGTTAAGGGGCTAAAGAAAAGGAAGTGTCTCTATCGCCCTTCTTCATGTCGGTGTAGGAAGGATTCAGGTAGAGATGTTATTTTCAGACCCAGACCCGAACCCGAGAACTATTAGGTTAAACCTGAGTACTTGATCCAACATGAACCCGAATAAATTCGAAACAATTTTAACCCGACACGAACTCGACAAAAATTCGAACCCAATTTGGCACGAATCCAAAAATGACCCGAACTCTAAAATTTAGTGAATAAATTAACATTATTTTGCTTTCACGTATAATTAAAAAGCAAAAATATTTACGTAGTCAAAAATAGATTCTAATCATTACAAATGCACAACTTAGATGCATTTGAAACTAAAATACATGCATGCAAAACCTTATATCAACAACCTTATATATAACACATTAATATATGTGTTTAGGGTAATAGTGAGTTTACAGAGGTTAAACAAATTTATTTGTAAAGTTGTTGATATGAGATTTAACAATTAATGTACCCTTATTAATACACTTAATTTATTTCATAAACAAATTTGATCAAATAAGATTTGATATTTCACTACTTAAGTTTAATATAATTACTGGTGCTTGTTAGACAATTTAGTAAGATTTGATTTTTTACTACTCCCTCTGGACCAGCTAGATCTGCACTCTTTAAAGTCAATTTTGTCGGAGCATGTTTGACTGTTAATAACTTTATTTTCACGTATTAATCTGGTTTAAAATTTTTATAGTTTAGAATTAGAGCGCATTATGAATCTAACAATACCTCGCGGGATACTATTATAATACATATACCAATTGAAATTTACGGTCAAACATGCTCCGACAAAATTGACCATAAAGAGTGCAGATCTAGCTGGTCCAGAGGGAGTAATTAAGTTCAAAATAGTTACATTCCTTTATAAAATCAAGTAATATTCACATTTCATTATTTATATTCAATTCGTAGAAAAGAAAATCAACTTAGGCTGACACTTGTAGAAAGATATATATAAGTGTTTATGAAAACTGCATCACGGATTAACTTCGGTAAATTCAATTCAGTTTAGTTACGGTTGTTAGTTAAGCAAAGTTTCTCAGTAAAAAAAATAATGGGTTTAAGTTTTAGGGGGTTTAGAGGGTTTAGGGTTTGGACTTTCAGGTAAAATAAGCCCACATTTTAAATTAAAATAAAGAGAGAATTTTATAAAGGTCCCCTAACGTTTTCCAAAGTACCACTTTGGCCCCCTATCAAATTTTAGTGTCAAAATGGCCCCATAACCTTCAGTTTTTGCTTCATTTAGGCCCCTTATGGCTAACTTGACCGTTAACTTTTAACAACCGTTAAATGTTAGGGGTATAATCGTAACACCAAAGGGGCCATGCTCAAGAGCAAACTACAGAACATGCGACCTTGTAAGCACTAAGAACAGCTACAGCTGCATCTCATGAACAAAATGAGTCTTCTACAGAAACTCTTCAAACATCGCACTAAAGATTAAGGCAAATTGATTTCGATGGGGACAAAAAAATCAAAACTACACACAGGGATGCAAAAAGAGGATTCATAGTTGTACATACTTTGTAGCACTATTATCCACCATTTCATAACAAATCATCTGCATTCCATTTCCATTTCCATTTCTAAATACCGACCAAATTCATGCCCCTATGCACTAAAACTGAAACACTATCTCACAAACCCACCAAAATTACATCTACGAGCCCGGCTGAAGAAAACCGCAACTATTACACTCTAATCAGAAAACAAAGAAACCCCATATCCAAATTCATCCAAAAACAAAACAAGCAAGAATTCCACAATATTTCACCAAATTAGGGCAAAATTTAAAAACGAAAATACAAAAACACCTTCGCCTGACGCTTACTGCTCCGGTATTTCATCATCCAGGGAGAAAGACGACGACGGGCGAGGGAGAAAGTGAAGACGGCGGGCGAGGGAGAGGGCGACGGGGTGGGCAAGGAAGAGGGTGGACGGCGGGCGGAGGGCGATGGGGCGGGGTTTTGGGGAAGATGAGAAGAAGGGCAAGTGAGAGGGCGGGGCGGTGGGCGGGCGAGGGTGGAGGGCGACGGGGCGGGGTTTTGGGGGAAATGGGAACGATTGAGATCTAGTGAAGGGATAAGGAGGGAATGATTTGGTTTATATACCATTAAAATAAATCATTTTTCTTTTAATTTCAAAGGAATTTCAATTACTAATAAAATTGTGATAAGTCTCACACAAGAATTTGTATTGTGATAATAATAATTAAATTTCTTTAAAGAATAAGTTTTGGAAGTGACCGTCACTATATAGTGATCAAGTCTTAATTCACAAACATCGAAATATAGAGGTCCTTACGTGCAATTTCTGAATTTTTAGAATTTACACACGCATAGATTGGTTTTCCACAAAAACGGCGTGGTCCACACACATATTGTGTGCAACATGTTTTCCCTCCCTGCACATACGTATGTTTTGTTTTAATATTATTTTCTATTGTTTTAAATTGTTCATGTTTTAATCTATAAATTCCATGTTTTATTATTTCATATGATTAATTTACTTTTATGTTTTGTTTTAAAATGCTCATATTTTAAGTTATAAACTCCATGTTTTATTTTTTCATATGATTAACTCCTTTCATGTTTTGTTGTAAAATGCTCATGTTTTAAGTTATAAACTCCATGTTTCATTTTTTCATATGATTAACTAGACTTTTAATGTTTTGTTTTGAAATGCTCATGTTTTAAGTTATAAGCTCCATGTTTTATTTTTTCATATGATTAACTACCTTTCATGTTTTGTTGTAAAATGCTCATGTTTAAAGTTATAAACTCCATATTTTATTTTTTCAGATGATTTCATGTTTTGTTTTAAAATTTTCATGTTTTAAGTTATAAACTTCATGTTTTATTTTTTTCATATGATTTACAACCTTTCATGTTTTGTTTTAGAATACTCATGTTTTAAGTTATAAGTTTCATGTGTTATTTTTTCATATGATTAACTAGACCTTTCATGTTTTTCTTTAAAATGCTCATATTTTAAGTTATAAGTTCAATATTTTATTTTTTCATATCATTAATTAGACCTTTCATGTTTTGTTTTAAAATGCTTGCTTATAACGTTTTAAATTATAAGCTCAATATTTTATAAAATCTTTGAAACTATAATTTTAACCTATTTTCTCTCAATATTTAACTCCACCAACAAGTAAAAAAATAATATGTAATGAGCTAAGGTAGATGAGCACTAACAATTCCATAACTTCTTATTGTTTTCATGAGAATTCATTCACTTCCCTCATGTGAGGCCTTTGTTTTTCATCTTTTATGAGGAAGAGTTTGGACCACATTTTCCAATGTAAACACCAATTTGGAGCTCGTAGTACTTGGATTATATGCGTCCAGGAGTTGCATGAAAAAGCTCCGTGAATAAAGGTTGTACCAGAATTAAATAAATGAATTGCGCGTGTGGCGCGTGACTTTTCTACATTTTCCGAAATTGCATTTAAGGGCTTCCGTGTTTTATTAGTTTCTCATGATATTTAAAAAACTAATTAAATATGAGTGAGACCTGTTTTTGTGGAGACCAATGGCTTAGTCTCTGGTCACTATATAGTGACGGTCACTCAGGAGACCAACTCTTCTTTATATTCCTTCGCAATTAAAAAACTAATTTGTTATAAAAAAAACTAACTTCTAGTATTTAAGGACAGTCAAGTAAAATTTTTGACTTTTCACTAGTTAAACTCAATTAAATATGGGTTTTCACTAATTAAATATGCAAGACCAATGGACCATATTTAAAAAACTAATTAAATATGAGTGAGACCTGTTTTTGTGGAGACCAATGGCCAAAGGAATGATCATTTACTGTTTTTGCTTGATCTTTTAGTACGTTTGATTGATCTTTCAGTCAGTTCTTTTGATCATTCCTTTTTTACCTTGATCTTTTAGTTATTTTGATCTTCCATTCATTTTGCTTGATCTTTCAATCAATTTCTTTGATCATTCATAATCCTTGGTACATGACTATTATTTCGTACAAATTCACACCGAATCTCAGTCTCGAGTCGATCCATGTGAGACGACTGAGCTCTGGTGACACCCACACCTAAAATCTAACAATAGCGGCGAGATTGAAAATCACCAACGGCAACTTCAACCGATAACGGTCCCTTATAGTACTTGGTCTTTGTAGAGACAGGTCTCAAATGAGAATTTTTATTATATGAATAAAAAAATTTGGTTAAATAATAAATTTTAATATTTTCACTTAAACCCCTAAATTTTTATGAAATATTAAGAACTTTTGAAAGTAATTATATGTAAATATTAATAAGAAAGGGACGAGTTATAAAACTTTTATGATTGTAACAAACATTAATAATTATCAATAGTTTTACAATTTAAGATTTTCAATAATATTTTATGTTAATTTTCACTGTGACCCGCTATTGATGATTTTATCATCAATTATATAATGTTTAGAATGTTTTGAAAAGTGTCACAATGTGGGGTGTAGTTATATCAAACTAAGTATATATAAATCAGTCAAAATTGAGAAGAAATCATGACAACATAGTATATATATTTAAGTAATAAGTTAATGTATAACTAGTGAATGATCATTGAAGCATTAGCGTTCTTACTATAGATCCCCTCAAATATGTATTTTTTTTAATGAAAAGTTCCTCATATACAATAAAATGGATATTAAGATCCAAAACTTTGATCATCTTGCTTAATTAGTGAAATTATTGCTAATTTTTCTAATTAGTTAATTCAGATTTAGCTCGGTTGCGACTTCACCACTACATCAGGTTAAATTTAAAATAACCGTAGCCCCAGTTACGATGTCGTAACTGGATTTGACGGCGGCGGTTTTACAAAACCGTGCTTTACTGTGCATAATAGGATCCTAACAGTGTTACGAACTCGCAACCGGCCGAGCACTGTTATTTGGAGAATCTGACCATGTTGAGAACTCGCAACTAAATTGCACAGCGGTTCTTGGATCTTTGGCCGGAACCGCCGACCAAAAGCGCCGCCGTCCGGCCTTTCTCCACTAGTGACTATTCTCCTCATACTAAATTCTTCACACTGTAGGTTCCAATTTTCACTAACCACACCTATAATTTCTTTACTCTTGAGCCACATTTGC
Source organism: Cruciata laevipes (assembly GCA_963678965.1). Lineage (NCBI taxonomy): Eukaryota > Viridiplantae > Streptophyta > Magnoliopsida > Gentianales > Rubiaceae > Cruciata > Cruciata laevipes. Next base: position 14,866,926 of record OY787639.1, read on the forward strand.
TGGAACCTAAAAGTTTTTGGCATTTGTATCTCAGAGTTCTGCATTTTTAATACTAAGGGGTTAGTAGCTCTATTTATCACCTGTATAGAGCTATGAGGAAATCATGAGTGAAACTCCATATTTCCTAGACCTCTATCTAGCTTCTGTAGTAGAAGCTTAGATTTTGTCCTATTGTTAGTCCAAGTAAAGTGGTTGCCCACTTTTGGGATTTCTAATAGCTCTAGTGTGTCAATAAAGACATTGAATTCCTTTATGCTATCTAGAGGGGGAGGGTGTCTTCCTTTATGTTCATAAACTAATGCTACAATGTTGAAATCACCAACAAAAATCGTTAGTGACTGAGGAAGTGTAATTAAGTCCTACCATAGAATCCTTCTAATTTCATATAAAACTTTAGCAAAAACAAATACACAGTTGAAGGAAATACTATTGGCATTATCAGTAATGAGAATATATAAAAATTGATACTGGGATTCAACCTGCAGTTTAAAACTATCATTCCAAAACAACCATATTTTAGCATGCATGGTAGGCAATGAATTTTGAAAATGCAGCTGATACTGTAAATTGATAATGTCAGAACTATCATGCCAATGTTCTATGATGCATAAAATGTCAATTTTATAAATCCTAATCAGTGTTTTTTATCTCTTGAGAAATGTACCATTACCTCTAATATTCCATACCATGATGTTTGCAGTATTTTTGTGCATAATCATAATGAAACATTTTTAATTTTTTGTGAAGATCTAAGCCAACCATCTACTGTGAATCCATCAGTAAGTAGGTTTTTCTTTATTTTCTTTTTTGGTTCAGGTAAAGTATTGGTTAAAGCATTGGAATGTTTTGAAATACTTGAATGTGGCTCCTCTACGTATTCTTGTGTGAATGTTTATGCATCTTTCCACTCAGAATCAGTGTCTCCCAAATCTATGTCTTCAAGATCATCTTGCAAAACCTGAAAACTATTGTAGACCTCTAGTGGACGTTGGTAAGGCGCAATAGCTAAATTTTGATATTTGTTTTTGGTACTTTTCCACTAAGAAATACTTATAACTACTTCATGATTAGGAGAAAGTAAGTCATAAATGAGTATAAGGATACATTTGGAGATTTCACGAGCCCTGTGAAGGAGTGAAGATGTTTGTTAGCCTGATTCACGGTGGGAATCTCGGGGGGATCTCGATTCTCTTCACACACTTCACTCACCACATATTAGGCATTAGCAAAAATGTCTTTTCCATCTGTGATGTAAACCTGCAAATTCTCCATGTTGCTATCTCGGTGAACTAGGATCTCTGCCTTCTCCTGTTGTGAGAGGCCTGAGGTTTTTTGGTCCACATAGTGCACTGGTTGCCAGACTTTTTTCTTCGAGGCCTTGTTGTAGATCTTTTGCACTTTGTGAGCTTTGGCAGTTGAGGTTTTAGCCTCATTACGCTTCTGAGCTAGTTTCTTCAGTTCCAGGTGGAGCACTTCACATGCATCATCATCATGACCGATCCGACGACAATGGGAGCAATATAGAGGGATATGATCATACTCTATATCATTCAACAGAGTTATCTAGATCTCCGATAACTATAGACTTTGTCCATTGATCCAGCAAATCCATCTCGGCACAAATCTTGATAGCCGACGACCTAGACAATATGCTAGTGGCTAAATCCATGTTCAAGAACGAGCCAATCCGGTTTCCAAAATCTCTAATAACTAAGAGATTGTAATATTGGATAGGGTCGTTATGGATTGTAGCCCATTGGGACTCTCGAAGATTCCTTCTGCGTGGAGAAATCGGGCGTCCACTTGAGTATCTTCATGGGATAGCCGTCGATTGAACAAACACTCTTAAGCCACATCTTTTGAAAATCATCTTGATTTTGCAGACGAATCAAGATATGGTGATGATCAAGAGAGCCAATTTGGTCCTTACTAGAAAAACCCATGAGCTTGTACTCTTTTTGCACTTCCTCCATATTGGGTCTCCCATTGGTAAACATTCCTACCAGAGCGTTCTTGTAATGAGCTGTGAATGTCTGAACATCTTCTTTGGCATAGATGCATGCGACTTTTCCATTGACCCGATTCGCTATACGTTTGATTTCAGGGTTGGATGGAAGGGAGGAGAAGATGAGCAGAATTTTTGGTGCTAGAACTCAAAGAATTGGTTTTCCATCGACGGTTTCACCACGCCGAGGCAGATATTTTCGTTTGTGACCTTTACTAGGGTGAATAGTTGTGAATCAGAGGTTGTCGGATTAAAAGTGGGATGAGAAAAATGGGTGCGTGTGTTCCATTTCTAGAGAGAAGGCAGAGCTAATTTTGAGTCCGGATTCCCTGTACCCATCTTTTACGTACCAACTACTAAACGATACCGATTCCTATTTATCACAACTCGTTTTCCAACGTCTCCTTCTCCTTCCATTTCTCTTAGTTTTCGTTTCCATTGTTTTCAGAAACTCATATTCTAGAGCAATTTAAATCACAACAATTTAATTTTCCGAGAAAGGAAACAATGGAAACAAAAAAGAAGAGAAAGGAAGGAGAATGATGCAGGAAAACGAGACGGCCTGACACAGGTTTTGAGCATGTCCAACAGTTTCCCTAAAAGATTCTCCAAGATATAGTACTACATCCCTATATTCCCTATCTTTTTTTTGCTTCAACTCCAACAGCTTCCATAGTGTGGGGATTAGAATTTAATGCATGTGCATTAAATTTCAGTAGTTTATCTCTTTATTTCTATTTTTCACCATTTAAATATATTTTGAAATCTTAATATTTTAAATTACGTGTAATGGAAAAATGTGAAAATTTTATATTATTAAAATACACATTACAACGAACATAACAAGATCTCACATGATAATATTCAAATTTATATATGCATGCGAACATAGTCATGTAAGATCTTGTTGCGGGTTGTAATAATATGAAAATTAAGAATATATTATTTTTATAATTTTTTGGTTGTGTATAACTAAAGATATTTACATTTGAAATTTATGTTAATTTGTTAAAAAATAAAGACAAACACATGAATAGGAAAATAATCAGCCATAAATACAAAAACATTAAATTTTGCTTCCCCAAATATTTTTTCTCACTCCAGATTTGGGGAAGTAACATGGGGATTTCTCAAAAATCCCCAAGTTGGGGAATGAGATGGGGAAACTGTTGGAGATGAAAAATGACTCAAATTCCCTAAATTTATTGAAATTTCCCAACTTGAGGAAGTTGTTGGACTTGCTCTTAGTCATATAGATTTATGTTGCATTATAATTTGACTTTTAATCCGATGAAATATTGGAGCATCTCCAATGGTCTTGTTTTGGGAGTTGCTTGTAATATTTAAAAATGTATAGCATACTCCTGAACCATTGTTTTCATCCACGTAGGCACTGCTATACGAGCAATACTGCTCTACTACGCGAGACATCGATTCTTGCGTTCTTGCATTTATTCTACATGCATTTTACGTATATTTTATTTTCTACGTAAGTTTAGTTGTGAATAATATATTTCCAAATGCAGTCAAAAATTAATATTTTGTGTAATATTTTATTACTATAACTTATACTTAATTTCCTTTTCATATAAACAAAATGTAAATAATTATGTACTTTGACGCTATTCTATATTATATAATTTAATTTATATTAATTTATATTCTATATTATAGATATATAGTAACTTCACTCTCTCTTTCAGCGATTAAATTTCTTGAGCATTACCTAAATTGTTAAGTAATAAAATATATACAATTAATCTAATCTAATTATATTATTTTATTTTATAATTAATATATTTTTATAATTTTTGTAACTAATTAATGTTCTAAATAATATAATAAAACATTCATCATGTAGGTCTTCAATTAATTATAAAACGCCATAAAATATTCTTGTTTAAAACTGACAAGCGATTTCCCCACGTCGTAAATGGGAATCCCACTCAATCAAAACACATTTATATTCACCTACGACTTCTAACTACTATAGAGTAGATAGTGGGAAGTAGGGATCGAACCACAAGGAGAAGGATCTTGTTTAATGTTTTAGCAAAGATTGTTAACACACACATATATATTATATAGAAAGCAAGGTAAACAAGGGGGGGTTTTGAAGTTGGTTTTGTAGGAAACACTACGATGCAAAACAAATGAAAATCTAAATTATCATGCAATTATCTAACTAAAGATTAACTATCTAAAATGCAAGTCTTGGGTGCATGTGATTTCAACTTTCTACCATGAGTTCTTCCTCAAACTATGACATGTTGCTTTGAGAATGATGATTGTTTATCATGAGAAACTATCTATAATCATAGCTATGAAAGATGAAAGCATCCTCACAACTTTCATTGACAACTTTACTAGATGATAACAACTAGTTCAATTCATCAATATCATTTCAAATTAGATGTTTCTCAAACCTACCCATGCAATTTGATAACAAACTTGACATAGATACAATGCTAATGAATGATCTCAAGAACAAATATAATTGATAACAACATATATCCAACACATAGAAGAAATGGTAGCATTTCAACCATGGAAAAGCAATGTCTAACACATATCCAACACATATCTATAACTAGGAAATCATTCCTAACCATTTCAAGCATCAAATACACATACAAATTATGATCATTCAATAGCAAATCACACATTCATAAGCTACACAAACAAGTTCTCAACCCATAATAGAAGTTTAATCACATGCCCCCAAGATGGGTTTTTAGCCTACTACAATAATCCTAATTAATACAAACATGTTTGTTCATCAAATCAAAGGGAAGGAAAGAGAGAAATTGGAAGAAAAGCTATGAAAAATCTACTTTGGATGTGAGGGAACTCGTCCAAAATGAGGGAGAAAAGGGAGTATTTATAGCCCCAAAAATTCAGCTCAAGAGTGCAAGTGGGCAAGAGTTTAGCGACGCTTTATTTGGTCGCTGTTCATCATAGTGACACTTCTGGGCAGCTAGTGACACTTCTGGGCAGCAGTGACACTTTCTTCATCTGGAGTGACACTTCCTTCAAACAAAAGCGACACTTTTCTGGGCACAAGTGACACTTTTCTGGGCAGCTTCTACCACCTTTTGTAAAGTGGCCTTCTCGCCACTTCTATGACCAATTATTCAAGTTCCAAGCATCAAATCATCAACTCTATAACATAATCATAGAAGGTCTTCAAGACTATCAATCAACAAGCTCCCAAAATACACATAAACATAGGATTTTACAAGTTCTAAACATAAAGAACCAATGATATAATTCACTCTAAAATCCTATACTTTGTTACAAAATTATCTTCAAAACAAGTCTAAAATGCACTAAAAACTAGAGTACAAATAGGGTATATCAAACTCCCCAACACTTAAACCTTTCTCGTCCTCGAGAAAGAACGATACAAGTCTAAATTTTCATACTCCTAAAAATCAATTCAATGCACATTTAAGACTTCAAAACAGGAGCTTTCAATTACTTTCATCAACAAGCAAAGTATGCCAATATAAGTTTCATCAATGCAATTTCTTTGGCACACAAAGCTAACAAAATATTACAAAATTTCTCTCCTTTTGCCTAGGTTTTTACCTAGCCCCTCTTTCTTTCCACACACTCTCCTTTTGCCTAGGATTTTACCTAGCCCCTTATTTTTCCACACACTCTCCTTTTGCCTAGAAGTTTATCTAGCCACTCATTTTTTTTTTTTTTTTTTTTTTCAAGCCTCTCAATTTTACCTAGGCCTTTTTAATGTTTTGACCTATCCGGGCTTTTCACTCATTTTTCTTTCAACAAATTCTTCAAGAGAAGTGCACTTTTTACAATAAGAAGCTAAACCTAACTCCCCCACACTTAAACTAAACATTGTCCTCAATGTTTTAGAATAATAACAACACTCTAGAGTGGGAGAAGTGACAAATTCAGCAACAATAAAGGACTAGAGAAAAATTACCATCTCATTGAAGAGAAAACCAAGCAAACAAACATTGAAAGATCAAATTAAGCACAATGACTGTAAACTAGTGGCGGCAAGCCCATGGTAAGCATATTCAAGAACTAATGACAGGTAGTACCAATTCAGAACACAAACAACGCACAGTACCACACAAGGCATCATACGAATGGAAGAATTGTAACGAAAGTACCCCATTAGCCGTGAACAACCACAACTGCTGCTATTTGGTGGCGCCGGCGAAGTCGGAGATGATGAAGATGGAGGCCGACGGCGGTGGCGTAGCTGGGAGGCGGCGGCGGCTGGTGGTTCTGGGCGGAGATGGCGAAGGTGTTGCAGGCTTAGGGTGGAGGGGAGGTGGGGCGGGGTGGTTTTGGGCGGGTGGTGATGTGGGTGGGGCGGCGAATTGGGTGGGGTGGGGTGGTTCTGGGCGGGTGGTGATGTGGGGTGGGGTGGGGTGGGGTGGGTGTGGAGGGAGACGGGAGGTGGGGAGGAGACGGGAGGGTGGAGGGAAGAAGGTGGGGTGGCGCCGGTGGAGGTGGAGAGGGGAAGAAGATCGGGGAAGAAGGTGGGGGCGGCGTCGGTGGAGGTGGGAGAGGGGAAGAAGATCGGGAAAGAAGGGGGGAGGGGGCGGCTGATTTGGGAGTCTGGGCGGATTTAATCCCGAAATCCCTTTTTTTTTTTTTTTTTTTTTTTTTTCGCGGGCCGCGAGGCCCGATTCGCGGCCCGCGAGCCCGATTCGCGGCCCGCGGGATTAATTCGCGGACCGCGAAAAAGGGTCATTTTGTGGCAGCGATTTTTGCCCGAAAATGGGCAATTTTTCGCGGGCCGCGAGGCCCAGTTCGCGGACTGCGAAATATTTTTTTTTTTTTTTTTTTTTTTTTAAATTCAAATAACACAACCAAAGAAAAACAAGAATTAAAACGAAACGAAAACAAGAGTGAAAACGTAATCTACTAATTAAAACAATGAAAGATACAAAGAACTATTTTTATTTTTTTTTTAAATTTATAAACACAATAAAAACTAAGTAAAAATAAAATGATCAAAATCGATTTATTTAACGTCGTCGACACGACCCAAATGTTATTCATATAACAAAAACTTGAAATCCTTCACTTTCGAAAGAAAAATGAAGGGTGGTAGAGAAGGTGTTGGAGGAGGGATAAAAGATGGTGGTTTTAAAGGAGTGGGAATGGTAGGAAGCATGAATGAGTCATATGACTTCCTACTCTCCTCTAAAACTTCCGGAAGTGGTTGAATTTGTTGCATATGTGGAGATGAAGGTGACAATGGGGATGATAAATGTTCAAGAATACTCACATCTCTCTCTACTTCATAATACTCAACAAAAATTTCCTCATCACTTTCAAACTCTTCCTCATGCATTGTGGTAATATCACTCACCATAGCACTAGGAATATGTTCTACTTCGGATGGTACTTCCTTGGAGCATTGAGATTCTAATCTCCTCACCACTTTCCACATTTCACTCAATTGCCTCTCAAAATTGTTTAAAAGTCTATTTTCTTCATCATTAATCACATTTTGTCCTTGAGGCAATTCACAAGTGGGTGGAGGTAGATTTTGTTGCTCAAAGTATTGGTTTTCCGGTGGACATCCATAATTTGAATCTAAATAACCACTCCATTGCGGATTATAAGAATCATCATATGTATTAAAACATTGTTGACCTTGAAAACCAATACTTCTCTCCTCATTATGGCACTCATCATAGTACCCTTGGTATGAAGAACCAAGGGGCCTTTCATGTGCAAAGTGCTCACTTCTCGACTCAAAATAACAAGGCTCGTAAAAATCATTTGAAAGATAAGAATCACACGAGCTTGCTACATTCTTCCTCATCCTTTCATGGTTAAAGGTGAGGAAGTCAATAAAATCTTTCTTTTTTAAACTAAACATAACTAAAAAAAAAGTTTGAAATGGTAGTGCAAGGGTTCTAGGGTAATACACACTACAAGGTGTCGTTTACGCAAAGAACTCGAGCAATACACTTTCAAAGAAAAGAAAGAAAACAAAGGAGGTAAACAATAAAATCTAAGATAAAACACAAAGCAAGAAATGCCTTCTCCCCGGCAGCGGCGCCATTTTTGACAAGCGATTTCCCCACGTCGTAAATGGGAATCCCACTCAATCAAAACACATTTATATTCACCTACGACTTCTAACTACTATAGAGTAGATAGTGGGAAGTAGGGATCGAACCACAAGGAGAAGGATCTTGTTTAATGTTTTAGCAAAGATTGTTAACACACACATATATATTATATAGAAAGCAAGGTAAACAAGGGGGGGTTTTGAAGTTGGTTTTGTAGGAAACACTACGATGCAAAACAAATGAAAATCTAAATTATCATGCAATTATCTAACTAAAGATTAACTATCTAAAATGCAAGTCTTGGGTGCATGTGATTTCAACTTTCTACCATGAGTTCTTCCTCAAACTATGACATGTTGCTTTGAGAATGATGATTGTTTATCATGAGAAACTATCTATAATCATAGCTATGAAAGATGAAAGCATCCTCACAACTTTCATTGACAACTTTACTAGATGATAACAACTAGTTCAATTCATCAATATCATTTCAAATTAGATGTTTCTCAAACCTACCCATGCAATTTGATAACAAACTTGACATAGATACAATGCTAATGAATGATCTCAAGAACAAATATAATTGATAACAACATATATCCAACACATAGAAGAAATGGTAGCATTTCAACCATGGAAAAGCAATGTCTAACACATATCCAACACATATCTATAACTAGGAAATCATTCCTAACCATTTCAAGCATCAAATACACATACAAATTATGATCATTCAATAGCAAATCACACATTCATAAGCTACACAAACAAGTTCTCAACCCATAATAGAAGTTTAATCACATGCCCCCAAGATGGGTTTTTAGCCTACTACAATAATCCTAATTAATACAAACATGTTTGTTCATCAAATCAAAGGGAAGGAAAGAGAGAAATTGGAAGAAAAGCTATGAAAAATCTACTTTGGATGTGAGGGAACTCGTCCAAAATGAGGGAGAAAAGGGAGTATTTATAGCCCCAAAAATTCAGCTCAAGAGTGCAAGTGGGCAAGAGTTTAGCGACGCTTTATTTGGTCGCTGTTCATCATAGTGACACTTCTGGGCAGCTAGTGACACTTCTGGGCAGCAGTGACACTTTCTTCATCTGGAGTGACACTTCCTTCAAACAAAAGCGACACTTTTCTGGGCACAAGTGACACTTTTCTGGGCAGCTTCTACCACCTTTTGTAAAGTGGCCTTCTCGCCACTTCTATGACCAATTATTCAAGTTCCAAGCATCAAATCATCAACTCTATAACATAATCATAGAAGGTCTTCAAGACTATCAATCAACAAGCTCCCAAAATACACATAAACATAGGATTTTACAAGTTCTAAACATAAAGAACCAATGATATAATTCACTCTAAAATCCTATACTTTGTTACAAAACTATCTTCAAAACAAGTCTAAAATGCACTAAAAACTAGAGTACAAATAGGGTATATCAAAAACTAACACTTATATTTAATAATTATATAAAATTCTTAATTATAAATAAAATAGTTAAATAATGTTTTTAATACTTTTATTTGGCTTGAACCATGAAGTGGCAATGCAAGATGTAGTTTGCCATTGGAGATGCTCTAACATGACTTGCCTTAATTAATAGTATGTATATACTTTTTGAAAATTGCCTTAATCGTATAAACAAAAACAAAAAAAATCTAATCCAATCTAATTCTTTTGAAAACCTCCATTTTGTTTTAAAAAAAAAATTTGAAAGTTAAAATTTACACGCACTAGTGGAAATCAGGGGTTTTAAGGCGGTTGTTTAAGGCGGTTCCCGCCGTTAATAACCACATTTTTCAAACTCGAAAGTCAGTTTCGGATGGTTTACTCGAGCTGTAGGCCAAGAAAATGAAGGACGGCGGTTAGTCACTTAATTAACGGCGGTTTTTTATAAACCGTCGTAAATAAAAATATATACACGAACTCGAAATGCAAATATACCACAACGCGATATCGAAAGGTTACACAGATAAAACGCGATATCGAAATTTAAGTTTTGGGTTAACGGGAACAAATATCATATGATGTATACGATATCGAAGGTTGTAACATAAATATTCGATATCGCATTATATTGTTGAGTTTGTAGAAATAGTTAAGATGCGAAGTCTTCTACTATGTTGTCTTTGTATGAACATATTTTCGAATTCGAAAGGCTAGATTAATGTTTTCGAAATCGAATTCCATTGTCCTGATTAACCTAAAAATTATATACTTGTGGAAAACTTCAGGTGTAAAGAAATACCATCAAATATAAAGAAACAAGAGTACGTACAAATTCCAGAAAACAACAAAAGAAAAGAACAAGAGTACGGAAAATGTCAAACAAGATTAATGGTACAAAGATAGTGAACATAAGAACAATGAGTATCTATGCTCCTCGGAAAGAAGTATTCTCTTCCATTGGAGGCAGCATAATAAAGTTGTCCTCATCATCACTATTACCATCGCTAATCCAACCATAGCAAGGCTTCCTAATCTTCTTAGTCGGGGGTGAAGCCTCAGGTTTGACATCGACATTGTCAACATGTTTGACTTCCACAGTCGAGGCCGAACCAATCTTGCTTCCATCAGCGATTAGGGGCTGAGGCTTAGCAACCTTTTCAACCACAATAAACAAACGTAAATCAAAATCACTACAAAATTTCCGGTTAACACTATACAAGGACATGTGGGGTTTAAAAGATTAGAAACTATTATTGTGCATACAAAGTGGTAACTACTTCCAAGCACAAAGGTACCAAGTACTAGGTAAAAAAGTTATTGCAAAAACAATAATAGCATGAACTATTGAGAAAACATAAATCAAAATTTACATGAATCTATGAATGCATTACCTTGGAAGCATCCCTGTCAATCAAGGTGGGCAACACCACCACATCTCTTGGGGTATCCTTTTGAGCACAAGATTGGCTAGTATCTTTCGACATCTTGGAATTAGATGATGGGTTTGTGCTAAGGGATGTATTTGGGAATTTTTCGGCACAGATGGATTGAAAAAGTTGGGATAAGAATGTTGAGTTTAATAATCTCCGCCGGTTTATTTGTATTAAATATATAATTGTCGAAGTCGCCAAGTCTAATTATATACGTTCGATATCGCATTCAAGTTCGATCTTCTTGACAGGGACTAGGAGAATATGTATTCGATATCGAAATCATAGTAAACTGACTTTCGATATCTAACACAGTCTTCCTAGGGTATTGATCAAGTACTATCGATATCGAATTCACTTAAGGGGATAGAATTTAAAAACCTTCGATATCGAAAGTTTATTGGGTTTGGGAAAAATTGCGTTTTAAATTGGTCAATCCTCTAAACTTAAGTTATTTTCTTGTGTTGGTATTTTGTTCCAACACTTGATTTCGAATTTCAAACTCCAAAATCACATTCATATTTAAATTCATGGCCCAATGTTGGAATTCATAAAACTTCAAATCAAAGTTCATACTAATACAAAACAACACAAATGGAGTAAAAGGAAATAAGTGATCCTAAAAACACCTTGGAAACATGAACGGCCAGAATATTAGATCAAGCATTCAAATTCAATCTTCTTCAGCTTCTGAAGACCAGCCTTCACCTGTTGAACTTGAACAGGATTCTGCAGAAATGTCCCAGTACAAAAAACTTTCCATAGCGTACTCCGGTTCTGATGGATCCATAGTAACTCCAATGAAATGTTGTCTGCCTAGTCTGATAATTTCTTCCTTAGCTTCATGGGTCTCCCTAATTTCTTTCTCCGCCCTAATCAGCCCTTTCTCAACCGCACGGCGCATCAACTCTATTCTTTTCTGAAAATCATAAATTATTGCAACAAGTAAAAAAAAAAATCCATAATTTGATCTTTAAAACTGTATATATGATTAATATTGTAGTCAATTTCACAAAAGAATAATTGAGGGGATAACTTACTACACCACGAGTGTATTCTTTGTCAAACTCCTTTTGTGATTCTAAGATTATGTATGAATCATCCCACGGAATTCGTGCAGCCCCCAACCGAGGAAAAAGATATTGAAATTGATTCTTCAAGAAGTCCAGCTTGCGGCGTTGCTCAGGTTCAACAACGTCTTCCCACTCTACATATTTCATACAAGATTCAAATTAGTAATAATGAAGTGTGTAAGCAAAAAATGTAAAATCATTGAGGATCCAGCACTATGTTGAGTATTAATTCATACCTCTCATCCTATCAGTCCTCAACTTTGCAATCCTTGCTTCCATTGCTATCCTTCTTTGTTCAGCCGGGGATATATTGCTATTGCCCGCCATAATATGAAAAAAAAAACAAGGAGATGAGGAAGAAGGAAGAAAAGAAAAGGCTTGGATGAAAATGATGCTTGAGATCCCATAAAATAGACTTCCCAACATAGTTGTGGTCCCCATGTGATTAATTGGACGGAGCAAACAAGAAATTAGGGTCAAAGATATTTTTAGTCTATTTGTCTACTGACACAGGGCTACTAGACGTTCGATATCGAAATCCAAATTTACCACATTGCGAATTCGAAAATCTACACTGATACAGGTCGATATCGAAATTAAAGGTTTTGCGTTTATAGAAACAAGTCTCATATAATGTATACGATATCGAAGGTGTTAACATAAATATTCGATTTCGCAAATTAGTTCGACCTTCTTGACAGAGACTAGGATAATATTGATTCGATATCGAAATCATATTAAAAGACTTGTCGATATCGAAATCATTCTGCTTAGGGTATTGATCAAGTACTATCGATATCGAATGACCTATGGGGCTAGAATTTATAAACCTTCGATATCGAAAATATATCTGGTTTGGGCAAAATTGCGTTTTAAATTGGTCAACCCTCAAAACTTAGGTTATGATGTTGTGTGGGTATTTTGTTCCAACACTTGATTTCGGATTTCAAACTCCAATCTAAGGGATTGAAGGTTTATAAAATTGTTGGGTTGATTCATACCATAATCATCAACTTCAAGGTATGAAATTTGTATAGTTTTTTTGAGTTTTGAACCTTACCATTTAATTGTATGTGAGTTTGATGATTGTTTCATTGTTATTTTCCTTGATTGCATAGGAGTTTGTTGTTTAACAATTTGATTGAGTTTTGCAATAGTTGGACGTTGTAGATATGGACGTTGTAGATATTGTCCCTTGAGTATCGTGGTTTGATAGAGGAATTTATTCATGTTGGTTTTGAGGATGCAAAGATCAAAGATGTTGAAGGTGTTAGATGTCCATGCAAAGATTGTAAGAACAATGCCTATTATGATGATGTGATGGTTTTACGAGAACATTTGTATTGTAGGGGTTTTGACCCTAAGTACACGGTATGGATTTGGCATGGTGAAGTTGTAGTTGACAAAATTATTCCCGAAATTGATGTTGGTAGTGAAGACATGGAATATGATGCTTATCTTGGTGAGATGGTAGAAGATGTTGCTAGGGAATTTGTTAATAAGCCTAGTGTTCTAACGGCAATGATGAATGATAAAGAAACACCATTATACAAGGGGTCTAGGCATTGTATTATGGCGGCAACATTGTTGATGATAAATTTGAAGGCGAAACATGGGATTACCGATAAAGGGATGACGGAGTTGTTTGTTATTGTTAAAAAATTGCTTCCGGTTGATAACTTGTTGCCCGATAAAGTATATGCTGCGAAAAAGATTGTGTCCAATGGGAATGAAATTGGAGAAGATTCATGCATGCCCTAATGATTGTATGTTGTATAGGTCGGTGGAGGAGAAAAAATTGAATAATTGTCTAGTATGTGGGGAGTCTCGATACAAAGTAAAGGATAAAGAATTAATCAAAGTTGGGGATGAAGAGAGTACATTTAGCGATAATGATAGGCCCTAGATATACTCTTATTTTGTAGCATTTGAGAGCTGTTTTAGATAGTATTTTGTACTTTTATATTAGACTTTTGGACCGAATCATTCATGATGGTTTGAAATTGAAGACGTGCATTTCGACCTTGAATTGCACTTGCAATAGATTTGGATGATTTGAAGACCTTCTATGACTGTCCTGGAGGAAGCAAATACATTGAAGAACCGGTCGTAGAAGTGGCGTGAAGGCACACTCTCGCGGACCGCGAAACCTAGGTCGCGAACCGCGAGGGTGTGTGTTGCTGTTTTGAAGATGCCGAGTTTCGCGCGGTCCGCGAAACTCCGGTCGCGAGCCGCGAGGACCGCTGCGAAGCCGAAAACGCGCGGTCCGCGAAACTCCGGTCGCGAACAGCAGCGAAGCCAAGACGCGCGATCCGCGAAACGTCGGCCGCGGTTCGCGAGGATCAGACGCACGGTCCGCGAAACCTCGGTCGCGGACCGCGGACGCCATGGACGCTCGGGCCGCGAATCCTCGGCCGCGAACCGCGAGAACCGAGCTCGCGGTCCGTGAAGGATTTCGCGTGGCCCGCGAAAAACTTCTGCAACTTGCATTTTGTTTGCTTTAATTTTAATTATTTTTAGACTATAAAAGAAACTTATCCTCATTGTTAGAGGATCGAATTTTTACAGAGCAAAACTCATTTTCCTTTTGATTTTGATCTTTGAATTCATTATGGTTTGTTGTATTGATTATGGTTTTGATAATATAACTATGGTAGTAGGCTAAAACTCTTCTTGGATATATGTGATTGGACTTCTTGTTATGGATTGAGAACATGATTCATGAAGCTTAGGAATGGTGATTTGCTATTGAATGATCATAATTTATATGTGTATTTGATGCTTGAAATGATTAGGAATGATTTCCTAGTGATAGATATGTGTTGGATATGTGTTAGATATTGCTTTTCCATGGTTAGAATGTTATCATTCTTTCTATGTAGGAGTAGTAAATTAGGAATCGAATGAATGTTGTTATCAATTGTATTTGTTCTTAAGATCATTCATTAGCATGGTACCTATGTCAAGTTTGTTATCAAATTGCATGGGTAGGGTTGAGGAACATCTAATTTGAAGTAATATTGATTCAATTGAACTAGTTGTTATCATCTAGTAAGATTATCAATTGAAGTTGTGAAGATGCTTTCATTTTTCATAACTATGGTTAAAGATAGTTTCTCACTAACCTTCACCATTCTAAAGGCATCATGATAAAGTTTGAGGAAAATCTCATAGTAAGAAGTCACCAATCTCATATGTCCGAGTCTAGTATTCTCATTAGTTAATCCTTTAGTTAAAACCTCAAATGCTAAACTAGTTGTAATCATGGAATTCTAGTTGCTTTACTTAGTAGTGTTTCTTGCAAAAACTCAACTCAAAACCCCCCCCCCCCCCCCCCCCCCTTTGTTTACATTGCTTTTATATATATATATATATATATATATATATATATATTACAAGATATACATAGAGATAACATTTTCCCTGTGGAACGAACCTTACTTGCCACTATATGCTTAATTGTGTGTAGAGGTAGTAAGTGAACATAAATTGTATATTTGAGAGGTACGGCGACGACCTCCCAAATTTTGGCGCCGCTGCCGGGGAATAGGCGTATTTTTATGTGTGTATTGTAGTTTTATTTCTAATCTATCTTTCTTTTTAGGTTCTATTTTGGTTTGGAACTCTATTGCTCTAGCTCTTGGTGCATGGTTCTTACACGATCCTCGAACCAAGACCCTTTGCAATACGATTCCGAGCTAGTAAGAAGTCTCCGCCAACTTAGGAGGCAAGTGCAAGAGTCACTAGCATCTAATCCTTTCTCCCTTGAAAGTGAATCACTACCTTTCAACATGGCGGACGATGAAGAGGATACCGACCAAAACCCTCCCCGAAACCAATTCTACAACCCCTTCCAAAACCCTAACCCTTCTCCTACCAACATTTCTATGAGAGAGTACATGTCCCCCAACTATGAGCAACAACAATCGAGCCTTGTTTACCCAAACTCTCAATACGAAATCAAGACGGGAGTGATAAATTTGCTTCCAACTTTCCATGGTAGAGAAGTGGATGATCCGAATGACTTCCTTGAAGCTTTTCATAGGGTTTGTAGTAGTTTGAAACCTTCCGAGATGAGTGTGGATGAGTTTAAGTTGAAAACCTTCACATTCACCTTGAAGGACAAGGCCGCTAAATGTTTAAGCCGTTTACCTTCATCATCAATCACTACATGGCCACAATTGAAGAAAAAGTTCTTAGACAAGTACTTTCCTCCCTCTAAGTCCTCGGTCTTGATACAAGCCATTAGCAACATCACTCAAGACGATGATGAGACGTTGTATGAGTATTGGGAAAGATTCCAAACTCTCCTCTCAAGTTGCCCGTACCATAGCTTCACCGAACCTCAATTGGTGTGTTTCTATTACAATGGTTTGAATGATAGAGAAACCGAGTTGATAAATCGGTCTTGCTATGGCTCCATTGCTAACCTTGGCTCTTCCGATGCCATGATGCTATTTGAGCAACTAGCCGAAGGATGCAAACCAAAGAGAGACCGGAGGCTACGAGTGGGTAACTCCGATGGAAACAATGATGGTTCTCGCCAAGATATCAAGGAGCTTACGGCATTGATGAAAGGTTTCATGATGGGAAATAGCTCCGGAGGGAACACGGGGAACCAACCAAGGCAACAAGTGATGACGTGTGGGATTTGTGCTTCGAACCATCTCACCGAATCTTGTCCTCAAGCAAACGAGGATTATAACGAAGAAGTCAATGCCATGGGGGTCTATGGAGGAAACCAAGGTTTTAGAGCCGATTAAGGAGGAAACCAAGGTTTTAGGGGCTACCAAGGAGGACGAGGCTACCAAAGTGGTAGGGGTTTTCAAGGTGGACAAGGTGGTGATAGGGGTAACCAAAGGAAGTATGATCCTTTTGCTCAACATTACAACCCCGAACTAGAGATCACCCCAACTTTCGGTGGAGAGATGAACCGATGGGGCAACAAGGCCAACAAGGTGGCTACCAAGGGGGTTACCAAGGTCAAAGTGGTCAATCCTTTGATAGATCGAGGGGGCAAAATGACCAAGGCTACCAAGGAGACCAAAGCCACCAAAATCAAGGGTACCAAGGTTACCAAAACCAAGGGTACCAAGATTTTGGCTATCAAGGGTACCAAGATCATCCACCACAACAATACCCAAGGAACCAAGGTCAAGGCCGTTTCAACAACCGCAACCCTCAAAATGCTTACCCGAGGTTGGAAGATAAATCTCGTGATCAAGGTGAAAGCTCGGGCCAATTCCCACAAGACGCTCGATTCAAAAGCATTGAGGTGCAAATGAGTCAAATGGCCACTGTTTTGGGGAAATTGGAAGCACAAAACTCCGGGAAATTACCCGCACAACCGGAGTTAAATCCAAGGCCTCATGCGAGTGCCATGACCTTGAGGAGTGGTAAACAAGCGGTTGAACCTGAAGTGGTTGTGAAAAAGGCACCCAAGAGAGGCCTTGTGAAGAAGAACTTGACCAACAATGAAGTTGAGGTAACCTTGGCCGATGAAGAAGTGATTCTTGAGGGGCTAACCAAAGAAAAAGGTGATGCCGAGGTTGAGAAGGAGAAGGAACTAATTGATAAGGAACATGTGGACTCAACCGCTCATGTTGAACCAATGTCACCTCCATTCTCACCTCTCCACAAGAAAACTAGAGTAGACACTCCCTTCGAAGTGGAAGCACCATTTCCCAAGGCTTTGAAGAATACTCGCAAAAAGGAGATGGACAAGGAAGCTTCGGAAGTTCTTCGAAAGTGTGAGGTAAACATTCCTTTGCTCGATGCTATTGATCAAGTTCCTAGATATTCTAAGTTCTTGAAAGAATTATGTGTGAACCATCGTCAACAAAGGTCTAAGCATGTTAAAAATGAAAGAGTCAATGAACATGTGTCGGCTTTGTTTCAAGATAAAATGCCTACTAAGTGTGGTGATCCCGGCATGTTTACAATTCCTTGCATTTTAGGAAACACTTATTTTCCTAGAGCCATGCTAGATTTAGGTGCATCCATAAATGTCATCCCATACACATTGTATGAATCATTGAATCTTGGCACTTTGCATAAAACCGGTGTAGTGATCCAACTTGCCGACCGCTCTAATACATACCCTAAGGGTATTGTTGAAGATGTCTTGGTGAAAGTCGACAAGTTGGTGTTCCCGGCCGATTTTTACGTTTTTGACATGGAACATGATAAATTTGCTACCCCTGTCTTGTTAGGGCGTCCCTTTTTGAAAACGTCAAGAACTATTATCGATGTGCATAGTGGTAGGCTTACCATGGAATTTGATGAGGATAAAATAGAGTTCAACATTTATGGTGCAATGAAATACGATGATGAGGAAACTTCTTGCAATGCTATTGATGTAATTGAATCTTTTGTGCAAAAAGTTTATGAAAATGATGGTGATGATCCTTTGTTAAATGCTTTAGCCAATAGTTTACACACAAGTAATGTTCATACATATGCTTTGAGTGCTAACTTGAAGGAAAGCATTTTTGAGCTAGATACTTTCGAGGAACTTTCTCTTGATGCACCACTTTTAGACCTCGAGGTATTGAAAGGCTCGGGCAACCGACCATCTCTCAATAAACCTCCGGTGGTGGAATTGAAACCACTACCCGAAAATCTAAAATATGCATTCCTTGGTGATGGTGAGAAATTACCGGTGATCATCTCCAACAAGCTCACCAAGGAATAAGAGGAAAGGTTGATGAAAGTGCTCCAAGATCATAAGGAAGCCATTGGATGGACTATTGCCGACATCAAAGGTATGAGTCCAAGTACTTGCATGCACCGTATTCTATTGGAGGATGATGCTAAACCCATCCGACAACCTCAAAGGCGATTGAACCCTCCTATGATGGAGGTAGTAAAAGCCGAGGTGCTTAAATTGTTGGATGCGGGAATGATCTATCCAATCTCCGATAGTAAATGGGTAAGCCCAACGCAAGTGGTACCAAAGAAGACCGGAGTGACCGTGGTGGAGAATAGCCATGGCGAGTTGATCCCCACTCGTATTCAAAACGGATGGCGTGTTTGCATTGATTACCGAAGGCTAAATGCGGTAACGAGGAAAGACCATTTCCCTTTGCCATTTATTGATCAAATGCTTAACCGGCTTGCAGGCCACTCTTTCTATTGTTTTCTTGATGGCTATTCAGGGTACTTTCAGGTTTCCATTGCACCAGAAGATCAAGAGAAGACAACCTTCACATGTCCCTTTGGCACCTTTGCATATCGACGCATGCCTTTTGGCCTTTGCAACGCACCGGCCACATTCCAAAGGTGTATGGTTAGCATATTTTCAGAATACCTTGAAAAGTTTGTAGAGGTTTTTATGGATGACTTCACTGTTCATGGAAACTCTTTTGACAATTGCTTAATCCATTTGTCATTAGTCCTAAAAACTTGCATTGATAAGAACCTTGTGCTTAATTCTGAAAAATGTCATTTCATGGTTGAAAAGGGCATTGTGTTAGGACATGAAGTGTCATCTAATGGTATTGAAGTAGACAAAGCAAAAATTGATACCATCCAATCTCTTCCTTACCCTACTTGTGTGCGTGATGTGAGATCCTTTCTAGGCCACGCGGGTTTCTACCGCCGTTTCATAAAAGATTTTTCAAAAATTTCTTCCCCTTTATGTAGATTGTTACAAAAGGATGTGGAATTTGTGGTAGATGAAGGTTGTAAGAGGGCATTTGATTGTTTGAAGTCTTTGTTAGTGTCGGCCCCTATTTACAACCTCCAAATTGGTCCCTTCCTTTTGAGATCATGTGTGATGCTAGTGACTATGCCGTTGGTGCGGTGTTAGGTCAAAGAGTGGGAAAAATTCTCCATGCCATCTATTATGCATCCATGACTCTCAATGATGCTCAAAGGAACTATACCACTACTGAGAAAGAATTACTAGCGGTAGTCTTTTCCTTAGAAAAGTTTAGGCCATATTTGCTTGGTACACAGATTATTGTTTTCACTGACCATGCAGCTCTTCGTTACTTGATGACGAAGAAAGAAGCAAAGCCTAGGTTACTCCGATGGATCTTACTCTTGAGCGAGTTCGACTTGGAGGTCAAGGACAAGAAAGGAGCTGAACCGGTGGAGTTAGCACACAAAGCTTATTGGGCGATCACAAGGTTCAATTTGAACTTGGACGAAGCCGGGAATGAAAGGAACAGGGGCGGACCCAGAAATTAAAGTCGAGGGGGGCCATAATAGAATAAAAGTAAAATTATAGCACTATATTTTAATATATTAAAAATTACAAGGGTATAAAATGTAATTTTAATTTTTTTAAAACAATTTACAAAGGTATAAAATGCAATTTTTAATTTTTTGGGGGTGGCCACCCTGGCCACCCCCATGTTCCGCCCCTGGAAAGGAAGCTTCAATTACAAGAGCTTGAGGAGATCCGAAATGAGTCCTATGAGAACGCTCCCATTTACAAGGAGAAGACGAAGGCATGGCATGACAAGATGATAATTAGGAAAACTTTTGAGGTAGGTCAAAAGGTTCTCCTATTTCAATCACGCCTTCGTTTGTTTCCAGGTAAACTGCGTTCTCGGTGGACTGGGCCATTTGTAGTTGTGAAAGTTTTCCCTCATGGTGCGGTGGAGATCCAAAGCGACGAGGATGCCAAAGTCATCAAGGTCAACGGCCAAAGGTTGAAACCGTATTACGAGGGTTTCAAATCGGAGATCCTAGAGGACATGTCTCTAGGCAACCCAACCTACGATTGATCTTTACCATGGAGGTATATCGTGCCGACGATGTTAAATAAACGAGTTTTGATCTTTAAAAGCATTTCGTCGAACAATTTCAACATTTGGAACATTACTCTATTTCTATATATTGTTGTTTATATACATTTTATTAAACTTGCAATTCAGACATAATGCGAATTTTTGATTTGTTATTTTTGTAGAAAGAGAGGTGAACAAAACAAAAAGGCAAGAGGAGCCATTTCTTCGCGGCCCGCGAATTCATCGCGCGGACCGCGACCGAGGGTTTCGCGAACCGCGAACGGAGCGCGCGAGCCGCGGCCGTGTCTCGCGGTCCGCGAACGACGTCCCGCGACCCGCGAAATACGTGGGATTTTCGAGGAATCCCTGCCACCAAAACGCCAAGTTTCGCGGACCGCGACTTGATCGCGCGGTCCGCGACACAATGCGCGCGGTCCGCGAATTCATCGCGCGGACCGCGAGGATCTTGCGCGCTGGGCGCGATTTCACAGCGCGCGCCGCGACGGGGTTTTGCGCGCGCGGCCCGCGAATTAGGGCGCTCGGTTCGCGAAGACTTTACGCGCGGTCCGCGAGGGAGGCCGCGCGACCCGCGAAATCCAGGGATTTTTTCGACAATCCCTGGAACTAAAATGCAGGTTTTCGCGGTCCGCGGCTTGATCGCGCGGACCGCGGCTCAGGGCTCGCGGTCCGCGGTTTCACTGCGCGGACCGCGAAGGTTGGTCGTGCGCGGACCGCGAAGGTTCGGCGCGCGCGGTCCGTGGTTTCATCGCGTGGACCGCGACAGTTCTGCGCGCGCGGTCCGCGATTTCATCGCGCGGACCGCGAAAGCTCGGCGCGCGATCCGCGAAGGCCTCGTCGCGACCCGCGACAAAACAAGGGATTTTCGGCAATCCCTGGGTCGAAATGGCACGTTTTCGCGGCCCGCTAAGATGGCGCGCGGCCCGCGGCGGAGTTTCGCGGCCCGCGAAGAGGAACTCGCGATCCGCGAGGATACGAACTATACTTCATCCAATTTCTTCTATCTTTTTTCTCCTTCTTCTTCCCAAAACTCTCCCAACCGAATAGTGCTCTTTTCCGGCCACCATCTCCAATCCATCATTCCGGCGAGTTTTGAACTAATTCCTTCCACCCAAATCAATCCCCCAAGCTTTCCCAACAAAACCCACCAAAAATCCACATCCAAAACACCATCTTTTACCCACATTGCCCGAATTCTAACCCAAACTTCTCCATTCCGATTCGCCGGACTCCGGCGACTTTTTCTCCAACCCCAATACATCAAAACCTTCCCTCCACCACCCTTATCCTTTTCTCCATCTCAATTTTCAAATTCCTAAACGAACTTAAATATCCCCAAATCTCAAGAACCCTAATTTTTGGGCATTTTTGATTTGGTGATATTTCGGTTCAATTGATGATATCCTCAAGCTACATTGCTTCCAAAGGCTTCAATTGACGGTACCCTACTGAATTTACTTGAATTTTGGGTGATTTAGGGCTTGCCGCCATTAGGTTTTATTGAAATTTCAAAGGCTTGCCGCCTTTAGTTATATACTTTGCTTGTTGAGTAGGGGCTTGCCGCCTTGTAGCTAGTTTAGCTGTGCTGGACTGTTGTTGAGTAGATTTTGATAATGGCACCGAGGAAAAGGTCTCGCCGAGGGGAAGCCTCTAGTTCACATGAGCCCGTGATCCCCGAATCACCCCCTCGCCAACCTAGCCCTCCTCCTGCAGAAAACCTACCTCCTGTTGACCTTATGGGATTGCAAGGTTTGGATGGAGATGCCCAACAACGGTGGAGAAAGTTGATTGGGAATGGGAGACGAACAATCATGGAGACGAAGTTCCTCTCCTCTGAGCTACTGCAGGAGCTAGGTTTGCAGCAACCTGTGCTGTTTCTATTGGATCGCGTTGGCATGAGAGGATTCATTGATAGGTCGGCACCGACCTACATTCGAAGGTCTTAGAAGGTCTTCGCCCTAGATATACTCTTATTTTGTAGCATTTGAGAGCTGTTTTAGATAGTATTTTGTACTTTTATATTGGACTTTTGGACCGAATCATTCATGATGGTTTGAAATTGAAGACGTGCATTTCGACCTTGAATTGCACTTGCGATAGATTTGGATGATTTGAAGACCTTCTATGACCGTCCTGGAGGAAGCAAATACATTGAAAAACCGGTCGTAGAAGTGGCGTGAAGGCACATTCTCGCGGACCGCGAAACCTAGGTCGCGAACCGCGAGGGTGTGTGTTGCTGTTTTGAAGATGCCGAGTTTCGCGCGGTCCGCGAAACTCCGGTCGCGAGCCGCGAGGACCAGCACGAGGACCGCTGCGAAGCCGAAGACGCGCGGTCCGCGAAACTCCGGTCGCGAACCGCGAGGACCAGCGCGAGAACCGCAGCGAAGCCAAGACGAGCGATCCGCGAAACGTCGGCCGCGGTTCGCGAGAATCAGACGCGCGGTCCGCGAAACCTCGGTCGCGGACCGCGGACTCCATGGACGCGCGGGCCGCGAATCCTCGGCCGCGAACCGCGAGAACCGAGCTCGCGGTCCGCGAAAAACTTCTGCATTTTGTTTGTTTTAATTTTAATTATTTTTAGACTATAAAAGAAACTTATCCTCATTGTTAGAGGATCGAATTTTTACAGAGCAAAACTCATTTTCCTTTTGATTTTGATCTTTGAATTCATTATGGTTTGTTGTATTGATTATGGTTTTGATTATATAACTATGGTAGTAGGCTAAAACCCTTCTTGGATATATGTGATTGGACTTCTTGTTATGGATTGAGAACATGATTCATGAAGCTTAGGAATGGTGATTTGCTATTGAATGATCATAATTTATATGTGTATTTGATGCTTGAAATGATTAGGAATGATTTCCTAGTGATAGATATGTGTTGGATATGTGTTAGATATTGCTTTTCCATGGTTAGAATGTTATCATTCTTTCTATGTAGGAGTAGTAAATTAGGAATCGAATGAATGTTGTTATCCATTGTATTTGTTCTTAAGATCATTCATTAGCATTGTACCTATGTCAAGTTTGTTATCAAATTGCATGGGTAGGGTTGAGGAACATCTAATTTGAAGTAATATTGATTCAATTGAACTAGTTGTTATCATCTAGTAAGATTATCAATTGAAGTTTTGAAGATGCTTTCATTTTTCATAACTATGGTTAAAGATAGTTTCTCACTAACCTTCACCATTCTAAAGGCATCATGATAAAGTTTGAGGAAAATCTCATAGTAAGAAGTCACCAATCTCATATGTCCGAATCTAGTATTCTCATTAGTTAATCCTTTAGTTAAAACCTCAAATGCTAAACTAGTTGTAATCATGGAATTCTAGTTGCTTTACTTAGTAGTGTTTCTTGCAAAAACTCAACTCAAAACCCCCCCCTTTGTTTACATTGCTTTTTTTTATATATATATATATATATATATATATATATATATATACACTACAATATACATAGAGATAACCTTTTCCCTGTGGAACGAACCTTACTTGCCACTATATGCTTAATTGTGTGTAGAGGTAGTAAGTGAACATAAATTGTATATTTGAGAGGTACGGCGACGACCTCCCAGATAAGAAAACACCCGCAAAAGTAATGTGGTATCTTCCTATTGTGCCTAGATTGAAAAGGTTGTTTGCAAACCCTGATGATGCGAAACTGTTTACTTGGCATGCAGAGAAGGAGCGAGGGGGTGATGACATCATTAGTCATGCATCGGATGGAGAATAGTGGAAAAAAATGGATGAATTGTACCCTGAATTTGGGAAAGAACCTCGAAACCTCCGACTAGGGTTATCAACGGATGGTATGAACCCGTTTGGCAATTTGTCTAGCACACAGAGTTCATGGCCTGTGATGTTGGTTATTTACAATCTACCTTCTTGGTTGATGATGAAACGCAAATATGTGATTCTATCAATGATGATATCAGGACCGAAACAGCCTGGAAATGACATTGACGTGTACCTTGCCCCACTCATTGAATATTTGAGGTCTTTGTTCAACTCGGGTGTATCGATAGCCGATGGTAGTCATGGGGATGAGAAGTTTGAGTTAAAAGGGATGTTGATGTGGACCATTAATGATTTTCCGGCATTGGGCAATTTAAAAGGATATTCAGTGAAAGGTCACCTTGCATGTCCAATTTGTGAGAAAAACACAAGTCATTGTCAATTGAAAAATGGTGGGAAAACGGTTTATCTTGGTCATCGGCGATTCCTTCCTGAAGATCATCCATGGAGGTTTGCTAAAAAATGGTTCAATGGGAAAATTGAGACTGATCCAGAACCCATTCCTCCAACTGGCGTTGAAATCCTCCAAACCATGGAGAAGTTGGGACATGTTTATGGCAAAAAGGAAAAGGTTGCAAAAAATAGTGGTGGAAAAAAAGGTCAATTTTTTTTGATTTGCCATATTGGAAATACCTAGAGGTTACTCACTGTCTAGATGTCATGCACATTGAAAAAAATGTATGTGACGCGTTGGTCGGTACACTGTTGAACACCCCGGGCAAAACAAAGGATGGGTTGAAGTCACGTCTAGATTTGGTGAGTTTAGGCATAAGACCTTCGCTCGCACCTGTGGAGGAAGGAGACAAGACTTACTTACCACCGACTTGTTATACAATGTCGACGAAAGAGAAGGAGAGTTTTTGTAACACATTGAAGTCGGTCAAAGTTCCTATGGGGTATTCGTCCAATATTAGGTCTTGTGTCCAATTAAAGGAACTTAAGTTGGCACATATGAAGTCACACGATTGTCACAATTTGATGCAAGAGTTGAATGTCATCGCCATTAGAGGTTCCCTCCCTACGCATGTGCGGAATGCCATTACGAAGCTTTGCTATTTTTTTAAGGTTATTTGTCGGAAAAGTCTTAGTCATCGGAGGTTAGACAAGTTGCAAAGAATGGTGGTGGAGGTTTTGTGTCGGTTGGAGATGTACTTCCCTCCATCATTTTTCAACATCATGGTTCATTTGATTGTTCACTTAGTCCGTGAGATCAAACTATGTGGACCGGTCTTTTTACGGTGGATGTATCCATTTGAACGGTACATGAAGATCTTCAAGTTGTTTGTGAAAAATCGTTACCGGCCTGATGCTAGTATAGTTCAACGCTATGCCGCCGAAGAGGTAATTGAGTTTTGTACAAACTACTTAAAAGATGTTGATACAATTGGTGTTCCCAACTCTAGACATGAAAGTAGGTTGGATGGTCATGGATTGAGGCACAAGCGCATGTTCCAACCATCGGCTGCTGATCTTATTAAAGCTTATGTGTACGTTCTCCGGAATCATAAAGAAATTGCTCCCTATGTAGACATTCATATGAAGGAATTAATCGAGGCAAATAGTGGTTTGACCGAAGAGGGATTGCCAGACGAGCACAATCGGAAGTTTGCATGTTGGCTACAAAATCATGTTCAATCTGGAGATCATTCTGAAACTGTGAAATGGTTATCTCGTCGCCCTCTTGGTACAGTCAAATTCTTTGGTGGATATGATATAAATGGATATACCTTTGGGACAAAAGATATGGATGATAATGGTGTATCTCAGAATAGCGGGGTGTCTAATATTTCTGATTCACTAGAAGATGGAACATTGAAGAAAAATATGTTTTTTGGCACTATAACCGATATTTGGGAGCTTGATTATGTGAAGTTGAGAATAGCCGTTTTTAAATGTATTTGGGTGGATGAAAGGCGCGGTATCAAGCATGAAGGTTTAGGCATGACTCTCGTTGATCGTGCTCGACAAGGTTCAAAAGAGGATCCATTCATTTTGGCCGTCCAAGCTGATCAAGTGTTTTATGTTACTGACCCAGTCGACCCTCGATGGGAAGTTATTGTTGGAGGGAAGAAATCCTTTGTTGATGATGAAATGAGGGAACATGATGAAGTCACCGAGGAAAATACCCCATTAGATTTTCATTTACATGAAGACAAGCTATTGGAAGATGAAATGAGCTTGAAGCATTATATTGCTCGCGTTGATCATGATGAGGGTATTTGGGTTACTAATACAGGTAAGGTATCTAAGAGGAAGAGAAAGAATCCTATCAAAAAGAAGTAGATTTGTAATTTTTGAAAGTTTTTTTTTGGACGAATGCATTTTCGATATCGGTAATTACAATATTCAGCCTTTCGATATCGACTTATTGTTAATATTGTGAATGTTTTAGAACTTATATGTTTTCGATATCGTATACAATTTCGTTGATATATTCGTTGTCGAAATACTATTCTTCTCAATCCCTGGGACACCCACCGATTACTTCTAGCGATATCGAAAGGGTGAACTTATATATTTTCGATATTGCATAAACTGTTGTTGTGTTTTCGATATCGAAATTAACTTCTTCTTAAGCCCTGGGATACCTACCGAGACATATTTCGATATCGAAATTATGTGTACAATTGTATTCATTGGCAGAAGGTAATTAATATAAAATTGACACAACTTAAACATAAGTCTTCTTAATTCAAACCAATTTAACCAAATGTTAATCATACAAACTTTAAAAGAAAAACAATCCCATTTAGTCTTGATGTAGCCAATATATACTCTACTTTTAGCACATTTTAGAGTTCATTTGGGGTAGCATTTAGTACAAAGGGTTAAGAATTAAGGTTAAATTTCTCTTACCTTGCATTTTGAAGAAAGACTTGTGCACTAACGTTTTGAAGCTGAAATTTGGAAATGTTAAAAGAGGAATTGGAGTGCATAAGTGGTACCATTGGCTTCGTCTTCTCGAATACTACAAAATGGACTACTAGAATGTCAAAAACGGATCAACGGTTCATCCGTGGCGAAGAAAAGAAGATTGCTGTCAATCTGCCACAGGCATCTCGCGGGCCGCGAAATAGGCCTCGCGGGCCGCGAAAATGGGCGGATTTCTGGCTGAATGAAGGCCAAAGAAGCATATTTTGAAGGGTTATAAATACCCCTCTTATCCCTTATCTTGAAAACGAGCTCCCTCATGATCCAAACCCAATTTCCCTTTGTTTTTCACCATTTCTTCCATGTTCTTCCCTTTGAATTCATGAACAAACATGTATTGATTATGATGATTGTATTAGCTTAGTTTCTTCCTTGGGAGCAATTGATGTAGACTTCTTTGCTTGAAATCTTCATTAACTTCATTATGCTTCTATTTTGGATTATATTATCATTTGAATTCTTGATGTTGAATTGTGTATGAATGTTGTTAATCTTGCTAAATTTGCCATGGGCTTTGTGTTTTAAATCAATTGCATGCCTCATAGTTTGGGTAATTGTAGTTTAAACCCTAGTTCTAGTTTAATTTAGAGATTAGGTTAATTAGAAGTGATTGGGGGGTGACAACCCCTTTTTGCTTGCTAGTTGTAGAGTAATTTAGCCTAGTTGGTAGAGTAATTGGCAATTAGAGAGGTTGTGTGATTGTTGTTATGAAACATGGTAAAGTATAGTCATGGGAATTGAATTGCTTATGAATTTGAATATTGTTGCATGTCTTCGTAGGAACCTAATGTGATCATTGATCCTTCGTTGTATGTAATTGTAGAGTTAAGATATTCATTTCAATGTGTGATTATATGCATCGAATTGCTAGATTCGTGGGTAAATGCTATTGTTTACCCCAATATCATAAAGTAGCAAATATGAATTAAGATTTGTATGTTATCATCATCTTAGTTCTTTATAGTTTTCAAATGTCTTGTCCAACGCTCACGTTAACGTCGAGTATGGGTGAGTTTGTCGATTCTCCATTGTTAATTCCATTGTCGGTGTATCTAGATGCTATCATCTAGGTGGATTGATAATGAGGGCTCTTGAGTGATGTGTTCATGCTCACTAGCTATTATCAAGAGAATAGGATGTTTTTCATCCACGACTTATGATCATAAATTATAGATATGAAGCGTTCACTCAATGATTAATCGATAGTTGAAGTTGAAGTCAATTGCCTCCCAATGCCTTGTATTTGCATTGTAGTGTAATTTATCTTAGTTGCTTTCTTTCGTAGTGTAACAAAACCAACTCAAAAACCCCCCTTGTTTACCTTGCTTTCTATATATATATATATGTATGTGTTAATAATCTTCGCTAAAACACTAAACAAAACTCCTTCTCCTTGTGGTTCGATCCCTACTTCCCACTATCTACTCTATAGTAGTTAGAAGTTGTAGGTGAAATATAAATGTGTTTTGATTGAGTGGGATTCCCATTTACGACGTGGGGAAATCGCTTGTCAAGTCTCCGAAAACTCAAACATTAAAACAAAATGTGCCTTTCTAAGTCAAAGTCATCTTCAGGATTTTCTCCTTGTGTAACTATCTCATTTTGGGGTTGAATAGTCTCCGACTCTCCACTTGCTTTTGAAGTACCTTGCTCTTCATTCAAGGTTCCATCCACGGTAGTTGGAATTGCTTTAGAAGTGGATGCATCACCCAACTTGGACATTTCATGAGCTGTCATAAAACCTCGCAATATGTTCGTATTGCGCCATATCCTTTGACTCCCAAGCTTCACCGCTTTTCTCAGCCTTACGAGTGCTGATAATTGGTTTTGGAAAAAGGTTTCTCCACCATCAACTATAAAAAAAATAAGGCAAACAATTTAGTAACCTTTGCACATCCCAAATAATCCAACAAATAAAATAGAAACTTATAAAATAATAGAATTACCTTCTTCGGAATCATTGGTATTCGAGGAAACCGTTTTCTCCCACTTCCCCTCAACAAGAGCCCACTTCTTCTTTGTAAAGTACATTTCATCATAGAATTTACATGGAGTAGGGTCACTCCTTGTTGTAAATTCAAATCCATCATGCGTCTTCAAGATTTTCGCAATTAGATTACCGTAAGGCAAGCATGTAACAAGTCGCTTGCTATTTGCCACCTCCTCCATGTGACTTACTATTGCAAACCCAGCATTAAAAAGCCGTTTCTCCCTAATGTAAAAATACATCAACAGGCTACTATAAGTGGCTTCCGAGTCCTTTCCCCCCTTTGGCACCACATTTCTAGCAACCATATCATAAATAATTCGCGATGTAGGTTCCAGGTCGGCTATCTTATAGTCGCTAGCCTTCTTGGGATTATTAGCAGGCATACCGAAGTACTTATGCCCCATGTCCTTAGGGTTTAGCCTACCTTGCCGTACTTCTTTAGGCCAACAACCACTAGTATAAACCCTAACAGGGGTCTCATTCCTATACCTAATACCCAAAAGTTTATTGATCTTACTAGGGCTAATGTCATACTTAATCCCATTAACCCTAGTAGTGAATCCACTATCCTCATTCTCAATCACATTAGCATAAAATTGACTAGTTTCATCCAAGTACGAATCATCATTCAAAGCAAACAGTTCATTCAAACCTTGATGATTAAACAAGTTCATTATATCAGTCAATCCCAACATTTGCATCTTATTGAAGTCTAAAACATAGCTATTCATCAAAGAAGAACTATTGGTAAACGATTTATACTTTTTGAAAGCTTCTTGACTTACAAAATTCCGAGAATCAAACCTCTGATAGGGAGCTTTGCTAGCAACGAACTTCCTCTTCATTGCGCCGCCGGCCATTCTCCTTGAATTGTGGATGAACTGATTGATTTTGAGGGGAGATTAGGGTTCGGGTAATCTGAAATCAAATTTGGGGATTTCTGGGCTTCTGTGTCGTGTTTTTTTTATATAGTGGTACTCCTTTCGATATCGAAAGAACCATAACACACTTGCGATATCGATATGTGTGTTATGAAACGATGACGTACGGTTAACCGAAACCCATTGCGAACTCGCACGTGACTTAGAGTTTTTTAAAAGTTGAACTTCAAGCTGGATTGGAACCAACACTGCGAAATCGAAGATGTACATAGAATAAAGGCGATATCGAAACTATAAAACTAATACGCGAATGAACTTTCGAAATCGAAGGTTCAGAAGGCCATATCTCTGTTACCTGTAACGAATCAACTAGAGATATCGTAAACATAAAAAATGAATCTTTCGATATCGAAAAGCGTATTTGATGGATATTTCGATATCGTAAAGATGCAGTTTTTTTGCACTGTTATACTCATTTTCAGAATGTATTTCCGAAAAGTGCAAATTAACTTATACGAATACTACATGAAAATTATTAAAGAGAGAAAACAACCATCATGGTTAGTAAAATTCCCAACCATCATTCAAGTTACATTTAAAAAAACCTACTAAAGTGCAAATATTGTTCAAGACAAACAAAAGCAATTACACATTCATTCAATCTAAATCACTTGCGATATTGTACTTTAAATCGATCAGCGCCTTGGCCTCCAATATCGACATCATCATCAGATTCTGATCCATGACCGGAGCCGTCATCGGTATTTGTACGCCTCCTTTTACCATGATCAAGGTCATGATCATCTTCCTCATCAGATGAACCATCAGTTTCCTCTCCTTCTTAATTTTCATCATCTTGGTCACCTTCCTGTTCATGTTCCCTTTCCTCATCCTCTTGCTCATGCTCATCATCTTCCTCTTCCTCTTCCTCTTCCTCTTCCTCTTCTGACTCTTCGTCATTGTCGCGCTCAAAGTTCTCACCCTCATTGGAATCATCACTATCATTGTCGGAATGCACAACTCTAGCATTAACGTCGAAGGTTTCATCAATGTCATATGATGGCTCTCTTTCGCCTGCACTTATGTCCATCGGAAAACCAAAAATATCTCTCATTCATTTTCAAATTCCTCCGCTGCCTTATTCCTTGCTTCGATCTCCGATTCAAGTAGTCTTAGCTGTCGGTCCAAGTGAGATTGCCACCTCCGAGTTTGGCCTAAACAAATTCATGAAGCATTAATTATAAAATACTGAAATTAATAAAATTAAAACATGTAATTACACAAAATTACAAATGCTTACCAGGAGTTAACCTCTTCTTCTTCGGGTCCCTTGGGCCATATTTACCATCTTCCTTGAGTTCAAGGCCCTTCTTGACCAACCACCCGTGGTCATAGTACTCGGATGCTAAGGGAAAACCTTCGGGTATCACTCCTTGTTTGCGGATCAATGCCGTTATCAGTCGACCATAAGGAAGTCGCGACTTTGAACTCTTGGTTGCCTTTGCCATGTATTTGAGAATAGCATACCCGGGGTTTATCTTATGCTCCTCCATGATGAAGTAGAAGAGCATGATGTTGTGGACTGTTGCTTCACAAGGATAACCTCCGCTAGGAAATACATTCATAGCAATGAACTCGTACACCAGCCTTTGCTCATCGGTTAGTTCCCCTATCTTGTAGTCGGGTTTAGGTTTTCCCAGGCCAAATTCTTTTGGAATGTTAAAATATTTTTTGGCCATCCTATGCAGTTTGAAAGGGAGCTTAATATCTATGTTTTTGACAAAGCTATTTTGTACAAACATGTCATATGGACCATTAGGATCCGTACCCCTCAAGAAGCTATCGTCCACATAAGGACATCCTATAACCTCGTTGATAGTGAACATGCTAACCGGAATGTCTATTCCTCTAACCCTAGTAGAATACATCTTCCCATTCTTCCTAAAATTAGCATAAAACTGAAGAACCTCTTCATGATAGGCATCATCTTCCAATAACAACAAACCATCCAAGTGATGGGGTCTAAACCACTTCAAAACGTAATCAAATTTCAAATCATTATCTAATTGGGATTTTTTGAATACCTTGCTGATGATAACCTTCCTATGTAGCCGTTCATGATAGCGTTCACTAGCGGCTGTGTCGATGAAGGTTTCCTTGACAACACGATTGTTGGAACTAGGGTTTGGATTGGAGTGTTGACCACTAGCATTGCTCCCCTCGGGTTCATGCCGCCCCTCTTTCCCATGTCCTCGGTTCCTGCCGCCCCTGTTCCCACGACCTCTGCCTCTACTGGTGGCGCCACCGCGAGACTGACTCGGACCGACACCTGTACCGCGACCAGTCCCTTTTGCCTGCCTCGGAATTGGGTTTCGGGGTTGTACCTCCATTCTTCCTGATTCTCGAACCATGATTCCGGTGGGTTGGGTGGAAATTCGAGATCGAATTTGATATAAATCGACTATTAGGTATCGAAGATTTGGGGGAAATAATTTGAACTTCTGGAAATCCGTTTTTTTTATATAGTCACAATACTTTCGATATCGAAGATAAATTCGCTCCCTGTCATAGGGAATGAGCAGATAGTTGTATCGATATCGAAAGTTATATTGATTATTATTTCGATATCGCAACTTATTTTCATTATGTTTTCGATATCGAATTCGTTTTCTCTCATGATATTAACATATCGATATCGAAGATTCTTATAAACCATGAGTTTTATTTAATATTCGTTTTTTCATATATAATATTAGATGCGATACTTTTATATTTTTATGCTATAGTATAAGTTATAAAGTTATTTAAAATCCAATACAATATAATAAAAAATACGTTGTTATTATTTTTTAACTTTATAAAGTTATCAGTTTGTCTCTAACTCGATCAACTTAAATATGCTGCACGTTAATAATTTTAATTTATAACACAATATTAGTATTAGTGAATTTGAATTAACATGGTTTTAATATAGATTGTTAATAAACAAATAGCATATATGCATTCAACAAACAACAAACTTAGACGCAACACAGTAATAAGCAACCTATGTACTTCAAACCAAACTATGGACTATATTACATAGTAATCTATTTAGTGCAATAAATCAATGAAATATCCAATAAAATTATACATAATATCACACCATCTATCATATTAATGTCGAAATACTAAATTACTGGTGTTACATCCCAATCATAGTTTTTGTGAAATATGAAATTAATAATCAAACCTATTGATCAATTATATTGATGCTGCCAAAATCCGTCCGTCTCCCGGGGTTGACGCTATCCGGGATTCTTTCCGAGCAAGCCCGCACCAACCCTGTAAAACAATCCCCGGGTGGTGTCCCGGGGAAGAAGCTCCGGCGTGATGATGAGATAGGGATAGCGATGAGGGGAAAGCGTACAGAAGATACTCTCAATATGAAGTAGAGAGATATAAGTCACATACCTTGTTCACTGTTTTGGACTAGCATTTATAGTTGAGGCTACCTGCCTTGGATAAGACTCAGGACCACTTCTCCTTGTCCGGATGTGCCTCTCGCGGGAGAGGCGCTGCTTTCCCACTCTTGGGCCGCAGGCCCTTTTCCCGGCCCAGCAGAATCCTGGGCCGGTATTATCACTAGCCCCCCAGACCAGTCGTCCGGGCTTCGAGAATGCGGGGGACTGGTCTCATACGCTCCTCTTCCTGTTGCTATTTCTCTTGGTAGGACCCATCCGTTCCAATATTAACTTCTGACGACGCCGTCTTTCTCTATTCTGCACTAATCAATACCTCGTTCTTCGTGTCATCATTGCTTTTCCTTCTTTTGAGGTGGCGTTTCCTATTCATCCGCCTATATAAGGGTCCGAACCTCCTTCCTTAAGCTTCTCTCTCCCCAAAATCCTCCAGGCGCTCTGCTCTCTTAATCAAGTAAGCACTTAAATCTCTCTCCTTTTCTTCCCATCATGACTTCCCCTCTTCCCTCCAACTCTTCCTTGGACACCGAGGAAGTTCAAAATCAATTTGAGGTCCAATTCCGGGCCGATGATAATATGATTTCCTCCCCTTCCTCCCCGGACACCTCTTCCGAGGATTTCAGTACGGCCCGGGAGCCAGTCGTCCCGGGTGCGTTGCCCTCGGACGGGGCAGGTCCGCACCTAGCTGAGCATCCTAATCATCCCCGCAAGGATCAGGATGAGGAGACATTTGGCGAGGAAGCCGGTGATGACATTCCCCGGGGGCCCACTCACGGAGTGCGCCCGGTGTGTATCAAATTTTATGATGTCCCCGGGGATTCTCCCTCTCTAGATAGGGATGTCTTGGATTTAGCCAAGCGTTCCTTTATTCCCATTCCTTTAAACGCTTCTCTTTCTAAACTTTCTCCGGGGGTCTCCGAGCGGGCGGTTTCGTGCATCCCGCATATACACTTTCAATACGGGCTTAGCCTGCCGCTCCGGGATAAAGGACTTTATCCTTTCCAAGCCTAAATCCGCCAAAGGACACCTCTCGAAAGTTTCTTTCTATGTGATGCCCGGGTGTACCCTATGCCTTCTTGGAATGATTCTCTCGTTCCTGAGGACAAAACACCCCTCGCCAATCTCCCCGGCATCATTACCAGTGATCACAACCTCCTCCGTCTTTCCCCCTTAAGTATGGATGATTTTTTTAAGACCGGGAACGCGGGCTATTATTGGCCTCGCGGGATCTATCCTGCCGAGCTCTTTACTCTACCACGCATAGCTGCGGTGTGGCCGGATGGAGGTGCCTATTAGGGCTTTTTATTTTATTTTGAATCTCTGTTCCCCTTATATCTATTTATATATATACATATACATTTTTAACTTTCTTTGCTTGGTTTCAGCCCAATCTTCGTCGGGCGCTATGACTTTCGTGGAGAGGTCTTCCGCCGGGGACGATCAAGCCAGGTCTGCTCAACAAGTGGCTCCCCACCCTGAGCCATCCTCTACAGAGAACCCGGCCATCATCCCGCAAGGGGCCCGCCCTCAGCAGCGATCTCGGCCGCCGCCCTCCTCCGGGTTATCTTCAGCGTCCCGGGCTTCCCCCGTCCCCTCACCTACTCCCGGGCGCCGGTCCTTTGTCCAGCATCCGGTTTATAGTGGCGGGGCCAGTTCTCGGTTCAAGCGGCCGCCTGCTAATGAGCTGCCCGGGTCTCCCCCATCCTCTCGTCAGAGGACTAACGACTTTCCTTCTCCTCCTCCTGTTTGCAACACTCCCCCGCGGGCTGATACTTCCGAGGTTTTCCCGGAAGAGAAAGAGGAGGTAACTGCCTTCCTAAGATTTCGTATTTTATCTAAGTTAATCATAATTTTGTCTAAGTTTTTGTGTACTGACTTGCAGAGTACTGCCTTCGCTGATTCCCTTCTTGCGGACCCTCAGTTTACCGAGGCGCTGAACCGGGGCTACTCCAAGTATAGCGCCGGGTTATTCGTCAAGATGGAGAAGGATCTCCGCGATACCCGGGAAAAGTTAGCCGGGAAGGATGACCTGGAGGCCTGGCTAGAGGCCTCCCAAAAGAAGCTAGCTGAGAGGGAGAAGAAGCTGGCGGATAAGGAGAAAAAGCTAGCCGATGTGGAGAAGAAGTATTCCTCCCTTAAGAAAGAGAAGAAGGACGCCCAGCTCGAGGCCCTGGATGCTTTGACCCAGAAGATCCTTCGCTGCGTCGATTTTGACAAGAGGCTAGAGGGCATTGCCACTGCCTCCAGTGCGGATGCTTGCCACGAGATGTACAGCAGTCTGCGAGGTTGGCTTCCGGGGCCCGCTCGTCTCGAAGCCCAGGCCTCCTACTATCGTCCCAAGGCCAGCGACTTGCTGAACTACCGCTGGAGGTCCCTCCAAGTAGCGGACCTGAAGGGCCTGGTGCCCCAGCTATGAGACTCTTTGAAGATGTCTTCCCGGGCCCCTTCTGCTTCGGATATCCAGAAGGCCAAGGTGCCAGCAGTTGACGAGGCCTCTTTTCCCGATCCCGGCCCGGAAAGCTTTAATGCTTATGGGGTAGTTCCAGAGACACCCCATTGGGCAGAGAATTATCTTGAGTACTGCGCGGTGCCTGACAACTTTGGGTATTGTGCCGTCCAGGACCAAGGGGGAGACTACCGGGTTGGCCTCGGTGCGGGACAAGATGATCTGCTTTATCAGTCCCGGAAGGCTACGCGGAAAGTAGGATATCCCGGGCGGTCCGCTGACGAACCCGCGGTAGACGCCCCTGCTTACGCCGGCTCTGAGTGGACTACTGAGGATCTCGTGGAGCTGGAGAGGAGGTTCGAGAGAGCTGACACTGTTCCGGGGGAAAGGAACTCTGCTGAAGACAATGTATAACTCTACTCTAGTCTACCTTCTTTTGTAATCTTTTTTATTTTTGTAACTTTCCTCCCCCGGGGGGTGTATGTAGAACTTTGGCCTTAGTGCCCATTTTGATTAATAATAAGTTCTACTTTTGACGAGATTTATTATCTTTTGTAGTCTGAGCGCCCTTTACAGGAAGCTCTCCCGCAAGGGCCCGCCCCTTATGTTTTTTCTCATCCCATTAGCTCTTCTGGCACCTACTTCTCTCTCCCCCGCGCTGGGTGCCTCCAGTGCTCTTTCCTTCAAAGGAAACTAGCGCATTGGAGGTTTGGGGGCGATCAGGCTAACCGGGCATTGGCTGAGGCGGGATTGGATTGCTTCCTTCACGAGTTCGGGTCAATCCGGGTACTGGTGTCGTTTCTCAAGGCGGTTGGGACCATTGCTGAGTTGCAGGCCCTGCATGACGACACTCAGCATCGCACCACCAAGGAGCTAGGTATGGTGTGGGGCGAGCTCGAGCGGGCCCAAGAAAAGCTTAAGAAGCTAGAAACCCGCACTACTCAAAATAGACTGATCTGTGACTTGGAGAGAGAGAATCGGTCCCTTACTCACAGGAATAGGGTCCTTCAAGATGCTCTACTGGTTACCTGGCTGTCCTACCACCTTTTGGGTCTCAAGAATGGCTTAGTTGGGGTGTCTCCTCTTACTGATATTCCAGCCGGGGTTCGCAGAACGATTGAACGCATGGAGGCTAACCCGAAGAAGTTTGGTGAGGGGGCTCCCAACCACAAGGCCTATCTGGACGTCGTGGAATGGCATAATAAGATAGCCGCGGGAGAAGCTGAGCCCTACCCTTCTAGCCTTCGCCGAGTCCCCGCCCGGGTGGAGGTGGATGTGGCGTATGAGAGATACGAAGATATGTCCGTATCTATTGATCCAGAAGAAGTGGCACGCCGGATAAGACGCATCCGGGAGATTGCTGATTCTGGAGTCACCAATAAGGGAGTTAAAATCACTGAGGGCACCCGCATCAGTCAGGAGGAGAAAGGTAAAGGCGCAGCGGACTTGTTTCCTAAATACAAGTTCGTCACTTCTGCCGGGGTAAGAATGATGCGTCTAGCAGAACCCCTTCCAGAGGGGTGCGTAGTTGTCCCCATTCCCGAACTAAACGAAGAAGATGCTGAGCAATTGGAAGAGGAGCTTGCATGGAATCAAGCTCCGGATGCCCACTTTGTTGAGGACATCCTTTCTTCCCAATTTTTCGGAGGGGGCTTCCGCCCGGGTAACCCTGAGGGTGCTTCCGGGTCAGGTCCCAAGTGGGTATAGTAGCAAATAGATAGGCAAACATGTAAAATCCTATGTTATTATTCCTCTGTAATGTAATTGCATATCCATGCGATTTGAAATTTAAAGATGACTGAATAAATATCTAAAGATTTTTTGGAAAAAACCCGTCTTTTCATTAATTCTTTTTTGTAAGTATTACATCATCTGGTCCTCGGGCTTCATTCAAGCTCCGGGTCCATTCTAGCAGGGCACCCGAATGGGAGCTACCCATGGGTCCCTTTTGCAATCCTCCCTCTCTAATCCCAAGACGAGGCCAAACGTCAGGGTTATCTCTCCGGGCATATTCATGCTTACGAGGGGGGCATATCCATGCGCGGGGCACTCTACTTCCCGTAGAATCTTCTTAAGTTAGTTACATTCCATCTTCTGGGGATCTCCTTTCCCTGTTTGTCATCCAGCAGGTAACTTCCTCCCGGGTATGCCTCTTTTACCCTATATGGCCCTTCCCAGTTGGGTGCCAGCTTCCCTTCCGGGGATTGGTGGCTTTTATCATTCCTTCTCATCACCCAGTTTCCCGGGGTAAAAACTTCCTTTCGCACCCTTCTATCGTGATACCTCTTTACTCGTTCCTTCACCTTTGCTTCCTGGAGTGCCGCATTCTCTCGCTTTTCTTCCAAAAGATCCAAGTCGAGGCGCCGTTCAGCGTCCTCCTCCTCCGGGCGCTGGAATTAGGTCCGAGGGCTCGGGATCCCAATCTCCGCGGGTATCACCGCCTCAGATCCGTACACCAGGCAATATGGAAACTCTCCCATGGCCGAGCTTTCTGTGTTTCGGTGGGCCCAAAGGTCACTGGGTAACTCCCAGATCCAATTTCCCTGCGCTCCTTCCAAACGGGTTTTTAGGCCTTTGACGATGGTGCGATTGGTAACTTCTACTTTCCCATTTGCTTAGGGGTGGTACACAGATGTCAACCTTTGCTCTATGCCATACCTGACACACCATGCTTTGAAGGGGTCATTTTCGAACTGTGCTCCATTGTCTGTGACTATGATTTTTGGAATACCAAACCGACAAATAATGTTCTTCCAACAAAACTTGACACAAGTTAGCCCCCGTATATTGGTAAGTGGCTCTGCCTCCACCCATTTGCTGAAGTAGTCGATTGCCACAATTACGTACTTGGCTCCTCCTGGGGCCGTGGGAAATGGTCCTACCAAGTCGATTCCCCATCTGCTGAATGGCCAGGCTCCTGTGACCCCGACTAGCTCTTCCCGGGGAACATGGATTAGCGGGGCAAAAGCTTAGCACGGCGGGCATTCCTGGGCGTGTTTTTCTGCATCTTTGAATAACGTCGACCAGTAATACCCCATCCTTAAGATTTTCCTAGCCATTGTGCGGGCGCCCTGGTGACTCCCATTAGATCCCTCGTGTACTTCCCGGATGAGGTGGTGACCTTCTGACCTTTCCACGCACCTTAGCAAAGGCTGGAGGTATCCTCTCTTATACAACTCCCCGCCCTGGACCATATATTTTGGCGCTTTAACTCTCAACCTCCGGGCCTATGCCCTATCTTCCGGGGCCTTTCCCTCTTCTGGGTACGCCCGTATGGGGGCGATCCAGGATTCTTCCTCGTTTACCATCATTACTTGGTCCTCCTCCTGGTAGCTCCTTCTTCCTAGTATCTCCATGTACAACTTTTGGTTAGACTCGGGTTTTAATTCCGAGGAAGCCTGCTTGCTCAAAGCGTCTGCCTTACTGTTCTCCTCCCGGGGCACTTGGACCAGGCTGAAGGTTTCGAAACCGGCTACCAGAGGTTTTACCATCTCCAGGTACTTCTGCAAGCTCCTCTCCCGGGCCTCATATTCTCCCTTTACCTGCTGCACCACGATCTGTGAGTCACTGTGTACCGTGAGAGCCTTTATGTCCATTTCCTTTGCCAACCTCAATCCTGCGATCAAGGCCTCGTACTCAGCTTCATTGTTGGTTGTTTTGAAAGTGAACTGGACCGCATAGGGGTATTCTTTCCCTTCCGGGCTAACCAACAAGACCCCCGCCCCACTGCCTCCGGAATGTGCCGATCCGTCCACGTACAACTTCCACACCGGGACTGTCTCCATTTTAGTCGTTTCCTACTTTTCATATATCCTTGCTTCTGATTCCACCAGGAAGTCTGCTAGGGCCTGCCCCTTGATAGCCCTTCTTGGCTCATATCGGATTTCGTACTCTCCCAACTCTATAGCCCACTTCATCATTCTCCCTGATGCTTCTGGCTTGAACATGATTTGTTTGAGCGGGTAATTGGTGATGACCACTATGGAATGACCCTGGAAGTAAGATTTGAGCCTCCTTGAAGCGTGCACCAATGCCAGAACCAGCTGCTCCAACTCAGTGTACCGGGTTTCTGCCCCCCGAAGCGCCCGGCTAACAAAGTAGATTGGGTGCTGCTTACCCTCTTCTTCTTTGATTAGCACGACACTCACTGCTTCCCGGGATGCCGTTATGTAAAGAAAAAGCTTCCCGGGTATGGCTTCTTTAAAGTTGGCAACTGTTGAAGGTGCTCTTTTAGGTTTTGGAACGCCCTCTCACATTCTCCGGACCACTCGAATGCCTTGGCCTTTCTGAGAATCTTGAAGAAGGGCAATTGTCTGTCTGCTCCCTTTGATAGGAATCGGCTGAGAGCCGCGAGGGACCCTGTCAACCGCTGCACTTCTTTCACCGTCCTGGGGGAGGTCATCTTGGCTATGGCCTCTACCTTCTCCGTGTTTACATCAATGCCCCGACTTGATACCATGAATCCCAAGAACTTCCCCGCACCCACTCCGATGGTACTCTTGGAGGAGTTCAACTTTAGGTTGCTCCGTTCCAGCTTTTCAAACATCTCCTCTAGGTCATTTAAGAAGGCCCCGTAAGCCCTGATTTTAACCACCATGTCATCGACATACACCTCCATGTTCCTTCCCACTTGGTCCTTAAAGAGTTTGTCCACCATCCTTTGATAAGTAGCCCCCGCGTTCTTCAACCCAAAGAGCATCTTCTTGTAGCAAAAAGTTCCAAAATCGGTGATGAAAGAGGTTTTTGCCTTATCCGCCTCATCCATATGCACCTGGTGGTAGCCTTTATGCGCATCGAAGAAAGCCAGCACCGAGTATCCCGCGATAGCCTCTGCCAACCGATCCAAATTTGGGAGAGGATAGCTGTCTTTGGGGCAGCACTTGTTCAAGTCTGTAAAGTTGATGCACATGCGCCAGCTTCCATCATGTTTCTTTACTAAGATCGGGTTAGCTATCCACTCCGGGTAAATGATTTCCTCGACCACCCCAGCTCTCTCCAACTTATGGACTTCATTCTTTATTAATTCTGCTCTCTCCGGGGCTACGGGTCTTTTCTTCTGCCTGATTGGCTTGGTTGCCGGGCTTATGTTCAATTTGTATACCCCCAGCTCTGGCACCACTCCCACCATGTCCTCTGGGCTCCATGAAAACACTCCTTGGTATCTGGCCAAGAGTTCCTTCAATGCGCCTTTGACTTCCACCGGGAGATCCTTTCCTACCGTGACCATTCCTTTATCCGCCACTTGCATTTCCTCCAACTCCTGATGGGGAGCTTTTCCATGTATCGCCCCTACTGCCTTTTTTGCATCCAATACTGCCGTCATCATGCAACTTCTTGCGACCGCTTGACTTCCCCGCACGACCGCCACTCCTTGCGCGGTGGGGAACTTCATTGTCAGCAAATATGGGCAACTTGCTGCCCGGGCTTGGGTTAGCCATAGTCTCCCTATGATTACGTTGTAGGGTGAAGGCGCATCAATAACCGCAAAGTTGCATGTCACTGAGACCCTCTTGTTCCGTTCCTTTTCGTCCACCATACATACTGCAAGGGGGATGACACCTAGAGGAACTTCTGGTTTGCCCATGAATCCAGACAAGGGAGACGAGAGAGGTTTCAGGTTCTGTCTCCCAATCCCCAATTGATCGAAACAGGAAGCGAACATAATTTCCACGCTGCTCCCGTCATCCACAAACACCCTCTTCACCAGGGTGCCTTCAATCTCCGCTGTTACAACCATTGGGCCTGAATGGGGTATCTGAGGCGGGGCTGCATCCGTCTCAGAGAAAGTGATAGTTTCATCGAGGCGAAACCTTTTCCCCTGAGTTTTCCCCGGGGGGACACATCGCGTCCGGGCCCAGATAGCGGAAACTGACTGGCATGTTTCTCCGATTTCTCCGCTTATCACGTTGATCATCCTGTTGGGTGCTGGGGCCGGCTAGATTGCTTGGACCGGTACGACAGCTATGGCAGGTCTCCCTGGAGCCCTGTTGCCTTGGTTACTTTGGGTTCTCCCATTTTCTCTCCCGGGGTTGGGCCTCCACCTCCTCCGAGGTTGCTCCTGAGGCTGGTCCCAAGCCGGGTGCTCCTTCTTTGCTTCTGCTGCCACACAATCTCTTAGTTTCCCCCGCTCTATCAATTTTTCTATCTCGTTCCTCAGCCCCCTACACCCCTCTGTCGAATGTCCGTAGGACTTGTGGTAGGCGCACCATTTGTCTGCGTTTTCCCTAGACGGGGTCCCCTGGATGGGCAACGGATCCGGGAACAAATCCTTGTGAATAGCATGTATTTCTGTCCGGGATTTGCTGAGCGGGGTGAAGCTATCTGCCCTTGCCCGGTTCACCGGAGCAGGACCCGGATCCCTTCTACCTTGGTCAGTCGCCTTTCTTCTTTCCACCTTCTCCGAGAGGAATCCCCCGGATTCTTCTTTTCTCTTCCGGGTGGCGTCATTAACCGCGCAGTACAGTTGCACTGCCATCTGCAAATTGTGAAAGGATTCCGGGATTTTTTCCATCATCTTCTAGAATAACGCCATATCCCTCAAGCCATTTATAAATCCACTAATCACCGCCTTCTTCTGCTGCTGCCTGTCGATGACCTTCATACTATCATCCATGTACCTTCGATAATATTCCATTGACCCTTCTGCAGCCTTCTGCCGGGTGGCAAGAAGCTCAGTCAGCTGTTTTCCTTCCTTCTTCAGTCCAGCGTACCTGAACAGCAGAGCCTTGGAGAAATCATAATAATCCCTAAGGCTTTCCCGGGGTAGGGAATCGAACCATAGGAGACAATTTCCCCTCAGGTAGCAGCCCACTAACTTGCATCTTAGTTCCTCCGGGAAGTCCCTTGACACCATTAGGTTCTGGTACGTTCTGACAAATTCTTCCGGGTTAGTCTCTCCATTATACGTTGGGATTCCCTCCGGGACCCGAAGGCCCGGCGGCCATGGGTATGCAAGCACCCGAGGTACCCACGGGGAGGTGGGCTTAGCTCCGTTTCTTCCCACCAGCTTGTCTAATCGCGCCTCCGAGGAGTTGGGGTCCTGCTGCGCCACCTGATAACCCCGCATCCTATCATCCTCCCTATAGTATCCCTCCGGGTAACCGTAGTTCATTCCCATTGACCCATATATGGGCCTGGAATACGGGTTCGGGTTCCCCTGAGTTCCAGGGGCCTGATAACCCAATAATTCTGCAAGCATGACTGGAGGGTCATACCCGGTCTGCCCCATGCCCCAGCTAGAATGCGGGTAGTAGGGTGGAGCATGTGGAACTAAATTTGATTGTTGCCCTGTAGCCGATCCCCCTCCAACCCCAAAGCTTGGAGGGAATGAAGGTGGAATGGTTGAAGAATTCACACGCCCCTGGATCCTTGGCAGCTGAACAACTCCATCCAGATCGATGACCTCTCTTTAGTGTCCCGGAGGAGGGCCTGCCGAGTTCCCCCAGGTTCCCTTCGCCTAAGGCCTTCCCGGGTAGAGAGTACCCACTGGCGATACAACTCCTTATTGGCTCTCATGAACTCCAACGCTGCCAATTCCTCCACATTAGCAAAGGGTTGCCCCTCCTCCGGGAAAACCGGTCCCCGTGTCTGAGGGTTGTGGGCCAGGTATTGCCCCTCTTCCCGGGCTCCAGGTCCCTGAGCCCGGGGACTACCTTCCCCGACGGGCCCAGGTCCTTGCTCATCATGGTACTCTCTTTCTGAGTCGGCTTCGTCGGAGGCAGTTTCCACATGACCATCATGTGGTACTC
Organism: Cruciata laevipes; assembly: GCA_963678965.1. Taxonomy (NCBI): domain Eukaryota; kingdom Viridiplantae; phylum Streptophyta; class Magnoliopsida; order Gentianales; family Rubiaceae; genus Cruciata; species Cruciata laevipes. The sequence continues at coordinate 14,910,971 of OY787639.1, forward strand.
CTAGCTCACGCTGGTGCCTAGCCTCCTCCTGCAACAATCCCCGGGTGGTGTCCCGGGGAAGAAGTTCCGGCGTGATGATGAGATGGGGATAGCGATGAGGGGAAAGCGTACGGAAGATACTCTCAATATGAAGTAGAGAGATATAAGTCACATACATTGTTCACTGTTTTGGACTAGCATTTATAGTTGAGGCTACCTGTCTTGGATAAGACTCAGGACCACTTCTCCTTGTCACTATCTGTCCTTCTCCTTGTCCGGATGTGCCACTCGCGAGAGAGGCGCTGCTTTCCCACTCTTGGGCCGCAGGCCCTTTTCCCGGCCCAGCAGAATCCTGGGCCGGTATTATCATATATAATAACAAAATTGGGTCAATACAATACTATGACAGATATCCTATACAATGTAATTTAAAATAAATAATTTATTAAGACCAAAATATATAATTCTCATATTTGTGTACCATTAGGAAATGACTTTCGATATCGCAAGTTTAGAAGTTACGCTTTCGAACTCGCAACTAAACCGGGTACTACCCACGTTGACCCTCATTGACCTTAAACCCTAGACCCTTAAAAGGATGTTCGATATCGAAGACTATAATCATTAATATATCGATATCGAACGTATTAACATTTACCTTGCGAAATCGATACCGATGTGGGTATTATTCAGTGGAAACCCACGTTGACCCTAATTGACCTTAAACCCTAGCCCATGAAAATGAGATTTCGAAGTCGAAAAGGTTTATTACTTAAACGAATTTAACCTTCGATATCGAAAGTATTCTCGGTTGGACGCATTTAATGCGAGTCAGCTGCAATCTCGTCGGGTCAAACACACCCAAAAACATCCAAACGCCAAAATAATTGGTGTAAGCGCATTTATTGGGTTTCAAACCCTCTACCCACCTCTTCCATCAATGTTTCCCTCCCATTTCATCATCTATTGTATATCTCTCAATCAATCCATCATATTTGTTATATTGCATTGATTTTCATCTATCTCTATTGAAATTTGAGGGTTTGTTGGTCAATCTTCATCCATTTCTCCACATTGACACATTTAGGGTTCTTGAGACCTAAAGGGTTGTGTTCATTGAATGGGATTTCATTGAGAAGGTTGGGTGGTACACTTCAAACATCAATTACTACTAAGGGTGAGTAGTCCATTTCTTTTTTTGAATACCTAGGGTTTGAGTTTTTTCCTCCAATTTGGGTTAAGCTTTAATTACATGTGTTGTGCTCTAATGTCATCTTAACATGGACTAAGGTATTAATAATTTATGACTCTATATGTTGTATGAGTATTTGTTGGGAGAACTTATTTTGACATAAGTTCATAGCTAGAACATGTGTGAAGAGCTCTAACCTATGACTATTGTCATGTACTTCTATTTGTAGGGATCTTAATATGGCTAACAATAAACGTGCAAAGGATGGTAACGATGAGCAACCGAAGAAGAAGAGTAAACACAATAGCAAAAATACAAAGATTGTAGCAAAGGAACTTAGTAGTCGCAAAGTTGCTCAAGAGCATTGCCGGATTGTTCAAAGGCGTTTGGATAACCATATTAAGACACCAATGAGTTTTGATCGTCATGGTGTAGCTATATCGGATGAGAGGGCGTTGTGGTCAAGTTGGTGTGGTTGCAAAGGTAGAACAAGAGTGGACATAAAAGTAATTTCTTGGAAGGAAGTCGAGCAAGATAAAAGGGACAACTTATATGAAGAGTGTAAGGTACATCTTTACCAATACCTTGACTTCATTATCAATTTGTACTACTCCCTCCGTACCAGCTGGTTGTGCACAGCTGACTTTTCACGGTCTTCAATATACGTGTTTGACTGCTAATATCTTTAACTACGTATATTATAAAGATATGAAACTTTGATATTAATAAACTACATGTTATGACGATTTCAACAATATTAGATACGATAATATTTTTATTTATTTATGCATTCAAAAATTCAGTCAAAATTTAGCACAGTTGACTGAAAAAAGTCTCCTGTGCAGAAACAGCTGGTCCAGAGGGAGTATGTTTTTTTATTGCACCATTTTTTAACGCAATCAATGGTATTGATACAAGGAACCCTTTGAGATTGATGCATCGGATGAGGAAGCCGTGAAAAAAATTGCTTTAAACATACTGTCCAAGGCTAGCCGAGACTTAAGTATAGATTGGCCAAGGACTACATATATGAGGGAGGGAAAAGAGTTGGTCAACATCCTCGAGTCAAATACAATGGTATTCTCGAATCAAGTTGGGAAACTTTCAAGCAAAGGACTCTCGATCATGAAGCGGATGTTAGTCTATAACTTTTGTTATGTGTGCCTTCATTTCATTTTTAACTTATACTAACACAATCATGTTTATTGTAGGGTACCCGATATGTGAAAATCAAAAGTGCAATGGCAAATAAACTCTATCATACTATGAGTAGGTCGGGGTATATAGGGGTGGGAAAGAAGATATCTAAAGAGAGATGCGAAGTGGACACAACAAAATTGGTTGAGGGGGGGATGACCCTAGAAGAGGCCATCGAGAAGGTGGTACCATTGAAACATGATGACATTCCACGCCATGAATTTTTTGTTAGAGGAAGGATGAAGGACGGTGGAAATTACTCAACGACCGAAGTTGAACAAGTTGCAAAAAAAGTGGTAATCATCATGGTTTATTTTGTTCATTCATTTTATTAGTATTTAATACATGTGTTGTGATTATATCCAAATAATGAATAATCTCTCTATAGGATGAAATTGTGGTTCAAGAAAAAGAAGGTATATTTGCACCTGTAGGTAAGTGTGATATATTGGCTAAAGCAATTGGTAAAGATCATCCCAGAAGGGCAAGGGGGGTAGGTCGCCACTTGAGTCAATGAGATGCTTTTGGCATTAAGCGAAGTAACGAAAAATCCAAGCCATCGGAACTATATATAGCCAAGAAGACGATCCTCTTGCAAAACGAATCAATGGAGAAGCAAAGAATTGAGATTGAGGATATGTGAAACGAGCTACGAGGCATGGCTCAACAAATTGGTTACGTCCATCCACCCAAAGAGTGTGTCGTTGTTGGTGAGCGACGTCCATCGTCAAGGGGATCACATCATTCTCCGATAAACGAAGAACGTGAGGTAATCAATGGAAATGTGGACTTTGAACCAAAGCGACGGTACGTTGAAAAAGCCAAAGAAATCACTTCCAAGCCAACCCCCATTAAGGTAATCCCTACACTCACAATGTCAATTTATTTTAATATTACGTGAGTATTGACTTTGAAATTTAAATTTCATTAGATTTTGACATATAAGCTCTTCATTGATGTTGGTGCTAACGAACCCCCAAAACATGTTGCTAATGGAACTTTTAATGAGGGAATGCGCACACACCATTTACAAGCCATTCCCGTAAGATTTGGTAAAGTTGGGATAGGTAGGGCGATAGACAAAATGACACTTTTACCAATGCCCGAAGGGGACATCGCTAGGGTAGGGCAAGCGGTGAGCCGGTTTGTTATTTGGCCGCGTTGGTTGACAGTTGATGGAAATTGTAATGACATACCCGTTAGGAAAAAACCTTCCGAGTTGAAGAAACCAACAATAGCTAAAAAATACCCAACCTCTTTTGACGCAAAGCAAACACTTGAATTGTTGAGGTCACTCCCTATGTTTGTTAGAACATTACATGAGTACTTAGATCACAAAGACATAAGTATGATATGTCAATTTTCGGGTAACGAGCAAGTGTTCGGAGTGAGAAGGGACTTGAAGGTTCCTTTGCAAGATTTCAAAGATTTTTGGCATATGTTGGAATTGGACTCCACTATGCTATCACTACATCAAACGTAAGTTTCCTTATAATTAATTTACATTATATTATTTTAACCTTTACATCTCTTACTAATTGTTTACAATTACACTACTAGCTATATGCATCACAAGTCTTTGCAAAAGGCAAAACATTGGATAGGTTTCCTATGTCCCCATTCCATCACTTTAATTGAAGGCAGGGCACCAACAAGCCAACGTGCTTATCTTACCAATTTACTTCGTATGGAAAACAAGAAGATATTCATAGGCCCCTACCTAGAAGGGTAATCATCTTTCTATATACTTCATTTGAAAACATATGTTATTGTCTTATTTAATATCCTGCTGCCAATTTTGTACTAGTGGCCATTGGCGTTTTGTTGCTATGGTACTCGAGCAAAAGCGAGTCTATTGGATTGATTCTCTAAACCTTCCACCAACCAAAGCCTTCACCGATCTTGTCGAGGTGGTTATGCATGAGGTTAATGATAATACCCTTCAATCTTTTGAACTCATACAAATAACGGTAAGCAATTTCATTTGTGTTGCTTTTAATGTTTTAGAAATAATTTCATTGTCTAACTACCGTTCTTGGATTTTCAACTCAACAAAGTACAAGAGACAACGATCTACTTGGGAATGCTGCTACTACACATTCATATTTACCGACAAGTGTGTTGATTCTCTAACGTTGGACAATCTTGATCTCCGTCAAATAGGCTCATTTTCTTAATCATCAAGTTTTTTCATCTCTCATTAAGCTTTGGAATATAACTTGACATCGATTTTTTTATCACAAAAATGTAGATTTTTGAAGATGACCAAACTCCCTACACTATGGCCGAATTGAATGATGCAAGAAATAAGTTCGCATGCCACCTTTTATTGGTTCGTGGCCGGGTTATATCATCCCCGTTTCTCCTAGCATAGATTTAGGTTAAATGATAATTTAGTTGTGTTGTTCTGCTATCATAGACTAGTTTAATGTTACATGTGGTTTGGATTTTAGCTATTAGTGTAGCTTTTGGTTGTCTGGGCAGATGTAACTTTCGAAGGCGCAATATTAGAATTATCAGTTTCGAACTCGCAAATGTTGGAATTATAGGTTTCGATATCGCCTATGCATATGACAGACAACATTTTCGATATCGTCGCCATATTCGGGCATTGCAGCAGGGCTCGAGCCGAATTTTACTTTCGGTATCGCGTACATTATTCGTTCCCTTTCTAATCTTAACGATATCGCACGGAAATTATAACTGACATAGTATTCGATAGCGCAAACATCACATAACTCATACGATATCGAAATGTGTCTCTGGTCTTGTGACAGGGCTTCAGCCGAATTTGCTTGCGACGTTCGAATTTTAATCAATTCGATTACGTTGGATTAAAACTCATGTTGCGATATCGAAAGTGTGTAGTGAAGTCCATGCATATTCAAAGCATATTACGATATCGAAGAGCTACGAACATATATTCGATATCGACAAAGGTTTAATTGAGTTTTGGTGCATATAGTAAATTAATCGATATCGAATTATGGTTTATGGAGTTTCGAATACGAAACGTCATGTTCTTAGATTTCAAATTTCAATTACATTTTCGATATCGAATATATATTTCAGATACACCCAACATCGAAATTCCAGTAGTTCATTTTAGGCTGTCGAACTCGAATGTATACTAAACTGAGCTCCCAATACCATCGATATCGTACGCATATGTCTAAACACCCCGATGGCTGTGATACTTGCGATATCGAAAGTATTGGACCGAACGTTATTTTCGAGTTCGAAAGTACATAAAAAACCACGGCGGTTCAGGGAACCGCCTTAAATGATTTCCGTTTTACGGCACAGCCACAGAAGGCGGTTCCATTGTGCCTTCTGTGGTACGTTGGAACCTCCTTTAAACCTCTCTCCCTCCACTAGTGACGTAAAACTCTTTCATGTATAGAACATTCAAGCTAGAGGAGTTAATATATAAAATTGAACAATAATTCAAGAAAATAATTATATAACATATAATAAGTGAAATCTAATCTAATCTAATTACCATTAAGTTGAAAACCTCCATTTTTGTTTAGAAAAACAAAAAATTGAAAGTTGAAATTTACATTTTAAAACTCTTTCATGTATAGAACATACTGGTTGAATATTTTTCTCTAATCAAAACATTTAAAAATTTGACATATCTTGAAATTAATTACCATGTGTAAAATTAACCAACAACCTCTGAATAAAAACCGTCACCGGCAGAGAAGAGATCACATTCAAAACTCAGAAATGGGACACAAGGAAACCACGAGTACTGTTCTGATCATCGGAGCCGGTCCAGCCGGACTAGCCACCGCTGCATGTCTGAACCTAGATCAGATCCCAAACATCGTTCTCGAGAGAGAAGACTGCTGTGCTTCTGTCTGGAAGAACAAAGTTTATGATCGCGTCAAGCTTCACGTTGCCAAGGAATTCTGCAAGCTTCCTCACAAACCATTTCCGGCCAAGGCACCGACTTTCGTACCAAAGGCCGATTTCGTTACCTATTTGGATGATTATGCATCATGTTTTCAGGTCAGCCCTGTTTACTGCAGGGCTGTTACGTTTGCCACCTTCAATTCTTCCAGCAAGAAATGGCTGGTTGCTGCAGAAAACCGCTCCACAGGCGAACAAGAGATCTACCATGCTTCGTTCCTCGTGGTGGCCACCGGAGAAAACAGCCAGGCTTTTGTCCCTGAGATTCCAGGTATCGATACATTTACTGGACTCCGCATGCATTCAAACGACTTTCGAAACGGGATTGAGCTTTCCATGAAAGATGTTCTTGTTGTCGGTTCCGGGAACTCTGGCATGGAGATCGCGTTCGATATCGCCAGCTATGGGGCTAACACCTCACTCTCCTTTGGTACTCCGGTAAGTATACAAGGCCTGTAAAATTTAGGGATGGATATATATTTTGTTTACCTGATTTTGTTTTCTTGGTCAGCTGCATGTTTTGACCAAGGAAATGGTTCAGCTGGGCATGCATATGCTCAGGTGTTTCTCGGTGGATTTGGTGGACAAAGTTGTGATGATGCTTAGCAATTTGTGGTTTGGAGATCTTGCCGACTGCGGAATCAAAGTCCCGGAAACCGGACCCTTTCTGAACAAGGCTTTGACCGGCCGGTCTCCGGTGGTCGACGTCGGCACTGTTTGGAAAATCAAGAGTGGCGAAATTAAGGTAAGTCGGTCCGCAATCTATTGACTTAGATCCTTAGAATCTTGATTGGTTGATTAAAAAATTAGTAGTTGATACAGAAAAGGTAACTAATTAATTGGGTTTGTTTTGGACAGGTATTTCCCCAGGTCAAAGAGATTTATGGAAAGACGGTTGAATTTGTTAATGGCTTAAGCCAAGAGTTTGATGCCATTGTATTCGCCACCGGATTTCGCAGCACAGTTGGGGAATGGCTCAAGGATGAGGCAAGGCTGTTCAACGACTCTGGTATGCCGAAAAAGCGGAAACCGGATCACTGGAAAGGAGATGATGGTTTATACTGTGCAGGCTTCTCAAGCTCTGGTTTACATGGAATCTCCATTGATGCACTCAAAATCGCCCAAGACATCACAGCCAATCTGAAGCCATAATTATTTAATTTTAATTAATACTTAGAAAGGAACTTTCACATTTTTATCAAAAGTTCCCTGCACGGTCAGGTTTAATTTAAAACAATTCTATCATTTCTTGTATTTGTTTAATTACAGGTTCAATTTCAATTTGTTTTCAAGAATTTACAAGTAATGTATTAAGAAGTTTTGTTTTTTGCAATAAATAAGGCCATGTTTGTTAGAGCATATTTCCACCATATACTGAACTGAACTGAATTAAACTGAATTGAACTGAACTGAAGTAAAATTGATGTATTGAAAAATGGAATCAGCATAACTGAATTAACCTGAATTTCATCAATTACATTTTCACTGAACTGAACTGAACTGAACTGAACTGATCTACAGATAAGCTCTAGTAAACAGGGCCTAAATAGCAACGTTAGTAACATTACTAACCAAATAAACGCAAATCGATATTTGCAATGCAAATTGCTAGGCACGTCAATAAAATTTTCCAATTTAAACTTCTTCCTTTTTGACAATTTACAATTTCTTAGGATATAATTTTGACATTTATTCGCATTCATTTACAATATTTACCTTTTACAACCACCTGCCCCATCAACATTACCATCAGGAATCAGCAACATCAAATCCACCAAAAGCTATTATTAAATGTCAAAGTCTGCCATGACGGAGAGCTTTCATTGAATCATGATCAGGTTTTTAAGATACCGTACGTAGAATCATCTAGTTGGAATTACAATAATAAATTTTCTAATTGTTTTTTTCATTTAATTTGCATCATGCCTTTTAGTATATTATATATAATGATGTAAAAAGTAGTATGACCCTGTTTACCAGAGCTTATCTGTAGATCAGTTCAGTTCAGTTCAGTTCAATTCAGTTCAGTTCAGTTCAGTTCAGTGAAATGTAATTTGATGAAATTCAGGTTAATTCAGTCATGTTGTTTCCATTTTTCAATACATCAATTTTACTTCAGTTCAGTTCAGTTCAGTTCAGTTCAGTACCATCAAGAAATAAGCTCTAGTAAACAGTGCCTATATTGTCATGCTAAAAAAGTAGAGCACCACTCATATTAATTTTTTAATAATTATTATATTTAAGATAAGTATATGGTTGGTTTTTTGAATCAAAATACTATTACATATATATAAATGGTATTTTGAGTCAAAATACTGTATCGTACCAAACAAAGTTGGTAGCCGACCATTTTAGTACGGTATTACATGATGTATCATATCTTAATGTTGGGATGATATTACATTTTAGGCACCAAACAAAAAATTATTTTAAATAAAATATATTTATTGAATTAATTTTTTAATTGACTATTAATCTTTTTTCTCTTTAAGGTCATGTTTTAGATTAATTCAGTTCAGTTAAGTTCAATTAAATATATATAGCTACTTTTAGTTTGATTATATATATATTTTTAAGTTCCAGTCTAGTCAAGTTAAGTTAAATATGCTTAAATTTATATTAGTTGAGTCCAATTTGGTTAAATATATTTAAATTGATTTATTTTAGTTCAGTCCAGTTTAGTTATATATTTAAATATCTTTCATTTTGGTGTAGTTCAGTTTGATTCAACGTATTCCTAAATAATATTATTTATAATATATGTACATGTTTTTTTATTCATTTTGTGTTATTAGGTATGTTCAGTTCAATTCAGATTATATAAAATAAAATTTTTAATTTTCAGCTCAATTTAGTTATACTATTTTTAATTCTCTATACATTATTTTTATGTCAGTTTAAATTTATTAATTATGTTTAAATCAAAATCAGTTTATTTCAGTTTATAATTTCAGATCCAATGAAATTAAGTTCATAATATTCATATCAATTTAGTCATTTGTTTGTTTCCCAATAAATTTTGTTTACTTCAGTTCAAATCGGTTCAGTTTAGATCCAAACATTTCGGTTTTATTCGTTTCTATTTAATTCAGATCTGATAATAATTATATATGAAATGAATTTATTATTAGAACAACGAGATTGAGTTAAAAGTGAGAAATAATCAATATACCAAAATTCAATGGAAGAAATAATTATTATTAGGGATGATATTTTGTGCCAATATTTCGTACCAACCGACTTACCAATCGTACTATTACCAAACAATACTAATTAAATTGGTCACCGGTATTGTTGGTACGGTACTACCATACAATAACTTTTGTTGGGATGGTATTGATATTAAAATTTATATACCATATATTAAATTATGGTATAGACTTATATAATATTCATGTTTGTATAGTTGATATATTACGGAATCCATGAGTAATTCTCCTATGAGACAGCCTCACCCATGAGGCAAGACCAAATAAGAAAAATTTCATTACTGCCACCTCATCATAACTCACTACCATCTCTTCAAACATCGACGTTACCTCATCAAACCTCGATGCTAGTTCATCAAACATGTCATCTCATCAAAACTTTAGTATCAATTCATCAAATCTCACCAAAAATAGTGTTTATTTGGTCCTGCCTCTTGGGTGAGACTGCCTCACCCAAGAATTGGTCTTTATGTAAATGCTATATTTTCAATGATAATGTTTTTTTTTTTGGAGAAAATCACCATTGGTGGGGAGTTATATTGACTTCCCCTTACCTTTTAAATTACGAAAAAAGAAAAAGGATTACAAGAAAAAACTGTTTCTAAAGCATTTGAATTTGGCAATTTAAGAATAGAAAGTTAAACTAATTAATGACTCTATGGTGTAGTCCTACAGTGTAAGACAACACAAGGCAACACAATTGCCTTCAAAAGAATGAGTTAGAGACCTAAATATCTACCCATTGTAACATCAAAAAGTTGTACAATCTATGAGTTCATTGAGAAATTAACCACTAAATTGTTAGTGAATCAGCAATGTGAGACACAAGGCAGCCTATGGAGAAGAAACACTAGTGGACGGATGCCCAAGCGAGTCACAATCTAGAGGTGGTTCCGCATTTTTTCAAGTATTGCCTCAAATGGATCATGTTACGAATTCGTAACACCCCTCGGAATGGGGGTAAACGCGGGGTACCAGAGAAGGCGGTTGGTTGTCATTTTAAGGCGGTTTTTGTAAAAGTGCCGTAAAATTCATCGTCTTATGATATCGTAAGATTATTTACACTAACTTACGAATTCTTAACAATTTTTATATAGACTTACGAATTCTTAAGATGACTTATGCAGACTTACGAATTCTTAACATGAAATTTTGCTAACTTTAGAATTCTTAAGAGTACTGATACAGACTTATGAGTTCTTAAGAGTACTTATGTAGACTTACGAATTCTTTAGAGGGAATTGGGTTTATTTTTGCCTTCAATCATAAAAACCCTAAACCCACAAAAAATCTAAAACCTTAACCGACTAAAACACTAAATCCACACATTGATAGGACCATTGATAATTCACGTGTTTATTAGATTTGTTCGTGTGTTTTATAGTTTTGTTTGTCTTTTTAAATTTTATTAGTTCATTTATACATGAACACATCTTATAGCAAACAAAGTTGTAAAACACACAAAAAAAATGTAATTAACGCATTTGATTCCGTACTACCAAAATCTTATGGTAGGACGGTCTTACCCAAGACTTTATAAAACGTCCTTAATTGAGTTGAACTAATCAAAAAAGTCATTACATTGATTTTTTAAGAATAATTCAAGTGAATGTGACTAATCAAAAGGCACACGTTACTTGGGTTTCTACAAACCGATAAAAAATGAGTTTAATCAAAATTGTATTTTGTTTACAAACACTAACAAACACTACTAACCAACATTAACAAAAAATTCATTGTCTGGCCGAGGTTGACTTTCTACAAATACTAACAAATAATTAATTTTGTTTATTCTAAATTAGATTACGCTAATGAAAGGTAGTCTTACTTAAATTTCTATAAACACTATTAACTAAATTTAGTGTAACTAATGTAATGTTATATAAATTTTAAAAAACACTACTAATTAAATCGAGTTTAAATAATCAAAGATTAACCATCATCAAAAATCTGGATGGTAAAAATTACTTAAATATGTAATATACACTTTGAAAGTAAAAGTAATAATTTAGATGAATTCAAAAATATATAGTCAAGTAAGTACATTGTAACCGAACTAAAATTGAACTGTATCATAACTGTATCATCTCAAGTTTCAATTCTTGGTTTTGTTATTTTTTTTCTAGTATTGTAGTGAAATTTGTTATGAAAACCACGATTTTTATTTTTATTTATATTAATATATATAATTTAGGATTGTTCGGTTATGTGTTTTTTTTTTGGTCATTTGAATGAGTGGTATGTCATCGTCAGAATCCATGTTTCTGCTTCTTGCACATTAAGTCAGGTTTTGTAATCAGTGGGGAGAAATAATTAGTTCAAGATACTTGAAAAATGAATAGAAAAAAATGATCTTCATCATCCACTTGTTCTTGATATTTTTCTTTGTCTTTTTCTTGTTCTATTATAATTTAAAGATTTTGTTATATAAAGTATTTTTAAATGCCAAAACATATGATTAACTTTTGTAAAAATAAAATAATTTAAGGTTGGTGTAGTACCTTAAGATAGATGTCCTTTCTTTTTTAAACTTTCGAACGAACCACCATCTTCCTTATCTTTGTTTTTGTCATGTAGTATTATTTTTGATTATGATACTTCTATTTCATCTTTGTCTCCAAAAGATATGACCGTGTATCTTGGGCTTATTTAACTATCTTTTTTCGAAACAGTGAGTTGAACTATATATTCAGTACTTACGATTTCATTATAGTGTGCTTCAATGTAGTCTTGTACATAAAAGATATTGAAAGTAACAATATGTAAGTAACATGAAAATTATAACTTTTCATCATACTTGTCGAAAAAAGTAGTCGTAATCATTCTAATTTCATTCATCAAATTAACTTTCATTTTACACCTGTGAATAAGTTGGTGATATGATCAAAATAGAGAGTTTTAATATTTTATTGAAAGAAAGAAATGTTTAGGTTTCTCATAGAGAGTATAAATAGTCTTGTAAATACATTTATTTGTGTGGAATTATGGGAATAACTGCACCCATTATGTACATATAATATGTAAGCCGGAGCTTTTTGAGAATCAGGGAGCTCATTTATTCCCCACTCGTGGTACTATTTACGAATTCGTAAGTAGTATCACGAGTGGAGATTTTTTTTGGACGAATGAGTAAGACCAATCTGTTGATTTACAAAATGTGTTACGAATGAGTAAGACCATATTTTCAGGTTAAAATATTTTTTTACGATTTCGTAAGATTTTCTTACATTAACGTATTTTACCAATCATACGCCTTCGTAACAAAAATACTTTAACTTACGAATTCGTAACAAGACATAATTAGGGCGGTTCAGGCAGAACCAAAAACGGTTCACAACCGCCTCTGTTGGTACGTTTTAACCGCCTCTAATAGACACTCCGTGCACTAGTGAAAACATGTCTCACAAATCAGTATACTTCATATTATACAAAATGTACCACCACAAAAAATTGTATGTTACAGTTTTGCTTCAGAGTTTGGGTGTAGCTCGGATTTGGGTTCAAGGCATGTTGTGATTCGACCGCCTACCACCTTAATAATCTCCGTCCGATACCGGAATTGATCCGGGGTAAAACCTACGATGCTCTCAGTTCGAAGAATAATTATCTAGTTCAGAAAGTGCTTCCCTTCAATTATGTCTCTTTCCGTTATTTATAGAGCATCCCTTTAGAAGGCATGATCCCTCTTTCTCGGTCCAGCTCCACTGATCGTGGTATTTCCACTCTCCCACTCTCCAATCGTGTTATTGACTGGATAGCTTACCTGGTCTATTGAGCCAGTGAGTTAATTCTCTAATGGCCCAATGAATCTAGTAGGCTGTTCAGCTCAGTATATACCAAGACATGTATCTCCCATATGCCTTTTGGATAGGACCTGCATAGAAAAGAAAAAAATTCAGCAACTATCAAGAACAAGAGCTCCCTTGGAAGTAGGGGTGTTCAATAATAGTCGGCCCGATACTCAAAAAACCCGAAGGTTAATTATGCATTCAACCGGGTGCGGGTATTTAGAAATAAATTATGCATTCAATCGGAAGCGGGTACGGGTTTCAAAAATCAAGTTTTCGGATATCCGGTACCCAGTAAAATATTAATATTTTTAATAAATTGATAAAATTATTATAACATAAAATAATATCTGGGTTTCAAAAATCAGGTTTTCCAAGAATTAGTTTGATTTCAAAAATAATAAAATTTCGTTTGAGTTCGGTTGGATTATAATCAGATCGGTAATGTTTGGTTTCGATTGATTCAGTACGAACGGACCATACCAGATTAGAGAACCAATCAGTGCAACTGACTTTCTGGTAAAATATTGCAATGATATGAATCTTAATTAGGAACTGAGGACTTCCTAATTCTGTTACTATTTCGGAAGCCTAGCTTTAGTGCCTTTAAGGCTATCATGTAAAGTCTATTTCGCAGCACATCTTTTACCTTTCGATTGATACTGAAAAGTCTGGCCTAAGAGATTTCATCACAGGGTTGAGGGACACCAGGGGTAGGCTTGTCCAGGGGTGATGAAATTCTCTATGGAATGCTTTTCAGAAATCAATCCTACGGTTGTAGATATGTGCCTTTCTTTGACAATATGCTTTGTACAAACTATGATCTATTTTAAAGGTTTAGCGTGCCTAATGAAATACCCTCCGCCATATGGTGGTTTTAACTTAAAAAAAAAAAAAGAAAAAAGGACCGGACTAGAACCAATGTATGAGTTTCATGAAAACGAAAATTAGTTTATGAACCATAAATTTATACGGAAACTAAAGAGAGTACAGTACAGGAGTTAGGAGTGGTGTTATTAAATAATCCTATTAGCTAGTGCATTTTTATCAAGAATACTGAATTATCAGTTAATATTCTAGTTGCCATTTTTCAATAAAAATAAAAAAAATATTCTAGTTACCATTACAATATTAAAGCAAAACAAAACAAAACAAAAATTACAATCACAGCAAAGTTAATTCCTTCTTTTGGCATTCTCCAAAGATAATTGTCATAAAAAAAACAAATCCAACTCAGTCTACAAGCATGCAGAAACTACAGAAGCACAAGAGTACTGCTAAACAGGAGACCGGAGCTTCTTGATCTTCCAGTATAAGCGACTCACAAGCGAACCTGCTCTCGACAAGATCATATGGGATCCTCGCACGCCTCACTATCTGATTTATTGAGGTGGCAGATTCAGATCGAACAAAGGTAAACGAATGGATGGACTGTCATCAGTGGCTGAAAGAGAATATATAACAGTCAAATGAAATATACATGTATTGATTGAAATAATCTAAACATTTATGAATGAATCATATACCATTCAGTCCATTAACACCCTCACTGATATTCACAGAAGACGACTGACCGGAGACGGGAGCAAGTCGAGCAACTGCTTCTTTGACAGCTGAAAACATAAAAGTTAATTACCTTTAAAAACGAGAGTGTCAAATGTGTTTAATTAGCAACGAATCATATATACCTGCGACGGTAATGTGAACAGGCTTTCCTGTTCCGGTCTGGTGGTTCACTTCAGCTGCAGCGACTGTTTCATTGACAGCTGAAACAAAAGAAGCACAAACTTACAAAAAAAGAATTCTGCAATTGTGAAAGGAAAACATGCATGCATACCAAACAGAGAGGCCTCCGGAGAAGCTTCTTCGACCTGATCCATGGCCTGCAACTCTTTCCGAACGGCTTGCTGCAATTGTTTGATCTGGGTGAGAAGGTCCCCGACCATGGACTCCTTTTCCGCCCTTAGCTTTTCCTTCTCTTTTATATCAGCCTTTCTCTCCTTCTCCATCTTCTCCAGCTCTTGTTCCAGCTGCTCTTGTTGTTCTTCTGAAGCTGAAATCTTTTTTGTCAGCAATCTCTCCACTTCATCGAACACATCTTTTCTGAAAGAGGATCTCAGTACGCTTATCATATCTGAAACAGATGAGCTTTCAGAGATCCCCGGAATCACGCTCTGCGACGGGCTCATCCTGCTTCAACAGTACAAATAAAGTCAATGCAGCAGTTAATTCTTTTTCTTCAGCACCCAATTAATTTACCCATATCAAAACACCCAAAATCAAATGCAAAATATCTATGTATACACGGCTTAGAAAATTGAATTAATTATATTTTTATGTTTTTAGTTTACTTCAGAAATCCATCAATCATCAGTTAATAACAATGTGCTAATAATAAGTTTAAAACTTAAGAATTTGCAGTCCACATATTAAACATAAGCAATCGGCGTTTTTGTCTTAATTCACTGAAATTCCATCCTTGAGATCTTATACCGTAAAAGTGATTTAGTCACGCCAGCCTCTTGTGAGTTTACTTTATCAGAATAATGAAATAAACACCTATAACAGCCAAAAAGGATTTTAAAAAGTTTTAAGAGTTTATTTATTTAAATATTGTAAAATACAATTGAGTTAAAAAGTCAATCAAAACTTACAAATACATAAACTATCCTAATAGATATGAGAAATTATTTGTTAAGTCTAACAAAAACTTACTGACACATGCACCACCCACTTATGAATAAATAGGACTATATGCACGTCAATTCTTCATCCAAACCTACGAGTAATTAATCACAACCTAAGCAACTTACTTCTTACTTTTTTAAAAAAAGTTGAGATAATTTAAACGAACTCAATAAAATTTCACCCTCCTTGAGAAAAAAAAGTCTTGTTCGAATAGCATAAAATCTGTTATATGGCATCCCAATGTATATAATTTCATTATGTCCATTATATAAATTTATCGTTTGAGAAGTATTTACACTACAAATAGCACCAATTATGAATTATGTACTGATCGATTATGGTGAGCAAATATGAGATATCAGATGCATAGTCTAGAACAAAACCCTAATTTCAAATACCCTAGATAAGTTTTCAGCCAAAACTAAACCACAAAGTCAAAACCAAGTTCAGTTTCAGAGTAAGAAATCAACCAACATGTTCTCTATAGAGAAATACATTAATGGATACGGGAAACAGAAACAATATCAGTTAACACACACACAGATATATCATCATACTATTAGCTAGTAATTTCTAAAACATCTAGAAAGAAGCATTTAGCTTTTGGCCAAAAGATCAAATAATAATGTGTTAAAAAGGAAGGGTGCCTTTAGTGAATGAGAGCTGGAGAGCAAAAAAAATAAAATCATATCAAATCAACTAAATGAAGGTCTCATACAAATAGGGGAAACCAAATGATGTGAAAAGAGACCAACGACCATAAGGTCGGATTATGCAGGAATTGGGGTAGAGCAAAATAAAATTAAGCAACTTTGAGGAACCGATTGAAAGCGAACAATGGATAACTGAGAGAAGAAAAATATAAGACAAGAAAATACTCAACAAATAAAAGATAACTCACTTTGGAATCGCGCGGTGAAGCGAGCAAATGTGTGGTTGATTCAGATCGTGTAGAAGTAGACAGATGGGGAGGGTGGAAGGAATGTGATGTGACTGCAGTTGGAAGAGGGCGGCGAGCGATGCTGGAAAGGAATCCTTGAATATGATATTTAATGCCAAAGAAAACCATAAGGAACAAAACATATGAGCTCATCACTCTAGTTAATTAAAGGTGTTAATTTCAGTTTTGAAAAGTCGATATCGGGTTTGGGTCAGAATGACTTGGGTCGAAAGACTCGTCTTATTGAGTTTGGGTTTATAACGGGTCGGATAAATTTGGTTGGGTCAAATTATGTTTTTTTTTTAGCTAAAAGCATCCAAGAATGGGAGGATTATTTGGACTTGAATCCAAATAGGAACAATAAATTGACAACCATTGAAACAATGTTCAAGGGTATCTTTAGAGTTATTACACATAGAACATTTAGATGGAAGATTAAAGTCATTCTTCCGAGAACACTTGGGAAAGGTAAAAAAGACATTCAGAAGTTTTCACTTCCACATAAATATAGACATCTTCTATTGCAGGCTACCATTCAATATTTTAGTAAGGGAAGAGAGAGAACCTTTGGTGGGCTTCATAAAATTATTAGGAGGAGTGTTTGTATTCTGAAGGACAGATAAAGCAATATCAAAGCTAATAAGAGAAGAGATAATATCAAACCTATTTATTTGTAGAAAGGTTTGCACTGTGTAATCTATTGGTATGGAATAAGGTCTGGATTGCATTTGTCCAGAAGAATTCCTTTTCCAGTCCAGTTGGCACTCTAGAACTTTCATCATCCATTACCAATCATCACTATGGAGTTCTTCTCAATGCAGTTAACTGTGTTGGAATAGTGTCCTTCGATCAATGTGCATCGTCCTAAATACCCGGAGGATTAATTACGGAGATAATTAATTCAGTTATTTAAGTGATCGAAATGTTTAGCTGGAAACCGCTTTCGATCTGCTAGCGTCAATGATATTGAGCTCGCAGCTTATTATAACTGAACATATAGGGTCACACACTAAGCATGAAATTGGACAAAAGTAATTATTTATTAGTCTTGGAGTCTAATAGTAATTATATGAGAATTAAGTCTTATTGGGCTAGGCCCATGTTGACTAGAGTTTATGGTGATTTTGTTTATTCTGTATATATAGAACTTTACAGGAATAAACAGAAATAGACAGACAATTGAAACAGCTCATGTGTGCCCATGAACAAAAACCCTACCGTTCTCATAGAAACCTCATCGTCAAGAGAAGAACAAAGACTAGGTCTTTGGTTGCTGATCGAGTTCTAAGCTGACTGCGGTGAAGCGGTCTGATCGTGCTGAGTGGATACATATAGAGGGATCACACTTGGGATTCTCGTCTCCGTAGTTGATTGGATCATCTGATCAAATCCGACGTAAAGCACGCTTCAAGAGGTATTCTAAACCCTACTTTAGATTCATACTAAGTATATGCATGAGATCCTGGATTATATAATTGATATTCCGCTAAGTTAGACTTAATCAATTCCCAACAGTGGTATCAGAGCTTCTTGCATGTTTTAGTTTTGATCTAAAATTTATGTAGATGGAATTTGCATAAATTGATGATTAGGTTTAATGTTCATATAAATTATTTGATGATTTAAACACTCAAAGTTTTTTCGGATTACTGTTCATCCCGAAATTAATATTCATCATGTCACTATTCATGTCAAAGTTACTGTTCATCGTCGGTTACTGTAGCGCGATGGCGGCAGCAGCGGCTAGGGTTCCGCCAGTGAATAGTGACGGACAAGAAACCTAGGGTTTCTAATGCTAGGCCAGCCCAATGTCTAACTGAGCCAAATTGAGTAGTCAAGCCCAATTTGTTGGCAGGCTTGATGGACCATTAGGCTCCTGGTTGGACCAGGTGCTAACCAGACTGGGTCTGGTGTGGTCTGACCGATCTAGTTGGTTTTGAATTAACCGGATTGGGTCGGTTCAGAAATTAAATAAAATAGTTTTATTTGTTTTGATTCTTAATCATAGTGGGAGTAATTTTGACTTTTGAAGTGCAAAATTATTTAATGAACACAAAATTTCTTTTCATTGAGGCATTAGATGTGCTTGATTATAGAAATTTAAATATTATTAAATTCTGAATTTGAGTGGGAGTAATTTTGACTTTGGAAGTACAAAATTAAAATCTATGAACATGTAAATTTCTTTTATTAAGGCATTGGATGTGCTTAATTTTTGAAATTAATATTAGTGAGAAATAATTAAAGTTAATAATTTTAGAAATTAGTTAATTTAATTATTTTGGTATATTGATTGCCTGTATATTTTGTACTTTGATAATTTAGAATTATTAAATTATGGTATAAGTAATAATTAAGGTTAATAATTTTGGAAATTAGTTAATTTAATTATTTTATATGCAGAATTACATATGTAATTATACGGAATAAAATATTCTAATAATTTAGAATTATTAAAGTAATAATAATGAGGTTAATAATTTGGAAATAATTGACCTTTTTGCATGAAAAATTGTTTGTCTCGATTGTTATGCAAATGTTATTGGATCATTCGCTTTAGAAGTGAATGCTTCAATTGGAATGTATGAATTGGATTCAGTGCAAGTTATAAGTGACTAGTATGGCCTCATCTAGATGTTTTTTACGGTCTGCGTACCGTTTTACTTATGGTTGTAATAAATACGGTCTGCGAACCGTTTATTTATTTTGTAAGTTTATTTTCAATTTTAGTATTAAATTGAAATAAATTGTAAGTTCGATGAGAAGATCAAAGGATGGGATCCAGGAGGCAAGACGACGATTTTGCCAAGATTAGGGGGCCATACTAGGATCACTTTATGTGCATTTATTTTATCGCATTTATTTATTGCTTTATGATAAATGCATATGAATGGGTTTATATGTGTGAAATGATTATGGAGCTATTCACTAATAATCAGACCATCATAATGAACCTAAATCCCAAATTAATAATGAGTTATTTGTCTTTCCAAACACGACACCCATTTAGCCCTTGATCACTGATGATGGATTTCGCCAAAGCGATAGCATCATTTCTAATCTTTGGAGGATAATGCGGGTAGACCTAGTGAAAGGGGTTTACATGTCAGTTGTGGTTTACTCATCAATATCAGTGAGGGGTCCTCAGATGTTGAGACAAAACGAGATGGGTAATACATTAGATGTATCCCATCAACCAAGAGTAGTATTGGATACTATTAGCAATGAGATTGCTTGTGATTTTGAGGGTCTTGGAATCATTTTATTCATGGGACAATTGGATTGAATAAAATGTGTAGATAACTTGTTTGATTCCATGTACTTTTCTTGCTTGTTATTTACTTAATTTAAATGGTTTTTTATTGCATTTTATTTATATTGTAGTAATGACAACAAACAACAACTCTTCTTATCTGTGTTCAAACCTTTGGAAGGTTGAATTGAACGGCAGTTTCTTGGCAAATGAACTTCGGGATAGTTCTATTGCAAGAAAAGAAAAGAAGTATTTCGTTGATATTCAAATTATTGATGTCAAATGTCTTGTGTTGTATAATGTGTGTCCAAAATTGCTAGACAAGTTTTGAACATAAATACTTACAACATCAACATGGAGCTCTGAATTGGGATTCAGGAGCAGTCCATGGTTGAGAGGTTTTAGCCAGTGATATCATTCATTTCATTGATGGTTTAGAACCATTTTAGTTGAAATGAGAAGACTTTGACTAAGTTGCATGGGATGCTTGAAATGGTAAGTCAAGTGTCTAAATTGAGCCAAGAACGAGGTTCTATTGGTACAATAAGGGTAATGGTTTGAATATAACATGGAAGATGAAGAAGTGGGATAAGGATAAGGGCAAGCATAGTGCTGATGTGCCTAAGTTCCAAACATTTCTATTGCAATTGAAAAATATACTACCTTTAGTCCTTAGAGGACAAAGAGATTGGTGAGTAATTTGCAATTGCATTTATTTACGTTATAGACAATCTCTACGATCACTCTACTAATTGGTATTAGATGCCATATGGTTTTCACAATTTTTGAACATATGGAGGGGCCAAAGTAGGAGTTTAGTTAATGGGATGTCAACCTACTCATAGGTAATGAAGCAAGGGTTGCTGCATTGACCATGAGAGTTTATGGTTTATCTATGCCTTTGGGGCTTTCACTGGATCATATAAGAGTTATTTGGATCCAAGTGTTACAGCAACACAATCATTTTCTACATTTTATATGTTGGACATGGAAATGTATTAGATAAAAGAGGCAATGGTTGTTCCGTTTTATGTAATTGTGTTGGAATTTTGCAAAATTAGACACGAGTCTTTATTTGCTAGATAAAGATAAACAAGTTTGTAACGTAAATATCAAAAGGGCTAATAACAAATGATTCGAATTCGACCTCATAAATTGTCGATTATGCCACTAATATTGAGCACTCATAGTAACTCGAGTGGGAGGGTTCTGTGAAATCGTTTGACTTGGAGTCATTTGATATGTGTATATATTGTGATGGTAAAATGACCAAATTACCCTTCACGGTGATGGGTGATGGAATATGATATATATTGGGTCTTATTAACAAAGTGTTATGCGGATCAATGAGTTAAATTCCATGAGGTGAATCACTTCATTAACTTGGTCGGTGACTTGAGTAGATATGGTTGTCTACTCGTGAAAGACAAGTTTAAATCCTTTAAGAAATTTAAGGAGTTCAAAAATGAAGCTTAGAATCAACTTGGCAAGATAACTGAAATTCTTCGATTGGATTGAAGCGTTGGATATTTGAGTCAAGAATTTGTTGGCCATCTGGCAAGAAAGAAATAATCATGTTGGATATGATTGTTCAAGATGGGTTAAGTCAATCTTCCAGGAAAATACTTCTATAAGGTAGTGTTCACACTGAACAAGGCATTGTCTAAAGCAGAAGGAAAGACATCATATGAGATATGAGTAGGAATGGTTCCTTAAATGTCTTTTCTCATTAGATTTGGGGTTGCAAAGTACATGTGAAACGTTGTTTGCATTAAACTTGCACCAAGTCTAATAATTGTCTCTTTATGGAAATGAGACAATGGGGGCACTTCTACAAACATTTTGAGAACCATGAGATGTTGCTCAAGAATGTGTCCTTTTGGAGAAGTATCATCTTTCCAAAATGACAAGTGGGAGAAATTTAGACCTCGATAGCATTCGAGGTGAGCAACAATCAGAACCGAAAACATCGATCCCTTCTTTAGACGTGGTGAAGATGAATACGGTAAAGTCTTAGAGACTACTGAAGTTACTCATATGCCCCATGTAAGTCAATGAGATGTAGTGTTCAGACAAAAGGTACATTTATGTCCTTACAACTGAAAATATCAAATAGACTAAGGTGAGGCACAATATTGTGTGGCCAAGAAAAGTTCATAGTGTCTGAAATGGACTATGGATTCCTTGAATTATGGTGAAAATGAGTTGGTTGTTAAATATGCTAAGTGAAGCTATGTTGTTGATTTTACAATACACTGAGTAAATTGCTGCTTTGGAAGTTGCAAAGGGAATGTGATTGAAATTGGATATTCATCACTCGCCTTGGTAGTGTCCCGTCTTAGCTAACTCAATGACTCTCTATTGAGATAATCGTAGAAACATTGCTTAAGCAAATTGAGGCAATGGAGCACCATTAGTCGAAATTCATACTCAGGATATTTCATATTCTATGAGAGAATGGTGAAGTTATCATATGCAAGGGAAATAATGGATTTGATCCATAATCTAAACCTCTTCCACAAATGTTGCATGTTGCCTAGGGTTCATACATTTGTGATAGGAATCAAGCACTTTGGATAGTGGCTGTGATTTCTATAATGTTCTAGTTATCACAGTTTGGTAATTTTAGACATTGAAGATTGAACCGTTTATAATATTATGAAATTATTATTTCATATTCATTTAACTTGGTTTAGTGTTAAATGAAAGTCCAAAATCAATTTACATCTCCAAATAGGTTATCAAGAATATGTCTTGGATAATGAAACCCTATTAAGTGAACTGGAGTATAATATTGAATATGTTCCTAGTCCAGGTCATTGAGAATGGACACTAATGACTAAAGAAGACTAGTTTGCAAGTTGATTCACAGTGCTGTTTCATGGGTTGAAGGACATGGGATGTCATGAATCGATTGCATGGATGCAAGTTGGGAACTTGTATTGGACTGACCCGCTATGAGAATACTTTAAGATAATTAGAATGTTATAAGTATTTCTCATTGACTATTGGAGCATATTCCTCGTACCTGAGTAATTCAGAGTTTGCTTGCTTGTGGATTGATTGCTTTGAGGGTTGTTAAACGTCGAGCCGTGAAAGGAGGCTATAAAGACAACTCTTGGGCGACATGAATCGAGTAGAGAAAACTTGGATGTACAAGAGTGGGATGGTCCTCTCATTTTATGAGATTGTTGTCTTATGGGCCTCTCGGAGAGTTGGGACTGTAAAATGCATGGCCGTGCTCAGATGGATTATGGATTAATCATCTGTCTTAACAGTTTTACTCGGGAATTCGAGAAACACATTTGAACTTGATAAGGATAACATGGGATCTTACCTTATGTTCGAATGAAGACATTAAGCGACAAAGGAATATGAATGCACACTTGTTCCAAAGGACAAGTGGGAGATTGTTGGAATAGTGTCCTTCGATCAATGTGCATCGTCCTAAATAGCCGGAGGATTAATTACGGAGATAATTAATTCAATTATTTAAGTGATCGAAATGTTTAGCTGGAAACCGCTTTCGATCTGCTAGCTTCAATGATATTGAACTCGCAGCTTATTATAACTGAACCTATAGGGTCACACACTAAGCATGAAATTGGACAAAAGTAATTATTTATTAGTCTTGGAGTCTAATAGTAATTATATGAGAATTAAGTCTTATTGGGCTAGGCCCATGTTGACTAGGGTTTATGGTGATTTTGTTTATTCTGTATATATAGAACTTTACAGGAATAAACAGAAATAGACAGACAATTGACTTCTCTTGACGATGAGGTTTCTATGAGAACGGTAGGGTTTTTGTTCATGGGCGCTCAACACATGAGCTGTTTCAATTGTCTGTCTATTTCTGTTTATTGGTCTTTGGTTGCTGATCGAGTTCTAAGCTGACAGCGGTGAGACGGTCTGATCGTGCTGTGTGGATACATATAGAGGGATCACGCTTGGGATTCTCGTCTCCGTAGTTGATTGGATCATCTGATCAAATCCGACGTAAAGCACGCTTTAAGAGGTACTCTAAACCCTACTTTAGATTCATACTAAGTATATTCATGAGATCCTGGATTATATAATTGCTATTCCGCTAAGTTAGACTTAATCAATTCCCAACAAACTGAGCATATTTTTTTCTAGTTCTGCGATGATTTGCAGAGGGTGGTAAAGCCTAGATAAACTGAAACCAAAGAGTTTGCCTTCCTGGAACTTCCACCGGAGTTTAAGTGAACAAGCTTGGATGATCGTATGGATGGACCTAAGGCTTAGGCCATTCTGGTCAATTGGATAACACAATTCACTCCAGCTTCTCCATACTTTCTTGGGATTCAATTCAGTTTCTCCCCGAAAAGAAATACCCATCATTTTCTCAGTCTTTTAATGACACTAGAATGAGGGATCATCACACTCCAAATATGTTGAGGAACTGAATATATACATGATTTAATAAGTGTAATTTTTCCCAGTGGATAACCACCTATTTTTCCAGTTTAGTAGTTTTCTTTCCACCATTTCTAACATTGGTTGGAAATGGGAATTGAGAATTCTACAAATGAAAATAAGACATCCATATGGTAAGGCTCCCTGTTTCATCCCCAAAATTGATTTAGCTTGCCTAATCTTAGCTAGAGATGCATGTTTCCCCAGGTAATAGTCACTTTTTTCAAAGTTAATCTTCTGACATGTGGTTTGTTCAAAAATAACCAAAAAGGCTTTAATTCTAATTAATTTCTTATAGAGGATTTCAGACAGATGATTGTATAGCTTAGGTGAGATGGGATTGGGTCATTGGGGCCTTGAGGAATATCAAAGTACACTAATTTTCCTATCTGAAAGACATAAGAGGGGCTCATGTGAAAGCTTCAGAGAATATGTTGAATAGAAAAGGGGACAGAGGGGGTCCCCTTGCTTGATTCCTCCAGATGATTTAAAGAAATCATTGAGTTTCTCATTGATCGATCGGAACTGAAAAATATGCTTGACTAAGGTCCTGTTTTCTTCATGGTATCTGAACTTCAAAAACTTTATCTGAACTAAAATTTTTTTATCTGAACTTAAAAAACTTTATCTGAACTCATCTGAACTTAAAAAACTTTATCTGAACTCATCTGAACTGAACTCATTTATACTTAAAAAATTTAGCTGAACTTATTTGAACTTAAAAACTGAGTTGAATTGAAATATATAGATAAATTGAATTGAACTAAATTGAAACTAACTAAAAAATATATGATCATTTCCAATATATTTGAAATTCATTAATCTAAATATAACATAATATATTTAATATTAAAATATACTGAACTGAGTTGCACTGATGTAGATAAACTGAATTGGATTGAATTAAAAAAAATACAGTGAAACCTCTATAAATTAATAATGTTGGGACCATGATATTTTATTAATTTAGCGAAATATTATTATATCGATAAATTAATAATTTATTAATTTAAAGAGGTTTGACGGGTGACTTTTAAATTAGGAAATAACTTTCTAACCTGGATAAGGGAAACAAATAAAATCCTAATACAATAAGATTAACGTAACCAATACGGAACAAGATTAGGGAATAACTATAAATTTAAATTGAATTTGTTTTAAAATCACATCAACAATGGCTACTCCTAACCTAAAAGGTGTTCAAAAATCAACCATGACCAATCAATAACTATAATGAATGTTACGAGGTTCAAAGCATTGAAGAAATTGTGGCGGATACCATTAAAAATCAAGTTGATGATGAAGTTGAAGATGATTCAATAGCGTTGGAACCAATCACTCGGAAAGAAGCATTGCAAGTATCAACAACTCTTCATAACTTTTTGTTGCAATACGAGAAGACAGTGCCCGAACTCCTAAATGCAATGAGGAAATTTAAAAATGAACTCAATATAGATTTGAAGTTCAACAATTAATAAGTTACTATAGCTTCATTTTTCACTAGACAATCTTAGAATTTTGAAGCATATATGGAATTTATTTATACTAATTATTAATTTATAGTTTTTTTGGGACCAATATATATACACTGGGGTTTCAAAAAAATTATTATCTTATTATTTAATCGAGTGAGGTCCAATTTAATACTGGTCCCGAGTTGGGACCGGACAAATTATTAATTTTACCGAGATTATTAATTTATCGAGTATTAATTTATAGAGGTTTCACTTTATGATCAATTTCAATATATTTGAAATTTATTAATCTTAAAATGAAAATATGTAGAACAAAGTTGAACAAAGTTGAACTGGAATATATAGATCAACTGAAATGAAATTAAATAATTATGACATTTTCAAAACATTTGAAATTTAATAATTTGAGTATAACTTAGAGTTTGATAGAGTTTATTTCTTGTTCAACTGAACTGAACTGGATTGAATTGAACTGAAGTGAAAATTAATGTACCGTAAAAAAGAATCAACATGACTGAATTAACCTGAATTTCATCAAATTACATTTCACTTCAATTTACTGAACTGAACTGAATTAAATTGAATTGAACTGATATATAAAAGTTCTGGCACACATGGCCTTAATGTTAAAAAATATGATCATGTTTGCTAGCTAAACATATTGATTTGAGTTGAGCTGAAGCATATAGATAACTGAACTGAACTGAATTGAAAATCAATAAGTGTGATGAAAATAAACGGTATGAATAAATTAACCTTAATTAATTACACCAAATTATATTGTTGTTGAGCTAAACTAAACTGAACTAAAGTGAAATTAATGTATTGAAAAAAGAATCGGTATGACTAAATTAATCTAAATATCATCAAATCATATTGAAACTGAACTAAACTGAATGAAATTGAACTGAACTGATATGAACAATTAAGCTCACAAGATTGAACTGATTTAAACTGAACTGAACTAAATTACAAATAAGTTTACTGAACTTAACTTATCTGAAAACTAAAATTTTTTACTGAACTGAAAAAAAATGATCTGAACTCATCTGAACTAAAAAACATTTATCTGAACTAAAAAAAGTTTATCTGAACTAAAAAAACTTTATCTGAACTAAAAAGTATTCAAATAATCTCTAGAGAACAGGACCTAATAGTTTTCATAATGCAGTGGACTATTTTACCATGACTTCCAAACATCAACAGAATTGTGTAACCAACTCACCCTATCAAAGGCTTTCTTTAAGTCCAATTTGATGTTGCCGTTTGGATTGCTACACTTCCTATCTAAAAACCTAACAAACTCCTTAAGATCGATCACATTGTCAGCTATATCCTTATACTGCATAAAAGCATATTAGTGAGGGAAGATCATTTTAGGCATGAAAGGTTTTTTTCTCTTCATAAGAAATTTGTATAAAAAATTATTGATACAATTATATAGACTGATAGGCCTAAAATCATCAAAAGATGAAGGAGAATTGTTTTGGGGAATCACGGTAATCCAAGTGGCAGAAATACCTCTTGGAATGCGGGAGTCAGAAATGAAATCATTTACAGCAACAATCAGATTAGTGTTGATTATATCTCAGGCTTTTGTAATTTTTTTTATGAGTAGGCATCTGGACTGGGCTACTATTTTTATTAAGCGTAAAAACAATCTCCTTGAGTTTAGATATTTCAAATGATTTTGTGAGTTCAATGTTATCAGCTTCAGAAATGACATAAGGGATTTGACTGAGAAAATTGATAATACCGGCCCACCACTCGGCTGGGCCCAAAGGATCGCTCCGGCCCAACCTGGAAGACGATGGATCCCCTGCCAGGCGGGCACGTACGGCTGGGGAAAGAGACAAGGAAAGCGACAAGCTGGAAGTAGTCCTCACCCTTATCTTGTGCAGGGAGACTTTACTATAAATACTAGTTTCAAATAGTGAACCAGGTATGTGACATATATCTCTATTTGTATTGAGAGTTCTTCCGTACACTTTCTCTACTTCCACTTCCACCATCTCATCATCATACCGAAGCAGCTACCTCTACGAAGCCCCGGGGTCTGTTTTGTAGGTCCTCAGAAGACTTCCTCAGGAGGAGCCCCATATCGCGTGGAGGACCTGCGGAGTCAAGTAGCATCAAATTGGCACGCCCAGTGGGACCGATTTAGTTTCCACCTTTCTGGGATGGAGCCAGTGAGGAGAGGGTTTGGAAGGCCATGGAAGAATGATGTACCCCCGGGGGATAGTCGCCCCCTCCCCCGGAGTAAAATTTGACCCTCAGGCATCTGCAAGTCGAGGGGAGGCACCGACAAGAGCAGGAGTGCCACAGGACGGTCACTTGGAGAGTGCCTCTGAGGAGGCGGAATCAGAGGAAGGAGACCACGGGAGACCGGGGTTCAGGAAAGAGGGGACCCGCCTGCCCGGAGGCCAGAGCCCTGGGCAAGTGAGCAGTCATTGGTCAGAACGGAGGAGTTGGTCGCACTGCATTTCATGAGGGCCAACAAGGAACTGTATCATCAGTGGGTACTCTCCACCCGGGGCTCGGGAAGGAGCGACCCAGTGAGCCAGGGCCTGGTCCCTTTCAGGAACCACATAGAGGTGATTGATTTGGATGTAGCTGCCGAGCCACGAAGAATGCAGGGGCATGTGAGTTCCTCGACCCTACCACCCTCCTTTCCCCCTAATTTCGGGATGGAGGAAGGAACCTTGGCAAGACAACAATATATTTTAGCCTCACATGCGCCTCCGTACCACCCGGTCTCCAGCTGGGGGTTGAGGCAAAAAGGACATGCGGGCCAGGGGCCCTTTCCACCTTATGTGTCTAGAGAGTTGCTTGGCTCACAGGCTTTGGGGGCGTATGGGAGCCAAGCCCACTACTCCTTACCCATGTATGAGGCAACATGGTTGAATTATGGATACCCAGAGAGATATTATCGAGAAGACGACCGGATGAGGGGTTACCAGGTGGTGCAGCAAGACCCAAATTCTTTGGAAGCCTGTTTGGATAAGTTGGTAGGAAGGAATGGGGCGAGGCCCAGCTCCCCATGGATGCCTAGGGTCTTGGTGTACCCATGGCCACCGGGACTCCGAGTCCCGGAGGGCATTACTACGTACAATACGGAGACGGACCCGGATGAGTTTGTTAGGACCTATCGGAACTTAATGGTATCAAAGGATATGCTGGAGGAGTTAAGATGCAAGTTAGTGGGCTGCTATCTGAGGGGGAATTGCCTCTTATGGTTTGACTCTCTACCTAGAGAAAGCCTTAGAGACTACTATGATTTCTCAAAGGCCCTGTTATTTAGATATGTCAAGTTGAAGAAGGAAGGGAAGCAGTTGACGGAGGCACGGAGCTCCTTGCCACCCGGAAGAAGGAAGCCGAGGGGCCTATGGAATACTACCGGAGGTACATGGATGATAGCATGAAGGACATGGACATGCAACAACAGGAGAATGCGGTGATAAGTGGGTTTATAAACGGGTTAACGGACGAAGTATTGTTCCAAAAATTGATGGAAAACATCCCAGAGACCTTTCACACCCTGCAGATGGCGGTGCAGCTGTTCTGTGCTGTCAATGACGCCACCTAGAAGAGGAAGGAGGAGTCTGATAGATTCCTGACGGAGAAGGGAGAGAGAAGGAGGGCGGCGGAACCAAGCAGGAGGGATCCAAGCCCAACACCGATGAACCGGGCAAGAGTGGTTTGCTTCACCCCTCTAAGCAAATCCCAAACAGAGATCCATGCCATTCATAAAGACCTGTTCCACGACCACCAGACGTGGGATCAACCTAGGAGAAAGTGGAGACCCAACCCCGGGAGAGGGAACGGGAGGCCTCAAGGGAACCGGGCCCCGGGCCGACCCGCCATAGCTGGCGTCCCAGTCCAAGCGGTTGAGCTTGCTCCGGCGCCCAACGGAATGATTAATGTGATAAGTTGGAAAATAAGAGAGGCATGTCAGTCAGTCTCAGCCATCCAGGCCCGGACCCGATATGTTCCTCCGGGGGAGACTCAGGGGAAAAAGTTCCGTCCCAGTGAGACGATCACCTTCTCTGAGGAGGATGCAGCACTGCCCTAGATACCCCACTCAGACCCAATTGTGGTAACAACATAAATTGAAGGTTTCACGGTCAATAGGGTGTTTGTGGATGATGGCAGTAGTGTGGAGATCATGTTCGTTTCCTTCTTCGATCAATTGGGGATAGGGAGGCAGAACCTGAGACCTTCCTTATCTCCATTGTCAGGGTTCACGGGTAAACCAGAGACCCCCCATTGGGGTCATCCCCCTAACAGTATGTATGGTTGATGAAAAGAACCGGACAAAGAGAGTATCCGTGTTGTGTAACTTCGCGGTGATTGATGCTCCCTTCCCGTATAATGTGATCATAGGAAGGTCGTGGTTGACCCAATTCTGGGCCGTGAATTGCCCCTACTTGCTTATTATGAAGTTTCCTACCGCGCAAGGGTGGCGGTGGTCCGGGGAAGCCAGAGAGTAGCAAGGAGCTGTATGTTGATGGCGGTACTGGATGCGAAGAAAGTGGTGAGGGCGGTACATGGAGATACCCCCTGCCATGAATTAGAAGAGATGCAGGTAGGAGATAAGGAGATGGTCACAGTAGGAAAGGACCTCCCGGAGGAGGTAAAAAGTGCATTGAAGGAGCTCCTAGCAAAGTACCAATGGGTATTCTTGTGGAGCCCGGAGGATATGGTAGGAGTGCTACCGGGGTTGAACATAAGCCCAACTACCAAGCCAATCAGACAGAAGAAGAGACCATTGTCTCCGGAGAGGGCAGAGTTCATAAGAAATGAGGTACAGAAGTTGAAAAAGGCTGGAGTTGTTGAGGAGATTATCTACCCATAATGGATAGCTAATCCGGTCCTGGTGAAGAAGCATGATGAGAGTTGGCGTATGTGCATTGATTTTACAGATTTGAACAAGTGCTGCCCTAAGGATAGCTACCCCCTCCCCAACCTGGATCAGCTGGCGGAGGCAATAGCGGGGTACCCAGTGCTGGCCTTTTTCGATGCGCATAAGGGCTATCACCAGGTACAGATGGAGGAGGCGGATAAGGCCAAAACCTCCTTCATCACCGACGTGGGTACCTTTTGCTACAAAAACATGCTCTTTGGATAGAAGAATGTTGGGGCTACTTACCAAATGGGGTACTTACCGACGTGGGTACCTTTTGCTACAAAAAGATGCTCTTTGGATAGAAGAATGCTCTTTGAAGAGTAACCTAAAGTTAAACCCCTCGAAGAGTACCATAGGAGTAGGAACGGGGAAGTTCCTGGGATTCATGGTGTCAAGCCAAGGAATCGACGTTTTGTTTCTTTCAACCACACATCGTGGGGGGAATTTATTAGGCACCCCGAACCTGTAAACTTGCCCGTGGGCGGTTGCCTGAAGGCTTACATCAAAAGCGCAGGGTAAAATCGCAAAGAGAAGGAAAAAAAAGGGATATATCATAAAATACTATAGTCTAATACTCTAAGAGTACTAAAGTCTGACAAGCGTAGTACCTTAACTCGAATTCTACAACTAAATAATCGAAGTCTACTAGTCTAGATAGACCAGAAGCCCATGAGGTTTCCTCTCTTGCCGTTTAGACAGTTTAAGAGAGATATAACAAACAAATGGGAAAGAGTACTGCCCAAGTCTGTCAGAATAACTTTGCAAAAAGACCAAATGGGGAATCGACGTTAACCTGGAGAAGGTAGAGGCTATAACCAGGATGACCTCTCCCTAGTCAGTCAAGGAGATGCAGACCCTGACAAGGTCCCTCGCGGCCTTTAGTCGATTCTTATCAAAAGAGGCCGAGAGACAACTACCTTTTTTAAGCATACTCCGGAAAGCCAAGGCGTTTGAGTGGTCAGAGGAGTGTGAAAGGGCGTTCCAGAGCTTGAAGGAGGACCTCCAACATTTTCCAACCCTAAAGAAGCTAAGCCCCGGGGAGGAGCTTCTGCTGTATATAGCATCGTCTTGGGAAGCGGTGAGTGTCGTGCTGATAGAGGAAGAAAGAGGGAAGCAGCACCCGATTTACTTCATCAGCAGGGCATTCCGGGGGGCAGAGACCCGGTACACTAAGCTGGAACAGTTGGTTCTAGCACTGGTACATGCCTAAAAAAGACTCAAGCATTACTTCCAAGGTCATCCCATATCGGTGCTTACGAAACTACCCGCTCAAGCAGGTCATGCTCAAACCTGAAGCCTCAGGAAGAATGATGAAGTGGGCCATAGAACTGGGGGAGTATGAAATACGGTACGAGCCAAGGAAGGCCGTCAAGGGGCAGGCTCTAGCCGATTTCCTGGTAGAGTCGGAGGCAAGGATACAGACGGAGGAGGAGATGCCAAAAGCAAAAACAACCCCAGCTTGGAGGTTGTACGTAGATGGGTCTACGCACTCCGGGGGCAGCGGAGTGGGGATACTCCTGGTTAGCTCGGAGGGGAAGGAATACCCTTACGCGGTTCAGTTTTCCTTCAAGACAACCAACAACGAGGCTGAGTATGAGGCTTTGATTGCATGACTGAGGCTATCAAAAGAGATAGAGATTAAGGCATTAACAGCACAAAGTGGCTCTCAGATCGTGGTGCAACAGGTGAAGGGAGAGTACGAAGCCCGGGAGAGGAGCTTACAAAAATACCTGGAGATGGTGAAACCCTTGATAGCCAGGTTCGAAACCTTCAACCTCACCTAAAAACCCGAGGAGGAGAACAGTAAGGCGGACACTCTGAGCAAATTGGCCTCGTCGGAGCTGAAGCCCGCACCTAACTAAAGATTGTACATGGAAGTCCAAGGAAAACGGAGTTATCAAGAGGAAAATCAGGTGATGTCAGTGACCAAGGGGGAGTCATGGATCCTCCCCATGTGGGCATATCTGGAAGAAGGAATATCCCCGGAAGAAAGAGTGTAGGCGCCCAAATATGTGGTTCAAAATGGGGTACTGTACAAGAGAGGCTACCTTCAACCTTTACTCAAGTGTGTGGAGAGGGTAGATGGCCATCATTTAATTCAGGAGGTAGACGAAGGATCCAACGAAAGCCACCAGGGAGCCCGTACGGTAGCAAGGAAGATCTTGAGGTTGGGGTACTACTGGCCAACATTGTTCAAGGATGAGGAAAAGTATGTTCATGAGTGCCTCCCATGCCAAAGCTTTGTCCCGTTAATTCATGTGCCTCAGGAGGAGCTGATAGGAGTTACAGGAGCTTGGTCGTTCAGCAGATGGGAGATTTACTTGGTGGGACTATTCCCAACCGCCTCGGGAGGAGCCAAGTACTTGATCGTGGCTATAGACTATTTCAGCAAGTGGGTGAAAGCTGAGTCACTCACCAACATCCGGGGGTTAACTTGTGTAAAATTTTGCTGGAAAACATCATTTGCCGGTTTGGTATCCCCAAGATGATAATCACGGATAATGTGGCGCAGTTCGAGAATGATCCTTTCAAGTCATGGTGTGTGAAGTATGGAATAGAACAGAAGCTGACATCTGTATACCATCCTCAGGCGAATGGGCAGGTGAAAGTCACCAATCAGACAATTATCAACGGTCTGAAAGCCCACCTGGAGGGTGCCCAAGGAAATTAGATATGGGAGTTGCCTAGCGTCATTTGGGCTCACCGCACCACAGAAAGCTCCGCAACGGGAGAGTCCCCATACTTCCTGGTGTATGGATCCGAAGCAGACATCTCGGTGGAGGTTGGAATTCCCAGTTCCAGCGCCCGGAAGAGGAGAACGAAGAGCGACGCCTAGACTTAGATCTCCTGGAGGAAAAGCGAGAAAATGCTTCACTTTATGAGGCAAAGGTAAAAGAAAGAGTGAAGAGATATCATGACAGGAGGATGCGCAAGGAGGCATTTGCCCCGGGAGACTGGGTAATGAGGCCACCAAGTGCCCGAGGGGAAGCTGGCACCAAACTGGGAGGGACCTTACAAGATGAAGGAAGCATATCTCGGGGGGAGTTATGTGCTCGAAGATAAGCAAGGGAAGGCAGTCCCTAGAAGATGGAATGTAGCTAACCTGAGGAGGTTTTATGGAAGTAGAGTACCCCACTCAAACCTCAACTACCTAGGCATGGATATGCCCCCTCGAGAAGCATGGATATTCTTGGAGGAAGCCCCAACGTTTGGCTGCGCTCCGGGCCTAGAAAGATAGATATCAAAGGGACCCATGGGCAACTCCCATCCGGGTGCCCCGCTAGAAAGGACCCGGAGCTTGAATGAAACCCGGGGGACTGGAGTTGTAATTGCAGACATTTTGCAGTAATGATAAAAATTGATTTCCCAAAATCTCTTTATTGATCATGCTAAAGTCAAAAATAGATATACAAAAACGAAAACAATTGTATTGTTTATTACACAGGTTTTTCCTTTCTAAGCTATCATATCCATTTAGGACCCGAGCCGAAAGCACCCTCAGGGTTGCCCGGTTGAAAACCTACCCCAAAGAATTGGGATGACAGGATATCCTCGGCGATCTGGGTGTCCGGAGCATGGTTCCAGACAACTTCCTCTTCCAGTTGTTCAACCTCCTCTTCGTTAAGTTCGGGATAGGGACAACTACGGACCCCTCCGGGAGTGGCCCTACCAGACGCATTCGCCTCACCCCGGCGAAAGTTGCAAATCAATACTTAGGAAACGAATCGGCCACACCATTGCCTTTCTCTTCTCTACTAATGCGAGCACCCTCCGCGGTCTTGACTCCCTTAGTAGTGATCTCAGATGCAGTAATATCTTTGACACACTTGATCCTCTCAGCTACCTCATCCGGGTCAAGCAACACGGACATATCCTCGTACCGTTCATTGGCCACATCTACCTCCACCCGGGCAGGAACCCACCGAAGACTCGGAGGATAAGGCTCACTCTCCCCCGCGGCAATTTTCCGATGCCATTCAATCGCATCTAAGTATGCCCCGTAACAAGGGGCCCCTTCGCCAAACCTCTCCGGGATAGCCTCCATATGTTTAATAACTCGATTAACCCCGATAGGGATTTCCGTAAGGGGGGATACGCCCACCAAACCTTTCTTAAGCCCAAAGAGGTGATAGGAGAAACGGACAAACTGGAGAGCGTCTTAGAGGACCTTGTTTCGATGGGTAAGAGATCGATTCTCTGTTTCTAAGTCATAAATCAATTTTTCACCGCGGTTCGCATCTCGAGATTCTTAAGCTTCTCCTGCACCCGCTTAAGCTCGCCCCAAACCATACCTAACTCCTTGGAGGTTCGACTTAGAGTATCGTCATGGAGAGCCTGGAGTTCGGCTATGGTCTGATGGGAGTTCAAGGTCTTCCTCATAAGGTCTGAAGCCAAGTCGAAGTAATGGCTCAAGGATCCAAGCTTGTTCTTGATCACCTTCAGAAAAGACACTAAGGCCTGGACGGATCCAAACTCATCAAGAAAGGATCCTAGTTCCGCCTCAAACATGGCCCGGTCGGCTTGCTTGCCCCCAAACCTCCAGTGTGCCAACTTCCTTTGAAGGTAAGAGCATTGGAGACACCCTTCCCGGAGGTGGGCGAAGTAGGAGTTAGGGTGGGGGGAAACATATGGAACTGGCCCCTGGGGTGGAGTTCCCTCAAGTCGCGTCTACACTATAGCAAAAAAGAAAAGAAAAGGAAAAGAGATTTCAATAAGTAGAACTTTCATTAATAATAAAAATGGGCACTAGGGCCAAAGTTCTACATAAGCCTCCCGGGGAGGCAGAACAAAACATAAAACTAAAAATTTATTCTAAATAAAATCAAAAGAGGACTAGGGTTGTACATGGTCCTCGTCGGCCACCTCCACCTCCGGCATAGCAAGAGCCGCTTCAAACCTCCGCTCCGCGTTCGATGCTTTCGCAGGCAACCAGTAAGGGCTAGCATAAATGGGAGCATCC
The DNA here is from genome assembly GCA_963678965.1 of Cruciata laevipes. NCBI lineage: Eukaryota > Viridiplantae > Streptophyta > Magnoliopsida > Gentianales > Rubiaceae > Cruciata > Cruciata laevipes. The sequence goes on from OY787639.1 coordinate 14,946,916, forward strand.
ACAGTTGGTTCATCTTCAGGTCGCGCGGGGTATCCAACCCTCATGGTGATTTTCCGAGATTGATAGAGCAAATTTTCATGACCATCACCAAGCCCTACCCGGGACCCTCGCTCAGCGGTATCAATAACTTGATACCCGAAGTTAGCGGGCACCGCACAGTACTCTTTGTACCCCCCGGACCAGTGAGGCGTCTCCGGGACGACGCCATAAGCGTTCAACTCCTCAGGCCCGGGATCGGGGAATGAGTCCTCCTTGATCTTGGGAAGATTAATCTTCCTGATGTCTGAAGTGGAGGGGGCGCGAGAGCACATCTCCTACACTCTCCATAGTCGAGGAGCAAGGCTTTTCAAGTCGGGCTCCTGAACGGCGCGAAGGCGATGATTTAGGAGATCATAGGACTTGGGACGATAGTAGCTCATTTGGGCCTTAAGACACGCTAGCCATCCACGAAGAGAAGTGTACACCCCGTGGCAAGCCTCGGCACTAGCAGCTGCTGCAATCTCATCGAGCCTTTGATCAAACTCCACGGAGCGAAGGAGTTTCTGCGTAACAGCATCAAGCACCTCTAGCTGGGAGCTCTTCATGTCCTTCTTCAGAGAGTGGTATTTCTTCTCCACCTCAGCAATCTTCTTCTGAGAAGCTTCAAGGTCAGCCTTCAGTTCGTCGTACCGGCTAGCTTCTCCCGGGCATCCCGAAGCTTTTTTCCATCAAAGCGTACAACCCGGCGCTATACCGCGTATATGACTGATTCAGCGCTTGCACAAATCCGGGGTTCCCCAGGAGGGAATCAGGAAACGAGGTACTCTGGTTAAGAAGATAACAAAGTAAGTCCAACAAAAAAAAGGAAGGAAAGAAACTTTTCCAAGAATCTCACCTCGCTCTTATCCTTAAGTCCGTTGGTGTCGCGGGAGGGGGATGAGGTTCCCCAGATCTTTGGAGAGAGTGGGGTGGAGAATCCTCAGGTTTGTCTGAGGTGGGGCTCTTGAAACCGGCAGAGACTCCCTCACTGAAGTCCGGGTTGACTATGAAGGATTTGCGCCCTAAAGCAGATGATGACCCGGAAGGGGTAGGTTGAGGATGAAGGGTGCACAAGGAGGAAGAGGCTCCAGAGGGCTTCTGCTGGTTGGGGACAGGAGGAAGAAGGGTCTCGGATGAAGGAGCAGCCCCATGTTTCTTCTTCTGCTGAGAGAGAGGAGTCCCAGAGCTTGAAGGAGGCTTCTGTCCTTAAGGATTAGGTTTCCCCCGGAAGGTAGGTTCCGCCTTCCTCCTTGGGGGCATTGTGCGGTTCTCATGGACAGCCCCGGAAAGGCTACCCCCAAAAGGATTCACTTTGAAAGTCATCACGTCCGCGTACTTCGAAGATTGAGCTGCACAAAAAGGAGAGAAAAGCAAAGTAAGTTAGATTCTCATACCATAAAGCAATAAATTGTAAGAGATAAAGACTATAAATAAGCACCTCTAGTCGGCCATATGGCTGAGACCCGAGGAAGAAAAAATAGGCTGGAGGGGTATATCCCGCGAGGCTAGTCGGCCATATGGCTGAGACTCGAGGAAGAAAAAATAGGCTGGAGGGGTATATCCCGCGAGGCCAGTAGTAGCCCGTGTTCCCAGTCATAAAAAAGTTATTTATACTTAAAGGGGACAGGTGGAGTAACCCATGGTCATTGGCTATGTCCGCGGGAAGGGAAGGTAGGGGGTTTCTTATCTTCAGGCAGAAGAGTGTTATTCTAAGAGAGCATGGGATACACACTAGGATCGCAGCTGAAAAAACCCTTCTGAGGATATCCTTTGGCAGACTTAGGCATGCCTAAAAGGAAGTCCTTCACCCCGGTCCATACAGAAAAGGAGAAGACCCCCGGGAAGGATGAATGTGAGCATTGCAAGGAATAGAAAGAACGAAAAAGAAGAAGGCAAGGAGGGACAGCGCATCGAGCGCAATTTAGAAAGAATGTCATTATTAATACTACCCCGTTGGGGTGTAGCTGGGCCGGGGGCATCTTATAGTAGTTAAGGATTTCTATGGAAAGAGGAGGAAAGAGAAGGTTGATCCCATATTAGAAATGGACCTTAGAAATACATGCGAGGCCCTGGGAGCCATCTTAGAAAGGGAAGCATCTAGAGGGAAAGGAATAAAAGAACGCTTAACTAGGTCAAGGACAACTTTTTCCAGTGAAGGAGAACCCCCGGACACATCCAAGAACTGGATGTCCAAAGGCTTCACACCCGAAAAGGAAGACCCCAGGGAGGCATCCCCCCTTTATCGTCCTCACCCATGATTTCGACTCCTATAGGCTTCGCTCGGATGGGACTAGTATTCCCGACCGGGATCGAACCCGCTCCCTCGGAGGCACCCTCCTGAACAGCAAGCTCAGGAGGAGTACTGAGGGCCTCAGAGGAAGAGCTCGAGGGAGAGCTTATAGGAGAGCGAACCAGGTCATAAGGGGTCCTATAACGCATCTCGTATTGATTCTGAACCCCCTCAAAATCTAAGGAGGATTTGGTGAGATGTTGGGAACTCATGGCGACAGAAATGAAATGACAAGAGGGGAAGAAGCAAAGGAAGAGGAGACTAAGACTTACTTGATAAGAGGGAATTAAGGCGACTGAAAAATGCGGAGAGAAATTATAAGGGGGCACCCAGGGATTATATAAGCGGGTGAATAGGAAACGACACCTCAAAAGAAGGAAAAGTGATGCAATATGGCGAACGAGGTAATCATTAAAGCAGAATGAAGAAAGACACCGCCGAAACTAGGGTTCAGCGTATAGGGGCCCCGTGTCGGGAGCCGTAGGATCCCATAGGAGGATGCATCCAAGACCATTCCCCGCGCCTTGAAAGCTTGGGCCACTAGTCTAGGGGGCTAGTGATAATACCGGCCCACCACTCAGCTGGGCCCAAAGGATCGCTCCCGGCCCAACCCGGAAGACGATGGATCCCCTGCCAGGCGGGCACGTCCGGATGGGGAAAGAGACAAGGAAAGTGACAAGCTGGAAGTGGTTCTCACCCTTATCTTGTACAGGGAGCCTCCACTACAAATACTAGCTTCAAATAGTGAACCAGGTATGTGACTTATATCTCTCTATTTTTATTGAGAGTTCTTCGGTACACTTTCTCTACTTCCACTTCCACCATCTCATCATCACACCAGAGCAGCTACCCCTGGGTAGCCCAGGGGTCTATTTTGTAGGTCCTCAGAAGACTTTCTCATGAGGAGCCCCGTATCGCGTGGAGGACCTGCGGAGTTGAGTAGCATAAAAAATGAGACATGTAAGTGCCTTCAGGACAAAGATGTTCAGACAAAAGATCTTGGTAATATCTAACGGTCTCTAGTTCTATCTGAGAAATGTCATTAAGCCACTATCCATGTGCATTTTAATCTTAGTGTATTCATCCTCTCTTTACTGAGTTATGAAAATACTTACTATTTTCATCTCCATCTTTCAACCATCTAATTATGGACTTTTGTTTCTAGAATTTTTTTTTCTGTTTGAGAACTCTAAGATGAAGTGTTTTTGCTTCCTTTAGCTTAATAATCTCATTGATTGAGTTATTAAGATCATAGGCTTGCTCTTGCACTCTTAAAGCTTCCTCTGATGCAGTTACACTGACGTGCACATTACCAAAGGTTTTTCTATTCCAAAGTTTTGAGGTGAATGATTTTAGGATGTCAGTTTACTCTTTGTAAACAAATTTCATGGCTTCTTATATGTTTATCCTTGAGTGTTCTGTAAATCAACCAACTCGGAGTACTAGTTTGGCATGTGTTTATCCTCATTTTGTGCATGTATCTTTGTTGAATTGAAGTGTCAAACATGCCTGAGATCTGTATAGGATTTTCTTTTTGGCATGTTTGTTGTCCAGTTGTATTCAAGCGACATTATAAACTAGGATATATGTGTTATAAATGATTGTTGTAATTGGTGCAATTATTGTTGTTTGTTGCAATTTTTGCTATTTCTCAGAGAAAAGGTTGATTGACTATCTTTTATCAAGTATTGTTGTACCCTACATAATGTTGTCAAGAATCGTATATCATGTACCCCTTTCTACATATTGTTGTACCTCTTTCCTATCTAATGAATTATGAGAAGTTGAGGTTGTTGAACACTGTTATACCATTTTTCCAATTGTTTTTCAGATAATGTAATCATGTTCTTGATTTCCCTATTTTATTACTAGCTCTCATGTTTCATCAAGTTACACTTGAAGTGATTAACTTTCTATTGATATGATTAAGTTTTGGACAAGAATGACTAATGAGAAAGATGTATCATTCCCTTGGTATTTAGTTTCATTAAGTAGTGGGAAAAATCTTTAATAATTTGGGGTAGTGGTAGAGCCATGGTGGTTGTAAATCAACCACTATTATATGTTTATCCTTAAGAAGTATTTTTGTCTGTTTAGGTTCTGGTCAAAGTAGATTAAACCCTTGAAAAACCCATGCGATAAATCCCTAGTGCATTTACCTTATCATAATTTACCTTAGCAATAGTAACATTAGCTTATTGTTTACATTAAACAAGATGATGATGGTTAGCATTCTCTAAGATAATGGTTACCTTAGCAATGTTTAATGTTTGATGATGGTTAACATGCTCTAAGATGTGAGTGTGACATTTTCTGTTCCTTATTTTTTTCAGGACATGAGCACAAGTTTTTCGTAGGGAGCAACTTCGTCATTTCAATATGAGAAACTTGTTTCGTTGTTTCATTCGACTGTTTGATAACTGTTTCATTCAAGATTTGTACTAAACTTTAATAACTGTTTCAAAAAAAAATTCCAAAGTTAAATGGTACGCTTGAGTCTATTGGGTTTCAAAAAAAACAAGCATTCCAAACATGGATGGGTTGGACCCAACTAGCTCTGATGACCTCTAAAAATTCAAACCTATTAAAACATGCATTAATAAATCTAAAGGATTTGGGGAAAGAATGTATAGAACTACCAACTGATTGAAGGAGAGGGACATGATCTGACGATTCCCTATTTAAGATTTGAATAGAAGAAAAGGGAAACTTAGATGTCCACTATAAAGTAGCCAAACCCCTACATTAGAATAATAGGTTTAAGCCTTCCATTAGACCAGGTAAAGATATTCTCAATTGCATTAATGTCATAAAGAGCCTTATGTAATATAAAACCATTGGAGAGCGACGGTGAAAGAGATTGAAGAGAGAAGGTGGAACATAAGTTAGAGAGAGAAAGTTGTGCGATGCACATGACATAGCCAAGTCTTGATCAGTCATAATACAAATTGGCTTGTGACCTCCCATTGCTTCTAAAAACTTATCAAACAACCATATAAATGATTCAGCCTTTTTATCGGTAAGAAAAACAGCATCCAACGACACATAAAGTCTATGATTATCCATACCAGCGAAAGGAGCAAAAATCGTTTTGGACCTGTATCATATGTGGTATCAAATGTCACTGAATCTCCATAAAGTGCATAGTTCTTCTTACATGTCAACCCAAAACACTCGCTTCAAACGTTGCCCACAACTAGTTTCATAGGCAAAGTAGAAAAGCGGATTAAGTTTCTTTTTCCTCTTCATATTTATGATTAACATGTTTGCATCATAGTCCTTGATGTATGTTTAAGGTCCATTTGGAAATTCTTCAAATCGGGGTGTTTTAGTAGCACCAATATAAGACTTTATTAGACATCCATGTACACTTGTAACTTTTTTATTTGACTTCAGCATGTAACATTTCGTAGGAGTGACAAGAACATGAGTATGACCTTCACTAAACCTGTATATCTCATATTATCCCTCACTGTTTAAACGTATGCCACAAAAGCATCGATCCTTGCCTGAATAACTTCCTTTTTTATAGATCTTCCCATTGGCTTTCCAAACCCCTCTTTGTAGCAAACATATCTCATATACCTTTACAAACCAGAGGAAATACGAACACTAAATTCGATACTGTGTGTGTAGTCTAAATTTGGGGGTTGCTCCATGCAGGTACATTTTTCTCTTGCATGTCCGTATTTTTACCATAATACCCCTAATATTGTTAAGGCAAAAAATGGGCTTGAAATCATATGATTCCATCAGGGGCCATTATGGTAAAATGTGGACCTGGAAGAGAAAAATGGACCTGCATAGAGAAATTGCCTTAAATTTATGTCCAATCCAATTTCAAAAGTCATCCCATTTTTCGGCTTCAATTCTTCCTCACATGCAGGAACTCATTATTTAACAATTTCCATTATACTCATTCCTTTGTTCGGAGTCAAATACTGCTCGGATGGTTGTGCATCATCCATATTAGAATTTTCCGCTTCTAAATATCAAGATACGAACAAAACATTGAAATATGAAACTTCCACAAAACTACAAAAATATAAATAAAGCATCAAAATTCGAAATTAAGCATAAAATGTTAAAGTTACAAACGTAGCATTGCATGAAAATTAGAATCGATATGGGAGTTTGTATTAGCCATACCATGTTCATGAAATTCGATGAAATCAGAAAAGCTATAAAGTCGAGAAGATGAAGAACAAACAAGTGTGTTAAGACTAAATTAGGAAGTTTTGATGGTGTTTATTTTGCAAATAATAATAACTTAGAGACTCGTTTAATCAGAACCATCATCTAACATTGGTGGGATGAGATCAATATAAAAGGGTTAGTATAATAAATGGGGTTAACACTATATGTTATATTCAAATATATGTATATGTAATGTTAAATATTGAGAATGTATATGACAACAAGTGTGCAAAAGAAATAAAATATTGGGTGGAAACTATGAGTAGTGGAAACTCTCATATGAGATAGTGAGGCGGGGCGAATCGCACTAGTGAATCGGAGCCTGAGATGGTCGACGTATCCGAGGGATTTTGGGTGAATTGATGACGAAGTATGCAAGTTGTTCGCTAATTGCTCCTGGCTATCCTAGCTCCTCAACCTCAGACAAGGCAGACCTGGGACCTGTTCTTCGATGCCTGCAAAATAACCCCCCCCCCCCCTCGGTAGCTCCGGTGTGATGATGAGATTTCGTGTACTGGAAAGATAAACTCTGTATTCAAGAGTTAGAGAACTTACCTGGAATGGCTGATTGTGGCCTCTATTTATAGGCGTCTTGAGCCTCCTCTTTGTGCCTCATAATTAGTATGGGTCACCTCCCCGTACGAGCGGTGCCTCCTATCCATGTGAGCGTACGGGTCGATCCTTATCTCTTCCACGTGACTCGGAAGCTTCCTGGAAAGTCACCTAGATCCGAATCTTTGGTATCATCACAAGCCCCCCAAGACGGAAGGTCTGAGGGTTCTCTTCTGTAGAGCTTTTGTCTTCTCTTGCCTCGGCGTTTTCCATATTTTGGCGAGTTATCGTACGCGCTTTCAAATGGGCCCTACCATGTCCCCAATTTTTCGACGGCTACACGATTCCCCTTTCCCAATGTCTTTCTCTCTTTTCTTGTGTGTAATCATTTCTCCCAGACCCCAATATTTTCCTTGGTTTCTCCCCCTTCTTTATAAATAACCCCTTTTCTTTTTCTCCCCTCTTCACCATATCTCCCATTTGCCCTTTCAAATTCAGGTACCCTTCCTTTTCCCTCTCATTCTTCTTCTCCTGTCTTTTCTTCCTCATTCTGTTTCTTAGTGTGGCCTTCTGTAAGACCTTCTTTTAGCGTTGATCTAAACCCAAGGATAAAAAAAAACATAATGGAAATCTCCCTCTCACAATCCGACTCCTCTGCCACCCAGTCTGACCCCATGAATTGAGTTGTTCATCAGGGGATTGATGGTCCCACCTCTGACTTCGGATCTCTGACTCCCGTCGATCAACCTGCAACGATCTCTTCCTCTAAGAGGGCGAGGAAAGGTAATGATCGAGTTGAGAGAACGAAGAGACCTCGTTGATCTGTCACCTGCGTTCCTCAAATCCTTCCCCTCGAATTCCATTGTGACTCTGAGCCCCGCCCTGCCTGGCTTAATGAGAATGTGACAAGCCTTTTTGAGAACTCTTTCATATCTCTCCCTATAGATTCCAATCTATCCCTCATAGATGATGATCAGTTTCAATCTCGTGCCCCCTGCCTCCCGACCCGTCATATTCACTTCGGGATTTTTCTAGCCTTTTCCTCCTCTCTTTTCTTCAATTCTTAAATGTTTTTCTATTTCCCTGGCTCAACTTCATTTGAATGGAGTTGCCACTGTCCTTGGGTTCCTCACCTTTTGTCTACGGCACAACGTGGCCGAATCCCTCAATCTATTATGATCCTTTTATCGGATTTCCCTTTCCCATTCTTCTACACCCGGGGTATTTACCTTTTACCCGAGAGGTAGTCTAGTAGTATTTACCTTTTACCCGAGAGGTATTTACCTTTTACCCGCGGCAAGAGCGATTGCGTTAAGAGCTGGATGAATTCTGGAAACTATTCTTTCAACATGTCTACCTATCCTACCCCTTCCTGGAATGAGAAACTCCAATCCGAGAAAGCCGAATATTTCCTTCCCGAGAATGTAGTGTCCGAGCATGAATCCCTTGCTCGGCATTCGATCAATATTCTTCAATATTGGATTAAAGGTAATAGGGTGTTCAGCTGGCCTCATGAGATATATCCTCCGAGCGTCTTCACAGTGCCTCGGTTCTACTTCGAATGGCCTTTCGAAGGTTCCATCGTGGTTCCCCATTGCAGCTATTATCTTTTATTTCGTTTATTTTGAGGCCTTACCTCTTGTTTTTTTATTCTGTGTTATCTCTTTTTAGTGACCCGAGATTTATCCGAAGGGCTTTCCTCGGTTCCCGATCCTCCAATGGCAGGCAACCATGCTCAACGTCGTCGGATAGTTGAGAAGTATGTTGAAAAAGTCCCAAGGCAGAAGGCCGCCTCTACCTTGCCTCCCGAAGATTATGCTTTCATGGAGCCTACCATAGATTATGCTTCCAAACCTCGGTCCTCCCTGAAGAGAGCTCGGATGGATGAAGCTTATCCGAATCTTTCCCCTCCATCCAGGCCTCAAGAGACGCAGGATCCCCTTTCTTCCCTCAGGCAGTCGGCTTCAACCCCTTTAGCTGATTCCCTAGCAAGCCCCCTGCTCGATCCACTATAAGTCTTACCTACCTATCTTTCTTCTCTTGCTTTATGCATTCTTTCTTTTATTAACCTGTCCTCCTTGACTCAGGGTTGCGCTGTCATGAAGAGTATATGCGACTCTCCCATATTTCAGTCCCTTTTATCTGAGAAACTCAGCGAGTCTCATGCCGGTCTGGTGCAAAAACTGGAGCAATGCCAGGCAGATTTGACCTCGGAAAATGAACGCTCAGCCGCTCTACAAGACGAGCTGAGGTCTCTAAAAGATAGTCCAGCCTCTCTGCAGAGTAAGCTGAAAACTCTGGAAGATGGGTCCTTCCTTAGGGACTTTTGGGAAACCTTAGTGGAGGAAGTGGTTAGTTCCAAGGTCTTCAGTGACACCATGACCGAGGTGGTTAAGGAAGCCAACCATCGCCAAGCAACTTCTATCTACAAGAGGCTCCGCGAGTGGGTTCCCGGGCCCTGGCGTTTGGAGTTTCAGAAGTCCTACTACCATCCCGGGGCTTGGGCTTGGTATGAGCAGTGCTTCCGAGCACTCTGCCGAGGCAGCTTACGTACCCTTGCTCCTAAGATATGGCATGTTTTTTGCTCTTCTTCTCCTCCTACCTCGGCTAGTGACCTTCTGGCGAGCTCAACAGTGTTGTTCCTAAGGAAAGGCCTGTGGTTGAGGTTGATTTTTGCAATACTGTCGTGGTTTACCCTGAGTCCCCTTCACACCTATCTTCTGAGAGCGACCAGGGATATGTGGAGCATTACGCTGACCCTGGCAACTTCAGATTCATTGCTTTCTTGGCCGATGGTCGTCCTCGGATTGAGATAGAAGATGGGATGCCTCCACTTCAAATGCCCGAGGCCACCATGGGCTACTCCTTAACCCAAGAATCTTCAGAGAATCCCAAGGAATAGCTCTTTTGCCTAGCTTTAGCAGCTTTTGTAACTTTGCTTTTGAATTCTTCCCGACCCTCTTCCATGTTGTAGAGTTTAAACTTCCTTCTTATGAGTCAAACATTATCTTTGTAATAATATTTTGAATTTTCTCCTCCAGCATCTTATTTCTCTATTCTCATCTTCATTTCTCTTTTCTTGTTATAGGATTTGTGCCCCCTTTTCCCCCATCGGATAACCCTTCTTCCTCGGGTCGGTCTAGCCCGATTAGCAGAGAGAAGAGGTTATGCGATATTGGACTCGGATCTCTCCTCGATGAATTTTCCTCCGTGGTTGATATCTCCACCTCCCTCGAATTTGTGAGGAAGAGGTTCAGTTCTCTGCAAGATTGCCTTAAGCTTGATGCTTATTATGTAGATGATTCCGACAATATCTACCAAACTCTTCATCAATTGCAACTTTCTCATGAAGAACTTTACCGTCGCAAACATGAGGAATTGGAAATGGTCTGGGGCGATTATACCCGGGCTGTGGAAAAACTGCACTTTTTGGAAAATATGGGCCAAGCAAACCAAGCTATGTCCAAGATGGAGTCCGAAAATAAGAGGCTTACCTTTCGAAACCAAGAGCTCTAAAATCACCTTCTGATTCTAAGGCTGTTTTTTCATCTCCTGTCCCTTCTTTCTGGCAAGACTGGTGCCACTCCTTTTTCTGATATGCTTGATGCCGTTCAGAATGGAATGATCGATATGGAAGAATCAGGTCAATTCCAGCAAGGCAGCCCTAAGTTCCTTGCCTATTCTGAAGCTTTGGAATGGCGCCGACGTATCTTATCTGGGATGCCCAATCCTCTTCCTCCTTCATTGCAACAAATCCCTTGAAAAATCGAGGTGGATTTTATCTTTCACCGATATGAAAATGCTCGGCTATCCCCTGATCCTGAACAGATTCAAAGAAGAGTACGAAAACTACTCAGAATTCGGAAATCAAACCTTCTGGATGTGGGTAATGTCCCCAGGCCTTATGTCGAAGTTACCCTCCTTCGGACAAATAACCATCCCCTCTTCCGGCCTAGAGTGCTCAAGTCTGTTCCTTCTTCCAAGGGTAAAGCTATCCAAATTTATGACCAAGGAGCGAGGTCTAACCAACACGCCCCGTTGAGAACGAAAGCGAAAACTATCCATAGCCTTTCATCTTCTGATACTCCTCCGAGCCCCAACGGGTCCTCGTCAACCGATGCCATATCTTGATTTTTCCTGTAATCAAAACTCAACTTACTTGTAAATTGCTTATATCTTATGTATCTTAAGTTCTTATTAAGCAATTTGTAAGCACCGAGAGGACGTCTCCCCAACGGTACTCAACATCTCTTATTTCTTTTGCAATAATATTTTGATAATTTTTATTTTCTTTTTCTTTTTCCCTTATGCTCGGATTACTCTTGCCGATGATTAACCTTTTTTTTTTAGGGGCACCAATCGTGGGAGCGACACAGAGGTCCCGACTTTACCTTTATTTACACCGAGCTATCCAGCGCATATGCAAATTTTAGCGTATACACGCTTTCCTAACGCACTATCCACTAAGCTTATCGTCCCGAGCGTATCCACGCATCCGAACTTTTTCGTATCCACGCTAAACCTTTCATTGCAATGTATCTTCTGTCGTACATGCAATTACCTTGCGTATACACGCATCTGAGCTATAGCATATTCATGCCGAGCCCATTAGTATTCTTTTAAATTAACCTTATTTTATCCTTTCCCGATCCCCTTTATTATCTCAGGGATTACTTTCCTTCTTCCTCCCTTCCTTTCTCTGATATCTGATCTTCTTTTCTCACCTTCCGAACCTCATTTCATCCTAGATAAGTTTTTCCCGAGCTTATCCATTTACTACCTTCTATTCTTTGATTCTCCCTATCTGCTTTCCTTATCCGATCCTACCCCTTTTCTAATTCCTTTCATTTCTGTCCTTTCCCTAGTTCTTTCCTTTCTTATCCCCTTTTATTCCTTTTTTTCTCGGAATTATCCCTTCTCGAGGCTATCCGAGCCCCTGGTGTTATTACCGACCTCTCTGTTCTTATCCTATTCAAACATTTACATCCTTTATCTTGCTATCACTAGTGCAAAACAGGTAAATTAAGGCACAAAAAATAAGGCGGTTCTTCAAAATCCGCGGAACCGCCTTAAAATTTAGCATTTTTCGAATTCGAAAAACCAATTCGTAAGGTATGTAATGGCGGGCGACCAGAGAAGGCGGTTCGTAGTGATTTTAAGGCGGTTCTAAAAAAAGTGCCGTAAAAAACACTATTTTTCGAATGAGAAAAGTATTTCCGCTGCTTTATTTGATTTTTCGAATGAGAAAAGTATTTCCGCTGCTTTATTTGATTTTTCGAATAAGAAAGATGGTTCTCCTGTCTTAAGAATGAGAAAGAAGTTTTCTGTTGACTTATTTTGACTTCAACCCTATAATAAACCCACTAAATCTAAATTCTAAACCACTAAAACTCTAACCCACACTATATTGAGTTTATACTAATCAAAAATCAGTTCTTATTTGATTTTCTATATACACTAATTAAATTAAGATGAATTAATCAAAGATCACACATTACTTGATTCTCTACAAATTCTAACTAAACTAAGTTTTGACATTCTATATATACTAATTAAGTTGGGTTTAGATAATATAAGATCAACCCACACTACTAATTAAATTGAGTTTAACTAATCAAAGATTAACTCTTATTTCACTTTCTATAAACACTAACTCTATTGAGTTTAGTAAAACAAGGGTAACCCTTGATTAATTTTCTATATTCACTAAAAATTAGAACTAATCAAATCTAAGTCATCAAAATTTAACTCTTACTCAAATTTCTTTAGACACTAACTAAATTGATTTGAACTACTCAAAGGTCAAACTTCATTTGACCTTCTAATAACAACAACTGTATTGATTCAAAGTTGACACTTATAAACATTGACATAATCGAATTGGACTAATGATTGGTCAAACTTTAATTGACTTTCTATATATTTTGTAATTAATCCTTACAAACAAACAATTGACTTTCTTTACTCCAAATTGAATTATATTTGCTAATGAAAAGTCAAATATTACTTGACTATCTATAATCCCTGATAACTCATATTAGAGATTCAATTGATCTTACTTGACTTCTTATGCACCTTAACTAAATTGAGTTTAACTAGTTAAAAGCAAATCTTACATAATTTTATGTAGACACAAACTAAGTTTAAACCACTCAAACTCTTAACACTTTCTTGACACAAACTAAATTGACACTTAACTATAAATATTTACTAAGTAAATGAGTTAAACCAATAATTAGTCAAACTTTACTTGACTTTATAGAAACACTACTAATGACTAACCGGACTTATTTAAATTCTATTTACAATGACTAACTCGATTCAGGCCGTCAAATGGATTTGATGAATATTATTGAAATTGAACTTATTTAAATATCAGTTACAAGTACAATAAAATTAATTTAAATATAAAATAAAATTAATTCTGATTGGAGTCATAAAGTTCAAATAAATTAAGAAAAATAATTAAATTTATCCGAATCCATATAGAGAATGATATTTATTCTAAAATTCAATAAATATATCAAATTATAATGTATTTATTTAAGTTTGATCTCAACCGTAAATATTTTTCATCAATTATCTCAGCCATTAAAACTTCACCTCATACAACCATCTTAGGGTTTAGGGTGTCTTGCATATTTAATTAGTGAAAACACATATTTAATTGAGTTTAACTAGTGAAAAGTTAAATTTTTTACTTGACTGTACTTAAACACTAGAAGTTATTTTTTATTTATAACAAATTAGTTTTTTAATTGTCAAAAAATTTAAAGAAATTTCATTATTATTATCACAAGACAAATTCTTGTTTGAGACTCATCACAATTTTATTAGTAATTAAATTCCTTTAAAAACAAAAGAAAAATAATTTATTTTAATGGTATATAAACCAAATTCTTCCCTTATCTCTTCATTAGATCTCAATAGTCCCATCTCCCCCCCAAAACGCTGCCCCATCGCCCTCCGCCCTCGCCCTCGCCTTCGCCCGCCCGCCGCCCGCTGCCCTGTCGCCCTCCGCCCTCCGTCCTCTGCCCTCGCCCGCTGCCGCCGCCGCCCCCTCTTCTCTAAAAGCTTCACCGCCGCTGGAACAAGGGAGTAGGGAGTGGAAAGAGCCAATCGCAATCCTATCAATTCGTAAAGTTTCCATCTTGCTTAGAAGAAAAGGTAAAACCTTACTTTTAGATTGGGATTTATAAATATGATTGATTTTGGTTGAAATAAACTGATGAAAAGGGTAATATATACATGTCTGTGTTTTAAAGTTTTTTTGTTTGGAGTGATAAGAGAAAACTATATAAGAGGGGAAGTTGGGGATGTAAGAAAACCTGAAATCTGGAAATCTTGTAGAATCTAGAGTACTGAAGTTTTAAGGCATGTATCGTAGAATCCAAAACTCCATTTAGAATAATAGTGATATATTCAAAAACCTTGGGGTTATATCTGTATTTGAGATTAAGAATCGTACCATTTGGTGTAGAAATGAGGGAGAAAAGGAGTTTTGAATCTCTGCCCTCTTTCATCCATGTTTGCAGCACAGCCCTGACTTTAAAAATCCATATCTTTTTAACCCCAACTCTGATTTTGTTGATTCTTGTACCTGTGAAATCCTTGTAACATTCTCTAGGGTTTAGAACCTAGAATTTCCGAATTTGCATAGTTATTTATAGAGATAATTGAGTTTTAAGTCTGCTGTGACTGGACTGGTCCTATTCTGGGCAGCCAGCTGACTGTTAATTTAAAAATTCATATCTTCATAACCATAACTCCGTTTTAGCTGATTTTTGTACCACTGTAATCTTGGAACTCTAAACATCGATTTGATATAAAGAATGAACCTATTTAGTTAAGAATTCAGTAATAAAAGAGGGTTACAAAGTGACAGCAGTTAAATATTTTGAACTGAAATTTCTGTAAGCACATGACAGTATCTTGAGATTAAAAGTGATAATATTTTACTACAGAATATATATTGCAGGTTTCACCTAATCTCTTAGGTGTTAAGTCAGGAAAATGTGAGGGTTTTAGCATGCCTTCAATATCTTTTCAATAGGCGCTTCTCTCATTGTGATGGCTAGAACATTAAATTATTTATTGTGAGTGCAAAACTATGCTCTAGTTTGTGAAACTGATTGAATGACATTGCTTGCTGCTACATGACTACTTGCTCTATGATTCTGACTGTGATAAGTGTGTGTTTAGGGTTTTATGCTTTTTTGTTCCTTGAGCTCCCCTTTGCTATTTCTACAGGTTATGGTTAATTTTACATCAGTTCAATCATACTTCAATTTTTTGGCAAGGACATTGACAGAAAAAGGCGGGTGAGCATTCAGAATCTGAACTGTTTCATTTTATTTACTTGGAACATTTTTTCAGGTGAAGTGTTGATAAGTACTAATAATAATAACGGTTCCTGCAGAATCAAGAGCCTCAAATGACTTCATATGATAGAGTGGAGTTGATGTTGTTTATATGATAGAGTGGAGTTGATGCTGTTTTGTTGAGCTCCATGACTGCTGCATATGGCAGTGTAAAGGAAGCTATTGATGTATTTTAGTATGATACAACCATAATGTATAACGCTAACATGATTGGTTTTTATTGATTAATTTCGAGCTCTCCGATAAATGTTTTCACCCACTCGCGATAGTGCTTACGAGTTCGTAAGCATTATGCCGAGTGAGTTTTTTTTTGGAGGATCCGTAACGTTTTTCGAATGAGAAAACTCTTTCTGCTGGGTTACAAAGTTTTTCGAATGAGAACTCTTTCTGTTGGGTTACAAAGTTTTTCGAATGAGAAAGACCTTTCTGCTGGGTTAAATTTTTTTACGAATTCGCAAGATTTTTACGTTTAAGGCGGTTATAGTACATGACACTTTCGAATTCGTAAAATGAAATGTTAAACTTTCGAATTCGAAAGTTGTCAAAAAATTTCGGCGGTTGGGGGAACCGCCTTAAAAAATCGAAAATTTTAAGGCACGGCCAGAGAATGCGGTTCCTTTGTTCCTTCTCTGGTACGTTGGAACCGCCTTAATTTACCTGTTTTGCACTAGTGTATTTTCCTTGTGTCCTCTACATATTCCCTCTTTTTTCTCTCTTTACTCCCTCTTCCTTTTATCCGAAGGCTCTTGACAAGCGATTTCCCCACGTCGTAAATGGGAATCCCACTCAATCAAAACGCATTTATATTTCACCTACGACTTCTAACTACAATAGAGTAGATAGTGGGAAGTAGGGATCGAACCACAAGGAGAAGGAGTTTTGTTTAGTGTTTTAGCGAAGATTATTAACACATACATATATATTATATAGAAAGCAAGGTAAACAAGGGGGGTTTTTGAGTTGGTTTTGTTACACTACGAAAGAAAGCAACTAAGTTAAATTACACTACAATGCAAATACAAGGCCTTGGGAGGCAATTGACTTCAACTTCAACTATCGATTAATCATTGAGTGAACGCTTCATATCTATGATTTATGATCATAAGTCGTGGATGAAAAACATCCTATTCTCTTGATAATAGCTAGTGAGCATGAACACATCACTCAAGAGCCCTCATTATCAATCCACCTAGATGATAGCATCTAGATACATCGACAATGGAATTAACAATGGAGAATCGACAAACTCACCCATACTCGACGTTAACGTGAGCGTTGGACAAGACATTTGAAAACTATAAAGAACTAAGATGATGATAACATACAAATCTTAATTCATATTTGCTACTTTATGATATTGGGGTAAACAATAGCATTTACCCACGAATCTAGCAATTCGATGCATATAATCACACATTGGAAATGAATATCTTAACTCTACAATTACATACAACGAAGGATCAATGATCACATTAGGTTCCTACGAAGACATGCAACAATATTCAAATTCATAAGCAATTCAATTCCCATGACTATACTTTACCATGTTTCATAACAACAATCACACAACCTCTCTAATTACCAATTACTCTACCAACTAGGCTAAATTACTCTACAACTAGCAAGCAAAAAGGGGTTGTTACCCCCAATCACTTTTAATTAACCTAATCTCTAAATTAAACTAGAACTAGGGTTTAAACTACCATTACCTAAACTATGAGGCATGCAATTGATTTAAAACACAAAGCCCATGGCAAATTTAGCAAGATTAACAACATTCATACACAATTCAACATCAAGAATTCAAATGATAATCTAATCCAAAATAGAAGCATAATGAAGTTAATGAAGATTTCAAGCAAAGAAGTCTACATCAATTGCTCCCAAGGAAGAAACTAAGCTAATACAATCATCATAATCAATACATGTTTGTTCATGAATTCAAAGGGAAGAACATGGAAGAAATGGTGAAAAACAAAGGGAAATTGGATTTGGATCATGAGGGAGCTCGTTTTCAAGTTAAGGGATAAGAGGGGTATTTATAGCCCTTCAAAATATGCTTCTTTGGCCTTCATTCAGCCAGAAATCCGCCCAGTTTCGCGGCCCGCGAGGCCCATTTCGCGGCCCGCGAGATGCCTGTGGCAGATTGACAGCAATCTTCTTTTCTTCGTCACGGATGAACCGTTGATCCTTTTTTGACGTTCTAGTAGTCCATTTTGTAGTACTCGAGAAGACGAAGCCAATGGTACCAGCTATGCACTCCAATTCCTCTTGTAACATTTCCAAATTTCAGGTTCAAAATGTTAGAGCACAAGTCTTTCTTCAAAATGCAAGGTAAGAGAAATTTAGCCTTAATTCTTAACCCTTTGCACTAAATGCTACCCCAAATGAACTCTCAAATGTGCTAAAAGTAGAGTATATATTGGCTACATCAGCTCTCCTTCTCGGTTCTTTGTCCCTTCCTAACTTTACCCTTTCCTATTCGGATAAATCCTCTGTCATCCGGTCCTACCCTCTTTTTCCCTCTTTTCCCTTTCTTCCTTTACTTCTTTTTCTCCCCTTTTCTTTTTTCTTTCTCTTTCTTTTCCCTCTCTCTATCTCTCTTTTTATTTTTTATTATTTTTTAATTCCCCTCATACCCCCTGTTCTTTCTTTCTCCGATGACCTTCTTCTGAACCTCCTTTCCTATTTCTCCCCCCTTCTTCTATTCCTTTCCCTTTGAAACCCTACTATAAATTCTAATTCTTCCAACTGCTTATCACCTCTTCGTTCTCCCTAAATCAACTTTCCTTGCTTTTAATGTTATTGTTCTTCCAGGTCCCTCTCGCTCACATTCTCTCCACCTGAGTCCTAGCCTGTTAGGTCGATGGCTCCTCCTTTTTTGAGTGCCTCCTCCTTATAGCTCATCCGATGTCGCGGCCTGTCCGAGGTAACCCTCTACCTTCTTGTTGTTCCTTCCTAGGCGTCGCCGATCCTATCATGCGAATCGTGGGATTCCTTACGAGGGTGCTCTGCTTTTTCCAGCGATTGCTTTCCTATTGTTCCTTTCTCATGCCTGTGTCTTTGTAAACCTTTTGATTATTCTCCGCTTTGCTCCTCCCTTCCTTACCTTCGTATATGACCTGCAAAGGAAATTCTTACCAAAACATTGTTAGCTACGATGTTTCTTTTGTGATAGTTTTTTTTCCGATCCTCTGTTTATCAGGCCGATACCCTTGTGTATTCTGTTGCCGTATCCCTCAGCGCTTCAAACATCCTGGTGCTACCAAAATCCGCCTGTTTCCCGGGTCTCGACGATGTCTAGGTCTCCTTCTTAGTCAGCCCGCTACAATCCTGCAAAACAATCCCCGGGTGGCGTCCCGGGGAAGAAGCTCCGGCGTGATGATGAGATGGGGATAGCGGAGAAGGAAAACGTACGGAATGTGCTCTCAATATAAAGTAGAGAGATATAAGTCACATACCTCGCTTACTGTTTGAGACTAATATTTATAGCCGAGCTGACCTGCTTGAGATAAGGTGCAGGACCACTTCCTTTTGTCCCCGTCCGTCCTTCTTTCTTGTCCGGACGTCCCCCCCTGCGGGAAAGGCACCGCCCTCTTGGTGCTGGGCCGTGAACCCTATTCCTAGCTCAGTAGGCCTTTGGGCCGGTAATATCACTAGCCCCCCAGACCAGTCACCCGGGTTTCCGTAACGCGGGGAACTAGTCTCATAAGCTCCTCCTTCTGACGCTGCTTCTGGTAGGGCCCATCTGTCCCGAATTGATTTCTGTCGACGCCGCCTTTTCCTCTTCTGCATTAATCAGTACCTCATTTACCGTGTCATGATTGCTTTTCCTTCTTTTGAGGTGGCGGTTCCTATTCACCTGCCTATATAAGGACCCAAGCCCCTTCTCACTAAACTTCTCTCTCCACAAAACTTCCCTGAAGCTCTGCTCTTTTGATCAAGTAAGCTCTCGCTCTCTCCCTCTCCTTCTCCTCCAATCATGAACTCTCCAATTCTTTCCAACTCCTCCTCAGACACCGAGGGAGCTCGAAATCAGTTTGAGGTCCAGTCCCGGGCCGCTGATAACCTTATCCTCTCCCCAGTCTCCTCTCCGGACACCTATTCCGAGGCTTTCAGCTCACCCCGGGAACTACACATCCAGGGTGCGTCGAACTTGGATGAGGCGGGATCGCACCCGTCCAGGAATCCCGACTTCCCTCTGGATGATCAGGAAGAGGACGTGTTTGGCGGGGAAATTGGTGGTGGTGTTCCCCGGGGGCCTACTCACGGAGTGCGCCCCTTGGGTCTCAAGTTTTTCGATGTCCCCGGGGATTCCCCTTCGTTAGATAGGGATGTTTTAGATTTGGCCAAGCGCTCTTTTATCCCTCTTTCTTTAAACGCCCGTCTTTCTAAACTTTCCCCCGGAGTCTCAGAGCGGGGGGTTACGTGCATCCCGCGAATCCATTTTCAATACGGGCTTAGCCTGCCCTTCCCCCCTCTCTTTCTTGATATCCTCCAATTTTATAACGTAGCCCCGACCCAGCTACACCCTAACGGGGTCGTCCTTATTCTAGCTTTCCTACTTAATTGCGCCCGGTGCGCCGTTTCTCCTTCCCTCTTAATCTTCCGCTCCTTCTACACTTTACGGAAGGCACACGCGTCTTTCCCGGGCGTCTTCTCTTTTACTGTTCGATCCGGGATAAAGGACTTCATCCTTTCCAAACCCAAATCCGCCAAAGGATACCCTTCAAAGGGTTTCTTCCTATGCGATGCCCGGGCTTATCCTATGCCTACTTGGAACGACTCCCTTGTTCCTGAGGAGAAGAAGCCTCTTTCCAACCTCCCGGCGACCATTGCCAGCGACCATAACTTCCTCCGCCTCACTCTCCTCGATATGGATTCCTTCTATAAGAATGGGAACGCATGCTATTTCTGGCCTCGCGGGATCTATCCCCGCGACCTCTTCACGCTCCCGCGCATCTCCGCGGTGTGGCCAGATGGAGGTGCCTATTATGGCTTTATGTGTTTGTCAAGATTTTTTTTTTTATATCTCGTGGTCTAACTTCGTTGTTTGTTTGGTTTCAGTTCAACCTTCCTTGTACGCAGACGTCATGGCCCTTACCGACAAGTCTTTCGGGGGTGACGCTCAAGCGAGGGAAGCTCACCCGGATCAACAGGCCCCTTCTACACCACAAGTGGCTTCTCAACCTGGGCCACCTCCCACCGAGAACCCTGCTCCTGTCCCTCAGAGGCCCCGTGCGCCGCCCAAATCTCGCCAGCAGACATCCTCCGGGCCTTCTTCCGAGGCCCGTGCTACGTCCGGCTCGTCGCCTACACCCGGGCGTCGATCCTTTATCCAACATCCTACTTACAGCGGTGGGGCAAGCTCGAGGTTCAAACAGCCGCCTCCTGGCGAGCTATCCGGGTCGCCCCATTCCTCTCGTCAAAGGACCCAGGACTTCCCTCCTCCTCCTCCGCGGGCTGCTGCTTCCGAAACTATCCTGGAGGAGAAAGAAGAGGTAACTACTATTCTAGATCTGTCTTTTATCTAAAGTTTTTATTTATTTATTTTTAAATTCCTCAGGTTCCTTACTTTCTTGTCTCTTCTTCGTTGTGCAGAGCATTGCCTTTGCCGACTCCGTCCTGGCGGACTCTCAGTTCGCCGAGGCACTGAACAGAACCTACTCCAAATACAGCGCGGGGTTGTTTGCCAAGATGGAGAAGGAACTCCGCGAAACCAGGGAAAAGCTAGCCGGGCAAGATGGCCTCGCGGCCCAGCTAGAAGAGACCAAAAGAAAGCTGGCTGATAAAGAGAAGAGGCTCGCTGACAAAGAGAAGAAGTTGGCGGAGGTGGAAAAGAAGTAATCCACCCTGAAGAAAGATAAGAAAAACTCCAAGTTGGAGGCCTTTGATGCTATAACCCGGAAGCTTCTCCGCTCAGTGGAGTTTGATCAGAAGCTCGAGGGGATAGCTGCTGCGGCGAGTGCTGAGGCTTGCCATGAGATGTATCGCAGCCTGTGAGGCTGGCTTCCCGGGCCTGCTCGTCTTGACGCCCAGGCGTCTTATTACCGTCCTAAAGCGGCTGACTTGCTGAACCATCGATAGCGATCCCTCCAGGAGTCTGACCTGAAGAGCCTTGTCCCCCATCTGTGGCAATCGCTAGAGATGTCTTCCCGGGTCCCTTATGCCTCGGAGATCAAGAAGGTGAAGCTCCCGGAAGTTGGCGAAGCTTCTTTTCCCGATCCTGGCCCGGAGGACTTTAATGCTTATTCAGTTGTCCCGGAGACTCCCCACTGGTCTGACAACTATCACGAAAACTGCGCGGTCCCTGACAATTTTGGGTACCAAGCTGTCTATGAGGAAAGGGAGGAGAGGTACGTCGTGGGGCTTGCCACGGGACAAGATGATTTGCTATATCAATCCCAGAAGTCCACCCGGAAAGCCGGATTCCCCGAGCGTCCTGAAGATGAGCCTAAAGTGGATGCTCCCGCTTATGGCGGCCCCAACTGGTCTGCTGAAGATATAGCTGAGCTAGAGAGGAGATGGGAGAAGGCCCATGCTAACCCGGAGGGAAGGGACTCTACTGATGACAACGTACTGCCCTAGACTCTGGTCTATGCTTTCTTTTGTAGTTTTTAATTTTTTTGTAATTTTCCTCCCCGGGAGGCTCATGTAGAACTTGGCCTTGGTGCCTATTTTGATTAATAAAGAGTTCTACTTCTTAATGATATTGCCATCTTTTGTAGCCTGAGCGCCCCCTAGAGGAGATTCTCCCGCGTGGGCCTGTGCCTTATGTTTTTCCTCACCCCAGTAGTTCTGGTACCTACTTCTCTCTCCCCCGCGCTGGATGCCTCCAATGCTCATTTCTTCAGAGAAAGCTTGCTCACTGGAGGTTTGGAGGCGATCAAGCTAACCGGGCATTAGCTGAGGCGGGGTTGGATTGCTTCCTTCAGGAGTTTGGATCGATCCAAGTGCTGGTGTCATTTCTTAAGGCAGTTGAAGCCAAGTTTGGGTCGTTGAACCAGTGCTTCAACCTTGCTTCCGATCATATGCGGGAAGCCCTGGACTCTCACCAGACCATAGCTGAGCTGCAAGCCCTTCACGACGACTCCCAGCATCGTACTACGAAGGAGCTAGGCATGGTGTGGGGTGAACTTGAGCGAGCGCAGGAAAAGCTTAAGAAATTGGAGACCCGTTCCGCTCAGAACAGGCTTCTCTGCGACTTTGAGAAGGAGAATCGCTCTCTCACTCATAGGAATAGGGTACTCCAAGATGCCTTGCTGGTTACCCGGCTGTCCTACCACCTTTTGGGTCTCAAAAATGGCTTGGTTGGAGTGTCTCCTCTTACTGATATTCCAGCCGGGGTTCGCAGAACGATGGAACGTATGCAGGCTAACCCGAGGAAGTTTGGTGAGGGAGCTCCCAGTCACAAGGCCTATCTGGACGTTATGGAGTGGCATAATAAAATAGCCGCGAGGGAAGCTGAGCCCTACCCTTCCAGTCTTCGCCGAGTTCCTGCCCGGGTGGAGGTGGATGTGGCGTACGAAAGATACGAAGACATGTCCGTGTCTATTGACCCGGAAGAAGTAGCACGCCGGATAAGACGCGTCCGGGAGATTGCTGATTCTGGAGTTACTACAAAGGGCGTCAAGACCGCTGAGGGCACCCGCATCAGTCGGGAGGAGAAGGGTAAAAGTGCAGCAGACTTGTTTCCTAAGTACAAGTTTGTTACATCAGCCGGGGTAAGGAGGATGCGCCTGGCAGAACCGCTTTCCGAAGGATCCGTGGTTGTCCCTATTCCCGAATTGAACGAAGAAGACGCCGCGCAATTGGAAGAGGAACTTGCCTGGAATCAAGCTCCAGATGCCCGCTTTGCCGAAGATCTCTTGTCTTCTCAATTCTTCGGAGAGGGTTTCCGTCCGGGTAACCCTGAGGGTGCTTCCGGATCAGGCCCCAAGTGGGTATAGTAGCAAATAGATAGGAACACCTGTATGTAAAATGCTTATGTAATCGTCCTACAACGACTATGACCGCATGTTCATGCGATTTGTAATTTAAAGAGGATTGAATAAAATTGTTTTTCGAAAAGACCCTTTTTATTAACTCTTCCCTGTAAACATTACATTCTTTGATCCCCGGGCTTCATCCAAGCTCCGGGTCCACTCTAGCGGGGCACCCAAATGGGAGCTACCCATGGGTCCCTTTTTACAAATCTTCCTTTCTAAACCCGGGACGAGGCCAAACGTCGGGTTATTTCTCCGGGCATGTTCATGCTTCCGGGCGGGGCATATCCATGTCTGGCATATCCATGCCTTAGTAGCTAAGGTATGATGCGGGGTACTCTACTTCCCGTAAAACCTTCTTAAATTAGCTACATTCCATCTTCTGGGGATCTCCTTCCCCTGCTTGTCCTCCAGCACATAACTCCCTCCCGGGTATGCTTCCTTTACCTTGTATGGGCCTTCCCAGTTGGGTGCAAGTTTTCCCTCCGGGGCTTGGCGGCTCTTATCGTTTCTCCTCATTACCTAGTCTCCTGGGATGAAAGCTTCTTTCCGCACCCTTCTGTCATAATACCTCTTTACTCACTCCTTCACCTTGGCTTCCTGAAGTGCCGCATTCTCTCGCTTTTCTTCCAGGAGGTCCAAGTCAAGGCGCCGTCCATCGTCTTCTTCTTCCGGGCGCTGGTATTGAGTCCGGGGGCTCAGGATCCCAATCTCCGCGGGTATCACGGCCTCCGACCCGTACACCAAACCATATGGAGATTCCCCGGTAGCAGAGCTTTCTATAGTCCGGTAGGCCCAAAGAACACTGGGCAGCTCCCAAATCCAATTTCCCCGCGCGCCTTCCAAGCAAGTTTTTAATCCTTTGATGATGGTACGGTTGGTAACTTCCACTTGCCCATTCGCCTGAGGGTGGTATACAGATGTCAACCTCTGCTCTATACCATACTTGGCACACCATGATTTGAAAGGATCATTCTCAAACTGCGCCCCATTGTCTGTGACTATAATCTTCGGGATGCCGAATCGACAAATGATGTTCTTCCAGCAAAACTTAACACAGGTTAGTCCCCGTATGTTGGTGACCGATTCTGCCTCCACCCATTTGCTGAAGTAATCGATTGCCACAATCAAGTACTTGGCTCCTCCCGGGGGCAGTCGGGAATGGTCCCACCAAGTCAATTCCCCACCTACTGAACGGCCAAGCTCCTATGACTCCGATTAACTCCTCCCGGGGAACATGGATTAGCGGGGCAAATGTCTGGCATGCCAAGCACTTCTGTACATGTTCTTCCGCGTCTTTGAACAACGTTGGCCAGTAATACCCCAGCCTTAAGATCTTTTTGACCAAGGTGCGAGCCCCTTGGTGGCTCCCATTAGATCCCTCGTGCACCTCCCGGATGAGGTGTCGGCCTTCTGACCTTTCTACACACTTTAGCAAAGGCTGGAGGTACCCTCTTTTGTACAGCTCCCCTCCCTGGATCACATACTTAGGCGCCTTAACTCTTAGCTTCCGGGCCTGAGCCTTATCCTCCGGGGTGGTTCCTTCTTTTAGGTACGCCCGCATGGGCGTGATCCAGGATTCTTCCTCGTTCACCAGCATTACTTGATCGTTCTCCTGGTAGCTCCTTCTTCCTAGTACCTCCAAGTACAACTTTTGGTCGGGCTCAGGTTTCAATTCTGAGGAAGCCAACTTGCTCAAGACATCTGCTTTACTGTTCTTCTCCCGGGGAACTTGAACCAACTTGAAGGTTTTAAACCCGGCTATCAGAGGCTTCACCGCTTCCAAGTACTTTTGCAAGTTCCTTTCCCGGGCTTCATATTCTCCCTTTACCTGCTGCACCACAATCTGGGAATCACTGTGTGCCGTGAGAGTTTTGATGTCCATCTCCTTTGCCAACCTTAATCCCGCGATCAAAGCTTTGTACTCAGCTTCATTGTTGGTTATTTTGAAAGTGAATTGGACTGCGTAGGGATACTCCTTCCCTTCCGGGCTGACTAACAGTATTCCCGCTCCGCTGCCCCCAGAGTGTGCCGATCCTTCCACATATAACTTCCAGGCCGGATCTATCTCAGCCTTAGTCATGTTCTCCGGAGTGTTAGGCGTCTCTTGTTCCTCGTTTATCCTTGCTTCTGATTCCAACAAGAAGTCTGCTAGGGCCTGGTCCTTGATAGCCCTTCTTGGCTCATACCGGATTTCATACTCTCCCAACTCTATAGCCCATTTCATCATTCTCCCTGATGCCTCCGGCTTGAACATGACTTGTCTTAGCGGGTAATTGGTAAGGACCACTATGGGATGGCCCTGGAAGTAGGGTTTAAGCCTCCTCGAAGCATGCACCAGTGCCAGAACCAACTGCTCCAAGTCAGTATACCGAGTTTCTGCCCCCCGAAGTGCCCGGCTAACAAAATAGATTGGGTGCTGCTTTCCCTCCTCTTCTTTGATTAGCACGGCACTTACCGCTTCCCGAGACGCTGCTATGTACAAAAAAAGCTCCTCCCCCGGGAGTGGCTTCTTTAAAGTTGGCAACTGTTGAAGGTGCTCTTTCAGATTTTGGAACGCCTTCTCGCATTCTCCGGACCACTCAAACGCCTTGGCCCTCCTGAGAATGTTGAAGAAAGGCAACTGCCTATCTGCCTCCTTTGATAGGAATCGACTGAGAGCCGCGAGAGACCCTGTCAACCGCTGTACCTCTTTCACCGACCTGGGGGAGGTCATCTTAGCTATAGCCTCTACTTTCTCCGGGTTAACATCGATGCCCCGACTTGACACCATGAAACCCAAGAACTTCCCCGCACCCACTCCAATGGTACTTTTGGAGGGGTTCAGCTTTAGATTGCTCCGTTCTAACTTTTCGAACATCTCCTCCAGGTCATTCAGGAAAGCTCCGTAAGCCCTGCTTTTGACCACCATGTCCTCGACATACACCTCCATGTTCCTTCCCACTTGGTCCTTGAAGAGTTTGTCCACCATTCTCTGATACGTAGCCCCGCGTTCTTCAGCCCAAAGGGCATTTTCTTGTAGCAGAAGGTTCCGAAATCGGTGATGAAGGAGGTTTTCGCTTTGTCCGCCTTATCCATCTGCACTTGGTGATACCCTTTGTGTGCATCGAAGAAGGCCAGCACCGAGTACCCCGCGATAGCCTCTGCCAGCCGGTCTAAATTTGGGAGAGGATAGCTGTCTTTGGGCAACATTTATTCAAATCTGTAAAGTCGATACACATGCGCCAGCTTCCATCGTGCTTCTTTACTAAGACCGGGTTAGCTATCCATTCCGGGTAGATGATTTCCTCGACCACCCCGGCTTTCTCCAACTTCTTTACTTCATTCTTTATAAATTCCGCTCTTTCCGGGGCTACAGGTCTTTTCTTCTGCCTGATTGGTTTTGTTGCCGGGCTTATGTTCAGCTTGTGTACCCCCAGCTCTGGCAACACCCCCACCATGTCCTCCGGGCTCCATGAGAATACTCCCTGATACCTGGCCAAGAGTTCCTTCAGTGCGCTTTTTACTTCATCCGGGAGGTCTTTTCCCACCATGACCGTCCCTTTGTCCGCCACCTGCATTTCCTCCAATTCTTGCCGGGGAACTTCTCCATGTACCGCCCCTACTGCTTTCTTTGCGTCCCGGACCGCCGTCATCATGCAACTTCTTGCTACTGCTTGACTTCCCCGCACGACCGCCACACCTTGCGCAGTGGGGAACTTCATCGTCAGCAGATACGGACAACTCGCTGCCCGGGCTTGGGTTAGCCATGGTCTTCCTATGATTACGTTATATGGTGAGGGTGCATCAATAACCGCAAAGTTGCACGTCACTGAGACCCTCTTGCTCCGATCCTTCTCATCCACCATACATACTGCGAGGGGAATAACTCCTAGAGGGACTTCAGGTTTGCCAGTGAATCCTGACAAGGGAGATGAAGGGGGTTTCAAGTTCTGTCTCCCAATTCCCAATTGATCGAAGCAGGAAGCGAACATGATCTCCACACTGCTCCCGTCATCTACGAACACCCTCTTGATCAAGAAACCTTCAATCTCCGCTGTTACCACCATCGGGTCAGAATGGGGTATTTGAGGCGGGACTGCATCCGCTTCAAAGAAAGTGAGAGCCTCCTCGGGGCGAAATCTTTTTCCCTGAATCTCCCTCGGGGGAACATATCGCGTCCGAGCCCGGATAGCGGAAACCGACTGGCATGCTTCTCTAATTTCTCCACTTATCACGTTGATCATCCTGTTGGGTACTGGGGCAGGCTCCACTGCTTGGACTGGTGCGGCAGCTATTGCAGGCCTGCCGGGGCCCTGTTGCCTTGGTTGCCTTGGTTTCTCCCATTTCCTCTCCCCAGGTTAGGCCTCCACCTCCTCCGGGGCTGCTCTTGAGGCTGGTCCCGGGGATTCTCCTTCTTTGCTTCCACCTCCACACAATCTCTCAGCTGTCCCCACTCTATCAATTTTTCTATCTCGTTCCTCAGCATCCTACACCCCTCTGTCAAATGTCCATAAGACTTGTGATAGGCGCACCATTTGTCCGCATTTTCCCTAGACGGGGTCCCTTGGATAGGCAACGGATCCGGGAACAAATCCTTGTGGATAGCATGGATCTCCGTTCGGGATTTGCTGAGCGGGGTGAAACTATCTGCTCTTGCCCGATTTACCGGCGCGGGAGCAGGGTCCCTTCTACTTGGGTCAACCGTCCTCCTTCTTTCCATCTTATCCGGGAGGAACCCCCCGGATTCTTCTTTTCTCTTCCGCGTGGCATCATTAACTACACAGTACAGTTGCACCGCCATTTGCAGGTTGTGGAAGGTCTCCGGGATGTTTTCCATCAACTTCTGGAACAACGCCATATCCCTCAGGCCATTTATAAACCCACTAATCACCGCCTTCTCCTGCTGCTGCCTCTCGACGACCTTCATGCTGTCGTCCATGTACCTTCGATAGTATTCCATTGACCCTTCCGCAGCCTTCTGCCGGGTGGCCAGAAGCTCAGTCAGCTGCTTTCCTTCCTTCTTTAACCCAGCGTATCTGAACAGTAAAGCCTTAGAGAAATCGTAATAATCTCTGAGGCTTTCTCGGGGCAAGGAATCGAACCACGACAGACAGTTTCCTCTCAGGTAACAGCCCACCAACTTGCATCTCAATTCCTCCGGGAAGTCCCTTGACACCATTAGGTTCTGGTACGTCCTGACAAATTCTTCCGGGTCTGTCTCTCCATTGTATGTTGGGATTCCCTCCGGGGTCCGGAGGCCCGGCGGCCATGGGTACGCAAGCACTCGAGGGACCCAAGGGGATGTAGGTTTAGCCCCGTTTCTTCCCACCAATTTGTCTAGTCGAGCCTCCAAAGAGTTGGGGTCTTGCTGCGCCACCTGATAGCCCCGTTTCCTATCGTCCTCCCGGTAGTATCTCTCCGGGTAACCGTAGTTCATCCCCATTGATCCGTGCATGGGCATGGAATACTGGATCGGGTTCCCCTGGGTTCCAGGGGCCAGATAACCCAACGACTCCGCTGGCATGACTGGCAGGTCATACCCAATTTGTCCCGCCCCCCAGCTGGAACGCGGGTAATAGGGTGGAGCGTGTGGAACCAAATTCGATTGTTGTCCCGTAGCCACTCCCCCTCTGACCCCGAAACTCGGAGGGAAAGAAGGTGGGATGGTGGAAGAGTTCACACGCCCCTGTATCCTTGGCGGCTGAACGACTCCGTCCAGGTCAATAACCTCTCTTTGGTACCCCCGTAAAGGGTCTACCGGGTTCCCCCCAGGTTCCCTCCGCCTACGACTTTCCCGGGTAGAGAGTACCCACTGGCGGTACAACTCCTTGTTGGCTCTCATGAACTCCAACGCCGCCAATTTCTCCGCCTCGGCTAAGGATTGCCCCTCCTCCCGGGCTTCAGGCCCCTGGGCCCGGGGACTGCCTCCCCCGGCTGGCCTTGGTCCTTGCTCCTCCTCGTACTCTCTTTCTGAGTCGGCTTCGTCATAGGCAGTTTCCACGTGGCCATCCTGCGGTACCCCTAGCTCCCGCTGGTGTCTAGCCTCCTCCTGCAACTGCCTCAAGGTCACATCATCTCCCGGGGGTGGAAGAAAACCACCCCCTGAAGGAGCCGCGTTCCTCTTCGGGCGCCCGCGCCCTCTCCTTGGCGACTCCATCATGCGAAGGTGGAAAAGTCCCACCGGGCGTGCCAATTGGTGCTACCAAAATCCGCCCGTTTCCCGGGTCTCGACGCTGTCCGGGTCTCCTTCTTAGTCAACCCGCTACAATCCTGCAAAACAATCCCCGGGTGGCGTCCCGGGGAAGAAGCTCCGGCGGGATGATGAGATGGGGATAGCGGAGAAGGAAAACGTACAGAATGTGCTCTCAATATAAAGTAGAGAGATATAAGTCACATACCTCGCTTACTGTTTGAGACTAGTATTTATAGCCGAGCTGACCTGTTTGAGATAAGGTGCAGGACCACTTCCCTTTGTCCCCGTCCATCTTTCTTTCTGGTCCGGACGTCCCCCCCTGCGGGAAAGGCACCGCCCTCTTGGTGCTGGGCCGTGGACCCTCTTCCTAGCTCAGTAGGCCTTTGGGCCGGTAATATCACATCCGACCATGTACCGTCATTGTGACCGATCTTGAACCACTAACCCTTTCCCTTCAGCGCTTTCCCATGCGATACCCATCCCTCGGAAAAATTTAAAACCCTAGCTCTTCCGTATCCGACCTATACTCATGAGCTAACTCTAATCGATCTCCTACATATTCCTCTCTCCTCGTTCTTACCTCTACCCCTCTATCCTTTGTATCTTTTATACATGTTCTAGCCAATAATAAATACTCTTGTAAAAAGCCTTTATCTATTATTTGAATAATTTAACGTTAGTTACCTACATACCTAAACTTTCAAACCTCCACGCTCCTAGGTGGATCATAGCTTTGATCGTTTCCCCTGGTTTGTTGCAACAACTGAGCTTCCTTTTGCACAGTCCTGCCTTAGCCGAACTGTCCTCCACCGAGGTAATGTCTATTTTCCGAGCACGCTCTTCTGATGCTGAGCCGTGTGTGTTGTTTTGAATCGAGGGTGAGATCCCTTGATGTCGGGTCCCACTGGGCGTACCAACTGATGCGGGGCAAATCCGCACTAGTGAATCGGGGCCTCGGATGGTCGATGTATCCGAGGGCTTCTAGGTGAATTGATGACGAATTATGTAAGCTGTTCGCTAATTGCTCCTGGCTATCCGAGTTCCTCAGCCTCGAACAAGGCAGACCTGGTACTTGTTCTTCGATGCTTGCAAAACAAACCCCCCCTCCCGGCGCTACCCGAGGGTGGTAGCTCCGGTGTAATGATGAGATTTCGTGTACTGGAAAGATAAACTCTGTATTCAAGAGTTAGAGAACTTACCTGGAATGGATGATTGTGGCCTCTATTTATAGGCGTCTTGAGCGTCCTCTTTGTGCCTCATCATCAGTATGCGTCACCTCCTCGTACGAGTGGTGCCTCCTATCCACGTGAGCGTACGGGCCGATCTTTATCTCTTCCACGTGACTCGGAAGTTTCCTGGAAAGTCACCTAAATCCGAATCTTTGGTATCATCAGATAGGTTAAACCATTAAAGGTTAGACAATAAGCTACTTAATCACAAGTATCATTAAAAATGAATTTTTACACAAGCTCAATATAAACAAAGACAACATCAATTTGTAACCATTGAAAATAAGCGAACTTAAACAAATAAAATCAACGTCAACAAATTATTAACGAACAACAACTATCTGGGCCTGCCTCACAAGAGAATTTCTCGTATGATAATTGTGTAAAAGCAATAAAAGATTAAGTGGAAACTATACCACTAGCGAAGAAAGGCTATAATGGCATAAATTCACGGTGGTGTGCCCCAAATTACCAAGATTTTAATAGTTCCTGGGAGGTCGTCGCCGTACCTCTCAAATATACAATTTATAGATCACTTACTACCTTTCCACACTATTAAGTGTACAATGGCAAGTAAGGTTCGTTCCACAGGGAAAAGGTTATTTCTATGTATATCTTGTAGAATATATATACATATACATATATAAAAGCAATGTAAACAAGGGGGGGTTTGAGTTGAGTTTTGTTTAAGACACTACTAAGTAAAACTACTAGAACTTTAGAATTACAACTAGTTTAGCATCTAAAGATTCAACTAAAAGATTAACTAATGAGAATGAGAGACTTGGGTACATGAGATTTGTATCTTCTTGTTATGGATTTTTCCTCAAACCTAGTTATGATACTTTGAGAATGGTGATTGTTTTTAATGGGAAACCATCTCTATTCTAGTTGTGAATCATGAAAGCATTTTCACAACTCTCATTGGCAACTTATCTATATGATAGCAAATAGACAAATTGGCCAATGCTAATTCAAATTGGATGTTTTCCCACCTTACCCATGCAATGTGATAACACAATTGACATAAATATAATGCTAATGAATGATCTCAAGAACAAATACAATTGATAACAACATATATTTGATTCCTAATTCACTACTTTTACATAGAAGAAATGATAGCATTTCAACCATGGAAAGGCAATGTCTAACACATATCCAACACATATCTATACCTAGGAAATCATTCCTAACCATTTCAAGCATCAAATACACATATAATTCATGATCATTCAATGACAAATCATCCATTCCTAAGCTTCATAAACCATGTTCTCAAACAATAACAAGAGGTTTAATCTCACATACCCAAGATGGGGTTTAGCCTACAACCATAACTATATAATCATAACCATAATCCATACAATAATACATGGTGAATTCAAAGTGAAAATCCAAAGAGAAAATGAAGAAAATGAGCTTAAGGCTCTGTAAAACGATCCCCAAAACAATGAGGATAAGTTCCAATATATACTCCAAAACAATTAAAATTAAAGCCAAACAAAATGCAAGTTGCAGGACCATTCGCGGGTCGCGCGGGATCCTTCGCGGACCGCGAGCCTGGTTCTCGCGGCTCGCGGCCGAGGATTCGCGCCCCGCGCGCCCGTGTCTCGGCGTAGTCCGCGACCGGAGTCTCGCGCCCGCGCGCGCGCGCCCGTGTCTCGGTGTGGTCCGCGCGCCCGTCTCGGCATGGTCCGCGCGCCTCGGTCTCGGCATGGTCCGCGCGCCTCGGTCTCGGCATGGTCCGCGCGCCTCGGTCTCGGCATGGTCCTCGTGCTGGTCGGTCCTCGCGGCTCGCGACCGGAGTTTCGCGGCCCGCGCGAAACTTGGCATGGTCAAAACAGCAACACACACCCTCGCGGTTCGCGACCTAGGGTTCGCGGCCCGCGAGAGTGTGCCTTCACGCCACTTCTACGACCGGTTCTTCAATGTATCAAACGCGGTCAGGACGGTCATAGAAGGTCTTCAAATCATTCAAATCCATCGCAAGTGCAATTCAAGATCGAAATGCACGTCTTCAATTTCAAACCACTATGAATGATTCGGTCCAAAAGTCTAATATAATTACACAAAATACTATCTAAAACAGCTCTCAAATGCTACAAAATAAGAGTATATCTAGGGGCTATCAGTTCCGATGGTGGAACTCATGAAATACTGTCTTTCGTTTTAAGACGTCATTGCAGTAAATATTTTAACAAATAAACAAACAAAAATAGTTACTCCCTCTGTGTTAACCGAATCTGAACATGAACTTTAACCTTAAAATTGAATTGATAAATAACTTAGAATATTATCGTATTTGATATGGTTAGATTTATAATGTCATGTATTTTCACAATATTAATTTTTTACGACTTGCGTTTGCAAAAAATTAAAGATATTAATGATCAAACATGTAAAGTCCAGTTTTTTGTTGGCCACTTTGTGGAAGGCGATGTTACAACATCGCTGTTTTGGGCAGAAAAAGATAGAATATTTCCGAGACTCGGCGCAGGTTTTGAATGAAGAAAGGGAATATTGTGCGTGTGTTTTTTTATAGAAACTAAAGTCTTAGAGATGTCAACAACTCAGTATTGCAGTTCATTAAGAATTGGAAATATTCGTGGAGCTATTCTTTCTATAATCAGAGTTGGAGACATTGTGTTATTCCTTATCTTCAAGGGTTTTCAAGATGGAAAGAAGTTCTATTGATGGAAGGAATCTATTGCCGTGTGGAGTTTTTGGAAGCACGGCATTGAGCTATAAAGAGGACATCCGTTCCACTACTCGGGTGGACAAGATCAGCCGCTATATCCTTGGACCGGAGGTAATCATTGTAGCAACTGTTAGAGAGAGAACTATACAGTGTGATAGGCTAGCGTGGAATCGCCACTAAATTTTGGGGATATGTTTGTATACCATCTTTAACATATAGTGAATGATCTTTACACCGGGTTACGGCTCCGCAGACGTAGGTGCTACGCACCGAACTGCGTAATCAATTGTGTCTCTTTTAATTCCGCATTATTCAGTTTTATTTGTTAAATCTGTAAAACTTAGATGCAATTAGATCACTTTAGTAGTAAGCAAGAACTTTCAAAACATTTTGTGAATCAAGTGATGAAAGTCAAAGTGTACAGATTGGGTGCAGAAATAATACAACTGAACTAACTCTATATACTTAAAATGAGAGCTCTGACCAATTAACTTCTCTATTTCTATAAGTTGAAATAAATATATGAACCATTATTTGTGTCACCGAAGTTTATGGTGAGACGATCCTCATATATTTATACATCGAGCTTGAACGTAAACAAATAATTAAATAAATATATTCTCCCATCTTTCTTCTTCTTCATCTTTCTAGCTCTTTGCTTGATGCGCGCACACAATTTCAATTTAAGGCTAATTAACTTATAGGATTTCAGAAGGTTTATTTTACACACAATCTCCGGGTTCATACATTACCAGTTGGGTAAACTTGAAAAATTTAGCATTAGCAAATTTAAACCCAAACAAAATGTTCAACTAGTTCTTATATATATACTATGTAACAATGTGAAGCTATATAGCTATATGATAATTAGGAAGTTCCCACACCAAGAAAGTCTATGAGAGGAATGTCTTTCTTCTCCAGATGGGATTCATCATCTTCTTTTTGATCAATATTGGAAGCTGTCATCCCATTTTGATATATATTCTCACCACTAATATTATTCATGACAGCCCTTGGTCTTCTTCTATTTGCCTCCATTGCTGCTACTTCATCATGATCATCACCAAGCTTTGTAAAAGAAAAGGGACTATTAGTTAGACCATCCCATGATCTTTTGCAACCCTGATAATCCATCAAGCTGGATCTTTTTCCCGGCGAGTTTGAGCGATTCCGGTAAAATGATTGGTCCAAACTGTGATGACCTAGCATTCCATCTCTGGAGCTCAGAAATTGTTCACTTCTTGCCTTAGTATTACTTCCCCAGAAATCGGCCAGAGATAACGAGTTCGGTATCATGAAACCCCAGGGAGGAGGATCAGATGAACTGGAGGTAGAAACAGAAAAGTTAATCCTCTCCTTGATGGGAAATTCATAGCTTAACTTGGTACCATTATAATCTTCATTGCTAATCCTGGGGATTTTTCTTCGAAAACCCGAGCTGGATTGGGGATCATCATGATTATTAGCCACAATGTCATGGTAACTTCTCTTATGACTGCTGTTTCCAACAATCTTGGATTGCTCCCTTTGCCTTCTGGCCATTATAACGTGCCAGTGATTCTTGACAGCATTATCTGTTCTACCTGGGAATAGCCTAGATATGAGTGCCCATTTGTTGCCATGTATTTCATGAGCCCTGAGAAGCCTCTCTTCTTCCTCTTCAGTAAATGGCCTTCTGTTTATCCTTGGATCAAGTTGATTGAACCATCTTAACCTACAGCTCTTCCCTGTTGCATTCACCCAACCCCCAAAATCATAACTTAGTAATTAAGTCATGTATAATCATAAATACATACATGTATATATATAACTTGACATTCAAGAAAAGCCTTAATATTAGTTAATTTAGTTGGATAACCAGTAATCAAAGCAAATAAGATCTATACAATTGTTTCTTCAAACAATCCCAAACCCTAATCAATCATTAATACTACATTAATAATTAACTTCTCATATTGTTCAACCTAATTATTCATCATGCGTGCCCTAATTAGTCACCACCTATCTCTAGCTTATATGAAACATGTATAACTTCATGATATCAGTGGATAAAAAACAATTAGGTACCGGATCTTCCTTGAAGCTTTTCGGCGATGGAGTTCCAGTTCTGAGGGCCGTACTGCTCGACAAGCTGCCGCAACTTCTCGTCCTCGGCCGGCCTCCAGTGGCCTCGAGGGCAAGTTCTGGCATCGTCGCTCGAAGCACCGCCGCCGCCGCCGGATTCCTCCATTTTCAACCGCCGACGGGAACTGTACGTGCGGAGTTGATGAATGGAAAAGTGAAGAGTGTCGAAAGATGATTATAAATGAAAAGGAACCGCTGAAAAAAAACGCATAAAAAGGGTATGGATGATAAGCCGTCACTTTTGTTGGTTTTGCACGACAAAATGGAGAGTTTATATGTTTGTAGAGCATTGTAGAGAAAAGGGGAAAAGACTTTTTTCTAATTTACATCCAATCTTGATTGGTTGTGATGTTTCGTATTAATTGCAATGCTAGCTAAGTGTTATCGTTTGGTTATAATTAACTACCATCAAACTTGTCCTGATTGGCGTGCTTAAAAGATATGTGCAAGTATTTAGGTTTTAATTACAACACTAACACGTAATTACCCCGGTTCTTCGGCCAATTCAAACTCAATCTTTTTAATTATATATGTTTGTTACCAAACTAAATTCATATAAAATATATGTGTACAACAACTTTCCAAAAATAACCTTACACAAAAATATAGTTAAACGACATATATACATTTTTTATTTGTAGGGGTATTATTAGTGAAATGATATTACTCAAAATTTTAGTCTTAATTTGTCATTTGATATCTTTACAATTATAAAGATCCCTTGTTATATATGTATACCTCAACAGAAGTTTACTGCTACTTTTATTTGTTTTTTTAATTCAAAAATGTCTAATAAAATATCACTCCACCTAAGTGATTTTAACTTTAAAAGACAAAAAATATTAAAAATATGCCACATAAACCAAATATAAATAGAGAGTGTCTCTTGTAAAGTTCCCTTACAATAAGAATGGTCAAAAGAAGATCACCTTATACAATTATTTAAATCATTTGGATTATAAAACATAAAAGATCAAGGAAATAAAGTGAAAAATATTGCCCAAAATATAAAATATTAAACAAAATCAAAACATCAGCCCAGAACCTAAAAGATCAAACAAATAAAAGATCGAACCAAAGTAAAAATCAAACTCAAGTATAAAAACATCATGGTCAAATAAAAATAACTCAAACAGTAACCCTCAATTTTGTAGAAGGTGGTCTCATTTTGACCTGTGTTTACCGTAAGGTGCCCTTAATATTTGAAAGATGAGTAGATAAATTGTGTGAGTATGGACATAAGATCACAAGAAAGAGTAGTAGTAGAAAAGGCAAAACAAACAACCATTTTCACTTCATTTGGAGTTTTGATAACGGAGAAAAATCACAATTAGCTAGGGCAACTCTATCACATATGCCGTGCCCATACAAATGAATAACAGATAATAGTATATAATTAATCTTGTAGGTAGCCAAGTTTTCATGCAGATG
Source organism: Cruciata laevipes (assembly GCA_963678965.1). NCBI lineage: Eukaryota > Viridiplantae > Streptophyta > Magnoliopsida > Gentianales > Rubiaceae > Cruciata > Cruciata laevipes. The sequence continues at coordinate 14,983,999 of OY787639.1, forward strand.
AGGAGTCAAGTTGGATTTTTGTGGGAATGCATATTTAAATTGATTTCTTAAACTGACTGATTATTCCATGCCCTACGAAATCAAGCACATCATTAACTTAAAGTGTTTATCCATTCACATCAACATTAATCAACTAAACAAGGTATCACCAACGGTCGGTATCTAACTGTAATTTGCTCCAATCTTTAGTTTAATATTATTTCTTAATTTCAACATGGAAGTAACCATAACTTATTTAATATTTTAATATTATTTAATTTGACATATACATTGTAGGAAAACTTTTGTGGATTGATCTAATACCAAAAGGGACAATATATATTTCACACTATTTATATACAGTGTGTGTCTAGTGGAATGATAATGCCCAATTCATCATCAATTGGGAAGGTTTTGTTTTTTTGGAAGATTCGTTTTTTACTAATAATCAAAAAATATAATAAACGTTAGCAATCATTCTAAACCAACATAAACTTGTTCTATTGGTAAACAAACTAATTTCTTGTCGAAACTTTGACAAAGTGATAAAACCAAAGTTTGCAAAATATGTAACTATCCATCTAAGATAACATGGAGAGTTATATAAAATCATTTATATCTCAGGAGTCGAGCCCTCAACAAACTCTTAAGCATATCATTCTTTGATAAAGTTTAAAGATTTTCCTGTAACATATATGCGAATTGCATTGCAAAACACAATACTGTCCCAAAACGCATGTGAATATTTGAGGGTAAAAAATGGACTTGCATAAGAAAAACGTCCAAGAAATGCAATAATTTTACCATACTAAAGAAAATCAAAATATTGGGATGAGAGTAGTTATTTGGGCAATCAATAATTAGTACTGAATGGGTTAGAATATGACTAAGCTTCGTCAAAGGAGCTGCGGTGGCGTACCATGGGAAATACTTCAAAACTTTGTAACCCCTAACAATGGAAAACCATGTCTGCATGCATATATGCCCAGCTGCGTCTACAAACAACAACGGCAAATTATGATCACATTTGTTTTTTGCTTTCGTATGTAGTGAAAACTAATTAAATATTACATGATGCAGTAATGAATATGCAATCTTTTTAATTGGAATTACCTTTATTTTTCGGTCCACAACTAATCCTCCTTGAAAATGGGGGTTACATAACAAGATACCGATTTCGATAAGATAACGAACGATATATAGCAAAGCTACCCTCTTGAGGGCTCTTGCCTCTTGCCTCTTGCCTCTTGGCTGCTCAATGCAAACGAACTTATAAGTCCCTATGATTCGGCTTGTTTTTCATTTTACCCCAAGACTTTTAAATTTGGTCTATAGTCCTGACCTCTATTTAGACATGTATCAAATGAGAATTTGTATTAATTTTTCCTTCAAAACATGGCTATCTATCACCAACATATATAATGCATTTAATTTTTCTTAACTTTACATTATCTTTAATTTGTAAATTTTCAAACAAAGATTATGATTATTTTTTTCTTAGGAAAGATGAACATTTTCATAACTATGCCAAGTTTAGTTTTTAAAAAATATATATTAAAATTTGAGTTTACCAGAACTTATCTGTAGATCAGTTCAGTTCAGTTCAGTATATTTAAATTTTTTTCAGTTCAGTTCAGTAAATTTAAATTTATTTCAGTTCAGTTCAGTTCAATTCAGTATATTTAAAATTATTTTAGTTCAGTTAAGTTCAGTTAAATAAATTTAAACTTAATTAAGTTCAGTTCAGTTCATCAAATTTCCTTTTATATGATGATGAGCATTCATTAATAACAAATGAAAATATATTATTTTTATTTTAGTTCAATTCATATCAGTTCAGTCCAATTTAGTTCAGATCCCCTGAAAAATACATGGCTATGATATTCAACTCAATATATTTCTTTAATATACCATAACATTTACGTTTTATACATCCAATATAATTATTTGAATCGTGATTCATTTAAATCGACTCAATTATATATAATATGTCTTCATTATATGACAATTTGGAATTAGTTCAGCTCAGTACGTTTCAGTTCAGTTCAGTTCAGAACAATTCTGTTCAGTTCAGTTCAGTTCATATCCTCTTAAATATAATTTTATGATATACAACTCAATGACTCATATCCTCTTTAATATAATAATATTTTGATACACAACTCAATGACTCATCCCCTGAAAAATACATGGCTATGATATTCAACTTAATATATTTCTTTAATGTACCATAACCTTTACCTTTTATACATCCAATATAATTATTTGAATCGTGATTCATTTAAATCGACTCAACCAAATATAATATGTCTTCATTATATGACAATTTGGAATTAGTTCAGTTCAGTTCGTTTCAGTTCAGTTCAGTTCAGTTCAGTTCATATCCTCTTAAATATAATTTTATGATATACAACTCAATGACTCATATTCTCTTTAATATAATAATATAATGATATACAACTCAATGACTCAGATCCCCTGAAAAATACATGGCTATGATATTCAACTTAATATATTTCTTTAATATACCATAACCTTTACTTTTTATACATCCAATATAATTATTTGAATCATGATTCATTTAAATCGACTCAACCAAATATAATATGTCTTCATTATATGACAATTTGGAATTAGTTCAGTTCAGTTCAGTTCAGTTCAGTTCAGCTCAGACCATATCCTCTTAAATATAATTTTATGATATACAACTCAATGACTCATATCCTCTTTAATATAATAATATTATGATATACAACTCAATGACTCAAATCCCCTGAAAAATACATGGCTATATGATATTCAACTTAATATATTTCTTTAATATACCATAACCTTTACTTTTTATACATCCAATATAATTATTTGAATCGTGATTCATTTAAATCGATTCAACCAAATGTAATATGTCTTCATTACATGACAATTTGGAATTAGTTCAATTTAGATTAGTTTAATTTAGTTCAGAACAATTCAGTTTAGTTTAGATAAGTTCATATCATCTGCACTATAATTTGATGATATTTAAATCAATTCAGTTCAAATTATATCACATCAACGTGTTTTTATATTTAAATAATATAAAAATATATTTATATTTATTTCAGTTCAGTTCAGTAAATTTAAATTTATTTCAGTTCAGTTCAGTTCAGTACAGCAAAAAATAAGCTCTAGTAAACAGGGCCTAACTAGTCTAAAATTTGAGGCAACAATTTATTATTTTTTATACACAACAATTTATTACCCAATTAGCCTTTTTAAAACATAACCAAATGAACATGAGAAAGTCTCAAATAAAAACATCTTATGGTAAGGGCACACCAAAAAGAGGTCACATTCTACAAGATTGGGGGTTATCATACAATTATTTAATTTTTTTAGTTATTTTGTTTGTGCCATATGTTTTTATACCTGAGTTTGATCTTTTATTTGGTTTGGTCTTTTACTTCATTTGATCTTTTAGGTTTTCGGCAATATGTTTGTGATGTTGATAAATTACTTGATCTTTACTTCATTTCTTTAATCTTTTATGCTTTATGACCCAAATAATTAAAATAATTGTATAATAATCCCCCAATTTTTCAGAAAGTACTTTTCTTTTGACCCGACCTTACCGAAGGGGACTTTACATGAGACGCTCTCAATGAACATTGAAGACAAATATCATCCAAAAATAATTAGATTATAATTGGACTAAAAGTTAGCACATAAATGTTTTCTTGTTTATTGTCAACCATACTTCATAGACACTACTTCCAACATCATGATCTTCATGTGATACTCTCAATGGCCTTATGAATCTGGAATCATAGTGTAGCTCTTTGAGGCTAGTCGTGCCACCACCAGTGCACACGCCCCGAGAATTGCCCTACCCAGAAACTCTGAAGCTATGACATGCTCGCGATCGCACAATGTGAGAAACCTCCACTAAACCTCAACTAGGAGGTTCTCGGCGTAAAGCATGTTCCTAATATATTGATCCTTCTTATCCTCTTTGACCTTGTCACTATCGGCCTTGACTTTCCATATAGCAATGGAAGCCAACAACTTGTCTTCTAAATTAAAGGCAGCTTCAGATGAAAGTTTAGCAACTAAATCATGATACCGAGGAATGGTAGAGCCCTACAAAGCCTTGTAGATGCTGCCTCCTAATTTTAGTTTTTCAATATCCTGATCAAGCCCGACATCTACGAGAAAAGAGAAGGCCTAGATCCACAACCTATTTGATTCCCTTATAACTCTTTCAAGACTATATTTTGCTTCAGTCATCGTCTTGGTGCCTTTGTTTAAACCGTCCAAGGTAGACATTACTGTAACTGAAAACCACTGTATATTTACCTAAAAATGATATGTTACTATGGAGTAATAGCAAGTGAGATTTGAATTGAACGGTTCTGCTTAATATTATAGTTCGTTTGTCATTTGAAAGAGCCATTTTTGTTGGACTCTTGGTAACACACCTCGAACAGACACAACACTTAAGTTCCTAAACAAGTTTGTCAGTTTAGAGGTGTTACACTCATAGTAAATGCATATGTCCCACATATTTTTATTTATTTTGACCAATATTTATATAAATTAAATTTATAATAAGTAAGATTTATCAAAGAAAATCTCAAAATCATTTTCAATCTTGGAATTAAAACAGCTAAAACTATCATAATTATAATATCCAAGTTGTATAAAGATTTGAATTTGAATAGAACCATATTTTCCTAGACCACTACATAATAAGAATTTTTTTGATCCCTGGTCAACCTATGGAGTATTATCGGAGGTACATAGATGACAGCATGAAGGTTATTGACAGGCAGCAGCAAGAAAAAGCGGTGATAAGTGGGTTTATAAATGGCCTGAAAGATGTGGTGTTATTCTAGAAGTTGATGGAAAACATCCCGGAGACCTTTCACACCCTACAGATGGCAGTGCAGCTGTACTGTGCCGTTAACAACGCCACCCGGAAGAGGAAGGAGGAATCCGAGTGGTTCTTCCCAGAGAAGACGGAAAGAAGAAGGGCAGCGGAGCCAAACATGAGGGACCCGAGCCCCGCGCCATCAAACTGGGCAAGGGCTGACAGCTTTACCCCACTGAGCAAGTCCCGGACGGAGATACATGCTATGCACAAGGATTTGTTCCCTGACCCACTGCCTATCCAGGGAACCCCGTCCAAAGAAAATTCGGACAAGTGGTGTGCTTATCACAAATCATATGGACACACGACTGAAGGGTGCAGGGGGCTAAGGAACGAAATTGAAAAATTAATAGAAAGGGGGCAGCTGAGGGATTGCGTGATGGTAGAAGCAAAGAAAGAATACCAGTCTAGGACCAAGCTCGAGAGCAACCCCGGGAGAGGAAATGGAAGGGCCCCGGTAAACCAGGCCCCCGGGCAACCTGCCATAGCTGTTGTACCAGTCCAGGCAGTTGAACCGGCCCCGGCACCTAATAGGATGATCAATGTAATAAGCGGGGAGATAGGAGAGGCATGTCAATCAGTCTCGGCTATCCGGGCCCGGACACGATATGTTCCCCAAGGAGAGACTCGGGGGAAAAGGTTTCGCCCCAGTGAAACTATCTTCTCCGAAGTGGACGCGGCATCGCCCAAGATACCCCATTCGGACCCAATGGTAGTGACAACGGAGATTCAAGGTTTCGTGGTCAAAAGGGTGTTTGTGGACTACGGGAGCAGCGTGGAAATCATGTTTGCTTCTTGCTTCGATCAATTGGGGATAGGGAGGCAGAACTTGAGAGCTTCCTTGTCTCCCTTGTAAGGGTTCACTGGCAAGCCAAAGACCCCTCTGGGGGTCAATCCTTTGACTATATTTATGGTGAACGAAAAGGATCGAAGCAAGAGAGTCTCAGTGATGTGCAACTTTGCAGTGATTGATGCTCCCTCCCCGTATAATGTTATCATAGGGAGACCATGGCTGACCCAAGCCCGGGCTATGAATTGCCCATACTTGCTTACAATGAAGTTCCCCATCGCACAGGGGGTGGCGGTGGTCCAGCGGAGCCAAACGGTAGCAATGAGCTGTATGCTGACGGTAGTACTGGATGCAAAGAAAGTGGTGGGTGCATGGATACACCCATCGCCAGGAGTTATAAGATATGCAGGTAGGAGATAAAGAGATGGTCACGGTGGGAAAGGACCTCCCGGAAGAGGTGAAAAGGGCGTTGAAGGAGCTTTTGGTGAAGTATCAGGGGGTGTTCTCATGGAGCCCAGAAGATATGGTGGGAGTGCTACCGGAGCTAGGGGTACACAAGTTGGACATAATCCCAACGACCAAGCCCATCAGACAGAAGAATAGGCCTTTAGCCCCAGAGAGACCAGAATTCATAAGGAACGAGGTACAAAAGTTAAAAAAGGCCGGCGTGGTTGAAGAGATCATCTACCTGGAATGGATAGCTAACCCGATCTTGGTAAAGAAGTATGATGAGAGCTGGCGTATGTGCATCGACTTTACAGACATGAACAAGTGTTGCCCCAAGGATAGCTACCCCCTTCCCAACTTGGATCAGCTGGCGGAGGACATAGCCAGGATGACTTCCCCTAAATCAGTAAAGGAGGTGCAACGTTTGACAGAGTCACTTGCTTCCCTCAGTCGATTCTTGTCCAAGGGGGCCGAAAGGAAACTACCCTTTTTCAGCATCCTCAGGAAATCCAAGACGTTTGAATGGTTGGAGGAGTGCGAAAGAGCGTTCCAGAGCCTAAAAGAACACCTTCAGCATTTTCCAACCCTAAAGAAGCCAACCCCCGGGAGGAGCTCCTGCTGTATATAGCTTCATCCCGGGAAGCAGTGAGTGTCGTGCTGATAAAGGAAGAGGGAGGGAAACAACACCCGATTTACTTTGTCAGCAGGGCACTCTGGGGGGCAGAGACCTGGTATACTGAGCTGGAGCAATTAGTTCTAGCACTAGTGCATGCCTCAAGAAGACTTAAACCCTACTTTCAAGGTCATCCTATAGCGGTGCTCACCAATTACCAGCTCAAGCAGGTCATGTTCAAGCCTGAGGCTTCTGGGAGAATGATGAAGTGGCCCATAGAATTAGGGGAATATGAAATCCGATACGAGCCAAGGAGGGCCATCAAGGGGCAGGCTCTAGCCAATTTTCTGGTAGAATCGGAAGTAAGGATACAGGAGGAAGAAGTGCCAGAGGCCGAGACAACCCCGGCTTGGAGGTTGTATGTGGATGGATCCGCGCACTCCGGGGGCAGCGGAGCTGGGATACTCCTGATAAACTCGGAGGGGAAGGAGTATCCCTATGCAGTTCAGTTTTCCTTCAAGACAACCAACAATGAGGCTGAGTATGAAGCTTTGATTGCAGGATTGATATTAGCAAAAGAAATGGAAATCAAGGTGTTAACGGCACACAGTGACTTTCAAATTGTGGTGCAGCAAGATATAGGGGAGTACGAAACCCGGGAGAGGAGCTTACAGAAGTACCTGGAAATGGTAAAACCCATGATAGCCGAGTTCGAAACCTTCAACCTGGTCCAGGTACCCCGAGAGGAGTACAGTAAGGCAGATGCCCTAAGTAACCTGGCCTCTTCAGAGTTAAAGTCCGCGCCTAACCAAAAACTATACATGGAAGTCCTAGGAAGGATGAGTTATCAGGAGAAAGATCAGGTTATGTTGATAAGCGAAGAAGAATCATGGATCCTCCCCATACGGGCATACTTGGAGGAAGGAATATCCCCCGAAGAATAGAGTGCAAGCCAGGAAGCCGAGGGTCAAGGCACCCAAGTACGTGGTCCAAAACGGGGTGCTATACAAGAGGGGTTATCTCCAAGCTTTACTCAAGTGTGTGAAGAGGTCAGAAGGCCAGCACCTGATCCAGGAAGTCCGTGAAGAATCCAATGGGAGTCATCAGGGAGCCCGCACGATGGCAAGAAAGATTTTAAAGTTGGGGTACTATTGGCCGACGTTGTTCAAGGATGCAGGAAAGTATGTCCAGGAATGCCTTCCATGCCAAACCTTTGCCCATTTGATCCATGTTCCCCAAGAGGAGTTGATGGGAGTTACAGGCTCTTGGCTATTCAGTAGGTGGGGAATCGACTTGGTGGGACCATTCCCCACCGCCCTGGAAGGAGCAAAGTACTTAATTGTGGCCATAGACTACTTCAGCAAGTGGGTAGAGGCTGAACCACTCACTAACATCCGGGGTTTAACTTGCGTTAAGTTTTGCTGGAAAAATATCATCTGCCGGCTTGGTATCCCCAAGATCATAGTTACAGACAACGGAGCACAGTTTGAAAATGATCCCTTCAAGTCATGGTGTGTAAAGTATGAGATAGAACAGAAGTTGACGTCTGTGTACCACCCTCAAGTGAATGGGAAAGTGGAAGTCACCAACCGCACCATTGTCAATGGCCTGAAAGCCCGCCTGGAGGGTGCCCGGGGGAATTGGATATGGGAGTTGCCCAACCTTCTTTGGGCTCACCGAACGACAGGAAGCTCGGCCACTGGAGAATCTTCCTACTGCTTGGTGTATGGATTAGAGACGGTTACCCCAGCGAAAATTGGAGTCCCAAGCCCTCGGACCCAATTTCAGCGCCCAGAGGAGAAAGGTGTTGAACGTCGCCTCGACTTGGATCTCCTGGAGGAAAAGCGAGAGAATGTCGCACTTATTGAGGCAAAGGTAAATGAACGAGTTAAGAGGTACCACGACAGGAGGGTTCGGAAGGATGTCTTCGCTCCGGGAGAATGGGTAATGAGGCGAAATGACAAAAGCCATCAAGTCCCGGAAGGGAAACTCACACCCAACTAAGAAGGGCCTTATAAGGTGAAAGAAGCATACCCATGAGGGAGTTATGTACTTGAAGACAAACAAGGGAAGGCGGTCCCTAGAAGATGGAATGTAGCTAACTTGAGAAGGTTCTCTGGGAAGTAGAGTGCCCCGCTTAGACCTCAGCTACTAAGGCATGGATATGCCCCCTCTCAGAAGCATGGATATGCCCAGAGGAAGCCCAGCGTTTGGCCACTCTCCGGGCCTAGAGAGATAGAGATACAGGATTGTAAAAGGAACCCATGGGTAGCTCCCATCCGGGTACCCCGCTAGAAAGGACCCGGAGCTCGAATGAAGCCCGGGGGCCAGAATATGTAATGCTCTTTGCAGAAATATTAATGTTAAGACTGATTTCTGAAACTATTGTTCGATCATTATGAATTTACAAATGAACAGATACATAAGCATGAAGGTAACTATGCTATCTATTACATAAGTTATCCTATCTATACACTGTTATATCCACTTAGGTCCCGAACCGGAAGCACCCTTAGGATTACTCGGACGGAAGCCCCCTTCAAAGAATTGGGACGACAAAATGTCTACGGTAAAGCGGGCATCTGGAGCTTGGTTCCAGGCAAGTTCTTCTTCTAATTGCTTAGCCTCCTCCTCGTTGAGCTCCGGGATGGGAACCACCACGGCCCCTCCGGGAGCGGCTCAGCCAGACGCATTCGCCTTACCCCGGCGGAGGTAACAAATTTATACTTAGGAAAGGAGTCAGCCGCGCCCTTATCCTTCTCTTCTCGACTGATGCGAGCACCTTCCGCAGTCTTCATCCCCTTGGTAGTAACCCCAAAAGCGGCAATATCCCGGACACGCCTATTCCTACTCGCCACTTCATCCAGGTCGAGGGACACGGACATATCTTCATACCTTTCATAAGCTACGTCCACTTCCACCCGGGCTGGAACCCGAAGAAGATTGGGAGGATAAGGTTCATCTTCTCCCGCAGCTATTCACCGGTGCCACTTTATGGCATCCAGGTAAGCTCCGCGACAAGGAGCTCCCTCTCCGAATCTCTCCGGATCGGCCTCCATGTGTCTAATTATCTTACTGACCCCGGCGGGGATGTCAGTAAGAGGGGATACCCCAACCAAGCCTTTCTTAAGCCCAAGAAGGTGATAAGAAAGTCGAACAACTAATAAGGCATCTTGGAGAACCCTATTCCGATGGGTGAGAGATCGATTCTCCGTTTCTAAGTCATAGAGCAGCTTATTTTGCGCGGTCTGAGTCTCCAAGTTCTTTAGCTTCTCTTGCGCCCTCTCAAGTTCCCTCCATACCATGCCTAACTTCTTGGAAGTTTGATGCAAAGAGTCATCATGGAGGGCCTGCAGCTCAACTATGGTTTGAAGGGAATTCAAGGCTTCCCTCATATTGTCTGAGGCTAGGTCGAAGCAATGATTCAGGGATCCAAACTTGTTCTCGATCGTCTTAAGGAAAGATACCAAGACTTGGATGGATCCGAATTCACCGAGGAAAGATCCTAACCCCGCATCGGACATGGCCCAGTCACCCTGATCGCCTCCAAATCTCCAGTGCAACTTCCGCTGAAGGAAAGAACATTGGAGGCACTCAGGCCGGGAGAGGGAGAAGTAGGTACCGGATGGGGAGTTAGGATGCAGAAACATGTATGGAATTGGCCCCTGCGGGAGAAGCTCCCTTAGATCGTGCCTAGACTACAAAAAAAAAGATAGAAAAATGGATTTCAATAAAAGTAGAACCTTATATTATAATCAAAATGGGCACTAAAGCCAAGTTCTACATAGGCCCCCCGGGGAGGCAGATTACAAAAACAAAACAAAACCTAAGTAAAATAAAAGCTAAGGACAAGGGGGAGGGAGAAGAGGTCGGAAGGGTATATTCTACGAGGCCAGTAGTAGCCCGCGTTCCTAGTCATACAAAAATCATCTACATTTAGAGGGGTTAGACGAAATATCCCGTGGTCATTGGCTATTACCGACGGGAGAAAAGACAGCTGCTTTTTATCCTCCGGAGAAAGGGTATTGTTCCAGGAGGGCATAGGGTATAAACTAGAATTGTAACTAAAGAACACCTTCTGGGAGGTATCCCTTGGCCGACTTAGGTTTGCCTATGACAAAGTCCTTGACCCCGGTCCGGACTGAAAAAGAGAAAACCCCGGAGAAGGAAGAATGAGAACGATGTAATGCGTAGAAGGACCGGAAAAGAAGAAGGCAGGGAGGGACAGCGCAGCGAGTGCAGTTAAGAAGAAAGGCCATAATCAGTACTACCCCATTGGGATGTAACTGGGCCGGGGGCATCTTGTACTAAGCCCATACTGGAAATGGACCTTAGGAATACAGGCGACCTCTCTCTCAGAGACCCCCGGGGCGACCTTGGAAAGAGAAGCATTTAAAGGAAATGGAATAAAAAAATGTTTAACCAAATCTAGGACAGCCTTATCTAGAGATGGAGGACCCCCGGAGACGCCCGAGAACCGGATGCCCGAGGGTTTCACTCCATGAGTAGGACCCCGAGGAATCTCCTCGCCGCCATCTTCCTCGAATATTTCCTCAAGGGGTTCCTCCCGGGTGGGACTCGAATGCCCGGACGGGGGCGAACCCTTCCCTCCAGAGACAGCCGAACCCGGAATGTTGGGTTCCTGAGAAGTGCTGAAGGCCTTTGAATGGGAACCTGGAGAGGAGCCCGGGGAATGAACTACGTCCGAAGGAGTCCTGAATCGGACCTCAAACTGGTTCTGGACCCCCTCAGTGTCCAAGGAAGAATTGGTGAGATGTTGAGAGCTCATAGTAAAACTGGAAGGGAGTGATGAAGGAAGAAAATAAAATGAGAGGTTGTAACTTACTGGAAGAAAGAGTTGGGCATCTGGGAAGTGCGAAGGGAGATTATGTGAGGGGAGTCTGGGTCTTATATAGGCAGAAGAATGAGAAACGCCGCCTCAAAAGGTGGGAAAATAACTGCAGCACAAGGAGCGAGGTAATGATGAATGCTGAATAGGGAAAGACGCCTCCGAAACTAGGATTCCTCAAAACTGGGCCCTACCTGTCGGAAAAGTTTTTTAAGACCAATCCCTCGCGGCATAAATGCCCGGGCCACCGGTCTGGGGGGCTAGTGATAATACTGGCCCAACACCCTCATGGGCCTGAAGAATGGCTAGCGGCCCAAGCCAGAAGGTAGCAGTTACCTTCCCGCGCGGGCGCGTCTGTCCAAGGAAGAAGACAAAGTAAGCGACAAGCCGAAGTGGTCCTCACCCTTGTCTTGTGCAGACAGCCTCTACTATAAATACTAATCCCAAATAGTGAACCAGGTATGTGACTTTTATCTCTCTACTTCTCATTGAGAGTATTTCCGTACGGTTTCCTCCTCACCGCTATCCCCATCTCATCATCACACCGGAGCAGCTACCCCTGGATAGCCCCCGGGGTCTGTTTTGCAGGTCCGCTAAAGGCTTCCCCCAGAGGACCCCCGGATAGCATAGCAGCACAAGAGACCAGCGGATTTGAGTAGCATCAATAGGCTTTTACGACCGGAAATGTGTCCTGTTGTAAAGTATTTGCAACCATAAATGCGCCGGTTGTAGATGATCAATTACAGCGGGAGAAGTGACCTGGCTGTAAAACTTTTTAAAGCAAGACATATTACGACGGGATACAACGGTTTTATGGCCTATTACAACGGTGTTTGGCATTGTAAAAGCTGATTTTTCTTGTACGCAGTCTAAAAGTTAGGCAATGAATTGTTTAATTATAAATATAATTGAACTTTTACATTTATGTTCATTGCATTCAATCGATGATTAATTAGATACAATGAAAATGTAATGTTGTGGCAACTATAAAAACATGCTCATCACGTTAATCATCCATTGTTCCCTCTCTTATTTTTTTGTCAAAATTAGCTAAAATCATTCAATCATTTGTTTCTTTAGTGTAGTAAGTAAATATACTATTTAGAGAGAATTTTATACAGACCCCCAACGTTTCCCACAATACTAGTTTGGCCCCCTATCGAATTTTGGTGTCAAAACGGCCCTCTAACCTTACGTTTTTTATCATTTTGACCCCCTAGCCCTAACTTTGCCATTAAATCATTTTTTCATCCATTCTTGGAAGGGTAGGACTGTCTTTTTGGCCCCCTACTTTGTTTTTGGCCCCTTAAATTTTTTGGACCCCCTAATAGTTGTGTTTCATGCTGCATTATCCAAGTATAATTGTGAAATGTCAATATAATTAATTACCCTAATGAAATATTTGAAAAATGCATTTTCTACCAATGTATTTTTTGAAATATTTAAATAATCAATTTCTCTAACAAGATTTATTTTTATTATAATATACACTAACCCGATTTATTTATTTATTTATTGAACTCTAATATCTTTAATTTCAACATCAATCACGTTCACATTTTTAAATTTTTCTCACTGTACATGCCCATGTACAATCACACGGAGTTTAAACGATATTGGGTAGTTTAAAGATCATTTACAAAACTAACAAACGGGTAGAATTTTGTTTTAATAAGAGTAATTAATTTTAATTTCGTTCTTTCGCGAGCTATTGATTTTATTCTGATTAGGGTGATTAGGCTAGTTTTTGATGATACCGGCCCAGCACTCTACTGGGCCGGGAAAAGGCCCAGGGCCCAGGACCAGGGAGGTAACACCTTTCCCGCGGGAGGCGCATCCGAACAAGAAAAAGGATGGATGGTGACAAGGAGAAGTGGTCATGAGGCTTATCCAAAGCAGGCAACCCCAGATATAAATACTAGTCTCAAACAGTGAGCAAGGTATGTGACTTATAACTCTCTACTTTATATTGAGAGCATTCCATATGTTTTTCCCTCATCATTACCCCCATCTCATCATCACGCCGGAGCTTCTTCCCCGGGACATCTCCCAGGGATTGTTTTGTAGAACCGTTGCGGGCATACCAGCAAGGAAGTCCGGATAGTGTCGAGTTTCAGGGAGCGGACGGATTTTGGTAGCATCAATTGGCACGCCCAGTGGGATCAGTTCCACCTTCGCACGATGGAGTCGCCAAGGAGAGAGCGCGGGCGCACGAAGAAGAACGCGACACCTTCAGGGGGTGGTCCTCCTCCGCCCCCGGGAGACGATGTGACCTTGAGGCAGTTGCAGGAGGAGGCTAGACACCAGCGTGAGCTAGGAGTACCACAGGATGGTCACGTGGAAACTGCCTCCGACGAAGCCGACTCGGAAAGAGAGTACCAGGATGAGCAAGAAGGACCTAGGCCCGCCGGGGAAGGCAATCCTCGGGCTCAGGGACCTGAAGCCCGGGAAGAGGGGCAACACCCGGCCAGCAACCCTCAGACACGGGGACCGGTTTTCCCGGAAGAAGGGAAACCCTTAGATAATGCGGAGGAATTGGCAGCGTTGGAGTTCATGAGAGCCAACAAGGACTTGTACCGCCAGTGGGTACTCTCTACCTGGGAAGGCCTTAGGCGAAGGGAATCTGGGGGGAACCCGGCAGGCCCTTTACGGGAACACCAAAGAGAGGTTATCGATCTGGACGGAGTTGTTCAGCCGCCAAGGATACAGGGGCGTGTGAATTTTTCAACCGTCCCACCTTCTTTCCCTCCGAGTTTCGAGGTCGGAGGGGGAGCGGCTACAGGAAAATAATCAAATTTAGTTCCACATGCTCCACCCTACTACCCGCGTTCTAGCTGGGGGACGGGGCAAATCGGGTATGACCCGCCAGTCATGCCTGCGGAGTTCTTAGGTTATCAGGCCCCTGGAACCCAGGGGAACCCGATCAGGTGGCGCAGCAGGACCCCAACTCTTTGGAGGCGCGACTAGACAAGTTGGTGGGAAGAAACGGAGCTAAACCTACCTCCCCTTGGGTACCTCAAGTGCTTGCATACCCATGGCCGCCGGGCCTCCGGGTCCCGGAGGGAATCCCGACATACAATGGAGAGACAGACCCTAAAGAGTTTGTCCGGATGTACCAGAACCTAATGGTGTCAAGGGACTTCCCGGAGGAATTAAGATGCAAGTTGGTGGGCTGTTACCTGAGGGGAAACTGTCTCATATGGTTCGATTCTTTGCCCCGGGAAAGCCTCAGAGATTATTATGATTTCTCTAAGGCCCTGCTGTTTAGGTACGCCGGACTGAAGAAGGAAGGGAAGCAGCTGACTGAGCTTCTGGCCACCCGGCAGAAGGCTGCAGAGGGGGCAATGGAATATTACCGAAGGTACATGAACGATAGCATGAAGGTCATCGACAGGCAGCAGCAGGAGAAGGCGGTGATTAGTGGATTTATAAATGGCTTGAGGGATATGGCGCTGTTCCAGAAGTTAATGAAAAATATCCCAGAAACCTTCCACAACTTGCAGATAGCGGTAACGATGCCACCCGGAAAAGAAAGGAGGAGTCGGGGGGATTCCTCCCAGATAAGATGGAAAGAAGAAGAGTGACAGAGCCAGGTAGAAGGAACCCGGGTCTCGCGCTGGTGAACCGGGCAAGGGCGGACAGCTTCACCCCTCCGGCCCCAGTACCTAATAGGATGATCAATGTAATAAGCGGGGAGATCGGTGAAGCATGCCAGTCAGTTTCCGCTATCCGGACCCGGACGCGGTATGTTCCCCCGGGGGAGACTGAGGGGAAGAGATTTCGCCCCGACGAAACTGTAATTCTCTGAGGTAGATGCAGCCCCTCCACAGATACCTCACTCAGACCCAATGATTGTAACAGCGGAGATTGAAGGATTCCTAGTTAAGAGGGTGTTCGTGGACGATGGGAGTAGCGTGGAAATCATGTTCGCCTCTTGCTTCGATCAATTGGGAATTGGAAGACAAAACTTGAAACCTCCATCGTCTCCCTTGTCAGGGTTTACGGGTAAACCAGAAATTCCCCTCGGTGTTATTCCCTCGCGGTGTGTATGGTGGACGAGAAGGATCGGAGCAAGCGGGTCTCAGTGACATGCAACTTTACGGTAATTGATGCACCCACACCATACAATGTGATCATAGGGAGACCATGGCTAACCCAAGCCCGGGCAGCAAATTGCCCATATCTGCTGACAATGAAGTTCCCCACTGCACAAGGAGTGGCAGTCGTGCGGGAAAGTCAAGCGGTCGCAAGAAGTTGCATGATGACGGCAGTATTGGATGCAAAGAAGGCAGTAAAGGCGATCCACGGAGAAGCTCCCCGACAGGAGTTGGAGGAAATGCAAGTGGCGGATAAAGGGGCGGTCACGGTGGGAAAGGATCTCCCGGAGGAAGTCAAAGGCGCATTGAAAGAACTCTTGGCCAGATACCAAGGAGTGTTCTCATGGAGCCCAGAGGACATGGTGGGAGTGTTGCCAGAGCTGGGGGTACACAAGTTGAACATAAGCCCGGCAACCAAGCCAATCAGGTAGAAGAAAAGACCCGTAGCCCCGAAGAGAGCAGAATTCATAAACAATGAAGTTCAGAAGTTGGAGAGAGCCGGGGTGGTCGAGGAAATCATTTACCCGGAGTGGATAGCTAACCCGGTCTTAGTAAAGAAGCATGATGGAAGCTGGCGCATGTGCATTGATTTCACATATTTGAATAAGTGCTGCCCCAAAGATAGTTATCCTCTCCCAAACTTGGATCGGCTAGCAGAGGCTATTGCGGGGTACACAGTGCTGGCTTTCTTCGATGCACACAAGGGTTACTACCAGGTGCAGATGGATGAGGCGGACAAGGCAAAAACTTCCTTCGTCACTGATTTCGAAACTTTTTGCTACAAAAAGATGCCCTTTGGGTTGAAGAACGCGGGGGCTACCTATCAGAGGATGGTGGACAAACTCTTTAAGGACCAAGTGGGAAGGAACATGGAGGTGTATGTCGATGACATGGTGGTTAAAAGCAGAACTTACGGGGCCTTCTTGAACGACCTGGAAGAGATGTTTGAAAAGTTGGAGCGGAGCAATCAAAAGCTGAATCCCTCCAAAAGCACCATTGGAGTGGGTGCGGGAAAGTTCTTGGGATTCATGGTATCAAGCAGGAATTGACGTTAACCTGGAGAAGGTAGAGGTCATAGCCAATATGACCTCCCCTAGGATGGTGAAAGAAGTACAGCGGTTGACAGGGTCCCTCGCGGCTCTCAGCCGATTCCTATCAAAGGGGGCAGACAGGCAGCTGCCCTTCTTCAACATTCTCAGAAAGGCCAAGGCGTTCGAGTGGTCCGGAGAGTGTGAGAGGGCGTTCCAAAACCTAAAAGAGCACCTTCAACAGTTGTCAACCTTAAAGAAGCCATACCCGGGGGAGGAGCTTTTTCTGTACATAGCGGCGTCCCGGGAAGCAGTGAGTGTCGTGCTAATCAAAGAAGAAGAGGGAAAGCAGCACCCAATCTATTTTGTTAGCCGGGCACTTTGGGGGGCAGAAACCCGGTACACTGAGTTGGAGCAGCTAGTTCTGGCATTGGTGCACGCTTCAAGGAGGCTTAAACCTTACTTCCAGGGCCATTCCATAGTGGTTCTCACCAATTACCCGCTCAAACAAGTCATGTTCAAGCCGGAGGCATTAGGGAGAATGATGAAATGGGCTATAGAGTTGGGAGAATACAAAATCTGATACGAGCCAAGAAGGGCTATCAAGGGGCAGGCTCTAGCAGACTTCTTGGTAGAATCAGAAGCAAGGATACGCGAGGAGCAGGAAACGACTAAAACGGAGACAGTCCCGGTGTGGAAGTTGTACGTGGATGGATCGGCACATTCCGGAGGCAATGGAGCGGGGGTCTTGTTGGTTAGCCCGGAAGGGAATGAATACCCCTATGCGGTCCAGTTCACTTTCAAAACAACCAACAATGAAGCTGAGTACGAGGCTTTAATCGCAGGATTGAGGTTGACAAAGGAAATGGACATCAAGGCTCTCGCGGCACATAGCGACTCACAGATCGTGGTGCAGCAGGTAAAGGGCGAATATGAAGCCCGGGAGAGAAGCTTGCAAAAGTACCTGGAGATGGTAAAACCTCTGGTAGCCGGCTTCGAAACCTTCAGTCTGGTCCAAGTGCCCCGGGAGGAGAACAGTAAAGCAGACGCTTTGAGCAAGTTGGCTTCCTCGGAATTAAAACCTAAGCCTAACCAAAAGTTGTACATGGAGGTGCTAGGAAGAAAGAGCTACCAGGAGGAGGACCAAGTAATGATGGTAAACAAGGAAGAATCCTGGATTGCCCCCATACGGGCATACCTAGAAGAGGGAAAGGCCCCGGAAGATAGGGCGTAGGCCCGGAAGCTGAGAGTTAAAGCGCCAAAATATATGGTCCAGGGTGGGGAGTTGTATAAGAGAGGATACCTCCAGCCTTTGCTAAAGTGCGTGGAAAGGTCAGAAGGTCAACACCTCATCCGGGAAGTGCACGAGGGATCTAATGGGAGTCACCAGGGAGCTCGCACAATGGCTAGGAAAATCTTAAGGATGGGGTATTACTGGCCGACACTGTTCAAAGACGCAGAAAAACATGCCCATGAATAACCGCCATGCCAAAATTTTGCCCCGCTAATCCATGTTCCCCGGGAGGAGCTAGTCGGGGTCACAGGAGCCTGGTCATTCAGCAGATGGGGAATCGACTTGGTAGGACCATTTCCCACGGCCCCCGGGAGGAGCCAAGTACGTAATTGTGGCAATCGACTACTTCAGCAAATGGGTGGAGGCAGAGCCACTCACCAACATACAGGGACTAACTTGTGTCAAGTTTTGTTGGAAGAACATCATTTGTAGGTTCGGTATCTCAAAAATCATAGTCACAGACAACGGAGCACAGTTTGAAAACGACCCCTTCAAAGCATGGTGCATCAAGTATGGCATAGAGCAGAGGTTGACATCTGTGTATCACCCCCAAGCAAATGGGCAAGTAGAAGTCACCAACCGTACAAGGCCTAAAAACCCGCTTGGAAGGAGCACGGGGGAATTGGATTTGGGAGTTACCCAATGTCCTATGGGCCCACCGAACCACAGAAAAATCAGCTATAGGAGAGTCTCCATACTGCCTGGTATATGGATCCGAGGCGGTAATACCCACGGAGATTGTGATCCCGAGCCCTCAGACCCAATTCCAGCGCCCGGAGGAGGAGGACGCTGGACGGCGCCTTGACTTGGATATTTTGGAAGAAAAGCGAGAGAATGCGGCACTCCAGGAAGCAAAGGTGAAGGAACGAGTAAAGAGGTATCACGATAGAAGGGTGCGAAAGGAAGTTTTCACCCCGGGAAACTAGGTGATGAGGAGGAATGATAAGAGCTACCAATCAATCCCCGAAAGGGAAGCTGGAACCTAACTGGGAAGGGCCATATAGGTTAAAAGAGGCATACCCAGGAGGAAGCTACGTGCTGGAGGACAAGCAGGGAAAGGAGATCCCCATGAGATGGAATGTAGCTAACTTAAGAAGGTTCTACGGGAAGTAGAGTGCCCCGCACAGAACTGACAAGCGATTTCCCCACGTCGTAAATGGGAATCCCACTCAATCAAAACACATTTATATTCACCTACGACTTCTAACTACTATAGAGTAGATAGT
Organism: Cruciata laevipes; assembly: GCA_963678965.1. Classification (NCBI taxonomy): domain Eukaryota; kingdom Viridiplantae; phylum Streptophyta; class Magnoliopsida; order Gentianales; family Rubiaceae; genus Cruciata; species Cruciata laevipes. The sequence continues at coordinate 15,003,231 of OY787639.1, forward strand.
GGGAAGTAGGGATCGAACCACAAGGAGAAGGATCTTGTTTAGTGTTTTAGCAAAGATTGTTAACACACACATATATATTATATAGAAAGCAAGGTAAACAAGGGGGGGTTTTGAAGTTGGTTTTGTAGGAAACACTACGATGCAAAACAAATGAAAATCTAAATTATCATGCAATTATCTAACTAAAGATTAACTATCTAAAATGCAAGTCTTGGGTGCATGTGATTTCAACTTTCTACCATGAGTTCTTCCTCAAACTATGACATGTTGCTTTGAGAATGATGATTGTTTATCATGAGAAACTATCTATAATCATAGCTATGAAAGATGAAAGCATCCGCACAACTTTCATTGACAACTTTACTAGGTGATAACAACTAGTTCAATTCATCAATATCATTTCAAATTAGATGTTTCTCAAACCTACCCATGCAATTTGATAACAAACTTGACATAGGTACAATGCTAATGAATGATCTCAAGAACAAATATAATTGATAACAACATATATTTGATTCCTAATTCACTACCTTTACATAGAAGAAATGGTAGCATTTCAACCATGGAAAAGCAATGTCTAACACATATCCAACACATATCTATAACTAGGAAATCATTCCTAACCATTTCAAGCATCAAATACACATACAAATTATGATCATTCAATAGCAAATCACACATTCATAAGCTACACAAACAAGTTCTCAACCCATAATAGAAGTTTAATCACATGCCCCCAAGATGGGTTTTTAGCCTACTACAATAATCCTAATTAATACAAACATGTTTGTTCATCAAATCAAAGGGAAGGAAAGAGAGAAATTGGATGTTTTTGGATTGGGAGCTCTGTAAAAACCGACCTCTAAACATTGAGGATAAGTTCTATTTATAGTCCAAAATAATTAAAATTAAAGCTAAACAAAATGCAAGTTGCAGGCAGCTTCGCGGGTCGCGCGGGATCCTTCGCGGACCGCGAGCCTGGTTCTCGCGGTTCGCGGCCGAGGATTCGCGCCCCGCGCGCCCGTGTCTCGGCGTAGTCCGCGACCGGAGTCTCGCGCCCGCGCGCCCGTGTCTCGGCGTAGTCCGCGACCGTGTCTCAGCGTAGTCCGCGCCCGTGTCTCGGCGTAGTCCGCGCCCGTGTCTCGGCGTAGTCCGCGCCCGTGTCTCGGCGTAGTCCGCGCCCGTGTCTCGGCGTGGTCCGCGCGCCTCGGTCTCGGCATGGTCCGCGCGCCTCGGTCTTCGCGGCTCGCGACCGGAGTTTCGCGGCCCGCGCGAAACTCGGCATGGTCAAAACAGCAACACACACCCTCGCGGTTCGCGACCTAGGGTTCGCGGCCCGCGAGAGTGTGCCTTCACGCCACTTCTACGACCGGTTCTTCAATGTATCAAACGCGGTCAGGACGGTCATAGAAGGTCTTCAAATCATTCAAATCCATCGCAAGTGCAATTCAAGATCGAAATGCACGTCTTCAATTTCAAACCACTATGAATGATTCGGTCCAAAAGTCTAATATAATTACACAAAATACTATATAAAACAACTCTCAAATGCTACAAAATAAGAGTATATCTAGGGGCTATCAAAATCCCCCACACTTGAACCTTTCTCGTCCTCGAGAAAGAACGATTAAGATCCAAGTGTATATTCTAAATAATTAAGCACATAACATTTGAGAGCTTACATATTTAAACAAGATAAAAGAAAATGTTTTTTTTTTTTTTTTTTTTTTTTTTTTGCCTCTCATTTTTGCCTGATTCTCTCGTATTTTTGGAACCATCCGGGCATGCCTCTCATTTTTAACTGATCCTCTAGTATTTTTGGGACCATCCGGGCTGTTTTTTTTTTTTTTTTTTTTTTTTTTAAAGAATACAGTAATAAAACTAGCAACAAAATCAGCAACAAAAGTCCTACACCTCTCCCCCACACTTAGTCTAAACATTGCCCTCAATGTTTAAATATATCAATGAAAATCATAGTGTAAGAAAGGGTGTAGCTATATTAGCTTAATCTATGCAATAACCGTCCAGCACAACTAAAGTAGCTATATGGCGGCAAGCCCTATTCAAAAAGTTCAGTATGTAACTAAAGGCGGCAAGCCCTTCAAAATGTACTTAATTCTATTGGCGGCAAGCCCTAAAACACCCAAAAAAATTTGAACAAATTGAGTAGGGTACCGTCAATTGAAGCCTTTGGGAGCTTGAGGGAATAGGGAAGAAGGAAGAGAAAAAAGATAGAAGAAGAAAAGGTGAAGAAATAGTCCCCGTGACCTCGCGAGTCGCGAGCGTCCATTGGCGGGCCGCGAGACTCCGTCGCGGGTCGCGAGCAACCGTCGCGGGTCGCGAACATGGCCCATTTTGTGGCAGGGAATTCCATTAATACAAACATAGTTCGCGGGTCGCGCGTCCCCCGTCGCGGGCCGCGAGCAAATTCTCGGTCGTGCGCGCGCAAAACCTCGGCATGGTGAAAACTCGGCGCGGTGAAACCTCGGTCTCGCGCGCAAAACGTCGGTCTCGCGCGGAAGACCTCGGCAACCTTCGCGCGGCGCGCGCGATGAAATCGCGCACCGCGCGCAAATCCTCGGCAAACCTCGGCGCGGTCCGCGCGATGAAACCGCGGACCGCGAGCATAATTTCGCGGTCCGCGCGATGAAACCGCGGGCCGCGAAAATGGGCATTTTTGTTCCAGGGATTTTCGAGAAATCCCGGCCTCCCTCGCGGGTCGCGAGACTTCATGCGCGGACCGCGAGACATAGGCGCGATCCGCGAGCTCCCTTTCGCGGCTCGCGAAAATCTTCGGTCGCGGTCCGCGCGATCAATTCGCGGACCGCGAGGAATGGCTTCTTCAGCTTTTCCATTTTTGCTCCATTGCACACCTTATTCTACACAATGAAATATACAAAGAAATATACAAAGAAACTATATAATTTTAAATTTTTTTTTTTTTTTTTTTTTACTTTATATAAACACAATAAAAGCTAAATAAAAATAAAACAAGAATCGTTTAGTGGAAATGTTATTTCCAAACGATCAAAATCGATTTATTTAACGTCGTCGACACGACCCAAATGTTATTCATAGAACAAAAGTTTGAAATCCTTCACCTTTAAGAAAAAAGTGAAGGGGGGTTGAGAAAGCATAGGTAGAGGAGTGTAAGGTGAGGTTCTTAAAGGAGTATGGATGGTTGGAAGCATGAATGAGTAAGTTGGCTTCCTACTTGGCTCCTCTAAGATTTCCGAAGTTGGTGATTTTGGTTGAATAGGTGGAGGTAGGGGTGGCAATGGTGATGGTAAGTTCTCAAGTTCGATCACCTCCCTCTCTTCTTCTTTTTGTTCAACAACCAACTCCTCATCCCTTTCAAATTCTTCTTCGTGCAAAGCACTCGGAATAGGTTCTACTTGGGATGGTTCTCCTTCGGAATATTGAGCTTCTAATCTCCTCACCGCTTCCCACATTAAATTCAATTGCCTCTCAAGATTTTCTAAGCGTAAATTATCTTCATAATTCATCGCATCTTGTTCTTGAGGCAATTCAAAAGGTGGGTGAGGTAGATTTTGTTGCTCATAGGGTTGGTTTTCCGGTGGGTATCCAAACCTCGAATTCGAATGACCACTCCATTGCGGCTCATAAGAATCGTAGTAAGGATCATAAACTTGTTGATATTGGAATCCAACTCCCTCCTCATTATAGCACTCATCATGGTACCCTTGGTATGAGGAACCAACGGGCATTTCATGTTGAAAGTGCTCATTTCTCAAATCAAAATTGCAAGACTCGGAAAAATTAGTAAAATTGTATGCATCACGCGAGTTTGCAAAATTATCATCATCCCTTGAATAGTTATAAGGGAGGTTATCCATATGTAAATTAAAATTAAAACTACAAACAAAGATATTGAAATTGTAGTGCAAGGGTTCTAGGGTAATACACACTACAAGGTGTCGTTTACTCCAAGAAACCAAGCAATACACACTTCAAAGAAAACAAAGTAAAGAAAGGATTGAAATTATAGTGCAAGGATTCTAAGGCAATACACACTACAAGGTGTCGTTTACGCAAAGAACTCGAGCAATACACTTTCAAAGAAAAGAAAGAAAACAAAGGAGGTAAACAATAAAATCTAAGATAAAACACAAAACAAGAAATGCCTTCTCCCCGGCAGCGGCGCCATTTTTGACAAGCGATTTCCCCACGTCGTAAATGGGAATCCCACTCAATCAAAACACATTTATATTCACCTACGACTTCTAACTACTATAGAGTAGATAGTGGGAAGTAGGGATCGAACCACAAGGAGAAGGATCTTGTTTAGTGTTTTAGCAAAGATTGTTAACACACACATATATATTATATAGAAAGCAAGGTAAACAAGGGGGGGTTTTGAAGTTGGTTTTGTAGGAAACACTACGATGCAAAACAAATGAAAATCTAAATTATCATGCAATTATCTAACTAAAGATTAACTATCTAAAATGCAAGTCTTGGGTGCATGTGATTTCAACTTTCTACCATGAGTTCTTCCTCAAACTATGACATGTTGCTTTGAGAATGATGATTGTTTATCATGAGAAACTATCTATAATCATAGCTATGAAAGATGAAAGCATCCGCACAACTTTCATTGACAACTTTACTAGGTGATAACAACTAGTTCAATTCATCAATATCATTTCAAATTAGATGTTTCTCAAACCTACCCATGCAATTTGATAACAAACTTGACATAGGTACAATGCTAATGAATGATCTCAAGAACAAATATAATTGATAACAACATATATTTGATTCCTAATTCACTACCTTTACATAGAAGAAATGGTAGCATTTCAACCATGGAAAAGCAATGTCTAACACATATCCAACACATATCTATAACTAGGAAATCATTCCTAACCATTTCAAGCATCAAATACACATACAAATTATGATCATTCAATAGCAAATCACACATTCATAAGCTACACAAACAAGTTCTCAACCCATAATAGAAGTTTAATCACATGCCCCCAAGATGGGTTTTTAGCCTACTACAATAATCCTAATTAATACAAACATGTTTGTTCATCAAATCAAAGGGAAGGAAAGAGAGAAATTGGATGTTTTTGGATTGGGAGCTCTGTAAAAACCGACCTCTAAACATTGAGGATAAGTTCTATTTATAGTCCAAAATAATTAAAATTAAAGCTAAACAAAATGCAAGTTGCAGGCAGCTTCGCGGGTCGCGCGGGATCCTTCGCGGACCGCGAGCCTGGTTCTCGCGGTTCGCGGCCGAGGATTCGCGCCCCGCGCGCCCGTGTCTCGGCGTAGTCCGCGACCGGAGTCTCGCGCCCGCGCGCCCGTGTCTCGGCGTAGTCCGCGACCGTGTCTCAGCGTAGTCCGCGCCCGTGTCTCGGCGTAGTCCGCGCCCGTGTCTCGGCGTAGTCCGCGCCCGTGTCTCGGCGTAGTCCGCGCCCGTGTCTCGGCGTGGTCCGCGCCCGTGTCTCGGCGTGGTCCGCGCGCCTCGGTCTCGGCATGGTCCGCGCGCCTCGGTCTTCGCGGCTCGCGACCGGAGTTTCGCGGCCCGCGCGAAACTCGGCATGGTCAAAACAGCAACACACACCCTCGCGGTTCGCGACCTAGGGTTCGCGGCCCGCGAGAGTGTGCCTTCACGCCACTTCTACGACCGGTTCTTCAATGTATCAAACGCGGTCAGGACGGTCATAGAAGGTCTTCAAATCATTCAAATCCATCGCAAGTGCAATTCAAGATCGAAATGCACGTCTTCAATTTCAAACCACTATGAATGATTCGGTCCAAAAGTCTAATATAATTACACAAAATACTATATAAAACAACTCTCAAATGCTACAAAATAAGAGTATATCTAGGGGCTATCAAGAACCTTAGCTACTAAGGCATGAATATGCCATGCCCCCTCCCGGAAGCATGAATATGCCCGGAGAGATAGTCCGGACGTTGGGCCTCGTCTTGGGCTTAGAGAGGAAGGATTGTAAAAGGGACCCATGGGTAGCTCCCATTCGGGTGCCCCGTTAGATTGGACCCGGAACTTGAATGAAGCCCGGGGGCCAAAGAATGTAATGATTACAGAAAAAAAATTATTAATGAAAAGATGGGTTTTCGGAAAAACTTGTACTCAATCATCTTTAAATTGCGAATTACATAAATATGATGTTATAGTACAAAAGGACAATTACATAAGCATTTTGCATGCAGGTTCTTCTATCTAGGCACTACTATACCCATTTAGGACCGGACCCGGAAGCACCCTCTGGGTTACCCGGGCGGAAACCTCCTCCGAAGAATTGAGAAGATAGGATATCTTCGGCAAAGTGGGCATCCGGAGCTTGATTCCATGCGAGCTCCTCCTCCAATTGCTCGGCATCTTCTTCGTTTAATTCAGGGATAGGAACAACCACGGACCCTTCTGGAAGTGGTTCCGCCAAATGCATCCTTCTTACCCCAGCAGAAGTAACGAACTTGTATTTAGGAAACAAGTCCGCTGCGCCTTTACCCTTCTCTTCCCGACTAATGCGGGTACCCTCGGTGGTCTTAACCCCCTTTGTGGTAACTCCATAATCGGCAATCTCCCAGACGCGCCTTATCCGGCGTGCCACTTCTTCCGGGTCAATAGACACGGACATGTCCTCGTACCGCTCATACGCTACATCCACCTCCACCCGGGCGGGGACCCGGCGAAGACTAGAGGGATAGGGCTCATCCTCTCCCGCGACAATCTTGTTATGCCACTCCATGGCATCTAGATAGGCCCCGTGACTAGGAGCCCCCTCGCCAAACTTTCTCGGGTTGGCTTCCATGCGTTCGATTGTCCTGCGAACCCCGGCCGGAATATCAGTAAGGGGAGATACCCCAACTAAGCCAACCTTGAGACCTAAAAGATGGTAAGATAGCCAGACAACCAGCAGAGCATCTTGGAGGACCCTATTCCTGTGAGTAAGAGATCGATTCTCCTTCTCTAAATCACAAAGAAGCCTATTCTGCGCGGAGCGGGTCTCCAATTTCCTAAGTTTCTCTTGCGCCCGTTCAAGTTCGCCCCACACCATACCAAGCTCCTTGGTGGTACGGTACTGAGAATCGTCATGAAGGGCCTGCAGCTCAGCTATGGTCTGGTGGGAATTCAGGGCTTCCCGCATGTGATCGGAAGTAAGGTCGAAGCACTGGTTTAACGACCCAAACTTAGCCTCAACTTCCTTGAGAAATGATATCAGCACCTGGATCGTTCCAAACTCCTGAAGGAAGCAATCCAACTCCGCCTCAGCCAATGTCCGGTTAGCCTGGTTGCCTCCAAACCTCCAATGGGCTAGTTTCCTCTGGAGGAAAGAGCACTGGAGACACCCAGTGCGGGGGAGAGAGGAGTAGGTGCCGGAAGAGCTACTTGGATGAGGAAAATCATAAGGGGTGGGCCATTGCGGGAGAACCTCCTTTAAATGACGCTTAGACTACAAAAAATAATAATCTCGTCAAAAGTAGAACATTTTATTAATCAAAATGGGCACTAAGGCCAAAGTCCTACATACACTCCCCCGCGGGGAGGAAAGTTACAAAGTACTTTAAAAAAAAAAAAAAAAAAAAAAAGGTAGACTAGAGTCTAGGGTTGTACATTGTCTTTAGCAGGGTCCCTTTCCCCCGGAACAGTGTGAGCTCTTTCAAACCTCCTCTCCAGCTCCACGAGATCCTCGGTAGTCCATTCAGGGCCGGCATAAGCAGGGGCATCTACCGTGGGCTCGTCAGCGGACCGCCCGGGATACCCAACCTTCCGCGTGGCCTTCCGGGACTGGTAAAGCAGATCGTCTTGACCCGCACCAAGATCGACCCGGTAGTCCCCCCTTGATCATGGACGGCACGGTACCCAAAGTTGTCAGGCACCACGCAGTACTCGATGTAATTCTCTGCCCAATGGGGAGTCTCCGGGACTACCCCATAAGCATTGAAGCTTTCCAGGCCGGGATCAGGAAAGGAAGCCACGTCAACCTCTGGCACCTTGGCCTTCTTGATATCCGAAGCAGAAGGGACCCGGGAGGACATTTTCAGAGAATCCCATAGCTGGGGCACCAGGCCCTTCAGGTCCGCCTCCTGGAGGGACCTCCAGCGGTAGTTCAGCAAGTCGCTGGCCTTGGGGCGGTAGTAGGAGGCCTGGGCTTCAAGGCGAGCGGGCCCCGGAAGCCAACCCCGCAGACTGCGGTACATCTCGTGGCAAGCATCCGCACTCGCCGCAGCAGCAATGCCCTCCAGCCTCTTGTCAAACTCGACGGAGCGGAGGACCTTCACAGCGTCCATGGCTTCAAGCTGGGCGTCTTTCTTCTCCTTCTTGAGGGAGGAATACTTCTTCTCTACCTCGGCTAGTCTTTTTTCCTTGTCCGCCAGCTTCTTCTCCCTCTCAGCCAGCTTCTTTTGAGATGCCTCCAGCCGAGCCTCCAGGTCATCCCGCCCGGCTAGCTTTTCCCGGGTGTCGCGGAACTCCTTCTCCATTTTGGCGAATAACCCGGCGCTATACTTGGAATAGCCCCGGTTCAACGCCTCGGTAAACTGAGGGTCCGCAAGGAGGGAATCAGCGAAGGCAGTACTCTGCAAAATAATACATAAAATTTAGACAAAATTCTGATTAAAACTTAGATAAAAGACGAAGCCTTAGGAAGGCAGTTACCTCCTCTTTCTCTTCCGGGAAAACCTCGGAAGTAGCAGTCCGCGGGGGAGTGTTGCGAACAGGGGGGAGAAGGAAAATCGTTGGTCTTCTGACGAGAGGATGGGGGAGACCCGGGCAGCTCATTAGCGGGTGGCCGTTTGAACCGAGAATTGGCCCCGCCACTATAAACCGGATGCTGGACAAATGAGTAGGTGAGGAGACGGGAGCAGCGCGGGACGCTGAAGATAACCCGGAGGAAGGCGGCGGGCGAGATCGCTGCAGTGAGCGGGCCCCTTGCGGGATGATGGTCGGGTTCTCAGTAGAGGATGGCTCAGGGTGGGGAGCCACTTGTTGAGCATGCCCGGCTTGATCGCCTCCGGCGGAAGACCTCTCCACAAAAGTCATAGCGTCCGCGTACAATGGAGGTTGGGCTAAAACCAAGCAAAGAAAGTTAGAAAATATATTTAAAAAAAAAAATATATATATATATATAATAGAAAGGGAACAGAGATCAAAAATAAAATAAAAGCCTTAATAGTCTCCTCCATCCGGCCACACCGCAGCTATGCGCGGGAGAGTGAAGATCTCAGCAGGATAGATCCCGCGAGGCCAATAGTAGCCCGCGTTCCCAGTCTTAAAAAAATCGTCCATACTTAAGGGGGAAAGACGGAGGAGGCTGTGATCACCGGTAATAATGCCGGGGAGATTTGCGAGGGGTTTCTTGTCCTCAGGAACAAGAGAGTCATTCCAGGAAGGCATAGGGTACACCCGGGCATCACATAGAAAGAAACCTTTCGAAAGATACCCCTTGGCGGATTTAGTTTTGGAAAGGATGAAGTCATTTATCCCGGAGCGAATGGTAAAAGAAAAAAACGCCCGGGAAAGATGCATGTGCCTTCCGCAAGGCATAGAAGGAGCGGAAGAGTAAGAGAGAATGAGAAATGTGGCACCTGGCGTAGTTAAGCAAGAAGGCCAGGATTAGAACAACCCCGTTAGGGTGTAGTTGGGCCGGGGCTACCTTGTAAAATTGAAGGATCTCAAGAAAGAGAGGAGGGAAGGGCAGGCTAAGCCCGTATTGAAAATGGATCCGCGGGATGCACGGAACCTCTCGCTCGGAGACTCCCGGAGGAAGTTTAGAAAGAGAGGCATTTATAGGAAGGGGAATAAAGGAACGCTTGGCTAAATCTAAGACATCCCTATCTAGAGCATGAGAATCCCCAGGGACATCATAAAATTTGATACCCACCAGGCGCACTCCGTGAGTAGGCCCCCGGGGAATGTCGTCACCGGCTTCCTCGCCAAACACCTCCTCATCCTGATCCTTGCGGGGATGATTAGGATGCTCGGCTGAGCGCGAACCTGCCCCATCCGAGCTCAACGCACCCGGGACGACTGGCTCCCGGGGCGTACTGAAAACCTCGGAAGAGGTGTCCGGGGAGGAATGGGAGGAAATCATGTTATCAGCAGCCCGGAATTGGACCTCAAACTGATTTTGAACTCCCTCCGTGTCTAAGGAAGAGGTGGAGGGAAGCGGGGAATTCTTGATGGGAAGAAAAGGAGGGAGAGATTCAGTGCTTACTTGATTAAAAGAGCAGAGCGCCTGGAGGATTTTGGAGAGAGAGAGAGAAGCTTAATGAAGGGAGTTTGGACCCTTATATATGCGGATGAATAGGAAACGCCACCTCAAAAGAAGGAAAAGCAATTATGACATGATAAACGAGGTACTGATCAAGGTGGAATAGAGAACGGCGGCGTCAGAAATTAATTTTCGCGCAGATGGGTCCTACCAAAAGAAACAATGACAGAAGAGGAGCGCATGAGACCAGTCCCCCGCGCTGCAGAAACCCGGATGACTGGTCTGGGGGCTAGTGATGATACCGGCCCAGCACTCTACTGGGCTGGGAAAAGGCCCAGGGCCCAGGACCAGGGAGGTAACACCTTTCCCGCGGGAGGCGCATCCGAACAAGAAAAATGACGGATGGTGACAAGGAGAAGTGGTCCTGAGGCTTATCCAAAGCAGGCAACCCCAGCTATAAATACTAGTCTCAAACAGTGAGCAAGGTATGTGACTTATATCTCTCTACTTTATATTGAGAGCATTCCATACGTTTTTCCCTCATCATTACCCCCATCTCATCATCACGCCGGAGCTTCTTCCCCGGGACATCTCCCGGGGATTGTTTTGCAGGACCGTTGCGGGTATACCAGCAAGGAAGTCCGGATAGTGTCGAGTTTCAGGGAGCGGACGGATTTTGGTAGCATCAGTTTCTTATTTGAGAACATGAGAAAGTCTCAAATAATGGCACCTTACGGTAAGGGCGGATCAAAAGGAGACCAATTTTTACGATATTAAGTGTTATTATATAATTATTTTAACCATCAATTAATTATAATTATGTTATTATTTGAGGTAGAATAAATTAACTCTCTAGATTAATTTTAGTGTTATGGAATTTAATTTTGCTAAATAATATATCAATTAATTACCCTAATCAAAACAAAATTCAATCGTTGTTAAACTTATGTTTTTCAAAAATTTAGGGGGGCAAAACAATTTAGGGGCCAAAAAGACAGCCATACCCTTCCAAGAATGGATGGAAAAATGATTTAACGGTAAGATTAGGGTTAAGGGGTCAAAATGAGAAACAAACGTAATAAAAATATTTTAACCAGACCCCTCTCCTTTAGGTCCTTTCTCTCTCCTCCCTCCCTTTTCTCTCTACAAACCAGACCCCTCTTCTCGCCGGGGAGGCACCGACCGGCGCCTCTCGCCGGGCCGATGGTGACCTCCCCACCCCGCCCCTAGTTAATCCAATCACCCACCATCTCCCCTACACACCTGAACCCCAATCGCCTCCGTCCAACTACGGCAACTATCGGTACGGGCTCTCTAGGTCATCGGTGGACCAGATCGGCACCGATCTAGGGCGTCCAACCACCGGTGGCCCAAAACAGATCTGTCCCGGTCCACCCCGGTGCCGATCTGCCCGATCCCGTTACCCTAACGCTCCAGATCTGCTAAAGTCAGACGCCGAACGATGCTAAAGAGCTCACAGGCCACGCCGGCACCACCAGGAGGAGGAGGATGGCCGGATCATAGTCGCCGGCAAGAGAGGGGCGTAAGTCGCGACGCCACACGCCGCTTTTCTCCGCCACGCGCCGCTCAGGTAAAGCCCCAACGCGTTGGCGACGCTCAGCTCTGCCCGGCGCATTCTCATGTACAGGCGCCGTGAGTGCAGGCCACGCGCCTCACGAGTTGCCCCCAGTACCCACGCGTGTAGCACACGCGCCACACCCGTGCCGCCGCGCCGGAGTCTGCCGCCGAGCTTCGCTATCTCCGACTGAGAGGGGTTTATTTCTTTTTCCTTTTTTCTCGTTTATGATTTAGTTTTTGTCTCAATTTCTAGGTTTATTCTAGTTTATTTTTCGGTTTTTGAAAGAGAGTATCTTCTAAATTAGGGGTCAATTTGCTCAACTATTGGTCGAGTGGGTTTGTCTGCCAATTCTCTGCTTTTCTGATGAGACCTTTTGCTTGGTTAACCTTTGTTGGCTTTTGATTTGTATGTCGCAGAAAGGAGAAATCGAAGTCGGGGTAGTTTTTTAACTGATCTTCCGGCGCCTCTGTGACTCAGATTTGTAGACCATTTGGGCTGGGAATCTTTTGATTCATCAGCTTAGTTCGTGTTAGGTAGCCTACTGATGTCTTGTCTTTGTACAAACAACCTTTGAAGTCACTTACATTAGTTGGGGATCTTAATAACTCTCAATGAGACTAATTGGGAGGTCGTCGCCGTACCTCTCAAATATACTATTTATGTTCACTTACTACCTCTACACACAATTAAGCATATAGTGGCAAGTAAGGTTCGTTCCACAGGGAAAAGGTTATCTCTATGTATATCTTGTAGTATATATATATATGCATATATAAAAGCAATGTAAACAGGGGGGTTGAGTTGAGTTTTTGTAAGAAACACTACTAAGTAAAGCAACTAGAATTCTATGATTACAACTAGTTTAGTATTTAAGATTTTAACTAAAGGATTAACTAATGAGAATACTAGACTTGGACATATGAGATTGGTGACCTCTTATTATGAGATTTTCCTCAAACTTTATCATGATGCCTTGAGAATGGTGAATGTTAGTGAGAAACTATCTTTAACCATAGTTATGAAAAATGAAAGCATCTTCACAACTTCAATTGACAACTTTACTAGATGATAACAACTAGTTCAATTGAATCAATATTACTTCAAATTAGATGTTTCTCAACCCTACCCATGCAATTTGATAACAAACTTGACATAGGTACAATGCTAATGAATGATCTTAAGAACAAATACAATTGATAACAACATGCATTCAATTCCTAATTTACTACTCCTACATAGAAAGAATGATAACATTCTAACCATGGAAAAGCAATATCTAACACATATCCAACACATATCTATCACTAAGAAATCATTCCTAATCATTTCAAGCATCAAATACACATATAAATTATGATCATTCAATAGCAAATCACCATTCCTAAGCTTCATGAATCATGTTCTCAATCCATAACAAGAAGTCCAATCACATATATCCAAGAAGGGTTTTAGCCTACTACCATAGTTATATTATCAAAACCAAAATCAATACTACAAACCATGATGAATTCAAAGATCAAAATCAAAAGGAAAATGAAGGAAAGTGAGTTCAACTCTGTAAAAATCTGATCCTCTAACAATGAGGATAAGTTTCTTTTATAGTCTAAAAATAATTAAAATTAAAGCAAACAAAATGCAAGTTGCAGAAATTTTCGCGGGCCGCGCGAAATCCTTCGCGGACCGCGAGCTTGGTTCTCGCGGTTCGCGGCCGAGGATTCGCGGCCCGCGCGTCCGTGGCGTCCGCGGTCCGCGACCGAGGTTTCGCGGACCGCGCGTCTGATCCTCGCGAACCGCGGCCGACGTTTCGCGGATCGCGCGTCTCGGCTTCGCTGCGGTTCTCGCGCTGGTCCTCGCGGTTCGCGACCGGAGTTTCGCGGACCGCGCGTCTTCGGCTTCGCGATCCTCGTGCTGGTCCTCGCGGCTCGCGACCGGAGTTTCGCGGACCGCGCGAAACTCGACATCTTCAAAACAGCAACACACACCCTCGCGGTTCGCGACCTAGGTTTTGCGGTCCGCGAGAGTGTGCCTTCACGCCACTTCTAAGACCGGTTCTTCAATGTATCTGTTTCCTCCAGGACGGTCATAGAAGGTCTTCAAATCATCCAAATCTATCGCAAGTGCAATTCAAGGTCGAAATGCACGTCTTCAATTTCAAACCATCATGAATGATTCGGTCCAAAAGTCTAATATAAAGTACAAAATACTATCTAAAACAGCTCTCAAATGCTACAAAATAAGAGTATATCTAGGGCCTATCACTAATTAGGAAGTGAGTGCAATTTCAAGTCACAGTCCGATACAATAGCCAAATGGTAGCCAGATAGTTAGTCTCAGATTAGCTGGAAGTACAATTGGTTATGACCACTATCTTTCAACACCCTTTCCATTTTTTCTTAGGTTTGTTATGATAATTTTAGTTTCTTTAGATAGGCTATACTGGCCTTAGATACAGAGAAGATTGGTTAGAAACTTCTCAAACATTGTTAAATACTTCTCCGTAATCTATCAAATTGCCTCCACTTGTGGAGAATATCCTTCGGACAACTTGTAGCCACTAAGGCCCTTTGGGTCTTATGTATATTATGTTTCTGTTTTTATTTCGGTTGAGGAGCCATAAATAATTCTCTCATTTACGATGGTTTGCCCAAAAAAAACGTAAGGTTAGGGAACCGTTTTGACACCAAAATTCAATAGGGGGCCAAACTGGTACTTTGAAAAACGTTTGGGGTCCGTATAAAATTCATTTAAGATAACTAAAATTTGTCATCTGACATGTATAATAAACCATTTTATAGGACCTAACTTTTTTGTGTCATCGTAACACCATTTTACATATATGACCTAAATTTTGTGCGTCATTTCACTCACTTGTTTCCAAATTTTATTTTATATATATCAAGGATATTCTTCCAAGTTTTACAGCTAACCAATAAAAAAAATTAGGGGACAATTAATCCTGTCACTTGTGCATATAGAATGTATACAATAAGTTATCTAAAAATGTTGTTAATGATGTTAGTGTAGAGTCCATATTTTTGTTGGCTAATTTGTGCAGATTCGATGTTGCAACATCGATTAGGGTTTAGCAGAAAATTGCCAGAAATTCCTTTGCAGCTGTTAAATGGCATGAGGATATTGTGTGCTGGAATTTTATGGTAAATACAGTCCAAAGAATATCTACAACTAAGTATTTTTCACCGTGGAGATTTGTTCATGAGCTGGATCGAATCTTTCCATATTTTTCAGATTGGAAGATATTCTTTATTCCTTATCTTCAGAGATTTTAGGAATCAAATGAAGCATGATTGAAGGAAGGAAGTTTATGCCGTGAAGTTAGCTGTTCAAACACGGCATTGTGCTATAAAGGGACATCAAGCTGCGCTGCTCAATCTATCGATTTTACAAGCAACAATTCTGCACTTCAGAATCTGTTTTACACTTGAGCAAAAGGCAGCACAGTCCGTTTTACTTTATCACAACCATTTGGACGTGTGGAAGCCGGTGTGTTCGAAATCACCATAAAGCTCCTGGTGTGGGAGTGATCGTAGACTGGGGAGAACTAGTGGTCCGATTGGAGCGAGGGATCGCAACATCGAAGACTAGGAGAACTGGTGGTCCGATTGGAGCGAGGGATCGCAACCACTTAGAAATTGTAAAAGATAAGTTTGTAATCTTCTTTTGACAATTTAGTGGAATGATTTCAACACAGGGCTACGGCCCCGCAGACGTAGGTGCATTGCACCGAACTGCGTGATCAAATCTGCGTGTCGTTTACTTTCCGCACTTTAGTTTCTGTTTTACAACTGAAGTAGTAATTTAGACAGCTTATTTGATCTAAGTCTGGTAGATAGATATTTCATTTGGTATCAGAGCTAAGTCGCTTCTTTGTCCTCTTGCGAGGTGAGCGAGATCGACTATCTACCATGGCCAGGGAGGGAGGATCTATCTCTAGGCCACCACTGCTGAACGATGGGAATTATCCCTACTGGAAGACAAGGATGGCTATGTTTATATCCCAGTTGGATGATGATGCTTGGGATGTTGTTGAAACTGGCTGGGTGGCTCCAACTAGTGTAAATGAGGCTGGGGTTACAATACCTAAACCTGCTCCCTGGACTGAGGAGGAGAAGAAAGGCAAAAGACTGAACAGCAAAGTGATGAATGCACTGTTTCAAGGAGTTGATGATGATCAGTTCAGATTTATTTCAGGGTGTACTCAAGCCAAGGCAGCATGGGATGCGTTGCAGAAACGTCATGAAGGTGCTAAACCAGTCAGGAAGAGGATCAGTGGAATGATCAAGTCAGAATTTGAAAGTTTACAGATGATGGAACATGAGAGTGTGAATGAGTTCAGCATCAGACTTGAGGACTTGTCTCATAGAGCACATCAGTTTGGTGAAACATATACTGATGCTCAGATAGTGGATAAAACTATCAGATCTCTCCCTGATAGATTTGACAATACTGTGTTAAATCTAGAAAATAATAATATGCTGGATGATATATCTGTTGATGACCTTCTGGGATTTCTGAAATCTACAGAAATGCTCCAAGAGAAGAGTAAAGAGAGGAAAACCATGGCATTTCAAGTTCGGCAATCAAAAGCAAAAAATAAAGTGGAAGAAACTGACTCAGGAGATATAGATGAGATTGCACTACTGACAAGAAATTTCAGCAAGTTTCTTCGAGGGAATAATGACAGAAAAGGGTATTTTAATAGAGGGTCTCAGAACCAAGGCAGAGACATTAATCAGTACAGGAATGAAGGATATACAGAGGATTATGGAAGAGGTGCTGAAGGGTCTAAATATGCAGGAAATCCACAGTGCAGAGAGTGTGGTGGTTTTGGACATATCAAGGCAAACTGTGCAAATCTCAGAACTCCCTCAAAGGCCTTGATTGCTACTGGAGGAACTTGGAGTGATGATGAAGATGATACTCAACCTGAGAAGCATGTTTCTTTTGGTGCTAAAGTCATAGATTCTGAACCAGCTGAACTGGATGATGAAGACCTTGATTTTGGAGGAGAAGTTGATCTACAAGCTGCCTATGATAGGCTGTTTGAGGCCTGGAAGAAAAGTGTTGAAACAATCAATTGTCTGACCAAACAAGGAAAGAATGATGACAACTCTAAGAACATGGTTGAAGAGGTTGAAGAACTGAAGAATAAAGTCAATACCATGATGAATGCTGCTCTAGTGGAAGAAGAAGCTGTGGATGAATTAACCAGGAATCTGGAGGGTATGACTAAGAGGGCTGTGGATGCAGAAAGAAAGCTAGAGGATATGATGAAAAAGATTGAAATTTCTGAAGGAAAGAAACCAGTGGACCAAGCAGCAGATCTGAAGAAATTGGAAACCATGACAAAGAGGGCTAAAAATTCTGAAGTTGCTGCTGAAATTCTTGAAAGAAAGCTAGAAATCATGACCAAGAGAGCTCTGGATGCTGAAGGAAAACTTGTCCAAAGCACTGCTGACTATGATATGATTGGAAAGAAGCTAAGGGCTATGTCTACTAGAGCTGAGGAGGCTGAAGCAACTCTCCAGAAATTAAACAAGGGTACTGCTCAACTGAATGATTTGCTGTTCATGGGAAAAAATTCTGGAAACAGACAAGGTCTTGGTTTTATCCACAGAGCACCACTAGCCCCAAAAACTCAGGTCAAGAAAACGATCTTTGTTTCAGCAGGAAGTCAGGAAGCATCCAGCTCACAATTCGACAATTTTAAGCAATCTCATGTAATGACTGGGAGTGTCGATACTCAAACTCAGACAATCTTCAAGGCCAGGAAGGTTCCTCCCAGGTGTTGTTCATATTGCATGATGCAGGGACATGAGGAGCATCAGTGCATGAGGTTGCTGAGAGATATCATGCAGGGAAAACAATTTTCTTCATGTTACTACATGGAACCTGAGCAGCAAAAGAAGCTCACAAGAAAGGTGTGGGTGCCTAAAACCTCTCTGAATTGTCGAGTTTAAGGTATCCCAAAAACCTTACATTGTTGTATAGTTGCTTTTGAAGTTTTGTTGTTATTTTGGTATTGTTTTGCTTTTACATAAACCCAAAAACACAAAAATATGTGAGTGGTACTGGTACTGGGTGGAAATTCTGAAAGTGCTGGGAAAATTTTCGATGTTGCAACATGAAACCCTAGAGAGCGGGTTTGCTGGTCAGACTGTTTTTGATGTTGCAACATGAAACCCTATTCAGCGCGTGGAATTTGGTGGCGCGTGATGAAAGACCAAGTACTGTCCTTTTGGTAAAAATCTGTGTCGGGCTATTTTTGGACTTATTTTAGCTCGGGAAGGACAATCAATTTTTTTTCTTTTCTGTTTTGGTTTCGCGCTCACGACTTATTTTTTGGACTATTGGTATTCTTCTAAAATCCCACAAGACTTAGACCTCTCTCTGGAAGTGGTGTTGTCGGCCGCAAAGTTCAGCACTTCATCGGACGTTGGTTGTGATTAACTCTCTCTGGCTAACGGTGTTCGTTCGCTCCCACAAGGTATCATCTGTCCTTTCGATTTGTGCCTGTTCCTCTTGCCTTTTGGGTTGTTCGAGGTTGTCCGTAGTGGTGATTTTTGTTATTAGGAGTTTCGTAATATGGCTGGGTTATACTTCCGTCGTTGTAGTCGGTTTCGTATGGGTAATGCAGGGCAGCTGATTCCAGATTTAGGGGGAGAAAACCCTAGGGTTCAATTTACTCGTGCCGATGTTGCTGGGTCTAACTCTCACCTAGAACCCATTCCATCCATACACTACCCCGAAAACCCTACCCTCTCTGGTTCTGTACATGAAGAGGTCCAGCCGATTACAGATGGACTCACTGAGTCTCTTAAGATCGATGTTAAGGGTGCGTCTGATGTTCCTACATCAAGCCGAAACTCATTTAATCCTAAGCTCATTCCAGCAGTGGCCAATTCAGTCAAGGGTGCTAAGGACTATACTAAGGTGTATACGAGGTCAAACTCCAAGCCTCCACGGCCACCAGCTCCTACCTCAGGGAGGACTAGACCCTATGTCACACGGTGGAACTCTAAGCTGCACACCAAGTTCACCAACACCCCTAGTACGGCCATTGATCTAGAAGCTCCTACTCCTATTGTTAATACTACAGTGGCCTCTTCAGTCAGTATTCCTAGATGCAAGAGGTCCAAGATGTTAAGCTCACTTCCGCCTCTAAAAGGTCCAGAGTTTCTTCCTCATCCCAGCCTGCCTCAAAGAAATCTAAGTCTACAGATGTTCAGGGGCCTGAGTCCGTTGGTCTTCGAAGGTCTAAGAGGAATACTATCTCTAGGGATGATTGAGTTGGGTCTGAAGCTTTGGCAGTTCATGGTCCGAGGGGGAGTTACTTTTGGATTTCATTGGACTTTTGGATTTCACTGGATTATTGATTCTTTCTCCGAATCATTTTGGACTAACTCATGTGTGGAGTTTTAGTTTGGATGACTGTATTTAATAATTCTCATTTTCTGCTACATTATTGATTTTTGATTTGGATGGATTGATTTTGGAAGTAGTGCTATCACTCAGGGGGAGTTGATTACTAAAGGGTGTTTGAGAAGTAGCTGTTATTTTGGCGCCATCCAAAAGTTGTTTCCGGTCCACAAATTGCCAAAGGGGGAGATTGTAGAGTCCATATTTTTGTTGGCTAATTTGTGCAGATTCGATGTTGCAACATCGATTAGGGTTTAGCAGAAAATTGCCAGAAATTCCTTTGCAGCTGTTAAATGGCATGAGGATATTGTGTGCTGGAATTTTATGGTAAATACAGTCCAAAGAATATCTACAACTAAGTATTTTTCACCGTGGAGATTTGTTCATGAGCTGGATCGAATCTTTCCATATTTTTCAGATTGGAAGATATTCTTTATTCCTTATCTTCAGAGATTTTAGGAATCAAATGAAGCATGATTGAAGGAAGGAAGTTTATGCCGTGAAGTTAGCTGTTCAAACACGGCATTGTGCTATAAAGGGACATCAAGCTGCGCTGCTCAATCTATCGATTTTACAAGCAACAATTCTGCACTTCAGAATCTGTTTTACACTTGAGCAAAAGGCAGCACAGTCCGTTTTACTTTATCACAACCATTTGGACGTGTGGAAGCCGGTGTGTTCGAAATCACCATAAAGCTCCTGGTGTGGGAGTGATCGTAGACTGGGGAGAACTAGTGGTCCGATTGGAGCGAGGGATCGCAACATCGAAGACTAGGAGAACTGGTGGTCCGATTGGAGCGAGGGATCGCAACCACTTAGAAATTGTAAAAGATAAGTTTGTAATCTTCTTTTGACAATTTAGTGGAATGATTTCAACACAGGGCTACGGCCCCGCAGACGTAGGTGCATTGCACCGAACTGCGTGATCAAATCTGCGTGTCGTTTACTTTCCGCACTTTAGTTTCTGTTTTACAACTGAAGTAGTAATTTAGACAGCTTATTTGATCTAAGTCTGGTAGATAGATATTTCAGTTAGTAGTTGAACTGAATGTGACAGGGCACTGGTTCATACAGTATTATCTAAAATAGTCAGGAAGTTGATAAAATGATTAACAGGCTGAGATAATTACATCTTTGAATAATAAGCAAGTTGATTAAAATCTTGAGTTTTGGATAAGGTGACATAGACAATAACAGCAACAGATTGCTGTTCCCATTGGCCCTTGATCATAATGACTTGGAATTTAACCATAATCTGTTTAGCATTCTACTTCTAGATAGATGAAAGTTTGGCAAAATTTCGAGAAACTGTTAATTCATGTTTAAGATGATTCACCATATCTTATGGTGTGATTTGATTAGTTTGTGTGTTTTTATTAGACTAGTTTATATGACAAATATTCTAAATGAGACATGTTTCAATTGTTTTCACTGAATAATCATGTTTAACATGTAAAAGATCAGTTTTGAAAGCGAAGGAGATTAGACATAAAAGTGAAAATATCAACAAGAATTATCATGCTTAATAGGTAAAAAGAAAATCAACCATGTCATTTGAGACTGGTTTTATAGACCTTCTCAGTTTATATAATATTGTATAATATAACTGTGTTACTA
This sequence comes from Cruciata laevipes, assembly GCA_963678965.1. Lineage (NCBI taxonomy): Eukaryota > Viridiplantae > Streptophyta > Magnoliopsida > Gentianales > Rubiaceae > Cruciata > Cruciata laevipes. Next base: position 15,024,078 of record OY787639.1, read on the forward strand.
AATGTATGATAATGCAAATTTTATGTCCAATGTTTTTTGCAAATTTCACACACAGACTAGCTAGGAATACTGCAATACAGGATGCAAGGCGTGCACTATGATGAGCTAGCTGATCACGCTCAGAGTTGAGGTAATCAATAATGGTGAGATATTCTTGTTAAACATGATTACAAATTGTATTCCGTCGAGGAAAGTTCACGAAACCAGCTTTTGTGTACTAATAGTTTTTACAAAGTCGTGTTGAGCAACTACATTTAAATACTGAACGAAATTATAGAAAATATGTTGAGGCCTGAGGGATATTATGCACTTGAGAATCTATAAATAATATAAAAATATAGAACACAACATATTGCTCCATTTTATAATTAGAGTTTTCAGATAAATTAGTGAGAAGTCGGGACAGAAAAGGTCTAAATTCATGAATTCCTGAAACTCAATCTAATCATTCGATCTTCTGTGGTCACAAAAATGTTTAATTAAACAGAATCCTTAAGTTGGCATCTTTTGAGAAAATTCTATGTGAATTTCTATGTTTAACAAACACCTCCTGAGTAAATTCTACGTGACTGCATTCATTTGCTATCCAAATATAGTTAAAATTAAGAAGCATACAAATCATCATGCTTATTATTAAAAATGTGCGAGAAGAACAACAATAATACAATAATTAATTATACTTAAAATGTAAAAAAATCAGATTTGAAAGTAAGAAAACATTTGTAAATGATCTCAAAGAAAGCCTTCTTAGTGTAAAAATATTTTTTGTTATTTGAAAATGTATAATATTACGAAAAAATAATATTATAACCCACTGTTATCAATTTAATTTAAGAGTTATGATTAAATATATAGTTGCATATATATAGTTGAAATACGTAGAGCATTAGTACACGATTTTTGTGAAAGATGGAGAAAACAATGGTTCCTCAAAAAAAAAAAACAATGGGTCGTCATTGAAAACGTCAGCAAGGATTAGTAACAGTTGTGGTTCGTCACGTGTCAACGCGCTATTGGATATACGCGGGAAAAAAGAGGTGAATTTCTAGATGATGGATGAACGGCTGGGATTCATGAAAAACGAATAGGATCTAGGCCCACGCATGCAAAATGGCCACAGCCCCACTAATCCATTCCATGATAGTGGTTGACCCGAGAATTGTAGTAATGCAGCGTGAAGAACCAACAACAACTTGGTAATTGCCCTTTGGTGGTTATTATTAATTAATAATAAATTTAATTCCATTCCATGGTAAATTAAAATATCTGCCATTTTACTCAAGAAGCTTCCCTGGTTTTCTTGCTGGGGTAGGTAGCTTCTTCCCTAGGTCTTATCAAAGTCATGCTATTTTACACTGTTTTTTAAATTATTATAATTATTTTTAGGATTTCTTGTTTGGAGTTATTTGAGGTTCTTCTTTTTACTAGTTGAGGTATGCTTTAATGGGTTGTTTGACCACCAATTAGGGGTTTGATTTTATAAATAGCAAGTGATAGTTATATACTCATACTAAAAGCTAAAGATTTACTCTTTTTAAACTTTTATTTTGATCAAAAATTGGTTTTTAAAAATAAAGTTGGTTACTCATGTCTTAATACTAGTTCTTTTACTTGGTTTGTTTTGAAAATATTTTTTATCAACGTAAAAAAAAAGAATAATATATAATATTTTCATCCTGGTCAAAATTGTCTAGTTTGACTTTTAAATTCAAACTTAGTCAAATTAACTTTTAGTTTCAGATCAAGAACAAAAAAAGAAAAGAAAGATTTTGAAAAAGAAAAAAAAATCAAATTGTTATTTAATCTTACTCAAAGAGACTCAAACGGTCAAAAAGAATCAGATGAACTAAAAAAAATCAGCAAAAAACTCCCTCGGTGGTCATATAACTTAATAACTGAATTAGAACAACAATCAGGAGAATATCAAAAAAACATGACGAAGGCAAGATTTTTTTATTTTTTGTCTCAAAAAAAAATCAGTGACACCAAGCGTGCGGGAATGCTAAACGTTTAGTAATTTCTCCTCCGACATTTTTATATAAATACAGATATTAATGGTGAAATATCAATGCAGTTAATTAAAATGTCAAACTAGGACTTCATTAATCCAAAATTGTATTTAGTTACTACATTTTTTATGTACTACATTTTTCCAAAAAAGAAAATATGTTAAGTTAAGAATTCAACTTCTAGTCTATTCATTTTACTTATATTTTTTTAATATACTAAAACTTTACATAATCTTGGAGTAGATTTTTATGAATATTTTTAAGCAAGTGTTTGGAGCATGTAGCTTGGACTTGTGTTTCTCTTTAAATCTGACCTAACTCTATACAATTTGTTCAACTGAGGAAGGTTAGGTACAATTCTTAAAAGGGTTATCTTTTTCACGGTCAAATCCCCCTTTGGTTCCCTTATTCTCATCTACTACTGTTTTCCTCAAATTCCTGCACTCTCGCATCTCAGACCTTAAATTGTTCAACACAGGTTAGACATAGCTATAACTACCACTAGATTATCTGCGCCGTTCTATTCTTTGTTTTTTGATATGATGTTCTTGATTGTAGCCATGTTTTTCTGGTCAATTGTTTGAATCCAGGAATTCTTGTTTTTTATGCTTCCATGTTTCTAATTTGTGTGCCAAAGTATAATCTTTTGTAGCTTTGTCATCTTTGTCTTCGTTCTGAAATCTGACTTGCCTCTTATAGTAATCAAATACAGGGTGGGATGAGCTTTTTGGGGCATATAAGTGTTTGATTGTAATCATATCTAAGTAGGCATGTTTAGCCCTGTTCATGGAGCAGGTTTTTGATTAGCAAGCTTTCATTGGCTGGTTTCTTGAAGGATTACAGCTAATGATTCTACAGTTTTTAGTACCTAGTGCTGTCACTTGGATCTGGAAACTGTTATCTTTTGATGTTGAATTTTTTTTTTGATCCTGAAAGGTGGCTTGAATAAATACCTCATCTTGCTGCAATCATCCTCATACTGTTTTTTTCTTAGTCTGCGAGTTAGCTTAGCGCTTGAATTTACGTTCATCAATGATACTATGATTGTGTTTCGTGTAGTTCTGTGTTTGTCTAAAACCATTCAACTCCAAATGATTTTGCATCTGAATTTTCCAGTTTCTAGTTTCAGTTCAATCTCCACACTGCGAAAGTGAACTGTTTAATTTGTTTTTGCCTTTGGAGGCCACTTTATGCTTAGGTCCTTACTCCTTTGCTTATCTACTTCTTTTCGTTACTCATAATGTTCTCCTTGGTTTAATGCAGAGATATTCATATATAGCCACTGGAAGTGACCTCTGTACCACATAAAAGTCAACTTGTCTCCACAGTCTTTTCATTGTAACCAGTGCAGCAATACTTCCTGGTGATTCCATAAGAACAGTTCAAAAGAATATTCCAGAATCTGAGAAGTGAGAACTAGACATGTCTCTGGTTAGGTCCGTCTCTTCCTTTGGAAGCAGTAAGCTCTACTCTTTGAAGGATGCTGGTAACAACCCAGGATTGTCGGCTGTAATTTTCAACTCCGACAAAAAACAAGGAGTGGGATACTCACCTGAATCCTACAGCACTGAAAGTTGTGATGTTAACTATTTTCTAGACTCTCCATCAGATGGACAAGCGCATTCATCCACCTCTGATGTTCTAGGCAATCCATTTCATTTGGCTAGTCCATCTTCTAACCAGTTCACTGCAGGCCTAGATTCTTTCAGTTCCTCGTTCTTGCCAGCAAAACTGTGTCATTCCAATGATTCCAGTCATGAATCTGAATTATTAGGTTTTGAGGCTCCTGATGCAATGGACTTTGATGAAGATAAAATGCAACTTAAGCTACAAGAACTTGAAAGAGCACTCTTGGAAGATGACAGCGCCATTGATGAGAATAGCTACGGTCATGAAATGAGAATGGAAAATGACGGTGAATGGGGTTACCCGAACCAGTATGCGCTGCTCCATGACTCACCCAAGCAGACATCATCCTCAAATTCCAATCTTAGTAGTATTAGCTGCATCAAGGAAACATCTGCAATGACTACTTCAAGTCCAAAAGACATGCTTTTTTACTGTGCTAGGGCAATTCAGGGAGGTAACTTCAGCGAAGCATTGGGGATAATCAATGAACTGCGCCAGAGAGTATCGATTCAGGGAGATCCTTCAGAAAGGATTGCTGCATACATGGTGGAAGCACTTGCTGCTCGAATGGCTACCTCTGGCAGAGGTCTTTACAAAGCTTTAAAGTGCAAAGAGCCTCCATCTTTGGAGCGACTCTCTGCTATGCAAGTACTGTTTGAGGGCTGCCCATGCTTTAGGTTTGGGTTTATGACAGCCAATGGTGCAATACTAGAGGCTTGCCAAGATGAAAAACAAGTTCACATCATAGATTTTGATATCAACCAAGGAAGTCAATATTATACACTTCTGCAAACTCTTTCCAGGCTTCCTTATAAGCCTTCTCATCTTAGGTTAACAGGTGTTGATGATCCTGAATCAGTTCAACGGTCTGTAGGAGGCCTGGAAGTTATCGGTAGTAGGCTTGAACTTCTGGCTAAAGATCTTAAGATCCCCTTTACATTTCATGCAGTTGCTGCAAGAACTGCAGAGATCAATCCTTTATTCCTGGATTGCAAGCCTGGGGAAGCTGTAATCGTGAACTTTGCTTTCCAGCTGCATCACATGCCAGATGAGAGTGTTTCAACAGTTAACGAGCGTGATCAGCTTCTGCGAATGGTGAAGGGTTTGAATCCAAAGCTCGTGACTCTTGTGGAACAGAATGTGAACACAAACACTTCCCCGTTCTTGCAAAGGTTTGCGGAAGCCTATAGTTATTATGGTGCTGTGTTTGAATCTCTTGAGGCCACTCTCGAGAGAAATGGACAGGAGCGGATGAATGTGGAGAGGCAGTGTCTGGCTCGTGACATTATCAACGTTGTTGCGTGTGAAGGAAAAGAGAGGATAGAGCGCTATGAAGTTGCAGGAAAATGGAGGGCTAGGATGATGATGGCAGGTTTCGAAACAAGCCCAATCAGCCAGAATGTGAAGGATGAAATCGGGCAGCTGATAAAGCAATATTCTGAGAGGTACAAGATTAGCGAGGAGGCCGGTGATCTGCATTTTGGGTGGGAGGACAAGATGCTGATTGCAGCTTCAGGTTGGAAGTAAGGTGAAGTGAATGTTGCTATAGTTTTGCCTGTTAGAATGCAGGGTTATGAATAGGATCTAACTTCTGTTTTAAACTATTCCGACTTTTTCTTTTCTAGTACTCAACATTTGTAAATGCTTGCGACATAATTATTTCTGCTTTATTCCTGTTTTGTCATTGATGATCTGCTTGTATGGAAGTTGATGCATATTTTCCTACAAAGATTTGGAATTAGATGTGAAGAATTTGGATTACCTAATGTCGCTAGGATTTGGACGTTATCTATCCTATATGTACTTGGATTTGTATTCCCAAGTCCCACTTGATTTCGAAGGTTAATGGGTAGTATAAATTGTGTACAGAGACCATACATTGTAAGATTGATGAACAATTAAGAACAATGTCTGGTGTTTCAATAGAAGCTCTTGCAATGGCAGGAGTAGACCACCTTGATTTCCCGGTGAGCTTGGAAGCAATGGACGATAGTACCCCTCCACATTTATTGGCTGCAGATGATGGCCATCGTTTTACTATAGATGCTAATAAGGCGAACCAAATTTCCAGAATTCACATTCTGTGTCAAAAATTGTTGGAAACGTATCGCTCACAAAAGGCTCAAAAAGTTGACAAACGCAAATCCTGAATGTTATTGGCGTCTGAATTATTTCACTGCTTTTGCTTATGGATGTATTTAATTTGCTATTTTATCGTCTTTTATTTTTGTCTTGTCATAGTTCCCAATCGAATTCCTTTTGTTTTGAAGTTAGTCGCCAAACTATTTTATTCCTAATAGTGAACATCATGTTCTACTTACAAGCACATTTATAAAATCTTGCAACAAACACCAACATGATAGAATTAACTTTTTTACTCCATCAGTAATTTTTCGGCCACAAAATAGAGTTTATGGAACAACATTGCAGTCACCTGAGAAGAAATGGCAGCTGTTTCTGCAATAAATTAGCTTTATACTAAGGATGAGATCTGATTTGTAAGTTAACTACGCAGTAGCAGTAAGCACTCTCCAGCACGACCAATTTTCGACTGCTGGAGAGAAAATTGGCTTACTTGTACCAATTTTACAGCTTCAATGTTTTATGCTAACAAAACACAACCCTACTTCAGCTTGAGCTTGCAGCTCTTCCAAAACCTTCACAAGTTGGTCCCGGCAAAATGCAGTCTGAGTCTTCTCACCAAGGATTCTGCGGACACTATAACATCAACGTAGAGAGTCAAAAACCTGGATCTATGATAGGACAACCAACAAATACATCTTTCCACTTTTTGTACTTCTGTCATTCATAGGATTATATCTATTCATGGACATACTACAAACTGTCACTTCACGTATTCTAATGAAGTTCACTTGAGAGGCTCTAATAAAGTTCATTGATTTCAGTCTAACTATCAAAGTCGAGAGCTAAAGTAATCTGTTAAGATTTAAGGTTTTACAGCAATAAAAATCACCAAAACGTTCGGGTAGTGCATGCACAGAAAAATAGATGTGGGTAGTTATGACATACATATTCCATGGACATCATGAAAAACATTACTATTAAGATGACCAGTAAAGCGAGTACATCATTTTCTGCATCCACTAGAAGATGACCGTGGAAAACTCGTGGTTTTGCTAAACTGTAAAGCTTGTAATGGTATTTTATATTAAGATCCTATGCAGTTCAAGGTTAAAGCCAGTGCTTATTTTTCAGAAATAAGCTTCAATAATGAACACGAAAGCCTATGCACTTCAACAAGTTCAATGATAAAAAAAAATCATCTTAATTAAATGAAATCCATCCCCCCACCCATGGTTGTTCCGGTATTGCACCTTAGGCAACATATATTTGCATCTTCACAAATGCCAACACAAGCACAATCATAGATAAAACAACGTTGTGCAGGAGAATTTACCTGTTTGCAATTGCTGTGTCTCCATGTCCTGAGCAGATAATGAACATGCTATTGCGAGGTAGACTGGAATGGAGATCCCTGATTCTGCCATTCATACGACTCAGGATACTTTTCAGTTCAGATGTCACACTGTTCTTGATGGTTTTCTTTCCATTTGACGTATCTTTGCATGTAAGTAAAGATATCATCTCTGCAAGCTTCTGATTTAGTTTTTCTTGGTCGTTAGCTTGCTTCTGAAAGTAACAGTTCAATTCAGCAAACTGTGCCCAGATAAAATGCACCTTATCATTTTTTGCCTGTCAAAATGAAGAATATTCATCAGTGATCTACTAAATATTAAAAAGACTATTGCTCACAAAGCTACCAAAGGAGAGTGTAAGGTTCACCTCTTTCATGGCTTTTAAAAGAGCTTGATCATCTGTAGTCACTGGAATCGAACAGGACAGGTCCGATGCGTATCTCCTTACAATAGATGGATCATCAATTATTGAGGTCAATTTGCCACTGTCGCTCAATAAGGTGAGAAGTTTTTTTCGTATAAATGATGATGATGGTGCACCGAAATTAATACCTGGTTAAGAAATTAGGTTAAGCAATGAATATGAAGAAATGAAAAGGACAGAAAATCGGGAAGAATAAATAACAATAACAAATAACCAAAGCAAGAAATTTCTTCCACAGGTATGGATACCAAATGAACTTTAATCCAGCATAAAAGTTCACTTTATAGAGCATGGCACATTTCACATCATTTTCTTTTGAAATAAATTCACACTGGAAAAATAATCAACCAATCTAACGCATCCCTGCTCTGTGACCAGAAACTTCAGATTCGGGACTGCCACAGTTTTCATAAGCATGAGCAATAGCATATGATTATTTGCTGGCAAATACTGGTTGATATAAGCCAATTTGATATCGGCAAGTTGTGCCAACGTAATGTATTACACTTTATGAAGTTGACTCGGAATAAAATGCTTTTGTGCACACATAACTGAAGTGAAGGTAGAACCAATTCTTTTAATATTAAAAGTGAACCAGCTAGTAATTCTAGAGTATTAGTAGGGCAACTATTTTTAACAGAGACTATATGAAGGGTAAAGAGAATCAGCGTGCAGATGATAACAGAAGACATCAAATGGAAATTGGCAGTGTGTTGACACTTGACAGTGAAAGAAAAAGGATACTAGCAATCAGCATGGAAGCTATGCTTCACTTGTTGATGGAAGACAAATTGGAAGAAAATGTCAAAATTGATTTTATTCCTTTTAAGACCCTAACTTTTGAATTTTTGTGAAATGTCTAAAGAACTTACTGATACAAGCAGGTCACCAAAGATCAACAAAAAATGTGTATCACATTGTTAGTACACCAAGTTATGCAAAATTAAGCTCATCAAATAAATATCCCCAGGTTCGGGAAGAGTATGAAAGAAAAAGCGTTATGGATTGAAGTGAGGCTTTAAATTGCATGAGAAGTAGTACATGCAGTATGATGAGAGTTGAAATTTAATTCATATACCATGTCGAATTTTCAGTAATGCCAATTCCATGGCTGCTCTTGCATCCTCAGCACTGTCATGCCCATTTTCTGAATCCTGAATTTCTCTGTTAAGGAATTTTCGGGTCAGAACTCGTAAAGCTGTTTTATAAGATCCACCACGAGGATGTTTGTACAATACTGCAGTGTCAATCACAAGAGTGTGCACTATTTTCAGTGAAAATAAATCATTCTCCAAAGAATGACCCACGAGAACAGTCTCTTTATAAACCAACTTTAGAAAGTCTTCCTGGAAAATAAAACATTATTAAGAAGACACCCAAGCAAAGGGGTAAGTTTTAATACACAATGAAATGGAAACATAATGGGTATGACTAAATCAACCTGAATATCCTTCAAGGTTGTGGTCACTCCATTTAACATCTCGTACGTGATTCCACTATACCTGCAAAACCCAAACAAAACTCATGAAGCAAAATTGTTTGCCAAACTTACCGAGGATACTCATTTTGAATCAATAGTTGTACAACTGATGTACAGTATATAACATAGCTATGCAACTGGTGTACACACTGCTTATTAACTACCTTTCTTAAGTACAGAGTATTAAATCACTACCCCTCTTTATACTTGATGCATTGGCCCATATTTAGATTGCTGAAGTGCTAGGGGCATAAAGAAAGTCCTGATCAGCTGGTTGTGGAAAATTGTACCACTTCAAAAGAATTAACCTTGGCAGGTATGAAAAGTCTAGGGAAAAAGACCACTCAATAGGATCCCAGGCAACTACAATAGTTAATATTTGTTTTTTAGATGAAAATCCCTATAGGAATCTAAAATGTAATCAGAGATACACATCAGGATGTCGAGAACTCATAGTCCACATTACTCCTGAAAGAGGCAAAAAATTTAGATGTATGGAGTATTTGAAGAAAAATAAAACATATTGGCCGGTGAGGGGAGCTGTAGGATTCTGGGCAACTCTATTCCGCACCAATTAGTTTGAGACTGAGTCCCTTTAGTATTCTAATTAAGATCAATAGAGTTGAATGCCCAATTCTCAACAAACGAAAGCTTGTGAATCTATGGTATATGGTCTCTAAGGCAAACTAATACAGGATTATTTAGCTGTCGATAAATATGGCCACAAAAAACAAAAGATTTCTATTAGTGACTGGGGGGCGGGCTGTTTAAAGTGCCACCCCACAAAATAATGTGTACATGATATCCTCCTAATCTCTCTTCACAAGTCCAAGAAAACGCATCAATGTTCTCAAGGAGCCATCCAAAAGACCCAACTTCAGCTCCTCTCTTTCCAATTATCAATCCAACATCAACACCAAAGCAGTAGTAGCTCACTTCTAGTTTTATTTTCTAAAGAAAGAACCTTTTAATGGAAGGGTGAGAGAACAAAATGGTCATTGGATCCAGACTAAAAATCATACATCAAATTTCCAACTACCACCCATAATTTGAGCTAATATAAGCTTTGACTTTCATTAAACATATCAAACAAAAAACAGAAGTAGATCAGCCTCATACAATCACTAAAAACTACTGAATGATCATATTTAGTCATGGCAATGATCAAAGACAAAGGAATTAATAGAAAAGCATTTATAATCTATAAAAACGATCATAGACCATGAAATTAATAAATAGATAACAGTGCTGACAGCTGTTTTAGTAGGGTTTATATCTAAAAACATTAGCAACTGACAGCGATAGAATATTACCTAGTGTTATAATCAACAATGGCATTTAATGGTTTGACCAATTTATCCAACAAAACCTGCAACATGTAGTAAGGTTCAGTCAGCTCGCTCTCTGGTCTTTGCCTGATCTATGCACTACAGTATTGTGGAAAAGAAACAAAAGCGAGCACAAATGTGAAGAAAATACTTGGAGGTGAAAACAATGATACTAGGGATAAGCCGACACAACACAAACAGAACCACTGCTCATCAAGCTAGAAAACCACAATAGCTGAAAAAACTCACCTGTCCTTGGACATCCACCAAGGTTACTCTAGTAAGCTCAAACCCCTCATTTGTGATACACTGCAATATGAAAATGTCATGTTACAACTAAATACTAATACAATCTGACAAACGGATTAAAAAAAACTATCCTTGTGTTTCTGTAAGAGGTTGAGAATGGGAAATTTAAGCATTAACCATGGCACTAATCTAATGTTATATTAGCACTGGATGAAAGGAAATTGTATGTATGGTACCATGGGACAGAATCGTCAATTTTAGCTAAACAGATTCTCTGAGTTGGAAACAGAACGTTCCAACAGAGTAAAAATCATTTGTAAAACCTTATGAGTTTCTTAAGAGCTTAAGATGACACCAAATTGATATGAACTATAGTCTAGGAAGTTTTATAGAACTGGTATTTATAAATGGAATCAGTCAAACTTAGCCCTCGCATAGAGAAGCACCAAACTTCGATAATGAGTGAAAAAACTGATAACATCAAATGCAGTTTTACATAGAAATAATATTCTTAAGTATACTTAGATATTCATTCATTGTCTTACCATCTCGCAGTCCAGCGCCAAAATTTCGTAAGGGGGAACACCAGAAGGAGCTGGAAGCGTCGTAAGAAAGTCTGCAACGGGAAACAATAACTTAACGATAAATCTTCAACCGGAAGGTAAAAGAATGAAAATATTATATTGAATTTTCACCTGGTTGGCTACAGTATCCATTATCTTCGAATTCCTTAGCACCAAGTGTGTAGTGAGTTAAAGGAAATTTGAGATTTTTTAGATCATGTAAGGGTGTTGAATTCCCTGGACCAGATGCTCCATCTCCTGTGTCAATAAAGGTTTAATTGTCGTACTCAATTAGCTTAGGCCAACTTAGCTAACTGTAAATAACTACTTAGTTGAATCTATAGGAGCTATGCCTCTATCCAAATATGGGGCTGAGAAAGCGAAAAATTAGAAATTATCTTACATTACAACCTTTCACATAGAGGTTAGGAAAAAATAGAATAGAGGTTAATCATTTTTAAGCTACCTATTTAGGTGCTTTAAAAAGCTATATAAGAATTGTTAATGTCAACAAACATGAGATCTAGTATCAACAGTAAATCTGGACAAGAACAAAGTTCATAATCCATCAAAGAGATGCACGTATATTTGTGTAAGAATATTTAAACGTGCATGCATTAAATAATTTTAGAGGCAGCTATACTGCAGCCATTACCAGTTCAGTTTGCATTGCTGCAATTCATATGTTCACCCATTTGAAGTTTAAACTTCATCTATGTCAGAAGAGTAATTAATGTTCTAGACACTGAAAACACATCCAGTTATTTATAACATACTGCAAAAAAAATCACAGCATAAAAATTGGCAAAAACACAGAATTTCAAAACATGGATATAAGGACCTTCTTTTGCTGTTTGACCAACACTTTTCACAATAGGCTGACTTGATTCCCTCTTTCTTTTAATTCGGCAGGTAAGCAGTGCATCAATGGTCTTCATTGTGTCCAAATAAAAACTAGAACAAAAGGAATTAAAAAACATGTCCCCTAGAATAATAAACATTAATATATTTCTAAAAAGGACCAACCTGGGAGCTAAAACCGCTCGAGGAATGCCACAACATTCTTTCATACTCTTCAACAATTTAGAGTTTGATAAGTACAAATCTGCATCAAGGCCAGGCATATATAGGAGAACCACTTTATGTATCAAGGGCTTGTTCTGTAGAAAAGAGCAATGAGTTAACAATAAAACATTTTAAACATTTTTGACAGCAAACCAACACATAAATGTTAGACAATTTTTCAAATTAAATAATCTTAAAGAAAAAAAAAAAGATTGAAAGTGATTAATTTTTCATGGGACCAAGGTTCCGAACCGATTGCAAGATTTTATTCTATCTCCCATGTAATCTTACAAACTGAAAAAAGTTTAAAACACCTCCTTTTTTTCCCTTCTGTTGACTTCATATTTCTGCCATAATATGGCTGAAATTGAACAAAAATAATACGAAAAAAAAAGCATTAATCTTTACTTTGATAAAAACCCACGACGGCATGACTCCATCATCACTAAGAACCCAGGTAACAAGCCCTTGTACATCCTGCAATGCCATTTGAATATAATGTATATCATAGAAATTTCAAATGTTTCTAATCAGGACTAAAAGGTGGTTCAACCTACTTGCAAATTTAATGTCGAATGAGCCTCTGTTTGCTTGAATATAACCTCCGCCTTTGCCTGCAATCGAAACACTTAAAATTAATATAATGGCAGGCAGCATAAGCACAAATAATACAGTTCTGTTTCCATATCGAATAGCAGGAAATTCAAGCATATATAATACAGTAAACTACAAACTTTTCTAAACATATACATTCATATGATATGTAAAAGAGGTTTTAGCTCCCAGTCTACATAAAGGGATTCATCCGTCAAAATTGAGAACTATTTAAACCCACATGTACAACTTAACAGCCAAAAATTGGTAATCATACCTCGGGACCATATATATCAAAGAAAGCACCGGAGGGTTTGGCTTTGCCGCCATCCTTGCTGCTATCACAGTCGCTGGTGGTGGGTTTTTCTTCGCCGGATTCATCTTGCGGTTGTTTGGAGTAATGAGAACAGGGCTTCATGATTGAAATTGAAAACCCAAATTCGGAAAAACCAGTAAAAGAACTAGTGCGACACTTTCAAGGCGGTAAATAAAGACCTTTCTTTGAAGAAAGGGAACTTAGACCTAGGATCTTCGTTCGCTTTTGAAAGGAGGTTGTGTATTTAAAACCGCCTAATATAATTCAAGGTCAAATTGTAATCACTGAAACTTCTTACTGGTATAAATTTTTCTTAGGAGGTTTGGTAGGGCTGGCAATCAAGTCACGTTGGCGTGTTGCGGGTTCGGGTTGACGAGTTTGAAAGCATAAATTTAAACTCAACTCAATAATATTTTGGATTCATATTTTCTTGATCCAAACCTAACTTATTAAAACTCGGGTTACCCAAACCCAACCCGTTAAACTCATTAATCATGGGAGGGAATTTAGATCATGTTCTCTAGTATTTATTTGAATATTTTTTAGTTCAGATGAGTTCAGGTAAACTTTTTTTAGTTCAGATTAATTTTTTTTTTTTAAGTTGAACCACCAAAGTGGGAGGATATTTATTAGGCTCCTCAAACCTTATAATCTCCTCAAAGGAGACAATTTGACAGATTACAGAATAAGTTTAAAAACCTAAACTGTATCTAAAGCGCGGTAACACGCTATTCCTACATCTAAAAAGTGCAATGGAATACATCTTGTCAACCTAAAGTCTAATGCCCAAGGGCATCTAAACTAGCTAGCAGGTAAAACATCAATAACTTGCACCAACCGGAAACCGGTCAGCCAAGTCTACCAGTCTACATCCTATCACAGAAAACGCCAAGAGTAAGTTGACTAAACTACTCTGACTCGGATTTCTCCTTTACTGTTCAGAATAGAGACTCGAAGCCGATGGGATTTTCCATCTGTCCGGCTAGTCCAGTTTCAGGGGAAAACAGCAGCTAGGCAAAGAATACTCGATAAACTAGTCCAGCTAATTATACAAAAAGACTCATTTAAAGCACAATTCCATCTGACAGAAATAAATAAAGAAAAGAACCAAAATCTCACGAAACCCCGGATAGGCTGCAGGCAGTGGCAACAGGCGGGATGTCGGAGTAGCGCGTGGCTAACATGCGCGTACTACAGAGCGCGTTGACCGATTCGTGGCGCGTGTATCGTCGGCGAGGCGTCTCGGCGCGTTGATACGACGACTTGTTCACACCACCGGCGGCGCGTGGGGCTCGTGCAGCATCAGCGTGCGTTTCCGGGCAGATCCAGACCGGTGTTCTTCCCTGTTCGTGACCTCCTATTTTTTCCGGTCAGAAAAACCTTCGTACTCCAGGCGGTGTTGTGGCTGATCGAGTACGATGAGGTGTCCGACTCCAGGCGAGCTGTTGGACTACTGTCGACGGGTTTGGAGGCGACCGTCGCCGGTCTATCCTCCTTCCGCGAGAAAAAACCCCATAAATGCCGATCTGGAGTCGGCGGCTTCGAGTACATCGGCGTCGTCGGTTGACCGTAGCTTGGCGGAGGAGCTGGATGGAGGCTCAGGCGGAGGAAGGGATAGGGTGGCTGGTTACAGAAAAGGTATAGGGGTGGAAGGGGTGACCGAGCAGCGGCGAGAAGCGCCGGTGGAGGCACCGGCCACCCCTCCGATTTGGTTTCAGATTGGGTTTTGGGAAACGAGCTTGAGAGAGTTCAGAGGAGAGAGAAAAAGGTTGTTTTTGACGAAAACAACATGAATGTTTTTAGTTCAGATAAGTTCAGATAATCTTTTTTCAGTTCAGATGAGTTCAAATAATCTTTTTTCAGTTCAGATGAGTTCAGTTCAGTAAACTTATTTAGTTTTCAGATAAGTTAAGTTCGGTAAAATTATTTGTATTTTAGTTAAGTTCAGTTTAAATCAGTTCAATATTTTTATATTTTTTCATTTCAGTTCAGTTCAGTTCAATATTGTATATTATAATAACACAATACCTCTGCAATTTCCTTCTTGGCTGACTTGTTTTTCAACCTGGGTTCGGTTTGGGTTGATTAGCATACAAGCTCGGATTGTTAATTTGCTTTGGTCAGCTGTGTCGCACGAAGACCACAGTTTCATAGTAGATAGGTATACCTATTCATTGGGATTAAGCAGCGTATGCTTTCCCTACCATTTTTTTGGAATCGGAGCTTTTGTTTATACTCCATTCCTAGTCACCTAGGCTCTTAGCTTCAGGTTATTAGTTTTTTGAAAACAATTGTGCCTTTTTTTGGCTTTGTAACCTATTCGAGATGGGCTTGGATCCCATAAAAGACTCCTGCCACTTCGTGTGGTTTTTAAATTAAAAAAAAAAGTATATTATAATAATTTAAATAATGCAAAAAAAATTTGTAATTTTTTACTAACATGCATCGTAGACCCTCTTCTTTTGAGCTTAATTGTTCATATCAGTTCAATTCAATTCTATTCAGTTTAGTTCAGTTTCAACATGATTCGATGAAATTTAGATTAATTTATTCATACCGATTCTTTTTTTTTTCAATACATTAATTTCACTTCAGTCAGTTCAGTTTAGCTCAACAACAATATAATTTGATGCAATGAATTAAGATTAATTTATTCATACCATTTTTTAACACACTAATTTTTACTTCGATTCAATTCAATTTAGTTCAGTATAATTTAGTTCTGTAAAATGTAATTTGAGGAAATTTAATTTAATTTAGTTAGGCCCTGTTTACTTCTTGATGTACTGAACTGAACTGAATTGAAATGAACTGAACTGAACTGAACTGAACTAAAAAATGATGTATTGAAAAATGGAATCAGTGTGACTGAATTAACCTGAATTTCATCAAATTACATTTTCGCTGAACTGAACTGAACTGAACTGATCTACAGAAAACCTCTGGTAAACAGGACCTTATACCAATGATTTTTTCAACACATTAATTTACACTTCAGTTCAGTTTAATTCAGTTCAATTCATCATAAAATAAACTCATTTCAGTTATGTTCAGTTCTGTTCAATGAATTTGAGTGAAATGTAATTTGATAAAATTCGGGTTAATTCAGTCATGATAATTCTTTTTTTCAGTACATCAATTTTCACTTCAGTTCAATTCAATCCAGTTCAGTTCAGTTCAAAAAGAAATAAATTCTTTTGAACTCTAAGTTATACTCAAATTATTAAATTTCAAATGTTTTGAAAATGTCATATTTATTTCATATTTAATTGATCATATTTATTTCAATTCAGTTTATCTACATTAGTGCAACTCAGTTCAGTATATTTTAATATTAAATGTATTATATTATATCATATTTTAATATTAATGATCATATATTTTAGTTAGTTTCAATTTTTAGTTCAGTTTAATTTATATATATTTCAATTCAGCTCAGTTTTTAAGTTCGAATGAGTTCATCTAAATTTTTTAAGTACAAATGAGTTCAGATAAAGTTTTTTAAGTTCAGATAAAGTTTTTTAAGTTCAGATGAGTTCAGATAAAGTTTTTTAAATTTAGATGAGTTCAGATAAAGTGTTTTTAGTTCAGATAAACTTTTTTTAGTTCAGATAAAGTTTTTTAAGTTCAGATACGTTCAAATACCGTGAAGAGACCGGAATCTTAAACTATAAAAAATTAAATTGTGTGATAAATTAAAATATAGCACAAAAATAATATTCAAATTGTTCTTCATGAAATCACTCTCAATTTCAAATTTTCACATAAATCACTCCCTCAATCAATCAATCACCTCATCTCATTTCTTCTTTTTATTTGATCTTATCCTTAAGAGTAACTCTAATTCAATTAAATCCAAATTCTTTCCATAGTAAACTTTTCCATTTACAAATTAGTCCTCAAATTTAAAAATATTACACAATAGTAATTTTTAAATGGGTCAAACGGATCAACCCACACGGGTTGGACCCGAACCCAACCCAATTTTTTATCGTGCATTCATGTCTGACCCAATATTGACCCAAGTCATGTTTCGTGTTGACCTAAACCCATCAAAATCGTGTTCGGTTTGGGACGGATTTTCGTGTCGTGTTCGAAATTGCCTGCCCTAAGGTTTGGGGAGCTCGTGTGCAATTAAGTTCAAGCGGACGATATTGTCATAGAGAATACTCCTCTACTAAATGGTAAAGTCTTGGAAGAGACCACCGGATTAGGTTGTAATAGTGTTGCAGGTCAAAAACACGAAGGAATATATTCAAATGTCAAATTGTAACTAATGAAATTTCTGATTAGTATAATTTTTTTTAAGAGGTTTGGGAGAGTCTGTGTGCAATTAAATTTAGACGGATGATATTGCCAAAATATAATTAGTTGCTAAAGTAAAATTTTAAGAGAATACCAAAATTACCATAGCAATTAAATACCATAGCAAGTATCAGTTCTTTGCAGCCATATATTTCTGTTTGATTATTAACGTCCTTCCATGTTATTATTCATGAATCCATAATATACCCCGTATAAACATAATCGTTACTGTTATACTAGAATGAAAATATGTAATTGAGTAGGTGACTACGAAGAATTGCTGGATAGGATGAAGGCGGTGAGGAACTCAATCACGGTGGGACCTTGACTTTGTCGGAGGAAAAAATGCAACAGCTTTGAAATTCGAATAGATCGCCAAACTGAGCACCTAATTTGTAGATATCTGTTGAAAACTCTAGAGAGTGAGATCTACGGTGGCGCGTGTGGTGGAATGTAAAGATAAACTCGATTTCTAAGTTTGGGCATAATTATGGTAGGACAAATGATAGTTCATGTGTTTATGGATCACTGTCATCACATTGGACACCGATGTCTATTTTTTATTATTAAAAAATGAGACAGGTATAAAACTGATCATAGTGAGGATGTCGATAAAGATAGTGTTAATTTCGGTGACCAAACCGCAAACATGGCGAACTGAACTTCAATGCCATGTCACCAACCAAAACAACCTATCATAGTATTCCCATCCCAATTGTAGCCAATTGAGTTTTTGGGAAAAGAGATTTCGCAAAGAAGATTTGAACGGTCAGTCAGAGTCAATTCAATCACCAATATTTAAAATTCTCTGAAATAAACTAGGTTAATAAAATTTTAGAATTAACTACCCCAATGGTTCCATAAAAAACCACTTTATTTTCATTTGGTCCTATAAAATTATTTTGTTTCTATTTGGTCCTACAAAAATGTTATTCGTCTCTATACAGTCCTGAACTTAACTTCTGTTAAAAAACTAATGTGGACTTTAATTTATTTAATATTTATTTAATTTGGGGAAGGGTAAGAATGGAAAAACCTGCTCATTCCTTGTTCTTAACCCAATGAATTAATTCGTCCTATTCCAATGATATTTCTTTGCATTGGAAACATTTATATACGTAAGCCCTATTTGTTATAACTTATTTTTTACTGAACTAAATTAAATTAAACTGAAATAAATTTAAATATATGAAACTAAATTGAAGCAAATTTGAAATGTATCATATATCATTGTAATCTATAATAAAAAAGAACATTTATTCAAAAAACTTATTCAACTGAATTACAATAAATGTAAATATATTTAAAATAAATATTTATAAATATGAAAAGATTAAAATATATTTATTAAACTAAAAAATTTTAGAAGAACTAAATCGATCTGAAAAAATATATAATAAATAAACTGAGCTAATCTATAGAAAAACTCCTGTAGGTATATTTTAAATAAATGGGAATGACTATAATGTATTTACGTAATTTATAAAATATTGACAATTTAAATACTCCCTCTGTATCACCTCAAGCTGCACAATTGACTTTTTAGAGTCAAATTTAGAAAAATTTGTCTGTAATTAAATGTTAATATATAAATGATAAAACTATCATATGAGATTTCATTAGATTCATTATAACATCTATTTTTCAAAAAGAAAATTTGTATACATTTTGTGTTTTTTTCGCTAAAGATATTAACGGTCAAACATGATCATTGAAGACTGTGAAAAGTTCACAGTCCGATTTTGGGTGAGACGGAGGGAGTACGTAAATTTACTACATTAGGAATTTCCAAATACCATCACATATACCATTACCAAAACCAAGATAAAATGACAAAAGCATAATTGATCCATAATAATACTACTAAGTCATAAAATAAGGTTTGATTTACAAAAGAGACCAAGGCTGCACAAGTACAAAAGGTTTTGTTATATATTTTTTCAGTTTCGATTTCAAAATTGTTTCAATTTAGTTTCATATATATATATATTTATTTATTTTAGTTTAATTTAATTCAGTTCAATAAAAAATTAGTTATAACAAATAGGGCTTAAGTATATAAATGTTGCCAATACAAAGAAATATCATTGGAATTGGACGGATTAATTCATTGGGTTAAGAACAAGGAATGAGCAGGTTTTTTCCATTCTCACCCTTCCCCAAATCAAATAAATATTAAATAAATTAAAGTCCACGTTAGTTTTTTAACCGAAGTTAAGTTCAGGACTGTATAGAGATGAATAACATTTTTGTAGGACCAAATAGAAACAAAATATTTTTATAGGACCAAATGAAAATAAAGTGACTTTTTATGGGACCATTGGGGTAGTTAATTCAAAATTTTATAAGTGTATATAAAAGAATTCAAATTAATTAATACATATTCAAACTTATTTCCACTAACAAGATAATTCAAAGTGTTTGACCTAAAATAATACAAAAAAATACATTGCACATCGTGGGGATCCTTAGAGCATCCGCAACGATGGTTTTTTGGAATCGCTTGGCAATTTAGTAAAGTTTGGAGCGACGTCGCCAACCGTTGTTGCAAATCCGTGTATGTAGCTTTTGGAAGGCGAGGTACCTCAGCGGAGCGATGTAGCTTGACGTAGAAAACATTAAATGTTTGTGTTGGAGATTGTGTATGTGTATTTTACCTATATTAGAAATTTAGAATTGGGTTTTATTCGTTAATTTTTTTTTTCTATTGCGTACCTAAACTAATTATTAGCGTAGCTTACCATTAGTGTAGCTTGTAAACTAAGTAGGTTGAAAAAGTGATGTGACATCTCAAGTTACAATGCAACGTGGATGCAAATAAATTACAAATAAACTAATTCGTTATTTTTTTTAAAAAAACTAATGCTTTAAAATAAAACATTTTCCATTTATTTCGACCTAATAAACTTGTAAAGATAAACTCGATGAATACATTAAGGAAAAGTCTTGGGAGTGACCGTCACTATATAGTGACCGGACTAAATTATAAATAATGCAATAAAGAAAATCAAGGAGGGACCAATTTACAATTTTTAAAAATTAAAAATAATCACGCGCTACAGTGTTTCCGCGCGTGTACAGTGTTTTTCTACAGTGCGCTACAGTGTTTGCTGCAGTGTATTTCAATGTTTCAAGTTAAAATGTCCATGTTTTATGTTTCAAGTTAAAGTGTTCATGTTTCACGTTAAAACGTCCATGTTTCACGTTAAAACGTCCATGTTTTATGTTTTAAGTTAAAATGTTTATGTTTTATATTTCAAGTTAAAATGTTCATGTTCAAGTTAAAGTGTTCATGTTTCACGTTAAAACGTCCATGTTTTATGTTTTATGTTTCAAATTAAAGTGTTCATGTTTCAAGTTAAAGTGTTCATGTTTCACGTTAAAACGTCCATGTTTTATGTTTTAAGTTAAAATATTTATGTTTTATGTTTCAAGTTAAAATGTTCATGTTTTATGTTTCAAGTTAAAGTGTCCATGTTTCACGTTAAAACGTCCATGTTTTATATTTTAAGTTAAAATATTTATGTTTTATGTTTCAATTTAAAGTGTTCATGTTTCACTTTAAAACGTCCATGTTTTATGTTTCAACTTAAAGTGTTCATGTTTCACGTTAAAACTTGCATGTTTTATGTTTTAAGTTAAAATATTTATGTTTTATGTTTCAAGTTAAAATGTTCATGTACATGTCTTAAGTCAAAATGTTCATGTTTTAAGTCAAAATGTTTATGTTTTAAGTTAAACTGTTCATGTTTTATGTTTTTACTGTAGCGCGTGGCTTGACACGGTAGCACGTGATTTTTTAAAAATTTCTGAAATTGTAAATTGGTCCCTCCGCATTTTGTAAACTTATATCCTATTTGCAATTTAATCTGGTCACTATAGTGACGGTCACCCAAGAGACCAACTCATACATTAAACTACACGATCACCAAAAATAAAAATCACTCGACCCATATTTCAAACCCTATGTTTGCCTTCTAGAGTAGTCTGGAAAGAGGCAGGCAAGAACCAAGAACACACACTCACACACACACACACTGCTGGAGGAGTAGGAGATGTCGAGGTCCCTGGTTCAACCCGTAGGGCAGAAGAGACTGACTAACGTAGCCGTAGTTCGCCTCAAGAAACACGGCAACCGCTTTGAGATCGCTTGCTACAAGAACAAGGTCCTTTCCTGGCGTTCGGGCGTGTGAGTAATCCCCCTCTGTTTTCTTGTTATAATTTGTTCCTTATTATTGTTTCTGTACGAAATTGATTGGTTCGTCTTGTTGTAGAGAGAAGGATTTGGATGAAGTGCTTCAATCGCAAACAGTTTACACCAATGTTTCCAAAGGGGTTTTGGCTAAGTCCAAAGATTTGATTGCTGCTTTTGGGATGGATAATCAGGCCGAAATCTGCTTGGAGGTCAGCTTTAATCGTTCATTTACTCACAATTTGCCGTTTATGTCCATGTATTGGGTTTTTTCATATGTTTATCTCGTAGTGTTGGATGTGTAATATATGTCCTGGAAACATTGAGAATTGTTGATTAGGTTGTTTTGGAATTCTTGAACCTCAAAATTCGTAGTAGGGGGAAATGTTGCTATGCTTTATGGAAGTACATAGTTGTTTTACAGTACTTTTTTCACAGATTTTGGATAAAGGGGAGCTGCAAGTTGCTGGGAAGGAAAGGGAGTCAGCACTTTCGAGTCAGTTTAAGGATGTGGCTACCTTAGTTATGGAGAAGACTATCAACCCAGAAACACAGCGACCTTATACCATAAGCATGATTGAGCGCCTCATGCATGAAATCCATTTCAAGATTGATCCAAATGACAACTCAAAGAAGCAGGTAACTGCATCTAGTCTTGTTTCAAGTGAAGGATATTAAGTTCATTGCACTCTTAGCAGGTCATTCCTTTGCTGTCTTTAAGAGTTTAAACTTTTTGGAAGCTACGGATATTTACTGTTCTTTAGCTTTGCAAGGAGATACTCTTGTTATTGATTTGATTGGGAGAAATTGAAATTCACCTTATCAAGGTTGTCATATGAACTTTGCAACCTTCTTCATCTGTTGCACTATTTTTCACCTCCAAAATCTTGCTTAAGCCCTTAATATATCCTATTTCAAGTGATATCATGCCTGGATACCTCGATCATCCATTATTTCATCTGTGGAAGATATTTTTAAACTTAACCAGCACATTTGCATTTCTTTCAATGTGAAATATAGTTGATAGTTATCATATAATAATCATCAATTGTTCTACCTGACTAATTAAGTCTTATTCATCGTCTGCGTTTGAAGTTAAAAGGATAATTTAGTCTCTGCTGCAGTGTGTTTCTTTAATTTGTATTGTTTTCAAGTATTAGGAATTTCACAAACTGTGAGCTACCCCTACAAACGTATTAAGCAGTTTATTGAACTTCAAACATTATGATCTTCTTAAAGCTTTTGTATTCAATGTAAGATTCCAACCTTACAGTAAATGGCTTTGTGCTTCATAAACAGGCTCTGGCTGTCATCCGTGAGCTTCAGAAGCACTACCCTATAAAGAGGTCACCTATGAAGTTAAGATTAACTGTACCAGAGCAGAACAGCACTGCTCTTCTAGAGCAACTCAATACCTGGAAGGCTAGCATTGTGGCAAGAGATCTATCTGGAGGTCAATTTTTCATAGTAAGTAGTCTTGTTTTTACTTGTACACATCATGATAAATTTTTGTAATTTGCTGACAGCTGCAAGGGCATTCCTGAATATAGTTGTGGTTTGTTATGTAACATACCGTGAATTGAATCACCTACATTTGTGTCATTTGTCAACATCAAATGATCTGTCAAATGTTTTACTGCTTCGTATTCTTAGAGTCAAGCGTGGTTACTCTATGCCACATTGCATCTTCATTAGTTTTGCATAACAAAATATTTAGCAAAACTGAACTGTGAAACTAGGATTTGGTAGGTTAGCTTTCCTTTGTGTGTGGATGACTAGAAGCATGCAAAAGAAATGACACTGATTCTGAGTTGGACCATATGTTTGGTTTTATCACGTTTTACAGTCAGATTTCATGCAAGAATTCATGTAGTAGAAGTAAGTAGTGTAAAATGAAATGCATCATGTAACAGTGCTTATTGCTTAAGGTAAGCAATTATTTCCCTTTGTGGTGGGATACTTTTTGTGGTCTATAATTGGTTTGTTATCCTAGGTTAATTTACAAACATATTAGTATATGAGGAAGTATAATTGCAGTTAAGAAAAGCAATGATTTGGAATAACTTTACTAAACTATGTGTACTTTCCCTTAAAGTTGCTCTGAATTGATCACTTAGCAACTTGAAAGTTAAATAAGCTCGTCTTGCTCTGAACCAAGTTTTATTAAACAATGATGCAGACTTGTGACATAGAGCCAAGCCTTTTCCGGGACTGTGATGCTATTGTAAGGAATATGCAAGGGAGGACAGAAATTCTTGCAGTCAATGTGCATGTGGACAGTGACACAAATGTTGATTATGATGAGCATGATGAAGAGGAGGCACCTAGGCTGCGTAATGAACCTGGAGATTCAGTTGCCCAACTGAGTGAAAGAATGCAGAGGCAGTCTATTTCGAGTACAACTGGGAGTTCCAGTGAAGCAAAACAGAACAGATGTGGTACATGCAATGCTTTTGTGGGTGATACGAAAGAATTCAGAGAGCATTTCAAGAGTGAGTGGCACAAGCAAAACATGCGGCGAAAATCCAAGAATCTTCTTCCTCTCTCTGCAGAAGAATGTGTAGCTGATTTGGAACTCGAGGACTCTAAAGCTGATCTAAAGGACTATTCATTTTGAAGCCTTGCCTGTTAAATTTGGTTGAATGAGATGCTTTTTTCTGTAGACTAAGGTGCACAGTTCGATGAACTCTGTTAGTTAACACAACTAAACATTAGTAAGTCGATATTTTGCTATGTTTTGTTCCGCCTTGAAGACTAGGTGTTGGATTCAGTTTAAACTTATGAGAAATGGCAAGTGTATTTCCCTAACACAAAAAAAAAAAAGGTTCTTATTGAATTTTCAGTTGTCTCATAGAATGTGTCCAAAATCATAGTGTCAATGTGCTTAGCTAGATATAAAATCGAGATGCATGATCATAAATGAGTGGAGGTCTGCTCTGGTCATCTTTGTTTTCTTGGATGAATGGGTGACGCATCAGTAGTGCAGCTGTCGGACGAGAGGTGGGGTTTCTCTGAAGACAAAGCTTGATGAAACTTTTTGCTTCTTCAGAGAGATTATCGGGTAATTCAGGAATCCCTTGCTCATTTGCTAGTTTGAAAATTGCATCTGCCTGCTAATTTCAATACAAAAGTTGATACAGTGTTGATAGATAACAATATTTATATTAAGACCATCAAATACTGGGTCACGAATCTTACTGCTCTGTATTGACTCCAAGGAGGTTTGGACGTTGTCATCTGAAGTATAACACACCCGAGGCTCCAGATATCCCCAGCAAAGCTGTAAGCTGTCTTGTTGTTTATAACCTGATCGCAGCAAGCGAACTGAATATGCTGCTACTTATTTGATGATCCGGAGCAAACGGAAAAGAAGTAGAAAATTCATTTTCCTACCTCTGGAGCCGTCCAGTATGCACTTCCTTGAATCAAAAACATTGATGAACATGACTCTATCTGCAAAGTCCAGAAAAGAAGAACGCAGTTTAGTTTACCCTCTTTTTGAACACTGAAACTTAACCATAGATCCCCTGAGATATAAAATTAGATGATAAACTTACATGTTTAGCAATTCCAAATTCAGCAAGCTTGACTTCACCTCTAGGAGTTACAAAGATGTTGTCCCCTTTGAGACCCCTGCCATAAATGATTCAGTTTACACATATGATTTTGCACGTATCATAAGTATACGATATTGTAGGATGTTGAAGCTTCATACCCGTGTGGCGTGTTTCTGTCATGTAAGTATACTAAGCCAGCACGATTTTCCTGGTGTAACACCGAACAACACTTTCACTAAATGCTCCATATTCTCTAAGTAGTTCGAGTACTGAACCTCCTGTTGCACTTTCCAAACATATTGACAGTTTATCATCAACCTAAAAGACGGATCAGAACCATTTACAAAGAGACTTAGGACATACTAATTGAAAAGGTCCAGAAACACATACTAGCCGACTTTGTAAATATTGCAGGATATTTGGATGTGAGAGCTGGCTCAGCACTTGTATCTCCTGTTGAAACAATGCGGCAAAAGGTATGATCATTTGCATATGATTAAGAACGATATTCGTGACATGGTTTGATTTACCTGGTGCAGTAGCTTGAGTATGTGTTTCGATATAGGTTCATTGAAAGTCATTCCAACTTCCTGTATTGCACACATTTTACCAGTATCACTGCAATGGGGACATTTAAAACTATCCCTTAGTCCCTCCTTTTGACACACACAAACACACACATATAGTGTACCTGTTGAAACCAGCATAAACACGTCCAAGAGTCCCTATTCCCAGAAGTTGTCCCTTCTTCCAATTTGCATCTCCGGCTACAGAAGGTGTCATTGGAGAGGCCGGTGGACGAGGCAGACGATATGTTGTTGGATAGATTATTTGATGACATTAATTAAAGCGCTTGAATCTCTTGCTGCAGCAGCACAAGTACTATGAGTCTATGAGGTACACTTTCTCCTCTACTGCAGCAGTTCTGAAATACATAGCATTGCTCAACTTAGTCTCTATTTTTAACATCATTCAATTTCAACTGAAGCGTGCAATGTAAATGAAGTCAATATCTGGTTGGTTTTTTCCGACAAGGAGACATTCGTACACTGGCTTTCATTTGCTTCCTGATAAATACATAAAAATTGTTTTCTTTCCCACATGGAGATTTTAGGTTAGTTGCATGATTTTTTATTAGTTTTGGGTGAGAAAAGATTAGGCTGTCAAACAAGACCGCTCTCTTGGTATGACTTTTGTTAGGTTTAGAAAAGTATTAGAAACATAGATTAAGCTTTATGGCTTTCACCAGACATTTGAAATTTCTCATTCAAACTTTTATGCTCCCAATACTGTGGTCAATCTTTTACCATTTAAACGTATCTTAAAACCTGGAGAGAATAATAGTAGTTTCAGATATTGCAATGGCCTTTTTTGTTTTTTTGCATGCTGGAGAAAGGAGATGTACATTTTGGGATAAAACTGAACTCAGCTTGACACTTTGTATTTAGTGATATTTCTCTCTCTGATTTTATGCACAACCAGATTTCTTTATGGTCCAAATACTTGCCAAGAATGTGTTGGGTTAGAGCATCTCCAACGGGATACTTTAGTATGTGCTTGTAAATTTCTAAAAGTTGTAGCAGTGATGCCTACCATTTTATCGATTGCCACATATACTGCTTATCAAGCAGTGCTCTCCAAAGCAACCTGATAGACCCTAGATATATTCTTGTTTTGTAGCATTTAAGAGCTGTTTTAGATAGTATTTTGTGTATTTATATTAGACTTTTAGACCGAATCATTCATAGTGGTTTGAAATTGAAGACGTGCATTTCAATCTTGAATTGCACTTGCGATGGATTTGAATGATTTGAAGACCTTCTATGACCGTCCTGACCGCATTTGATACATTGAAGAACCGGTCGTAGAAGTGGCGTGAAGGCACACTCTCGCGGGCCGCGAACCCCAGGTCGCGAACCGCGAGGGTGTGTGTTGCTGTTTTGAAGATGCCGAGTTTCGCGAGCCGCGAGGACCAGACGCGAACCGCGAGAGCCAGACGCGCGCGGGGCGCGAGACTCCGGTCGCGAACCGCGCGAACCAGCACGAGGACCGCCGAGGCACAGACGCGCGGGGCGCGAACCTTCGGCCGCGACTCGCGAGGACCAGACGTGCGCGAGGCGCGAACCTTCAGCCGCGACTCGCGGAGACCATGCCGAGACACGGGCGCGCGCGGGCGCGAGACACGGGCGCGCGCGGGTGCGAGACACGGGCGCGCGCGGGCGCGAGACACGGGCGCGAGACACGGGCGCGCGTACCACGCCGAGACCGAGACACGGGCGCGCGGGGCGCGAATCCTCGGCCGCGAGCCCGGCTCGCGGTCCGCGAAGGATTTCGCGCGACCCGCGAAGGCCCTGCAAGTGGCATTTTATTTTGTTTTATTTTTGTTAATTTTTAAAGTATAAAAACAACTTATCCTCATTGTTTGAGGGATCGAATTTTTACAGAGCTTAACTCTTTTCCTTCATATTTCTCTTTGATTTTGAGCTTTGAATTCACTATGGTTTGTTGTATTGATTATGGTTTCGATTACATAACTATGGTAGTAGGCTAAACCTCTTCTTGGATATATGTGATTGGACTTCTTGTTATGGATTGAGAACATGATTCATGAAGCTTAGGAATGGTGATTTGCTATTGAATGATCATAATCTATATGTGTATTTGATGCTTGAAATGATTAGGAATGATTTCCTAGTGATAGATATGTGTTGGATATGTGTTAGATATTGCTTTTCCATGGTTAGAATGTTATCATTCTTCCTATGTATGAGTAGTAAATTAGGAATTGAATGCATTTTGTTATCAATTGTATTTGTTCTTAAGATCATTCATTAGCATTATACCTATGTCAAGTTTGTTATCAAAGTGCATGGGTAGGGTTGAGAAATATCTAATTTGAATTTATATTGATTCAATTGAACTAGTTGTTATCATCTAGTAAAATTGTCAATTGAAGTTGTGAAGATGCTTTCATTTGCATAGCTTTGGTTAAAGATAGTTCTCACTAATGTTCACCATTCTCAAGGCATCATGATAAAGTTTGAGGAAAATCCTATAATAAGAAGTCACCAATCTCATATGTCCAAGTTTCTCATTCTCTTAGTTAAATCTCTAGCTAGAATAATCTTATGGTAAAGTAGTTGTAATTCTAAAAGTTCTAGTAGTTTCATTTAGTAGTGTCTTAAACAAAAACTCAACTCAAACCCCCCCCTTTGTTTACATTGCTTTTATATATGTATATATATATTTATGCTATGAGATATACATAGAAATAACCTTCTCCCTGTGGAACGAACCTTACTTGCCATTGTACACTTAATAGTGTGGAAAGGTAGTAAGTAATCTATAAATTGTATATTTGAGAGGTACGGCGACGACCTCCCAAATTTTGGCGCCGCTGCCGGGGAAAAGGCGTATTTTTATATGTATATTGTAGTTTTATTTCTAATCTATCTTTCTTTTTAGGTTCTATTTTGGTTTGGAACCCTATTGCTCTAGCTCTTGGTGCATGGTTCTTACACGATCCTCGAACCAAGACCCTTTGCAATACGATTCCGAGCTAGTAAGAAGTCTCCGCCAACTTAGGAGGCAAGTGCAAGAGTCACTAGCATCTAACCCTTTCTCCTTTGAAAGTGAATCACTACCTTTCAACATGGCGGACGAAGAAGAGGATACCGGCCAAAACCCTCCCCGGAACCAATACTACAACCCTTTCCAAAACCCTAACACTTCTCCTACCAACATTTCTATGAGAGAGTACATGTCCCCCAACTATGAGCAACAACAATCTAGCATTGTTTACCCAAACTCTCAATATGAAATCAAGACGGGAGTGATAAATTTACTTCCAACTTTCCATGGTAGAGAAGTGGATGATCCTAATGACTTCCTTGAGGCTTTTCATAGGGTTTGTAGTAGTTTGAAACCTTCCGAGATGAGTGTGGATGAGTTTAAGTTGAAAACCTTCACCTTCACCTTGAAGGACAAGGCCGCTAAATGGTTAAGCCGTTTACCTTCATCTTCAATCACTACATGGCCACAATTGAAGAAGAAATTCCTTGACAAGTACTTTCCTCCCTCTAAATCCTCGGTCTTGATACAAGCCATTAGCAACATCACTCAAGACGATGATGAGACCTTGTATGAGTATTGGGAAAGATTCCAAACTCTCCTTTCAAGTTGCCCATACCATAGCTTCACCGAACCTCAATTGGTGTGTTTCTATTACAATGGCTTGAATGATAGGGAAACCGAGTTGATAAATCGGTCTTGCTATGGCTCCATTGCAAACCTTGGCTCTTCCGATGCCATGATGCTATTTGAGCAACTAGCCGAAGGGTGCAAACCAAAGAGAGACCGGAGACTACGAGTGGGTAACTCCGGTGGGAACAATGATAGCTCTCGTCAAGATATCAAGGAGCTTACGGCATTGATGAAAGGTTTTATGATGGGAAATAGCTCCGGAGGGAACCAACCAAGGCAACAAGTGATGACATGTGGGATTTGTGCTTCGAACCATCTCACCGAATCTTGTCCTCAAGCAAACGAGGATTATAACGAAGAAGTCAATGCCATGGGGGTCTATGGTGGAAACCAAGGTTTTAGAGGTGATCAAGGAGGAAACCAAGGTTTTAGGGGCTACCAAGGAGGACGAGGCTACCAAGGTGGTAGGGGTTTTCAAGGTGGACAAGGCCAAGGGGGTGATAGGGGTAACCAAAGGAAGTATGATCCTTTTGCTCAACACTACAACCCCGGAACTAGAGATCACCCCAACTTTCGGTGGAGAGACGAACCGACGGGACAACAAGGCCAACAAGGTGGCTACCAAGGGGGTTATCAAGCTCAAGGTGGTCAAGCTTTTGATAGGCAAAGGGGGCAAAATGACCAAGGGTACCAAGGGGACCAAAGCCATCAAACTCAAGGGTACCAAGGTTACCAAAACCAAGGGTACCAAGATTATGGCTATCAAGGGTACCAAGATCATCAAAACCCTCAATATCACCCTCAACCACAACAATACCAAAGGAACCAAGGTCAAGGCCATTTCAATAACCGTACCCCTCAAAATGCTCACCCGAGGTTGGAAAATAAATCTCATGATCAAGGTGAAGGCTCGGGCCAATTACCACAAGATGCTCGACTCAAGAGCATTGAGGTACAAATGAGTCAAATGGCCACGGTTTTAGGGAAGTTGGAAGCACAAAACTCCGGGAAACTTCCCGCACAACCGGAGTTAAATCCAAGGCCTCATGCAAGTGCCATGACCTTGAGGAGTGGTAAACAACCTATGGAACCCGAAGTGGTTGTGAAAAAGGCACCCAAGAGAGGCCTCATGAAGAAGAGCTTAACCAATGATGAGGTCAAGGCGACCTTGGCCGATGAGGAGGTAATTCTTGAGGAGCTAGCCAAAGAAAAAGGTGAGGCCGAGGTTGAGAATGAGAGAGAACCTATTGATGAGGAACATATAGACACAACCCCTAATGTTGAACCAATGTCACCTCCATTCTCACCTCTTCACAAGAAAACTAGGACGGACACTACCTTTGATGTGGAAGCACCATTTCCCGAAGCTTTGAGGAATATTCGGAAAAAGGAGATGGACAAGGAAGCGTTCGAGGTCCTTCGAAGGTGTGAGGTAAACATTCCTTTACTCGATGCTATTGATCAAGTTCCTAGATATTCTAAGTTCTTGAAGGAATTATGTGTGAACCATCGTCAACAAAGGTCTAAGCATGTTAAAAATGAAAAAATCAATGAACATGTGTCGGCTTTGTTTCAAGATAAAATGCCTACCAAATGTGGTGATCCGGGCATGTTTACAATTCCTTGCATCTTAGGGAACACTTACTTTCCTAGAGCCATGCTAGATCTAGGTGCATCCATAAATGTCATTCCATATACATTGTATGAATCGTTGAATCTTGGCACTTTGCATAAAACCGGCGTGGTGATCCAACTTGCCGACCGCTCTAATGCATACCCTAAGGGTATTGTTGAAGATGTCTTGGTGAAAGTCGACAAGTTGGTGTTCCCGGCCGATTTTTACGTTCTTGACATGGAACATGATAAATTTGCTACCCCTATCTTGTTAGGACGTCCATTTTTGAAAACGTCAAGAACTATCATAGATGTGCATAGTGGTAGGCTTACCATGGAATTCGATGGGGATAAAATAGAGTTCAACATTTATGGTGCAATGAAATACGATGATGAGGAAACTTCTTGCAATGCTATTGATGTGATTGAGCCTTATGTGCAAAAAGTTTATGAAAATGATATTGATGATCCCTTGTTAAATGCTTTAGCCAATAGTTTACACACAAGTAATGTTCATCCATATGCTTTGAGTGCTAACTTGAAGGAAAGCATTTTTGAGCTAGATACCTTTGAGGAACTTTCTCTTGATGCACCAATTTTAGACCTTGAGGTATTGAAGGGCTCGGGCAACCGACCATCTTTCAATAAACCTCCGGTGGTGGAGTTGAAACCACTACCCGATAATCTAAAATATGCATTCCTTGGTGGTGGTGAGAAATTACCGGTGATCATCTCCAACAAGCTCACCAAGGAACAAGAGGAAAGGTTGATGAAAGTGCTCCAAGATCATAAGGAGGCCATTGGGTGGACCATTGCCGACATCAAAGGTATGAGTCCAAGTACTTGCATGCACCGTATACTATTGGAGGATGATGCTAAACCCGTCCGACAACCTCAAAGGCGGTTGAACCCTCCAATGATGGAGGTAGTAAAAGCCGAGGTGCTTAAATTGTTGGACGCGGGAATGATCTATCCAATCTCTGATAGTAAGTGGGTAAGCCCAACGCAAGTAGTGCCAAAGAAAACCGGAGTGACCGTAGTGGAGAATAGCCATGGCGAATTGATTCCCACTCGTGTCCAAAATGGATGGCGTGTTTGCATTGATTACCGAAGGTTAAATGCGGTAACAAGGAAAGACCATTTCCCTTTGCCATTTATTGATCAAATGCTTAACCGGCTTGCAGGCCACTCGTTCTATTGTTTTCTTGATGGCTATTCAGGGTACTTTCAGGTTGCCATTGCACCAGAGGATCAAGAAAAGACAACCTTCACATGTCCCTTTGGCACCTTTGCATATCGACGCATGCCTTTTGGCCTTTGCAACGCGCCGGCCACATTCCAAAGGTGTATGGTTAGCATTTTTTCAGAGTATCTTGAGAAGTTTGTAGAGGTTTTCATGGATGACTTTACTGTTCATGGAAACTCTTTTGACAATTGCTTAATTCATTTGTCATTAGTCCTAAAAACTTGCATTGATAAAAACCTTGTGCTTAATTCTGAGAAATGTCATTTTATGGTAGAAAAGGGCATTGTGTTAGGGCATGAAGTGTCATCAAAGGGTATTGAAGTAGACAAAGCAAAAATTGATATCATCCAATCTCTTCC
Source organism: Cruciata laevipes (assembly GCA_963678965.1). Classification (NCBI taxonomy): domain Eukaryota; kingdom Viridiplantae; phylum Streptophyta; class Magnoliopsida; order Gentianales; family Rubiaceae; genus Cruciata; species Cruciata laevipes. The sequence goes on from OY787639.1 coordinate 15,056,648, forward strand.
TTACCCTACTTGTGTGCGAGATGTGAGGTCCTTTCTAGGCCACGCGGGATTCTACCGCCGTTTTATAAAAGACTTTTCAAAAATTTCTTCCCCTTTATGTAGATTGTTGCAAAAGGATGTGGAATTTGTGGTAGATGAAGGTTGTAAAAGGGCATTTGATTGTTTAAAGTGTATGCTAGTGTCGGCCCCTATTATACAACCTCCAAATTGGTCCCTTCCATTTGAGATCATGTGTGATGCAAGTGACTACGCCGTTGGTGCGGTGCTAGGTCAAAGGGTGGGGAAAATTCCCCATGCCATCTATTATGCATCCATGACTCTCAATGATGCTCAAAGGAACTATACCACCACTGAAAAAGAATTGCTAGCGGTAGTATTTTCTTTAGAGAAGTTTAGGCCATATTTGCTTGGTACAAAAATTATTGTTTTCACTGACCATGCAGCTCTTCGTTACTTGATGACGAAGAAAGAAGCAAAGCCTAGGTTACTCCGATGGATCCTACTCTTGAGTGAGTTCGATTTGGAGGTCAAGGACAAGAAAGGGGCGGAAAATCTAGTGGCCGACCATTTGAGCCGATTGGTGCCCAATGAGGAGTTTGGGGCCAAAGCATTGAAGGAGCATCTTCACGAAGAGTTCCCCGACGAGCAATTGTTTGCTCTTGGTGTTTCTCTTCCATGGTATGCCAACCTTGTGAATTTCCTTGTCACAAGTAAGTGCCCTTCTCACTTCACAAAAGCACAAAAGGATAAGTTAAAGCATGATGCTAGGTTTTATGTGTGGGATGATCCCTATGTATGGAAACATTGTGCCGACCAAGTGATTAGGAGATGCATTCCTAATAATGAAACAAACTCGATCCTTGCTTTTTGCCATTCATATGCATGTGGTGGTCATTTTGGTGCTAGGCGAACCGCTAGGAAAGTGCTAGATTGTGGTTTCTATTGGCCTAGTTTGAATAAAGATGCATACACATTTTGCAAGTCTTGTGATAAATGCCAAAGAGTAGGAAACATCTCTTCTAGGAATGAAATGCCCCAACATTGTCCTCTATATTGTGAACTTTTTGATGTTTGGGGAATGGATTTTATGGGACCTTTCCCTACCTCCTTCGGTTTCAAATATATCTTGCTTGCGGTTGATTATGTATCTAAGTGGGTTGAAGCAATCCCCACTCGTACTGATGATTCTAAAGTGGTTGCAGAGTTCATCAAATCTCACATCTTCTCTAGGTTCGGGGTACCCCGAGCTTTGATCAGTGATCGAGGCACTCACTTTTGCAATAGAACCATTGCCGCATTGTTGAAGAAATATGGGGTAAATCACAAAACTTCCACCGCCTATCACCCACAAACGAATGGACAAGCCGAAGTTTCCAATAGGGAAATCAAGTCCATCCTTGAGAAAACGGTTAGGCCGACTCGCAAGGATTGGAGTACTCGGTTGGATGATGGATTGTGGGCATATAGGACAGCTTATAAGACTCCAATTGGTATGTCTCCATACCAATTAGTCTTTGGAAAGCCGTGTCATTTACCGGTGGAGTTAGCACACAAAGCCTATTGGGCAATCACAAGGTTCAACTTAAACTTGGACGAGGCCGGGAATGAAAGGAAGCTTCAATTGCAAGAGCTTGAGGAAATCCGGAATGAGTCCTATGAGAACGCGGCCATTTACAAGGAGAAGACGAAGGCATGGCATGACAAGATGATAATTAGGAAAACTTTTGAGGTAGGTCAAAAAGTTCTTCTATTTCAATCACGTCTTCGGTTGTTTCCAGGCAAACTACGTTCTCGGTGGACTGGACCGTTTGTAGTTGTGAAGGTTTTCCCTCATGGAGCAGTGGAGATCCAAAGCGGCGAGGATGCCAAAATCATCAAGGTCAACGGCCAAAGGTTGAAACCATATTACGAGGGTTTCAAATCGGAGATCCTAGAGGACATGTCTCTAGGCAACCCGGCCTACGAGTGACCTTTACCATGGAGGTACATCGTGCCGACGATGTTAAATAAACGAGTCTTGATGCTTTAAAAGCATTTCGTCGAACAATTTCAACATTTGGAACATTACTTTCTTTATATTTATTTGATATGTACATTTCATTAAGCTTGTAAATTGAACATTATGCTAGTTTTTATGTTGTTTTTGTAGAAATAGGTTTGAAGTGGTGCAAAACGAAAAACGCCAAGGGGCCATTCCTCGCGGTCCGCGAATTCATCGCGCGGACCGCGACCGAAGGATTCGCGGACCGCGGCCGAGCTCGCGCGACCCGCGAGAGAAACTTGGATTCCTGGGAAATCCCTGGAACGAAATGACACATTTTCGCGGCCCGCGACTTGGTCGCGCGGACCGCGAAACTATGCTCGCGGTCCGCGGTTCCATCGCGCGGACCGCGCCGAGGTTCGCCGAGGTTTTACGCGCGGTGCGCGCGCGCGCACCGCGCCGAGTTCCAGCGCGCGCGACCCGCGACGAGACACTGCGCGCACCGCGACGAGGATTCGCGCGCACCTCAACGGTCTTCAGCGCGCGGTCCGCGATTTCATCGCGCGGACCGCGACGGACCTGCGCGCGAACCGCGCGCCCGGCCGCGCGAACCGCGAAACCATGCCGAGTTTTCTCGGAATCCCTGGAACATTTTGGGCCATTTTCGCGGCCCGCGGAGCGGTCTCGCGACCCGCGACGGAAGCTCGCGGCCCGCCCCGGAGTGCTCGCGGTCCGCGACGAAACGGGGAGCCTATTTCTTCAATTTTCTTCTATCTTTTTTCTCCTTCTTCTCCCAATCTTCCCACCCGACCCCAAACCCCTTTTCCGGCCACCTTCTCTAATCCTCCATTCCGGCGAGTTTTGAACCGATTTCTTCCACCCAAATCAATCCCCCAAGCTTTCCCAACACAACCCACCAAAAATCCCAATCCAAAACACCATCTTTAACCCACATTGCCAAATTTCCACCGGAAAGTTCTTCATTCCGATTCGCCGGCCTCCGGCGACCTTTTTCCCAAACCAATTACACAAAAACCTTCCCTACACCACCCTTAACCTTTTCCTCATCTCAAATTCCAAATGCCAAAACGAACTTAAATATCCCCAAATCTCAAGAACCCTAATTTTTGGGCATTTTTGATTTGGTGATATTTTGGTTCAATTGATGATCTCCTCAAGCTACATTAGCTCCATAGGCTTCAATTGACGGTACCCTACTGAATTTATTCAAATTTTGGGTGATTTAGGGCTTGCCGCCAATAGGTTTTCATTGAAATTTCAAAGGCTTGCCGCCTTTAGTTATATACTGAGCTTTTTGAGTAGGGGCTTGCCACCTTATAGCTAGTTTAGCTGTGCTGGACTGTTGTTGAGTAGATTTTGATAATGGCACCGAGGAAAAGGTCACGCCGAGGAGAGGCCTCTAGTTCGCATGATCCTGTGGTTCCCGAACCCCCACCTCGCCAACCTAGTCCTCCCCCTGCAGAAAACCTGCCTCCTATAGACCTTATGGGACTGCAAGGTTTAGATGAGGATGCCCAACAACGGTGGAGAAAGTTGATTGGGAATGGGAGGCGAACAATCATGGAGACGAAGTTCTTGTCCTCTGAGCTACTTCAGGAGCTGGGTTTGCAGCAACCAGTTCTATTTTTATTGGATCGCGTTGGCATGAGAGGATTCATTGATCGGTCGGCACCGACCTATACCCGCTATACATTTGAGTTCTTATCCACTCTAGCCAAGCACTATGACGAGGACCATGACATGCATTACATCACCTTCAGGTTGAATGATGTGGACCGCCGGATGACCTATGATGAGATCCAAGATGCTTTTGGGTTCCAATATGCAGGGGGATACAAGAATCCAAAAGAAGCTAACCCGGACGGATTTGATCTAACTTACTTTTGGAATTGCTTGTCTGGATTTCCCAACATCACAGGCACTACGAAGAATAACCACATCATACATCCAGCTGTTCGTATGGTGCACAAGCTCCTAGTGATGACGATCTTCTGCCAAGGAGAGTTGACGCATATTACTAGGGAGCAGGTCCAATGCCTTTGGACCATGTGCTGGGGACCAGAACACCCTTGTTGGGTGGACCTTTTTGTGCAGAAATGTCTGGAGGCCTCTGAGAAGACCAAGGGAAAGATACCACAGGGGGGTATGATTTCACTTCTGGCAGCTTATCTGAACATCCACCTACCTCCAGACATTCAGGCAATAGGCAAGACAGCTGAGAGAGCTCACCAGTTTTACTCCATTGCTTCTTTGGAGTTCACTAATGTTTTGGCCATGCACAAATATCCTCCACCTAGATTCATTTGGCTAGTAGCCAAGAATCAGCACATGTACCTGCCGAATCCAGAGGCTGTACAACTGACTGGGCGCACCCGCATAGAGGATCTCACCTTGCCAACCCAGATCACAGTTCCTGCACCTACCATTGCCCTTGCCAGGCTAGAGGCACCTCCGGAACATGGAGAGCAGTATGTTCCTCCACATCAGGATCCTCAGTATGTCACTCAGCGGCAATTCCAGGAGTTCACGCAGAGACATGACGCGTTCACTCAGAGGTATGAGGACGACATGGAGGTGATGTTCGCCATGATGGCATCCATGCACCCACATGGACCAGGGGCTTTTGACTATGAGGGTCATCGCAGATCGCGAGCTCAGCGCCGTCGCGATGGTTCCGTCCCCTCGCAGTGAGTATATCCTACACCCTTTCCTTTCACTATGGTTTTCATTCATATATTTAAACATTGAGGGCAATGTTTAGACTAAGTGTGGGGGAGAGGTATAGGACTTTTATTGCTGCTTTTGTTGCTGTTTTTGCTGCTATTTTACTACTGTATTTTTCTTTAAAAAAAAAAAAAAAAAAAAAAAAAAAAAAAAAAAAAAAAGCCCGGATGGTTCCAAAAATACGAGAGAATCAGGCAAAAATGAGAGGCAAAAAAAAAAAAAAAAAAAAAAAAAAAAAAAAAAAAAAAAAAAAAACATTTTCTTTTCTCTTGTTTAAATATGTAAAGCTCTCAAATGTTATGTGCTTAATTATTTAGAGTATACACTTGGATCTTAATCGTTCTTTCTCGAGGACGAGAAAGGTTCAAGTGTGGGGGATTTTGATAGACCCTAGATATATTCTTGTTTTGTAGCATTTAAGAGCTGTTTTAGATAGTATTTTGTGTATTTATATTAGACTTTTAGACCGAATCATTCATAGTGGTTTGAAATTGAAGACGTGCATTTCAATCTTGAATTGCACTTGCGATGGATTTGAATGATTTGAAGACCTTCTATGACCGTCCTGACCGCATTTGATACATTGAAGAACCGGTCGTAGAAGTGGCGTGAAGGCACACTCTCGCGGGCCGCGAACCCCAGGTCGCGAACCGCGAGGGTGTGTGTTGCTGTTTTGAAGATGCCGAGTTTCGCGAGCCGCGAGGACCAGACGCGAACCGCGAGAGCCAGACGCGCGCGGGGCGCGAGACTCCGGTCGCGAACCGCGCGAACCAGCACGAGGACCGCCGAGGCACAGACGCGCGGGGCGCGAACCTTCGGCCGCGACTCGCGAGGACCAGACGTGCGCGAGGCGCGAACCTTCAGCCGCGACTCGCGGAGACCATGCCGAGACACGGGCGCGCGCGGGCGCGAGACACGGGCGCGAGACACGGGCGCGCGTACCACGCCGAGACCGAGACACGGGCGCGCGGGGCGCGAATCCTCGGCCGCGAGCCCGGCTCGCGGTCCGCGAAGGATTTCGCGCGACCCGCGAAGGCCCTGCAAGTGGCATTTTATTTTGTTTTATTTTTGTTAATTTTTAAAGTATAAAAACAACTTATCCTCATTGTTTGAGGGATCGAATTTTTACAGAGCTTAACTCTTTTCCTTCATATTTCTCTTTGATTTTGAGCTTTGAATTCACTATGGTTTGTTGTATTGATTATGGTTTCGATTACATAACTATGGTAGTAGGCTAAACCTCTTCTTGGATATATGTGATTGGACTTCTTGTTATGGATTGAGAACATGATTCATGAAGCTTAGGAATGGTGATTTGCTATTGAATGATCATAATCTATATGTGTATTTGATGCTTGAAATGATTAGGAATGATTTCCTAGTGATAGATATGTGTTGGATATGTGTTAGATATTGCTTTTCCATGGTTAGAATGTTATCATTCTTCCTATGTATGAGTAGTAAATTAGGAATTGAATGCATTTTGTTATCAATTGTATTTGTTCTTAAGATCATTCATTAGCATTATACCTATGTCAAGTTTGTTATCAAAGTGCATGGGTAGGGTTGAGAAATATCTAATTTGAATTTATATTGATTCAATTGAACTAGTTGTTATCATCTAGTAAAATTGTCAATTGAAGTTGTGAAGATGCTTTCATTTGCATAGCTTTGGTTAAAGATAGTTCTCACTAATGTTCACCATTCTCAAGGCATCATGATAAAGTTTGAGGAAAATCCTATAATAAGAAGTCACCAATCTCATATGTCCAAGTTTCTCATTCTCTTAGTTAAATCTCTAGCTAGAATAATCTTATGGTAAAGTAGTTGTAATTCTAAAAGTTCTAGTAGTTTCATTTAGTAGTGTCTTAAACAAAAACTCAACTCAAACCCCCCCCTTTGTTTACATTGCTTTTATATATGTATATATATATATTTATGCTATGAGATATACATAGAAATAACCTTCTCCCTGTGGAACGAACCTTACTTGCCATTGTACACTTAATAGTGTGGAAAGGTAGTAAGTAATCTATAAATTGTATATTTGAGAGGTACGGCGACGACCTCCCACAACCCCACTTTGCCTCGACACTAGAAAATGTTGTCGATTGACTCATAAATGAAAATCATTCCAAATATGAACAAATACCATATAAAAATTAATTAACGTGGTAAATTGTTTCATATTATTTCCCGCATATAAACAAAAAAATTATTTTAAATATTTAACGTAACGTATATTTATTTATTTTACTATACATTTTACTTTTATAATAACTACCGCATATATAATAACTCTATTTATCGTAGTTTGTGATGATATGGGTCTTGGCCCAAAACATGAGGCTCAACTCGGACTCCTGAGTCGGATGTCACACCAGTCCAAGCTACTACCAGTCAGTTTGTCGCCTAACGGATACCATGTGGGGAACTACTTAGGGAGCAAGGAAGTACTATTCACGTGACCCTACTCCCTAAAGGTACATGTTGGTGACTCATTTCTTAGACGTGAGAGAAATAAGTAACTGGTCCAACGTGATGATGAAATGGGGGATTGAATAGATGAAAGTACAGAAAGCTTTCTATGAAGATTTAGAGAGAAATAAGTCACATATGCCACTCACAATGAGTACACTCGCATACTCGATGAGAAAGTGCCTTTGCCCAAGTATAGCTCGACCGTGGATCAAGAAAATGAAATTGTGGTGATCGATTTGAAGAAAGTTTAAAAGGTGGTCAAATCTGGAGAAAGAAGTTGAAGTTGAAGTTGAAGTTGAAATGATTTATCTAATTGGTGGAGATGGGAGTTGTCTAAATGCATCGCCGGTAACCCAACCACCTCATCCACCTCCAGGAGTGTTGGAGCGTTGGTTAGGCAGGATAATTTGTACTATATGCATTTTGTGTATACCACCACTTCTATTTCATCAGTATTATTTGGCTTGATGAAAAGCCACATTATGCTTAATTTGTTTCTAAACTTTTTAGCCATGTTGCATATTGGGGTCGTGCGGTCTTCATTATTGTACTCAATGTGAAAAAGAACAAGTACATGGATCCATCCCACTAGATTGGGAATGTGTATACTATGAAGGATAGTTTGAGGTTGTGGGCAGGTACCCTAGCTTGGATTGGGAGGGTCATACAACTTATCAAGGTGTTGATGAATCACAAGTATTTTATTACTTTAGATTTCTCATGTTTACCTACTTCTAAATTAGTGATCCTGGTTGTTAGGGAAACATTATGATATTGATATTTTTCATCGATGAACAATCTTATAACTTTTGATTTGTTTTCTATTATTTCAGTTTTAAACTTTGGTTGCATGGATTAAGGATAAGATATTTGTAATTCATTTGCGGTTTGAATCCTTTCCATCTATTGATCATATATAGGTTTGTCTATGTAAAAAAAAAAAGAAGTCTACAGGCATTTAGTTTCTCACCCAAACCCAAAACCTTGTTTAATTGGTTTTGATCCAGGACCAAAATATTTTTACGTTTTGAATTTTTTTAATATTTTCCCCCTTAACATAAGATGAATTAGTTTGAGTGTTGACCAAAAGCCATTTTATTCATAAAAATTATGTGTCCACCAAGACTCAATAGCTTAGAAATAACATCATGTTGGTTCCAATATGGCCTTATTACCCTAAACTCTATGAAGAATAAGCACCCGTCTTGGGGGGGCTTGTGATGGTACAAAGGACGCACCGCCACCGATTAGCTGGGATGACTCAGCAAATATAGATAACTTCCGGGAAGTTACCCAGAACACGTGAGAGGATATGAGAAAAGATATGAAAAGTACCGGGCACATGAGAGATGTACGAGAGGAAAGAAAAGGAGGATAACTCAACAGAAAGAAAAGAAAAAGGGGAGCTGAACCAGCGAGACCAGATCATCTATAAATATGAGGGGATATCAGTCATTCAAGGTAAGTTTTCTTACTCTACCTTTTGCTATTAGAGTTTTCTCTTTTCTTTCAATACACGAAATCTCATCATCACACCGGAGCTGCTACCATCGGGTGGCTCTGGGGCTTGTTTTGCAGGCTCGTACAGACAGGTACAGTCCTCTCAAGCCTCGGCAACCAGCCAGTTTGGAGCCTCGGAAACTAGCTAGCTAGAACGATCAACGAACACGGACCCTCGTATACGCTATACATCCAGGCATCACTTACTGAGCAGATCGCCCCGCATCAATCACAATCACTTCTATGATTTTAACATTATGGAATCTATATAGTAGAAGAAACAAACTGAATTTTGACAATGCATGCATAGATAGTATGGCTTTATTTAGCTCTATTATTAAGAAGGTGTCAATGATTTTTACTGCTTTCCCACTCACTGACCATGCTTTGAAAGTTAGGGGTTTTACTATAATTGGTTTAGTTCCTTTCCTTAAAATTAAAAGATCTAAACCAATCAAGGTAGTTAAATAGCACCCGCTAGAATGTGGTTACAAAATCATTGTTGAAGACTCTTTTATTTCAGAAGATAAGAGTGGGATTAGGGGTGGTAATTGGCTTAGTCATCTCTGTGCATATGAAAAATACCAGTGTCTCTTCTCCCCTGCGTGTAGAGTTTCTTGCCATTCAATTTGAACAAAATTAGTACTTGAAAGTGAGTTTTTTCCCTAAGTAACCTTTTTCGTGGAACTAATTCTTAAAATAACACTCTTGTGAAACTAATTCCCTAACTAATACTCTTGGATTAAAGTTTAAATATTATTAAATTCACAATTTTTCAAATATTACCATTAGACCCAATAATCTAATTTTCAATCAATCTTGTTCACTCCGACCTGCTTCATGGTCACATTCTGAAATCCCTGATCATTATCGGTGACCGAATTGAAGAAGCCCCAATCTGATCCACCGTCGGGCATGAACATGCTGCTGCTGCACGTCCTCTGTTGATGATATTCTATCCCCATCTTGTAATTAACAAAGTGATCATCTCCTACATCACCGCCAACAACTCACTTGTAAACGGAACGAACATATTTTCATGTTGCTACTGGTTGTTATACCGCCACTACCGTGGAAAAAATTCTTGCTTCCTAGCGAGAGACGGCGGCACGATTTCCTGCTTCTTCATAAGCTCAGCCGCTCCAGGACCTCAGAAGTGTCGACATCAGGAAGAGGCAGGCTGAAGAGAAATGAGGATCCGAATGTTTCGTGAAAAGAGGGCCCGGTCGAAGGGAGAAGATGTCATCGGTGATGTACTGAGATTTGTCAAGATCAGAATATTGTTGGTTTCTTCGAAGTACTTATCCACCGACGTCAAGGAATGAGGATTCACAGTGTAGCACTAGTTGTGAAGGTGAAGATTAAATTCAGATTTCATCAATATATATATATATATATATATATATATATGAATCTTGATTAATTGGGAGAGTTGTGACAAATTAAGTCAATGCTCTACAACGAGCATTATTTTAGCAGCAAATTATGTTGAACAAATCTGCATATTGTGTGGCGCCATTTATTAGATGTAGTGAGGGAGAAAGAGGTTGAGTTTTTGTCGTTTTCGGAAACACGAGTTGCCTTTTTCCCGACGCTAACGACGCCGTATATGAATTCGAGGTCGTAATCTTTCAGCTCCTTGATGATCTGAATATTGTTGAAACCATCGTAGAGACTGTGGTTGCCGATGATGACAATGAGGGTTACTTTCTTCACCAGACGGACTTTAATCACCACGCCTCTGTCTAAAGCTGCTCGGTGATGTTGTAGAGCACCTCGACTAGGGTTTTAGAGAACATGTGTGGCGGAGGGAAAATTAGTTGGTAAATTTGTGGGTCTAGTTAGAAGATATGCAAATTTGTAGGTTTTAAAACTAATTAATCTTTAGACAAAGAGTATTAGCTATGGAATTAGTTTTAGAAGAGTGTTATTTTGGGAGTTAGTTTCCCAAATAAGGTTATTTAGGCAAAAAAATCCTTGAAAGTGGTTGTGTTTTTAGAGTAAAAACTGATTGCAAAATGGCAGTATATGGGATTACAAACTCTATCTCATCTAACTGACCAGTTTTAAGTCTATGCCATAAATAAATACTATTAGAATTAGCCATGTCTCTAGGGAAAGTAACTTTGTTGCAGATTTTCTTGCTAAACTATGCTCTAAGGATTCTATATATGGCAACATTATAGTTACTGATGCCGCCCCTCAAAAACTCAGAGAGCCCGATAAATCTTGACCGATTGGGGATTCCTTATGTTAGGATTTCTCAATCATCTTCTGAGTAAAGGCTCTTGATGTGTTCTAATTTATATCTTTTTTTATGAATACAGCTTTTCAGGACATGTTGATAATGCTCTATAATTTCATTTGTAGGTAGGGGAAGACCCTTTGGAAATCATTTGCAAGGTGGAACCATGCTACCCTTGCAACTGCAGGAGAAGATATAGTCATTATATCCAATAATCCACTTCACAAGAAGCAGCTTTTTGCCTCCCAGCTACATGACTATTTTACAAACATTTAAACTACATGCTTGGTTTTGTCTAGATTTGACAACCCTAATCGAGCTAATCATTGGATGTTTATTGGATGTTTGTAGTTTTGATCCAAATTTTCAAGTATAAAAAATTGCCCGTCAAAAACTAAATTTTGAATTGGGTCGGGTCTTGACCCGAAATTGACCCCTCATTATCTAAAATTTTAATTTTTAATTGTATTTTCTAACTGGGTTAATTTTTATAGCATTTTATAAAATATACTTCCCATGTATACGTCAAACTTCTTATCCTATCTATTTCAACCAAAATATTATGATTTATAAATTAGCAAATTTTACAAAACAAACTTGACATGAAATTTAAAGATTTCCATAGTCAAATTATAGCTTAATAACGATACGACTCCTAACAACTCCAATAAGTATCATTTATACAATCGAATTACACTAATATAATACATTAGCCAAAAAATTGAACATATCTACTCATCTCATTATCCACGATCCATCTCCACTCACACTGAACAGCCTCCCTAAAACCTAGGCATCTCCGCCCTATCATCCAAATTAACCTTCAAAAAACCCACTTCCCTGAATTCCACCATCATACCCACAACACACAGACCATTCAAATGCATCTCTTACAAACACCTAGATCTAGATATAAAATCTATTTCTTTCTATTGAAAATTATTGGGTAATAGGGAAGTCATTTATAAATCGACAACAAAATGGAAGAGAACGAATTGGGTGAGTTATGGTGTTGGTTCTGTTTTACAAATCGACCCATTGCTGGTGTTATTCCATTAACCGGCAGTGGTTGTTGTTTTGTTTCTGTCGTCTTGTAGATGTTGGTTTTGAATTGACCATGTTGTTGGTGAATTTGTAGGTGTTGTTGACATTTAGATGGTTCACACAGTCATTGTTAGTTATGTTGTTCAATCAGAGAGTTATTAATGGTAATTAGATATGTATATGTGTTGCTAAATGAGTGGATATGGTGATGTTTTGGCGGGGCTAGAGGAGGAGATTGCGGCACCAAGTTGAGCAAACCAAAACATAAGGTAAGATTAGTTTATTTTGATTCTCATTTTTCTCTTCAACTCCACCCATAAACATTAGACTTTGGTCCCTTACAGTTTTGATGTTTTTGTATGAGAATATATATAATAAATGAATTTGGGGATGTAAAAGTATGTTTTTGATATTGTCTTAGGCTAAATAGAAAAACTCAATTGAAAATTAAGATAAATATATGGAAAGGCACACATAGATTCATCTAGTCTACCATTAGCATATTTTGATTAATTACAAACTCACTTGTGATTATTACAGACGCTAGATACATTTAGTCTAGAATTGCACATTCTACTTGATCTGCATAAGGAAATTATCTATGCATATTGTTTGATTTCTTATGAATAAAATTTAAATTATTACTTTTCTTTAGTGGCTTTAAACTTCCCTTAAACATATGTACATGGTGAATTGATTTGATATGTTTGGTTTTAACTTATAAAGTTGATTTGAGTTAGTGGGGTTAGTGTTCTCTTTATAAAGACACTTATAAATCCTAAATCGAATTATAGCAAACGATCTTTATAGATTTTCTTATTCCATTTTTTCCCTCCCGAGTTTTAAGGTTTTTGTCAAACTATTTCATAATTTAAATTTACTTAGGTTGATTTTATGAATCATGTAATATGGTTGTAGTATCAACTCTCAAGCACCACATGTACTGAAACCTGGATGATTTTGGATATGTTTTTGTGCTTAAGGTTTCATTTGAACTGAGATTGAAGATAGTATGATGGTTTTCCATTCATAAATTGTATTGAACTAAATGTGAACAATGAATTAAAAAAATTATTAGCAAAAACACTTTTCGAACGTTAAACAATATTTTCATCTATTTAGTGTTCCCTTATCTGGAAATTCTAGATTATATTATCATACTGAAAAATCTTTTAGTTTAGTGTTTTGACTTGATCCTTACTCTGATTTAATATGTAAACTTATTGTTTTACTTTTTATAGTGTAATATAACGGTATTTGTTTATAATAGAGAAAATATTATACATGTTACACACTACAACTTTTGTAATGGTAATACTTTAATTATTTGGTAACAACCCAACTCCTTTTCTATGCATTTCAGATATCCAAAGTTGTGAGCACATTGTAAACTATTTAGTTGAGTAGTTGACACGGGAGAAACGGCTACGGGACCTATAGGTAAGATTTGTGATACTCTTCTTACATTTATATACTCATTTAATTAAGTATAAATATAGCATTGTTAAATAATTATTTGTTGATACTTTATTTAAAACATAACTAATATAATTTAATATTCAAATTTCACTAAATATATTAGAATATAGAAAATTTTCTTCAAATTAAGAAATACAGTTGAAAATTTTATTAGGGAACAGTACTGTGTTATTCTATTTATCTTTGAAGCATTGGTATTTTTTTCATAATAATTTAGAGATTGTTACCACATCGTGCTATTATAGAGTTTCAAACATTTGATTTTGGTTTAAACCAAGTTTTTGGTTATGCTTTGAGAATTTGATTTGACTTACTTTATCATTGGGTTTGCTTGAGTCTTGACCCAAAGTTGGCCTATTTATTTTTAAAATGTTTTAGATAATACTCATGTTCTAGCAAAACTCAATATGTTATAAACAGATTCATACCGGCTCTAACATGAAATGTCGAAACAATTAGGATCAGGTTGGTTCATGAACTGGAGCTAATTATTTCATTAATATGAAATTTTAAAAAATATTCATGGGCTGGTTATGATTTGACCATTGATATTGGGTTAGGTCGGATAAATTTTCAACTCCCACTGAAAATATTTTAGTTCAATTCAGATAATATTTTCCAGTTCAAATAAGGTGGTGAGAACATACCCATGCAATATATTAACACATTAGCCAAAATAATTAACCTAACCTTCATATTCCCCAGCCCATCCTTTCACATTCATCTCTTCCACATCCCCATAACATGTATCTCTGTCTTCTCCACCAAATTCATCGCCCTTGATTCCACTATCAAACCCACAACACGGACTATATGAATTACATCTCTTAAAAAATTCCTAGATTTAGAAATTGGATTTGAACCAATAGATCGAAGATATTATGATGTTTTATATTCATAATATTGAAAATAAGCCAATAATGGGAGAGTCTCCAATTATAATTGTACTCTAGAGATCCGTTATGGTGGTAGCTTGACTTGGTGACCCGATTTAACTATGATGAACCAAATGTACTATGATAACCAAGCCTGGTTGGACGACCCAACTTGCCTTGCTCACTGCAACAGTAGATCCCAAAACAATTAGGACTAGCTCGACTTCGACTCGACCCATTTTATGAACACTACTCATTCGTCTGCCTCAATTACCTCTTGCCTTGAAAATGAAGGTTCTCACAATACAATTAATTGTAACATTAGTACAATTGATTGCTAGAAGTAATATATAAAAAACCCTAACCATTTTTCACAAAAAAAGAATAGTATGAGCCTCAATGATTTAGAGTATTTATGAGTACGAAGTTAAAGCATGTATATCCGATCCGTAGATTGCTATTACAAAAGTAAAAGTCAAAAGAAAATTTCAAAAGACGTTGCACGTTCTACTCTTTGCATTTGTTTTAAAATTCGTCTAATAACATTCGCGTAACAATTTTACTATATGACTTTAATTTTCTTTACAAAATATTCCCTAGTTTAGGTACATTGTTACAAATTATACTGTGATATTAAAGTGAATTTGTGTTTTCCAAAAAAAAAAAGTGAATTAGTAGAATAGAGAGATGCGTGTAGGATTCATAAATAGTTGATAGATTGTCAACAGCCTCCCTAGGGGTTTGTTTTAGGGTTACTTTGCGGAGATCTTTCTTTTCCTAGGATAATGAGTGTTTCTAACTACGGCTTTGAGCTTAATTTTGCTCGTAAGTGCTAGTATCCGATCACACTTTAGCAACAAGGGCTTACTGATAAGACCACCAGAAATTTGCTTGTGCATGCAATCAAGTGGACCACAATTAAAGCATTTGGGACAACAAAATCAAGACTCAACTGAAGTACATGTTGATGGAAACATACTGCCAATATCCAGGGGCATGACGAGCTCCCATGAAAATTCTACTGTAAAATCGGTCACAGACAAATTGACAAAGCTATATACACTCACATCTAGGAAAGGGGCTAAACCAGAGAGACAAGGCCTAGACTCTGCATAGATATATGATCATATAGTTTACAAGTGCCTTGGCCAAGGGTAAACCAGAAGGTGAATTTGCTTAAGAGCTCATTCATTCAACAATCACCCTCCTCTCTTTTTCCCCCCCTTTCAAGGCTGTTAGCGCATATTTTGCACCTGAAATTGCCAAAATCAAGTTAAAAGGAATATGTTACTAGCATCATCATCACCACCACCATCATATAAAACTTCATTCACCAAAACCCTATGCTATTTGTTTCCTACTTCTCCGGCATCAATGTACTCCCTGGCGTAGGGACATGGCCGTCTATATTTCACATGCTTTCAAGCCATGGGGTGAAAAGGAAAACTCTGGATAGCTTTGCATCACCGAATAAGAAGTTGCACTTGGAGCCAGAAGGGTTACCAAAGGCAACATTCACGGAGATCCTTTCCAGTCGAACTGAAGGTTATTAAAGCCATTGACAGCTCCAAGCCCATTAAGCAATTGGTTCCCCATATCCTGCGATTGATTCATACTCTGTTCCCTACTCATTGCCATTCCCACTCTTCCATTCATTGCCACTGAGTTATTACCCAAAGCAGCTCGAATCCCATTAACCATGGCAGCCTGACTAAGTCCATTCGCCATGCTCCCATATCCTGTACCTCCTCCAACGCCACTGTTTCCGTTTGTGACTCCATTTCCTATCATTCCATTACCATTGACACCCATGTTATTGCTAGTAGGCATCATCCCATTAACATTTTTCATATCATTCCCCAAGTTATTGACACTCATCATACCACCACCACCAAGTTGAGATGTCGTCATCATCATTTCATGTATGATTTTATGGACGGAACTCTGTGAATCATTGGCATCTGCATCATTTGATAGTGCAGGCTGCTGCATTAACATACCAGGGGAATTGGTAGAATTCATGTGTGCTCCTCCTCCACTTGATAAGCCCCCGTGAGAATTTGGTGCAGGATTAGTTGATGTCGATGGGGTGGGAGACTGGAATGGAGAAGGATTCGACTGTGGCTGTGGAATAGTACTTGAGGAGTTACTAGGGGATGGCATTTGAACACCATTTCCTCCATAAGAACTGTTTGCGCTATTCATCGGGTTTTGTTGTCTGGAATTCATCGAGTTCTGATGCAGAAGCCCAGCAATGGCACTACCAGATGAAGTTGGTGGAGCTGAGTTGTGAGCCCCGTTCACATTTGCCATTCCATTGCTCGTAGGAAGTTGTACAGCAGCAGTCTGACCTGAAGCATCATTGTTCGAACTCTGACCTATAGTTTGCTGTTGATGAATCTGATCCTCAGTATGCTGCGACTGACTATGAATCCCTGTTGATGCACTTGTCCTCCTAGGAAATTTGGCCAAGCTCTCTGAAAATCAAAACAAAGACCAAAAAGTGTTACTACTGAACATATTTAAACATCCACCAAAGAACATTACCTACTACTATGCTTAGATGCCTAAAGGGTTCTTTTCCCTTCCTAACTTAACTTCAAGGTCCGGAATTATTACTGATCCCATTGCTGAAACATAGAAAGTCCAGCAATGATCATCTCATCCTATACATAATAGTTCCCACTCAAGGCACATTTACCCTGAGTATCTGAATGACTCAAAAAACTACATTCACTTCACTCTCCTTAAAGGAGGAACTAGTATAAAAAAGCACGGAATGAAAAGTTTGACCATATAAATGTCACAACGTAGTCAACAATCTTGAGTTAATGTAATTAATCAAGTATCAACAAATAGTTTTTTTCCAGAATATTTGTTACACAATTTTTCTAAAGGCATGCTACTGCTACCTCTACACTTAAGTCAAAACCAAAAGGGCATCACAAATCTTACCCATAGGTCCTGTACTAGTTTCTCGGCTGTAATCAATTAAATCCTTCATGCTGTTTACAACTTCGGATATCTGCAACAAACAAAACCAGATCAACAAATTTATAAATAACAACAATAGCAGTAGCATCAGATGTCAAAAGAGCCATACCAGTAAAATCATATACAGTTAAGCTTATATCTCACAACATGGACTCAATTGCATGAATCATATATTGCTATCATGTTTGGTAACACATTCTCAGACACATTTAAGTGGAACATGTCATGTATAACTGCACATTATCTTATTTTCACCCTCCCCTCTTCATTTAGCTAATGACTCTACTTTCTGGTTTCTATCATGTAGTGATACTGTAATACATTATTCCTCAACCAACAAAGCAAACCAAAGAGATTCACTTAGCAGCATAGCCAAAAAGCTAGCATATCAAAAAAGAGCTCATTGTCTCAGGTGGACTTTATGGCTTATAATCTATACATCATAAAAGTTGCCGACTAGCACATATGTACACTTCCCAATGGCATCACACAACAGGACCCGAGTATATATAGTAGTGTTCTTCTACTCTCTTTTTTGGCAAGCACTCCTACAGAACTACACTTTAAAAACACTAGAAGACATTAAAATTTCATATTTTTCATTTTCTAATCAACCGTCCAAAACCTATGTTGGACACAAATTATATTCCTAAGACAGGCAGAAGCCACACCTGTTCCCCATACCTATAAAAGATCTTGACTCGTCAGAATTAATAACTTAATAGTTAAACTGGAAACAGTGTTTATCCATCCAATTCCAAATCTACAAAATTTGCAGTTAAATGTAGATAAAATTCAGTTTTCACTTGTAATAATTGCAATCATTATATTAAGGTGGGCCACAAGAAACTGTGTAACCTTAACTAGCAGCAGAGAAGGTTATTTACTAAAGGACGCACAAAACAAATCAACCCATCAAACCACACTTGTTATAGAGGGAGCATTTTTAAATTCAATTATCCTAGAGGTCAGAGGGTATCAATATTTCCAAACCCATTTAAACGTAATTTACAAGGTAGAGTTTGCTGTCTTTCCCAAAAGCTTATCTTATAAGGACACTTTAACTTACTTACTTCCCTCACTTTCACTTCAAACTATAATCCAGTTCCACCTACCGTCATAAATAGCAAACTGACTATGAAGTGAAACTAAGCAAACTCCTTGATCAAAGTTCTCAGGGATCTGTGACAGTATAATGAATCATCCTCATTTAGGAATGCCTTTCCCGTAACCCTAATCTGAGATGCAGTCTCTACTAACCACTTTGAACGTATATATTTCTTTTCATTTTTTTTTTTTAAAAAAGACCCCATTTCCAACCCTCTTGTTACCCAGTAGATTTAATGTCAGGAAGAATTAAAGATTACCTGAAGACATCGAACGTATCTCTTTGTGTATCCTAATTCATTAACCAAAGGGACTTCCAATGCTTTTGCTAACTGACGCGCAGAGGCAACAAACCTGAAGATGCAGGAAAGAAAGCATTCACATGTTAACCATTTACATAAGCCTAATACAATCTTCAAACAATGGCAAATCATATGAGTCAGGAGGGAATGAATATTTTCAACCATTAAAAATTAGAAGTTTTGTAAAGCAAAGTCAAATTTAACTAGGAACTAATTCAGTTATTGCTTTTGTTGCTACTAAATTGTAAAAAGCTGCAGCATCCATGAATAAGTAATTAAAGCTATTTCAAAGTCATCAACAGCAACCCTTTTTTTCTAAGAAATACTACTCAAGAACTGTAATTATGCCAGACGCCTGTGAAATTACAATATTTCTTCTAGGGGAAAAAAGACAAACCAACACAGACTAGCTGTAATAGCCATTGTTCCCGCAATAGAGAAACGTATCAATGATATTTAAACACGTGATGAAAAAGTAAGTACAACAACAAGCCAGCACATCCACTGGGCTCACAGATATTGGAAAAAGAGTGAATCTGAATTGACAACCAGCCAAAGCATGAAGTTTGAACTCACATATTACAGTTACTCTGCAACTCGGGAGCAGATACAGTGCTTGGTGTATTTTGTGTGGCGGCCTGATACTTCTGAGCGACAGCTCCAAGCTGATTTACCTACAAGAACAAAAGAAAAGTTGTGATGAATGAATACACCCCAGTGGTATACTTCAACCTCCATTAGAAAAGGAATGGAGATTAAGACATCCTCTGACCAAAGCAACCAAATAATTTGAATTTAAGAGCATTAATATATATTGACTGACAAAGATTCAATCAACACCTGAGGTATCAGCAATCTTCTAGGAATAAGCTCTTCATGGCGTCTCGCACAGAACTCCCAAGAACAAATCTGTTGAAAACCCTGGTTAGTAATAAATAGTAAGGACACTAAACAACTGCAGAACAGAATTACTTGACAAATGACCTTTAAGTCTTGAGTGAACACTATACGCAGTTGACCATCACGGACAACACGAAGTTGCTCGAAAACACTCTCTTGTATAGCTTTAGCATAGTCAAGGACAATTTGCCCTGATGAATTCTGATATTCTTTGGGCATGTCAACATAAAGTAGCTCTTCCAAAATGCCACTTTCATACTTAATTTTGAAAAGCCTGGGAAGAACTTCAACAGTTGCCTCTGAAGATTGATCAACCATTTTTTATTAATATTATTTAAAATCAACCAAAAACTGAATCGAGTATGTCATCAGATAAAGGCGAGAGAACGTACCAAATCCACGGCCTGGTTTGCGGTTGCATATCTCACAATGCCAAACATCCTGTAGAACAAGAAATAGCCTGATACTTAGAAGATGGCAATCATTATCATACAGCAATCAATAAGCTTGTAATATATTCCACATAGGCAGATACATAGAAGCAGAGACAAAAATTGCAGTCCAATTATATGCACTCTTTTGTAATTTCTCCTACTTTTTATTTGCTTGAACTTCTTATCGGACCTTTTTTTACCTAGCAGTAGCTAGATTTCTGGACCTTTTCTAAGGCTATTCAACAATGGAATTAGAAAAGCATTTGAAAAAATTTAAGAGTGTGTGGAACTCCATAAAGCTTTCAAAAAAATGACATTTATAGCAATAACAGAACCATAAAATCATAAAAAGTAGCGTAAATGGATAGCACAGTGAAGTTATAATTATAGCACATCAAAGCATCACTTATCATTCCTGAAGAAAAAAATTAGCTTAATTTTGAAGATGAGATGTGTCCTTGTTCTTCATAACATGAAACATCCATTTGAGTAAATCAGAATCTATGTGTTTCGCAGATATGAAAAATAACTTTATACTGTAAGCTATTCAGAATCTATGTGTTTCGCAGATATGGAAAATAACTTATAATGTAAGCTATTCAGATGTTAACTCAAAGTTACTATTTTTCTATTATTAATATGGATTAAAAAGACAAAATCACAATCCTTAAAATAATATGCTGATAGTGGGTGTTGGACACAAACCTGAGGGAACACTCCTGTTGTTTGGCGACCACTTCCGTACATAGAAACACACCACTTTTTTTTAGCATTTGGAGCAAAATACTCCCCAACAAATTTTCGCCAAAACTCGATATTGTTGTCCTTCACAAGAATAGTAAAATCAAAATAAAGTCATGATAGAAAACACTACATAAACCAACCTAAACTGAAGTTGTATTCTTACTTCAGGCCTGTGTTGCTGTTGATACATATAATGAGTTAATCGCCGAGCACACATCCCAGGCTCGTATACAGGTTTCGCAGGGGACCTTATAGGCAAGTTCTGGGCCTGAAACTGCGGCTGTAAGGGTGATCTTTGTTGAGGAATAGATTTTAAGAGTTGCTGCTGCTGCTGCTGATGTTGAAGCTGCATCAGCCTCTGTTGATGCAAAAGCTGTGCAGCAGCTGCAGCTTGGGGCGACTGTCTAGACATTTGGAGTAACTGCTGCTGCTGCTGCTGCTGCTGTTGCTGTTGATGCTGTTGATGTAAAAACAAAGACGAGTCTGAATGCTGAGGCTCCATTTTAACTGGTCCAAGGCTCCTCATATTCTGGAGTTGCTGAGGTTCCATTTTAACATTACCTAGATTTCTTAAATTTTGCAACTGCTGAGGAGTTTGCTCATTTGACGTCTGTTGCTCCATCTTAACAGGACCCCCACCACCTCCTAATCCTCCTCGCATATTTTGATACTGCTGTTGCTCCATCTTAACAGGGCCCCCACCACCTCCTAATCCTCCTCTCATATTCTGATATTGCTGCTGTTGTTGCTGCTGAGAATTGCTGGAGGAAAACTGGTGCATTGGCTGTTGATTATGTTGGAAACTCTGAGAATCAAGAGGCTGATTTTGCTGTGGATCTGTCAACATCTGGTTGCCAGTAGAATTTGAAAATTGTTGACCTTGTATATGGGCAGATGAATTTGGGTTAGCTGCCATGGATGCAGACATAAATGATGAGGCAGGGGAACTAAAACCAATCCCATTCCCAACAGAAGAAAGTGGTTCAGATTCAGCACCATTATCCAGAAGTCCCCGCTGAGTGCTTCCAGGACCAGAGAGACCAGAATTAGGACCCCCATTGGCGAAAGATTGTTGCAGAAGAGACGAAACATTAGGCATGTTCCCAAGCATATTCATGTTACCAAACTGACTACGCGGTGAGACCATAGAAGAGAATGCACCTTGCGAAGGCATTGCACCACCTTGACCACCCATCAGTCCAGAATTCGACCTCAGTAAGGATGCAGGAACAGACTGAGAACCACCACCAAGGGGAGTGGAATTCCCAGGAGGTACCATTTTCTCACAGAAAACTGAGCTCTAGAAACACTTAATATATCCTACGAAAACCTGTAAATAAAATGACACGAACCATAAAAACCGCCTACAGAACCCTAAGATGGCACTATGAAGATGATGCTACAGAAGAGACACACAGCCCATGAATTTCACCAGGTATAGGCATATGAAAATGAGCACCAGGGTTTAGACATTCCCAAATCTATCGCGCACAAAAATAGGGTGTACACCTTGGAAGCAGAGTTTACAGCTGAATTTACCATCCACGGAAAGTTGAAAATCAGCAGATTCCATGTGTCCAAACATCTAAAATTCCTTTTTGCTCTGCTGGAATCCTCCTTTAACATGAATTTCTGCAGAAAAACGAAATAAAACACGTTATTCACCACTAATTTAGATGACAAATCACCCTAATTTCAACAGCAACTAGCAGAAATTGGGAAAAGCAGCATACTTTATTAAAAACTAGTATCTCAAAGCAAAATCTGAATCTTTCCAACTCAAGATACTTCATAAAGAAGCCAATAAACAAAGCTACCTAAAAACCTAAATTTCTGAAAACCAGCAGAGGGTGAATGAATTCATTTGAACTCTAAAAAACCATGAAAAT
Source organism: Cruciata laevipes (assembly GCA_963678965.1). Lineage (NCBI taxonomy): Eukaryota > Viridiplantae > Streptophyta > Magnoliopsida > Gentianales > Rubiaceae > Cruciata > Cruciata laevipes. The sequence goes on from OY787639.1 coordinate 15,079,368, forward strand.
GATTCCAAGAAATCCCCAAATTCACCAAAAATGGTACCAAATCCCGTCATTTACCCACACTCGATCCGAACCATAAATCAATAACAAATAACTCGATCCGAAACTCAAACCTCTACTACACCTTGCCTCGAAAGCTTAAAAAACAGCCCTATAAATTCAATTGCTTACAGCGCCGACTTCAAACAGCGGAAACGATAACCATACAAGCAAAAAACTGGTGGCGGGGTGGAGGGTTAAGACTTGAGAGAGACAAGATAAAATTACAGTGTTACCATCCTTATTCCTCATCGACATTTACCTAATTGAATGGAAGAATTAACATGCGCGCACCGAGCAAGGGAGTTTAAACTGGAGAAAATCACTTTATTTTCCGATTCCGCCTCGAGAATTTTGAGTGTGTGAGTGTGTGAGAGAGAATGGAAAGAGAAAGGGAAGGAGAGAGAAGATAGTGGTGAGTAGTATCTATTTCAGCTGGTTTTCTTGGCTGTACTTTCTAGAGAGAGAAAGAGTTTTGTGGGAGTGTGTTGTCTTTTGTTTTAGTGTGTGACTGTGTGCGAGTGCGTGAGTGTGTGAGAGAGAATGTGAGAGAGTTCGTTCTTGCGGACGTCAAAACTGCATTCCATCCGATTGAATTTTCTTCTTCATTCATTCCAACTCTTTTCTTTTATTTTATTTTTAATTCTTTTTATGCCCTTGCTTACCTTTTCTTCTTCTTCTCCTCTGAAATGAAGTCAAATCCTCTCTTCCTTCTTTTAATTTTCTTATATTTTAATGACAACTCTATCAAAATAAATATCAATAATCTGTCCACCTAAGCAGCAGTTTATAGAGTACACTTTTTTTTTATGGTAGTTTGGGATATCAGATATCAGATATCTTCGGTATTAATTGGTAGAAAAAGGTAAAATTTACCAATTAAATACATGTAGCACAATAAAATGATAGTGAAAAACAATGATGGTGAAAAAGTCACATCAGTAGTTTACATGTTAATTAGAGTAAATTATATGTTTTGTATTATTAAAATTACGTATTTGTAGAAATTTAAAAGTGAACTAACAAATATACCAAAATGTCTTAAATAAACAACAACTAATCAATTGTTTTATGATTCTCTTAGTTTATTTGAGACGCTCTTCCATTTTAAAATTAACACTTTAACTTCTCAGACTTAGAAGTGTATTATTCTTAGAAGTTTATTACATTGATTTGGAAATCTTAACATTATGCTATTAAATCTTTTTGAAGTTGTAGTATATTTTTCAAAACTAACTTAATAGAGAAAGTCTTTGGAGAGAATGCTTATATGTATTTTGAGAATTATGTAAATTTAAAACATGAGAGAGTCTCTTGAGTGACAGTCTCACCATGAGTCATGGGCTCATAAAACCATACTATTAATTTTGGGGTGAAGTTATAAATAATTAATTTTTGGTGTCTATCAAATTCTTCTTCAATCTTCTTCTGCCTTCTTGCCACCTCATCAGTCACTACCATGTTGTCACCGACAACCCCAAACATCAATGTCGGTGGTCTCCAATCTCGCGACACTCAACTTCAACGCTAGCTAGCGGCCCTTAACATAAACACTAGAAACCCCAGTCTCGAGACCCCTAAACTCACATCTGCTGACTCAAACTCCGAGAAATCCAATCACAATATAGGCAACCATAGCCCCACCACGACGACCGTAACATCAAATATTCCCAACCTCACATTCTGTGATCCTGACATTACCGCCCTCACCAAACCGCCGTTACCGCTCGAATCATCAACCACCCTCATTAAATCATCATCGTCACTGTTAATTCATCATCATCGTCAATTCATCAGTTGAGTTAAGCCATGTCGACAACGCAAACCATTGTTGCTGTTGCGCCACCACATTGTGGCGTTGTCGTTTCTAGAGATCGAGACCAACGGAGACCTTATTCACACCAAAGACCGCGAGGCCATATCAAATCTAATGTTTCCCTAATCTCTCCACCTCCGGCCGAACACATGCTTCCGTCGTGAATTTCGTCATTCGCAATCGCCATTGTCGAGGAATAAGAGCCGTTGTAGCATGTTGGATTTTCAAGCCGGCACGGAGGTTGTCGCCATAATGGGGAATATGGGTGTAAATGAACCAAGCCGTTCGTGAGAAACTCGTGAACAGTTCGATAAAAGCTTGGTTCAAACTCGAAACAAACGAACACGATCCGAGCTCGAGCCGGCTTGATTAGTAATCGAGCTCGAGCTCGAGCTTCACGACTATGGTTTGATAAGCTCATCGAGCCTTAACGAGCATGTACATGTATATATAAATTAATTATTATATATAAATTATTTAAAAAAAACTTTTAAAAGGTTTAATTAATATAAACGAGCCGAGATTGTTCGAACGAGCTCGATTTACCCGAGCTAACGAGCCGAGCTCGAGCTCATTACAGCTAATCAAGCTCGAGCTCGAGTTGATGTTTTTATGTTCGAACAAGCTCGAGCTCGAGCTCGCTAATTTTTATCAAGTCTAAACTCGATAAGGCCAAAGATCGGCTCGGCTCGGCTCGTTTACACCCTAATGGGGAAGATATCATGTTTTATTTCCTATTTGCATAAAAGTTCCTTTTTGAGATAGTTTTTAAAAATACCCATGTATTTCATTATTTACATAACAATTCTTATATGGTACACGTGGGTACAGTATTGTGCAATGCAGATAGATTGTATGTGCATTTTAATACTAAAGGTTGTGCATTTCAATATTTATAAATTACAATCAAATTAGTAATATGCACAATTCTACATCCAAAATACACATTATTAGGATTTGTAATGTACAAATTGACTATATCATTTTCCATTACATTGTAGGTCATGCCTCATCACGAGCCTGCATCATATAAGTTTTTGTGTGAAGTTACAGAGCAAGATGCTAATAAATTTGCTATTTTTTAATAAATAAATTTGTTATTCTTGAATCTATAACTAGTACTGTAATAAAATTACTCATAAAAATGAAATAAAGCATATTTGAAAAATGTTAAACTAAAAACACCTTTTGATGAAAAAAGAGAGGAATATTTTAACTCAAAATGAATAGACGGTCTTTTATAAGACTTTGCCTACTTTATTTATGTATTAAATTTAATTTCAAATATCAAAATGACATAAATAATTATATATAATGGAGTAATAACACTTACACCTCAATTTTATTACAAATTCAAAAAACAAATTATGATTTGGAATGTTTATTAATGAGCCACAAAACTCTCTTCCAATTAATGGGCGTGTTCTTTTACACTTATTTTTTGCTGATTGAACTAAATTGAATTAAATTTAATTAAATTAAGCTAAAGTGGAAATTAGTATATTGAAAAAAAATTACATGATTGAATTAATCTAAATTTTACTAAATTATATTAGATTGAATTGAATTAAACTAAACTAATGTACAAATAATTTTAACATATGTACTGCTTATACAATTATATTTTTTCAATCTGTGAAATATTCTGATCCATGATAGCTTGTTTATCTTTGTGGTACAGGTTGTAATGTTTGAGGTAGATATATGGAATAATGTGTTAATTTTGTTTTTTAAAAATCATCATACATTTTTAATGTAAATTCCGTTTACATATTCAAACATATTTTTATAAAACATACTTTGCAGTTTTTTAAAGTCAACGTGCATTGTATTATATTTATGAAGGGTGGTAAATGGACGGTTGGGTGGATGAATTGGACACAAAATAGATGGTAATACTATGGGTGATTCTAAAAACTATTGGCATGATCTATACTATCTCTAAATTTAGATATTTTTTAATGGTGATTTAAAAATGGACTTCCAATTTAAAATAAGAAAAAAATTTCCAACCTATCTTTACATTTGACTTTTATTAGTTGCCTTTGAAAATGTTTGGTCACCAATATCATTAATTATGTGCAAATACAAGTGATAAAGATCTAATATTATGTGAAAATTCAATACGATAATATTTCAAGATCTTGTTTATTAGAGTTTATTTTTTGGCCGAACTAAATTAAATTGAACTGATATGAACTGAAGTGAAATTAACGATTTTAAAGGAACCAACATAACTGAATTAACCTGAATTTCATCAAATTATATTTTCGTTGAACTGAACTGAATTGACCTACGGAAAAGTTCTGGCAAACAGGACTTAAAGTATTTAACCAATCAATTTTAAGGTAAAATTTAAGCAACTTTAACCCTATGAATGGTTAAATTGCAAAAAGAGTGATAAAAAAATTATAAATATGTATTTAAAAAATAAATCAAGAATTTAATTTTTATTCAAATCTTAAGCATACTTTTATTTCTCCCTTACATTTGAGGACAATCAAACCATTGAGCTAGTCCAGTGGCCAGGACATTATACCCACCTAATTTTTAATAGCCTAATGAAGTGATGTCAAAATAAAAATTCCCCAAGACATATAAATATTTTAAAAATATGTAAATTATCTTTAATTATTATTAAATATTAATAATTATTATGAAATTCTTGACTAGATTAATAAAAGGATGGTAGAATATATAATTTAAGTGTAATTGTTGGCATAATTCATTATTCATGATGAACGGTGATAATGGTGGGTAGTGCTTTTATGTAGGGTGATAATGCATCCGAATCATTAATTGGAGTACATGCACATAGTATTTAAATTACAATTACCGTGAGCTTTTTTACCTAAATGATCTTATTGCTGAAACTAATTCTTAAAATAACGCTCTTCTGAAATTCATTCCATAACTAATACTCTTGGACTTGAATGTAATTAGTATTAAATCCCACCAATTTTTGTACTTTCCAAATAGACCCACAAATAAAATAACACTGATTTTTGTTAATCTAATTTTTCATCAACCCCCTTCCTCCTCCTTTTCAAATCCGCCACACGTGCCTCCGCCTCGTCCTCCCACCACCACCCCGTTTCATTTTCTTAAAAACTCTCCCTTGAGCATTTCTCAAAAATCTTTCTGATCAAACAAGATTTGCTTTGTTTTCCATGTGGGATGGCCATCAAACTAATTGAATGTCCGGAATATTCTGCAAACTAAAGAAAAAGAAGAAAACAACATAAGTCATAAGATATACTCATCCATTCAAACCAAAACATTACCAAATTATTAATTTTAACATGTATAATTCGTTCCTTTTCGAAAAAATAATGATTTTAAATGTTCAACTAGTCTTTTGGAAGCAACACAGGCAAAAAGGAAATGTTAGTTAATTAACAATATCAGCAGGTTCATGTGGCAATAAACAATGCAGGTTCATGTGGCCAAGCGTACGGGGCAAAGAAGTACCATATGATGGGAATGTATTTGCAGAGAACCCACTGATGTTCATCTTCGCAATGCCGATCATGCTGGCGGTGGAGCAGCAAGGAGGAGAGGGCGGAGATGACCGGCATGATCGCGTTGTGGTTCATCATCGATCAGTAGGCGCCTCTTTATGACCTCCATTGAAGTGTCGGCGGCGGTGGCGAAGAGGCCGGAGGACGAGACACAATGTCGGGGATTGGCGGCTAATTTTTTTTTTTTTTGAACAAAACGTGTTATCATTTCAAATTCCTGGAAATCGTCCAGAATCGTTTGATACAAGGAAAGGGGGTGGTGAGTCCCAAAAAACAAAGGAACTAACATTATGTTTAGCCGATTGAGCTAACATATGAGCCGTAAGATTCTCCGATCGGGGGACCCAGTAGGGAAAATGTAGGCTTCTTGATCGTAACAGAGTTCTGATTTCCTCCACAACATCCACTATCTCAGCATGGCATTCAACATCGCCCAGGATCATTCGAATTAAACCCAAACAATCCCCCACGATAATGGTAGAGAAAGGCAGCGTTGAGGCTAAAAGAACTGCTTCCTTCGCTGCCAAAGCTTCTGCCAAAATCGGGTTGTGCACGTTAGGAGTGTTTCTTGCTTCCCCCCTGACATAAGAACCAGCTGCATCAAAAGCCACAGTCCCCAGGCCTGCAGTTCCAGATGCGGTCAGACCAGCGTCAAAACAAACCCTCGCTCCGCCTGCTGGGGGCTGCAGAATAACCGAGTCCTTCAAGGCCGCCGAGATACGCTCCGGCCAGTGATTTGCTTGATGAAAACTAGACAGAGAGTTCGCCACGATTCCGGCCAAAACGCTGCTACAGATGAGTTTATTTTCAAAAAGCTTGCTATTCCGTTGCCCCCAAATTCCATCACAAATCATCAAAAATAGTTCTGAAGTCTTTACGTCGTTGTCGACTATGAACTGGCGAAACCAAAGTTCACCACGCTGCTGTTGTGAGGCCAAAACTTTCCGGTCCAATCCCGCCATCCTAAAGACTTTGTGAGCATACGAACATTGGAAAAACAAATGGGAGGTCAGATCATTTGCATCACCACAGAATGGGCACATGGGAGAAACCTGCATCGTTCTGCGCCGTAGATTCTCTGTCGTCGGGAGACTATCTCCGGCGAACCTCCACGCGAAGTGATGTGCACGGTTCGGCACTTGCAGCTTCCACATCTTTTTCCAGAATGCTGAGCACCCCGGGTCGATAGCTTGTAGGTCATGGCGAATAAGGTAATCAGGTTGACCAACCAAGACTATATATAATGATCGCACTGAAAATCTTCCCGACTGTGTAAAATGCCAGCGCCACCCATCCCGACGCCCTGTACCAGTGAGGGGGATGTCTTTAATTATTGCAGCATCTCCGGGATCAAAATAATCAGCAAGATAGTCTGTTCTCCAGTCTCCGGTTATCGGATTAATCAGGTCAGTAACAAACCGAAGATGGCTCGGGATATGATCAGGGTTTCTGATGAAAAAGGATCCGTCCCTTGGCAACCAAGGGTCGTGACAAATGCTAATACCGTTCCCTTGTCCAACCTGTTTCCGTGCGCCAAGAGATAGTGTCTGGACTCCCTTATAAATACTTCTCCATGCCCAAGAGGGCCTGTAGCCTACTGTAGCGTTGAAAATGGATGTATTAGAGAAATACTTATCTTTAAAAATCTTGGAAAATAGAGCAGAGGGGTTGGTGAGCAATCTCCACGCCTGTTTGCCTAATAGAGCTAAATTATGAGCTTCCAAATCACGAAATCCAAGGCCGCCATTTTCCTTTGATCTAGCCATTTTACTCCAAGAGGACCAGTGGATCTTTTTCTTCACCTCACTATCTCCCCACCAAAAATTTCCGATCATTGACTTGATGTCATCAATGATAAAACTCGGGATATGGAAACAACTCATGGAGTAAGTAGGTATTGCTTGAAGAACAGACTTGATGAGCACTTCTTTACCAGCCTTTGACAGATTCCTCTCACTCCACCCATCAATCCGCTGGCGAATTCTATCCTTAATATTCTGGAATATTTCAGCCTTGCTCCGGCCTATTTCAGAAGGGAGCCCGAGGTACTTCCCGTGGGACATAACTTCCGGGATCTTCAGAATATCACAGACTCTGCTCTTAACTGAAACTGTAGTGTTGGGACTAAAGAGAATACCTGATTTGTCATAGTTAATCCTTTGACCCGAAATGGATTCAAAAAGAGTAATCGCCCACTTGAAGTGGCTAGCCTGCTCCTCCGTCGCCTCGCCAAACAATAGAGTATCATCCGCAAAGAAAAGATGGGTCAATTTTGGACCGTGACGTGAAGCCCCGATACCTTTAATCTTCCCAGAACATTCCAAGTCAGTCAGCAAAGTAGAGAAAATCTCTGAGCAAATGATAAAAAGATATGGTGAGAGGGGGTCCCCTTGTCTTAGACCCCTCTTGGGCTTAAGGTTGCCTAACTCACCACCATTGAAAATAAATGAGAAAGCCACCGTACTCAGACAACGGTCAATCATCCTCACAAAGACATCCGGAAAACCCATATGAGATAGTGTTTTAGTAACAAACCTCCATTCAATCCGATCAAAAGCTTTGCTCATATCAAGTTTTATGCTCATGTGACCCAACTTCTGCGTCTTCCTCTGCTTCATTGTATGATGGAACTCATGAGCAATCAGCACATTATCAGTAATTAGGCGTCCTGGCACAAAAGCTGACTGAGATTCAGAGATAATACTTGGTAGTATACTTTTTAGCCGATTTGCAACAACCTTAGAGGCAAGCCTGTAAACCACGTTACACAAGCTGATTGGGCGAAATTGAGTGATATATTCCGGCTGATCGACCTTCGGAATAAGGACGATATGAGTATAGTTCGCTGATGGTTCCAAAATGCCATTGTTAAGAAAATCCAAAACAAAGCGAGTGACATCACAACCCACTATTCTCCAAAACTTCTGATAAAAAACTGGACTCATACCATCAGGACCTGGTGATTTGAACGGATGCATTTGCTTTACAGCACGTGTGACTTCCACTGCACCATAGGGCCGAGAGAGACTGTCCACTGACTCCAAAGAGACCCGAGAATGAACTCTCCCAAGAACTCTCTCCATAAGATCTTCCGGTGGATCAGACGATGAAAATAAGCCTCCAAAGTAATCCAGAATAAGTTTTTGAATAGTCTCCTCATCCGACCTCAGAACATGTTGATCATCCTTAAGACCAGATATATGGTTCTTCACTCTCCTTCTTGAAGCATATCGATGGAAAAAGTTAGTGTTTCGATCACCTTCTTTGTACCAGTGTTGTTTGGCACGTTGCTTCCAACGAATGTTGTCGGCCTCCTGAAGCAGCTCATATTCCGCCTGGACATCAAGAATCCTCTCCTGAATGGAGGATGTAATAACCCCACTCTGAAGACCGTGTAATTCCTTCCGGAGCTCTTCTAGCCTCTTAGGGATAATCGGAAAGGCTTTTTTACTCCAATCCAATAAACCCAGTTTGCAACTTTGTAACTTGTCAAGAAGTGACGTATCCGAGCTATCCCAGCATTGCTCCACCATTTTCTCACAGTCAGCAGATTTGATCCAATGCGCTTCAAACCGAAACCCCCTTCTCTTCTTTTTCCGATGAGCACTAGGGTCCTGTTGCCGCAAGACAACATGGATAAGCATATGGTCCGAGAAGACCATGGGAATAGAAGTAACCGAAGACCATGGCAAAAGATCAAGAAGTGATTGGTTGCAGACTGCTCGATCCAGACGGCCCCGTTGAGTACCCGGATCACGGATAAGTCTATGCCAAGTAAATTTAGGACCAGCACAACCCATATCGAAGAGACCGAGTACCCGGATCACGGATTGGCGGCTAATTTGATGAGGAGGGAAAGAGATGAAAAATTAGATTAACAAAAACAGTGTTATTTTATTTGTAGGTTTATTTGGAAAGTGCAGAAATTTGTGGGGTTTAATACTAATTACATTGAAGTCCAAGAGCATTAGTATGGAATTAGTTTTAGAAGAGCATTATTTTGAAAATTAGTTTCAGCAATGAGTTCATTTAGGCAAAAAAAAAAAAAAAAACTCCAATTACCGTTCTGTTATTTACTTATTTTTACGTGCGTAATGATCTGAATCTGATCATCTCACGGTTGATTGCTATTTTCACAGCTAAGCACTAAAACGGAGTTTGCCGTAGTAGCCAGTAGGCTTATTTTAGTACATTTTTGAATAAAGCTAATAGCTACGAGCCGGTAGGACTACTAGCTGTAGCCTGTATGTTTACACAGTTGACTTTTTCAATGTGGCAGATTAGTTTTTCATTATAATATTCTTTTTGTACTATTACTTTACCTTTTATGAGTATTGAGTATTGTAGAGGTGTAGTTTAAATGAGGAGTGCGGTTAGTTTATATGTTTGTTTTACCATTTTATTATGGTTACTATAATTACTCATTTTGTGTTAAGTAATTCGATGGGTTAAGTTTGTATTATATAAATATACATGTTGTTGCAGGACCACTTTTGTATTTAAACTACTTCACCCCTGCTGATTTTATCTTACTTAATATATAATTCAGCTTAATATATACATGTATTTGTAAAATATATATATAATTCAGCTTAATATATACATGTATTTGTAAAATGGATGATTAATCCTATAACACAGTAAATGGATGCAGGACGAATCCTGCATGATAATTAATCGTCCCATTCCTGTAAACTCATATATGGATGACACGAAGCAATCAGAAATATATTTTAAACAGTGAATTTTGAATATAAATAGTTATATTGAGCTAAATTTAACTAAAATAAAATAAAATATTATAAGAATTCTAATAGTTGATAAAAAAGAAATTGATAACATAATATATATATATAAGATCAAACCAAATTTTAATAATAAAAATGTATAATTAATAAACTGAACTAAATTCAAATACTTCAAATATATTGAATTGAAAATATGTTTAGTGTTATTAGGGTATACACTTGTCCATTGTTTTTCATTCACTATTTGATTGGCTTTTGTGTCAGTATTTAGAGAGCCATAACTACCACGTCTCAAATATGTTTATGATTTTCTTAAAAGTTTCACCTTCATACGGTTAAGTATGTGCGCGCAGCCGCACACCTTGTGTCTCTAGGATTACTTTGTTTTTCTTAGATGGAGAACTTCTTGGTCCCTCTAAATATTGTGATATAATTGGTGTTTTAAATTGTTTGACTATGACTCGTCCGGATATTGCTTATACTGTTAATATGGTTTCTCAGTTTATACATACTCCCCGTACTACTCACCTTCATGCCATGAAGAGTTTAGCCTTTATCTACTTTCAGCTTGTTATTCCGCGGTGGTTGTTGCTTATTCTGATGCAGATTAGGCTGCATGTCCTGATAATTGTCCTTCTACCACTAGCTATGACGTTTTCCTTGAGAAAATTTTGATATATAGACGCTCTAAGAAGCAACTAATAGTGTTGAAATTCTCCATAGAGGCCGACGACTGCAACCTACACTACTGCTGGATATATTTGGTTTCGTCAAGCTGATCTTGGGTGCTTTCTTCGTCATCCCTTCACTCTCTAATGTGACAATGTTTCTATGAGCTACTTACCGCGAACAATGTTCAGCATGATCGTATTCGTAGCAAACATATTGATACTCCCTCTGGCTCACCTCAAGTTGCGCAGTTGACTTTTCAGAGTCAAATTTTGAATACTTTGACTGTAATTATATGTTAATATATAAATGATAAACCATCAAATGAGATATTATTATATTCATTATAACATCTATTTTTCAAAAAAGTAATTTTGTATGTATTATTTTTATATGTAGTTAAAAATATTAACAGTCAAACACGATCATTGAAAATCGTGAAAAGTAAACTTTACAGATTTGGGTGAGACGGAGGGAGTATTAATTATCACTTTGTTCGTGAAATGGTGTCTTATTGAGGTTTCGTGTTCGCCATATCCCAATACTGTTGCAAGTTGCTGATTATGAAGAGTTTTTCTAGTGATTTGTTTTGTAAACATTGTTCCAATATATCCATTGCATCCCATAAAGATCAAGGTCACCATTAGGGTAATAGACTTTTCCGATTGTTTATTGCACTGAGTTTTGTATTACATATTATATATAGAGAGTCAGAGACACTACATTGGTACGCTTTTATCATTAGTTGTACGAGTTTAAACATAAATTTTTAATCAATTCATATCACGTCTGAGAGCGATTACAATGAGTAGAAGTGTAGAACTAGTCTATTACAAGGATAGTCGAATTATATGTCTTTTATTTTTGAAGAAATTCTTTCATGGTACTGGGAAACGCCCAGAAAGGATTACAATGAGTGAAATTGACATCCAATTCGACTAGTCTATTACAAGAACAACCGAACAAAATGTCAACCAGACTTATAGTAACAAGTCTGTACTATTACAGTTTGAGAGATCCAATAAAAAGTGTAATATCGCTGAGAGCGATATTATCTAATAACTGCTGAAACCACATCTGCTTGGCATAGAGGAGCGTCTCCCGCATCAATCACTTCGCCAATCAAGGATCTACTATAACCGCAACACCACTTGATCCAAAACATGATCAATGTTCTTCAAACTGCAAGCATGCACCTTGAAACCCAGAAATCATGACCGGAAACACGATCTGTATAATCAGATCAGAGCAATAGACACAAATCATAAAACACGATCCTTATAATTGGATCGAGAACAAAACTTCGACATAAATCAAAATCTAGTCGAAGAACTTATTATGTGGATTGAAACACACTTATTCAACGGTATTAAAAACAATAAACAGAAGAACGATTGCTTCCACGTCTCCCAATTATGGGAAGACGGAGAAGAAAATTGAAGAAGAAAAGAGGGAGTTTGGGGAGGATTTTGGGCTCGAATTATATGTCAATCAAACTAATAATGCAGATTAAAAGATCTAATAAATAATTAATATTGTATTCAGAGATAATAGCTAGAAACTACGGAATAAGGACTATCTCTCAATGATTTGCTACAATTGTAATATTACTTTAATTAATAGCACAACGTATATTGTTCAAACTGCGGATATTTTAAATAACACAAAAGACATGTACAATCATATCATATCATATCGAGAACAATAATGAAAAATCACAACCACACCTGCTAAACAAATTTACTTAGGCCCTGTTTACCAGAGCTTATCTGTAGATCAGTTCAGTTCAGTTCAGTGAAAATGCAATTTGATGAGATTCAGGTTAATTCAGTCATGCTGATTCCATTTTTCAATACATCAATTTTCATTTAAGTTCAGTTCAGTTCAATTCAATTCAATTCAGTTCAGTTCAGTACATCAAGAAATAAACTCTAGTATATGGGGCCTAATTCTTTGATACTTTTAATTTGTGATTACTCATATGAGTATCACCCAAAATTGTTAATAACCCGTCATTATAAAAGTCCAGCTACACGCCTACACCCAGACCCAAACCAAAAAATTTCCCTCCAATTTCCAACACAGTCGTCATTTCCCCAAATTAAAATTTGAACCCTGCATAATTGCGTGACAGAGATGAGGAAGCGTCCGACCAGAAAGAAGCCCTCCGCCGCGGATCTCCTGTCTTCGCCGTTGCCTACCACCGCTGCTACGCCCGGAAGCCCTAACACATCCGGCACAGAGTCACCAGCGGATCTAGAATTCGATTTCCAAAAGCTGTCGTCACTTTCTTCGGCGAAGACGAAGAAGAATAGCGCAGGAGGAGCAGAGTCGTCGGTGATGTTCATACCGACGTCTTCACCACTCAAAGGTGTGAACACGATTTCGGATCTGAAGGATTTAGCATCGTCGCGCGTGGAATCGATCAAACGCCAGCTGGAGCGATCACACTCGGAGATCATGAAGGAGGTCGATGCTTCCCAATCTCGTCTCCAGAAAAGGCTAAAGGTTCGTAAACCTGTATTTGTATTCAGCTTCCTGTAATTGTGTGATATGCTTTGTATGCTATTAAAACAACTGGATCCCTGCCTACTTGTATCAGCTTAAAATTTATTTTGGATCTTACTGAAAAAATTAGGATCTCTTCTAAATTAATCACGCTTGTTGAAATTGTGCATGAATAATTTTGACTTAGTCATTCAAATGTCACGCCACAGCTACAGAGCAATAGCTAGAATAAAGTACATGACCTAGATCTAGTTTAGTTTTGTTGTAACCAGGACAGAAGCATATCAATCAGGCTGTTAGAGGTTACTTAAGATGTTCAGTTAACTGTTTTAGTTAAGTATTATTCATTTCTGTGGCTGGTAGATAGGATGTATGTAGATTAAGTCGTTGGATCCTGTTAGTTTTTGTTATCTGATACCAAGGGTTGTATCCTATCAGTATATGAAAAATTTAAATTCAATCCTGACTAATAGCTTTGCCGAGACCATTTTCTTTTGGATTGGTTAATCTACTGCATGGTTGATGTAGATAGAGAAATGCATGCTGCTATATGAATGAATTGTATAGAATTTTAATTTGATTATAGTGAAAACAAGCTTGCTTTCTATATGGTTGCTTTGTCTATAACAGTAAGTTGTTTGTTACATTGATGGATGTCCGGTATGCATGAATTGATGTTCAGAAACACATGTTACATGATTAAATCATGTTTTTTGAAAAGTAAAACTTGCCCATTCAAAGTGCTTATTATCTTTTTGAGAATTGTCCATACGAATTATATATTCCCTTTGAAGTGTTTGATATGATAACAAGAATTTGATCAAGGTGCACTGACATGTGGCTTACAATGTATGTACAAATATTAGAGTCACAATTTAAGAAGTTTAATTGTTTGCTTCATCTTCAGAAACAGTTTTTTTGGATCAACTTCAACCATTGAAGTCACAGCTTTATTAAACATCGTAACACCTATGAAATGTTGAATTTCTGGGGTGGGGATGACAGTTAGCTATCCTATTTATATTTATATTAGTTTTGACTGCAGGCAGTAGTATATGTTGATATCTGATTATGATAACATTAAGACATGTGTAAATCAGTTTTGAATTCCTTTGGTTAATGTTTATTTTGTACTACTCTGGCAGATGCAGTCTCAAGGAGGCCAGCAAGTGGTGGATGAAGCAGAAAGAGAGTTCAAGAAGATGTCTGATCGTCTGATGGAAAGTCAGGAAGCAATGAAGGTTAGACTTATAGTCTTATGCACTAATTGTCTCTATGATGTCTAATATTTTGTCAACGTAGCTAACTATATCCATAATCTCATATTGTTTTCAGGCTTCGTTTACAGAATTCATGGAGGAAGCACAGTCCCGTGCAACACGTCGTAAGTTCTCTTTCCCCCAGAATGCATCTGCTTCCTTGATTATTTATGATTCAATCAGAAGCACCCTATATTATTAACCCATGTTAATCTTGCATGATGTATTCCCTGATAAAGAAATTTTTGCTGTTATGTTGGGACCTTGCAGTGTGCAAAACAACCATTCCTGAAATTTCTCAGTCCTTTGAGAAATCTATCAATGCTCTGAGAACCCGTTATGGGATTTCCTGAACTTCACTTTGCTAAAATGACTGAGATTTTAGGTGAGTTGGATTGTAAAGTTTGATTTGCTTGTTTAAGTTAGCTTTTTTTACCCCCTGCTGGAAGTATACTTGCATTGAACAGTTTTCTTTCTTGGTAACAGTACTCCCACCTAGTAGCCATTCATGCATGAACTTGGATTAATTTGTTTGCTTTAATAACCATCCATTTTTTCTTGCCGCTGGAAGTAAACTTGCATCAAACAATGTTTTTTTTATGTAACAATGACTCCTTTCCTGAAGCCATTCCTGTACGAACTTGGATTAATTTGCTTGTTTAGGTAAACTTCTGTTTGTGTTTTGCTGCTGGAATTATACTTTCATTCAACAACGTTTTTTGTTGTTAACACGTACTCCCACCCTTTAGCCGTTCATGTGCGAACTTGGATTGACTTGCTTTTTTGAGTAAATTGTGGTATTTTTGGCTGCTGGAAGTATACTTTCATTGAACAGTGTTATTTGTTGATAGCACACACTCCCACTCCGTAGCCATTCATGCACAAATTTGGACTGAAATTTGCTAATGGAGTCAGAATGTTTAGTTTTCAGCTATGTTAATGATTGTGCTTGACTGAATTGCTCATATCCATTCCTAAGATCATTAGTCCAGGTAGAATATGCATTGCAAAGAACTTTGCAGTTATACTTTCTATGGGAAGAAAGGAAAGTTCTAGGAGATAAAAATTGGCAGAATGCACAATTCTATTTTCATGCTGCCTGGAGACATAATATAACTGTAGTGATATGCTAGTTGTATAGGGGAATGACTGGAATTTGGGAACTGTTGGTGTCCTCTGAGGAAATGATTATTCCAGTGTTGGATTTCCTGAGCTTCTTATGTTTTCCGCTCTGAATTACAACATCTGTGCTACATTTCATCTGTGTCATGTTTGTTCACTGCTTTTCAAGTATGCAGGAGCAACATTGTCTCACCTGAATTTTGACTCCTCGTCTAGTTCTGACTACGAATTCCACCTTTTCTCTTTGTTGCAGAAATAGAACGATGAGGTTATTTCCATGGAGGTGCTGCTATTGTAAAGTGAAAATGCGTACTTAGCCTTGTTAACTGAGTAAATAGTTACTGTTGGTTTCTTGTAGTTCATCTTCCCAATTCAGTAGGAATCAACAAGTTGCCGTTAACCATTAATATACCTGGTGAGAGCATAGCTTTTGTATGGATTCATCATAATACTTAAGTAGCAGTGTACATTGTGCCATGATTCATGAAAAAGCACTTTTGTTTCAAGTTACTAATACAGTAGTTACAAGTTGTGGAGGCCTATTGTTATTATTTTATACTCCAGTTACTATAACTTCTGTTCCATTATCTAGTACGTTTAAAGAAATCCCAACTAAAGGAAAGTAATTGCACCTTTGGTTGGGACAGAGGGTGCACCTCTGGTTTTGCAAGACTGATTGATGTTTGAAATGAACATTGGCTTCACGTGATGGTCTGTGATGAAAATGTATATGGCTGATAGCTATCAGATATTCTACGTGCTGAAAGGTTCATTTGATTGACATAATGAAAAGTAGTATCAGAATTTTTTTTTTTGATAATCGGTATAAAACGTTGAATTTGGATAAATGCTAGTAACTGTATTGGTGAGAAGAAGAAAAAGTGTAGCTACTGTAAGAATGAGATTGTTTCTAATGCAAGAATGGAGAAACACAGTATACTGTGGTATATGGGAACTGGTAAAAAAGTCAGATACTCAAATAGACCGCGACCTTAGATTATATGACATTAGTAAAGTTAGTCTATATGGTCAATGGTGATGTGAAAAAGTCTACTCTAATGATGGGGGGAATTTAAGCAGTTTCTTCACATGAGAATTGAAGAGTCTTCTTTCTGTTCATTCTTATTACTGGAACATCTCTTGTATCTCATTCTCATACTCATTTCTAGCTGTATGAGGAAAATCATGCAAACAAACATGAAAACCAAAAGGGTGATGCTTTATTTGTTATTCATGACTCTTTTTTCAACCTACCGTTTATGTTATGGAGCCGATGGAATTTCGGGTAATCAATCACTTTCAGGAGATGAGACAATCATCTCAAAGCAAGGGAAATTTGAACTGGGATTCTTCAGAGGAGGTAATTCTTCCAACTTCTACATAGGAATATGGTACAAGAAATATGTTAGTGTGCAAACCATTGTTTGGGTTGCAAACAGGAAAACACCTGTAAAAAATAAATATTTGTCATCCCTCAGAGTGCAGGGTACAAATTTGTTGCTTTTTAATGAGTCCCAGTACTCCATATGGTCCACAGATGTTGGTTCCATTAGCTCAGGTAGTGTAATGGCGGTTCTCCGCGATGACGGTAACTTTGTTTTAACTAAAGGGTCATCAAATTTAGTGTTCTGGCAGAGTTTTGACCACCCGACTGATACATGGTTGCCTGGAGGCAAGCTTGCTTATAACAAAGTTACAAACAAATCCCAGAGTTTAATTTGTTGGAAAAACTCTGAGGATCCTTCCCCGGGGCGATTCGCAGAGGAGTTCGATAGAAATGGTAATCAGTATGTTTTAACATGGAACGGGACTCGTCAATATTGGGTTTCTGGAGAGTGGAATGAGCAGAGCAGGGATTTTGAGTTCGTTCCAGAACTGAGGAATAGCCTTTTCTACAATTTTAGCTTTGTTGATACTAAGAACGAAACCTACTTTACCTACGGCGTCACAAATCCTGACATCATAACAACCATAGTGATGGACGTGTCGGGGAAACTTAAGTTGAATTTGTGGTCTGAAGAAATCAAGCAGTGGAAGACTGTGTGGAGCCAACCTGTACAGCAGTGCAGAGTTTTTTCATTTTGTGGCGAATTCGGTGTTTGTAATCCAGCTTTGATGCCCTTTTGCAATTGTTTGGATGGGTTTGAGCATATATCTAACGTAGATTGGAGTCTAAATGATTTTTCTGGTGGTTGTAAGAGGAAGGCAGAGTTGCAGTGCCAAAATAATGGCAGTGCTAAAGGGAAAAAAGATATGTTTCAGGTGTACGCAAATATGAATTCACCTGAAAATTCTCAGCCTGTGAGCGCTGGGAGTGTTGAAGAATGTGAATCTATATGTCTGAGTAACTGTTCTTGTACGGCTTATGCTTATGGTAGCAGTGGATGCTCCATATGGTATGGCATACTCTCTAACATTTCAACAGTTGATAATATGGGAAGAGGACTCTATATCAGGCTTGCTGCTTCCGACTCTTCAAGTGGAGGGACTAAGAGTTCATCCGTGAAAGGCGCTGTTTTGGGGTCCGTTGCTGCATTTTCCCTCATGTTGGTTGTTTTGATTGTAGTTTGGCGAAACCGAATTAGGATGAGAATGGTTAGATCCGGAAAGGCAGTAGAAGGTTCACTTTTGGCATATAGCTATAGAGATTTGCAGAATGCTACAAAGAATTTTTCAGACAAGTTGGGAGCTGGAGGTTTTGGTTCTGTATTTAGAGGAAGTCTGCCTGATTTGAGTATTGTTGCTGTGAAGAAGCTCGAGAGTGTTAGCCAAGGAGAAAAGCAGTTCCGTGCTGAAGTAAGCACAATTGGAATAGTTCAGCATATAAATCTTGTTAGGCTTCGAGGATTTTGCTCTCAGGGTGCTAATAGATTGCTGGTGTATGAATATTTGGAAAACAAGTCTCTAGATAGCCATCTTTTCCATGAAGATGAATCCAATATCTTGAGCTGGAACACAAGATACCAGATTGCTCTAGGAACTGCAAGAGGCTTGGCTTATCTCCATGAAAAGTGTAGGGAAGTCATCATTCACTGCGACATCAAGCCCGAAAACATTCTTCTGGATGCAGATTTCACTCCAAAAGTAGCAGACTTTGGGCTGGCAAAGCTCATGAGACGCAATTTCAGCCGCATCCTAACAACCATGAGAGGGACAAGAGGCTACCTTGCTCCAGAATGGATATCGGGAGTAGCAGTGACAGCCAAGGCAGATGTTTACAGTTATGGAATGATGGTTTTCGAGCTGATATCAGGGATGCGGAATTCAGAAGGGGCGGTGAGGTACTTTCCAAGTAGTGCTGCAGAAGTGATGATTAACGAGGGCGATGTGCTCGGCTTGTTGGATGCAAAATTGCAAAGGCAGGCTGATGCAGCACAGGTTTCGAGACTGATCAAAGTGGGATGCTGGTGCATTCAGGATAATGAAACTCACAGGCCTTCCATGGGACAGGTTGTTCAGATACTTGAAGATATTTTGGATGTGAATGCTCCTCCGATTCCTGGAATGCTCCGATCCTACATGAATAACCAATTAGAGCATGTGGCTTTCTTTACTGAACTTTCTACAAGCCACTCCCCTAGTGTATCTGAATGTTAATAATATTCTTAGTATTTATATTTCCTTTGTTCACGTGATTTTGCATTTTACTAGATTACAAAATTATAAAGTTGATTGCGAGGAAAGTTGAAACATTTCAAATTTACTCCTAAACGGACTTGTTACTATTCGCCTTTATAAAACTCAAATGTAAAAGAATATAGGCCGTTTCTTTGGGTAATTTCACGTTTTCGGAACAAATATCTTTTGGTAATAACTTATAATTTTCATACTCCCTATGATTTTGTAAGTTTGTACATTTTAAATTAAATTATATCCGAACTGACTTGAATTGTAAAGTTGTAGATATTGGCCTATTGATTTTTGTTGACTATTTATACACATTTCTTTAATATGGTTGTATAAGATATAAATAATCGTAAAGAAATTATTGAATTTACAAGTAATTATTAAAGAGGTGGTCTCTACATATAGACCATGGACTAACTTATAAATAAGGTAATATATCAAAAACAAGGAAGGACCAATTTACAATTTTTGAAAAGTTAAAAAAATCACGCGCTACAGTAACTTCGCGCGTGTACAGTGTTTTGCTACAAGTAACATGAGAGATTTAACCCAAAACCTGAAGTTTGCTACAGTGTTTGTTAAAGTAACATGAGGGATATAACCCAAAAGCTGAAGTTTGCTACAGTAACATGAGAGGTTTAACCAAAAACCTGAAGTTTACTACAGTGTTTGTTACAGTAACATGAGTGATTTAACCCAAAACCTGAAGTTTGTTACAGTAACACGAGGGATTTAATCCAAAACCTGAAGTTTGCTACATGAGGGATTAACCCAAAAGCTGAAGTTTGCTACAGTAACATGAGGGATTTAACCCAAAACCAAAAACCTTAATTCTCATTTGAGACCTGTCTCTATAGAGACCAGGAACTATAAACTCAGATTATGGTGTAAGGGGTTTTTACTAATATTACCAAAAAGGTTAGGGACTAGAATGTAAATAATGTTATTATTACATAATCTCGCCCCATTCCCCCAATTCTTCACAGATCAGAAACTTCCAGATCTTTAGCCGAGCGATTCTTCCAAATCCGAGCTTCGGAGCCGGCGCGATTCTTCTGGTAAATGTTATCAGGTATTTTCCGGCGTTGTTTATTCATTTTTTTTTACTTTTGATCGTGCTCTGTGACATCTTTCCGCGTTTTTTCTCCATGTGTGCTCTTGTGTTTTCGCCGGCGATATGCGGTTTTGTGTTTGAATTCAGGTAGCTCCTCGTTGTTTTGATGCAGTTCTTTTGCGATTTTTTTTGTTTGCGGTTTTGCGGTTGTTTATTGAATGATTTATAGTGTTGCAGAATGTCACATCTCCTAGATATTAATCCTTATGAGCGAAGGAAAGGTCCAGCTTCGAAGAAGGCAGACTCACCGAAGATTGAGAATCAGAAACAAACTCAAGGTAATTTACAACTTTTTGTTTTCAAATTAAATGTATGTTTGGAGTTTTTTATGAATTATATTGATCTTCTTTGTATATTACTTGATGATATTTGATTATGAATTGCTTTTGATGCTCTTTGGTTTTGGCTTGAGCATTCATGCTTTTTACTTGATCGTGTTTGTATTTCACTTGATCATTTTTGTCCATGATATATGTCTTGGATTTTTTTTCAGTTTCCTTGTTACTTGAGCTTTTATAGTATTTACTTGAGCATATATCTGTATTACTTGATCTTTTATAGTAATTGATGGATCTTTATTCACATAAAATGTATGATTGATTTTCTTATATTCCGGTGTTGATGTGTGTGTATTTATTTCCAGCTGTTAATGTGTGTGCAATTGATCTTGAAGTGTATGTGATTGATCTTCTGATGTTGATGTGTGTAGTTTACGTGTTTTGTTTTGTAGACGTGTTTTGCAAGGTCTTGATGATTTTGTGTTTCCTTGTTTTATTTCATGTTTCAAGTTTGAGTTTGTATGTGACTGGAGAGCTTGTGTTCTGCACTTAATGATGTTTGTTATGTTCTGTCTTATGTCTGCACTTAATGACCTTTTATGTTTTATGTCTGATCTTCTCTGTGTTTTGCCTGATATTTTATGCTCTTTTCCTCCTGTAATTTTTATGTTGCCTGCCTGATCTTTTGTATGTTTGGCCTAATATTTTGTGTGTTTGACCTGATCTTTTACCATTATGCATTGATCTTTTTATCGGTGTTCTTGATTGTCTCATCTTTTATTTTGTCTTATTTTTAACAGTTTCTAATGTTCAATATTCATGTTTTCTAGAGATCGAGGCCGGATGTTTGCGATAGGTGGTGAAGGCAACATCGTCGGAGCAATTGACGTGATCGGCGATCGATGTTGTATGAGAAGAGGAATTTCCGTGAACCTTTGGGCTAATTTATGTGATTTTGTATAGTGGGTTATAGAAATTGCAGAAATTGCAGAAACCTTTGGGCTAATTTATGTGACTTTATATCGATATTTTGATCTTTTTGCTTTGATCTTTTGCATTTATTAGTTGATCTTTTTCTGTTTGATCTTTTCTTTTATCTTCCCCCGTTGTCACTTGAGGCTGGTCTTTTGCAAGAATAGATTGATAATCTATGTTTATTACTTGATCTGTGTGCATGCTCATATATGTGGTGAAAATTCACATACAGTTTATATACAAATTCAATCATGTTACTTAAAAACATCAAGATATTAGAACGTATATGGTCAAGCAAATTGACTGAAATATCAAGAAAAAGCAGTAAATGCTCAAGCAAATTGAGTAAAAGATCAAGATATAAGATTATGTATATGGTCAGGCATACTGACTAAAAGATCAGGACAATGTAAATGCTCAAGCACATTGACTAAAACATCAAGACATAACAAAGAATGCTCAAGGAAATTGACTGAAAAATTAAGTTGTTGCCTGATCTTTTGATGTTGTTGCATGATTTGTTTATGCTGCTTGATTCTTATATGTGTTTGCTTGAGTTTTTATGTTCTTTTCATGATCTGTTATTTTGCCTGAGTTTTATGATCATTGCATGATGTTTTATGTTTGCCTGATTGTTTTTGTTTTTTGCCTGAGTTGTTATGATCTTTGGATAATGTTTTATGTTGCCTAATTTTTTGTTTTTGTTTTTGCCTGAGTTTTTATGATCTTTGCATGATGTTTTAGGTTGCCTGATCTTTTTTATAGTGTTGCATGATTTTTTATGCTGCTTGATCCTTATATGTGTTTGCTTGAGTTGTTATGTTCTTTGCATGATCTTTTATTTTGCCTGATCTTTTTGTGTGTTTTGCCTGGGTTTTTATGATCTTTGCATGATTTTTATGTTGCCTGATTTTGTTTGTGTTTTGCCTGAGTTTTTATATTCTTTGCATGATCTTTTATGTTTCCTGATTCTTTTATGTTTTTGCATGATATTTTATGCTGCTTGATCTTGAATTTGCAGAGCAGGTCCCTGAGGTCTGTTTAATTATGAAATGGCACCGAGTTTTTTGTAATTACATCTTGACCCCCGTTTTTATGTTGCTAGTTTTGCAGGATGGTTTTGGCCCTTGGTCTCCACAAAGACAGGTCTCACCAGAGATTTTCTCTAGGAAGAATCACAAGAGCAGCACACCAATGTATTTAACTTAAAAATATCTCTTAAAATAAATTAAAAGATACAATCTTAAAACAAAAGATTTTAAGTTAAAACATGACATTTTTATGATTCTTTTTAAGCAGTAAAATTATCCAAGTTCCAAACTAGAAATGATTTTTTAAAAGTAAAACATAAATGTTATAAGCAAGAACTGAAGGTTTAGAAGTAAAACATAAGGAAAAATTTTGAATCACATAAAAGTAAATTAATTGATGTAATCTTAAAACAAAAGAGTTTTAAATTAAAACACGATTCTTTTACATAATTTAGGTTAATGAAAGGTTAGGATGTCTTTTATTATATGCATTTTTGTCTTTCTTGAAAGGTTGATGTTTAATAGTGAAAGATTGACATTTAAGAGTGAAAGGTTGTATGTTTTTTGTATATGCATTTTTGTTTTTCTTAAAAAGTTGTTAGTTAGTGTGAAATGTTGACAATTTAAGAGTAAGAGGTTGTATTTTATTTGTATTTGCATTTATCATTCGATGCCATCATCGCCAATTCAAAACTCCCCGCGAATTGAAATGTCAACCTCTTACTATTAACTTAAAATATGATCATTTTAAAACAAAACTTGAAAGATAGTTAATCATATGAAAGAATAAAACATGGAGCGTGTAACTTAAAACATGAGCATTTTTAAACAAAACCTGAAAGGTAGTTAATCATATGAAAAAATTAAACATAGAGTTTATAACTTAAAACATGACCATTTCAAAACAAAACATATAAGGTAGTTAGGCCCTGTTTACTAGAGCTTATTTCTTGATGTACTGAACTGAACTGAACTGAATTGAATTGAATTGAACTGAACTGAACTGAATTGAATTGAACTGAAGTGAAAATTGATGTATTGAAAAATGGAATCAGCATGACTGAATTAACCTGAATTTCATCGAATTGCATTTTCACTAAACTGAACTGATCTACAGATAAGCTCTGGTAAACAAGGCCTTAATCATATGAAAAAATAAAACATGGAGTTTATAACTTAAAATATGAGCATTTTGAAACAAAACCTGAAAAATAGTTAATCATATAAAAAAATAAAACATGAAGTTTATAACTTAAAACATGAGTATTTTAAAACAAAACTTAAAACCGACACTGGAAACCTATAGGTTGTAACTTAAAACATGGAGGCTTTAGGTTAAAACATTTAGGTTTTAACTTAAAACATGTGCAAGATGCAAAAGGGTTAAGTTTGAATTAAAGAATGATAAGGATTGAGGAAGTAATTCAATATTCAAGTGGCGTGTAAAAATTAGAGGTGGGTCCCAGTACAGATAATTGATCACCAGCATAACCAGAGGTACTCCGTACTCCACACCATTTACGCTCATCAGAGTTTGCCAGTACACGTGCGCGTGATTTTTATAAATTTGCAAAATACACCCTCCACATTTCAGAGTTGATAAAATAGTCCAGTCACTTCCAAGACTTTTCCTTATTAAATAATCTATTAATCTCTTTAAATAGATTAATTAAAGAGATTGGGTACTGCACCTTTTAATAGGCAAAGAGTTTGAATTCTAGTTTATTTCAATTTTCAAAATAAGGAAAAAGGTTTCGCGTTACATAACGGTAAAATGATGAGAATATATCAACCGTTGGATCAGATCGACATCAACGGTCGGACTTGGTCAATACGGTTACAGATACGCGTTTAGAAAAGCTATAAATACACGCGTCAGTTTTCATCCTCCTCAAAGCTTGTCATTTCATTCTTTCAGTCTTCTTAATTTCTCCTGCAAAATTCTTCTTGCTTACTTTCCTTACTGTTTCTTGCGATCCTTGATTCCTATTGCCGATTGTCTTGAAAAAACATCAAGAACACCGTTCCGATCAATTGACGGCCATTTTTCAATATCATCTCGCATTGATCCAGAAATGGACGGGTGCAGCAAAACGATGAGAAAGAGGGTTTTTCCGGCCAAGCAGATTGGTTTCGATCGGGTTCCGGCCATCAGTCAAGTCTGTAGGTTTTGGCAACAGGGGCGTTGCAATCGAACTCCTTGCAAATTTCTCCACTCCGAGGAGCCATGTCAGCCGCAACCGCCCACACGAAAACGTCCCAACCCCTCATATGAAGATGAGGAGGATCACAGAGAGCATAAGAGATCACTCACATGGAGAAGAGATCCTACTACCGAATCAGCTGGAGAGAAAGAGCAGCAAGCAGTCACTCCGAAAGTGCAGACAGATTCTGGCCCAAGAAAAAGCTATGCTCGTATTGGGCTAGTGACAGCTGTGTTCACGGTGACAAGTGCAGCAATCTGCACTCGTGGTGCACTGGCTCCGGCCTCTCATTTGTGGCTAATTTAGAGGGGCATATTAAGGCTGTCACTGGAGTGTCCTTCCCCTGTGGCTCTGACAAGCTTTTCTCCGGAACCAGTGATGGCTGTTTTCAGGTTTGGGATTCCAAAAGTGGGCAGTGTGTTTTCACAGGTCAATTGAGCGGTCAAATTGGATGTATGATCACAGATGGTCCCTGGTTAATTGTCGGACTGGAGAATGGTGTGAAGATGTGGAACTTGGAGAGCCAGAATGAGCTTCATCTCAGTGGAGCAAATGGTCTGGTTCGTTCCTTAACTTTTGAAGTGGATACAGTTTATGGTGGAGTTGAGGATGGTTCCATACTGGTATGGAAAATCACGCCAGAATCAAGTGTTCCTCCTGTGATTGTGGCTACCTACAAGGGCCACCAGAAAGCTGTGGTCAGTCTTTTTCATGGAAAAGGTGTTATAATTTCAGCATCCGAGGACAAAACTCTCAGGGTATGGCGCATAGCTACCTCGGAGTGCATCGCAGTACTGAACTATCACGTGACATCCCTTCTTTGCTGGAAAGATTATTTGATAACTGGCTCCCCCGATAACTCGGTAAAGATGTGGGGAATAGTTGAAGATGATGAAAATGATACGTGGAGATTCGACGTGGTACGCCAAGTTGAGGTTGAGAGCGGTGTTCTTGCCTTGGTAGGGATGTGCGACAAGGATGACAATCCAATCCTATTCTGCTCCAGAACTGATAACACTGTTAGTTTACTTCACCTCCCTACCTTAGAGGAGAGAGGCAGGATTTTCACTAAAGATGCAGTTCAAACCATTTCGGTTGAAACCGTTTACAATGGCAACCTGTTCTTCACGGGTGATGCTATCGGCCGGATAGGTGTTTGGAGAATCGATGGGCAGACTAACGAACAAGCTTGAGAAACCTGTCTGAATTGCCAGCTAATTAGAACCAATAGATTATTTTTGTCTAGACACATTTGGAGACCTGTCTAAAATGCAGTCTCCATTATTGTATATGTATTTCATCATTCTTTCGTATGTATATACAGTATTGGTGATACGTAGCTTCAAATGATTCGGTCAGTAAGGATTTTACCAAATGTAGCACTACTTAATCGATCTCACTAAAATTATTATTACTATATGTAGCACAATAGTAATAATCCAAGTGCCACTCGGTTTACAAATTATCAATATGCTTTCATCAGCAACTCCGAACATACCTGGTCAGGGCTGAAAATATATGCCTCAGAGTAATCTTGCAGTGGTTCTATATAGCATATTAATTTCTACTGGAAGGAGTTTGGAATTGCAGCAGCTCATTTGTT
This sequence comes from Cruciata laevipes, assembly GCA_963678965.1. Classification (NCBI taxonomy): domain Eukaryota; kingdom Viridiplantae; phylum Streptophyta; class Magnoliopsida; order Gentianales; family Rubiaceae; genus Cruciata; species Cruciata laevipes. Next base: position 15,105,879 of record OY787639.1, read on the forward strand.
CCGATGGATGGCTTGTGCATCCATTTTTATTTGATTTTCGTCATCTGCATAGGACATCATCTATCAGCTGTCAAACTTACAAAACAACAGGAGCATCAGCAAATAACAAAACAGCCACTCTTAGGAGGCATTCAGAAAGGGGTTTTATGCCAATGTATCTAGTCGATTTCATCTAATGAGTTCATGCCGTTCTGTTCCAAATTAGCTTAGTGGTTCTACCAAATCAACAAACCAAACATTGATAAAAGTTCAGACAAACATGAAAAGCATATAAGTCAAAGGCAAACAAAGATAAGTAGAGGTTTAGATGGTTTAGATGATTTCCTTTTATGGTTTAAATGATTTCCTTTTATGGTTTAGATGGTTTTGTGATTTTTACCTTTTATGGTTTAGATGATTTCCTTCCCTTGTGTAATTTCTGTATAATTATTACCAATTCATTGATAAACTCTGAATATCTCCTCAGGAAATGGTCTCTTCTTTAAAAACGAAAGTGGCAAATGACCACGACTTTCTCAAACTGAAATCAATCAAAGCAGCAAATGTAATCACATTAAGATCTTTTTCAAAAGAGTGGTCACATTAACATCTTAATTATAAGGTGTTCTGATGGGAGCCATGGCGCACTGAACCACCTTGAAGGCTCGTAATAAGACCATGTACAAAGAAGAAACAGAAGTGACAGAACAGAGAAAAATGGCAATACCAATCAGAATTATGTATCTAAGCAAAGAGACAATTCTTAGGAGGCTTCGTAAAAGCTGTGATACAAGTTATAACCAAAGCTGTAGTAAACTTGTATTAAGCTACTTACTATTTTTAGTCATTACCAAACAGCCTTCCTGCATTAAAAATTTATATTTTTTGGTATCCAAACTTTGTCTTAAGTATGTTCAACATCTGCGAGTTCCACCTTGACTGAGTCTAAGACAGTAAAATTTGCAAAAGGGAAATTAAAATATATGTTCAAAGGTATGACGTTTACAACAAAAGACTATCAAAAAAAGATAATATTACTTCTTCCAGAGAATTGCCCAACACCCAAATTAAGACCATGTACAGGTATCAACTAAACATCATCATCCTGAACAATCAGTCAAAAGCAAAGAAACTCTTTAATATTCGAATGTCATGGGTACAATCCTTAAGCATGATTTGACAAATGAACTCAAATATTTTGGCATTTTTCACATGGCTTCACCAGATAGTTGAAGCAAAGCAACTAACTGGAATGGTGTATGGTGTCTAGTCTACCTTAAGTCCTGTTAACTATATTTCTGAGATATAGAGAGCGGCAACATTCAATGGGAAACTATAAGAAAACTATAGAAGATAAGACATCATTTGACAAACAAGGAAACTGAAATAAATACTCTAAGGATCAATACCTACATACTTAGAACCTAAAAAGAGCAGAAAGAAGACCATCCCACAAACTTCTAGATGCAATTGCATTCACATATTTCATTCTTCAATTACACAGCTTACGAGACTCGTTTCAGGAGGGAATAGTTATCATCATTCTAACAGCAAAAAGCATATTTCCCTAACTTATATATGATTAGCAATGTGTCAAATCATATCTTTAAATAGCCTGTGAGGACATAGTCCATCATAACTCAACCCTGATCAAATAAGTCTAAGTCATACACAAATTAGTGCTGCTTTATATTCCATCTATTCTGCCAAGTGCCAAGGAGGTCAACTGACTCAACTTTGAGGAAACTTGTTTCTAAACAATTTCTTAAATTATCATACGTGTTGATGATATGTAGAATTTGAGTGTACTACTCTTTCTTGTTTTCGGTATTGGGGTATCAATCTTTTCAACTGAAACTGATACGAATCCACCTTTGCGAACTTATGTTAGAAGAAACACATAAGTTTGCTAGTCTATTCTCAATAAATATTAGTTTGTGTTTTATTTCCTATTTCTGTTCCTGCTTTCAGAATACTATTTTTAGGAGTCAAGTTAGTTGGTTAGTGGAGTCAACAGTTAGTTCCTAAATTATCTATGTAGTGGGTTAGTGCTGCTTAGACCACTACTCAGTCTATTCTAGTATAAAGTCCTAGTTCAAGACAGATTGTAGGCATGCTTATTTTGAATGAAATACATCAGAAAACGTTGGGGAGATTCTCCGACACAAATCCTGGTGTGAGATACTTGCAACTAGAGTTGATAGATTCTATTATTTCTAGGTAGACTCTATCAAAAACAATATGTCATATTACGCTAGTTTAAAATGGGATTGTCAATAACAATGTAGAAAACTATAGTTGTGCCAACCTAACTATAATCACAAATTGTGCCACCAAAACAATAAGCAGCCAAATGTTAAATGTTGCACAAGGGAGCCAAATTTACTCATCAATTTTCCTCAAACATGTTAAATTTGACCTCTTTTTCCTAATCTAAACAGGCAGCATATAGCCTTACAAGTGTTTGTATACATTGCCTAGCATTTGAATGATGTACTTGTGGTTCACTTTCTTCAATTAACTGTTGGTCATGATGATCTGCTGTAAATTACAGAATTGCTATACCACGCCCTGTATTTTGCTTAAACACGCCCTGAAATAGTGTAAGTATGCCCTAAAATATTTAATTTTGTTAAGTGTTTCAAACTAAATTTATATTTCAGTTGCGGGAAATTAAACACGATCTATATACATTTCTTGATTTTTCAACATCATATTATTTTAAAATATAATCAAATAATAGTTAAAATACAGGGCGTGTTTTAGTAAAATACAGGGCGTGAAATAGCAACACCCGTAAATTATGGTCGATCTCACCTGAAGAAACTCAAAATGGAGCCCGGAGTCATCCCAGGAAACTGCATTTTCATTTAGAGGCATCTTTTGCAGCTTCCTCCAAAAATCTGTCAGTCAGAAAAATGAACGCAATCTGTCAATATTGTTGGATTGTCCAGCTCAAAAACCCCAAAAAATACTAGTAATATTTCATTCCTACCCATACGTGCAAGTAATAACATTTAATGTCTCAGAAAGAAGCAATTAGAGCAGCCCAATTACCCGATAGATTAGAAATTAGAAATATATCCTTTTATTTTTTTCTTTTTTCATGAATGGTTAAATCCATATCTTAAGAACATACAACCTGAAAACTCAAAACCTAATAATTACTGATAGCAAAAACCATGAACAATTACGTCTGAGTGTATGTGAGGCAATTGATAGCGGGTTACACCAAACATCCCCATCATTTATGTTTTCATTCTCATAAAAAAAGGAAAAAGAAAAAAAAAGGGCCATTGACCCCAGGTTGAAATTTTGCAACTCCCTGTGGAGCACATGTGTAATTTTTCAGGTTAATTATATTATTTTTTCTCTACCACAATCTTTCTCTTTGTCAACAATTGAAACATGTTTTTGAAAATCTTACACATGCCATGGTACTAAATGTCCAGTTTTACCACTACGAACTAATCATTGGTGACATGGTGAGATTTGCACAGAAATTGAACCCCCAAAACTAACACCGATAAGTACAAAGAAAGCCAAAAAAAAAAAGTGACTTATACCCCTGAATAACACATGAAATTTTAGATAAACATGTGATATTAATACTCCTCTTTTAAAATATATGACATATACCCCTGAATAACACATGAAATTATAGATAACCATGTGAAATTAAGACTCTTCTTTTATTATATATGATGGAAAGGAAAAACATGAATCAAGTTCTTGAAATAGTAGCAAGCGAAAATAGGGACATGACAGGCCAGCTGTCTATAGACCAGTTGATTACAAATCTCACCATACGGTGAGACATATCGAAGGTTGCCTCCACCAAAGGTTATGAGGTTGCATAGATTTATCAAAAAGAGCACCATAAAATATTTGTGTTACTGGAATAAGTAGTAAGACAATATGCAAAGGGGTCTGCAAGTGGCTGTTTGGAAAGAAAGCTGGAAGAAAGTTGCATCCATTCAATTGGTACCAGTGCCTTAGTGAGTTACTGTACAAGTACAACAAACTATTAACATACCTAACAGAAGAAGAGAGTTTCCATCCGGCTTTGTTATGAGATGACCACTGAGGAGAAAGATGGACTTAATACTTCACAAAAGATTATAAAAGTGCAGGATGAATTTCCAAGTGACTAACCATTCTCACCAGTTGACCATTCTAATTGACATATATCCTCCAATAACAGAAGAGCAAGAACAGGTTCTAAGGTGCATTCACACGTGAATAATGACGTTTTTATCATTCGATCCCAATGGAAAATTATAGCACCCTCCTTGAAAATTGAAGCACAAGAGCTGGTTCCCAGGAAGGCCAGTTTATCTGCAAGCGTACCTCCCTGCACTTTTGGTCAGACTTTAACAGCCCACTGCAACTTTAGCTGCAAATGTAGAACACAAAGTCAATAAAGCAAATAAAGGAAGAGAAAGTTCCATGTAGTACACAAGATTTTTCTCTGTTATACTAGAGCTTAGGGAACTACCTTGGACAAATCGGCCATGGCTCCCAATCTTTCGCCCCAAGTCTGTCTTTAACATCTCATCAAGGAGCTTGCCGGATTCTTCTCTTTCTCCTTTTTGTTGAAGAGCGTGTATCAAAGTGGAGTAGGTAATGTGTGAAAGAGCAATCCCATCTTCTTCCATTCTCCCCTTGAGTTTTAACGCTTCCAATGCATTACCAGTTTTACAGTGTTCATCAATCATAGTATTATACGTGATGAGATTGGGTGCTGGACCTTTCGACCGAATCTTATGGAAGAGTTTCATTGCCCGTTCAAGATTTCCAGACTTACAGAGGCCTTTTATTAGAGCATTGTATGTTGTGATATTTGGAAGGAGGCCGTTTTTGAGCATCTCATCTCGTAAATCAAATGCTCTGTTCACATCACCTGATACTGAAGCACCATGTATTAAAGAACTGTATGTGAACTCATCAGGAACAAACCCTCTCAGAGAGAGGTCTGCGATTACTTGTGTGGCATCATCCACCCTTCCAGATTTACATAAACCCGCGATAGCTACATTATACAGAATATTGTTTGGAGTAAGAGACCCTTTGGTGCCTTTGCCAATAGAGTTTATGATTCTCTGCGCATCTTGTGGAACTTCAGCAGAATTTGCATGATCATACAAGTGCTTCAGACTTGGGGAAATATCCAATTCCATAACATCCAGTAGTAGCATATTTCCGTCAGCTATCCTACCAAGCCTGTATAGTCCACTAATAATTGTTGTACAGATTACTGTGTTTGGAGCTATTCCATATTCTCTCATCTCAAAATACGTATCCAGAGCCTTCTTTAGCATTCCTTCTTTGAACCAACCAGCAATCAGAGTCCCATACGTAACAACGTTAGGTTTCAATCCTCTCTGCTGCATCTCAATGAGTATGACTGCTAATTGGCCAAATTTACGAGCCTTGAAGAGTCCACAAATAATCGAATTATACAGTTCAATGGAAGCAGGGATGCCTTCTTTTTCCATGTCACCCTTAATGTGAAAAACTTTTTCAATATCTCCAGCTTTAGCAAAACCATCAATCAGGGTTCTATAAGTTACGTCATCAGATGAACATCCTAGTTCTTTCATCTTACTAAACACCTGCTCTGCTCCGACTACATTTCCCATCTTAGACAGTCCGCTGAGCATTGTGTTAAAAATAAACCTGCTTTTGGAAAATCCTCTAGCTAAAATATGCTTCCACAATGCCAATGCCTTTTCAGGAATACCCTTTTTAAAACAACCATCCAATAGAGTACCATAGCCTACCTCATCAGGAGTCACGCCTCTCTTAAGCATCAAAGCCCATAGATGCAAAGCATCATCAAGGGCACCAGCTTGACACAACCCTTTCAGGAGAACATTGTAGGTAACAACTGTGGGTTCCATTCCATCTCTAACCATCATATCACAAAAAAAGAATGCTTCTCTCATTCGACCAGCACGGCAATATGCATTAATCAGAATAGTAAAAGTATAAGAGTCGGGCCGTAAATTCCAATCATTCATGCTCTCAATAAATCGCTCTGCTTCAGTAACTTGTCCGAGTTTAACATATCCTTTTACCATGGAATTACAAATGAACATGTTCATCTTCAATCCCAGTCCCAACATTTCATTCTTGATCCTAATAGCATCGTCCATTTTCCCAGCATCACAAAACCCATCAATCAAAACGCAAAACGCACGCCCATCCACAGCCATTGAGTCACCAGCCTCCTTCATCTCTAGGAACACTTTCTCTGCTTCCTCCACCTTCCCTTTCTTGCAGTAACCCTTGATTAGCAATGTAAATGTAACCACGTTCTTAAAAATTCCTCTCTCACTCATCACACGCAAAACTTGTCCCACCTTCTCCAACTCCCCTCTCTCGATATACCCATTGATCAAGCAATGATAAACAGCTAAATTCAGTTCCAAACCAAACTCTTTCTCCATTTCACCGGCAAACTCAGCTGCTTTATCAACCTTACCATCTTTACAGTATGCATTCACCATAATGCAACAAGTATACACATCTGGAAGCAACCCCATTCTCAGTATCTGCTCATAAACACAAAAGATAGATGGAAACTCTCCATGTTTCACTAAACTACTCAACAAACTGTTGCAGGACAGCTTGCTGGGAAAGCAACCCAGATTAGGCATATTATCAAACACGTAGAGGGCATATTTCACCAACCCTTTTTGCGCATAAATTTTGACAAGCATGTCAAATACAGTGGGGGAGAACTTATACTCCCGATACACTCGAGCCAATAGATCGAAAGCAAATGAATGCGAACTTCCACCCCGGCAAGTGAGCTCGATCAGTTCGTCAAGATACGCCCTCGTCTCATCAAAGAACCTGCCTTTCGATAAAATGTGGATAATTCTACAGTAGGAATTTAAATGGGGTCGGTATTTTTTCTGGGCTGAAGCTAATTTGAAGAAGTGGAGGGAGGCGGTTGGGTTGAGCTTGAGTTTGCCGAGGACGGTGTTGACAAGGTCGTCGGAAAAATCGATGGAGAGGCGGTGGAGAGCATTGAAGCGTTCCAGGACTAAGAGGCGGTGAATTTGGTCGGCAAGCTCCTGGGGATTCCATTGGTAAGAAGAGTAAAATTTGTGGCGGTGAGAAAGGAACCGGCGAGTACAAATTGAGCGCCAACGAATCATCCCTCTATTGTGCTTCTCGTGTTCATTTCCAAAGCCTCTTCTTAAACCGTTTTACCTTTCAAAACTTAAGTATTATTATTTTTTAAAATAACACGTGCTAGGAATTTTCTACAATTCTGCCCAGAAGAACCGCCACCTGCCAAGTCTCTTCTCGGCCTGACTTTCTTCTCTTCTTCGTAAGTCCTACAGAACATTACTTCGCTTTCTAATCTTCCACTGGTTATACAGTTGCGTGTTTTCCCTTTCCATTTCATCACTTTTATTTTGCTGCAGCACAATCTACTTCTTCATGCACACCAGGTGTTTGATTAAATGTCTGGTCTAATTTTCCGTCTTTTTTGGTTCTAAATCTCAGTATTTCTTCTCCCACCACAACTTCTTCATTTGATATTTAAATTACGTTCTTGTTCTTGTTCGTGCCTTTATGCATATATACTGTTATAGTTTGTTATCATTGCTTTCATTTTAGCTTCTTTTTCCCTGCACTACTACTCAGTTTCTCCTGTATCCTATCCTAGGTGTTCGACGTAATGTCTGAACTACTCACATTAGTTTGGAATTGGCCTCACCATGTATGTAGCAACCCTTTATAACTTTATTGTGTCTCTAATGTCTGATTTGTGGACCTATGTTTACAGCTTTACCTTTTCTCATGTTTGTTTGCATTGTAAATATCTCGACCGTCGCTCCCTCCTCTACGCCCATCTAATTTCTTTTCTTCAATTTTCTGCTTGCTGCTAGCTTCTTTCTCAAGGTTTGTTTAAATTCCCAACTCTAATGTCTATATCTTTGCCATTTCTGTCTAATTTTCAAATTACAATTCCCCTTCTGATGTACCTAGCCTTTAGTTGCCACGCATGCATCCTCATTCCTCTGTTAAGGTTTGTTCACGTTTATTTCAGTTGTAACTAAGATGTTTGATATTTTATGTACATAAAATTCAATCAATCATTTATGTACTTTCAGCTAAGATGTTAGTTTATTATCCAACAATGGTCTCTTTAAATAGAGGAATGTGGGCTTCTAAGAATGATTTGTGTCAGTCAAACTTGGTGTTTGTGCTGCACATTCTAAAGGCAAATCTTGTTTATTTTGCTTTAGTACCGCTCACATAAATACTGAGAGTACTTGAACCATGCATACTTACCTGAGAGCTCAATTAAAAACCAGAAAATTTAACCTCAGAGAATTATCAGGTGTGCTCATATATGCAAGCCAAGCTCCGGGTTCAGGTTGCGCAAAGTGCAGCAACCACAATATAGTAATCTTCATTATCCCCAAATCTCTCCAGAAACAAGGGCGATGAGCTCCAATGCGACTTCACCACCATATACACCATCGCATCAGGAGGCTGAGGAGAATGAGGTTTGCCAGCAAAGTTGAATTAGCAACTGACGCAGAATTTCTGGCCACTGGCGCCGCCTCCGCCAAGAGATGGAAGGTAGGATTTTTCCGATTATTGCTTTTCTTACAGAGATCTGTGGCTTCCATTTATTCTGTTGTGGGTGGGGTGAGGGAGATTTTTCTAGGTTGATGATTTTGCTACATATTTGCGGCCGTGATTCCATTTTGAAATCCGATGACCTTGAGTATTAATCATTTGATTTTGATTCTGCGACAGTAGCTATACCACTTCCTTGAAACTGGTTTGAACTTACGTGTTGTTGTATTCTCTTTTCCATGTTATAGAAGTCATGTTTTAAATTTGCCTCTCAGTATCCATAATGTTTAAATTCCAGAATCTGATGATGATGATGATGATGCTGTTAGTAGTCGTTTAAAATTTAAATCATAGCAAAATAATGTATGAGGTTGCCTATTTTTCTGTCAAGTTTTATTGGATCAACTTCTTCTTTAAAGTTACAGATGGTTTTCTAGTTGATGTTTGAAGAATCATATGCATGAGGATCATGAGATAGTGACTTTGTGTTTGTATGTTTACTAATCTGTCTTATTCCTTTAGTGTGTGTGCCAATGTGTGTGTCTATGATTTTCATGCATCTTTTATTTGGTGTGTGTAAAGTAGTGATCTTGCTGGATTGATTCTCTGTTGATATTTGTTGTCAGTTGCTCGATTAAGGGTAATTAAGCATACTACAAAGTAAGAAAAAGGAATGAGCAGATGCTTCTATGCATATTTGTTGGAGGAATGTTTACGTCAGTGTAAGCAGTTGAAGCCACGCCATGTGTTTGGCGAAATTCCCAAGAGAGACATTTTTGCTTCAAAGGTCAGCAGAATAATCCATTCTCATGCTCTAAGACTCGGAGTTGCTTCAAAAGGATTGCTGGGAAATGCCATCGTGGATTTATATGCCAAATGTGGGGATGTGGATTATGCAGAGAAGACCTTTCTGCATCTCGGGGAGAAGGATTATTTGGCTTGGAATTCTATTTTATCGTTGTATTCGAAAAATGAGGTGTTGGGGGAAGCTATGCGACATTTCAAATCGATGAGAGAATGTCTTGTGGAGCCCAATCAGTTTACCTATGCTACTGTCTTTTCTGCTTGTGCTAGGTTGAGGCATATTGAGCTTGGGAAGCAAGTACACTGCTGTGTAGTCAAAACTGGATTTGAGGATAATGCGTTTTGTGGGGGTGCTTTAATTGATCTTTATTCAAAATGTGGGATATTGTTTGATGCGAGGGGGGTGTTTGACCGGTTGAATGATCCTTGTACTATTTCTTGGACAGCGATGATCTCAGCCTATGTTTTAGGTGGTTTCCTTGACAAGGCACTTGAGTTGTTTGATGAGATGCAAAGTTCAGGCCATGTGCCAGACCAAGTGGCATTTGGGACTGCCATAAATGCTTGTTTTGGACTTGGGAGAGTTGATGTTGCTTGGCGATTGTTTTCCCAAATGCCTAACCGGAATGTAGTTGCATGGAACGTGATGATTTCAGGACACTGTAAGCTTGGTTATGAGATGGAAGCCATCAAAATATTCCAGGACATGATAGGAGCCAGTATACAACCGACACGATCAACACTAGCAAGTGTTCTAAGAGCTATTGCAGGCATGTCCAACCTTGTTTTTGGTGTCCAGGTTCATGCAGAAGCAATCAAGTTGGGGTTTGACTCAAGTGTGTATGTTGGTAGCTCCTTAATCAATATGTATGCCAAGTGCAATAAAATGCAAGCTGCAAAAGAGGTATTTGATGGAGTTGGTGAAAAAAATGTTGTTTTATGGAATGCATTACTTGGAGGTTACACACAAAATGGTTTTGCTTGTGAAGTCGTAGAAATCTTTAAGCAAATGACAACCACTGTTGTCCAGCATGATGAGTTTACCTACACGAGTTTACTGAGTGCATGCGCTTGTTTAGATAACATTAAAATGGGGTGCCAGTTACATTCATCCATAATTAAGAGTAGATATGCTTTGAATTTATATGTAGGGAATGCTTTGGTTGATATGTATGCAAAATGTGGGTCTTTAGAGGATGCCAAAAGTCAGTTTAATCTGATAGAGAAGAGAGATAATGTATCCTGGAATGCCATTATTGTCGGATATGTCCAAGAGGAGGAGGAGGGGGAGGCTTTTGACATGTTTCATGCAATGATGTTGGAGGGGATTTCTCCTGATGAAGTGTCGTTAGCTAGCATTCTTAGTGCTTGTGCTAATCTACAATCTATAGATAAAGGGCAACAAATGCATTGCTTCTTGATCAAGTATGGTCTTGAAACAAGCCTTTATTCTGGAAGCTCTCTTATTGACATGTACTGTAAGTGTGGGGTGGTTGGAGCTGCAACAAAAGTGTTCTCTTGCATGCCTGAGAGGAGTGCTGTCTCCTCAAATGTTTTGATTTCAGGATATGCCCAAAGTAACATTGAGAAGGCAGTAAATATGTTCAGATATATGCTTGTCGAAGAGCTAAAACCATCTGAAGTCACCTTTGCCAGCCTTCTTGATGCTTGCACTGATAACACTACACTATTTCTTGGTAAGCAGATTCACTGTTTTATTTTGAAGCATGGAACTTCAATTCTTGATGAGTTTTTAGCCATCTCTGTATTACAAATGTACTTGAATTCTCAAAGCAAAACCGAAGCAATTGCTTTATTCTCTGAGATACCAAATCCCAAGAGCCCAGTTTTGTGGACTGCATTAATATCAGGGCTTGCTCAAAATTGCTACAGCATTGATTCATTCGAATTTTATAATAAAATGCGGTCATGCAATGTTTTGCCTGACCAAGCAACATTTGCTAGCATCCTGAAAGCATGCTCAGCAGTTGCTTCGTTGCAGGATGGACTGAAGATTCATTCTCTCATCATTCAAGCCGGGTTTAACAAGGATGAACTGATATGCAGTGCGCTTCTTGACATGTATGCAAAATGTGGGGATGTCAGTTGTTCAAAAGGCATTTTTGATGAAATGGTACAGAAGAAGGATACCATATCTTGGAACTCAATGATTGTTGGTTATGCGAAAAATGGTTATGCAGAGAATGCCTTGAAAACCTTTGAAGAGATGAAGCAAAGAGGTATAAAACCTGATGAGGTCACACTACTAGGTATCCTCACTGCCTGTAGTCATGCTGGCATGGTATCTGAAGCACGTCAGTTACTTGATGAGATGACCATTGAATATGGTGTTAAACCGAGAGAAGACCATTACGCTTGTATGGTTGATGTTTATGGACGATGGGGCTTTCTCAAGGAGGCAGATGAGTTCATTCAGAAACTAGACTTTGAACCCAATTCTATGATATGGACCACTTTCTTGTCCGCCTGCAGACTGCATGGCGATGATACAAGAGGGAGTCACACGGCAAAGAAACTGATTGAGTTGGAGCCTCAAAGTTCTTCTCTTTATGTCCAGCTTTCAAATATGCACGCTGCATCAGGTCAGTGGGAGGAAGTAAACTATCTGAGAGCCGATATGAATAAAAAGGGAATGATAAAGATTCCTGGATGCACTTGGATGTAAGATAAGCACAAGCAACATATTCTTGATGGTATGTACCTCATCCACACTATGATAAAATCTGTTTCGACGTATTCATTGGTTTGAATCTGAAAGGCAATGATTTTGTTAAAATTAAATTATACTTATGCATTTGATATAATCTTTTCAATTTTTTAGGAATACCTCAAATTGTTAGTTGAGTTTAAGCTGTTCTGTTCAATTTACCATGTTTTGATCAATATGTGGGCTTTAAAGATGTTAAGGTTGATTAAAAAGTCTCTTATTGGATTGCTTTGTGAATGAATTTTCCATCTACAGGCTACTTTGCCCAATAATTCCAATCCTGATGTATTCATTTGTTCCAATCCCAGTGCCTTTCCTCATTTGTTGTCTCAGCTTATAAATATTTATTAGTGAATAAATAATCATGCTGTCGACAATTGTTTCAGGTACTCTATTGTTGTTGTTATCGGCACCACACTGTCTATCCAAAAGGTAAAGATTGGGTGGAGAGTTGTAGAAGATGTGCCCCATCCTAGTTATTGATTTGGATGGATGAAGTTCATGGTATTTTATGCACATTTGTGTCTTATGCTGACTCAGTTGATTTACCGTATTGATTGATTGTTCCCCATGATTTAACAGCCATCTGAGAACTCCTTTGATGGGAACTTTGCAACGAATTCAGTGATCTTGACCCCGAGCGAAATTGTGGTAAAGTTTAATGACTTTACAGCTTCATTACAAATTTAAAATTTAAAACTATTATCAACCTGCTGACAAACTTTCCTGCAATATTTTGTAGACGGTTATGGCACATTTACAGGGCAGGAAGATAGATGTGGTTACTGGTTACATTTGCTTATAATAGCTGGTACTGTAACTTTTTAAAGTTTTGCTATTTGCCGATGTCCCCTTGTGCTGCTGTATCTATCACTGTTGATCTTTCTTAAGCCCAAAGTTCAGTTTTATCACGTAGCGATTCACATTGCACTGGGTTTTTCATGACACAATCACTTTCTGCACTACTGTATATACTAGTAGCATATGATTATGAGGTGATTCATACCATCTTTTATATATTATGAGTGGTTTATCAATCCATTTCTGCCCAGTTGCTTTTGATACAAGATCTCAAAAGCATAAATAGGTCTCTGTGAGCTTCAATCAAACACATATTGTATCATAATAATATATTTGCTTATTTAATATCAGCTTTCAATATTTGAAATTTTTTTTATTAAGGTGGATCCGCAATAACTAACACAATAATTGCTTATACTTAAAAACCCTGCCTGAATTAGGCAGCTTTATTTTGTTGACATACAAATTTTACAGATTTACGTGTGTCATTTTGTAACATCTTCATGCATCTTTTCTTAAAACATTGTTCATGTCTGTAATTAGGAGGCCACATCTTAATCTTTTAAACCTTTTCTAGTTTAAGTAATCCTGGATCATGACCAAGTGATGATAAATTACTACAAGAAAAAAGTAGTTTGCACGTGTCAATATGTTATGAATATGAAATCCAGCTTGAGAGAAATGATGATGCAATGCATGTAACAAACTGGGCAGATGAGGACAAATAAATAACAGGTGGAAAGAAATAATGGTGCTTAGATACACTGCCCTTTCGAACTTCATGAATAAGACATCTTTTGAAACACCAACACTGCAAGTTTGCATATCCTCCCTTGGCGTCACATATCCCTCATTATGGTTTAGTAATGATTGTTTTAAGTGCATTAAAACTTTATAAATTTGTGTTTTAAACATATTGATACTAAGTAATGAACTCCAATGCCACACATCTTTGATGCCAGATTGATGAATAATACAAACCAACACATTCTTAAGCTTCTTGTTTAGAATTACATCCAAAAATGCATTTTGATTCAGATTGAACATACATAATTAAAGGAAAAAAACATGCTAGTAGACATAGCTAGAGAATAGAGATAATAGGTCCAAGAACAAATTAAGATAATTTTAAACTGGTGGTACATGATCTTTCCCTCCTTGAGGCTTGTCCTTCAAATCCAGGGGCTCTTCATCACCGCCTTTGTTGTTACGGTATATAGCGTACAGTATAAGCTGCACTGTTCCCAGCCCGCAACCAAATCCATTCGGAACCTGAAATCCAACACCAAAAATATATATATAAGTTAATTAATTGATAATAATGTCATAATCAAAATTGGGTTGGCAAAAAAGTTGAATGATTGAGTGATGGTGCTCACGGCAACAAAAGGGTCCTTTCCGAGGAGGCCGAATATGAACCACGAAGTCCCGCATAGGAAGACAAACAGTGACAAGAAGAATGGCATGAACTCCACACTTTTAGTCTTGATCACCAGCCTCTGCATTAGCGGATTCAGAATTATATTCAACATATACTTTAATCATACACTAGTTATCTAAACAAAAGTCAGGAAATGGGTTTTTCCTTTTGATTTTTCTTAACAATTCTCAGTAATAACACTCTCCCTTCCCATTTCATTTATTCTCATCGACTCATCCTCTCACCCATGAGTTAAGAAATAAAGAAGCTTGGAATTATTAAAGCTTCAATATTTATCCTCAATCATTTGAAGGTATATATGCCATTTCATCATGATGGCCTAATATCCCACTACAAAATTGAAGGCCACAAACCTAAAAAAGTTGTGTGGTCACATCATTTTATCTTCCTAATTAACTGATTGTTTTAATATGTGTAAGAAAAAAAAAGGCCAAAAGATTAGGTCATGAAGAACTTACTATAATTGTCAATGGTGAGGCATACATGATGATGGAGAAAACAGTTGCAGCCAATCCACAGAAAAGCTTCCTGTTCTGGCCATGGAGCGCGAAGAGCGAGACGAACACAACCGCTGCAAACAAGGTGAGGACCAGAACAAAGAGGGAAAAGATTTTGCCCCTCTCCTTCTTGCCTGCATAGATCAAGAAAATGAGGACATAGATAAGCTCGATCACTGCTCCGGTCCCGTTGATTGTGGACACCAGCATATTGTGCGCCGATACAAAAGGCATTCCGTACCTGTTCCAATCAACCAATTTATATTAATTACCACAAGTTTTAAGATCGATCGATCACAGTATCAGAAACACGACTCTTAATTTCTGCAGAAAAAACAAAACGCTGACCATGCTGAGAGCAAGCAGTTGAGCAAAGTCATGACATAGGGAACGCCAGAAAACTGTTCAGTGTTTTTCTTGCTGATGATTCTCTTGAAAGTGATCCTGCAAATATAAATGCATATTCAATAATTGGAAAACTTTTTTTTTTTTTTTGGATAAAAAAGGGTCAGTGAAAAGTGAAGAAAGAACTCACAGAGGTGCCAAGTAGAGGAACAGAGCGAAGATGTTTCCTGTTCAAAACAAAAAACAAGAATTTGAACAGCTTCTGTAAGAATTAAGATCTAGAGAGAGTGAAACATTAAGAATATATATACATATATATAAAATGTTTACCGAAAATCCCAATGATGAAATGAGCAAGATCATCCATATTATTGTTTGTTACTTCAAGTTGAAGCGCAAAGGAGAAATAAATCTGGGAAATTTTGAAGCGGTTTTAGAGAGAGAGTATGGTAGAAGTTGAAAGAGAACCTGCCATGAAACCAACTGGACAAACAAGAGGTTTTATAGACATTTTGAATCCCACTCTCTTTTTTTCTCTAACCGCTTGTGAAATTTTATCTTTTTTCATTTTTTAAAATTTTGTACTTTTGCATTAATTTCATCACAAATAATTAACTGGATTTATTATTATAATAATAATAATTATTATTATTATTATCTTACAAATAATAATTGGGTATTATCTTAGAATTGGGTATTTATATTTAAAATAATTTTCGTTTGAAGGTGGAATTCGGTGAGTGTTTTGTCTTCATATCCAAAATTGGAAAAGAGTGACGCTACCTCTTTGTTTTTCTGCTTTTAAGACAGAACTTCTAAGCTGTATATATTGCAGCGGTGAGGAAAAATAGAAAATCAGCATTTCTATAAAAAATTATGTATTTTGTAATTTAAATATTATAATTGGGAGATCAGTAGTAATTGTATACGATCATTTCTCTAGTTTTAATATTCAGGCTTGAGGTACCCAATAAACCCCTCCCACCTATGGTGGTTTTGATTGAAAAAAAAAAAAATAGTTTTAATATTCAAATACTAATTGTTGCACAATTTTTAAAATAAAAATGATGCATTTCACACCTGAATAGGTGATTTAACATTAAATTAATGATAATAATAATAATTAAGTTGTTCAGAAGCTCTTATTTAAAATTTTCTAAATTATTTTGTAAGAAATGGCAAAGAAATGATAATCTGCATTACACTCCTGAGTCCTGCCACAGTATTGTAACCAACTTTCAAGTTACAAAAATAACCACTACTTTGTGGTCGGTTTTAGGAAATTTTCTAAAAATTTCACGTAACTGTCTATTTTGGTACATATATATATATATATCTATTTGTATTTTTCTGAAAATATTTGGTTACTCTACTTAATTCTTTATTTTCAATTTTTATTTGTTACTTGAGTTTGAGTACGTAGCTATATATATGAGGCAAGGGTTCAATTTTTTATACCCTAAATCGATAGCATATATATGTAGAACAAAAAAATATTAGAGGTATTTGTTTTATTTGATATTAGAGATTTTTTCCACTTCGTATCTGTCTAAACATTTGCATGCATGTACCAAATTGATTAATGGTATAAACCATTTATTTCCTAATATGTATAGAACCGTCACCAAGGGCAATTCGAATTCGAAATGGCTATTTATTTGTCATATAACTATTTTCACAAGTACTATAAAAGACCGTTATCAAGTTGTCATTGGCAAACTTTAACCCCACCGTCACTGTCAGATTTTAGGATATTAGTGTTGCTAGATCTCAACCGGCTCACATGGACTCAATCAAGACTAAGTTTCGGTATGAATTTGTATGGAATAACAGTAATGTACCAAGAATTAGAAATGATCAAGGAAATTGAATGAAAAAAGATTAAGAAAATTGAATGAAAGATCAAATGAACTGAAAGATCAAGGTAAAACAAGAATGATCAAGGGAACTAACTGAAAGATCAATCAAACTGACTAAAAGATCAAGTAAAAAGGGTAAATGCTCAATCCCTTATCATTTGGTCTCCACATGGACAAGTCTCACGACTCTCACCCAATACTCTCACTTTCATTTCTATAGTTTTGCTGAAGATCGATGTCGAAATCAGAATCTGACATTGTTTAAGCGGTTGGCTCATCGAACAAAAATTAGGCATAAAAACCATAATCACGCCTAAACAAAATTGGCTTTTTCTATTTTTCACCATACTTTTGAAAACTTATGAAAAGTAATGACTATATTTTTAAATTTAAGCCTTAAACGTAAACATGTAATAAAACATATTTCAATAAATTATATTATAAAGTAAAAAAGCCTGAATATGTTTTTGAAATTAAAGCTTCAAAAATTGAAGTTTTCAGATTACAACCTTGTATGAAATAGTGAAATATTCTTTTTTTTTTTTAAAGTATAGCCATTGAAAAAAGTGACATGCAAAATACAAATTGTTAACCTTTAATTTCTTCAAAAAAAATTAAAATTTGATCATAGATGGAGATGGTGGAGTAGATATAGTCATGTACATGCATGTCCAACAAGCATTCAATTTTGCCCTAATCACCAGGGCTCCCAAACTACATATATATACACTACTATGAAATTTTAAAATGTCTTTGAAACCACAGTGAAATTTTATATGCTAGCTAGTTTCTTTTATTTATACTGGTACGTACGTGCCTATTACATTTGCTAATAATATTACATTAATTTTATTTGATTTTTACTATGCATTAATATATATTAGTTTTTAATTACACTAATATACCACAAGAATTGCTCGTATACGTACAGAACTTTCAAACCCAGCAACAAATGCACTTATCTAACAAGCCGATCAACATCATTGATGGCATTAAAGCTGCGTATTAATGAGATCAAGCGAACTCACCATCCTAATTATTCCATGGATTGATCGGCTTGAATGTGCATTTTGATTTCCACGTACATGATATATATATATCCTAATTCATTGGACCATATATATACATCACCTACGTACCATGTAATTAAATATTCAGTGACCTATGTTCCAGGCAATGTTATTTTATCAACTCATCCCGATCGATCTTGTGCTTTCTAGGGTTATCTACTAATTGTCAAATATACCCGCGGCATCCTATAAAACGGAAAGCTCATACATTTTTATTTTTTTTAAACAATTACATTCATAATATTTGGGAAAATCTGAAGATTATAATGAGTGAAATCAACATCTAATTTACATATACCATCAAAGATAATCAAACTAGATGCTAATTAGACTAACTATCCTATATATTACAATGCAAGGATCCAAAAACACATTATTATTATCCTCTCGAAAATATTATCTATAGGTCGATGAAAGTTTCGAACCGTTTAACAAATGATCTGCATCAATTTGAACCCCACCATGTTAATTACTAGGGATTTGCAACATCTGCAACTACATGAACACGTTGATCTGTGTGCTCAAGCGTAAATGTAAACACGTTGATCCAAACTATAGACACTATGAAAACACGGAACTAAAAATCCAAATATCTTGATCCATCAAAAGTAACCGAATTCATAAAAAGCTAAATCTACTAGCAGATTGAGTAAGAGTTTCTATCAGAAGGACCGATTCGAAAAAGATAAAAAATTGATTAAATTTCTAAAAATAACATTCCATCCATCCCAAATACTTTAACTTTCATCGTTTGATATATAGAGAATATTTGATCATCAGTATCTTTAATTGTATGCTCTGGAAATTTGATCTTTTAAAATACAAATACCCAACAAGATCGTATATACGATAACATTTTAACAAGGCTAAGTACGCATTCTCTGGCGCTGGAAATCACCAAATTGTACACAAAGCACAGAATGCACATGATAATACCGGCCCAGCACTCAACTGGGCCCGAGGAATCACTCCCGGCCCAGCCCGGAAGACGATGTGGGCACGTCCGTCCAAGGAAGCAGACATGGAAAGCGACAAGCTGGAGTGGTTCTCACCCCTATCTTGTGAAGGAAGCCTCTACTATAAATACCAACTCCAAATAGTGAATCAGGTATGTGACTTATATCTCTCTATTTCATATTGATAGTTCTTCCGTACGTTTTCCCTACCTCCACTTTCCCCATCTCATCATCACACCGGAGTAGCTACCCCTCGGGTAGCTCTGGTGTCTGTCTTATAGGTCCCCAGAAGACCTACTTTGAGGGAGGCCCGGATCACTCGAACCGCCGGTGGAATCGAGCAGTATCAAATTGGCACGCCCAGTGGGATCGATTTAGTTTCCAATTTCGTGAGATAGAGCCAGTGCGAAGAGGGCCTGGAAGGCCGCGGAAGAATGTTGTACCCATGGGGATAACCGCCCTACTCCCTCAGAAGACGATGTGACCGTCAGACAGCTGCAAGCCGAGGCGAGACGCCGACCAGAGACAAAAGGGGCGCTGCAGGACGGGCTTGTGGAGACTGCCTCTGAGGGTGCGGAGTCAGAGGAAGGAGACCCGAGAGGGCCGGAGGAGCCTGAACCCCCGAAAGGAGAGAACACGGCTGCCCGGGGTCCAGAGCCCCGGGCGGGCGTGGAACAGCCGTTGGTCAGGACGGATGAGTTAGCCGCGTTGGATTTCATGAGGGCAACAATGAGTTGTACCACCAATGGGTACTCTCCACCCAAGACCGGGAAGAAGTGAACCGGCAAACCAAGGACCCGGTCCATCTCAGGGACCCCCAGGAAGGTGATTGATCTAAACGGAGTTACTAAGCCGCAGAGGTTACAACGGCATGTGAGCTCTTCAACATTACCACCATTATTTTCCCCGAATTTTGTGGCGGGGGAGGGAACTTTGGCAAGATAGCAATCCAGTCTAGCTCCACACGCACCCCCATATCACCCAGTTTCCAGCTGAACGTTGGGGCTGACAGGACACATTGGCCAGGGGTCCCTCCCGCCTTATATGTCGAATGGATTGCTTAGCTCACAGGCCCTGGGAATGTATGTGAGTCAAGCCCACTATTACCTGCCAATGTATGGAGCGACATGGTTGAATTATGGGTATCCCGAGAGGTATTACCGAGAAGACGATCGGATGAGGGGCTACCATGTGGTGCAGCAAGACCCGAACTCTTTGGAAGCACGGCTGGATAAGCTGGTAGGAAGTAATTGGGCAAGGCCCACTTCCCCATGGGTACCTAGGATCCTGGCATACCCATGACCACTGGGGCTGCGAGACCCGAAGGGTATTCCAACGTACAATGGGGAGACAGACCCGGATGAGTTCGTTAGGACCTACCAGAACTTAATGGTGTCAAGGGATATGCCAGAGGAGCTAAGATGCAAGCTGGCGAGCTTTTATCTGAGGGGAAATTGCCTTTCATAGTTCGATTCTCTACCTAGGGAGAGCCTCAAGGACTACTACGATTTTTCAAAGGCCTTGCTACCGAAGGAAGGAAGGGAAACAATTAGCTGAGCTCCTTGCTACCCGACAGAAAGCCACCGAGGGACCTATTGAGTATTACTGGAGGTACATGGATGACAGCATGAAGGTCATGGACAGGCAATAGCAAGAAAAGGCGGTGATAAGTGAATTTATAAATGGGTTGAGGGACGATGAGTTGTTCCAAAAATTGATGGAAAACATCCCAGAGACCTTCCACACATTGCAGATGGCGGTGCAGTTGTTCTGCACCGTCAACGACGCTACTCGAAAGAGGAAGGAGGAGTCGAAAAGGTTCTTTTCGGAGAATGGAGAATGGAGAAGGGCGTCGGAACCAAGCAGGATGGATCTGGGCCCGATGCCAATGACCCGGACAAGAGCGGATAACTTCACCCTACTGATCAAATCCCGGACAGAGATCCACACCATTCACAATGATCTGTTCCCTGACCCACCGCCTATCCAGGGAACCCCGTCTAAAGAAAATTCGGACAAGTGGTGTGCCTACCACAAGTCGTACGGGCATTGAGGAATGAAATCGAAAAGTTGATAGAAAGAGTATAGCTGAAGGATTGTGTGGTGGTAGAAGGAAAGAAAGAGCATCATGTGCGATATCAGCCCAGGAGGAGATGGAAACCTAACCCCGGGAGGGGGAATTGAAGGGCTCAAGGGAACCGGGCCCCCGGGCGACATGCTATAGCCGCGGTCCCGTTCCAAGCGGTGGAGCCAGCTCCAACACTAACAGGATGATCATTGTGATAAGCGGGGAGATAGATGAAACATGCCAGTCAGTCTCAACTATCTGGGCCCGGATGCGTTATGTACCCCCGATGGAGACTCAAGGAAAGAGGTTTCGGACTAGCGAGACCATCACCTTCTCTGAAGCAGATGCAACACCTTCCCAAGTACCACACTCAGACCCAATGATGGTAACTGCAGAGATCGAAGGCTTCACAGTCAAAGAGGTGTTTGTGGATGATGACAGTAGTGTTGAGATCATGTTCGCTTCTTGCTTTGACCAGTTGGGGATAGGGAGACAGAATTTAAAACCTTCCTTATCTCCCTTGTCAGGGTTTACGGGTAAACCAGAGACCCCCCATTAGAATTATCCCCCTGACGGTGTGTATGGTGGATGAGAAGGATCGAAGCAAGAGAGTATCGGTGCTATGTAAATTTGCGGTGATTGATGCTTCATCTCCGTATAATGTAATAATAGGAAGGTCGTGGATGACTGAAGCCCGGACCGTGAATTGCCCATACTTGCTTACCATGAAGTTCCCTACCGCAAAAGGGGTAGCGATTGTCCGGGGAAGCCAGACGGTAGCAAGAAGTTGCATGCTGACGGAAGTATTGGATGCAAAGAAGGTGGTAGGGGAAGTACATGGAGATACTCCCCGCCAGGAGATAGAAGAGATGCAGGTAGGAGATATGGGGATGGTTACGGTAGGAAAGGACCTTCCGGAAGAGGTGAAGAGTGCACTAAGGAAGCTTTTGGCCAGGTATTAGAGGGTCTTCTCCTGGAACTCGGAAGATATGGTAGGAGTAATCCCTGAGTTGGGGGTGCACAAGCTGAACATAAGCCCAACCACAAGGCCGATCCGGTAGAAGAAGAGGCCTTTGGCGTCGGAGAGGGCGGAGTTAATAAGAAACGAGGTGCAAAAGTTGAAGAAAGCCGGGGTGGTGGAAGAAATTATCTATCCGGAGTGGATAGCTAACCCGGTCTTGGTAAAAAACATGATGGAAGTTGGCGTATGTGTATTGATTTTATAGACGTGAATAGATGCTGCCCGAAAGATAACTACCCTCTCCCCAACCTGGACTAGCTGGCGGAGGCAATCACGGGGTACCCGATGCTGGCTTTTTTTGACGCTCACAAGGGCTACCACCAGGTGCAAATAGAGGAGGCTTACTAGGCGAAACCTCTTTCATCACTGATATGGGTACTTTCAGCTATAGGAAAATGCCATTTGGATTAAAGAATGTTGGGGCTACTTATCAGAGGATGGTGAACAAACTCTTTGAGGACCAGGTGGGTTGAAACATGGAGGTTTACGTGGATGACAAGGTAGTTAAAAGCATGACTTATGGAGCATTCTTAAATGATCCGGAAGAGATGTTTGAGAAATTGGTAAAGAGCAACCTGAATTTAAACCCTTCAAAGAGCACCATAGGAGTAGGAGCATGGAAGTTCTTGGGTTTCATGGTGTCAAGCCGATCTATTAATGTTAACCCGAAGAAGGTAGAGGCCATAACCAAGATGAAATTGCCAAAGTCGGTGAAGGAGGTGCAACGCTTAATAGGGTCCCCGGTGGCACTTAGTCGATTCTTGTCAAAAGGAGCAGAAAGACAGCTACCTTTCTTCAACATACTCCGGAAAACCAAAGCGTTTGAGTGGTCGGAGGAGTGCGAGAAGGCGTTCCAAAGCTTGAAGGAGCATCTTCGACATTTGCCAACCCTAAAGAAGCCAAACTCCGGGAGGAGCTCCTGTTGTACATAACTTCATCCCGGGAAGCAGTTAGTGTCGTGCTGATAAAAGAGGAAAGAGGGAAGCAGCACCCGATTTATTTTATCAGCATGGCACTCTGGGGGCAGAGACCCGGTATACCGAGTTGGAGCAGTTGGTTCTGGCACTGATGCATGCCTCAAGAAGACTTAAGCATTACTTTTAGGGTAATACCATAGTGGTGTTCACCAATTATCCACTCAAACAGGTCATGCTCAAGCCTGAGGGCTCGGGAAGAATGATGAAGTGGGCAATAGAGCTAGGCGAGTACGAAATCCAATACGAGCCACGAAAGGCCATCAAGGGGCAGGCATTGGCCGATTTTCTGGTAGAATCTGAAGCAAGAATACAGTCTGAGGAGGAGACGCCAGAAGTGAAGGAAACCCTGACCTAGAAGCTGTACGTAAATGGGTCCGCGCACTCCAGGGGAAGTGGGCGGGGATACTCCTGATTAGCCCAGACGGGAAGGAGTGCCCTTACGCTATCCAGTTCTCTTTCAAGATGAACAACAATGAGGCTGAGTATGAGGCCTTGATCGCAGGTTTAAGGCTAGCAAAGAAGATTGAGATCAGGGAGAGTACGAGGCCCAGGAGAGGAGCCTGCAGAGGTACTTGGAGATGGTGAAACCTATGATAGCCGGGTTTGAAATCTTTAGCCTTACCCAGATCCCCCGGGAGAGGAATAGTAAAGCGGACGCTCTGAGCAAGTTGGCCTCATCGGAGCTGAAACCCGTCCCCAATCAGAGATTGTACTTGGAAGTTCAAGGAAAGAGAAGTTATCAGGAGGAGGGTCAGGTGATGTCTGTGAATGAGGGAGAGTCATGGATCCTTCCTATGATGGCATACTTGAAAGAAGGAGTTTCCCCGGAGGACAAGGTGCAGGCGAGGAAGCTAAGGATGAAAGCTCCCAAGTACGTAGTTCAAGGAGGGGCTCTATACAAAAGAGGTTATCTCCAACCTTTGCTCAAGTGTGTGGAGAGGGAAGATGGACATAATTTGATTCGGGAGGTACATGAAGGATCCAACGGGAGTTATCAGGGAGCCCGCACGGTAGCAAGAAAGATCTTGAGATTGGGGTACTATTGGCCAACGTTGTTCAAGGATGCGGAAAAGTATATTTAGGAGTGCCTCCCATGCCAAAGTTATGCCCCTTTAATCCATGTGCCTCAGGAGGAACTGATAGGGGTCACATGATCCTGGCCGTCCAGCAGATGGGGAATCGACTTAGTGTGACCATTCCCTACCACCCCAGGAGGAGCCAAGTACTTGATTGTGGCCATAGACTACTTCAGCAAGTGGGTGGAGGCTGAGCCACTCACCAACATCCGGGGAATGACCTGTGTGAAATTCTTCTGAAAAAATATCACATGCAGGTTTGGTATCCCCAAGTGGTAGTCACTAACAATTGTGCACAGTTTGAGAATGATCCTTTCAAGTCATGGTGTGGAAGTACGGGATAGAACAGAAGTTGACATCTATATACCACCCTCAAGCGAATGGGCAAGTGGAGGACACCAACCGAACCATCGTCAATGGCCTGAAAACCCGCTAGGAAGGTGCCCGGGGAAACTGGATATGGGAGTTGCCTAGCGTCCTTTGGGTTCACCGTACCACAGAAAGCTCTGCCGCTGGAGATTCTCCCTATTGCCTAGTGTATGGGTCAGAGGAAGTCATCCCGGCAGAAGTGGGAATTCCAAGTCCTCGGACTCAGTTCCAGCACCCGGAGGAGGAGAGCGAAGAACGACGCCTTGACTTAGACCTCCTGGAGGAAAAGCGAAAAAACACCTTACTTCACGAGGCAAAGGTTAAAGAACGAGTGAAGAGGTACCATGAGAGGAGGGTCCGGAAGGAGGTCTTCGCCCCGGGTGATTAGGTGACAAGCGATTTCCCCACGTCATAAATGGGAATCCCACTCAATCAAAACACATTTATATTTCACCTACGACTTCTAACTACTATAGAGTAGATAGTGGGAAGTAGGGATCGAAGCACAAGGAGAAGGAGTTTTGTTTAGTGTTTTAGCGAAGATTATTAACACATACATATATATTATATAGAAAGCAAGGTAAACAAGGGGGATTTTTGAGTTGGTTTTGTTACACTACGAAAGAAAGCAACTAAGATAAATTACACTACAATGCAAATACAAGGCCTTGGGAGGCAATTGACTTCAACTTCAACTATCGATTAATCATTGAGTGAACGCTTCATATCTATGATTTATGATCATAAGTCGTGGATGAAAAACATCCTATTCTCTTGATAATAGCTACTGAGCATGAACACATCACTCAAGAGCCCTCATTATCAATCCACCTAGATGATAGCATATAGATACATCGACAATGGAATTAACAATGGAGAATCGACAAACTCACCCATACTCGACGTTAACGTGAGCGTTGGACAAGACATTTGAAAACTATAAAGAACTAAGATGATGATAACATACAAATCTTAATTCATATTTGCTACTTTATGATATTGGGGTAAACAATAACATTTACCCATGAATCTAGCAATTCGATGCATATAATCACACATTGGAAATGAATATCTTAACTCTACAATTACATACAACGAAGGATCAATGATCACATTAGGTTCTTACGAAGACATGCAACAATATTCAAATTCATAAGCAATTCAATTCCCATGACTATACTTTACCATGTTTCATAACAACAATCACACAACCTCTCTAATTACCAATTACTCTACCAACTAGGCTAAATTACTCTACAACTAGCAAGCAAAAAGGGGTTGTCACCCCCCAATCACTTCTAATTAACCTAATCTCTAAATTAAACTAAAACTAGGGTTTAAACTACCATTACCTAAACTATGAGGCATGCAATTGATTCATAACACAAAGCCCATGGCAACTTTAGCAAGATTAACAACATTCATATACAATTCAAGACAAGATATTCAAATGATAATCAAACCATAAATAGAAGCATATGAAAGTTCATGAAAATCTCAAGAATAGAAGTTTAATCAATTGCTCCCAAGGAAGATTAAGCTACAACAATCATTCTAATCAACACATGTTTGTTCATCAAATCAAAGGGAAGAAAAGAGAAGAAATGGAAGAAAAACTATGAAAAATCTAATTTGGATTGGGGGAAGCTCGTTTTTCTCATAAGGGATAAGAGGGGTATTTATAGCCCTTCAAAATTTGCTTTTCTGGCCTTCGTTCAGCCAAAAATCCGCCCATTTTCACGGCCCGCGAGGCCCATTTCGCGGCCCGCGAGATGCTTGTGGCTGGTTGGCAACAATCTTCTTTGCTTCGCCACGGATGAACTGTTGATCCGTTTGATGCTACCAGAATCCGTCCGTCTCCCGGGGGTGGATGCTATCCGGGTCTCCTCCTAGATCAGCTTGCTTTAGTCCTGCAAAACAATCCCCGGGAGGCGTCCCGGGGAAGAAGCTCCGGTGTGATGATGAGATGGGGATAGCGGAGAAGGAAAACGTACGGAAGGAACTCTCAATATAAAGTAGAGAGATATAAGTCACATACCTTGTTTACTGTTTGAGACTAGTATTTATAGCCGAGCTCTACCTGCCTTGGGGATAAGGTGCAGGACCACTTCCTTTGTCATCATATGTCCTTTTCCTTATCCGGATGTACCTTCCAGCGGGAAAGATACTGCTTTGATAGTTATGGGCCGCGGACCTTCCTGGCCCAGCCGGATTCTGGGCCAGTATTATCACTAGCCCCCCAGACCAGTCATCCGGGTTTTCATGACGCGGGGAACTGGTCTTAAACGCTCCCTCTTTGGTTGCTGCTTTTCTGGTAGGACCCATCCGTGCTAGAATGGGTTTCTGACGACGTCGCCTTTTCCTCTTCTGCATTGATCAGTGCCTCGTTTATCGTGTCATTATTGCTTTTCCACCTTTTGAGGTGGCGGTTCCTATTCATCCGTCTATATAAGGAGCCTTACCCTCCTTACTAGGTTACTTTCTTCAATCAATTTCCAGACGCTCTGCTTTTCCCACCTTTCGCCCTTTTCAGCCAAGTAAGCTCTCGTTCCCTCTTCCTCTTACTTTCATGGATTCCCCGCTCTACTCCGACTCTTCCTTGAACACCGAGGGAGCTCAAGGTCAGTTTGAAGTCCAGTTCAGGGCTGCTGATAACTTGGCTTCCCCTCCAGTCTCTTCCCCGGACACTCATTCCGAGGCTTTCAGTACGCCCCGGGAGCTAGGCGTCCCGGACGCGTCGACCTTGGATGGAGAGGGTTCACATCCATCCGGGCATCCTAGTCACCCTCGGGAGGGCCAAGATGAAGAGGTGTTCGATGAAGTTGGTGAGGATGCTCCCCGGGGTCCTACCCACGGAGCGAAGCCTTCTGGTCATCAGTTTTTTAATCTGTCCGGGCCTGCTCCTTCCTTAGACAGGGACGTTGTAGATTTAGTTAGACGCTGCTTCATTCCTTTTCCATTGGATGCGTCTTTATCCAAACTCCTCCCGGGAACATCCGAGCGGGAAGTGCCTTGCATTCCCCGGATTCACTTCCAGTACGGGCTCAGTCTCTCCTTTCCTCCTCTATTTTCCGAAATTTTCAATTTTTACCGAATGGCTCCGGCCCAGCTTCACCCCAACGGGGTCGTGTTGGTGCTGGCCTTCTTGGTCAACTGTGCGAGATGCAACGTCTCTTCCTCCCTCCTTCTCTTTCGTTCTTTCTACGCCCTGCGACGCGCTCATGCGTCCTTCCCGTGTGTGTTTTCCTTTGTGATCCGATCCCGGACAAAGGACTTTGTTAAAGGTAAGCCCAAATCTGCCAAGGGGTACCTGGCAAAAGGTTTCTTTCGCTGTGACTCCCGGGTGTATCCCATGCCCCCTTGGAACGATTCCCTCGTTCCTGAAGATAAACAACCCCTTTCCTCTCTTTCAATAGACCTTACCAACGATCATAACTTCCTCCGCCTATCTCCCCTGGACATGGATACTTTTTATAAGACCGGGAACGCGGGCTATTATTGGCCTCGCGGGATATACCCGTCAAAACTCTTTTCTCTTCCAACCGTCTCCGCTGTGTGGCCGGCTGGAGGTGCCTATTAAAGGCCTTATTCTTTGCTTATTTTGATGCGTATATGTGCCTTGTTTTGACTTTCCTTTTACTTGGTTTCAGTTCAGCCTACTTTGTACGCGGACGTTACATCATTCAACGGGATGCCTTCCGGGGATCACACTCAGCAGAGAAGTCCTCATCCGGGGATGGTTACTCAGGAGCGGCAGGTGACACCCCTGTCTGGTCCAGTTGCCACTGAAAATCCCGAGTTCATTGCCCAAAGGGCCCGCCAGCAGCGACCGCCTTCCCAACAGAAGGCCCCGGAGTCCTCTCCTACCCCGGGGAGGAGATCTTTCATCCATCACCCTACCTATAGTGGGGGGGCTAAGACCGGGAACGCGGGCTATTATTGGCCTCGCGGGATATACCCGTCAAAACTCTTTTCTCTTCCAACCGTCTCCGTTGTGTGGCCGGCTGGAAGTTCTTGGGGTTCATGGTGTCAAGCCGGGGCATCGATGTCAACCCGGAGAAGGTGGAGGCCATAGCTAAGATGACCTCTCCCAGATCAGTGAAAGAAGTACAGCGGTTGACAGGGTCTCTCGCGGTACTATCCTTCCGGGTAACCTTACTTTTGTTTGAATTTTACAGACCACCACTTTCGCCGACTCACTCCTGGCGGACTCCCAACTAGCTGACGCGCTCAACCGGACGTATTCTAAGTACAGCGCGGGTTTGTTTGCTAAGAAGGAGAAGGAGCTCCACGACGCCCGGGAGAGGTTGGCCGCGAGAGACCCTGTCAACCGCTGTACTTCTTTCACTGATCTGGGAGAGGTCATCTTAGCTATGGCCTCCACCTTCTCCGGGTTGACATCGATGCCCCGGCTTGACACCATGAACCCCAAGAACTTCCCCGCACCCACTCCAATGGTACTTTTGGAGGGGTTCAGTTTTAGATTGCTCCGCTCTAGCTTTTCGAACATCTCCTCCAGGTCATTCAAGAAAACCCCGTAAGCCTTGCTTTTGACCACCATGTCATCGACATACACCTCCATGTTTCTTCCCACTTGGTCCTTGAATAGTTTGTCCACCATCCTCTGGTATGTGGCCCCCGCGTTCTTCAGCCCAAAGGGCATTTTCTTGTAGCAGAAGGTCCCGAAATCGGTGATAAAAGAAGTCTTTGCCTTGTCCGCCTCGTCCATCTGCACCTGGTGATAGCCTTTATGTGCATCAAAGAAGGCCAGCACTGAATACCCCGCGATGGCCTCCGCCAGTCGATCCAAGTTCGGGAGAGGATAGCTGTCTTTGGGGCAACATTTATTCAGGTCTGTAAAGTCGATACACATGCGCCAGTTTCCATCATGCTTCTTTACTAGGACTGGGTTAGCTATCCACTCCGGGTAAATAATTTCCTCAACCACCCCGGCTCTCTCCAGCTTCTTAACTTCACTCTTTATAAATTCCGCTCTTTCCGGGGCTACAGGTCTTTTCTTTTGCCTGATTGGTTTAGTGGCCGGGCTTATGTTCAGCTTGTGTACCCCCAATTCTGGCAATACTCCTACCATATCCTCCGGGCTCCATGAGAACACTCCTTGGTACCTAGCCAAGAGTTCCTTCAGTGCGCCTTTTACTTCTTCCGGGAGATCCTTTCCCACCGTGACCGTCCCTTTGTCTGCCACCTGCATCTCCTCCAACTCTTGGCGGGGAGCTTCTCCGTGTACCGCCCCTACTGCTTTCTTCGCGTCCAAGACCGCCGTCATCATACAACTTCTTGCGACTGCTTGGCTACCCTGCACGACCGCCACACCTTGCGCAGTGGGGAACTTCATCGTCAGCAGATACGGACAACTCGCTGCCCGGGCTTGGGTTAGCCATGGTCTTCCTATGATTACGTTGTATGGTGAGGGTGCATCAATAACCGCAAAGTTGCATGTCACCGAAATCCTCTTGCTCCGGTCCTTCTCATCCACCATGCACACTGCGAGGGGAATAACACCTAGTGGAACTTCGGGTTTACCCGTGAACCCTGACAAGGGAGACGAGGGGGGTTTCAGGTTCTGTCTCCCAATTCCCAACTGATCGAAGCAAGAAGCGAACATGATCTCCACGCTGCTTCCATCGTCCACAAACACCCTTTTGACCAAGAAGCCTTCGATCTCCGCCGTTACCACCATTGGGTCAGAATGGGGTATCTGTGGCGGGGCTGCATCCGCTTCAGAGAAGGTGAGAGCCTCATCGGGGCGAAACCTTTTCCCCTGAATCTCCCCCGGGGGAACATACCGGGTGCGGGCCCGGATAGCGGAAACTGACTGGCATGCTTCTCCAACTTCTCCACTGATCACGTTGATCATCCTGTTGGGGACTGGGGCCGGCTCCACTGCTTGGACCGGTGCAGCGGCTATGGCAGGCCTCCCTGGGGCCCTGTTGCCCTGGTTGCCTTGGTTGCCTTGGTTTCTCCCGTTTCCTCGCCCCGGATTAGGCCTCCACCTCCTGCGGGGCGGCTCCTGAGGTTGGTCCCGGGGATTCTCCTTTTTTGCCTCCGCTGCCACGCAATCTCTCAGCTGTCCCCGCTCTATCAGTTTTTCTATCTCGTTCCTCAACATCCTACACCCCTCTGTCGC
Organism: Cruciata laevipes; assembly: GCA_963678965.1. Taxonomy (NCBI): domain Eukaryota; kingdom Viridiplantae; phylum Streptophyta; class Magnoliopsida; order Gentianales; family Rubiaceae; genus Cruciata; species Cruciata laevipes. The sequence goes on from OY787639.1 coordinate 15,136,628, forward strand.
ATGCCCGTAAGACTTGTGGTAGGCGCACCACTTGTCCGCGTTTTCCCTAGACGGGGTCCCATGGATAGGCAACGGATCCGGGAACAGATCCTGGTGAATAGCATGAATCTCCGTTCGGGATTTGCTGAGCGGGGTGAAACTGTCCGCCCTTGCCCGGTTTGCTGTTGCGGGAGCGGGGTCCCTCCTACTTGGGTCTGCCGCTCTCCTTCTTTCTATCTTGTCCGGAAGAAATCCCCCAGATTCTTCCTTTCTCTTTCGCGTGGCATCATTGACCGCGCAGTATAGTTGCACCGCCATTTGCAAGTTGTGAAAGGTTTCCGGGATATTTTCCATCAACTTCTGGAACAACGCCATATCCCTCAAGCCGTTTATAAACCCGCTAATCACCGCCTTCTCCTGCTGCTGCCTGTCGACAACCTTCATGCTATCGTCCATGTACCTTCAATAGTACTCCATTGACCCTTCTGCGGCCTTCTGCCGGGTAGCCAAAAGCTCGGTCAACTGCTTCCCTTCCTTCTTTAATCCAGCGTATCTGAACAACAAGGCCTTAGAGAAATCGTAGTAATCTCTGAGACTTTCTCGAGGCAAGGAATCGAACCATGAAAGACAGTTTCCTCTCAGGTAACAGCCCACCAACTTGCATCTTAATTCCTCCGGGAAGTCCCGTGACACCATCAGGTTCTGGTACGTCCTGACAAACTCTTCCGGGTCTGTCTCTCCATTGTATGTTGGGATTCCCTCCGGGGTCCGAAGGCCCGGCGGCCATGGGTACGCAAGCACTCGAGGTACCCAAGGGGAGGTAGGTTTAGCTCCGTTTCTTCCCACTAGTTTGTCTAGTCGAGCCTCCAAAGAGTTGGGGTCCTGCTGAGCCACCTGATAGCCCCGCATCCTATCGTCCTCCCGATAGTATTTCTCTTGGTAACCATAGTTCATCCCCATTGATCCGTGCATGGGCAAGGAATACTGGATCGGGTTCCCCTGGGTTCCAAGGGCCTGATAACCCAACGACTCCACCGGCATGGCTGGCAGGCCATACCCAATTTGTCCCGCCCCCCAGCTGGAACGCGGGTAATAGGGTGGAGCGTGTGGAACCAAATTCGATTGTTGTCCCGTAGCCATTCCCCCTCCGACCCCGAGACTTGGAGGGAATGAAGGTGGGACGGTGGAGGAGTTCACACGCCCCTGTACCCTTGGCGGCTGAACGACTCCGTCCAGGTCGATAACCTCTCTTTGGTACCCCCGAAGAGGTCCTGCCCGGTCTCCCCCAGGCTCCCTCCGCCTACGATTTTCCCGGGTAGAGAGTACCCACTGGCGGTACAACTCCTTGTTGGCTCTCATGAATTCCAACGCCGCCAATTCTTCCGCCTCGGCTAAGGATTGCCCCTCCTCCCGGGCTTCAGGTCCCTGGGTCCGGGGACTGCCTCCCCCGGCGGGCCTTGGTTCTTGCTCCTCCTGGTACTCTCTTTCCGAGTCAGCTTCGTCGGAGGCAGTTTCCACATGGCCATCCTGCGGTACCCCTAGCTCCCGCTGGTGTCTAGCCTCCTCCTGCAACTGCCTCAAGGTCACCTCATCCCCCGGGGGTGGAGGAGAACCACCCCCTGAGGGTGCCGCGTTCTTCTTCGGGCGCCCGCGCCCTCTCCTTGGCGACTCCATCATGCGAAGGTGGAAGGGTCCCACCGGGCGTGCCAATTGATGCTACCAGAATCCGTCCGTCTACCGGGGGTGGATGCTATCCGGGTCTCCTCCTAGATCAGCTTGCTTTAGTCCTGCAAAACAATCCCCGGGAGGCGTCCCGGGGAAGAAGCTCCGGTGTGATGATGAGATGGGGATAGCGGAGAAGGAAAACGTACGGAAGGAACTCTCAATATAAAGTAGAGAGATATAAGTCACATACCTTGTTTACTGTTTGAGACTAGTATTTATAGCCGAGCTCTACCTGCCTTGGGGATAAGGTGCAGGACCACTTCCTTTGTCATCATATGTCCTTTTCCTTATCCGGATGTACCTTCCAGCGGGAAAGATACTGCTTTGATAGTTATGGGCCGCGGACCTTCCTGGCCCAGCCGGATTCTGGGCTAGTATTATCACCGTTTTTGACGTTCTAGTAGTCCATTTTGTAGTACTCAAGAAGACGAAGCCAATGGTACCACTTATGCACTCCAATTCCTCTTGTAACATTTCCAAATTTCAGCTTCAAAATGTTAGTGCACAAGTCTTTCTTCAAAATGCAAGGTAAGAGAAATTTAGCCTTAATTCTTAACCATTTGCACTAAATGCTACCCCAAATGAACTCTCAAATATGCTAAAAGTAGAGTATATATTGGGTACATCATTAGGTGATGAGGCAAAATGACAAAAGCCACCAAGTCCCAGAGGGGAAACTCGCACCTAACTGGGAAGGGCCCTATAAGGTGACAGAAGCATACCCCGGAGGAAGCTATGTACTCGAAGACAAACAAGGGAAGGCTGTACCCAGGAGGTGAAATGTAGCTAACTTAAGGATGTTCTATGGGAAGTAGAGTACCCCATTCCTCGAACTTCAGCTACTCGAGCGTGGATATACCCGACATGGATATGCCCCCTCCGGAAGCATGAATATGCCCAGGGGAAGCCCCAGCGTTTGGCCGCGCTCCGGGTCTAGAAAGGTAGAAAGAGAGAAATTTAAGGGACCCATGGGTAGCTCCCATTCGAGTGCCCCGCTAGAAGGAACTTGGGAGGTCGTCGCCGTACCTCTCAAATATACAATTTAGATACACTTACTACCTCTATATACAATTAAGTATATAATGGCAAGTAAGGTTCGTTTCCACAGAGAAGAAGTTATTTCTATGTATATCTTGTAGTATGCATATACATATACATATATAAAAGCAATGTAAACAAAGGGGGGGGGGGGTTGAGTTGAGTTTTGTTTAAAACACTACTATGTAAAACAACTAGAACTTTAAAGTTACAACTACTTTAGCATTTAAGGATTCAACTAAAGGATTAACTAATGAGAATACTAGACTTGGATATATGAGATTGGTGACTTCTTATTATGGGATTTTCCTCAAACTTTATCATGTTGCTTTGAGAATGGTGATTGTTTGTAGTGAGAAACTATCTTTAACCATAACTATGAAAGATGAAAGCATCTTCACAACTTCAATTGACAACTTTGCTAGATGATAACAACTAGTTCAATTGATCAATATCATTTCAAATTAGATGTTTCTCAAACTTACCCATGCAATTTGATAACAAACTTGACATAGATACAATGCTAATGAATGATCTTAAGAACAAATACAATTGATAACAACATGCATTTGATTCCTAATTTACTACTCTTACATAGAAAGAATGATAACATTCCAACCATGGAAAAGTGATATCTAACACATATCCAACACATATCTATCACTAGGAAATCATTCCTAATCATTTCAAGCATCAAATACACACATAAATTATGATCATTCAATAGCAAATCACCATTCCTAAGCTTCATAAATCATGTTCTCAATCCATAACAAGAAGTCCAATCACATATACCCAAGATGGGTTTTAGCCTACTACCATAATTATATTCACACAAACAAGATCCATACAAGAAATCATGATGAATTTAAAGATCAAAATGAAGAGAAAATGAAGAAAATAGTCCCAAGCTCTGTAAATTCGATCCTCTAACACATGAGGATAAAAATCCTTTTATAGTCTAAAACAATTAAAATTAAAGCAAAACAAAGTGCCACTTGCAACATCTTCGCGGGCCGCGAGAAATCCTTCGCGGACCGCGAGCCTGGTTCTCGCGGCTCGCGACCGAGGATTCGCGGCCCGCGCGTCTATGGCTTACGCGGTCCGCGACCGAGGTTTCGCGGACCGCGCGACTGGTCCTCGCGAGCCGCGGCCGACGTTTCGCGGATCGCGCGTCTCCGGCTTCCGCGGTCCGCGACCGAGGTTTCGCGGACCGCGCGTCTGGTCCTCGCGAGTCGCGGCCGACGTTTCGCGGATCGCGCGTCTCCGGCTTCCGCGGTCCGCGACCGAGGTTTCGCGGACCGTGCGTCTGGTCCTCGCAAAACAGCAACACACACCCTCGCGGCTCGCGACCGAGGTTTCGCGGCCCGCGAGAGTGTGCCTTCACGCCACTTCTACGACCAATTCTTCAATGTATCTAACTTCTTCAGGACGGTCATAGAAGGTCTTCAAATCATTCAAATCTATCGCAAGTACAATTCAAGGTCGAAATGCACGTCTTCAATTTCAAACCATTATGAATGATTTGGTCTAAAAGTCTAATATAAAAGTACAAAATACTATCTAAAACAGCTCTCAAATGCTACAAAATAATAGTATATCTAGGACCTATCAGAACTCGGAGCTTGAATGAAACCTGGGGGCCCGGAGTTGTAATCATAGTTATTTGGCAGTAATATTTAATGCTCAATTTCTAAGATACACTTGCGAGAATAAAAACTTTATATTCATTGTGGCAAAAGTTACAACTAGAGGGATATACAAATAAAAATAATTATACAATCTATTACAAGACCTCCTCTATCTCTCAAATTATGAGGCTCCCTCATATCCATTTAGGGCCCGAGCCGGAGGCACCCTCAGGGTTGCCCGTAAACCCTCAGAGAATTGGGATGACAAGATGTCCTCGGCGATATGGGTGTCCGGAGCTTAATTCCAAGAAAGCTCCTCCTCCAGATGCTCGACCTCTTCTTCATTAAGCTCGGGGATAGGGACAACTACTGCTCCCTCTAGGAGTGGTTCTGCTAGGCGCATTCGCCTAACCCGGCGGAGGTCACGAATCTATACTTGGGAAAAAAATCTACACCCTTGCCCTTTTCTTCCCGACTGAGGTGGGCACCTTCGGCGGTCTTTACTCCCTTTGTAGTAATCTCGGACGCAGCAATATCTTCGATGCGCCTGATCCTACTCGCCACCTCATCCGGGTCAAGCGACACAAACATATCCTCATATCACTCATAGGCCAAATCTACCTCCACCCGGGCAGGAACTCAACGGAGGCTTGGAGGGTAAGGCTCACGTTCTCCCGTAACAATCTTTCGGTGCCATTCCATTGCATCTAGATATGCTTCATGGAAAGGGGCTCATTCGCCAAACCTCTCTAGGGTAGCCTCCATCTGCTAACTCCGGATGTGATATCTGTGAGAGGGGAAACACCAACTAAACCTCTTTTAAGCCAACAAGGTGATAAGAAAGTCGGACGGTTATCAGGGAATCTTGGAGAACCTTGTTTTGATAGGTAAGGAACCGATTCTCCTTCTCTAGATTGTTTATCAACCTGTTCCCCGCGGTCCGCATCTCGAGATTTCTGAGTTTCTCTTGCGTAACTCGAGCTCACCCCAAACCATACATATCTCCTTGGAGGCCCGATGGAGAGCGTCATCATGAAGAGCCTGTAGCTCAGCTATAGTCTGATGGGAATTCAGTGCATCCGCCATGAAATCCGATGCTAGGTTGAAGCAATGATTCAAGGACCCAAATTTGTTCCTAATAGTCTTCAGAAAGGATACTAGAGCTTGGATGGACCCAAATTCATCCAGAAAAAATCCTAACCCCGCCTCAGACATGGCCCGGTTAGCTTGCTTACCACCGAACCTCTAGGATGAAGAGATACATATGGGACTGGCCCCTGCGGGAGGAGTCCCCTTAAATCGTGTCTACACTACACAAAAAAAAAAAAAAGAATTCAATAAGTAGAACTTTTATTAATCATAATCAAAACGGGCACAAATGCCAAGTTCTACATAGCCCCCCCGGAGAGGAAGATCACAAAGATAAACTAAAATGCTAATAAAATTTTTCTAGAAAAACAAAGAGGACTAGAGTAATACATAGTCCTCCTCAGCAACCTCCTCCTCGGGTGTAGCGTGAGCCGCCTCCAGCCTTCGCTCTGCGTCCAGAATATCTGCGGGAGGCCAGTAAGGGACAACATAGATGGGGACATCCATATAAGGCTCATCCTCAGGACCTCCGGGGTATCCTTCTCTACGGGTAGCTTTTAGTGACTGGTAGAGTAGATCTTCGTGGAATCGGCAAAAGAAGTACTCTGAGAAAATAAACAAGAGGGTAAGAGGAAAGAAAACAGATAAAAAAAGAAGGGGAATATTTTAAGAAATTTACATCATTCTTTTCCGAAGGAATGTCGGAACTAGGAGGGGGAGGAGCCCCGGACCGTTGGCGAGAATATGGTGGAGAATTCTCGAGCTCACCCGAGGCGGGCCGCTTGAAACCAGTAGAGACTCTTGCACTATAGTCTGGATGGACTATGAACGACTTGCGCCCCGAAGCAGAGAAAGACCCGGAAGGAGTAGGCTGGGGAAGAGGAGCGTGCGAAGAAGAGGAAGCCCCATGAGGCTTTTGCCTTTGTTGAGTGAAAAATATGGCACTATTCCCTGGAATAGTCAAAGGCCCCAAGCAGAAGGCCCAAGCTGGACCGAACCAGGATCCGGCCCACGGACGACTCCGAGCACTGTAGCGGATTACACTGTTCGATGTCGGCAGCTCAAATGGCTATAAATAGAGCCAGATCAACGACCAGAATGGGGAAGTTCACTGCTCATCCCTACCAAAATATCACAATCAGAACTATGGTTTTCATCTCTGATTTGATCGTCGGAGCAGGCGCAGGCATCAGCCGGCATGTCTGACCTCTGTTCTGTTCACGCAGGTTCACAGGGCTGAGCAACAAGAACGCTACAACGAAATCCCATTTAGAACTTTAACATTGGCGCCGTCTGTGGGGACGATGTTATCTTCACAGCCCACGCAGCATTGATATCATGACAGAAGGAAGAGCAGATCCGGATCCTTTTCCGGAGCTACCAAGAATCCCGCTGGGAGGAGGTCGTGCCTAATTGGAGCCCAACAGGGACGGTCCTATCTTGGACTCTGCTGACAGACCGGTTGTTCCGGTGAGCAGACCGATCGCATCCACAAGCAGGCCGGTCGTGACGACGGAACAAACTCCCAGCAACCCCGTTCAACGAATCCGACGCATATCTGAGGTGACAGATACGGCCGAGATCCTTAAACAGGTCATGGCTACTCAAACCGAGATGATGCGACAACTCCAGGAGTTGAAAGAGGGTACTCCGGCGAGGTCGAACGGCCAAACGTTGGTACCGCGTATACGACCAGTCAGGCTGTTCGATGACGGAGAAGACACTTTTGGAGGTAACAGGACAGGTCACGGGGCGATACCTTCTCGCGGAGGAGATGAGGCTCATTCCTCCCCAAGGTACTCAACCAGGGAAGGGTCGGGACGGAGCGACGACCAGATTAAAAAATGGCCGGCAGTCTACATGCACACCCCAACGGTCAAGCCGAGGGTCCCGGTTAGACAGCGACTTGCTGTCGACTTTGAGGAGGATCCGGAACTGGACACGAGAGGGTGTCCGTTCAAAGCTGAAGTGATGAGCTTTTCTGTGTCTCACAAGCTGAAAATACCACCAAACTTGGGAGTATACGATGGAACATCGGATCCATCAGACCATTTCCACACTTTCACCTCCAACATGTCGACTTTCGGTATCCCATAACCTATCTGGTGCAAGGTCTTCGCTACCACGCTGACCAAAGCAGCCAGGTTATGGTTCACAAATCTGCCAAACAACACCATCTCACGGTTCGCAGAGTTGGAAGAGGAATTCCTGAGCCGGTTCATCCAGAAAAGGAAATTCACAAAGACCAGGAACGATTTGCTGACGATCATGCAGCACGTGGGAGAATCACTATCGGAGTACTGGGAACGATTCAACGAGCTGGTTAACGCGGTTGATCACCGTGGAGGTGCTCGGTTTGTCATTGATGCTTTCATCCGAGGACTATGCCATAAAGCCCTCAGTCGGGACTTGGTGTTAAACCCAGTGTACTCTGTGCACGCGTTAATGATCAGAGTTGAGTTTTTTGATAAGGCAGATATAATAGAAGTACGCATCGATGAGAAGACCTATTACAGGAACCGCGTGGAAGACAAGACAGTCCTGGCAAGTGGGAAGAAGGTTACTGGGACGAATAGAGGCGGGCGCAGACCTGTGAAGGAAAGGCTGGGTAGGAGAGACTACCCACAAGTAAGCACAGGCCCGGCTTAACAGATAAAGGCATTCACTCCGCTGAATAAAACTCCAAAAGAGATATTCGCGTTAGTGGCACATAAAAATGTTCTCGATCCGGCTCATAAGATGAAGACTTCTGGAAGTAGCCGGAACACAAAGCTGTTCTGCGATTACCATAATGACCATGACCATGACACAAATGAGTGCAAACATTTGAAACAGGAAATTGAGAATTGTATCAAGACTGGTCCGCTCTCACACTTCGCGAAAGTGGAGCGGTCCCATAATGATGCGGAGTATGCGAGGAAGTCTGAAGGATCAACCAGACAGTCCGGAGGATACAATCCTCGATACCAGGACCGTCCTGGTAATGGCGACAAAGGAAAGGAGGTTGCGTTAGTTGGAGAGCACTCTAAGGGTGTCAAGCGAAAGCATGAAGACGGAGATCTGTCCCCAGAACCATTGGGAGTCAATCCCACCACCACCAATATATTCGCAATTATTGGCGGCAGTGCGGGGGGAAAGACAGAGTCTCAACGAAAGGAGCGATGTAGGCGCGTACCAGAGGACACTCCGGCGGATAGACGTCTCGGTCCGAAAGAATTAATTATTTTTGACTCCAACGACCCTATCCCGTGCAGACCAGCCGGAGGTGACGCAGTTGTCATTACTGTCCAGGTGATTGACAAGCTCATCCACCGGGCATACGTTGACGGCGGCAGCTCGGCAGAGATCATGTACTGGCACTGTTTTGAGAAAATGGATGAGACAATGAAAGCCAAGTTGCGATCAACCGACACTCCTCTCGTAGATTTCGCAGACAGAACCATATGGCCAGAAGGGACCGTCACATTACCAGTAGTGTTTGGGGAACATCCGACGCGAAAAGTAATCGAACTTGAATTCGTAGTTGTTAAGGCGAACAGTCCCTATAACCTCATTATAGGACGACCAGCTTTGGCGCTATTGAAAGGGATAGTATCTACTTTACATTTGCTACTAAAATTCCCAACCAAGTACGGTGTGGCTACCGTGAAGGGAGATCAACAGAAGGCCAGGGAGTGCCACCGGATAGCGCTCAGCAAAAGAAAAAGAGAGGTAAACAGGGACAGTCATGTGGTGAGGACACACACCAGACGAGAAGTATTAATGACAATAACGGAAGGTGAATCCAGGCCTACGGAATTGTCTGGAGAAGTGGTTGAAATGAAGCTCGACTGCGCACATGAGGCGATAGTCCAAATTGGCAAGACACTCCCTGCATCCATCCAAGTATGAATCGGCGTTTGCCTGGAAACCAAGTGACATGACTGGTGTGTCTCCCACGATAGGCTATCATGCGTTAAAGGTGAACCCGGATCACAAGCCAGTTCTACAGCGCAGAAGACCGCAATGTCCGGGGCGCAATTCTGCGATCAATCAAGAGGTCACCGACTTATTGAATGCCGGAGTCCTAATTGATGTGCCATATCCGACATGGCTTAGCAACCCAGTGCTCGTAAAGAAAGCGGATGGCAGCTGGAGAATGTGTATTGACTATGCCGTGTTAAACAAATCATGCCCAAAAGACTGCTACCCGTCCCCACTGATCGATCAGAAGGTGGACTCGTTGGTAGCATACCCCATCAAATGTTTTCTGGACGCCTACAAAGGATATCACCAGATACCAATGCTGGAATCCGACGCAGAAAAGACGGCATTTATAACAGAGAAGGGTGCATTCGGGTACAGAATGATGCCATTCGGCCTGAAAAACGAAGGAGCCACTTACCAACGGATTGTCGACAAGATCTTCGAAGACCAGTTGGGAAGAAACCTCGAGATATACGTGGATGATATGGTGATCAAAAGCCACCAGTTCCCGGACCTGATCAATGATGTGGAAGAGACCCTGAAAAAACTAGAGCGAACAGGCTTAAAGTTAAACCCAAAGAAATGCCAATTCGGCGTGGGAGAAGGAAAATTCCTTGGGCATATGGTATCGAATGAGGGCTTGAGAGCGAACCCGAAAAAGATACAGGCGATCATTGACATGTGTTCGCCTAAGACCGTCAAGGATATTCAAAGCCTTAACGGTCGGATGGCTGCAATGAACCGTTTCCTATCTAAGGCGGCGGAGAGAACACTACCGTTCCTACGAGTCTTAAAAGGAAACGTGGAAAAGGGAGGGATAGTGCAATGGGGAGAGCCGGAAGAACGGGCATTCGCGGAGCTGAAAGAACACCTTCATGAACTGCCGGTCCTATCACCCCAACTGTCGGAGAGACTCTTTATCTATACATATCAGCAGGCACCGAAGCCGTCAGCGGAGCGCCAATCAGGGAAGTGTCGAAGGTACAGAAGCCGGTCTACTACATTAGCCGCACTCTTCAAGGAGCAGAAACCAGATACTCAGCACAAGAGAAATTGGTGCTAGAATTGGTTCATGCAGCCCGGAGACTGCGAACTTATTTCCAGTCCCATCCGGTTGTGGTATTGACGAACGAGCCTCTGAAAATGATCCTAACCAAGCCCGGTGCGTCCGGCCGTATGGCCAAATGGGCAGTGGAGCTTAGCAAACATTCCATTGAATTCTCACATAGAAAGGCGATCAAGAGCCAGGTCATGGCAGATTTCCTAGCATAGATGACGGAAGAGGCCGGTGGCCCGACTGTCGAAGAAAAACCGGTTGGAAAGCGACGAGTAAGTCATGAACATAGAACTGACTGGTGGAAATTGTACATCGATGGAGCATCCGGTGTGGAAGGCGCAGAAGCCGGATTGATCGTCACAGACCCGGGAGGAATAGAGACCACATATGATCTTCGATTCAACTTTCCAGCAACCAACAATGAGGCCGAATATGAGGCTCTTATTTCTGGAATGGAAATCGCAAAGAAGCTAGGCGCCATCAAGGTGGACGCATATGGGGACTCTGCTCTAGTCGCAAATCAATTCAACGGGTCCTATGCCACGAGGGAACCAACCATGCAGAAATACCTGGAAAAGGTCAAGAGTTTGGCTCTCGGGTTTGAGGAATTCGATATTACTCGGGTACCCAGATCAGATAAACACGCGAGCAGACGCTTTGAGCAAGCTGGCATCATCAGCCAGCGGACATCTCACTAAAACCGTTCTGGTGGAAACACTTGCAGTCAGATCCACGGACTGTGCGAGGATCAGTCTAATAGCAGAAGGCACGGAATGCTGGATGACGCCGCTGAAAAGGCTCATAATGCATGGTGTCAGACCTGCGAATGACAAAGAGGCAAGCGCATTGGCGAAAAAGACATTGGGTTTTACAGTCAAAGATGGGATCCTTTACAGACAAGGTTTTCTTGAACCGTGGCTGAGATGTGTAAACAAAACGCAAGGCGTGCAAGTGTTGAAAGAACTTCATGAAGGGTCTTGTGGTGCACATCAAGGATCGCGCACACTAGCTTTGCGCGCTACCTGAGCAGGATAGACGAGCTAGTCCAGAAGTGCCACCAGTGCCAGATTTATGCCACCGTACTGAGGTTACCAAGGCAGAAGATGACTAGCATACATTTACCATGGCCGTTTGCCTTATGGGGTATCGATATTGTCGAACCTTTTCCGCTGGCGGTCGGGAGGCAGCGTTTTCTGGTTGTGGTTGTAGACTATTTCACAAAGTGGGTGGAAGCTATACCACTAGCTACTATAACCGGACGAAGGATAACGAACTTTGTGTGGAAGAACATTGTTTGTCGGTTCGGGCTCCCCCACACTATTGTGAGCGACAACGGAAAACAGTTCGCCAACGAACCATTCAGATCATGGTGCAGTGGCTATAACATCGGACATAACTTCACATCCTTGGCACATCCCCAAGCAAATGGTCAGACCGAAAGGACAAACCGGACGATTGTGGAAGGGATCAAGAAAAGGTTGACTCGCGCCAAAGGGAACTGGGTAGAAGAACTTTGCAGTGTCCTGTGGGCCTACAGAACTACTCCCCGGACGGCGACCGGAGAAACCCCATACCTTCTCTATTTCGGAAACGAAGCCATCATACCGCCGGAAATCATGGTTCCTACTGCTAGAGTTAACGATCCTTTGGATCAAGGGGATAACAATGAGGCAGTCAGGCAAAAGCTGGAAGAACTGGAAAGAAACAGGGAGGCCGCGCAGTTGAAGGAAGCGTCCTACAAATCTTATGTTGAACAGCGATATAACGCGAGGGTCCGAGTACGGAGCCTGCGTGTGGGAGACTTGGCCCTGAGAAAAAATGAAGCCAGTCGTGTAGAAGGCCAGAAGAAGCTGGACGTGACCTGGGAAGGACCTTACCGAGTATCCGAAGTCGCCGGAAACGGTGCTTACCGACTGGAGACCATGGCGGGAGAACTTATACCCCGCACCTGGAACATCAGCAACCTTCGGAGGTACTATGGTTAGTAAGGGTGATGATCAAGGCTCTATTGTACATTATTTCTTGTGCCTGATAGAACGGTAAGATGGGAATTTTGTATAGAAATTCCATTTTGATCACATCTTTTGGCTGCCCGATAGGGGAAGTGATCAAAATTAGCATTGTCTGTGTAACCTAATCTATATTTTGTTTGCTCACAAGCAATGAACGAGGCTAGGATTAATAATCCAGAAATCCTTAACTGCTGGAGCATTCATGAATCGACTTGTACAGACCAATGTCTGGACAGTCTGTCCATCAGTCCAAGAACTAGATGGAAAACTTCCCAAGGGAAGATTACAGACCAATGTCTGGACAGTCTGTCCATCAGTCCAAGAATTAGATGGAAAACTTCCCAAGGGAAGATTATAGACCAATGTCTGGACAGTCTGTCCATCAGTCCAGGAACTAGATGGAAAACTTCCCAAGGGAAAATTACAGACCAATGTCTGGACAGTCTGACCATCAGTCCAAGAACTAGATGGAAAACTTCCCAAGAGAAGATTACCGACCAATGTCTGGACAGTCTGTCCATCAGTCCAAGGACTAGATGGAAAACTTCCCAAGGGAAAATTACAGACCAATGTCTGGACAGTCTGTCCATCAGTCCAAGGGCTAGATGGAAAACTTCCCAAGGGAAGATTACAGACCAATGTCTGGACAGTCTGTCCATCAGTTCAAAGACTAGATGGAAAACTTCCCAAGGGAAGATTACAGACCAATGTCTGGACAGTCTGTCCATCAGTCCAAGGACTAGATGGAAAACTTCCCAAGGGAAGATTACAGACCAATGTCTGGACAGTCTGTTCATCAGCCCAAGGACTAGATGGAAAACTTCCCAATGGAAGATTACAGACCAATGTCTGGACAGTCTGTCCATCAGTCCAAGGACTAGATGGAAAACTTCCCAAGGGAAGATTACAGACCAATGTCTGGACAGTCTATCCATCAGTCCAAGGACTAGATGGAAAACTTCCCAAGGGAAGATTACAGACCAATGTCTAGACAGTCTGTTCATCAGCCCAAGGACTAAATGGAAAACTTCCCAAGGAAAGGTTACCGACCAATGTCTGGACAGTCTGTCCATCAGTCCAAGGACTAGATGGAAAATTTCCCAAGGGAAGATCACAGACCAATGTCCGGACAGTCGGTTCATCAGCCCAATGACTAGATGGAGAACTTCCCAAGGGAAGGTTACAGACCAATGTCTGGACAGACCAAAAGAAGTGTACTCATCTTACGGACAGTTCAGTCATCAGTACAAGGACATGAGACTGTTTTTTCCGAAGGGAAGGAGCAACCCTCAGGTTACTAACCCAGGTTACTAACCCTCAAAAATTCATAAAGGAAAAATGCACGAATATGAATGAAATACGATGCATGAAAAATAAAGAAAAATCCACAGCTAAACAGCTGAAATCATTCAGAGAAATGAAAGCGCACACACGCGCACAAAACAGCGCACACACACGCAATATCAAAAGCTGGCAGAGTGATCCCTAAGCATTGGTCTGATCCTGAGCCTGAGTCGCCGCCTGGTCCTCGGTCTGAGCCACTGACTGACCCTCGGGCTGATCCATCGGCAGTGCAGGGGCTTCCCACGCCTCCATCTCCTCAGCAGTTTTCATCTCAGCTAGGGCGTTGAAGTACCTAGAATACTGATGTCCAGTGAAGGTTTGGAACAGACCGTCCAGAGCGGCAAAGTGCTTCTCAGGATCCTCGTAAACCTCGTCCGGGAAGGTCGCTGAATCTCGAAGAGCAGTGGTGAACGCTTCTGCGGACTCATCAGATTGGATGATCTTGGAAAACACCCGGGGGAAGGTAGTACTGATTAGGCGCGCACGCTGAGCCTCAGAGAAGGACAGATGAGCCTCCAACTCCGCGACCCTACACCTCAGAGCAGAAGCAGCATCACGCTCAACGGACAAAGAACCCTCAAGGTCAGCCTTTGCACGGAGCAGTCCCTGTTCTGTCTCGCGGAGACGCGCACACTCAGCCTTAGCACCCTTCAGTTTGGCCAGCTCAGCATCTTGCTTTTCGAGCTCAAAGTCTAGATCAGCACTTCTCGACTTCAGCCGGGACATCTCCCCTCTCAGCACCTGGGACATGCGCAAGTGCTGCGGCCAGAAAAGAGAAAAGTCAGCTATCACAACCAAACAAGTTCAACATTGAAAGATCTTAATAAAGCATCGACAGAGTCAACCGCATACCTCGATAGCAATGAAGGCTTGTCGGTCGGCCATGTCGGAGGTTTCCGGATAGCTCCTAGGGCCACGAGCCACCCATTCCTCCAAGTAGGCCGCAGAAAAGACTTGATCCATGAAAGCATGACGCCCACTGGGAGTGTCCAAGACTCGTTCCTGCAAGGTCTTGATGATCCGCTCATCTGTACGCGGAGGGTTTAGGATCTGGACATCGTCGTCATCCCCAGACTTAACAGGCGACTGATTGGCTGGATTGGAGGAATGGAACTGAGCGTCAGGGCGGAACTGCACCATTTCCTCCTCGTCTTGCTCCACGGTTCTTTGACGTTTCCTGGTCGCCCTTGTTTTCTCAACTTCCAGCGCGATCCGGACTCCTTCCCCCAGGCTATTCCCAATCTGCTCGTCATCAGCGTCCTCCAACTGCTTGCCAGACCCAGTCGCAATCATGGACTGCGAGTCCCCAGTGTCAACCCTAGAGCCAGTTCCCGCATCAGCCTCCTCTTTTATCTGTCGCAGTCCTGTTCTGTTGCGTGGTCTCAGCATGGCGCCTAGCTTGTTGATAATGGATTGCAAGGATTTCCCCATAGCGTCAGCACCTGCAAAGATGAAATGAGAACAGTCAGAATCAGGAGCAACCAGTGGGCCGGACCGTTATCGAAGAAAACAAAGGAGCAGAAACAGATAAATACCCAAATCATCATCCGGGATCTGATCTACATAGTAGGGCATATTAGCAGCCCGGAGGACTCGGTCGTCGGTCAAGATCAAATAGCTATAGCTTTGAAGTCCCATTTTCGCTATCTGAGGGGACAGACGAGATGCCTCATCAGGAAGGGGCGTCTTACCCCGGATCACCTGAGAGAGGACCGGGACAGTCGTGTCCTCTGGATTCTCACCAAAGACCAGAGTTTTCTCCACGAAAACCCAACGAGTTTTCCAGTCATGCCGCTTCGGGCGCTCATCGACCAGTTTCAGCATCTTCTCGCGACACTTCAGTTGGAGCCAACCCCCTCCGCCGCTCATATTAGCCGTATAAAGGAAGGCCCTGAACAGCTGGGGACTGGCCCGAACCTTGCGCAAGGTGCACAGGACCTCGAACCTGATCAAGACCCGAACGAAGTTCGACGAAAGGGCGTGCAGAGGAGTATCAAAATAGCGCAAGACTGATCGGAAAAAGGATGACACTGGAAAGCGAAGACCGCATGCAAATAGATACTCGCAATATACCGGGATAAAACCGACGGGGGCAGAATTTACAGTATCTTCGCCGGACTGATGCACTAAGTCCGCCGACTGAACGGCAGAGCTCACGCGTGAAGACAACGTCCTCGTCAGCGGTAGCAGACCGGATGGTATTCCTGGTGCCCATGCTATTCTATCAAAAATAATACAGCGCAAAATAAATCTGAGTTTTTCGAAGGAGAGAAGGGGAAGTTTTACCTGAGAGAGGAAGAAGATGAATCGGGATAGAAGCAAAGGCCCTCCTCGAGCTTATCTGATCTTAAATGAGAAGCGTATCGGGGAAGGAAGCCAAGCGGAATTCCCGAAAAAACAATAAGCGCTCGTGGGTCCCACTGCAACGCAGAGAACGAGGCAGTGGAGCGCGTGGGCTGGACGATGGATCTGAACCGTCCGCGCCATCTTGGACTGCAATGCCGACTGTTCGGGTGGTTTTGAAAATTTAAAATCACACATGCGTTTGTCAGACCAACAGTCCAATGAGTATAATATTTTGACTATACACATGGACTGAGGGGACTTGATAAATATGGCACTATTCCCTGGAATAGTCAAAGGCCCCAAGCAGAAGGCCCAAGCTGGACCGAACCAGGATCCGGCCCACGGACGACTCCGAGCACTGTAGCGGATTACACTGTTCGATGTCGGCAGCTCAAATGGCTATAAATAGAGCTAGATCAACGACCAGAACGGGGAAGTTCACTGCTCATCCCTACCAAAATATCACAATCAGAACTATGGTTTTCACCTCTGATTTGATCGTCGGAGCTGGCGCAGGCATCAGCCGGCCTGTCTGACCTCTGTTCTGTCCACGCAGGTTCACAAGGCTGAGCAACAAGAACGCTACAGCGAAATCCCATTTCGAACTTCAACATTGAGTAGGCGGGGGAAGAGGAATCCTAGAGGAAGAGGAAGCCCCGGGAGGCTTTTGTTTCCGCTGAATAGGCAGGACTTCCACCATTTTTCTCCTAGGAGTAGGATCCACCCGCTCCCTGGGTGGCACTGTATGCTTCTCAGGAGGCTTTTGCCTTTGTTAATTATCATGAAATTTTAAGCACTATTGTATATATTTTTATGAAAGGAATATAAATTAATTAATTTGTCCTACTCTATTTTGTCAAATTTCTTTTTTGACCCGTTTCATTGGTTTTACTAATTTTTATAATTATAATAAAGTAGTTTAATTAAGCAATTTGAATGGTCTATCTCACATTTTTCATTTTCCATATTTCAAAATAAACTACCCAATTAAAATATAAGAATATCAGAGATCAAATGGCCTTTCAAAAACCAAAGTTAAAATCTCTTCACTTTTCATTTTACGTGACATAAAATTGAAAGTGGTTAAAAAATTACATGGTTTAAATCGAAAATGTTTTAAAGGATACAAAAAAATCAAAAAGTGCTTAAAACATTCAAGGCAAAGAAGGATAAGTTTGAATTGAGAACCTTACTTTAAATGAATGGTTTTTAAAATAATTAGATAACCAGAAATAGATTTGACTACATTAAAGAAAATCTGCATTAAAGAATTTAATTAGATGGCTAAATAAAAGAAGAATCTGAATTAAAAAGCACAATTAGCCTGCTCAAACTACCGTACATATTTTTTATTTTTTTTAAAATAAACCTTATCATATAAGATTAAAAACTAAAAAGGTTACAAATGAACTGAATCAGCCCTAGGACCGCATTGTGTTCTTTTACTAGTACATTTCTATTAACTTTCATATAATTCGAAGAAAGAAAAGAGTATCGTAGAAGCATCCTGATGTCTTGCACAATACTTCTAATCTTTCAAGGCGCTGACTTCACATATCTGAGTGCCGCCATTAGTTCGGACGAATCCGTTAGCAGTTGGATATCATAAACATTGGTTCTTTCCGCTGCTTTGAGTGCCCTCCAGCAAGCCTCTACTTCAGCATGCAGAGTGCCAGAGGAGGATTTGGCCGTCGACGTGACAGGCGCGTCATGCTTTGGCGGGAAGCTCTTCCTCCTATCCGGATCTGTTGGTGGCGCTGCGGTGGTCTTGTGTACCAGTAAAGCAGCACTGGGATTACTCAGGGCAGGGCGGCAGGTTGCCGTAGCCCTCTCCGACGCCCAAGTCAGGTTGGGTCATGGAGCTATTATTTGGTGGAGAAGATGATGAATAGTGCGTGAGGAAGAGATATATCACTGTGGATATCTCATATTGAACTCCCCTTTTACCTTTCTCTCATGGTATATATACTAGTGGGAGGGGTCCCACTAGTGACTGACTAAACACGCTGCCTGGATACATCGCGGGGCAACATATTGGGAGCCTGGGATGGTCTTCCAGGGACCATCTCTGACAAGTCCCCCAATCCTTGTGTGGAGCAACATGATCCGTGCATTGGATTTAGACCTAGCTGGCCCATGTTGCATATAGTTATCTGTGCGGCAGAAGATAGTGGATTTCTTCTTATTGCCTCACGTTCAAAGTCAACATGTTGCATCCCTGAACCGGTTCGGGTTTACCTGACCGTGAAACAAGTTGCATTTCGCGCGTCTGAGATGTTGCATTACTGAACCGGTTCGGGTTTAACCCGACCGTGAAACAGGTTGCATCTCGAGCGTCTGAGATGTTGCATCCCTGCATCGGTTCGTGTTTACCCGACCGTGAAACAGGTTGCACCTCGCGCGTCTGAGATGTTGCATCCCTGAACAGGTTCGGGTTTTCCCAACCGTGAAACAGGTTGCATCTCGCGCGTCTGAGATGTTGCATCGCTAAACCGGTTCGGGTTTACCCGATCGTGAAACAGGTTGCACCTCGCGCGTCTGAGAAGTTGCATCGCTGAACCGGCTCGGGTTTTACCCGACCGTGAAACAGGTTGCATCTCGAGCGTCTGAGATGTTGCATCCCTGCACCGGTTTGGGTTTACCCGACCGTGAAACATGTTGCATCTTGCGCGTCTGAGATGTTGCATCCCTGAACCGGTTCGGGTTTACCCTACCGTGAAACAAGCTGCATCTCGCGTGTCTGAGATGTTGCATCGCTGAACCGGTTCGGGTTTACCCGACCGTGAAACAGGTTGCATCTCGCGCGTCTGAGATGTTGTATCGCTGAACCGGTTTGGGTTTACCCGATCGTGAAACAGGTTGCATCTCGCACGTCTGAGATGTTGCATCACTGAAAACAGGTTGCATCTCGAGCGTCTGAGATATTGCATCCCTGAACTGGTTCGGGTTTACCTGACCGTGAAACAGGTTGCATCTCGCGCGTCTAAGATGTTGCATCGCTGAACCTGTTCGGGTTTTACCCGACCGTGAAACAGGTTGTATCTCGAGCGTCTGAGATGTTGTATCGCTGAACCGGTTTGGGTTTACCCGATCGTGAAATAGGTTGCATCTCGCACGTCTGAGATGTTGCATCACTGAAAACAGGTTGCATCTCGAGCGTCTGAGATATTGCATCCCTGAACTGGTTCGGGTTTACCTGACCGTGAAACAGGTTGCATCTCGCGCGTCTGAGATGTTGCATCGCTGAACCTGTTCTGGTTTTACCCGACCGTGAAACAGGTTGTATCTCGAGCGTCTGAGATGTTGCATCCCTGCACCGGTTTGGGTTTACCCGACCGTGAAACAAGTTGCATCTCGCGCGTCTGAGATACTCCATCCCTGGACCGGTTCGGTTTTACCCGACCGTGAAATAGGTTGCATCTTGCGCGTCTGAGATGTTGCATCCCTGAACCGGTTCGGGTTTACCCTACCGTGAAACAGGTTGCATCTCACGTGTCTGAGATGTTGCATCGCTGAACCGGTTCGGGTTTACCCGACCGTGAAACAGGTTGCATCTCGAACGTCTGAGATGTTGTATCGCTGAACCGGTTCGGGTTTACCCGATCGTGAAACACGTTACATCTCGCACGTCTGAGATGTTGCATCACTGAAAACAGGTTGCATCTCGAGCGTCTGAGATGTTGCATTACTGAACCGGTTCGGGTTTAACCCGACCGTGAAACAGGTTGCATCTCGAGCGTCTGAGATATTGCATCCCTGAACCGGTTCGGGTTTACCCGACCGTGAAACAGGTTGCATCTCGCGCGTCTGAGATGTTGCATCACTGAACCGGTTCGGGTTTACCTAACCGTTAAACAGGTTGCATCTCGCGCGTCTGAGATGTTGCATCGATGAACCGGTTCGGGTTTACCCGGTCATGAAACAGGTTGCATCTCTTTCTTTTGGGAAAACATGACTGGTGGTGCCATGTTCCTCTACATGTTGACGATTTCATATTTGAACCTGTCTCGCTTGAACAAGTTCAACTGCGCTTAGCTGCGTCTTTCAAGAACATGATTGATCAGATCACATCCCTCTCCCCAGAAGTGATGATTGATGAAGTCGCCTACATGTTAGTGTTACATTATTAACGTATTTGGTGGTTAAGGTTGAGCAAAATCATCATTGCTTCTATCCTTAACCATTTCTTTGACTTTTTCGGGTAGGGGAAAGATAATTTTTTTCCTCCTTGCCGCATTTCAATCTAGTTTGAGCAATACAGGGTAAAAGTTTCCCTTCCTTGCCTCGTATTTTAGTCTAGTTTGAGCATTACAGGTTAAAATTTCCCCCTCCTTGCCTCGTATTTTAGTCTTGTCGGACATGTCAGACATGTCCGACATGTCCGACATAAGACTTACTACCTAACTATTTCAGACCTCTCAAATATTTCTACCAACTGTGGGGGGTCCTTCATTCTTCTTTCTCTATCCCCAGCCATTGTTATCTGTCTTTTGTGCATCTTATACTTAGCCAGGGCATTCTCTATGCAGATTCTAGGGTCCAGATGAATCTGTTCCATAGTTTTCTTGTTCCTCTATAACCATAGCTCCCATAGCAGAAATGTTAGCATACTTAGGTTTTCTTGGGAAGGTATTTTTTCTAGCCAATTCTGAAACCAGTCTATGAAGTTCCATCTCTGATTGCCATCATTAGTAAGTTTGATGAGAGAGTTTTCCCAGAATTCTTTTGCTTCCCTGCACTGAACAAAGATAAGCATCTCATGTTCCTCATGCCTGCCACATTTGGAGCATAGAGGAAAGTCAATAATCTTTCTCTTGTGGAGGTTCACTGCAGTTGGAAGGGCTTTGCTCAGAAGTCTCCAAAGGAACACATAAAGTTTGTAAAGGACTTTTAGGTTCCAGATTCTGTTCCATAGCTTCTTCATTCTTAAGTCAGGGAATCCAATAGAAGTTATAGCCAGATGGTATCCTTTTTTGACCGAGTAGTTCTCATTCTTGTTACCCCTCCAGGGGAGTCAGGATGCTTGGGAATTCTCAGAGCCAGTATGTGAGGCAACATATGACTAGGGAAGATGGATCTAATGAGAGGGCCTCTCCAGCTACCATCTCTCTAAATGAGGTGTTCCGTACATATTATAAAGAAGGCCTCAAATTTTGGGTGCCTACCAGACACGGGCCCTGTGCAGTCGCACAATCAGCACTGGTCTTGGGTCGGCCCTAGGTAGAATATGATTTAATAACCTAAATGTATATGTTGCACAACATATAAATGTGTTAGTTACTTAAAACAAAATTTCTTCTTCATGGCACATTGCATACTACTACTTAAGTAGTAAGATGAATCCATTCTAAAGCAATGCTCTCACTAAGTATATTAACGGTTAACGGCAACTGGTTGACTCCTAATGAAGTTGGAAGATGAACTACAAAAAACCAACAGTAACCATTTACTCAGTTAACAAGGCTAAAGTACGCATTTGCACTTTACAATAGAAGCACCTCCATGGATATAACCTCATCGGTCTATTTCTGCAACAAAGAGAAAAGGTGGAATTCGTAGTTAGAACTAGGTGAAGAGTCAAAATTCAGGTGAGACAATGTTGCTCATGCATACTTGAAAAGTAGTGAACAAACTTGACACAGATGAAATGTAGCACATATGTTGTAATTCAGAGCAAAAGTCGGAAAACATTCATGCAAGCAGCTCGGGAAATCCAACACGGGACACCAACAGTTCCCAAATTCCAGTCATTCCCCTATACAACTAGCATATCACTACAGTTATATTATGTCTTCAGGCAACATGAAAAATAGAATTGTGTATTTTGCCAATTTTTATCTCTTTCCCATAGAAATTATAACTGTAAAGTTCTTTGCAATGCATAATCTACCTGGTCTAATGATCTTAGGAATGGATATGAGCAATTCAGACCAGCACAATCATTAACATAGCTGAAAACTAAACATTCTGACTCCATTGGCAACTTTCAGTCCAAGTTCGTACATGAATGGCTACGGAGTGAGAGTGTGTGCTATCAACAAATAACACTGCTCAATGCAAGATACTTCCAGCAGCCACAAATACCACAATTTACTCAAACAAGCAAGTAAATCCCATTGATGATGCTTTTTCTTACAATTTGGCATGTGATATTATGGATGACCGTAATGATCCAGAACCACCATCTGTTACCGAATGCAACAAATATACACGATTGGACTGAATGGGAAAGGGCTATTGAGGCCGAATTAAACTCACTTAATAAACGCTATGTTTTTGGGCCTATTTTACTCACACCTAAAGATGTGAGGCCAGTCGGATACAAATGGGTGTTTGTGCGAAAAAGAAATGAGAAAAACGAGATTTGAGATACAGGGCTAGACTTGTTACACAAGTTTTCTCCCAAAGGCCATGAGTTGATTTTGAAGAAATGTATTCCCTTGTCATGGATGAATACGTTCAGATACCTCATTAGTCTAGCAGTCCATGAGAAATTTAATATGCACCTATGGATGTCGTTACCGCATATTTGTACGGATCATTGATATTGATATTTACATGAGGATCTCAGAAGGATTCAAAATGCCCGACGTATCAAGCTCTATGCCCAAAGAAAGATATTCGGTTAAATTACAAAGATCTTTATATGGGTTAAAACAATCCGGACGCATTTGGTACAACTGTCTAAGTGGATATCTTGTACAAAAGGGGTATGTTAACGATCCATTTTGTCCTTGTGTTTCATCAAGAAAACATTGTCTGGGTGTGTGATTATCGTTTTCTATGTTGATGATTTGAATATCATTGGGACAAATTAGGAGATTCTGGAAGTAATCTCTTACTTAAAAAAAGAGTTAGAAATGAAAGACCTTGGGAAAACTAATTATTGTCTCGCTTTATAGATTGAGCACTTACAAAGTGGTTTTATTTAAAAAAACTAAATCATCCAAAGGATGGGAGGATTATT
Source organism: Cruciata laevipes (assembly GCA_963678965.1). Lineage (NCBI taxonomy): Eukaryota > Viridiplantae > Streptophyta > Magnoliopsida > Gentianales > Rubiaceae > Cruciata > Cruciata laevipes. The sequence continues at coordinate 15,159,782 of OY787639.1, forward strand.
CATGACTTGTCAACCCAAAATAAAAAACCAAAAACACATAAAGCCATGGCTTTTGTGGCAACGAGTATCTAAATTTATGTTAGTCCAACCTGGATATTCTTGGTTATCGTTTTTGTCCTTTGACAACTATTTTAACAGTATGTCCCCACATTGACCTTGCTCCTGATAGAGCTTTTTCGGTACTGCGTTTTGGCGCAGTTGTTGTGTGGTCGCGTCTGGATCCATGTTGAGCTGCGTCTCCTTAGTAGCAGTGTTGATGAGTGAGTGAATCAGTGTCATTGCCATATCTATAGTAGCAGGTTCCTGGTTAGCGGACCTTCTTATAATATTTAAGAGTAGTTTTTGGCAATTTCTCTATACAGGTCCATTTTTCTCTTGCAGATCCACATTTTACCATAATACCCCTGATGGAACACTATGATTTCAAGCCCATTTTTTGCCTTAACAATATTAGGGGTATTATGGTAAAAATACGGACCTGCAAAAGAAAAATGGACCTGCATGGAGCAACCACCCTAGTTTTTATACAAATTCTTAGGCAGCTAATAAAAAAATTAATGTTGAGGATATCAAACGGTATATATTCCCAAAAATCGCCAAGCAGTGGGAGAGGCGATTCTCGCAAATACCAAGCAATATTAATCGATAATTCTAAATGAATTGAGTCAAACTCGAAAAACCTCATCTTGAGTTCACCATTAAGATTTCTCTAGTTTGAGTTTGGCTTAAATTTGAACGAGTTAATGAAATCTTGGTTAGACCTCCAGTACAATTGAATATAAATTATGAGCTCATACTGGAGTTTGAGTTCGACTCGAAACAAAGTGAAATATTTCCTAATAAAATTTATATTTACAGTATACTAGCATGGTCGCGCGGTGTACTTGGGTGGGAACAAGTACTTAAAAATGTAAAAGTTAAAATTCTAATTTAATTATTGAGAAAATGTCCAAAATTATATCGACTTTAAATTAAAATTCACACTTTTATATATTTATTTTTAATTCACACTTTTATATATTCATTAAAATTCACACTTTATTACATACTCATTTTTAATTTTAAGCATGTTTTCAAAGTTAATGTCTGAACAAACAAATAAGATGATTTTCTCAAGGTATCAAATTATGCCTTGGGTTCTGAACGAAATGAGAGAATGATAATTGCCTTCACTTTCAAGTGATATACGAAAACATAACTTGTTTGGTCCAATCATATATTGAAGAGAACCTATAAAGCATAGTATGGTAACATACAAAAATGTGTCACATATTTTAATAATTTATTCATAAAAATTAATTTGAATCTATGAATTTTTTTTTTCGTAACAAGGAAGAAAATTTTTACCAAATTATTTCATTGTAATGGATATTAATATTAGAGTTTAAATTTTATATAAAATTTTTGATACGTTTCATTGAACTATTTTCTTAGTTCGCCGACTTTTTTTCCCAGCCATGCTTTTGTGCCCTTTAATTTTCAATATCATTTCGTGATCACTTTCATCTAGTAAGTTTGGCTATTCGTTTTCCTCTTTAAAGATGTCAAGCATAAATTACAGAATGTAATTTAACAAATGAAATAGAGATACTTTCTTTTCGTGAAGAGAAGGTCTCCTGTGAGACTCGTCTCTATTGAGACTGGGGACAAAATTGTCTTTTTATGTGTTAGGGGTCTTAACATAATTATTTTATGTTTCACATATTACGAAGTAGACTCATCAGATTCTGATTTTTCTTCGCTACTACTGTAGTCTATTTCTGATTCTTCTATGATGTATACAATTCCTATATCATCATATTTTTCTTCTATGGGTTCATATCCCATATTCTATGCAAATTCTAATAATTTAATTTTGTTAGAATCTTGCCTATTAGGACATTCATTTGCATAATGTCCTTCGATGTTGCATATCCAACATCTACAATTTTTCTTTCCTTTTGGACAGAATTTTTGTTTTTCTGATCTTGTATCAGACTTTTTCTTAAAGAATTTTCCTGGTCGGAATTTCTTTCTCTTTTTAATAAACCTATATTTAGAAGATTTTTTCTTAGAAAAGAATTTTTTCTTCTTTTTATATTCTATTTTGCAACCATATTCTACTGGATTTTCTCCTGATATTGCACAACAGTTTTTATTAAACTTTTTAAGTTTTTTCTGAATTTTTATTAGTTCACAGAATTTTGACAGTTCGTCTTTTACTACCCTCATAGCATATCCTAGACTATAACTAGTAGTTCTACTATTGAAAGTTTCGATTTTAAACCTTTCTAAGGCTTTTTCTCCTACCAAAGGGATTTTCCTTAGATACTGAAGTATCATTTCTGGAAATTCATTTTGTTCTAATTTATAAAGATTTACTTCATAATCACAATTCAAATCTTCTAAATAACATATATCACAGAGTTGTAGCTCTGTTAATCGTTTTTTAGCTTTTTCTTGTACTAATTGTTTTTCATGTTCTTTGTCACCGGAAAAATCAATTCCTAAGAACATAGTATATAAACCATCTAGAACAATATCTAGAATATTATATGGAATGTTATTATTGTTGGAAAATAAGGATTTTGGGCTTGGGCTCAGGCTTGGGCTCAAACGTTTTGTAACTGTTCAAAACTTGATGATCAGTTTTATTTTCCATTAATGTGAATCAGCTCTTATTATCGAATTAACTGCTGAATTAAAACAGACAATAAGTAGTCTGATTTATGGGCTGATTTATGGGCAACAATCAAGTAGTCTGAAGGCAACAATCAAGGGAAAACGTCCCAAATTTGATTGATTGCATTCATTTCTGCATTTAGACCTGACCCCCTCACCTCCCTATAAGTACAGTCTTAGAGCCAGCCTTAGAGAAACAGTCTTTTGGAAACCAAAACAGCCTTATGCAATCAAATTCCCTCTCTCCATCTTTTAGAGTCTGGCTCTGTCTGTTCTTGGTCTTGTACTCTCCCGTCGTTCCATTCAGGTCAGTGTCTATTGTGATAGATTGCCTTCGGGCTATGCGCCTTCCGGGATGACTGTCACGAGTTGACTTTCATCCTTGATGGTCTTATCCTAGGGAACAAAGACCCATACGGGGCCTAATTTGTTTCAAGGAAAACGTTCGCCGTGATTCCATTCTAATTAATTTTTTTTTTTGCATATTGTAATTTCTATTTTGCATGTTAGTCCTTGCAAGTTTTATTATTGTTATTTACGCCCAAAGTTTTACACAGGTTCTAACAGTCTTGAAACAAATTACTAATATTTTAAGGACCTTTGTGTATTTATTTTTGGGGATTCCAAATTACATGAATTTGTATGTTTTACGTTAATATGCATGAAATTAAATGTTAACAATTTAAAAATTGATGTGCATGAAATTTAATTTAATTAATTGGCGTGCATTTAGTTTGAATGAATAATTAATTAGAATGCATGATTTAAGTTTATATTTATTGCATGCTTTAAATATTTTATGCATGTTTTTTGTTTCTGCTAATTTGCATGATTAATTAGAATGCATGATTTAAGTTTATATTTATTGCATGCTTTAAAATAAAATAAAATTGTATGCATGTTTTAGCTTACGGTTATTTCATGCTTTGAATTTTAAATGCATGATTGCTATTCAATATAATTAAATGCATGATTAGAATGCACACTTTATGGGTCTTAATTGCCAGCCAAACTAATTAAGTTGCTAATTAGTCGATGGTTATTTGATCCATTCAGACCAATGGCGAGTGGCAGCAACATGAATGTTGTTCCAGATGCAAACGAAAGCAACAAGAATGTTGTTCCAATGGCAAGTGGAAGTAACACGAGTGTTTTTCCAATGATGCCAATGATGTCTGCACCAGTGGACAGGCCAGTGAAATTCAAGAATGGGATGAATTTCAACATGTGGCAAACGAAGATGCTTTTTGTGTTGACTACGATGAAGGCCGACCGCTTCATCACAGAGGATCCACCAAAGGCGGTTGATCTTGAAGCTGATGAACCAGCCAAGGCCAAGGCGGCAAAGGAGTTAGCCGAGTGGAATTCTGGTGAATTTCTCACGCACAACACCATCATGAACTGTCTTGATGATTCATTGTGGAGCGTATATCACAAGAAGAAACCGGCAAAATTGCTTTGGGAGACTCTTGAAAAGGAGCACAAAGGCCAGGAACTAGGTTCCAAGAAATGGCTTGTTGGCAAGTTCCTAAAGTATAATATGGTGGACAATAAGTCGGTGGTTGATCAAGCTCAAGAGCTGCAATTGATGATCAACGAGATGACTTCTGAGCAGCTCACCATGGCCGAAACTCTGAAAGTCTTTTGTGTTATTGAGAAGTTGCCACCATCTTGGAGAGATTTCATGAACTACTTGAAACACAAAACTAAAGTGATGACTTTAGGAGACCTCTTTCACAAGCTTCGAGTGGAAGAGGAGAATCGTGGCTTCACCAAGAAGGCAAATGGAACCGGATATGAGGCAAGAGCAAACCTCATCGAGGGTGGAGGCAGCCTCAAAGCGAACAAGAATCGTGGCGCCAAGAAGGTGATCAAGATGGCCCCGAAAGGCGGAATTGCCAAGAAGAAATTTACCGGCAAGTGTTTCAATTGCAACATTGTTGGACACAGGTCTTCTGATTGCAGGAAACCTAGAGTCAAGAAGAATGAGGCAAACATGGTGGATGAGTTATCTCGCAACATGGATGAGATAGACCTTTGTGCGGTTATCTCTGAACTAAACTTGGTTGATTCCAACACCAAGGAGTGGTGGATGGACACAGGTGCTACCAAGCACATATGTTGTGTCAAGGAGGCATTCTCCAGTTTCACGCCCGAGGAGGGTGGTGAACCACTGTACATGGGCAACTCTGCAGTCTCCACTGTGAAGGGACGTGGTACTGTTATGCTGAGGATGTCGTCTGGAAAAGAAGTGACCTTGAAGAATGTACTCTATGTTCCAGATGTCCAGAGGAACCTGGTGTCCGGTTCCGCCCTGAGCAGGCATGGCTTCAGGGTAGTCATTGAGGCAAATAAGCTGATCCTGTCTAAAGACGGAATGTTTGTTGGGAAAGGGTATGAGGTAGATGGTATGTTTAAGATGAGTACCATGGTTGTAATCTCTAAAGTTAATGCAATGAAACCCTCTACTTCCGCTTATTTGATTGAGTCTTCCAATTTATGGCATGGTAGACTAGGACACGTTAATTATGATTCGATTAGAAGAATAATTAACATGAACGACATACCCAACGTAAAATTTGACCCAAGTCAAAAGTGTAAGACTTGTGTTGAGGCGAAAATGACACGTGTGGCATTTAAACAAGTAAGCCGAAACACAAAACCGTTGGAACTGATTCACACCGACGTCTGTGATCTTAAGTTTGCTCCAACAAGAGGAAATAACAAGTATTTCATCACTTTCGTGGATGATAGTACAAAATATTGTTATGTATACTTGCTAAAAAGCAAAGATGAGGCAATAGAGAAATTTGTTCTCTACAAGACAGAAGTTGAGAATCAACTTAATGCTAAGATCAAAATGATCAGAAGCGACCGTGGTGGTGAATATGTTGAACCATTTGGGCAATATTGTGCTGAACAAGGTATTATTCACGAAACCACTGCCCCCTACTCGCCTCAATCGAATGGAGTGGCTGAACGAAAGAACCGTACGCTTAAAGAAATGATGAATGCGATGCTTCTAAGTTCAGGGTTGCCACAGAACCTGTGGGGGGAGGCCATATTAACGGCCAATTATCTCCTGAATAAGATACCAAAGAAAAAGGTGGATAAAATGCCCTATGAGCTATGGAAAGGTGTGAAACCTTCCTATGCATACTTGCGAATGTGGGGGTGTCTTGCAAAGGTAATGATCCCTCCACCTAAAAAGTTGAAGATAGGACCTAAAACGGTTGATTGCATCTTCTTAGGATATGCACACGAGAGTAGTGCTTATCGCTTCTTAGTGCATGAATCTCTACACCCAGAGATCCACAAGAACACATTCATGGAATCAAGAAATGCCACTTTCTTCGAAGATGTGTTCCCAGCTAAGGATAAAGCAGAATCGTCCAAGAGGACATATGAATCTATGGATAATGGTGTGGAGAATGATGAATCGCATGAGGTTCAAGAGGAACCTGAGCTAAGACGAAGCAAACGGAATAGAACAGAAAAGTCGTTTGGTTCTGATTATGTTACATACATGATTCAGACAGATCCACAAACCTATAAGGAAGCTGTAAGCTCACCTGATGGGCCAATGTGGAAGGAAGCAATTAAAAGCGAAATCGATTCGATTCTGCAGAATCACACTTGGAAGCTAGTTGACTTACCACCTGGTAGTAAGACTTTAGGCTACAAGTGGATTTTCAAAAAGAAGATGAGAGCAGACGGCTCCATTGACAAATACAAAGCGAGACTTGTGGTTAAAGGTTACAGACAAAAACAAGGTCTTGATTATTTTGACACCTACTCTCCTGTAACAAGAATAACGTCCATAAGGATGATCATAGCTATCGCGGCTCTGCGAAAGTTAGAGATTTATCAAATGGATGTGAAAACTGCCTTTCTGAACGGAGATTTAGAAGAAGAAATTTATATGGAACAACCTGAGGGTTTTTCTGATCCCGGTAAAGAAAGAAAAGTTTGCAAGCTAGTGAAATCATTATACGGATTAAAACAGGCGCCAAAACAGTGGCACGTGAAATTTGATAACGCCATGTTAGCCAATGGTTTCAAGATTAACGAGTGTGATAAGTGCATCTACGTGAAACAAACAGAACATGGTTATGTAATTTTATGTCTGTATGTAGATGACTTACTCATAGTCGGGAGTAACGAAAAGATGGTCAAATCTACCAAAGACATGTTGAATTCTCGTTTTGACATGAAAGATATGGGAGTGGCGGATGTGATCCTAGGAATCAAGATCATTAGAAGTGCTGAAGGTATCACCTTAAGCCAGTCTCACTATGTGGATAAAATCCTCGAGAGATTCAACAAAGATGATTCTCATATATCATCAACTCCAATAGATCCCAATGCGCATTTTAGGAAAAATCGATTGGGGGCTGTAAATCAATTGGAATACTCAAGAGTCATTGGTAGTCTGATGTATTTGATGAGCTGTACCAGACCTGATATCGCTTATGCTGTGAGCAGATTAAGCAGGTATACGAGTAATCCCAGTGCAGCACACTGGAAGGGAATAACTAGACTATTGAGGTATATTCGATTTACTCGGGATTATGGTATAAAGTATGCAAGTTATCCAGCTGTGATTGAAGGTTATACTGATGCTAACTGGATACACGATATAAAGGATCTGAAATCCACTAGTGGTTATGTCTTTACACTAGGTGGAGGAGCAGTCTCTTGGAAATCTTCAAAACAAACTGTGATAACCAAATCCACAATGGAATCTGAGTTTGTTGCTTTAGACAAGGCAGGAGAAGAAGCAGAATGGCTTCGACAGTTTGTAGAAGACATTCCCAGATGGGCGAAGCCTATACCTTCGATATGTATCTATTGTGACAATAAGTCTACTATCGATAAGGCTCAAAATAAATTGTATAATGGAAAGTCACGTCACATTAGACGTAGACACAGCTCCATTAGACAGCTTCTCTCAACGGGCGTGATCACAATCGACTATGTAAGGTCTAAGGACAACATAGCCGATCCCCTAACTAAAGGGTTAAATAGAGAGATAGTTGAAACATCATCGAGAGGGATGGGACTTAAGTCCACTAAATGGTGAGGTTACGTATGTGGAAAACCCTTCCTATGCGATTGGAGATCCCATGGTCTAGGTTCAAAGGGACAACTGAACTGCAAAGACCCACCGACGCTCACTGGAGGGGTTCTACTCCTCTTGTCTCATTCCTAAGATGTAGAAACAGTGATTAGGGTTGTAGGATAAGCATTTCAATGCTTTTAATGATTCACGGCCTCAAAGTATTGATTACTTGAGTGGAGACGATAAAGTTCAATGAACTGCTCCTAAGCAAAGAATCACCTATGTAAGGAGAAGTGTGGGCCGCTTCAAAAGGGAATTGTTGGGACTCAATTTTCTAGGAAACTTACAGAACTAGGAAGTGATCCAGGGCCTCATAGAATGGACACAACCGAGGAAAGCGCATGAGCTAGGAAAGAAAGCTGTGGGAAGTACACTGAAAGTCCACACAGGAGGTTCAGGGAAGTTCAAAGCGGGACCGCATACTTCCTAACCAGTGGAACAGGTGTGCTCTCTCAAGGGAAAGTTCAAAGGGCAAACCCCATACTTATCCTATGCAGCATTCTATGCCATCGATACGAATCTATCACATAGTCAAACATTCTGTGTCTGTCTTGATTGTTCTGATTCCCACGCTGATATCTGATTCATGTGGGGGATTGTTGGAAAATAAGGATTTTGGGCTTGGGCTCAGGCTTGGGCTCAAACGTTTTGTAACTGTTCAAAACTTGATGATCAGTTTTATTTTCCATTAATGTGAATCAGCTCTTATTATCGAATTAACTGCTGAATTAAAACAGACAATAAGTAGTCTGATTTATGGGCTGATTTATGGGCAACAATCAAGTAGTCTGAAGGCAACAATCAAGGGAAAACGTCCCAAATTTGATTGATTGCATTCATTTCTGCATTTAGACCTGACCCCCTCACCTCCCTATAAGTACAGTCTTAGAGCTAGCCTTAGAGAAACAGTCTTTTGGAAACCAAAACAGCCTTATGCAATCAAATTCCCTCTCTCCATCTTTTAGAGTCTGGCTCTGTCTGTTCTTGGTCTTGTACTCTCCCGTCGTTCCATTCAGGTCAGTGTCTATTGTGATAGATTGCCTTCGGGCTATGCGCCTTCCGGGATGACTGTCACGAGTTGACTTTCATCCTTGATGGTCTTATCCTAGGGAACAAAGACCCATACGGGGCCTAATTTGTTTCAAGGAAAACGTTCGCCGTGATTCCATTCTAATTAATTTTTTTTTTTGCATATTGTAATTTCTATTTTGCATGTTAGTCCTTGCAAGTTTTATTAATGTTATTTACGCCCAAAGTTTTACACAGGTTCTAACAATTATTAGCATCTGTCCAGATGGTGTTTTTTATAAATTCTTTTGCTATTCCTAGACTCTTATGTTCTATTAATAGCAAAATAGTTCGTGATTCTGTATAGGCATCAGGATTAGTTTGAATTATTAAACTTAATTCTGCTGCCCATTTATCAATGATTTCTTTCCTGTTATTTTGACAGTCAATATTTAGGAAATTATCATCTGATCCTTTTGAACTATTAACTTTGGATTTTGCACTTTCTGGAAAATACCATGGTTGATTAGCTCTTCTTCTTTTAGCGCCCATATATGAGCTTTCACCTTCTTCTCTTTTAACATTATTTATGTTAAAGTTTTTTGGTGTATAATCTGAGTCGCTATTTTCTTGTTCACTTATTTCAGGTTCACTAGCTGACTCTTCATTATTTAAGACTTTTAAATCTTCAATTCCAAACAATTGTTTTAGTTTGGGACTATTTTCTATTTCTTGGTTTGCTAGTTCATCGTTCTCTAATTCTAGCAACCTAAGAGCTTGGTCAAGTAAATCGAAGTTTTCTTCGTTTACTTGTAATTCATCACCTTCTAGATGATCCCAAAAGATTTTTTCAATCTTTGTATATAGTTGGTCATATTGGTTGTTTGTCATTTTTACCAAATGACCAAGTTAATGCTTTAGGATTCCCAGAGGATCCTAATTCTGCATTTCCTACTCCATGATTAGGATAAGAATATTTTCCTAAACTTATAGGTTTTGGTTTTTCCTCTTCTCCTATGGGAGTTATTTTTAAATCTTTTTGATCTATTGCTTCTAAGACCTTAAGTTGGTTTTCTTGAATTATTATTTTTAATTCAATAATAATTTTTGCTGCTGCAGCTTCTAACTTATTTTCTTCGTTAGTTAAGATTTTTAGAATTTCTTCTAATTTTGTTTTTAAAGAACCTATATCTTCTTGTATTTCTTTAAGACTCATCAAGACATTTGTTCAAGTTGACTTTCCATGTCTTCTATTCTTTTTGAAATTCCTATTGATAAATACTAGCCGGCACTCACCGCGTATTTGCTCCCATATCCGCCACCATCTATTTATATACGAAAATCACAATATATGATATTTTTCTTGTTCTTATTCTTGTTCTTCTTCTTCGTTAATGACTGAATATAGTATTAAAAGTTTTTTAATTTCGGTGCATATTTTTGTATAAATAGAGTTTTAGTTTACACATGCTCATTAAAAGATTACTCGTGCAAATCACTCAATGAAAATTTCTTCACAACCATTTTTCTCAATCCATATGATAGGAATTTCAAAATGCAAATCATTCAAAGAAGAATCAATAGATTAGGCTATCTAATAGGTAATCATATTTTAACATGGGAAACGGATTTTTTGAGACAATATATATATATGCAACATCAAAAATCTCAAGAATTTTCATTTATGTTTTATTCAGAAAGTAGATAAAAATGTGGTTTGTAATGAACATAACAGGGCTACGGCTCTGACGGTTTGTTTTAACATGCATGTTTGCAAATGTAATTGAAACTCAAGATTACCCTAGAGATTATGGATGATAGCAATAAGGCCCTTACATTTAGCATTAATTGTGTTCCAAGATTCTCAAATATTGCTTGTTGGTGCAGATTAGATTATTTTTATATATATGCTTGAGAAATATAAGCTCCATTTGATTAAAGATGGTCATAGTTCCAGCCACCCAGGATTCTTCCTCTTTGATTTGATCTAAAGTGAGATGAAATGAAAAATAAAGATAAATTGAACTAAAATGAACTGAAACCAATATATTTGAAATTTATTAATCTAAACATAACATAGTACATTTAATATTAAAATATACTGAATTAAGTTGCACTGAAACATATAGATCAAGTGAACTGAAATGAAATAAATATGATCATTTTCAAAAAAGAATTAGTATGACTAAATTAACCTTAATTTCATACCAATTAACCTTAAATAGAATTGGTATAACTAAATTAACCTTAATTGTATCAAATTATATTTTTGTTGAACTAATTTGAATTGAACTAAAGTGAAAATTAATGTATTGAAAAATAAATCGGTGTGACTAAATTAACCTATATTTCATCAAATCATATTTTCACTGAAACTGAACTAAACTAAATGGAATCGAACTGATATGAACAACTAAGCTCAAGAGAACAGGGTCTACTACACATGATAGTAAAATCTCATAATATTTTTAACATTATTTAATTTATTATAATATACAATATTGAATAGAACTAACTGAACGGATATAATATAAAAAAATATAAAAATATTGACTGATATAATCTGAACGGAAAAACAAATAAGTTTACTGAATTGAACTCATCTGAAAAATTAGTAGGTTTACTGAAATGAACTCATTAGAACTGGAAAAAAAAAAGATAATCTAAGTTATCTGAACTAAAAAAATTCAGATAAACTCTAGAGGACGGTACCTAAGTGGTGAGAAAGTATCAAAAATGTCTAAAGCATCTTATTACAAATTAGGTTTGAAATAAAATACTATTTCAAATCTAATGCTTATTAAGATGTTTATTACAAATTCAGCAGCAGAAAATGTTGTGTTGCAGCTCAGTTCAGCAGCATGACTTGCTATCTACTTTGGATAGGCGGAAGCTTCATCAAAATGTAGCTGCAGCATTTAAACACTCACAAAAAAAAGTAGTGCATGATCTCCAAGAAGATAAACCAAGCAGCATCAATGAGTAGATTGCAAGATATTCAAGGTGCTGGACATTCTGAGGCCCTATATTGAGTCAAAATGCAGAAGACCAGCACAGTACATTCCAAATTCCAAAATTAAAAGTAACTCTAACACGATATCATAACTTCATAACTTCAGTGAACTAATGTGATCCAACAAGTTTACTAAGTATGAAGGGAACACCAGCTTACTTGATTAATTCCAGGTGTGAATTTCTTGTAGCCGAAATGCATAGTTTAGCTCAAGATCCTTGAGAGTAGTTGTTTCATCAATCTCCCATTCTGCCTTGTCAGTGGTGCGACCATGGGATGGTCCTTTGAGGTGAAACCGTCTATGAATACGATATTCCGAACAGAACAAATTTCCCATCACCATAAACCCTGCCTACAACAAACTGGTTGCAATATATAACATAATCTTTAAAACAAAAAAAAAGGGATACAAGTGATTTAACAGTTAGGATAACTGACCTTTGTACCACCAACTGGTTTTACACAGTGGACTCCATAAAACTTAGTCATGAGGGAATTCTCGTAGCAGCTCACATGATCATGATAACTTCGGAGCATCTTAATCAGCACCTGGAAATGAATACAGGAACTCAATCTTAAAATGCAGGTGAACTTGTCTAAACAAGGTGGCTTAAATATGAAGGCTTTTGGAAAAATGAGAGAAATCATCTAATGAGAATTATCTGCAACTTCCTGCTCCAATACGAAGAAGGAAAGGGAAAAATGGGTAGCCAGGGTAGGCAACTAACCTTCACTTCAGATTTCTTCATCTTGGGTCAGATAAAAAAGGTTGCCACTTTTTCCAGGAGATGAAAGCTCTCGCAGAGCATCGCTTCCACATATGGCGAGCATATAATCAGCAGTAATAACTGAAGACAAAACAAAAACTAACAGAAGTCTACAGCTTTCCCCATTTTTTTTTCTAGGACAATCAGCACACATGATGAGCATCTACAAAATACACACAAACTTTGAATTTAAATCTTAAAGTTTGGCATAAAAGTTGCTTTCTTCAAGTTAGAAAATACCTTTTTTTTTCAAGATCTGAGCATCTCAGAAATCAAAACCTTACAAAAGATTGCATGCATAAATAATACTTCACCAGAAAAATGGGAAAAAGAAGAACCCGCAATTATTCTTCACGAGATTCTGTCCAAATAAACAGAAACAGAAGAAGAAACCGCTCTTTTTCTCTACCATAAAATCAATCAAAATAATAAAGCTCAATAAATGTTTCCAATTACATCCTATTTTCAGCTCAGTGTCAAGATCACTGTCAAGAAAATAAGTTAAAAGATTCAAACCACTGTATTCATGTAATATGAGAAGGAAGCATACCAGCTTTCTCCTCTTCAAGCGCTCTGCAAAATTACAATGACATTTCATGACAAGAAACTCAAGGGTAGCCATCATATCTCATAAAGCAAGGTAATAAGAATTAATCAGAAAAAAAATTCCACTGCAATGCCAAAACAGTACTTAAAATGGTTTTTACAAGGAAAGAAACAAATCCTTCGTCAAAGAAAGAGCATGAGATATTCGGCAACATTTTATGAAGTATGGAGTCCTATATCTTAAACAGATGACAATGTTAGCAAAAATCATTCAGCTAACAATTTAAAACTCTTTTAATAGTTCTCAGAGCTAGCAAGCCAAACTTCTCACACACCAGCTAACCAAACTCACACAACATCGTTTCCTGCTGAAATTTGATTTGCAGTAGGATGTAACTAAACTTAGCCCAATAAAAGCACAAGAAACGTCAATAAAGCAGCAACACCCAATAGCTACAAAACAGAAACCTATCCCCTAAAATTTAAGAAGGCAATGCTCACTCTTTGAAAGATATCAGGCAATCATTGTCTGTGTCAAAAAGCATAAAGAACTCTGAAGGAGAACATTGCAATTCACCAGGATTCCTTTCCCCTCTTAGGTATCCTTCTTGTACAACATGCATCAGATGGAGGAAATGCAAGAACTCAATAATCTAAACATAAACTAAACCTCGACAAGAAGTGCAAATAAAGAGTCTCAGCAAGAATCAGTAGAATAATAGTTACAAAATGAATTATAAAAATCTTCAGGAGCAGTAGGGAAGAGCCCAAATTCCTTTATTAACAAGGCCTGATAAATAGTAAATTAAGTAGATCATTCCAGCATCATTAGCAAGGCATGTGCAGTGATAATCTCCGCCGATTAATATGTTTTGTATGCTGATTAACTTGCAATAAAACATAATATCAAGGCATAAGAATATGTGAAGCTAATGTTGTTGACTTGTTGTACAATATCAGTTAGAATATCCCGAAAGATCCAAATCCTAAAACTACTTCTCAAACGAAGCTAAATTTACACAATACTAAAATAAGACAAAATTAACCCTCATCAAATTTTCTGTAACTATTATATATGTTCATCTTCCACTGGGTTGCTTATTTTCTGATAAATTTTATTTTTTAAAATGTGGCTTTCCATCACACTTTAAACACAGTGTGTTTCTAATATCAAAATAGTATACAACTGTTACTGCCTTAATTTGCTAACTCATCGTTTCAATCAAAAAGTTCAAAAGAACTAATTAAATTAGAACAAGTATGGATGAACAGTGAACCTCTCTCAAAAATCCCAAGATCATCCAAAAAGACACAGAACAAAGGAAGTTCACAAGCACTAAGAAAACCAAACTTTGCTCTAAATCTATGCAGAAAAATGAACCAAAATACCATCCTCATATTATTCTCAGAAAAAAATAAGACAAATGGAGGAATAAAATAAGCTATATAATATTGGTTAATTGTTCCCTTCAACCATAAATTCAAAAGAATGGGAAGAATGCAACAGTATTAAGATGGATTAAGTGAATGCAGTCTTAGCTACCTGTAATTTTACAGGCCCTTAATCTTCTTACCACACCAAGTAAAAAACACAATGCGTACAATATCTAAGCACTTGATAAATTGGAATAAGTTCAGATGAATCAAACCAGTGAATGAAGGGCAGAGATTCTTGTATTAGTCTAGAGGAATCACATCAAACTGATGATATATTGCCATAACAGATTCCTTATTCGATTCAGCTCAAGAAAGTTTGCCATAAAAGATAAAATACCTCTCAGAAGAATCATCATATGCTCTAAAGTATTGGAAACCATAATAAGTACGTATCATATCATCAAAGGACAGAAGAATCGGACAAGTATACTAAACCTTAAGAACATTAGCATATAAGATTATTGCGATGCAGATGCTTTATCTATTTCAAGCTTTGGGACAGAGCGAATCCAATAAGTTCATTCGGAGTCCAGCAAAACATGGGTATTATGTCCAGTCATCTTTTTTTATTCCAATACCAAGCAAGAAAGCAAGATTCACAAAAGGCAGCCACAATGTGAACATTTGAAAATGCATGAGTTTAGCTATATGCATGCATAGGCCTGAGGAGAACATGAATCACATACAGATAAGCTTAGAGGACATACAGATACAATCAAAAATCAGCTTGTTCAATATGGAAGAGTATAACAGGTTGTACGATAAATCAAAATGCAATTAACTAATGCGTCATGGTAATCCCCAGAATTCGAAAGCCCCACAATCATCGTATTCCAAAAAACCACATTTCTCTCAAACATGTAATCAAACAGCTTGAGCACATCCATCATCATCCCAATGTATGGGTAAACAAGAGCAAACTAAAGAAATTTGGCTCAGACACCCAATTCAAGCAATTTAAAAACAAGGAATCACATTTAAAAATTCCTCACACTAAACCGTACCCTTTTTTCAGAAGCAGAACGGGAAAAAAACTCTGACAAAATTCTAATTTAACAGACCATATCTTAATCTTCCGTAGTGAATCGTCTGTTGTTTTATTCAAGCTTAATGACTACCAATGCTCTAATTCCAGAAAATTCCTAAAGTAAACTACAATAACTAACAATCAGAATCATGAAAAATTAGCAAGAACATGTTCGCTATACTCATTTTTGGTTCATTTAATATAAAGTTGAAAAACACTCACGTAAATTACAGCTGATGATAAAAGAATATGTATATATATGTGTCTGTGTGTGTTAGCATGAAATGATAAAGAGCTATGGATAACATGTTAAAGTATTAACACCACTAAACAGGTGATGACAAGGAAATTCTCATCAGATGAGCAAAAGCACTAAACTTTTCAGGGAAAATCTTCAATAACTTTTGCTTTGCTGGTTCATACACAGTTACACACCAGCAAAAATAACTGAGGCGCTGTAGACAGAATGTTCTTATATCTATTAATCTGCTTAACACAACAATCCCAAGATCAGTTCAATCCTATCTTCTATGCCAGACACGTACATGTAAAATTCATGAAGGAACAGCTAAAAAGAGACAAAACGGAGCAAGAAACAAAGCAAGCAAACCGTAGGCTTGGTTCCTTCGCACAGCTTGGCTTCAACAGAATCCTGATGCCCGCCACCAGATATTTTCTCAACGGAACCCTACTGCAGCTGTCGCTCATCCACTCACAGAGACCGGCGTAACAAATCCGTTCCGGATCACCGGCAACGATTCAATCCTTCAACCTACCGCTGCCACCGCCGCCCACAATACCGTTCCTTTCTTAAGATTCGACGGCCTCAACAAGTCCCCAATGCTGAACAGATCGAACTGTGATTTAGCTGATTTTTAATTCGAATTCAATTGATTCAGTTGTTTTTCAATCTACAAGAATTCTAATAAAACAACAACTGAAGCTATTGAATTCGAATAAGAAATCAAATCAGAGAAGGATTGAGAGGAAAGAAGAACAGATCAATTGAAATTGAAAGAGCGGAGAACGTCGGTTTGGGGAAAACCCCAAATCCCAAATCGATTACAATTAAAACAGAGGAGAATTTCAGTTTTGGGAAAACACCAAAACCCGAAACGACGTCGTTTAGGGTAACGTGGGATTCTAAAAACAGAAAAAAAAAAGGAAAATCTGAAAGGGGAGAAACTAAGAAACAACCCCATAACTATTACATATTACTTAGGATGACACTATTCCCTGGACTAGTCAAAGGCCCAAGCAGAAGGCCCAAGCTGGACCGGACCCGGATTCAGCCCACGGACGACTCCATCAACTGTAGCGGATTACACTGTTCGATGTCGGTAGCTCAAATGACTATAAATAGAGCCATACCGACGACCAGAACAGTTAAGTTCACTGTGGATCTCTACCAAAATATCCCAATCAGATCTATGGTTTTCACCTCTGATTTGATCGTCGGAGCAGGCGCAGGCATCAGCCGGCCTGTCTGACCTTTGTTCTGTCCACGCAGGTTTACAGGGCTGAGCAACAGGAACACCACAGTAAAATCCCATTTAGAACTTTAACATTGGCGCCGTCTGTGGGGAGCAAGTTATCTTCACAGCCCACGCAGCATAGATATCATGGCAGAAGGAAGAGCAGATCCGGATCCCTTTCCGGAGCTACCAAGGCTCCCGCTTGGAGGAGGTCGAGCCTTATTGGAGGCCAACAGTGATGGTCCAATCCTGGACTCTGCTGACAGACCGGTCGTTGCAACGAGCAGACCGATCGCATCCACTAGCAGGCCGGTCGTGACGACGGAACAAACTCCCAGCAACCCCGTTCATCGAATCCGACGCATATCTGAGGTGACAGATACGGCTGAGATCCTTAAACAGGTTTTGGCCACTCAAGCCGAGATGATGCGACAGCTCCGGGAGTTGAAGGACGGTACTCCGGCAAGGTCGAACGGCCAGACACTGACGCCACGGGTGCGACCAGCCAGGTTATTCGATGACGGAGAAGACACGGCCGGAGGTAACAGAACAGGACACGGGGTGATACCTTCTCGTAGGGGAGATGAGGCTCATTCCTCCCCAAGGTATTCAACCAGGGAAGAGTCGGGACGCAGCGACGACCAGATGAAAAAATGGCCGGCAGTCTACGTGCATACACCAACGGTCAAGCCGAGGGTTCCGGTTAGACAGCGACTTGCTGTTGACTTTGAGGAGGATCCGGAACTGGACACGAGAGGGTGTCCGTTCAAGGCTGAAGTGATGAGTTTTTCGGCGTCCCACAAACTTAAGATACCGCCGAACTTGGGAGTATACGATGGAACGTCGGATCCGTCGGACCATCTCCACACTTTCACCTCCAACATGTCGACTTTCGGTATCCCAGAGCCTATCTGGTGCAAGGTTTTCGCTACCACGTTGACCAAAGCAGCCAGGTTATGGTTTACAAATCTGCCAAACGACACCATCTCCCGGTTCGCAGAGCTGGAAGAGGAATTTATAAGCAGGTTCATCCAAAAAAAGAAATTCACGAAGACAAGAAACGACTTACTGACAATCATGCAGCATATTGGAGAATCGCTATCGGAATACTGGGAACGATTTAACGAGCTGGTTAATGCGGTTGATCATCGTGGAGGTGCTCGGTTTGTCATTGATGCTTTCATCCGAGGGCTATGCCATAAAGCCCTCAGTCGGGACTTGGTCTTAAACCCAGTGTACTCTGTGCACGCGTTAATGATCAGAGTCGAGTTTTTTGACAAGGCAGACATCATAGAAGTACGCATCAATGAGAAGACGTATTACAGGAACCGCGCGGAGGACAAGACAGTCTTGGCGAGTGGAAAGAAGGTTACTGGGACGAACAGAGGCGGGCGCAGACCGGTGAAGGAAAGGCTGGGTAGGAGAGACTACCCACCAGCTAACACAGGCCCGGCTTCGCAGATGAAGGCATTCACTCCGCTGAATAAAACTCCGAAAGAGATATTCGCGTTAGTAGCACATAAAAATATCCTTGATCCGGCACATAAGATGAAGAATTCTGGAAGTAGCCGGAACCCGAAGCTGTTTTGCGACTACCATAATGACCACGCTCATGACACAAATGAGTGCAAACATTTGAAACAGGCCATTGAGAATTGTATCAAGACTGGTCAGCTATCACACTTCGCGAAAGTGGCGCGGTCCCATAATGATGCGGAGTATGCGAAGAAGTCTGAAGGTTCAACCAGACAGTCCGGAGGATTCAATCCTCGATACCAGGACCGTCCTGGTAACGGCGACAAAGGCAAGGAAGTTGCGTTAGTTGGAGAGCACTCTAAGGGTGTCAAGCGAAAGCATGAAGATGAAGATTTGTCCCCAGAACCGTTGGGAGTCAACACCACCACCACCAATATATTCGCAATTATTGGTGGCAGTGCGGGGGGCAAGACAGAGTCTCAACGAAAGGAGCGATGCAGGCGTATACCAGAGGACACTCCGGCGGACAGACGTCTTGGTCCGGAAGAATCAATTGTTTTCGACTCCAACGACCCTATCCCGTGCAGACCAGCCGGGGGTGACGCAGTTGTCATTACTGTCCAGGTGATTGACAAGCTCATTCACCGGGCATACGTTGACGGCGGCAGCTCGGCGGAGATCATGTACTGGCACTGTTTTGAGAAAATGGATGAGACAATGAAGGCCAAGTTGCGACCAACCGACACTCCTCTTGTAGATTTCGCGGACAGAACCATATGGCCAGAAGGGACCGTCACGTTACCAGTAGTGTTCGGGGAACATCCGACGCGAAAAATAATCGAACTTGAATTCGTAGTTGTTAAGGCTAACAGCCCCTATAACCTCATCATAGGGCGACCAGCTTTGGCGCTATTGAAAGGAATAGTATCAACTTTGCATTTGCTACTAAAATTCCCAAACCAAGTACGGTGTGGCTACCGTGAGGGGAGATCAACAGAAGGCCAGAGAATGTCACCGGATAGCGCTCAGCAAGAGAAAAAGAGAGGTAAACGGGGACAGTCCTATGGTGGGGACACACACCAGGCGAGAAGTGTTAATGACGATAATGGCAGGGGAATCCAGGGTCAGGTCATGGCGATCAAGGGTCAGGTCATGGCGGATTTCCTAGTAGAGAAGCCTGAAGATTCAGGTGTCCCGACTGTCGAAGAGGCTGTCGAAGAGGTAACTGTCAGAAAGAAACGAGTAAGTCATGAACATAGAACTGACTGGTGGAAATTGCACGTCGATGGAGCCTCCGGAGTGGAAGGCGCAGGAGCCGGACTGATCATCACAGACCCGGGAGGAGTAGAGACAACATATGCTCTTCGAACAATGAGGCCGAATATGAGGCTCTTATTTCTGGAATGGAAATCGCAAAGAGGCTTGGCGCCATCAAGGTGGACGCGTACGGGGATTCGGCCCTAGTCGCAAATCAATTCAACGGGTCCTATGCCGCGAGGGAACCAACCATGCAGAAGTACCTGGAAAAGGTCAAGAGTTTGGCTATCGGGTTTGAGGAATTCGATATTACTCGGGTCCCAAGATCAGAGAACACACGAGCAGACGCTTTGAGCAAGCTGGCATCATCAGCCAGCGGACATCTCACCAAAACCGTTTTGGTGGAAACACTTGCAGTCAGATCCACGGACTGTCCGAGGATCAGTCAAATAGCAGAAGGCACGGAATGCTAGATGACGCCGCTGAAAAGGTTCATAATGCATGGTGTCAGACCTGCGGATGACAAAGAGGCAAGTGCATTGGCGAAAAAGGCATTGGGTTTTGCAGTCAAAGATGGAATCCTTTACAGACAGGGTTTTCTTGAACCGTGGCTGAGATGTGTAAATAAAACGCAAGGCGTGCAAGTGTTGAAAGAACTTCACGAAGGGTCATGTGGTGCACATCAAGGATCGCGCACACTAGCTCTACGCGCAACCAGAGCAGGATATTATTGGCCAAGAATGAAAGACGACGCAGACGAGCTAGTCCAGAAGTGCCACCAATGCCAGATTCATGCCATTGTACCGAGGTTACCAGGGCAAAAGATGACTAGCATACATTCACCATGGCCGTTTGCCGTATGGGGTATTGACATCGTCGGTCCTTTTCCGCCGGCGATCGGGAGACAGCGGTTTCTAGTTGTGGCCGTAGACTATTTCACAAAGTGGGTGGAAGCTATACCACTAGCTACGATAACCGGGCGAAGGATAACGAACTTTGTGTGGAAGAACATTGTTTGTCGATTCGGACTCCCCCACACTATTGTGAGCGACAACGGAAAACAGTTCGCCAACGAACCATTCAGATCATGGTGCAGTGGCTATAACATCAGACAGAACTTCACATCCGTGGCGCATCCCGAAGCAAATGGTCAGACCGAAAGAACAAATCGGACGATTGTGGAAGGGATCAAGAAAAGGTTGACTCGCGCCAAAGGGAACTGGGTAGAGGAACTTTGCAGCGTCCTTTGGGCCTACAGAACTACTCCCCGGACGGCGACGGGAGAAACCCCATACCTCCTTTGTTTCGGAAGCGAAGCCATCATACCACCGGAAGTTATGGTTCCTACTGCCAGAGTTAACGATCCTCTGGATCAAGGAGATAACAATGAGGTAGTCAGGCAAAAGCTGGAAGAACTGGAAAGAAACAGAGAGGCCGCGCAATTGAAAGAAATGTCCTACAAATCCTATGTGGAACAGCGATATAACGCGAGGGTCCGAGCACGGAGCCTGCGTGTGGGCGACTTGGCTCTGAGAAAAAATGAAGCCAGTCGTGTGGAAGGCCAGAAGAAACTGGACATGACTTGGGAAGGGCCTTATCGAGTATCCGAAGTCGCCGGAAACGGTGCTTACCGACTGGAGACCATGGCGGGAGAACTTGTACCTCGCACTTGGAACATCACCAACCTCCGGAGGTACTATGGTTAATAAGGGCGACGATCAAGGCTCTATTGTACATTGTTTCTTGTGCCTGATAGAACGGTAGAAAGGGAATTTTGTATAGGAATTCCATTTTGATCACATCTTTTGGCTGCCCAATAGGGGAAGTGATCAAAATTAGCACTATATGTGTAACCGTATCTATATTTTGTTTGCCCACAAGCAATGAATAAGGCTAGGATTAATAATCCAGAAATCCTTAACTGCTAAAGCATTCATGAGTTAAAGAATACAGACCAATGTCTGGACAGTCTGTCCATCAGTCCAAGGACCAGAAGGAAAACTTCCCAAGGGAAGAATACAGACCAATGTCTGGACAGTCTGTCCATCAGTCCAAGGACCAGATGGAAAACTTCCCAAGGGAAGAATACAGACCAATGTCTGGACAGTCTGTCCATCAGTCCAAGGACTAGATGGAAAACTTCCCAAGGGAAGAATACAGACCAATGTCTGGACAGTCTGTCCATCAGTCCAAGGACTAGATGGAAGACTTCCCAAGGGAAGATTACAGGCCAATGTCTGCACAATCTGTCCATCTGTCCAAGGACTAGATGGAAAACTTCCCAAGGGAAGATTACAGATAAATGTCTGGACAGTCTGTTCATCAGTCCAAGGACTATACGATTACATACCAATGTTTAGACAGTCTGTACATCATTTTACGAGCAGTCCAGCCATCAGTCCAAGGACATGAGACTGTTTTTTTTTCGAAGGGAAATAGCAATATGAATTCATAAAGGAAAAATGCACGAATATGAATGAAATACGATGCATGGAAATTAAAGAAGAATCCACAGCTGAATAGCTGAAATCATTCGGAGAAATGAAAGCGCACACACGCGCACAAAACAGCGCACACAGGCGCAACAACAAGAGCTGGCAGAGTGATCCCTAAGCATTGGTATGGTCCTGAGCCGGAGTCGCCGCATGATCCTCGGTCTGATCTATCAGCAGTGCAGGGGCTTCCCACGCCTCCATCTCCTCCGCTGTTTTCAACTCGGCTAAGGAGCTGAAATACCTAGAATACTGATGGCCAGAGAAGGTTTGGAACAGACCATCCAGAGCAGCACAATTACGATGAATGTAATACGATGCATGGAAATTAAAGAAGAATCCACAGCTGAATAGCTGAAATCATTCGGAGAAATGAAAGCGCACACACGCGCACAAAACAGCGCACACAGGCGCAACAACAAGAGCTGGCAGAGTGATCCCTAAGCATTGGTATGGTCCTGAGCCGGAGTCGCCGCATGATTCTCGGTCTGATCTATCAGCAGTGCAGGGGCTTCCCACGCCTCCATCTCCTCCGCTGTTTTCAACTCGGCTAAGGAGCTGAAATACCTAGAATACTGATGGCCAGAGAAGGTTTGGAACAGACCATCCAGAGCAGCACAATGCTTCTCAGGGTCTTCGTAAACCTCATCCGGAAAGGTCGCCGAATCTCGAATAGCAGTGGTAAACGCTTCTGCAGACTCATCAGACTGGATGATCTTGGAAAACACTCGGGGGAAGGTAGTGCTGATTAAGCGCGCTCGCTGAGCCTCAGCGAAGGACAGATGAGCCTCCAACTCCGCGACCTTACACTTCAGAGCAGAAGCAGCATCACGCTCAACGGACAGAGAGACCTCGAGGTCAGCCTTTGCACGGAGCAATTCCTGCTCTGACTTGCGGAGACGCTCACACTCAGCCTCAACACCCTTCAGTTTGGCCAGTTCAGCATCTTGCTTTTCAAGCTCCAAGCCTAGACCAGCACTTCTCGTCTTCAGCCGAGACATCTCCCCTCTCATCGCCTGGGACATGCGCAATTGCTGCGGTAGGAAGAGAGAAAAGTTCGCTATCATAACCAAACAAACTTGACATTGAAAGATTTCAATAAAGCATCGACAGGGTCAGTAGCATACCTCGATAGCGATGAAGGCCTGTCGGTCGGACATGTCGGAGGCTTCCGGATAACTCCTGGGGCCACGAGCCACCCAGTCCTCCAGGTAAGCTGCAGAAAAGACTTGATTCATGAAAGCATGACGCCCGCTGGGAGTGTCCAGAACCCGTTCCTGCAAGGTCTCGATGATCCGCTCTTCTCTACGCGGGGGGCTTAGGATCCGGACGTCGTCGTCATCCCCTAACTTGACGGGCGACTGATTGGCTAGACTGGAGGAAACAAAATGTTCCATTTCCTCCTCGTCTTGCTCCCCAGTTCTTGGACGTTTCCTGGTCGCCTTGGTTTTCTCAACTTCCAGCTCGACCCGGATTCCTTCCTCCAGGCTATTCCCAACCTGTGCGTCATCAGCGTCCTCAGTCTGCTTACCAGACCCGGTCGCAGTCATGGACTGCGAGTCCCCGGTATCAGCTCTGGAGCCAGTTCCCGCATCAACCTCCTCTTTTATTTGTCGCAGTCCTGGTCTATTGCGCGGTCTCGGCATGGCGCCTAGCTTATTGATAATGGATTGCAAGGATTTCCCCATAGAGTCAGCACCTGCAAAAAATGAAGTAAGAACAGTCAGAATCAGGAGCGGCCAGTGGGCCGGACCGTTATCGAAGAAAACAAGGGAGCAGAAACAGGCAAATACCCAAATCATCATCCGGGATCTGATCTACATAATAGGGCATATTAGCAGCACGGAGGACTCGGTCGTCGGTCAAGATCGAATAGCTATAGCTTTGAAGCCCCATTTTCGCGATCTGAGGGGACAGACGAGATGCCTCATCAGGAAGAGGTGCCTTACCCCGGATCGCCTGAGAGAGGACCGGGACAGTCGTGTCCTCTGGACCCTCACCAAAGACCAGAGTTTTCTCCACGAAAACCCAACGAGTTTTCCAGTCATGCCGCTTCGGGCGCTCATCGACCAGTTTCAGCATCTTCTCGCGACACTTCAGTTGGAGCCAACCCCCTCCGCCGCTCGTATTGGCCGGATAAAGAAAGGCCCTGAACAGCTGGGGACTGGCCCGAACCTTGCGCAAGGTGCACAGGACTTCGAACCCGATCAAGACGCGAACGAAGTTCAGCACAAGGGCGTGCAGAGGAGTATCGAAATAGCGCAAGACTGAACGGAAAAAAGATGACACCGGAAAGCGAAGACCGCATGCAAATAAATACTCGCAATATACAGGAATGAAACCGATGGGGGCAGAGTTTACAGTATCCTTGCCGAACTGAGGCATTAAAACTTTTGACTCAGCCTCTTCGACGGTGAGTCCGCCGACTGAACGACAGAGCTCACGCGCGAAGACAACGTCCTCGTCAGCGGTAGCAGACCGGATGGTGTTCATGGTCCCCATGCTATTCTATCGGAAGAAAATACAGCGCAAAGTAAATCTGAGTGTTTCAAGGGAGAGAAATGGAAAATTTACCTGAGAGAGGAAGACAATGGATCGGGATAGAAGCAAAGGTTATCCTCGAGCTTATCCAATCTTAAATGGGAAGCGTATCGGGGAAGGAAGCCAGGCGGATTTCCCGAAACAAAATAAATGCTCGTGGGTCCCTCTACAATGCAGAGAACGAGGCAGAGGAGCGCGTGGGCTGGACGATGGATCTGAACCGTTCGCGTCATCCCGGTTTGCGACGCCAACTGTTCGGGTTGTTTTGAAAATTAAAAGTCACGCATGCGTTTGTCAGACCAACAGTCCAATGAGTATAAAACTTTGACTATACACATGGACTGGGGGGACTTGATAAATATGACACTATTCCCTGGACTAGTCAAAGGCCCAAGCAGAAGGCCCAAGCTGGACCGGACCCGGATTCAGCCCACGGACGACTCCATCAACTGTAGCGGATTACACTGTTCGATGTCGGTAGCTCAAATGGCTATAAATAGAGCCATACCGACGACCAGAACAGTTAAGTTCACTGTGGATCTCTACCAAAATATCCCAATCAGATCTATGGTTTTCACCTCTGATTTGATCGTCGGAGCAGGCGCAGGCATCAGCCGGCCTGTCTGACCTTTGTTCTGTCCACGCAGGTTTACAGGGCTGAGCAACAGGAACACCACAGTAAAATCCCATTTAGAACTTTAACACCTATTAAGAGATCTCTCTTGCTAGGTTCTTTGGAAATACTTTTTCTGGAGGGTTCTCCAATTATAAGCTTATTTCTTTCTACTTTCGATTTATAACGTTCTCCCATGAGTTTTTTGTCTTTAGCTATATCAATAGCCCAAGCATTATCCATAGGAGAAATTTCAGAAAACTGTTTTTCTTAAACAGTTCCTATTTGTGAAAATACATCTTCTAGTTCGATGTATTCTTTCTTTTTATAGTCAATACTGTGATGACTATTGGTTAAAGCATAAGCAACCAGATAGGTTAAGCTAAATACTTTATCTCCTTTATTCATTAAATTTTTTCTTTCAAATTTATGAACAAAAGATAATGTTTTGTCTAAATTTGCTGTATCTATACTAACACCAAATTTAGGATAAACTGTAAACATAAATTTTTGGTAAGCTAAATTTCCTCTAGCTGCACCTAAAATGCAATCTTGTCTATCATTTATTCGGTTATCTATTAAAACCATTTTGACTGGGGAATCTATTCCTTCTTGAAATTCTGATTTCAATAGGATTTTAATGGCACCAAAATGTACCATTGAGATAGTAGATCTAATTTTACTATCTATTTTGCTTAAATTTTCTTAAATTTCTTTTAAAGTGATTAAAGGTAAGTATACTTCGCCTGTAGTATCCTTGATATCTACATGCATTTCTTTAGTACCTATAAAATAGTATATGCTATTTTTCCTTTTTAATTTTTCTAAAAAAAAGGTATATTAAAGATATTTTCTTTCCTCAAATTAAGTTTTGAAGACCTAATTTTTGAAAGTAATTCTTGTTTGATCAAGAAGCTTCCGATGAATCCTTCATTAGATTCAAAGGTTTGAACATTAGAAACATCTTGATTTTCATCAATTGTTTCTTCTATATCATTTAAATGATTCATTTTAATGTTGAATTTTTTAAATAATTATATTTATTTTGAACATGGCTCTGATACCAGGTTGAATTTTGATTTTCTTTGATACATCTTATACATCCTTTATAGATGTTCATATAATGCACAAGAGTTTGATGTTTTTCACAATATCTTGTGCCAAAACTATACCTAGATTGACTATAAGGGCCAACTCTACGGAATTTTGATAATTTCTTATCTTCTTTAGTTATTTCTCTGTCAAGAATTAATTCACAAACGTTTTTACTCATTTGAGGTTCATTCTTTTGCTGAATTTTGAGATTCTTTTATACATTTTATGCAGAATTTTGAGGTATTCATAAATTGTACATAAATTTGGAGTTGATGTTTTTTACAAAACTTAGTTCCAAAACTATATCTGGATTGACTATTATCATTATTCCTAAGGAATTCAGATAATTTTTTTATCTTCTTTAGATAATTCTCTGTTGAGAATAGATTTACAAATATTATTGCTCATTTAAGCTCAGATATTTTATTTGATGTAGTTTATGACTTTAATACTTTAGAACCCTAAGTAATTTATGCAAGTTCCTTTTATCTTCTTTACTATATTATTAAGAGTGTATTTTTATCATGCTTTCTGTTTATAACTTAACCAATCCTACGAATCTTGTTTCCCTAAACGGCCACCTGCCTAAGCGGTACTCCCTATTCTACGGACTCCAGGTTTCATTATAATAGATAAGCATGTATACAGCAATCAATAATAAGAAAGAAGATAAATATTATAGAAACTTACATGAAATTACAAGGGCCCTAAAGGGCTTTTTATTCACACATAATGATCCTAAGATCAGACAGAATCCTGGACGAGGTTCGTCTCCAAGGGATTACAGAGGTTGAAAGTAAAATACAATGAGGCGCAGAAGTGAGGGGCGCTCCTGTATTACAAGAAATGAACTTCCTTTTATAGAGAAGGAAGGATCTGTATTATTAAAGAGGGGTGCGTCATCCCTTACGTACAAACGCACTTATATTATTGCCTCTACCTAAAGTAGACGCACTACTGCATTATTGCACCCACTCAGAGTAGATGCATTATTATCCCACTACCTACTGTCACTTGAAGTGTAGGGGTCCATAGGACTATCGGCAGCCCTGATGGTGGAGAGATCACTATCTTCTTTAGTGGGAGATCCACTTTCTTCTGAGCATCTACCGCATAGATAATTACTGCGGTAATTCTTCATCCTTTTGCAAAGGTCTGGAATATGTTCTCCCAAAACAAATGGATTAACCAAAGTGTTTTGAAATTTAACAAATTTGCCTTCATCGGCTTCGCTGATCTTTTTGGGTGACTTGTTGTATATCAAGATGGTGGCATCTTGATAGTTTACAAATAACCCATCATCTGAACTGAAACTGAAAAGTTTTTAAATAAAACCTTCCAGTCTTCTTATTGCTAAGGGTAGCAGATCGCTAGCCTCGAGGTTGCACTCCATGGGCTGGGATGGATGATAATGATCTCCTTTGCAAATGCCAATCTGGATCAAATGCTGAGGATGATATACCAATAATCCTAATTGATTCCAGTATGGACCGGAACTATTGATTTTTAGAAAAACTTCCTGCCCTGGTTTGGTGCATTTTTTCCTAAAAGTCTTAATTGTGTCGATAATAGCCTTAGGGAAATGGCTAATTTCTAACAAATTAGGACTTGGATATATGGTTTTTACTAAACCATATTGGAATGCCTCGTAAACCTGTTCGGGATTAGCATTCTTAGTGAAGTTGTAATAACTTAAATTTTTGGAGTCTGTAGTGAAGAACTTCTCCTCCAAAAACTTTTCTTCGTTGGCAGATCTTGCATATCGGTAGCAGTATTCAAAGCCTGCTTCTGTAATTTCGTCGGTGTAGTCTACTTTTGCAGAACTCACCGTGTCTTCCTTGGGTTTGCTGGGAAGTCTTCCTAGCGAGGTCAATGACTTCTTTTTGGACAACAGAGCTGCACTGAAGGTGTTAGGCTTCATCATCTCGCCATTGGTAATTAGCTCCAGAGGTGCTAATAAAGATGACCCAGTGTATAGGTCTGCTGAAGTTCTTGCTTCCTGGAAAGATTTGAACTTCTTGTGCGCAATGTTGGAGACTCCTTCAGTTGCTTTTTTGGCGAAGCTCCAATCTTCATAAATTCCAGCATTGGGGCCGTTATAAACAACATAATAGATTTTAGATCTTTTTGGGATTTGAATTCCCTCTTCGGATTTCTCCGATGCTAAAGGCGTAACTTTAGACTGTGGGATTGGAATTCCATTATTTGGCCTTAAGCAAAAATCTACTGGGCTAACCAGTTTGATGGAAGTTTGTACTTCCTTCTGGATTTTTGGCAAATCCACAGCCTTCAACGGATTTGTTGATTCTTTACCAACTACCGTTTGCGTTGGAATAGCCTTATCTTTCTCCTTTGAGGGAGAAGGTGATAAGATAACCTTTTTACTTCATTTTCAGAAGCTTGTTCTTTTTCTTTACCCGATTTGATCAGGTTGAGATACTTGAGCTTGGCTCGGACCAGCTCCAGTTCTTGGACTAAAAGTCCTTCTTGCAGCTTTAGCTGCTCCATTTCATTCATGCTGGATGCTTCACAAAGAAACAAACATTAGAAACATTTGTATTATTCTTTATAATTTTGCTGAAATTCTCTAGTAAGAAAATCTGCCCAATAATTCTTGGTACCTGCAATATGAACGACATCGAAATCATATCTAGATAACCACATTTGCCATCTAATTAGACGACCTTGTTTTCTATCTCCTTTTAAATTTATTTTTAGGAAATAAGTAAAATTCTTATTATCTGTTCTTACTAAAAATTTGCCAAACTACTTGTTCGATCTATAAACTACTTGTTAGGTACCAGCCTACTGTCAATGATGGTTGCATCCGACATTTTCCCGCTCTTAATTCACATCAAACCTCGATAACAATTGCTCTTCCAGTGCCTTCTCTCTTCCCTCATCTTCAAAGACGTTGTTCTGAAGTTTCAACAGTGGCAACAGCTCCGGCAGAGGCAGCGACCGCGAGCTTGACATTGAAGAAATATAACCTCAATTAAAGAGTGTTACTTTGAGAATTAGTTTAAAAAATAAAGTTACTTTGGCAAAAAACTCAGGTTTTCATATTATCTAATGATGATCTCGAATATACTGGTTTTTTTAAGACGCGTCTCTAAATTTGTGTTGACGGTTATTCCCAAAAATGTTAAATGTTGACAGTTATTCCCAGATAACAAATTTGTGTTTAATGCGTCTCTTCACTAACATGTTTTCTGGTGAGATATCTTCCAAGAGCTACATTTATTTTTGACGTGTCGATTATCTAAATTTCCCATGGATTGATATTGACTCATCAAAATATTAGAGTTTCTATCTTTACTTAGCTACCAAAAATTATTTGATGTATCTTTACTTGGCCATTGTACAAATTTGAATTTTGGGCAAATAACTTAAATAAGGCATCTTTATTGCCAGATAAATCTCCCTCCATCATTGGTGTTTATAATTAAAAAATAAAGTCTCAAATAAGGGCATCTTACGGTAAGGGCAGCCCAAAAATAGACCATTTTTTACAAGATTGAAGTTACAAAATAATTATTTTAATTAGTTTTGTTTGAACCTGATGTTTTTATACTTGAACTTGATCTTTTTTTGGTTTGATCTTTTATGTTTTAGGCCTGATATTTTTGTTTGCTTTGATCTTTCAAATTTTGGACAATATCCTTGATCTTTTATGTTTTATGACCCAAATAATTAAAATAATTGTATATAGTCAATACCAATCTTGTAGAATGTTGGTTGCCCTTACCGTAAGGGGACCTTACAGGAGACCTTCTCGGAAAAAAAAATATACACTAATTTTTTTTTATTATTAATACTCCCTCTGTCCCAACCAAAACTTCTTACTTTCCTTTTTGGTCCGTCCCAACCAAAACTTCTTAGTTTCATTCTTTCCTCTTTTGGCAAAAAACAACTATAAAAAGACAAATATACCCTTAATGAATTCTTACAAACAATCATAATAATAAGTGATATTCCATTTATACCCCTTAAAACTCCACTTATAAGATATAAACTGCATTTTTCTTAAAATCCGATCTAAAATTAACTAAGAAATTTTGGTTGGGACGGAGGGAGTATGAAACTTCGTTGTTATAAATTTTTCCGTATCTTATCATGTCCCATTTAAGATAACACTGACAATTTGTTTGATATTCATAGAGAAGGAAATCAAGTGGCTGATGCTATAGCTAAACTTGCACTGGCTAACAAGAGCAGTTCAATTTTTGACTCCTTTTCTTCTCTCCTAACAAATGTGCAAGGTCTTATTAGGCTTGATCAGTTGAACACACCTTCACTCAGAATATCAAAGAATGGATACTGCTGATGATTTTCCCCTTTTTCAGGTACTAAGCTTGAAGGAATTGTCAGATCAAGATATCTCTGGTGCTGTTCTACCTCAAAGATTACAAGGCAGGAGCTTGCTCTTTCTCTCATAACTCATTGACCTCTGATCTTGTATCATTTCTGATCCTCTTGAGTCTTACCTCTTGTAGCATTTATAGACTTTCGGACAAACAAGTGTTTCGCCTAAAAACGACTCACTAACATGTATGGAAGGTTTATCTAAATTACCTCATAGAAGGTTTTTGGTTTAAACTGAACTTTCAAGCTCTAAATGTACCTATTTAATTCTCAATTGAGACCTGTCTCCATTGAGACCAAAGATTATATGAGACTTCTATTGATTGAATTAAGCTCACCCGCCGATTTCCTTGATTGAATTTGTCGTTGGTGAAATTGACCAAGGAAATGATCAAGGAAATTTGACCGAAAGATCAAGCAAATTGAGCGAAAGATCAAATTAACTGAAAAATCAAGGCAAAACAAAAATACTCAAGCACATTGATTGAAAGATCAAACAAACTGACTAAAAGATCAAGCAGAAACAGTAAATGCTCATTCCCCTGCTCTTGGTCTCCACAAGGACAGGTCTCACCCAAGACTTTCTCTTTTATTTTTCCTTGTTGGCTTGGGGAGGTCTAATTGAATTCCCTCCATCACTATAGTTTGCCTTAAAAAAAAAAAAAAAAAAAAAAAAGACGATTTGTTTGATGAGATATCATTCAATTCATCTGCCCGCAGCCCGAATCCAAAAATAATGTTACGTCTTAAAGACGACACACATTGATTGGTTAAAATACATAAAACAAACCATATTTAGCAACCCAGTTGGACCGCCATTAATGTTTATGGCTGCATTTTCATAGTCACGGTCACAGGAGCTGACCAGTCTGGCGACTCACATGAAAGAAAATGACCAATATCTTTTCTAGTTTTTGATGATTAGTCTTCTGTTCATTTTACCTGAAAACAATTCCAATCCCTCCCTCTATCCATGCAATTGTAAACATGGAAACCAAAAGAATCATGCTTTGTTTGCTGCTCTTAGCTCTCTCGTTGAAATACAATCTGTGTTCGGGAGCCGATGCAATTTCCGGTAATCAATCACTTTCAGGAGATCAGACAATCATCTCAAAGCAAGGAACTTTTGAACTGGGATTCTTCAGAGGAGGTAATTCTTCCAACTTCTACATAGGAATATGGTTCAAGAATGTTAGCTTGCAAACTGTAGTTTGGGTTGCCAACAGGGAAACGCCTGTGAAAGATATATATTCATCGTCCCTCCGAATCCAAGGTGCCAATTTGGTGCTGTTCGATGAATCTAAGGGTCCCATTTGGTCCACGAATGTGGGTTCCCATAGCTCCGGCAGTGTTACGGCGGTTCTCCGCGATGACGGTAACTTCGTTTTGACTGAAGGGCCGTCAAACTTGGTGGTCTGGCAGAGTTTTGACCAGCCGACTGATACATGGTTGCCTGGTGGAAAACTTTCTTTCAACAAAGTTATGAACAGATCACAGAGTTTTATTTCTTGGAAAAACTCTGAAAATCCTGCTCCTGGGCGTTTCGCGCTCGAGTTTGATGGAAATGGCGACCAATACGTTATAACATGGAATAGGACGAAGCAGTATTGGGCTACTGGAAAGTGGAATGGAGAAAGTAGAGATTTTGAGTTTGTTCCGGAACTGAGGTACATCAATTTCTACAATTTTAGCTTTGTTGATACTGAGAATGAGACCTACTTTACCTACGACCTCATTAGTCATGATGTCACATCGAGGTTAGTAATGGATGTGTCGGGGCAGATCAAGTCGAATATTTGGTCGGAGGAGAACAAGCAGTGGAAGGTTGTGTGGAGTCAGCCTGTACAGCAGTGCACAGTTTTTTCATATTGTGGAGAATTCGGTGTTTGCAATAAAGATTCGATGCCCTTTTGCAATTGTTTGGATGGTTTCGAGCATATATCAGATGAAGATTGGAGTCTAGATGATTTTTCTGGTGGCTGCAAGAGGAAGACAGAGTTGCAATGCCAGAATAATGGCAGTGCTAAAGGGAAAAAAGACAGGTTTAAGGTGTACCCAAATATGAATTCACCTGAAAATTCGCAGTCTGTGAGCGTTGGGAGTATGGCAGAATGTGAATCTATGTGTCTGAGTAGTTGTAACTGTACTGCTTATGCTTTTAATAGCAGTGGATGCTCCATCTGGGATGGGAAACTCTCCAACATTCAACAGCTTTTGGCAAATGATAATATGAGAAGAACGCTTTACATTAGGCTTGCCTCCTCCGAGTTTTCAAGTAGCAAGAATAAGACTTCAACTGTGATAGGTGCTATTTTCGGGTCATTTGCTGCTGCATTTGTTATCTTGGGAGTTATTTTTCTCGTGTTTTGGCAACGTAGAAGAAGAATGGTTGGATATGGAAAACCAGTAGAAGGCTCACTTGTGGCATTTAGCTATAGGGATTTGCAGAATATTACAAAGAACTTTTCAGAGAAGTTGGGAGCTGGAGCCTTTGGTTCGGTATTTAGAGGGAGCTTGCCTGATTCGAGTGCCGTGGCTGTAAAGAAGCTGGAGAGCGTTAGCCAGGGAGAAAAGCAGTTTCGTGCTGAAGTTAGCACAATTGGAACAGTTCAGCACATAAATCTTGTTAGGCTTCGAGGTTTTTGCTCTCAGGGTGATAATAAACTGCTTGTGTATGAATACATGGAAAACAGGTCTCTAGATCGCCATATTTTCCATGAAGATGAATCCAATATCTTGAGCTGGAAGTTAAGGTACCAGATTGCACTGGGAACTGCAAGGGGCTTGGCTTATCTCCATGAAAAGTGTAGGGAAGTCATCATTCACTGTGATATTAAGCCCGAAAACATTCTTCTGGATGCTGATTTCACTCCAAAAGTAGCAGACTTTGGGCTGGCAAAGCTCATGGGACGCAATTTCAGCCGCGTCCTAACTACCATGAGAGGGACAAGAGGCTACCTTGCTCCAGAGTGGATATCGGGAGTAGCAGTCACTGCCAAGGCAGATGTTTACAGTTATGGGATGATGGTTTTCGAGCTGATATCAGGAAAGCGAAATTCTGAATGCTCCACGGAAGGGGTGGTGAGGTTTTTTCCAAGCAGTGCTGCAGAAGTGATGATTAACAATGGTGATGTGCTTGGCTTGTTGGACGCAAAACTAGATAGGCAGGCTGATGCAGCTGAGGTTTCGAGACTGTGCAAAGTGGCGTGCTGGTGTATTCAGGAAGATGAAGCTCATAGGCCTTCCATGGTTCAGGTTGTTCAGATACTCGAAGATGTTTTGGATGTGAATGTTCCTCCTGTTCCTCGAGCGCTTCGGACCTTTATGAAGGACCAAAAGCATGAACCTTTCTTCACTGAATCATCAACCACCACTACCAGCCAGGGTATATCAGAATAGTATTGATCATTTTGTTATATGAAGTTTTAAATGTGTAGGGCTACATGTATATTCACATCTCACTACATGTGGAGACAGTGGAGTATATTGTAAAAAAGGCTGTGGAAACTTTCCAATTTAGAAACTATTAATTTTTAATGTTTAGCACTTGAACCCTTTTGTCTAGTGATTCTGAAAATACATAGCATTAGAAACTACCTTTTGTCTAGTGATTCTGAAAATACATAGCATTAGAAATTATGCCTGTTTTAACTAATTCTTTGAGAACTTATGTTTGGTAATGAGCTGTTAGCAGTTCTTTGTTTGTTGTCTCAGTTAGTTAGTTTGACTAACTGTTCACAAAATAATATCAGTCCAACCATAGAGTCAAGAAAGTAAGCAGACTTGTCTCTCTACCTTGGAGCCACATTTGGCTACCAGTTGTCTATTGTTTTTACAGGCTGCACAGATCACTCATGGGCATGATGATAAACTGGTATGGAAACTTTCAAGGAATGGTGATTTCTCAATCAAATCTGCTTATCTCAGCTACAGACCAAGATCAACACCAAATGAGATCCTAAATCAGGTATGGTGTTCTCCTACTCCTGCAAAAATTTCTACGCTTATGTGGAGGATTAATAATAGGATTCTGCCATTTGATGATGTACTTAGCAAATTTGGTTTTAATCTCCCCTCTAAATGTCCACTGTGCACATCTCTTGACACTATATCTCACTATTTTAATGCCTGCCCTGTCAATGGTGAAATCTGGGAATTTTTTCATAATATGCTTGCTATAAGTCCCCCAAGTTTCAATAGTGTGAATCAAAGAGTTAGATTTTATATGACATACATTGGTTTATCCAAAATACACACAAAAGTAATAAGAATAACTACAATGGTAGTATTCTGGGCTATGTGGTGTAGAAGAAATAAATTATTGTATGAAAATAAAATTCTAACTAAGCAAAGCATATGTAAAGATATAGTGAAACAGGTAAACTTGATTTTTTCAGCATTCCCCCTCACAGGGTCAAGTGAAAAGAACCATTTCTTGATTCAATCTGGTCTTGTTCCATTCCTGAAAAGGAAAAGACCAAGACCTATTAAAATTGTGAAATGGATTCCACCTGATCAAGGTTTTAAAATAAATGTGGATGCTTCTTTCACACCTGGGACACCAAACACAGGAATATGAGTCATTGTCAGGAACTCACTTGGCTATGTATGCAAAATGCTCATGAAAAACACTGACTCTTTATCCCCCATGCATGCAGAACTAGCTGCAATTCATCTAGGCTATCAAATAGGAGAACAAATGGATTTAAATACTTTCTGTGTTGAATCTGACTGCCTCAATGCAGTTTCTGGGATCCTTAACCCTGAGAACTGTCATTGGAAAGCATACTCTGTGTGTCATGAACTGCATGCTCTATCAACTAGAAAACCCATTCATCACATTATGAGGGAATCAAATTGTGCTGCTGATTTTTTAGCTAAATACAGCTCCCAAATGCATCTGACTGATGAAATATTCCTCCAAAATGCTCCGAGCAAACTTAGAGGGATACTTCATTTAGATAGAATAGGAACTCCATCAGTTAGAATGATAGTCTCTTGATTTCTAGAACAAGTTACTGCTTGCTTGTAATCTTTTGCAGATAGCAGAATGGAATCCACACAACAAGAGCAGTCATGGAGGACAAGTTCCAAGAGGACAAATTCAACTTCATTGAGGACAATTCATGGAGTTGCTATGATGAAAATGGAGTTACAACGCAGCTGGTTTTTTGCACATCCATACCAAGCTTTTGATGCATACTTTAGCATCATTTTTAGGAAAAACAACTCTATCCTATTTTTTGATTCTTTTGGAAGCCTAGCTTCTTGAGCCACTGTGTGGCTGATTAGTCTACTGTTGTTGCACATCTTTTTCCTTTCGATTGATACTGGAAAACTAGGCCTAGAATACTCATCATAGGGTGAAGGACACCAGGGGTAGGATGTCTAGGGATGATGAGCTTTTCTATAGAACGATTTTCAGGCATCAATCCTACGGACTAAGAAATGTGCTTTCCATATGTAAATCTATCTGTACAAACATCTCCATTTATGGTTTTTAAAGGTTTTGGGAGCCTAATAAAATTCCGACTGCCAATGGTGGCTTCACTTTAAAAAAAAATAGAGTCAAGAAAGCAGTGTATTTTAATTATTTTTTATATTTTTTTGAATTTATGAAAGAAATGCAGTTTTTGGTTTGTTTTTGAAAGGGAAATGCAGTATCTAGAATCCTCCGATGGACAGAAAATCATTCTCAAATGGCCAACTTTCTTCATTTGAACTTGAATCTCCCTAAAAGTAGTCCAGCATCCATTGCAGCTGGCGAATTTTGATCATCTCAATAGGAAGAGTCCATATAGTGGAAGCTTCCGATTCGACCATGCTCCTGTAATTCATCGAAGTAAATTTCATCAATACTCTCTCGTACCTTTCATTATAGTCCATAGATATGCCATAATCCTTTGATGCTTTACTCAGATCAATGCAATATGAACTTCGAATGGAAGAAAATGACTTTGCCTTAAAAAGATCTCTTGATATTCCATTCCGGATTTCTGGATAGATACATCAATTTCTGGATTACTATACTCTAGCGGTTGGCAGTGCCGGTCCTAGCTTTTATGGGGTCTGAGGCGAACAGAGGAAAAATGGCCCAAAAATTAGATTTTTTGAAATTTGTGAAAATGGAGCCCTAAAATAATTTTTTTTGGACCTCAATCATAATGGGCCTAATTTGGAAATGCCCAAACACACTCCTATGGTCCTTGGTTTCAGATTTTTTAATATATTTTTAATAATTACTATTCATTTTTAAAAAAATGGGGCCCCAAATTTTTAAAATTTTCTTGGGCCATGAGGCAGTGACCTCAGTGGCCTCATGGTTGGGCCGGGCCTGGCGGCTGGTCATAGATTGTTTGGATAGAGTCAGACACAGAACATCTGCACCACTGCACCTTAATCTGTTCGCGACATCCCCGAGACGGGATGGAACCTCCTCAAGTTTCTCTATGCTTTCTAAAAACAAGTCTGTCAAGTTCAGGAGTCTTTCCCAAAATGGGGTTAAGAAGAAAAAAGTTTCAAATTTTTGGTTCAAAATTTTCATATTTCTAGTTCTAGGTGTAATTCGCATTCAACAAATGCGAACTATCTTTTAAATTAATTTTTAAATAAGTTTCTTACTTGGCAGCCATGTTGGAATTGGTAATTGTGTGACTCTTTCATGGTTCACATTCTCCAAATGCGAATTAATGTTAGTTTGCATTCTCCAAATGCGAACTATGGATTTTCATGTTTATTTTTTGTTTAATCTTAAAAATTTGTATAGCTTATTTTACATTATTAGGCTAATATGTAAATAATATTTTTTAAAATCATTTAGTCTTATTATATAATGTGCGATTGCATGTTATATAATTTTGAAATGTTAACAATGTTTTATGCTTGAACTAAATAACAGTGTTTTATGCTTGAAATTAAATTGGTATACATACATAAATAGTTGCATACTCGAAAAATACATATTTAGTTTCATGTATACAACCAAATACTGCACATTGCATCCATGTGTACATGATATAGTATGATATTATCATTGGCGAACATTTATTACCATGATAAATTCTTAAACTCTCATACAAATTTCATAACAAAATAAATTAAAGAAGACAAGAACTTTCCATCAAGCTAGAGCCTTGTTTCAATTCTTGGTCTGGTAATCCTGAACCACTGGTTTACAGGATCACAAGCAACATCTTTGTCCAAACATCTGCATATGTTTGTAATAACAATATTGTTGTCGTAATCGACATCTAAGCAGACTTGACTGCTATCATCTAGCTTTGAATCAAGGCGCATCTTCGAGTTTGAAATCAGCTCCCATTAAGAATTCGAGTCGGTGCAACTCAGCCCGAGTTTTGCAGGCTTTTTGACAGAATCTGCATGCAAGCATAAGAAATCGGCTTGCAAACTGAGCTGAACTACTATTGAATGATGACATTAACATCCATTGGAATTGAGTCTGAAGAGCGGAGATCCTTGTGTTCCTAATATCACACCAATTCGAATCATAAACTCCATAAATCTCTTTAAATCTAGGTATTCCTTCTACAGAATAGTAGCTTCCGACAAGGGTCCATGACCCCCAATCCAGATCATTCTCATCGGCCCGTCTCATGAAACAGTTCAAACATTTGTGTTCATCTACATCAATTCCTCTCTGGTCTACCCATACTTACTAACAATCTAAAAGCCACAAAGAAAATCAATATAAAACATGTATGACCTTGTTAAGAAGCATGATTGTCTTGCCGGTAACATAACGGTGACCACTAATGACCTCGAGCATCACGAGACCGAAGCTGTAAACATCTAATTTAGCTATCAAATGAAGGCCTTGCAGGCCTTCTGATGACATATATCCCCTACATTACCCGAAAAATGGTACCAGTCAGTACTAAAATTTGTATAATCAAATAAAGAAAATGCAGTAATTGATCAAAACCTGCCTTTCGGAGTCTGGCCACATGGAAGATCTGCTATCATGACATAAAGGTTTTGATCCAAAAATAACCATTAAATTTCTGTCTACGTTCTACCTGCAGATCACACGAATAAGATGAATAACTCTCAAATAATCTAAAATATGTAAACTGAGAAATGCATAACATACCTTGTAACTGATCCAGTAACTAGGAGAAAAACACACCCATCAACAAGCAGGCTCCTAACTATGAGAACATGATAGAATAGAACCAGATCAATCTCTTTCAGTCAAACAATTCAACCAGCAAACCAATTACACAACACAATCATGAATCAAACTAAAAACAAGAGTTGCAAAAACAAATTCACCTAATCTAATGTAGAACTACAAACTCCAATAAAACAAAAGCAAGGTACTTTAACTCAAAAGTCTATAACGGAAACCACTTAATAAGATAAACCAAACCCAACATACAATTTATTCCAATCCACAAAACCAGTTTCACCTCACAAACCCAACAAAAACAGAGCTAATCACAATCAATATCCATGATTCACGCCATCATAAAACCGGGAGAATTCATTATATAACAAGTTTTTGTGCTTTCGTGTAAATAATGTAGACACCTTTGCATTCCATATTCAACATACCTTTAAATCCCATCCTTCGACCGCCATTTATGTGCAAATAACCGTTGTCGTCGATTTGCGAAGATCCACCACAAAATCCAAATACTCAAGGTCTCAAGCCATCGATTGGATTTAATTAGTTCTGCAATAATTTTGGAATGATTGAAGGGTTTGATTTGGGGCAAATAGAAAGGGCGCTGTTCTCCTGTAGTAATACACGTGGAATTGGAAGTTCGCATTTAGCGTATGCGAATTGGTTTATAGTTTGCATTCTACAAATGCGAAAATCCCAGAATTAGAACTTTCCCAATTTTCACCCCATAATTTTCTTAAAATTTGTTTTTAATCACAAAACAATAAATTTTTCGAAAGTATTCCGAGCCATCTGATGCGTTCCACTTTGTCAGCTTCAGATTCTCCAACATCAAAAATTTCAGTTTGGGAAAAATTTCGTCGTTCATGTCCCAAACATCACCATCGAAGGCTTTGAATAGCAATTTCAGAACCTCTAGATGTGGCAGTTTAGTGATTACGATGATGTAATCCCATGGCAGGCAGAATTTGGAAAGGTCTTCCCCTATGTAAGAGCGACTCGAGCTGAGTGAGAAACTGCATACACGATGGGGACTCAGAGTCATTATTAGAACCATTGATGGAGATGAGCTGCATAAAGTTTTTTTTTTTTTTTTGCTTTCCTCCGGCACAGGTCGCAAAGCATGTCATGGATGCAACAAGTTCTGACACAAGCTAAAGAACATCTCTTTGATTCCATTATCAAACTTCGATTGACCAACCCTCAGCTGCTTCTTCTAAGCTCTTGGAATCTTTTTTTGGGATAAAATCTTCACCTACTTACAACCATTGCAACTTCTTGACTGGAATCTCTTGGTCCTCTAAGAATGAGCCGAGGTAAAGAAAGCATGGTTTCAGATAAGATGGCTGATGATTGTAAATGTACTTGTTCATCATCAGCTACGCTTGATCTTAAATGTGTCACAATTCCAAGCAATCCACTTATCTTTTTGGTCATGCGTTTTCTCCAGAATACCATCTATGACAACGATTGTAAGAGCTAGTCCTTTGCAGTGTTCTGCTACAAGCATTCCAACTTCATGTAATTTTTCCGAACAACTTCCACCAGGAAACACCTTCTCTTGCAATAAATTCCACCTTTGTTCCATATAGAGCCGAGACAGAAAATAAGGCTCTATTATGGTGGGACTTGTTTTATCTTTCTCGGTCACACTACGAACATGAGTTGTGAATAAAATCCTACCCCCTCTGTTTTCGTCTGGAAAGGAGATCATTAGGTCATATGGTGTTGCCATTTATTACAAAGTATACGAATGTTCATTTGACATTATTTGCTCCTGTTGAAATGATATGAAAGAACTCATGCCTAAGTGAATTTTTTACTCAAAATAAGCAAATGAGTTCTACTCAAAATAAGTAAATGAGTAAAATAAGTAAGTGAATTTTCATTTACTTATTTACTCAAAATAAATTTTCGTTGAAAATAATACAGCCAATTCTTATCTAGACAGAATCATACAGCCAGGGGCGGAACCACCTTATGGCCCGCTGGGGCCTGTGCGCTAAGTGGATTCTGAAAAACTCGACTAAACCGACGTCGTTTTGTCGTTTTTTAATTTGTTTTTAAAGATGGAAAATATAAATAGGTAGACAGAATCAAATCGAGCGACGGCGACCAATCGACCACCACCGTCCAATTTGAACCGCCGATCACTTCGATTCTGCCGCCCAGTCCATCGCCGTCCAACAGCGACCACCGCTGCCCGCTGCCCTGAGTCTGTCCACCGCCCAGTATGGCTTCATATGGAATTGCAACCGCCATCCCAGATGTGCAACAATCAGGCTTGCAAGGACGTGCGTTTCTATCATATATGGATCTCTTCCCATAGAACTTATTTCTTAACTTTTAAATCTCTATGGTGCTCGCAGGCTGGATTCGCCGTTCAGCGGTTAAAGGGCTTGATGTAGCTGGTATTCTTAATGATAAGGCTGCTAACTCAAAGGTGATCTTTGCCTACCCAAATGTTACTTTTTTTTGTTGATTCAGTTTAGATTTTGGCTTTTTAAAATTTAGTCAGTTTCAGTAATTAGCATGCAGGCATTAATGATTACAGTTGCTTGAGTCATTACCTTGAAAGGCGGGATCATAAATGTTAAATTAATATGAAGTTCTGGCAGGATGCCAATTTATACTGCATTCTTTAATTTGAATCTAATTTAGCTGTTGAATCCGGGTGAATTTATGCTTGTGATACTTCTCACTAGCCTTCATTCTAGTAAACTAAATTTGATCCCTTGTTCAGGCGTTTGATGTCATTCAAGATGCAATTGTTCGCCGTCTTCTGGATGATGATTTACCTGTTGTTCAAGCAGCCTTGAATGTGGAACATTTGAATAAGATTATCAGTGCTTCAATTTTTCTCGACACGTTGCAGAGTGTGCTGGAGAGATGCGTCTCTATTTTGAACTCAGGTAAGTTTATACTGCTAAATTTCTCTATAGAGTCACATTATTTGATCTGAGAGTTCAGACCTTGACAATGTTTCAGTACCTCACCCCTCACCTTGAGGGATAGAGGCTTCTCTCTAGAGAGCAATCGGTCTTTTCAAAATCAGCTAGTACAATATTAAAATTTTAAGGTACAGAACCTGTAGAAATCCCTATCAGGCAGCAGAACCTAAAAGAAATATGTGCACAACTTGCACCTAATATTACAGGTCAAAATTGTGAATAGATTGAATCTGCATTGCTCAGTTCAGAAGTTTCATGGTTTTTTAGCATTCAAGTCGCAATTAATTTTGGTATGATTAATTTCGTTGATGTTGTCATTGTAGGTGCATCTGATGATACATCCATGGCCAGTGATGTTGCCATTTCCTGCTTGAGACTAGCAATTATGACTTTTAAAGATAACTTTCAATTCTCGAAGAAACTAGCAAAAATGATTCTCCCTCTTATTCTGATCATTCCTAAGGTTTCAAATTTACATGCACAACTAACTTGATATCTTTTCTTAGTTGTTGCCTGTACTTGATTGTTCACTCTCTTTCTTGTTGAACTAGATGCAAAAACTCAATTTGGAGTCTCTGGAACTAGTCAAGGAAGTGAAATGGCCCCTTTTTGGGAATCTTGTAAAACTCTCTGGGTCGGAGAAGGTAACCTTCTCCTTATGTTGTCTGGATGTTCTGAGTTTCATGTTGTCTGGTAATTAGGAAGGTGAATGTTAATCTCTTGCTTTTAGTCATACTTCTGCCTTTTTTTTATTGCCTCACAAGATTCGAGAAGAGTGAAAAAGGGACTACAAAATTGTATGAAATAAAAGGGAACCGCAAATTTTGAATCTTTTCTCATTTTCTCATTCTCATTCTCATTCTCATTCTCATTCTCATGGTGAAGTTAGATTCACCCACATAAAGAACGGAGGAAATATTTTTTAAAAACCTAGGACTTTTTGTTTCTTCTGGACTTGAGAAACATAGGTGGCAATAGAGAGAATTCTGATTGGGGTCCTATCTATATTTCAAGTGATATTCATGATTGTGCTTAGAAATCTTCTATTTGAAACTGAATTGCTAAATGTAGCCCATGATTTTACTCTTTGTAGCCCAAAATTCCCCTCAAATTACTATAATGCCCCCTGTATTTAGCCTACTAGTTTTTCATGAACTAAAACATAAGGGTATTTTTGTCATTTCACTTATCTTTTGGGCTACAAGAGCAAAAATATTGGGCTACATATAGCAACACCCATTTGAAACTGGGCACAATCTTGAAGTTGTCATTTGCTAGATCATTCTGGATATCGTTATAAAAAAATTTATACCATTTTGCAGGAACCGAGTCTTGAAGATGTATGCTCAGTTAATGTCCAAAACATTGGAAAGTTAGCTGAAGCTTTCAGGGTGCACTGTGATGAGTTGATGCCTTGGCTTTTGGAATGCTCAAATACAAATGAACTGTCAAAGACTGTTTATTTCTTAATCCTCTTGCAATCTTCTATGGTGCAGAAGCCAGGTATTTTCATATCTTAATCCCCTCTACCAACTTGATTTTCAGTCTCCAAAATGTGTTTTATTCATACCAATATCTATTGTTCTGTGTAACAAAATTTTGTGATTTACAATGAATCAATTCTAACTATAATTTTGTGGTAATATAATTACTTTTATATTAATGGGATTTTAGAGGAAGTAACATCTTTAGTCACCATTTCTAAATTATGTTTGATTCAACTATTTTGTGTTCCAGTTTTTACATAATTTTTCTAAGAATCATTTTAGCGGGAAGATTGGCTATCATTGTGAATTCTTGTAAGTTCTTGTTTGACAGAACCTCTAACCTGAACACAGCTAGAACAACAATTTGTGTCAAGTACATGACCCAACACGACCTGTTGCATGTTATCTGAAATTCAACATGACCCAAGAGTTTCTGCTTAGCTGAAAATTTCTCTATAGAA
Source organism: Cruciata laevipes (assembly GCA_963678965.1). Classification (NCBI taxonomy): domain Eukaryota; kingdom Viridiplantae; phylum Streptophyta; class Magnoliopsida; order Gentianales; family Rubiaceae; genus Cruciata; species Cruciata laevipes. The sequence continues at coordinate 15,203,722 of OY787639.1, forward strand.
AGTTACATAAGTGTGAAGACGACCCTAAGTTTTTGAATGTTGATTCCTGTGTCTGATAATTACATATCTTACATCTACACAAAAATTTAACTATTCTGCACTTCCATGTTATGCTGCTTTCTGTTGCCAGATTTTGCTCAATTTTCTGTACTTTTTGATGCTTCCTTTCAACTACTTCAACGGGAGGGAAATGTGCTAGAATCGGCTTATGTTACTGCAGAACAGGTATGGTATCATAGCCCCTGGGGATTTGTATCTGTGATTCATTTTGCTGAATAATATTGTGATGGCTTATTTTCCCGGTCTGCAGAACTTAAATTCCGACAGGGATTGCAGAACATTTCTGAAGCGCCTAAGGAAAACCAGCGGGGATGAGTTTAATGCTGAGATCTTGATTTCCTTGTGTTGGAGATTGGTGGAGGGTTTTGTTTTTACCTTACCTGACAATGTTAGTTTTCATTCTTGATGCTCTTATTACTTTTACCAGCATCAGCATTTCCTGAATGTTCCCAACTGATTTTCTCAGGATACCAATGAGATATGGTCGAGCAAGCTTCAGTGTTTATTTGTGTTCTTTGTAACTCGGGAACGTCAGATTTTCAAAAAGCAGCTTCAGTACCTTGTTTCGAAGTGCAAGGCCTCCTCATTAAGGTTCCTTTCAAAGATGTATATTGAAAAAGGTTCTAGCCAATGTCATCTTTTATTCTTGTTTGCATGTTTGTTAAAGCAGCTTTTTCCGGTTTTCTACCAATATTATATGCCTTCCTGTGAATTATATATCAGCTGTAAAACGTGTTGTGGTTTTCAATGAACAGGGTTTGCTGGTCAAGTCCAAGCTGAAAGTCTTCACTGTTTTGGGTATCTTTGTTCTCTGGCAGAGTCCGATGAGGATTTACAAATTCAGCTACTTAGTGAATTTCCTACACTTCTTGTACCACTAACCGGTGATGACAAGGTTTGACTCTGCAACCTTTTTCACCTTCTGATAATTAAACCAAGTCTTCCTAAAACTGTAAATGTCCTAATCTGAATCGTAACTGAAAAAGTTACCAAATCGTAAATGTGCATTTGTTCATGCTTTGTCCTTTATTGGTGTATTTTTCTCAAGTGATTTTCTTATTCTTTTTTAGGATGTTCAGCTTGCTGCAAGGGGCTGCTGTGAAGAGCTGCTTAAATTATGGACCCATGCTAACTTGTCCAGAAATAAAATTGGTATTTAATTCATTGTACTTTGTAATTTCTTAACCGTGCTGGTTTAGTTTATTTGTGCCTTTTCTCGCGAGGAGGTCTCTTACCTAGATATTTGACAGGGAATAGTGTCCATTTTCTTGGAGAACTCTTGAGCTACTTGGTCCAAGAGAAGGGATTTTTATTGCATATCCAATCAATGTTCGAGTGTTTACTCAGCTCAACTGACAGCCTTCTAGTGCCAAAAAGTACTGAAAAGAGGTTTATTCATTATCTCATCAATATAATTTGACCACACTATGCTACTGATACAGATTATGTCAACTTTCTGTAAATTTGAAGAATGATTCACTAATTTTTTGGTGGCCAAATTTATTAGCTCTGTTTGTCGAACAATTATTCAGCAGGTTATATCTGTTTCTTTTCAGATTTGACCAGTCAACAAAAGATGATATCTTGCGTTTCTTATTAAGCTCAGCCCTTGAGCTATCTGCCTCTGCAAAGGTTACACAAAAAAAATGTATTTTAACTTTATTTTCTAAATTATGGAATGTTGGACTGACGTAAAAATATGTGTGTGATATGGCAGTTGAAAATAATTTCTGTTGAAATATTTGGGAAACAAAGTTACAGAGTTAAGTGAAATCAAATCATTACTGGGTGATCTTTTGCAAAGGCGCCAAGATTACCATATCATGCACAATGATTCGGCCCAAAAATTATGCCATACTGATATTAATTTGCTCAATCTGCTCTTAGAGGTACAATGCATTGCAATTTCCTCATACGATGGTCTTTCTGGTTTTGTATCACTAGTTTTTAACAAATTCCTTTATTCCTAGACTACTTCGTCAACTGGCAGGAAATACTTTGAGTATCTTGTCATGGCGTTGAAGGTGAGTTGTCAATACAACTATGCATACTGTTGTATTTGCGCTGAAGGGAATAGATATTCTTCATCACGTTTGCCCTTTCTAGGTGAATGGAAGATGATGTAGATTGAGCCGTCGTGGAGCCTTGCATTACTGTTCTAAAGCATCCTAGCGATTCTCTGTATTTAGGTTTGAAGGCTGAAAACCAGGTATGATTAAATATGTTTGGGTTTCTAGTTACTGCTTCCACAACACTGTTTTAAATGCCTACTTTTTGGTGATTAATCCTTTTGATTTATTTGTTTACTTAATTGTAGTTGTTTTGTTCAGATTAAACTTCTTATATGCATTGACAGTTTTCAATGCTATGTTAATTGTCCGTACTTGCTGTTATGTTAATTTTAGTTAGTTTGATTCCTGTGTGATTGTTATGAATGATGTTTTGTCCTGAGAGGTGTAGAAGTTATCCAGCATTGGATTGGATCTTGAGTGATTCTTCTAATGTAATTCATCTTCTGCAGGAAATTCTCATGTGCGATCTTGCTGTGCTGTTTCGAAATGGGAATGCAAGCATACAGAATTCTGCTAGAGAAGCCTTGCTACAGATAAATGTTAGTTTTATTTCATCTAAGTATAATCATTGGTGCTGTATAGACAGGTCAAGTATAGACAGTCTGCCAAGGCTTTCTAGATATTTGGCAATAAGCTGCTTTTTGGGAAGTTGCATTACAACCCGGACCTAGTTGCTTACCCTATATGGCGAACAGAATGTTACATGCTAATGATTTAGTAATATTTCATTGCAACTTTATAGATTCCCTGGCCAATAGTTTTCTATTGCTGTTAAAGACTACATCACAACAATTGTCATTCTTTTCAAGGCATGGGAGAGTTCAGATATGATTTTTTAGTTTTAAGGTTGGAAGGGATAGAAAAGGATAAGTGCAGATATGTTTTGCTTTTAGTAATCAAAGTAAGGAAGTAAATCACATTCAAACTAATTAAAAATGGTCTTGTTACGTATGTTTTTTGTAAAAAGTTAACAGAGGAAGAAGTATAATAATGCACTTCATATTAATTGTTATGAGACTGAAAAATGCAGGGAGTTGTTTTCCTTTTGTTTTTTTTCTCTCGAGATAATGATTTTCAAGTTAGTTAATGATTTTCTTTTAAAATCAAATTGACATCTGGTTGATTGCAAGTAGATTTTCAAGCCATATAGTTCTCAGTATTTGGTCAATGTCTGAGTCATTGTGAATTGTTTTGTGCAGACAAACTATCTGGTGGTTGGAAAGATGCTTAGCTCTGTTGGGCAGCATCTCAGCTCTCTGAGTGGTTCTAATCTTGGGAGGAAAAAGAAGAAATCTACTACTCATCTGGATGATCTGTACTTAGATGTGTTTCGAAGAGGCGGGGGGACCTTATCATTTTTTATTTCTCTTCTTGATGCTGTGCCTTTAAAGAAAGATATGGAGAACAGGTTGGTTTTATATAATATTTCATAACAAATGTCTTGTTTGTACATTTCTGAATACTTTAGTTCTGAAAATTACTTCTAGTACTTTTGAATTACTGAAATCGATCTTTTCTGTGTAGATCTTTTCTCATAGGTCCTTTGAATGGGGTTCTTCGTTTAATATTCATTAATGATGACTGGGTTCCTCAGATTGTGGATGAAGCTAATGATTGCTTTCAAGTGTCACCTGAAGTTTCTGTTTCCAGCTCTCAAGTTTACATTCAACAGACGTCACTATCAGTTTTTGAAGATATTTGCTCCTCAAGCAGTGTCTCATAGAAGGTAGTTTTTGTCTTTTGGGATCTTAGAAACTAAAGTATGCAGTTTGCTGGTGTCTGATTGGCAATTATTTGGTTCTTTGTTCAGGATGCCATTAAAAATAATTTAGACTTGGAGCTGTTGGTCAAGTGTGCTCGTTTATCATGCGATGCAATGACATGCAACCAAGTCCTCTCATTGTTCTCTGCTGTTGCAAAGGTTGTTCCAGAAAAAGTTTTGAACCATATTTTGGACATTCTCAATGTCATTGGGGAATTGGCTGTTACAAAGGTTTGTGTTTGTCAATCGATTGCCACTCGATTACAATATGCAGAACAATATACAGCATATTGTAAACCTGGAACTAAAGGCCAAATTCTTATTAATCTGTATATTGTTATCAAGTTATTTCTTTTGTTAAACATGTGTTTCTTAATGAGATTAGCCTGTCTGGCTGTTTTCTTTGCAGTCTTAACTAGCAGTTTCAACTTTTTTTGAATACGCTTTCCAATATGTTCTGAGTGAAAATTGAATTGCTCCGGTGATTTTTAAATTGATGTGGATATCTTTATTGGGTTACATTTGTTTGCAGGTGATTAGAAAAATCATATTATTCTGTCAGAAATACAGAACAAAAGAAAAAAAACTCAATTATAATATGTTGTATTTTGTTCTGCTAAGCCATTTAATCTTCTCATTGATGCTCTAGCCCTAAGATTTCGGTATGTTGAAAGCCCTATTGAGTTATCGCTTGTATCTGTATCTCCTCTTCATGTCCCCCTTTACTTTACTTCATATCCCCCTTTACTTTACTTCATATCCCCCTTTACTTTACTTCATATCCCCCTTCATATCTCCTCTTGACCTATGAGTTTTTACTACCAAATTTGTCTACTGTCTCAAAACTCTTGGTTATTCTGTATTCTTCTTCCCTTAGCTTGATGCGTTTGCTGAAATAGTATTTTACTCTAGGCGTGTATTGTGTACCTATGCTATTTCTCTAATCAGACATACCATTATTATATTCTAGAATGTTTTTTGTTAAGTTCACTTTTAAATGATTTGTTCTTTGGCTTTTTGTTGGTTTTCTGCCAGGATTATTTGGCTTTTGGGACTATATGTTACAACATAGGATGGGATGGAAAGTATAGAAATCCAGAGGAAGTCTATGTAGATGTGCAGTTTATTTGGAATAATTGTGCAATGTACAAAAAAAAGGTGATTATGAACTAGACTGATGAAGCGGGGAAGGTGAACTTGAAGAAATATATATAGAGGACTTTCTACAAGGAGATTATCTGGTCGGAGGTGACTCTCATATAAAAGTGAGTCATTTTACTTTTTGTTTTTCATATCGATTTACGCCTTTCCGTAACTCTGTTATTTGCATAAGTAGAAAATAGCAACTGGAAACTGGAAACTGGTACTTAAATAGTGATGATTTATTGATTTATAAATGTGTGTCTGATCGAAATCCGTTTGTGCTAAATCCAAATGACATATCGAGCTATTTGTCTCAGAGATACATGCTTCACTTGTTACTTCTCTGTGTCCATAAGTAGCTCACTACAAACTTTATTGATGCATCCATAATCACTGCGACTACTCAGATGGTTTATACTCTTAAGATATCACTACATGTTCAATTCCTCCTTTTCGATTTGTTTTATTACACCCTTCTGCAATCTTTAGTTTAGGCTTTATTAAACTCTTAAGATATCACTGGATGTTGATTTCCTCCTCCTCTTCGATTTATTTTATCACTTACTTCTGCAATCTGAATTATATATGAACAGGTTTTTTACATTTTAAAAATGTAGCATAGTCATTGAAACGGCTGATTAATTGTTTAAATAAACGCAGGACCATCTTTATAATGCATTTATTTCCATTGTGGCCTTTGCCAAACTATATAATTCTTGAGTTAGCATGTTACTTAGCTTTACATTTACTTATATCAGATCCGAGATATATCAAGAGATGCTGGCTAAGGCACTTGCTCAGTATTTCGGCTATGTTCTCCTTTTACATTTCTCTCTGTTTCATATTTATGTTTATGGTTTGTGTTAGAGTTTCACCTATAACTGATTTTTTTTCCTTTCTATTTTCAGGTGATAGAGTAAGATTCATTGTCTCTCCTTCTGGCGTTCTATAGACAGCAAATTCTAGGCAAACTTTTCACTTCCTTTTAAAGAAGGTAATAAGCTTAATTTTCTTAATTAGTTTTACCAACAGAACATGAAACAATCATGACTTAACTTAAATTATGGCTGCTCAGAAAGGGATACCAGCAGCAGATTCCTAGAACTTGGAATAAAGGAAAATGCTGCAAGACTTACTTGAGAAAATATTTTATTATTATTACTTTATTTGAGGTCACTGTACTTTTAACCATTTTGATTCTTGGTCACTTATCTTTAATAATTTTATTTGAGGTCACTATACTAATAAACAAAGATTTTTCCTCATCGCTTCATGAAACTCACCATTAAATCATCAAATGAATTACTTTTCATGAGGGAATTTTGGGTAAATCCATTCCCTCTCATTGGTTACATTTTGATAACCATTAAAATTTTTGAATCATCAAATTAGAGGGCAATGAGTCAGAGGTAATTTAAGGACAGCATTTTTGATATTACATTGAAAGAAGCTGACTTTGAGTTTGTCAGATGTTTATTTTTCTATTGTTAATATTTTGATGACTGTCTGATCCAGTAAGCTTTTACTTGAAAATTCACCATTAAATTCCGATTCTGCAAATTCTGAAATCATATAATTATTTCTTCTTTTTTTGGTAGATTACCACTATTTCTTCACATTGTTTTAAATTTTAGCTGAGGCTTACAGCTACTGATGATGTTATTTACAACTGTCATGAGCAACTGAGCATACTATTTCTTCACATTGTTTTAAATTTTAGTTGAGCATACTTTTACAACTGTATAAAGTAGTCCTGCTGATATGTGCATATGTGTATGTGTAACCTTGCCTCCCTTGATATCTGTGGACATCCAGAGTTTTGTGTGAACTTAGAAGTACTGTTCTGTACCCTTTATTTATCCTTTCTAGACAAATCAGAAGAAAACAACTAATTGTATATATCTAGTTATTCAAACCTGGATAAATGCACAGGACTATGTTCCTCTTCCCTGACTCAGAGTTTAAACTTAATATCTGCAGTTGTAATCCAGTAATAGTAAGGTCATTCATTGTTCTGTCTGGGAAATGATATCCTTCCAGCAGTGTATTGGTTGGTTTCAGTTTAAACCAAAGAAAGATTTTAGACCTGTTTGCTTGTTCAGTATTAGTAAGTTATGCCTTCTTAATTACTTTTGCTTTTCTTGAATATTTTATTTTATGTTTATGTTAAAAAATAAATTCAGTTGTAGAAACCTTTGAGCGTTATGTTTATTTGCAAATAATGGTCATTGAGACTTCTATTTGAGAACTGATACAAAATCACCTGTATTTCTGTATTTATCAATTGTTTGATGGCTCCTTGTGCGTTTTCGTTTTTCTTGAGTTTAATCGATTTTGTGTTGTTTTGATTGATTTTTTGTGATCGTTTTCTTCGTGTCTGCTGTAGGATTTTCACCGGCAATTTATTGTTGAGGTTTCTTCCTCTGAATCAGGTAGGTTCCGCTCAATTTTTACTGCAATCGTTATTGTTGAGCTAGGGTTTCTGATTTGTTCCTGCATCGGTATGCTTGGGTTTCTGATTTGTTCCTGTATCGGCATGCTAGGGTTTTTTATTTGTTTCTTATGTTGTAGAATGTCAAAGCCTATTAAAGTTGCTTGTGTAATTCTTTTGAGGCTCTCTGGCGATCGCTTGATCTTTAAAGCATTCTACTTGATCTTTAATGAATTTTACTTGATATATGTTTATGTTGTTTTATGTCTTGGATTTTTGTTTTGACATTTTTTTGTTGCTTGATATTTTTGCAGGAATTAGTTGATCTCCTGTGTCTTTTACTTGATCTTTTTGTAGATTAATGGCTTGAGTTTTAAACTGCTATGGTTTGTAGAGTAATGATTTTTATGTTAAACTATTATGTGACTTGTTATCTTGTGCATTATGAAATGTGTATTTGTTATCTGGATTGGTGTGGCTTCGTGCTTAATAGTCTCAATGATGATGTTAGGAGGATGCTGATATAGATAAAGTAATTGAGGATGCTGAGATAGATGAAGTCTGAGGATGCAAGTTTCTTGTCTGATCATCTCTTATTTTTCTTTGAGCTTATTTTCTGAAATGATTTTCTCACTCTTGATGTTTCCTGGTCGTTTTGTCTGTTTCCTTGATCTTTTTTGATAATTAATTGATCTTTTGCTTTTTTGTATTGAGCTTTTCAAACCTTTTGTCTGATCTTTTATATTCATCTTTTTAAACGTTTGTTTGATCTTCTACCCACCTAGCTTGTCCTTTTAAACATTTTTCTCTGATTTTCTATTTTGTTGTAGTCTTTGGAAGCCATGGCTGCCAGAGTTAGGTGGAACATAGATGGGATGACATGGGCACAACTCGCCAGTTTGCACCAACACATTCCCTCGAAGCAGTCGGCTGAAGATGTGGTTGAGGATGATGATGACTCACAATCAATTTTCAGTGCACTTGAGAAGATTAAAAGATTCAAAGATGTTGCTTCTTAATCCTGAAGAGTATTTAGGTGCTGCTTCTTAGTTCTTTGTTCGATGGTTGTGATGTTCATCGATTGATGTAATTGACAATTTTTAGGTTTTTGAATACTTTAAATCATATTAGGAATTCATCTGGATTTTTGTTTGATCATATTGAAATTTTGTTTGATCTTTTACCCTTGTTAAATGATCTTTTTTATGTTTGACCTTATTGATTTTGTCTTTGATCTTTTTCACTTATCTCTTGAGATTTTTATAAGTTATCACTTGATGACTTTTTAGTCTTTGAAAAGTAGTAGGTAATGATCGAACAATAAAAATGTAAATGATCAAGAATTAAAATGAAAAAGATTATGAATATTCATAACATTCGAGAATTCTTAAACTTAAGAGCTCGACTTGAGCATCCAGAGCTGAAGCTCAAGCAATTAATCATAATGATCAAGCAAGTAACCATAATCTTCAAGGCATTGTATCTTGTCAAAGGTGAGGCTCGAGCACCTTCTAAACACTTAGTCACATCCACATCATAAAGATTGGAAAGCTGTTGTACATTCACATCGTCCAAATTGGGAAACTCTTGTGTTCGATCAGAACCTATAAATCAAAATGAACAAATATGAAAGCACAGTAAGTAAAAAGATCAACAAAAAAAAGTTAATGATCAAGCATTAAAATAAGAAAGTCAAAATTTATTTATCACCAAACCCTCAAGGATTTTATTAACATGCTTGAAAAGTATACACTGAACTCAAGCGTTACAGTGAGAAGATCAACAGTTTTTGCTCAATGCTCGGGTATGAACAGAATAACATCAAAATTAACTAAAAGATCAAGGACATTCACATAAAGATCAACAAAGGACAGTAAAAGATCAATAGTTTTTGCTAAATGATCAGGTATGAACAGAATAACATCAAAATTCACTGAACGATCAAGGATATTCACTGAAAGATCAACAACAGACAGTAAAAGATCAATAGGTTTTGCTCAATGATCAGGTATGAACAAAATAGCATCAAAATTCACTGAACAATCAAGGATATTCACTGAAAGATCAATAAAGGACAGTAAAAGATCAACAATTTATGCTCAATGATCAAGTATGAACGGAATAACATCAAAATTCACTGAACAATCAAGTATATTCACTGAAAGATCAACAAAAGACAGTAACAGATCACTTGTTGATGTTATTGCTCAATGATCAACAATTTTTGCTCAATGATCAAGCCAAAATCAAAACACAATACTAGCAACTGAAACTGAGTACATATACGATTGTGAGTCATCATTAATGAAACTAAGAAGATCAAAATGCATAAACTAGCATCCTAATCACCGCAACTCCAACTGAAAATTTAAAACCTATCCGGACCGAGGAAACTTGATTTTAACCATTCAAACAACAAATATTTGTATAAATCAAGATGAATTCAGTGTAGATCAAGCCGAAACTGAATCTAACATTCCGTAGCGATGATTTCATCTTTCGCGGCGATGATTTGATCGGTAGATGATGATTCAATTCCGTACTCCGGTGGCAAGCAACGTGATCGAGGTCGGAGATTCGCATTCGGTGGTGGAGGAAACATCGCCGGAGCAATTGACACGATCGGCGATCGGATTTTGTGAGCAGAGGAATTTCTGTGATATATTGGGAGAGTTTTTGTACCTTTCCGTGATTTTGTTTCATGGGTTCCTGATTTTGCAGATAAGGTCCCTGTATTCTATCATAATTACGAAATGGTGCCAAGTTTATAGTAATCACAGTTTGACCTCCGTTTCATTGTTGCTGCTATTGTAGTCATTCCCTTGGCCCCTGGTCTCCACAAACACAGGTCTCACCTAAGATTTTCTCAAGTATAAATTATCACACACACAAAAAAATCGTAACTTATAAAAATTCAAATATAATTTATGAATCATCTAGTCATATTAATAAATCATCAAATTTTAAAATATCAAGTAATATTTATAAATCATCGAAATTTAAAACATCAAGTTATAGTTATGAATCATCAAGTCATAATTAAATCATCAAGATCTTGTTTATAAATCATCAAGTCATATATTACACCAATAGAACGGTCTAACTCAAAACTTTGTCTTCATACCAATAAATTATATACCAAATCTTACCAATAAATAATGAATTAAATTACCCAATTTTGGGTGCCAGGGCTAGTACCTTGAAGACATGTAACATAGCCAGTATGTTCAAACAAATTTGAATTTGAATTTCTACGTACATAAATTAAGGATGGCGGACAGTTTAGATTTAATAAATGTCAAAATTTGTTTTTTTTTTAAATATTCCAAGAAGATTGCTTCACCACCATATTCATTGGATTTTTGTAGTGCATATGCTTTAATAGATAAAAGCAAAACACGTATATACATCACAACTTTTATCATAAATGCCTGTAATAGATTTATTAAAATGTTGACGATTTTAGCAATTTGCTATAACTATAAAGCCTGTAATAGATCCATTAAAATCTCTCTTGGTACTGGTCCGATTAAGTACCTCATGATATATCCGAAAATATTTGTCTATGTGCAAAAATTATCAAAACAAATATATGCAGAATAATAATACAAATTTTTAGTTAAAATTTTCATACTATATTTAATCATAAATAATTTTTATATGACGTATTTTGTGAAAATCAATATAAAGTTAGCATATTATTAAGTATAATAAAAATTATTAATGGTTGATCATGTTTAGCTGGACAATCTTTTAGAGATAAAAGAAGCAAGAGCACAATCTTTCAAATGGCATTCTACCTAAGTTGAATTGAATTTAGTTCTATTCATTAAGACTTTATTGTTTCAATTTAAAGGTTAGGGCATTGTATGGATTATGAAAATAGTACTACATACATCATCACCAATACTGACCAATTAATGTTAGATGTCGGTTTTTTTTTTATGGAAAATTTTCTTTTATTAGTCGCTCAAAAAAGTCCATACAATTGTTTGGCCATCACTCTAAACCAACATTTAACAAATGTAAACCGAAACCAACTATTCTACAGCCACGGAAGGTACAGTGGCGATGATCATAAAGTTCATCAAGATACTGCTAGCATTTGCATGCTAGAGTTTCATTACATTTGTCCATGCATATCTTGCTAAATCTGCTTCCCCTTTAGAAGCTTTGATATCTTCAATGTTCCTTTATCTTTTTCCCTGTTCTTATTGGATAGAGGAAAGGTCCTCTATAGCATATCTGCGAGTTGACATGTCAAGACACAAGTCTGCCCCGGAGCAATTCCTACAAAGAAATCTGAGCCTGGTTGTGTCTAACCCGTTAAGTCCTTAGATAGTGTCATGGGCCAAGGTTGGGTAACGAATTTTTCACCAGCAGCCCAACAACTCTGAAATACCAAGGTAATCAGTGCGGTACCTACGACACATGTACAAGTTTCATACTAGGCCCATAATCCCTCATCCAGGCCGTCAAATCTTTAGATAATGTCATGGGCCAAAGCTGAGTAACCGGTTTTTACACCAGCAGCCCAACAACTCTGAAATACCAAAGGTAATCACTGCAGTACCTACGACATATGTACAAGTTTCATACTAGGATCATAACCCCTCATCCAGCCCGTCAAATCATTAGATAGTGTCATGGGCCAAGGCTAGGTAATTGGTTTTTATACCAGCAGCCCAACACCTCTGAAATACCAAAGGTAATCAGTGCGGTACCTACGACATATGTACAAGTTTCATTACTTGGCTATAGAAAGTGTTATAATGCATGCACAACTTCACTTTTTTCCAGCCAATGACATTGTGTACAAAGTTTCATGCTATGAACTCTTCACTCCATCCTCAATATCAATCAGAGGGGTCGTAACCTGTTTCAATTAGCACATTCAGAGAATCAGCTTGCCCTCGAAGATTCTATTGTTCCTCTCCCGCCATGCATTATAGAAAATGCTGATTAGTCGGTGAAATCTTATTATTTTCATCCATCCTACCATTCTTCTCATCCTCCTTAGGCATTCCCTGAAATTCCCACCAGTCTCCACCCTGTAATATATTTGAAGTTCAACTGTGAACTTACATGTACAAAACAGGTGCTGCATCGTTTCCCCATTCTCCCACAAAGAATACAAACATCTGTCACATGTGGTTAGTGCTGTCAGTTCAGACCCGAACCCGAAAAACCGACCGAAACCGAATAATACCGATCCAATAATAACCCGAGAGATATAGGTCACCGAACCGAACCGACCCGAACCGAACTCAACCTGAAAACCGAACTGACCCGAGAATTTAGACCCGAAGCCAACCGATATCCGAATTTGTACGGTACCGAACCGAACCGAATCGAAATCAACCCGACTTGTAACCAACCTAAACCGATTCAAACCAATAAATAACCATCATAAATCAATCGATTCAATCAACCAAAGAAAATGGAAAATTCCTATAAATGTAATTAAAGTTTGTATTACTACTAAGCAAATAAAACTTTCAAACTTCCTAGTTCCTACCAATTAATTTAAACTAAAATTTTGATAGTAAACACCTAAAATATAAAATATACATATTCTATATACAATTCTACTCAATTTTAACAAAATAAATGTACACATTAACACATTCGACTTTTGTGTTAAATATTTGCAATTTTATTACTAATTCATATAGAGAGGAAAATAATTAAAAGTAATCAAAATTGTTAATCAGGGAATTAATCGCTTGACATTGATCTCCACCTTAAGTACAATCTAAATTTTTAATCAGGGTTCACAGAACATCTGTAATACCATAAACAAGATGATTGTGGTCAAAATTATAAAGATTTTGTATCAAACTATAAACACGTTGGAATCGCAAAATTAAACATTTAAATAGCAAGAAGTGGTAACAAAATCATGATCTATTATAGATCAAAAACAAAAGTATCAGATGAATCAAATAATAACTAGCAATTACATTAATCTATAAAAGAATCAAAAGTACTCAATCTGCTATGGTGATCGAGAAAAGATATCGATTTAAATGAATCAAAAACAAACACACATATATATATATATATATATATGAAAAATCAAATTCGGCGACAAGAACCAAAAAAAATTTAAATGAACTTTATAAAACCAAACATATTTTGACCCAAAACCATTTCAACCCGACCGAATGACCCGTATTGACATCAGTATCCAAACCGAACCGACCCGATTAATATTTATTTAAACCCGAAATGAACCGGAAAAGAAAAAATAACCGAATAAATCCGACCCGACATCAACCCGACTTGACCGATATTAACCGAATAGGAAAAAATGACCGATTTAAACCGAAACCGTTTTTAACCGAACCCGTTTTTGAAAGATCGAAACCGACCTATTTACCCGAATCGACACCACTACATGTGGTATCATCCCTTTCGACGGAAGTCTCGCTATGGTCGATAATCTCCCTTTTAATAACATCCATAGAAAGAACGAATGTTTAGGGTGTAGGTCTGACTTCCATAATATAGTCGTTGACCAGTGTTTTTCTTGACTTGTCCATTTGAGATACCCATATGCCTTGCTCGTGCTGAAATTCCACTTATCAACACATTCCATTAGATATGGCTTAATTTCATTTTTCAGAGATACCAACTTGCCCCAGCTCCAGCTATATTGGTGCCCTTCTAGGCTGTAGTCAAGAAACTCTTCACTCTTCCAGTAGTACGCTTGCACCCATTTCAGCCACAAAATATCCTTCTTCTGACATAAGTCCCAAATCAGTTTACATAGAGAAGCTTGATTCCAGAAAGAAGGATCCCGTAGGCCAACTCCTCCACTTTTCTTTGGCATACAAATTGTCTTCCACGATACTGGTGTAACTTTTTTCTCCCCTTCGTTTCTGCCCCATAAAAAATCCCTGCATTTTTTCTCAATGACTTTTTGCACACTCTCAGGTATTTGAAAAACATTCACCCAATGACTTCCTTTACTCAGCAAAATTGTGTTTATAAGCTGCACCTTACCTGCATATGCCATGTTTCTTGAACCCCAAGTGTCGATTTGTCCTGCAATCTTCTCCACCATTTTTTCGCAATCCGCAGCTCTCTATCTTCCTGTCAAGATTGGAAGTACAATGTAAGTCATTGGGAAACTCCCTTGAACTATATTTAGAGTATCGGCCAGTAACTTTGATTCAGATTCCGTCATTGTCGAGAAGAAAGCCTCTGATTTTCCTTCATTTATCCTCAAGCCTGAAACCCTTCTGAAATCCTCCAAAATAGTTTTAACCCCTTCCATTGAGTTCTTGCTTGCCCAGCAGAAAATTAATAGATCATCTGCAAACATCAAACTGTGTATTTCTCCTTTCAAACTCCTTTGATGGAACTCTACATCTTTAGTTTTGATGGCCAGGCTGAGCTGCCTCGATAGATATTCCATCCCAATTACAAATAATAACGGTGATATCGGGTCCCCTTATTTAACGCCACTTCTCCCTTTAAAGCAGTTAGTGTAAGCACAATTCAGAGAAAAACAGTAAGTGGTATCCTCTACACATCTTCTCATCCACTCAATAAACAAGCCTGGAAGAACTGCCAGCCATTTGAATAGAAACTCCCAGTTTATATTGTCGAAAACCTTCTGTACATCAATATTTATCATGCAGCTCGTTATATTGTGTGGTTTCTTATATCCCGTAAGAAGCTCCTGAGCTAGAAAGATACTATGAGATATCTTCCTCCCTTTCACAAAGGCACCTTGGTTCCCGTTTATCAGATTAGGGAGTACCTCACTCAATCTGTTACTCATGATCTTTGTGACGATTTTATATAGAATAGGGCAACGGGAAATCGGCCCATAACTCCAGCTGATTGTGGATTGTCAACTTTCGGTATTAGTGTTAAAACATCCCTACTGAATTCCTGTGGTACTTCATCACCCTGAAAGAAACTTCTAATTCCCTTCTTGACAATCGTTACCAACAATCCCCCATATTTTTTTTGAAAAATAAGCTCGAATATCCATCCACTCCAGGGCTTTTATCATTATCAATGCTATTCATAGCTCTCCATATCTCATCATCTGTAATCAGTTGTATCAAGGGTATTTGTTGTTCCACCGTAAGAAAGTTACCTTCTGCTGCTACTAGCGGATAAATGTCTCTCTCTGTAATCATTGTCTTTCCTATTCGGTCACCAAAATAATGTAGCAGATGTTGCTCCACCCCCTCTCGGCCATCCACCCTTTCATTTCCCACCATCAGGCTGACCATATGATTTCTGTATTGCCTCTTTTTCATGCTTGCATAGAAAACTTTTGTTGGTCTATCCCCTTCCTTTATCCATTTCTCCTTGGACCGCTGCTGTAAGAAACTAAACTCCGCTTCAGCTACTTCTATAGATTTTTTCCTTGCCTTAGCCTCATTTTCCTGCAGCCCTTTATCTAGCACATTTGTTTGTAGCATATTAAAATGATTCTTCCATTTCTCTTTTGCTTCCATGGCTCTTCTCTGAATGTCTGAAAACCCTCTTTTGTTCAGGCGTTTTAGAGCTATTTCCAGTAACTTCAGAGTTTTAAATAAATCCACGAGATTATTGTGTTTCCCACTCTCCAATTCTGCTCCAATAGAGTATGAAAATCTGGCGATTTCACCCACATATTGTAGAATTTAAAAGGACGTCTGGCGGAACATTCCCTTGGCTTATCTAGGTGTATAAGTAAAGGTAAGTGATCCGAAGTATCATTCGGTTTTACCTCACATATCGCCTCCATCCATCTGTCCATCCACTTCTCATTCACCATTGCTCTGTCAATTCTACTGAATACTCTTCATTCTTCCCGCTTGTTGTCCCAAGTGAAAAAAGGTCCTGTACTTTTCAGCTCATGTAGATGAGTTATGTTCACCATTTTTCTAAAATTCTCCAGCTCAGATAGCTCTACATCATCTCCTCCAGATCGATTCTCTCAAGTTTAAGGGACTATTGAAATCTCCCACCACCATCCATGGCATATCCTGGTGATTTGCTGAATCTAGATAACTCTATAGGTTCACCTGAGAGGTAGTTTCATTTTCGATTCTACAGTCAAGTAAAATTCCAGCCCGAGTTCCTTTTTCCGACAAATGCAGTCAATCCATTGATCCCCAATGCTTATTACAGAAATATCATACAAGTCTGGTTTCCAACATAACCATATTCTACCTGTTTCTGCTATCGGGCAATTCGTTTGCAGCTTCCAACCCAAATCAAGGCTTTCCCATCTTTCTTTTTCATTATCTATCTTCACCTTTGTTTCCAGTAAACCAGCAAGCCCAATTGCTGACATTTCTTCTGTTTACTTGGCTGATTTAGACCCCTTACATTCCAGAATAACATAGTACTATTCATCATTACCAATATTATAGAGAGGACCATACCTTGATGAAATCTCAAGGTCTATGTTATTAGCTGCTACTCTCTTTTTTCCTTCAACCGTATCAGGCTGTAAATTCTGCAAAATCACACCATCATTTGATTCAGTCGATTGTTTCCCTTCTCTGTGTTGTCTTGTTTCTTCCCTCAGGTCATCCCCGGCTTCATTCCCTCTTGATTGTGTATCAAAGTCTATGCTACTGCTCATTCCACCATTGTGTTTACCCCTTTCCTTTTCATATTGTGCTTCCTTTTCCTGTTCCTTCTCCGGCCCCAATGATGTATCTCGGTCTCAATTTTTTTGTTCTACTGTAATTCTCTAGAATATATTAATTTGATTCTCTGGTGGACGTAGAACGGTTTTTTGGTCGAACCACGTTAAATCTGTGTTTTGTATTTCCGCGTTCTTTAAGTGCTATCTTGGATTGCACAAGAAGGGATTAATTTCCTAACAAGTGGTATCAAGAGCTAGGCTGATCGGTACGAAAAAGATAGTAGTATTTGATGTGGGGTGGACTTATCGGTTGAGTTCTCGGCGGTGTAAAAGGTCCGAGATGGAGGACACGAGTTTCGTGGTCCTTGATTTGAAGGAAGGAATGTTAGGTGTGTCAACCCAAGTCCTACGTCGAAGGTGTTTGTTGTCATCGACTTGATGATGAGAGTTGAGGGACAGCTAGGCGCAGCTACACATGTTTCTTGGCCGAGAATTTGGATCATGTAAACCATGGTGAATGGGTGATTCAAGTTTTTATGTGTAGCTAGCACGCGCAAAACAGGCCAATGGTGGAGCGACAGTTTGAAGAATTGGAGAACCGTGAAGAGTGGTGTCTGGAAACCTGGGAGAAGCTCTGGAGGTTGATTCTTTTGTGTCGTGGTTTTGTTTGTCTAGAAATAGTCAAGCAGGTGGAGCTTTCAGATCTGAAGAAGACAATCATTATTGGAGAATTTCATGTTTAGGAAATTTGATCCACGTTGGACAATCACTTTGGAGAATTTCATGGTGTAGTGGAATTTGATCCATGTTGGATAGTCGTTGTGGAGACTTTCGTGCGAAATTTGATCCTCGTTGGGCAGTCATTTTTGGAGAATTTCACGGGGTAGTGGAATTTGATCCATGTTGGACAGTCGTTGTGGAGAATTTTGTGGTATGGTGAGATTTGGTCCATGTTGGGGCAGCCATGTTTGGAGAATCTCATAGTGAATTTGATCCATGTATGGAGAT
Organism: Cruciata laevipes; assembly: GCA_963678965.1. Taxonomy (NCBI): domain Eukaryota; kingdom Viridiplantae; phylum Streptophyta; class Magnoliopsida; order Gentianales; family Rubiaceae; genus Cruciata; species Cruciata laevipes. Next base: position 15,221,805 of record OY787639.1, read on the forward strand.
TGTTGGAGTATTCAGATTTGAAGCTGTTGGAGCATGACAATCGTTTTGGAGTACTTCATGGTAAAGTGAAGTCTGATCCAAGGTGGAGATTGTTGGAGCATTTAGATTTGAAGGATGGTGGCATGACAATGTTTTGGATGATTTCATGGTTCATTGAAATTTGGTCCAAGGTGGAGATTGTTGGGAATGTCCCAAATTTCAATCAATGCTGGATTAGGAAATCTTTCCATGATAGAGCAGGAATAAACTTGGTAATCCTTTTGGCAAAGGATTGGTAGTTTATCCGTTTCTGTAAGGGTTTCTGGTAGTTGAGAGATCTATATAAACTCTCATTCACCTCAATAGGAGGTGTGCGAGATTTGACGAAGACGCGCCTGGAGTCTGAGAATCCCGTCACCAGTATGTTGAGTCACTGGGAGAGAAAAGATAATTAGTATAGAGAGACTTTGTGAGGGTTGACTTTGTAATTCTCTAGAATATATTAATTTGATTCTCTGGTGGACGTAGAACGGTTTTTTGGTCGAACCACGTTAAATCTGTGTTTTGTATTTCCGCGTTCTTTAAGTGCTATCTTGGATTGCACAAGAAGGGATTAATTTCCTAACATCTACATTGGTCCCTTTAGTGTTCAGTTCATTCTTCCCTCTAGGCGGGTTAACAACTGTTCCATTCGGGGCCCTTTTGTCTCCATTCTTCTCTACCTTTTTTACCCCAACAACCACCCAATCCCCGGTATTTCTGCCATATCGTCGATGAGTTGCAACTATGCTTGGTCCCCTTTCCCTCGGGGTTGATTGAGTTTGGTTCTCCCTTTTCCCTTGGGGCTAATTGATGTCGGTTTTAATATCCATAACCGTGCGCTTAATTGTTTTTAGATAGTAAATTAATATGAAATCAATCATGTCAGAATTAGAATGCACCAATGGGAGATTGAAATTTTAAAAAGAATTAATGAGTATTGAAACATTTGAATTAGTTGTATTGAAAGTTTGAAACAAGTGGAACTTGGCAACTTGCAGATTTGTTTTTCTCCTTAGCGCGTTTCTAGTTGTAAGGGGCAAAACATTTGAATCAAAAATTATCATTAATGTTTGTCTTAAATTTTGTTGATGTTTAAATCTTCCAAAAAAATTCACAAAATTTAAAGGACCATTAATTTAATTGTGTGCTATATAAATATCTAAAAGATTTTTTCATACTTTCATGTATTTTTCTCAAATGATGGGTAGATGGCAAGAAAGAAATAAAATTAAATACATTTGAGAACATTGTGAAAGGAATCAATGAAGAGCTCAGAATAAATTCATAGGCACAAGGGTCACTAATCACTATGGCCTTAAATATTAGTTCAACTAAATGGAAGATATTCAGACCCCTGAAATTGTTCTTTTTCGAAGAAAGGAAATATAATGTACAAAAAACAAAGAGTGAAATATTTCGACTCTTCCGAAAGTTCAAAACTACATCTGCAGATTAAGCACGAGAATATTAGACCATGACGTCAGAGTTTCAAATTAGGGATGTAGTATGTAGATTCCAAGAACAGATTTAAGTCCAGCAAAAGATCAGTTCCACTAATTAATGAAAAAATAAAATTAAAGCTAAGATTAAATTGTTAAGGTAAAGCAACAATAATAATATACTCTAATTAATTGTCTAGGCATTGTGTAAAATTAAGAGTGTGGGTTTCATAATTATGTTTGGTAAAAACACACGAAGCTTCCATTGAATTTTAGTTAAATCGTCCATATTTTAAGACATTTATTCCATTTTCTTTGAAAGAACAATTTCATATTGCACATGAAAATAAAATAAAATTAGATCTTCATTTCTCAAATAAATCCGTGTTTAATCGTTTACTTTGAACTAGTACTTTTAGCCCCGCGTACTATATTTGCAAAAATTACACATAAATAAATTGATTCAGAGACTACAAATGAATAATTGAATTTCACATGCAAAATACAATAATAATTCTTGGAAATTTTAACAACACTTGTAAGTGACCAAAATTTTCCCAAATATCAACAATTTCCTATGCTGGGAAACTACAAATACATGAAAAGGAATAGATATTGACGTATAGTATATTGTACACTGAGTTGGTTCCTTGAACAAAAACTTATTAGGTACATCTATATGGTGAGTCGTAAAAGAGGACGGATAACTTCTCGTCTTGCTGATTGCAGCCTGCAATTTAGTGAACAATATATTTCTTCTTCGTGGTGACTGGAGCCTACAATCATAATTTTGCATGAAATGTCAAGAGTTGTTTAAATGGGAAATAACTTTAGATAATGGTTCATACCTCCACATTCTGGTTCTTATATGAACTGGTATGCTCAAACTCAAACTGACTACTCTGCATTTCAAGCCGATACAATCAGCCAAATCCGCATCAGCAGACTGACTCCTCTGCATTTCAATCCTATTAGGATCTGGAGATATCCCATATTCTGATTCAAGACTATCCGGAAGACAAATGGTCTGTAAGTAAAGACCTCATGCCCCAAGAGGAAGTAAAGAACTAATGCCCCAAGACAGATGGTCTGATAAGAATTCAATACTCCAGGAAGAGATTGGATACACTGTCTTGTCGGACCAACTCTTTAAACACATGGCTGGTAAGCTTGCAATACCGTGTTTCCCACCCAGTCAGGGTGCAAGCTCACCAAACACGTTGTTGAACAGTTGGTCCAACATGCCAGTGTCTCCGATCCTCCTCCTTACCTCATCCATGAGGCCGGAGAATTGGCCTCTCACCCGGCCATTTGCCTTTGAGCAATGAGTTCTTCACTTCTTCAGTAATTACAGCTGCATGCCCATTGAAGCCTCAAAGATGATGGAGTAAGCACAAGAACTGGATATTCTTCACGAATGCAAGAGGCAACATCAATATCCTGCAGACACGAGGCAAGATATAAGATGAAAACTAACATCATTAACATATTAAGAGATTAATTAATTTGCTACTTCATGTTGTGTGACGGGGAAGATTAATTTAAGCTACAGTTCCTGTCCTCTTTTTCATAATTTTTTTATAAAGCCAAGTCACAGTTCCCTCTCACCCGCATTCTTTCAACATATAATACACAACCCTAAAGAGTTAGTACACGGAAAGAGTACTCAGCTGAGTCAGCTGTTAGGTTTAAAACATGTTGCTCTTCAAATTCAGGAGGAAAATAACATGTTGCTTCAGAAGGAAAATACTGTAAAAACCTGGAAGGTAGATGATGGATAGTAGAAAACAAACACCCAATATGCATTAATGCTAAGAAAACAGGAACTCTGATCATGGATTAAACAACAAACCTCCATCATCCATTAACCTCACCACAAAGTAAAAGAAGAAAAGATATAATGGTTTTTACTTAATTTTTTGCAGGCACTGCATATTAAAATCAATCATAAAATAAATTATAAACCATGTTAAAAGACATTGGCTATTACAAATACCAGGGATCTCCAGTTACACAAATCTAACTGAATTTTTTCCAACAGCCAAGATAAAATAAACATTGGGTGCTTGATTCGTTAAGGCACTGCAACCTTCGTTGAATGTATAGCCTTATTCTCCAGTTTCTTCTATACAAATCTACTGAATTTTATCCAAAAAGATCCAAGATAAAAACTGGAAAGATAAAACGGTAATTGAGCAAACATATGTCTGAATGAAAAATAATTCATACTGTATAAGAATAACTAAAAACCAATATATAGTATGTTTTTCCTCCAAACTCTGGTTTAGCGGTTCCAACCAAGTCACATACTCAACTAATAACTACTCCTTCAGTCTATAACTCTGTGTTATAAACAGATTTCAAAGCATGCAATGAAATAACAGTAAACTGTGTGAGTCAATCTCTAAATTTAAACTCCGATACAAATTCTCAACAATTATTTGTTAGAAATAATGGACCATATAAGGTATTGTAACAATCTCACCATCTCAATACACAGTTTCAATAGAATATCAACAAAGATGTATCACCTATGCCATGCAAGTTGCAACAGAGATGCAATTACTTGCAAACCTTCTTAAATTCACTCCTTCAGAAGAGGCAAATCATGAACACTTAGGAAGCAGAATCTGTCCCAAGGGCCATCAGGACAGGGAAAAATAAAATAAAAAATAGGATTACATAACGTACGTTTGTGGTGGCTTCGGTCATCATAAGAGGCATTACATCTCCGACTTCACTTATATCCTTTTCTTCAACCTCTCCGCCGCCGCGGCTTCTTGTTTCTCCCCCAAGATTGATAAGGTAATGGATGATGATAATGATGATTCTGGTTCATATGATGAGAAGGGTATGAATCCATGAACTGATTGTACACATGATACATTCTTGAATGAGTTTTTGATCCAAAATCTGCCTGATTGCCCAGAAATTACAGTTTCTGAGCTTCGATTTCAAAAAACCAAAAAAATTAGGAGCCAAAAATGGCTTCAGTTACAACTTTTGAGCTTGAAAGTGAAGAATCACAATAATTGTCAGTTTGCTATCATTTCAATGGAAAAGGCACCAAAAAAAAAGACAATCACCCATTGACGCATATTGACAAACACATGAAGAACAACACATAACCAATCACAAGTTTTTTCTCAGAATCATTAACCAAGTCTAAGACAAGCAATCAAACATTAAAGATCACATTATACAACAACCAACAGGATAGCAATCTTAAAAATGGACTTACAGTTCTTAACATAAACATAGCAAATTATGACGAAGTGGAGAAAACTGTGGTCCAAAAAGTAAAGATAAAAAAACGATTAGAAACAGTACCTCTCCCCTGCCAAGGGATTTCCCTTTTTCCCCACATCGTCGTATTTGCCATTCCCAAAAAATAACTGAATGGTCCTCGGCGGCGCCGTCTATCATCATCGTAATTTCCTTTGCTCCGGCAATGCTTAAGCTGGGGAAGAGACGAAGATCAATACATTCGAGTGGTCAGAACTTAACCGATCGTCGGAGGCAGAGAAAACGAATAGGTGTGACTGTGTGATGATCCGACTACTTCAGGATCAATTTGAGTAGCACCTCAATCCCTAACATATAACCAAAAAATTGAAGTTAAGATCCTGATTGATATCTACTTCAGGAACTCAGCTATATATAACGAATTCGGAATCTGATTTAAATTCCGAAGGTATACCGTAAACGTACCGTATTTTAATTCAACCGCAATAGGAGATATCGTTTGCTCCAGTGAGAAGGAGGATCGGTGAAGGCATGGATTTTTTATGGAAGGAATAGGTGGTGGAAACCTCCGGAAACAATGATGCAGAAGATGAAGAGAGTTCGTAGGAAACCAATAAAAAAATCAGAGAAAAAGGAAAATAAAAAATAAGTGGCAACGACGGTAGCAAAGGGATCCACGCTTTTATATATTGAGTGATTCATTAATAAAAGTTAAAAATGTGCGCGCTTTATTATCTGCTGCCAAAATTATATTATATAGAATTTTGAATATCTATTCTAGACATGCATAGCTAGTTAGCTACATATATGGAAGAATAAATGCCACTCAAACGCGGTGAGAAGGAGGATCGGTGAAGGCATTGATTGTTTATGGAAGGAATAGGTGGTGGAAACCTCTGGAAACAATGATGCAGAAGATGAAGAGAGTTCGTATGAAACCAATAAAAAATCAAAGAAAAAGGAAAAAAAAATGGCAACTGTAGCAAAGGGGATCCACGCTTTTATATATTGAGTGATTCATTAATAAAAGTTAAAAATGTGCACGCTTTATTATCTGCTGCCAAAATTATTTTATATAGAACTTTGAATATCTATTCTAGACATGCATAGCTAGTTAGCTACATATATGGAAGAATAAATGCCACTCAAACGCGGTGAGAAGGAGGATCGGTGAAGGCATGGATTGTTTATGGAAGGAATAGGTGGTGGAAACCTCTAGAAACAATGATGCAAAAGATGAAGAGAGTTCGTAGGAAACCAATAAAAAAATCAGAGATAAAGGAAAAAAAAATGGCAACGACTGTAGCAAAGGGGATCCACGCTTTTATATATTGAGGGATTCATTAATAAAAGTTAAAAATGTGCGCGCTTTATTATCTGCTGCCAAAATTATTTTATATAGAATTTTGAATATCTATTCTAGACATGCATAACTAGGGGTGTAAATGAACTGAACCGTTCGTGAACAACTCGTGAACAACTCGGTCAAAGTTCGTTTTCGAACTCGGTTTGACCAGTTCGAACTCGAACTCGAGCTCGTTCGTTTATAAACGAGCTCGAACTCGAGCTCATAAGAGCCAGCTCGATAGGCTCGTCGAACAGCTCGAATATAATATTTATATATAATTTAATATAAATAAATTAAATTTTATTCATTAATGCTTTAATAAGCTCGAACTAGCTCGAGTTCGAGTTCGAACTCGATCTTTTATCGAGCTCACGAGTCGAGTTCGAACTTTCTTAAACTGAGACGAATCGAGCTCGAGCTAAAATATCTCAACTCGTACGAACTCGAACTCGATCACGAACATGTAATACGAACTCGAACTCGAACACGAACACATGTCTGTTCGAGCTCGACTCGACTCGTTTACAGCCCTATGCATAACTAGTTAGCTACATATATGGAAGAATAAATGCCACTCAAACGCGGTGAGAAGGAGGATCGGTGAAGGCATGGATTGTTTATGGAAGGAATAGGTGGTGGAAACCTCTGGAAACAATGATGCAGAAGATGAAGAGAGTTCGTAGGAAACCAATAAAAAAATCAGAGAAAAAAGAAAAAAAAATGGCAACAACTGTAGTAAAGGGGATCCACGCTTTTATATATTGAGTGATTCATTAATAAAAGTTAAAAATGTGCGCGCTTTATTATCTGCTGCCAAAATTATTTTATATAGAATTTTGAATATCTATTCTAGACATGCATAGCTAGTTAGCTACATATATGGAAGAATAAATGTCACTCAAACGCGGTGAGAAGGAGGATCGGTGAAGGCATGGATTGTTTATGGAAGGAATAGGTGGTGGAAACCTCTGGAAACAATGATGCAGAAGATGAAGAGAGTTCGTAGGAAACCAATAAAAACATCAGAGAAAAAGGAAAAAAATTAAAATGGCAACGACTGTAGCAAAGGGGATCCACGCTTTTATATATTGAGTGATTCATTAATAAAAGTTAAAAATGTGCGCGCTTTATTATCTGCTGCCAAAATTACTTTATATAGAATTTTGAATATCGATTCTAGACATGCATAGCTAGTAATAAATGTCACACGTACGTTTGAAAAGGGCCACCAAACCGTGTTTCCTTACAAAAAGTTGCTTCTCTACCAAATTCATTGGATTTTGTCGTGCATTGCCATGGAATTAATTGTAGAATTAAATTTTGTCAAACTCACCAGATTTTCTCAACAAGATTATAATTTATTCTCAATAAATATCAAGTTTACACTTTACACATGATTTATTCGATTTTTTTTTTGCCTAAATAACCTAATTCTTGAAACTAATTCTCAAAATAATACTCTTCTGAAACTAATTCCATAAGTAATACTCTTGGACTAAAGGTTAATTAGTATTAAAATCAACAAATTTCCATAAATTCCAATTAGAGCCACAAATAAACTAACACTTTTTTATATCTAATTTTTCATCTCACTTCATCCTCTTCAAATCCGCCGCCGCACTTCCGCCGATCCCTCCCATTATTCTTATTCTTGGAAGTAGCACCCTCCTCCAAATCAATTATGACCACACCAAAACCAAGCCCATATGGCATTCTATCCAAAAGATGATGCGGTGAGGAAGGAACAAGATGATCTCAGCCTCGTCCAGATCATGTTGGCATGAAACTTATCACAAGCAGTTTGCGGGTTGTTCCAAGACATTAGTCGAGGAAGAGACTAGGAATCGATTTTCCTGGCATCTCACTGATTGCTTCTTGAAACATTCTAGTAGGCCTAATTTACCCTGCTGTGATAAATCATCTCCTGTTGGAAAATAGCTCAAATCAGTCGATCAGGATTCTGTCAAAGTTTACCTCGAGTACCATCTTCAGACTAATTCCATCTGCCACTAGTTGCAATATGTAAACTTTTTAAATCTTATGTAAATCAAATAGCTTCATTCGAAACTTATAGTTTTTCGTGTACTTCTCGCTTTCCAGGATTGAAGCTTCCAGGATCAGACAGAGGCTGGTGAATGATTTGAAAAAGTCAGCTGAATATGCAGAGGAGAAGCTGGGAATCTTCGAGGAGTAAGGCGAAATTTGTTGAATGTTGCAGAATTCGAAGAGCATTCATGATTATTTGAGCTCCATTGATGCTCGAGGCTCGAGCACAACATTTAACAGAAGCCGAGAAGAATCTCGAGAGCCATGTGAATAGTGTTTAATCATACAAAGGCTACCAATACCGAACAATTCTGAACTCTTAAAATTCTCCATTTCTTGATCGTCATCTATTTCTGAAACGTTTACCTCTTTCAGGTGGTAAGAGACGGGAAGACGAGGTAGAGGGACGGGCGGTGGATTTGAAGCTCAGGGAGAGGAAGGGATGAAAATTAGATATAAATAAGTATTAGTTTATTGGGGTCTAATCAAAATTTATGGAAATTTGTTGAATTTAATACTAATTAACCTTTAGTCCAAGAGTATTACTTATAAAATTTGTTTCAGAAGAGTGTTATTTTGGGAATTAGTTTCAATATTTATATTTATAAAATAAATAAATCTGATTTCAACACGTTATATGAATGTGAGTTATAAATTATTTGTTCGACGAAAAATAAATATACCTTAAATCAAGCAATACATAAATGAAAACACCATAATCAAATTTAGCCATGCTTGGAGGGGAAGAAACATGAATACTCATCCTTTAAAAAAAATGAAAACAATGCAATAATATATAGTTACTAAGGGGTTGAAATGAAAAATTAAATATTCACAAATGTGATCTGAAAAAATTTAATCCGAAAAATTAACCGGATAGTAGGACAATCTTTTGATAGCAAATGGAGTTAGGCCATGTTCTTTCAAATTGCTTTCTATCGAACTAAACAAAATTAAACTTTAGTTTAGCCAATTTAGACTTCGTTCTTTCAAATGAACATTAATTAATTAAATTTATGATGCGGGGCAAACCCGCACTAGTAATCTGGGTCTCGGATAGCTGATGTATCAGAGGGCTTCTAGGTGTTGATTGTTGAGGAAGTATGGACGCTGCTCGTTAACTGTTCTTGACTATCCGAACTCCTTGCCCTCGGACTGGACTTGCTTGTGACCTGTTCTCTGAGGCCTGCAAAACAAGCCCCCCCGGCGCTACCCCGGGGGTGGTAGCTCCAGTGTAATGATGAGATTTCGTGCTTTGAAAGATAAAAACTCTGTATTCAAGAGTTAGAAAACTTATCTGGAATGGCTGATTGTGGCCTCTATTTATAGGCGCTTTAGGCCTCCCTCATTCTCGTCATCATGCGTCATATTCCTGTACCTTGCGGGACCCTCTATCACGTGAATGTACCTCTTTATACCTTGTCATCGCCTTTGATCACGTGAGTATGCAATTTCCTAGAAGGTGCCTGAAATCCGAGTCACTTCCCTATTTTCCTGTCATCACAAGCCCCCCAGACAGAGGTTTCTGGGTTCCGAAGCTGGAGATCTTCTGTCTTATTTTCTTCTCCCTAAATCACCCTTCTTTCCTTCGGATTCGCCCTCGGTACTCCATGATGTTATGCCTCCCCCTTTTGACGCGCACGCTTCCTAATCCTCCATGTGGTCCCTACCGCCATAATTGATTGGCGCCTCCCTAGATTTTGAGATGCCCGCGCATTTCCTTTTCTCTATGCCACTTTACTTTCCTTTTCGCCGTCATTTACTTTTTCTGTTCCCAACGCTATTCATTTGATCTCCCTTTGTCCTTCTATAAATAGCTTCCCTTCTGCTCCCAAATTTCTCCATGGCACTCATTACTTCTTCCCCCTTTGGTGAGTCCTCCTTTTCTTTCTTGTGCATTTTGCATTTTCCTAGGTTGTTCTGCTTATGATCACGCCTAAACATCTTCTGCTTTCTTATGGCAGCTTGGCGGTTCTCTTAGTGTGCCTACATCATTCTTTGGCTCCAAAAAGTGGGATATCTGTAGTAATACTTGGGTAGTCTATGAAATTCCCTTAGGCTCGGAATCCGAATCCAAGTCTGGGATCAGTATGCTTTCCCTGCTTTCTCCTCTCTTGATCTCCTCGCCTCACGATTCCTGGTTGTCTGAATTGCGATCGGGAAGGGCATTCCAAACTCCCGTGTGTTGGACTGAACCGTCCCGCCTGCTGGGCTATCCTCCTTCTACAATCACCTTGGTATGATTTTTTTCTTATTTCCCCTTTTATTTCTACTTTGCTTGTCTCTCTACTGACTCGACGTCTTCTTTCAACAGCTTTTTTTTCCCGAGGAATTAGCTCGTTTCCCAACCTCTGGGCATAGGGTCTCTTGGTCAAATTGGGCCCGGATCCTACAAAGTGAAAACGCACTTGCTGAGCATTTACCGGCCATGCCTGGCTCTATCATCATTGATCTGACTTTGTATGGACCTTCGGCTGTAACCTGCCCCTTGTCCGAGGCAATTCTCACTCTTCGGACGTTATATCGGATGATGTTATCCTGTCTGCCTACAACTTCGAACCCTGCCTTGGCAATCCTATTACATGGGCTCCTAGCTGTCTCTCAAGCTCCGGTCGATCCTCTTGCATGCGAACGTTGCCCTTCTCCTTCATGTACATCTCATGGTACATGTGCTTGTCAATCTTCCTAGTTGTAGGCATTTCCCTTGACCTTCATGTACATTTCATGGTACATGTGTTTGTCAATCTTCTTCGACTAGCGATCTTATCCGACGTTCTACCCTCCAACTCCGATCTGAAGACCTCTTTTTCCAGTGTATTTTTAAGTTAATCTTTTGTTATTGCTACCGTTCGCCTCATCTGTATTCCTTATTTTCCTGGTATTGCTAGCATTCCCTCATATCTGTTTTCCTTTGTAATAGATCTGGTAGCTATATCTTGTAATTTCCCTTTGTATTTTGCCTTTATAATGCAGTAGTATCCCTTGTTTCCGACGCACTATTCCTTCTACGGTTTTTTTTAATCCGTTATCTAATTACTATCATTTGTATTATCTGTTATTTTGCAATATCCTACCTCCCCCCCCCCCCCCCTCCCTCAGATAACCTAAAAAGAGGATATTCCTTGGATTTAGGTTCTCCGAAGAGATGCCTTCCTGTTAACCTATTCTTTACCCATCAGATAGCCTACTTCCTGTATGAAGTTTCCGAAAGGATCCTGAACATTTAACTTCTACCTGATTCTCTGAGGAACTTTGACCTAAGAAACAATATTTCCACATTTTTGAGCCAATGGAAATCTTAAAATGCCTTAGAACATTGGGGATAGTGGACTTACCTCTTCCCAGTGGTTTTGCCTAAGATGTTTTCCTGAATCCTCCATTATGTATGCCTCCAGATATCCTATCTGGTATTCCGATCCTCCTCTATACCTATCAGTATCTCAAGATTAGAATTCCTTATCCGAGGCGTGGCCTTTAAGGCTGCCTCGGCTGATTCTTTTAACCTTTTACCTTTTTTTGCAAAAAAGAAATTTCCTTAATTTATTGTTATTCGATTGGTTGTGCTTGGGGACATCTCCCTCCAGCACTATTTGTTTGAATGTGTTGGCTTCTTAACACCCTTTTTGCAAAAAATCGTTTCATTAAAATCTTTCTTTCCCTTTCAAAATATTTTCTTGCATACCCGGACTGCCCTTGCCGAAGTATGTCTCCTTTTTTTTGCGGGGCACCATCGTGGGAGCGACCCTGAGGTCCCGACTTTCTCTATTACAATGCGTTATCTTGCACATGTATATGCCCTCGGTGTATCCACACCATTTTCCTATTGTAAGGTACTATCTAGTACACAAAAAATTCCTTTTGGCGTATCCACGCACTTGAACTCAGACGTATCCAAGCCGAGCTCTTCCTTTCCGAACCATTGATTCGACTTTATCATCCATAGAATCTCCTCAAGTTAGCTACGTTCCACCTCCTCGGAACAGCTTCCCCATTCTTAGATTCCAACACATAGCTCCCTCCTGGGTGAGCTTCCATCACCTTGTAGGGTCCCTCCCAATTAGGCGCCAATTTTCCTTACTTCTCCTTGTGGCTATAGTTGTTCCTCCGCATACCCATTTGCCAACCTTATAGCTTTTCTTCCTAACCCTTCCGTCATAGTACCTTTTAACTCTTTCTTTCACTTTTGCCTCGTTTAAAGAGGCATTCTCTCTTTTTCTTCTATAAGGTCGAGATTCATCCGCCGTTCTTCCTCTGCCTCCTCTTCGTCCAAGTTATGGACTCTGATACTTGGAATTCCTACCTCGGCGGGGATGACTGTCTCGGACCCATACACCATGCTGTAAGGCGTCTCTCATGTGGCCGAGCTTTCTGTAGTCCTGTGTGCCCATAACACGCTCGGCACTTCCCATATCCAATTTCCTCTGGCTCCCTCTAGCCTTGCCTTTATACCATTAACTATGGTCCTATTTGTCACCTCCACCTGCCCATTGGCCTGCGGGTGGTATACCAAGGTGAGGTTCTGTTTGATTCTGTATTTTCCGCAACAAGACTTGAACGGATCATTCTCAAATTGAGCTCCATTGTCTATGACTATAATTCTAGGTATCCCGTACCTGCAAATTATGTTCCTCCAACAAAATTTTGCGCAGGTAAACCCTCGGGTGTTTGTTAATACATCGGCCTCTACCCATTTGGTAAAATAATCGATGGCCACAATGAGGTATTTGAATCCTCCTGGTGCCGTTGGGAAATGACCTACCAGGTCTATTCCTCACCTTTGGAATGGCCATGCGCTGGTCACACTTACCAATTCCTTCCTAGGGATGTGAATCAGAGGAGCAAATCTCTGGCATTGCACGCATCTCTGTATGTAATCTTCGGTGTCTTTAAAGAGGGCCGGCCAATAGTATCTGAGCCTCAGAATCTTTTTTGCCACTGCTCGACACCCCTGATGACTGCCGTTTGGCCCTTCATGCACCTCTCTTATCAGAGATTCTCCCTCTTTTATTTCTACACACTTTAGCAGCGGCTGTAGATATCCTCTCTTGTATAACAATCTTTCATGCAGTGTATACCTCGAAGCCTTTACCCTGATCTTTCGTGCCAAGTTCTTGTCTTCTGGAAGCACGTCATCTCTAATATATGCCAGGATGGGAGCCATTCATGACTCTCCTTCTTCAATTGCTTCCACCCTCGGGGTTTCCTCATAGCTCTTCCTCTCTAATACCTCCATGTATAGTTTCTAGTTCGGTCCAGGCTTGACTTCCGAGGACGCCAATTTTCTTAAAGCATCAGCCTTGGCATTTTCTTCCCTGGGGATTTGTTCCAGCTTAAAGTCGTCAAACCCTGCTGCTAATTGCTTAGCTACCTCTAGATATTTTTGTAAGCTCCTTTCTCTTGCTTCATATTCTCATTTCATTTGCTGCACTACAATCTGAGAGTCACTGAACGCCTTTACCCTTTTGATTCCAATTTCTTTTGCCAGCCGCATGCCTCTTATTTATGCTTCGTACTCTACTTCGTTGTTCGTGGCTTTGAAAGAAAATTGCAAAGCGTATAAATGTTCCTTACCCACGGGGCTAACCAATAATATCCCGCTCCATTTCAACCTTGATGAGATGACCCATCCACAAACATTTTCCACTCTAGCTCCTCTGCCTTTTCAGGAACTTGATCCTTTTCTCCCTTCTTTATTTTAGAAAGTGCTCGAATCTTATCCTTCTTCCTAGTTTTGGACGTTGTCTGATCATTCCTTTTTGTTTCTACTACATCCTCTTTAACACATTCTTCTTTACTAGCCATAGATTCCACCAGAAAATCTGCTAGCACCTGTTCCTTGATCGCCTTCCTAGGCTGATATGTTACATCAAATTCTCCAATCTCTACCGCCCATTTCATCATTCTTCCCGAAGCCTCGGGCTTTTGCATGATTTACTTCAGCGGATAGTTGGTTAGGACCACTATCGGATGCCCCTGAAAGTACACTTTCAACCTCCTTGACGCGTGCATTAATGCTAACACCAATTGCTGTAACTCCGTATACCTTGTTTTCGACCCTCTTAACGCCCGGCTTACAAAATAAATGGGGTGTTGGACCATGCTCTTCTTTAATTAACACTGCACTTATTGCCTCGGCTGAGGATGCTATGTACAGAAAGAGATTTTCACCTGGGATTGGTTTCTTCAGAGTGGGCAGCTTTAGCAAATGCTGCTTCAAATCCTGGAAAGCCTTTTCACACTTATTCGTCCACCGAAAATCCTTCGCCTTTTTCAGAATGTTGAAGACGGGTAATTGCCTCTCCGCCCATTTGGACAAGAAAAGGCTCAATGCCGCCAATGACCCTGTTAATTTTGAACCTCCTTCATAGTAGTAGGAGACTGCATCTCTTTGATTGCCTCAACTTTTTCAGGATTTGCGTCCATTTCTCGGCTAGATACCATAAATCCGAGAAATTTCCTTGCGCTTACTCCTATAGTACTCTTCTTTGGATTCAACTTTAAGTTAGTTGCCTCCAGCTTAGTGAATGTTTCCTGAAGATCGCTCAAGAACTCTTGGTGACTTCGGCTCTTTACCACCATGTCGTCTACGTAAACCTCCATGTTTCTTCCCTTTTGTCCTCCAAACACATCGTCCACCATCCTCTGGTATGTGGCTCCTGCATTCTTCAACCCAAATGGCATCATCTTGTAACAGAAAGTCCCTTCGTTGGTGATAAAAGACGTTTTTTCCTTATCCTCCTCGGCCATGGGTATCTGGTGGTAACCCTTGTGTGCATCAAAGAAGGCTAATACTGGATATCCGGTAATAGCCTCGGCTAACTGGTCCAATGAAGGCAGTGGATAGCTATCCTTTGGGCAGCATTTGTTGAGATCCGTGAAGTCTATGCATATCCACCAACTTCCGTCATGTTTCTTTACCAACACCGGATTGGTTATCCACTCTGGGTGTGTGATTTCTTCTATTACCCCGGCCTTCCGAAGTTTCTCCGCCTCAACTCTAATGAACTCGGCCCTTTTCGAAGCCATTGGCCTTTTCTTCTTTCGAATAGGCTTTACCGACGAGTCAACCTTTAGCTGTTGTGCCGCAACAGCTGAGGAAATTCCAACTACATCTTCTGAATTTCACGAAAAGACCTCGGCATACCTAGCTAGCAACTTTTGCAATTTTCTTTTAATGTCATTAGGAAGATCTTTCCCGACTTTCACCACTCCTCGATTTCCGACCGACATATCCTCCAATTCTTGGTTGAGAGTGGGACCTGGTACCGCTCTCATCTCCTTTCTGGTCTCTGCCACCGCTACCTGTGAGCAAACCCGGGCTTCTAACTGGCTTCCTCTAATCGTCGCTATTCTTTGATCGGTTGGATATCTTAACATTAAAAGATGAGAACAACCAGCCGCTCGGACCTGGTTTAGCCAGGGTCTTCCGAGGACTATGTTATATGGAGACGTTGTGTCTATCACGACAAACGTGTTGAACGTGGAAACCCTTCGGGTGGCGTCAATATCACCCCTTACCACTACTCTAAGGGATACTTCCCCGATGGTCTTTCCTATCTTCCCCGAAAATTCCACCAATGTCCGCTCTGAAGGACTCAGACTTTCTTGCTCAATTTTCATTTGATTGAGACATGATATAAACATTACGTCTACCCCGCTGCCCCCGTCTATCAGTACCTTCCTAACCTTAAACCCTCCGACCTCGGCAGTAATTAGCAAGGGGTCGGAATGTGTTACCTGCATCGGTCCTTTTTCGATTGTTGAAAACTCTAGCGTACCTCTAAGCCGGACCCTCTTAGCCTACTCCTCTCCTGGCGACACAAATCTCGTTTGCACTTCCCAGGATATGTCCACCTCAACCTCCACTTGGTCGGGTACCATCTCCATCGTTTTGAACACGAAGTTCAAGGGCCGGTATTCCTCTCCTAAGGTGTTAGATGACTCTTCCTCAGGAAAAAGAGTGGAGACCCTTGATGTCGGGTCCCACTGGGCGTGCCAACTGATGCGGGGCAAACTCGCACTAGTAATCTGGGCCTCGGATAGCCGATGTATCAGAGGGATTCTAGGTGTTGATAGCTGGGGAAGTATGAACGTTGCTCGTTAACTATTCTTGACTATCCGAACTGCTTGCCCTCGGACTGGACTTGCTTGTGACCTATTCTCCAAGGCCTGTAAAACAAGCCCCCCGGCGCTACCCCGGGGGTGGTAGCTCCGGTGTGATGATGAGATTTTGTGCTTTGAAAGATAAAAGCTCTGTATTCAAGAGTTAGAGAACTTACTAATTGTGGCCTCTATTTATAGGCGCTTTAGGCCTCCCTCTTTCTCGTCATTATGCGTCCCATTCCTGTACCTTGCGGGACCCTCTATCATGTGAATGTACCCCTTCATGTCTTGTCATCTCCTTTGATCACGTGAGTATGCAATTTCCTGGAAGGTGCTTGAAATCCGAGTCACCTCCCTATTTTCATGTCATCAATTTAATTGAAATGGATAAAACTTAAATATAATAAATTGGTGAAACTAGTAATAATCAGTATAATTAAAGCTAAAAAATGTTAATAATAAGTTATTGATCTGAAATATTTACTTTAACACTAAATATGAAAAATGGCCAAAAGTATGGTCATCTATAACTATGAATGCTTTGAATCAATAATCAATGGATGCTTTGAATGATTCCTCACATATATCACTTCATAGCTCTCTTTGGGGGTTACTCCATGCAGGTCCGTATTTTTACCATAATACCCCTAATATTGTTAAGGCAAAAAATGGGCTTGAGATCATAGGGTTCCATCAGGGGGCATTATGGTAAAAATACGGAACTGGAAGAGAAAAATGGACCTGCATGGAGAAATTGCTCTCTCTTTTCATTATAGTATGGTCATCTTCAAATTCTTAATCATTTCTCTCATATATCCGTTGTGTATACATGATCAATAAATAAGGCTATCTATTACCTGAAGAGGCTATTTAACCCATATGCCACCTGCCACTAATCACTTCAATATTAGCTAGTTTAACCAATTCATTTAATTTTACTAAGGGGTCGTTTGGTATGCGTACGAAACGCGGTAATAACCAAATACGAGGATTTTAACATTAGACTGCTTGTTTGGTTGACGTAAATTAACCAAAACGTCGCAAATATAAATTCCGCGGAATTTCAATTTCCCACAGAACGAGGGAATTTTGTTAGCTCCAACCCCCTAGGTAGAAAATAAATACGCGTTTATTTTGTACGATTTTACCAATTTATCTGGCGCGGAAATTTTCCACTTCTATGCGGCAAATTTTTATTTCCCTCTCATATTATTTCATATTTTAGTTATTTTTACTTTTATTGATTGCATATATGAAAAAATTGATTTGGTTATTACCATGAACATTAAGAAAACCAACTTCATATGTTAGTTATTTTTACTTTTATTGATTGCATATATGAAAAAATTGATTTGGTTATTACCATGAACATTAAGAAAACCAACTTCGTATGTGAGTAGAATAATATTGGCATGTGCTCTGGTACATAATTTCATTAGAACATATATGGATGTTGATCCTATTACTGTTTCAAAAAAAAAGGCTCTTAATCCAGTTGATTTCTTCTTCGGTTTCCCCGAATACTATAAATATACCTATGTTCAGGGTATGTTACCTATAAATATATGAATTTTTATATGTTTATTTTTGTTTTTAGATTTCTAGAATATTTGGCGATGTATGCTCAAGATTTTGAGTGAAATATGTTATTTTCAATTTATTTTCGATTTATTTTAAGACAATAATAAATTAATTTTAAAGATTTTAGTGACATATTGTTTGAAAATTAATAAGTGATATTTTGGTTGAGTTAATTTGAATTTGTTTATGAAAAATTCAAATACAAAATGCTTAGATTTTAAAGAATCACGTGAAGTTAACCAAACAACAGAAAGTAAATAAAATACTAGTAATAACAAAATCCGCACGTGCAACCAAACAAGTTTTTCAAATTCTGAAGATTTTCGTAAAGGAATTAAATTCTGAGTAATTACAAAATCCATGGGAACTTAATTCCCACATGAACCAAACGACCTCTAAGTCATTTCTAGATTATAACAATTTCACATTTCTACCGTATTATAACAACTCCACAAAACCACTATAGAATGCGTTTGGAGGCTATTACGGTATTTCTCCTATCATATTTGTTAGGTAAAATCTTTTCCCACTTGGACGCCGGTATGGCGGTATGGAGAATCAGGCTCGGACCTTTTTTTTATTGCAAAACATTGTAGATATATAGGGCAACGCAATGACCAATTAATATTTCTGTCAAGTACTGTTTAAACCTTTATGTTCAGAGTACTTAAAATCCTACAGAAAATGTTCCTGGGGCCTGGGCCATGTAGTTGGCAGCTGCATATTAATATTCTCCCAAACAAGTTTTGTACTCCCAAACATGGCTTATTCTTGTAATAAAATGAACGGACACAGATTGTGAGCAATCAACCATATCTACTTAATAGAGCACTTTTTTTTTTAATATATAGGCCAAGAAGTAGTGAAGTCTAATATGTATAATTTAATCAAACCAAATTTCTAGCATTTTAATATTCATAAATTTTTATTATATAATAAACTAATCAGAATATAGCATGAAAAAGATCGGCTCCTTTATATGCCCATATTTAAATGAGAAAATCTTAGGTGAGACCTGTCCTTACGGAGACCAAGGCTACCCATATAAATATGTAGGAGCTTCCAAAATTTCGGCGTCCTTTTGTAATTATTTTGTATTCGGCGCCATAGTGTAAACAAGCTAAAATTCAGGGACTAAATGGCAAAATAAACAAAATTCTAGTCTTTCTTTCTCCAGTTCATGTTTCCGGTGAACCCATCCTCTCCGGCAAGCTTCTCAGGTCACTCTCCGACATTCCGCCCCGTTCTCCGGTTAATTCCATTCGATTCTTCAATCCCGGCCATTCGTAATCCAATTATAATCGGAATCCGGCGGATTGCGGAACTCTGTGGGGGAGAAGAATGAGATTAAGAGAAATAAAGTGAATTAGGGTATATATGAATTGGGGGAAACTCAATAAAATTCATAAAAAACTCAAATGATAAATGCAAAAAAATCAAAGAAAAGAACAAAAAAAGTCGAGTAATAAACATAGATAATCAAGTCATTATTGTAAATGATTTAGCTCAAGTGATAACTGATAACGATCAAATAAAATATCAATAAGATCAAGTAATAAACATAGATGATCAATTCATTACTACAAAAGGTCAAGGTCAAGTGATAACTGAATAAGATCAAACAACATATACAAAAGATCAAGGTCAAGTGATAACTGAAGAAGATCACGCAAAATATACAAAAGATCAAATTAAACTATCCAAATAAAAAACTCAAGTGATAACTGAAAAAAATCAAAGAAAAGTGAAAAAAGATCAAATAAAAATATAGATAATCAAGTCATTAAAGTAAAAAGAACAAGATCAAGTGATAACTGAAATAGATCAAAAAGATTAAACAAGAAAAGATCAAGTAATAAAAATAGATAGTCAAGTTATTACTACAAGAGATCAAGCTCAAGACATTACCAGAAGGGATCAAGCTCAAGAGAACTAAAAAATATCATAGAAAGTATTAAAAAGATCATGTTCATTACTTGAATCAACGTTGGCAACCTGCAGCTGAACTATGTCTGCTCTGTTCAAACCCGTGGCTGCAAAACCTTGATCAACACTTTGTCTTCTTTGATTTGAGGGTCCTCCACCTCTTTTAACTGCATCAACTAAACTATATTTTGAAAAACACAATTGGCAACACTGAATACATACATGAATGATTGAATTCATATATAAAATCCCGGACAAAAGATTTTCCCTTTCCATCGCTGCAAGCAACGATCCTTAGCCCATCGACCGACTACTGGACGCCGGAGATGTCGGCAGAGGCGATCCGATCGTCGTTGGAGAGTTAGTGAACGACGATGGTGGGGTAGGCGTGGTTGACATAGACAGAAATTTGGAGGGGCGATCGAGGTAGCGGATGACGACTGATCGGCCGTTGGTGTAGAGGATGGAATTAATTGGATTTGACAGAACTTCGGCGTCAGAGTTTTGAGATGAATAGAGAAAGAAAGAAAGAAACTAAATTTGCAACTAAGACCCTATATTTAAGCGCATTTTTTGTTTTTCACCTATAATGTTTAAAAAGTCCCTACATTCCTAGTTTCTATAGAGACATGTCTCAAATGAGAATTTGTATATTTAAATTGAACATTTGCCTTTTCAAACTTTCTTACTACCTCGATCTAGTGATTTGTTTTATTGACACTCTACTCTTTATCATAGCTTTTGTTGCATCTTTGACTAAAAATTTGAAATATTATATGGTTAATAGCGTAGTTTTTGATTATTTTAAAAGTAAAATTTCTAAAAATCAAAGTTTTAGATTTAGATAATGTACTGATACCGTACTGTACTACTTAAGTTTGCTGTCAAGTAGTGCTTTAGTTAAATAGTGTGAATATAATAAAAACCAGGTGAATTTGATCTTAAATGTTTTAATTATTCGGTTTTTCTAACGAGTGCCCATGGGCACTCGTTAACATGGATGAGATTCCATGGATAATTGTGTAGTTAATGTTGGTAATTGCAAAAGTAATTGATTACGAACATTTATACAGACTATACATTAATTGGGTGTGAATGCATTGAATTTACGTGGTAAATACATCTATCTGCCTAATTACTTTATATTTAACATGTGCTTGGTTTCTTTTTAATCGGTAATTATCAACGATGATGATTATTCATGGTAAGCATGTTTAAAATTTTAGTATGTCAGATAATAAATATATGAATCAAACATCACTATAATAATTTAATGGAAAGAAATCCGTCTAATAAACATATTAAATATCTTTAATTAATATTATTTCATTTGAAATCATAGTGTATTTTTCAAAAAATAAATTGTATTTAAATAATATATCGTTCGATAAAATTTCCAAGATAACAATATTTTATATGTTAGAATTTATCATTGATTAATTAATATTTAATATGTTTATTACATGTTTAAAAAATTCATATACAATATTTATAAAGCTATCCGGATACAACTTTTTGTTATAGTAATGTTTGGTGGGTTTATAAAAACTAAAATATAACCACTAAAATGTATGAATATATTTATTATCTAATGCCCTATAAATCTTAACTATGTGTAATAATCATTATCGTTGATATTATTATTCTATAAATATTGGTAAAAAGAAACAGAGCATATAGTAAATATAAAGTAATTAAGCAGATAGATGTATTTATTTTCAAAAAAAAAAGCAGATAGATGTATTTACCACGTAAATTCAATGCATTCACACCCATACATAGTCTGTGAATACTGGTAAAATTAAACAGAGTACATGGTAAATATAAAGTAATGTATTTACCACGTAAATTCAATGCATTCACACCCAATTAATGTATAGTCTGTATAAATGTTCGTAATCAATTACTTTTGCAATTACCAACATTAACTACACAATTATTCATGAAATTTCATCCATGTTAACGAATGCCCATGGGCAGTCGATAGAAAAACCGTTAATTATTTATGATAGCGCGCAGCACGTACGTAAAAGTTAATGTTTAAATATTTTATTTATATTTACAGTAACGTGGTTACTGTTGTTGTGTGGTCTCTATTGGTGATATCTGAATAATTCGATTGCACTTACAAGTGGCATCACACCATTTGTTTATTTTCCCCACCTTTAATTTCTCTTTTTAGATTTTCCATTGTGGTTTGGGACTTGGGAGACAATACTAACTCCGGTCTCCAAGAATATCTGCAAAGAACTAATTAATTAAAGCCATTACCCAAAATATGTAAGGCTACCTAAATTAATAAAAATAATTATAAAAAATTCAAATTAGAAAGAAAGTTATAAATAAATGTACACAAAGATGTGGAGGTGAAAATAAAAGTGTGACACTGTAAAAATGAATGGAGGAATGAAAAACTAGATTTTATTTATGGCAAAGGAAAAGTTGGCTGTTGGCGAGCTTCCCATTAATTTCTACTGTCGTATTTATTGTTTGTTGGTAATTTGACCGTGTGTATTTAAAAACTTATACAGCGCCTGGCATCATCATCTTTTTGAACTTAGCTCCTACCGCCGCCGCCGGTACTCCTCCTCAAGAAACCATCGCCGGCGGCTCCTGTAACCTTCTCTTTTTACTCTTTCTCGTATATATCATCATCGATCTTGAACTTTTCTTGAAATTTTGTTTCCGAAATCACTACACAGAACTGCATCTATATATTTAATGCTTCCGGTCCGACCAATCGAGTCCTGTGTAATACTGAATGAAAACTTGGCTGTATTGTTTACTAGTAGTTAAACTGCTCTTTAAGGGTAGATAAGGATATTAATTACGTGCATTAAAGTGATAAATTAGCTTTGACTGAAGTGCATTCATGAATTTAGTACTAGCTAGCTAGTTGATGATATTAAGATGGGAACTTGAAATGTTTCTGATGTGACTATATATGTTGGTTTGATTAATATTTCAAATGTTGGTTTATTAAAAGCATAATTTATATATGCCAAGAAATCATTTGTGCAGTCTAATCTATAATTTAATCAAACCATTTCTTGCATTTTAATATTCAAATATTAAACTAATTTCGGCCCATTTTTACTACATAATAGTTGAATAATAATATCGTTATTTTTACTACTGGACGCCGGAGATGTCGGTAGAGGCGATCAGATCGCCGTTGGAGATTTAGCGAATGACGATGGTGGGGTAGGCGTGGTTGACGTAGACAGAAACTTGGAGGGGGATCGAGGTAGCGGATGACGACTGATCGTCCGTTGGTGTAGAGGATGGAATTAATTGGATTTGACAGAACTTCGGCGTCGGAGTTTTGAGATGAATAGAGAAAGAAAGAAAGAAACTAAATTTGCAACTAAGACCCTATATTTAAGCGCGTTTTTTTGTTTTTCACCTATATGTTTAAAAAGTCCATACAGTCCCTGGTTTCTATAGAGACATATCTCAAATGAGAATTTGTATATTTAAATTGAACATTTGCCTTTTCAAACTTTCTTACTACATCGATTTAGTGATTTGTTTTATCGGCACTCTACTCTTTATCATAGCTTTTGTGGCATCTTTGACTAAAAATTTGAAATATTATATGATTAATAACGTAGTTTTTGATTATTTTAAAAGTAAAATTTCTAAAAATCAAAGTTTTAGATTTAGATAATGTACTGATACCGTACTGTACTACTTAAGTTTGTTGTCAAGTAGTACTTTAGTTAAATAGTGTGAATATAATAAAAACCAGGTGAATTTGATCTTAAATGTTTTAATTATTTATGATAGCGCGCAGCACGTACGTAAAAGTTATGTTTAAATATTTTATTTATATTTACAATAACGTGGTTACTGTTGTTGTGTGGTCTCTATTGGTGATATCTGAATAATTCGATTGCACTTACAAGTGGCATCACACCATTTGTTTATTTTCCCCACCTTTAATTTCTCTTTTTAGATTTTCCTTTTTGGTTTGGGACTTGGGAGACAATACTAACTCCGGTCTCCAAGAATATCTACAAAGAACTAATTAATTAAAGCCATTACCCAAAATATGTAAGGCTACCTAAATTAATAAAAATAATTATAAAAAATTCAAATTAGAAAGAAAGTTAAAAATAAATGTACACAAAGATGTGGAGGTGAAAAAAAAAGTGTGGACACTGTAAAAATGATGGAGGAATGAAAAACTAGATTTTATTTATGGCAAAGGAAAAGTTGGCCGTTGGCGAGCTTCCCATTAATTTCTACTGTCGTATTTATTGTTTGTTGGTAATTTGACCGTGTGTATTTAAAAACTTATACAGCGCCTGGCATCATCATCTTTTTGAACTTAGTTCCTACCGCCGCCGCCGGTACTCCTCCTCAAGAAACCATCGCCGGCGGCTCCTGTAACCTTCTCTTTTTACTCTTTCTCGTATATATCATCATCGATCTTTAACTTTTCTTGAGATTTTGTTTCCGAAATCACTACACAGAACTGCATCTATATATTTAATTCTTCCGGTCCGACCGATCGAGTCCTGTGTAATGCTGAATGAAAACTTGGCTGTATTGTTTACTAGTAGCTAGTTAAACTGCTCTTTAAGGGTAGATAAGCATATTAATTATGTGGATTCAAGTGATAAATTAGCTTTGACTGAAGTGCATTCATGAATTTAGTACTAGCTAGCTAGTTAATGATATTAAGATGGGAACTTGAAATGTTTCTGATGTGACTATTGGTTTAATTGTGTAAAATCTTAGCTCTCAAACAACTTGAAATGTTTTCTACTATGTTGGTTTGATTAATATTTCAAATGTTGGTTTATTTAAAAGCATAATTTTATATGCCAAGAAATCATTTGTGCAGTCTAATCTATAATTTAATTAAACCATTTCTTGCATTTTAATATTCAAATATTAAACTAATTTCGGCCCATTTTTACTACATAATAGTTGAATAATAATATCGTTTGATATAGTTTTTGATTATTTTTAAAAAATATCAAAATTTTAAATTTAGTTAATATACGTAACTAAAGATACTTATCGATACTAGTTAAACTTATTGTCAAATAGTTACTAATAATCAAACACGGTATGAAATAATTTGACTCCAAGATAGGACGTCATTCTTTTAGTTAAATGAAATTAAACTTGAGAAAAGTCAAACTTTACTAGACTCTCTAGAAATACAAGCAAGTAAATAAGAAATATCAAATTTTGCTTTATTTTCTTTTATGTAAAACTAGTAAACGAATTGAGCTAAAGCTATCTAACAAAATTTTGATTAAAAAAACAAAACTTGGCCAGTCATACAAATTTAAAACCAAAGCATGAGAAAACCCACACAAATGGAGTGTTCACACAGGGTTTAAACCAAATGTGGTAACTCCATAATTAACCGCAACGTCTACCGTAGACGGTCTACGTCTGCATGCTTGTTTCGGAAACAATTAAAACTAATGCAATCTGAACCAATTAGATATCCACCTAACTCCAATTAATAGTCCTAGCTCCTTCAAAACAAACAAAAATAAAATAATAAATAAATCCTACGAAAAGGCTCACAACCCAGTGTCGGAACCAATCTCTCCTCTCGGGACTGTGCAAATTTTAAAATAAAAAGCTGGTAACGGAAAACAAGGTACGATCGTTGTTTGTATGGAGTTTTTTTTTTTTGCAAAATGATAGAAGGTTTGGTGGGTTTTTTCCGGTTTGTGGGACGCCAGAATTGGGTCTCCTGGAGATATGAATGGTTGGGTTATTCTTTAGTTAGTTGGTTTATTGGTTTTACTCTGGAAGTCGGGCCAGCAACTTGGCCGGAGTGTTTGACGGGCTGTGTTGAAGGCTATAAGATTCCGGCCGGTGGCTTTTTTATTTTAAAACTCCGGGCAGGATTTTTTTTTTTTTTGAAGCTTTTTGTGTTTCATGTGAATGAGTGGGTTTTTGTTTGGTGCTCGGTTGCCATTGTTTGACACATTTGGGTATATATAATTATTTGCAGCTGGCTGGCTCCGGCGACCTTACTTTTTTATGAACCTTGTTTGAGTCGTCTGATTTACCGCTGCCACCTTGTCCACGTCCGGTAAATTTTCGATCTGTATTTTTTTTTGTTTGTTCCCCACCGGAAATGGTGAAAATTTGTAGCTGAAAAATGAACTTTTATTTTCTGTTTGTCAGACAAACTCAGCTCAGAAATTAATAGAGGAGCAAAGCTGTATCTACATAGCTATACACTTCAATTCCTTTCTTCTATTGAACGGTAATCATTAATTACAACTCTACACATTTGTTTTTTTAATCATTAATTAGAACTCTAAAATTATGTGCATTAATTATCTATTGACTTCTTAATTTGTAGATTAATTAATGATTATCATTAATTGCCTAACTATTGCATGATTACCATTAATAAATTATAGGGAGTTTTCGGCACTTCAATACAGAAATGACCTAATTTAATCTAACAAGTGGAAACCTTCCATTTAATTGGCTTAATCCCATCTGCATTTACTTTCGAACACAGTAGCTCCAAAATTAATTTCCTGCCCATTTGCTTGAATATTGTTCTTCCTAATTAATTGCATGGTATTTGATTTGAGTAGGCACTTCCTTTTCTTTAATTCACAAGAAATATAGTACATTGAGTTTAGGTCATCTATACCTAGCAACCTAAAATAATTTGCATGTTAAATACGTTTTTTTGTTTATTTTAAAAAAAGAAGCACATAATTAGGTGCTCTCAAGTCCAACTATGATTGGATCAAAAATCCTACTTTGAATTTAGGAGTTACAGAAAGTTGGATCAAATAGTTTTTTGATATAATTATCCATTGTGTATTTACAAGACATGATAGCCTTTTCTCAGTCTGTGTTATAAACTTCGTATAATTTTTGATACTATAATTATATGTTATGTATTTACAAGACATGATAAAAAAATTTTGATGTTATAGATATTTTGTTTTAGCCAACCACATATGGCCATCTATGACTATGAATGCTTTGATTCAATAATCAATGGATGCTTTAAATGATTTCTCTCATATATCACTTCATAGCTCTCTTTTCATTATAGTGTGGCCATCTTCAAACCCATAATCATTTCTCTCATGCATATATCCGTTGTGTATACATGATCAATAACTAAGGCTATCTATTCAACTCATATGCCAATTGTCACTAATCACTCCAATACTAGCTAGTTTCACCAATTCATTTAATTTTACTAGGTCATTTCTAGATTAGATTGTAACAACTTTATATTTTTACCGGATTATAATAACTCCACAATTCCGCTATAGAATGCGTTTGGAGGCTATTACGATATTTCTCCTATCATATTTGTTAGGTAAAACCTTTCCCCACCGGGGAATCAAGACACGGACAATTTTCTATAGTTATCTGGACTATTTTATTCAATTTAGTTCAGTTCATTTATGATGAAATTTTAACTTAATTTAGTAACACTTTTACTAAATTAATGTTTTACTTAACTTGAATTGAGTTTTAACTCAATTCAATCTCCAATTAACCATGGTTGACCAATCTGCATTGCATCCCATAAAATCATCCCATTTCCTCACCCACCTTTTTTTATTGCAAAACACGGTAGATATATTGGGACAAAGCAATGACCAATTAATATTTCTGCCAGGTACTGTTTGAACGGGCAGCTGCATGTTAACATTCTTCCAAACAAGTTTTGTACTCCCAAGTCCCAAACATGGCTTATTCTTGTCATAAAATGAACGGACACGGATTGTGAGCAATCAACCATTATGCCAAGAAGTCATTAGTGAAGTCTAATATATAATTTAATAAAACCATTTCTTGCATTTTAATGTTCAAACCTTTTTATTAGATAATAAACTAATCATAATATAGCATGAAAAAATCCGGTCCATTTTTACTACTTTTATAATAGTACTAGTACCGTTTTATCATGAGACCGTCTCATACAAGACTAAAAATATGGTTAATTTCTTTAAATTGAACATTTTCCTTTTCAAACTTTTTTAAGATGGTTGTGTTTTATTGGCACTCTAATATTAATCATAGTTTTTGTTGCATTTTTTACTAAAAATTTGAAATATTATATTATATAAATGTATAGTTAATAAAAAAAACCAGGATGAATTTATTGATGGTTTATTTATTATTGATGGTTTGGATTTTTGAATGGCATATTTTGCTTGTTATATGCCGTCTTAAAAAAAAAGAATTGACAAAATTTTAAAAAAAAGTATGGGTACCTAAATTAATATAAAAAAAAGTACACAAAGAGTAGAGTACAGTGTTAGTACTAAAAATGGGGTGGTTCAGAATTGACAAGACGTTGACGTTGCATGCATGTTTTAGGAAATCGATAAAACAAGTGAAGAATTAAAAACCCACCTAACTCTAATCTAGGAATTAAGTGCAAAAACTCCTCCACCTGGTACCGCCCCATTTCTCTCTTAAGCAGGCTTGAGAATCTCTCATGATGTCTTTACTTTGTTAGGCAAGCTTTGGGGTTCATTATTTCTTTCATCTCCAGGCAAGCGGCGGCGCCCGAGCAGATCGGTGGTGGTGATTCCGGCCGAGCAGATCGGTGGTGGTGGTTCCGGCCGAGCAGATCGGTGGTGGTGCCGGCCGAGCAGATCGGTGGTGGTGCCGGCCGAGCAGATCGGTGGTGATTCCGGCCTGCATCTACCTTGGTCTCGGAGGATTTCCAGAATTTCCGATTGCATTTCCTCGGTAAACTTCCCCCATCCACCGAATTCCTCCAGCGATTTCATGGATGGATTGCTTTTTCTTTATGTTAATGTTAAGGAAATAAAAAGAAAGCAATCTTAATTGAATTCTCTGTAAACGCCGCCATGGCTCCCTTATACATTATTCCTTATTTTTACCAAGGACATATCAGTAATTTTCAGTATGTATATATATATATATATACACTCAAAACGTCCATTCAGTAATAACATGTTCTTGTTTTTAATTAATGACCAAGGTTTCAAAGCATTTAGAGCCTTTTTAGTAATAAGTGGTCTTAGCTTTATCTTTTTGTAGTTTTGTTTTCAATAAGACTTGTGTTAATTCTTTTGCATATAGTGTGATGAGGGTTAAATATGCGCATTAATTATTTTTTGACTTCTTATTTTGTTGATTAATGATCACCATTATTAATTGCCTAATTATTACCATTATTAGGGAATTTCCAGCACTTCAATTATTTTTTACAAAAAATGACCTGATTTAATCTAACAGTAGAAACCTGCTCATTTAATTAATTTGCTTAATCTCTTCTGCATTTTTTTTTTTTGAAGAATAATCCCTTCTGCATTTAATTTCGAACACAGTAGCTCCAAAATTAATTTCCTGCCCATTTGCTTGAATGTTCTTCCTAATTATGTGCTATTTCATTTGAGAAGGCACTCATTTTCCTTTTTTTTTTTCTTTAATTCACAAGAAAAATAGCACATTGAGTTTAGGTCATCTATACCTAGCTAGCAACCTAAAATAATTTGCATGTTAAAAATACGCTCTTTTGTTTTGAAAAAAGAAGCATATAATTAGGTGCTCTCAAGTCCAACTATAATTGGATCAAAAATCATACTTTGAATTTAAGAGCTACCAAAAGTAGTATCAAAATAGTTATTGATATAATTACCTATCATGTGTATTTACAAGACATGATAGTCTTTTCTCAGTATGTGTTATAGACTTCGTATAATTTTTGATACTATAATTATATGTTATGTATTTACAAGACATGATAAAAAAAATTGATGTTATAGATTTTTTTTTTAGCCAACCATATATATTTTTCATGCCCCACCTTTCTTATAAAATCACAAAGATTATTATTTTTTATGGTTCAGGTGCACAGGATGATCTTCTTCAATCTGTTCTTGTTGGTTCTCCTGATGGTTTGGATTTGGAGGATGTTCTTTGGAGGGTAAGACCATTTCAGACTAACTGAATTGATTGAATTTATTTATCTATAATTGTAGTAAATATTTTATATATTATCTGAACTGAATTGAACAGCGGGATTGTTATTTTTCGTAGGGGACCTGTACTACTGGAGGACGCGGGGACAGACCCAGAGCCAGAGCCAGCTGTACATTCACCTTCACCTTCGGCTTCTCCATCTCCATCATTCCATAGCACCACATCGCTACCACCTCCTTCACCTTCGCCATCTCCATCATTCCCCAGCACTCCATCTTCACCATCTCCTTCACCTTCGCCATCTCCATCTCCATCACCTTCGCCTTCTCCATCTCCATCACCCGCTAGCACTCCACCTCCACCACCACCACCTTCTCCTCATGTGTTCAATGTTGATCATCCGGTATGTAAATTCATTTTACAGATAAGTTAAGAAAGTGTATAATTGTTGATCATATAGTAAAGTCTGGCTTGTTTGCTTTCACTGGTGTTAGCTTTAAAAGGAGGTGTAAACATTTATTTATGAATATACGAGTTCAAGGTCACTCTTTCTGCCATGTGTGATGCTTATCTTTTTTTCTCTCTATGTTTTTTTTTTCTTTTTTGTGATAAGATGATTTATGTCATGCATACCTTTTTATGGATCAAGAAGGAGTTAACTTGAATTTGACAGTGATTTTCTTAT
This sequence comes from Cruciata laevipes, assembly GCA_963678965.1. Classification (NCBI taxonomy): domain Eukaryota; kingdom Viridiplantae; phylum Streptophyta; class Magnoliopsida; order Gentianales; family Rubiaceae; genus Cruciata; species Cruciata laevipes. The sequence goes on from OY787639.1 coordinate 15,252,124, forward strand.
ATGTGGACATGGAGCTCATATTTTCTTTTGGATGTCTGTAAATGAATATATGTAGGACTTGAGATTTTCTGCTATAAATTACTGAGTCATGCTATCTGCAGAGAAAAATTGTTCATTTGACCTGTGCACTTCAATGAATATCATGCTAAACCAAAAAATGACTTAAGCATTAAAACTATAATTTTTTTCCTTTATTCTCAGCAAAACATATAAACGCAAAACAAAATTGAATAAGCAAAGAGTTATTACTTTCCAAACAATTTTTTTTTATATAAAAATATACAAACCAAAGAGTTATTATTTCTACTTTTCTAGACTAGCAGATCAACCACTAGAGCGCAAACACAAAGCCCTGAATTCCTTATGAAGTCCAAATCCAATTAGGGGAAAAAATGATAAAGTTGTTAATTATTACCGGAGCCAAAATTAATGATTTTCCTATATTACTCTAGCTCTAATAATTGATTATTTTTACTTTATTCATGTTCTTCATATTCACCGTTAAACTCTATTTTTTAATGAAAGTTGCTGCTACTTTGTATCTTTATTGCTTCTGTAATGCATCAATTTCCAAGTAAGGCCTCAAATTAGTCTGAATCTATTATCAGATGGAATATTAAAATTTAATGTTATTGGATAAAAACTGACTTCTGGTGAGGTTCATGGAGTGCAATGTTTTAATGTAATCAAATATTCTTGCATCAGAAATGAAAAGAAAATGTTATAAGCATGTCCTTAATTTGTGTTACCAGCCCAAGGTGCAAATTAACAATGATGATAATTCTTCATCATCAGAAAATTTTACTACTTTAATTTCAGTTAGAAAAGCAATTTTTTGAATCTAGGGAATAATGTAAATTCTGCATATTTGCATCCTTCTTCCTAGTTACTCAAATAATTAGTTTCGATCTAATAGACCTGAAAGATAGATTTTTGATGATATCTTAGCAACTCATAAATTATTTGTAGCATTGAGTTGTTGACTGCTCCATAAATTAATCTATCTAACCATTTTCAATATATACTAGATTCCTGCTGTGCGAAAGCTTGGATGGCGCACTAGATTGGTTGTGGATGCTCTTAATCTCCTTGGAGGGGTTACTGTTGGGTATGCGTATGCATTTATGGGTAAGTTTCATTCTATATATCAATATATATCACATTTTGAAATTTTGGATATTTACCATGTGTTTTTATTTTGTTTCTGACTCACAATACATTGTCTATTTTCAATTGCAGGTGGTGTTATGAGCACGCCCCAGTTTATGAAAATATTTTTTCCCGACTTCCTCAACAAGAAAATACATGCGGACTCGGACAATTTTTGCTCGTTTGATGATGGAGGATTTATCGCCCTCAGCTCCGTTGTACCGTATGGAAGTTCTGTAGGTGTTTGGATCGCATTCTTCCTGGCGAGGAGATTCGGGAGAAGACCTGCACTATTTTGTGGCACTTCTTTACTGCTCACAGGAGTGCTTTTCGTGCTGCTACCTGTCCACCATCTTACGAACTGGATAGCTATATTGGGATTTATTGTCATTGGATGTGGAAATGGGTTTATTATTCAGGTAATTAGTAAATTAATCAAATGTTTTGAGGTCATTTAAGTTTTCAGTTTGATGGTACTAGTAGGAAGAGAAAATACTATATTAATACTTGAAAGCTGGTGATATTGGAAAGATCAGCACTATGCGTAAAACTTTGAATACATACATATACTTGGAGGTAGGATAGACATGTTCAGTATCTTACCAAAATAGGTATTACTGCTACATTAATATAAAATTACTTTGTATAATTATTTATTTAGCAACCAATAAATTAATATAAGTGAAATCTAGGAATTCCTAATTAATATTAGAGTTGTGGTGATTCAAGCAGGGAGTTAGTTGATGAATTAATTGAAGCCTAAATGTATGTATCCTTAATTAAATGAGTGTATCCTTCAATGTGCCTAAATGTATCCTTAATTTAAGGCTTCATAATGTTCTGTCTGAATTTTCATGCATTACTGTATGTATCTTTAAATTTAGGCTTCATGCATTATTTTATAACTTATACATTTAGGCTTCAATGTATCCACAAAAAATATGCCCTAGTATATCCTTTTAAAATATTCACCAAAAATTGTTAGCTTTTTTTTAATCATATAATTTAATTTTCATGATATATGGTATATCTATACTTTTTACATGAAAGGTGATGTGTTAAAATCAGAAACTTATTATGAATTTTTGGTTATCCTGAGAAGGCTATAGTTTGGTATATCTATAATTGCACTGTGAATTTCCCAGAAGTCAACTTATTCTATCCCTCAATAATTAATATGCTATTTATGTTTGTGTTTCCTTTAATGACAGATTATTCAGACAATTTCTGGAGAGTCCCTATCTCTAAATGATGCCACACGTGGAGGAATTTTATACGGGTACCAGGGGTTGGGGGCTGCCCTAGCATATGGGGCAAATTATTATCTCTCCTATCATTTCTTTTGGCAGCTACCATTCATCCTTCTTGGAGCATTAGCCTCGTTGATAATGTTGGCTTCTTTTTTCGTCTACGAAACACCAAAGTTTCTAGGCAAGAAAAGTTTATGGCATGAGGCTTATGCTAGTTTGAGATGGTACCGAGATGGATGGCCAATTGATGAGATCAATAGGGAGTTTGGTGACTTGATGATCACAATCACCAATGAAGCAGCAACGAATGTGGTGCAGGAGTTGTTCAGCCGTGGCATTCGACCCGTCTTGGTGATCAACATTGCTTCTCAGCTGCTCCCACTTCTAGTGACCACAGTCCCTCTCATGTTTTTCGGGCCATTGATCACTTTATCATCATCTTCGGTCGGGCATGGAGATGTTTTGACCCCCTTTCTGGCTGGGATTCTAGGAGTGATCTGCACACTCATTTCTTCTTGGCTTCTATATCAGTTTGGAAGACGCAAGTCCATTCTGATTGTTTCTACCATCATCAATCTAGTGTCACAGGTAAACAATTTGATTTCGGTGTTTAAATTATTAAATTCTCACATATTGTGTTATACTAATATTATGTTTGTTTATTTTATAGGCTGGATTGTGCTATATTTTCGTAGCCAGAGCTGACCCATTGGGTTATTTGGAGAGTGTGAGGATATGGGCAGTTGGGTTGTTTATTGTCAACATTGCAAGTAATACCGTGATGAACAACCCTCATGGCTGGATGAGCTGTTCTGTGCCCGGTCCAGCTGAGCCACTAGTTTCAGTGATGGTTAGGTCACTATATGCAGCAGCTATGGGCAGTATTACTTTTGCATCGCTTGATCTTCTCTGCATTTGGAGAGGTTGGGTGTTTATGGTAGATATAGTTCTCTGCGCACTCGTTCTAGCCTTTCTATGCTGCTTCGTACCCGAGACTACAGGGATGGATGCGAGCCTGGTGTGGCAGCAGCATTGGTACTGGAGCAGATTTGTGTGACAGGGAGGAGCATGTGTTGATTTGGATGTTTTAGTAGAGTTTTGATGATGTAACTGTTTTAGTGATGTTCTAAGTAAACATGACTCAGAATATTAGAACATTATTTTATGTACCGGTTTCTAAGTGATGCGTTCCAGTTTCCCAGAGCAAAGTTAACTATGCCTGCTCTATTTTGAAATTAATTTCTTCTCTGTATGTTGCTTCTGGATAAACTTGAGTCCAGAACATGCACTTCTTCTGTGCTTGTGTTTTTATTAAGTTTAGCCATTTTTGGAGTTCTTTTGAATATATTGCATTAGTCTTGGACTTGGTTAGTAATGATGTAAGAAATTGATCTGTTGGGGATTAATTGCATTTGTACTGTCTAGGTGTTTTGAGCTGAATTTTTGACTTGACATAGTAGACTTATTTAGTGTGCATATCTTGCTATGTTTGATGATTTTATTAGTCGAATGCTGGATTTATGGTCTTTTGAGTCACAATATTTGTTGCTTGTCAGTCGGTTTGTTTATGCCCAAATATATTGACACCTCATTAAACCCTCAATACTAGTAACGTTGTGGCTTCTGCGACATCACCTGCGGCTCCGGCAGACCGCCGATCTCAACCTCGAGATCACCAACTGCGTCGAGACCAACAGGCCCGTCGAGAAGATTGACGACGCGCTGGATAATATTAAGCTGCGGAATGTGCTGCCTCTTCGCGGTGATCCCGGACAGGATAAGTTGTGCAGGTAGAGGGTGGATTTGAGTGAAAATTGAATTGCTCCGGTTATTTTTAAATTGATGTCAATATCTTTATTAGGTTACATTTGTTTGCAGGTGATTAGAAAAATCATATTATTCTGTCAGAAATACAGAACAAAAGAAAAAAAACTCGATTATAATATGTTGTATGTTGTTCTGCTAAGCCATTTAATCTTCCCATTGATGCTCTAGCCCTAAGATTTCGGTATGTTGAAAGCCCTATTGAGTTATCACTTGTATCTGTATCTCCTCTTCATGCCCCCCTTTACTTTACTTCATATCCCCCTTCATATCTCCTCTTGACCCATGAGTTTTTACTAGAACCAAATTTGTCTACTGTCTCAAAACTCTTGGTTATTCTGTATTCTTCCTTTTGCTTGGTGCGTTTGCTGAAATAGTATTTTACTCTAGGCGTGTATTGTGTACCTATGCTATTTCTCTAATCAGACATACCATTATTATATTCTAGAATGTTTTTTGTTAAGTTCACTTTTAAATGATTTGTTCTTTGGCTTTTTGTTGGTTTTCTGCCAGGATTATTTGGCTTTTGGGACTATATGTTACAACATAGGATGGGATGGAAAGTATAGAAATCCAGAGGAAGTCTATACAGATGTGCAGTTTATTTGGAATAATTGTGCAATGTACAAAAAAAGGTGATTATGAACTAGACTGATGAAGCGGGGAAGGTGAACTTGAAGAAATATATATAGAGGACTGTCTACAAGGAGATTATCTGGTCGGAGGTGACTCTCATATAAAAGTGAGTCATTTTACTTTTTGTTTTTCATATCGATTTACACCTTTCCGTAACTCTGTTATTTGCATAAGTAGAAAATAGCAACTGGAAACTGGTACTTAAATAGTGATGATTTATTGATTTATAAATGTTTGTCTAATCGAAATCCCTTTGTGCTAAATCCAAATGACATATTGAGCTATTTGTCTCAGAGATACACCACTCACATGCTTCACTTGTTACTTCTTTGTGTCCATAAGTAGCTCACTAAAAACTGTATTGATGCATCCATAATCACTGCGACTACCCAGATGGTTTTATACTCTTAAGATATCACTACGTCTTCAATTCCTCCTTTTCGATTTGTTTTATCACACCCTTCTGTAATCTTTAGTTTAGGCTTTATGAAACTCTTATGATATCACACACTTCTGCAATCTGAAGTATATATTAACAGGTTTTTTACATTTTAAAAATATAGGATAGTCATAGAAATGGCTGATTAATTGTTTAAATGAACTCAGGACCATCTTTATAATACATTTATTTCCACTGTGGCCTTTGCCAAAATATATAATTCTTGAGTTAGCATGTTACTTAGCTTTACATTTACTTATACAGGATCCGAGATATATCAAGAGATGCTGGCTAAGGCACTTGCTCAGTAATTTGGAGCGAAATTGCTTATATTTGATTGCCATTCATTTTTGGAGGTATGTTATATTGACTTGGAGATTTTCCTTTTACTCTTTGCGAATTTGGTTAAAATGTTAATTGAAATCCATTGGACTGATTTTCACTTTGGAACTTTAATTTTGCATTTTGTGGAACCTTGGTATATGGGGAACTGTAACTAGGAGTGATGAATTGCCACTTGAATCTAGTTTTGTGGAACCTTGAGGTTCAAGACGAATTGTACTTTTTTGTTGAACAATTGTCATTTTGTGGTACACTGGATGAAAATTTAAGCTTTCTATCCGTTTGGCTAAAAAAAGTTGGATTTACTTTACATATAAATAAAATCGCAGCTGCTGAAATGAGCTTGCTCTGAGCCTACCATAATTTTACAAAAGTTAACTTTCATTCAAAAATTATATTTTGGCAACCTTTGAGCTAAGGAGAAGATGTATTGAATTTTTAGAAATTAATAGGAAAAATGGACTTTTCTCCCTAAGTAGCTCTTGCTGTCAGTTTTTGCATTAGATGTTCAGCTGGTCAATTAGTGATGTTGTTTTGATCTCCAGGGGTTGTCTTATAAACAAGCTGAACTACTTCAAAGAGGGTGGTTACTCTGCAGAGAGAATCTGCATTAGTTTGAAACGACTTTCTGGATCTTCTGACGTGGCTAAGCGATCTGGAGCTCTATCAAGCTTATTAGACACTGAACTTGGTTTGGTCTCCCGTTTAAAGTCTCAAATGAGTGCATCGCGGACTTTGGTTGGGACATCTAAGAATCCATCTTTCTTTTTTTTTTTTAATTAAAATCACCTATGAAAGGTGAAGGGATTTTCATTAGGTTCCCCAAGCCTATTAGAAATGAACTGAAAAATAAAAGTTAAGCACAGAGCTCAGTTTTACAATATATGTATCTTAAAAGAAAACCATAAAGATGAGTTTTGAGGCTCATCAATCTAGTTACAACCTCTAGAAGAGAGGATAAGGCAGTGAGAGCTGAAAGTGTTCATAAATCCCTATCCCTAGACCATACAAACCCCAAGCAGTTCTGTGAAAACAAAACAAATCGAATCACAACTTTACTTAGAGCTATAAGTCTTCAGGTGGGGAGAAACACTCAGTATTGCCAACAATCTGCAATTTGGTGCTTTGGTGGGGTGAGATGGTTGCAGCTAAAAGCATTCCCCATTCCTCAGTCCTTTCGGCATGTAGAGTTGGTCTGGAACTTTCTTCCTAGTAGATACCCAAGATGTCTTTAGTTGCGTCTGATTTTAGCGATTTACCTGCAAAGAGTTAAAGACTGGATCAGCAGCATCCATTCTCATGAATTAAGGATTCTAATAGATGGAACTTGAGCAAGATCCAACTGTATTAGGGCCTTAATGTGAGCTGACAGAGATGAAAAGGAGACATAGGTGTTTAATTTGAGAGCTAAAGCATTCTTAGATAATGCATCTGCTACCCTATTTCCTTCTCTATATGTATGAATCAATGAAAAATTACCAAGCATGCATTTAATATCATCACACAGTGCAAACAACTTCCAGTGAGCAGTAATTCAAAATCATGGAGATTCCTTTTAAACAGTCAGATTCAATTATACATTGACTACCAGGCATGCAATGACAAAAAATGATTCCTCTTTTTATAGCAAGCATCTCTGCTTCCAAAGGGGACTGGGCATGTGTATAACTGTATTCAGCATGAACAAAATATCCAAATTGATCCCTGCAGATTAAGCCTATACCTGCCTCTAAATAGGTATGCTGCTTTCAACTCTAAATATTCTTTTGCTCTACTATGTTCTCCTTTTACATTTCTCTCTGCTTCATATTTATGTTTATGGTTTGTGTTAGAGTTTCACCTATAACTGATTTTTTTTTCTTTCTATTTTCAGGTGATAAAGATTCATTGGCTCTCCTTCTGGCGTTCTATATACAGCAAATTCTAGGTAAACTTTTCACTGCCTTTTAAAGAAGGTAATGAGCTTAATTAGTTTTACCAACAGAACATGAAACAATCATGACTTAACTTAAATTATGGCTTCTCAGAAAGGGATACTAGCAGCAGATTCCTAGAACTAGAAATGAAGGAAAATGCTGCAAGACTTACTTGAAAAAAATTGGTTTGATGATTTTTGGTGGCTAGAATTTGTTCATGACAATAGCTGTCATTCACTTTTCTTTAATTGCAACATTTCCTTTTTAAGAAGCTTCAGATAAATTGCTACACCAGTTTTCAGTAAAACTTTTCCCTCAAAACAAGTCGTCTCTCTCTTGCACGTACCATTACTTACCCTTTTTAGATAAAACTCTGGGGTTTGAATTAAAAAATATGAGTATAAGGCCTTTTACATGAGTAACGTAACATCAAGAACATTATTATTATTATTATTATTATTATTATTATTATTATTATATTATTATTATTTGACGATTCATTTAATGAACCAAGGCTTGTTCAAATGTCATACTTTGTGCAAGAGAGGATGCATTAACCTTAAAATTTTCAAATGTAGTATTAAAAATTACATATATCATTCGACTCGCATACAGTTTGAATTCAAGTCAATTATACATTTCTAATAAAAACATACCAAATATTCTCATTATTAAAATTATCATAATAACTTTGAGGTCAACACTTGAAATGATGTTTCTTAAATTTATAATAACTTTATAATGTTTGTTAATCTCATTGAGTATTTTAGTAAAAACATATTAATTACTCATTTTAGTTTTTTGACTAAAATGAATTTATTAATGGAAATAAAATTGATTTTCAAATTATTATTGTTGGATATCTATTGTAGATATTAATTTTAATTTTTAATTATTATTGTTGAATAAATGTATCATTACGTCTTAGAAGAAAATAAAAAATATATGTGGGACCTATCAAGCTACACAATATTGTAACTTACTATTGGGGGAGTGTGTAGTTTTAAATATTCTGATGGTTTGTGATGGGAAAAACCAGCCCCACTCCAAGAGTATGGCGTCACATAACAATAAGTTGGATCAATTTTTTTTAGTAATTACACAAGTTGAATTCTAACCATTAGGTACTCTACCTCTAATTGTTTCTTGCCATATCAGAAGGCAAGATTGTCAACTTGAAAGGGTCAGGGTTGTTTTAAATGTAAAGGGTCAGAGTCATTTTCTTGCCATGGTGTTGATTTAGACGTGCTTTGTGAAACAGGTCATGGATTTTATCGCAAAGGTCTATGATGAGTAGGGTGCATTTTCTTACTCTTGGGTGGCGATCCTCCTGTTCGAAGATAACTCTGTTGGGCTTGCAACATTTCTTCAATATACTGCCCAATCTTCTTCTATGCTTGACTGTGTTTCTGCAACTTTGCTGTCTCAAAAAGGTTTATTATTATTTGATGTATCACTTGGTTTCTCCTTTTTACCCCTTTTTTGAGTTTCCTCTGAATGATACTTTGTTTAATAAATGGATTTTATTCACTATGTGTTTGATAGAACAATGGTCTGATTATCATGCATGAAAATGACTCTGTGAATCGATGCATATGGGTTACTCTTTCTTTTCATGTGCCCGATATAAAAGGTATGAAGCAAGCTTGGTATGCTTTGGCTGATTTCACAATTTATGAATATTATTATTATTTTCATATTTAGGCAGAGAGTAATCATAAGCATTCTGTTTATAAAAATTCAGGTTGTGATTCTCAGAGGAAAAAATGGTTTGATTCATGTTAGACGTGAGTATTTGTGGGAAGAAATATTCGTAAGTAAGAGCGTAAGGCATTCAAAAGTAACTTTTGCAAACACCCTCTTTTTTTCAGAGGGCAATGAATGAGAGGTAATTTGAGGACAGCATTTTTGATATTACATTGAAAGAAGTTGACTTTGAGTTTGTCAGATGTTTATTTTTCTGTTGTAAATTTTTTGATGACTGTCTGATCCAGTAAGCTTTTACTTGAAAATTCACCATTAAATTCCGATTCTACACAAATTCTGAAGTCATATAATAATTTATTTTTTTATTTTTTTGGTAGATTACAACTATTTCCTCACATTGTTTTAAATTTTAGCTGAGGCTTACTGCTACTGAGGATGTTATTTATTTATTTATTTATTTGCCCCCAGCTGGCCAGCTCCACTGATAATTTTCCTTAGATATGAGTCTGTGGATTTGTGTTATGCCACTGCAGATGTTGTTGTATTTATTACTTGTTGCGTCCCTCTATGATATATGCACCTACTTAGATCATCGTTCAGGTCTTAGATTCTTTGTTCAATATGTTTACGACAGGTAGTGTTAGGAATTCTAATCTATCTTCTTTGAATTGCAAAAATGGAGAGGTGAAAAGTTTTTGAAGGATATCAATTCTTTAAGACTTCTATTTATGCACTAAAATATATAATTACGTTTGAAGGAGAAATACATGTAATATCTTTTATAGTTTGTTTTTTCTTTTAAATTGTATGATATCTAAGATACCCATGCTATTCAGGAGTCAATAGTTTGAATCTGTTTTTCAGTAGAGACTTGGTTTGAAATTTTACACATTCATCTTTGGTGAACTTCAGGTGCTTGATGCTTCCAGGAATGAGCCTTGGGGTCCTCGCAGCAAAATTCTAGCTAAAACTTCTCATGCTTCGAGAAACTAGTGAGCTTTTGTAACTGTTGTGTCTGTGTGATATATGATTTTGAGTTTCAGTTATATAGTTGTTTTATGATTCTTCCTACTTGAAATTTAATATGTTCTCCCCTCTTTGAAATGAATAGAGCAGGCCAACTGTAAATTATAAGCATGATGCCACTCGCAAAGATTATCCACGGCTGAAGTTCAACTCTGTCATCCGCAAACGCCACTGGTAATTTTGGAACTCAGTTTAGTTTCGATTTAGTTTCAACTGTTATCTCCATCTTCGCTGGCTCTTTGATCGATGAATCAATGAACCAATCACCGTGTAGCTATATTTTGTGTGGCTGTGCTGCTATGTCGTGTGGTGCATTTGATTATCTGATATTTTTTGTAACTGGTTAGCTGTGTTAATGTGTAATTTCACATCATGTGTGGTTGTATAATTCAACACAGCTCACTCTGATTTTGTGTTGTGTTCAGCTTTGTTAGAGTTAGCTCAACTTACCAATGTATTGAATTCATGTCTGGTAGTAAAGTGTTTATAATTTTTTAGATTACATGTTAGTGAAAATTCATGGATTGCATAGAGATACACCAACTTTTCATTCGTCTAAATACATTACCAGTATGTCGTTCCTAAGTTATATTGTCGGCCTTTGATAGATTTTGTGTATAGGCCTGGTTCACATTGCAGTGGAGGGATTTTTCACTAAGACTGCTATGGTAGCAGTGGTGAGGATAGGAACGGTTATGGCATATGGGAGAGAGAGGGAGGGAGAGAATGGGCATCTCGTGTGTGCTGTGCGCGTTTCAAGACGGTTGTCCGCCTTTCCCATTTAGAAAAGTTTGAGAACTGTTGTAATTTTGCTTATTTAATATTTTCTCTTCAAAAAATTAATAACAGCTAGTGTGTGTGAATTGGATGTTTTTGGGAGTTAGAGTTGTGGTTGCTGGTTCTTGATAAAAGGCCGACTTTGTTTGTAATAGTTCAGGTTTTTAATTTTGATTTTGTTGATGGTTTTTCATAAAAATGTTTGATAAAAAAGCCTCTCAATTTCATTGAAATATTCCCATATATTATTTTTTACCAGTGTAAGTCATGTTGAAGATAAAAACTCAGAAAACACAGTAAGATTTTTCTTTATTATTCTTACTTTTTTTTTAAAGGCGATAACCACAAAGTGGTAGGAATCTTATTAAGGTATCCCAATCTTTTTATTCTTACATCATACTTATGTCATGTTTGCTAGAGCTTATTTGTAAATCAGTTTAGTTTAATTCAATTTAGTTCAGTGAAAATGTAATTCGAATTAATTCAAACGTGCTGATTCTTTTTTTGTTACATTATTTTTCATTTCAATGGAGTTCAGTTTAACAAAATATATATATATATATATATATATATATATATATTATACCAAACATGGTAAAAGATATCACAAGTTACATGTATGAAACAAAGGACTTTTCCTTGAATCCCTTTAGGTGTAACTGTTTACAAAGGGAGTGAAAGACGTTATTTCAATAAACTTCAAGAAACAATCTCTCATAGGCTAGAAAATTAGAAAAACCAATGGCTATTCAATGGAGGAAAGTTTACTAACAATAATTGTAAAACTGTTTGAAACTCAAGTTCCAATGTCGAAACCTATTAAAGTCAATAGTCAATGCATAAAATTCAAGCAATTACTGGTCAACTATTAGAATTTTTCGTTTCTATTTGGTTACATAAAAACTTTTATTGGTTCTATTTAGTCATTTGGTTAGTCAACTAATGAAATAGTAGTGTTGACTTACAGAAATTTTTAATAAATTACACAAATACCCTCCATTTCAATTAAAAAAATTTGTCCTACAATGTCACTATAAATAAAAATAAAACATCTATAACTAGAGCTTAAATGCATCAATATATCCTGAGCATGCTGCACCTGAAGCAGCCCCTAAATTTTAAAAATAAAATAGAAAAGAAATGACATAGGGAAATACTGGGAAAAAACAATTAAAGATCAAATAACATCTTACTGGAGATACAGTAATACTCTTAGCATCAGAAAACTTTTGCATCAACATGTTCTTGATGGAACCCCATTCTTTCGATGTAACTTTCACACATGCGCACAAGATTAGCACATCCATATCCAGAGAGCAGGCAAAATCAAAACCAAAGCACCTACAAAAACAGAAACACGTCATTACCAAGTGCAAAAAACACCAAAATTCATTCACGATCACGAAAGCTCCAAAACAACAATTTGTCCCAGCTAATAAAAAGCTATACAAAATTTATTTACCCGATAACAAAATCAATTTTATAATTAAGAAAAAGGATTTCATATATATATATATATATATATGTATATTAAACAACCGACTATCAAACATCAAAGTATTAATTAGTTGGTAGAGACAACATAGTAACAATCAGACTCAAATAAAGCTACAAAATTTAATTATTTAGGAACAAATATCGATTTTTTATCAGCAAAAAATGGTTCATTATCACATTGCTACGGAATCTGTGAAATCTTTTATTCTACAAAATCTTAATCTTTCATATTTCTGCAGTCAATGTATTGTTTTGTTTTTAAACACTTTCCAAATAAACTAATGTCAGCTTTACATTTTACCACACACCAATGGGTACCACATACATCCCAAATAAACCAATTTCGGTTTTAAATTCTATCATAAAATCAATAAAGGAGGAAATACAACCCAAAAAAGCAATGCTAGCTTTATAGTATACTACAGACCAATGAAGGATCAAATACATTCCAAGTAATCTAATGTCCGATTTACATTCTACCATAGACCAGTGAAGGACCAAATACATCCCAAAATAAACCACTGTCACTTTTACTCAGTTTTACATTCTACCACAAATCGATGAAAGAGCAAACACATCCCAAAAAAAAAGAAAATAAGAGCAACCACGACCCTTAGATCGATGAAAGAGCAAATACATCCCAAAAATAATCATTATTCTTTTCTGGGTCAGGGTTGTATTAAAAGAGAAGAAAAGAAGAATGATATTTTTAGAGTATAAGCTGCAACACTTTTTTTAAAAAAAGTGACAGAACATCAAGGTTTAGAGAAGCTAACTACAATTCTTGAGAAATGAGCTCAAATAGAATCATAGACACACGCACACATTTAGACATCATAAACATCAACTGAGACATTTTGTACATCAAGTACGCAGCCTGGAAACATCACTAAGCATACCAAATAATAGATGCGGGAAAATAACACACATTCATCGCGGAAACTCTAACTGCAAGCCTGAAAATACTTTTGGAATAAGATTATCAAATAAAAATCGTAACATCAAAATCCATAAAATATTACCAGCCAAAAACTAACATTAAATAAAAACAGAATAGTACCAGCTCTGAGCATCCTTAAATTTTGCAGAATATAGGAAAAATTGCAGCGTCGATAAAAAATGAGCATCTGATACACGAATCATTAACTCTAAACCTTGCAATATCAAATAATAACTGAAAATCACCAGCTGTGGTTTTAACGAAGAAATAAAGCATCAATTAAATCTGTACGTAATATCCTATAAGTGAATCGAAAGCTTTCAGCATTAAATAAAAATTGAGCTTAAAAAAACTAAAATTTTAACCAAGAAATTAATTTAAAATGCTTGCAACATTAAATAAAAACCCAGCATCAAGAACTGTGATCATAACCGAGACATGAATCATCAATTCAAATCCAAAATATCAACTTGAAAGCTTTCAACATCAAACAAATCAATAAAATATACAAAAACCTTGCTTCAACACCAACAATAACCTAAATAACTAACACATAGGAAGCTCTGAATCGGTATATTTCCGACCATAAACCCGGTTTCAGAATAACATCTTACCTTCGAACATGGTAAAGTGAAAAAGAAATTCGGCAGATTACCTATGGAGACTGCCTAGCAGAGGAAGAGAGCGGCCGGATACTGGACGCAGAGGAAATAAGACAAAATATTCTGAAATAAAAGCACAGGCTGTGATACTTGTGTTTTACAAAAGGAAATTACAACAGGTCACTTGGATAACATGATACTTTTTTATAAACAAACAAATTATCGAAGGACCCCTCCAGCCAAAAATTGTCACCTGTCTCCTCCAAATTGAATACATGACTTGAGATGATGTCTTTGATCAACGATCCATCCATCCATCCATGGCTATCTGATCGTGTTCTTCACACAAATAAGCACGAGTTCAAATCGCCCTTTGTTGATCATAATCTCTTGGGCTAAGAACCGGCCACTGCTAGACCTTGTCTCATGATCGGACGAGTTACTGGGAAGCTTACTGTCATGACCATCGATGTCTGATGAAGATGCAGTCACAAAATTCGATCCTTTGGAAGGAGCTGAGTGAGGAACCAGAAGCTTTTTAGGCATCATCAGCCTCCACATATCCTTCAGAATATCGCGTTCGAATTTCTCGTCAAAACCCTGTTCTTTTTCTGAACACCCTGAAGTTCAAACCAAGCCAAACCAAGCCCGACCGCCACGTGTAGAGCATCCAGTATGCTTATACTTCAACACCCCCCCCTTCAAGATGGAACATCTTGCAAAATTTGTGGAACACATAAGCCCATCCTAGCCAACATAGCTAAAGAAAAACAACAGAACATTGCAGTTCATCCTGTAGTTTTGCTCCGAGCCTGCAGCAGAAGATCTTGAACTAAATTTGATCATGTTGGTCATTCCAAAACCATCATTCCAGAAGCAACAAAACACACTGATCCCAAAAACCAACAAACTGACTGGGAAATGAACTTAAGCAGATTGTAACCAGAACATGATCATCCCTTCAGCATCAATGCCATACAAAAAATTACCCTCCAGTACCCCTTCACCTTTCTTCTTTCATGTTCCTGTCAACATCTTTGTCTTTCTGCGGCCATCTTCATCTTTCTTCTTCTGTCATCTATCATCTTTAATCTTTCATCATCAATGCCCAAGTTGCCTCTTTCATATTTTATTTTCTTTCATCATCTGTGTCATCTTTTCATCATTCTTCTCTCATCATCAATGGCAAAGCTGCCTCTTTCATCTTTCATTCATCATCATCATCATTCTGTCATCATCTTTCTTTCCTCCTTCCATTCAGCATCATCATCATCATGATGTCATCATCTCTCTTTCCTCATTCCATTCATCATCATCATCATTCTGTCATCATCTCTCTTTCCTCCTTCCATTCAACATTATCATCATGTCATCATCTCTCTTTCCTCATTCCATTCATCATCGTCATTCTGTCCTCATTTCAAGGAACCAATGTGGTCTTTGTTTCAACACGCCCCCGTCACGTGCCAACGTGAAGTCATTCCACACCCATCACGGGTCAATATCGAGGGAACCACATCAGCCCTGTTTGTTCAGTTCATCATCTGTTCTACTTTTATCCTTCACCATTTTCCAGCAACATATATACACAACCATCACACCTCTAAACCCCAAGCTCAATAAAACATCCAAAAACATATCCAAAATCAATCAGATTCTGCCAGTAATGGTATTCTTCAGTTCACTTCTACCTCCTCCAAGCATCCAAGTCAATCAGATAGCTTCAAATCACACTCTAATACACCATGATCATAGGACTTCACAGATTCATCATAATTTTCACATATGTCATCATCAATTGCAACACTTGAAATGCAAAAATCATCATAACACTCCACCTCTTCAGAACCTTTACCATTATTCACATCACCACAAATAAAAGGAACACTCAACCAATTTACCAATAATAGTCATATCACCATTCTCCTTATCTAAAGACTCACAGCGATACTCATGCCATCCAAACTCCACTTTGTCAACAAACTTAGATGAAAAATCATTCAAAACATCTACTCCTTTCAATCTAACAACAACCAGTGTATTTTCAGAAACTTCAATACCAGAGTCATAACAAGTGAGGTTAAGGTGCTTACTGGTAAGGAGTGTTCTCAACTCTTCGAAACGCTCCCAATAGGCCAATAGTCCCTCACACTCCCTCTTTGAGCTAGCTTATTATATTCTCCAATCTCATCCTTGTCAGCCCAACCATTAAACATGTACAACACAACAGTATGAAAATCCTCCCAAAACCACCACTGCTTGGTCAGTTTCTCCCCGTGAAACCATATCTCAAACTTGCTCCGCAAATACAACTCCACAGTGCTCACTCTCGGCTGCTCACAGATTCTGAGCCACTCCACTGCATCTTCTACTGTGAAGAAACTCAACTCAACCTTGGGGTGCTGCAGAGTCACTATGAGCAGCTCACGTCCACGCTCAAGCCTCTATAGTTCCTCATCCCGGAGCGGATTATCCCAGCCGCAATGCATAGCTCCAACACTGTGAAATCGGTTATAGTGCACCTCTTCCTCCAAACGGCGGTTATGATCACCGAATCGATTGAAAAACTCATCCTCTTCAAAACGGCGGTTATAGAGTGGCCTTAGGTCATGGCGGTTACTAGCTTGACCGGAACCTTCTGGCGTGACGCCTGGCGGACGGTGCAGAGATACTTGCTCGTATGTGTTGTGTATCGGTTCGTCGACAGTCGGTTTACACGGTGATGCAGGCTTGTAAGCAACCTGAATCAACTCTCCAACGAAATGTTTGTGCAACGGCGACTGTTCGTACGCGCCGAGAGCAGACTCGCCGGAATTCACCTTCTCCTTGCCTTTCTCCTTTGGAATTGCGCCTACGTTTCTCTCATCCATCTGCTGGAGCCAGGAATTGAAACGACTTTCGAGCTTCTGTTCCAATTCGTCGCGAACTGTCCAGAGTTCTCTGATATGATCTTCAATCTGTGCTGAGAGTCCTTCGAATCTAGCGTTGGAGTTGTTCTGTGCCACGACCTGTGCGGAGAATCCACCGACTCGAGCATCCAAATCGTTCCATCGCCGGTACTGCTGCAATTTCAAATTGGTGAAACGTTGACCGGGATCGTTGCCGTGACGCTCTGATACCATGAAGAAACGGCTGAAAAGTGATTTGAGTTTAACCGTCTCCGGCGACTGTTCGACCGGAGACGGTGGCCGAAAACCAGTGGCTCCGAACCAGTGCCAATGAAAGTGATTTGGGGCTAAGAATCTGATTCAATATTATTCAGTCTGTTAAACTCCTTCTGTACACACAAGGCTGTTTTATATAGCAAGACAATGACTCTAATGTCAGTCTAATTGATTGGTTACTTTCAGCTACCACAAGAACAGAATTTCAACTACAAATTGAAGATCTAAAAATGCTAAGACTAGCTGGGAATTGAAATAAACTGACAGTGCCGTTAAAACAGAAACGATTGTTGACTAACTGAGCTAACAGCCAAGTGTAAACCATCCCGACCGCCACGTGTAGAGCATCCAGTATGCTTATACTTCAACAGTTAACTTCAAAATTCACTTTTAAAAAAGGGACTATTCCCTATAAGGCGTAATAAGAAACTAAATTCTTACTTAAAGTGTAATACTTTCATAATTATTATTAAGGGCGTGAAATAAATTTTATTGTTTAAATAACGTTTAAGTGACTATTCTACCCTTTAATAGAAAATCACATTACAATAACTGAATAATTGAACTTATTTTGTAACAAGAAAATACATTGAAAATAAATTCCGTTCAGTTTAAGTAAATTTAGTACAGACTCATTCCAAATTTATAAAAATAGTTCAGTTTTATTAAGTTCACTTAAATTCAATAAATTTTGTTAGTCTAAATTTGAGTCCATGAAAATTTAATTACTTAAACTATATTTTCTTACGTCTAATTTTGTTCAGTTCAATTCAATTTAATTTAATTCAGTTCAGTTTGGCTAAGTTCGGTTCAAATCAGTGTAGTTTAGTCCAATTTAATTCATTTCAAATCAATCCAACCCCAAATTGAGTCAAACTCGAAAAACACATGCTATGCTATGCACACTTTTCTCTTTATTTTTTTTAAAAGAATATAATAATTAGAGGTTTAAGGAGAAGCTTTGGAAATGAACAACAAAAGCACAATATGGGGATGATTCGTTGGCGCTCGATTTGTACCGCCGGTTCCTTTCTCACCACCGCCACAAGTTTTACTCTTCTTACCGATGGAATCCCCAGGAGCTTGCCGACCAAATTCACCGCCTCTTAGTCCTGGAACGCTTCAATGCTCTCCACCGCCTGCCTCTCCATCGATTTTTCCGACGACCTTGTCAACACCGTCCTCGGCAAACTCAAGCTCAACCCAACCGCCTCCCTCCACTTCTTCAAATTAGCTTCAGCCCAGAAAAAATACCGACCCCATTTAAAGTCCCACTGTAGAATCATCCACATTTTATCGAAAGGCAGGTTCTTTGATGAGACGAGGGCGTATCTTGACGAACTGATCGAGCTCACTTGCCGCGGTGGAAGTTCGCATTCATTTGCTTTCGATGAATTGGCTCGAGTGTATCGGGAGTATAAGTTCTCCCCCACTGTATTTGATATGCTTGTCAAAATTTATGCGCAAAAAGGGTTGGTGAAATATGCCCTCTACGTGTTTGATAATATGCCTAAGCTGGGTTGCTTTCCCAGCAAGATATCCTGCAACAGTTTGTTGAGTAGTTTAGTGAAACATGGAGAGTTTCCATCTGTCTTTTGTGTTTATGAGCAGATATTGAGAATGGGGTAGCTTCTAGATGTGTATACTTGTTGCATTATGGTGAATGCATACTGTAAAGATGGTAAGGTTTATAAAGCAGCTGAGTTTGCCGATGAAATAGAGAAAGAGTTTGGTTTGGATCTGAATTTAGCTGTTTATCATTGCTTGATCAATGGGTATATCGAGAGAGGGGAGTTGGAGAAGGTGGGACAAGTTTTGCGTGTGATGAGTGAGAGAGGAATTTTTAAGAACGTGGTTACATTTACATTGCTAATCAAGGGTTACTGCAAGAAAGGGAAGGTGGAGGAAGCAGAGAAAGTGTTCCTAGAGATGAAGGAGGCTGGTGACTCAATGGCTGTGGATGGGCGTGCGTTTTGCGTTTTGATTGATGGGTTTTGTGATGCTGGGAAAATGGACGATGCTATTAGGATCAAGAATGAAATCTTGGGACTGGGATTGAAGATGAACATGTTCATTTGTAATTCCATGGTAAAAGGATATGTTAAACTCGGGCAAGTTACTGAAGCAGAGCGATTTATTGAGAGCATGAGTGATTGGAATTTACGGCCCGACTCTTACACTTTTACTATTCTGATTAATGCATATTTCCGTGCTGGTCGAATGAGAGAAGCATTCCTTTTTTGTGATATGATGGTTAGAGATGGAATTGAACCCACAGTTGTTACCTACAATGTTCTCTCGAAAGGGTTGTGTCAAGCTGGTGGCCTTGATGATGCTTTGCATCTATGGCCTTTGATGCTTAAGGGAGGCGTGACTCCTGATGAGATAGGCTATGGTACTCTATTGGATGGTTGTTTTGAAAAGGGTATTACTGAAAAGGCATTGGCATTGTGGAAGCATATTTTAGCAAGAGGATACCCCAAAAGCAGGTTTCTTTTTAACACAATGCTCAGCGGACTGTCTAAGATGGGAAATGTAGTCGGAGCAGAGCAGGTGTTTAGTAAGATGAAAGAACTAGGATGTTCATCTGATGACGTAACTTATAGAACCCTGATTGATGGTTTTGCTAAAGCTGGAGATATTGAGAAATTTTTTCACATTAAGGGTGACATGGAAAAAGAAGGCATCCCTGCTTCCATTGAACTGTATAATTCGATTATTTGTGGACTCTTCAAGGCTCATAAATTTGGCCAATTAGCAGTCATACTCATTGAGATGCAGCAGAGAGGATTGAAACCTAACGATATTACGTATGGGACTCTGATTGCTTGTTGGTAAATTAAGAAATTGTTTAGAAACAAGTTTCCTTAAAGTTGATTTACTTGACCCCCTTGGCAGAATTGATGGAATATATAGCAGCACTAATTTGTGTAAGACTTAGACTTATTTGATCAGGGTTGAGTCAGTTGTCCTAACAGGCAGTTTAATGATATGATTTGACACACTGCTAATCATATATGAGTCAGGGAAATATGCCTTTTGCTGTTAGAATGATACTAATTATTCCCTCCTGAAACGAGTCTCGTAAGCTGTGTAATTGAAGAATGAAATTTGTGAATGCAATTGCATCTAGAAGACTAGAAGTTTGTGGGATGGTCTTCTTTCTGCTCTTTTTAGGTTCTAAGTATGTAGGTATTGATCCTTAGAGTATTTATTTCAGTTTCCTTGCTTGTCAAATGATGTCTTATCTTCTATAGTTTTTTTCTTATAGTTTCCCATTGAATGTGGCAACATATAAAATGTTGTCGCCCTCTATATCTCAGAAATATAGTTAACAGGACTTAAGGTAGACTAGACACCATACGCCATTCCAGTTAGTTGCTTTGCTTCAACTATCTGGTGAAGCCATGAAAAAAATGCCAAAATACTTGAGTTCATTTGTTAAATCATGCTTAAGGATTGTACTTATGACATTGGAATATTAAAGAGTTTCTTTGCTTTTGACTAATTGTTCAGGATGATGATGTTGAGGTGATACCTGTACATGGTCTTAATTTGGGTGTTGGGCAATTCTCTGGAAGAAGTAATATTATCTTTTTTTTGTAGTCTTTTGTTGTAAACGTCATACCTTTGAAAATATATTTTAATTTCCCTTTTTGCAAATTTTACTGTCTTTAGACTCAGTTAGGATGGGACTCGCAGATGTTGAACATACTTAAGATAAAGTTTGGATACTAAGGGAAGGAAATCATCTAAACCATAAAAGGAAAAATCACAAAACTTAAGCTTTTATTTGTATGGGTTAGGATGGGTTCATGTGCATTTATTTATCTTACAAAAATTTTACTGTCTTAGACTTAGGATGGGTTCATGTGCATTTATTTATCTTATAAATTTTCCTCTACTTATCTTTGTTTGCCTTTGACTTATATGCTTTTCATGTTTGTCTGAACTTTTATCAATGTTTGGTTTGTTGATTTGGAAGAACCACTAAGCTAATTTGGAACAGAACGGCATGAACTCATTAGATGAAATCGACTAGATACATTAGCATAAAACCCCTTTCTGAATGCCTCCTAAGAGTGGCTGTTTTGTTATTTGGTGATGCTCCTGTTGTTTTGTAAGTTTGACAGCTGATAGATGATGTCCTATGCAGATGACGAAAATCAAATAAAAATGGATGCACAAGCCATCCATCGGAACAAATGAGCTGCTGCAATTCCAAACTCCTACCCAGTAGAAATTAATATGCTATATAGAACCACTGCAAGATTACTCTGAGGCATATATTTTCAGCCCTGACCAGGTATGTTCGGAGTTGCTGATGAAAGCATATTGATAATTTGTAAACCGAGTGGCACTTGGATTATTACTATTGTGCTACATGTAGTAATAATAATTTTAGTGAGATCGATTAAGTAGTGCTACATTTGGTAAAATCCTAACTGACCGAATCATTTGAAGCTACGTATCACCAATACTGTATATATATATACGAAAGAATGATGAAATGAAATACATATACAATAATGGAGACTGCATTTTAGACAGGTCTCCAAATGTGTCTAGACAAAAAAAATCTATTGGTTCTAATTAGCTGGCAATTCAGACAGGTTTCTCAAGCTTGTTCGTTAGTCTGCCCATCGATTCTCCAAACACCTATCCGGCCGATAGCATCACCCGTGAAGAACAGGTTGCCACTGTAAACGGTTTCAACCGAAATGGTTTGAACTGCATCTTTAGTGAAAATCCTGCCTCTCTCCTCTAAGGTAGGGAGGTGAAGTAAACTAACAGTGTTATCTGTTCTGGAGCAGAATAGGATTGGATTGTCATCCTTGTCGCACATCCCTACCAAGGCAAGAACACCGCTCTCAACCTCAACTTGGCGTACCACGTCGAATCTCCACGTATCATTTTCATCATCTTCAACTATTCCCCACATCTTTACCGAGTTATCGGGGGAGCCAGTTATCAAATAATCTTTCCAGCAAAGAAGGGATGTCACGTGATAGTCCAGTACTGCGATGCACTCCGAGGTAGCTATGCGCCATACTCTGAGAGTTTTGTCCTCGGATGCTGAAATTATAACACCTTTTCCATGAAAAAGACTGACCACAGCTTTCTGGTGGCCCTTGTAGGTAGCCACAATCACAGGAGGAACACTTGATTCTGGCGTGATTTTCCATACCAGTATGGAACCATCCTCAACTCCACCATAAACTGTATCCACTTCAAAAGTTAAGGAACGAACCAGACCATTTGCTCCACTGAGATGAAGCTCATTCTGGCTCTCCAAGTTCCACATCTTCACACCATTCTCCAGTCCGACAATTAACCAGGGACCATCTGTGATCATACATCCAATTTGACCGCCCAATTGACCTGTGAAAACACACTGCCCACTTTTGGAATCCCAAACCTGAAAACAGCCATCACTGGTTCCGGAGAAAAGCTTGTCAGAGCCACAGGGGAAGGACACTCCAGTGACAGCCTTCATATGCCCCTCTAAATTAGCCACAAATGAGAGGCCGGAGCCAGTGCACCACGAGTGCAATCTGCTGCACTTGTCACCGTGAACACAGCTGTCACTAGCCCAATACGAGCATAGCTTTTTCTTGGGCACAGAATCTGTCTGCACTTTCGGAGTGACTGCTTGCTGCTCTTTCTCTCCAGCTGATTCGGTAGTAGGATCTCTTCTCCATGTGAGTGATCTCTTATGCTCTCTGTGATCCTCCTCATCTTCATATGAGGGGTTGGGACGTTTTCGTGTGGGCGGTTGCGGCTGACATGGCTCCTCGGAGTGGAGAAATTTGCAAGGAGTTCGATTGCAACGCCCCTGTTGCCAAAACCTACAGACTTGACTGATGGCCGGAACCCGATCGAAACCAATCTGCTTGGCCGGAAAAACCCTCTTTCTCATCGTTTTGCTGCACCCGTCCATTTCTGGATCAATGCGAGATGATATTGAAAAATGGCCGTCAATTGATCGGAACGGTGTTCTTGATGTTTTTTCAAGACAATCGGCAATAGGAATCAAGGATCGCAAGAAACAGTAAGGAAAGTAAGCAAGAAGAATTTTGCAGGAGAAATTAAGAAGACTGAAAGAATGAAATGACAAGCTTTGAGGAGGATGAAAACTGACGCGTGTATTTATAGCTTTTCTAAACGCGTATCTGTAACCGTATTGACCAAGTCTGACCGTTGATGTCGATCTGATCCAACGGTTGATATATTCTCATCATTTTACCGTTATTTAATGCGAAACCTTTTTTTCCTTATTTTGAAAATTGAAATATACTAGAATTCAAACTCTTTGCCGATCAAAAGGTGCAGCACCCAATCTCTTTAATTAATCTATTCACTTGTACATTCAATAATTTCTTTACGATTATTTATATCTTATACAACCATATTAAAGAAATGTGTATAAAATAGTCAAAAAAAATCAACAAGCCAAATCTACAACTTTATAATTCAGGTCAATTTGGATAAAATTTAATTTAGTATAAGACTAAATTCGAAAATGTAGAATTTTCTGAAGAATAAGGTCATGTTCTAGAGATTATTTAAACTTATTTAAACTCATTTGAATTCATCTGAACTTAAAAAACTTTATCTGAACTAAAAAAACTTTATCTGAACTTGAAAAAAACTTTATCTGAACTCATCTGAACTTAAAAAACTTTATCTAAACTCATCTGAACTTAAAAAACTTTATCTGAACTGAACTCATTTGTACTTAAAAATTTTAGCTGAACTCATTTGAACTTAAAAATTAAGCTGAATTGAAATATATAGATAAATTGAACTGAATTTTATCAAATCCTAACTAAAATATATGATCATTTCCAATATATTTGAAATTTATTAATTTAAATATAACATAATACATTTAATATTAAAGTATACTGAACTGAGTTGCATAAACTGAATTGAATTGGTATAACTAAGTTAACCTTAATTTCCTCAAATTATATTATACAGAACTAAACTAAATTTAACTGAATCGAAGTAAAAATTAATGCGTTGAAAAAAAACGGTATGAATAAATTAACCTTAATTCATTGCATCAAATTATATTGTTGTTGAACTAAACTGATCTGAACTGAACTGAAGTGAAATTAATGTTTTGAAAAAAAAAGAATTGGTATGACTAAATTAATCTAAATTTCATCAAATCATGTTGAAACTGAACTAAACTGAATGGAATTGACCTGAACTGATATGAACAATTAAGCTCAAAAGAAGAAGGTCTACGACTACGACGCATGATAGTAAAATCACAAAATATTTTTAGCATTATTTAAATTATTATAATATACAATATTGAACTGAACTGAACTGAATTGACATGAAAAAATATAAAAATATTGAAACTGAACTAAACTGAATGGAATTGAAGTGAACTGATATGATATGAACAATTAAACTCAAAAGAAGAGGGTCACAAAATATATTGAACTGATTTAAATTGAAATGAACTAAAATACAAATAAGTTTACTGAACTTAACTTATCTGAAAACTATATAAGTTTACTGAACTTAACTCATCTGAACTTAAAAAACTTTATCTGAACTCATCGGAACTTAAAAAAATTTATCTGAACTAAAAAAGTTTATTTGAACTAAAAAAAGTTTATCTGAACTCATCTGAACTAAAAAATATTCAAATAATCTCTAGAGAACAGGACCTAAGTCTTGGAAGTGACCGTCACTATATAGTGACCAGGGAACATGGAAGTCATGGAGTCCGCCAAGACCCGCCAAATGGACGACTAGTCGTCATGGCAGAAAATTTTCATCGCCGCAACTGTTCGCCGTGACTTTTGGCGCCTTTTAAACGAAAATATCCAAACGACGTTGTTTTGGTGAATTTTGCAAAGTAAATTAAAATATTTGAACTAAAAAGTTAAAATTTTACCCAATTAAAAACATACTTAAACTTTATTAAATAGAAAGACCAATTAGTTATGCTCTAATATCTTATATCTCAATGTTATAAACGGTCAAGTTTACTCTCATTTATATTAAAATTAAACTTTTTTTTCTAAATTATAATAGCAGGATAAATATTTAAGTATAATTTAAATATACATCCTAAATATATCTATACTTTAATATATTAACAAAACGCCGTGAACGCCACAACGTAAGCGCCGTAACGACTAGTCGTCCTGGCAGTCGACTAACGCCACGTCTTAAAAGTGCGCCGTGACTTCCTTGCCAGGGAATGGACTGCAAATTAATAGACGCGGGCCCCTTTTGCAATTTATGGAAGTTAAATCCACGCGCCTTCCCCAATTATAAATCCAAATTCTGTTTTCTTATTTCCATTTTTCGTCGGTTTAATTTCCAGAACCCTTGCGCCTCGCTTCAACCGCTTCAATCGCGACGCAGATTCGCCGGTGAATTTTGTTCGCTTCGTATTCTTCAGTCATTTAGGGTTTTTTTTATTCGGCGCTTTTTTAGACCTGTAATCCGGCGATGTTAGTCAGTTTTTCTGTGTGTTTGATCGCTTGCTTGAATAAGTGCATCAATTTGTTAATTGATTGAATTTTTTTGATTTCATGTTCGTGTTTCATTATTCATTCATTTTGCAGTAATTTTTGGCTAGGTTTTGAAGAAGTCATGGTGAACTTCGAAAAATCCACGCTCCAAAGGTCCTGCTCGAGCTTCTGCGGATCTTGGAGGTGATATTAACTGTTTTGTTGCTTTATTCCTGTTTTTTTTGTCTACGAGCTTTTTTATGTGGTACAGACTACAAAGAGGTGTTTGGGACCACTGTTGCTTTTATTTTAGTTGTTTTGAAATACGTTAGGGGTTTAGTCAGGAAGGTTGCTGTTTAATGGTGAAACATGTAGGCAGTTTTTTCAATTCATTCCCGCGCTGATTTTATTGTTGTTTTGTGTCTGTTTGAATTGATTCTTGCTCTGATTTGTTGTTGTTTTAAGTCTATTCCTAAAAGGTTTATGTTTAACACTGCAAGGTTAATGTTTATGTCTAAAAGGTTTTAACATGGGAAAGGTTGACCTTTGAGTTTAAAAGATTTTATGTAATAAAGGTTGCATGTAAATGTGAAAGGTGTACTGTTTACAATGAAAGGTTTGTTACTTATGTGAAAGGTTCACTGTTTACAATGAAAGGTTGTTAGTTGTGTGAAAGGTTTACTGTTTACAATGAAAGGTTGTCAGTTGTGTGAAAGGTTCACTGTTTACAGTAAAATATTGTCGTTTTACATTGAAAGGTTTTCTGATGTGTTTAATCCTTTTTTATTGGATCAGGTGAAAATGCCGTTGTTATGGCTGTGACAATTGAGCAAAGAGGTTTACATGAATCTGATGGAAACAGGTTTGTGGAGACTAGACAGAGGAGATGTGCTTCAAAGAGTGAGGTCAGCTCATCTACCTCTGCTCATCATGATGTTGAAGGTGATGTCATTACTTCTCTATGGATTTTTGTTATTTGTGTTGTTGATTTTAATTTTATAATTGCCTTGTGATCTTTATTTTTTTAAAAAATTTATACTCTGATGATGATTTAGGTAAGCGTGTTACGACAGTCAATAAAAAGTGTACGATGTGTTCTCCTTCTGATAAGAAAGGAAAGCCTCCAATTAAGAAGAAGGTTGCTACGAAGAAGGCCAATGCGAAGAAGGTTGTGAAGTATTCATCTCTTGATCGCGTGGTTATTACTTACGATGATGAGTTGGAAGATGACTTTGAGGAAGAGGGGCAGCTGAATAGGAAAAGAAGCCGCAAAGATGTAGAGGATAAGACCGGTGATGCAGCAGGGAATGAGGGAATAGACAAGACTGTCATTAATGGTTCTGGGAATGAGGGGCAAGATAAGTCTGTTCTTGCTAGGTCAGGGAATGAGGTAAAAGACATGATTGTCATTGATGGTTCAGGGATTGATGGGAAAGAGAAAAATGTAGTTGTTGTTAATGTTCCAAAAGTGCCAAAAATTCTGATTAAGTATGGCAGAAAGGGTCCAGTTGCTAATGTTGTTGAAGAGCTGCCTCTTGAGGGGTCCAACACTCAGAATGCTGAGACTATGAGTACAGTACATGAGTCAGTGGCATATATGAGTCCACTAGCTGCATCTCTGAGTCCTGTAGCTATAGAGTTACGTATAGAGTTACGTATAGTCATCTCCTGTGGAAAACGATGATTGGGATTCAGTGCCACCAATTCAGCCAGTGGGTAATGTTCCAGCTATTAATGCCATGCCGTTACGGACAGTGTTTAAGGAGGACATAGTTGATGAAGAGAATAAATAAAAGAAAGGGGAAGGCGAAGGTTGATGATGATAGTATGGTTGAAAAGAGGCAAAGAAAAGTCACACTTTGGTGTCCTGTGAAACACTCTCTTATATCAACCTCTGCCAAAACTTTAGCTAGCTCATTCTGTCTAGAACTATCAATTGTTAATAAAATAGTTGAAACTTTCATTTTTCAAAGCCAAGAATGCATTTAAATTATGACAAGAACAATAACAGAAATGTAATGAAATTTTTTTGTTAAACACAATTTTTTGCAGGGGCGGGATTTGAACCCACGACCTCAAGGCTTTTGAACCTTGTGAGCTACCAAACTGCTCTACCCTGCAATATACATGTCTGAACAGAACTTTCAGGTTTCAATGTCAAAGCTACATGTTATAAGTTATATGGATCATGTTTTACGAGCTCACTGTTTCCACTTAACAGTCTCAAGTTGTAATTCAAAGGCTCAAGGTTTCAATTTAAACACACCAGTGAATCCATAAAGCAAACACAAAGTACCTTCCAGAAAGTATACAAGCATGGCATTTTTATTCTAAAAGGTGAGCTACTTAATAGTAATAACTTTTACATAAGTTATTAATGTAAAAGCACCATGTTATAAGCTATATGCATCATGTTATATATATTGACGTCTTTCTCAGGTTTAAGTGTAAAAGCACCATGTCATAAGCTATATGCACCATGTTACAGATATTGACTGCCTTTCTCAGGTTTAAGTGTAAAAGCACCATGTCATAAGGTATATGCACCATGTTACAGATATTGACTGCTTTTCTCAGGTTTAAGTGTAAAAGAATCATGTCATAAGCTATATGCACCATGTTACAGATATTGACTGCCTTTCTCAGGTTTAAGTGTAAAAGCACCATGCCATAAGGTATATGCACCATGTTCCATGTTCCAGGTTTCAATATAAAAGCTCCATGTTATATTTTACAGATTGATCCAAGGTTTGCAATTAATCCTAAAAAGTTGCATGTTTAACCTAAAACAATGAGGTTTTAGCTATAACTATAGCACAAACTTATTAGCACTAAAAGGTGGACTGTTTGCAAGCTCAATGTTTCATTTTAAAAGCTTCATATTTTAAATCATAAGTTACATGTTTCAATTTAACAAGCTTGGAGCATCCATAAAACTCACAAAATACCTTCCAACAATATACAGCTTTGCATTTTCAGGTTTTAATTTCAAAGCTCCATGTTCTAAGTCATAGGCATCCTGTTACAAATTGATACTAGGTTTATCATTAATTCAAACAATCAAAACATTAAGTAGTTGTAGCACACAACTATCAAATTTAAGGTGGACTGTTTTTCCTGAAAGGTTGCAGGTTTAACATAAAACAGTAAGGTTGTACAAAACACTTCCTACCATTCATAAAATCCAGATCATTCAGTACATAATTGCAAAGCATTGATAAAACCTATCTATCGATGTAACGACGACAGTTGAATCAGCTTCTTCTCCTTCATGCATTGGAACCTGGAGCACATGTAATGAAACCGATCAAAACATAACGCAAAAGAACAGGAAACCTAAATTGAACCTAAAGCAGAATAATCGAAATCATTACGCAATAGAATCGGAGCATAAATTGAACTGAAACTTCAAAAAACATACCAGTGCTTTGAGATCCATCCCGAATTTGCTGAATCGTTAGCAATTAGAATCAAATTCCGATCGGATTTGAAGATTTCTTGGAAGATTGCTCGGAATTGGATGGGGTTTTCCTCAACGTTGAGATTTGGGGGTTCTTCGTGGATGAATTGGCGGTTTTTTCGGAGCACAGCGTGGATGAATTGGGGGTTTTTCATGGAGCTCATCGTGGATGAACGTGGGATTGCACAGAGGAGAGCGGTGGGTTGGTTTATATATGGCGCGTGTTGTCACGCACCGGGTTAAACCTGGATCGGGTCGACCCGCGAGATTTGGTTCCCATTTTACCTTTTTTGCAGTCCAGTCCATGGTCACTATATAGTGACGGTCACCCAGGAAACAGACTCTTTTCTAAAATACTAAGAATAATATATCAATAAAAGTAAAAAAATATATTTTATCGAAAATATAATCTATCAAACTCTTCTCCTTCTGTTTCGCATGATTTACACAAAATTCTAGGGTTTCAATTTTGGAAATATTTATTTGCATTTCCATAATTTTATGTGGTCACTGGTCAGCTGCAACGTTTCCATAATTTTTGGCTCTTATTTTACTGTGATACAGTATTAAAAATATTTTCTTTATATATTGACCCCTAAAATATTTTTAAATGGTCATATGTGAGTCTACCGAGACTCGAGAGTATGTTCGTTGAAATGTTTATCAAACTTTCCAATTTCATTTTCTAAATCAAAAAGCTATTTCTCTTTTAGTATTTTAATGGACTAATTAGAGGGTTTTTTTTTTTGCTAAAAATAACTTTATTTTAAAACTAATTTCTAAAGTAACACACTTCTAAAACTAAATTCAGAACTAAATACTCTTGGCTACAGTTTGATTATTATTAAAACTCATAAACTTTTATATATTCCAATTAAACCCCACAAATTTACCAATCAACTTATTCCTCTCCACCACAAATGTTCACATGCAAGAACAACAAATGCTCCTCCACCCCTGCTTCCACCCCACCACCACCGCCCGCCTCCACCAACTGTTGTTCAGGTCAAAGCTACAAAATGGGTATATATTACTAATCACCAGATTATAATTGATTGGAATTTATCAGACAACAACATGCAAAAGTTTCTTGTTCAGCTAAAGAAAAAATTGGGAATCTATGTTTCTATAATCTAAGATAGTGCAGTTCCTAGGTGTGGAAAATAAGCAAACTCCCAATTTGGAAGAAACCAAAACTCTACCATTTAATATAAAACTTCAACCAGTTTAGTTATACACCTAACCTAAGGATCCCCGAGTAGCTAGCTCCATTGATGCATCATCGTTTGACCCCTAGAATTTCATAAAACAATCAAATCATATTAATGTCCAACTATACCGGTACCAGTCTAGTTTTCCCGAGCTAATTCCAAGAACTGAATCCTTTTCAAACTTTAATTTTGTTTAGCCAAACTACTTGTTCGATCTATAAACTACTTGTTAGGTACCAGCCTACTGTCAATGATGGTTGCATCCGACATTTTCCCGCTCTTAATTCACATCAAACCTCGATACCAAGTGCTCTTTCAGTGCCTTCTCTCTTCCCTCCTCTTCAAAGATGTTGTTCTGAAGTTTCAACAGTGGCAACAGCTCCGGCAGAGGCAGCGACCGCGAGCTTGACGTTGAAGAAATATAACCTCAATAGAAGAGTGTTACTTTGAGAATTAGTTTAAAAAATAAAGTTACTTTAGCAAAAAACTCAGGTTTTCATATTATCTAATGATGATCTCGAATATACTGGATTTTTTAAGACGCGTCTCTAAATTTGTGTTGACGGTTATTCCCAAAAATGTTAAATGTTGACAGTTACTCCCAGAAAACAAATTTGTGTTTAATGCGTCTCTTCACTAACATGTTTTCTGGTGAGATATCTTCCAAGAGCTACATTTATTTTTGACGTGTCGATTATCTAAATTTCCCATGGATTGATATTGACTCATCAAAATATTAGAGTTTCTATCTTTACTTATCTACCAAAAATTATTTGATGTATCTTTACTTGGCCATTGTACAAACTTTGAATTTTGGGCAAATAACTGAAATAAAGCATCTTTATTGCCAGATAAATCTCCCTCCATCATTGGTGTTTATAATTAAAAAACAAAGTCTCAAATAAGGGCACCTTACGGTAAGGGCAGCCCAAAAGTAGACCATTTTTTACAAGATTGAAGTTACAAAAGAATTATTTTAATTAGTAATTGTTTGAACCTGATGTTTTTATACTTGAGCTTGATCTTTTTTTGGTTTGATCTTTTATGTTTTAGGCTTGATATTTTTGTTTGCTTTGATCTTTCAAATTTTGGACAATATCCTTGATCTTTTATGACCCAAATAATTAAAATAATTGTATATAGTCAATACCAATCTTGTAGAATGTTGGTTGCCCTTACCGTAAGGGGATCTTATAGGAGACCTTCTCGGAAAAAAAAAACTTATAAACTAATTTTATTTTATTAATACTCCCTCTGTCCCAACCAAAACTTCTTACTTTCCGTTTTGGTCCGTCCCAACCAAAACTTCTTAGTTTCATTCTTTCCTCTTTTGGCAAAAAAACAAATATAAGAAGACAAATATACCCTTAATGAATTCTTACAAACAACCATAATAATAAGTGATATTCCATTTATACCCCTTAAAACTCCACTTATAAGATGTAAACTGCATTTTTCTTAAAATCCGATCTAAAATCAACTAAGAAATTTTGGTTGGGACGGAGGGAGTATGAAACTTCGTTAGTATAAATTTTTCCGTATCTTATCACGTCCCATTTAAGATAACACCTACAATTTGTTTGATATCCATAGAGAAGGAAATCAAGTAGCTGATGCTATAGCTAAACTTGCACTGGCTAACAAGAGCAGTTCAATTTTTGACTCCTTTTCTTCTCTCCTAGCAAATGTGCAAGGTCTTATTAGGCTTGATCAGTTGAACACACCTTCACTCAGAATATCAAAAAATGGATACTGCTGATGATTTTCCCCTTTTTCAGGTACTGCTTGAAGGAATTGTCAGATTAAGATATCTCTAGTGTTGTTCTACCTCAAAGATTACAAGGCAGGAGCTTGCTCTTTCTCTCATAACTCATTGACCTCTGATCTTGTATCATTTCAGATCCTCTTGGGTCTTACCTCTTGTAGCATTTATAGACTTCCGGACAAACAAGTGTTTCGCCTAAAAACGACTCACTAACATGTATGGAAGGTTTATCTAAATTACCTCATAGAAAGTTTTTGGTTTAAACTGAACTTTCAAGCTCTGAATGTACCTATTTTATTTTTCCTTGTTGGCTTGGGGAGGTCTAATTGAATTCCCTCCATTACTATAGTTTGCCTTAAAAAAAAAGACGATTTGTTTGATGAGATATCATTCAATTCATCTGCCCGCAGCCCGAATCCAAAAATAATGTTACGTCTTAAAGACGACACACATTGATTGGTTAAAATACATAAAACAAACCATATTTAGCAACCCAGTTGGACCGCCATTAATGTTTGCGGCTGCATTTTCATAGTCACGGTCACAGGAGCTGACCAGTCTGGCGACTCACATGAAAGAAAATGACCAATATCTTTTCTAGTTTTTGATGATTAGTCTTCTGTTCATTTTACCTGAAAACAATTCCAATCCCTCCCTCTATCCATGCAATTGTAAACATGGAAACCAAAAGAATCATGCTTTGTTTGCTGCTCTTAGCTCTCTCGTTGAAATACAATCTGTGTTCGGGAGCCGATGCAATTTCCGGTAATCAATCACTTTCAGGAGATCAGACAATCATCTCAAAGCAAGGAACTTTTGAACTGGGATTCTTCAGAGGAGGTAATTCTTCCAACTTCTACATAGGAATATGGTTCAAGAATGTTAGCTTGCAAACTGTAGTTTGGGTTGCCAACAGGGAAACGCCTGTGAAAGATATATATTCATCGTCCCTCCGAATCCAAGGTGCCAATTTGGTGCTGTTCGATGAATCTAAGGGTCCCATTTGGTCCACGAATGTGGGTTCCCATAGCTCCGGCAGTGTTACGGCGGTTCTCCGCGATGACGGTAACTTCGTTTTGACTGAAGGGCCGTCAAACTTGGTGGTCTGGCAGAGTTTTGACCAGCCGACTGATACATGGTTGCCTGGTGGAAAACTTTCTTTCAACAAAGTTATGAACAGATCACAGAGTTTTATTTCTTGGAAAAACTCTGAAAATCCTGCTCCTGGGCGTTTCGCGCTCGAGTTTGATGGAAATGGCGATCAATACGTTATAACATGGAATAGGACGAAGCAGTATTGGGCTACTGGAAAGTGGAATGGAGAAAGTAGAGATTTTGAGTTTGTTCCGGAACTGAGGTACATCAATTTCTACAATTTTAGCTTTGTTGATACTGAGAATGAGACCTACTTTACCTACGACCTCATTAGTCATGATGTCACATCGAGGTTAGTAATGGATGTGTCGGGGCAGATCAAGTCGAATATTTGGTCGGAGGAGAACAAGCAGTGGAAGGTTGTGTGGAGTCAGCCTGTACAGCAGTGCACAGTTTTTTCATATTGTGGAGAATTCGGTGTTTGCAATAAAGATTCGATGCCCTTTTGCAATTGTTTGGATGGTTTCGAGCATATATCAGATGAAGATTGGAGTCTAGATGATTTTTCTGGTGGCTGCAAGAGGAAGACAGAGTTGCAATGCCAGAATAATGGCAGTGCTAAAGGGAAAAAAGACAGGTTTAAGGTGTACCCAAATATGAATTCACCTGAAAATTCGCAGTCTGTGAGCGTTGGGAGTATGGCAGAATGTGAATCTATGTGTCTGAGTAGTTGTAACTGTACTGCTTATGCTTTTAATAGCAGTGGATGCTCCATCTGGGATGGGAAGCTCTCCAACATTCAACAGCTTTTGGCAAATGATAATATGAGAAGAACGCTTTACATTAGGCTTGCCTCCTCCGAGTTTTCAAGTAGCAAGAATAAGACTTCAACTGTGATAGGTGCTATTTTCGGGTCATTTGCTGCTGCATTTGTTATCTTGGGAGTTATTTTTCTCGTGTTTTGGCAACGTAGAAGAAGAATGGTTGGATATGGAAAACCAGTAGAAGGCTCACTTGTGGCATTTAGCTATAGGGATTTGCAGAATATTACAAAGAACTTTTCAGAGAAGTTGGGAGCTGGAGCCTTTGGTTCGGTATTTAGAGGGAGCCTGCCTGATTCGAGTGCCGTGGCTGTAAAGAAGCTGGAGAG
This sequence comes from Cruciata laevipes, assembly GCA_963678965.1. Classification (NCBI taxonomy): domain Eukaryota; kingdom Viridiplantae; phylum Streptophyta; class Magnoliopsida; order Gentianales; family Rubiaceae; genus Cruciata; species Cruciata laevipes. The sequence continues at coordinate 15,286,560 of OY787639.1, forward strand.
CGTTAGCCAGGGAGAAAAGCAGTTTCGTGCTGAAGTTAGCACAATTGGAACAGTTCAGCACATAAATCTTGTTAGGCTTCGAGGTTTTTGCTCTCAGGGTGATAATAAACTGCTTGTGTATGAATACATGGAAAACAGGTCTCTAGATCGCCATATTTTCCATGAAGATGAATCCAATATCTTGAGCTGGAAGTTAAGGTACCAGATTGCACTGGGAACTGCAAGGGGCTTGGCTTATCTCCATGAAAAGTGTAGGGAAGTCATCATTCACTGTGATATTAAGCCCGAAAACATTCTTCTGGATGCTGATTTCACTCCAAAAGTAGCAGACTTTGGGCTGGCAAAGTTCATGGGACACAATTTCAGCCGCGTCCTAACTACCATGAGAGGGACAAGAGGCTACCTTGCTCCAGAGTGGATATCGGGAGTAGCAGTCACTGCCAAGGCAGATGTTTACAGTTATGGGATGATGGTTTTCGAGCTGATATCAGGAAAGCGAAATTCTGAATGCTCCACGGAAGGGGTGGTGAGGTTTTTTCCAAGCAGTGCTGCAGAAGTGATGATTAACAATGGTGATGTGCTTGGCTTGTTGGACGCAAAACTAGATAGGCAGGCTGATGCAGCTGAGGTTTCGAGACTGTGCAAAGTGGCGTGCTGGTGTATTCAGGAAGATGAAGCTCATAGGCCTTCCATGGTTCAGGTTGTTCAGATACTCGAAGATGTTTTGGATGTGAATGTTCCTCCTGTTCCTCGAGCGCTTCGGACCTTTATGAAGGACCAAAAGCATGAACCTTTCTTCACTGAATCATCGACCACCACTACCAGCCAGGGTATATCAGAATAGTATTGATCATTTTGTTATATGAAGTTTTAAATGTGTAGGGCTACATGTATATTCACATCTCACTACATGTGGAGACAGTGGAGTATATTGTAAAAAAGGCTGTGGAAACTTTCCAATTTAGAAACTATTAATTTTTAATGTTTAGCACTTGAACCCTTTTGTCTAGTGATTCTGAAAATACATAGCATTAGAAACTACCTTTTGTCTAGTGATTCTGAAAATACATAGCATTAGAAATTATGCCTGTTTTAACTAATTCTTTGAGAACTTATGTTTGGTAATGAGCTGTTAGCAGTTCTTTGTTTGTTGTCTCAGTTAGTTAGTTTGACTAACTGTTCACAAAATAATATCAGTCCAACCATAGAGTCAAGAAAGTAAGCAGACTTGTCTCTCTACCTTGGAGCCACATTTGGCTACCAGTTGTCTATTGTTTTTACAGGCTGCACAGATCACTCATGGGCATGATGATAAACTGGTATGGAAACTTTCAAGGAATGGTGATTTCTCAATCAAATCTTCTTATCTCAGCTATAGACCAAGATCAACACCAAATGAGATCCTAAATCAGGTATGGTGTTCTCCTATTCCTGCAAAAATTTCTACGCTTATGCGGAGGATTAATAATAGGATTCTGCCATTTGATGATGTACTTAGCAAATTTGGTTTTAATCTCCCCTCTAAATGTCCACTGTGCACATCTCTTGACACTATATCTCACTATTTTAATGCCTGCCCTGTCAATGGTGAAATCTGGGAATTTTTTCATAATATGCTTGCTATAAGTCCCCCAAGTTTCAACAGTGTGAATCAAAGAGTTAGATTTTATATGACATACATTGGTTTATCCAAAATACACACAAAAGTAATAAGAATAACTACAATGGTAGTATTCTGGGCTATGTGGTGTAGAAGAAATAAATTATTGTATGAAAATAAATTCTAACTAAGCAAAGCATATGTAAAGATATAGTGAAACAGGTAAACCTGATTTTTTCTGAAGTGAAAAGAACCATTTCTTGATTCAATCTGGTCTTGTTCCATTCCTGAAAAGCAAAAGACCAAGACTTATTAAAATTGTGAAATGGATTCCACTTGATCAAGGTTTTAAAATAAATGTGGATGCTTCTTTCATACCTGGGACACCAAACACAGGAATAGGAGTCATTGTCAGGAACTCACTTGGCTATGTATGCAAAATGCTCATGAAAAACACTGACTCTTTATCCCCCATGCATGCAGAACTAGCTGCAATTCATCTAGGCTATCAAATAGGAGAACAAATGGATTTAAATACTTTCTGTGTTGAATCTGACTGCCTCAATGCAGTTTCTGGGATCCTTAACCCTGAGAACTGTCATTGGAAAGCATACTCTGTGTGTCATGAACTGCATGCTCTATCAACTAGAAAACCCATTCATCACATTATGAGGGAATCAAATTGTGCTGCTGATTTTTTAGCTAAATACAACTCCCAAATGCATCTGACTGATGAAATATTCCTCCAAAATGCTCCAAGCAAACTTAGAGGGATACTTCATTTAGATAGAATAGGAACTCCATCAGTTAGAATGATAGTCTCTTGATTTCTAGAACAAGTTACTGCTTTCTTGTAATCTTTTGCAAATAGCAGAATGGAATCCACACAACAAGAGCAGTCATGGAGGACAAGTTCCAAGAGGACAAATTCAACTTCATTGAGGACAATTCATGGAGTTGCTATGATGAAAATGGAGTTACAACGCAGCTGGTTTTTTGCACATCCATACCAAGCTTTTGATGCATACTTTAGCATCATTTTTAGGAAAAACAACTCTATCCTATTTTTTGATTCTTTTGGAAGCCTAGCTTCTTGAGCCACTGTGTGGCTGATTAGTCTACTGTTGCTGCACATCTTTTTCCTTTCGATTGATACTGGAAAACTAGGCCTAGAATGCTCATCATAGGGTGAAGGACACCAGGGGTAGGATGTCTAGGGATGATGAGCTTTTCTATGGAACGTTTTTCAGGCATCAATCCTACGGACTAAGAAATGTGCTTTCCATACGTAAATCTATCTGTACAAACATCTCCACTTATGGTTTTTAAAGGTTTTGGGAGCCTAATAAAATTTCCACTACCAATGGTGACTTCACTTTAAAAAAAAATAGAGTCAAGAAAGCAGTGTATTTTAATTATTTTTTATATTTTTTTGAATTTATGAAAGAAATGCAGTTTTTGGTTTGTTTTTGAAGGGGATCGAAATGCAGTATCTAGAATCCTCCGATGGACAGAAAATCATTCTCAAATGGCCAACTTTCTTCATTTGAACTTGAATCTCCCTAAAAGTAGTCCAGCATGGCAGCATCCATTGCAGCTGGCGAATTTTGATCATCTCAATAGGAAGAGTCCATATAGTGGAAGCTTCTGATTCGACCATGCTCCTGTAATTCATCGAAGTAAATTTCATCAATACTCTCTCATACCTTTCATTATAGTCCATAATGCCATAATCCTTTGATGTTTTACTCAGATCAATGCAATATGAACTTCGAATGGAAGAAAATGACTTTGCCTTAAAAAGATCTCTTGATATTCCATTCTAGATTTCTGGATAGAAACATCAATTTCTGGATTACTATACTCTAGCGGTTGGCAGTGCCGGTCCTAGCTTTTCTGGGGCCTGAGGCGAACGGAGGAAAAATAGCCCCAAAATTAGACTTTTTGAAATTTGTGAAAATGGAGCCCTAAAATAAATTTTTTTTGGACCTCAATCATACTGGGCCTAATTTGGAAATGCCCAAACACACTCCCATGGTCCTTGGTTTCAGATTTTTTTAATATATTTTTAATAATTACTATTCATTTTTTAAAAAATGGGGCCCCAAATTTTTTAAATTTTCTTGGGCCATGAGGCAGTGACCTCAGTGGCCTCATGGTTGGGCCGGGCCTGGCGGCTGGTCATAGATTGTTTGGATAGAGTCAGACACAGAACGGCTACACCACTGCACCTTAATCTGTTCGCAACTTCCCCGAGACGGGATGGAACCTCCTCAAGTTTCTCTATGCTTTCTAAAAACAAGCCTGTCAAGTTCAGGAGTCTTTCCCAAAATGGGGTTAAAATGAAAAAATTTTCAAATTTTGGGTTCAAAATTTTCATATTTCTAGTTCTAGGTGTAATTCGCATTCAGCAAATACGAACTATCAATTTTTATTTTAAATTAATTTTTAAATACGTTTCTTACTTGGCAGCCACGTTGGAATTGGTAATTGTGTGACTCTTTCATGGTTCGCATTCTCCAGATGCGAATTAATGTTAGTTTGCATTCTCCAAATGCGAACTATGGATTTTCATGTTTATTTTTTGTGTAATCTTAAAAATTTGTATAGCTTATTTTACATTATTAGGCTAATATGTAAATAATATTTTTTAAAATCATTTAGTCTTATTATATAATGTGCGATTGCATGTTATATAATTTTGAAATGTTAACAATGTTTTATGCTTGAACTAAATAACAGTGTTTTATGCTTGAAATTAAATTGGTATACATACATAAATAGTTGCATACTCGAAAAATACATATTTAGTTTCATATATACAACCAAATACTGCACATTGCATCCATGTGTACATGCTATAGTATGATATTATCATTGGCGAACATTTATTACCATAATAAATTCTTAAACTCTCATACAAATTTCATAACAAAATAAATTAAAGATGACAAGAACTTTCCATCAAGCTAGAGCCTTGTTTCAATTCTTGGTCTGGTAATCCTGAACCACTGGTTTACAAGATCACAAGCAAGATCTTTGTCCAAACATCTGCATATGTTTGTAATAACAATATTGTTGTCGTAATCGACATCCAAGCAGACTTGACTGCCATCATCTAGCTTTGAATCAAGGCGCATCTTCGAGTCTGAAATCAGCTCCCATTAAGAATTCGAGTCGGTGCAACTCAGTTTTGCAGGCTTTTTGACAGAATCTGCATGCAAGCATAAGAAATCGGCTTGCAAACTGAGCTGAACTACTATTGAATGATGACATTAACATCCATTGGAATTGAGTCTGAAGAGCGGAGATCCTTGTGTTCCTAATATCACACCAATTCGAATCATAAACTCCATAAACCTCTTTAAATCTAGGTATTCCTTCTACAGAATAGTAGCTTCCGACAAGGGTCCATGACCCCCAATCCAGATCATTCTCATCGGCCCGTCTCATGAAACAGTTCAAACATTTGTGTTCATCTACATCAATTCCTCTCTGGTCTACCCATACTTACTAACAATCTAAAAGCCACAAAGAAAATCAATATAAAACATGTATGACCTTGTTAAGAAGCATGATTGTCTTGCCGGTAACATAACGGTGACCACTAATGACCTCGAGCATCACGAGACCGAAGCTGTAAACATCTGATTTAGCTATCATATGAAGGCCTTGCAGGCCTTCTGATGACATATATCCCCTACATTACCCGAAAAATGGTACTAGTCAGCACTAAAATTTGTATAATCAAATAAAGAAAATGCAGTAACTGATCAAAACCTGCCTTTCGGAGTTTGGCCACATGGAAGATCTGCTATCATGACATAAAGGTTTTGATCCAAAAATAACCATTAAATTTCTGTCTACGTTCTACCTGCAGATCACACGAATAAGATGAATAACTCTCAAATAATCTAAAACATGTAAACTGAGAAATGCATAACATACCTTGTAAATGATCCAGTAACTAGGAGAAAAAAACACCCATTAACAAGCAGGCTCCTAACTAAGAGAACATGATAGAATAGAACCAGATCAATCTCTTTCAGTCAAACAATTCAACCAGCAAACCAATTACACAACACAATCATGAATCAAACTAAAAACAAGAGTTGCAAAAACAAATTCACCTAATCTAATGTAGAACTACAAACTCCAATAAAACAAAAGCAAGGTACTTTAACTCAAAAGTCTATACCGGAAACCACTTAATAAGATAAACCAAACCCAACATACAATTTATTCCAATCCACAAAACCAGTTTCACCTCATAAAAACCAACAAAAACAGAGCTAATCACAATCAATATCCATGATTCACGCCATCATAAAACCGGGAGAATTCATTATATAACAAGTTTTTGTGCGTTCGTGCAAAATAATGTAGACACCTTTGCATTCCATATTCAACATACCTTTAAATCCCATCATTCGACCGCCGTTTATGTGCAAATAACCGTTGTCGTCGATGTGCAATCCACCACAAAATCCAAATACTCAAGGTCTCAAGCCATCGATTGGATTTAATTAGTTCTGCAATAATTTTGGAATGATTGAAGGGTTTGATTTGGGGCAAATAGAAAGGGCGCCGTTCTCCTGTAGTAATACACGTGGAATTGGAAGTTCGCATTTAGCGTATGCGAATTGGTTTATAGTTTGCATTCTACAAATGCGAAAATTCCAGAATCAGAACTTTCCCAATTTCACCCCATAATTTTCTTAAATTTTTTTTTAATCACAAAACAATAAATTTTCCGAAAGTATTCTGAGCCATCTGATGCGTTCCACTTTGTCAGCTTCAGATTCTCCAACATCAAAAATTTCAGTTTTGGGAAAATTTCGTCGTTCATGTCCCAAACATCACCATCGAAGGCTTTGAATAGCAATTTCAGAACCTCTAGATGTGGCAATTTAGTGATTACGATGATGTAATCCCATGGCAGGCAGAATTTGGAAAGGTCTTCCCCTATGTAAGAGCGACTCGAGCTGAGTGAGAAACTGCATATACGATGGGGACTCAGAGTCATTATTAGAACCATTGATGGAGATGAGCTGCATAAAGGTTTTTTTTTTTTTTTGCTTTCCTCCGGCACAGGTCGCAAAGCATGTCATGGATGCAACAAGTTCTGACACAAGCTAAAGAACATCTCTTTGATTCCATTATCAAACTTCGATTGACCAACCCTCTACTGCTTCTTCTAAGCTCTTGGAATCTTTTTTTGGGATAAAACCTTCACCTAATTACAACCATTGCAACTTCTTGACTGGAATCTCTTGGTCCTTTAAGAATGAGCCGAGGTAAAGAAAACATGATTTCAGATAAGATGGCTGATGATTGTAAATGTACTTGTTCATCATCAGCTACGCTTGATCTTAAATGTGCCACAATTCCAAGTAATCCACTTATCTTTTTGGTCATGCACCTTCTCCAGAATACCATCTATGACAACGATTGTAAGAGGTAGTCCTTTGCAGGGTTCTGCTACAAGCATTCCAACTTCATGTAATTTTTCCGAACAACTTCCACCAGGAAACACCTTCTCTTGCAATAAATTCCACCTTTGTTCCATATAGAGCCGAGACAGAAAATAAGGCTCTATTGTGGTGGGACTTGTTTTATCTTTCTCGGTCACACTACGAACATGAGTTGTGAATAAAATCCTACCCCCTCTATTTTCGTTTGGAAAGGAGATCATTAGGCCATATGGTGTTGCCATTTATTACAAAGTATACGAATGTTCATTTGGCATTATTTACTCCTGTTGAAATGATATGAAAGAACTCATGCCTCGGTGAATTTTCTACTCATTTACTTATTACCTTTACTAATAATAGTTTATTATGAATTTTATAGAGACCCCCTAACGTTTCCAAAAAAACCAGTTTGGCCCCTCATCGAATTTCAGTGTCAAAATGGTCTCCCAACCTTCAACTTTTGCTTCATTTCGGCCCCCTATGGGTAACTTGGCCGTTAACTTTTAAAAACCGTTAAATATAAGGGGTAAAACAGTAATTTTGGTTCATTTAAGTTGAAAAATGAATGCTTGCACTTGGATTTGCCAAAATAATAAACATACACTATGCCACAAGGCATTTATATGTATTGCCTACGAAATTTAATTTAAACTCTAAGCCACCGCCAACTTCACCTCTCCGGCGTTTATCCCTGCCGGGCATATTAAGATTAGCGTAGATTTTTTGCTTTTAACCCCGGTTGCTCCTTTTCTTCAGTCTGCAGTCAGTCTCTCTTCTGTCCTTCCCCGTTAGTTTCTTCTTCTCAGTTTAACAACACTCCTTGGTTTTCATTACCTCTCGGCTAGAAATGTTGTCTACTATTACGAGAAAAGGCTCGAGATCAAGTTCTTTGAGCCTAGCTTCTTTGCTGACCCCGAGGGTAAGGGCCTTAGGGCTCTCGCCAAGTGATATTATCGGCCCAAAGGCCTACTGAGCCGGTAATAGGGTCCACGGCCCAGCGCCAAAAGGGCGGTGCCTTTCCCGCTAGGGGGCACGTCCGGACAAGAAAGAAGGACGGACGGGGACAAAGGGAAGTGGTCTTGCACCTTATCTCAAACAGGCAAGCTCGGCTATAAATACTAGTCTCAAACAGTGAATAAGGTATGTGACTTACATTTCTCTACTTTATACTGAGAGTACCTTCCGTACGTTTTTCTCCTCCGCTATCCCCATCTCATCATCACGCCGGAGCTTCTTCCCCGGGACGCCTCCCGGGGATTGTTTTGCAGGATTGAGGCGGGTTGATTAATAAGGAGACCCGGATAGCGTTAACCCCGGAGGAACGGGCGGATTTTGGTAGCATCAATTGGCACGCCCAGTGGGACCAATTCCACCTTTGCACGATAGAGTCGCCAAGGAGAGGGCGTGGGCGCCCGAAGAAGAACGCGGCACCTTCAGGGAGCGGTCCTCCTCCACCCCCGGGAGATGACGTGACCTTGAGGCAGTTGCAGGAGGAGGCTAGACACCAGCGTGAGCTAGGAGTGCCACAGGATGGTCACGTGGAAACTGCCTCCGACGAAGCCGACTCGGAAAGAGAGTACCAGGATGAGCAGGAGCCTAGGCCCGCGAGGGAAGGCAGTCCCCGGGCCCGGGAACCTGAAACCCTGGAGGAGGGGCAATACCTGGTCAGCAACCCTCAAACTCGGGGACCGGCTTTCCCGGAAGAGGGGCAACCCTTAGCTAATACAGAGGAATCGGCAGCGTTGGAATTCATGAGAGCCAACAAGGAGTTGTATCACCAGTGGGTACTCTCTACCCGGGAAAGCTTAAGACGAAGGGAACCTGGAGGGGACCCGGCAGGCCCCCTGCGGGGACATCAAAGGGAAGTTATCGATCTAGACGGGGCTGTTCAGCCACCAAGAGTACAGAGGCGAATTAATTCCTCAACCATCCCACCTTCCTTCCCCCCGAATTTCGGAGTTCGGGGAGGAGTGGCTACTGGACAGCAATCAAATTTAGTTCCACATGCTCCACCCTACTACCCGCGTTCTAGCTGGGGGATGGAGCAGACCGGGTACGACCTTCCAGTCATGCCTGTGGAATTATTGGGTTATCAGGCCCCTGGAACCTAGGGGAACCCGATCCAGTATTCTATGCCCATGTATGGATCAACGGGGGTGAACTACGGTTACCCAGAGAGATACTGCAGAGAGGATGATAGGATGCGGGGCTATCAGGTGGCACAGCAGGACCCTAACTCTTTGGAGTCGCGGTTGGATAAGTTGGTGGGGAGAAACAGAGCTCAACCCACTTCCCCATGGGTACCTCGGGTGCTGGCATACCCATGGCCTCCGGGCCTTCGGGTCCCGGAGGGAATCCCAACGTAAAATGGAGAGACAGACCCGGAGGAGTTTGTCAGGACATACCAGAACCTAATGGTGTCATGGGACTTCCCGGAAGAACTAAGATGCAAGTTGGTAGGCTGCTACTTGAGGGGAAACTGTCTCCTATGGTTCGATTCCTTGCCCCGGCAGAGTCTTAGAGATTATTATGATTTCTCCAAGGCTCTGCTGTTCCGGTACGCGGGATTGAAAAAGGAAGGGAAGCAACTGACTGAGCTTCTCGCCACTCGGCAGAAGGCTGCGGAAGGGCCAATGGAATATTACCGAAGGTACATGGACGACATCATGAAGGTTATAGACAGACAGCAGCAGGAGAAGACGGTGATTAGCGGATTCATAAATGGCTTGAGGGATATGGCGTTGTTCCAGAAGTTGATGGAAAACATCCCGGAAACCTTTCACAACTTACAGATGGCGGTGCAGCTGTACTGTGCGGTTAATGACGCCACACGGAAGAGGAAGGAAGAATCTGGGGGATTCCTCCCAGATAAGATGGAAAGGAGGAGGGTGGCTGACCCAAGCAGAAGGGATTCGGACCCTGCGCCGGTGAACCGGGCAAGGGCGGATAGTTTTACCCCGCTCAGCAAGTCCCGGACAGAGATACATGCTATTCACAAAGATCTGTTCCCGGACCCACAGCCCATCCAGGGGACCCCGTCTAGGGAAAATGCGGACAAATGGTGCGCCTATCACAAGTCTTATGGACACTCGACAGAGGGGTGTAGAGGGCTGAGGAATGAGATAGAAAAGTTGATAGAACGGGGGCAGCTGAGAGATTGTGTGGCGGCAGAAGCAAAGAAGGAGAATCCCCGGGACCAGCTTCAGGAGCAACCCCGGAGAAGGTGGAGGCCTAACCCCGGGAGAGGAAACGGGAGAGCCCAAGGCAACCAAGGCAACAGGGCCCCGGGGAGGCCCGCCATAGCCGCCGTACCGGTCCAGGCAGTAGAGCCAGCCCTAGTACCAAACAGAATGATCAACGTGATAAGCGGAGACGTCGGAGAAGCATGCCAGTCAGTTTCAACTATCCGGGCCCGGACGCGAAATGTTCCTCCGGGGGAGATTCAGGGGAAAAGGTTTCGCCCGGACGAAGCTCTCACTTTCTCTGAGGCGGATGCAGCCCCGCCACAGATACCCCACTCAGACCCAATGGTGGTAACGGCGGAGATTGAAGGCTTTTTGATCAAGAGGGTGTTTGTGGACGATGGGAGTAGCGTGGAAATCATGTTCGCTTCTTGCTTCGATCAATTGGGAATCGGGAGACAGAATCTGAATCCTCTTTCGTCTCCCTTGTCAGGGTTCACGGGCAAACCTGAAGTTCCTCTAGGCGTTATTCCCCTCGCAGTGTGTATGGTGGACGAGAAGGACCGGGGCAAGAGGGTCTCAGTGACATGCAATTTTGTGGTTATTGATGCACCTTCACCGTACAACGTAATCATAGGGAGGCCATGGCTAACCCAAGCCCGGGCAGCGAGTTGTCCATACCTGCTGACAATGAAGTTCCCCACCGCGCAAGGAGTGGCAGTCGTACGGGGAAGCCAATCAGTCGCGAGAAGTTGCATGATGACGGCGGTCTTAGATGCAAAGAAAGCAGTCGGAGCGGTGCATGGAGAAGCTCCCCGCCAAGAGTTGGAAGAAATGCAAGTGGCGGACAAAGGGACGGTCACGGTGGGAAAAGATCTCCCGAAGGAAGTAAAAGGTGCATTGAAGGAACTCTTGGCCAGATATCAAGGGGTATTCTCATGGAGCCCGGAAGACATGGTGGGGGTGTTGCCAGAGTTGGGGGTATACAAGCTGAACATAAGCCCAGCAACCAAGCCAATCAGGCAGAAGAAAAGACTTGTAGCCCCGGAGAGAGCGGAATTCATAAAGGATGAAGTAAAGAAGCTGGAGAGAGCCGGGGTGGTCGAGGAAATCATCTACCCGGAATGGATACCTAACCCGGTCTTAGTAAAAAAGCATGATGGAAGTTGGCGCATGTGTATCGACTTTACAGATTTGAATAAATGCTACCCCAAAGACAGCTACCCTCTCCCAAATTTGGACCGACTGGCAGAAGCTATCGCGAGGTACTCGGTGCTGGCCTTCTTTGATGCACATAAAGGGTATCATCAGGTGCAGATGGATGAGGCGGACAAGGCAAAAACCTCCTTCATCACCGATTTTGGGACTTTTTGCTACAAGAAGATGCCCTTTGAATTGAAGAATGCGGGGGCTACTTATCAGAGAATGGTGGACAAGCTCTTCAAGGACCAAGTGGGAAGGAACATGGAGGTATATGTCGACGACATGGTGGTTAAGAGCAGGACTTATGGGGCTTTCTTGAACGATCTGGAGGAGATGTTCAAAAAACTTGAGCGAAGCAATCTAAAGTTGAACCCCTCCAAAAGTACCATTGGAGTGGGAGCGGGGAAGTTCCTGGGCTTCATGGTGTCAAGCCGGGGCATTGATGTCAACCCGGAAAAGATAGAGGCCATAGCTAAGATGACCTCCCCCATATCGGTGAAAGAAGTATAGCGGTTGACAGGTTCTCTCGCGGCCCTCAGCCGATTCTTATCAAAGGGGGCAGATAGGCAGCTACCTTTCTTCTCCATTCTCAGGAAGGCCAAGGCATTCGAGTGGACCGGGGAGTGTGAGAAGGCGTTCCAAAACTTGAAAGATCACCTTCGACAGTTGCCAACTTTAAAGAAACCGTACCCGGGGGAGGAGCTTTTCCTGTACATAGTGGCATCCCGGGAGGCAGTAAGTGCCGTGCTAATCAAAGAAGATGAGGGAAAGCAGCACCCAATCTACTTTGTTAGCCGGGCACTTCGGGGGGCAGAGACCCGGTATACTGAATTGGAGCAATTGGTTCTAGCACTGGTACATGCTTCAAGGAGGCTTAAACCCTACTTCCAGGGCCATTCGATAGTGGTCCTCACCAATTACCCGCTCAAACAGGTCATGTTCAAGCCGGAGGCATCAGGGAGAATGATGAAATGGGCTATAGAGTTGGGAGAATATGAAATACGGTATGAGCCAAGGAGGGCTATCAAGGGGCAGGCTTTAGCAGACTTTCTGGTGGAATCAGAAGCAAGGGTACAGGAAGAGCAGGAGACGACCGAGGCTGAAATAGTCCCGGCTTGGAGGTTATATGTAGATGGATCGGCACACTCAGGAGGCAGCGGAGCGGGAGTCTTGTTGATTAGCCCGGAAGGGAAGAAATACCCCTATGCGGTCCAATTCACTTTCAAAACAACCAACAATGAAGCCGAGTACGAAGCCTTGATCGCAGGATTAAGATTGGCAAAGGAGATGGACATCAAAGCTCTCACGGCATACAGCGACTCTCAGATTGTGGTACAACAGGTAAAAGGAGAGTATGAAGCCCGGGAGAGGAGCCTGCAGAAATACTTGGAAACGGTGAAACCGCTGGCAGCCGGTTTCGAAACCTTCAACCTGGTCCAAGTTCCCCGGGAGGAAAATAGTAAAGCGGATGCTTTGAGCAAGTTGCCCTCCTCGGAATTAAAGCCTGAGCCTAACCAAATGTTGTACATGGAAGTACTAGGAAGGAGGAGCTACCAGGAGAATGACCAAGTGATGGTAGTAAATGAGGAAGAATCCTGGATCATTCCTATGTGGGCATACTTAGAAGAAGGAACTACCTCGGAGGATAGGGTTCAGGCCCGGAAGCTGAGAGTTAAAGCGCCTAAGTATGTGATCCAGGGCGGGAAGTTGTATAAGAGGGGATATCTCCAGCCTTTGCTTAAATGTGTAGAAAGGACAGAGGGCCAACACCTCATCCGGGAAGTGCATGAAGGGTCTAACGGGAGTCACCAGGGAGCTTGCACAATGGCTAGGAAGATCTTAAGGCTGGGGTATTACTGGCCGACGTTGTTCAAAGATGCGGAAGAGCATGTTCAGAAGTGCTTGGCATGTCAAACATTCGCCCCGCTAATCCATGTGCCCCGGGAGGAGTTAATCGGGGTTACGGGAGTATGGCCTTTCAGCAGGTGGGGAATTGACTTTGTGGGGCCTTTCCCGACTGCCCCGGGAGGAGCTAAGTACGTGATTGTGACGATTGACTACTTCAGCAAATGGGTGGAGGCAGAACCACTCACCAACATACGGGGACTAACTTGTGTTAAGTTTTGCTGGAAGAACATCATTTGTCGATTCGGTATCCCAAAGATTATAGTCACGGTCAATGGGGCGCAGTTTGAAAATGATTCTTTCAAATCATGGTGTATCAAGTATGGCATAGAGCAGAGGTTGACATCTGTGTACCACCCCCAGGCGAACGGGCAAGTGGAAGTCACCAAGCGCACTATCATCAAAGGGTTAAAAACCCGCTTAGAAGGCGCGCGGGGAAATTGGATTTGGGAGTTGCCCAGCGTTCTCTGGGCCCACCGGACTACAGAAAGCTCAGCCACCGGGGAATCCCCATATTGCTTGGTATATGGGTCGGATGCAGTGATACCCGCGGAGATTGGGACCCCTAGCCCTCGGACTCAGCACCAACGCCCGGAAGAAGAAGACGCGGGATGGCGCCTCGACTTGGATCTCCTGGAAGAAAAGCGAGAGAATGCAGCACTCTAGGAAGCCAAGGTGAAAGGAGCGAGTAAAGAGGTACCACGACAGAAGGGTGCGGAAAGAGGTTTTCGCCCCCGGAGACTGGGTGATGAGGAGAAATGACAAGAGCCGACAAGCCCCAGAGGGGAAGCTCGCACCCAATTGGGAAGGACCATACAGGGTGAAGGAAGCACACCCGGGAGGAAGCTACGTGCTGGAGAACGAGCAGGGGAAGGAAATTCCTAGGAGATGGAATGTGGCTAACCTAAGAAGGTTCTATGGGAAGTAGAGTACCCCGCGGTGAACCCTAGCTACCAGGGCATGGATATGCCTCCTCCCGTAAGCATGAATATGCTCGGAGGGATAACCCCGGCGTTTGGCCTCGTCACGGGTTTAGAGAGGAAGGATTGACAAAGGGACCCATGGGTAGCTCCCATTCGGGTGCCCCGCTAGATCGGATCCGGGACTTGAATGAAGCCCGGGGACCAAAAGAATGTAATGTTTACAGAGTTAATGAGAATGGATTTTCGAAAAAAAAAACTGTTATTCATTAATTTCAAAGCACACATGCTGATTTGTTACAAAGTATCTTACATACATATTTTTCTATCTATTTGCTACTATACCCACTTGGGGCCTGATCCGGAAGCACCCTCAGGGTTACCCGGACGGAAACCCCCTTCGAAGAATTGAGAAGACAAGAGATCTTCGGCAAAGCGGGCATCTGGAGCTTAATTCCAGGCAAGTTCCTCTTCCAATTGCGCGGCGTCTTCCTCGTTCAATTCGGGAATAGGAACAACCACGGATCCTTCGGGAAGCGGTTCTGCCAGGCGCATCCTCCTTACCCCGGCTGATGTAACAAACTTGTACTTAGGAAACAAGTCTGCTACACTTTTACCCTTCTCCTCCCGACTGATGCGGGTGCCCTCAGCGGTCTTGACGCCCTTTGTAGTAACTCCAGAATCAGCAATCTCCCGGACGCGTCTTATCCGGCGTGCTACTTCTTCCGGGTCAATAGACACGGACATGTCTTCGTATCTTTCGTACGCCACATCCACCTCCACCCGGGCAGGAACTCGGCGAAGGCTGGAAGGGTAGGGCTCAGCTTCCCCCGCGGCTATTTTATTATGCCACTCCATAACGTCCAGATAGGCCTTATGACTGGGAGCTCCATCACCAAACTTCTTCGGGTTAGCCTGCATACGTTCCATCGTTCTGCGAACCCCGGCTGGAATATCAATAAGAGGAGACACCCCAACTAAGCCATTTTTGAGACCCAAAAGGTGGTAGGATAGCCGGGTAACCAGCAAGGCATCTTGGAGTACCCTATTCCTATGAGTGAGAGAGCGATTCTCCTTCTCAAAGTCGCAGAGAAGCCTGTTCTGAGCGGAACGGGTCTCCAATTTCTTAAGCTTTTCCTGCGCTCGCTCAAGTTCACCCCACACCATGCCTAGCTCCTTGGTAGTACGATGCTGGTAGTCGTCGTGAAGGGCTTGCAGCTCAGCTATGGTCTGGTGAGAATTCAGGGCTTCCCACATATGATCGGAAGCAAGGTCGAAGCACTGGTTCAACGACCCAAACTTGGCCTCAACTGCCTTAAGAAATGACACCAGCACTTGGATCGATCCAAACTCCTGAAGGAAGCAATCCAACCCCGCCTCAGCTAATGCCCGGTTAGCTTGATCGCCTCCAAACCTCCAGTGAGCCAGCTTTCTCTGAAGAAATGAGCATTGGAGGCATCCAGCGCGGGGGAGAGAGAAGTAGGTACCAGAAGAACTACTGGGGTGAGGAAAAACATAAGGCATGGGCCCATGTGGGAGAATCTCCTCTAGGGGGCGCTCAGGCTACAAAAGATGGCAATATCATTAAGAAATAGAACTCTTTATTAATCAAAATAGGCACCAAGGCCAAGTTCTACACGAGCCTCCCAGGGAGGAAGATTACAAAATTAAAAATTGCAAGAAAATAAAATAACTAAGAGTCTAGAGTTATACATTGTCCTCAGCAGAGTTCCTTTCCCCCGGAATAGTGTGAGCCCTCTCAAACCGCCTCTCCAACTCCACGAGGTCCTCGGTGCTCCATTCCGGGCCAGCATAGGCAGGGGCGTCCACCGCAGGTTCATCAGCGGGCCGCTCGGGAAACCCTACCTTCCGCACAGCCTTCCGGGACTGATACAGCAAGTCATCTTGACACGCGCCCAGACCGACTCGGCAGTCGCCCTCCTGATCGTGGACCGCGCGGTACCCAAAGTTGTCAGGTACCGCGCAATATTCATAATAATTCTCCGACCAGTGAGGCGTCTCCGGGACTACCCCATAAGCATTAAAGTTTTCCGGGCCGGGGTCAGGGAAAGCAGTCTCGCCTATCTCCGGTTGCTTGGCCTTCTTGATATCCGAGGCGGAAGGGATCCGGGAGGACATCCTCAAAGACTCCCACAGTTGGGGGACCAGGCTTTTCAAGTTCGCATCCTGGAGGGATCTCCAGCGATGGTTCAGCAGGTCGTTCGCCTTGGGGCGATAGTAGGAGGCCTGGGCTTCCAAGCGAGCGGGCCCCGGAAGCCAACCCCGCAAACTGCGGTACATCTCGTGGCAGGCGACCACGCTTGCCGCAGCTGCGATACCTTCCAGCCTTTGATCAAGGGCGGCGGAGTGAAGGACCTTCTGGGTCACAGCATCCAGGGCTTCAAGCTGTGCCTCTTTCTTCTCCTTCTTGAGGGAGGAGTATTTCTTCTCCACCTCGGCAAGCCTCTTCTCCTTATCCGCCAGCTTCTTCTCCTTTTCAGCCAGCTTCTTCTGAGACGCCTCCAGCCGGGCCTCCAGGTCGTCTCGCCTGGCCAACTTTTCCCGGGTATTGCGGAGCTCCTTCTCCATCGTAGCAAACAATCCGGCGTTGTATTCGGAATAGCCCCGATTTAGCGCTTCGGTAAACTGGGGGTCAACGAGGAGGGAATCCGCGAAGGCGGTGCTCTGCAAAACGGGACATAAAACTTAGGAAAGAATTGGATTAAAACATTAGGTGAAGAACAAAGCTAAAGGAAAGTAGTTACCTCTTCTTTTTCTTCCGAGATAGTCTCGGAAGCAGCGGCCCGCGGAGAAGCGTAGAGGAGGAGGAGGAGGAGGAGGAGGGAAGTCCTGAGTCCTTTGGCGAGAGGGAGGAGGCGACCCGAATAGCTCGCCTGGGGACGGCCGTTTGAATCTCGAGCTTGCCCCGCCGTTATAGGTCGGATGCTGGATGAAGGACCGGCGTCCGGGTGTAGGCGATGAGCCGGGAGTAGCGTGGGCCTCAGAAGATGGCCCGGAAGAACTCTGTTGACGAGACCGCGGCGGCGCGCGGGCCTTCTGGGGAATGATGGAAGGATTCTCGGTCGGAGGTGGTCCAGAGGCCATTTGCTGAGGAGGGGCCTGGGGATCCGGATGAGCATCTCTGGCTTGAACATTGTCCCCGGAAGGCTTATCAGTGTAAGCCATGACCTCCGCGTATAAGGCAGGTTGAGCTGAAATCAAGCAGACAGTGAGGTGAGACCATGAGATATATATATATATATATATAAAAGTTTGATTTCAACTTCCGAGAAAGATAGGAAATAAAAGCCTTAATGGGCACCTCCATCTGGCCACACCGCAGAGATGCGCGGGAGCGTGAAGAGGTCGCGGGGATAGATCCCGCGAGGCCAGAAATAACCCGCATTCCCGTTTTTATAGAAGGCGTCCATATCTAAAGGGGAGAGGCGGAGCAGGTTGTGATCACTGGCCATAATAGCCGGAAGATTGGAGAGAGGTTTTTTGTCCTCGGGAGCAAGAGAGTTGTTCCAGGCGGGCATAAGGTACACTCGGGCATCACAAAGGAAGAAACCCTTTGAAAGATATCCTTTAGCGGATTTGGGTTTAGAAAGAATAAAATCCTTTAGGCCGGTACAAATCGTGAAAGAAAAAACGCCCGGGAAGGACGCGTGCGCCTTCCGCAAGGCATAGAAGGAGCGGAAGAGTAAGATAGAAGCGGGAACGGCGCACCGGGCGCAGTTAAGTAAGAAGGCTAGGATGAGGACCACCCCGTTAGGGTGTAGCTGGGCGGGGGCTACGTCATAGAATTGGAGAATTTCAAGGAAAAGAAGAGGGAAGGGCAGGCTAAACCCATATTGAAAATGGATTCGCGGGATACAGGAATCCTCCCGCTCGGAGACTCCCGGAGGAAGTTTGGAAAGAGATGCATTCAAAGGAAAGGGAATAAAGGAACGCTTGGCTAAATCCAAGACATCTCTATGTAAAGAAGGAGAGTCCCCGGGGACATCATAAAATTTGATACCCACCGGGCGCACCCCGTGAGTGGGCCCCCGGGGAATGTCGTCACCGCCTTCCTCGCCGAACACCTCTTCATCCTGATCCTTGCGGGGATGATGAGGATGCTCGACTGGGCGCGAACCCACCCCATCCGAGGTCAACGCACCCGGGGCGACGGGCCCCCGGGGCGTACTGAGAGCTTCAGAAGAGGTGTCCGGGGAGGAAGAGGAGGAAATCATGTTATCAGCGGCCCGAAATCGGGCCTCAAACTGATTTTGAACTCCTTCGGTGTCCAAAGAAGAATTGGAGTGAAGCGGGGAATCCATGAGGAGAAGAAAAGAATAGGGAGTTAGGGCTTACTTGGTTGAAAATGCGAAGGAGCGAGTAAGCAGAGCGTCTGGAGAAATTTTGCAGAAAGTAACTTGTGAGAAAGGAGGTTATGCCCCTTATATAGGCGGATGAATAGGAATCGTCACCTCAAAAGGAGGAAAAGCAATGATGACACGGTGAACGAGGTACTGATCAACGCAGAAGGGGAAAAGGCGGCGTTGTCAGAAACTAATTTTAACACGGATGGGCCCTACCAAGAGTAACGTCAGGAGAAGGTTATGAGACTAGTTCCCCGCGTTACGGAAACCCGGGTGACTGGTCTGGGGGGCTAGTGATATTATCGGCCTTTGAGCCGGTAATAGGGTCCACGGCCCAGCGCCAAAAGGGCGGTGCATTTCCCGCTAGGGGGCACGTCCGGACAAGAAAGAAGGACGGACGGGGACAAAGGGAAGTGGTCCTGCACCTTATCTCAAGCAGGCAAGCTCGGCTATAAATACTAGTTTCAAACAGTGAACAAGGTATGTGACTTACATTTCTCTACTTTATACCAAGAGCACCTTCCGTACGTTTTTCTCCTCCGCTATCCCCATCTCATCATCACGCCGGAGCTTCTTCCCCGGGACGCCTCCCGGGGATTGTTTTGCAGGATTGAGGCGGGCTGATTAACAAGGAGACCCGGATAGCGTTAACCCCGGAGGAACGGGCGGATTTTGGTAGCATCACCAAGTCTCAATTGGTAGAGTTCCTCCAACCGGCTGATTAATGCACCATTGTGTCTTCTCTGTCCATTGTGCAGTTTGACTCCTAGATGTCCTGTCTGAGTCTAGCCTTTTAATTTATGCTTACAAGCTGATCATCAAGACTTGTGGAACCACTAAGTTGCTTCTAAGAGAGGTGAGGTCGGCGGTGTCTAAGAGTTTAAATTAAATTTCTTAGGCAATAAAATAAATGCCTTGTGGCATAGTGGTAGGAGCTATGTTTATTATTTTGGCAGACCCAAGTGCAAGCATTCATTTTTCAACTTAAATGAACCAAAATTACTATTTTACCCCTAATATTTAACGATTTTTAAAAGTTAACGGCCAAGTTACCCATAGGGAGCCGAAATGAAGCAAAAACTGAAGGTTGGGGGGCCATTTTGACACTGAAATTTGATAGGGGGCCAAACTGTTTTTTTTTTGGAAACGTTAGGGGGTCTCTATAAAATTCTCTTAAAAGTTTTTTAAAAATAAACGTTGGGTTTCAAAAAAATATAAACGTTGCAATGAAATAATGTTGGTTTGCATGTTTATTTATCGTAATGTAATGATATAAAATATTTTAGAGAGTTTTATTAAAAAATTAAATTAAAAAGTTTTGGGTGGTAAACTATCGTTTTGCCATTCTGAAATCTCATGCTAATGGCATCTGAAGTGCAGATGATGGAATGGACACAAATTAGCTAGTATGAAAAGTTGAGTGACCATAAGTTGGTTAAAAAAAAAGGTGGCGAAAAGTGGACGAAAAATCGTTTGCCATTTCTAATTCTATCCAGAGTTAACTATCACGAACAACCTGTGACATCCAATATTTATCTATCAGTAAACCCACCAAACATTCACAACCTTTAATCTCTGATTCAGAAATCAAACATGCAACTAAAGCCTATATGCATACCATTTACTCAGAATTTACAATGTTCCAAATCCTTACTTCTGCTGGTGTGGTTTTGATCCCGGTTCTAATTCTCATCCCCCATCCTCGCCGAATACGCCGGCGGCCAGAGGCGAAGCCAGGAATTTAAAATCGGTGTGCACTTTAAATATTTAAAATTTCTTTATGTACTTTAAATTTATTCTAGTATGCAATTGAAAGTTATTCTAGGATAAAATTTAGTTTATATATAAATAGGATAATATTTATGGCATTAAGAGATGATAGGCTAATTGAATTTAAAGATTGATTATTAGCAATGATTCAGACTAATATTTGTAGTGGAACTATAAGATTTGATTGTATTCCAGATTATTCTGTTAGTTTAACAGATCCAAACCTTATGGATTCCCTAAAATTAGATGTTCAAATAAAACAAAATAAGATAGCATCGGTACTGAACATTTCGTACTAATTTATAGAATTTATTTTAAACTTATGAAATCTATGATTCCTACAGCATTAAAGCTACATCCTACAGATAAGGAAGAATCTGTATATGTTACTACAAATTCAGATAACACTAAAATACAACCTGCAAAACTATTAAAATGGAATGAAATAACTATTCCTGAAGAGGTAATAATTGAAAGGCCAGTAAGAATACAGAGAAATGTAAAAATAACAGAACCCACATCAATTGAAGAACAAAAGAATGGAAAAGTATTAATTAAATTTAGTAACAGGTCTATGTCTAGTAGACATCCAGAAACTAGTAGGCATTCTTTTGATCAAACTTCTAGATACTCAACAAATAATAATTATCAATTACCTAGAAGTTCAACATCAGATTTTTAAGATTCTAGGATTAGATACTCAACTCCATTACCAGAAGTCATCCCAGATTCTAATTCGTCAATAGGATCTCCTACTTATAGTCAAATGAGGAATTCAGAATTAAACTAATGGAAAACAAAGAAGAATTTTTAATAGACAAAGAATCATTAAATAAAGATTGTTACAATTTAGAAAATTATACTTTTAGGATAGAATTTGAAAAATTAGATGGCCAGATTAGAGAAAAGATAAAACAAGAATTTTATAAGGAATTAATTACTAAAAAAATTAAAGAAACTGAAATTTTTCATATGGCTAGAATATTACTTTAAAAAAGAAAAAGTAATAGACTCTCAATATTTAGAAGAAATCTCATTAATTAATGTCCAAACTAATTTGTATAAAAAATGGAAATTACCAAATAACACAGTATTAAGTTCAATTCATCCTCCATTAAAAAATATTGAACTTACAATAGATAATAATTCAGTTGCAGCATCTCCTTTTAAAATAGGAAAAGAAGATCCAGAACCAGTAAATTCGGAAGATATTAAAAAAATCTATCAACAAAATAATAATTCAAATCAAATATTACATACTATAGCAAACCAATTAGATCTTGTATCCACTAAGCCAGATAATAAACAAAATAGGTTCCCTAATAAAACTTCAAAACCTCATTTTCAAGTCTCCTCATCTCCTAAAAAATGGAAAATTCAATTTCATTAGTACAAAAGGATATAGCAAGTACGTCACATAACATAGGAGTAATATTTCAAATAAACCCACAATATTCTAGTACTTCAAATTCTTCTTCGGAGTCAGAAGAAGAAATAGGAGAAGAAATAGATTTAATAGAACAACAATTTGAAGATTATCCGAAACAAAATCTAGATGAACCAAAATTACAAATCAACAGAATAAGAAATAATAGGTTTCAAAGATTTTCAAAAAATTGGAAAAATGATAGAACAAAAAATTATTATCCTAGGCCTACTCCACCAGATATCCAATATGAAGAAGTAAATAGTGCTTTAAACAGTTATGATGGAGCATCTTTATATCAATGGAATATAGATGGAAAATCAGAATACCAAATATTAAACATACTTCAAGAAATGGGTATGGCCAGAATGGCATACAAAACTAAAGTTAATGTAACTGAACCAAGTATTGTAATGTTATTAGTTACAGGATTTACTGGGCAATTAAAAGGATGGTGGGATAATCACCTCACTTTAGAAGATAAACAAACAATAATGAATCATGAAACTGAAGAAGTCCAAGGTGAAGGTAATGATACAGTATATGTAATGGTTCCAGATGGATCAACATATCTAATTTATGTGATATCAATGTATTTTATAGGAAATCCAGAAGAAGAATTAACCAGCTCAAAAATATGTTTAACAAATTTAAGGTGTCCATCGTTAACAGATTTCAAATGGTACAAAGATATATTTTTAACCCAAGTCATGAGAAGAACAGATTCAAACTCATCATTTTGGAAAGAAAAATTTATTACAGGATTGCCAAATTTATTTTCACAAAGAATAATTACCAACTTACAGAAGACATTAGGAACTGAAAAAATAGACTATAATGCTCTGACGTTTGGTCAAATATTTGCATTTATCAAGAAAGAAGCATTAACTTTATGTCATGATCTAAAAATTCAACATAAATATGGATCAGAAAGAAAAGAAATGGGTACTTTTTGTCAACAATTTGGAATAATGGGTATCAAACCACCATCATCCGAACATAAAAGAATATTTAAGAAAAATAAAAATTATAAAAGAAATAGGTATTATAGTAAAGAAGATAATAAAAATTTTAACAAAAATAATTATAAACAACCTTATAAAAAACAGAATAAATATAAAAATATTCAATGTTATAAGTGTAAAAAATTTGGTCATACAGCTTCATATTGTAAGACAGAAAAGAAGATTAATTCAATATTTGCAGAAGATAAGGAATTAAAAAACAAATTATTATCCTTGTTAATAGAAAACTCAGAAAATGAACAAACAGATTATGATTCATCTTCAGAAAATTCAGATAATTCAGAAATTTGTCAATGTAAAATTCCAACAATTAATATGTTAAATAACACAAGAAATAGTAAAAATGCATTATTAGAGGTCATTGATAAATTAGGTGATTCTGATAATAAAGATGAATATATAAAAAAACTTAAAGAATTAGTAGAAGAAAAAGATAAACCTAGAATAGAAGAAGCTTTTAGTTTAAGTAAAATAATAATAAAATATTCGGAAAAAGAAAAACAAAAGCCAATAAAATCAGATGATTTAAGAATAGAAATTAATAAATTAAAATCAGAAGTTAGCATAATTAAGAAAGAGTTAGATATGTTAAAAGAAAAAGACTTAGAATTAGAACTAAAAATTAATAAAAAAATTGGAAGATACACCTAGCACTAGCTCAAATATTATTCAAATAGCTAAAGATACTCCAACAGATAATCAATTTTTCAATGTTATTAATAAGATAAATATGGAAAAATGGTATCCATTAGTTACTATACGTGTAGAAGATTTTAGCACCACAGTAATAGCATTATTAGATAGTGGAGCTGACCATTTTTGTATTAGAGTAGGGATTATTCCAAGTAAATATTTGGTAAAAACTAAAGAGAGATTATCAGCAGCAAATGGTACTCCAATGACAGTCAATAAAAAGTTACCAAATGGTTTTATATGTAATAATGATTATTGCATCAAGCGTTCATTTTTAATACTAGAAAACATATCATATGATGATGTATTAAGAAATCCATTTCATACCAAATAACCCCTTTCAAAAAGAATAAAGAAGGAATTAGTACTAAAATATTAGGTAAAAATTATTATTCCCATTCATTGATCCACCTAGTCAGATAGAATTAAACTTACTATAGACTAATTCAATATATATAAAAAAAAAAATTATTAAATACAAAACAAAAAGACCTCTCATTCTTAAAAGAAGAATTAGAATATTCAAGGATAGAAGAACATATAAATGGTAAGATAGTACAACAGAAGATTTCAAAATTAGAACAAGAATTTAAAATTCAGGTATGCTCAAGTCACCCTAATGATTTTTGGAATCGTAAAATGCACATTGTTTCTTTGCCTTATGAAAAAGAGTTTAACGAAAGTAATATTCCAACAAAAGCTAGACCTATACAAATGAATGCAGAATTAGTAGAATTATGTAAAAAAGAAATTCAAAGTCATCTGGATAAAAAATTAATTAGAGAAAGTAAGGCCCTGTTTACCAGAGCTTATCTGTAGATCAGTTCAGTTCAGTTCAGTTCAGTTCAATTCAGTTCAGTTCAATTCAATTCAGTTCAGTTCAGCGAAAATGTAATTTGATGAAATTCAGGTTAATTCAGTCATGCTGATTCCATTTTTCCATACATCAATTTTCACTTCACTTCAGTTCAGTTCAGTTCAATTCAGTTCAGTTCAGTTCAGTTCGATTCAGTTCAGTTCAGTACATCAAGAAATAAGCTCTAGTAAACAGGGCCTAAGTCTCCATGGAGTTGTTCTGCATTTTATGTTAATAAGCAGGCTGAAAAAGAAAGAGGAGTACCTAGATTAGTTATAAATTACAAACCACTAAACAAAGTTTTGAAATGGATAAGATATCCCATTCCAAATAAAAGGGACTTATTAAATAGATTATATAATGCAAAAGTTTTTTCTAAATTTGATTTAAAATCAGGTTATTGGCAAATTCAAATAGATGAAAAAGATAAGTATAAAACAGCATTTGTAGTTCCATTTGGTCAATATGAATGGAATGTGATGCCGTTTGGATTAAAAAATGCACCCTCAGAATTTCAAAAAATAATGAATGATATATTTAATCCATATTCAACACTTGTAATAGTATACATTGATGATATATTAGTATATTCGAATTCAATAGATAGCCATTTTAAACATTTAAATATATTACTAAATATTATTAAAAAGAATGGATTAGTAATATCAGAACCAAAAATGAAACTATTTCAAACAAAAATAAGATTTTTAGGACATGATATACATCTAGGGAAAATAAAACCAATTCAAAGAGCAATTGAATTTGCTGACAAATTCTCATATGAGATAAAAGATAAAAACCAGTTACAAAGATTCCTAGGTTGTCTAAACTATATTGCAGATTTCTTTCCTAAATTAAGGATAATTTGTAAGGGAAAATATGCATTAGGGGCACTGGAACTTTCACTATTTGAAATAAGGGGGGTAATTTTAGTATAATTTCTAGAAAGAACTGTAGTTAATTAATTCATATTTTCTTAATAAGAGTATTTTACTAAAGACACTAATACCCTTCTTTTGGTTATTTCTGTTTAGTTTAAATTAAAATCGATTCTAGTCAAATAAGTTTAGTTAAGTTTCATCTCAAAATTTTATTTTAAGTTTATTTCAATTATTAGCATTCAAAAATTCCATTAAGTTCATTTGATTTCATTCATTTACAGTCGGTAAACTTACTGCTTCTTCTTCTTCATTTAAAGTTATTCAAATTCATCTTTGCTGCATTATATTTAAAATTCAGCTTCATTAAAGTTCCGCCTTTAATTTAATAAATCACTTTTATTGAACTGAACTGAAATTAACTTAAAGTTAAAGTTAGCTAAAATTGAATAAATTAAAATAATTGAATTAAATTGAAACAATTAAAAATGGAATGAAACTGAATTGAATTTTGCTAAAATTTGTCTTAAGATGTACTAAAATAAATTAAACTAAATTGTACTGATTTCAACCGAATATTAATAAACTCAATTTATTTTTTTAATATCAAAAGGTGAACTTAAATTAACTAAACTAGAACTAAATAATTGGGGTAAAAATAAATTTAATTGAACTAAAACTAAAAATTTGAGATGAAACTGAATTTAACTGATTTGATTAAATTTTAATTAAATAGAAGTAAGTTCAGTGAAACAAAACTGGAAACTTAATTGAATATTAATGAATCTAAACTAAAATAATGAAAATAAGGGTATTAATGTCTTAATTAAATAATTATATTAAGAAAAAATTAACTAATTAATTACCTCCCTTTCTAGAAATTATGATAGAATTACACCCTTCTTTCAAATAAAGAAAGTTCCACTACCCTTGATACATATTTTCCCAATTTGTAAACCCTTATATGAAAGGTAGAAACTTAATCCACCAGTATGGACAGAAAAACATACCAAAATAATTCAAGAAGTAAAGGAAAAGGCAAAAGCATTACCATGTTTAGGAATTCCACATCCATCAGCATTTATGATCATAGAAACAGATGCGTCAGAACTAGGATATGGGGGATATTAAAACAATTATATCTAGGAAAAGAATCAATAATTAGATACCATTCAGGATTATGGTCTGGAGCACAGACTAATTATTCAACAGTTAAAAAAGAGGTTTTATCAATTGTTTTATGTATTTCAAAATTCCAAGATGATTTATATAATAAAAAGTTTTTATTAAAGATTGATTGTAAATCAGCAAAAGAGATTTTACAGAAAGATGTAAAAAATTTAGTTGCAAAACAAATTTTTGCAAGATGGCAAGCTATTTTATCAGTATTTGATTTCGATATTGAATACATTAAAGGAAAAGATAATTGTCTTCCACATTTTTTGACTCGTGAGTTCCTTACAAGGAAACATGAGTAAACATTCAAGTCCGGCAAGTTCTTCAAATTCAAAATCGCCCAAAGATTATGAAATTCCAAAACCATTAGTACCCAGAGCACCTACTTCAGATTTTCCACCTCTTACCTATTCAACAATAGCACAAACACCATACTCAAGATTAATTCATACTCCCATCCTATCACCCAATTACACAGTTCTTACACCCAACAAACCTACTACTCAAACTACCACTCCTCCTTCCACTCCAGATTCCAAGAATCCTAGTCAATCTTATTTCAATAAACCAGACTTAGAATATATCTTATTAACCCAATTCCCGACTGAACCAGACATTCCTCAGTTAAAGAATTTTGTATCCAAAATATTCATACCCACTTGCCAATGGATGGCAGAAGATATTCAAAAACCCAAAACTTTTATGAACTCATACTCATAGATACCCAGTCCATTAATATTACTCATACACCAGCCCAGTATGATTCTACCAGAATTAGTCACTCAAAAGTACAGTTAAGCAGATTCTTCACCTTAACCAATTCAATGGTATCCATACTCCAAAGAAATTTTCAGTTCGATATATTCCCCAAGAATTCAACTATGCAGATTACATTCAAGCTTGGTATAGGACTTTTTACATCAGGTCCTTTGATCACTCATGGTTCATTAATTTTCATCAACAATTCAACACAAATGTTCCAATATGGTTCTATGATTGGTGGCTCAAATTTGGCCCGTCAAAGGAGATACTCCCTCAACCAGTAGCAGAGGGATTTGAAACATTCATCAGACTCAGCAGGGCCAAGCCCTTTGAGAAGCCATTACTTTTCCATGCAATTTTCAGGGTTCCCTGGATATTTGCTTGGAGTTTCCAGATCAAACAAATTCATAAGGATATGCCGTGTTCCCTTACTCGACAGTACAAAATCAAATGGTGGGCTAATTATAAAGTCCAATTTTGTTCCACAAAAGCAGTAACTCATTATTTAAGAACAGGAGAAAAATTAAGAATAGTATTAAGCAAGGAAGAAGCCATTAGCCCTATGAAGATAAAGACCCCGATTCAGCAACCTTTAAGTATTCAAACAAACAACAAAAGTCCAATTCAGCAGACACTAAGCGTTCAACCGTCAGAAACTCAAGCACTTATGGAAGATGAAGAAGAATTCAGGAAGATAATGCATTTCTACAAAGAATTCAAGAAGAAGGAAATTAAGCAAGAAGAAAACCAGGAAGATGATCCATTTGGAGGTCCACTGGCTCAAGACCCATTTGAACTCTAAATTATGTAAGCAATGACGCCAGCCAGCATTCAGGAAAAGCAGGAAGAAAATGGAGGGTCCCAAACTCCATATTTCAGAGCACTCATTCATGCACAAATTCAAAAAGCAGGGGGTAGTGGAGGCCAGACTTCACTATCATTCAGAGCACTCATTCAAAGAAGACAAAAATAATGGAGGATTCAGACTCAATAATTCAAAGCACCAGAGGCAGAAGAAGATGGAGGGGTCCAAGCTCCACTCCGGATTTCAAAATGTAATTTAAATTCAATGTAATAGAATAGCAAACTCTCCTATAAATAGAGAGGCATTCATTCAGAATGAGACACGCTGGAATCACAACCCCTTCTTACTCTCTACTCTCCACCCTCTAAGTTCTCAGAACTTCCCTAAGCCTTAACCCTACCTTATTCTAAGTTTTATTCAATACAAGAAATTCATTCAAGGTAAAAAAAAAAAAAAAAACTTTTTAATCACGTTTAAGATTAAATTATTTTGTTAGATTACCTTTATTTTATTTTATGAATTCTATTGTTGTGTTAAGTGTTCCTACTAAGTATCAATATTTTAATAATTTAATTATGCTTAAGCTAATTAATTATATTTTAATATTAATTAATATTTTAATTGTCATTATTCAATATATATATTTAGTATTAATGGTATATAAACTAAATTTTATCCTAGAATTAATAAAAAAAATAAATTTTCATTCAAATATCTTCCAACCTTAACAAAGTTATTTTACAATCAAAATCATAATACTCAGTGCCTAAATAATACAATACAAAGTACTAAATAATCATTTGTCGAGGTTTTATACTTTGAAACCGACTTACAAACATATAAATACTAACATCCAAGACCAAATATTTGTCTAAATATATAACCGACTATCATTCAACAATTTTGGAAGAAGAAAATATAAAATAATAGAATATTTAAGGTACACAACCATTACTAAATATAATTTTTGTCTTATATATATATAGAGTTGGTCTCTTGGGTGACCGTCACTATATAGTGACCAGATTAAATTGCAAATAGGATATAAGTTAAAAAAAAATGGAGGGACCAATTTGCAATTTCAGAAAATTTTAAAAAATCACGCGCTACAGTATCAAGCCACGCGCTACAGTGTCGATTTGCTACAGTGTCGATTTGCTACAGTGTCGAGTTGCTACAGTAAAACATGAACACTTTAACTTAAAATATGGACACTTTAACTTAAAACATGGACATTTTAACTTAAAACATGGACACTTTAACTACATGAACACTTTAACTTAAAACATGGACACTTTAACTTAAAACATGTTCATATTTATGTTTTATGTTTCAAGTTAAAATGTTCATGTTTTATGTTTTATGTTTCAAGTTAAAGTGTACATGTTTCACGTTAAAACATAAATATTTTAAATTAAAACATAAAACATGGACGTTTTAACGACACTTTAACTTGAAATATAAAACATGAACATTTTAAATTAAAACATAAACATTTTAACTTAAAACATAAAACATGGACGTTTTAACGTGAAACATGAACACTTTAACTTGAAATATAAAACATTAACATTTTAACTTAAAACATAAAATATGGACGTTAAAACATAAAACATGAACGTTTTAACGTGAAACATGAACACTTTAACTTGAAATATAAAACATGGACATTTTAACTTGAAACATTGAAGTACACTGTAGCAAACATTGTAGCGCACGGTAGAAAAACACTGTACACGCGCGGAAACACGGTAGCGCGTGATTGTTTTTTAATTTTTAAAAATTGCAAATTGGTCCCTCCTTGATTTTTTTTATTGCACTATTTATAATTTAGTACGGTCACTATATAGTGACGGTCACTCCCAAGACTTTTCCATATATATATATATATATAAATATTTTTAAAATTAATAAATTCCGGGGGTGCAGGGTTCCTACATAGCTACGCCCCTGCCGGCGGCCAGGTTTTACTTCTATAATCTAGATAGACGCCGAGGAGATTCACGGGGGCCAACCAAGACGATTGGTTCTAACCGTATTCCCAGGAGTCAAGTCTGTTGGTTTTCTAGGAGTTAACCGTATTCCCATGTGTCATTCTTCCATGATTTTCCATTTGCAATTGTAAGCTGAAGCTAGAGCACACAGGCTGGGAGCCTGGGACAGACTAATGCTGTCAATATATATATATATATATATATATATATATATATATATATATATATATTTTCTGTGCAAAGGTACATATAATCTTTTCTTCTGCTTTTGCCACTCCTTCCATGATTATTGTGTTGTACCATTCTTATGGTTTCCATTCTTTCAGGGTACATTTGATGAATCACGGTGGGAAAAGCTGAATCATAGTTTATTTCAAGTTTCATCTGTGTTGAATGGGAACTATGCAGCAATACCTGCAATAAAGGTTCATTTCCCATCTTTTTGTTTTTTGTTTTTTCCGATTAAGATTAAACTATTTGTGGAGGCTATCGTAATCTTGATATGGAGTAACATGTTTGTTTAGATGGGAAATCACGTTTGTTTGGATTTGCGATTGAGCTTTCTTATGGAGTGACATATTTGTTTAGATTTCAGCCCTTACCTTATTTTTTGGAACTCCTTTGGTTGTAATAAAATGTAATAAATAAGTGGTTGACAGGTAGAAAATATTTCTGATTTTGGAACGATTGGAGAAGTAGCTGAGAGGAATCAAGAGTTAGCAGTGGAACAGGATACAAACAGTAAAATTTCTGCAAATCGAGATCCATTAATTATTGAGGAACCTCCCAACTCTTCCAAAATCGTAAACAAGGTATGCGTTTATCCACTCCAATTGAATGATTATAATCTGCTTGTCCCGCCATCTTTCTTCTCAAACATAAATTCCTTCTTGATTTCCTTCTTTATCTTGCACCATAATTATTGATTGGAGCTTTACAGCTAACATTTTTCCTTGATTTATTTGATGAAGGTTTCTCCAGTCACAGACTGCCGAGAATCTTCAAGTGGCATACTTGCTTCTGATTGTTGGACCCACTTTCTCAGTTTTTCACCATTTAGATGCCGCGAGTTTTTTTATAGTTTTCCTTCGTTCCTCAGTTTTTGCTGTGTGATGCTATTGATGTTTGAGGAATATGAATTGACAGTTAGGGTTTAGGGTAGAGTTTGTTTGTATGTACTCTCCTGAATTTGTTGATGTTTGATGATTTTCCTTATAGTTTGGATTTTCTTTTTAAGAAGCAAAGTTTCTGCATTTTCAGGACATAATTTTTGAAAGTATGGCCTTTAACTAGATCATAGTCTTAGAAACATGAATAACGTCTACTGCATATATTAGTTTAATGTTTTGTAAAGCCTAGCTGGCATTTTCACTGTTTACAATATGTTGTATATTGTTCTGCTAAGCCATTTTGTATGCTGTAATTATAACTCGATTACCAAATGCTGCCTACTCCTGATTGGTGATTCGACTGACTTTGAATCTCCTTCCTGTAGCTGCAAAATGTGTGGTTGATTTCCCAAAAGAGCATGGATTTTTTGATAGAAATCAGGTGTGTTTAGTTTGTTCTGTTGTAACCTTCCGCTGTTTTTGTTTAATTTTATAGCGACTCAGTGTAACCCTTTTCTACCTTTGACTTTGAAGGGATATTGTGGAAATTCCTAGTGGATTTACCGAGGGAATTCAACATTAATAAGTTCTTGACCGTGTTCCTCAATTCCCTTCTTGAGTACAGGTTTGGAAAGTGTGTTCATTTGTATTTTATGTGCCAGGAATTGTTGTGCTTTTATGTTGTTGCATAATCATGTTCACAACTTCACATCTGCAGCTTTGCTGACCAAACCTATCACCA
This sequence comes from Cruciata laevipes, assembly GCA_963678965.1. NCBI lineage: Eukaryota > Viridiplantae > Streptophyta > Magnoliopsida > Gentianales > Rubiaceae > Cruciata > Cruciata laevipes. The sequence goes on from OY787639.1 coordinate 15,318,444, forward strand.
CACTTTCATAGTGATTATAGAGACAAAGACAATCCCCTTGCAATTCTATGTTCGTTATCTAGTCTCAAAGTTGTTGAAAAATTGCACGAAGATATCTGGACTCATGAATCAGCCTAGATCATCCGAATTAGGTTTGTGCTTCTTAAGTATTCTGCTTCCGATTGTTTTTTGTGGCCTTCATATATGCTTATTGTTAAGTTCCACTTTGTTTTAGGAAGTCAAGCAAAGGAAATTTTGGTGTCTCTCTATAAAATATATCCAACTGAACTAATTGATGCTATGGAAAAGGTTCTACAGGTATTTTTCAATAACAGCAATGTACCAGTTCTCATGTTTGTAAAAATATTACTTTCACGGCACTTGAACATCACCTTCTCTAACCCCATCCTTTCCTTTTTCTCGTTGGTCTTGGTTTTGACTCTTCTGACCATTTTCTCTGTTTATGCTATTATGTTACAGTGTGAAAAGAAGGGGAGTAATGAGCTATTCTTAAAGATAATAGACGGAGATGGTAAACTCTCTAGTGACCTGATTCAGGAATATTTTTTGTTCTGGAACATCCCAAGGTGCTTGAAATGTTTTGGTTTACCACTTTATTCATGTCAAATTACTGATATGGTTTTATTTTCATTGTCCTCAGGATCTCTTCCCATAGAACTTATTTCTTAACTTTTAAATCTCTATTGTGCTCGCAGGCTGGATTCGCCGTTCAGCGGTTAAAGGGCTTGATGTAGCTGGTATTCTTAATGATAAGGCTGCTAACTCAAAGGTGATCTTTGCCTACCCAAATGTTACTTTTTTTTGTTGATTCAGTTTAGATTTTGGCTTTTTACAATTTAGTCAGTTTCAGTAATTAGCATGCAGGCATCAATGATTACAGTTGCTTGAGTCATTACCTTGAAAGGCGGGATCATAAATGTTAAATTAATATGAAGTTCTGACAGGATGCCAATTTATACTGCATGCTTTAATTTGAATCTAATTTAGCTGTTGAATCCGGGTGAATTTATGCTTGTGATACTTCTCACTAGCCTTCATTCTAGTAAACTAAATTTGATCCCTTGTTCAGGCGTTTGATGTCATTCAAGATGCAATTGTTCGCCGTCTTCTGGATGATGATTTACCTGTTGTTCAAGCAGCCTTGAATGTGGAACATCTGAATAAGATTATCAGTGCTTCAGTTTTTCTCGACACGTTGCAGAGTGTGCTGGAGAGATGCGTCTCTATTTTGAACTCAGGTAAGTTTATACTGCTAAATTTCTCTATAGAGTCACATTATTTGATCTGAGAGTTCAGACCTTGACAATGTTTCAGTACCTCACCCCTCACCTTGAGGGATAGAGGCTTCTCTCTAGAGAGCAATCGGTCTTTTCAAAATCAGCTAGTACAATATTAAAATTTTAAGGTACAGAACCTGTAGAAATCCCTATCAGGCAGCAGAACCTAAAAGAAATATGTGCACAACTTGCACCTAATATTACAGGTCAAAATTGTGAATAGATTGAATCTGCATTGCTCAGTTCAGAAGTTTCATGGTTTTTTAGCATTCAAGTCGCAATTAATTTTGGTATGATTAATTTCGTTGATGTTGTCATTGTAGGTGCATCTGATGATACATTCATGGCCAGTGATGTTGCCATTTCCTGCTTGAGACTAGCAATTATGACTTTTAAAGATAACTTTCAATTCTCGAAGAAACTAGCAAAAATGATTCTCCCTCTTATTCTGATCATTCCTAAGGTTTCAAATTTACATGTCACAACTAACTTGATATCTTTTCTTAGTTGTTGCCTGTACTTGATTGTTCACTCTCTTTCTTGTTGAACTAGACGCAAAAACTCAATTTGGAGTCTCTGGAACTAGTCAAGGAAGTGAAATGGCCCCTTTTTGGGAATCTTGTAAAACTCTCTGGGTCGGAGAAGGTAACCTTCTCCTTATGTTGTCTGGATGTTCTGAGTTTCATGTTGTCTGGTAATTAGGAAGGTGAATGTTAATCTCTTGCTTTTAGTCATACTTCTGCCTTTTTTTTATTGCCTCACAAGATTCGAGAAGAGTGAAAAAGGGACTACAAAATTGTATGAAATAAAAGGGAACCGCAAATTTTGAATCTTTTCTCATTTTCTCATTCTCATTCTCATTCTCATTCTCATTCTCATTCTCATGGTGAAGTTAGATTCACCCACATAAAGAACGGAGGAAATATTTTTTAAAAACCTAGGACTTTTTGTTTCTTCTGGACTTGAGAAACATAGGTGGCAATAGAGAGAATTCTGATTGGGGTCCTATCTATATTTCAAGTGATATTCATGATTGTGCTTAGAAATCTTCTATTTGAAACTGAATTGCTAAATGTAGCCCATGATTTTACTCTTTGTAGCCCAAAATTCCCCTCAAATTACTATAATGCCCCCTGTATTTAGCCTACTAGTTTTTCATGAACTAAAACATAAGGGTATTTTTGTCATTTCACTTATCTTTTGGGCTACAAGAGCAAAAATATTGGGCTACATATAGCAACACCCATTTGAAACTGGGCACAATCTTGAAGTTGTCATTTGCTAGATCATTCTGGATATCGTTATAAAAAAATTTATACCATTTTGCAGGAACCGAGTCTTGAAGATGTATGCTCAGTTAATGTCCAAAACATTGGAAAGTTAGCTGAAGCTTTAAGGGTGCACTGTGATGAGTTGATGCCTTGGCTTTTGGAATGCTCAAATACAAATGAACTGTCAAAGACTGTTTATTTCTTAATCCTCTTGCAATCTTCTATGGTGCAGAAGCCAGGTATTTTCATATCTTAATCCCCTCTACCAACTTGATTTTTCAGTCTCCAAAATGTGTTTTATTCATACCAATATCTATTGTTCTGTGTAACAAAATTTTGTGATTTACAATGAATCAATTCTAACATGATAATATTATTACTTTTATATTAATGGGATTTTAGAGGAAGTAACATCTTTAGTCACCATTTCTAAATTATGTTTGATTCAACTATTTTGTGTTCCAGTTTTTACATAATTTTTCTAAGAATCATTTTAGCGGGAAGATTGGCTATCATTGTGAATTCTTGTAAGTTCTTGTTTGACAGAACCTCTAACCTGAACACAGCTAGAACAACAATTTGTGTCAAGTACATGACCCAACACGACCTGTTGCATGTTATCTGAAATTCAACATGACCCAAGAGTTTCTGCTTAGCTGAAAATTTCTCTATAGAAAGTTACATAAGTGTGAAGACGACCCTAAGTTTTTGAATGTTGATTCCTGTGTCTGATAATTACATATCTTACATCTACACAAAAATTTAACTATTCTGCACTTCCATGTTATGCTGCTTTCTGTTGCCAGATTTTGCTCAATTTTCTGTACTTTTTGATGCTTCCTTTCAACTACTTCAACGGGAGGGAAATGTGCTAGAATCGGCTTATGTTACTGCAGAACAGGTATGGTGTCATAGCCCCTGGGGATTTGTATCTGTGATTCATTTTGCTGAATAATATTGTGATGGCTTATTTTCCCGGTCTGCAGAACTTAAATTCCGACAGGGATTGCAGAACATTTCTGAAGCGCCTAAGGAAAACCAGCGGGGATGAGTTTAATGCTGAGATCTTGATTTCCTTGTGTTGGAGATTGGTGGAGGGTTTTGTTTTTACCTTACCTGACAATGTTAGTTTTCATTCTTGATGCTCTTATTACTTTTACCAGCATCAGCATTTCCTGAATGTTCCCAACTGATTTTCTCAGGATACCAATGAGATATGGTCGAGCAAGCTTCAGTGTTTATTTGTGTTCTTTGTAACTCGGGAACGTCAGATTTTCAAAAAGCAGCTTCAGTACCTTGTTTCGAAGTGCAAGGCCTCCTCATTAAGGTTCCTTTCAAAGATGTATATTGAACAAGGTTCTAGCCAATGTCATCTTTTATTCTTGTTTGCATGTTTGTTAAAGCAGCTTTTTCCGGTTTTCTACCAATATTATATGCCTTCCTGTGAATTATATATCAGCTGTAAAACGTGTTGTGGTTTTCAATGAACAGGGTTTGCTGGTCAAGTCCAAGCTGAAAGTCTTCACTGTTTTGGGTATCTTTGTTCTCTGGCAGAGTCCGATGAGGATTTACAAATTCAGCTACTTAGTGAATTTCCTACACTTCTTGTACCACTAACCGGTGATGACAAGGTTTGACTCTGCAACCTTTTTCACCTTCTGATAATTAAACCAAGTCTTCCTAAAACTGTAAATGTCCTAATCTGAATCGTAACTGAAAAAGTTACCAAATCGTAAATGTGCATTTGTTCATGCTTTGTCCTTTATTGATGTATTTTTCTCAAGTGATTTTCTTATTCTTTTTTAGGATGTTCAGCTTGCTGCAAGGGGCTGCTGTGAAGAGCTGCTTAAATTATGGACCCATGCTAACTTGTCCAGAAATAAAATTGGTATTTAATTCATTGTACTTTGTAATTTCTTAACTGTGCTGGTTTAGTTTATTTGTGCCTTTTCTCGCGAGGAGGTCTCTTACCCAGATATTTGACAGGGAATAGTGTCCATTTTCTTGGAGAACTCTTGAGCTACTTGGTCCAAGAGAAGGGATTTTTATTGCATATCCAATCAATGTTCGAGTGTTTACTCAGCTCAACTGACAGCCTTCTAGTGCCAAAAAGTACTGAAAAGAGGTTTATTCATTATCTCATCAATATAATTTGACCACACTATGCTACTGATACAGATTATGTCAACTTTCTGTAAATTTGAAGAATGATTCACTAATTTTTTGGTGGCCAAATTTATTAGCTCTGTTTGTCGAACAATTATTCAGCAGGTTATATCTGTTTCTTTTCAGATTTGACCAGTCAACAAAAGATGATATCTTGCGTTTCTTATTAAGCTCAGCCCTTGAGCTATCTGCCTCTGCAAAGGTTACACAAAAAAAATGTATTTTAACTTTATTTTCTAAATTATGGAATGTTGGACTGACGTAAAAATATGTGTGTGATATGGCAGTTGAAAATAATTTCTGTTGAAATATTTGGGAAACAAAGTTACAGAGTTAAGTGAAATCAAATCATTACTGGGTGATCTTTTGCAAAGGCGCCAAGATTACCATATCATGCACAATGATTCGGCCCAAAAATTATGCCATACTGATATTAATTTGCTCAATCTGCTCTTAGAGGTACAATGCATTGCAATTTCCTCATACGATGGTCTTTCTGGTTTTGTATCACTAGTTTTTAACAAATTCCTTTATTCCTAGACTACTTCGTCAACTGGCGGGAAATACTTTGAGTATCTTGTCATGGCGTTGAAGGTGAGTTGTCAATACAACTATGCATACTGTTGTATTTGCGCTGAAGGGAATAGATATTCTTCATCACGTTTGCCCTTTCTAGGTGAATGGAAGATGATGTAGATTGAGCCGTCGTGGAGCCTTGCATTACTGTTCTAAAGCATCCTAGCAATTCTCTGTATTTAGGTTTGAAGGCTGAACACCAGGTAAAATTAAATATGTTTGGGTTTCTAATTACTGCTTCCACAACACTGTTTTAAATGCCTACTTTTTGGTGATTAATCCTTTTGATTTATTTGTTTACTTAATTGTAGTTGTTTTGTTCAGATTAAACTTCTTATATGCATTGACAGTTTTCAATGCTATGTTAATTGTCCGTACTTGCTGTTATGTTAATTTTAGTTAGTTTGATTCCTGTGTGATTGTTATGAATGATGTTTTGTCCTGAGAGGTGTAGAAGTTATCCAGCATTGGATTGGATCTTGAGTGATTCTTCTAATGTAATTCATCTTCTGCAGGAAATTCTCATGTGCGATCTTGCTGTGCTGTTTCGAAATGGGAATGCAAGCATACGGAATTCTGCTATAGAAGCCTTGCTACAGATAAATGTTAGTTTTATTTCATCTAAGTATAATCATTGGTGCTGTATAGACAGGTCAAGTATAGACAGTCTGCCAAGGCTTTCTAGATATTTGGCAATAAGCTGCTTTTTGGGAAGTTGCATTACAACCCGGACCTAGTTGCTTACCCTATATAGCGAACAGAATGTTACATGCTGATGATTTAGTTATATGTCATTGCAACTTTATAGATTCCCTGGCCAATAGTTTTCTATTGCTGTTAAAGACTACATCACAACAATTGTCATTCTTTTCAAGGCATGGGAGAGTTCAGATATGATTTTTTAGTTTTAAGGTTGGAAGGGATATAAAAGGATAAGTGCAGATATGTTTTGCTTTTAGTAATCAAAGTAAGGAAGTAAATCACATTCAAACTAATTAAAAATGGTCTTGTTACGTATGTTTTTTGTAAAAAATTAACAGAGGAAGAAGTATAATAATGCACTTCATATTAATTGTTATGAGACTGAAAAAGGCAGGGAGTTGTTTTCATTTTGTTTTTTTTCTCTCGAGATAATGATTTTCAAGTTAGTTAATGATTTTCTTTTAAAATCAGATTGACATCTGGTTGATTGCAAGTAGATTTTCAAGCCATATAGTTCTAAGTATTTGGTCAATGTCTGAGTCATTGTGAATTGTTTTGTGCAGACAAACTATCTGGTGGTTGGAAAGATGCTTAGCTCTGTTGGGCAGCATCTCAGCTCTCTGAGTGGGTCTAATCTTGGGAGGAAAAAGAAGAAATCTACTACTCATCTGGATGATCTGTACTTAGATGTGTTTCGAAAAAGCGGGGGGACCTTATCATTTTTTATTTCTCTTCTTGATGCTGTGCCTTTAAAGAAAGATATGGAGAACAGGTTGGTTTTATATAATATTTCATAACAAATGTCTTGTTTGTACATTTCTGAATACTTTAGTTCTGAAAATTACTTCTAGTACTTTTGAATTACTGAAATCGATCTTTTCTGTGTAGATCTTTTCTCATAGGTCCTTTGAATGGGGTTCTTCGTTTAATATTCATTAATGATGACTGGGTTCCTCAGATTGTGGATGAAGCTAATGATTGCTTTCAAGTGTCACCTGAAGTTTCTGTTTCCAGCTCTCAAGTTTACATTCAACAGACGTCACTATCAGTTTTTGAAGATATTTGCTCCTCAAGCAGTGTCTCATAGAAGGTAGTTTTTGTCTTTTGGGATCTTAGAAACTAAAGTATGCAGTTTGCGGGTGTCTGATTGGCAATTATTTGGTCTTTGTTCAGGATGCCATTAAAAATAATTTAGACTTGGAGCTGTTGGTCAAGTGTGCTCGTTTATCATGCGATGCAATGACATGCAACCAAGTCCTCTCATTGTTCTCTGCTGTTGCAAAGGTTGTTCCAGAAAAAGTTTTGAACCATATTTTGGACATTCTCAATGTCATTGGGGAATTGGCTGTTACAAAGGTTTGTGTTTGTCAATCGATTGCCACTCGATTACAATATGCAGAACAATATACAGCATATTGTAAACCTGGAACTAAAGGCCAAATTCTTATTAATCTGTATATTGTTATCAAGTTATTTCTTTTGTTAAACATGTGTTTCTTAATGAGATTAGCCTGTCTGGCTGTTTTCTTTGCAGTCTTAACTAGCAGTTTCAACTTTTTTTGAATACGCTTTCCAATATGTTCTGAGTGAAAATTGAATTGCTCCGGTGATTTTTAAATTGATGTGGATATCTTTATTGGGTTACATTTGTTTGCAGGTGATTAGAAAAATCATATTATTCTGTCAGAAATACAGAACAAAAGAAAATAACTCAATTATAATATGTTGTATTTTGTTCTGCTAAGCCATTTAATCTTCTCATTGATGCTCTAGCCCTAAGATTTCGGTATGTTGAAAGCCCTATTGAGTTATCGCTTGTATCTGTATCTCCTCTTCATGTCCCCCTTTACTTTACTTCATATCCCCCTTCATATCTCCTCTTGACCTATGAGTTTTTACTACCAAATTTGTCTACTGTCTCAAAACTCTTGGTTATTCTGTATTCTTTTTCCCTTAGCTTGATGCGTTTGCTGAAATAGTATTTTACTCTAGGCGTGTATTGTGTACCTATGCTATTTCTCTAATCAGACATACCATTATTATATTCTAGAATGTTTTTTGTTAAGTTCACTTTTAAATGATTTGTTCTTTGGCTTTTTGTTGGTTTTCTGCCAGGATTATTTGGCTTTTGGGACTATATGTTACAACATAGGATGGGATGGAAAGTATAGAAATCCAGAGGAAGTCTATGCAGATGTGCAGTTTATTTGGAATAATTGTGCAATGTACAAAAAAAAAGGTGATTATGAACTAGACTGATGAAGCGGGGAAGGTGAACTTGAAGAAATATATATAGAGGACTGTCTACAAGGAGATTATCTGGTCGGAGGTGACTCTCATATAAAAGTGAGTCATTTTACTTTTTGTTTTTCATATCGATTTACGCCTTTCCGTAACTCTGTTATTTGCATAAGTAGAAAATAGCAACTGGAAACTGGAAACTGGTACTTAAATAGTGATGATTTATTGATTTATAAATGTGTGTCTGATCGAAATCCGTTTGTGCTAAATCCAAATGACATATCGAGCTATTTGTCTCAGAGATACATGCTTCACTAGTTACTTCTTTGTGTCCATAAGTAGCTCACTACAAACTTTATTGATGCATCCATAATCACTGCGACTACTCAGATGGTTTATACTCTTAAGATATCACTACATGTTCAATTCCTCCTTTTCGATTTGTTTTATTACACCCTTCTGCAATCTTTAGTTTAGGCTTTATTAAACTCTTAAGATATCGATGGATGTTGATTTCCTCCTCCTCTTCGATTTATTTTATCACTTACTTCTGCAATCTGAATTATATATGAACAGGTTTTTTACATTTAAAAAATGTAGCATAGTCATTGAAACGGCTGATTAATTGTTTAAATAAACGCAGGACCATCTTTATAATGCATTTATTTCCATTGTGGCCTTTGCCAAACTATATAATTCTTGAGTTAGCATGTTACTTAGCTTTACATTTACTTATATCAGATCCGAGATATATCAAGAGATGCTGGCTAAGGCACTTGCTCAGTATTTCGGCTATGTTCTCCTTTTACATTTCTCTCTGTTTCATATTTATGTTTATGGTTTGTGTTAGAGTTTCACCTATAACTGATTTTTTTTCCTTTCTATTTTCAGGTGATAGAGTAAGATTCATTCTCTCCTTCTGGCGTTCTATAGACAGCAAATTCTAGGCAAACTTTTCACTTCCTTTTAAAGAAGGTAATAAGCTTAATTTTCTTAATTAGTTTTACCAACAGAACATGAAACAATCATGACTTAACTTAAATTATGGCTGCTCAGAAAGGGATACCAGCAGCAGATTCCTAGAACTTGGAATAAAGGAAAATGCTGCAAGACTTACTTGAGAAAATATTTTATTATTATTACTTTATTTGAGGTCACTGTACTTTTAACCATTTTGATTCTTGGTCACTTATCTTTAATAATTTTATTTGAGGTCACTATACTAATAAACAAAGATTTTTCCTCATCGCTTCATGAAACTCACCATTAAATCATCAAATGAATTACTTTTCATGAGGGAATTTTGGGTAAATCCATTCCCTCTCATTGGTTACATTTTGATAACCATTAAAAATTTTGAATCATCAAATTAGAGGGCAATGAGTCAGAGGTAATTTAAGGACAGCATTGTTGATATTACATTGAAAGAAGTTGACTTTGAGTTTGTCAGATGTTTATTTTTCTATTGTAAATATTTTGATGACTGTCTGATCCAGTAAGCCTTTACTTGAAAATTCACCATTAACCGGTTCTACAAATTCTGAAATCATATAATTATTTCTTCTTTTTTTGGTAGATTACCACTATTTCTTCACATTGTTTTAAATTTTAGCTGAGGCTTACAGCTACTGATGATGTTATTTACAACTGTCATGAGCAACTGAGCATACTATTTCTTCACATTGTTTTAAATTTTAGTTGAGCATACTTTTACAACTGTATAAAGTAGTCCTGCTGATATGTGCATACGTGTATGTGTAACCTTGCCTCCCTTGATATCTGTGGACATCCAGAGTTTGTGTGAACTTAGAAGTACTGTTCTGTACCCTTTATTTATCCTTTCTAGACAAATCAGAAGAAAACAACTAATTGTATATATCTAGTTATTCAAACCTGGATAAATGCACAGGACTATGTTCCTCTTCCCTGACTCAGAGTTTAAACTTAATATCTGCAGTTGTAATCCAGTAATAGTAAGGTCATTCATTGTTCTGTCTGGGAAATGATATCCTTCCAGCAGTGTATTGGTTGGTTTCAGTTTAAACCAAAGAAAGTGCTGATTGATGAATCTACTTGAAGCCCCTTGGGTTCTGGTTTTGCTTGGTTTGAATTGAGGTGTATTAAAAATATATATTTATAAGCAAGGCCAGTTAAACATGCTGTTAAATGGCTCTGATTATAGTATGTGTAGTCTCTTGGTCCTGGTTAAAACAAGTTATAATTACCTCATGTGTGATGCTTTGAGATTGGACATGCTACATCCTAGGTTCTAAGAAATTTTTATTCTAATTTGGTATCTAGGACTTTCTTCTTTTTGGTTTATTTAAGTTCGTTGTAATCATGAGATGATTCTTGTGAAAAATTTACGCCATGTTGTATTGTGAAAACTAATAAAAAATTTAAACTACTCACACCAATTTACATCACTTCCATGGGTTCAATATGGAACTGTTAGACCTGCATCAGACTTACACAGTTTATGGAACTGTTAGACCTGCATCAGACTTACACAGTTTTGGCATGGATGAGATTAAAAAACGTCAATAAAGAAATGGGGGAAATTGTTGGAATGGAACCAATCAGTGCAATTTACTGTACATGTTAGACCTACGATTCTGTCGTGGGACTTGATAAATGGCACAAGATACATATTATATCAAATTTTGGCTAGCGGCTGAAAAGTTAAATAGCTTCAGTGATTATACAAAGTGCATCATTCTGTACATTGATTTTTAAAATTTTCTTTTATAAAATACAGTAAATGGAGCCAATGATTGGTAAACTCCTAATATTCTAGTTTGTATTTTATATTATATAAAGGAAATACCTAGTCTTGTTAGTTATTTTAGTGCAGCAGGTTCCTTTTTCTGTAACTTTCTGTTCAATAATTTGATACCTCTTGTTGTCACTAAGGCAGTTGATTCACTGTGTATTGACATTTGATATTGCTTGGTTATTCTTTTTAAGCCCAGATTCCTGGTTTTATATTGCTGCCTCTGACTTTAATTACCTCTTTTTTTATTATTATTATTATTTATCTTCGGCTCATTTCTACTTCCTCTTTGTATCATGCTTGCATGTCTATATTGTTGGACATCTATGTTTGTACTTTGTTCTAATCTATTTGTTACAATCAAATTTGTGAACTACAGGATAGTATCGGATGACAGGGGCACCTTTGAAATTCCAACTTTTTTGCCCCCTGTTACCACTTGGCAAGCCTTTAGATTGTTGAATATCTTTATGGAGTTCATGTCTGCTTAATCGCTTCCATGATTGATCAGTGTGCTCGCTACCATGTGTTTTGATATTTTGCAATTCGTTTAAGTCCCACTCCCCCTTGCATTCATTTATCATTACTGTAAATATATAAGATATATTTTACTTATTTTCAAACTTAGTGTTCTTTATTCTTTTCACGCTCAAAATTTACCATTGTAATGAGGAAATTGTATCATTAAAGGAAATCCTTAGGTACCAGGTTAATTATATGATACTATTAAACTTTTAACATCACCAGTAATAGTAGAGAAAGTCATTAAGTGTTGCAAATGCTATATAGTTTATTTGAACTGAGAATTATGTGGCATTGGTTGAGATTAATGCTTTAAAATTTGTAACATCATCAGTAATAGTAGCAGTCGTCAAGGGTTGCAAATACTATATAGTTTATTTGAACTAAGAATTATGTGGCATTTGATGAGATTAAGGTCACACATCATCCCGCTCCTACTCAAAAACTAAATTAACCTTTAAGTGCGCGTTATATATTCTTAAAGCTTTCCACTAAATTTCAAGTATCAATCAATATGAAAGTGTTGAAACTTATAGGATTGTAAAAACCTTCATTACGTATCTATGATTTGGTATCGGTTGGGTTCGATGTCGTGTTGAATACGTCAGAAAATTACCGTCGATCAGATTCGAATATACCGGGTTTAGGTCTTGCTAGCAAATCAGCGTTTCTCGGCTGTTGTAGACATTTTCCATCTCCACTGAACTGTATTTTCGTTACATGAGCTGAATTCATGTTTGGGCCATCAGCAGTTGGGCTGAAGCCCAAGAAATTAAAATAGTCAACTGTCACACCGAGCTCTTAGACAAAGGGGCAGAATAGTCTTTTTGCTTTGTGAGTCAAAGTGTGTTGACCGTTGCTAACTGGTGGCGCGCTGGTGGTTTAGATATAGGTAGTATTGGTAAAGTTAGAGGATTCATTCATTCATGAAATTGGCACATTGATTGTAAGCTGTTCTACAGCAGTAGTTGTAGTCTTCTTCCTCATCTCTCTGTAAACTCCTTCTTCCTCTTCATTTCTGCCCTTCACCATTCACACATATTTCTGTAGTTTGTGTGAAATATCCTTTCAATCCATATCAGTAAAGCTTGTTTGTAACAAATTGGTATCAGAGCTTCACGATCCTCGGCAACCATGGCGACTAATCGGAAAATCGATTGGGAGAAACACTTCGAGAATCGACATCAACAATGGGAGAATCGACAACAACAATTGGAGAATCGATTCGAGTCTATTCTCAAAAGGATGGAGGACTGTCTTGCATCACCGGCATCGGAAAACCCTATGAGTTTTGTCAAGGCGGAACTCGATTCCGGTGGAGCTAGCAGCAGCGCGCACAACGACGCGCCACTACAATTCACGCCGGAGTTCCTCGGGCAGTTCGGCAATTGCGAGGATTTTGGTTTTGCACACCACCGTCCGGAGGAGATCGGACACAGGAACCGTTCCGGAGAGTTGAGCTATGGCTGTAACCGCTTCGGAGAGTCGAGCTTGCACCGGAGAACTGAACAGTCACCGAGAGGGGGGCTATTTTCAACGGTGAACGAGCGTGGATGTGAATCGAGAGCAATGGAGGTGCATTATTCAAAGGTCGAGCTGGAGCAGCAATTCAATCACCAGAACCAGACTTTGCTGCAGCGCTTTAAGGCGAAGGAAATCGACGCCGGCTACTCCGGTAGCAGCACAGGCGGTTATCCACCATTCCACCTAGAATCACCGGTAAATTTTGGTAACCGCACGGGCAGCGGACAAGCGCATCTCCGCCAGGACGAATCTAAACATGATGACGGTGTGCCGTTACTGAACCATCGCGAGGAGATAACTCAGCTCAACCGTCCGAGAGATGCTGCTCTGTCGAACCTGCAATTTTTTGCGAATCCACAGCGTCAACAAGAGGTATGGACTGGAGAGTCTCGACTGGAAATTGCGTTGTCACATCGGCAAGCCTCACTAGAGCCTGTCCGCGACGACTTTTCGGATTCTCCAGCGACAGTCTTTGAAGAACTGTATCAAGTTGACGGTGATCACGTGGAGAAGGATGCACTGGAAATTTGCAGTTTGGAGAAATTGCCTCAATTTCAGTTGGAGAAATGCAGCGAGCAATTCAACGGGGTCAACAACCTTCAGATGCAATCGGAGACGTTAGTAGCTGGATTTCAGCTGGAGAATGAGAGGAAGGGAATTTGTAAGGTCGAGGAACTTCAAATGCATTCTCCAGAAAAGGGGACCACTTCGAATTCGAGAGCTATATGGTGCTTTGATCCTGGAATTTCTAATAATGTTATTGGAGGAGCTTACCAGAAATTTGGGTTTCAGCCGAGGTGGCGAGATGAGAACGCTCTAGTGCATCAGAACCATTCAACAAAACTGGAGGCAAATCCTAAAATGAGTGCTGGTGAGGTTTCGGTGCTGAATGATTCTTCTGAACCAGTACATACTTGCGAGGAAGGTAATCCTCTTATTACTCTTGAGCATAGAGGTAATGATATAGCTGTAGGTTCTTTGCAATGTTTTGATGATAAAACGATTACGTGCAAGTCCTTAAATTCCGAGATAGATTGTCGTTTGCTAATTAAGGCTGAAGCATGTTATGATAAACATATGAAAGGGAATTGTGAGTATGAGGAAGGCATAATTGATAGAGGTCCTAATGCATGTGATGAATTGAAACAGTCTAAGAATGATAAGGAACTGGGAGTTGGTGAGAAATGGATTAAATCTATCAAATGCTATGATCCTAGTATTTTTGCAAACATTCTGGGATATTGGAATAGATTTGTGAATTCTGAGCAACGTGAGAAGCCACTGGACTTCATTAGTTCTCTTCAGAAGGTTCAGTGCTCTTTTCTGAACATCTTATCTTTATATCACTCTGGGAACAGTGAGTTGGATATCTACAAAGAGGGATCATTGTGCAGAGGTTTTGAGAATTTCGGTGATGTGCTTCTTCAGAGCAAGAATTGTTTATTTTTGGCTGATGGAATTCGACAAAGGTGGATGGTGCTACTGGGATTATGTTTTCAAAAAGATCACAGCAAGCTTCATTTTGAAAGGGGGAGGGAGCTCCTGATTAATAAAGAAAGTGTTGCAGATGGAGTTCGAGAAAAAATGCAGCAAGGAATTTTTCCGAAGCTCAAAAGAGTTACTTGGTTAGCTAGTATGAAGGTGTGTAATTCTTGGGCAACATGGAGTGAACAAAACTATTCTCTTGAAGTTCAGATTTCAGAACATTTGACTGAAATTTTAGGTAAGCAGAAACATGTTGCTGCATTAATTCTCTGGGAAATGGGACTTAAGCTTTGATATTGGTTTACAAAGTGATTTAAGGCAAGAAAAGAACACGTTGGATGGTTTTCCAAAGATTATGGTGGAATTTTCTCAATATAATGCACATCAGTTTGGCAATAATGCATTTATGAGGACATCAATGGACTTGGATAAAATAATGGTGCTGAGGTTTGACACTTGTAGGAATCATATTTATGATGAGTACAGAATTGAAGTGACCAGGAAATGGATTGATTCCATTAGGATCTTTGATCCTGGTATTCTTGTGACCTTGTTGGGATGGTTAAGAGCATGGCCAGTGCATCAAAGAGTTCACATGCGATGGAGTCATGAATCTTTGAGCTCTTCAGTCTATGATCAGAGCAGATCTTTGTTTCTGGAATCATTGTGCTCCTCATTTGTAGATCAGCGCTATTCAAGGATTATTGGCGAAAAGCTTTTTACACGCTGGGGAACCATATGTTGGCTGTCGCCATTCTTCCAAAACCATGGAATGAATTTGCGACTGCTTTTAGAGGGGGGACTGAGAAAATGATCAAGTCATTTCTGAAGCCACAGATTGGACAGTACAGTAGCATACTTGCCCTGCAATATTATGCTTAGTGGAGGAAGCTTCTTGGGAGGACAGTACTTTATCAAAATGCAGTTTCCATCTTATATTGTTGAAACCTGTTTTTAGCTCTTGTCAGTTGTTGCTGTTGCAAGCTTGAGGAGAAGCTAGTTTTTAAGGAGGAGGGATTGTCACACCGAGCTCTTAGACAAAGGGGCAGAATAGTCTTTTTGCTTTGTGAGTCAAAGTGTGTTGACCGTTGCTAACTGGTGGCGCGCTGGTGGTTTAGATATAGGTAGTATTGGTAAAGTTAGAGGATTCATTCATTCATGAAATTGGCACATTGATTGTAAGCTGTTCTACAGCAGTAGTTGTAGTCTTCTTCCTCATCTCTCTGTAAACTCCTTCTTCCTCTTCATTTCTGCCCTTCACCATTCACACATATTTCTGTAGTTTGTGTGAAATATCCTTTCAATCCATATCAGTAAAGCTTGTTTGTAACATCAACCCATGATTTGGGCTTGGATTTTCATACATTATTCATCATGAAAAAAATGTTAAAAAGTCAACTGAAAATTGTTCATAATCTATAAAATTAATATCTATTTATAAAATTTAATTTAAGAATAAGTCTTTGAAGTGACCGTCACTATATATTGACCAGAGATAATTTCATACACTTAAAACATGGAAGGTTTATATTTCAATTTCTATAAATTTAAGTTTTACACGCGCGTACAAAATGCCACGCATGTACGAAATACCATGCTGCACCTTTGGCATGCTTCACAATTTCCTCATTTTCTCTTTCAAGTGCAGCTCCACTTCAACCTTTCTTTTTTTCATCTTTTTAATTTTCAGGTTTTCTCTTTATGGAGGTTTTGTTTCTTTTATCTTTCAGTAAATGTTTTAAAATACTAATGTTTTAAATTATAACATCCATGTTTTAATTTATAACTTCAAATATTTAGATAATTAACACGCTTTCAATTTTTTAGGTTTTTATTTAAATATAATTTAAATACATTTAGATAATTAAATACATTTTAGGTTTCAATTTAAAATTCTAATGTTTTAAGCTATAAACTCCATGTTTTAAATTATAACTTTAGATTTTTAGATAAATAACACACCTTCAATTTTAATATAACTAACCAACTTTCATGTTTTGTTATAAAGTACTCATGTTTTAATTTATAACCTCCATGTTATAAGTTACAAATATTGATTTTTAGATAATAAATACCCTAATTTGTTTTATTATTAACTACCTTTCATGTTTTATTTTAAAATCCCCATGTTTTAAATTATAAGCTCTATGTTTTAACACATAACTTTAGTTTTTTTATGATTAATACTCCTTCATTTTTATAGATATTTAACTAACTTTCATGTTTTTTTAAAAAATACTCATGTTTTAAGTTATAGAGTCCATGTTTTAAGTTATAACTATAGATTTTTAGATAATAAATACTCTTATTTGTATACGATTAACTAACTTTTAGGTTTTGTTTTAAAATACTCATGTTTTAAGTTATAAGTTCCATGTTTTTCAGTTACAACTACAGGTTTTTAGATATAAATACTCTTCAACTTTTACTAACTTTTAAGTTTTTTAAAAAAATTCTCATGTTTTAAATTATAACTTCCATGTTTTAACTTACAATTGATAATTTTTCAACTTTTTATACAATTAAAATCCACATGTTTTCGATTAAAAGATCCATTTTTAATTTATAAAATCTCAAGAACAATAAAAAAACAAAACTAAAATTTTAAGTTAGATGTAATCTGGGGAATAAGATTTAAGCGAAAGGAATTATGGGGAATGGAAGGAAATAGTTGTGGACATATGGGAAATCGTGTGGGGATAATTATGGTAGTGTGATTATAGAAAACAAATAGGTTTGGCGCGTGTGAGCGCGTGGAAATTTTAATTATGCTTAATTTGCAGAAAGGGGTCTCCGTGTATTTTTTGTATTTACAGCATAGTTCTTGGTCACTATATAGTGACGGTCACTCAAGAGACCAACTCTTAATTTAATCCTTATATTATCATATACTTTTATTAAAAAAATAAAGATCATCATATAAGTATAAATACTAATTCTCATTTGAAACCTGTATCTTTAGAGACTAAGGACTACTGGAACTAAATATCTTCTTTTTAAAAATCCTCCAGCCTCTCTCTCGGGCACACACCCCAAGACCAGATCCACTTTTTCTTCCGATCGGAGGGGTGGCCGGAGATCGGCGCCCCTCGCCGCCGGTCACCCCCTCCACCCCTTCCCCTTTATTTCCGCACCCAGCCACCCCACTCCCTCCCTCACCTGAACCTCTGTCTTTTTTCTCCGCCAAGCAACGGTCAAAATCATATGTTGTCGACGCACAGGTCCGATCAGTCGGAAAGCCGGCGGTGGAAAGACAGTCACGCGACAGTCGCCGTCGACCGGACAGCTCCTGCCGGAAAGACAGTGGATCCACAGTCGCCACCGGAGCCACATCTGTGTTGTCCACCTCCTGACGAAGTTGTTTTTTGATCGGAAAAACTAGGGGATCTCGACCGGACTTGGATTCAGATCTGCCCGGAAAAACTCCTGCTATAGCAGTAGCACCGCTGCCACGCGCCGCCGGGCGGTGCGAACAAGCTGGCGTATCAACGCGCTTGCCGCCTCGCCAGCGATACACTCGCCACCAACACGGTCAACGCGCAGTGGTGGGCGCGTGACTGCCACGCGCCGCAGTGAAGGCTCCGTCACGCAGCCACCGGAATCCTCCCGTCGTGAGATATTGGTTCTGTTTCTTTTATTTATTTTGTTAGATGGAGTAGTGCTTCAATTGAGTCTTTTTGTGAAGTCATCTAGACTAGTTTATCGAGTATCCTTTGCCTAGTTGTTGTTTTCCTTGTAACTGGATTAGCTGGGCTATGGAAAATCCCCTCGGCTTCTAGTCTCTTTCCTAGTAACAGTATAGGAGAAATCCGAGTCAGAGTAGTTGACGCAATTTACTTCTGGCGACTCTGTGAAATGAGCTAGACTAGTAGACTTGGCTGTCTAGTTTATTCTAGTCAGTGCAAGTTATCGGTGCTTTACCTGCTAGATGGTTTTTTATGCTCTAGGGCATTAGACTTTAGGATGTTAAGATGTACTCTATCGCACTTTTTAGTTGTAGGTACAGCGTGTATCAGCGCTCTAGATACAGTATATGTACTGTAATCTTTCAAATTGCCTCCCTTTGAGGAGATCAGTTATTCAGGTTTGGGGAACCTAATAAATATCCCTCCACCCACGGTGGTTTAACTAAAAAAAAAAAAAAGGACTACTGGAACTGTTTATTGTGTATGGGGTTTTTGCCAGTATTAACCAAAATGTTAGGAACTGAAATTGCAATTATTATTTCTATAAATAACCCTTTACGATTACCCATTCCCCATTTTGTTCGCGACGCAAACTGTAGAGCTCCGGTGGCAATCGACCCTCTCCGTTTCGATCGAGCTCCGGTGGCAATTTCCGGCGCCGTTCTGCATTAATCAGGTATTTCTGGTGTGCGTTTTCGTTTTTCTTGAGTTTAACCGATTTTGTGTTGTTTTGATTGATTTTTTGTGATCGTTTTCTTCGTGTCTGCTGTAGGATTTTCACCGGCAATTTATTGTTGAGGTTTCTTCCTCTGAATCAGGTAGGTTCCGCTCAATTTTTACTGCAATCGTTATTGTATGCTTGGGTTTCTGATTTGTTCCTGTATCGGCATGCTAGGGTTTTTTATTTGTTTCTTATGTTGTAGAATGTCAAAGCCTATTAAAGTTGCTTGTGTAATTCTTTTGAGGCTCTCTGGCGATCGCTTGATCTTTATCCGGAATATCCGAAAATATTCCGAAAATCGATTTGTCTATGTGCAAAAATTATCAAAACAAATATATGCAGAATAATAATACAAATTTTTAGTTAAAATTTTCATTACTATATTTAATCATAAATAATTTTTATATGACGTAGGAGAATAAAACTAAATCGATTACAATCGATTACAATTAAAACAGAGGAGAATTTCAGTTTTGGGGAAACACCAAAACCCAAAACGACGTCGTTTAGGGTAATGTGGGATTCTGAAAACTGAAAAAAAAAGGAAAATCTGAAAGGGGAGAAACTAAGAAACAACCCCATAACTATTACATATTACTCTAGGAAAAGGAGCAAGAACACAATCTTTGAAATGGCATTCTACCTAAGTTGAATTGAACTTCAGTTCTATTCATTAAGACTTTATTCTTTCAATTTAAAGGTTAGGACATTGTATGGATTATGAAAATAGTACTACATACATCATCACCAATACTGACAAATTAATGTTAGATGTCGGTTTTTTTTAATGGAAAATTTTCTTCTATTAGTCGCTCAAAAAAGTTCATACAACTGTTTGGCCATCACTCTAAACCAACATTTAACAAATGTAAACCGAAACCAACTATTCTACAGCCACGGAAGGTACAGTGGCGTTGATCATAAAGTTCATCAAGATACTGCTAGCATTTGCATGCTAGAGTTTCATTACATTTGTCCATACATATCTTGCTAAATCTGCTTCCCCTTTAGAAGCTTTGATATGTTCAATGTCCCTTTATCTTTTTCCCTGTTCTTATTGGATAGAGGAAAGGTCCTCTGTAGCATATCTGCGAGTTGACATGTCAAGACACAAGTCTAACCCAGAGCAATTCCTACAAAGAAATCTGAGCCTGGTTGTGTCTAACCCGTCAAGTCATTAGATAGTGTCATGGGCCAAGGTTGGGTAACGAATTTTTCACCAGCAGCCCAACAACTCTGAAACACCAAGGTAATCAGTGCGGTACCTACGACACATGTACAAGTTTCATACTAGGGCCATAATCCCTCATCCAGGCCGTCAAATCTTTAGATAATATCATGGGCCAAAGCTGAGTAACCGGTTTTTACACCAGCTGATGCTACCGAAATCCGTCCGTCTCCGGGTGTTGACGCTACCCGGGTCTCCTTCTTTGTTGGCCCGCTACAATCCTGCAAAACAATCCCCGGGAGGCGTCCCGGGGAAGAAGCTCCGGCGTGATGATGAGATGGGGGTAGCGGAGAAGGTAAACGTACGGAAGGTGTTCTCAATATAAAGTAGAGAGATATAAGTCACATACCTTGTTCACTGTTTGAGGCTAGTATTTATAGCTGAGCTTTGCCTGCTTTGAAGATAAGCTGCAGGACCACCTCCCTTGTCATCATCTGTCCTCTTTCTTGTCCGGACATGTCTCTAACCGGGAAAGGTGCCTCTCCGTTAGTTCTGGGCCGCGGGCCCTCTTCCTGGCCCAGCAGGGCTCTGGGCCGGTATTATCACTAGCCCCCCAGACCAGTCTTCCGGGTTTCCTTGACGCGGGAGACTGATCTTATATGCTCCTCCTTTTGCTACTTCTTTTGGTGGGGCCCCCTCCGCGCTATAATTGGTTTATGACAACGCCATCTTTTCCCCTCTGCATTAATCAGTACCTTGTTTCCCGTGTCATCATTGCTTTTCCTCCTTTTGAGGCGACGTTTCCTATTCACCTCCCTATATAAGGGGCCTAACCCTCCTCACTAAATTACTTTCTTCACACCGTTTCCAGACGCTCTGCTTTTCCTTAACAAGTAAGCTCTAACCCTCCTCCTCTGCTTCTTCTGCTCCTCTTTCATCATGAGTTCCCCGCACATTACCGCTTCCTCTCTAGATACCGAGGGGGTTCAAGGCCAATTTGAAATTCATTTCCGAACCCCCATCCAATTCCTTCTCCGGGTTCCTCTTCGAGTACCCCCTCTGAGGCCTTCAGCACCTCCCCGGAGCTAATCGCTCCGGGTGTGTCAGCCTTAGATGGGGCGGGCTCATCCCCCACCCGGCGTTCCCATCTCCCCCGGGAGGATCCAGATGGGGAAGCTTTCGATGAGGAAGTTGGCAATGATGCTCCCCGGGGTCCTACCCACGGAGTAAAGCCTTCTGGCCATCGGTTTTTTAATCTCTCCGAGCCTCCCCCTTCCTTAGATAGGGATGTTCTAGATTTAGTGAGCCGTTGCTTTATCCCTTTTCCGTTGGATGCATCTTTATCAAAACTTCCCCCGGGGGTGTCCGAGCGGGAAGTGCCTTGCATTCCCCGGATTCACTTCTAATACGGGCTCAGCCTTCCTTTTCCTCCTCTTTTTTCAGAAATTTTCAATTTCTATCGAATGGCCCCGACCCAACTACACCCCAATGGGGTTGTACTGGTACTGGGCTTCTTACTTAATTGCGCTAGATGCAATGTTACCTCCTCTCTCCTTCTCTTCCGATCCTTTTATGCCCTTCGACGCGCTCATGCGTCCTTTCCGGGGGTATTTTCTTTTGTAATCCGTTCCGGGACGAAGGACTTCATGAAGAGTAAGCCCAGATCTGCCAAAGGCTACCTTGCGAAGGGTTTCTTCCGCTGCGATTCCCAGGTGTATCCAATGCCCCCTGGAACGATTCCCTCGTTCCTGAAGACAAGAAACCCCTTTCCTCCCTTCCAACAGACCTCACCAACGATCATAACTTCCTCCGTCTATCTTCCCTAGACATGGACGCTTTCTTTAAGACTGGGAACGCGGGCTATTATTGGCCCCGCGGGATATACCCTGAAAAACTCTTTTCCCTTCCAACCGTCTCCGTTGTGTGGCCGGCTGGAGGTGCCTATTAAAGGCTTTATTCTTTATTTTCATATACATATATGTGTACTTCATTCTGATTTTTTTTTTGTTCTACCTGACTTTAGTTCAGCCTACTTTGCACGCGGACGCTACGCCATTCGAAGAGATGCCTTCCGGGGATAACAGTCAGCAGGGGAATCCTCATCGGGGGCTGGTCACTCCAGCCGAGCAGCAAGTGGCATCCCCGGTCGGGGTGGAGGCTACCGAGAACCCCGGGTTCATTCCCCAAGGGGCCCATCAGCAACGCCCTTCCTCCCAATAGAAAGCCCCCGGGTCCTCTCCTACCCCGGGGAGGAAATCTTTCGTCCAGCACCCGACTTACAGCGGCGGGGCTGGTTCCCGCTTTAAGCGGCCATTAACCGATGACAAGGAAACTCCTCCGTCTTCCCGTCAGAGGTTGGAAAGTGCGGCTCCACCTCCTCCTCCACCTGCCAATTCTCCTTTACGGGATAACTCTCAAGCCATCCCTGAGCAAAAGGAAGAGGTACGCTAACCTTGTCGTTTATTACTACTTTTATCCTCTATCCTTCCGGATAATCTTATTTTTGTTTGAATTTTGTAGACCACCACTTTCGCCGACTCTCTCCTGGCGGATTTCCAGCTGGCGGAAGCGCTCAACCGGACATACTCTAAGTATAGCGCGGGTCTGTTTGCTAAGAAGGAGAGGGAACTCCTCGATGCCCGGGAGAAGTTGGCCGGGCGGGATGACCTGGACGCCCGACTGGAGGCTTCTCAAAAGAAGCTAGCCGAAAGGGAGAAAAAGCTCTCTGAGAAAGAAAAGAAACTGGCGGAAGTAGAGAAGAAATATTCTTCTCTGAAGAAGGAAAAGAAAGAGGCCCAGCTCGAAGCCTTGGACGCTGTGGTTCGAAAAGTTCTCCATTCTGCCGAGTTTGACAAGAGGCTAGAGGGCATCGCCGCCGCTGCCAGTGCTGACGCCTGCCATGAGATGTATCGCAGTCTGCGGGGTTGGCTTCCGGGACCTGCTCGCCTTGAAGCACAAGCATCCTACTATCGCCCCAAGGTAAGCGATCAGCTCAACTACCGCTGGAGATCTCTCCAGGAAGCCAACCTGGAGAACCTGGTACCCCAGTTGTGGGATTCGCTGAAGATGTGTTCCCGGGCCCCTTCAGCCTCGGACATTAAGAAGGTCAAGCTTTTGGGGATCAACGAGGCTGCTATCCCTGAATCCCCCGGCCCGGAACGCTTCAATGCCTATGGGGTAGTCCCGGAAACGCCTCACTGGGCTGAAAATTACCAAGAGTTCTGCGCTGTACCTGACAACTTTGGGTATCAGGCTGTTGAGGGGAGGACGGGTGAGCACGTTGTCGGGCTTCCAAGGGGGCAGGACGACTTGCTCTATCAATCTCGGAAGTCTATCCGGAAAGTGGGATTTCCTGAGCGCCCGGAAGACGAGCCAAGGGTGGATGCCCCCGCTTACTGCGGTCCCAACTGGTCTGATGCGGACGTAGCTGAACTGGAGAGGAGATGGAAGGGCGCTCATTTTGATTAATATAAGTTCTACCCTTTAATTTAATGAAGTTACTATCTTTTGTAGTCTGAGCGACATTTGGAAGGAGATCTCCCGCGGGGATCCATGCCTTTTGTTTTCCCTCATCCTAGTTGTTCTTCCGGTACTTACTTCTCTCTCCCCCGCGCTGGGTGCCTCCAATGCTCATTCCTTCAAAGGATTCTGGCTCATTGGAGGTTTGGAGGCGATCAAGCTACCCGGGCCATGTCTGAGGCTGGATTGTGTGCGTTTGTCCATGAGTTCGGGTCCATCCAGGCATTAGTATCATTTCTTAAAGCTGTTAAAAACAAATTTGGCTCGCTGAATCACTGCTTCGACCTAGCTTTTGATCATATGCGGGAGGCCCTGAATTCCCATCAGACCATCGCCGAGTTGCAGGCCCTTCAGGACGATTCTCGTCATCGTACCGCCAAGGAGCTAGGTATGGTGTGGGGCGAACTAGAGCGGGCGCAGGAAAAATTTAGGACATTGGAGACCCGCTCCGCTCAGAACCGGCTTCTCTGCGACTTTGAGAAGGAGAATCGGTCCCTTACTCATAGGAATAGGGTCCTCCAGGATGCTCTACTAATCACCCGGCTATCCTACCACCTTTTGGGTCTCAAGAATGGCTTAGTTGGGGTGTCTCCTCTTACCGATATTCCAGCCGGGGTTTGCAGGACGATGGAACGCATGGAGGCTAACCCGAAGAAGTTTGGTGAGGGAGCTCCTAATCATAAGGCCTATCTGGACGTCGTGGAATGGCATAATAAGATAGCCGCGGGAGAAGCTGAGCTCTATCCCTCTAGCCTTCGCCGAGTCCCTGCCCGAGTGGAGGTGGATGTGGCGTATGAAAGATACGAAGATATGACTGTATCTATTGACCCGGAAGAGGTGGCACGTCGGATAAGACGCATCCGGGAGATTGCCGATTCTGGAGTCACCACAAAGGGGGTTAAGACCGCCGAGGGTACTCGTATTAGCCGGAAAGAGAAGGGTAAAAGTGCAGCAGACATGTTTCCTAAGTACAGGTTTGTTACTTCTGCCGGGGTAAGAAGAATGCGCCTGGCGGAGCCGCTTCCAGAGGGATCCGTGGTTGTTCCTATCCCCGAATTGAACGAAGAACACACCGCGCAATTGGAAGAGGAGCTTGCGTGGAATCAAGCCCCGGATGCCCGCTTTGCCGAAGATCTCCTGTCCTCACAATTCTTCGGAGGGGGTTTCCGCCCGGTTACCCTGAGGGTGCTTCCGGGTCAGGTCCCAAGTGGGTATAGTAGCAAATAGATAGGAACACCTGTATGTAAAATGCTTATGTAATCGTCCTACAACGACTATGACCGCATGTTCATGCGATTTGTAATTTAAAGAGGATTGAATAAAATTGTTTTTCGAAAAGACCCTTTTCATTAACTCTTCCCTGTAAACATTACATTCTTTGATCCCCGGGCTTCATCCAAGCTCCGGTCCACTCTAGCGGGGCACCCAAATGGGAGCTACCCATGGGTCCCTTTTTACAAATCTTCCTTTCTAAACCCGGGACGAGGCCAAACGTCGGGTTATTTCTCCGGGCATGTTCATGCTTCCGGGCGGGGTATATCCATGCCTGGCATATCCATGCCTTAGTAGCTAAGGTACGATGCGGGGTACTCTACTTCCCGTAAAACCTTCTTAAATTAGCTACATTCCATCTTCTGGGGATCTCCTTCCCCTGCTTGTCCTCCAGCACATAACTCCCTCCCGGGTATGCTTCCTTTACCTTGTATGGACCTTCCCAGTTGGGTGCAAGTTTGCCCTCCGGGGCTTGGCGGCTCTTATCGTTTCTCCTCATCACCCAGTCTCCTGGGATGAAAGCTTCCTTCCGCACCCTTCTGTCGTAATACCTCTTTACTCGCTCCTTCACCTTGGCTTCCTGAAGTGCCGCATTCTCTCGCTTTTCTTCCAGGAGGTCCAAGTCAAGGCGCCGTTCATCGTCTTCTTCTTCCGGGCGCTGGTATTGAGTCTGGGGGCTCGGGATCCCAATCTCCGCGGGTATCACTGCCTCCGACCCATACACCAAACCATATGGAGATTCCCCGGTAGCCGAGATTTCTGTAGTCCAGTGGGCCCAAAGAACACTGGGCAGCTCCCAAATCCAATTTCCCCGCGCGCCTTCCAAGCGAGTTTTTAATCCTTTGATGATGGTACGGTTGGTAACTTCCACTTGCCCATTCGCCTGAGGGTGGTATACAGATGTCAACCTCTGCTCTATACCATACTTGACACACCATGATTTGAAAGGATCATTCTCAAACTGCGCCCCATTGTCTGTGACTATAATCTTCGGGTTGCCGAATCGACAAATGATGTTCTTCCAGCAAAACTTAACACAGGTTAGTCCCCGTATGTTGGTGAGCGGTTCTGCCTCCACCCATTTGCTGAAGTAATCGATTGCCACAATCTAGTACTTAGCTCCTCCCGGGGCAGTCGGGAATGGTCCCACCAAGTCAATTCCCCACCTACTGAACGACCAAGCTCCTATGACTCCGATTAACTCCTCCCGGGGAACATGGATTAGCGGGGCAAATGTCTGGCATGCCAAGCACTTCTGTACATGTTCTTCCGCATCTTTGAACAACGTCGGCCAGTAATACCCCAGCCTTAAGATCATTTTGGCCAAGGTGCGAGCCCCTTGGTGGCTCCCATTAGATCCCTCGTGCACCTCCCGGATGAGGTGTCGGCCTTCCGACCTTTCTACACACTTTAGCAAAGGCTGGAGGTACCCTCTTTTGTACATCTCCCCTCCCTGGATCACATACTTAGGCGCCTTAACTCTTAGCTTCCGGGCCTGAGCCTTATCCTCCGGGGTGGTTCCTTCTTCTAGGTACGCCCGCATGGGCGTGATCCAGGATTCTTCCTCGTTCACCAGCATTACTTGATCGTTCTCCTGGTAGCTCCTTCTTCCTAGTACCTCCAAGTACAACTTTTGGTCGGGCTCGGGTTTCAATTCTGAGGAAGCCAACTTGCTCAAAACATCTGCTTTACTGTTCTTCTCCCGGGGAACTTGAACCAAGTTGAAGGTTTTAAACCCGGCTATCAGAGGCTTTACCGCTTCCAAGTACTTTTGCAGGCTCCTTTCCCGGGCTTCATATTCTCCCTTTACCTGCTGCACCACAATCTGGGAATCACTGTGTGTCATGAGAGTTTTGATGTCCATTTCCTTTGCCAACCTTAATCCCGCGATCAAAGCTTCGTACTCAGCTTCATTGTTGGTTGTTTTGAAAGTGAATTGGACTGCGTAGGGATACTCCTTCCCTTCCGGGCTGACTAACAGTACTCCCGTTCCGCTGCCCCCAGAGTGTGCCGATCCGTCCACATATAACTCCCAGGCCGGATCTGTCTCAGCCTTAGTCATGTTCTCCGGAGTGTTAGGCGTCTCCTGTTCCTCGTTTATCCTTGCTTCTGATTCCAACAAGAAGTCCGTTAGGGCCTGGCCCTTGATAGCCCTTCTTGGCTCATACCGGATTTCATATTCTCCCAACTCTATAGCCCATTTCATCATTCTCCCTGATGCCTCCGGCTTGAACATGACTTGTCTTAGCGGGTAATTGGTAAGGACCACTATGGGATGGCCCTGGAAGTAGGGTTTAAGCCTCCTTGAAGCATGCACCAGTGCCAGAACCAACTGCTCCAAGTCAGTATACCGAGTTTCTGCCCCCCGAAGTGCCCGGCTAACAAAATAAATTGGGTGCTGTTTTCCCTCCTCTTCTTTGATTAGCACGGCACTTACCGCTTCCCGGGACGCTGCTATGTACAGAAAAAGCTCCTCCCCCGGGAGTGGCTTCTTTAAAGTTGGTAACTGTTGAAGGTGTTCTTTCAGATTTTGGAACGCCTTCTCACATTCTCCGGACCACTCAAACGCCTTGGCCCTCCTGAGAATGTTGAAGAAAGGCAACTGCCTATCTGCCCCCTTTGATAGGAATCGACTGAGAGCCGCGAGAGACCCTGTCAACCGCTGTACTTTTTTCACCGACCTGGGGGAGGTCATCTTAGCTATGGCCTCTACCTTCTCCGGGTTAACATCGATGCCCCGACTTGACACCATGAAACCCAAGAACTTCCCCGCACCCACTCCAATGGTACTTTTGGAGGGGTTCAGCTTTAGATTGCTCCGTTCTAGCTTTTCGAACATCTCCTCCAGGTCATTCAGGAAAGCTCCGTAAGCCCTGCTTTTGACCACCATGTCGTCGACATACACCTCCATGTTTCTTCCCACTTGGTCCTTGAAGAGTTTGTCCGCCATTCTCTGATACGTAGCCCCCGCGTTCTTCAGCCCGAAGGGCATTTTCTTGTAGCAGAAGGTTCCGAAATCGGTGATGAAGGAGGTTTTCGCTTTGTCCGCCTCATCCATCTGCACTTGGTGATACCCTTTATGTGCATCGAAGAAGGCCAGCACCGAGTACCCCGCGATAGCCTCTGCGAGCCGGTCCAAATTTGGGAGAGGATAGCTGTCTTTGGGGCAACATTTATTCAAATCTGTAAAGTCGATACACATGCGCCAGCTTCCATCGTGCTTCTTTACTAAGACCGGGTTAGCTATCCATTCCGGGTAGATGATTTCCTCGACCACCCCGGCTTTCTCCAACTTCTTTACTTCATTCTTCATAAATTCCGCTCTTTCCGGGGCTACAGGTCTTTTCTTTTGCCTGATTGGTTTTGTTGTCGGGCTTATGTTCAGCTTGTGTACCCCCAACTCTGGCAACACCCCCACCATGTCCTCCGGGCTCCATGAGAATACTCCCTGATACCCGGCCAAGAGTTCCTTCACTGTGCTTTTTACTTCATCCGGGAGGTCTTTTCCCACCGTGACCGTCCCTTTGTCCGCCACCTGCATTTCCTCCAATTCTTGCCGGGGAACTTCTCCATGTACCGCCCCTACTGCTTTCTTTGCGTCCCGGACCGCCGTCATCATGCAACTTCTTGCTACTGCTTGACTTCTTCGCACGACCGCCACACCTTGCGCAGTGGGGAACTTCATCGTCAGCAGATACGAACAACTCGCTGCCCGAGCTTGGGTTAGCCATGGTCTTCCTATGATTACGTTATATGGTGAGGGTGCATCAATAACCGCAAAGTTGCACGTCACTGAGACCCTCTTGCTCCGATCCTTCTCATCCACCATACATACTGCGAGGGGAATAACTCCTAGAGGGACTTCAGGTTTGCCAGTGAATCCTGACAAGGGAGATGAAGGGGGTTTCAAGTTCTGTCTCCCAATTCCCAATTGATCGAAGCAGGAAGCGAACATGATCTCCACACTGCTCCCGTCATCTACGAACACCCTCTTGATCAAGAAGCCTTCAATCTCCGCTGTTACCACCATCGGGTCAGAATGGGGTATCTGAGGCGGGACTGCATCTGCTTCAGAGAAAGTGAGAGCCTCCTCGAGGCGAAATCTTTTTCCCTGAATCTCTCCCGGGGGGACATATCGCGTCCGAGCCCGGATAGCGGAAACCGACTGGCATGCTTCTCCAATTTCTCCACTTATCACGTTGATCATCCTGTTGGGTATTGGGGCAGGCTCCACTGCTTGGACTGGTGCGGCAACTATTGCAGGCCTCCCCAGGGCCCTGTTGCCTTGGTTGCCTTGGTTTCTCCCGTTTCCTCTCCCCGGGTTAGGCCTCCACCTCCTCCGGGGCTGCTCTTGAGGCTGGTCCCGGGGATTCTCCTTCTTTGCTTCCATCGCCACACAATCTCTCAGCTGTCCCCGCTCTATCAATTTTTCTATCTCGTTCCTCAGCATCCTACACCCTTCTGTCGAATGTCCATAAGACTTGTGATAGGCGCACCATTTGTCCGCATTTTCCCTAGACGGGGTCCCTTGGATAGGCAACGGATCCGGGAACAAATCCTTGTGGATAGCATGGATCTCCGTTCGGGATTTGCTGAGCGGGGTGAAACTGTCTGCTCTTGCCCGGTTTACCGGCGCGGGAGCAGGGTCCCTTCTACTTGGGTCAACCGTCCTCCTTCTTTCCATCTTATCCGGGAGGAATCCCCCGGATTCTTCTTTTCTCTTCCGCGTGGCATCATTAACCGCACAGTACAGTTGCACCGCCATCTGCAGGTTGTGAAAGGTTTCCGGGATGTTTTCCATCAACTTCTGGAACAACGCCATATCCCTCAAGCCATTTATAAACCCACTAATCACCGCCTTCTCCTGCTGCTGCCTGTCGACGACCTTCATGCTGTCGTCCATGTACCTTCGATAGTATTCCATTGACCCTTCCGCAGCCTTCTGTCGGGTGGCCAGAAGCTCAGTCAGCTGCTTTCCTTCCTTCTTTAACCCGGCGTATCTGAACAGTAAAGCCTTAGAGAAATCGTAATAATCTCTGAGGCTTTCTCGGGGCAAGGAATCGAACCACGAAAGACAGTTTCCTCTCAGGTAACAGCCCACCAACTTGCATCTCAATTCCTCCGGGAAGTCCCTTGACACCATTAGGTTCTGGTACGTCCTGACAAACTCTTCCGGGTCTGTCTCTCCATTGTATGTGGGGATTCCCTCCGGGGTCCGGAGGCCCGGCGGCCATGGGTACGCAAGCACTCGAGGGACCCAAGGGGAGGTAGGTTTAGCCCCGTTTCTTCCCACTAGTTTGTCTAGTCGAGCCTCCAAAGAGTCGGGGTCCTGCTGCGCCACCTGGTAGCCCCGCGTCCTATCGTCCTCCCGAAAGTATCTCTCCGGGTAACCGTAGTTCATCCCCATTGATCCATGCATGGGCATGGAATACTGGATCGGGTTCCCCTGGGTTCCAGGGGCCTGATAACCCAACGACTCCGCCGGCATGACTGGAAGGTCATACCCAATTTGTCCCGCCCCCAGCTGGAATGCGAGTAATAGGGTGGAGCGTGTGGAACCAAATTCGATTGTTGTCCCGTAGCCACTTCCCCTCCGACCCCGAAACTTGGAGGGAAAGAAGGTGGGACGGTGGAAGAGTTCACACGCCCCTGTATCCTTGGCGGCTGAACAACTCCGTCCAGGTCAATAACCTCTCTTTGGTACCCCCGTAGAGGGCCTGCCGGTTTTACCGGCGCGGGTTCCCTCCGCCTACGACTTTCCCGGGTAGAGAGTACCCACTGGCGGTACAACTCCTTGTTGGCTCTCATGAACTCCAACGCCGCCAATTCCTCTGCCTCGGCTAAGGATTGCCCCTCCTCCCGGGCTTCAGGCCCCTGGGCCCGGGGACTGCCTCCCCCGGCGGGCCTTGGTCCTTGCTCCTCCTGGTACTCTCTTTCCGAGTCGGCTTCGTCAGAGGCAGTTTCCACGTGGCCATCCTGCGGTACCCCTAGCTCCCGCTGGTGTCTAGCCTCCTCCTGCAACTGCCTCAAGGTCACATCATCTCCCGGGGGTGGAAGAGAACCACCCCCTGAAGGTGCCGCGTTCTTCTTCGGGCGCCCGCGCCCTCTCCTTGGCGACTCCATCATGCGAAGGTGGAAAGGTCCCACTGGGCGTGCCAATTGATGCTACCAAAATCCGTACGTCTCCGGGTGTTGACGCTACTCGGGTCTTCTTCTTTGTTGGCCCGCTACAATCCTGCAAAACAATCCCCGGGAGGCGTCCCGGGGAAGAAGCTCCGGCGTGATGATGAGATGGGGGTAGCGGAGAAGGTAAACGTACGGAAGGTGTTCTCAATATAAAGTAGAGAGATATAAGTCACATACCTTGTTCACTGTTTGAGGCTAGTATTTATAGCTGAGCTTTGCCTGCTTTGAAGATAAGCTGCAGGACCACCTCCCTTGTCATCATCTGTCCTCTTTCTTGTCCAGACATGTCTCTAACCGGGAAAGGTGCCTCTCCGTTAGTTATGGGTCGCGGGCCCTCTTCCTGGCCCAGCAGGGCTCTGGGCCGGTATTATCACCAGCAGCCCAACAATTCTGAAATACCAAAGGTAATCAGTGCAGTACCTACGACATATGTACAAGTTTCATACTAGGGTCATAACCCCTCATCAGCCCGTCAAATCATTAGATAGTGTCATGGGCCAAGACTAGGTAATTGGTTTTTATACCAGCAGCCCAACACCTCTGAAATACCAAAGGTAATCAGTGCGGTACCTACGACATATGTACAAGTTTCATTACTTGGCTATAGAAAGTGTTGTAATGCATGCACAACTTCACTTTTTTCCAGCCAATGACATTGTGTACAAAGTTTCATGCTAGAAACTCTTCACTCCATCCTCAACATCAATCAGAGGGGTCGTAACCTGTTTCAATTAGCACATTCAGAGAATCAGCTTGCCCTCGAAGATTCTATTGTTCCTCTCCCGCCATGCATTATAAAAAATGCTGATTAGTCGGTGGAATCTTATTCGTTTCCTCCATCCTACCATTATTCTCATCCTCCTCAAGCATTCCCTGAAATCCCCACCAGTCTCCACCCTGTAATATATTTGAAGTTCAAATGTGAACTTACATGTACAAAACAGGTGCTGCATCATTTCCCCATTCTCCCACAAAGAATACAAACATCTGTCACATGTGGTATCATCCCTTTTGACTAAAGTTTCGCTATGGTCGATAATCTCCCTTTTAATAACATCCATAGAAAGAACGAATGTTTAGGGTGTAGGTCTGACTTCCATAATATAGTCGTTGACCAGTGTTTTTCTTGACTTGTCCCTTTGAGATACCCATATGCCTTGCTCGTGCTGAAATTCCCCTTTACATCAACATATTCCATTAGATATGGCCTAATTTCATTTTTCAAAGATACCAACTTGCCCCAACTCCAGCTATATTGGTGCCCTTCTAGGCTATAGTTAAGAAACTCTTCACTCTTCCAGTAGTACGCTTGCACCCATTTCAGCCACAAAATATCCTTCTTCTGACATAAGTCCCAAATCAGTTTACATAGAGAAGGTTGATTCCAGAAAGAAGGATCCCGTAGGCCAACTCCTCCACTTTTCTTTGGCATACAAAGTGTCTTCCACGATACTGGTGTAACTTTTTTCTCCCATTCGTTTCTGCCCCATAAAATATCCCTGCATTTTTTCTCAATGACTTTGTGAACACTCTCAGGTATTTGAAAAACATTCGCCCAGTGACTTCCTTTACTCAGCAAAATTGTGTTTATAAGCTGCACCTTACCTGCATATGCCATGTTTCTTGAACCCTAAGTGTCGATATGTCCTGCAATCTTCTCCACCATTTTTTCGCAATCCGCAGCTCTCCATATTCCTGTCGAGATTGGAGGTCCAATGTAAGTCATTGGGAAACTCCCTTGAACTATATTTAGAGTATCGGCCAGTAACTTTGATTCAGATTCCGTCATTGTCAAGAAGAAAGCCTCTGATTTTCCTTCATTTATCCTCAAGCCTGAAACCCTTCTGAAATCCTCCAAAACAGTTTTAACCCCTTCCATTGAGTTCTTGCTTGCCCAGCATAAAATTAATAGATCATCTGCAAACATCAAACTGTGTATTTCTCCTTTCAAACTCCTTTGATGGAACTCTACATCTTTAGTTTTGATGGCCAGGCTGAGCTGCCTCGATAGATATTCCATCCCAATTAAAAATAATAATGGTGATATCGGGTCCCCTTGTTTATCGCCACTTCTCCCTTTAAAGCAGTTGGTGTAAGCACCATTCAGAGAAAAACAGTAAGTGGTATCCTCTACACATCTTCTTATCCACTCAATAAACAAGCCTGGAAATTTTAGAACTGCCAGCCATTTGAATAGAAACTCCCAGCTTATGTTGTCGAAAACCTTCTGTATATCAATATTTATCATGCAGCTCGGTATATTGTGTGCTTTCTTATATCCCGTAAGAAGCTCCTGAGCTAGAAAGATATTATGAGATATCCTCCTCCCTTTCACAAAGGCACCTTGGTTCCCGTTTATCAGATTAGGGAGTACCTCACTCAATCTGTTACTCATGATCTTTGTGACGATTTTATATAGAATAGGGCAACAGGAAATCGGCCCATAGCTCCAGCTGATTGTGGATTGTCAACTTTCGGTATTAGTGTTAAAACATCCCTACTGAATTCCTGTGGTACTTCATCACCCTGAAAGAAACTTCTAATTCCCTTCTTGACATCGTTAATTACCAACAATCCCCCATATTGTTTTTGAAAAATAAGCTCGAATATCCATCCACCACAGGGCTTTTATCATTATCAATGCTATTCATAGCTCTCCATATCTCATCATTTGTAATCAGCTGTATCAAGGGTATTTTTTGTTCCACCGTAAGAAAGTTACCTTCTGCTGCTACTAGCGGATAAATGTCTCTCTCTGTAATCACTGTCTTTCCCATTCGGTCACCAAAATAATGTAGCAGATGTTGCTCCACCCCCTCTCGGCCATCCACCCTTTCATTTCCCACCATCAGGCTGGCCATATGATTTATGTATTGCCTCTTTTTCATGCTTGCATAGAAAACTTTTGCTGGTCTATCCCCTTCCTTTATCCATTTCTCCTTGGACCGCTGCTGTAAGAAACTAAACTCGGCTTCAGCTACTTCTATAGATTCTTTCCTTGCCTTAGCCTCATTTTCCTGCAACCCTTTATCTAGCACATTTGTTTGTAGCATATTAAACTGATTCTTCCATTTCTCTTTTGCTTCCATGGCTCTTCTCAGAATGTCTGAAAAATCTCTTTTGTTCAGGCGTTTTAGAGCTATTTCCAGTAACTTCAGAGTTTTAAATAAATCCACGAGATTATTGTGTTTCCCACTCTCCAATTCTGCGCCACTAGAGTATGAAAATCTGGCGATTTCACCCACATATTGTAGAATTTAAAAGGACGTCTGGCGGAACATTTCCTTGGCTTATCTAGGTGTATAAGTAAAGGTAAGTGATCCGAAATATCATTCGGTTTTACCTCACATATCGCCTCCATCCATCTGTCCATCCACTTCTCATTCACCATTGCTCTGTCAATTCTACTGAATACTCTTCCTTCTTCCCGCTTGTTGTCCCAAGTGAAAAAAGGTCCCGTACTTTTCAGCTCATGTAGATGAGTTATGTTCACCATTTTTCTAAAATTCTCCAGCTCAGATAGCTCTACATCATCTCATCCAGATCGATCTCCCAAGTTTAAGGGACTATTGAAATCTCCCACCACCATCCATGGCATATCCTGGTGATTTGCTGATTCTAGATAACTCCATAGGTTCAACCTGAGAGGTAGTTTCGTTTTCGATTCTACTTCTTTGTTATGAGCATAAACAACAGTCAAGTAAAATTCCAGCCCGAGTTCCTTTTTCCGACAAATGCAGTCAATCCACTGATCCCCAATGCTTATTACAGAAATATCATACAAGTCTGGTTTCCAACATAACCATATTCTACCTGTTTCTGCTATCGGGCAATTTGATTGCAGCTTCCAACCCAAATCAAGGCTTTCCCATCTTTCTTTTTCATTATCTATCTTCACCTTTGTTTCCAGTAAACCAGCAAGCCCTATGTTATTTTCGAAGCAAAATTGCTGACATTTCTTCTGTTTACTTGGCTGATTTAGACCCCTTACATTCCAGAATAACATAGTACTATTCATCATTACCAATATTATAGATTGGACCATACCTTGATGAAATCTCAAGGTATATGTTATTAGCTACTACTCTCTTTTTTCCTTCAACCGTATCAGGCTGTAAATTCTGCAAAATCACACCATCATTTGATTCAGTCGATTGTTTCCCTTCTCTGTGTTGTCTTGTTTCTTCCCTCAGGTCATCCCCGGCTTCATTCCCTCTTGATTGTGTATCAAAGTCTATGCTACTGCTCATTCCACCATTGTGTTTACCCCTTTCCTTTTCATATTGTGCCTCTTTTTCCCGTTCCTTCTCCAGCCCCAATGATGTATCCTGGTCTCCATTTTTTTTGTTCTACATTGGTCCCTTTAGTGTTCAGTTCATTCTTCCCTCTAGGCGGGTTAACAACTGTTCCATTCGGGGCCCTTTTGTCTCCATTCTTCTCTGCCATTTTTACCCCAACAACCACCCAATCCCCGGTATTTCTGCCATATCGTCAATGAGTTGCAACTATGCTTGGTCCCCTTTCCCTTGGGGTTGATTGAGTTTGGTTCTCCCTTTTCCCTTAGGGCTAATTGATGTCGGTTTTAACATCCATAATCATGCGCTTAATGTTTTTTAGATAGTAAATTAATATGAAATCAATCATGTCAGAATTAGAATGCACCAATGAGAGATTGAAATTTTAAAAAGAATTAATGAGTATTGAAACATTTGAATTAGTTGTATTGAAAGTTTGAAACAAGTGGAACTTGGCAACTTGCAGATTTGTTTTTCTCCTTAGCGCGTTTCTAGTTGTAAGGGGCAAAACATTTGAATCAAAAATTATTATTGATGTTTGTCTTAAATTTTGTTGATGTTTAAATCTTCCAAAAAAATTCACAAAATTTAAAGGACCATTAATTTAATTGTGTGCTACATATTTAAAAGATTTTTTCATACTTTCATGTATTTTTCTCAAATGATGGGTAGATGGCAAGAAAGAAATAAAATTAAATACATTTGAGAACATTGTGAAAGGAATCAATGAAGAGCTCAGAATAAATTCATAGGCACAAGGGTCACTAATCACTATGGCCTTAAATATTAGTTCAACTAAATGGAAGATATTCAGACCCCTGAAATTGTTCTTTTTCGAAGAAAGGAAATATAATGTACAAAAAACAAAGAGTGAAATATTTCGACTCTTCCGAAAGTTCAAAACTACATCTGCAGATTAAGCACGAGAATATTAGACCATGACGTCAGAGTTTCAAATTAGGGATGTAGTATGTAGATTCCAAGAACAGATTTAAGTCCAGCAAAAGATCAGTTCCACTAATTAATGAAAAACTAAAATTAAAGCTAAGATTAAATTGTTAAGGTAAAGCAACAATAATAATATACTCTAATTAATTGTCTAGGCATTGTGTAAAATTAAGAGTGTGGGTTTCATAATTATGTTTGGTAAAAACACACGAAGCTTCCATTGAATTTTAGTTAAATCGTCCATATTTTAAGACATTTATTCCATTTTCTTCGAAAGAACAATTTCATATTGCACATGAAAATAAAATAAAATTAGATCTTCATTTCTCAAATAAATCCGTGTTTAATCGTTTACTTTGAACTAGTACTTTTAGCCCCGCGTACTATATTTGCAAAAATTACACATAAATAAATTGATTCAGAGACTACTAATGAATAATTGAATTTCACATGCAAAATACAATAATAATTCTTGGAAATTTTAACAACACTTGTAAGTGACCAAAATTTTCCCAAATATCAACAATTTCTTATGCTGGGAAACTACAAATACATGAAAAGGAATAGATATTGACGTATAGTATATTGTACACTGAGTTGGTTCCTTGAACAAAAACTTATTAGGTACATCTATATGGTGAGTCGTAAAAGAGGACGGATCACTTCTCGTCTTGCTGATTGCAGCCTGCAATTTAGTGAACAATATATTTCTTCTTCGTGATGACTGGAGCCTACAATCATAATTTTGCATGAAATGTCAAGAGTTTTTTAAATGGGAAATAACTTTAGATAATGGTTCATACCAAACTGACTCTTATATGAACTGGTATGCTCAAACTCAAACTGACTCCTCTGCATTTCAAGGCGATACAATCAGCCAAATCCGCATCAGCAGACTGACTCCTCTGCATTTCAATCCTATTAGGATCTGGAGATATCCCATATTCTGATTCAAGACTATCCGGAAGACAAATGGTCTGTAAGTAAAGACCTCATGCCCCAAGAGGAAGTAAAGAACTAATGCCCTAAGACAGATGGTCTGATAAGAATTCAATACTCCAGGAAGAGATTGGATACACTGTCTTGTCGGACCAACTCTTTAAACACATGGCTGGTAAGCTTGCAATACCGTGTTTCCCACCCAGGCAGGGTGCAAGCTCACCAAACACGTCGTTGAACAGTTGGTCCAACATGCCAGTGTCTCCGATCCTCCTCCATACCTCATCCATGAGGCTGGAGTATTGGCCTCTCACCCGGCCATTTGTCTTTGAGCAATGAGTTCTTCACTTCTTCAGTAATTACAGCTGCATGCCCATTGAAGCCTCAAAGATGATGGAGTAAGCACAAGAACTGGATATTCTTCACGAATGCAAGAGGCAACATCAATATCCTGCAGACACGAGGCAAGGTATATGATGAAAACTAACATCATTAACATATTAAGAGATTAATTAATTTGCTACTTCATGTTGTGTGACGGGGAAGATTAATTTAAGCTACAGTTCCTGTCCTCTTTCTCATAATTTTTTTATAAAGCCAAGTCACAGTTCCCTCTCACCCGCATTCTTTCAACAGATAATACACAACCCTAAAGAGTTAGTACACGGAAAGAGTACTCAGCTGAGTCAGCTGTTAGGTTTAAAACATGTTGCTCTTCAAATTCAGGAGGAAAATAACATGTTGCTTCAGAAGGAAAATACTGTAAAAACCTGGAAGGTAGATGATGGATAGTAGAAAACAAACACCCAATATGCTTTAATGCTAAGAGAACAGGAACTCTGATCATGGATTAAACAACAAACCTCCATCATCCATTAACCTCACCACAAAGTAAAAGAAGAAAAGATTTAATGGTTTTTACTTAATTTTTTGCATGCACTGCATATTAAAATCAATCATAAAATTAATTATAAACCATGTTAAAAGACATTGGCTATTACAAATACCAGGGATCTCCAGTTACACAAATCTAACTGAATTTTTTCCAACAGCCAAGATAAAATAAACATTGGGTGCTTGATTCGTTAAGGCACTGCAACCTTCGTTGAATGTATAGCCTTATTCTCCAATTTCTTCTATACAAATCTACTAAATTTTATCCAAAAAGATCCAAGATAAAAACTGGAAAGATAAAACGGTAATTGAGCAAACATATGTCTGAATGAAAAATAATTCATACTGTATAAGAATAACTAAAAACCAATATATAGTATGTTTTTCCTCTAAACTCTGGTTTAGCGGTTCCAACCAAGTCACATACTCAACTACTAACTACTCCTTCAGTCTATAACTCTGTGTTATAAATAGATTTCAAAGCATGCAATGAAATAACAGTAAACTGTGTGAGTCAATCTCTAAATTTAAACTCCGATACAAATTCTCAACAATTATTTGTTAGAAATAATGGACCATATAAGGTATTGTAACAATCTCACCATCTCAATACACAGTTTCAATAGAATATCAACAAAGATGTATCACCTATGCCATGCAAGTTGCAACAGAGATGCAATTACTTGCAAACCTTCTTAAATTCACTCCTTCAGAAGAGGCAAACCATGAACACTTAGGAAGCAGAATCTGTCCCAAGGGCCATCAGGACAGGGAAAAATAAAATAAAAAATAGGATTACATAACGTACGTTTGTGGTGGCTTCGGTCATCATAAGAGGCATTACATCTCCACTTCACTTATATCCTTTTCTTCAACCTCTCCGCCGCCGCGGCTTCTTGTTTCTCCCCCAAGATTGATAAGGTAATGGATGATGATAATGATGATTCTGGTTCATATGATGAGAAGGGTATGAATCCATGAACTGATTGTACACATGATACATTCTTGAATGAGTTTTTGATCCAAAATCTGCCTGATTGCCCAGAAATTACAGTTTCTGAGCTTCGATTTCAAAAAACCAAAAAAATTAGGAGCCAAAAATGGCTTCAGTTACAACTTTTGAGCTTGAAAGTGAAGAATCACAATAATTGTCAGTTTGCTATCATTTCAATGGAAAAGGCACAAAAAAAAGACAATCCCCCATTGACGCATATTGACAAACCCATGAAGAACAACACATAACCAATCACAAGTTTTTTTTCAGAATCATTAACCAAGTCTAAGACAAGCAATCAAACATTAAGATCACATTATACAACAACCAACAGGATAGCAATCTTAAAAATGGACTTACAGTTCTTAACATAAACATAGCAAATTATGACGAAGTGGAGAAAACTGTGGTCCAAAAAGTAAAGATAAAAAACGATTAGAAACAGTACCTCTCCTCTTTCAAGGGATTTCCCTTTTTCCCCCTCATCGTCGTATTTGCCATTCCCAAAAAATAATTGAATGGTCCTCGGCGGCGAAAGTAAAACCCACTCAAACGCGGTGAGAAGGAGGATCGGTGAAGGCATGGATTGTTTATAGAAGGAATAGGTGGTGGTGGAAACCTCTGGAAACAATGATGCAGAAGATGAAGAGAGTTCGAAGGAAACCAATAAAAAAATCAGAGAAAAAGGAAAATTCATTGAGTGATCCACGCTTTTATATATTGAGTGATTCATTAATAAAAGTTAAAAATGTGCGCGCTTTATTATCTGCTGCCAAAATTATTTTATATAGAATTTTGAATATCTATTCTAGACATGCATAGCTAGTAATAAATGTCACACGTACGTTTGAAAAGGGACACCAAACCGTGTTTCCTTACAAAAAGTTGCTTCTCTACCAAATTCATTGGATTTTGTCGTGCATTGCCATGGAATTAATTGTAGAATTAAATTTTGTCAAACTCACCAGATTTTCTCAACAAGATTATAATTTATTCTCAATAAATATCAAGTTTACACTTTACACATGATTTATTCGATTTTTTTTTTTTTGCGTAAATAACCTGATTCTTGAAACTAATTCCCAAAATAATACTCTTCTGAAACTAATTCCATAAGTAATACTCTTGGACTAAAGGTTAATTAGTATTAAAATCAACAAATTTCCATAAATTCCAATTAGAGCCACAGATTGTTTGTTGGCAATTTGACCATGTGTATTTAAAAACTTATACAGCGCCCGGCATCATCATCTTTTTTAACTTAGCTCCTATCGCCGCCGCCGGTACTCCTCCTCAAGAAACCATCGCCGGCGGCTCCTGTAACCTTCTCTTTTTACTCTTTCTCGTATATATCATCATCGATCTTGAACTTTTCTTGAGATTTTGTTTCCGAAATCACTACACAGAACTGCATCTATACATTTAATGCTTCCGGTCCGACCGATCGAGTCCTGTGTAATGTTTAATGAAAACTTGGCTGTATTGTTTACTAGTAGTTAAACTGCTCTTTAAGGGTAGATAAGCATATTAATTACGTGGACTAAAGTGATAAATTAGCTTTGACTGAAGTGCATTCATGAATTTAGTACTAGCTAGCTAGTTAATGATATTAAGATGGGAACTTGAAATGTTTCTGATGTGACTATATATGTTGGTTTGATTAATATTTCAAATGTTGGTTTATTAAAAGCATAATTTATATATGCCAATAAATCATTTGTGCAGTCTAATCTATAATTTAATCAAACCATTTCTTGCATTTTAATATTCAAATATTAAACTAATTTCGGCCCATTTTTACTACATAATAGTTGAATAATAATATCGTTATTATTATAATAATATCGTTATTTTTACTACTGGACGCCGGAGATGTCGGTAGAGGCGATCAGATCGCCGTTGGAGATTTAGCGAACGACGATGGTGGGGTAGGCGTGGTTGACGTAGACAGAAACTTGGAGGGGCGATCGAGGTAGCGGATGACGACTGATCGGCCGTTGGTGTAGAGGATGGAATTAATTGGATTTGACAGAACTTCGGCGTCGGAGTTTTGAGATGAATAGAGAAAGAAAGAAAGAAACTAAATTTGCAACTAAGACCCTATATTTAAGCGCGTTTTTTTGTTTTTCACCTATATGTTTAAAAAGTCCATACAGTCCCTGATTTCTATAGAGACATATCTCAAATGAGAATTTGTATATTTAAATTGAACATTTGCCTTTTCAAACTTTCTTACTACATCGATCTAGTGATTTGTTTTATTGGCACTCTACTCTTTATCATAGCTTTTGTTGCATCTTTGACTAAAAATTTGAAATATTATATGATTAATAACGTAGTTTTTGATTATTTTAAAAGTAAAATTTCTAAAAATCAAAGTTTTAGATTTAGATAATGTACTGATACCGTACTGTACTACTTAAGTTTGCTGTCAAGTAGTACTTTAGTTAGAGCATCTCCAATGGCAAGCTACATCTTGCATTGCCATGTCATGTTTCAAGCCAATGATGTGGCAAGCAACACACTTCAACAATGGTGAGCTATTTGTGTTGGTCCCACATTTTAATAACATTTATTATTAAATTTAAATTACTCATCACATTAGAGCATCTCCAATGGTTTTGTTTTGGGAGTTGCTTGCAATATTTAAAAATGTATAGCATACTGCTGAACCATTGTTTCCATCCACGTAGGCACTGCTATACGAGCAGTACTGCTCTACAAAGCAGTATGCCAGATATCAATTCTTGCGTTCCTGCATTTATTTTACGTGCATTTTACCATTGTAATGTGATGAGTAATTTAAATTTAATAATAAATGTTATCAAAATGTGGGACCAACACAAGTAGCTCACCATTGTTGAAGTGTATTGCTTGCCACATCATTGGCTTGAAACATGACATGGCAATGCAAGATGTAGCTTGCCATTGGAGATGCTCTTACAATGGTAAAATGCACGTAAAATAAATGCAAGAACGTAAGAATCGATGTCTGACATACTGCTTTGTAGAGCAGTACTGCTCGTATAGCAGTGCCTATGTGGATGGAAACAATGGTTCAGCAGTATGCTATACATTTTTAAATATTGCAAGCAACTCCCAAAACAAAACCATTGGAGATGCTCTTAAATAGTGTGAATATAATAAAAACCAGGTAAATTTGATCTTAAATGTTTTAATTATTTATGATAGCGCGCAGCACGTAAAAGTTAATGTTTAAATATTTTATTTATATTTACAATAACGTGGTTACTGTTGTTGTGTGGTCTCTATTGGTGATATCTGAATAATTCGATTGCACTTACAAGTGGCATCACACCATTTGTTTATTTTCCCCACCTTTAATTTCTCTTTTTAGATTTTCCTTTTTGGTTTGGGACTTGGGAGACAATACTAACTCCGGTCTCCAAGAATATCTACAAAGAACTAATTAATTAAAGCCATTACCCAAAATATGTAAGTCTACCTAAATTAATAAAAATAATTATAAAAAATTCAAATTAGAAAGAAAGT
This sequence comes from Cruciata laevipes, assembly GCA_963678965.1. NCBI lineage: Eukaryota > Viridiplantae > Streptophyta > Magnoliopsida > Gentianales > Rubiaceae > Cruciata > Cruciata laevipes. The sequence continues at coordinate 15,361,116 of OY787639.1, forward strand.
TTAAAATAAATGTACACAAAGATGTGGAGGTGAAAAAAAAAGTGTGGACACTGTAAAAATGATGGAGGAATGAAAAACTAGATTTTATTTATGGCAAAGGAAAAGTTGGCCGTTGGCGAGCTTCCCATTAATTTCTACTGTCGTATTTATTGTTTGTTGGTAATTTGACCGTGTGTATTTAAAAACTTATACAGCGCCTGGCATCATCATCTTTTTGAACTTAGTTCCTACCGCCGCCGCCGGTACTCCTCCTCAAGAAACCATCGCCGGCGGCTCCTGTAACCTTCTCATTTTACTCTTTCTCGTATATATCATCATCGATCTTTAACTTTTCTTGAGATTTTGTTTCCGAAATCACTACACAGAACTGCATCTATATATTTAATTCTTCCGGTCCGACCGATCGAGTCCTGTGTAATGCTGAATGAAAACTTGGCTGTATTGTTTACTAGTAGCACTACACCAAAACTAGTCTTTAGTGACAAGCCAAATCCGTCACTAAAACCCCATTTTTCGTCACTAAAGCCTTTGGTGATGGCGTCACCTGTTCGTTGGAAAAGGGTCGTGGGTAAAGGGCCTGGTGACGGTTTTACTGTTCAATCGTCACTAAATGGTTGCGTCCCTGACAAAAAATCTTCGTCAGTAACTTAGTGACGAAAATATTCGTCACTAAAAGCTCGTCATTGAAAGGCACTTTTTCGTCGGTAGAGGTATTCTTCGGTGACGAACAAGTTGTGACGACAAAATATTTGTCACCAACTTAGTGACGGTCAACGTCTTTAGTGACAAAACTTTGGTTGTCACTGTTGATAGGTTTTAGTGACGATCATATTTCATTAACGTTAACCATTGGTAAATATTATTAACGTCAAAAAGGGCCAAAATGCCCAAAACCAGTTTCCTGACCTATTACAAGAATTCATCATAAATCAACTAGAACAACTTTGTATGCAAATAGAAAAAATAACCTTAAACATGGGGTATTTATGGCTACATTTCTATTTGATTGTGCATGCCTTCACGGATCCAAGTCTTGACGATCATATTTCATCAAGGTATGTATGCTTTAGTGACACAAGATTGATACTTTAGTGATGAACTTTCTTTATCAGTAACAAATGGTCAACTTCCAGTCAAACAAGCATAATTATTTATTTTATTGAGAAAAAATAAAACTCAATAAATTTCATTAATATAAGAAATATTCAAATATACATCTAATCCAACTACTTTACAACCTAGGTAGACTGCATCTACTTTTAAGAGCACTTGTTCTCTCTTCCCTCCATGCTCCATCGCCATGATCTTCATTTAACTTGGTGAAATATAAGAGTGGTGAATCTGCAAATATGAAAAGAATTCATTTCAATCCCAAAAAAACAAGTTAGATAGCAAAGAAATACTACCACTGAGCACAGTTTCAGTTCATAGACTAAAAACAAGATATATAGCAAAAACATACTAGTACCAGTAAGCTCAGTTTCACTTCATAGACTAATCAACCAATAACAAACTAAAATCATATTTACCAGGAATTGGCAGGACATAAATACTATGATGTCCTGTGATCAACTTAAAATATACTAAGCAGAGCATTTTCTAAGATCCAAACAGAATTACATAAGAAACTATGATGATTTACACAAAATTCATTCCATCCAGGACGAGATAAAAATTATTCATACAGCATCACTGACTAAACTCTACTGCACATATGGATGAACAATGAGATACATTAAGTGACAATATCAAACATTACTACAACTAACAAGTAAGGACCCTTTTCTTAATCTAAATGTCACAGAGTTAAACAATCAATTTCTGTTTTTCTCAGGATGATTACCATTCATACTCTTATCAAGCTATAACCAATCTTTTTCAGGTAAAGATAGATGCACAAACCAAATCCTTTTTTTATTTGAAAAAGAAAGAAAGAAAAGAAATCCTAGTCCTCGAGGTTACAAACATACCTCCTTGAGGTCCATCAGAGCTTAACTGAAGGATCAGACGAGTCAGGCGAGCCTTGTGGCTAATCAGAAACTATATGACAGTCATCATATGATTCTGATATAGCGGCAAGTTCTCAAATATCAATCAACCCTTGAATACTTAGACCTCGTCTGCACATCAAAGGATTACATCTTGGAAACAGCCTCAGACACATAGTTATTCTCCTCGGCAAACATGAACAAACCCCAATCAAAGTAGCTAAACGCATGGCTCTTTAAACAGCAAAACTGTGGAATTCACTTAACTTCCTTTTGATAGCTAGAGAGGAGACATTAGCATAAACACCAAATGAAAAAGTCTGTATATAAGGCTTGTTCATTTTTCTTTTCTTTGAACATCTCATGTCACAACCTTAAAATATAATAAGCAAAATGTGATGAAGTTAATGAAGCTAACACAGAAATTCACCATGCATCCAAAACATATTCAGTTTCTCGTTTATATTTCTTTCTTAGCAAGAAAGTTAGGCTATATCTTTCATATTTTCAACTCCAGGAAATGCACAAAGTAATCAACAATATCGTAGTCACGCAAACACGATACTGAATAGCAGCAAATCGGAAAGAAAAAAACCAAAAGTGAGGTTAATATGAATTCGAAAACACATCATCCAACTCATTCAGCACAATCTTTATTAATCACATAACTCAAAACACAAAATCCAAAAATAAACACACACAGGGGAAAAAGAAGAGATAACCCCCTTTGATCTTTAAATCTGTTAATTTCACAGTTTCTGCAAAAAAAAAAAAAAAAAAACTCAAATACCAATTAAGAAGTAGCAAAAAAAATCAATTAACTCGTCCTTACTCTTGAGACCAAGTTTGGGAGGATATCGATGTCGTGACGGGAGGCGAATTTGGGGCCGGGGATGTGGGTGTCGTAGGCTTGGTCGCCCAGTAGGCTGCGGAGTCGATCGGCTACAGAGAAGAGGACGACGGGGCCTGTGGATATGAGTCGGTAAGGCGGAGGAGTTCGGAGTTGTCGACGTCGGTGAAACCGCAAAAGAACAGAGCCGCCGCCGGAGAAGGACGCTGACGTTGATGTCGATGGGTGGAGATGGACCCGCTAGCGGGGAGGTTGCCGCTAGCGGGGAAGTTGCCGCGACGGGTGGAGATGGAGTTTGGAGTTGCTGCGATTTGCAATCTTGGTAGAACTATAAGAATGATTGAGTTTCAGATTCAGGATAAGAATATTTGAGGATAAGATTTAGCTATCAATGGCTGAGATTCAGTTGACTAAAGCTACTGACGGTTGAGATCAGTCCTTTCTTTTTTATTTCATACTATCAATCATGTTATTTTAACACTAATAAAACTCTTTTTCTAGAAATAATTTCTTTTGTTCAAGTAAAAAAAAAAATTGAACATACTCATATGTCAAATAATACAATTTTTTTCAACATAGTTAAGGCCATATTTGCTAGACCTTATTTCTTGATGAGCTGAAGTAAAATTGATGTATTGAAAAATGGAGTCAGCATGACTGAATTAACCTGATCAAATGACATTTTCAATAAACTGAACTGAACTGAACTGAACTGAACCTGAACTGAACTGAACTGATCTACAGATAAGGTCTAGCAAACAGGGCCTAAATACATCTAATTATTTCATAGTTACGTGACTTAACATTACTAATTATTTACTAGTGATTAATTATACTCAATTTAGCTACTAGTGGTTATAAAAAGTTAGTAACAGTTTCATTTAGTTAAACTCACTATAGTTAGTATTTATGAAAAGTTAAGTTTGTGTCGGTATTTAACTAATTAAACTCAATTTCCTTAGTCTTCATAGAAAGTAAGTGAGAGTGGCATTTGATAGCTAAACTCAATTTAATGGAAATCCATGTCTACTATAAATTAAGTTTTTGATTTTTTTTGGAAAATAAGGAAATAATAAAGTTGAGTCAAGGATCACTTTTTCTTTAAGACGTTTCAGCAACTGTCAAACAATTGTGCATACAGTTAAATGTTGATCGACCCCAAGATAAAACAGCCTTTTCAGAATTTACAATCACACTGCACTTTGTGATTGCTCAGAAAGGCACTCTCTATGATAACTGCTCAACTTTCTCTTTCGTAAAGATATTTTATATCTATCTTAAAGTTTTTTACTCATTCAAAAATAACGGAAACAATAAAGGCTGATATGGATGATTCTCAATTAAGTGGGGAGTTATTTTTGTGCTTGATCATTGCACCAGCATTAAAACTAATTGATCAAAAAACTTTAATGCATTGATTTTGAAAATCAATATTTTAGGAAGAGCTTTTAACTCAATAAAGACTATGTCCAGGTTCAAAGAATTTGACTTTAATTAGCAAGACTAATTTAAATTTAACAAAAATAGATTTTACTTATTTTCTTTCTTTATTTTCCTTTTTGAATATACAAAAAAACCTAACACAATTTCATCATTGTCCAAGTTTGATTTGTGATAGTTAAATTCAATTTAATTAGTATCAAAGAAAAGTTAGGTAAAAGTTTTTTATTTATTTATTTAGAGTCAATTTAGTTATTGGTATTTATTGAGAGTTAATTAACTAAATAATAGAAAGTTAACTGTTACTCGTGCTTATCTTGTTTAATAGAATGCCAAGTGATGTTTAACTATTGCTTAGTTAAATTTAATATCAGTTATTACGTAAAACAATAATAGTTGACTTTCGATTTGCTAATGTCAATAGCTATTAGTGTTTATAAAAAGTCAAGTAATATGTGATCTATTAGTTATACTCAATTTAGTTATACAGAGTTGAATTTCAATTAGTTAAAATCAATGTAGTTACAAGTGTTTAAAAAAAAAGGGGAAAGTAAAATTTAATTTATAGATAAACTAATTTAATTAGTGTTTATATTAAGTCTATTAACTTTGACAATTAATTAGGTATACTTAATTTAGTTATATGATCTATAGAAAAAATCAAGTAAAAGTTGAATTTTAAATCTATAACAGTTGTAAATATTTATATAAAATTCAAATTAATATTTGAAGTAGTTTAGTAGAATTAAATTTAATTAATTTATACATAAATTCAATTAAGAATTTTAACTTCGAGTTTATTTTTAATATTAGAACTCGACTAATTTGTAACTTTTAATAAATTTGAAGTAGTAATGAATTTTTAGTTTAGAAAGTCAACCAATTTTTTCCATTCAACAATAACAAGTTACATTTGACATTTTTTAAGGGATGTGATTTTGAAATATTACCTAAAATATGAATTTCCATTTTTCTTTAATATTTAAATTAAAAAATTGAGCTCCATATTTTAGTTCACATTTCAGCCCATAATTTGATCCAATAATTTTAAATTTTGATTAAACTAGTACTCATTTTTAACCCAAATTTTCGGCCCAATCATCTTAACGTCCAAGTAATTTCATGTCAGTTCTTGGTGGCGCCAGAATGTCCGTCACTATTATTTCGTGACGCAAAATTATTCATCACTATTTCAATTAGTGACGATCTTATTTCCGTCACTAATTTCTTGTCACCAAATCTCGTCACCTAATTATATTTCGTCACTAATCTTGTCACTAAATGCTTATATTGTGACGGATACCGATAAGCGTCACCAATTTCGGCACTAAATCATATATTTAGTGATGATAATTTTAGCGTCACTAAGGATCTATTCTCTGACGACATGCAGTGACAAAATTTATTTTCCGTCACTAAGGATCTATTCTCTGACGACATGCAGTGACAAAATTTATTTTCCGTCACTAAAGGATGCTTTTAGTGACGGTTTCTCGTGACAGTTTGTCACTGAAGGCCATATTTGGTGTAGTGTAGTTAAACTGCTCTTTAAGGGTAGATAAGCATATTAATTATGTGGATTAAAGTGATAAATTAGCTTTGACTGAAGTGCATTCATGAATTTAGTACTAGCTAGCTAGTTAATGATATTAAGATGGGAACTTGAAATGTTTCTGATGTGACTATTGGTTTAATTGTGTAAAATCTTAGCTCTCAAACAATTTGAAATGTTTTCTACTATGTTGGTTTGATTAATATTTCAAATGTTGGTTTATTAAAAGCATAATTTTATATGCCAAGAAATCATTTGTGCAGTCTAATCTATAATTTAATTAAACCATTTCTTGCATTTTAATATTCAAATATTAAACTAATTTCGGCCCATTTTTACTACATAATAGTTGAATAATAATATCGTTTGATATAGTTTTGGATTATTTTTAAAAAATATCAAAATTTTAAATTTAGTTAATATACATAACTAAAGATACTTATCGGTACTAGTTAACTTTATTGTCAAATAGTTACTAATAATCAAACACGGTATGAAATAATTTGACTCCAAGATAGGACATCATTCTTTTAGTTAAATGGAATTAAACTTGAGAAAAGTCAAACTTTACTAGACTCTCTAGAAATACAAGCAAGTAAATAAGAAATATCAAATTTTGCTTTATTTTTTTATTATGTAAAACTAGTAAACGAATTGAGCTAAAGCTATCTAACAAAATTTTGATTAAAAAAACAAAACTTGGCCAGTCATACAAATTTAAAACCAAAGCATGAGAAAACCCACACAAATGGAGTGTTCACACAGGGTTTAAACCAAATGTGGTAACTCCATAATTAACCGCAACGTCTACGTCTGCATGCTTGTTTCGGAAACAATTAAAACTAATGCAATCTTGAACCAATTAGATATCCACCTAACTCCAATTAATAGTCCTAGCTCCTTCAAAACAAACAAAAATAAAATAATAAATAAATCCTACGAAAAGGCTCACAACCCAGAGTCGGAACCAATCTGTTAAAATAAAAAGCTGTTAACGGAAAACAAGGTACGATGATTGTTTGTATGGAGTTTTTTTTTCTGCAAAATGATAGAAGGTTTGGTGGGTTTTTTCCGGTTTGTGGGACGCCGGAATTGGGTCTCCTGGAGATCTGAATGGTTGGGTTATTCTTTAGTTAGTTGGTTTGTTATTGGTTTTACTCCGGGAGTCGGGCCAGCAACTTGGCCGGAGGGTTTGACGGGCTGTGTTGGAGGCTATAAGATTCCGGCTGACAGCTTTTTATTTTAAAACTCCAGGCAGGATTTTTTTTTTTTGAAGCTTTTTGTGTTTCATGTGAATGAGTGGGTTTTTGTTTGGTGCTCGGTTGCCATTGTTTGACACATTTAGGTATATATAATTATTTGCAGCTATCTGGCTTCGGGGAGTGATTCCGGCTGGCTCCGGCGACCTTACTTTTTTCTGAACCTTGTCTGAGTCGTCTGATTTGCACCTGCCACCTTGTCCACGTCCGGTAAATTTTCGATCTGTATTTTTTTTTGTTTGTTTCCCGCCGGAAATGGTGAAAATATGTAGCTGAAAAATGAACTTTTATTTTCTGTTTGTCAGACGAACTCAGCTCAGAAATTGATAGAGGAGCAGAGCTCAACATTTCAAAAAGTCCTCTACATCATCCAGTCCTCTGCGACCCCCAAAATCCAGTCCTTTGGCTCGCCGGGGAGGCACCGGCCGGCGCCCCTCGCCGGTCCGGTGGTGACCTCCCCACCCCCTAACCCTTAGATTAAATATCTAGCCACCCCCTCTTTTTCCCCCCAACCAGTAACCCATTTCTCTTCTCCGACAAGCTACGGGATGGCTTCGCGAGGGCGCCGGTGGACCAGATCGGCGCCGATCTGGGGCGTAACCACCGGCGCGAACCCGGTTTTGCAGTAGCTACACGATCTGCCCAGATCCGAGGGAAGTCCGACGCCGACATCCCGATCTGCAGTTTTTTTCTTATTTGTGCAGCCGGAAACGCTCGCTGAGGTCCACCGGAACCACTAGGACAAGGCGACGGAGCCGAATCGCCGGGATCACGCGTCTGTCGTGCCGCGCGTGTAGGCCACGCGCCACACGCGCCGTCAAACCGCCACAGCGCCCGCGCGTTTGTGCCACGCACCACTGTGCCGCCGCGCACCGTGCCGGAATCCGCCGCGGAGCTCCCTGGTCGCCGCTGGAAAGGGTTTACTTCTTTTTCCTTTTATTTTATTTTTGTTTTTAATTTTTAGTCTAGCTGCCTTTTATCTTTGATACAATTAGATGAAAGTTATCTGCCATTTATGGTTTTATTTAAACTGTTTTTGGCTTAAGATCTGATACGAGCAATTAGGAGAAATCCGAGTCATAAGTATAGTTTATTAACTCACTTTTTGGCGACTTTGCTTTAGATCTTTAGACCGTTGGAGATGTTTATCATTTTCATACGTGTTAGATGGTTTTTTGCGCACTCAACCTCTCATTTGCCTGCTTTAAATCTCTACAACCTGAGAGGATGAGTAAGCGAGGGTTTGTGTTGATAGAGTCTGAACGGACTGGGGTGTTTCTTTTACCACGAAACTAACCGGAAAGGAAATGACAATATCTGGGCGTGATCTAATTGTTTATGTATTAGTGTAGGGAATATGATTTGTAATTGGTCTTTTTGTGGAGCTATCCTGACAGACTTGGGGAGTATCCTTGCCCATTTGTTTGTTACGTCCCTCCTAACCCTTCATTGGCGGGAGGGTAAACCCTATGGGCTTCTGGTCTTGTTTAGACTAGTAGATTTCGATTAGGTAGTTTAGAATGCGAGTTAAGGTGCTACGCTTGTCAGGTAGTTCTATTCGACCATAGATTTTAAGATGTATTCCCTTTTTGATGTAAGCCTTCGGGCATCACAGCCTTCGGGCAACTCCTTGCTTCCAGGTGAAAGCCTAGGAATTATGCCTTCGGGCACACAGCCTTCGGGCAACAGGTCCTTGCCTTGGGTGGTGATACTATCCCTATTTTCCCTTACTTTAGGGTTGATAGCTGGTAATGGTCTTGTATCTTTATTTTTTAGTCATTTACGGTATGAGGAAGCCAATATAATCCTCCCACCAATGGTGGTCTTATCTAAAAAAAAAAAAATGATAGAGGAGCAGAGCTGCATCTACATAGCTATACACTTCAATTCCTTTCTTCTCTTGAACGGTAATCATTAATTACAACTCTACACATTTGTTTTTTTAATCATTAATTAGAACTCTAAAATTATGTGCATTAATTATTTATTGACTTCTTAATTTGTAGATTAATTAATGATTATCATTAATTGCCTAACTATTGCATGATTACCATTAATAAGTTATAGGGAGTTTTCGACACTTCAATACAGAAATGACCTAATTTAATCTAACAAGTGGAAACCTTCCATTTAATTTGCTTAATCCCATCTGCATTTAATTTCGAACACAGTAGCTCCAAAATTAATATCCTGCCCATTTGCTTGAATATTGTTCTTCCTAATTAATTGCATGGTATTTGATTTGAGTAGGCACTTCCTTTTCTTTAATTCACAAGAAATATAGTACATTGAGTTTAGGTCATCTATACCTAGCAACCTAAAATAATTTGCATGTTAAATACGTTTTTTTGTTTATTTTAATAAAAGAAGCACATAATTAGGTGCTCTCAAGTCCAACTATGATTGGATCAAAAATCCTACTTTGAATTTAGGAGTTACAGAAAGTTGGATCAAATAGTTTTTGATATAATTATCCATTGTGTATTTACAAGACATGATAGCCTTTTCTCAGTCTGTGTTATAAACTTCGTATAATTTTTGATACTATAATTATATGTTATGTATTTACAAGACATGATAAAAATTTTTTGATGTTATAGATATTTTGTTTTAGCCAACCATATATGGCCATCTATGACTATGAATGCTTTGATTCAATAATCAATGGATGCTTAAAATGATTTCTCTCATATATCACTTCATAGCTCTCTTTTCATTATAGTGTGGCCATCTTCAAACCCATAATCATTTCTCTCATGCATATATCCGTTGTGTATACATGATCAATAAATAAGGCTATCTATTCAACCCATATGCCAATTGTCACTAATCACTCCAATACTAGCTAGTTTCACCAATTCATTTAATTTTACTAGGTCATTTCTAGATTAGATTGTAACAACTTTATATTTATACCGGATTATAATAACTCCACAATTCCGCTATAGAATGCGTTTGGAGGCTATTACGATATTTCTCCTATCATATCTGTTAGGTAAAACCTTTCCCCATCGGGGAATCAAGACACGGACCATTTTTCTATAGTTATCTGGACTATTTTATTTAATTTAGTTCAATTCATTTATGATGAAATTTTAACTTAATTTAGTAACACTTTTACTAAATTAATGTTTTACTTAAGTTGAATTGAGTTCAATTCAATCTCCAATTAACAATGGTTGACCAATCTGCATTGCATCCCATAAAATCATCCCATTTCCTCACCCACCTTTTTTTATTGCAAAACATTGTAGATATATTGGGACAAAGCAATGACCAATTAATATTTCTGCTAGGTACTGTTTGAACCTTTATGGGCAGCTGCATGTTAACATTCTTCCAAACAAGTTTTGTACTCCCAAGTCCCAAACATGGCTTATTCTTGTCATAAAATGAACGGACACGGATTGTGAGCAATCAACCATTATGCCAAGAAGTCATTAGTGAAGTCTAATATATAATTTAATAAAACCATTTCTTGCATTTTAATGTTCAAACCTTTTTATTAGATAATAAACTAATCAGAATATAGCATGAAAAAATCCGGTCCATTTTTACTACTTTTATAATAGTGCTAGTACCGTTTTATCATGAGACCGTCTCACACAAGACTAAAAATATGGTTAATTTCTTTAAATTGAACATTTTCCTTTTCAAACTTTCTTAAGATGGTTGTGTTTTATTGGCACTCTAATATTAATCATAGTTTTTGTTGCATTTTTTTACTAAAAATTTGAAATATTATATTATATAAATGTATAGTTAATAAAAAAACCAGGATGAATTTATTGATGGTTTATTTATTATTGATGGTTTGGATTTTTGAATGGCATATTTTGCTTGTTATATGCCGTCTTAAAAAAAAGAATTGACAAAATTTTAAAAAAAAGTATGGGTACCTAAATTAATATAAAAAAAAGTACACAAAGAGTAGAGTACAGTGTTAGTACTAAAAATGGGGTGGTTCAGAATTGACAAGACGTTGACGTTGCATGCATGTTTTAGGAAATCGATAAAACAAGTGAAGAATTAAAAACCCACCTAACTCTAATCTAGGAATTAAGTGCAAAAACTCCTCCACCTGGTACCGCCCCATTTCTCTCTTAAGCAGGCTTGAGAATCTCTCATGATGTCTTTACTTTGTTAGGCAAGCTTTGGGGTTCATTATTTCTTTCATCTCCAGGCAAGCGGCGGCGCCCGAGCAGATCGGTGGTGGTGATTCCGGCCGAGCAGATCGGTGGTGGTGGTTCCGGCCGAGCAGATCGGTGGTGGTGCCGGCCGAGCAGATCGGTGGTGGTGCCGGCCGAGCAGATCGGTGGTGATTCCGGCCTGCATCTACCTTGGTCTCGGAGGATTTCCAGAATTTCCGATCGCATTTCCTCGGTAAACTTCCCCCATCCACCGAATTCCTCCAGCGATTTCATGGATGGATTGCTTTTTCTTTATGTTAATGTTAAGGAAATAAAAAGAAAGCAATCTTAATTGAATTCTCTGTAAACGCCGCCATGGCTCCCTTATACATTATTCCTTATTTTTACCAAGGACATATCAGTAATTTTCAGTATGTATATATATATATATATACACTCAAAACGTCCATTCAGTAATAACATGTTCTTGTTTTTAATTAATGACCAAGGTTTCAAAGCATTTAGAGCCTTTTTAGTAATAAGTGGTCTTTATCTTTTTGTAGTTTTGTTTTCAATAAGACTTGTGTTAATTCTTTTGCATATAGTGTGATGAGGGTTAAATATGCGCATTAATTATTTTTTGACTTCTTATTTTGTTGATTAATGATCACCATTATTAATTGCCTAATTATTACCATTATTAGGGAATTTCCAGCACTTCAATTATTTTTTACAAAAAATGACCTGATTTAATCTAACAGTAGAAACCTGCTCATTTAATTAATTTGCTTAATCTCTTCTGCATTTTTTTTTGAAGAATAATCCCTTCTGCATTTAATTTCGAACACAGTAGCTCCAAAATTAATTTCCTGCCCATTTGCTTGAATGTTCTTCCTAATTATGTGCTATTTCATTTGAGAAGGCACTCATTTTCCTTTTTTTTTTTCTTTAATTCACAAGAAAAATAGCACATTGAGTTTAGGTCATCTATACCTAGCTAGCAACCTAAAATAATTTGCATGTTAAAAATACGCTCTTTTGTTTTGAAAAAAAAGCATATAATTAGGTGCTCTCAAGTCCAACTATGATTGGATCAAAAATCATACTTTGAATTTAAGAGCTACCAAAAGTAGTATCAAAATAGTTATTGATATAATTACCTATCATGTGTATTTACAAGACATGATAGTCTTTTCTCAGTATGTGTTATAGACTTCGTATAATTTTTGATACTATAATTATATGTTATGTATTTACAAGACATGATAAAAAAAATTGATGTTATAGATTTTTTTTTTAGCCAACCATATATATTTTTCATGCCCCACCTTTCTTATAAAATCACAAAGATTATTATTTTTTATGGTTCAGGTGCACAGGATGATCTTCTTCAATCTGTTCTTGTTGGTTCTCCTGATGGTTTGGATTTGGAGGATGTTCTTTGGAGGGTAAGACCATTTCAGACTAACTGAATTGATTGAATTTATTTATCTATAATTGTAGTAAATATTTTATATATTATCTGAACTGAATTGAACAGCGGGATTGTTATTTTTCGTAGGGGACCTGTACTACTGGAGGACGCGGGGACAGACCCAGAGCCAGAGCCAGCTGTACATTCACCTTCACCTTCGGCTTCTCCATCTCCATCATTCCATAGCACCACATCGCTACCACCTCCTTCACCTTCGCCATCTCCATCATTCCCCAGCACTCCATCTTCACCATCTCCTTCACCTTCGCCATCTCCATCTCCATCACCTTCGCCTTCTCCATCTCCATCACCCGCTAGCACTCCACCTCCACCACCACCACCTTCTCCTCATGTGTTCAATGTTGATCATCCGGTATGTAAATTCATTTTACAGATAAGTTAAGAAAGTGTATAATTGTTGATCATATAGTAAAGTCTGGCTTGTTTGCTTTCACTGGTGTTAGCTTTAAAAGGAGGTGTAAACATTTATTTATGAATATACGAGTTCAAGGTCACTCTTTCTGCCATGTGTGATGCTTATCTTTTTTTCTCTCTATGTTTTTTTTTTCTTTTTTGTGATAAGATGATTTATGTCATGCATACCTTTTTATGGATCAAGAAGGAGTTAACTTGAATTTGACAGTGATTTTCTTATATGTGGACATGGAGCTCATATTTTCTTTTGGATGTCTGTAAATGAATATATGTAGGACTTGAGATTTTCTGCTATAAATTACTGAGTCATGCTATCTGCAGAGAAAAATTGTTCATTTGACCTGTGCACTTCAATGAATATCATGCTAAACCAAAAAATGACTTAAGCATTAAAACTATAATTTTTTTCCTTTATTCTCAGCAAAACATATAAACGCAAAACAAAATTGAATAAGCAAAGAGTTATTACTTTCCAAACAATTTTTTTTTATATAAAAATATACAAACCAAAGAGTTATTATTTCTACTTTTCTAGACTAGCAGATCAACCACTAGAGCGCAAACACAAAGCCCTGAATTCCTTATGAAGTCCAAATCCAATTAGGGGAAAAAATGATAAAGTTGTTAATTATTACCGGAGCCAAAATTAATGATTTTCCTATATTACTCTAGCTCTAATAATTGATTATTTTTACTTTATTCATGTTCTTCATATTCACCGTTAAACTCTATTTTTTAATGAAAGTTGCTGCTACTTTGTATCTTTATTGCTTCTGTAATGCATCAATTTCCAAGTAAGGCCTCAAATTAGTCTGAATCTATTATCAGATGGAATATTAAAATTTAATGTTATTGGATAAAAACTGACTTCTGGTGAGGTTCATGGAGTGCAATGTTTTAATGTAATCAAATATTCTTGCATCAGAAATGAAAAGAAAATGTTATAAGCATGTCCTTAATTTGTGTTACCAGCCCAAGGTGCAAATTAACAATGATGATAATTCTTCATCATCAGAAAATTTTACTACTTTAATTTCAGTTAGAAAAGCAATTTTTTGAATCTAGGGAATAATGTAAATTCTGCATATTTGCATCCTTCTTCCTAGTTACTCAAATAATTAGTTTCGATCTAATAGACCTGAAAGATAGATTTTTGATGATATCTTAGCAACTCATAAATTATTTGTAGCATTGAGTTGTTGACTGCTCCATAAATTAATCTATCTAACCATTTTCAATATATACTAGATTCCTGCTGTGCGAAAGCTTGGATGGCGCACTAGATTGGTTGTGGATGCTCTTAATCTCCTTGGAGGGGTTACTGTTGGGTATGCGTATGCATTTATGGGTAAGTTTCATTCTATATATCAATATATATCACATTTTGAAATTTTGGATATTTACCATGTGTTTTTATTTTGTTTCTGACTCACAATACATTGTCTATTTTCAATTGCAGGTGGTGTTATGAGCACGCCCCAGTTTATGAAAATATTTTTTCCCGACTTCCTCAACAAGAAAATACATGCGGACTCGGACAATTTTTGCTCGTTTGATGATGGAGGATTTATCGCCCTCAGCTCCGTTGTACCGTATGGAAGTTCTGTAGGTGTTTGGATCGCATTCTTCCTGGCGAGGAGATTCGGGAGAAGACCTGCACTATTTTGTGGCACTTCTTTACTGCTCACAGGAGTGCTTTTCGTGCTGCTACCTGTCCACCATCTTACGAACTGGATAGCTATATTGGGATTTATTGTCATTGGATGTGGAAATGGGTTTATTATTCAGGTAATTAGTAAATTAATCAAATGTTTTGAGGTCATTTAAGTTTTCAGTTTGATGGTACTAGTAGGAAGAGAAAATACTATATTAATACTTGAAAGCTGGTGATATTGGAAAGATCAGCACTATGCGTAAAACTTTGAATACATACATATACTTGGAGGTAGGATAGACATGTTCAGTATCTTACCAAAATAGGTATTACTGCTACATTAATATAAAATTACTTTGTATAATTATTTATTTAGCAACCAATAAATTAATATAAGTGAAATCTAGGAATTCCTAATTAATATTAGAGTTGTGGTGATTCAAGCAGGGAGTTAGTTGATGAATTAATTGAAGCCTAAATGTATGTATCCTTAATTAAATGAGTGTATCCTTCAATGTGCCTAAATGTATCCTTAATTTAAGGCTTCATAATGTTCTGTCTGAATTTTCATGCATTACTGTATGTATCTTTAAATTTAGGCTTCATGCATTATTTTATAACTTATACATTTAGGCTTCAATGTATCCACAAAAAATATGCCCTAGTATATCCTTTTAAAATATTCACCAAAAATTGTTAGCTTTTTTTTAATCATATAATTTAATTTTCATGATATATGGTATATCTATACTTTTTACATGAAAGGTGATGTGTTAAAATCAGAAACTTATTATGAATTTTTGGTTATCCTGAGAAGGCTATAGTTTGGTATATCTATAATTGCA
Source organism: Cruciata laevipes (assembly GCA_963678965.1). NCBI lineage: Eukaryota > Viridiplantae > Streptophyta > Magnoliopsida > Gentianales > Rubiaceae > Cruciata > Cruciata laevipes. The sequence goes on from OY787639.1 coordinate 15,376,743, forward strand.
CTGTGAATTTCCCAGAAGTCAACTTATTCTATCCCTCAATAATTAATATGCTATTTATGTTTGTGTTTCCTTTAATGACAGATTATTCAGACAATTTCTGGAGAGTCCCTATCTCTAAATGATGCCACACGTGGAGGAATTTTATACGGGTACCAGGGGTTGGGGGCTGCCCTAGCATATGGGGCAAATTATTATCTCTCCTATCATTTCTTTTGGCAGCTACCATTCATCCTTCTTGGAGCATTAGCCTCGTTGATAATGTTGGCTTCTTTTTTCGTCTACGAAACACCAAAGTTTCTAGGCAAGAAAAGTTTATGGCATGAGGCTTATGCTAGTTTGAGATGGTACCGAGATGGATGGCCAATTGATGAGATCAATAGGGAGTTTGGTGACTTGATGATCACAATCACCAATGAAGCAGCAACGAATGTGGTGCAGGAGTTGTTCAGCCGTGGCATTCGACCCGTCTTGGTGATCAACATTGCTTCTCAGCTGCTCCCACTTCTAGTGACCACAGTCCCTCTCATGTTTTTCGGGCCATTGATCACTTTATCATCATCTTCGGTCGGGCATGGAGATGTTTTGACCCCCTTTCTGGCTGGAATTCTAGGAGTGATCTGCACACTCATTTCTTCTTGGCTTCTATATCAGTTTGGAAGACGCAAGTCCATTCTGATTGTTTCTACCATCATCAATCTAGTGTCACAGGTAAACAATTTGATTTCGGTGTTTAAATTATTAAATTCTCACATATTGTGTTATACTAATATTATGTTTGTTTATTTTATAGGCTGGATTGTGCTATATTTTCGTAGCCAGAGCTGACCCATTGGGTTATTTGGAGAGTGTGAGGATATGGGCAGTTGGGTTGTTTATTGTCAACATTGCAAGTAATACCGTGATGAACAACCCTCATGGCTGGATGAGCTGTTCTGTGCCCGGTCCAGCTGAGCCACTAGTTTCAGTGATGGTTAGGTCACTATATGCAGCAGCTATGGGCAGTATTACTTTTGCATCGCTTGATCTTCTCTGCATTTGGAGAGGTTGGGTGTTTATGGTAGATATAGTTCTCTGCGCACTCGTTCTAGCCTTTCTATGCTGCTTCGTACCCGAGACTACAGGGATGGATGCGAGCCTGGTGTGGCAGCAGCATTGGTACTGGAGCAGATTTGTGTGACAGGGAGGAGCATGTGTTGATTTGGATGTTTTAGTAGAGTTTTGATGATGTAACTGTTTTAGTGATGTTCTAAGTAAACATGACTCAGAATATTAGAACATTATTTTATGTACCGGTTTCTAAGTGATGCATTCCAGTTTCCCAGAGCAAAGTTAACTATGCCTGCTCTATTTTGAAATTAATTTCTTCTCTGTATGTTGCTTCTGGATAAACTTGAGTCCAGAACATGCACTTCTTCTGTGCTTGTGTTTTTATTAAGTTTAGCCATTTTTGGAGTTCTTTTGAATATATTGCATTAGTCTTGGACTTGGTTAGTAATGATGTAAGAAATTGATCTGTTGGGGATTAATTGCATTTGTATTGTCTAGGTGTTTTGAGATGAATTTTTGACTTGACATAGTAGACTTATTTAGTGTGCATATCTTGCTATGTTTGATGATTTTATTAGTCGAATGCTGGATTTATGGTCTTTTGAGTCACAATATTTGTTGCTTGTCAGCAGAGGCGGAGATAGGCTTGTGCATGGCAGGTCACGTGACCTGCCATTTTTTTAAAAAAATATTATTTTTTATATATATTATTTAATATGTTTGACTTTGACCTTCCATTTATCCCATTTATCTTCTGAACATATTCTATATTTCATCTGCATCGGTATTTCAATCCAAAACCCTTTCCCCCAAAATCCCAAATTGACTTTCTCACCTCGCCGTTCTTTTGATTCCGAATCCGACAACGCCATTCTTCCGTTCCGATTCCGAATCCGACTTCTAAAATATTATTGATGGTCTCCAATCCGTCTTCCGACGCCGTTCTTTTGATCTCTGTTTGAATTGCTCGGATCATGGCGACTACTGCTTCAGGTAAGCTAGCTTTTCGATATCATCTCTATCCAGAGGCGGAGATAGGCTTGTGCATGGCAGGTCACGTGACCTGCCATTTTTTTTAAAAAATATTATTTTTTATATATATTATTTAATATGTTTGACTTTGACCTTCCATTTATCCCATTTATCTTCTGAACATATTCTATATTTCATCTGCATCGGTATTTCAATCCAAAACCCTTTCCCCCAAAATCCCAAATTGACTTTCTCACCTCGCCGTTCTTTTGATTCCGAATCCGACAACGCCATTCTTCCGTTCCGATTCCGAATCCGACTTCTAAAATATTATTGATGGTCTCCAATCCGTCTTCCGACGCCGTTCTTTTGATCTCTGTTTGAATTGCTCGGATCATGGCGACTACTGCTTCAGGTAAGCTAGCTTTTCGATATCATCTCTATCTCTATCTACGGCCGTGATTTCGATTCTATGATCCGTTTGTTGAAACTGAAAGTTTGGACCTCTATTTGGGGGATTCTCTGTCAAAATCGAGTATTAATTTTAATTGTGAATTGGTTGCAGACGGGAAGCCTCTGAAGCGGCGCCTCCGAATCTTGCGTGTTCGTGTGAGGACTATAATCTCTTGGTATTATTTAGTTAGATTCTAATTGTTTGATTATCAGATATGAAGAGAGGAAGTCAGCAGCATATTTCAAGCTTTTTTTCTAAGAAAGTAGCAATAGAAAGAGTTGAGCCTTCTACTCTTACTCCTCCTGTGATTGTTCTGAATCAAGATGAGGGAGTACACGTTGCTAGTAGATCAAATCCTTCAATTGAGCCTTGTGTGCGTGATGGGAGGCTAAGTGAGCTTGATATTGCTAATCTTCCAAATGATCCAGGAAAAAGACGAAAGATTATTGATTTTCATCCAGACGATAGAGATATCGTTAGAAGGGAGTATATTCGAAGGAAGCCTTGTCAACCTAAGGATCATATTTTCCCCAAAACAATATTTTCGGGTAAGGCTCGACGCTTTAATCCGAATTGGTTTTATGATTATAGGTATTGGCTTGAGTATAGTGTGGAGAAAGATGCAGCTTTCTGTTTTGTCTGTTATTTATTCAAAAAAAATATTGTGGCGGGAGGTGAAGCTTTTGTTGTTGATGGGTTTAAAGCTTGGAATAGATCAACATTTACATTTCTTGAGCATATTGGAGGACCCCTGAGTGCACATAATGGTGCATTGGAAAAATTCCTTGATTATAACCAGCAAAAGGCATCAATTATATGTGGTCTCGAAAGGCAAACAGAAGAATCAAAAACCGCATATCACACGAGGTTGGAAGCATCAATTGAATCTGTGAAATGGCTTCTACTTCAAGGCTTACCTTTTCGTGGCCATGATGAAAGTGAAGATTCGCCTAACAGAGGTAACTTTCTTCAGCTCTTGAAATTACTTGGAAGGCATAATCCTGATTATGGTAAAGTAGTATTGAAAAAGGCGCCTGGTAACTCTCAAATAACTTGTCCACAATCTCAAAAGGATATTATAAGTGCTTGTGCTGAAGAGACACTCGAAGAAATTTTAGTACATCTTGATGGTGGTTTCTTTTCTATTCTTGCTGACGAGAGTAAAGATATATCTGAGAAAGAGCAAATGGCTGTCTGTCTCCGTTATGTGAGTAAAAAGGGAGAGGTCCATGAGAGATTTGTTGGTATTGTACATGTTGGAAATACCGCCTCTTTGACTCTTATGGCTGCAGTTAAAGAAGTGCTTGGACGTTTGAAATTGTTGATTTCTAGAGCACGTGGTCAGGGTTACGATGGGGCTAACAATATGCGGGGTGCAACTAAAGGTCTTCAAACTTTGATTTTGAAAGAATCTCCATCTGCCTATTTTGTGCATTGTTTTGCACATCAGCTCCAACTGGTTCTTGTTGCTGTTTCTCATATGAATTGTAATTGTGCTTGGTTTTTTGTTGATGTGCTTATGCCGTTACTGAACTTTGTGGGAGGTTCACCTAAGAGGATGGAGTTCCTTAGGACGATACAAGCTGAGCGAGTTATAGAGGCATTATCTACGGGTGATTTAGTTTCGGGGAAAGGTTTGAATCAAGAGCGCGGTTTGAGTAGGCCTGGTGACACTCGTTGGGGTTCCCATTTTAAAACAGTTGTCAACATCATTAAGTTGTATCCCACGGTTCTTGATTCACTTGATGCCATTGGAGATGTTTCCGATAGTATGGATTTGAACAAGTGTGAATCACTTTTAAAGATGTTGAAGTCATTCGATTTCATATTCTTGGCACACTTTATGATCAGTATATTTGGGATTACCAACGACTTGAATTTGGCATTACAGAAAAGAGATCAAGATATAGTAAATGCTATGAGTTTGGTCAATGTGACTAAGAGTAACTTGCAAGCATTTCGAGATAATGGATGGGATTCTCAGATGGAGAAAGTGACAGCATTCATGAGTAAATATGATGTTGAAATTCCTAATATGGAGGGAACTTATGTTGGACCAGGAAGGAGGAGTTCGCGAAAAAAAGGGCCAGAAACTACAATTATACATCATTTTCGGGTGGAAGTTTTTATGAGCGTAATTGATTTACTCTTGACCGAACTTGATGTCCGATTTCCCGAGGTAACAAAGAGATTACTTGTATGCATGTCATCTTTTCTTCCTACTAATCGATTTTCTTCTTTTGACAAAAGTAAATTGGTTGAACTTGCTCATTTCTATCCTAGTGAATTCTCATGTACTAATTTGGTACAATTGGAATACTCACTTGATAATTTCATTAAGAATATTAGAGATGATGAAAGGTTTTGGAATTTAAAGACCATTAATGAGTTATCTGTTAAGCTTGTGGAGACTAATAAGCATGAAACTTTTCCGGAAGTTTATTTGCTTTTGAAGCTGGTATTGCTTCTTCCTGTGGCGACCGCAACCGTTGAAAGAGCATTTTCTGCTATGTCGATTGTGAAAGATAGATTGAGGAATAGCATGGGAGATAAACTTTTGAATGATTGTTTGGTTACTTATCTAGGGAAAGATGTATTTGATAGTATTAACATGGATGATATTGTAGTTAACTTTCAAACTATGAGAACTCGTCGTGAAGTAGTGAATTTGTAATAGTTTAGTTGTGTCATTGACTTTGTAATGACTTTGATTATTTTTATGTTTTTGAATAAAAAAAATTGTACTCCGCCATTTGTGAGTAGTGACCTACCATTTGTAATTTCCTATCTCCGCCCCTGCTTGTCAGTCGGTTTGTTTATGCCCAAATATATTGACACCTCATTAAACCCTCAATACTAGTAACGTTGTGGCTTCTGCGACATCACCTGCGGCTCCGGCAGACCGCCGATCTCAACCTCGAGATCACCAACTGCGTCGAGACCAACAGGCCCGTCGAGAAGATTGACGACGCGCTGGATAATATTAAGCTGCGGAATGTGCTGCCTCTTCGCGGTGATCCCGGACAGGATAAGTTGTGCAGGTAGAGGGTGGATTTGAGTGAAAATTGAATTGCTCCGGTTATTTTTAAATTGATGTCAATATCTTTATTAGGTTACATTTGTTTGCAGGTGATTAGAAAAATCATATTATTCTGTCAGAAATACAGAACAAAAGAAAAAAAACTCGATTATAATATGTTGTATGTTGTTCTGCTTAGCCATTTAATCTTCCCATTGATGCTCTAGCCCTAAGATTTCGGTATGTTGAAAGCCCTATTGAGTTATCACTTGTATCTGTATCTCCTCTTCATGCCCCCCTTTACTTTACTTCATATCCCCCTTCATATCTCCTCTTGACCTATGAGTTTTTACTATAACCAAATTTGTCTACTGTCTCAAAACTCTTGGTTATTCTGTATTCTTCCTTTTGCTTGGTGCGTTTGCTGAAATAGTATTTTACTCTAGGCGTGTATTGTGTACCTATGCTATTTCTCTAATCAGACATACCATTATTATATTCTAGAATGTTTTTTGTTAAGTTCACTTTTAAATGATTTGTTCTTTGGCTTTTTGTTGGTTTTCTGCCAGGATTATTTGGCTTTTGGGACTATATGTTACAACATAGGATGGGATGGAAAGTATAGAAATCCAGAGGAAGTCTATACAGATGTGCAGTTTATTTGGAATAATTGTGCAATGTACAAAAAAAGGTGATTATGAACTAGACTGATGAAGCGGGGAAGGTGAACTTGAAGAAATATATATAGAGGACTGTCTACAAGGAGATTATCTGGTCGGAGGTGACTCTCATATAAAAGTGAGTCATTTTACTTTTTGTTTTTCATATCGATTTACACCTTTCCGTAACTCTGTTATTTGCATAAGTAGAAAATAGCAACTGGAAACTGGTACTTAAATAGTGATGATTTATTGATTTATAAATGTTTGTCTAATCGAAATCCCTTTGTGCTAAATCCAAATGACATATTGAGCTATTTGTCTCAGAGATACACCACTCACATGCTTCACTTGTTACTTCTTTGTGTCCATAAGTAGCTCACTAAAAACTGTATTGATGCATCCATAATCACTGCGACTACCCAGATGGTTTTATACTCTTAAGATATCACTACGTCTTCAATTCCTCCTTTTCGATTTGTTTTATCACACCCTTCTGTAATCTTTAGTTTAGGCTTTATGAAACTCTTATGATATCACACACTTCTGCAATCTGAAGTATATATTAACAGGTTTTTTACATTTTAAAAATATAGGATAGTCATAGAAATGGCTGATTAATTGTTTAAATGAACTCAGGACCATCTTTATAATACATTTATTTCCACTGTGGCCTTTGCCAAAATATATAATTCTTGAGTCAGCATGTTACTTAGCTTTACATTTACTTATACAGGATCCGAGATATATCAAGAGATGCTGGCTAAGGCACTTGCTCAGTAATTTGGAGCGAAATTGCTTATATTTGATTGCCATTCATTTTTGGAGGTATGTTATATTGACTTGGAGATTTTCCTTTTACTCTTTGCGAATTTGGTTAAAATGTTAATTGAAATCCATTGGACTGATTTTCACTTTGGAACTTTAATTTTGCATTTTGTGGAACCTTGGTATATGGCGAACTGTAACTAGGAGTGATATATTGCCACTTGAATCTAGTTTTGTGGAACCTTGAGGTTCAAGACGAATTGTACTTTTTTGTTGAACAATTGTCATTTTGTGGTACACTGGATGAAAATTTAAGCTTTCTATCCGTTTGGCTAAAAAAAGTTGGATTTACTTTACATATAAATAAAATCGCAGCTGCTGAAATGAGCTTGCTCTGAGCCTACCATAATTTTACAAAAGTTAACTTTCATTCAAAAATTATATTTTGGCAACCTTTGAGCTAAGGAGAAGATGTATTGAATTTTTAGAAATTAATAGGAAAAATGGACTTTTCTCCCTAAGTAGCTCTTGCTGTCAGTTTTTGCATTAGGTGTTCAGCTGGTCAATTAGTGATGTTGTTTTGATCTCCAGGGGTTGTCTTATAAACAAGCTGAACTACTTCAAAGAGGGTGGTTACTCTGCAGAGAGAATCTGCATTAGTTTGAAACGACTTTCTGGATCTTCTGACGTGGCTAAGCGATCTGGAGCTCTATCAAGCTTATTAGACACTGAACTTGGTTTGGTCTCCCGTTTAAAGTCTCAAATGAGTGCATCACGGACTTTGGTTGGGACATCTAAGAATCCATCTTTCAAAATAGGTATGCTGCTTTCAACTCTAAATATTCTTTTACTCTACTATGTTCTCCTTTTACATTTCTCTCTGCTTCATATTTATGTTTATGGTTTGTGTTAGAGTTTCACCTATAACTGATTTTTTTTTCTTTCTATTTTCAGGTGATAAAGATTCATTGGCTCTCCTTCTGGCGTTCTATATACAGCAAATTCTAGGTAAACTTTTCACTGCCTTTTAAAGAAGGTAATGAGCTTAATTAGTTTTACCAACAGAACATGAAACAATCATGACTTAACTTAAATTATGGCTTCTCAGAAAGGGATACTAGCAGCAGATTCCTAGAACTAGAAATGAAGGAAAATGCTGCAAGACTTACTTGAAAAAAATTGGTTTGATGATTTTTGGTGGCTAGAATTTGTTCATGACAATAGCTGCTTCACTTTTCTTTAATTGCAACATTTCCTTTTCAAGAAGCTTCAGATAAATTGCTACACCAGTTTTAAGTAAAACTTTTCCCTCAAAACAAGTCTGTCTCTCTCTTGCACGTACCATTACTTACCCTTTTTAGATAAAACTCTGGGGTTTGAATTAAAAAATATGAGTATAAGGCCTTTTACATGAGTAACGTAACATCAAGAACATTATTATTATTATATTATTATTATTTGACGATTCATTTAATGAACCAAGGCTTGTTCAAATGTCATACTTTGTGCAAGAGAGGATGCATTAACCTTAAAATTTTCAAATGTAGTATTAAAAATTACATATATCATTCGACTCGCATACAGTTTGAATTCAAGTCAATTATACATTTCTAATAAAAACATACCAAATATTCTCATTATTAAAATTATCATAATAACTTTGAGGTCAACACTTGAAATGATGTTTCTTAAATTTATAATAACTTTATAATGTTTGTTAATCTCATTGAGTATTTTAGTAAAAACATATTAATTACTCATTTTAGTTTTTTGACTAAAATGAATTTATTAATGGAAATAAAATTGATTTTCAAATTATTATTGTTGGATATCTATTGTAGATATTAATTTTAATTTTTAATTATTATTGTTGAATAAATGTATCATTACGTCTTAGAAGAAAATAAAAAATATATGTGGGACCTATCAAGCTACACAATATTGTAACTTACTATTGGGGGAGTGTGTAGTTTTAAATATTCTGATGGTTTGTGATGGGAAAAACCAGCCCCACTCCAAGAGTATGGCGTCACATAACAATAAGTTGGATCAATTTTTTTTAGTAATTACACAAGTTGAATTCTAACCATTAGGTACTCTACCTCTAATTGTTTCTTGCCATATCAGAAGGCAAGATTGTCAACTTGAAAGGGTCAGGGTTGTTTTAAATGTAAAGGGTCAGAGTCATTTTCTTGCCATGGTGTTGATTTAGACGTGCTTTGTGAAACAGGTCATGGATTTTATCGCAAAGGTCTATGATGAGTAGGGTGCATTTTCTTACTCTTGGGTGGCGATCCTCCTGTTCGAAGATAACTCTGTTGGGCTTGCAACATTTCTTCAATATACTGCCCAATCTTCTTCTATGCTTGACTGTGTTTCTGCAACTTTGCTGTCTCAAAAAGGTTTATTATTATTTGATGTATCACTTGGTTTCTCCTTTTTACCCCTTTTTTGAGTTTCCTCTGAATGATACTTTGTTTAATAAATGGATTTTATTCACTATGTGTTTGATAGAACAATGGTCTGATTATCATGCATGAAAATGACTCTGTGAATCGATGCATATGGGTTACTCTTTCTTTTCATGTGCCCGGTATAAAAGGTATGAAGCAAGCTTGGCATGCTTTGGCTGATTTCACAATTTATGAATATTATTATTATTTTCATATTTAGGCAGAGAGTAATCATAAGCATTCTGTTTATAAAAATTCAGGTTGTGATTCTCAGAGGAAAAAATGGTTTGATTCATGTTAGACGTGAGTATTTGTGGGAAGAAATATTCGTAAGTAAGAGCGTAAGGCATTCAAAAGTAACTTTTGCAAACACCCTCTTTTTTTCAGAGGGCAATGAATGAGAGGTAATTTGAGGACAGCATTTTTGATATTACATTGAAAGAAGTTGACTTTGAGTTTGTCAGATGTTTATTTTTCTGTTGTAAATTTTTTGATGACTGTCTGATCCAGTAAGCTTTTACTTGAAAATTCACCATTAAATTCCGATTCTACACAAATTCTGAAGTCATATAATAATTTATTTTTTTATTTTTTTGGTAGATTACAACTATTTCCTCACATTGTTTTAAATTTTAGCTGAGGCTTACTGCTACTGAGGATGTTATTTATTTATTTATTTATTTGCCCCCAGCTGGCCAGCTCCACTGATAATTTTCCTTAGATATGAGTCTGTGGATTTGTGTTATGCCACTGCAGATGTTGTTGTATTTATTACTTGTTGCGTCCCTCTATGATATATGCACCTACTTAGATCATCGTTCAGGTCTTAGATTCTTTGTTCAATATGTTTACGACAGGTAGTGTTAGGAATTCTAATCTATCTTCTTTGAATTGCAAAAATGGAGAGGTGAAAAGTTTTTGAAGGATATCAATTCTTTAAGACTTCTATTTATGCACTAAAATATATAATTACGTTTGAAGGAGAAATACATGTAATATCTTTTATAGTTTGTTTTTTCTTTTAAATTGTATGATATCTAAGATACCCATGCTATTCAGGAGTCAATAGTTTGAATCTGTTTTTCAGTAGAGACTTGGTTTGAAATTTTACACATTCATCTTTGGTGAACTTCAGGTGCTTGATGCTTCCAGGAATGAGCCTTGGGGTCCTCGCAGCAAAATTCTAGCTAAAACTTCTCATGCTTCGAGAAACTAGTGAGCTTTTGTAACTGTTGTGTCTGTGTGATATATGATTTTGAGTTTCAGTTATATAGTTGTTTTATGATTCTTCCTACTTGAAATTTAATATGTTCTCCCCTCTTTGAAATGAATAGAGCAGGCCAACTGTAAATTATAAGCATGATGCCACTCGCAAAGATTATCCACGGCTGAAGTTCAACTCTGTCATCCGCAAACGCCACTGGTAATTTTGGAACTCAGTTTAGTTTCGATTTAGTTTCAACTGTTATCTCCATCTTCGCTGGCTCTTTGATCGATGAATCAATGAACCAATCACCGTGTAGCTATATTTTGTGTGGCTGTGCTGCTATGTCGTGTGGTGCATTTGATTATCTGATATTTTTTGTAACTGGTTAGCTGTGTTAATGTGTAATTTCACATCATGTGTGGTTGTATAATTCAACACAGCTCACTCTGATTTTGTGTTGTGTTCAGCTTTGTTAGAGTTAGCTCAACTTACCAATGTATTGAATTCATGTCTGGTAGTAAAGTGTTTATAATTTTTTAGATTACATGTTAGTGAAAATTCATGGATTGCATAGAGATACACCAACTTTTCATTCGTCTAAATACATTACCAGTATGTCGTTCCTAAGTTATATTGTCGGCCTTTGATAGATTTTGTGTATAGGCCTGGTTCACATTGCAGTGGAGGGATTTTTCACTAAGACTGCTATGGTAGCAGTGGTGAGGATAGGAACGGTTATGGCATATGGGAGAGAGAGGGAGGGAGAGAATGGGCATCTCGTGTGTGCTGTGCGCGTGTCAAGACGGTTGTCCGCCTTTCCCATTTAGAAAAGTTTGAGAACTGTTGTAATTTTGCTTATTTAATATTTTCTCTTCAAAAAATTAATAACAGCTAGTGTGTGTGAATTGGATGTTTTTGGGAGTTAGAGTTGTGGTTGCTGGTTCTTGATAAAAGGCCGACTTTGTTTGTAATAGTTCAGGTTTTTAATTTTGATTTTGTTGATGGTTTTTCATAAAAATGTTTGATAAAAAAGCCTCTCAATTTCATTGAAATATTCCCGTATATTATTTTTTACCAGTGTAAGTCATGTTGAGATAAAAACTCATAAAACACAGTAAGATTTTTCTTTATTATTCTTACTTTTTTTTAAAGGCGATAACCACAAAGTGGTAGGAATCTTATTAAGGTATCCCAATCTTTTTATTCTTACATCATACTTATGTCATGTTTGCTAGAGCTTATTTGTAAATTAGTTTAGTTTAATTCAATTTAGTTCAGTGAAAATGTAATTCGAATTAATTCAAACGTGCTGATTCTTTTTTTGTTACATTATTTTTCATTTCAATGGAGTTCAGTTTAACAAAATATATATATATATATATATATTATACCAAACATGGTAAAAGATATCACAAGTTACATGTATGAAACAAAGGACTTTTCCTTGAATCCCTTTAGGTGTAACTGTTTACAAAGGGAGTGAAAGAAGTTATTTCAATAAACTTCAAGAAACAATCTCTCATAGGCTAGAAAATTAGAAAAACCAATGGCTATCCAATGGAGGAAAGTTTACTAACAATAATTGTAAAGTTGTTTGAAACTCAAGTTCCAATGTCGAAACTTATTAAAGTCAATAGTCAATGCATAAAAATCAAACAATTACTGGTCAACTATTAGAATTTTTCGTTTCTATTTGGTTAAATAAAAGCTTTTATTGGTTTTATTTAGTCATTTGGTTACTCAACTAATGAAATAGTAGTGTTTACTTACATAATTTCTTATATAAATTACACAAATACCCTCCATTTCAATTAAAATACCAAATTAGCCTTGTAATTTTATAAACACATAAGTTAACTAATGTCAGCATTTTATTTAATTAAAGTAATTAATTTAGTCTTTATTTCAAAAAATTAAATTTCAATCTCAAATAAGAATAAAGCTAAAATTAATGGATGATTAAAATAAAATAAGAAACGGCTGAGGGCCGCCAGCACCCGATTAACCTGGACGTCCTTTACGGTCTTTGGGGAAGTCATTTGAGTGATGGTCTCCACCTTTTCTGGGTTTATGTCTATGCCCCGCTTGACACCATGAATCCCAAAATTTCCCGGTACCGACCCTAATGGTGCTTTTGGTCGGGTTAAGTTTTAAGTTCCTTATTGTAAGTTTTTCGAATATCTCCTCCAGGTCATTCAAGAAGGCCCCGTAGGTCCTGCTTTTCGCGATCATGTCATCTACATAGATCTCCATGTTCCGGCCAACCTGGTCCTTGAATAGCTCATCGATCATCCGTTCGTACGTTGCTCCCACGTTTTTTAATCTAAATGGCATCTTCTGATAGTAAAAAGTCTTGCGTCGGTGATGAAGGAAGTTTTCGCCTTGTCTTCCTCCATCATCTGTATCTGGTGATACCCTTTGTGTGCCTCAAAGAAAGCTGGAATCGGATACCCCGCCATAGCTTCCACTAGCTGGTCCAGGTTTGGGAGGGGTAATTGTCCTTCGGGCAACACTTGTCCTGAACTGTAAAATCGATGCACATCTGTCAACTTCCATCATGTTTCTTTACCCGGACTAGATTAGCTATCCATTCTGAATATACTATCTACTCGACTACCCTTGCTTTCTTCATATTTTGAACTCTCTCCTTGATGATTTCTGCCTTTCCGGGTGCTAGGGGCCTTTTGTTCTGACGGATGCGCTTAGTAGACGGGCTTATATTTAGTTTGTGCACTACCAACTCTTCGTTTTCCATCTCATTTTCCTCATAAGCGGACCCCACTTGGCTGTCCTGTAGGGACTCCTCATGGTTTCTCTACAAGTCCCTTGAGCCTACAACTGGACGGAGAGTCAGGTTTTCTTCCGACGCGGGAATCGCGGCTAGGGTTTCCCCCGAACTTACAGCGTTCTTTCGGTGTCTACCGCCTACCGAGTCTTTGTTTGTAGCCTGCATCTCACGATTGAGAACGTGAAAACCGAATCTCGGTCCCATTGACATGCCAACTTGATGTCAACCACACTAATAGTGCAGATTAAAAATCTAATAAATATGTAATATCTACTCAGAGATAATAACTCGATACCGCAATCGAACTATATGTCAACCACACTAATATTGCAGATTAAAAGATCTAATAGTGTAACATCGTACTCGGAGATAATAACTCGAAACCACAGATATTATAATCGTTTGGCAAAAATTGAGAACACATATATCACTAAGGCCATGTTTGCTAGAGCTTATTTAATTCTTGATGTACTGAATTGAACTGAACTGAAGTGAAAATTAATATATTGAAAAAGGAAATCAGCATGATTGAATTAACCCGAATTTCATCAAATTGCATTTTCACTGAACTGAACTGAACGGATCTACAGATTAGTTCTGGCAAATAGGGCCTAAGTCAAAGATTTACTACAAAAAGAGCACTGACATATGTTTTTCAAACTGCAAACATTTTAAATAACACAAAAAAAACATGTAGTACAAGGTACAATCATATCATTTCAAGAACAATAATGAAAAACACACCACCTTCTAAACAATTTTTTTTTCTAATTTGAAACCACCAAGGTGGGGGATTTTTATAGCTTTCCCAAGCTTCATTAAAAATAAAAGGTTGTTACAATACTAATAGTCTTAGTGAAAAACTGACTAGTACACTTCTTCTTCCGTGAGATTGATTCATGAAAAAACTTCTTGAGATCTAGAAATACCACCCCTGGAGCACCTACCCTGTGGTATTCAGATTTCAAGCCAGAATTTCCATAGTCAAGCTGAAAGAAGGTGAAGTGTGACTATTAAGTGGCTAAACAAAAGAGTGCCTATACAAAAGAATGCTATATGTGCAAGTCAGAAAGCGCATTCTAGGCCTTTGTCCTCCTGAAGTGAGGAAGTAATTGGTCAGTGTGCTGGTGAGGAGAGTCTGTGAGGGTGAGCAGCATTATATCCATCTGATTAAGCAGGCCCCGATATTGTTTGGATTCTGATGGTGGGTAGCTGCATACACTAGTGCAGGAATATGCCAGTCACGGTGGTTTTTCGACGGATTAACGGCGGTTTTGAACCGCCGTGGGTGGGTGAGCCGTGGCTGGTAAATCGCTAGCCACGACGCTTTTTTCCGCCGTGAATCGGGTTTCCGATATCGGAAGGGGTCCGTCCCATATAAATGCATGCCAGAGTCAGAACCGATATCGTAAAGGAAATTATGTGTAGAAACCGATTACGATATTGGTACCACCTAATATTACACTTAGATTAGTACATGTTTACGACCATGGAACGTAGGTAGTTAGTCATGACACCGGCGTTTATTACGATATCGGACCACACATAGACCCGGAGACTATCGGTTAGGGCGCCGACGTCGTAATTACCTCCGGTTTTGGATGTTGCGACGTGCCTTCCAATCTCGTAATATCAACGGAGCCAAGGTATAAAGTCATGACAATGGCGTGTATTACGACATTGGAAAGACGATAGATCCGGAGACTGTTGGATAATCCTCCGATATCGTAAGCCACTCCGGTAGTGGAACTTGCTAAGTCGTTTTCGACCGTGTAACCCTATTAGAAATAATAACAATAGGGTACTTCCGACACAGGGACCCAAATCGAGTAGGCCTCGTAAATTTGAGGACGATCGGATGCCGATATCGGAAACCATTAGGAGGTAAAAAGTTTTAGGTTACGACTTCGGAACCTGTTCATAATTTATGTATTCCGATTTCCTTTCCGATATCGGTGGAAGGGTAGATTGTAAATTAATGGTATCGGAAGCCTTTACGACGGCGTAAAGTCGAAAGTTAATCAATTGCTATTGGGGTTACGATATCGGAACACTAACAGACTAGTAAGGAAACTCAAATTTTTTTGCATTAATACTAGGATTTCAAATCCCACTAGTCATAGATTAACGCTTACACAGCTACAAGGCATTATACGCACATGATGGGCACACTCATCAACGAGAGCCAACAAAATCTAGTTCAAAACATGATGCACAAAAATCCTATTCTACTAGGACATAAATCAAACAACATGTTGAAGTTCGTTACCCAAAATGCTCAAACCACGTACATTGACAATGTAGTTAGCCAAATTGTTTCTTGAAGCCTTAATGTCTTCTTGGGTATAAGGAGTGATATCCTTATCGAAGATCTAAAAAACAAGAATGTCATGGAACTTAGGTTGTTGTTAATTTGGTAACAATAAAACTAATGTATACATAAAGATACTTACCGCTTTTGGATCCATATTTTTTAAACTTATCATTAACACGCACCGGCTAGCATGCAACATTGTATAATAACCTCACTCCCAATCACTCTCTTGTTTCTTGTATTTCAACAAAAAAGAACAAAAAAAAGGTTACCATTGGCCTACACTTTAGAACAATGTTGCATGGAAATGAAAAACGTAAGATAGAGAGTGAACCTTAATCTCGACTAATTTAAAAGGTGTCTTCGTATTTGAATTTACGTAATTCAAAGCATCCCTTAGTAAATCTACGAAATAGCGTATCGGCGGTCTATGCAATGGATCAATCCAATAAACATGCTTGTTTGTCTTGTTAATTGCTACAAACCGCCAATGACCCCTATCAAATAAAGTACGTGTATTAATCAAATTAATATCACAAGTCTTGTAAGAAAATGAAACTAATAGAAGAATTGCAAGGAAATGTAAAACATACCATTCAATGAATGGGCATATCCACAACGCACATCTTCTTTGAAAGTCGATTTCCTCCTCGGCCAACATAAGTCGGCATAGTATTCATTTTGGCCGCCGCTCTCTTTTTAGCGTGACTCCCCTTCAAAATAAACATGAATCACCAAATATTGAGCAACTACAAAATTTAAAATATCTCAACTTTAATGAAACTAAAGTTGTCGTAACTTACGTCATCCACTAGTTGTTGAGCATATTGCTTTGAAAATCTCCCAACACCCGGGAACTAACTCAGTATATAATTCAACAATAGAAATTCAATGGCAAAGACAAATGCATAGAGAATAGAAAATACATACCTTTACAAGCTCTAACTTGATGGTGATGTTTTGTTGCTTAGCAAAACCCCATACCCACTCAAACCAAACCCTTAACCCACCATTTTTTACTTCACTCTCACACAAAACCTAATAGAAATGTATAATCTCCTCACAAAATTCACAACTTTGGAAATTTGTATTCTAAGTTGGATTAGAATACAAATTTCAAAGGTTGAATTTGTTAATTTAAGAAGATTGAATGTGAACAAGATCTTGGTGAAATTCAAGAAGAGAGAGACAAAAAGAGCTAGAAAAAGATAGACAAATAATGACAAATCCCGTTTTCCCTAGTCTTAAAGGTGGCTGGACCATCCACTATCTATACACCTTCCGATATCGTAACCCAGATAGAGCGAAAACGATAGTCTAATAAACCCTAAACCCGTTATTGTAGTCTTAAATGCGTCTGACATGTCCCCTTCCTGATGTGTTCCAACATCGTAACTAGTACCGACAATATTAATATCTGTGATGTTTCCGATATCGTAATGGGTACTGATGGAATTTTTTATTTTTTTAATATCTAGCTTTGGACATCGGATCCTGTAGACCTTCCGATGTCGTAAGTGCACACTAACTATAGGGTCTATTCATTATTTCCGATATCGTGTTGATGCTACCAATTTCCGTCCGCTTCCGGGTTGATTAGCTATCCGGGTCTCCTTCCGATCAGCCCGCAACGACCCTGCAAAACAATCCCCGGGAGGCGTCCCGGGGAAGAGGCTCCGGCGTGATGATGAGATGGGGATAGCGATAGAGGAAAAACGTACGGAAGGTACTCTCAATATAAAGTAGAGAGATATAAGTCACATACCTCACTCACTGTTTGAGACTAGTATTTATAGCCGAACTTGCCTGCTTGAGATAAGGTTCAGGACCACTTCCCTTTGTCCCCGTCTGTCCTTCTTTCTTGTCCGGACGTGCCCCTTAGCGGGAAAAGCATCGCCCTTCTGATGCTGGGCCGTGGACCCTCTTCTCAGCTCAGTAGGCCTTTGGGCCGGTAATATCACTAGCCCCCCAGACCAGTCACCCGGGTTTTCGTAGCGCGGGGGACTGGTCTCATAAGCTCCTCCTTCTGACGCTACCTTTGGGTAGGGCCCATCCGTGTTAAAATTGGTTTCTGTCGACGCCGCCTTTTCCCCTTCTGCATTAATCAGTACCTCTTTTACCGTGTCATGATTACTTTCCCTTCTTTTGAGGTGGCGGTTCCTATTCACCTGCCTATATAAGGACCCAAGCTCTTTTTCTCTAAACTTCTCTCCTCAAAACTTCCCTGAAGCTCTGCTCTTTCGATCAAGTAAGCTCTCGCTCTCGCTCTCCTTCTCCTCCCATCATGAACTCTCCAATTCTTTCCAACTCTTCCTCAGACACCGAGGGAGCTCGAAATCAGTTCGAGGTCCAGTCCCGGGTTGCTGATAACCTTATCCTCTCCCCCGTCTCCTCTCCAGACACCTATTCCGAGGCTTTTAGCTCGCCCCGGGAACTACTCACCCCGGGTGCGTCGAACTTGGATGAGGCGGGTTTGCCCCCGTCCGGGGATCCCGACTTCCCTCTAGATGATCAGGATGCGGACGTGTTTGGCGGGGAAATTGGTGATGGTATTCCCCGAGGGCCTACTCACGGAGTGCGCCCCTTGGGTCTCAAGTTTTTCGATGTTCCCGGGGATTCCCCTTCGTTAGATAGGGATGTTTTAGATATGGCGAAGCGCTCTTTTATCCCTCTCCCTTTAAACGCCTGTCTTTCTAAACTTCCCCCGGGGGTCTCAGAGCGAGGAGTTACGTGCATCCCGCAGATCCATTTTCAGTACGGGCTTAGCCTGCCTTTTCCCCCTCTCTTTCTTGATATCCTCCAATTTTATAACGTGGCCCCGGCCCAACTACACCCTAACGGGGTCGTCCTTATTTTGGCTTTCTTACTTAACTGTGCCCGGTGCGCCGTTTCTCCTTCCCTCTTACTCTTCCGCTCCTTCTACGCTTTACGGAAGGCACACGCATCCTTTCCGGGCGTCTTCTCTTTCACTGTTCGATCCGGGATAAAGGACTTCATCCTGTCCAAACCCAAATCCGCCAAAGGATACCCTTCAAAGGGTTTCTTCCTGTGCAATGCCCGGGCTTATCCTATGCCTACTTGGAACGACTCCCTCGTTCCAGAGGAGAAGAAGCCTCTTTCCAATCTCCCGGCGACCATTGCCAGCGACCATAACTTCCTCCGCCTCACCCCCTTGATATGGATTCCTTCTATAAGAACGGGAACGCAGGCTATTTCTGGCCTCGCGGGATCTATCCACGCGACCTCTTCACGCTCCCGCGCATCTCCGCGGTGTGGCCAGATGGAGGTGCCTATTATGGCTTTATGTTTTGTCAAGATTTTTTTTTTTTTTATCTCTTGGTCTAACTTCATTGCTTGTTTGGTTTCAGTACAACCTTCTTTGTACGCAGACGTCATGGCCCTTACCGATAAGTCTTCCGGGGGTGATGCTCAAGCGAGGGACGCTCACCCGGATCAACAGACTCCTTCTATACCACAAGTGGCTTCCCAACCTGGGCCACCTCCCCCTGAGAATCCTGCTCTTGTCCCTCAGAAGCCCCGTGCGCCGCCCAAATCTCGCCAGCAGACATCCTCCGGGCCTTCTTCTGAGGTCCGTGCTACTCCCGGCTCGTCACCTACCCCCGGGCGTCGATCCTTTATCCAACACCCTACTTACAGTGGTGGGGCAAGCTCGAGGTTCAAACGGCCGCCTCCTGGCGAGCTATCCGGGTCGCCCCCTTCCTCTCGTCAAAGGACCCAGGACTTCCCTCCTCCTCCTCCTCCTCCTCCGCGGGCTACTGCTTCCGAAACTATCCCGGAGGAGAAAGAAGAGGTAACTACTATTCTAGCTCTGTCTTTTATCTAAAATAATTCCTCCGGTTTCCTTACTTTCTTGCCTCTTTGTTTTGCAGAGCATTGCCTTTGCCGACGCCGTCCTAGCGGACTCTCAGTTTGCCGAGGCACTGAACAGGACCTACTCCAAATACAGCGCGGGGCTGTTTGCCAAGATGGAGAAGGAACTCCGCGAGACCAGGGAGAAGCTGGCCGGGCAAGATGGCCTCGCGGCCCAGCTAGAAGAGGCAAAAAGAAAGCTGGAGAAGGACAAGAAAAACTCCCAGTTGGAGGCCTTTGATGCTATAACCCGGAAGCTTCTCCGCTCAGTGGAGTTTGATCAGAGGCTCGAGGGGATCGCTGCTGCGGCGAGTGCTGAGCCTTGCCATGAAATGTACCGCAGCCTGCGAGGCTGGCTTCCCGGGCCTGCTCGTCTTGACGCCCAGGCATCTTATTATCGCCCTAAGGCGGCTGACTTGCTGAACCATCGATGGCGATCCCTCCAGGAGTCTGACCTGAAGAGCCTTGTCCCTCAACTGTGGCAATCGCTAGAGATGTCTTCCCGGGTTCCTTATGCCTCGGAGATCAAGAAGGTGAAGCTCCCGGAGGTTGGCGAAGCTTCTTTTCCCGATCCTGGCCCGGAGGACTTCAATGCTTATTCGGTCGTCCCGGAGACCCCCCACTGGTCTGACAACTATCACGAGTACTGCGCGGTTCCTGACAATTTTGGGTACCAAGCTGTCTATGAGGAAAGGGAGGAGAGGTACGTTGTGGGGCTTGCCGCGGGACAAGATGACTTGTTGTATCAATCCCGGAAGTCCACCCGGAAAGCCGGATTCCCCGAGCGTCCTGAAGATGAGCCTAAAGTGGATGCTCCCGCTTATGGCGGCCCCAACTGGTCTGCTGAAGATGTAGCTGAGCTAGAGAGGAGATAGGAGAAGGCTCATGCTAACCCGGGGGAAAAGGACTCTGCTGATGACAACGTACTGCCCTAGACTCTGGTCTATGCTTTCTTTTGTAGTTTTTAATTTTGTAATCTTCCTCCCCGAGAGGCTCATGTAGAACTTGGACTTGGTGCCTATTTTGATTAATAAAAGGTTCTACTTTTTAATGATATTGCCATCTTTTGTAGCCTGAGCGCCCCCTAGAGGAGATTCTCCCGCGTGGGCCCATGCCTTATGTTTTTCCTCATCCTAGTAGTTCTTCCGGCACCTACTTCTCTCTCCCCCGCGCCGGGTGCCTCCAGTGATCTTTCCTTCAGAGGAAACTAGCCCATTGGCGATTTGGAGGCGACCAGGCCAACCGGGCATTAGCTGAGGCGGGGTTGGAATGCTTTCTTCAGGAGTTTGGGTCGTTGCGGGTGCTGGTGGAGTTTCTTAAGGCAGTTGAGGTCAAGTTTGGGTCGCTGAACCAGTGTTTCGACCTTGCTTCTGATCACATGCGGGAAGCCCTGAATTCTCACCAGACCATCGCTGAGCTGCAAGCCCTTCACGATGACTCCCAGCATCGCACTACCAAGGAGCTAGGCATGGTGTGGGGTGAACTAGAGCGGGCGCAGGAGAAACTTAGGACATTGGAGACCCGCTCCGCTCAGAACAGGCTTCTCAGCGACTTTGAGAAGGAGAATCGGTCCCTTACTCATAGGAATAGGGTACTCCAAGATGCATTGCTGGTCACCCGGCTATCCTACCACCTTTTGGGTCTCAAAAATGGCTTGGTTGGGGTGTCTCCTCTTACTGATATTCCAGCCGGGGTTCGCCAAACGATTGAACGTATGCAGGCTAACCCGAAGAAGTTTGGTGAGGGAGCTCCCAGTCATAAGGCCTATCTTGACGTCATGGAGTGGCACAATAAAATAGCCGCGGGAGACGCTGAGCCATACCCCTCGAGCCTTCGTCGCGTTCCAGCCCGGGTGGAGGTGGATGTGGCATACGAAAGGTACGAGGACATGACTGTATCCATTGACCCGGAAGAGGTGGCACGCCAGATAAGACGCATCCGGGAGATTGCCGACTCTGGGGTCACCACGAAGGGGGTTAAGACCGCCGAGGGTACTCGTATTAGCCGGGAAGAGAAGGGTAAAAGTGCAGCAGTCATGTTTCCTAAGTACAGGTTTGTTACTTCTGCCGGGGTAAGAAGAATGCGCCTGGCGGAGCCTCTTCCAGAGGGATCCGTGGTTGTGCCTATCCCCGAATTGAACGAAGAAGACGCCGCACAATTGGAAGAGGAGCTTGCGTGGAATCAAGCCCCGGATGCCCGCTTTGCCGAAGATCTTCTGTCCTCACAATTCTTTGGAGGGGGTTTCCGCCTGGGTAACCCTGAGGGTGCTTCCGGGTCAGGTCCCAAGTGGATATAGTAGCAAATAGATAGGAATACTTGTATGTAAAATGCTTATGTAATAGTCCTACAACGACTATGACCGCATGTTTATGCGATTTGTAATTTAAAAAGGATTGAATAAAATTGTACTTCGAAAAGACCCTTTTCATTAACTCTTCCCTGTAAACATTACATTCTTTGATCCCCGGGCTTCATTCAAGCTCCGGGTCCATTCTAGCGGGGCACCCAAATGGGAGCTACCCATGGGTCCCTTTTTACAAATCTTCCTTTCTAAACCCGGGACGAGGCCAAACGTCGCAGTATTTCTCCGGGCATGTTCATGCTTCCGGGCGGGGCATATCCATGCCTGGCATATCCATGCCTTAGTAGCTAAGCTACGATGTGGGGTACTCTATTTCCCGTAAAACCTTCTTAGATTAGCTACATTCCATCTTCTGGGGATCTCCTTCCCTTGCTGGTCCTCCAGCACATAAGTCCCTCCCAGGTATGCTTCCTTTACCTTGTATGGGCCTTCCCAGTTGGGTGCAAGTTTGCCCTCCGGGGCTTGGCGGCTCTTATCGTTTCTCCTCATTACCCAGTCTCCTGGGACGAAAGCTTCTTTCCGCACCCTTCTGTCATAATACCTCTTTACTCGCTCCTTCACCTTGGCTTCCTGAAGTGCCGCATTCTCTCGCTTTTCTTCCAGGAGGTCCAAGTCAAGGCGCCGTCCATCATCTTCTTCTTCCGGGCGCTGGTATTGAGTCCGGGGGCTCGGGATCCCGATCTCCGCGGGTATCACTGCCTCCGACCCGTACACCAAACCATATGGAGATTCCCCGGTAGCTGAGCTTTCTGTAGTCCGGTGGGCCCAAAGAACACTGGGTAGCTCCCAAATCCAATTTCCCCGCGTGCCTTCCAAGCGAGTTTTTAATCCTTTGATGATGGTACAGTTGGTAACTTTCACTTGCCCATTCGCCTGAGGGTGGTATACAGACGTCAACCTCTGCTCAATACCATACTTGACACACCACGATTTGAAAGGATCATTCTCAAACTGCGCCCCATTGTCTGTGACTATGATCTTCGGGATACCAAATCGGCAAATGATGTTCTTCCAGCAAAACTTAACACAGGTTAGTCCCCGTATGTTGGTGAGCGGTTCTGCCTCCACCCATTTGCTGAAGTAATCGATTGCCACAGTCAAGTACTTGGCTCCTCCCGGGGCAGTCGGGAATGGTCCCACCAAGTCGATTCCCCACCTACTGAACGGCCAAGCCCATATGACTCTGATTAACTCCTCCCGGGGAACATGGATTAGCGGGGCAAACGTCTGGCATGCCAAGCACTTCTGTACATGTTCTTCCGCATCTTTGAACAACGTCGGCCAGTAATACCCCAGTCTTAAAATCTTTTTGGCCAGGGTGCGAGCCCCTTGGTGGCTCCCATTAGATCCCTCGTGCACCTCCCGGATGAGGTGTCGGCCTTCCGACCTTTTTACACACTTTAGCAAAGGCTGGAGATACCCTCTTTTGTACAGCTCCCCTCCCTGGATCGCATACTTAGGCGCCTTAACTCTTAACTTCCGGGCCTGAGCCTTATCCTCCGGGGTGGTTCCTTCTTCTAGGTACGCCCGCATGGGCGTGATCCATGATTCTTCCTCAGTCACCAGCATTACTTGATCATCCTCCAGGTAGCTCCTTCTTCCTAGTACCTCCAAGTACAACTTTTGGTCGGGCTCAGGTTTCAATTATGAGGAAGCCAACTTGCTCAAAACATCTGTTTTACTGTTCTTTTCCCGGGGGACTTGAACCAAGTCGAAGGTTTTAAACCCGGCTATCAAAGGCTTCACCGCTTCCAAGTACTTCTGCAGGCTCCTTTCCCGGGCTTCATATTCTCCCTTTACCTGCTGCACTACAATCTGGGAATCACTGTGTGCTGTGAGAGTTTTGATTTCCATCTCCTTTGCCAATCTTAATCCCGCGGTTAAAGCTTCGTACTCAGCTTCATTGTTGGTTGTTTTGAAAGTGAACTGGACCGCGTAGGGATACTCCTTCCATTCCGGGCTGACTAATAGTACTCCCGCTCCGCTGCCCCCAGAGTGTGCCGATCCGTCCACATATATCTTCCAGGCCGGGTCTGTCTCAGCCTCAGTCATATTCTCCGGAGTGTTAGGCGTCTCCTGTTCCTCATTTATCCTTGCTTCTGATTCCAACAAGAAGTCCGCTAGGGCCTGGCCCTTGATAGCCCTTCTTGGCTCATACCGGATTTCATACTCTCCCAGCTCTATAGCCCATTTCATCATTCTCCCTGATGCCTCCGGCTTGAACATGACTTGTCTTAGCGGGTAATTGGTAAGGACCACTATGGGATGGCCCTGGAAGTAGGGTTTAAGCCTCTTTGAAGCATGCACCAGTGCCAGGACCAACTATTCCAAGTCAGTGTACCGGTTTCTGCCCCACGAAGTGCCCGGCTAACAAAATAGATTGGGTGCTGCTTCCCCTCCTCTTCTTTAATTAGCACGGCACTTACCGCTTCCCGAGATGCTGCTATGTACAGAAAAAGCTCCTCCCCCGGGAGTGGCTTCTTTAAAGTTGGCAATTGTTGAAGGTGCTCTTTCAGATTTTGAAACGCCTTCTCACATTCTCCGGACCACTCAAACGCCTTGGCCTTCTTGAGAATGTTGAAGAAAGGCAACTGCCTATCTGCCCCCTTTGATAGGAATCAACTGAGAGCCGCGAGAGACCCTGTCAACCGCTGTACTTCTTTCACCGACCTGGGGGAGGTCATCTTAGCTATGGCCTCTACCTTCTCCGGGTTAACATTGATGCCCCGACTTGACACCATGAAACCCAAGAACTTCCCCGCCCCCACTCCAATGGTACTTTTGGAGGGGTTCAGCTTTAGATTACTCCGTTCTAGCTTTTCAAACATCTCCTCCAGGTCATTCAGGAAAGCTCCGTAAGCCCTGCTTTTGACCACCATATCGTCGACATACACCTCCATGTTTCTTCCCACTTGATCCTTGAAGAGTTTGTCCACCATTCTCTGATACGTAGCCCCCGCGTTCTTCAGTCCAAAGGGCATTTTCTTGTAGCAGAAGGTTCCGAAATCGGTGATGAAGGAGGTTTTCGCTTTATCCGCCTCATCCATCTGCACTTGGTGATACCCTTTAAGCGCATCGAAGAAGGCCAGCACCGAGTACCCCGCTATAGCCTCTGCCAACCGGTCCAAATTTGGGAGAGGATAACAGTCTTTGGGGCAACATTTGTTCAAATCTGTGAAGTCGATACACATGCGCCAGCTCCCATCGTGCTTCTTTACTAAGACCGGGTTAGCTATCCATTCCGGGTAGATGATTTCCTCGACCACCCCGGCTTTTTCCAATTTCTTTACTCCATTCTTTATAAATTCCGCTCTTTCCGGGGCTACAGGTCTTTTCTTCTGCCTGATGGTTTTGTTGCCGGGCTTATGTTCAGCTTGTGTACCCCCAATTCTGGCAATACCCCCACCATGTCCTCCGGGCTCCACGAGAATACTCCCTGATACCTGGCCAAAAGTTCCTTCAGTGCGCCTTTTACTTCGTCCGGGAGGTCTTTTCCCACTGTGACCGTCCCTTTGTCCGCCACCTGCATTTCCTCCAGTTCTTGCCGGGGTACTTCTCCATGTACCGCCCCTACTGCTTTCTTTGCATCCCGGACCGCCGTCATAATGCAACTTCTTGCTACTGCTTGACTTCCCCGCACTACCGCCACACCTTGCGCAGTGGGGAATTTCATCGTCAGCAGATACGGACAACTCGCTGCCCGGGCTTGGGTTAGCCACGGTCTTCCTATGATTACGTTATATGGTGAGGGTGCATCAATAACCGCAAAGTTGCACATCACTGAGACCCTCTTGCTCCGATCCTCCTCATCCACCATACATACTGTCAGGGGAATAACTCCTAGAGGGACTTCAGGTTTGCCAGTGAATCCTGACAAGGGAGATGAAGGGGGTTTCAAGTTCTGTCTCCCAATTCCCAATTGGTCGAAGCAGGAAGCGAACATGATCTCCACACTGCTCCCGTTATCTACGAACACCCTCTTGATCAAGAAACCTTCAATCTCCGCTGTCACCACCATTGGGTCAGAATGGGGTATCTGAGGCGGGACTGCATCCGCTTTAGAGAAAGTGAGAGCCTCCTCGGGGCGAAATCTTTTTCCCTGAATCTCTCCCGGGGGAACATATCGCGCCCGAGCCCGGATGGCGGAAACTGACTGGCATGCTTCTCCGATTTCTCCGCTTATCACGTTGATCATCCTGTTAGGTACTGGGGCAGGCTCCACTCCTTGGACTGGTGCGGCAGCTATGGCAGGCCTCCCTGGGACCCTATTGCCTTGGTTGCCTTGATTTCTCCCGTTTCCTCTCCTCGGGTTAGGCCTCCACCTCCTCCGGGGCTGCTCCTGGGGCTGGTCCCGGGGATTCTCCTTCTTTGCTTCCATCGCCACACAATCTCTCAGCTGTCCCCGCTCTATTAATTTTTCTATCTCGTTCCTCAGCATCCTACACCCCTCTGTCGAATGCCCATAAGATTTGTGATAGGCGCACCATTTGTCCGCATTTTCTCTAGACGGGGTCCCCTGGATAGGCAACGGATCCGGGAACAAATCCTTGTGGATAGCATGGATCTCCGTTCGGGTTTTGCTGAGTGGGGTGAAACTATCCGCTCTTGCCCGATTTACCGCCGCGGGAGCAGGATCCCTTCTACTTGGGTCAACCGTCTTCCTTCTTTCCATCTTATCCGGGTGGAATCCCCCGGATTCTTCTTTTCTCTTCCGCGTGGCATCATTAACCGCACAGTACAGTTGCACTGCCATCTGCAGGTTGTGAAAGGTCTCCGGGATGTTTTCCATAAACTTCTGGAACAACGCCATATCCCTCAGGCCATTTATAAACCCACTAATCACCGCCTTCTCCTGCTGCTGCCTGTCGACGACCTTCATGCTGTCGTCCATGTACCTTCGATAATATTCCATTGATCCTTCCGCATCCTTCTGCCGGGTGGCCAGAAGCTCAGTCAGCTGCTTTCCTTCCTTCTTTAACCCGACGTATCTGAACAGTAAAGCCTTAGAGAAATTGTAATAATCTCTGAGGCTTTCTCGGGGCAAGGAATCGAACCACGAAGGACAGTTTCCTCTCAAGTAACAGCCCACCAACTTGCATCTCAATTCCTCCGGGAAGTCCCTTGACACCATGAGGTTCTAGTACGTCCTGACAAACTCTTCCGGGTCTGTCTCTCCATTGTATGTTGGGATTCCCTCCGGGGTCCGGAGGCCCGGCGGCCATGGTTACGCAAGCACTCGAGGGACCCAAGAGGAGGTAGGTTTAGCCCCGTTTCTTCCCACCAGCTTGTCTAGTCGAGCCTCCAAAGAGTTGGGGTCCTGCTGCGCCACCTGATAGCCCCGCATCCTATCGTCCTCCCGATAGTATCTCTCCGGGTAACCGTAGTTCATCCCCATTGATCCGTGCATGGGCATGGAATACTGGATCGGGTTCCCCTGGGTTCCGGGGGCCTGATAACCCAACGACTCCACCGGCATGGCTGGCAGGCCATACCCAATTTGTCCCGCCCCCCAGCTGGAACGCGGGTAATAGGGCGGAGCGTGTGGAACCAAATTCGATTGTTGTCCCGTAGCCACTCCCCCTCCACTCACGAGACTCGGAGGAAAAGAAGGTGGGACAGTGGAAGAGTTCACACGCCCCTGTATCCTTGGCGGCTGAACGATTCCGTCCAGGTCAATAACCTCTCTTTGATACCCCCGCAAAGGTCCTGCCTAGTCTCCTCCAGGTTCCCTCCGCCTACGATTTTCCCTGGTAGAGAGTACCCACTGGCGGTACAATTCCTTGTTGGCTCTCATAAACTCCAACGCAGCCAATTCTTCCGCCTCGTCTAAGGATTACCCCTCCTCCCGGGCTTCAGGCCCCTGGGCCCGGGGACTGCCCCCCCCGGCGGGCCTTGGTCCTTGCTCCTCCTGGTACTCTCTTTCCGAGTCGGCTTCGTCAGAGGCAGTTTCCACGTGGCCATCTTGCGGTACCCCTAGCTCCCGCTGATGTCTAGCCTCCTCCTGCAACTGCCTCAAGGTCACATCATCTCCCGGGGGTGGAAGAGATCCACCCCCTGAAGGTGCCGCGTTCTTCTTCGGGCGCCCACGCCCTCTCCTTGGCGACTCCATTATGCGAAGGTGGAAGGTCCCACTGGGCGTGCCAATTGATGCTACCAATTTCCGTCCGCTTCCGGGTTGATTAGCTATCCGGGTCTCCTTCCGATCAGCCCGCAACGACCCTGCAAAACAATCCCCGGGAGGCGTCCCGGGGAAGAGGCTCCGGCGTGATGATGAGATGGGGATAGCGATAGAGGAAAAACGTACGGAAGGTAGTCTCAATATAAAGTAGAGAGATATAAGTCACATACCTCACTCACTGTTTGAGACTAGTATTTATAGCCGAACTTGCCTGCTTGAGATAAGGTTCAGGACCACTTCCCTTTGTCCCCGTCTGTCCTTCTTTCTTGTCCGGACGTGCCCCTTAGCGGGAAAAGCATCGCCCTTCTGATGATGGGCCGTGGACCCTCTTCTCAGCTCAGTAGGCCTTTGGGCCGGTAATATCACGTGTCGCCCGTCGATATAGCTAAATACGACGACGTTTAGTAATGAATTCATATCGATGAGGGTTACGATATCGGAAGCCCACGGGGTATAAATAAAAATCTCTTGTTCTTCCCCAAATCAGAAAACGAATTACAAACACCAATCACCCAAATGACCAAAAGATCTATGGCGCGAACAAAGTGCAGCGCAAGGCGAGAAGCACCCACTCCACCCCCACTTGCAGAACAAGTACAATAGCCAGAGGGATCGAGAAGGCCATCTCGATCGAAAGTAAAGAGAGCACCACCACCGCCACCACCACCACCACCAGTGGAATCCGAGGAGGAGAAGGAGGTGCCAGAGTCGGATTCTGAAGAGGAGGTTCAGAATCAATATGAGGTGAAACAGAGAAATTCAAAGAGGAAAAAGAAAAAACCTCCAACACCCTCGAAGTCGGAGTCCGAGGGTGATGAAGAGGACGAGGAGGAGCAGGAGGACGATGACGAGGGTAATGGCGAAGATTGCGACGACGAAGAGGGTAATGGCGAGGACGGTCTTGATGTGGAGGGAGTGAAAAGGGTTACACCAAAGTGAAGCTTAACACCACGAGGTTGGATCGAGGTTTTGATCATAAGTCTCATCGAACCTCGACGGAGTTATTCTTCAACACCGATGCCATTGCCACCAATGAGATGCCTCGCAAAATTGTCCTCACAAAGGTTATTAAATCTCAATCTATTGAGTCTTTAGGAATTGATTATTTGCTAGAGCATTTGAAACCTCATTACTTGCATAATTTGATGACAATAGATGAACCAATCACTAGTGCAAATCAGGGGATTTAAGGCACTTTTTTAAGGCGGTTCCGTAGACCACCTTGGAACCGCCGTAGATGGTCATGTCTTTCGAACTCGAAAGACCAATTCGTAAGGTATGAGATGACGGGTGACCAGAGAAGGCGGTTCGTTGTATTTTTACGGCGGTTATAAATAAAGTGCCGTAAAACTCATTGTCTTTCGAATTCGAAAGAGTAGTTTTGCTGCTTTATTTATTTTTTCGAATGAGAAAGAGTAGTTCTGCTGCTTTATTTGTTCTTTCGAATGAGAAAGATGATTCTGCTATCTTACGAATGAGAAAGAAGGTTTTCTGTTGACTTATTTTGACTTTCAACCCAATAAACCCTAAACACACTAAATCTAAATTCTAAACTACTAAAACTCTAACCACAATAAATTGAGTTTATACTAAACAAAAACCAATTCTTATTTGATTTTTTATAGGCACTAATTAAATTAAGATGAATCAATCAAAATTCACACATTACTTGATTTTCTACAAACCTTAACTAACAAGTTATTGACTTTTCACAAAATTATTAAATTAGACTAACGAAAGATCAAAACTCACTTAATCTTTTATAAATACTGGTAACTAAAATTACTTTAACTAATGGAAGGTCAAATCTTATGACTTTATATACTAACTAAATTGATTTGAACTAGTCAAAGGTCAAAATTTAATTGACATTCTAATAACAACAACTATATTGATTCAAACTTGACACTTATACACATTCAAAAGTTAACTGTTACTAGATTTTTTACAAACTCTAACTCATACGTACCTTATGACTTAAAAACACTACTAACTAAATTGAGTTAAACTAAATGAAAGATTAACCATTACTTGACTCTCTATACATACCAACTATACTAAGTTATCCCATATAAGGTCAACCATCGCTTGATTTCTATAATCATTAATCACGAATAACTCATATTAATCTAATTATGTTACTTAAATAGCAACATAACACAACTGCCACCAAGTATATTTAAGCGGTTCATATTTAGTACCGCTAAAGCTCTAGCAAACATGACCTTATAATAGATACTATTCGTGTATATATACTTTACATTAATCAAAGGTCAAATCATATGTTCTTTAGCTATAAAGACTTATAAGTATTGGAAGTCAATTGACAAAACTAAATTGAGTTTAATTAATGAAGAACCAAACTTTAATTTCCGTAAACACTAATTGAGTTTAACTTTTAACTAAAAAAAGACTAAATTTAATTAATTAATTTATCAAAATAATAATATTTAAAAGAATATAAAATAAAAAAGAATTGTATTATGGAAAGCTTCTACTAATAATAACTGTATTTTATTATTAACAGTAAAATAATAATTTATTATCTTTGCTATAATTTAAACCGTTGGTTTGTACAGATTAAATCTCCACCGTTACTATATCAAACATATTCTTTTCTTTAATCCTACTCCTTATCTTCTTGCGCATTTGGTCTTTGTTTTACATCTCCTTATCTTCTTTAATCCCCACCGTTTTACAGACATGCTCAGATCTGGGTGCCGTGGACGAGTTGGACTGCCGTTTACTCCACTCATCTAGGAATTGGGTTGACCACGAGGTTGATTCCGTCTGGGGTTGGGGATTTTTTCCCGGCAGTGTCGCCATCTGGAATCTGGACGGCAGTGGCGTCGGAGAGGGAGAAGGGGCGGAGCGGTGAAGTTCAGGAGCTCGACACAGATATTTACATTTTCTCGACTCGAGACGGGTCGAAGCAAGTCAAAGTGGTGCGGCTGGCCGAGCTGGGCTGATGATTTCACCTTCTACTTCTATCGCAGGTGTGAAGACGGGTGGTGGAGCGTTTTCAAAGTGACTCTTCCGTAAACCGACGAGCACGGCATGAGCATCAAATTTAGGGTCAAGTTCATAAATTTAGCTTTCTCTTAATTTATGTTTGGAGGATTTCATTTTTTACTGAGCTTAATTGAGCTATTATTTAATGTTAACAAAATTTGGCTTCATAGTTTGAAGCTTTGCAATTGGCTTGTTTGGTTTAGGGATTTTCTTGCTGGTCCATTTGGTTTAGTGTATAATACGGACCTTATAAAATGAGTTGTTTGGTTTTCAGTAAGGGAGATGGTGCGAAAACAGAGGTGAAGTGATGTTTAAAACTGACGAGGAGTAGTCGGGGTTCAATGGCTCAATAATGATTCACAGAAAGTTACGGGGCTGAGCTGTGGAAAAGGCCTGCTCAAGTGCCGTTATTTGATCCACTGGAATTACAATTTGAAATCAATGAGGGTATTTTTTTTAACATTCATTTTTCAGCTTGTAACTTGCAGTTTTCGAGATACGTAAGGAAGATGTTTGTGCTACTAGCAAGTGCATGGAGATTTGGGAAGCTGAGCTGAAATCCAAGGAAAGTGAGATTGAAAAGAGAGCCCAGGAAATGAGTACAAAGGAGGAGGAGCTTTGTGTACAAGACAGAGAGGCTGAGTGGAAGATACATGACATCGACCGTTACGTCCATGCTCTGAACCAGAATAAAGAGGAGATTTATGACAAGGAATGTCACCCGTATGAGAAGCAGGATGCGTTCGAGAAGTGGGAAGATGAACTGTTCACAAGAGATGATTCTTGACAGCAGAAGAGTGTCTTGAGCAGAGGATGGCTGAGCTGGATGTGAAAGAGAAGGAGATGAAGCAGCAGGTTAGAGAGTTGGGACGTGAGCTTCTGTGCTTCAGTGATGAAGCAGCAGGTTCGCGAGTGCAGCTACACTTTCGCAGGTCCATTCCAATGTAGTAGAAGTTGGTGTGTATGAGCGTCTACTTAGATGATGTTGCTTTTTTATGATAGAGTGGAGTTGATGCTGTTTGTTGAGCTCTATAACTGGTGCTTATGGCAGTGTAAAGGAAGTTATTGATATTGATGTATTTTAGTATGATACAACCATAATGTATAAAGCTAATGTCATTGGTTTTTATTAATTTCGAGCTCTCCTATAAATGTTTTCACCCACTCGCGAGTTCGTAAGCACTATCGCGAGTGGATTTTTTTTGGATGATCTGTAACCTCTTTCGAATGAGAAAGACCTTTCTGCTGGTTTACAAGGTCTTTCGAATTAGAAAGGCATTTCTGCTGGGTGAAAAAAAATTACGAATTCGTAAGGTTTATACGTTTAAGGCGGTTATAATATATGACACTTTCGAATTCGTAACATGAAATGTGAAACTTTCAAATTCGAAAGATGTCAAACTTTTACGGCGGTTGGGGGAACCGCATTAAAAAATCGGATATTTTACGGCACAGCCAGAGAAGGCGGTTCTAATGTGCCTTCTCTGGTACGTTAGAACCGCCTTAAAACCGCTCCTCCTCCACTAGTGAATGCATAAGGATGAGATTTTGTAATTTTATGCTAATTTTGGGAGAAGTAGTTCTAATCGTTGGGTGACAATGGTGAATGGTTCACTTATTCCGGTAGATAGGTAAATTATAAATGATATTCTTGGTTGCCCTTATAAGAGTCCTAGTGATTTGAAAGGTGAGAACCCGGTCTATGATGCTTTTTACCAACTTGAATGGGCGGCGGTTAATAGTAGTCAACCAATTGATCCTTTAGAGATGGGGCGTAAGTATTTTGGAATAGAGGGGGATGACGCCGGTAGGGCGAATCAATATAGTTTGGATCACCTAAGTGTTGAACAAAGGCTAATTTTTGATTGGTTGTTCTTCAACGTGTTTCCTACCGATGGTCATGCCACCGACGCTACCAAGGCTAGCCTCATGATCTTCTACTACGTTATGGAGAAGGTAAGATTGAACCTCGGGTATTGATGTACCCTATTTATACTCTAGTTTTTAGTGTATTTAAGACTTGTTTTGAAGACCATTTTGTAACAAAGCATAGGATTTTAGAGTGAATTATATCATTGGTTCTTTATGTTTAGAACTTGTAAAATCCTATGTTTATGTGTGTATTTTGGAACTTCTTGATGTGAATTCTTGAAGACCTTTTATGACTATGCTATAGAGTTGATGATTTGATGCTCGGAACTAGAAGAATTGGTCATAGAAGTGGCGAGAAGGCCACTTTACTAAAGGTGGTAGAAGTTGCCCAGAAAAGTGTCGCTCAAGCCCAGAAAAGTGTCACAAGAGATGAAGAAAGTGTCGCTGGAGCTTGAAGGAAGTGTCACCCCAGATGAAGAAAGCGTCACTAGCTGCCCAGAAGTGTCACCAGCTGCCCAGAAGTGTCGCTATGATGAACAGCGACCAAATAAAGCGTCGCTAAATTTTTGCCCACTTGCCCTCTTGAGCTGAAATTTTAAGGATATAAATACCCCTCTTATCCCTTATGAGAAAAACGAGCTCCCCTTGAATCCAAACCCAAATTTCTCATCTTTTGCCCCTTTCTTTCCATTTTCTTCCCTTTGATTCTATGTTTATGTAATGTTGTATTAGAATGATTGTTGTAGCCTAATTAAACCTTGGGTTGCAATTGATGTAAACTTTCTATTCTTGATTTTGAGTTCTTGATGCATATTTGTTCACGGGCAATTTAATTTCCATTTGATGAATTGTGTTTGAATGTGTTGTTTGAAGCATGAATTAGCTTGGGCAATCCTTGGGTAATGAATTGCTATCAATTATATGCTAGATGCATGGGTGAAATGCTATCATTTTGCACTTGTCTCAAAGTAGTAGAATTAAGGGTTGATTTAGAATGCTATCTTTTGATTTAGCTCTTGATTGTTCTCAATGGTGTTATCTATGTATTTAATTCGCTTTCGAATTGCATGGGTAAGTTTATTGGTCTTCTAATCGTGGTGTCATTGGTGAATTGGTCTAAAACGTTATCGTTTAGGTCATTCACTAGTGAGGGTTATTTTGAATGCGATCATTCTCTATAACTACATTAGTGAGAAGATTCCTAAAGCAATGTGTTGTAGAACAATAAATCAATAGTTCAAAGTTGAAAATCAATTGTCTCCCAAGGCCTTGTATTTGTAGCATTTGCATTGTAGTGTAGTTTATCTTAGTTGCTTTCTTCCGTAGTGTAATAAACCAAACTCAAAACCCCCCCTTGTTTACCTTGCTTTCTATATAATATATATGTATGTGTTAATAATCTTTGCTAAAACACTAAACAAACCCCTTCTCCTTGTGGTTCGATCCCTACTTCCCACTATCTACTCTATAGTAGTTAGAAGTCGTAGGTGAAATATAAATGTGTTTTGATTGAGTGGGATTCCCATTTACGACGTGGGGAAATCGCTTGTCAGGTATATCATTGAGAAATACATGGTGAAGTGTAGGTGGTTGAAGAATAAGCATTTGCCGTATGGTAGTCTCATTACCAAGCTCATTAACAAGAAAGGCATTCTCATTGTAGACCCTCCAATTCTTGTGGAGTATTATGATAAGGCTTGGTTTGATCACAAGAACTTAGTGTTCGACGTTGAATTGGGCAAATGGAAAGTGAAGGAACTAACTCCTAAAGCATTGGCTAGAGCGGCTAAGCGAAGGAAAGTTTCCGAACGTGGTGCTTCTTGTTCACGTAAGTTATTTGATTGGTTGTTCTTCATTGTAATTCTCGTTTGGTTGATTTGTTATTTCCTAATAATATTTCATGTTTTTTTAGGTGAACAAAGGGGCATCTTATCTAAGATTTCCAAATTGTGGTAATGTTTTTTGGGGAGCCTTGATGATCAAGAGAAGCAACTAGCAAAGTTGCAAAAGGATCAAGATGATTACATAGCATCAAGGGGCCTTGAAATTGAGTTTAGTCCTGATGAAGAAGAGCCCAACTTTGGAGATATTCCTTCGTCCGAGCCAGATGAAGCTTAGATCTTTGATGTGTTGATATTTGTGTGTTTTTCTGAAGAATTAATTGCTGAATTATGTGAATTTAAGCACTGATGGACTGTATTTGATAATCAGATTACACACATAGTTGGAGATGAACAACAGGAGCATGAAGTGCTAATTTGGAGCTGAATGAGACTAAATTATGGAGCATTTTCAAAGAATAAAGACATGGAGAAGGAGTTGGGCTGAATTCCTAATTTTGGCCCAGAAGGCCTTGTAATCCAATTCCTAGTAGTAGTAGGGTTTAGGATTTGGGGAGTATAAAAGGGGAATTCCCTTTTAGATTGAGGAACATTCAGATTCACACGCACGAACACACTTCTTCCTCTTTTTCCCCCTTTCGGCCGAAATCTTTCCTGTTCTTCTCTGTTTTCTTCATCTACGAACAAGACCCAAGAACTAGGGTTCAGATTTATTGATATTCGGATATTAATTCGTAGTTCAATAATCTCTTCTCTATCTCTTGTTAATTTCATCATGATTTCTTCTTTGATTGTTGATTGTTTCACCATATTTATGAGTAGCTAATTTCGTAGATCGGCTTAGATTTCGATGTTAGTTCATAAGTTGTGAGGATATTGTGCTTATAATCTTTCTCTGTGGGTTCTTGATTGTTCATGGTATAATCTATGCTTGCTAGTTTAAGATTGATCACCTTAATCTTTGTGGGCTAGGGCTAATTAAGTAGCAAAGTTCTTGTGAAAAGCAGATAACTGATACAGACTGTAATAACAAGATGATGAACAATAAAGTAGATAGTTCTTGCATGCGAATACGTGTTGGGGTATCTATGTTGGGTTCTCTTTGTGCTAAACACTGATAAAAGTGTGTAACTGGGTGAGCAAATACTTTCCGGGGAACACTTTGATCAGAGGAATAACGAGTTCAGCAAATACTTGCTCGTTATCGAATAATAAGAGGGGATTTGGGGAGTTTAGCAAATACTTGCTTCCTTATAACTGACTGATTTGCATGAGATAGATTTATCTTTAGCCAATGATCAATGATATGAACTAACTAGTAATCTAAGCCGATTGCATTCTCTTATAGACTTTTTTGCATCCATTCCCTTGTTGTGTTTGTGTGTTTGCTGATTTTTAGCTCTTAGTTGCTTTACTCGTAGTTGTTAAAAAACCAATCTTCAAATTATAGGCGTGGTTGCTAAACCAAAATGTGTTAGTAGGATAAATTAATAGTTTTTGCTCCATCCTCGTGGGATCGACCCTGCTTTCCTCTATACTAATTACTCTTTATTCATTGAGATCGCAGGTTTATTTTGGTGTTCATAACGACGTCCCACCAAATTGGCGCCGCTGCCGGGGATGGTATGTCAATTTCTATTGTTTTCCTACTGATATGTGTGTTGTTATGTTAGTGTATGACCAGGTCTGAGAAACCTGAGTTAGTATTTGATCCAGAGATTGAAAAGACAACAAAGTTATTTCGAAGGTTAGCCAAGGAGCGAAGGTTGAATTCTGCCGCAGAGCCTCTGTTTGGCCAAATAGAGGGTGTTTCTGGGACAGATTCTGAATTTGTGGTTGATACTTCTTCGGTTGGTGTTGAAATGGCCGAGGAACTGAATGCAAACAATCCCTTCATGTGGGAGCTGCATGGACACAGTGAAGAAGATCCCCCTACTCCCATTCGCTTGGCACAAACGGAGAACCCCATTGAAATCAAGCTTGCACTCTTGAATGTTTTGCCGAAATTTCATGGGAGGAGCACTGAGGATCCCTACAATTTCTTGAACGAATTTATCAAGATTTGTAAGGTTCAGAAGAGGCCAAATAATGTCACTGAGGAGCAGTTCAAATTGGTGGCTTTTACCTTTAGTTTGACTGGAGCTGCAAACCAATGGTTCTCGAGCTTAGCACCGAATTCCATCACTACATGGAATGAGCTCAAGAAGATGTTTTTGGAGTACTATTTCCCCTCCACACGAACTGAAGCTTTGAAGAAGGAGATTTCAAGCATCCATCAGGAGTATGATGAGCC
The DNA here is from genome assembly GCA_963678965.1 of Cruciata laevipes. Classification (NCBI taxonomy): domain Eukaryota; kingdom Viridiplantae; phylum Streptophyta; class Magnoliopsida; order Gentianales; family Rubiaceae; genus Cruciata; species Cruciata laevipes. The sequence goes on from OY787639.1 coordinate 15,413,852, forward strand.
ATTGAGTGCATTTTGGCTAAGGTTTAGAAAGTTGGTGGATAGTTGTCCTAATCATCGCTTTTCGGAGGGACAGTTGCTTCAATATTTTTATCAAGGTCTCACCGCTGTGAACAAGGATTTGATGAATACAGCGAGTAATGGAGGATTCTCTCATCTTAGAGTGAATGAGGCCCGAGAGATTGTCAAGAAGTTGATAGATTCCAAGAAGGAGTATGACACGGAAGATGTGAGAATTTTGAAGAAAGTTGCACAAACTGGTCCTTCCACTCAAGATGGGTACAATGAGAGGATGGATAGGATGGAAAGGCTTTTGTCTAAGGTAGTCGATAAAGTTTCAGTTGCAAGCACCACGGCCGGCCCTTATGATAGCCCTTGTGAAATATGTGGAACCTATAGCCATGTCACCTTGCAATGCAACTTTGCGATGGACGAGCAACTTGTTCAAGCAAAATCCATGGGGAATTGGAATGATAGACAGCCCAAGAGAGACCCCTACTCAGCCACTTACAATCCAGGTTGGCGAGATCATCCAAATCTTCGATGGAGGGATCAAGGAAATCAAGCTCAACAACCTTATGTTCCACCTAATCAAAGAGGTCCTCAAGGTTTTCCTCAAAATCAGCCACCTCCACAGAGGAACACAACTGATGAAAAGCTTGATATGATGATGGAGATCCTCCGGGATCAGTCCAAGAGCTCAAAGAAGGCCGAGGCTACTTTAGAGGAGCATACTCGACAAATTACTCAATTGTCGAATTCAATGAATGAGCTTAGAATGCAACAACCAGGGCTGCCCTCTCAAGTGCAAGTGAACCCCAGGGAGACGGCCAACCATATAACTTTAAGGAGTGGAAAAGAGTTGGAGTCGCCTCTCAAGAAAATCACAGTCGAAGAGAGCAAATCGCAGTTGGAGCAGTCTGCAGCAGGCCCCTGTTTGGCCAAACAGACACTGAAAACAGAAGCTGAACGTGAGGTAAAGGGAAATTCCGATCTAACCAAGGAGGAAACTCCAAGGCCAGGTTTGAAGGATCCTCCAGTTAAAATTCTTCCACCTTTTCCTCGTAGACTAGCTAAGAAGAAAGATGAATCTCTTGATTTTATGTCTATTTTTGGAAAAATGGAAGTTAACCTCCCATTCTTGCAGGCTATTAGAGTTCCTCCTGTTAGCAAATTCTTGAAGGATTTTATTGCAGGTAAACCAATGGATTCAAGTAAGGTGATAATGGGAGAGTCGGTTTCAGCAGTGATTCAACAAGAACTACCTCAAAAATGCAAAGATCCTGGTATGTTCTCTTTACCATGTTACATTGGAGATGTCAAGATAGATTCTGCCATGTGTGATCTAGGTGCTTCAATTAATGTCATGCCATTGTCTGTATATAAGAAATTAAATGGAGCTGAAATGGTAGACACTAGAGTTATTATTCAACTGGCGGATAGGTCTTGTATTTATCCAGAGGGGTTATTGGAAAATGTGCTTGTTAAGGTTAATGAATTCGTATACCCTGCTGATTTTTATGTGGTAAAGATGAATCATAGTGGTGGTGATGGTAATTCGGGTGTGTTGTTAGGTCGACCCTTCTTAAGGACGGCTAATACAATAATTAATGTGGGGATGGGAACAATTTGTCTTGATTATTATGGTGAAAAGTATACTTTCAGCATAGATGAAGCCATGAAGAAACCAATAGATGCTGAAAATATTTATGCCATTGATATCATTGACCCTTTAGTCCAAGATTATCTTGAGACCGAATATTTGCAGGAAGAGATAGAATTTCCCTCCCTCACAGGTCTGAATGAATTTCCAGTGCATGGAAAGACTGACAAGGAGATACTCGAGCTGTTGTACTCCATGTATTCTCAAGAAGAAGTGTTCAGCACTGGAACTGCCCTCTGTTTGCCCAAACAGAGCCCTGCAGAAAAACCTCTTCCATCCGATGTTTCACCACCGACCTTGGAGTTGAAGGTGCTACCAGAGAATCTGAAGTATGTGTACCTGGGAGATGCCGGGACACTTCCCGTGATTGTTAGTGCTAAATTGACCAAGCCTCAAGAGGAGAAATTGGTTGCATTGTTGAAAAAGTACAAGAAGGCAATCGGGTGGACTTTGGCGGATATCACGGGGATTAGCCCTGACATTTGTACACACCATATTTTGATGGAGGAAGGAGCTAAACCTGCTCGAGAGGCTCAGAGGAAGCTCAACCCCAACATGAGGGGAATAGTTCTTAAGGAAGTGCTCAAATTGCTTTCTTTGGGAATTATTTACCCTATTTCAGATAGTAAATGGGTGAGTCCAGTCCATGTAGTGCCCAAGAAGTCGGGTTTTCAAGTGGTCAAAAATGACAAGAATGAGTTGGTGCCTACTCGGTTGGTTACAGGATGGAGGATGTGCATCGACTATAGGAAGCTTAATGCCGCAACTCGCAAGGATCACTTCCCACTTCCTTTCATTGATCAAATGTTAGAGAGGTTGGCGGGGAATAGCTTCTTTTGCTTCTTGGATGGCTACAGTGGGTATTTTCAGATCCATGTGAACCCCGAAGATCAAGAAAAAACCACTTTTACGTGTCCTTTTGGCACCTACGCATACAGGAGAATGCCTTTTGGATTATGTAATGCTTCGGGCACTTTTCAGAGATGTATGATGAGCATTTTTTCAGATTTGATTGAGAAGAGCATTGAGGTGTTTATGGATGACTTCACGGTGTACGGGGATTCATTTGATGTATGCTTAAGTCACTTGGAGCAAGTGTTGGTTCGATGTGTGAAGAGGAACCTTATCTTAAACTACGAGAAATGCCATTTTATGGTGAATGAAGGCATAGTCTTGGGGCATGTTGTTTCGGAAAAGGGCATTCAAGTTGACAAAGCCAAGGTGGAGAACATAGAGCAACTTCCTTACTCTACCAATGTCCGAGAGATTCGTGGATTCTTAGGGCACGCTGGATTCTATAGGAGGTTCATCAAAGACTTTGCTAAGATAGCTCAACCATTGACCAAGCTTCTTCAAGATGATGTCCCTTTTGAAATGAATGAAGAACGCAAGCACTCTTTTGATGTTCTTAAGAAGAAGCTCATCTCAGCACCTATAATGCAATCACCTAATTGGGACCTGCCCTTTGAGTTGATGTGCGATGCAAGTGATTATGCGGTTGGGGCGGTTTTGGGTCAAAAGTCGGGAAGGGAAAGCCATGTGATTTACTATGCTTCAAAGACGTTGAACCCCGCTCAATGCAATTACACCACAACTGAAAAGGAGTTATTGGCAGTGGTATTTGCACTTGAAAAATTCAGGTCCTACTTGCTTGGATCAAAGATCATTGTGTACACTGATCACTCCGCCTTGAAGTACTTGTTCACGAGGAAAGAGTCTAAGCCAAGACTAATCCGATGGATTTTGTTGTTGCAAGAATTTGATTGGGAGATAAGGGATAAGAAAGGAGCTGAGAACCATGTTGCAGACCACCTCAGTCGCTTGGTGAGACCCGAGGATGCAATTCCTATCCAAGAATCTTTTCCCGAAGAATATCTCTATGCTGCGACAAGCCTCTGTTTGGCCAAACAGAGCCTCCAGGCAGTTTCACAGCTTGGAAATTTGGATCATGAGCCTTGGTATGCGGACATCGCCAACTTCATCACTACTGGTGACTTTCCAGAGGCTCTCAGCCGTGCTCAGAAAATGAAGCTCAAAAGTGTTTGCAAGCATTATATTTGGGATGAACCTTATCTTTGGAAGATCGGTTCGGATCAAATCATTAGGCGATGCGTCACTGAAGAAGAACAAGGTACGATTCTTATGCATTGTCATTCTTTTGCTTGTGGAGGCCACTTTGGACCAAAGCGTACTGCTCGAAAGGTACTAGACAGTGGATTTTATTGGCCAACAATTTACAAAGATGCTTATGTGTTTTGTAAAAGTTGTGTGAGATGCCAAATGATGGGAAATATTTCTAAACGTGATGAAATGCCTCAAACCCCTATTATTGTTTGTGAAATATTTGATGTGTGGGGTATGGATTTTATGGGGCCTTTCCCTAGTTCATTTGGTAATTTTTACATTTTACTTGCGGTTGATTATGTGTCGAAATGGGTGGAAGCGAAAGCCACCCGAACTAATGATTCTCAAGTTGTGGCAGGGTTTTTAAAGTCACATATATTCAGCAGGTTTGGAGTGCCACGAGCCATCATTAGTGACCAGGGAACTCACTTTAAAAACCGCACCATTGAAGCTCTCATGAGGAAGTATGGAGTGCATCACCGTCTAGCTACCACTTATCACCCACAGTCCAATGGCCAAGCTGAGGTATCCAACCGAGAGATCAAACAAATCCTAGAGAAGACGGTCAACCCATCTAGGAAAGATTGGAGCAAGAGGCTAGATGATGCTCTTTGGGCTTACCGAACTTCATTCAAAACTCCTATTGGAATGTCTCCGTATAGGCTGGTTTTTGGAAAGATGTGTCATCTTCCAGTTGAGCTCGAACACAAGGCTTATTGGGCTGTCAAGGAGATGAATATGCAACCACTCAAGTGTGAGGAGGAGAGAAAGTTCCAACTTCAAGAGTTGGAAGAAATTCGGTTGGAAGTTTTCGATCAAGCTATGTGGTACAAGGAGCGTACCAAGATGTGGCATGACAAGAATCTGAGGTGCAAGGAGTTCAAGGTTGGCCAAAGGGTCCTGCTCTTTCAATCAAAGCTGAGGCTTATGCCTGGAAAACTCAAGTCGAAATGGGCTGGTCCTTTTGAGGTCGTCTCTGTTTGGCCAAATGGAGCTGTGGAAATCAGAAGTTTTGAAACGGAGAAAACGAGCTTGGTGAATGGTCATCGCCTCAAGCCATTCTTTGATGCATCTCAGGTGGAAGTAGTGGAAGAAATTCCATTACGCCATCCCTCTACTCAGTGAAATGCCATCAGAAAAGTCTAGCCAACGACTATAAACAAGGGCGCTATTGGGAGGCAACCCAATTTTTCGTTTTTATTTATATTTTTCTCTTTTACATTTTCTGCTTTTGAACTTACTTTTCATTATTTTTGAGGTTCTGATATATATATATTGGCTTTTGGAACCTGGATTCTCGGATCTCCATGCAGAGCAACCAAGGCTATAATTTACTCCGGTGAATTCCATAACTGCTATTTGTGAGGGATTTCGGATTTTATTATTATTATTGTACTTACAATCACCCCTCTGTCATCTTTGCCGGATGAATACCGAGCACTTCTACTAATGCAGGTTGTTCTGAATAATGCCAAAGTGCTCTTTGTTCTGTTGCTGAATTCATATCTTGTTCTCCAAACGAGCAGCCCTCCCTCCCTCCCTGAGTTTCCCTATTCCCTTCTCTTGTTTTATTTTTAAATTCTTTTCGAGTCTGTACATTTATCATAGATTCTTCTTGCTTTTAAGCTGAGCTTGCTTGAGGGCAATCAAAGTTTAAGTGTGAGGAGATTTAGATGTGAATATTTGTGTGTTTTGTGGGGGTTTCTGAAGAACTTGGAAATTCAGCCCCAAATGCTCTAGCCGAGCATTTTCGTCTGAAAAATATCTCCAGTTTCAGCCCCAATTGCTCGAGCCGAGCGTTTTCAACTGAAATTTTCTTCGGAAATTCAGCCCCAAATGCTCTAGCCGAGCATTTTCGTCTGAAAAACATCTCCAGTTTCAGCCCCAATTGCTCGAGCCGAGCATTTTGAACTGAACTTTTACCTTAAAAAAAATGTGTTTTCATGTGTAGAGTCGGTCACAATTTTTAGCATGATGGTTAATAAGGGAATTGGTTTTGATATGGATTAACCTTGCCGGTAAAAGAATCACATGAGCAAACTTTTGTTAGTTGATATCCCCTTTGAAATGCTTAATGATAAACCTCTGAAATCAATCTGAACTTGGTTAAATGATACTTGGGATGACGAACGAGACTTGCATGAAAAAGCCAAGTATAATGTGAGGTCTGAGCCTAGAGTAGAGCACTCTCTACATCAATCTTTCTTTCTGAGAGTTGTGGTAGCTAAGGTCGATGCATGATAGGTTAAAGGAAGGCAAAATTAGGATTAGCCACACATCGTATATAGCCTACCCTTTTATACCCCCTAGTTAGCCCCTCTGAGCCTGGCCTTTTCTTTGATTTACCCACTGATATGAAACCCCTAGCCTAGTTATTTATCATGTTCTTCGCCCCATGCATGTATGCCTTTGAACTAAAAATTCGGCTCTTAATGGTTGTGAATTTGATTCGAGTGCCTTGTTTTAATAAAATAAAACCTTTTGGTTCTATGGCACCGTAAATGAAACTTGAGCATGTACATTGTGAGTTCTGGTCTGGACAGAAAAAAGCTACAGAAAAAAGGGTGTTGTTTGCCCAGAAAAATTAAAAAAAAAAATCAAAAAAAAAAGAAAATCAAAAAGTCCAGAACAGTTCTGAAAAAGTCCAGATTTTTGTGTGTTAAATGATATACCTTTGCTGGAATTTTTTTTCTCCTAATTGTTCTTGAGCATATGTGCATAATTTGTATAAACCGTAGAGCCCCTAGGATCTAACCAACATTACAACCCCCAGCCCCATTACAACCTTTAAAGACCTTTTTGGCTTGTTATGTATTGACCAAGGCTACCGCATGAATATTATTGAGTGAATGTCCCTTCATTATGTGTGCTGAGTGAAAACCATGAGGAATTTGTGCTTGTTTCCTTTTGATCAGTTGATAGCTAGGTAAAGAGCGATGTAGGGGGAATTGAGTTGAGTACTAAGAGGGGATGATACCAACTTTTGTTTGTGAACTGAAACTTGAACCTGGCAAGGGGACATTTGTTGATTAACCGATGAAATGAACGCTTGAAATGCTAAATTGTTGTGACCAAGGTTTGTGTGTTAGAGTTTAGTTGTCATGTTCTGTTTTGTTTTGTTTCGTTTGTTTCTTCTTTCTTTTCAATTCTGGTTGAATTAGAGTCATTAGAGGGAATGGGAACCTGCATGAATGCTTTTATGGAATATGTTCATATCATACTTGAGGGCAAGCATAATTCAAGTGTGAGGATATTTGATGTGTTGATATTTGTGTGTTTTTCTGAAGAATTAATTGCTGAATTATGTGAATTTAAGCACTGATGGACTGTATTTGATAATCAGATTACACACATAGTTGGAGATGAACAACAGGAGCATGAAGTGCTAATTTGGAGCTGAATGAGACTAAATTATGGAGCATTTTCAAAGAATAAAGACATGGAGAAGGAGTTGGGCTGAATTCCTAATTTTGGCCCAGAAGGCCTTGTAATCCAATTCCTAGTAGTAGTAGGGTTTAGGATTTGGGGAGTATAAAAGGGGAATTCCCTTTTAGATTGAGGAACATTCAGATTCACACGCACGAACACACTTCTTCCTCTTTTTCCCCCTTTCGGCCGAAATCTTTCCTGTTCTTCTCTGTTTTCTTCATCTACGAACAAGACCCAAGAACTAGGGTTCAGATTTATTGATATTCGGATATTAATTCGTAGTTCAATAATCTCTTCTCTATCTCTTGTTAATTTCATCATGATTTCTTCTTTGATTGTTGATTGTTTCACCATATTTATGAGTAGCTAATTTCGTAGATCGGCTTAGATTTCGATGTTAGTTCATAAGTTGTGAGGATATTGTGCTTATAATCTTTCTCTGTGGGTTCTTGATTGTTCATGGTATAATCTATGCTTGCTAGTTTAAGATTGATCACCTTAATCTTTGTGGGCTAGGGCTAATTAAGTAGCAAAGTTCTTGTGAAAAGCAGATAACTGATACAGACTGTAATAACAAGATGATGAACAATAAAGTAGATAGTTCTTGCATGCGAATACGTGTTGGGGTATCTATGTTGGGTTCTCTTTGTGCTAAACACTGATAAAAGTGTGTAACTGGGTGAGCAAATACTTTCCGGGGAACACTTTGATCAGAGGAATAACGAGTTCAGCAAATACTTGCTCGTTATCGAATAATAAGAGGGGATTTGGGGAGTTTAGCAAATACTTGCTTCCTTATAACTGACTGATTTGCATGAGATAGATTTATCTTTAGCCAATGATCAATGATATGAACTAACTAGTAATCTAAGCCGATTGCATTCTCTTATAGACTTTTTTGCATCCATTCCCTTGTTGTGTTTGTGTGTTTGCTGATTTTTAGCTCTTAGTTGCTTTACTCGTAGTTGTTAAAAAACCAATCTTCAAATTATAGGCGTGGTTGCTAAACCAAAACGTGTTAGTAGGATAAATTAATAGTTTTTGCTCCATCCTCGTGGGATCGACCCTGCTTTCCTCTATACTAATTACTCTTTATTCATTGAGATCGCAGGTTTATTTTGGTGTTCATAACGACGTCCCACCAATCTTGCTTGTCGCATATTAGTGTGCTTTTTTATGAACTATGAACATCATTTGTTGTCTACCTTTTTACTTTTATTTAGTACTTTTAACAATCTAGATGTTTTGATTGGTTTTTTTTATTATAATGACATTGTTGTTTATTTATGATTTAAAATATATGTTTATATTGTTTAAGGATAATATAGGTTTGAACCCCGCAACTAGTTTGCACTTTAAGGTGTGGTTTTTTTTCAAAATCTCATAGTACAATGTTTATCCGATATAGCTTCCGATATCGGAACCGTGGAGGAATCATGATCATGCAAGGCGTCCTGATGTCGGAAGCGTAATCTTGGTCATTAAAAGAATCCCTTACAATGTCGGAAGCCAAATCTATTCCAAGTAACTACATGTATCCAATATCGTAAGACACAACGATAGTCCTATTCTTGTGCCTTACGACAACGATACCTAAATCGAGAAACTGTCGTCCAAGACAATTAAAATTTTATTTTCGATGACGGTAGCTATTCCAATATCGTAACCAGCCAAGTAACCATGAATATTACAATGTAACGACATCGGGAGCCAGCCGATCATATTTGCTAGGATGGTGACGATATCGGAACACCTGTCGTTTCTGATTTCTTGGCCAGTTACAATATCGGAATAGCTTATATCCCAATAATGAGATTATAGTTTCTTTTTTAAATTAAACTTTTGTTGGATTAATTAGAGGAATTTCAGATATATAAACATTATAATACATTAGTTTTATTATTTTAGATGGATTACATGTTTGGTGAGTATTTTAATTAACTTAGATTGCTTATATTATTTAGTATTAATATTGGTGAGATAAATATAGTACGAATGATAATTCATCTATTTAATGAGATGTTATTAAATGTGTTTCAATGCTATGTTAGTTCATTTACAACTGAAGAATATATTATTTAGTTCATGAACATCCCATATAGTAGGATAAGACAGTCTCACTGCAATAGTACTATATCGAAAGGTGTAACCCAAAGACTTACGGTTGGACGGTCTCATCTCAACACACATACATCTATAAAAGACACATGAACTATTATTCGTCCGACCATAAACTTATGGTAGGACGGTCTCACCTCAAGACTTTGTTTTGCAATTACACATGTTTAATTGTATATATGTTTGTAACATGTTTAAGTGTATGTTAAGGTGAAATAATGAATCCATATACAATTTACGTTTAAAATGAGTCAAAAGAAAGCAAACTATCAATCCATATCTTTGTTGTTTATTTTTTAATACCAAAGCACTTGTAGTCTTAAAAATATTTATGTATTCATCTATCAGTTTATATATTTATCTATTATTTAATTTAATTTGTAAAAGTTAATCAAGGATTACGAAGGAAGAATTGAGATAATCAAGGATTACGACGGAATAATTAATAAACTACAACTATTTTTATCCGATATTCTATATTTATTTAAACCCTAAATAATAAGTGATATACCCTAAACCCATATGCACAAGGCCAAATCGGAGATGTTACGGTATCGGAACGCCAAAAGAAAGTGTAATATGTAGTCTATATAACCATTACGATATCAGAACAGACTAAGAAAGTGTAAAAAATATAGTATCTATAGAACCTACGATATCGGAAACAAGTAGTTTTTAACATTGGTATATGTTTCAATATCGGAAGCAATCGGCCTATAAAAGAATATTTCCCAAATCAGAATTATTAACAAGGGTTTCATAGAGGCGGAATCAGTTCATCCCTCGGAACAGCGAGTCTAGTTGATTCGTTATGCTTGAGACCTACTTTAGAAGTGTTTACAACAAGTAAGGGGCTTGTTGTTTTGCAATGAGGATGCTTATAAAGATGAGGTTTACCAATTCTATGCTAACCTAGAGAAAGTGTCTGATAATGAGTACACTACTTTTGTGAATGAGCATGTTTTTGGTGTGAATTGGTGGTTAATAAATCAAGTCTTAGGTTGCCCTATTGAAAAAGATAGTGAATTAGCACCAACCAATCCCAATGGACCTATTAATGTGTATTGGAGTGGTAGTTGGCCTAACACTGAGGAAGCTTATGGGGTAGACCGTGACACATTAGCTGCCCGTTATTTTGGAAGGAGATTGGGTGATAAAGCTGATGCGGCTGCCTATAGTTTGAAGTATATGAGTATTGATGATAGGATGGTTTACGAGATTGTGCATAGGGCTTTTGTACCTACAGGTGGGAATATTAGCGAGCCAAACATTTGCACAACTATGATGTTCTTTTTTGTGATTACAAAAAAGGCTATGAACCCCGGTTTTATCATCTTCAAACACGTGGAGAATGTAATCATCCCAAAAAATCCTTTGATTAATCTACCTTATAGTCATTTCATCACGAAGTACCTAAAGCATCCATGTCACAAGATTGGGGAGCCTGTCCGATTTCATTGTGATCCCGTTCATATCCATCAATACTATAACTCAAAGTGGTTTTCAAACCACAAATGGAAATTAGTTAACGGGAAGTGGGTGGAAGGACCTCCTTCGGATCACACCAAGCATCCTAAAGCTTCCGAAGGTAAATATTTTTAATTAATCATGGTTGTTAATAATGTTTTATGTGTGTTTGTTTTTTTTGAGTTGATATGTTAGTCTCATTTTTTGCAGACACTGTTGCGTTGCGAAACCTTTATAACTCCATGAAAGGATCCCTTGGCCGTATGATAAACCTCAATAAAGCCACGAGAAAAGCGGAGAAAACCTTTCGCGCCATTCGCCGAGCTGAAGATGTAGCAGCAATGCACATTAGTCCAAGTGGGAGAGCACCAATGGATGAAGAATATGTTGGTGGGGGTAGCGGGGTTCATGGGCCGTCTAGTTCACAAGCCCCGGATGACGTTGAAAGTGATGAGATCCGAGCACACATTTTCAGTTGAATTGTCTATTTCTATTTTCCAAGTATTGTACTTTGATACACTTGTTTTGGATTAAACTATATAGAATTATAACGGTTTCTATTTTTTATCATGTTTGTCATTGTGAACATATTTTAATGGTTCAGTTGTTGATGCTGAAGATCCTTTTTTGAAGCCTACAACAAATTGAAATGTAGTGCTGGTTTTGGTTAGAGAACCATACCAAGCATGTTACAATAGGTTGGCCTTGCGAACATGGAAAGCTTTCGATGTATACATTAGGTTAGGTTTCCGATATCGTAACCCGTTTTAGTTGGTAAACTATAACAATTACGATATCGGGGCACCACCAGAATGTGTACATGTGGAGTCTTACGATATCGGAACCTTACCCGAGCCATGTGGAGTCAAGAATTTGGTTTGTTTCCGACATCGTAACCGTACCGATGTCAGTAACGACAAGGTGTTCTGATATCGTAGTGTTATTAAACACGGCGGTTTTACAAAAAATGCCGCAAAAAATTAAAAGCATCTCGGTAACACCTCCCTACGAGCTTCCGATATCAGAAGGACCCAGCCACGGCGGTTTTGAAGGTTTTTCAAAACCGCCGTGAAACAGAGCCGGGGATGCATTACTTTGCACTAGTGATATCATCTCCCATGAGTGCTTTCCTTAGTGAAATTGGGAGAGGTTGTTGCAGTAGGAGTGTGTGAGGGATTTGAGCAGTTTCGTGTGCTGTGGTGTTTTGCTCCTTGAAGATGTGCTGGAATGAGATGGGAAGGTGTGCTGCCAACTGTTGAATGTGCCAGAGTTCTCTTTCCATTCTCCATGGAGGAGGCATCTCTTTTTTGATCATTCTTATAACCTGCAAAGAGTCAGACTCAACAATAAGTGGAAGTATAGATTTTTCCACACACCAGATTAAACTACAGAGACGTACAAGCTTGTAACTCAACAAACAAAGGGTCCCCAGTTATTGAAAGAACTGATGATCCAATGTGTTTTACTTGTCCAGCATTATCTCTGACCACATAACCAGCAGATGCATAGTTTAGTTACCACCTCCTAAACAAACTTTACTTATTCTTTGATGTGCTTGCTACATAGTTTAATTTGTGATTGATCACATCACACAAAATTTTAATATCCCGTCATTATAAAAGTCCAGCTAAACCCAAACAAAAAATTCCCCTCCAATTTTCGACACAAACGTCATTTCCCCAAATTAAAATTTGAACCCTACAAAATTGCATTACAGAGATGAGGAAAGAAGCCCTCCGCCATGGATCTCATGTCTTCACCGTTGCCTACAACCGTTATTACGCCAGGAAGCCCTAACACATCGGCACAAAGTCACCAGTGGATCTTGAAATTGATTTCCAAAAGCTGACGTCACTTTCTTCAAAGAAAAATAATGCAGAAGAAGCATCGTTGGTGATGACCGGCGTCCTCACCAATAAAAGGTGTGAACACGATTTCGGAAGATCATAATTTATTTAGTCTTGAACATAAGTTAAAATATAATTAAAAAAACATAAGTTAAAATTAATATATTAATAAATATAAATAAAACAGCTAAATTATGTTGAACATCATTAAATTATTGTTGTGACATTCTAATATGCTTTAGTGTAACACTTTCAATAATACATGAATATCTTTGCTTGGGAATTGATAATAACTCAAGTAGTAAAACACTTGTAGAATTACTTAGAGGTCCTGGGTTCGATTCTCGCTGGGGTAAAGGAGGTGGGATTTTATTGGGGGTCCATTTGGATTATTACCCAATTATGAAAAAAAAAACATGATTATCTTTGCTCAAATATTTAGTATATTGAAATTTCTAAAGAAATAGTATTACATGATAAAGTCATGCAACCTTTTCTATCCATCAAACAATAGTATCCACTCGTTGAAGATAAAAGTACATCGAACCCATATGAAGTTTTCCGCTCGGTAAGAAGTAGCCTACTGTCCTACGAGAGTGGAAGAGAATTCCCTAAGACCCAGAGCCGACAGTCTCCGACTATCTCTCCATTAGGTAGTATTTTAGTGGCCCAAGCACTTATTTGTTGAGGAGAAACTGATCCAATTCGGAGTTGTTGATGTTTATACCTATTGATCATAGAAGAGAAATGCTGATTCATTCCGATTAAGCTTTCTTCCTCTGAATCTGGAAGTTTTTCTCAGATACAAAGAAATAATTCAATTCCAGAGCTAAAGATCGTAGTTCTCGAACGAGTAATTGAAAAGATTTTGGGGTACCCTCGGGATTAGGTATTGTTTCTCCTATAATTGTAGTACCAAGTACTTCCTAGCAAGACATTCTTCAGGGGCACTTTTACCTTGGAAAATTATACAATTACCTCAAATAATATGATTACCTCATGGGAAATTAGCAGCTATTGATCTTTTTTGGAAAGGGAGTGTGTGCGGGTTGTTTATTTAAAGAATAGGCTGGATCCAGTCAGCTGCGTCTTTTTTTGCTAGTTATAACAAAAAAAGGTGCATGATCTTACGAATTACTTCGAAAGAAATTTTTCAATTCGATGTAAGAACTATAGCATTTCGGGAGGGATTCGAACCCCCGACACTGTGGGCGTAGAGTTACGGGCATAGAGCTCCGCTCTTGCAATTGGGTCGTTGCGATTACGGGTTGGATGTCTAATTGTCCAGGCGGTAATGATAGTATTTTGTGCCTGAACCGGTGGCTCACTTTTTCTAAGTAATGGGAAAGAGGACCGAAACATGCCACCGAAAGAAAGAGAGGCTATCATGAACGTAGAGGAGGTAACATGGGTAGTCGGCTTCGCTTTGCGGGAACAACAAAAACTACCATCTCGCTCTTTCCATTCTTCGGTGCTACCTTTTTTTTTCTAAGGGATGGGCTTGGCGTATATAATAGCCTTTTTTTTGAGGATGCCCGGGAACAACCACTAGGTCAATTAAGCTGAAGGATTAGTACCCCTCGGTCCAATTCCAGCTGCTGGAGCTTAATCTTTTTTCTTCTTTCCTTTTGTTAATAACAACCAAGCTCATTTTATTCTTAGCAACTCCTATGTTAGAAGCAAGACGTTGTCCAATTAGACCACGAATTACAAATGTCTGGAAAAGTTCTATTGCCATTTCTCGAGGTAATCCACACTGATGTAATGAAAGTGACGGTCAAACAACAATAACGGACCGTCCTGAATAATAGCTCGACTATGCTACTACCACTATGGGCACTTTCAATTGGCCTGGCACTACTGATTGATACACTGGGCTGCAAGGGTTTGTCCGACTTTCTTCCTAATGATAGAACTGTTCTTCCAGTCTTAGGATAATAAGTAAGGAAGTCTGCAAAGACTGACAGAGATAGATTAACTAGATGAAGTTTGAAAGAGCAGCCTTTACTCCCACCAATAGTTCAGTCGGGGGATAGCGGCCTAAGGTGTAGCTCGGGATTGACCTAAAATGCACTGGGCTCTGTATGAATTAGCAGTTTTTGATCATTCTGATCCCGTTTTTGATCCAATGTGGAGGCAGGGTATGTTTGTTCAGTAGTATCGGCCATTTTAACCCACTTCACTCAGTATTTCATCAAGTGTTCGTGCCAGAGACATAAACGGTCACGAAATCCCTCGCTCTTCAGGGATGCCCTCAGCGTCGAGGAACATGCTTCTAAAATGTTAATGGGTAAAAGTATTGGAATTGGTTGAACATATTTCCCGAAATAACTTAATCCCCTTTTGCTAAGACCCGCATAGAAATAAGCCGCTGACGTGAGTAAAGCCAAAGCAACTGTAGTATTTATATCATTCGTGGGTGCAGCTAATTCCCCATGAGGTAATCATATTATTTGACAAACACAATTAATTAGCCAAGACATTCCTTAATTAGGGAGTCCACCATATAAAAATTTGAATCCTCGAAGTAAGCCAGAATCATGAAAGCCAACCACATAGCACCGACTTTCAACGACCGTATAATTTGGTGGATCTATGAATTTGTCAGTAAGAACTTGAACATTTTGTATGTATGCCATTCTAACAGGATTGTTATTTTTAAATGTACCACTACCCATTGGAGCTGAATAAATCATATTATTTGACAAACACAATTAATTAGGCAAGACATTCTTCAGGGTGTCCACCTGTTCCACCATATAAAAATTTGAATCCTTGAAGTAAGCCAAAATCATGAAAGCCAACCACATAGCACCGACTTTCAACGACCGTATAATTTGGTGGATCTATGAATTTGTCAGTAAGAACTTGAACATTTTGCATGTATGCCGTTCTAACAGGATTGTTATTTTTGAATGTACCACTACCCATTGGAGGACCAACTTTATCCGGGCTAAATGCTTGGCCACCAAATCGAATAGTATTTGCTGATTTGCTCAAATCTTTAAATAAAGATCCATTCCAAAATCCAATTGTATCTTCATTCATTTCAAGAAACCAGTCTTGTTGTATCTAAATACCAACATATGCATAAAAAATATGATCAATTATTTTGCAAAACAAAAATTATGTTGTTTCATAATAAAATAAAATCCTTCTTGGTAATGTTTACCTTTTCAAGTGTTATTTTCACCTCATAACGTTCCCCAGTTGGAAGTGAGACTTCCTGAAAGACATGTCCTAATGTAATGTCTGGATTTATGGCTACAAATCCAGGGCAGTCTGTATTGTAACAACCTTGCAAGTTCTCAGTCTGTTTTAAAAAGAAATTCTTAAGCAATCAGTAACCTATACTATATAAAAGCAATGTTAATTTTGTTGGTTTTCGCAGGATAATTATTCATATTATTCCTGTTACATAAAGGATAAGAGGCTTGTTTTTTAACACTACATATTAATTTATGATTTATTTAATTGACGTTTTGTTATTATCTTTCTTTAATATAAACAATGTTTATTTGTGACATTTAGATTGACCCATGTGCTTTTTTAAAAGAGAAAGAGATCAATTTAAATTAGTTATCCAAATGAAAAAAATTTATGTATATATGAATTTTAATAAATAGAAATTAATTTATCAAATTAATTTAAATTCATCATCATCACCTGATTTAAAAGTAAAGAATAAACAATCTTTTAACATATTGTGTCCAAAGAATGTACCTTCCAGTGCGTATAAAGTCTTGGTTGTCCATCTGGAAAAGAATTTGGATTAACCTACATAAATATTCAACAACTACTTATTAAGTTGTTAAAATATATATCTCAAGTAAAATCAATTTACAAAATTTGGAGTAATTCTAAACAAATTGTTATGCTTTCCAATTAGGGAAAAAGATTTCAGAGACATTTCATTCATGAAACAAATCACCATAATATTTTCTCTGATGTTTAAAAATAAGATAGATATTCCACATGATCTTCCAAAACATGTAATGTACTCATTATCATATTAATAATAGTTATTCTGTTTGGTGAAAGAAAAAAAAAGATATAATTATTTTAATGTACCTATCATCCCTTCTTTCTGAATTAAATATAAATTATAAAAAACATTAAATTTATTTTAGACACTAGTTACCATCCACCCAGCTTCTAATTGATCTCCCCCATTTTCAATAATAATAGACGCAGTAATCCACTTCCCACCATCCGTTTTTGGTTTTTCAATTTTAATGCTAGCGGATGCTCCCATCATGTCCGGACTATTCACAATAATTCCTGCAAACTGAAAAATCACCAAATTAAATTTCACTTCACTATATCAAATAATGTTAAAATTAATTCTTACAAACAGTAACAAGTGATCAAAGAAAACGAATCTATACTAGCTAATGAAAACTGTTTGAAAGTAATAATTTCTACAATAAGATGCAATTAGTTACGAGGAAGGTCCGAGAAAGGATTCGTACTTCAATTCCACCATAGATGAGAACTTCAGCATTTGGCCGTTTTTCTACTGTCTCCTACATTAAAGAAAATCTTTAAATTATTTCAAAAAAAAAAATAAGTGACACCATACATAACATAATCATGTGATAAAATAGAAATAATCTGCTATAGTTACTTTCATAATTGGGATGGATGAATTGGGTTGGGAAAATGCAGCTCTTCTAGCATCAACGAGAACAACCCTGAGAATGCAAAGACAACAAAGTACCACAATCATGATTTTAAACTCCATGGCTATTTTTATTTTTATTCTCTTTCATTTCATATATGACAACACTTGTTTATATAGATGGCTAGTGAATCAAACAATCATTGAGTACATGTTAGTTAATTCCATTTTTTCTTGAGATACTTGAATCATTTGGATACGATAAATATATAAATAATTGAATCCTTTGGATACGATACAGATACATATTTGTATACTTATACATTACATTACCATGTTTGTCTACCCTATACTAGATACTGAAAACAAGAAAGGTCGCTCTAAATCTATCCTAAACTATCGATATCCAGAAATGATTCTCAATTTAATTAGCCAGAATTATAATATTTATTTACAACTAACCTTTAAGAATTGATAAGTTATTTCCATGATTGATTTTAAACTTCTTAGTTCTCTGTATTTTTTTTCATTTCATGTATGATAGTGAATCAAACATTCATTGAATACATGTTACTTAATTCTTGATTTTTGATTGGGCAGATTCTATCATAAACTATCTATATCCAGAAATGATTCTAAAGTTAATTAGCAAAGATTATAATGTTAATTTCTAGTTATTTCTAGTCTTAGATTTTAAAATTCATCGTTATCCGAATTATTTTTCAATTTCATATCTAACTACATTTTTTTATGTAGATGGCTAGTGAATCAAACATTCATTGAACACAGATGATCAGTTATTTCCACTTTTTTTAGATAATCCCCAAAGGGATACAATAAAGATAATTAGTTGTACATTGATATGTTACATTACAATATGTGTCTATCTTATACTAAGTACTGAAAACAAAAAGTAAATTAAATATCTTGTTTTTTGGTTGCTCAGATTTCATGCTAAACTATCTATATCCAGAAATGACTCTAAAGTTAATTAAACAAGGATTATAATATTTATATCTAGTTAATGTTTAAGAGTTGATATGTTATTTCTAGCCTTGATTTTAAAATTCATGGCTATCTGTATTTATTTTTTTCCATTTCACATAGCTATCTGCATTTTTTTTTCCATTTCACATATGACAACACTTGTTTAGATAAATGGCTAGAGAATCAAACATTTAATACATGTTAGTTAATTCCATTTATCTTGAGATACTTAAATCCCAAAGAAATGATTCTCAATTAAT
Organism: Cruciata laevipes; assembly: GCA_963678965.1. NCBI lineage: Eukaryota > Viridiplantae > Streptophyta > Magnoliopsida > Gentianales > Rubiaceae > Cruciata > Cruciata laevipes. Next base: position 15,432,365 of record OY787639.1, read on the forward strand.
TAGCAATCTTGCTAATTAATTGAGAATCATTTCTTGGATATATATAGTTTAGGATAGAATTGGAGTAACCGAATTGGAGTATCCCTTTGGGATTTAAGTATCTCAAGATAAATGGAATTAACTAACATGTATTAAATGTTTGATTCTCTAGCCATTTATCTAAACAAGTGTTGTCATATGTGAAATGGAAAAAAAAAATGCAGATAGCTATGTGAAATGGAAAAAAATAAATACAGATAGCCATGAATTTTAAAATCAAGGCTAGAAATAACATATCAACTCTTAAACATTAACTAGAAATAAATATTATAATCCTTGCTAATTAACTTTAGAGTCATTTCTGGATATAGATAGTTTAGCATGAAATCTGAGCAACCAAAAAACAAGATATTTAATTTACTTTTTGTTTTCAGTACTTAGTATAAGATAGACACATATTGTAATGTAACATATCAATGTACAACTAATTATCTTTATTGTATCCCTTTGGGGATTATCTAAAAAAAGTGGAAATAACTGATCATCCGTGTTCAATGAATGTTTGATTCACTAGCCATCTACATAAAAAAATGTAGTTAGATATGAAATTGAAAAATAATTCGGATAACGATGAATTTTAAAATCTAAGACTAGAAATAACTAGAAATTAACATTATAATCTTTGCTAATTAACTTTAGAATCATTTCTGGATATAGATAGTTTAGGATAGAATCTGCCCAATCAAAAATCAAGAATTAAGTAACATGTATTCAATGAATGTTTGATTCACTATCATACATGAAATGAAAAAAAATACAGAGAACTAAGAAGTTTAAAATCAATCATGGAAATAACTTATCAATTCTTAAAGGTTAGTTGTAAATAAATATTATAATTCTTGCTAATTAAATTGAGAATCATTTCTGGATATCGATAGTTTAGGATAGATTTAGAGCGACCGTTCTTGTTTTCAGTATATAGTATAGGGTAGACAAACATGGTAATGTAATGTATAAGTATAAAAATATGTATCTGTATCGTATCCAAAGGATTCAATTATTTATATATTTATCGTATCCAAATGATTCAAGTATCTCAAGAAAAAATGGAATTAACTAACCTGTACTCAATGATTGTTTGATTCACTAGCCATCTATATAAACAAGTGTTGTCATATATGAAATGAAAGAGAATAAAAATAAAAATAGCCATGGAGTTTAAAATCATGATTGTGGTACTTTGTTGTCTTTGCATTCTCAGGGTTGTTCTCGTTGATGCTAGAAGAGCTGCATTTTCCCAACCCAATTCATCCATCCCAATTATGAAAGTAACTATAGCAGATTATTTCTATTTTATCACATGATTATGTTATGTATGGTGTCACTTATTTTTTTTTTTGAAATAATTTAAAGATTTTCTTTAATGTAGGAGACAGTAGAAAAACGGCCAAATGCTGAAGTTCTCATCTATGGTGGAATTGAAGTACGAATCCTTTCTCGGACCTTCCTCGTAACTAATTGCATCTTATTGTAGAAATTATTACTTTCAAACAGTTTTCATTAGCTAGTATAGATTCGTTTTCTTTGATCACTTGTTACTGTTTGTAAGAATTAATTTTAACATTATTTGATATAGTGAAGTGAAATTTAATTTGGTGATTTTTCAGTTTGCAGGAATTATTGTGAATAGTCCGGACATGATGGGAGCATCCGCTAGCATTAAAATTGAAAAACCAAAAACGGATGGTGGGAAGTGGATTACTGCGTCTATTATTATTGAAAATGGGGGAGATCAATTAGAAGCTGGGTGGATGGTAACTAGTGTCTAAAATAAATTTAATGTTTTTTATAATTTATATTTAATTCAGAAAGAAGGGATGATAGGTACATTAAAATAATTATATCTTTTTTTTTCTTTCACCAAACAGAATAACTATTATTAATATGATAATGAGTACATTACATGTTTTGGAAGATCATGTGGAATATCTATCTTATTTTTAAACATCAGAGAAAATATTATGGTGATTTGTTTCATGAATGAAATGTCTCTGAAATCTTTTTCCCTAATTGGAAAGCATAACAATTTGTTTAGAATTACTCCAAATTTTGTAAATTGATTTTACTTGAGATATATATTTTAACAACTTAATAAGTAGTTGTTGAATATTTATGTAGGTTAATCCAAATTCTTTTCCAGATGGACAACCAAGACTTTATACGCACTGGAAGGTACATTCTTTGGACACAATATGTTAAAAGATTGTTTATTCTTTACTTTTAAATCAGGTGATGATGATGAATTTAAATTAATTTGATAAATTAATTTCTATTTATTAAAATTCATATATACATAAATTTTTTTCATTTGGATAACTAATTTAAATTGATCTCTTTCTCTTTTAAAAAAGCACATGGGTCAATCTAAATGTCACAAATAAACATTGTTTATATTAAAGAAAGATAATAACAAAACGTCAATTAAATAAATCATAAATTAATATGTAGTGTTAAAAAACAAGCCTCTTATCCTTTATGTAACAGGAATAATATGAATAATTATCCTGCGAAAACCAACAAAATTAACATTGCTTTTATATAGTATAGGTTACTGATTGCTTAAGAATTTCTTTTTAAAACAGACTGAGAACTTGCAAGGTTGTTACAATACAGACTGCCCTGGATTTGTAGCCATAAATCCAGACATTACATTAGGACATGTCTTTCAGGAAGTCTCACTTCCAACTGGGGAACGTTATGAGGTAAAAATAACACTTGAAAAGGTAAACATTACCAAGAAGGATTTTATTTTATTATGAAACAACATAATTTTTGTTTTGCAAAATAATTGATCATATTTTTTATGCATATGTTGGTATTTAGATACAACAAGACTGGTTTCTTGAAATGAATGAAGATACAATTGGATTTTGGAATGGATCTTTATTTAAAGATTTGAGCAAATCAGCAAATACTATTCGATTTGGTGGCCAAGCATTTAGCCCGGATAAAGTTGGTCCTCCAATGGGTAGTGGTACATTCAAAAATAACAATCCTGTTAGAACGGCATACATGCAAAATGTTCAAGTTCTTACTGACAAATTCATAGATCCACCAAATTATACGGTCGTTGAAAGTCGGTGCTATGTGGTTGGCTTTCATGATTTTGGCTTACTTCAAGGATTCAAATTTTTATATGGTGGAACAGGTGGACACCCTGAAGAATGTCTTGCCTAATTAATTGTGTTTGTCAAATAATATGATTTATTCAGCTCCAATGGGTAGTGGTACATTTAAAAATAACAATCCTGTTAGAATGACATACATACAAAATGTTCAAGTTCTTACTGACAAATTCATAGATCCACCAAATTATACGGTCGTTGAAAGTCGGTGCTAAGTGGTTGGCTTTCATGATTCTGGCTTACTTCGAGGATTCAAATTTTTATATGGTGGACTCCCTAATTAAGGAATGTCTTGGCTAATTAATTGTGTTTGTCAAATAATATGATTACCTCATGGGGAATTAGCTGCACCCACGAATGATATAAATACTACAGTTGCTTTGGCTTTACTCACGTCAGCGGCTTATTTCTATGCGGGTCTTAGCAAAAGGGGATTAAGTTATTTCGGGAAATATATTCAACCAATTCCAATACTTTTACCCATTAACATTTTAGAAGCATGTTCCTCGACGCTGAGGGCATCCCCGAAGAGCGAGGGATTTCGTGACCGTTTATGTCTCTGGCACGAACACTTGATGAAATACGGAGTGAAGTGGGTTAAAATGGCCGATACTACTGAACAAACATACCCTGCCTCCACATTGGATCAAAAACGGGATCAGAATGATCAAAAACTGCTAATTCATACAGAGCCCAGTGCATTTTAGGTCAATCCCGAGCTACACCTTAGGCCGCTATCCCCCGACTGAACTATTGGTGGGAGTAAAGACTGCTCTTTCAAACTTCATCCGGTTAATCTATCTCTGTCAGTGTTTGTAGACTTCCTTAATTATTATCCTAAGATTGGAAGAACAGTTCTATCATTAGGAAGAAAGTCGGACAAACCCTTGCAGCCCAGTGTATCAATCAGTAGTGCCAGGGTAATTGAAAGTGCCCATAGTGGTAGTAGCATAGTCGAGCTATTATTCAGAACGGTCCGTTATTGTTGTTTGACCGTCACTTTCATTACATCAGTGTGGATTACCTCGAGAAATGGCAATAGAACTTTTCCAGACATTTGTAATTCGTGGTCTAATTGGACAACATCTTGCTTCTAACATAGGAGTTGCTAAGAATAAAATGAGCTTGGTTGTTATTAACAAAAGGAAAGAAGAAAAAAGATTAAGCTCCAGCAGCTGGAATTGGACCGAGGGGTACTAATCCTTCAGCTTAATTGACCTAGTGGTTGTTCCCGGGCATCCTAAAAAATAGGCTATTATATACGCCAAGCCCATCCCTTAGAAAAAAAAGGTAGCACCGAAGAATGGAAAGAGCGAGATGGTAGTTTTTGTTGTTCCCGCAAAGCGAAGCCGACTACCCATCTTACCTCCTCTACGTTCATGACAGCCTCTCTTTGTCTCAGTAGAGTCTTTTGGTGGCATGTTTCGGTCCTCTTTCCCATTACTTAGAAAAAGTGAGCCACCGGTTCAGGCACAAAATACTATCATTACCGCCTGGACAATTAGACATCCAACCCGTAATCGCAACGACCCAATTGCAAGAGTGGAGCTCTACACCCGTAACTGTAGAATAGAAATCAAAGGTTAATCCTTACCAACTAGATCTTGTCGCTCCTGGCAACAAACATGCATGAACCATTTCCCGAAGTATATGTCCGGATAGTCCATAGTCTCGAAAATTCGCTCTCGGTCTTCCAGTCGCAAAACAACGTATCTATAACTCTTGGGTATGGTACCGAAAAATTAATAGAAGAATAGATAGATCCAGGATAACTAGATTTCCACCTAACAAAATCAATATTACTTATCAAACGTTTCCAATAAATTGAATTCTTTTCAGTTACTTCTTGAATAACCAAACCAGATATTCCCATTTTACACTCTTACCAAAAAACCATTCCAAAGATTTTTAAAGAACAAAAAATAAAGTGGATCTGACCCATTGAATCATTACTATATCTGCTATTCTGATAGTAAAATCATATAGATATGAAATTAGAAGGCCTGAACCGGTGGTTCACTTTTTCTAAGTAATGGGAAAGAGGACCGAAACATGCCACCGAAAGACTCTACTGAGACAAAGAGAGACTGTCAAGAATGTAGAGGAGGTAGAAAACAAGAGATCCTTTTTCTTGAAATCTGGACAAACGGAAGAATAACTCCGAAAGAAGCACTTCTTGTATCCATCAATACACCAAGATTAATACCCCTCTCTTTCAAGAGGGTTCACGGCATGTCAAGCCCTGGTAAGGTTCTTCGCTTTGCATCGAATTAAACCACATGCTCCACCGCTTGTGCGGTCCTGCGGAAAAATAGCTCGACACCAGGATGAAAAAAAAGAAAAATCAAAGGGTCATCTTATTCAAAACCACCCCAATTATGACATCCCCTCTCTCCCACTTCACACCTCGAACGCACCCTTCTTATAGATTTATAGAGATAAACGCGTTTTCACATCTTCTTAACCCGAAACGGCTGGGCAGAGGAAAGGATCCTTTTTTTGAGGGTACTCCCGCGAACAGATCTAGTGGAGACGTGGTGGGGCCTGTAGCTCAGAGGATTAGAGCACGTGGCTACGAACCATGGTGTTGGGGGTTCGAATCCCTCCCAAAATGCTATAGTTCTTACATCGAATTGAAAATTTTCTTTCGAAATTATTCGTGAGATCATGCACCATTTTTTGTTATAACTAGCAAAAAAAGGCACAGCTGGTTAGATTCAGCCTATTCTTGAAATAAACAACCCGCACACACTCCCTTTCCAAAAAAGATCAATAGCTGTTAATTCCCCATGAGATAATCATATTATTTGAGGTAATTGTATAATTTTCCAAGGTAAAAGTGCCCCTAAAGAATGTCTCGCCAGAAAGTACTTGGTACTACAATTATAGGAGAAACAGTACCTAATCCCGATGGTACCCCAGAATCTTTTCAATTACTCGTTCGAGAACTACGATCTTTAGCTGTGGAACTGAATTATTTCCTTGTATCTGAGAAAAACTTCCAGATTCAGAGGAAGGAAGCTTAATCGGAATGAATCAGCATTTCTCTTCTATAATCGATAGATATAAACATCAACAACTCCAAATTGGATCAGTTTCTCCTCAACAAATAAGTGCTTGGGCCACTAAAATACTTAATGGAGAGATAGTCGGAGACTGTCGGCTCTAAACTTAGCAAATTCGATACTCTTACAAGATGGGATAAGATCCCTTTTATTGTCCAAACCTTTTAAAATAAAACAAAACAAGATGCTACTTGCAGCAGTCGTTCGCGGCCCGCAAGAGGTACTTCGTGATCCGCGAGGAGCAAAACCAGCAACACACATATTTCTCGACTCGCGATCAGTGCTTCGCGGCCCGCAAGAGGTACTTCGTGATCCGCGAGGAGCAAAACAGCAAAACCAGCAACACACATATTTTGCGACTCGCGATCAGTGCTTCGCGGCCCGCAAGAGTATGGCCTTCACGCCACTTCTATGACCGGTTCTTCAATGCTTCTTGATACTTTTGGACGGTCATAGAAGGTCTTCAAATCATCCAACTCCATAGCAAGTGCAAATCAATGGCCAAAATGCACATCTTCACTTTTAAACCACTATGAATGATTCGGCTTTAAAGTTCAAGACTTAGGTACAAAATACTACCTAAACTAGCTCTCAAATGCTGTAAAACAAGAGTATATTTAGGGTCTATCAAAATCCCCCACACTTGAACCTTTCTCGTCCTCGAGAAAGAACGATTGAGATCCAAGTGCATACTCTAAACAATTTTGCAACATGACATTTGAGAGATTCACAAAATATATCCACTAAAAGTACATCAGAATGAGGCTAATGAAACATGAGTAAGTGCAAAAAAAATCAAAAAATTTAACAAAGTATTCAAAGAAGTACATATTTATAACACCAAAACAAAAGCAAAACGAAAATTCTACACCTCTCCCCCACACTTAAACCAAACACTGTCAATAATGTTTAAGAACTATTAAAATCATGAGGAAAGGAAAGGAGTAGAAAACATACTCAATGGGAAGGGCCGGAACCGTTGCAACGGTGCTCGGCGATGTGCATCGTAGTCAAAGGCCCCCGGCCCCTGTGGGTGCATCGAAGCCATCATGGCGAACATCACCTCCATATCATCCTCATACCTCTTAGTGAAGGTGTCAAACTGCTGCTGAGTGACATATTGAGGCTCGGGAGAAGGATGCGAATCTTGATCTCCATCCACATGAGGTGCCTCAAGCATGGTGAGCGCGATGGTGGGAGCAGGAACAGTGATCTGAGTAGGAAAAGTCAAGTCCTCCATGCGGGTACGCCCAGTAAGGTGCACAGCTTCCTCATTTGGCAAATACATGTGCTGATTCTTGGTAACAAGCCAAATAAATCTAGGAGGAGGGAATCTATGCATGGAAAAGACATTGGTGGATTCCAGGGAAGCGATGGAGTAGAATTGATGAGCACGCTCGTCGGTCTTGCCCACTGCCTGAATGTCGGGAGGTAGATGTATATTCAAATAAGCAGCCAATAAAGATATCATACCACCCTACGGTATCTTCCCCGAGTTCTTCTTGGATGTCTCTAGACACTTCTGAACAAAAAGGTTTACCCAACATGGGTGCTCCGTCCTCTAAACTATGGACCATAAGCATTGGACTTGCTCCCTATTGATGTGTGTCAACTCCCCTTGGCAGAAAATGGTCATCACAAGCAGTTTGTGCACAAGACAAAAATCATGATGTATGATGTGGTTGTTCTTTGTGGCGCCAGTGATATTGGGAGATCCAGATAAACATCTCCAGACACTAGTGCAAATCATGGGATTTAAGGCACTTTTTTAAGGCAGTTCCGAAGACAACCTTGGAACCGTCGTAAATGAGCATGTGTTTCGAACTCGAAAGACCATTTCGGCTGCGAAAGAACCGCGGTTGGCCTAGAAAATATAGGACGGCGGTTTGGGTAACTTTTGACGGCGGTTTTTAAAGAACCGCAGTAAACCAAATATGCTTACGAGTTCGACACTACTATAAACCACAGGCGTGATATCGAATATATATAAATACTTACTTCGATATCGTGATACAAATTAGGGTTTATCGCATCCAGTTTAGTTCGAATTCGTAACCTAGTTTGTTCAAGTAAACGATATCGACGTAACATACAACCCATTTCGATATCGCATATATATTTAGGTTTTGTTGAAGTCCAAATATTTCGATATCGACACTCTATAATAACCCCTTGTGATATCGCAACAAGGGTAGTAGTACATATTTCATTCTGAAAAATATTTGGACAACTTCGAATATAAAGAAATACTTTCAAGTATAAAGAAACAACAGTGTTTATTACTTCATCAAAACAACAAAAGAGAAAACATGAATGGTACGGACAATGTCAAACAAGATTAATGGAACAATGTCGCATCTAAGCTCCTTTGAAAGAACAATCCTCTTGCATTGGAGGCAGCATAATAAAGTTGTCTTCATCATCACTATCGCCGTCGGTAATCCATCCATAGCAAGGTTTCCTAATTTTCTTTGTCACGGCTGGAACTTTATCATTGACATCGACGCTCTTAACATCATTGTTAGCACCTCTTACTTCTACGGATGTCGAGCCCGAACCAATGTTCCTTCCAGATGCGATTGGGGGCTCGGGCTTAGCAACCTTGTCAACCACAATGAAAACACTCATTCAAAATCACAACAAAACAGATTGACAACACTATAAAGGTACAAAATTTATAACTATTCCAAGTATAAAGCTACCAACTTTTTGATTGCACAAAATTGATAACTATTCCAAGCATAAAGGTACCAACTACTATATCAACAAGTAATTACAAGAGCAAAATTAGCATTAACTATTGAGAATACCAAATCTCCACCGTATTGAAATTGTACATGAAATCATGAATGTAATTACCTTGGCGGCTTCACGGTCAATGAAGGTGGGCAACACCACCACCTCTCTTGCGGTCTCCTTTTGAGCAGAAGATTGGCTAGTACTCTTGGACATGTTGGAATTCGATGGGTTTGTCAAATGTATGATTTTGGGGGTTTTTCTGCTCTGAAGGATTGAAAATTTTGTGATAAGATGCTGAGTTTTATATTCTCCGCCGGGTGCTTTGTTATCTCCGTCGGGTACTTTCGAACTCACTTTGGCAGTTTATACATCGTCGATATCGAAACATTACTCGACCCCATGGACAGAAGGAAAGGAGAACTTGTTTCGATATCGATCTATATGAGTAGGTTCTAGCGATGTCGAAAGTATATTCGACTTGGGTTATGATCAACACTAACGATATCGAAACAGATGAGGGCCTATAAGATAGAAATGTGCGATATCGAAACAGTAGACGGGTTTTGCGAAACATGCGCTTAAAAATGGTCAAACCCCCAAAGTTATGATATTTTCTTTTATGGGTAGTTTGTTCCAACATTTGATATTGAATTTCAATCTCCCTTCCAAGGGATTTATGCTTATGACATTGTTGGTTTGATTCCTACCATAGGCATCCCCAAAAAGGTATGAAATTTGTAAAGTTTTATTACATTTAAACCTTACCATTGCTTTGTGAAGTTATTGATTGTTTCATCGTGTTTTTCCTTGATTGCATAGGAGTTTGTTGTTTAATTTGCGATTGGGTTTTTGCAATAGTTGGACATTGTTGATATGGAACGAATTGAAATAATTAGGAGGGATGATAGATTGTCCCTTGAGTATAGTGGTTTGATTGAAGAATTTATTCATGTTGCATTTGAGGATGCTAAGAGAAAAGAGGTTGAGGGTGTTAGATGTCCATGCAAAGATCGTAAGAACAATGGCTATTATGATGATCATATGGTTTTACGTGAACATTTGATTTGTAGGGGTTTTGACCCTAAGTATACCGTATGGATTTGGCATGGTGAAGTTGTAGTTGACCAAATTATTTCCGAAATTGATGGTGGTAGTGAAGACATGGAATATGATGCTTATCTTGGTGAAATGGTGGAAGATGTTGCTAGGGAATTTGTTGATAAACCTAGTGTTCTAACGGCAATGATGAATGATAAAGAAACACCATTGTACAATGGGTCTAGGCATTGTATTATGGCTGCGACATTGTTGTTGATGAATTTGAAGGCGAAACATGGGATTACCGATAAAGGGATGACGGAGTTGTTTGGTATTGTTAGTGAATTGCTTCCAGTCGATAACAAGTTGCCCGATAAAGTATATGCCGCGAAAAATATTTTGTGTCCAATGGGAATGGAATTGGAGAAGATTCATGCATGCCCTAATGATTGTATGTTGTATAGGTCGAAAGATGAGAAAAAATTGGATAATTGTGTAGTATGTGGGGAGTCGCGGTACAAACTCAAGGACAAAGAATCAATAAAAGTAGGTGACAAAGATTCTACTTTGAGCAATAAGAAAACACCCGCAAAAGTAATGTGGTATCTTCCAATTGTGCCTAGATTGAAAAGGTTGTTTGCAAACCCCGATGATGCGAAACTGTTTACGTGGCATACAGAGAGGGAGCGAGGGGGTGATGACATCATTAGTCATGCATCGGATGGAGAACAGTGGAAAAAAATGAATGAGTTGTACCCCGAATTTGGAAATGAACCTCGAAACCTCCGATTAGCGTTATCACCCGATGGTATGAACCCTTATGGCAATTTGTCTAGCACACACAGTTCATGGCCTGTGATGTTGGTTATTTACAATCTACCTTCTTGGTTGATGATGAAACGTAAATATGTGTTGCTATCAATGTTGATATTAGGGCCTAAACAGCCTGGAAATGACATTGACGTTTACCTTGCCCCACTCATTGAAGATTTGAACTCTTTGTTCAACTCGGGTGTAATGATAGCCGATGGTAGTCGTGGGGATGAAACGTTTGAGTTAAAAGGGATGTTGATGTGGACCATTAATGATTTTCCGGCATTGGGCAATTTAAAAGGTTATTCAGTGAAAGGTCACCTTGCATGTCCTGTTTGTGAGAAAAACACTAGCTATTGTCAATTGAAAAATGGTGGGAAAACGGCTTATCTAGGTCATCGGCGATTCCTTCCTCAAGATCATCCATGGAGGTTTGCTAAAAAATGGTTCAATGGGAAGGTTGAGACCGATCCAGAACATATCCCTCCAACTGGGATTGAAATCCTTCAACACATGGAGAAGTTGGGACATGTTTATGGGAAAAAGGAAAAGGTTGCAAAAAACAGTGATAGTTGGAAAAAAAGGTCCATTTTTTTTTGACTTGCCATATTGGAAGTATTTAGAGGTTACACACTGTCTTGATGTCATGCATATTGAAAAAAATGTATGTGACGCATTGGTCGGCACACTTTTGAATACCCCAGGCAAAACCAAGGATGGGTTGAAGTCACGTCTAGATTTGGTGAATTTAGGCATCAGACCTTCACTTGCTCCTGTGGAGGAAGGTGACAAGACTTACTTACCACCGGCGTGCTATACAATGTCGACAAAAGAGAAGGAGAGTTTTTTTGTAACACGTTGAAGTCGGTCAAAGTTCCTACGGGGTATTCGTCCAACATTAGGTCTTGTGTGCAATTAAAAGAACTTAAGTTGACGGGTATGAAGTCACATGATTGTCACAATTTGATGCAAGAGTTGAATGTAATCGCCATTTGGGGTTCCCTCCCGGCGCATGTGAGGAAGGCTATTACCAAACTTTGCTATTTTTTTAAGCCTATTTGAAAGAAAAGACTTAGTCATCGGAGGTTAGACAAGTTGCAGAGAATGGTGGTCGAGGTTTTGTGTCGATTGGAGATGTACTTCCCTCCATCCTTTTTCGACATCATGGTTCATTTGATTGTTCATTTAGTCCGGGAGATCAAACTTTGTGGACCGGTCTTTTTACGGTGGATGTATCCATTTGAACGGTACATGAAGATATTCAAGTTGTTTGTGAAAAATCGGTATCGGCCTGATGCTAGTATAGTTCAACGCTATGTCGCCGAAGAGGTCATAGAGTTTTGTACAAAAAACTTGAAAGATGTTGATACAATTGGTGTTCCCAACTCTAGACATGAAAGTAGGTTGGAAGGTCATGGATTGAGGCACAAGCGCATGTTTCAACCATCGGCTGAGGATCTTATTAAAGCTCATGTGTACGTCCTCCGGAATCATAAACATATTGCTCCATATGTGGACATTCACATGAAAGAATTAGTTGAGGAGAATAGTATTTACACCAACGAGGAGTTGCTTGAGGAGCACAATCGGACATTTGCTACTTGGCTACAAACTCATGTTGAATGTGGAGAGCACTCCGAAACTGTGAAGTGGTTATCGCGTCGACCTCTCGGCACGGTCAAATCCTTTGGTGGCTATGATATCAATGGGTATACCTTTAGGACAAAAGATATGGATGATAATGGTGTATCTCAAAATAGTGGTGTCTCTAACATTTCGGATTCACTAGAGGATGGAACATTGAAGAAAACGGTGTTTTTTGGCACTATAACCGATATTTGGGAACTTGATTACGTGAAGTTGCGAATAGCCGTTTTTAAATGTGAATGGGTTGATGAAAGGTGAGGGTTTAGGCATGACACTCGTTGATCGTTCTCGACAAGGTTCGAAAGAGGATCCCTTCATTTTGGCGGTGCAAGCCGATCAAGTGTTTTATGTAAGAGATCCCATCGATGCTCGATGGGAAGTTGTTGTTGGTGGGAAGAAAACCTTTGTCGATGATGATACAATAGAAGAACATTATGCCGAAGAGGAAAATACTCCATTGGACCTACATTTGGATGAAGAAAACCTCTTACAAGATGAAGCTAGTTTGAAGCGCTATATGGCTCACATTGATCATGATGAGGGAATTTGGGTTACTAATACCGGTAAAGTATCCAAGAGGAAGAGAAGAAGGGCCGGAAAAAAGAAATAGTATTGCTAAACTAGTAATAAATGTGTTGTACGAAGTTTATTTCGAATTCGAAATATCTAATAATATTACTTTCGATACCGTACATTGGTGAGTTATTCGTTTCGATGTCGCAAGTATTATCTCCTAATGTATACGATATCGCACTGTCACTACGTTGATTGTTTCGCCCCGCGAATCGAGTTCGAAACTGAGTTCGCCCCGGGTCACAGGGCCAAAGACGAAGTTACTTTCGATACCGAACCATTTTATCAAGAATAGTACGGTATCGAAACTAAATTCTTTTACAAAATTTAACCGTTCGATATCGAAAATAACTCCTTTTTATTTTATATTATTCTACTTATTAAATATTAGAATATCCATACTTATTAAATCAAAGTTCATACTATTACAAAACAACACAATAGGAGTAAAAGGAAATAATTGATCCTAAAAACACATTCAAATTAATAACTAAATTTATCTCATATTAAAATTCATGGCCAAATGTTGGAAGAAATAAAACTTCAAATCAAAGTTCATACTATTACAAAACAAGCATTCAAATTCAATCTTCTTTAGCTTCTGAAGACCATCCTTCACCTGTTGAACTTGAACAGGATTTTGCAGAAATGTCCCAGTACAAAAAACATTTCATAGGGTACTCTGGTTCCGATGGATCCACAGTAACTTCAATATTACGCTGTCTGCCTAGTCTGATAATTTCTTCCTTTGCTTCATGGGTCTCCCTAATTTCTTTTTCCGCCCTAATCAGCCCTTTCTCAACAGCACGGCGCATCAACTCAATTTTTTTCTGAAAATCATAAATTATTGCAACAAGTAAAACAACAAATCCATAATTTGATCTTTAAAACTGTATATATAATTAATATTGAATTCAATTTCATAAGAGAATAATTGAGGGGATAACTTACTACACCACGAGTGTATTCTTTGTCAAACTCCTTTTGTGATTCTAAGATTATGTATGAATCATCCCACGGAATTCGGGCTGCCCCCAACCGAGGAAAATTATATTCAAATTGAGTCTTCAAGAAGTCCAGCTTGCGGCGTTCCTCAGGTTCAACAATGTCTACCCACTCTACATATTTCATACAACATTCAAATTAATAATAATGAAGTGTGTAACCAAAAAATGTAAAATCATTGAGGATCCAGCACTATGTTGAGTATTAATTCATACCTCTCATCCTATCAGTCCTCAACTGTGCAATCCTTGCTTCCATTGCTATCTTTCTTTGTTCAGCTGTGGACATATTGCTATTGCCCGCCATAATATGGAAAAAAAAAACCAAGGAGAGGAGGAAGAAGGAAGAAAACAAAAGGTTTGGATGAAAATGATGGTTGTGATCACATATGTGTTTAATTGGACGGAGAAAACAACAAGTTGTGGTCCCCATGTGATTAATTGGACGCAGAAAACAACAAGATAGGCATGAGATATTTTTAGTCCGTTCGTCTACAGACCCAGGGCTACCGGACTTTCGATATCGAAAGTGTATAGTAAATACGCTTCGATATCGTAACTCTGTTCGTCTATTGACACAGGGCCCTGGGCGAGTAAATATTCGATTTCGACAAATAATCTTGTTATACTTTCGATATCGACACATTAGGTACACAGAGTTTCGAATTCGCACGTGTATTAAACTTTTAATATTATTTAATCCTCAAGCTGGTATTGCCAGCTGGATCCCACGGTGAGCCGCCAGACCTTAAACCCTAAGACTGCGCACTTTTGATATCGTTACGCGTAGTATAGGAACCGAAATATGCTTTCGATATCGAATATATAATCGTTGGTCTGCATAATAAAGGAGTCAGCTGCGTTTTGTGCGGGTCAAACTCACCAAAAACACCACCAAACTCCAATAACTTCCAAGTTCTGCGCATTTGGGGGTTTTCAAAACCTATACCCACCCATTTTTCCATCCAATTTACTTCTCTATTGTATCTCTATCATTCAACCCACATTTGTGTGTTATTGCTTTGGTTTTCAACTATCTCAACCACGAAATTGAACTTTTGTTGTTCATTCTTAATATATTTCTCAACATTGAAACATTATTAGGGTTCTTCACACCTAAAGGGATGTGTTAATTGCATGGGCTTTCATTCAAAAGGTTGGGTGGTACACTTCAAACATCAATTTGCTACTAAAGGTGAGTAATTCAATAATTTTTTTGGTACCCTAGGGTATGATTTGTTTCCTCCAAATAGGGTTTATCTTTAATAACATGTGTAGGGTTTAGGATTCATTAATTTTTTTTGGTACACTAGGGTTTGATTTCTAACCTATGATTATTGTGAAGTGCTTGTACGTATTTTACTATGGGTAACAATAAACGTAGAAAGGATGCTAAAGTGTTCGGAGTGAGGAGGGACTTGAAGGTTTCTTTGCAAGATTTCAAAGATTTTTGGCATATGTTGGATTTGGACTCCACTATACTATCAATACATCAAACGTAAGTTTCCTCATATTGATTTTGCATTATATTATTTTAACCTTTAAATCCCATACTAATTGTTTACAATTACACTATTAGCTATATGCATCACAAGTCTTTGCAAAAGAAAAAAATTTGGATAGGTTTCCTTTGTCCCCAATCCATGACTATATTTCAAGGCAAGACACCAACAAGCCAACGTGTTTATCTTACCAATTTACTTGGTATTAAAAACAAGATGATATTCATATGCCCCTACCTAGAAGGGTAATCATCTTTCTATATACTTCCGGTTGATAACTTATGTTATTATCTTATTTAAACCCTAATAATGTTGTCAATTTTTGTACTAGTGGCCATTGGCGTTTTGTTGCTATGGTACCCGAGCAAAAGCAAGTGCTGACAAGTGTGTTGATTCTCTAACGTTGGACATTCTTGATCTTCGTCAAGTAGGCTCATTTTCGAAATCTCAATGTATTTTCATTACTCATTCAATTTTGAAATATAAATTGACATTGATTTTTCCTTTTCTTGTTACATAACCAAAATTTGCAGATTTTTGAGGATGACCAAACACCCTACACCCTTGCCGAATTAAATGATGCGAGAAATAAGTTTGCACGCCACCTTGTTTTGGTTCGTGGTCGAGTTATATCAAGCCTATTTATTCTCACATAGATCTAAGGTAAACATTAGTTTAGCTGTGTTGTTCTCATCATAGATGGGAAGTTGGATGTTAGCTATAGAAAGGTTGAAATTTTAGCTATTGTAGTGTCTTTTGGTATGGACAGATGTTTCTTTCGAACTCGATGGTTTAGCTTTAGCGAAGTTCGATATCGTATGCATGTAATTGCTTATGTCGATATCGAATAAAATATTAACGAAACTTGTTGTCGATATCGAAACCACTTAATATACCATTCGAGTTCGTTTATGTTCTCAGGTCTTGTGCCAGGGCCACAGCTGATTATTATGGAGATATCGAACGACGCATCGTTCACAATTTAATCCTTTCGATATCGCTTGTTTTTATCACCGATCCACGTTGCGATATCGAAATATATTGCAAAACCATATCGTACTGAGGAAGTGTATCGGCCAATTTTGGGTGCGATACCGCTCATTAATCTTTCAGTTTTAAACCCTTTCGATATCGTTGTGAATATTGTTTCCTTTCGATATCTAACGTATTTGTTGAGGAACTCATTATTTTAACAAAGTAACGATATCGAAAGGATTAACATG
The DNA here is from genome assembly GCA_963678965.1 of Cruciata laevipes. Lineage (NCBI taxonomy): Eukaryota > Viridiplantae > Streptophyta > Magnoliopsida > Gentianales > Rubiaceae > Cruciata > Cruciata laevipes. The sequence goes on from OY787639.1 coordinate 15,449,133, forward strand.
TGCTTTCGATAGCGAAAAGTCCAGTAGTTAAAATTCGAAATCCATTTTGTTTTCGATATCAAAACAGTCTATTTCATATAAACGATATCGCATATGTTTCTAGGGTACATGTATCTTCGATATCGACAAGATCTAAACATAGGTCTGGATAACTACGATCTCGCCAATATATGGGTTAATACCGGATGTCATTGACACTTTCGATATCGAAACATGGGTGACCGAAGGAGCGTTTCGATATCGCAAGAGCTGTAAACTGACGGCGGTTCCAGGAACCGCCGTAAATGTCATTACCATTTACGGCACAGCCAGAGAAGAAAGTTCCAATGTGCTTTCTCTGGTACGTTGGAACCGCCTTAAAACCTCAGCGTCTGCACTAGTGAGAAGAGAGCAAGATCGAATGCAGCAGGGGGGTTATTCTTGGGATTCTTGTAGCCCTCCTCATATTGGAAACCGAAAGCATCTTGGATTTGAGCATAAGACAAGCGGCGGTCCATATCATTCAACCTAAAAGTGATGTAATCCTCTTCAGACTCATCGTCATAGTGTTTGGCGAGGGTGGAGAGAAACTCAAGAGTGTAGCGCACATAGGTTGGTGTCGACCGATCAATGAAGCCTCTAAGACCAACATGGTCCAAAAGAAAAGGCACAGGTTGTTGCAAGCCCAAGGCTTGAAGGAGGTCAGTGGATAGAAACTTCGTCTACATAATGGTTCGCTTCCCATTCCCGATTAACTTCCGCCAACGTTGTTGAGCTTCGTGATCTAAACCTTCGAGCCCCATGAGATCAAGAGGAGGTAGGTTCTCTGCAGGGGGGGTTAGGTTGGGGAGGAGTGGGTTCGGAGATAACAGGGTCATTAGCATTAGAAGCTTCCCCCCGGCGAGAATGTTTCTTAGGTCACATTCTACTCAACAATAAGCTCTATTTCACAACAAAAAGCGACAAGCCTTATTCAGCTACAATGGTGGCAAGTCCTACCCAACAAGCTATTTGTAACAACTAAAGGTGGCAAGCCCAAAAATTCAAACTAATGACTATATGCGGCAAGCCTAAATTACCAAAAATGCAAGAAAAAGAGTAGGGGTACCGTCAAGTGAGTGGATTGAAGCCTGAGGTAGCCATAGAGAGTGTGGAGATCACCAATTGTACCTAAACACCACCAAATCGGAGATTTCGAAAATTAGGATTTTTGAGATTTGGGGGAATTTGTGAAGGTTGTGGAATATGGAAATAGAGATGGGGGAAAGGATAAGGGGGATGAAGAGAAGGCTTTAGAGTAGGTGGATGGGTGGGGAAATCGCCGGAAGCCGGCGAAACGAGGTGGAGAAGTGGCGGCGGTAATGTGGTTGATTGGGGTGAAAGGGGGTGATTTGGTAGGAAATTGATAGTGGGTAATGTAGAGGAGGAGAAGGGGAGTAATTTGGATGGAGGGAAGTAGTAAGAAAGTCACCGGAATGGCGAAATGGGGGTGGTGGCCGGTGGGAGGAAGGAAGTCGCGGGTGGGAGGGAGAGAGGTTTTGGAGATAGAAAATTTTGGGGAAGAAGAAGGGTATAAGGCCCGCTTCCTCGCGACTCGCGAGGCCACTGTTCGCGTCCAGTGAGAGTCCTTCGCGGATCACGAAACCCTGCCGCGGGCTGCAAAAAATGCCATTTTTCTGGAAGGGATGTGCTGAAAAACACCCCTTTTTCGCGGCTCAAAATGTGGCTCGCGCGACCAGTTTTCGCGGCCTGCGGAATCAATTTTTCAAGTCGCGAAAAATGGTCATTTTGTGGCAGGGATTGGGTGAAAAACACCCCTTTTTCGCGGACCGCAAGCTCCCTTGCGCGGCCCGCGAGATCTGCTTTCGCGGCCTGCGGTATCAATTCGCCTCCCGTCTTTGCGTTTTGCTCCATTTCACGGTCCACGAGTCTTAATTTATGAGCCGTGAGCATCACCACACCTGGTCTGAATTCTACAAAAACAACACGAATCACTCAATGGGAGTGATTACTCATAGGTTGGGTTTCCTAGAGAAATGTCATCTAGTATCTCCGATTTGAAACACTCATAATACAGCTTCAACCTTTGACCGTTGACCTTTAGAACCTTGGAACCCTCCTCGCTTTTGATTTTCACCACACCATGGGGAAAAACCTTAACAACCACGAAAGGACCATTCCATCGAGAACGCAATTTCCCCGGAAACAAACGAAGGCGTGATTGAAATAATAGAACCTTTTGACCGACCTCAAAGATTTTCCTAATTATCATTTTGTCATGTCATACTGTCGTTTTTTCCTTATAAATGGCGGCGTTCTCATAGGACTCATTCTGGATCTCCTCAAGCTCTTGTAATTGAAGTTTCCTCTCATTCCCAGCTTCGTCCAAGTCCAAGTTGCACTTTGTGATTGCCCAATATGCTTTGTGTGCAAACTCTACCGGTAAATGACACGGCTTTCCAAAGACTAATCTATATGGAGACACACCAATTGGAGTCTTATAAGCCGTCCTATATGCCCACAATCCATCATCCAACCGATTACTCCAATCCTTGCGAGTCGGCCTAACCGTTTTCTCAATAATGGACTTGATTTCCCTATTGGAAACTTCGGCTTGTCCATTTGTTTGTGGGTGATAGGCGGTAGAAGTTTTGTGATTGACCTCATATTTCTTCAACAATGCGGCACTGGTTCTATTGCAAAAGTGAGTGCCTCGATCACTGATTAGAGCTCGGGGTACCCCGAACCTAGAGAAGATGTGAGATTTGATAAATTCTGCAACCACTTTAGAATCGTCAGTACGAGTGGGGATTGCCTCAACCCACTTTGAAACATAATCAACCGCAAGCAGGATATATTTAAAACCAAATGAATCTGGGAAAGGCCCCATAAAATCGATTCCCCACACATCAAAGAGTTCACAATATGAGGGGAAATGTTGAGGCATTTCGTTCCTAGAAGAAATATTCCCTACTCTTTGGCATTTATCGCAAGACTTGCAAAATGTATATGCATCTTTATTCAAACTAGGCCAATAAAAACCACAATCAAGCACTTTTCTAGCGGTTCTTCTAGCACCAAAATGACCACCACATGCATAGGAATGGCAAAAGGCAAGGATTGAATCAGTTTCATTATTAGGAATGCATCTTCTAATGACTTGGTCGGAACAATATTTCCACACATAAGGATCATCCCACACATAAAACCTAGCATCATGATTCAATTTATCCTTTTGAGCTTTAGTGAAATGAGGAAGGCACTTACTTGTGACAAGGAAATTCACAATATTAGCATATCATGCTTCGATGCTTTGGCTCCAAACTCCCCATGGGGCACCAATCGGCTCAAATAGTCGACTACTAGATTCTCAGCTCCCTTCTTGTCTTTGACCTCCAAGTTGAACTCACTCAAGAGTAAGATCCAACGGAGCAATCTAGGTTTTGCTTCCTTCTTCGTCATCAAGTAACGAAGAGCTGCATGGTCAATGTACACAATAATCTTTGTACCAAGCAAATATGGCCTAAATTTTTCTAAAGAAAATACAACCGCTAGTAATTCTTTCTCGGTAGTAGTGTAGTTCCTTTGAGCCTCATTGAGAGTCATGGATGCATAATAGATGACATGGGGAATTTTCCCCACCCTTTGACCTAACACCGCACCAATGGCGTAGTCACTTGCATCACACATGATCTTGAATGGAAGGGACCAATTTGGGGGTTGAATGATAGGGGCCGATACTAACATAGATTTTAAACAATCAAATGCCCTCTTACAACCTTCATCTACCACAAATTCCACATCCTTTTGCAACAATTTACATATAGGGGAAGAAATTTTTGAGAAATCTTTTATAAAACGGCGGTAGAAACCCGCATTACCAAGAAAAGATCTAACATCACGCACACAAGTAGGGTAAGGTAGTGATTGGATGGTATCAATTTTAGCTTTATCTACCTCAATACCCTTAAAGGATACCTCATGACCTAACACAATGCCTTTTTCAACCATAAAATGACATTTTTCGGAATTAAACACAAGATTCGTATCAATACAAGTTTTGAGGACCAATGACAAATGGATCAAGAAATTATCGAAAGAATTTCCATGAACGGTAAATTCATCCATAAAGATCTCAACAAACTTTTCAATGTACTCCGAAAAAATGCTAACCATACACCTTTGGAATGTGGCGGGTGCATTGCAAAGCCCAAAAGGCATTCGTCTGTAAGCAAATGTGCCAAATGGACATGTGAAGGTGGTTTTATCTTGATCCTCGGATGCAATGGAAACTTGAAAGTAACCTGAATAGCCATCAAAAAAACAATCAAAAGTGTGGCCCGCGAGCCGGTTAAGCATTTGATCAATGAATGGTAAAGGAAAATGGTCTTTCCTTGTTACCGCATTTAGCCTTCGGTAATCAATGCAAACACGCCACCCATTTTGGATACGAGTGGGAATCAACTCGCCATGGCTATTCTCTACCACGGTCACTCCGGTCTTCTTGGGTACCACTTGTGTCGGGCTTACCCATTTTCTATCAGAGATTGGACCGCATCCAACAATTTTAGCACCTCGACTTTTACTACCTCCATCATAGGAGGGTTCAATCGCCTTTGAGGTTGTCGGATGGGCTTAGCATCATCCTCTAATAGAATACGGTGCATGCAAGTACTTAGACTTATGCCTTTGATGTCGGTAATAGTCCACCCAATGGCCTCCTTATGCTCTCGTAGCACTTTCATCAACCTTTTCTCTTGTTCCTCGGTGAGTTTGTTTGAGATGATCACCGGTAACTTTTCACCATCACCGAGGATTGTATATTTTAGATTCTCGGGTAGTGGTTTCAATTCCACCACCGGAGGTTTCTCAAGAGATGGTCGGTCACCCGAGCCTCTCGATTCCTCGAGGTCTAAAAGTGGAAGTTCCTCAAAAGTATCTAGCTCACAAATGTTTTCCTTCAAGTTAGTGCTCAAAGCATATGCATGAATATCACTTGTGTGCAAACTATTTTCTAAAGCACTTAATAAAGGATCATCACCATCATTTTCACAAACTTTTTGCACAAAAGATTCAATAATATCAATAGCATTGCAAGAAGTTTCATTCTCGTGCTACTTCATAGAATCATAAATGTTAAACTCTATTTTGTCCCCATCTTCTATAGTGAGTCTACCATTATGCACATCGATTATGGTTCTTGACGTTTTCAAAAATGGACGCCCTAACAAGACAGGGGTAGCAATTTTAAGCAATTTCTCCATGCAGGTACATTTTTCTCTTGCAGGTCCCGTATTTTTACCATAATGCCCCCTGATGGAACCCTATGATTTCAAGCCAATTTTTTGTCTTAACAATATTAGGGGTATTATGGTAAAAATACGGACCTGCAAGAGAAAAATGGACCTGCATGGAGCAACCCCCCAAATTTATCATGTTCCATGTCAAGAACGTAAAAATCAGAGGGGAATACCAACTTATCGACTTTTACCAAAACATCTTCAACAATACCCTTAGGGTATGCATTAGAGCGGTCGGCAAGTTGGATCACTACCCCGGTTTTATGCAAAGTACCAAGATTTAATGATTCATACAATGAGTATGGAATGACATTTATGGATGCACCTAGTTCTAGCATGGCTCTTTGAAAATAAGTGTTCCCTAAGATGCAAGGAATTGTAAACATGCCGGGATTACCACACTTAGTGGGAATTTTTTCTTGAAACAAAGCCGACACATGTTCATTGACTCTTTCATTTTTGACATGCTTAGACCTTTGTTGACGATGATTCACACACAATTCTTTCAAAACTTTAGAGTATCTAGGAACTTGATCAATAGCATCGAGCAAAGGAATGTTTACCTCACATTGTCGAAGGACCTCGAAAGCTTCCTTGTCCATCTCCTTTTTGCGAGCATTTTTCAAAACCTCGAAAAATGGTGCTTCTACCTTGAAGGGAGAGTCTACCTTCATTTTCTTGTGTAGAGGTGAGAATGGAGGTGACGGTGGTTCAACATGAGTTGTTGCTTCTATAAGTTCCTCGTCACTAACCTCCTTTTCCTTCACAACCTCGGCATCACCTTTTTATTTAGTAAGATCCTCAAGAATCACTTCTTCATTAGCCAAGGTCACCTCGAATTCCTCATTGGTCAAATTCTTCTTCACAAGACCTCTCGTGGGTGCCTTTTTCACAACCACTTCGGGTTCAATGGCTTGTTTACCGCTCCTCAAGGTCATGGCACTCGCATGAGGCCTTGGATTTATTTCCGGTTGTACGGGTAGTTTCCCGGAGTTTTGTGCTTCCAATCTCTCCAAGACCGTGGCCATTTGAATCATTTGCACCTCGATGCTTTTGAGACGAGCGTCTTGTGGGGAATGGCTCGAGCCTTCACCTTGCTCATGAGATTTATTCTCTAGTCTTGGGTAACCATTTTGAGAGGCACGGTTATTGGAACGGCCTTGACCTTGGTTTCTTGGGTATTGTTGGGGTTGAGGGTGATATTGAGGGTTTTGGTGGTCTTGGTACCCTTGGTAGCCAACGTCTTGGTACCCTTGGTTTTGGTAGCCTTTGTACCCTTGATTTTGATGGCTTTGGTCTCCCCCGTAGCCTTGATCGATCTATAAAAAGATTGGCCACCTTGGCCTTGGTATCCACCTTGCTTTGAATAAGGTTGGTTTTGATAGTTTTGTTGGCCTTGTTGCCCGTTGGTTCATCTCTCCACCGAAAGTTTAGGTGATCTCTAGTTCCGGGGTTGTAGTGTTGGGTAAAAGGATCATACTTTCTTTGGTTACCTAGCTCACCACCTTGGCCTTGTCCACTTTGAAAACCTCTACCACCTTGGTATCCTCACCCTCCTTGAAATTCTTGGCCACTTCTAAAACCTTGGTTTCCACCATATGCTCTCATGGCATTAACTTCTTCGCCATATTCCTCGTTCGCTTGAGGACAAGATTTGGTGAGGTAGTTTGAGGCACAAATCCCACATGACATAACTTGTTGCTTTGTTTGATTCCCTGTGTTTCCTCCAAAGCTATTTCCCATCATAAAGCCTTTCATCAATGTCGTAAGCTCTTTGATCTCTTGACGAGTCCCATCATTGGTTGCACCGGAGTTACTTACACGTAGTCTCTGATCCCTTTTTGGTTTGCACCCCTCGGCTAATTGCTCAAATAGCATCATGGCATCAAAAGAACCAAGGTTAGCAATGGAGTCATAACAAGATTGATTTATCAATTCGGTCTCCTTGTCATTCAAACCATTGTGGTAGAAACACACCAATTGGGACTCGGTGAAGCTATGGTATGGGCAACTTGAAAGGAGAGTTTGGAATCTTTCCCAATACTCATACAAGGTCTCATCATCATCTTGGGTGATGTTGCTAATGGCTTGTATCAAGACAGAGGATTTAGAGGGGGAAGTACTTGTCGAGGAATTTCTTCTTCAATTGTGGCCATGTAGTGATTGAGGCCGAGGGGAGATGGCTTAACCATTTGGTGGCCTTATCCTTCAAGGTAAAGGTAAATTTCTTCAATTTAAACTCATCCACACTCATCTCAGAAGGTTTCAAACTACTACAAACTCGGTGAAAAGCCTCAAGGAAGTCATTTGGATCATCCATCTCTCTACCATGGAAAGTTGGAAGCAAATTTATCACTCCCGTCTTGATTTCATATTGAGAGTTTGAATAAACAATGCTTGATTGTTGTTGTTCATAGTTGGGGGACATGTACTCTCTCATGGAAATGTTGGTAGGGGAAGGGTTTGGATTTTGGAAAGGGTTGTAGAATTGGTTTCGGGGAATGTTTTGGTTGGTGGTCTCTTCCTCGCCATTTTCCACCATGTTGAAAGGTAATGCTTCACTTTCAAGGGAAAATGGGTTAGCGGCTAGTGTCTCTTGCACTTGTCTCTTGAGTTGGCGGAGATTTCTTACTAGTTCGGAATCGTATTGCAAAGGGTCTTGGTTCGAGAATCGTGTATGAACCATGCACTAAGAGTTAGAGCAATAGGGTTCAAAACCAAAATAGGACTAGAAATAAGGATAGAGTGTAAATAAAACTACAATGAACACATAGAAATACGCCTCTTCCCCAGCAGCGGCACCAAAATTTGGGAGGTCGTCGCCGTACCTCTCAAAAGTATAATTTATAATCACTCACTACCGCTACACACAAAATAGCATATAATGGCAAGTAAGGGTCATGTCCACAGAGAAGAAGATTATTTCCAAGTAGTAATGAGTTATTGTACTCTATGTAGGAATGAAATACATATATAAACACTTAGAAAAGCAATGGAAATGGGGAGGGAGGGGGGGTTGAGTTGATTTTTGTGAGAAGCACTACTATGCAAAGCAAATAGAAATTTAGATTACCAACTAATTTATCATATAATGATTTAAATTAGAGATTTAACTAATGAGAATAAAAGCCTTGGACACATGAGATTGGTGACTTCCTATCATGGGTTTTTCCTCAAACTTTATCATGTTGCTTTGAGAATGGTGATTGTTTGTAATGAGAAACCATCTCTAATCATAGTTATGAAAGATGAAAGCATCATCACAACTCTTATTGACAACTTTTTTAGATGATAGCAACTAGATCAATTTATCAATGTCATTTCAAATTAGAGGTTTTACAAACTTACCCATGCAATTTGATAGCAAACTTAACATGGATACAATGCTAATGAATGATCTCAAGAACAAATACAATTGATAGCAACTTGCATTTGATTCCTAATTTACTACTCTTTCATATGAGGAATGATAACATTCCAACCATGAAAATAGCAATATCTAACACATCTCTATAACTAGGAAATCCCCATTACAAGAAGTCTAATCACATGCCCCTGGGATGGGTTTTAGCCTACAATGATAATTATATAATCAAAACATAAATCACTACAAGAATCCATGGTGAAATTGAAGAATAATGTGAAGAGAAAATGAAGAACAAGAGTTCTAAACATTGCAAATTCGATACTCTTACAAGATGGGATAAGATCCCTTTTATAGTCCAAACCTTTTAAAATAAAACAAAACAAGATGCTACTTGCAGCAGCGTTCGTGGCCCGGGAGAGGTACTTCGCGATCCGCGAGGAGCAAAACAGTAAAACCAGCAACACACATACTTCGCGGCCCGCAAGAGTATGGCCTTCACGCCACTTCTATGACCGGTTCTTCAATGCTTCTTGATCCTTTTGGACGGTCATAGAAGGTCTTCAAATCATCCAACTCCATAGCAAGTGCAAATCAATGGCCAAAATGCACATCTTCACTTTTAAACCACTATGAATGATTCGGCTTTAAATTTCAAGACTTAGGTACAAAATACTACCTAAACTAGCTCTCAAATGTTGTAAAACAAGAGTATATTTAGGGCCTATCAGCTTGCTTCCCTCCAAACCTCCAATGCACCAACTTGCGTTGGAGGTAACTGCACTGAAGGTATTTAGGGTTGGGGAGAGCATAATATATCCCAGAGGGAGAGTTTGGATGCGGGAAAGTAAATGGTATTTCTCCATGGGGAAGTCTCCCACACTACAAAAGAAAGAAAAATTCAAACATAGATAAAAGGGTAGAACCATGTTTATTACTCAAAATGGGAACCAAAGGCCTAGTTCTACAATGCCCCCGCATGGTGAATAAAAAACAAAATAAAAGCCTAAAGAAAATGTGCCTAACACAAGATAAGAGCTAGAAGGCTATACATTTGTGGGGGAGCTATCTGGGCTAGGGGATCCTCCTTCTTGAACCATCTCCTGAATCTCCTCCTCCGTCCAGCGCAGATAGCCATAGGCAGGAGCCTCCATAGGGGGTTCACCTTCAGGATGCGCGGGATCCCCAATCCTCCTAACAGCCTTCTTGGATTGAAAGAGCATGCAGTTTTCTCCATTGCCCAGGCCTACCCCATAACTATCATAAAGGGAAACCACCTGATACCCGTAGTTTTGAGGAACTAAAAAATTTCTTGTAACCGGGCTGATGATGAGGAGTCTCGGGACAGACTTGATAGGCGTTGAACTCATCCTCCCCAGGATCAGGAAATGAGGCATCCATATTGGGAGCTTTGGTGAGGGGTGCTTTCTTGATGTCAAAAGTGGAAGGAGCCCGGGAGCATGTTTCGAGATACCTCCATAGCTCGGGGACTAAGCTCTTCAAGTCAGCTTCGTGAAGGGCCCGGGACCTATACATAAAGCGCTTGTACGCCTAAGGGCGGTAGTAGGTATGGGTGTAAATGAACTGAACCGTTTGTGAACAACTAGTGAACAACTTGGTCAAAGTTTGTGTTCGGACTCGGTTTGACCAGTTCGAGATCAAACTCGAGCTCGTTCGTTAATAAATGAGTTCGAACTCGAGATCATAAGAGTCAGCTCGATAGACTCGTTGAACACCTCGAGATTAATTTATATATAGTATTTTTAGAATTTATAAAAATTGTTTACATGTTTTAAATATGGTAATTGTATGTGTATTGATTTTAGGAAGATATAATGTTAGAAAGATTAAAGAATAAGTAAAATAAATTTGAAAGGAAAAAGAAAGAGAAAAAAGGAAGTGAGGAAAACTTGAATCCCACATAGGTGGCAAGAGGAAGAGAGAAATCTTCTCTTAGTTATAAATTGATCCGCCATTCATTTCCTAATCATTCTTAGTACAACTTTCTTTAGTGGGTTTCTATATGCAAATCCATATTTTAGAGTTTGGACTCAAATTGGGCTTCTAAACATCAAAAATTTAAAATTTTTAAGTTTATTTAAGGATGAAATATTGTCCAAACGGGTTGTGTCTCGAATTCGTGCTCAATCCATTCGAGCTCACGAGTCAAGCTCGAACATTCTAAAAAATTAAACGAACCGAGTTTGAGCTAAAACATCTTAGTTCTCACGAACTCGATCACGAATATACTTAATTTTCATGAACTCGAACACAGGTATGTTTGATCTCGATTCGATTCGTTTACAGCCCTAATAGTAGGTACTTTGATCCCGGAACCTCGCATGACCCGGAAGCCATCCCTGGAGGTTCTTGTATATCCCATGGTAGGTTGATTTGTCAGAAGCCTCAACCACGCCATCAAGGGCCTTCTCAAAGTTCTTGGAGTGAAAGACTCTTCGAAAGAGCGTGTTCAAAGCCTCAACCTGCCCCTCCTTCTTGTCCTTCTTCAAAGACGGGTACTTCTTCTCGCAATCGGCCAACTTCTTCTCAGAGTCGCCAACTTCTTCTTAGTACTCTCTAGCTCCGCCTTCAGGGAGTCGTAAACCTAGCAGGCTTTTGGCGAGCTTCATCCAGCTCTCGTTGCTGTTTGCCAACAAGACCCACTCCGAATTGAGTATAAGACTCATCCAGCACCCGGGCGAAGTCAGGATTACGATAGAGAACGTCAGAAAAGTTGACAGCCTGCAACAAAGAAATTGGTCACTAACCTGCAACAAATGAGTAAGTATAAGAAAAGCAAGAGGACAACCAACTTGTTCAGCCTCTGGGAGGGGCCCCGAGTTGTCCTGGGCGAGAATAGGAATAGGCGGGGGAACCTCAATCCGAGGCCTGGAACGAGTCGGAGAACCTCTTGACGGGCCCAGGAGAAGACGCTTGGAGCGAAGGGAGACGAGGTTATCCACATCAAATGATGGATGCTCTATGAACTACTTCCGGTGGAGCGAATGGAGACGAGGTTATCCACATCAAATGATGGATGCTCTATGAACTACTTCCGGTGGGGGTGGAGATAGACCAGTACGCCTTAGTCGGTTCGGGGGTGGCACGACGCCGAGAGACATGAGCCTTTGAAGGCTCGAGAGGAGGGTGCGAGTCCTTGGGAACCAAATTTGGATGGAAGTAAAAGATACAGGAAAATGGCTTACTTGAGCCCTGATTTAAGAAGATCTCTTGATATTCCATTCCGAGGGAATGATAGCCACATCAATGTCTGGATTACTATACTCCACCTACTGGTCATAGATTGTTTGGATAGAGTCATACGCAGAACGGCTGCATCACTGCACCTCAATCTGTTTTAAGGTCGCGACTTCCCCGAGACTGGATGGAACCTCCTCAAGCTTCTTTATGCTTCTCAAAACAAGCCTCTCAAGTTTAGGAAAGTTTCCTGAGCAATCCGATGCGTTCCACTTTGTCAACTTCAGATTCTCCAACAAAAAAAACTTTAGTTTGGGGAAAGTTTCGTCGGTCATGTCCAAAGCATCACCATCGAAAGCTTTGAATGGCAATTTTAAAACCTCTAGATGTGGCAGTTTACTTATTACGATGATGTAATCCCATGGCAGGCAGAATTTGGACAATGTCAGTTTCTTGAGATTCGAAGGGAAGCTAAACTTGCAGGGAAAGGTCTTACCTATGTAGTATACATTGAGCAACTCGAGCTAAGTGAGAAACTCCATTTCAGGGAATACATTGCATTTACCTGCTCTATGAACACGCACCTCTGTTTTCTATGCCCGGTCCACTTCTTCAGCATCTTTTCAACTGCTTTCTTATCGGAAAAAACCAGAGAGGAAAATGTGGTAAGATTCTCTACTGCCATAGCCTTTTCAGGTTTAGGCTTTGAATTCTGAACTAAAACTAGGGATTTCAAATGGGAGGGTTTGGGTGGGTTTGGGTAGGGTTTAAGTGGGTAGGGCTTAAATGGGTATTAGCCCATTTAAACCCAAATGCTTAATGGACTAAATGGGTAGGGTACCCATGTATATTTTTTTAAATACGTTATTTTCCTTGTTTTCATAATACATTTATAAAATTCCAACATACAACTAAAATAATAAGGCCATGTTCTCCAACCTAGTACCAATCAAACAAGCTAGTATCAATTGAATATCACACATATGCTCCATATGCCATAGTGGTACAATTATTAATATAATGCTAAATATTATTTTCAATTTCGACATAACATGACCAAACAAACAACCTAGTATCAAACAAATAAATCTGGTACCAATTAAATATATTTTATACTCCATAGCAATGACATTAATAGTAACATTATCTGATTTTTGTTAAATTTCATTTTCATTTTCAACGTAAAATGGTATGTAACAAACAATCTAGTACCTTTCAAACTAACATAGTACTAATTAAACTGATCAATTATTAATGTCAAATAAAAATCTACAATACAAAAAAAAAATGAGGTTTGATAGATGAAATTTTACCATACAACAGTTTGAGTATTTTGTGGGTAGTCATCATTATTAGAACTAATGGGTACCCTACGAGTACCTTAAACCCGTAAGCCCATTTAGTAAATGGACGGGTATATTAATAGCCCTTGGGTTTCGGTGGTTACCCCAGTCTAAAACTAATCAATCAGCTGTCATCTGTTGAGGTTTCAAGAAAGAAGAAGAAGATAGCCGATTGCATGAAGATGCAAACTGGTCATTGTTTATGTTATACCTTAAATAATCCACTTGTCCCCTCTATCATCTTAATCTAATTAGTTTGACTTTCCATTATTTTATGTTTCCACCTTGCAATGCAGTGCCCAGCTGTGTCAGTATTTCCAGCTGTAATTTTTCATTGGACTTATCAGTACCCAGAGAGAGCCTGCAACTAATGTTCTTCCAGGGTAAGCATGATTTCTGATGATGTTTACATTGATGCATGATCCATTAGTGAAGCTACGAGTCCCTTCCGATGGTACAATGGCCGGAAAGGAACTCAGTTGCTGCTGGACTACTTTAAACATGTCTGTAACGATAATATGGCATGATGAACATTGCAGAATTCAGGGAAGCAATGTTTCTCGATAAAAATTAAAATCTGTCATTGAGAGGATGATTGATGAACAGCTACAATTCAAGTCACACTTGTTCTTTTGTTGCTGAAAACGGAAAAGTCAATTATTTAACAAGAAAAGTCATCAACTATCTGGTTTGTTGTGATGGTTGACTTCCATTCTGCATGCCGGGCTTGTGGTTGACTCCCATCTCCAAAGAGTCATCCTTGATGTTGTGTGGATCTCCCTTGTTCTTACGATATATTGCATACAGTATCAACTGCACCGTTCCCAATCCACACCCAAATCCGTTTGGTATCTGTTCAACAAGAAAGGGAGCTTTCAATTTTCAATTTTATCCAAAAATATACCGACTGGAATGTGATACTTACAGCAAGGAAAGGATCCCTCCCAATGAGTCCATAAATGAACCAGGAAGTGCCACACAGGAAAACAAAGAGGGACAAGAAAAAGGGCATGAATTCCACACTTTTTGTCTTAATCACCATTCTCTGCAAATTGCAATCACTATCATTTCACTTTTCACTTTTCCACTTAAGTTGCAAAAGGTCCAAATCAGCTTACCATGACGGAGAGGGGTGAAGCGTACATGATGATGGAGAATATGGTGGCGGCGGTGCCGCAGAAAAGCTTCCTGGCCTTTCCGTGGAGGGCTAAGAGTGAGATCAAAACCACAGCTCCAAAGACAGTGAGGACGAGAGCAAGGATTCCGCTGATTTTAGCCTTTTCCTTTTTAGGTGCAAATATTAGAAATATGAACACATAAATCACCTCTATCCCTGCCCCTGCTCCATTGATTACCGTGACTAGTATGTTGTTTGGTGACACAAAAGGCAGCCCATACCTAAATATTAATTCACATATTCATCTTCTTTTCATTTAACTATATAAAATTTAACTCCATTGATCACTGAATTCAAAATAAGCATATATAGCATCAAAACCAAACTAAATGGAACAAGGCATAATCGAATGGAATGGTAAATCATCTCTACTTCAGGGTAATTACCATGCAGAAAGCAAGCAATTGAGCAGGGTCATGACATAAGGGATGCCGGAGAACTGCTCGGTGGATCTTTTCATCACCACCCTTTTGAATGTTATCCTATATATATATATATTCATAAATCAATCCACTAACTGATGATTCACATACACATAGTTTATGAATTGAGTGGTAAAAGAGAAAATGATTCTTACGTCGGCGCCAAGAAGAGGAACAGACCAGATGCATTTCCTGTTACAAAATATGAATCAAACATCACCTAAACTCAAACAAAATCAAAAATAAAAATAAAATGGAATTAAACTTACCAAAAACCCCAAACACCGTGTGCAAAACATTAACCATAGTAAATTAGTGCAAATTAAATCCCAATTCTATAAGAGCTAGTTTGGAGGGGGAAATGCACCGGTGTATTGCATGAGTGATGATTTGCAGATATGGTGATGAAGACAACTGAAATTAGGCAAGAATACACAAATCAAGAAATATGGTGGTTTTTATAGACAAAATAGTGATGGATTTGATTATAAATAAATAAGAAAATATTTTTAAATTGAAAAAGAAAGGATAAGCAACCAACTATGAATTTTGGTGTAATGGTGGATGGGAGCTCGTGCATCCTTATCCTTCTTGTGTATGTTCTTTCTATTTGTTACCAGAATTGTGTATGATCTCTGCATTCCATTCTTATCTCATCATTTAATTTGATGCTACCTACATTTCTGTCACCATGCAGACTGCATAGCTCATCAACTGTATTACTTATTTTATTATAATAAATTTAATGGGTGAAGAATTAGATAGAATGGCATAAATTTTGAATCACGTAGTTATCGAGAAATTCTACTTTGAGGCAGCCTCACCCATGAGGCAAAGTTAAATAGAAAATTTTCAATAATACTGTCACTTCATTCTACCTCGCTACCAATTCATCAAATTTCGAGATGACCTCGTCAAATCTCAGTGTCAGTTCATCAAACCTAATCAACTCATCAAGCCTCGGTGTAAATTCATCAAATCTCACCCAAAAAGGGATTTACTTGGTCCTGCCTCTTGGGTAAGGATGCCTCACCCAAAAGAAGTTCTAATTAATCTATGAATCCCATTCTTTTATCTCATCATTTAATTTGATGCTACCTACACTTCTGTCACAATGCATAGTGTATCAACCATATTACTTGTTTTATATTATTATAAATTAGTATATGTGCAGTGGCATAAATTTTGCATCACCTAATCATACTTAATTTGGGGTAAAAATATATTTTATGAAAAAATGTGTGAATTATTTGTCGGATCGGTAACAGTTGAGAAGAGTTTGAATTCGAGTAATTTGTAATATATTTATTATTATAAATGTATAGGTGAGCAACTAGATAGAATGACATAAATTTTGAATCACCTACTTCATCATTTTGAGTAAAAATATGTTTTAGGAAAAGTACGTGTGAATTAATTTTACTTGTCAGGTTGGTAACCGGTGAGAAGAGGTTGAATTCGAATGATGTGATTTATTAGTCCGATACAATCGGCTGGTTTGACTTATGAGTATGTTTGAACTCAATTGATTTAATATATCCTTTAAATACATTTTACTCCTAATTGATAGGATTTAAATAGAATAATTTGGATTTTATGTCAACCTTTTCCTATCAAGAATAAATTTAATAAGGTGGGGATGGGATAATTTTGTGTAAACTGGATCGGCTGGTTGCTAAATTGGATGGCGCGCACTCTTATGACCAAATAAAACACAATTGTGAATCTATGTCTTATTCATTCTGTTGGATAGTTAGGCAGGATTATGTACAACAATCTTATCCATCACGTTTGATTTTATTTTCTGTTCCGCACAATGTTTGATAAATTCTCTTATCATTTAATATTTATAAATTGGTCTTCATTTATAAAAACGAAATCTGATGAGGCGCCCGCCCAATTAATGATGTGACATCATTATTTTTCAGTCAGGTCATGGATTCCACCATGATTTTAAGAATCATTTTTACTGTATGTCATGTGAGGCTAATTTTTAAGTTTTCATAAAATTTATAAAAGAAGAAAAGTATACGGTATTCCAAGGTTCTTACTATAATTCATGAACGTGTGCTTTATATCTTTAAATTAACATTCTGTAAATTGTCCCTCTTTAAAAATTAACATTTATGCTGACTTAACAAGATGTAAACAACATTGAATATGATTTTCAAAAAAAAAAAAAAACAACATTAATTGAATATGAAATAGAACATGATCGATACATGATACATTTTCCATTGACACGTGAATACCTTCATTTTTACGTGAAATGTCGGTTTAAAACATCTTAAAACACGACCCGATTGAACTTTATATATGTAAGTATTAGAGATACATGTGCATTTTTTAAAAATAGAACTAATTTTTTAGCTGGAGTCCCCAAATAGTCCCCCACATCGTCCTGATAAAGAATCTTAATTAAAAATAGAGTATGTTTTAATTTTTTAAATACACATCCCATTTATGGTAAATTTTACTAAATTATTGTGGGTGGCAGATATTTGCATATCCCATTAGCTATAAATTTACAAAAATAACCTTAATTAAACTTCAATTTCAATCTAATAAATATTCAGTCCTAATAAATATCAAATTCATATAATACACCATAATCTTTAAAAGTACTTCCAAATAATCTCAATACTTAATTTTAGAAGATGAATATATAACAACAACAAGGAGTTATATTTTATGGTGTTTTTTCTTGATTTTTGTTTTCATTTTATTCATCTACCTTCTTGGCTCTTGGTTACATAAAAATAAAAATGTTAGAATTCATAATTAATTTAACTTCATAGAGTTAAATTTCATTAACATACTAAATTTAACAAACAAAAAAATATATAAAACATAACCTCCATGAAATAAATCTATTGCACATGGTAATGAAATAACTTAACCTAAACAAACAAAAAATTAAGGAAAGAAACGAATTCGGGTCAGACTATCTAATTTCAAAACGATTATAATATCGAAGGAACACCTAAAAATCATCGTCAAATTTATTACCTCAAGAGAAAGGTACTTAGAAGCAATATTAAACCACGTCATTGATAATTCAAAATGCACAATATTAACAAAAAATATATAAAGTGTAGTATTAATATAGCCTCCAGTTTTTGATTAAGTGTTGCACTTAACTAAAAGCTGAGGGTTATTTAAACATTTTATCCTAATATTTATTATACACATTGACTCGATAAACTCGGCGGCCCTATCGATCTGGTAAAAATAAGTTCACACTCAACTCTTTATATGTACAAGTGAGTTTGAGTTTAAGATCGAGTTTGGTCAATCCAAGTTCGAACTCAAGTTTTGAACGAGTTGCTCGAGCGTTGCTTACGAACAGTTCCGTTCATTTACACCCCTAATTGAAAATCATGTGATTGTTGCATATCTCACATTGCCGCATCGTACTAATTCCAACGCATTTCTGGCTAATGATGCAAGTGGTCCTCGAAGTGTGATCGGGAACAACTACTCTAGTTTATAATAACACTAAAATAATCATGAAATGGACTAATCGCTGGGCTGATTTATTGGATTTAGTTTGACAAAAAATTTGGAATGATTTTAGGTTTTTTAAATATTGGGCAAAATACTTAAATGACCCAGAGTTTTGGAATAAGTACAATTATAACTCTGAGTTCTGAGTAAGTGCAATTATAACCATCGATTAAGCAAATTTTGGTAAGGATAACCCTGGCTGCACAAATTCAAGATACCACGTATTGAAAAGACAAAATTGTCCCTATCATCTACCTCATTGGAAACTGGAAAACTGAAGTTCCCCCACCATCAAACTCACCAAAACTTCCACGACGTCAATGTTGTCTCCACCATCAACCTTCCAATGCTACCTCACCGCCGCCATCAGCGCATTGCAATATCATCTCATCGACGTTCTAAATCAATGGTCCCTTTCCGCTCGGTGGATCGGGCGACGTCCCTCGTTTTCCATAGATGAAGAAACTCGTGACCACCACCATCCGCCACCTTCCGCCGCCACGACCAAATCGCCATCAACCAACGCGTTTAACGCCACTACCCAACATAAAACCTCTACCGCCACCAGCAACACAAAACCTCCACCCAATTCTCCCGTCACCACCACCGCAAAAACCTGACAAAATTGACATTCTTCCACCACCCAAACTCTTCACCACATCGAACCACCACCCCAAGCCTCTCTAATCATTATGAGCTCATCATCCCGACCGTCGCCGTTTTTATATAAAACTGAAGAACCCAAAACAATTTCAACTACCCAACCTCAAAATTCACAACCCCAATTTAAGTTACTTGAAAGATCTATGAAATGTGTGATCAAACTTTTGGTGAAATTCAAACAATAGTATGATGAAAAAGATGGGTGGTGGGGAATCTGGGGATATTAAGAAGAAGATTCACGGTGGCGGGTTGGATTGAACAAGGACTCGAGGAGAAGAAAATAAATTATTTTTCCATTTTAATGTCAGGGGTTTTTTGATCTTTTCGTAATCTTTCAGCTACCAAACTACCAAAATTATATTTTAAGATTACAATTGCACTTTCAAGGAACTGGAGGTTATATGTGCACTAACTCAAGAACTGATGGTTATAATAGCATTTTTCTCAAATTTTAATTGGCCTTAATTTTACCTTAAAGACCCAAAACCCACTAACTCTAAATCCTAACCCACTAAATTAGTTTAACTGATCGAATGAGAAGCCTGACTTAACTAAGCACATGTTACTTGAGTTTATTTCTTGTTGAACTACACTGAACTGAAATATATTTAAATATATTAAACTAAACTGACATTGATTTTAAATATATTTAACAAGACAGAAATAAATTGAAATATATTTAAATGAACTAAACTGATATAATTTGATATCTATCATAAATTATTGTAATTTATAGTAAAAAATAATATTTAATAAAAGATATTGAACTGAGCTGAACTGAAAAAATATAAATACATTTATCTGAACTGAAGAAAAAAAGTTGAATATACTTAACTGAACTGAAATAATTTAAAATTTATCATATATCATTGTAATATATAGTAATAAAAAATTTATTAAAGTGAACTAAACTGAAAATATTTAAATATACTAAATGGAACTGATCTACATAAAAGTTCAGGCAAACATGAACTAAAAGTGATAACTAAATTTAATTTATTTACCAAAACATTATTTGAAATTGAGGTTCCATGAACACTTATAACTAAATTGAATTAACTATTCAAATATTAGATTATACTTGATTTTTAGCTTATCAAATGCCAAACCTTACTTGACTTCCCTTACTTAATCGAGTTTTAGTAGCAATGAACATCCTTAATAGACTTTCTTCACTACAAATTTGAATAGAGATAATGAAAGGTCAAATATTATTTGACTTTTTTATAAACAATAGTTACTAAATTGAATTTAAGTAGTGAAAGATCACATCTTACTTGATTGTCTTCAAACATCAGTAACTAAATTGACTTTGACTCATGATAGGTCAAAGTTGCTTGATTTTCTAAAAACTCTAACAAGTAAATTGAATTAACTTGCTTGAAAATCTCTAAACAACGGTAACTAAATATATTAATGAATATATAGATAAGTATAAGGTTGTGGATTAGGAGTACTACGGAATACTATCAATTATGAACCGAACTCGAAAAACGATCAAATTGAATAACATCGACTCATTTACAATAAGAGAGATAGGGCTCTCAAGCCCGAACATACCCAAACCAAACTCAACCCGGAATTCATTTAATTTAGTTAAATTCAGTTCAAATCGGTAGTTAAACCAGGCCTATCATGTTTAGTTTTTCTTTTTTTTGGTCAATCATGCACGTTTACTGCCTCCTTCGAGAGCATGATATTACATGCAATTTCCTTGCTGCCACGGGTAAATGCAAAATGTATATCTTGAAGAATTTAATTACTACTCTATTACCATTCTCCATTGCCTGATGTTGCAATCAAATGCCGAGTCTTCTGTTCATTACAATATAGTATCAAGAAGGCTGCAGCCAGAATCAGAATCAACTTCTGTTCATTACCTAGCTATGGAACATCATTTACAACACCAGTGTAGTATTTCGTATATTGTTCATCCGAAAGTTGATGTTTTGAAGCAGTTTCCTAGCTAGGTATCTTGTTTTTGTTGTCCACTTCGGGAAGCAATATTTTGCCACTCAGGCTACTCGAAAAGATTCGGCTATTTGTTTCAAATCCTTGTAGTATCTCTTCCATTGAAGGCCTACAAAATGATGTCAAAACCACATTTAACTGTTAAGAGGTAGGTTCTGAAAGTATATGCCAAGAGTAATTGCCTTGTTCTCTCCAGTCTCACTTAAGTCTAGTCTGTTAGTACTATATAACTATGTTTACCACTAGTTCAGTTATTCAGTTAAGTAAGAAATCAACTTGAAAGAACATGGCCTAAGACTTGTGAGTAGTCTTACCATTTCCTGAGACGGCGAACAAGTACAGACGATTTCCAGCTGCAGTTGCTGTGATGAAAATATGAGGTGGTTCTAACTCAAACTGGTAATACTTCCTTCCCATGTGTTCTGCAACTTGAGAACTCAATACTTTCCCTTCCACATTCTCACCGATAACTTCAGGCCCGAATGCATTGATCACTTTATCTGGATTTCCAATGTCTTCAATTTTCGCATTATCATCAATCTCTACATTAAACTTTGCATGTAAGTCCTAATCATCAATAGAGTCTGGAAAACAGATGTAATAAATGATAAGAAGAAACTAACCATCTGAAAATCTTTTAACTGGAGCAACAATGACAAAGAGGCGCCCTTCTTTGGAGTTGGCAAACCTCAAGTCAATTTCTGTGCCTCCTAGGTCTGCGATCGAGACAGGAACCTAAACCACAAGGTAGACAAAGCCATGATAAGAATCTTCATGGTAAACAACTTTAATCCCACATTGGATTCCAACTGATTTAAACCTCAAACTATATAAGGTCTCGAGCACGTCTACTTATACTATATGACAGGAGCATATAAAGCATCCACAAAATTAACATCAGATCTTCTATACATAACCCTTCTAAGCCTTGTATTTGTCTGATTTATACTGAACTAAAGTGCAAATAAGTTGAAATGTATGAGGCATAATTCCGAACATTGCACATGAAGACTTGAAACTAACACATAATCCACAGTTTAGAAGAGTATGTTCTTACCTCTTCCCAGCCATTGGGAACAGAAAAGCTATAAGGATCCATGGGACTCCATCCTACACCGTGGCCACCAGATTTCTCATCCGGTCTCCGGTATGTTCTCCAACCTGCCTGGTCAGTGTTAATTTAGTCAAACTGAACATTCACTTTTTACATATGACGAGTAAAGAATGATGGACACAACTTGAGCTAACCTTGCTCATTTGGTTCAGAGAGACCGGGCACCCTCCCTGCAAGAAGACCTTGTTTAATAACTGCAAGTCCCGAACCAGGAAACCCGAGTGAGGTTGAAACTAAAGACACTGCAGAAGCCATGGCTAGCCTCCTATTCAAACCCAATTTACTTTCTTCATCTGATTTTGGATTTGGTAATGAAACTTTGCTGTCCGGTGTAGAATTCCCAGCAAAATGTTTGGATTTAACAACCTGTTGATTGTTTGCTCCAGAGAGACAGCAGGTTGTGTATAAAACCGTACTCATTTCTTCTTTTGGCAACTTGATGTGGTAGAAGATAACAAGAAATCAGGGACCAAAATTGTTGTGCTCTTTTGGTTGCAGAAGAAAGGGTGGGAAGTTTTGTGGCTGTTATTCTTCAAAAAGAAAGAAGGGAAATAAAAAAGGCTTCTTTCCATTTTTGTGGTTCTAATTCAATCAAGATTTCCTTCATAATTTAAACGGTTCTTCTAACAAAATGCCTTCTCATTCACAGAAGTTGCTATATATGCCAAATTCCAAGAAAACCTCGAATCAGTATCCCAATTCCCAGGTAAAGGTTCTCTTCTCTTTCATTCAGTCAATACCTATCAGAACTATTCAGGGACCTTGAACTGAAAGTGCATCACTATCAGAAAGTTGGTAGAATACATCATGAAATAGAGGCAATACTATGTACATTGTAAGGTACAAAAACTCCTGCTTGAAACAGAGGGAGGCGCAGCTAAACTCTACCGGACTCATCAAGGAAGTGGCATAGGAGGTTTCCACTTGCTGAATTCCAGCAAATCCCGATTAACTATAGTTCCATTGTGGAGCCAAAATGTTTCTGTTGACTGGTGGAACTCCCTCACTTTCTTTTGAAGTTCCCACATAATTGCTGTAAATGCCGAACAAGACTCGGTCTCAGGAGCGTAAGACCACAAGCATCTCACTTGCCTTCCCCGAGCTATCATCTCTTCAATGTCACGGTCTGA
Organism: Cruciata laevipes; assembly: GCA_963678965.1. Classification (NCBI taxonomy): domain Eukaryota; kingdom Viridiplantae; phylum Streptophyta; class Magnoliopsida; order Gentianales; family Rubiaceae; genus Cruciata; species Cruciata laevipes. The sequence continues at coordinate 15,472,301 of OY787639.1, forward strand.
GAAGAAAATAATATGCTATGAGCTATGATTCCTATATTGGTCAAGAACTTACCGAAATTAAATGAAAATCAAGGGAAAAAAGCAATAGTGTACTCACCGGGTATTGATTCTAAATAATCCAACAGTTCGGTACCTATGTGTGAATATGGCCACTTGATTGATATCTGGGAGTAGTCAACAACGTTTTGAAAAGGCAACTCCACCTGATCTGATAGAATCACTGGCACACACTCCTGTTCAGAAACATATGTTTATCCTTCAAAAAGGGGAACATATTGATTTTCAATAGCAAATACACCAGAAGGCAGAGGACAGACCACAAAGAAAGACTCGTAAAAGCGCAGAGTCCATGATGACTCCCCACGTGGAGCTAGACAGAACTTTGCATTACGCAGGTGTTTAAAATACTCCACCTTTCCAAGTTTTTCTGGGCCACTCAACTTCAACTCTGGAGATTCCAACTGTTTATAAAATGAGAACTAATAATTTCCGGAAGAAAGAAACCAGGTAATAAAAGGTATAAGCAAGCATAATCAAGTAGTTAAGGGCTATCATGATAATGAGGAGAAACTACTGAATACAGCCACAACTCTCATCTTGTGGGCAGAGAAACTATAAAAAATACAGAACTTACTTCACGTGATCAAGCAATTAATCTTTTCTTTCATTCTTTAGCCCTTAGAAATTTCCAAGCCGTTAATTAAGCAAAACTAACAATTGAAAACAAGAAGAAAGATGTAAATAATTAGATTCAACTCGATAAATATACGTGAATTCATACAAGACCAAGGAAGATTCAAATTAAGCCTTCAAATAAAAACTAGCACTGGCTTTTCCATTTAGACCAACCATATAAAGGGAGTAGAAGCAGACACAAGCACTTGTACAATCACTAAAAGACTTTTTAATGTAGGTTGCTTCTTAAACCAAAAAACAGCTTCGACCTATCAACATTACTCATGTACATATATTCTTAAACAAACTCCAATATCTATGCACTCATAATCCCAATCCAAACAAATTGGAAGAACGTAGCAGAAATAGTTGCTTGTTTCAAAATTTTGATATAATTACACACAACCAAACGGAAAAGGAAACAATAAGAAGATGAAGGCAAGAAAGACACATACCTTATCTGGAAATTTCTTTGCAAGCTCTAATAATTGGAGACGACCAACTTTTCCTTGAGCCCGGCCTAAAAAGTTTGCTAGATGCTTTCTCTGTGCTAAAGGTAAAGGCTCAACAAGCTTAACACCATGAGTAGTCATCCCATCCTCAACATTTCCAGGAATGATAACGTCTTTCCATGTATTGAAAGCGCTGGTGTCTCTCTTATCAGTCCTGTCTCCCTGCATTGCAAAATAATTGTTATTGCCAGAAACTGATTCCATACAGCGAATTCCAATACACACCCATCTACCCTAAGGAAAATTTTTGATAGAATAATGGCCTGTGAAGTTCTTTTCTCTCTTTTCATGGGATTAATGTACCTCGGGAGTAAGAATAATGGAGCGGTTCAAATATGTTGCCCAAGATTTGAATAAGTGAGCTCCAGCACCGCTGCATGATGGGGAAAAACAACTGAATGTCACATTGGAGAGTAACAACATGGAAATATATCTATCTGCTTTACAGAAAAAAACTTATCACAATACAGGTCCCTAACATTGATCTTGAAAGAGAACCTCCCTCAAACCAACTACAAGTCATATAAATGCTTTGTGCAGTTTTATAAAGAAAAAAATGGATTCAAAAGTTTTGCAGCTAATGTCAGACAGTCAAATCCAATATCAAATAGTAGTATCTGATTCTAGGAAACCACTAAAAGTAAAGGACTAATACCTTGGGAAGACAAAAATGTGGTTACGTCCCCCTGATAGTCTAAAATATGGCATCTGGCTTAGTACCTGCAAATAATATAGATCCGCATTACTCAGGGGGGTGAAATGCATTCTGTAGTAAGCGTAACAGACAAAAAGGCACCAAGAAAAAGTGTGGCATCCCAACAGAACAGTTGAGCAGTTGATATATCAATGCTACAAATTAGTTGTTGAAGGATAAACTACCTTGACATAAGTTTGATTGATTTCTTTGTCCGTCAGACCACCCATCATTCGAACACACTTGACATAAGTTGGAACAAAAAACAAATCTGCTTCCTCTTTCTTGGTGGTACGGAACATTGACCTCAGGAGCATCCTGTGAATTTTAACCTAACCAGAAGCGCAAAAAACACCAATGAAGAAAACCTATTGTTAGGTTTGATGCAAGAAAGAAACACTATCAAAGTAAGACAGATAATTTAGGCCCCGTTACTGAACTGAACTCTGTACCATGCTATACTAATAAAGTTGAAATGAACATAATTCAGTTCAAAAGAACATGGCCTTAATCATGTGAGTGCAATTTGTATGTGCAGTAACCAAATTAAACAATGCAATTCTAAACCATAACCTCGTGCTCCTTCTCAGATTTTACTTGCCAGAAATTTTTCAGATGACCTTTGACTGTAAAGTTCAACCCATTTACAACTTATAATTAGTAGCAACTTCAATTTCTAAATATCAACTTTTCATATGATATGAATTTCTGATATGTCATGTAAAACTAGCAAATTAAGGTCATGATTCATGAAAGTGATGAAACTAGTTCATTCTACAATTATCAAACCGTCTAGAAAAGGAAAAGAAGACGGTGAGTTAAGAATGCATAGGGAATGTGATATACTACCTGACTGCCCCACTGCCCTTTCACGCAGCTCTCGGGCGAAATCTTGCCGTCCCGGCCGTAAAGCAACAGCCTGAGCCCATCGATTTCATATTCATCGTACACGTAGATCTTCAAGGATAGGCGATTACCGTAGCCTCTGTCGGGCCACCGGAGGGACCCGCCGGAGGTGTCGTAGACGGTGGCGCCGGCAAGAGGGGTGGCATGGGCGGGGAGGCCAGGGTAGAAGGTTTGAACGTAGAGGCGTGTGAGGAGGAATGTGGTGATGACCAGAGCTATAGCTCCGATCTGGTGGACTCGAGTGCAAGGAATCGCTGCTCGGGTTTGCCTGCTGTTTAATCCCGCCATATTTCTCTCGTGTATTTCTGTCTAAACGCCCCCTACTGACCAAATCAGTACTACCAAAATGCCCCTGTACTGTACCTCTGTAGCACTCCCTCCGGAGTTCTAACCTTGTCCCATTTTTTTCCCACAGAGATCAAGGAAGAGAGTGTGAATTGAAAAAGTAAAATCTATGTGCCTAGGATGTAGCATGTCCTAAAAATTTCTAGATAACATAGATTACAACAGACTTAAATAAACCAAAAAGAAGAAATTCCTAGATAACAAAGTGGATTAAAAATTTCTTAGAACCTAGGATGTAGCATGTCCAATCTCAAAGGATCACACATGAGGCAATTATAAGTTATAACTTGTTTTAACCAGGACCAAGAGACTACATATACTATAATCAGAACCATTAACAGCATGTTTAATAGGCTTTGCTTATAAGTATATATTATTAATACACCTCAATTCAAACCAAGCAAAACCAGAACCCTCAAGTAGATTCATCAAACAGCACTTCGGAAATATAAGTGCTTAGTATTACAATGATAATAAATTGCATATGATTAAGTGTATTTATTTACCTCCAAATAAAATAAAAAATTCATCGAACGATTGATAACGGCAGAAATACATGTGATATCACAAAATTGCTCAAATAGAAGTCCCAAAAACCATGAGCATGATTAAGTATGTTTACATCCAAATCTTATCAAGGAGTCATCAAACAATGGATAAATACAGGTGATTTTGTATCAGTTCTCAAATAGAAATCTCAATGACACTTATTTGCAAATAAACATAACGCTCAAAGGTTTCTACAACTGAATTTATTTTTTAAAATAAACAAGAAAAGCAAAAGTAATTAAGAAGGCATAACTTACTGATACTGAACAAGCAAACAGGTCAAAATCTTTCTTTGGTTTAAACTGAAACCAACCCAAAACACTGCTGGAAGGATATCATTTCCCAGACAGAACAATGAATGACCTTACTATTACTGGATTACAACTGCAGATATAAGTTTAAACCCCTTAATTTTTAATGTTTATCAAATACATTCTCTGAGTCAGGGAAGAGGAACATAGTCCTGTGCATTTATCCAGGTTTGAATAAGTGGATATATACATTTAGTTGTTTTCTTCTGATTTGTCTAGAAAGGATAAATAAGGGGTACAGAACAATACTTCTAAGTTCACACAAACTTTGGATGTCCACAGATATCAAGGGTGGCAAGGTTACACATACACATATGCGCATATCAGCAGGACTACTTTACACAGTTGTAAAAGTATGCTCATCTGCATCAAACCCATCCAGAAAAATAAATACATGCCAACTACAATTTTTAACTACAATTTGTAAAGGTATTCATCTAATATATGTTGTAAGTACATGTTCGAAACTGCAACTTTTAAGCCCATACTTCTTTCTCAGCATGCCAACTACCCAATTCAAATCAGTCAATGACTTTGTCTATAACTCCTCTCTTTTTACTCTACTGTCAATTCTTGCAACATCAATACATCATCATATTTTTCATTTATCTACACAAATTAATGTAATAACAGTGCTAAATTCCATGTAATTATCTGTTCCAGTAGCAAGAAAAGATTACAGATCACTACAGATTAAACTGTCCTCGATTCAGACTCCAGAAAAATAGAGGAGACTAAAAATTGCTTACTAGTAGAATTAAAATAGCATATATCCTACTGCTTACACGATTTTCAAAGCTAAATCCTTATTCAATCTTCCAAAGAAACTGTGGAAAGACGCATTGCTAATTACTGGTAATTTCAATCAAAATCATATCTTTTCCCCGATTTTCTAATTAACTCAACAAAAACACTGTAAAACTCATAACCCACATGAAAATCACTACAAAGTATTAAATCGGTAATACCCACAAGATTCATTCGTGATTTTAACCAAATTAAACAACAAGGTTAAAGATTTGAGAATTTGTATAAACCCTAAACCGAGAAGAACGATGGTAAGTACACAAAAGTTGGAATGGAAGTGGGTTTTAAGATTGAACTAACCTGGATATATGGCGAAGGCGACAGCGGTGCTCGGTTAATCTGGTACGGCGGCGCGATCGAGTTTCACCGGCGGAAAATTCGTTTCAGACCCGCGAGACAGAGTCAGAGAATATGTATGACCATGACCCGTTTTTTCTTATAACCCGATCTTGACCCGATTACCCGCGTGTTTTCAATTAAAAAGATGGAATTGGTGTTGGAAAACTTTGTTCAGATAAAAGAATTAGATCCATGGAATTCAAGGCCTACAAATTTTCAAAAACCATTTCTAACCCAAAACTTTTGTAAAAACAAACAACAAAATTGGACAATTCTATAGAATTAGAAAATTATGGATCAATTCTAGAAAAAACAAACAAACCCTGATTGTGTTTTTTGAGTGTGTAAAATCTTTGATTATTAGAATTGAATAATAAATATTAAAAAAAATAGAAAGTAAGATAATGTAGAAAATGTACTTGGGTTAGACATGCTTTTACAAATTTCCCACAAGGAGAAAGCCAGCAACCTAGTATCCTCATCTGAAGTATCTGCTAACAGCCAATTATGTAGCCAAGAGTTAGAAAATGCTTGGCTGAAGTTTGAAACCTTCTGAGATAACAGAGAGTAATTCCAGAATTCCTTACTATCTTCACACTCCACAAACAGATGTAGTTCATCATCTTCCTCCTGGTTGCATCTAGGACATATCACCTGATCTGAAATTATCCTCTTTCTTCTGTTTATCAAGGTAGGAAGGGCTTTTGATAAAAGTTTCCATAAGAAAGTGTTGATTTTGTATGGTACCTTTAAGTTCCATACTTTGTTCCAGAGCCTTTTACTTCTGAGGTCTACACAACCTATCTCTGTCATAGAGATGTGGTATCCTTTCTTCACAGAGTAAATCCCATTTTTATTTTGCTTCCAAATGGGGATGTCCTCACATTCAGGGGGTTTGCACCTGTCTTGAAAGATATACAAAGCCATGAAAGACCTCATTGGGGTCATAAAATTCAATTTAGTCAATAAAAAATGTAAATTGAATAATTTTTAACATTTTAGTTTGATCCAAGTCTTTAAAATTTAGACCTCCTCCCAAAATTTCAATCGCCTCTCTTCATGATTTTCCTCATCTTCTTACCATGGAGAGATAGAAAACCATTGTTTCTTTATTTATTGATTGTTTATTACTTTAAATAAGAGTGAGTAGTCCACGCATTATTCAATTTGATCGACGATGTTGTTTTTAAAATTAATATATGTAGAATTATAAATTATTAACGGCTCCAACCTGAATAAAATGCAAAATAAAGATACCCTTAACTTCAAATCAATGGAAGTCATGGCGTCCACCGAGACCCGCCAAATGGACGACTAGTCATCATGGCAGAAAATTTTCATCGCCGCAATTGTTCGCCGTGACTTTTGACGCCTTTTAAACGAAAATATCCAAACGACGTTGTTTTGGTGAATTTTGCAAAGTAAATTAAAATATTTGAACTAAAAAGTTAAAATTTTACCCAATTAAAAACATACTTAAACTTTATTAAATAGAAAGACCAATTAGTTATGGTCTAATATCTTATGTCTCAATGTTAGAAACGGTCAAGTTTACTCTCATTTATATTAAAATTAAACTTTTTTTTCTAAATTATAATAGTAGGATAAATATTTAAGTATAATTGAAATATACATCCTAAATATATCTATAGTTTAATATATTAACAAAACGCCGTGAACGTCACAACGTAAGCGCCGTAACGACTAGTCGTCCTGGCAGTCGACTAACGCCGCGCCTTAAAAGTGCGCCGTGACTTCCTTGAATGAGTTCAAATTAATGTAATTCATAAATTGTTTTCGTTTTTTTCTTTCCAGTGACACAAGAATCGGAAATAAGCAATTAATGCTTTACTGAACTTTGAAGAGTTCGATTCAAAATATAAATATAGGTCCATTGGTCACATTTTAAGAATTTAGGGAAATTTTGTACCTAAGTTTGGTATAATTTCTAGAAATGATAGTATTTAATTAATTTAATTTTACTTAATATAACTATGAGAAAGTGTCAAATAAGGGCACCTTACGCTAAGGGCAAGGCAAAAGAAAACCCCATTTTACAAGATTTGAGGTTATTATACATTTTTTTAATGTTTTTTAAGTTATTTTTGTTTGTGCCTAATATTTTTATACTTGAATTTGACCTTTTTTTGGGTTGATCTTCTATGAGCTCTTTCCCGAAAGGGGGTTAAAAAAAAACTCATTCAAAATCTAGGTTGAAAATTTTGGTGTTTCGCATTTGGCCTAGGTTGAAAATTTTGGTGTTTCGCATTTGGCAAATGCGAAATAGCCTTTTTTTTTTTCAATTGTGTGCGGACGTGGATTTTTAAAAAAAAAAAAAAAAAATTGTAGATTTCGCATTTGCCAAATGCGAAACATACATAATTCGCATTTGGCAAATGCGAATTATAATCCAGATAAATCACGGCCAAAACTTCTGGTTCATAGACCAGATCTAATTTCAAATCTTTTGCAAAATCTACTTATCAAAAACCAGATCTACAATCCGATTTGATTTTCCGCCCAAAATCTACAATCCATATTAAAACCCAAATGTTCCAAATATAATCCAAATCAAACCCCGAATCAAATAATATTGATCGGTTTAAGATTCGGTGATTATTGGGTGGCTCGGTCTTGGTTTTTTTGGACAATCAACAAGCAATGGCGGACAGGTAGCGGCGGCGGCGGATGGCAGCGGCGGTTCTTCAAAGGTAATTTAGTAATTGTGTTTGATGCCTAAAATAATTGTATGAATTAGTAGAATATGGGTGAAGTTTTTTAAAATTTTGGTTCTAATTATTCTAAGTTTATGTAGGTTTTGCTCCCCATTGGTTTAGTTCGTAGAGTGCTATTCTAAATTTTGGAGCTAACTGACAGATTTCTTAGCAAGGTTTGAAGCTTATAAACTCAAAGGTTACTTCTTAAATTGACAATTTACTTTTTTGATTTTTTATATACATTTGTTAGCTTAGTATTATTAATATGATACTGAAAGAATACAAATGAGTAGAAAATAGTAGTAAATAAAGTTTTAAAACTTGAATAAATATTAGTGATTCTGGTTGTGAATATAAATTTGCTTATACTGTGGTATTTGATTTTTTGAATTAGTATGAGGCCGTTGATGATCAATTTGTACTGGGGTGGTCGAATTGTTTTTTTCTCTGGTCTTGGTGTCTGCTATGATCCACCTACTCCAAGGAACTCAACCACAATTTGTCGAAGGCTAAACTTTTCCGAATTGGTTGACCTGATTTATGCTGAGACCGAACTTCGTAGGGATGTGGTCAAGCTTACGGTATTTTACCGGTACCCTGAAATTGTTGGGGCGAGCAAAACGTATTCTCCACTGAAGCTACAAAATGATACTGCCATGGAGACATTTTTTGAGGTGGTTGACCAATTATCATTATTTGTAGCTGAACTTTTCATAGAGACCGAGGCATTATCTAGACATGAAACCCAATACTCCTTTACTTCATTGTTAAATGGCTTTCATCCTCCCAATCTCCCTAGTTCATCGAACTATCCACATCATCCCTACCCTCAGCATCATGCCCCTTCTACCCCTTTTATGATAAATGGCCATTGTAGTCAATCCACCAGAATTGAAGAAGAGTTGTACGCCTCCCAAATATCAAATGCATATGATGATTTTGGGGGTGATGAATTTGATGTGAGGGTCACTGGTGGTGGTGGCGATGAAGATGGAGCTAATGGTGGTGATGAGGATGAAGATGATGACGACTACCATTGTGAAGTAGATGAAGAAACTTCTGATTCATCTGCTCCACCATCTTCTGATGAAGAGATTGAAGAGGTTGAATCCGATTCATCTGATTCAGATTGTAATTCTGGAGATTCAGATAATGATGCTGACATTGGTAATTCGAACATTGGAGGTATGAGATTCGGTGTATCTAGTAACTCTAGGGTGTTACATTTTTTGAATGATATTGGAGATGACTATAATCCTGACCCAACTGCTGATGGAGATAGCGAAGGAGCCCCAATCTATAGTCGAGATAATCTCTTGATTAAGTGTGGCATGCTTTTTGATAGCTAGGAAGAGTTGAAAAAGGCTGTCAGTTTTTGGGGTGAGCGCCGAAATAGAGCATTATGTGATAGAAAGTAAGGCTAACACATGGGCTGCGAAGTGCAAGTCAAAAGACAATTGTGGTTGGCATGTTCGTGCTGTTCTAAAAAGCACTCACCGTATGTGGCAAATCACTAGATGGGTGAAGAAACATACATGTGTTGGTATTAATCGATCTAGTGGTCATGCGAATTTGACATCTACAATGATTGCGGGAGAGATTCGACATCTTGTGGAAGACAATCCACTCCTATCTGTGAAAACTATCATGCAAGATGTCTTAGAAACCTTGGGCATGGACATTTCCTACAAGAAAGCATGGTATGCGAGATTGAAATCCATCGACATGATTTATGGTACTTGGGAGGAATCATTTGCGAAGTTGTCTACATACTTCCATGAATTAAAACGCGCAAATCCTTCCACCGTTGTTCAGTGGAAATTTCATAGTGGTGGAGAATTTAAACAAAAAATGTTTAAGTATGTGTTTTGGGCATTCCCTCCCGCAGTGGAGGCTTCTTACAGCTGCAGGCCTGTGATTAGTGTTGATGGAACCTTTTTAAAAGGTTCCTATAGGGGGAAGTTGCTTGTGGCTGTGTCACATGATGCAAACGATTATATATTGCCCATGGCTTATGCCATTGTTGATGAGGAAACAACGGCAAGTTGGACTTGGTTTATGACCCAAATTCGGTTGTTTGTCGTGACAGATCGTATGCCTATTTGTGTGATTTCTGATAAACACGCTGGGCTGAAAAATGCGATGGACAATTTGGCTGAGTGGCAAGAACCAGTTGGATACCATCGCCTTTGTTTGAGACATCTCAAGAGTAACTATGGTAAAAGATATGGCTCGAATGTTCATCAGAAAAACCTAGTGTGGCTTATCGGTTCTGCAAAACAAAAGCGTAAGGCAAAGGTGCATTTGAAGGAACTGAAGGGCCTAAACCTTGAGGGATGGAAATATTTACATAAATATCCCAAAGAAATGTGGTGTGTTGCTTATGATTGTGACAATGCTAGGTGGGGTATTTTAACAACAAATATTTCAGAGAGGTACAACAATGTTTTGAGGGGAGTGAGACATTTACCAATCACGGCTTTAGTCAATGCCACATTGCAAAGAACTGTTCAGATCTTCGCAAAGAGATCAAAAGAAGCGAATAAGTGCATGTATCTATTTAATACTATGTCAATTAATTATTTATATTTTCCGGTGATGTTGTATTGATACATGTTCATATTTGATGAATATGAAGTGAGGCGCTTCCGAAGAAGATTATGAGGAAGTTCAAGCGTAGCGAGAAAGCTGCAATGGGGCACCGTGTCGAGTTGTTTGATTTCACAAATTCGGTGTACAAGGTGACAAGTTGAGGCCACAGTTTAGGACAGGTGGTCATAAGCATACTGTGAAATACAACATGAGTTGGTGCTCATGTGGGAAATGGCAAATGTTCCGAATGCCATGTTCTCATGCATTGGCTGCTTGTAGGCACAGGCGCGACAATCCCCACGATCTTTTCAATGAAGTCTACTCGGTGGAAACTTTCAAAGCTCAATATGCACTTGGATTCTCACCTCTAAGAGATGAATGTGATTGGAGCTCATCAAGCAGGATTATTTTGCCTAATCCAGACATGTTCAAAAAAAGAAAGCATGGTAAGCTCGGAGAGAGAAGAATGCGAAATGAAATGGATCATAAGTCACGCTCGTGCTCTATTTGCGGGGAACTAGTCATGACAAGAGAACATGTAATCTTCGATAGAGCTGTTTTATCATTTTCCTTTGAAGCAGAACTTTATTGTACTATGATACTTTATTGGATTATGATATGTTATGGTACTTTTAGTCTTAGTTTTTATTAATAAAATTGATAAAAAGTATTTTCATAGAATCATACAATCATACAATCAAACAGGACCTAATGATGAGATCCTCCAAGAGGATGACCAGTCCCACATAGGAGAAGCAGTAGTCGGTGGAATGCTAGAGGATGCAAGACTCTGGCTAACAAATGGAGTGTGGAATCCCAATGACTGATGCTGCAAATTACTGAACGCTGCAAATTACTGAACGCTGCAAATCCCAATGACTGATGTGAGGAACCTGACTGTGAAGAACCACCTTGGTTCGAAGTTGCATTACTGAATTGTGGAATAAGCTGATCTCGAGTGCGTCTACCACCTTGGTGTCGTACTCTAACTCTGGGCTGTATGTCAACCTGAACATGGTGAACTGGTGGGGGGGCATCAGCTTGTTGGTGTTGCTGAGGAAGATGCAACTCGATGGGATCCCGAGCATATGTGTAGAAAGGTGCGGCATATCGATCCATCTGTGCAAAAGTGACTTGATCCATAGAGCATCCAGGGTGTTGCATGGCTGACTGAGACATTTGGTGCATATTTGCCACTCATTCTTCCTAAAAAAAAGGAATGTGAATAAGGTTGTAGTTGAAATAATATTAAAACCTTATAAGTAATATGGGATGAAGATAAATGAATTACTTACAAATAAAGTAGCTCTGCTCGTGCTTCCTTGAAAGCCTTCGTAATGCATAGGAAGTCGTGCAGGATTCTCTACATATCTCACAGTCCTTAGCATATACCAAGCCATGTATTCAGATAGATCACCTGGTTCACTGCCTTGTACAACGTGCTCTCGTCGCTCAGACCAAGTAGTCACATATAGACGAAGTCTATGTTCCCAATTAGTATTAGGTCTGCCGCGACGAGTATGACTATGGATGTTCTTGAACTCGGTCTGTGAATGTAGTCTATTGTCTGGTATATGTTGATGGAATCCGAATTGCCGGAGGACACGGTCAGGGCAATGTGGCTCAGCAACATGCCAACAAATGAGGTACACTGCAGACATCCAAATATCACGACCAGCTGAACAGTAATCAGGATTGGAATCCAAAACTTCCTGTGTATACGGTTGCCATATAAACTGAACACGTAAAATCATAACTTTAGTATAGATAATAAAATATATGTAATCAAAATATAAAGATTAAAGATATAAATAAAAAAATGTTGACCTGATTATGTTGCATGCTTCCCAATTGATCGCGATACGCAGCAAGAACGAACCTTGAAGTCTTGGATAAATCTAAAGGACCTTTCCACCTTTATGAATAAGAAAAGAAATCAATATCACATAGATTGAATTAATATCAAAAATGATAAAAAAAATAAGACTCACTTATCTCCGTATCCATACTCATACACTGTAACCGGCTTCTCAACACGTGGACACAATGTTGGGATTCTCTCCCAAGCCCAAAGCTAATCACAAAAATAAATTAATGTTTTGTAACATAAAATTGTAGTAATGAAATCTAAAATAAAAAACAATATTTAAAATTATACCTGTAATAATAATTGAGCACCGGCAATGTCCTTTTTCTTGCACAAAGCACCATCACAAAGATTTCTATATAGTTGGGCAAGAACAGTTCCGCCCCAACTATACTGTGATATAGCATTAAAATCAAGCAACATGGGCAGATACAACAGTGGCACAGCACTACCACTGGTATCACACAGCAACAAACCACCAAGCAGTAACATAATAAAACACCTAGCTCGTTGCTGACTTGTTACTGGTGAAGTGTCTGGAGCTGGTGTATGAAGATGTGCAGGTAGAGTAGACAACAGAATTCGACCCTTTTGAATGGATTGTTCCGGCGGTGTGAACCCCAAAAAGTCATGAATCATGACTTGCCACTCCTCTAATGTATGTGTAGTGTCTGTACCTGTCACAGGAAGGCCATCTAAAGGCAAACCCCAAAGCACTCCCACATCTTGCATCGTGACAGTAGTCTCGCCAATAGGAAAGTGAAATGTATGTGTCTCTGGACGCCAACGCTCCACAAGAGCTGTGATAAGGGAGTGATCAACTTTAATATGACCAGACCCTAACACACCATAAAAACCAGCCATCCTAATGTAATGTAACACCTCAGATGACAAGCGATGAACTATTCTCCACAACTCTCCGTCACACCTCCTAACTGTGAGGGTTTCATCAAGAACGCCATCATATACCTTCCTAGCACGATGCTCGGTATGCATGAACAACACTTCCGTGGATAGTGGTCCAGGATTAACCATGGTAATATAGACACTCAGACACCTATTTAAAAATATTTGTAACATCTCAATAAATGTTTCATTTTAAAAACAAAAAATCATTAACACATTTAAGTAAATGAAATAAATGTACACATACTAGAGTGCTCAACTTTGCACCATTTTAACACACAACTAAGCATAATTTGCATTCAATTATTCTACATTTATTTGTAATGACAAAAGGGACAAATCAAAACTACCTGGAAATCGCCGCCGATGAAAAACCCCGCCGTAAACTGGAACGCCGCCTGCCCGCCGCCGTCCGCCCCGCCGCCGCTGAAACGCCGCCGCACGCCGCCCGTACGCCGCATGCCCCCGCCGCCGCTGAAACGCAGCACACCGCCGCTCGCCGCACGCCCCCACCGCTCGCACGCCCCGCCGCTCGCACGCCCACGCCGCTCGCACGCCCACGCCGCTCGCACGCCGCAGCCGCTCGCCCCCGCCCCCGCCACTCGACGCACGCCCCGCGCCGCTCGCCGCTGGAATTCGCCGGCCGCTGGATTTCGCCCGATCTCCAAATGCGAAACAAATCTGATTTTGCGAAATTGTTTTTTTGCGAAATTGTTTTTTTGCGAAATTTTTTTTTTTTAATATTAGGGGTAATTCGCATTTGGCAAATGCGAATTACGTGTACACGTGGCCATATCCACGTGTAATTTTGGTTTAAAAAAAATGATAGTTCGCATTTGGCAAATGCGAACTATCAACTATTTCGCATTTGCCAAATGCGAAACCCCTACAATTAGAAAGCCAAAAAAAAATCACCCCAAAAATTTCCATTTTTTTTTTCCATCACAAAACAGTAATTTGATCTTCTATTGGATTTGATATTTTAGGTTTTGTGCCTGTTGTTTTTATTAGGTTTGATCTTTTAGGTTTGGCAAAGTCTTGGAAGAGACCGGATTAAATTTTAAATAGTGTTAACAAGGAGGGACCAATTTGCAATTTCTGAAAATTTTAAAAATTCACGCTACAATGCCGATCCGCTACAATACCTGGTACTGATCCACTACAGTGTTCCAATTTAAAACATGAACATTTTAATTTGAAACATGAACATTTTAACGTGAAACATGATCATTTTAACTTGAAATATAAAAAATGAAAATGAACATTTTAACTTGAAACATAAAACATGAACACTTTAACTTGAAACTAAAACTTGAACATTTTAACATGAAACATGAATATTTTAATTTGAAACATAAAACATGAACATGAACATTTTAACTTGAAACATGTAGCGCACTGTAGCAAAAATACTGTAGCGATTGTAGCAAAACACTGTTCACACGCAGAACACTGTAGCGCATGATTTTTTTATTTTCTCAAAAATTGCAAGTTGATCCTTCCTTGATTTTGATTTGTTACCTTATTTACAATTTAATCCGGTCTCTATATAGAGACGTCTCCTCAAAGACTACGTATCTCTTTAGGTTTTGGGCAATGTTTTTCACTTTATTTCATTAATCTTTTATGTTTATGGCCCAAGTAATTAAAATAATTTGTATAGTAACACCAATCTTGTGTAATGTGATCTCCTATAGCTATTTAATTAAAAGAGAATCTAAGACCCTGTTTACTAGAGCTTATTTCTTTATGTACTGAACTGAACTGAACTTATTTAATTGAACTGAACTGAATTGAACTGAAATGAAGTGAAAATTGATGTATTGAAAAATGGAATGAGGATGACTGAATTAACATGAATTTCATCAAATTGTATTTTCACTGAATTGAACTGAACTGAACTGAACTGGACTGGACTGAACTGAACTGATCTACAGATAGGCTCTGGTAAACAGGGCCTGAACATGGATTAAGTATTTATTTTCTTTTATTCAATTATAAAAATAAAAGGTATAAGTATTCAACCAAGCTTAATTGAACTGGAATTGAATTGATCTTATTTGGTCATAATTGATTTTAATTTCAGAGTAATCTTAATGAAGCAAAATAAAAATAAGGATATTAATATCTTTAATAAATAGTTATATTAAGAAAAATTAAATTAATTAATTGCAGCTGTTCTAAAAATGAGAAAATTATGCCAACACTCCACTTTCGAATTATGAAAATTCCATTCAACTTAATTCAATTTTCTCCAAGAATTTTAGGGTAATTGACAAAAACCAAACAAACTGAAAATAGCTAATAAATTACTGGAGGAAAGAGAAAACATACCAAGAGATAGGTACCCCCAATACTTCACCGCAAATAGCTACTAAAGAACCCAGGTTGTAAGAAAGGTATGAAAAGCGCACACAGACGCTCAGTTTCTCTCTAACTTCAATTAGGGTTTCGTTGGGCAGTTGGGCTCCTGATTGATTTCCAGAAGAGAGGGATTTTTTATATAAATTGAAGAGGGGATCCTCACTTTGCTTCCGTTGAGTTAAGTTGCTTTGCTTTTGGGTCATTTGAAGCTTCCAAGGTTTTCTCGAGAGGTGCCATTTTTTTGTGTTAGGGTTTTGAGTCGGCCGCCATGGCGCGAAGGGATTACGAGTCGGAGGAGGAGGAGGAAGAGGCAGACGTTGAATTAGATGAGGAGGAAGACGAAGACGACGAGGACTATGGAGGAAAGGTCCAGAAGAAGCGGCGGAGATCTGATTTCATTGATGATACGGCGGATGAGGACGAGGATGAAGATTATGACGAGGATGATGAAGAGTACGGTGGCAGGAGCGGCCGTGGTGCGGCGAAGAAAAAGGGCAAGAGGCAGAGTGCGACGGACTTCTTTGATTTGGAAGCTATAGATGAGAGTGATGACGAAGAGGAGGAAGAAGAAGGAGACGATGGTTAGAATTCTTTGCTATTTGTTATTTTGAGTCTATAATTAATTAATCTACACGTTCCATATCATTTTTGCAGCATGTTCAGTACTTCTGCTAGGACATTAACAAAGTTGCAGACTATGTTTTTGAAACCAATTTTACTAGCCTTCTCTGCCTGAATAGTTATTGATCTCCACGGGTAGTTAGTTACTAAATAAATAGTTGTTGTCTTCCCTGAGAAGGGAAAAATTAGAATGGTGGAACTTTTATGTTCTGTTGACAGCATTAATGTGTTATGGCTTCATATGTTCTTGGCTCAAGTGTTTGTGCATTGAGATGTCCCTTTATGGAGATATCAGAATTTTTAGTTACACTTTAAGCTGTATGCTGAAGAATACATCAGCCATTAACCTTTGTTATTTTGCTTCATTGTGATTGCCATCTTTTATTACTTTCGTTTATACGAGGAGACTGTACAATGTGGTTTTGTGTTTTTTGCTGATTATAATTTTCATAGAATGTAGATGAGTGAGCATGAAAGATCAAAGCTTGCTTTTATACTTGTTGGATGATTGATGTTGATGAAGTATGGTGTGAATGTCTTAGGTATCGTATCTTATATTTATCAATAGTAATCTTCCTTTTGAGTATTCTAATTTTCCTGCTATTTTTTTTCTTATGAACATTAGACTTCATAGTGGATGGTGGAGCTGATATACCTGGTGAGGATGATTCTAGACGGATGCACCGTCGTCCAATGCTTCATCGTGATGATGACCAAGAAGAAGATATAGAGGATCTTGAGAGGAGACTGCACGAAAGATATGGCAGGCGAGGCATGGAGGATGATGACGAGGCCTCAGAAGTGGACCAGCAAGCTCTCCTACCATCTGTCAGGGATCCAAAGTTGTGGATGGTGAAATGTGCGGTAAGATGTCTTTGAGTATTTGTGTTCCCCCAATACTGTTGCTCTCTTAGTTTTATGATATCATTGTCATATTGTTTTATTTAGATTGGTCGTGAAAGGGAAGTTGCAGCTTGCCTGATGCAGAAATGTATTGATAAAGGTCCCGAGTTGCAAATTAAATCAGTGATAGCTCTTGATCACCTCAAGAATTACGTCTATGTTGAAGCATACAAAGAGGCCCACGTAAAGGAGGTAATCCATCAGCTGATCTCTTTATTCTCAGCATTGACTGCAAAAGAGATGCTTGCATTAAAAAAAGGATTTTGTAGACTTTTTTTTTTGTAGTGTGTACCTTATTCTTTCTCTTGGCTTTGAAATAGGCATGCAAGGGTATGCGCAACATATATGCTTCAGCAAAGATAATGCTTGTTCCGATCAAGGAAATGACTGATGTACTTGCGGTTGAAAGTAAGGCTGTTGACGTCTCCAGGGACACTTGGGTGAGGATGAAGACTGGAACATATAAAGGAGATCTTGCCAAGGTATGTTTTTGTTGCTTCTGTTCCTGTTCCTGTTGCTGTTGCTTTTGTTATTCTGACATTGAGCTCTTTGTTTTTAAGGTTGTAGATGTGGATAACGTACGGCAGAAAGTCACATTGAAGTTAATTCCTCGGATTGATCTTCCTGCCCTTGCAGCTAAGCTGGTTGGTACTATATACAGTTAATTTATTTTAATTTAATTAACTAGGTTGCAAAGGATCCACCAGTTTTACAGTAGGATAAATGTTAGATACTTTATGTTAGATTGTCTGTTTGTGTTTACTAGCAACTTGAATTTTCCAGGAAGGCAGAGAAGTTCCAAAGAAGAAAAACAAGTCATTTACTCCAGCTCCGCGTTTTCTGAATATGGATGAAGCAAGGTATCTCTAGAAAACTGCTTTACATAGAAGAAATAAAACAAAGTAGAGATGAAATAACTATATTGTATTCTTACTGGGCTCTTTTGTCTAGGGAATTGCATATTCGAGTGGAACGCAGAAGGGATCCTAGGACAGGGGATTATTTTCAAAATCTTGGGGGCATGATGTTCAAAGATGGCTTTCTGTATAAAACATTTTCCATGAAATCAATCAGCACACAGAGTATTCAACCAACTTTTGATGAACTTGAGAAATTTAGCCAACCTAGCGAGAGTGGGGATGCAGATGCTAGTTTGTCTACACTGTTCGCAAACAGAAAGAAAGGACATTTTCTAAAGGGTGATCGAGTGATTGTCGTGAAAGGTGATTTAAAAAAATTAAAGGGGACAGTTGAAAAGGTTGAGGAGAATACTGTTCATATAAAACCAACTGAGAAGGGCCTTCCGGTTAGTAAAATCTTGTTTATCTTATTATTATAAATTAATTTTGTATGATGGAGATGTTTGTAATGTTCTCACCACTTTGATATGTAATTTTACAGTCAACTCTTGCGATCAGTGAGAAAGAGCTCTGCAAATACTTTGAACCTGGAAATCATGTTAAGGTTGTTGCTGGTGCTACCGAAGGTGCAACTGGGATGGTTGTTTCAGTGGAGGGGCATGTTGTAAACATAGTGTCTGATACTACTAAGGAACTTGTAAGTCTTTTTTTTTGTTGATACAGGGACTATGCTATTTAACTGGAATGTGCTTACAGACTATGCTTTGATTCTGTTCAGCTTCGTGTGTTTGCTGATAACATTGTTGCAAGCTCCGAAGTTACAACGGGTGTTACACGAATTGGTGACTATGAGCTTCATGACCTTGTGCTGCTAAGGTAGTCTTTTCGCTTGTGTTCTTATTCACTCTCAATAGGTGTCTAAGTTTATCACATTACTTAGAAGAGGGCTGTAATTATTACTTTCGCATGCAGTGACTTGAGTTTTGGTGTGATCATTCGTGTTGAGAGTGAAGCTTTTCAGGTCAGTTTTCAGCTTTCTGTTTGATCTTGACCTGGTTCAATGTTTTTAACTTGTGCTACTTTATAATTTTCAGGTTCTTAAAGGGGTTACAGAAAAGCCTGATGTTGCTCTTGTGAGACTGAGGGATATAAAATCCAAGCTTGACAGGCGAAATATCGGAACACGAGATCGAAATGGAAACCAGTTGGCTGTAAAAGATGTTGTTAAAATCCTCGAGGGTCCTTGCCAAGTGAGAATGTCATCATATTATTTTGTGTCCGTATTTTGTCTATGAATAATTTACAGTAATATTTAACTCTTAATTATTTACAGGGAAAACAAGGCCCCATTGAACATATTTATAAACAAATATTGTTTGTATTTGATCGACATCACCTTGAGCATGCTGGCTTTATATGTGCCAAAGCTCAAGCTTGCACCTTGGTTGGTGGATCGCGATCAAGTAGTGACAGAAATGTACATTCCCTTATTCTTTTTGTGCTTTGGTTGATTTAAGTATATCAAGGTTGCTTTATAAACTTATTTTGCTGCTGGTACCGTAGGGTGGTGGCTCATTTTCATCAAATTATTCCAAATTCGGAGCTGCCTCTCGTGCACCCATGTCTCCAATGAGATCACCTAGGGGCGGCCAATCTTTCCAACGTATGTATACTGTTCCGCTGAAACTTTTGATTACTACATGTATTTCTACTAGCTTCCGTTTTGTTCCTTCTCAAGATTTTGTTTCATCATACAGTTGATACTTCTCTTCCAATCCAAGTCAAATTGGTGTTTTCTCAGCATTAGGCTTAGCTTGCTTTTAATGTGTGACACGTGGCACACCTTTACCGTTCTAACTAGAAATTTCTGGAATGTTTGCTAACCCAAGGTTTTTTTAGCTGGTGGAAGGTTCAGAGGTGGTAGAGGACAAGACAGTCTGGTTGGTGCTACTATTAAAATTCGTGTGGGTCCTCACAAGGGGTGTGCTGGTATCGTTAAAGAAGTGAAAGGTAACACTGTTCGAGTGGAGCTGCAGGCCCAGATGAGGGTGGTTACAGGTATTCGGGTGCTTACATTCTTTGTCATGTGACAAATTGAAATAAAGTAAAATTCTGTCTATTTCGCTTGATCAATTTTTGACTTGCAATGGGTTCAACTTCTCTTTGCAGTCAATCGTGATCAAATAACCGACAACGTCAATGTTGCAACTCCATTCAGGTATGTATAGTTGTCTCTAAACTCTATGCTAGTCTACTCAGCTGTGTGCTGTATGATCTTCACTCTGATCTTATCTTATCAGGGAAAAGTCCAGATTTGGTTTGGGGAGTGAGACTCCTGTACATCCTTCTCGAACTCCACTTAGACCATATATGACACCTATGAGAGATTCTGGAGGTAATATTTGAAGCAACAGCTGAGCTAAAATAAATCATTGATATCACAGCAAAACACTATACATATTTTTTCACTAGATTCATACCAATTATTGTTTGTCTAATATAGCCATTTTAACATAGCATTTTCCAATTTCACATTGAAATTTCAATACAAGATAGTCTCAATTGCCTGTGATGGGCACACAAATTAGTTTCTGAAATCTTATTTCATCTTGCAGCTACACCAATTCATGATGGGATGAGGACACCTATGCGTGATAGAGCATGGAATCCGTATGCGCCAATGAGTCCACTAAGGTGCTTTTTATTATCATTTTCTTTGTTTCCTTTTTCTTCTCCTTTGTTTATCTGTTAACTTAATAATTGAGATTGAACTGAAATTATCTGGGTTTAGTAGATGCCAAGTTCTTTGTACTTTTTGATGATTAGAAATTACATCTGACATCAAGCAAGAAATTATAATGGAACAGTGGTATCCTTACCTGTTCTTTGCTAGATTGAGGTCTCCTTATGGTTTTTTGGAAGTTTCCCTTTTGTTTAATTGAAAATAGCATAACATTCTTACATGTTCATTTGACTATTTCCTTTGGAAAGAAGGGAATATTTTTTTGATTTGAGGATTTGTCTCTTGTTGACCATTAATTATCTGATTGTATTGTTTTGCACTGAAGTTCTGTGTTCTTATTAATCTTGATAGGGATGATTGGGAAGATGGGAACCCTGGCTCTTGGGGTGCTAGCCCACAATATCAGGCATGCCTTTTATTTAGCTATAATATTTTTACTTGGTTTCAATTTATTGTATCCCATCTAATATTGCTGTGTTAATTTTAGCCTGGGAGCCCTACTTCCAGAACATTTGAAGCTCCTACTCCTGGTTATGGCGAGGCAGGAACGCCACGGGATAGTAATCCAGCCTATGGTGATTATTTGAGACTGCATATGTTTTTAGCCTCTAGGGCATTAGGCTGCCTGTAAAATATATTGACCTAACCATACCTTTTTTTCTGACAGCGAATGCACCGAGTCCGTACCTTCCATCAACACCTGGTGGGCAGCCACCGATGACACCAAGTTCAGCATATTTACCTGGTACTCCTGGGGGACAACCAATGACTCCAGGGAGTGGGGGTCTGGATATCATGTCTCCTGTTCTAGGTCCGTATCTTTTTTCTGTTTTTTGTCTTCTTTTAGCTCATTTGATATGATGGTGTTCGTACATATATGATATATGCGTCTCATTTGAATGAAAACTGCAATTAGTCCACAATTTACACTCTAGTGACATTTGGTGTATTTGTACACTCTGTTATGCATCAAGTTGTGGCTGCTAGGTCTAACTAATGAAGAATTTTTCCTTTGCAATTGCCGTCCTCTTTAAATAACTTTTTATTCATTATATGACTAAAATTGCCGTGTCATTTCAGGTGGGGACAGTGAAGGGCCATGGTTGTTACCTGATATATTGGTCAATGTTCACAGGCATGGTGAAGATGTCGATGTTGGAATTGTTCGAGAGGTGCTTGCGGTATGTTACTTAGCTGTTTCTGTTACAGACTAGTGAACTTTGTAATGCCTTTTAAAGTCACGTGGATCCAAGGTTAACGTGTCAAATAATTGGGATGTTTAAACTAGGTTCATAATGTCTTTGTTCCACAAAGCCTCTGTTGATTTAAAAAATTAATGGAAGCCTTCATTGGGTTAGTTGGACACATTTGCATACTTTATGCTTTTGCTTCCTTCAGAGGTGAGTAGGCACCTAACTCAGTGAACATAAGGTCTTGGGGTTGCTAGTAGATGGGAAAGTCTACCCCCCCCCCCCCCATCTAACCAGGTGTATATAATAGTGAATCGTACTGACATTTCCCCCAATTGGCATTTGACTTTGGATAATCTTTTCTATCTAACATCACCTCGATTATCTTTTTGATACTAACATAGAAGCATGTGTTAGTTATTGCTACTAAGAGATTGTCTGTTTTGCTCGCCTCAGGATGGTGCATGCAGAGTGGGTCTTGGAACAAGCGGCAACGGGGAGACAATCACTGCTCTTCCTAATGAAATTGAGGCGGTGGCTCCTCGCAAGTCGGATAGGATAAAGATCATGGGAGGCGCTCATCGTGGGGCTATCGGGAAGCTTATCGGTATTGATGGTACTGATGGCATTGTCAAGTTGGATGGATCATTTGAGGTGAAGATATTAGACCTGGATATTCTAGCCAGGTTACCACATGGTTAAGAGTTGCATTTGCCTTATTATAAAAAACTAGTTTTAATGTCCGCCAATGCACGGCAATTTTTCTTTTGTAAATGTTATGTGTAAAAGAATTTTAATTTTAATATGGACAATAAAAATTATATAGTAATAAATAATACTATTGAAGTTGAATTCCAAAACCATACAAAATATGATAGTGTGTTTTGAATTCTATTTTTTTTAACATTTACAATCTTCAAATTAGAAACGAAAAAGAAAAAGTATTTACTCGTATTTATTGATATATATATATATATATATATATATTTGAAATTGAAAATACAACTTGGACTTGTTTTTTACAATTCATGTATATCATGGTGAAAAAGATCATTCACAAAATTTTAAAAAAGAAGAGCATCCACGATGGAGATAAATCCACCAAAAGCTCTTGTTTCAACATAAGGTTGTGACTTGTGAGTGTTTCCGATGGTTCTAGCTGGATGCTTATCTTCAAAGAAGACAGGAACCCCTCACCAAATTGTGAAGAAACCAAAACCTGACCAAATGAATATCTTAGAATAGATTTCAAAAATAAAATAAAATCTTAGAATAAGCAGGTGACCCTAAATATGCTTGGCAAGATATACATCAACTGGATACTAACAAAATGGATTTTTTTTAAACAGAGAAAAACACTAATTATCTTAAATCATAATGAATTGGAAAATGACCTAAGCAATGAGAATGGAGCCGATTTTAAAATGCACTTTTTAAATTTAAATAATACTAATTAGATGCTAATTTTCAAATAAATGAAGAAATATTCTGTAAAACAGAGTAGGTGCATGATAAGTAAAAGGAAGCGTTTGAAATGCAGCTATTTGAGTTTGAACGAAAAGTACTACTCCATAATTGAAACTATAATTCCTATGATTAGGAAATAAATATTTTTCTGTTCTTCAAGCAATTATTCCAACACTAAATTCTTGGGCTTACATTCAAGCAATTCTTCCAGCACTAATCAAATGATATCCCCAGATAAACTTCAATGACAAAGAACTATTAAAAAAAGGTGAAAGAAATGGAATTTAGAATCGAATATAATGTTAAACATGTCAACAAGAAACTTTAAGAAACTCCAAGTCACAGCAGTTTATAGTGAACTCTATAATGAAGCATCCATTAAAACTGAAACTTGAAGCATTAATCTTCATGATCAAGAGAGCAATTACACATTCAAAGTTCTGCATTCAAGAGAAAGGGAAATTCAACAAGTTTTACAAAGACTAGAACAAATGTCACCACAACCAGAACTTAAGTTTCAGACATACATTAGACCAGAGCACAAGATTTCACAGAAAGAGACATCAGCAATCCATCGGGATTCAGGCAGATCAGTCCATCCTGATGAGGCAGCGCAGGCCTTCTCCTTTGAGCATGTAGTCAAAAGCCTTGTTGATCTCAGAGAAGGAAATCTCATGAGTCAGAAACTTCTCCAGCTCAAGCTCCTTGTTCATGTACTTCTCCACCACCGATGGAAGATCGGAACGGGGCTTGTAGTTGCCGAAGAAAGTACCCTTGAGAGTCCTCTCATTCAGAAGATTCATCGGATGAGTCTTGAACTCTGCATCCTTGTGTGGAACACCAACAAGAACTGCAACTCCCCATCCATCGTGCACGCATTCAAAGGCCGAGATCATGGCACTGATGTTTCCAGTGCACTCCACACTCCTATCCACTCCTCCATTTGTCATATCAGCAATCACCTCCTGGACTGGCTTCTCATGGTCCTTTGGATTCACAAATTCATTCACTCCAAACTTCTTAGCTCCCTCAAATCTGGCAGGGTTCAAGTCAACACCAATGATTCTTGAAGCGCCTGCTATTCTAGCCCCCTCTGCAGCCTGATCGTTTCAAGTACAGAATTACACATTTATATTTGGATCAGATTACACATTTGGACAAAAATATTAGACAAAATGTAAATGAAGTTCAAAACTTACAGCAAGACCAACAGCTCCTAGTCCAAAAATGGCAATTGAAGATCCCTTCTTTGGTTTAGCAACATTCAGAGTGGCACCAAGGCCTAATCGGGAATACAACCAACATTTACCATTTATAACCTCAAACATTCATAAATCATAAACAAATTCACAAACTATTGACTGTTTTTTTCATATGAGGGCCTAATCAAGAAACAGCCAACATTTACTCCAAATTAGTGACTAACATTCAAAAACAATTCACAAACTATTAATTGATTTAACATACCAGTTGAGATTCCGCAGCTAAGAACACAGACTTTGTCAAGAGGAGCAAGAGGATTGATCTTGGCAAGGCAGCCAACATGGACAACAGTATATTCGCTAAATGTAGAAGTCCCAACGAAATGGTAAATTGGCTGTCCATTCTTCGAGAATCGAGTCTTTCCATCACTGAGCATCACACCCCTGTCAGTGTTGATCCTCAGAAGGTCACACATATTGCTCTCCTCAGATTTGCAGTGAGCACATTCCTTGCATTCTCCAGTGAACACAGGGAGAACATGATCCCCCACCTCAAGTTCAGTCACACCTTCTCCAACACTCTCCACAATTCTGCAAACAAGAAAACTTAACAGTCAATAAAAACCTATGAACAACATGAGTATATAGTTAAAATTCCCTTGAATAATTAAGTATCAAATTCACATACCCTGCAGCCTCATGTCCCAGAATCCGTGGAAACATGGGGTTCTGGCCCTGTAAAATCAAAAAAATTGAAAATTCAGTAAGTTTTTGAACACATCAAATGAAACAATATTTTCCTGAATAGTCATTAAATTGAAGAAATAATGACCTTGGCTTCCCAGAAATAGACATCGGTGTGGCAGAGAGAAGTGAAGAGAATCTTAACGCGAACTTCCATTTTCTGAGGTGGCGCAACCTCAACTTCTTCGATCACCAATGGCTTCCCTGCTTCCCAAGCAACAGCAGCTACATGCAACAAATTGAGGAACATACTATTCTTGGATCAAAACAAAAAGGAATACAATTTCCATGCAATTATTAACCCAAGAAAGTTGGTACCTTTGCAGCGGATAACCTGCCCGGCAGTGCTCGACATCTTCAAGAAGGCTTAATTTGCAGTAACACAGTAAAAGTTGTAGCGCTGATGTTTTGTTGTACTGAAGCTTTGATTTCGATGGGTAATGGAGTCTGTATTTGACGGTATTTATACTGCGACAAAGACGTTAAAACTTGAGCTTGAGCAACATGGTAGAAAAGAAGGCTGACTTTTCTTGTACGAAAGGAAATACTGCTTACTGCTTGAGCAAACGGTTTTACCTTTTACGGGCTTACAGCTTCTGGTTTCCCTCTTTGATTCTGGTTTTCAGCTCCCACTTGATCTTAATCTTTTTTTATTTCCAATTTAGATTAGATTAGTTTTTTCGCATTCCGGTGGAGAAAAATATGAAAGACTTAAAATGTTATGTGATTGAATATAAAAGGAAGAGATGAAATACAACCATTTCAAAAAAATACAACCATTTTAATTTTTTGCAAAGTCTTGTGTGAGACCGTTATGGTAGGACGAATGATAGTTCATGTGTTTAATAGATTTGTTCATGTGTTTCACAGTTTTGTTTGTTATAAGCCGGGTTCATGTGTTTGACAGATTTGTTCTTGTGTTTCACAATCTTGTTTGTTATAATCTGTAACAATATGTAAATGAATTAACAAAATTGTGAAACACATGAACAAATCCATTAAACACATGAACTATCATTCGTTCTATCATAAGCTTATGGTAGGACGGTCTCACCCAATACCTTCTCTTAATTTTTTTATTAAAAAGTTATATACTGTGGCTTCGAAATTGTGAAAGTTTCCTCTACTCAAAATAGTTGCGGGGCAACAGTCTATTTAGTTTGTACAATAACGATTAAATTAATACTCAATTACACATTTTTCAAAAGTAGAAATGCAAATTAACGGTGTGGTAAAAAGACAAACCCCACGCTAGTCGGATTGACCACATTCTCTAAATCTTATTTGCCGACATCAAATGTGGACTTTTTTATTCATAAGATAGTCAAAACCAGTTTAAGCCAACCGGAAAACCATCAACAAGATGCCATCATTAGCATTCCAACTTCCATCCACCAAAGTGATTAATTACAATATAAGATAAGACGAATATATATACGATCTCATCAAAAAATATGATTAGGTTAGGTGGTCAGCTTGTTTTCTTCTTCCTTTTCTATTAACAACTAGTAATTTCCTATCTTTGAGGCTTTGACTAAGCGCCGGAGTTGCTTACAAATTTTTAGTAAGTATGTAATTTTCTTCATTTCATGCTCCTTATTATTATAAAAATAAATCATTGTGTACAATTGGCGGTAAGAGGATGCTATTTGATAATATGATACCGTAATCTTATCATGTTACTAAATAATATCATATTATCTCACCATAAATTTATTATATAAATCAGTCACAAAATAGATTTTTTTATTTTTATTTTTAAAAAAGATAAACAACGATTGATGGGGATTTATATTAACTTCTCATTGCTTTTTAAATAGACAGAAAAACAAAATGGATACCGATGGAGCCATTATGCACAATGTTTATAATGTTATTTATTTATTAAATATATTTTAGAAATTTGGTATTAGCTCTCCAGTTAGAATTTAGAAACATTTAAATATATACCAAATATTTTTTTTAAACAAGTTCAATTAGACATTGTTTACCAGAACTTATCTGTAGATCAATTCAGTTCAGTTCAGTTTAGTTCAGTGAAAAATCAATTTGATGAAATTCAGGTTAATTCAGTCATACTGATTCCATTTTTCAATACATCAATTTTCACTTCACTTCAGTTCAATTCAGTTCAGTTCAGTACATCAAGAAATAAGCTCTAGTAAGGCCTTAGTTTTGCTAAGTAAAAATTATAATATAGAAACTTTTCTTCCACCTCTCCTTTTGGGAAAAGGCAAATTTCTGGAAGAGACCGTCTCTATATAGAGACCAGATTAAATTGTAAATAGTTATAAATCAAAAACACAGAGGGACCAATTTGCAATTTCAGATTTTTTTTAAAATCACGCGCTACAGTACCGATTTGTAAAACATAAAACATGAACATGAACACTTTAACTTAAAACATAAACATTTTAACTTGAAACATAAAATATGAATATTTTAACGTGAAACATGAAGATTTGAAACATAAAACATGAACAGTTTAACTTAAAACATGAATATTTTTTGAAACATGAACATTTTGACTATGAACATGCACATTTTAACTTGAAACATGAACATTTTAACTTGAAACATAAAATATAAATATTTTAACTTAAAACAAAAAACATGGACGTTTTAACGTGAAACATGAACACTTTAATTTGAAACATAAAACATGAACATTTTAACTTGAAACATAAAACATGAACATTTTAACGTGAAATATGAATATTTTTTGAAACATAAAACACGAACAGTTTAACTTAAAACATGAATATTTTTTGAAACATGAACATTTTGACTTAAAACGTGAACATGAACATTTTAACTTGAAACATAAAACATAGATATTTTAACTTAAAACATAATACATGGACGTTTTAACGTGAAACATGAACATTTTAACTTGAAACATAAAACATGAACAGTTTAATTTAAAACATAAAACATAAACATTTTAAGTTAAAACATAAAACATAGACGTTTTAACGTGAAAGATGAACACTTTAACTTGAAACATAAAACATGAACATTTTAACTTGAAACATAAAACATAAACATTTTAACTTGAAACATTGAAGTACACTGTAGCAAACACTGTAGCAAAACAATGTACACGCGCGGAAACATTATAGCGCGTGATTTTTTAATTTTTAAAAATTGCAAATTGGTCCCTCCTTGCACTATTTATAATTTAGTCCGGTCTCTATATAGAGACGGTCTCCTCAGAGATTAACTCTTGGGAAAATGAGTAAGCAATATTTAATCATATTTTAATATATTTGTTCTTGAGTAAGTGTGAATTTTCTACACAACATTTATATTCTTTAAATCTGATTTTTTTATTGAATTGTTTTTTCTTTTATTCTCCAAATCGGGCATTCTGCTCGAACACTTATTCAATCGGCTAGAGATTGATGTTTTTATGAATTCAGTTATTTTGCCGGATCAGAATATGGCAATACTTGTTTGCATGTTTTCATAGTGCCTACAATTTGGATCAAAGTGTATAACGTTTGAATCAAAGTGTTTATGCTTAAGCAACACAAGTCAATGTGTTTTCGGAGTTATAGATATTGACATTGTGGATTCAGCTTGATGCGGACACCTTGTTAATAAACAGTTCGAAACTTTCACCGACCACTAGAAAATATTTTCAAGCGCAATATTACAGTGTTTTTACGGTCTAATTAGCATCTAATTTGATTGTTTACGAGGGATACTTGTATTAGATGTTGATTTTACATATTGTATTGTTGGGCGTTTCTCAACCTAATGTGATTTGTTGAAAAAAATGTTTTTTTAAACAAGTTATAAATTTTCTTGTGAAAAAGATTTTCCAAAGACCGAATTCAAACTACTGTTAAAAAGGGTAAAAGAGCTTTCGATTCGGGTCTAAAGGTCGACCTCGGGTTCGGGTCTAAAAAGGTTCGGGTCAAACGGGTCGGGTTTAAACGGGTTGAGAATGTCTTTTCGAGTCTTGTCGTGTCGGGTTTGTGTCGGGTCGGGTCGAGTCGTGTTGGGTTGATGTCGGGTTGGGACTATTCATCGGGTCGGATTGGGTTTGTGTCGGGTTTTATAGGGCCGAGTTTGTATCGAGTCATTTTTTTCGTGTTGGATTCGGGTCAAAATATTAAATTTTGATAAATACTACCGACCAGGGCGGATATAGAAACAATATTATGGTAGGTCAAAAATTATTTTAAATAAAAATTGTTCATGAAAACATTTTGACCAATTCTTGGGTGAGGCAGCCTTACCCATGAGGCAGGACCAAATAAATACTTTTTTTGACGAGGTTTAATGAACTAACACAATAGTTTTGATGAGGTGACATGTTTGATGAACATGCAACGATGTTTGATGATGTGCCGTCGTGATTTGATGAGGTGATAGTGAGTTATGATGAGATGACAACAATGAAATTTTGCTTATTTGGCATTGCCTCATGGGTGAGGTTGCCTCATAGGAGAATTACTCAAACATTTTTAGAACAAAATTATTTTGAAATTAGTTCTAAAAATATTTATTTTTTTTTAAAAAAAATGCTAGGTTCTAGGACCTGCCATGCACTTAACTATATTAAATTTACCAAATATATTAAATTGGACTGAGTCCACCACGCTACCGACTATATTAAATTTACCAAATATAAGTTTAACAAGTTAATAAATAAAATTACCTTATACAATCAACACCTATTATTAAATATGGGTCTTGCTATATGCAGGACCTGATTACTCATGCAGGACCAAAGTTGGATGCAAAATTACTGATCTGTCCTAACTGTTATGGGAAGCGTTTTTGGGGGGTTCTGTGCAATAAACTGGTCTTGAATCTTGGATGATATTTACAGACACTTGTGACTTCTGGAACTGTCAGGAGATTTTCCGGAGGTTTCACGCTGACCAAAGTTTTCGGAATCGGGTTAACGTCATCGACCTAATCAGTGACTTTCAGATCTTGATGGGCAAAGAAGATCTTGATAGCGATGGGCAAAAAAGCTTTCGGAATAAATTGGCGATGTGGTTTGTTTGGCCGGGAGGTTTGTGGTTGTTGATGTTGATGTTGGATGCGGAATAAGATTCCGATTCAATAGGGTTTGGGTTTATGGCTGGCCTCAAGAAAGTTAGATACGAGTTTTACATGATCTATATCTACCAAAGAAGAGGTAGATGCCGGGAAATTCAACCTCTTTTTTGCCGGAAATGGTCGGAGCTCAACAAAAGCAGCCAAGTAGGGGTGGATTTAGAAATAAAAAGTTGAACGGCCCTAAAAAGATTGTTCATATATTCTGTAAATTAGATAAAAAATTAAGAGATTTGTTGTACATCGGAAATTTGGCCAGATTTGCAGGAAGAACAAATTGGGGGAGACTGGAAGATGAAGAACTACCTACCGTGCTTATCTGTCTTACTTTTAATAGCTTTCAATTAATATATTAAAGATACATCAAATGTAGGATAAACGATTTGGAGCAGTTGGTCTTGTTGTTATGTTGGACTAGCTAAGAGGTCTAGAGTTCGAACCCTGCTTTCTTCCATTTAGTTAGGCCTTTCCAAACCGGGTTTATTTTGGTTTACAAATTCTTCTTATACGAATTTTTATGTTGACCCTCATATTTTAATATAACTACTTATTGGTCCATATTTTTAACTTTGCAACAAACTGACCATGTACTTGAAAAAAATTACTACTTGTCAATCATTTTGAGTGGGAATTTTTTATTATGAGCGTGAATTGTAGTTTTACAATTTTCAATATTAAGCGGGAATTGGGTTCTTTCATTTTGAGCAGGAATTTCTAATTTTTACAATTATAGTTTTTATTTTTATTTTCGAGAATGAAAATATTTTGATGTTCACAAAAACAAATTGTTCCCTGTTTCTTGTTAATCTTTTTCTGATTTCCCACTATAGAGACCAATGTTTCGAAAATGATTCATGCTTCTTTTCTTATCATCTTAAACGTGTATTTTAAGATTTAGTTATTTCCTTTTCTTTTCTTATATCTAGATATTTTGTTTGGATGTTTCATTTTCTATACAAAATTTGTGTTGAGTTTTGTAAGAACTTGTTTTCGTTAAAAATATAATACTTGTAGAGCTGTCAATTCTGACTCGAATCCGAGAAACCCGCCACAATCGACCCAACTTGACGTAACCCGAAAATTATTGTTAACACAAAATCGAAGATTACCATTTTAATTTTTTGCAAAGTCTTGTGTGAGACCGTTATGGTAGGACGAATGATAGTTCATGTGTTTAATAGATTTGTTCATGTGTTTCACATTTTTGTTTGTTATAAGCTGGGTTCATGTGTTTGACAGATTTGTTCTTGTGTTTCACAATCTTGTTTGTTATAATCTGTAACAATATGTAAATGAATTAACAAAGCTGTGAAACACATGAACAAATCCATTAAACACATGAACTATCATAGATAGGACGGTCTCACCCAATGCCTTCTCTTAATTTTTTTATTAAAAAGTTATATACTGTGGCTTCGAAATTGTGAAAGTTTCCTCTACTCAAAATAGTTGCGGGGCAACAGTCTATTTAGTTTGTACAATAACGATTAAATTAATACTCAATTACACATTTTTCAAAAGTAGAAATGCAAATTAACGGTGTGGTAAAAAGACAAACCCCACGCTAGTCGGATTGACCACATTCTCTAAATCTTATTTGCCGACATCAAATGTGGACTTTTTTATTCATAAGATAGTCAAAACCAGTTTAAGCCAACCGGAAAACCATCAACAAGATGCCATCATTAGCATTCCAACTTCCATCCACCAAAGTGATTAATTACAATATAAGATAAGACGAATATATATATGATCTCATCAAAAAATATGATTAGGTTAGGTGGTCAGCTTGTTTTCTTCTTCCTTTTCTATTAACAACTAGTAATTTCCTATCTTTGAGGCTTTGACTAAGCGCCGGAGTTGCTTACAAATTTTTTGTAAGTATGTAATTTTCTTCATTTCATGCTCCTTATTATTATAAAAATAAATCATTGTGTACAATTGGCGGTAAGAGGATGCTATTTGATAATATGATACCGTAATCTTATCATGTTACTAAATAATGGCCCTGTTTACCAGAGCTTATCTGTAGATCAGTTCAGTTCAGTTCAATTCAGTTCAGTTTAGTTCAGTTCAGTTCAGTTCAGTGAAAATACAATTTGATGAAATTCAGGTTAATTCAATCATGCTGATTCCATTTTTCAATACATCAATTTTCACTTCAGTTCAGTTCAGTTCAATTCAGTTCAGTTCAGTTCAGTACATCAAGAAATAAGCTCTGGTAAACAGGGTCAATATCATATTATCTCACCATAAATTTTTTGTAAGTATGTAATTTTCTTCATTTCATGCTCCTTATTATTATAAAAATAAATCGTTGTGTACAATTGGCGGTAAGAGGATGCTATTTGATAATATGATACCGTAATCTTATCATGTTACTAAATAATATCATATTATCTCACCATAAATTTATTATATAAATCAGTCACAAAATAGATTTTTTTATTTTTATTTTTAAAAAAGATAAACAACGATTGATGGGGATTTATATTAACTTCTCATTGCTTTTTAAATAGACAGAAAAACAAAATGGATACCGATGGAGCCATTATGCACAATGTTTATAATGTTATTTATTTATTAAATATATTTTAGAAATTTGGTATTAGCTCTCCAGTTAGAATTTAGAAACATTTAAATATATACCAAATATTTTTTTTTAAACAAGTTCAATTAGACATTGTTTACCAGAACTTATCTGTAGATCAATTCAGTTCAGTTCAGTTCAGTTCAGTGAAAAATCAATTTGATGAAATTCAGGTTAATTCAGTCATACTGATTCCATTTTTCAATACATCAATTTTCACTTCACTTCAGTTCAATTCAGTTCAGTTCAGTTCAGTACATCAAGAAATAAGCTCTAGTAAGGCCTTAGTTTTGCTAAGTAAAAATTATAATATAGAAACTTTTCTTCCACATCTTTTCTTTTGGGAAAAAGCAAATTTCTGGAAGAGACCGTCTCTATATAGAGACCAGATTAAATTGTAAATAGTTATAAATCAAAAACACGGAAGGACCAATTTGCAATTTCAGAATTTTTTTAAAAATCACGCGCTACAGTACTGATTTGCTACAGTAAAACATAAAACATGAACATGAACACTTTAACTTAAAACATAAACATTTTAACTTGAAACATAAAATATGAATATTTTAACGTGAAACATGAAGATTTGAAACATAAAACATGAACAGTTTAACTTAAAACATGAATATTTTTTGAAACATGAACATTTTGACTATGAACATGCACATTTTAACTTGAAACATAAAATATAAATATTTTAACTTAAAACAAAAAACATGGACGTTTTAACGTGAAACATGAACACTTTAATTTGAAACATAAAACATGAACATTTTAACTTGAAACATAAAACATGAACATTTTAACGTGAAATATGAATATTTTTTGAAACATAAAACACGAACAGTTTAACTTAAAACATGAATATTTTTTGAAACATGAACATTTTGACTTAAAACGTGAACATGAACATTTTAACTTGAAACATAAAACATAGATATTTTAACTTAAAACATAATACATGGACGTTTTAACGTGAAACATGAACATTTTAACTTGAAACATAAAACATGAACAGTTTAATTTAAAACATAAAACATAAACATTTTAAGTTAAAACATAAAACATAGACGTTTTAACGTGAAAGATGAACACTTTAACTTGAAACATAAAACATGAACATTTTAACTTGAAACATAAAACATAAACATTTTAACTTGAAACATTGAAGTACACTGTAGCAAACACTGTAGCAAAACAATGTACACGCGCGGAAACATTATAGCGCGTGATTTTTTAATTTTTAAAAATTGCAAATTGGTCCCTCCTTGCACTATTTATAATTTAGTCCGGTCTCTATATAGAAACGGTCTCCTCAGAGACTAACTCTTGGGAAAATGAGTAAGCAATATTTAATCGTATTTTAATATATTTGTTCTTGAGTAAGTGTGAATTTTCTACACAACATTTATATTCTTTAAATTTGATTTTTTTATTGAATTGTTTTTTCTTTTATTCTCCAAATCGGGCATTCTGCTCGAACACTTATTCAATCTGCTAGTAGATTGATGTTTTTATGAATTCAGTTATTTTGCCGGATCAGAATATGGCAATACTTGTTTGCATGTTTTCATATTGCCTACAATTTGGATCAAAGTGTATAACGTTTGAATCAAAGTGTTTATGCTTAAGCAACGTAAGTCAATGTGTTTTCGGAGTTATAGATATTGACATTGTGGATTCAGCTAGATGCGGACACCTTGTTAATAAATTGTTCGAAACTTTCACCGACCACTAGAAAATATTTTCAAGCGCAATATTACAGTGTTTTTACGGTCTAATTAGCATCTAATTTGATTGTTTACGAGGGATACTTGTATTAGATGTTGATTTTACATATTGTATTGTTGGGCGTTTCTCAACCTAATGTGATTTGTTGAAAAAAATGTTTTTTTAAACAAGTTATAAATTTTCTTGTGAAAAAGATTTTCCAAAGACCGAATTCAAACTATTGTTAAAAAGAGTAAAAGAGCTGTCGATTCGGGTCTAAAGGTCGACCTCGGGTTCGGGTCTAAAAAGGTTCGGGTCAAACGGATCGGGTTTAAACGGGTCGAGAATGTCTTTTCGAGTCTTGTCGGGTCGGGTCGAGTTCGTGTTGGGTTGATGTCGGGTTGGGACTATTCATCGGGTCGGATTGGGTTTGTGTTGGGTTTTATAGGGTCGAGTTTGTATCGAGTCATTTTTTCGTGTTGGATTCGGGTCGAAATATTAAATTTTGATAAATACTACCGACCAGGGCGGATATAGAAACAATATTATGGTAGGTCAAAAATTATTTTAAATAAAAATTGTTCATGAAAACATTTTGACCAATTCTTGGGTGAGGCAGCCTTACCCATGAGACAGGACCAAATAAATACTTTTTTTGACGAGGTTTAATGAACTAACACAATAGTTTTGATGAGGTGACATGTTTGATGAACAGGCACCGATGTTTGATGATATGCCGTCGTGATTTGATGAGGTGATAGTGAGTTATGATGAGATGACAGCAATGAAGTTTTGCTTATTTGGCATTGCCTCATGGGTGAGGTTGCCTCATGGGTGAATTACTCAAACATTTTTAGAACAAAATTATTTTGAAATTAGGTCTAAAAATATTTATTTATTTTTAAAAAAATGTCAGGTTCTAGGACCTGCCATACACTAACTATATTAAATTTACTAAATATATTAAATTGGACTGAGTCCGCCACAGCTACCGACTATATTAAATTTACCAAATATAAAATTTACCAAATATAAGTTTAACAAT
Organism: Cruciata laevipes; assembly: GCA_963678965.1. Classification (NCBI taxonomy): domain Eukaryota; kingdom Viridiplantae; phylum Streptophyta; class Magnoliopsida; order Gentianales; family Rubiaceae; genus Cruciata; species Cruciata laevipes. The sequence continues at coordinate 15,508,036 of OY787639.1, forward strand.
TATTCTAACTTGTACTAATGAATATAAAATATCAATAATAAATAAAATTATCTAATACAATCAACACCTATTATTAAATATTTATACAAGTGACTAATATTTATACAAGTGACAACCTTAGTTTAATTTCTTTATTATGAATAAATGAAAGGACAAATATTACTTGACTTTTATAAAAGAGTGTACGATATTAAACTTAAATTGTCAAAGATCAAATTTTACTTGATCAAACTTGTTTTTGAAATAAAATTTAATACGTGACATTCACGACATTACTGTAACTCAGAATTACTTTCTAATATGATGAGAATGTCTTGGGTGAGACCGTGCTTTATTTCACATATTTTCGAAATTAGTTTATGTGTTTGTATTATTAGGTCTAATTATACTATTTTTAATTATTATTTTATTAAAAAATTCATTTGAATATTGTAAATATGTATATATAGTTAGTTCAAGTGTTTGTGTAATTAGTTCCACTTCATCGTTTCCTTCGTCTACTAACTTATTTTATTTATTTAAAAAATATAAATAATTAAATTAAGTAAAAAATACAAACAAATCTTAAAAACAAACAAACAAACATGATAAGCACATGAATAATCATTTGTCCTACCATAAACTTATGGTAGGACAGTATCACCCAAGACTTTGTAAATATGATATATGTAGTTCATATAAAAAATCCAAATGCATCTAAATATTGATTAGAATCCATCATAATTATGATTAGAATCCATCATCACCTCTATGAATTTATGCTTTATTTTTATTTTTATGTTCATTCACTTAATCTTTGAGTTTGGGTCATTTCGGATTTGGGTTCGCGTCATTCTCGTGTTGGGGTGGATTCGTGTTGGGTTAAAATTCGTTCGAGTTAAAATTTGTTCGGGTTAATTTCGGATTCATGTTGGGTCGAGTTTGATCTAATATACTCGAGTTATAATCGGGTCAAAAAATCATTCGTGTCGGGTCAGTCAGATCGGATTTTTCGGGTTCGGGTTTAAAATGACAGCATTGATTTGCGACTACCATCAAACCAAAACCGGCAACAAAAACCACTAGTGAATAACTGCTGGTATTGCCACTTGGTTTGTTGTTTTGGATGATCATAAAACCGCTGGCGCAACCTTTTGCTTAGAATCTAAATAAACTACAGCCCAAAACCATTAAGTAGTACAAAATCAATTGGAAAGTCTTAATCTAGAATTCTCTCGGATCATATCATACTTTCTCCATTCCACCCAATATATATACTCCACAAGAACGCCACCTTTCCCATGCCAAAGTTCACCTGAAAATTTTAACAGCTTTATAAATACTCATCAATCGACCAAGAAACCTTTTTCAAAAAGAAAATCGACCAAGAAACCAACTTTCTGTAAACTCCCGTCACAAGTCAAAACAATCAAGAAGAGAAGATGTCGACCAGCACTGTAGGACAGGTTATCCGCTGTAAAGGTACACTTTTACTGCCTTTCTTGAGATGGGATTTTCTTTGATTTTGATCTTTGCTACTATGATCCTGAGAAAGTTTCGTTCTTTAGAGTTTTGGGAGTTTTCTTAATAATTTCTGTTTTGTTCTGTGTATGTAGCTGCTGTTGCATGGGAAGCAGGGAAGCCCCTGGTGATTGAGGAAGTTGAGGTTGCTCCCCCTCAGAAAATGGAAGTTCGTGTCAAGATTCTCTTCACCTCCCTCTGCCACACTGATGTCTATTTCTGGGAAGCCAAGGTCATTATTTTCAATCTTATCACCTCTGTTTTATAGGAAAATGAAGTGTTGAATTTCATTTGCACCTTGTTCTGAATTTCCTGAATTTTTTTTATTTTCGATTGTTTTCAGGGCCAGAACCCCGTGTTTCCACGAATTCTAGGTCATGAGGCTGCAGGGTAAGTACTTAATTATTCAATGGGATTTCAAATATACCATTAAATTTTTATCTGACATTGTTTTTTGTTTATAGAATTGTGGAGAGTGTTGGAGAAGGTGTGACTGAACTTGAGGTGGGGGATCATGTTCTCCCTGTGTTCACTGGAGAATGCAAGGAATGTGCTCACTGCAAATCTGAGGAGAGCAATATGTGTGATCTTCTGAGGATCAACACTGACAGGGGTGTGATGCTCAGTGATGGAAAGACTCGATTCTCGAAGAATGGACAGCCAATTTACCATTTCGTTGGGACTTCTACATTTAGCGAATATACTGTTGTCCATGTTGGCTGCCTTGCCAAGATCAATCCTCTTGCTCCTCTTGACAAAGTCTGTGTTCTTAGCTGCGGAATCTCAACTGGTATGTTAAATCAATTAATAGTTTGTGAATTGTTTTTGAATGTTAGTCACTAATTTGGAGTAAATGTTGGCTGTTTCTTGATTAGGCCCTCATATGAAAAAAACAGTCAATAGTTTGTGAATTTGTTTATGATTTATGAATGTTTGAGGTTATAAATGGTAAATGTTGGTTGTATTCCCGATTAGGCCTTGGTGCCACTCTGAATGTTGCTAAACCAAAGAAGGGATCTTCAATTGCCATTTTTGGACTAGGAGCTGTTGGTCTTGCTGTAAGTTTTGAACTTCATTTACATTTTGTCTAATATTTTTGTCCAAATGTGTAATCTGATCCAAATATAAATGTGTAATTCTGTACTTGAAACGATCAGGCTGCAGAGGGGGCTAGAATAGCAGGCGCTTCAAGAATCATTGGTGTTGACTTGAACCCTGCCAGATTTGAGGGAGCTAAGAAGTTTGGAGTGAATGAATTTGTGAATCCAAAGGACCATGAGAAGCCAGTCCAGGAGGTGATTGCTGATATGACAAATGGAGGAGTGGATAGGAGTGTGGAGTGCACTGGAAACATCAGTGCCATGATCTCGGCCTTTGAATGCGTGCACGATGGATGGGGAGTTGCAGTTCTTGTTGGTGTTCCACACAAGGATGCAGAGTTCAAGACTCATCCGATGAATCTTCTGAATGAGAGGACTCTCAAGGGTACTTTCTTCGGCAACTACAAGCCCCGTTCCGATCTTCCATCGGTGGTGGAGAAGTACATGAACAAGGAGCTTGAGCTGGAGAAGTTTCTGACTCATGAGATTTCCTTCTCTGAGATCAACAAGGCTTTTGACTACATGCTCAAAGGAGAAGGCCTGCGCTGCCTCATCAGGATGGACTGATCTGCCTGAATCCCGATGGATTGCTGATGTCTCTTTCTGTGAAATCTTGTGCTCTGGTCTAATGTATGTCTGAAACTTAAGTTCTGGTTGTGGTGACATTTGTTCTAGTCTTTGTAAAACTTGTTGAATTTCCCTTTCTCTTGAATGCAGAACTTTGAATGTGTAATTGCTCTCTTGATCATGAAGATTAATGCTTCAAGTTTCAGTTTTAATGGATGCTTCATTATAGAGTTCACTATAAACTGCTGTGACTTGGAGTTTCTTAAAGTATTCTTGAAAATTAAGGTTATTGTACTATATACATAGCTAATAAATTTATATTTAAATATAATATAGTAATATATGATCAGAAAATATTAAAGTATTGTATATACAAGTGTTTAAATAGTACACTAAACGTGTTGTGGAGTCAAACTAGTACAACGAGGTTAAAAACACAAATTCTTGTATGATATAAGACTAAGAGAAGGTAACTCTTGTTTGTGTTTGCAATCAAGGTCATGCAGTTTTTGGAACGTCTTTTTTTTTTTTAATTTAAAAACTTTTTTAATTGGCCAAGTCATTAGTGTGAAAGAATAGATTGATTCTGAATTGATGACTTTCTATTCATTGGCAAAGCCTATTTATAGGCAAAGATACATACAGATTGATACAAATATGGAACTACCTAACCACCTAATATTCTGGGATTTACAAAATCAATATCTAATATTCTGTGATATCGCTAACCAACAATATTTACACACGTGAAATCAATGACTTGTTCAACATCCCCCCTCAAGTTGGAGTCGGAGTAGAAATATCTATGACACCCAACTTGCCAAGTAATCGATGAAATGTGTCGGCGCCGAGTGGTTTGGTGAAGATGTCAGCTAACTGGTCATAAGAACGAAGATATGAAGGCGCGATCAGACCATTGAGAATCTTTTCTCTAATAAAGTGGCAGTCTATTTCAATGTGTTTGGTGCGTTCATGGAAGACTGGATTTTCAGCAATATGTAGTGCTGCTTGATTATCACAATGTACAGTAATTGGTTTAGAAGGAGGAAAACCAAGTTCAGATAAGAGAGAACTGAGCCACTGAATTTCAGAGGTGAGTGCAGCCAGAGAACGATATTCGGCTTCAGCGGAAGATCGGGAAACAGTAGGCTGCTTTTTGGATTTCCACGAAATTGGACTAGAACCAAGCATAGTAAAATATCCACTTGTCGAGCGGCGAGTGGAGGGACAACCTGCCCAATCAGAGTCAGAGAAACCAATAAGGGAAAGTGAACTAGAGGCAGAAAGGAAAAGGCCGTTGCCAACAGAACCTTTTAGATAACGAAGTACTCGATGTGCAGCATCAAGGTGAGAAGTGCGGGGATTTTGTAAAAATTGACTAAGATTGTTGACAGCATATTGAATATCAGGACGAGTAACTGTCAGATATAAAAGACGTCCGATTAGCCGCCGATAAAGGGATGGATCAGGTAAGAGAGTACCATCGTTGGGAGAAAGGCGAAGATTTTGTTCCATAGGAAAATTACATGGACGCGATCCAAGCATTCCAGAATCTTGTAAAATATCCAAAGTGTATTTTCGTTGGCATAAAAATAAACCTTTCTTTGACCGAGATACTTCGATGCCAAGAAAATAATGTAAAGGCCCGAGGTCCTTAATGGAGAATGATTTCGATAAATATTGTTTAGTTTGAGATATAAATGCATCATTATTACCGGTAATAATTATATCATCAACATAAACAAGAACAAATACTGAGATGTCTTTATGAATATAAGTAAAAAGACTATAATCAGAGATTGATTGACGAAAACCTAGACGACGAAGGGTCGAAGAAAATTTAGCAAACCATTGACGAGAAGCTTGTTTAAGTCCATAGAGGGACTTATGTAACTTGCAAACACGATTATCAACAGTGTTGGAGAGTCCTTGGGGAAGTTTCATGAAAACTTCTTCATGAAGGTCGCCTTGTAAGAAGGCATTATTGACATCTAATTGGTGAAGAGACCAATTTTTTATTGTAGAAATAGAGAGAAGAAGGCGGACTGTGACTAGTTTTGCTACTGGGGCAAAGGTATCATGATAGTCGACACCTTCAGTTTGTGTGTAACCCTTGGCAACTAAACGAGCTTTATATCGTTCAATTGACCCATCAGGGAGATATTTGATCTTATAAACCCATTTACAACCAATGGCTTTCTTACCCGGTGGTAGATGACAAAGTGACCATGTGTTGTTTGATTCTAAAGCTCGGAGTTCTGTACTCATAGCATCACGCCAAACTGAAGATTTGACGGCTTGGGAATAATTTCGAGGCTCATTATGATCGAATATTTTACTCAAAAAAATACGATGAGAAGAACTCAAATTATTCCAAGAGAAATGATTGGATAGCGGAAAATCGGTGGAAGAATGAGTAGTAGATAACACAAAATCATTAAAACGAGACGGTGGTCGACGAGTTCTCTGAGGATATTTTGAGTGTTTAGCCATTTCAGGACAAGGAGGAACATTATCCGATAAGCAAATATTTTTATCAGGAGAAGAAGCGGAAGACGTGGGAGATTCAGCACGAGGTGTTGAATGATTATGAGAATTGGACTCTGGTAAATTATACTGAGGCGAATTAGACTCTGGTAATGTATGAGAGGTAGAATTATCATCATCCAGAGGTGTGATAGAAATTTCCTGGGGAGGAGATTTTGGAACATCGTGATATGGAAATATAGATTCATGAAAGATGACATCACGAGAGACGATAATGCGGTTAGTTGACGGATCATAAATACGATATCCTTTTTGTCCATGAGGATAACCAACAAATATGTGAGGTTTTCCTCGAGCATCAAATTTATGTTGAATATACATGTTTTTAGCAAAACATAAGCAACCAAAAACACGTAGAGACGAATAATTCGGAGATTTACATGTGAAAGAATAGATTGATTCTGAATTGATGACTTTCTATTCATTGGCAAAGCCTATTTATAGGCAAAGATACATACAGATTGATACAAATATGGAACTACCTAACCACCTAATATTCTGGGATTTACAAAATCAATATCTAATATTCTGTGATATCGCTAACCAACAATATTTACACACGTGAAATCAATGACTTGTTCAACAATTAGCTCAACAGACAATATTTGTTCTACTTCTACTACATCAATACAGAAAAATATAAGTTTTAAACATCTAAACTTAATCACTAATGAAAGTAACCCGTCTCAGGACCTTGTTTATCTGATAGAACTCTTTCCAGGATAGCTAAGCCTATCCAAATTGTCACACTTGATGCATATATGTGCAAGCACTTGATTAATGGCCATTAGCTTAACTTCTGTTTGCTGACGAGGCATTAAACTTTTGTAGTTTTGAACCTCCGCTTCACCTTGACAGAAGCTAAAACACCAATCTGCTACTCTTATGCTCCTGATTTTATCAAACACTCATATCTGTAATAATACTTGCTTTTGAATTGTGATCCTTCTCCTTTGGCTTTAGAAGGGAGCTTCAACCCTCATTTCCCAACAAGGGAAATATCATTTTCATCTGTTTCCTCATGACTTAAATGCCACTGCATGTGTACTTGGAATGTCACTATTACGTACGCAGAGTTATATAAGTCTTTATTTTTTGACCCAAAATATACAAGGTTTTCCTTCTTGTATTGTTCCTTAATTAGACCAAATATGCTCACAATCTGGTGAAAAAGTTTGGACTAACCGAGGCCAAGTCTGTTAGGACTTCAATGTCAACTACTGAGAATCTTACCAAGGAAAAAAATGGTGTCCAGTGGATACTAAACTTCACAGAAGTATGATATGAAGCTTACTGTATTTAACCGCTAGTAGGCTAGACATCCGTCTTAGTGTTGGATTGTGTGCAAGGTTTAAGGTAACACCAAAGGAGTCTACTGTCTCTGTTGTGAAGAGAATCATCAGACATGTAAGTGGAGCAGTTGACTATGGAATATGGTTTTCTAAGGGAACAAGTGTTCAAGTATATGGATACAGTGACTCGCAGGAAATGTTGATGACAGGAAGAACACTACATGTGGATGTTTCTTTATCAGACAAAATCTTGTGTCTTGGTATAGTAAAAAGCAAAATTCCATTTTACTTTCTACCGCTGAAGCTGGGTACTTGGCTGTTGAGAGCTGTTGCACTCAGTTAATTTGGATGAAGCAAATGTTGGAGGACTATGGCATTCAACTTGAAGCTATAAAAGTACTTTGTGCAACAAGTGTGCTATTGATATCTTAAAGAACCCTGTTCAACACAACATGATCAAGCGCATAGATATTAGGCATTCATCAGGGATTTGGTGGAGAAGAAAGGAGTGAGGATTGAGCATGTGCCTACGACTGCACAGTTTACTGATATTTTTACAAAACCCTTGGATGCCAGCACCTTGGAGTCCCTAAGACAACATCTTGGGGTTTGTTAAATTTAAGGTACCACTATTCCTATCTTACTGTATAGTTGTTTGTTGAATTACAGTCTAGTTTTCTTTTATTTGATTTTTGATAAACAAAAAAAAAAAAAAAAACCAAAAAGAGAAAGGGAAATGACTTCATGGTACACTCTGAGTTGGGGTTCTGTGTGGTGCACTTGATGTTGCAACATGAAATAATAAGGAAGTGCATGCCTGATCGTGGATGTTGCAACTGTTGAATATGCTAAAGTTCTCTTTCCATTCTCCATGGAGGAGTCGTCGCCTTTTTGACCATTCTTATAATCTGCAAAGAGTCAGACTCAACTATAAGTGGGAGTAAAGAGTTTTCCACACACCAGATTAAACCACAGAGACAAGCTTGTAACTCAGCAAATAAAGGGTCCTCAATTATTGAGAGAACTGAAGATCCAAGGTGTTTGACTTGTCTAGCACTATCTCTGACCACAAAACCAGCAGAAACATAGTTGAGAGGTGGGCAAGATGCATCAGTGTTGAGTTTAAAATCAACGCCAGGAGGTTCCCATTTATAGCATCTAATTGTTCTTATTTTTGGAAATTTCCTGAAGGGAAATAAGCACTGTCTGGTTTAATAATTTGGGGGTGGATTGTGAAGATTGTTGTGATGAAAAAATTTAATTGATTTTTCATGCCAATGATGGATGGTCTAGTTCCTTCAAAAATAATATCCATATAACATGAAATAGATTATTTTTTTGCTTTTGAAAACATGGAAACTAACCAACACCAGGAAATTGCATCAAATAGATGGGAAAATGTTACAGATGGTAGTTCTAATATATCAAACATTTCTTTCAATAAAGGTAAGGCTATAGTGCAAGTAGTGCCGGTCCTAGGTTTTTTGAGACCTGAAGCGAACAAGAAAAAAAAAGTCTCCTATGTATACACTAAATTTAAAATATTTTTACATACTCACAATATTTCACATGAAATAAAACTAAATATAAAAAATTGACAAGAATAACATGAGTAAAAGTGAAACTAACCTCAAAAATCAAAATCTTCTTGATGATAAAATGAGATAAACGATATAAAGAATTCTCCAAAATCGTAGTCATTCAAAATAAAATTACTTAAATTAGTTATTCAACTCAATATTTAAGCAATTTTAATTCAAAAATTTAGGATTTTGATATTTGAAATTTGAAGTACAGATCTTTCTCGGCAATTAAGTTTATGGGGAAATAAGAAAAGATTTGGCTATCAAGTTTTTGGGAAAAAGGAAAAGATTGTCTTTGATTTGGATTCTTTAAGTTAAGGAGATAGAATAGTGATAATACCTAAGGTGACTAGCCAAGGTGACTTTCCTGGTAATTTCTGGTGCACGTGACAGACAACTTAGGAGAAGGTTCGACTGGTACAGTCACGTGGCTAGGACCACAACGAGGTACAAAGGATGACGTGTGATGAGAAGGCACATGATAGAGTTCAAAGAGCCTATAAATAGAGTTTTATCCAGGTAAGTTCCAGGTAAGTTCTCTAACTCTTGAATACAGAGTTTTATCTTTCCTTTCAATACACGAAATTTTATCATCACACCGAAGCTTCTACCCTCGTGTTGCTCCGGGGGCTGTTTTGCAGGCTTCAGACGAACATGTCTCAAGCAGGTCCTATCCGAGGCCTAGGAGCTCGGATAGTCAAGTCCACTTAGCGAGCAGTCTACATACTTCATCGACCATCCACATCTTAAAAGCCTCGGACATGACCGATATCTGAGGCATCCATTTACTAGTGCGGATTTACCCCGCATTAGCTGGAACGTCCGGTTGGACCTGACATCAGGGGATCTCACCCTCGACTCGAAACAACACACGCAACTCAGCATCCAGAGAGATTGCTCGGATAGTAAGCGTTACCTCGGCGGAGGATAATTCGGCTGAGGCAAGATCGCGTGCAAAGAAACCCAGTTGTAAAAACAAACTAGGGAAACGATTAAAGCTATGGTCAACCAAGAAGCGTGGAGGCTTGAAGGTTGAGGTACGTAGGTAACTAACGACATATTGAGCATTATTTAAATAGTAGATAAAGGCCTTTTGCAAGAATATTGATGATTGTTCTTGGCTAGAGTACGTAAGGTAGAGCCTAGGTCGGATATGGGAAAGCTAGGGCTTTATATCTTTCTGAAGAGATAGTTATCACATAAGAAAGAGCTGATATGGAATACAAGCAGGAAAAGGATTAGCGGTTCAAGGTCGGAATAATAGGTAGGTCACGCCGACAGCAAAGGGTCGGACGTCAGAAACGTTGAGGGGTACTGCCACAGAAGATAGAGGGGTATCGGTTGGATAGACAAGTGACCGGAAGAAAAATTAGTGCAAAAGAAACATTGTAACTAACATTGTTTTAGTAAGAATTTCCTTTACAGGTCATATGCGAGGGCAAAGAGGGAAGAAACAAAACGGAGAGAGATCAAAGGGCTCCCAAAGGCACAAGCGTGAGGAAGAAGTAATAGGAGAGCAGTCGCCGGTAAAGCAGGACACCCTCGGAAGGAATCCTATGATTCACACAACAGATTAGTGGCCTCAGGAAAGGAGCAGTGGGAAGGTAGGAACTTGAGGGCTACATCGGATAGGCCGCGGCATCAGTAAGTCACAAGGAGGAGGCACTCAAAGAATGAAGGGCAATCAACCAAACATGTAAGGATTCGAACGGGGAGAATAAGAGCGAGGGGTTACTAGAAGAACAATAACATCCGAGGGGATGAAAGTTGATTTAGGGAGAATTAGGAAATGATAAGCAGTTGGAAGGATTAAATTTTTTTGTGGGGTTTCAAGAAGAAAGAAAGAGAATAAAAAAAAAAGAGAAAAAAAGAGAGGGGAAATAGAGAAGAGAAGAAAAGAGAGAGGAAAAGAAAAGGGGGAGAAAGAGGAGAAATAAAGGAAGAAAGGGGAAGAAAAGGGTAGATTCGGATTTAGAGGAAATATCCGAGGAGGAAAAGGTAAAGATAGGAAGAGGCGAGGAGCCAGTGCACCTTCAGATAAAGGAAGGGAAAATAAAGGAGGGAAAAAAGAGGAACAAAATTGAAAACATGAGGGGAAAGATCAAATAAAGGGGTACAGAAGGTTGAAAAGGATAAGGAAAGAGAGGTTGGTAATGACCATGAAACTGGGAGGCTCGGATAACCCCGAGGAGAAGAAAGTAAAAGGGCATAAAAGGGGGGAAGGTAATTTGGGAGAGAGGAAACATAGAGAAATATTACGAAGAGGCTGATTGCGAAACAACCATCCTTTAATAAGGAAAAACCAGGGAAAGGAAAAAAGAAGAAGGGAATTAGAAAATGAGTAGGTTCGGATAAAGAAAACAGATAGGGAGAACGAAAAGAGAAGGAGGCAATAAGGGGGTAAGCTTAGGAAAAGCCCACTTAGGATGAAAGGAAACCCAGAAAGAAAGAAAGAGAGATTGGATTAAAAAAAAAGTAAACAAGAAGGAAAGAGGGCTAATTTAAAAGAAGATTAATGGGTTCGGCGTGATTACGCCATAGCTCGGACACGTGGATACGCAGGATAATTGCATGTGCGACAGGAGACACATTGCAATAAACAGGCTGGGCTTGGATACGTCAAAGTTTGGATGTGTGGACACGCTCGGAGCAATAAATGTGCTGTATATTGCGTTAGGAAAACGTGGACACGCTATAATTTGCATACGTGTTGGATTGCTCGATGTAAATAAAGGGAGAGTCGGGACTTCTGGGTCGCTCCCATGATTGGTGCCCCGCAAAAAAAGGCTAAGTCTCGGCAAGAGTAATGCGAGCATAAAGGAAAGGAGGAAATAAGAAGAAACTTGAAAATATTGCATCATTAAGATTAAAATATTGGCAAGTGCCTGAGGGGAGACGTCCTCTCGGCACCCATGCATCTTACATAAAGTACTAATTCACATTACAAAAACATAAATTTAAGAAGACCCTAATCATCAGACACATGAACTATTTCGTCTCCTTGGGAAGGCAAGGAGCGAATGATCAGAGGTCGGAAGGAGGGCCGAGCATTTTCATGAGATGCATTTTCAGGCGGGCCAGGTTTGATGACTCGGTCAAAAGGATAGTCCAAGGATAGAGAGATCATGGGTCAGAAGATGAGAGAGGCATTTACTTGAGAAATACCTGCAGGAGGGTCAGGCTCACTGAAAGAAAGAAAATCCATCTGCCGAACATGAATAACTTCTCGGATTCTTTTCTGGCAATCCTCATATTTTGTAAAAAGCTGAGGATTGAGATATTGGCGGAAGGCACTATCGACAGGATGGGAAGGAGGAATTTCCCAGATAGAAGGAGGAAATGGATCAGGCATCCTAGAAAATAAGCGGCTACCATTCAACGGCCTCAATATAAGCAAGATGAGCCGAACCACCAGCTTGGAACTTACTCATCTTCTCCATAGTAGAAATAACTTTCTGGACATAAGAGGTAATATCGTGGAAGGGAACAACATGAGTTTTACCACGAACAAGGAAGGACAAGTGAAACGAGAGCCTCAGACAAAGGAGATAGTTCTGAAGCTCGTGATTGCGGGAGGTAAGCTGTTTATTCTCAGCTTCTAGTTTGGAAATCATCTGTCTTTCGTTACTCTCGCTCTCTAGGCTTTATAGCCCTAGAATACTCACCCCATACAAGGCCGAACTCTTCGCCAGCACGGCGTTCTAGCTCTTTGCATAAGCTATGCAATTGGTTCAGAAGCTCGGGCATGTTCGCAGTTTCCTCGAGATAGGAAGAGATAATCTTATGGCTTTGTTTAATAGACCCAAACCGAGCCCTCATAGATCGAAGAAATCCAGATGTAGCACTAAGAGTAGGAAACTCCTCAAGGAGGAAACTAAACTCATCTTCGGACAACGATTTCTCCCTCTGGCTTGCTTCAGATACCTGCACTTTTGGCGCTCGGCATTGTGAGCAAAAAGAGGGAGAAGCCTTATCCGAAGAGGGGGGAAGGGAACCCTGCAACAGAAGTCAGGGGAACCTGTTATGGATGGGAATTAGAGGAATAAAAAGGCAAAACATAAGAAAATGGGAAAATCATGGAATATCATTAAGAAGAAAATGATGTAGCAATACAAGGAAATGGTTTGAAGTAACCCTAACAGGTGGGGAGAGTTGAGACAAAAAAAACTAGGGAGATCATCGAAGTCAAGAAAAAGGAAATTATACATGAGAGCTAGAGGCTTCTTCAGGAGACTGGTAACCCTCGGTAGCTTGAGCTAGTTGAACAGGACCCAACTCGGTTGAGAACTCAATGAAAGGAGTGCCGTCGGACAAGATTCAAGCTCGGCACACCACTCCACATACTCTTTGTTGCTAACAGAGTAGCGATGAGATGGGGGCTCAGGACAGACCCCATGAGGATTGCGGAAGTCTACCTCTGGTACAGACTTCTCCACAGTAACCTTAGTCTTCTTCTTTATGATCTTCAAAAGGTCAGCTGCAGAAGTGGGCAGAGAGGAAGAGTGCAAAGCAGCCCAAATCTTGGGGGCTAGAGTTTGAAGAGTACTCAGGCGGAAGGCTCTAAGATGATGCTCATAACGAGCCAAGGCTCCGGGATGGTAATATCTTTATGCACTGACAGGCGAAATTTCCCAGGAAGCCAACCTCAGATGCTTTCATAGAAGATGGTGGTTTAGTAGTCGTTTGACTCCTTCAGAAGCTCGGAAAAGGTCTGGTCACAGGCCTCAGAGCTGATCATTTCCTCGACAACGGTCTTGCCGAACTCACAAATAAGAGATCCGTCTTCAAGGGGCTTGAGTTTTTCCCGAAGGAGAGCTGAACACGCCTTCTCCTCGTCCAAGGCCCGCTGGTAGGCTTCCCGAGCTTGTCTTTCCTGCTGAAGGTCGCGGAGCAGGTTACCGAAGAATTCCTCCCACTTTTCAGCTAGTAAGGACTAGAAGTCGAGGGAATCGCTAAAACCCTTCACAAAAGCCTGGGCTTGCTGCATAAAGACATACACATCGATAAAAAAGAAAATAGAGAGGAAAAAGCTAAGATAAAAGGTAAGGTAGCAAGAGCGCTTACAGGGGAAAAGAGAGAGGAGACAGGGCGACTGTCCATTAGAGTGGTCACATGAATGGATTCCTCAGCTCTTGGAACCACGATCGTTGGATTCTCAACTGCAGGAGTAACAACCTCTAGCTGAACAGTAACTTGTAGAGAGATGGGATCAGGTTGCATTCAGGAGGAAAAGATTTAGATTCAGTTCATTGGGCAATGCAGGAAAGGGAGTCATAGTCAAGAGCTTTCAGATTGTAGATTTCACCCCTCCAATGAGTTGGGCTTAATAAGGCAGGATCTCTCGGAGGAAGCCCAGATTGTACTACGAAGTCCTCAAGGGGTATCTCCTCAAGACTCTTAGTCTCGGGTCCCTTCCCGATAGCTTTCTTACTAACAAGGGGCTCGGAACCTTTTCCAGAAGCTCTCTTGCTGGGACATGGCTCAAATCATTTCCCAAGAACTTTCTTTTTGGCAAAGGGCTCTAATCCCTTTCCAGGAGCCTCAGAACGGGCCTTCTTAGCGGCAGGAGAGTCAGACCCTTCCTCCATATTTGGAACATGGGTTTTCTCTGACCGAAGGTTGGGATCGGAGACAGCAGCCGATGTGGACTTGGAGGTTTTCCTACGAAGAGTCCCATCCATCTTTCCTACAAAGAAAAAATGGGAACAACAAAGTAAAGACTGACATCCTAAGACAGAAAGCCGACGGCAAGTAAATGTAGTCGCAGGATAGATCGAGCGAGGCCAGTAGAAGCTGTCGTTCCCTTTCAGCCAATATTGAAAGACATTTAAGGACTGACTAGACAAGGTCTTATAGTCAAAAGCTACAGATAGAAGGATAAGAGCGCCAGCGGCTTCAGCCTCGATGTTGTCATTTCAATCGGGGGCATGATACTTAACTTGGTTAAAGGTGTAATGACCAGCCTCCTTCCAGTTCTTAACACTGTCGTTTTTACCGAGCACGATTAAGGGACCTCGAGGGTAAAAGGTAAAGATCCTCGGAGTCTTTGCGTGAGAGGCGCTAAGGCGAAAGAAGGAGCAAAACAAATATAAGGACTCAACGACATCGTGTCTGCGGCATAAAGTAATAAATCTTAGGATCACGGTTACTCCATTGGGATGAAGTTGAGCATGAGATATGCGAAAGTGGTCGACAAATTCATAGAAAAAAGGAAGGAAAAGAGGGATAAGCCAAAGTGGATATGGCGAGCAGGTAAGCATGAGGCACTGGACTTGAACGGTTCTAAGAGCTCCAATTCCGCATCCACAGTAATATGGACAAAGCTATTGTCACAGAGGTCAAGGATATCCTTGGTAACCAGTGGGATAAGGCTTGGAATCACAATGGAAACCAATAGGAGAGATCTGAGGTATTCGGAGAAAAGATCGACAAAATCGCTTCTTCCCTTTGGCAGCAGTCAGGGATTCCGAAGAAGAAGATTCAGAGCCCAGATCGGGAACAGAAGAAGATACAGGGTTAGAGGTCTGAGCTTTCAGGCTATCAATGGGCACCAGATCCAAGGGTTGGTCGGTAAAATCCATGGCAAAAACAAGGTAGAGACGCGAACAAAATATGAGCAAAGAAACTAGGAGCATGGGAAACTCACCAGAAACGAGAGATAGGCGGAAGATAAATTGAAGAGCAGCAAGAGAGGATAAATAATGAAGCAAGATGGATCCATTAAAAGACAGCGCATCGGGGGCAAAAGTAATGATGGTACGTGAGGAAAGAGGAAGAATTTGGGGAAAAGAGAAGTGTGTAGTCGCCAAAAGGTTGAGGATAATAACTTTTTATGGCCCAGGGGCCCATCTAGTGGAATAGCGACAAACACGCGTAAAGAAGAGACATCGGAAAACAGGTAGAGGAAACGACAAGACAGAAGCTCCCAGCCTCGGAAGCCTGAAACCTCTATCTTGGGGGGGCTTGTGATAATACTGAAGGTGACTAGCCAATATGTCTTTCCTGGTAATTTTTGGTGCACGTGACAGACAGCTAAAAAGAAGGTTCGGCCACAGTCACGTGGCTAGGACCACATCAAGGTACAAAGGATGATGTGTGATGAAAAGGCACATGATAGAGTTCAAGGCGCCTATAAATAGAGGCCACAATCAGCCATTCCAGGTAGGTTCTCTAACTCTTGAATGCAGAGCTTTATCTTTCCTTTTAATACACGAAATCTCATCATCACACCAGAGCTGCTACCCTCGGGTGGCTCCGGGGGCTTGTTTTGCAAGCTTCAGACGAACAGGTCCCAATCAGGTCCTATCCGAGGCCCAGGAGCTCAGATAGTCAAGTACACTTAGCGAGCAGTTTGCATACTTCATCGACCATGCACATCTCAAAGCTCTCGGACATAACCGATATCTGAGGCATCCATTTACTAGTGCGGATTTAGCCCGCATCAAATAGGAATAGAATACTAACTTAATTAAATTTTTCCCCTAATTTGTGTATGTGTGATTACAAGATAAATAGGTTTAAACATATAATGAAATTAAAATTTAATTTAATTTCTTAGTTATATATACATGTAATACTAAAAATGGGCCTCTATTTTTCCCCATTTGGGGGCCTCAAGCAGTTGCTTAACCTGTATAACTGTTGGGCCGGCACTGAGTGCAAGCATGAAAGCAGTGATCCAAAGATAATTCACTATCACAGAACTGACATTTAGAAACTATGTTAAAACCCATCCTCTTAAGGATTTCATCTGTTGGTACAAAGTTGTTAACCATTTTCCATGGAACACACAGAAATTTTAGGAGCGATCAGTGGGTTCCATACCTTGGACAGGGAATAAAAAACTTCCCTAGTTCTAGCCAAAGTTGAATATGCAGAGGATACTGAAATTTTGCCTCAGGCAGGCTTCCAAACTAGTTTATCTTTCTTGTCAAATAACATCAGAGTTTTTTGCAATTGAAATAATATGATAGTCGAAAAACCATCACTCATTTATTGAAGTAAGACCAATTTGTCTTGTTGAAACTGTGCAATGGTGAGGGATATAAGGAAAATGTCATTTTTTTTTGCCATTGATCAGATAGAAATCCTAGACCTAACCAATTTGAGTTTTAGAAGTTTGAATGACCATTTCCCACCATGATTCTAGCACCCTCATCCTATTTCCTTCACCCTAGCCATGGACGGTGTCTCTCAACTGGGAAAGGGGTGGCAATTGATACGTTATCGGTGAGATGTAAACGTTTTTTTACTATTTAGGGAATAGCGTGGAACGCGTGGGGGCAATAGGTTAGAGAGAAAGCAGTGCACGCTTTTTAGAGAGAGAAAGAGCGAAATCTTCTAGCCGTCATTTGTTTAGTTCATCCAATTTCTTTTCATGATTTCACGATTTGCATGTGAATTGGGGAGAAAAAGACGATTTTCCAGGTTAATTTTACAAATATGTCCTTGTAGTTTGGCTACTTGTCACTATTGTGTTGAGAATAAATATTAGAATTTATTTAATCCCAAAACTTGTAAAAAAGAGTATTCTAGGCATGGCTACCATCTTCATTTCTTTTTTAAAATTTTATTTCTATCTAATTAATCCCTTTAACAATCCTTATTTTGAAATAATTCTAAAAACTGTAATTTGATCAATAATCACTCTATGATTTCTTGAAAAAAAATCCATGCTATTATGAAAATAGTAAAAATGCTGAGAAGTTTTTTTTTCAAAAAAATAAAATAAAATAAAATAATGCAGAGAGAGGTTTAAGACGTTTTATAAAAAAAGAAAAGAAAAAGAAAATGGCGGAGACGGAACTGATTGGGTAATATAGCCGTTAAGATATTGGCTGTCAAGTTACACATAGAAGACGTCTGATCAAAAAACCCAATTAATCCTTCCCTTTCCCTTCCTCAATCACGCACACACAGTTAAACACTACAAACTCACCCCACCGCCTTTATCATCACAACTACAGCGCTCAGATCTTTACGGCGCTTCACCTAGTCGATGGCGTCTTTCTCGTCGTCGGCGGTTCATCTCGTCGACATCGACAGCTCGTTGAAATGACGATGGCGTCGTTGAAGTTGGGGAAGCGGCGGCGCGCGGGATGCTACATCAGGCGGCCATAGAAACTACCGGCCAACCAGAGGCTGCAAGGGTTCACGGCCACCACTAATTGAACCGCGCTCTCTGCATCTTCGAAAAGTGTGAGCTTTTGTTTTTGTTTTCTCGATAAATTTGCTTGGGGTTTTGTGGCGCTTCTAAATTGAAATGAATGATTAAGTCTAATTGGTTTTCATCCTCAATCTTTTGGGGAAATTGATATCATGATAATGATGGGGTTATCTTCAATTTCTTTGTTCCTATGGGTATGGGCGATTATAATTTGTTGATTATCTGTTCGGGAATGTCGGTCTTAGCTCTCTGGAAATTGGGTTTTATTCAATGACCCGTCATGATAACCTGTTATTTCTCTCTCGTTCATGCTATTCAAATTTTGAAAATGGGGTTTTTCTTATTCTGGAAAGTCTGAAAATTTGGTTTCATTGATTGTAATTGATACTGCGATTGGGTTTAATTGAATATAACTTTATAAAAAATATGTTAATGCCAGTCATCCCTAACTTTTGCTTTGTCCTTTGTTTTTTGAGTGGTTGGATATTTTCTGTTGGGCAATGCATGGTACACTGATTGGGTGCTGGATTGAGAAGTGGGCAATAGTCAACTTCTCTGCACGCTGGGGCATCAATGGTCTTGTCAGAGATTTAACAAAATGTGGGGATATGAAATAAGAAAAGGGAAAAACTGCGATCAAAATGGTTTGTCTTTATTACCTAGTCAAATTCATCTCTAAGCATACAATTTACTTTGTTTATTCCATGTGTTGTCTGCAGTTTGTTTAATCTTCTTCTGATGTTTCTTTGAGGTTCCATGGAAAAAGAAGAATCTGGCTGAATAGGACCTTAATAATGAATGTTCTGCTCAAGGTTAATGCTAAGGTTAGAAATTCTGTACCCTGAAAAGTTTATATGCGATTTCAGCGTGCTGTTGATTTTTGTTTTTGTTTTGCCTGCAGCGTGGATGAGGAAAGAGACTAAGAGCTGGAAGTTGAAGGGTTGAGTCTGGCAAGGAAAATAACGATAAGGGTGGAGATGACTGTACTCCTTCTTTGGTAAGATTCTGGTTTGAGTTGAAGTTTAGAAAATGTTGAATGCAATTTATTTTATTTTGAATATTTGACAGTTTATAGGTGAACTATAATCAATTTGTTTAGGAAATGTTGTTGGGCCCGGGGTTGTGTTTTGTGTTTGCATCTTAGCTAAAAAATCTCAACATTGTTCTGAGTAAAATTGCATGTTTAATTGGATGTTACTGCTAAGTATTGTGATTTGGTTAATGCGTACTTATTTGAGGGATTTGTTTAGCAGAGGAGGGACAAGACAAGTACGAGTTTGATGGGTCAGTGATGTTGAGGAGGAAGATGAACATGAGGCTGAAGAGGAAGATAGGAATGATGATGCTGAACAGAGAAAAAGGAAGAAGAAACGGAGCAAGTGGTTACCTCGTTTTGTTGTTTGTCTTCTATATAGTTGGTGATAATATTGGGTTTATTAATATTATCCTCTGATTGATGATGCTTTCACTTATATTGTAGAGAGGCATAGAAGAATCATGGTCTTGAATCAGACGATTGTGAGTTGCTCCAGGAGATAGGGATGAGGCTGAACTGGAGACAAAAGAAGAAGAAAAGGAGGAAGAGGTTACCTCGTTTTGGTTTGTCTTTCTATATGGCCGGTGATAATGACGGGTTTATTGGTATTATCAGCTGATTGATGATGCTTTCACTTATTATTATTGAAGAATAATGGTCTTGAATTAGACGCCTATGAGTTGCTCAAGGAGAGCAATATATAAGGTTGTCATTTGTCTTTAGTCTTTTGCTAAGCATTTCTTTTCAACTTTGTGCTTTCTGATCCTTGTTTGCTGCATGTCTATTAGGAAAAGTTCATACTGTTGAGGAGGAGCTTTGTGATACTGGAAGGAGAAGTCGAAAAGTTGAGGTTGAGGGTAATGTCAACATACCATCTTTATAAATCATTGTTTTAGCTTACATTTTTAAGATCCTACCCTTGTGGTGCAGGACGACGACAAGGATGAATTGTGGTCTTGAGAGATGAATTGTGGTCTTGATGAAGATTATGAGTTGCACCAGTAGACTAATATATCAGTTTCTCGACCAAAGGTTTTCTTTATCTTTAGCCTTTTGTTAAGTATTTCCTTTTATTTTGCACTTTCTTATCCTTGTTTGCATGTCTATTAGGAAAAGTTGCAGTTGTCTTCTGATCCTTGGTTGAAATGGGCACAGGGAGCCATGTTGAGGACAGTTGCCTTCTGAACATAATCGTCCAACAGACAGGCCAATCATAAGGTCGGTTATTTTTGTTGTTGTTTGTTAGGATAATAATGTAATCTTGATGAATATTTTACTGATATGGGATGTTTTGGTGTGTGCGTTTGAATGTATGAAGTCTCTTTCAGAATTAGCGGTACAAAGATGCGAGGTAAATGGAATTACATTGACCAGGAAGCCAAGAAACCAAAATTATGTATCTGGGAGGATGATATCCCTCTAAAAAAGTTGTGGAAGAACACTTTCCAAGGGCTCAGGTGTACACAAAACCTGTGTCGCATTTGTTTGTGGGATTTTTTTTTTATGATTGTTTAGATTTGGTTAATCACTCTTTTGAATGGTGGTTTCAGGAGGTCAAATTTTTGAAGCCAGAATCGAAGATATTGACAGACAGCTGTGATTTTAAAAGGTTTACTCTGTACTATATGTTGAAGCCTGATGGATTCTATTCAAATTATTGCTGTGTGTGTAGTATGTGTTTATGTCTGTTTAGTATGTGGGGTAGATGAAAGTGGAAAGATAGTAGAATTTTGACTGTAAATTGTAGCACTGAAATGTAGTTATCTGAAATTGGTGTGCTGAATTTTCCATTTGGTGAAGAACATAATTGAAAAGAAACTGCAGTGAACACAATTCTTATAATTTTGTGAGATAAACAACTAATTTTGATCTGAGATTAGCACTATGTTGTGATGTGTGATATTGATGCTCAGATATTCTAGCAACTTATCTTTATCAATTGCATTCCTCATCTACCTTTAATGAGCAGGTACTGCTTTTTGGTCATATAACATAGTCATACATGTGCTTCTTGCTCTTTCATTATAATGTTTAATTTCTGTAGATTATACCTTACTAACTGTAGCTAGTTTTTCTTATGATTATCAGTTATAAGTATAGAAACATGTTGTAACTACTGTATTCTACTCATTATCAGTCACAATGCTACCAGAATGTGGGCTTTCCAAGGAAGCTGAGCGGGAACTTTAAGGAATGCAGGATTTCAATCCATGTGGCAGTGAAAGAGAAGTTCCTCAAAAGGTAACAATAACATTTCTACCTGAATTACCTCAGAAATGAATTGGCATCACCTATCATATGTGAGAAATGGCTGTCTTGTATTGTTGAGGTTCTAAAGGAGGCAAAAGAACATGGAAGGCGTAGGAAGAAAGGCATTTGGAGACATCAGAAACGAGGTTTTGCTTGGGCGGTGCTTCTAAATAACACAAGGTCTGATTTCGTTTTTCACCCTCTTCTTGTTTTGATTCTTTATTTAAGTTTCACTGAATTAATTTATGCTTGTTTTGTCTGGAGTTTCTGTGATCAACTGCTGGAAAAAGCCAAGGCAGCAGCAGCGGTGAATGTTGGACCTGCTGTCAAGATCAAGAAACGGCTCTTGAAGAAAAATGTTGTCAAGCCATTCAAAATGAAAGCCCTGACTCTTAAATATGTGAGAAAGGGTTCTGATGGTTGTCTTGTGCTGTTGAGGGAGTTGCTGAAGGAGGCAAAGGAACCTGAGAGGCGTAGGAGGAAGGGCACTTGAAGATTATTGCTCGGGTTGTGCTTCCAAATATCACAAGGTCTTATTTCGTTTTTCATCTCTTTTCTTGTATTTATTATTTATTCCAGTTGCATTGGCTTAATTTATGCTTGTTTTGTCTGGAGTTTCTGTGATCAACTGCTGGAAAATACCAAGGCAGCAGCGGCAGTGAATATTGGAGGTGCTGTCAAGATCAAGAAACCGGCCCTAAAGAAAAATGATGTTAAGAAATTCCAAGAAGGCCCCCCAACTCTTACCTATATTCTCACCAAAGGATCCAAGGTGGCATGTAGTGGACATCAATGCTGCAGATGTGGCTGATGAGTTGGCTGCCACTGATCACGTTGATGACCTCTACCGGTTTCACAAGATTGCATAGGTAAACAACTTCAATTTTTCTCTTCTTTGAGGACAAATTCCTTGTGTTGGTTCTGTAGTTAACTACCCTTTGTTTGTGGTATCATGAAAGAGAACAGGTTTGGTTGAAAGAAGTTCTGTTTCGGATTCAGATCTTGGTAAGACCGGTCAGGTAAAATAGAAGGGTTGCTGGATTTTCATTTGTAATATTCAAATGGAATACATTCTTCTGAATTTGGAACATTTTCATTTTGATATTTCTTGATGTAAGATGTTTTTTTGTATAGTGGATGGAGTTCCTGAACAGGAGGCGAAGTGGTGCAAAAGAACATGTTTGGCGTAGGCAGAAGGAGCTGTCGAACATCTTGAACATCTGGAATGGTTACTGCTTGGTCCACGGCTGAAGGATATTCCACTCCTAATGATAAAAGTCCCAGTACAAGGTATGATTTTACTTTGTTTGACCTTGTTTTAGCATATTTTGCCTTCTGTGCATTGATATCTGGAAATGTATCTTTATTAGTGATTCCTCCAGAAAAGGTGAAAAGAACATTTACATAGTTGATGAAACCGGTGTTTTCCCATGTTTGAGAGATTAGAAACCTTGCTATGGTACTTCTTTTATGTTTGTATTTCTGAGTTAATGGTCAAGGTTATGACCAATTTTATGGGTTAACTCCAGAGAAAACATGGACTATGACTTTCGAGATAATTGGAAACCTAACTATTGTGTCTCTTCTATGTTTTTATTTTTGGTTCAGGGTTGCAACATGATATATTTTCGACCTATTTTCAACCAATAGATTAGTGTCAGTCATCCCTGACTTTTGCTTTTTGCTTAATTTTTGGATTTGTTGGATATTTTCTGTTGGGCGCGCAATGCATGGTATCTACATGGATTGGGTGCTGTGACATTAAAGGTCTTGTCAGTTATATAACAAAATGTAAGGATATGAAATATGAAAGAAAAATTGCGATCAAAATGTTGTCTTTATTACCTAAATTCTCTAGGCATACAACCTACTTTGTTTATCCGGCGTGTTCTCTGCTGTTTGTTTAATCATCTTCTGATGTTTCCTTGAGGTCCCATGGAAAAAGAAGAATCTGGCTGAATAGGACCTTAAAAATGAATGTTCTACTCAAGTTCAATGCTAAGGTTAGAAATTCTGCACCCTGAAAAGTTTATATGCGATTTCAGGGTGGAGATGACGGTACACCTTCTTTGGTAAGATTCTAGTTTGGGTTGAAGTTTAGAAATATTGAATGCAATCTTTTTATTTTGAATATATGACGGGTTCTAGGATCAATTTGTTTAGGAAATGTTGTTGGGCCTGGGGTTGTGTTTTGTGTTTGCTTGCTTGCTGGCATCTTAGATAAAAAATCTCAACATTGTTCTAAGTAAAGTTGCATGTTTAATTGGGTGTTACTGCTAAGTATTATGATTTTGATTAATGCTCATTTGTTTGAAGGGTTTTTTTTGAGCAGAGGAGGGACAAGAGGTTGATGGGTCAGTGATGTTTACGAGGAAGATGAACAGGAGGCCGAAGGGGAAGATAGGAATGGTGCTGAACAGAGAAAAAGGAAGAAGAAACGGAGGAGGAGGTTACCTTGTTTTATTTGTCTTTCTATGTGGTCGGTGATAATGACAGGTTTATTGGTATTATCAGCTGATTGATGATGCTTTCACTTATTATTGTTGAAGAATAATGGGTTGTCATTTGTCTTTTGCCTTTTGCTAAGCATTTCTTTTCAACTTTGCTCTTTCTGATCCTTGTTTGCTTGTCTATTAGGAAAAGTTCATACAGTTGAAAAAGGCACAGGCTGCCACTTTAGAAGAGAATTATGGATTATCTGACGAGGAGGAGCTTTGTGATACTGGAAGGATAAGCCAAAAAGCTGAGGTTGAGGGTAATATCAACATACCATCTTTATAAGTCATAAGCTTAGCTCATTTTTAAGATTCTACCCTTGTGGTGCAGGACGACAACAAGGTTGAAGATGATCTTGATGAGACGAATTATGGTCTTGATGAAGATTATGAGTTGCTCCAGGAGAGTAATATATCAGTTCTTCGACCAAAGGTTTTCTTTGTCTTTAGCCTTTTGTTAAGTATTTATTTTTAACTTTGCACTTTCTGATCTTTGTTTGCATGTCTATTAGGAAAAGTTGCAGTAGTCTTCTTCTGATATCTTGGCTGAAATGGGCACAGGGAAGCCACTTCAGAAATTCTGTACCCTGAAAAGTTTATATGCTAAGGTTAGAAATTTTGTACCCTGAAAAGTTTATATGCGATTTCAGCGTGCTGCTGTTTCTTTCTGCTGTTTGTTTAATCATCGTCTGATGCTTCTTTGAGGTCCCATGGGAAAAGAAGAATCTGGCTGAATAGGACCTTAATGATGAATCTTCTGCCAAGGTTAATGCTCAGATTAGAAATTCTGTACCCTGAAAAGTTTATATGCGATTTCAGCGTGCTGTTGATTTTTGTTTTTGTTTTTCCCGCAGAATGGATGAGGAGAGAGACTAAGAGCTGGAATTTGAAGGTTGAGTCTGGCAAGGAAGATAACGATAAGGGTAGAGATGACTGTACTCCTTCTTGGGTAAGATTCTGGTTTGGGTTGAGTTAAGAAATTTTGAATGCAATTTATTTTATTTTGAATACTTGATGGGTTATGGGTGAACTATAATCAATTTGTTTAGGAAATGTTGCTGGGCCCGGGGTTGTGTTTTGTGTTTGCATCTTAGCTAGCTAAAAAGTCTCAACATTGTTCTGAGTAATATTGCATGTTTAATTGGATGTTACTGCTAAGTATTGTGATTTGGTTAATGCGTACTTGTTTGAGGGATTTTTTTAGCAGAGGAGGGACAAGACAAGTACGAGGTTGATGGGTGAGTAATGTCGAGGAAGATGGTCATGAGGCCGAAGAGGAAGATAGGAATGATGCTGAACAGAGAAAAAGGAAGAAGAAACGGAGCAAAAGGTTACCTTGTTTTGTTTGTCCTCTAGGTGATAATATTGGGTTTATTAATGTTATCCTCGGATTGATGATGCTTTCACTTATATTGTAGAGAGGCTGGTGTTGAATCAGACAACTGTAAGTTGCTCCAGGAGATGGGGATGAGGCTGAACAGAGACAAAAGAAGAAGAAAAGGAGGAAGAGGTTACCTAGTTTTGGTTTGTCTTTCTATATGGTCGGTGATAATGACGGGTTTATTGGTATTATCAGCTGATTGATGATGCTTTCATTTATTATTATTGAAGAATAATGGCCCTGAATCAGATGCCTATGAGTTGCTCCAGGAGACCAATATATCAGGTTGTCATTTGTCTTTAGCCTTTTGCTAAGCATTTCTTTTCAACTTTGTGCTTTCTGATCCTTGTTTTCTGCATGTCTTTCATACAGTTGTAATTTCATTTCTGTTGTATAGGTGCGCATGAGGAGTAATAAGCTAGGCAGAGCTCCTGGTTTAGAATTAATAAGCTTGGCAAGATTTCTGATATTTTCAAAGGTATGTTTTCTGTGCTGAATTTTTTAGATTGTGTATTTTTCTGTCTTAACTTAACTTGAACCCGGTTTGATTTCTGCCCATCACTAGATTCTTAGGAACAGTGTTGAGCAATAGAAAGAATTATAAACAGAAGTTTTGTTGATAATTCAATAAATGATCTGAACTTTTTTGTTTTGTAATTAATATCCACTCTAAGGGTGTGATACTGACTAGGATCTCTTATTGTCTAGTTTTGTACAATTAAGTGTTATATGTGAAGACAAAGATAAGTGTTGGCAATTGTTATACTATAAAACTGACCAATTTGTTTTCTGGATTATATTGATGATTACGCTGGTCAATCAAAAAACTTTTGTAGATTGGTGTGGTGTTTGCTTTTCTACATGGTACATTTGAGTTGGGTAAACTTAGTAGAATAAGCAAGTGTAACTTGTGTTATCTGTATTTGTGTGTACTTTACACCAGTTATGTTTTGTTAATTTGATAAGCATAGTTCTGGTGAGCTTAATGTGGGTTAAGTTACTTAGTTTTCTGCTGTTGAAGCAAATAGAGGTTCCAAGTTCTAGTTATATGAAATTGTATATGGGTAGGTCCCAATTTTACGCTTAAACACAACTTTGTGACTCCCTAAAGTTTCACATTAATGTACTCGTGGCTTTAAATAAAAAGGGTCACTAAAATCTAGGATATCATGAGAAGAAAGTATGGAGCTAGGACCACTTATCCTAATCGGGCTAATATGATATACTTTTGATGTCACTATGTGTAGATCAAATATAATCTAAAATAATTGTCAAGTAGATGGGCCCAGTGAACAGGCTGCTCAAGGTGCCAGGCTGAAGGAGGCAAACAAAGATGGCTGATATAGGAGGAGAAAACCGCCGAGTACTTGGAGACATCAAAAACAAGGTTACTGCTGGGGCAGTGGCTTTAGGAAAATCTGTTCCAAATATCCCAAGGCAGGTTCACAAGGTCTGATCTTTTCTTGTTTTGGTTCTTTTATTTTATTATTTTTATCTAGTTCTAATTGTGCTTGTTTTATCCAGAGATTGTGTGTCCAAGGCTAGGAAGCGGCTTGGGCATAACACAACAAAAAATGGAGATTAAAGGTACCAAATTCTTAGTAGTTGGATTGACACTCTAATTTTCTTCAATTGACTATTTTTTCTGCAAGTTCATGCCTTCACAAGTTTCTGTATAAGCACACACCACATTCCATGGTCTCAAATTTTGATATTTGACTTCTGATTTACTTGTGTTTTAGGTCATTTTCATTGTCATGTTGTCAATTCATCGCAGTGGCCTCTTAGGTGAGTACTCAACTCCAGAGATTGAAATGATAGATTCCCTTGTCAAGCGCACTTTTCACACTGAAGATGATGGGATAATCAGGTGAGTTCCTATTCTCAAAACTATCATATAGCTTCCACCGCCCTCTTGAGAAGATATATCTGAAAGTAGTCATTTGTGGCTTGTTTGCCTTGATATAAACATCATCATTAACATGAGATTGAAAAAAAAATACAAGTGAGTTCCTCTTTTTTGGTCTGCTGTTTGTGGAATTCTAATACCAACTTACATCAATGATCTCTTAGATAAACTGCTTAATCTATCTATAGGACTCGGTGATCCTTCTCTTCTTGTTTTATTGAGTAGATAAATGCTTAGTTTGAATTAGCTTTTGGTTTGTTATGCGTACAGCCTCGGTGTTTAAGAACTTAGCCACTGCACAAAGTTGGATTCACTGTGCACCAATGCCTGTCGTAAAACATGGCTAAAGATTTTATTTCCTAGGTGGCATTATTGCCCTGCTAATGCAACTTCCTTTTTGAATGTATAGGGAGGCTTTACTTGATTTCTACGTGAGCCAGATAAAGTAATCATATGTGTTCTCTTTGAGATAATGTAGCTTTGGAATGTAACATCTTTTTGAAAGCTTCTACTGAATCTTAATTGAATACATCGTTTGCTGCTTGCTGTGTCAAACATCCCACATGATCCAATGGCACTAGTAATAAAATATGCTAGTTTATTTTCAGGGATGGTGTCAGCGAATATAAATTTAATCAAGTTCTGAAAATCGAACTCAACTAGATCATTAAGGGTAGAAAATGCATATAATTGAGGAGGGGTCATTAAACAACTGTAGTTTTTCTCTGAACTTACTCTTAATTGTGTTTATGTTTGATTGCTTGCAAGTACCTATATAGGAGCTGGAATTCCAAATTTGAAATGATTATTGCTTAGAAGAATCATCATACCAAGTGTTTCCAGCACAATACTCCATTAATAGGTCTGTAGGAGGTAGTCATGCTACTGTTAGCTTTAATCTTGTTTCAAAGTGGATATCCAAACGTGAATTGATAGTTAGTTAGTACTGGTGTTTGTTTAATTTGCAGTAGCAGATTAGAGATTTAGTGTTGTGATAAAATGCCCTAAAGGTAAACTTTATATAACTCATTGATTTGTAGCTGGAGAATTATATGTTACCTGTGTTCAATCGCATAATGTTTTATGCCTTTCTGATTATTTCTGGAATTCTCTGTGAGTTTCCGCAAATTTGAGTCAGATTGAGGAGGACGATACAGATTTCAGCCTTAGTATTGCTAAATGAATTTGCAGAAGCCAGCAAAACTCGCAGAAGCTACCAGACCTGAATGACCAGGGTATTAGTGCATCCCTTTCGTTGCTTTTAGTGACCTATAAATCAAAAGATTTTCCATTCTCCAGAACCAATGAAATGGTTCCCATGGACGGTAATTCTCAGAATCTGATCCTCTTTCCATTACTTTTCGACTCCTGGATTTAGAAATTGGGGCTAAATGTTGAGGTCATTTGATATTGGATTGCATATCAAGCCCTAGAAAAGCTTTGTCATGAATTTAATTGTGCTATCATTGTCCCGTAGAATACGTGGATCTCTAAAATTAGTAACCTTAATGCTGCACAATCTTTTTGAATCTCTCATTTGATTACATTGTCTTTTGGTATATTGATAATGTATCTTAATTGACATATTTTCTCTAACTCCTACAGAAAAAGTTGAAGAAAACAGTGGCATAGGCGGAACGCCGGCTGGACTTGGTGTAGCTCGACCACCTGGGCCAACTCTTGTCTGAGTGAGCAAAGAGAGCTTATAATTCTCAGTTGCAACATTTGAAGGCACGTCTTTCTAATTCTTCAACTACACAAATTTGATTTGCGTTCAAGTTCTTTCTAGATATTTCTCTGCTAATTTGAAATTTGAAATCTTGATTTTTCAGATTCTTTGTTATCATCCGAAGAAGCCACAAATTGAAGTCTCAGAATTTTACAGTTCCGAAAGGTAATTCCTTCATTTTCTTAAAAATTTTCAGATTGTTATCTGTTATTTGTTGGAACTAAAGCAATTTTCTCAGATTGTTATCTGTTGAAGTAGCTTTTAGAATTTTCTGAGGCGCCTTCTAAATTCTACTCAGATTTGAAATTTGCTTCACCCAGGAACTGCACTTTTCTCCTAATGGTCATATTTCTGAAATCCCTTTGAATAATTATGAATTAACCGTAAGCATTTGTTAGACTTTAAACTGAAGTGCCTCAGTTTTGACATCAAGATATTGATGAGTAGACAAAGAGGTTGCTACACTCAAGTATATCACGAAGAATCAATAAATTTTTGAGTCAGCAGCAGAGTGTTGCCTTTGGCTGTAATGGTTGACTGATATATATATATATATATATATATATATATATATATATATATATATATGGAGCTATCGAGTTGCCTTTTGCTATTGTTTGAGTCTGTACTTTGGTGTGAAAGATGTGTTCTTGACTGTACTTTAATGGTTTCTCGATATGAATACTTCTGTACTTCGTGCATCTGTTTTAATGGTTAATTGATGTGTATTTGGACATTTTAGTTTAAATGTTTGACAACAATCAATATTGTATTCTCAGATGGCTCAAATGCGTACCATTGCTGAAATTGACGAGCGTTCCTAAAACTGGTCCGCCATAGTCACTGTCGAGGAAAAGTTCCAGCCGGGACAAAAAGAGGGAAGTTCTACTAGGTTTCAGAAATGTGTGTTCGTTGACTCCCAGGTATAAATCTCTCAACATTTTGAGGATGTCAGGAACTTTTGGTTGCAGTGAATTAATGCTTCTGGCATCTCCTATTTTTGAGAGGGTAATGATCAAACTGCTTTAACTGATTGCTGATAAATAAGGTAAATGAAATCCAAGCTAAATATTGTGGTGTTTCTGATTTATAGGATAATGTGTAAGCGAGGATCTAAGAAGGTTGTTGACTCTCTTTCAGATTGGATGGGAGGAGCTTTACCGGGAATATCAGTTGAGGATAATCTTTCAACTACTGGGAGTAATCATTTGTTTCTGGTATAAGGAGTGGTTATTTTAGTTGTTCAATGGCGTATTTGCATCATCCCGTTTCTCACTTCAGTCTCATATCTGATATATTTGATTTGTGTTTTTCAGAGGTATGACCAACATGAACTATGACCTTCGAGAAGAATGGAAATCCAGATATGGTATTTCTTTTATGCTTTTATTTTTCAGGGAGAGTTGCAAAATATTATATTTTGTTCAACTGTTTTGGTGTTGGTTTTTTGTCTAGGTGGTTTTTGTTAAGTTGGGTGCATGCAGATTGGATATTAACCAATGGGAGAAAGGAACTAAGGAAAATAGAGAGTCTGAAGTGTTGAAGGATCACCCCCGTGCAATATGGTTAGAGCATAAAGTGTGACCAGGAAAGACATCAAAATTATCACCAGGTATCAGTTTTAAAGATTGTCTGCTACACTTGAGTTATTACCCTTCCTGATCTGGGAAACTACTCACAGTTTCATCATCTTATAAACCCTTATGATTTTTTAAATTTATTTAATTTTGCCTTAGGTGGTGAATGCTTTTGGCACAGTTTATGACAATATCCATTTTATCTTCATACAGATAAGTTTCTGATCTGGTACTCTCTTCTTGATACCGTAATTGATGTGTTTATTTATTAACAAGTTGCGGTCTTTGGCTTTTATTTTTTTCATCTTTTTAATACTACTTATGCTTATAGGGAGCACACCTTATTCTGACGCGTGTCTGTGTGACAGAGTTACCATAAAGGTGAATACTTTGGTTTTAGTTTTAGTTATATCATAATTTATACAGCTTGTGAGTGTGCATTGTTACTTATGTTATCATTGCTATTGTTTTTTTCTGCATGAGGAGTCATCAGCTAAGGCTGTGAAGCATTGCCTTGAAGGAGCTTCTCCTGCATATCTTCTTGGTTTTGAGTTAATATCTCAATTTAAAGGTATGTCTTTGTGCTGAGTCTCTCTCTCTCTCTCTCTCTCTCTCTCTCTCTCTCTCTCTCTCTCTCTCTCTCTCTCTCTCTCTCTCTCGTCTTCAACTTAGTTTGATATCTCATGTCATTGATTTCTCAGAACAGTGCTGAGCTATAGTTCAGATAGTAAACAGAGGTTTTATAGATATATACTAATTAATCTGAAGTCATTTATTTATATTTTTTATTGACACTCAAGGTGGCATGTGGTTTAAGCAATGACTTGGCAAGGTGGAGAGTGTGGTCGGCATCGATGCTACAGATGGGAGAAATAATCTGGCTGTCACTGAGTATGGCGCGAGCCTTACAGGTTTGGTGCTGCAAAGAAAGTATGGTGCTGCAAAGTCACGTGACTTATGGCCCTGAAAATGGGGATTTTCTGGAGAACGGGTTGGATGTATCACTGCACAGGTTCTCTCTCTCTCTCTCTCTCTCTCTGTAATAACTTTAATAGTTTTAAGATATTTGTAAATTGTTTTTGGAGATAAGGTGATGCAAGAGCGCAAAAGAATTCTTTGTTGTTCAGTGAAGTTCAGCGTCATTACAATTTGTGCATCCAATTTACCCAGTTTGGTGTATTTTTCATTTGCATTTTTCCTTTCAGACGCCCGTGCTGATAATGAGTCTTGTGAACATGGCAGGTGTAGGAAGAGGGGCATTTGAAGACATCGGAAACACGGTAGTTTCCTACTCTGTGCTTCGAAATAACAAAAGGTCTGATTTCGTGTCTTCTTCTTTTGATTCTTCCAGTTGCATGGCCTAATTTATGCATTACTTTGTCTGGAGTTTCTGCTGGCAAATATAAAGGCAGCAGTGGTGGTGAACGTTGGAGGCGCTGTCAAGATCAATAAACCGGCCACAAGACGGTAGCCATGTGGGTTGAGCAAAAGGCATGACAGAGTCGAAATCTGGTGGACACAGATGTGAAAAATGCTGCAGATAAGTAATCAGATTAAACTGCCACTTCTTTCATTGATTTCTATTTAACATGTTCCCTTCTTTATTTTTTGCATTCTGAAATCTGTATATTTGAATTATTAACGGTAAAGCGGAAGCGGAGTTTCAAGAGGGTGCTGATCTATAGTTCAGATAGTACACAGAGGTTTTGTAGATATATTAATCTGAAGTCATTTTATTTGTATTTTGTATTGACACTCAAGGTGGCATGTGGTTTAAGCAATGACTTGGCAAGTTGGATAGTGTGGTCGACATCGATGCTGCAGACGGGAGATATAAACTGGGGGTTTCCAAATACCCAAGATATGAACATGCTCAGTTTCATTTTTGTTAGAAATATGGGATTTTTCAACATCAATTTCTTATTTCTCTTGGACGATTCTCTGTTTTGGAATGTGGGATTTTAATAAATACGGAAATTAGGATTAATTGAATGTAATTGATATTGAATGACCGTTTCGTCTTTGTAGTTATCTGGCAGAACAGGGCACGTTTAGGAGTGAGGGCACTGGAAGACATCGGAAGTGAGGTTACTTTACTGCTCGGGCGGTACTTCCAAATAACACAGTCTGATTTCGTCTTTTCTTTGATTCTTCCAGTTGCATTGGCCTAATTTATGCATTGCTTTGTCAGGAGTTTCTGTTTCCCTAATATAAAGGCAACATTGGCGGTTAGCGCTGGAGTCGTTGTCAAGATCAAGAATCCGGCCACAAGACCCAAGGTAGCATGTGGGTTGGGAAAAAGTCATGACAAGGTGGAAAATGTGGTGGACATCGATGCTGCAGATGTGAGAGATGAAACTGATTTAAAATGCTGCAGATAAGTAATCTGATTTAAACTGCCACTTATTTGTTGGAATTCTACATAAAATGTCCCCTTCTTTATTTTTCTCATTCGGAAATCTGTATCATTGAATTATTAAAGGTATGCAGGTAGGATTACAAAGTGGAATTACAACAGGGTGAAAAGGTGTTTGAAGTCATTGAAGGCGACAGGTATGCATGTAGGATTCAATCCATGTAGCAGTGAAAGAGTACTTCCTCAAAAGGTAATAATAACTTGTGCACCTTAATTCTGCCAGCAACCTATAATTATGAAGCCTAGCTTAATTCAACTTTATTCACTCTCCAGTAAAGTAAAAATAATATCAGAAAAAAAGAAAATAAATAAACAGAGTTTGTATGCATGAGGAGTCATCTTCTAGGCCTGTCCCGTGCATGTTTTTGTCCCCGGTTTTTAAGATTGGCCATCTCTCTCTCTCTCTCTCTCTCTCTCTCTCCCTCCCTCTTATTTTCTTGACTAAAGGTAAACTTTATAGCTCATTGTTTGCAGCCCTAAAGGTAAACTTTATAAGTCATTCATTTGTAGTTGGAGAATTATCTGTTACATGTGTTTAATCACATACTCCCTCCGTCCCAAAGAGATGTATCCAACTTCCCTTTTGGTCCGTCCCAAAGAGATTTACCCATTTCCTTTTTTGGCAAAAAATTATAATATAAACTATCAACCTTCTCTCACATACTTCACCAACCCCACCATCCACATCAGTGCCACATCAGCTTTCTTAAAAATTGTGTCAAAAGCAATTGGACACATAAATATGGAACGGAGGGAGTAATAGTTTATGCCTTTCTGATTTTTTCTGGAATTCTCTGTGAGTTTCCGCAAATTTGAGTCAGATTGAGGAGGACGATACGGATTTCGGTCTTACTAGACTAAATGAATTTGCAGCTGATGTGGAACTTAGAGCCAGCAAAACTCGCAGAAGCTACCAGACATGCATGGCAAGAGTATTAGTGCATCCCTTTCATTCCTTTTAGTGACCCTATAAATCAAAATGTTTTCCAT
Source organism: Cruciata laevipes (assembly GCA_963678965.1). Classification (NCBI taxonomy): domain Eukaryota; kingdom Viridiplantae; phylum Streptophyta; class Magnoliopsida; order Gentianales; family Rubiaceae; genus Cruciata; species Cruciata laevipes. Next base: position 15,541,574 of record OY787639.1, read on the forward strand.
TCTCCAGAACCAATGAAATGGTTCCCATGGACGGTAATTCTCACTCTGATCCTCTTTCCATTACTTTTCCAGTCCTGGATATAGAAATTGGGGCTAAATGTTGAGTTCATTTGATTTTGGATTGCATATCAAGCCCTAGAAAGGTTTTGTCATGAATTTGGTTGTGCTATCACTGTCGTCGATTTCTGAAATTAATAACCTTTATGCTGCACAATCTTTTTGAATCTCTCATTTCGTTACATTGTCTTTAGGTATGTTGATGATGTATCGTTATTGACAGATTTTCTCTAAATCCTACAGAAAAGTTGAAGGAAACAGTCGCATAGACGGAACGTCAGCTAGACTTGGTGCAGCTCGACCACCTGGGCCAACTCTTGTCTGAGTAAGCAAAGAAAGCTTATAATTCTCAGTTGCAACATTTAAAGGCACGCCTTTCTAATTCTTTAACTACAATATTGGTCAATGTTCTGCTGTCATTTTATAATATGAATCACTCAATGTTTTGAGAATGTCAGGAACTCAGGAACTTTGCCTTGCAGTGAATTAATGCTTCTGGAATCTCCTATCTTTGAGAGGCTGATGATCAAACTGCATTAACTGATTGCTGATGAATAAGGCTAAATGAAATCCAAACTAAATATTGTGGTGTTTCTGATTTATAGGATAGTGTGTAGGGGGGAAGCTAAAAAGGTTGTTGACTCTCTTTCAGATTGGATAGGAGGAGCCACAATGTATGCATGCAGGATTCAATCCAAGTTGCAGTGAAAGAAAACTTCCTCAAAAGGTAATAATAACTTGTGTACCTTAATTCTTCCAGCAACCTATAATTATGGAAAAATGAAGCCTAGCTTAATTCAAACTTTAGCCACTCTTCAGTAAAAATAATATCAGAAGAGAAAGAAAAGAAATAAACAGAATTTGTTGTATGCATGGGGAGTTATCTGCTAGGCCTGTCCCGAACATGTTTTTTTCCTCGGTTTTTAAGGTTGGTCATCTGTCTCTCTATGTCTCTCTCTCTCTGTCTCTTATTTTCTTGACTTGAACTCAGTTTTTATTCTGCCTATCACCTGATTCTTAGCAGCAATGTGAGCAATAGTAAAAATAGAAAACAGAGGTTTTGTAGATAAATTTTGTAATTTAGATTCAGTCTAAGGCTATTAATGCAGAGCTAGGTCCAATATCCTATTCGGGCTAATATGATATATACTCGAAAATAATTGTCAGGTAGATGGGGCCAGTGAACAGTGAACAGGCTGCTCAAGGTGCCATTCTGTAGACTCAGGCGGAGGCAAACAAACATGGATAGTATAGGAGGAGGGAACCTACCGAGTACTTGGAGACGTCAGAAACATGGTTGCTGCTCAGGCAGTGGCTCTAGGAAAATCACTTCCAAAAAGTAATCTGCTGTGCTCTTTTTTTTGAGTGAACGTTGAATTAATTATTTGAGTGAAACATTGAATTAATATGTCATTCAACAAGTATAATAGCTTGCCTCCACCTGTGGGTTTTGTGCTCTTCTTCTGAGTTGCTTCATTTCTTCCATTGGTTTTCCAAATGTCTTAGCTTCTGATGTTCTCTTGTGTTTTTGAGTCCTTGTCATTTTATGAACTTTGGCTTTGTGTGTCATAAAAGTGCCTGTTTATATTGATGTTGGTTTGTATATGTATGTTGATTTCCCTTATGTATATTCAACACATCTTTTTTCATCATTTTTGGCCAGCATGTAGATTTGTTTTTTGTTTTGCATGAGTTTATGACATTGAGTTGTTGCTACTGTATTTATTGATAGCACGTGGTTTTTTCCTTCCATCTTTCGCCTGATTAGGATTATTTGACTGACTGTCACTTCTTTATTGGGCTAGGTGGTGGAAAGTGTGTAGCACAGCTTATACGAATATGGATACTGGTTTTCATACAGATAAGTTTCTCTTCCTGTCTTCATGAAACTATGAATATGTATATTAATTCGCGTGTTTTTTAATTTTTTATTCAGTTCGTTGGATAAATTGCTAGAGGTGCGCATCAGTGTTTCTGTCAGAAAGATTCTCAAAATGTACATAGTTTTTTACCCCAAATGGTGATAAATAGATCATTCGAGGGCTTAAAAGGACTGGTGCTTTGTCATTTTGAGTAACTCAATTTTTTCTAGGTACTTTTAATTAAATTTGAGAGTGAGTTGACTGCACTTTGAGTGGCGTATGACACTTATCTGTTTCGGTGTGGCTTTTCGGTTTTGTTCCATATTTTTGTATAGGTGAAGAGAAAGATGAGAGTAGTATAATGAATATAATATGAATGTTAAAATTTAATACTGACCAATTTTGTAACTATTTGTCAGATGTTTGAATTTAATACCTAGCTATTAAAAGTTGAAGCATTGTATCTCAACTTAGGACAGGGGTTGCATATAGTTTATACGGTCAGTCCAGTTAGCAAAGGAATAATTGTTGATTAACATTCCATCAGTGTCTGATCAGATGATGTGGTTAAGGGTTGTTTGAAAGAAAGTAAATAGACTTGAATCTAGTGATCAAAATTATGATGCTTGTTCATTGACAACAGAGCTTTTGTGCTGTATTGCCCCTTGTTTTTTTTTCCTTATGTAAATTAATTTTGATGCTTTAAATTTTCTTATATAATTCTTAGGAGATTTATATGCTACATATGTTACTTTTGATACTGTTTGATATCCTTTTTGATTATTTCATAAATTCTACATAGGATTCCGTGGGTTTGGGTCACTTTTGTGATTTGGACTTCCAATATCCATACGAATCTTCAAGCAGATAAGTTTCTGATCTGAGAACTTAATAAATGTATCTATTATGTCAGCTGCAGTTTTTCTTGACATTTGTAGATTCTGATTCCTTGTCATTTTCCTTACTACAGGAAGATACATGCAATAACTTCGAATTCCCATGCCTTAATACTACTGATACCATTCATGGGAAGCGCACTTTAATCTGTATGTGTATATGGGGAAGGAGGTTCCTAAGACTTTAATACTTCGGTTTTACTTAAAATCAAAATTTGTACAGTTCAGGATCACGTAATTTAACTTAAGATATAATATTACAGCCTATGGGTTTGGAATGTAACTCATATATTTTCATTTCTGTTGTTTAGGTGTGCATGAGGAGTAATAAGCTAGGCAGAGCTCCTGGTTTAGAAATAAGAATTTCAAAGGTATGTTTTCTGTGCTGAGTTTTTTAGATTGTGTATTTTTCTGTCTTAACTTGAACCCGGTTCGATTTCTGCCTATCACTAGATTCTTAGGAACAGTGTTGAGCTATAGAAAGAATTATAAACAGAAGTTTTGTTGATAATTCAATAAACGATCTGAACTTGTTTGTTTTATAATTAAAATCCACTCTAAGGGTGTGAATTCTCATTTGTTGTCGGAGTTGGGGTATTTTGGGAGGACAGCATGGATTTTGAACCTCTTATGCCAAAATGAAGTGCAGAGGGAACTTAAAGCCAGCAAAACTACCTTCTACGTATCCTTTTACAGATGTTTTTACGCAGTAAAAGAAGTTTTTTTCTTAATGGACAAATGCATCGATTCAAAACTCGTTGATTGTAGAATGATAATTATCTACTACACGTGTTTCTTTGATAATGTTTGCTATCTTTTCTGATTATTTCATAAATTCTCAATGGGTTTCCACGAGTTTGGTAGAAGGAGAGAGATTTGGAAAACTAAAGTGCACAGATGAAACTTGAAGCCATCAAAGTGCAGATCCTTGTTGACAGCTAACTGGATTATATTTCTTAAAGGACAGGTATCATCAATATTTTATTTATTTATTTATCGTGAATAGACGTGTCTAGAGTACAATTTGAGATGCTATATTTTGGATGTAGGAACCATCAAAGGTTTAACCAAGAACCAGCTTGAGGATATTGGTTGTCAAGTAATTCTTGGAAATACCTACCATCTTGCTCTGCGTCATACTTCTGAGCTCATTGATGAATTAGGAGTCCTCTATAAGTTCATGAACTGGCCTAGGGTATTGCTTACTGACTCCGGGTGCTTTCAAATGGTACTCTTTCTCCCTTTCTCTATGTCTACTTCTTACATCACTTGGTCCTCAGGATGTATGACTAGACATTCTTTCGTGGTGGATAAGCTGACTATGGTTATGTTTTCAGGTATCCTTACTGCATTTGGCTGACATAACTGAAAAAGACGTGACATTTCAGGTAATTTCCCCTTCTTGGCTACGAGGAACATTTATTTTCAAACATGACTCGTGTTTTAGAAACTCATATAAAAGTAGCTCATGACTTTTGTCTGCTGAGTTTGTCTCGAAACTCTCCAAAAATCTTTTTAGGTTGATATCTAATCTCCCCCATACATTCTCTGCAGATGCCAGTGGATAGGAAGCCGATGCTCCTTACTACTGAAGAATCAATACAAATTCAAGTAGTTCCCTTGTTCCCATTTTTTCTTAAAGTGCATTTCATACGATTCTATGTTATTTGATTTTATGAGGGTTCATTTCCTTCACCCTTTTTTTTTTTTCGTTCTTTGCTATTTAAGTATCATCTGTGGATAGGAGGAGTTGAAGAGTGGGTTGAAAAAACATGGCTGGGGTTACATTTTCTTGATAATTGAATCATTGAGGTGGCTGCAACCTTTGTGGCCTGATTTTTCAGCTAAGTGATACAAATAAGTTAGGAGGTGAAAGAATTCCTAAAATTCTCATGAAGTTTTGTTAATTTGGCTTATGAGCTGTAACTTACTCTCAGTTAATTTGACACATACTCAAAGATATGAATTATGTCCTTTGAGTCTTCATGTTTTTCTGTCAAAGAAAGAACCCATTTAAACACGAGTGGTGAAAGATATAATATATCTTGTAAATTTTTAACTTGATAATAAGTATTAACTTTTAGTTCTATAATTAGAATCATCTATTATAGTTCACTTTATTTAACTTAGTTTAACAGTATAATATGTTGATTTTGTGCACTGATTTTTTCTTAGTTATTTTCCAGTTTTTTGTACAAAATATTTTTTATTAAAAATTTATTGAAATCTGAACTTGAAGAAAAGGTTACTGAGTGTGTTAAGAGGGTCTATTCTCTATTGAGTTTCTTGAGTTAAATTGTCTTTTTAAATTCTGAACAATTGGATTTCGCAGGTGGTAAGTAAATGAAGATGATGTATCAGAATAATTCATTCAAAGAACTGATGCATAGAGCTTATGACAATTGCAGAGAGGTGATATAGTTTTTGTATGCACACTGAATGCATACTGCAGAGCTAACAATGTGTGCAGGTATAAGGTCAATGCCACTACAATAAATTACTAAGGTGATTTTAATAATATAAGCATTCAAATTTAGTTCTTAATGCATATATAACTATGTTTTTGTTGCATATAAGTCACCTTAATGGCTACTTATTAATAGTGTCCTTGACTTGGTGCAAAAATTTTGAAATATCTTGGGTGGTCAAAGTGATGTTGAACTATGATGCATTTTTATGTTCGTTATATTTTTGCTTACTCTGCAGTTGATGCAATCCTTCTCAATTTGTTGTGGTCTCCGCTAATTTTCTGAGTTTTAATCCCGCTCTTGTGCTGATTTACATGCTTAGTTTGATGCTGCTCATCTTTTATGGTGTTTCTCTGATCATGAGGTTTTTCAGTTTTCCTTGATTACTAGAGTTCAGTTCTGTTTCAGCACCTCATACATGCTATGTTATGGTTTTTTTCTCAATTTGTTGTGGTCTCCGCTAATTTTCTGAGTTTTAATCCCGCTCTTGTGCTGATTTACATGCTTAGTTTGATGCTGCTCATCTTTTATGGTGTTTCTCTGATCATGAGGCTTTTCAGATTTCGTTGATTACTAGAGTTCAGTTCTGTTTCAGCACCTCATACATGCTACATTATGGTTTTTGTTCTTGAGCTCTGCTTTATTGAAAGATATGATGAATTTTTGCTAAGAATTTTCAAAATGTAGATATTATGAGGTTTTGCAACTTCAAGTTAATGATGCTTTATTTATTTAGTATGCATATTTTATTGACTTTCAAATTTCGGGATCTATATTAGTTCGAAACTGATTGAGTAGGAGGACCTTGCAAATCATGTTCAGTGAATTTCTATTTCAAAATATTCGTTCTTCAGATTTTGGCCTGTTAGATGATTTTATTTGCAATGGGGTTTTGTTGAGTTGTCTGTGGTGTATAAAAGTACTATCAGAATTAAAGTTAAAGAATTGTGCTTATGTTCTTGCTTGCTGTAAAACTAAGACCTGGGTTTTGTTACAATTAATTAGCATCCAGGGAGAGTAGTCCTTTTCGTGGTGTATGTGGCTTTAGAATATTCTTCACTGCTTCATTGTTTGGTTGTGAATTGAATTGCAACCGTGAAGAACCTGACCATCACTGAATACTCTTTATTGAGAATTAAATGTTTTTAAATGTCTTCACTCTTCATTAGTTGCTCACCATCAGTTTCAAGCTCTGAGTGGGTATGAAGTTGTAGATGAACAAACCAGTTGGCAATAATGTTGATTATAGACGAATATGTGAATGATACAATGAGTAAGTTGAAGGCTGCACTTTTTTTATCAGAGTATGTTAAGACAAAAAAAGCACCTCATGCTCTTGATGAAATTTTATGTTTGCCAAACTTGTAAAGAATTATGATAGTCTGCTCATCCAATTTAGATTGTATTGATCTTTAATTGTGAAAAAGGAAATCCAATTAGCTCAAACGGTAGAGCATTGTACATTCGTACAAGGATGTGGGTTCAAATCCATCGTAGGCTGTCAATAAAAATGTTCTTGTTGTAGTATTTCCAATATTTGTGCTTTATTATGGTTGCTACACATTAAATGAGTTTAATGCCATTCATTTGTGTTGTCGTCGTGGGTTGTAGGAAAAATGGTGTGAAACAGAAAGGATAAAAGAAAACAAGCAAAAAAACTAATAGAGAAGAAGAGTTTTCCGTTATTCAGTTCCAAAAATAATTTGCCATTTTTATTGTATCCGGACACTTTCATCAAGTGAAGCAATCTTAGCAAAATAATACCTTAATTGAGAGGATGATCACCGCTACTGTATTTTGGACAAAATCCTTTAAGGACAAAATACCTTATTATTAATTATTCTGATATTTCTGGGAATTCTCTGTTTGTTTGAAATTTTTTATTTTTACCTAGAAAGTTCTGTTCTTCAAGAATTTTTTTCTCTGCACAGATGATGATTTCAGTTGACAACAACGCAGGTAATGAATTAAACTCCATATTTTAGATGAACAGGCTGACAATAACGGCCAAGATAATAGATCAGCGAGTTTTAGAGCAAATTTGGACACAGAACCCATATTTTCAAATTAGACATGGGTACGTTTTCTAATGTGTTGCTTCATTTAGTTCATGGAAACATGGAAAGCTGTTAATATTTTAGCTTAGTTAATATTAACAAATTGGCCATGGTTTTATTTTCAGTGTTGCTAATAACCTACATTCCTTATTTTAAAATTATCCATTTTGCTTTGTACTGGATGTTTATGTGCTGGAATGTTGTTCACTGACGGGTTTTTGTTTTTTGAATTTTTAGGTCAGTTGAACATCTAGCTAATTTGATTGATAGATTGTGTTAGAAAACATGGTGTGGATGAGTTTGTATCACGACTCACTTTGATCAAATTGTTTGCAAATGTAACATGTGCTTAATCATAGGGTAAATGTAGACAATACCTGAAGATAAATCATATTAATAAATTTGTTTGTTAATCATTTATAGCATTTTCATTTTCTGTCGCTCGCAGTCATTTGGTGAGTATTATGTTCTTGGAGCACGTGTAGTTTATCATATAAAAGTGGTTTTGGCTTGCTAACACTGTAACCTGATGCCTAATTGAACCCCAAAGTTTTTACGATGGAAGAGAATTTGATGCCTAATGTTCAGGTTTGTCAAATTCCAGAGGGATTTTACTTCCTCCACTAATTTTAGCACTCAATTTTCAGCTTTATGTTGGCAGTGCTTTGATTTTCATGTATTCCAGCACTTTGAAGCAATATATCCTCTTAAGTTTTGCAAGAAAAATTTGACTACAGACTTCATATTAGCAATCAAGAGTCCGTGTGTATGTTAATATAGGTGTAGCCTCTACTGTTTGATTTGTTGGAACATTTTTTGTGTTTTGTGTGAAGAGCCCGGTGTGGAAATGTCAGAATGTCTTCAACAAATCACAGTTTTTATTTTCTGGTGATCAGGTGGTGCACATGGCTTCTGAATTTTTATTTTTTCCGCAACTTGAGATTTGATTTATTTTCTGATGTTTCTGGGAATTCAGTGTTTGTCTGAAAGTTTTGATTATCAGTGTTCATTATGAATTTTGTTTCCGCCCGGGTGAATATTTTTTGACTGGTGTTAGTAATTATAAGGAGCTTCGTGTCTCTCTGTGTCACCACAACATCTCTATTGACAAACACCATAAACTTATATGGGCTTTGTTGTTCCTGATATACTTTGTTTCATTCATCCCTTGATTTTGTCAGAGGGAATCATCTCTGATATTGATTTTCATTTTGTAGTTTCTAAATTTGTTTGTGATTTTTTGGGTTATTTTTTACGAAAAACCTATCAGCTCAAATGGTAGAGCATTGTGCCATTGCACAAAAATGTGGGTTCAAATCCCCATAGGTTCCACCCTATATAGGAGCTCATTCAAATTATTTGTTACTGCTGCTATACAACACAATTTAACTAGTATGTAATAATCTCCTATCCTATGGTAGATAATTTTAGTGGCATAGTAGCAACTGTAAGATTGACTGTACATTTTGTGAAAACTGACTCTTTCATTTCAAATTGGAAGATAACTATAATTATCTTTAAACATCATTGTTGATTAATTTAGAGTCATGATGGTACTTCTGTAGTCTTCACCATGAGACTACAAGTGCTACAGTTGTAGCTGTAATATTCTTTGTAGTTCATGTAGTCTTTTTTGTATGTGATATTTTGCAGGCCTCTAATGGTACATTTTTTTGTAGCTCTCAACTCTTGCTGATACAGATAGATAACATAGACCCTTTCTATGTGAAAGAAAGGGTCATTTTGGAGATTCTTTGACAGTGATTACTTAAGGATTTGGAGTAAGGTAGGGGGACTTATCAGAATAGTGAATTTGTTGATCCTACAGGGTGTTATGACCCTGGTATTCTGGTTGTGATAGGATTAAGGCTGAGAAAGGTAGTTCAGAAGAGTTTGGTTTGGTAGAGTTTGGATCCTAGATATTTTCTTGAGTTCAGGGATTAAGTTGGTGATGACAAACCTACCACTACAACTGAAGAATATTTGAAGCTCACTGGCCAGTTTTGTGATTTTGTGGTTTATATTAAAGGACACGCAAATGGAGATATTTCAAGAAATGTGACACTGAGGCTCCGTAGACATGTTCATACCCATAAACAGTGCATAGTTGGATTTCCAAATTGCAGCTTGAGGTCAAGCTGCCACTTAAGAAGGAGGGAATACATTAGAGGAGTCACTGAGGATGAACGGAATAAGCTTATTGGTGTGATCGAAAAAATCGGCCTTTGAGGAAGCTACTTGTACAGTGAAGATTCCATTGATGCTATTGTTCAGCCTGCAACGAAGTTGTCCGGAGATAATCAGAGGGAGATCAAAGTAAATGGAATTGGTCGAGAGCCATTGCGGCTTATGAATGGCGGGGTTTCTATGGCTGAAGTGATGCAAGGACTTCACATTTGACGCCGTTGGAGAAGGGATTATGGTCATTCAATTTCAACACGATGATGAGTCTGAGTGCGTTTAATTGGAGAATTAGCAAAGAGCTTAAACACTTTTCACAAAGTCAAGAGCGATTTGGATGATATCGTGATTCTAGAAGCATTCAAAGTCAATTCTGGAGTTCTTGGACATTAGGAAGATTAAGTGAAACGTGGTGATCAGGTTGTGCTGCAATGGCTCATTGCATGGAACCAGTCTCTTTATTATCTTAGCTTGAAGAAGCAGAACTGGTGGTGCAAAACATTGAGCCTCAAGACTTTAGCTATGTCCGTTGCAATGGATGTGATGAGTGGGTCTTTCTATAGTACTGTACATTACCAATTTTAGTTCTACAGATTTACAATTATTTATATATTTTCACACTCTAGTAACAGTACTTCTACCATAAGTTATATCATACTTATTCATTTTATTCAACACAATATCATTCCTTATTAAAATTAATAAAAACATCCTTGCATCGCCATGGGATTAGTGCAATAATTCGTTATATTGCACAATCATATATTAGGCATTTCGTATATGAATATTATTATGAATAACTTATGTTTAAAAATACACCGTGCGGAGTATACTATAAAACTTAAGTATTATTTTCGTTATCTACCATTCTACCTTCTTAATTTCATTTTACACTTCTGGGACTTTCTTTTTCATTTTTGAAATGTAATTAACCCTATAATAACTCCTAAAATTAATCTATCCCTCAATCTCGTATATATCTATCCAAATCCTATACGCAATTAGGCAATATTATGATTTATGAGGCCTGGGGAAATTGACGGCACAAGTCGCCTAGCCCCAGGGGCGGCGACCCTAATTAAGGCAAACCTCAATTTTTTATAGTGTGTCATTCGAAATGTATGCTTTCATTTCATGTTTTTAGTGCATTGGGAAGATATGATCTCCATGCACATTTAATGTTTTCAATGAAGATATTCTTTTGAGTCTTTATGACAATGAATGCTGTTTATGCTCCCTTTCCTCTATTTATTTTTTTTTAAAAAAAATATCATTCGTAATGTTTGTAAACGCCCAACCGCAGGTCTAGGTATCTTATCAAGTATAATCAAACTATATGTTAATTAGACTAATCCTATTACAAAGATGAGATCTAGTAAAAGAGTCATAAGCAGCTTGACAAGGGATCCGAATCCAAGCATAATCCACCCTATTAATCAGAGATCTTCAACATTTGCTCCACCACGAACACATTGACCTTTGTAGTTCCAACGTAAACACCTTGATTCAAACTGTAAACATCTTGATCCAAACTTTAGACGCATTGAAACACAAAACCAAGCATCTAAACATCAAATCCGGACGAAATAACCAAATCGAATGAACCTCAATCTATATACGTACTGAGTAAGAGTTTCGATCGCAAGTACCATCATAAAAGAAAAAACTTATTATAAACTTCAAATCATGCAGATCCAAAGCATCTGCATGAGAAATCCACACTTATTCAGAAACATAATTCAATGAAAAAGAGTTAAGGATGGTTCTTGACTAAGCAAGATATGTATTAATAGTGTTTGCATGATGACTTGATAAATTTCCATTTTAAACTTATTGTATATAGTTTCTTTATTAAACTTTTTTACCCCATGCCATATTTTTTACGTTTCCTCTCTCAGTATATGATTTGTTAGAGTGGCAAAGCCTGATGCTTTAACTATCAATGTATCTATGGATGTATCACACATACCATTCTTCCATATTCTGTAGTTGAGGGTTTGAAATCCTATAATGTGCTATTTTATTTGTGTTTTAACTACCTAGCATCTCCGTCACTATTTTTCAATTTTGTCCACCATCCTCTTTCTAGGGCATGCAGTTGTACTGCAATCAGCTGGCTTATAGATTATTGTCATGTTAACCCCTAGTTTGATCATTTCCTATCATCATGTTTTAAACTGGACATTTATCATGTCGCGTTATAAGTTAATTGATCTAACAGTTCTTACATTCTTTTCATTTAAGCGTTATATAATTTCTATTTTTAGTTAATTGACTAAATCTTGATCATTGATCTCAATTTTATCTAACGGTCCACATATTTATTTCCATGTCAAAAGGCTTAGTTGTGAGTGTGGGTGGACGTAGGGGTGATGGAATGCCTTGACGTGGGAATGATTTAGTCAGAGGAAGAAGAAAACCAATTGTCTTGATTGTGACAAGTGTATAGAGTTATAAAATGGTCTAAGCACCATTTGTCTCCGTGGCATTTGTCTCTAAGTGCCATTTGACTAGACAACGTACACCATCTTTTCTTAGTTGCTTCAACTAATGGGCGGAGCCTTATTCAAAATGCTAAAATCTTTAAGTGCATCTGTCAAATCATGCTAAGGATTGTATACATTGTTGACATTGGAGTGTTGAAGTTTTTTCCTGGCTTTTGAATGATTTGGTCAGGACGGTGACGCTAATTTGGGTGTTGGTGAGAACATGATATTAAAGATTAGAATCTACATTTGGGAGAATTCTCATGGAATAAGTAATGTTATTACCTATTTTTCGTAGTTTTATGTTGTGAATAAAAATTGTTACCACCCCGTCCCTCCCAATTATAATGTTTTGGATTCTGTAGGGTGGACTCGTACATGTAGACCTTTCTTCAGATTAAGAGTAGATACTGAAAAGAAGATACCTTAATTATCTATGCGCTATTTGGTAAAAGCATGACTAGTTATATATAAGTATGGTGGATATTTTGCTTAGATTGAAATTGATGTTCAAGCGGAGAATATTGAATTCTTGATCATTTTCACACGAGAGAAGTTTATAAGCCAAAATATGATTTTTCCCATCTGATCTTCGATTATCGTTAAAATATTGACGTCTGTTGTTAGTATGCTTCTATTTCTGTTGTACGTTGGTTCTTAAGCTTTCTTTTTATCCTCTTTTGTTGCTTTACTTTCCGTTCAGTGTTCCTCACTTCTCTAGTTACCTATTAATCTTGTCGGCTTACTGATCCAATCTTCCTTGCTCTAGTCTAGTATATTGTTTCCTCATTATCGCTCATACGCATTGTTGATCTTAGGCTCGTTTGGTTCATGTAGGAATTAAATTCCCACAGAATTTATAATTACTCGGATTATAATTCCTTAACAAAATACGCAGAAATACATAAAATTGTTTGGTTGTACGTGGAGGAATTTGTAATTCCGTGAATTTATTACGTAGTTTTAAAAAAATAATGATTAATACAATAGTAAACGCGGAATTGTAACATACGCGGAATAGGTAAGAATTTTTCCACGTTTTGCAGAATTGTAACATACGCGTAATTTTAAATTACTCCGTTTTTCTTATAATACGCAAACCAAACAACCACACCAATTCCAAAATCCGAGGATTCGTAATTTACCGCATATAATACTCGTACCAAACCACCCCTTACTGTACATACTCGTTTGATGTTTCCCAACAGTTTGATTTTCTTTTCTTTTAGCATTAAAGACTATAATGCATTTATGATTCTTTATGCTTCCTTGAAATGTGATGATTTGTCATCTGCTTTTTCTTTTATTGTCAAATCATGCTTTTGAATAATTGTTCAGGATGGTGATATGGCCTTAATTTTGATTGATTTTTCAGGATGGTGTTTAGGATCGTTGTTTCTAAACAATTTTGTCCTCATTTCTATCATAAAGACTATATATAATGCATTTATGACTCTATGTGCTTCCTTTTTATTTCATAACTTGTTTCTAATAAGCCTTTGGTTATACCATGGCTTTTATGAAGCCTCATATAACTTTTCTCTCTACTTAGATGTATGATTCAGATTGGAACTGTCATTGTGCTAAATCCAGTCACTTTTGTTCCTTTTTATTACAAGACTTAAAAGGAAGTGGATATGCATAGAACCTCAACCACTAAAATATTACACATAGGCGTATATTTTTAGCCCTGGCCATGTATGTTCATGATGAAAGCATTGATTGAACACAAGCAGCATCATATATTTGCACTGCATCTTCAGTGAAAATCCCGCCTCCTCCTCTAAGGTAGGGAGGTGACGTAAACTAGCATTGTTATCAATTCTAGAGTATAATAGGATTGAATTGTCATCCTTGTCGCACATCCCTATTAAGGCAAGAACACCGCTCTCAACCTCAACTTGGTGTACTACGTCGAATCCCCAACGTATCATTATCAACATCTTCGACTTTTTCCCACTTCTTTACAGAGTTATTGGGGGAGCCAATTATCAAATAATCTTTCCAGCAAATGAGGGATGTCAAGTGATAATTCAGTGCAACGATGCACTCCGAGGTAGCTATGCACCATATTCTGAGAGTTTTGTCCTCTGATGTTGAAATTATAACACCTTTTCCATGATAAAGACTCACCGCGCCTTTCTAGTGGCCCTTGTAGGTAGCTACATTCACAAGATGAAGACTAGATTTTGGTAAGATTTTCCATACCGATTCTTGTGTTATTTACTTTCCAAGATTATAAGGGGTTATTTTTTAAAAAAAATAGATTAATAAAAAAATTGGCTGAAATTAAAAAGGGTAAACCGAATTTTCAATAAATATTTTAATTATTTTTTCCACAATATTTGAAAATATCCAATTTTCTTCCATCACCACTCCCACCACCCCGGCCACCGTGGTACCACCACCGACGACTTTTCCAGTCAACTTTCCGGCAAAGTTTTGGACTTTCTTGGGTACAATAGAGCATGAATTAACACTATATCAAATATTAAGCAATAAAACATAACATGCTTAGCGGGAGCCAAGAATCTCGTAAGGGGCAACAACTTAGCAGGATCAATGTATAACTTGTCACCAACAACATATGATGTTTCAATAATCCCACCATCACCGAGAGTTTGGGCGGTGGTGTAGGAGTCCAGTCAAGTCGGTCGATGACGGTGGTTGAGGAGCTACTGTCAGATTGGGAACCATGAAATTCATAGAAAAGAAAAAGGAGAAGAAAAAAAGGAAGGATGGAGACAGAGTCCAAAATGACATCATTTTACTATTAAGGAGTTAAAATTATGAAAATACTCTTTTGGCTAGAATTGGTTGACCATGAAATAAACAATTTTTGTTATAATGTTGGTCTAGGACAATTAATAAATATTAGAAAATTCATATTACATAAGCGAATAAGATTTCTACTCACTTGTTTTCAAAAAGATTTCTATTCACCAGTCCAACTAAAAATATATTTATTTTAAGTACAAATAAAATTAGAGAAAGTCTCAAATAAGGGCACCTTACGGTAAGGGCATGCCAAAAAGGAGATTATATTCTACAACATTGGGGACTATTATACAATTATTTTAATAATCTGAGTTATTTTTCTTTGTGCCTGATTTTTTATACTTGAGTTTGATCTTTTATTTGGTAAAAAAAAAAAAAAAATCTTTTATTTGGTATGATTTTTTATTTTATTTGATATTATAAATTTTGTGCTTGATGTTTTTATTTGGTTTGATCTTTTAAATTTTTTGCAATATAATTTCAATTATTTCCTTGATCTTTTATGTTTTACGACCCAAATAATTAAAATAATTGTATATTAACCTTCAATCTTGGTCTGCCCTTACCGTAAGGGGACCTTACAGAAGACGCTCTGATAAACTTAATCAAATGACTTATGTATATTATATGTTGATTTTTCAAAGAAAATACAAAATATATTGCAAGGCATTAACTAAATCTCTAAAGGTACGTATATTGCACATGACAATGGCTATATACAGAAAGGAAAAAGTTATAAAAAGCAATTCAATTGATACATTATCCAAAAAAAGTGGTCATTGGTCAAACTTATTCACCGATTTCCAGCTCTCGAAGTTAATACCATTAGGTGGATATAAGAAATGTGTACTAGAAAATATTGTCGTTCATATATATAATTTAGGTAGATATTATTGAAACTATGACTATCTAGCTATGTAACGGTTGGTACATCAATCAAAATTAACCTATTAACACTTTGTAACGTATATCATTTAAAAAATTAATTATTAACTTCTACCTTTGAAATTTGATTTTAAATTATTTAAAAAATCTAGAGGCTTCCATTCCCTCTCTCCCATTACCCTGTATATATATCATCACACTATAGCCATTACAGGTGCATTAACACCCACTCCCTCCTCAAAATAATTAGATGAAGTGAGAATCATTCACTTTCTTGTATTTATGTTTATTGTTTTTGTGAAAAGATTATATGTAAAGATCATTCAAAATCAGAGAGTATTATCTGCTTATATTCCAAAAGATTTTACATAGAAGAAGCCTTAAAAATAGTCTATGAGGGGAGTCTTTATTGACTGTTTTTTATGTTTCAAAAGTTTTTGTGCGTGGGGATCCTTATGAACAGAAGAGTTTATAAGGGAAGCCTTTATAAACTTTTTCAATAAACTTGTTCAACGTTTTTATAAACCATTGCCACATAAGTGTTGATTTTTATAAAAAAATTCTATATTCTAAAAGTTTTTATAGGGAATCCCTTATAAATAGAAGAGCTTTCTGCAATAGATTATAAACCTTGTACTATAGACTCTTCTACAAATTAGATTTTTAAATTTTTTGATTTTTTTTTTCTTTTGCAGATGGCAGAATCCAGCATGTCAAATCAGAAGAGTCGCTTGAGTGAAGAACACATTAAAGTTCTCGATAGCGAATTCAGGGATTTCGGGAGCAAGCTGTCTGAAAGTAGAAAGAACCGGTTATCAGAAAAGTTAGGCATAAGCGAACGAAAGATTGGAAATTGGTTTCAGAATCGCCGCGCAAAGGACAAAAAGAAGCGTGTCTGTGATGAGAAATCGGAGTTGCTAATTGAGCTTCAGAGAATCAAAGAAAAGAATGAGGCTCTAAAATCTCAGATTCGTGAATACCAAGCTGAATTGTTGATGGTATTATTTTTGTTTTCAAAGTATATATATGCATATGATGATTTCCTTTTGTAATTGATATTTTAGTCAAATTTAATCCATTATTATTTATTTTCAAATTGCAGCTGAGGACAATGAAGATCAACAAAGAGAATGAAGGAGTAACTGGCTTTCAAGGTGTGAAAGTAAATGAAGTGGGAACTAATATGCCATTAATGTCTATTGGTGGTGGAGAAAAAGTGAACTTTGACGGTGGATATGCAACAATTCCAAATCAAACCTCATGCCTAATTAATAGTGTCTCTCAACACGAACCAATGGTTGGTTCATACAAACCATGAAAGCAAAATTTCATTGGTGCTGCCCGGTTCCATAGTCCTGAATTCATTTTAAATCCAGTTTTTCTCAAACTTTTAATATACCAAAAGTTGTTATGTGCGAATAACCATGCCCATTCTTTGTTATGTTGATCTCCATTGATAACTTATTCGCTCGATATAAATGAAGAATTAATTTCCGAATTCAAAATTTAAAATTCATATAAAATAGCAAAACACAAAAAAGGTAAGGACAAACAAATGTAAGAAATGTATATTATGGTAGCATTGATTGGAAATGATAATGTTCCTTTTTCGTTCCTCCATTATCTCATTTACCCTCCTACAGTCAAACTAGTTAATGAATATAAGTTGATAATTCAAAATATGCATGAATATCAAAAATAATTTTAAAAAAGGTATCTGACCATAAAGTAAAATTGACGAGTGGGGTCTCTTAGAATATTGCAATTCTGTTTGATAGCTCGCGTCTTTCAAATGCTCCTTTTAACATTTCTTTAGACTTAACCTCTAGTTTCGACCAAGGTACGTCACACTTCTTTGTTGTTGGTCTTCACTGATAATCATTATATTGGGTTGTCTAGAGGTTTTTAATGGTTCAAGATGTTCTTAAAGTATATTGTTTTTAACTACTATTATTGCTAGAATAATAATTAGGTGCAAGAGAAAATTTTCATTAAATTTCCAATTCTCCCCTACGTCTATGGAAATGATTTTGTTGTTTGAGTTTAAACAGATGAGATAATTATATTGATTGTTATAGCTTTTCCAGTGATGGTATGATGGATAAACTTTATGATTTTGTTTCATATTAAGGTTTATTATATCTTTTGCATATATGCTCGTATTGTTTTGTTCTTTTTACCTTTCAAAGCATATTTCAGAGCCTATGACATGATTTACCTATCAAGCTAAGGGCCGTTTCAAGGATTGATATTATGTTGTTAACCTGATTATAAATGGGATTGAAACTCATGGGGAAAACCAACAAAATGTGTATTGCTGGACGACCTTCTTGAATCCTTTAATGATTTCATCCAAGGTATTTAATGAAACAAACTGCTGTATTTATGGTGGGAGTTTTTGCATGATACCTACATATTTACTAAAACTAGTGGTGGTGGTTGCACTTTGTGCAACTTTAACCCGGACTTTGGGTTGTAAAAATAAGTTTTTATGACAATTTGAGAAACTAAATTTCTGACAATACCAATTTGAACCAAAATATGTCCGTGATGCACCATTTGTAATACAATTGTTATTGTCAAAGCTCTGTATTTTGAGTAACATTGTGATACCTTATAAACAAGTGACTAAACACGTTTTTTTAGTTTTGAGGTAGTCAAATGATAAGACAATTTGGAACCTAGGCAGTTAGAGGTCAGCTACCAGTCTTGTTCGTTACATTTTTACGGCTCTGCTACCAGTTTTTTGATGATTCACCGATCTTGCAGAAAGGTTGAATCTGGTAGTGAAAATTATGGTCTTGTGAAAGTGGGTGGAAACACAAACTGTTGCCTTCCTGAGCAGCAAGTTCATCACCTTAACAGCCACCAAATGTCCACAACCTAACATAGAGACGGTAGAAGTACAAAACCAATGAAACTTAACATTTGAAAATTGTCAATGGAATTTTACGCGCACGCAGAATGGGCGAAAATAGAAGAAAGAAAATTTGGAAACTATACAGACAAAAAAAACTGAACACTCAAAAAATATGTTACAATATAGAAAGAAGCCATTTTCAAGATTCTGCAGCGCTAGAGGCTCGGAATGAGGGATAGCCGCAAGGGCAACAAGGAAGGAATAAGTGTCAAGGGGGGACCAGAACCAGAACTGAACCATCCTCACGCTCTACGTCTGGTGCCATGCATATGATACACCCGCCACTGCGCTGGAGCATCTCCGATTCGCCTGCTTGCAGCTGTGAGGGTCTTCTTTCTTTTTATATTTTTTTTGCATTTTCGATTTGTTTTTTGAGTTTTCAGTGATAAATAGGTCTAGGGGATGTGATATTTATTTGGGTTGTTTTTGCTCGGATACCGGATGTGTTGTATTACCCGTCAATTTAGTGTGTTTCGGACGGGTCCTTGCTCGGAAATACCTTATTGACTTCCGTCTTGATTCACAAGGGGTTCAGGAGAAATCCGAGTCGAGGTGGTACTCATACTCACCTTCGGCGACACGCCTAGAATTAGAGTGGTAGGCTGTATGGACTAGCCTTGTGCCAGTTTAGGCAGCTGGGTCAGTCTTCCTGGACATCTTGAGTCTGTGAAACTATCTCGTTAAGTCTCTTACCGGACACTGCTTTGTTACGGAGATGGCCTGGACTCCTCATATCTATAGAAACCTCTCCAACCACGGCACTCCAAATGTAGTCAAAATAACAATGAAACTGACCGGGAAGGGATTACAGGTAAATAGGTGTTCGTTTTGTATTCCAAGTGGCTAATAGTCAGCTAGTCCGATCCGGATTGGTTGAAAGTATGGTTGGTTGCGGCCACTAGATTTTTAGACATCTCTATATACTTTCATTACTAGTTTTTTATATGGAGAAGGTTTTAGACGGTTATATCTTTAGAAACCTCTCCGATCTCCATTGTAGGCCATTGGCCGTTCTGATACTCTTGCTCGCCTATATAGTGCTTGGGGAAGCCATAAAAACCTCCACCAGTACGGTGGTTTTTTTTTTTTTTTAAAAGAAGAACCGAGGCATCCTAGGCCCTGAAACTGGCCATATCATTGGACAATTGTGTCCCGGCCTCCTGTTCAAGGTAAGACGAGGCGTTCATCTGGATATCGGGGTTTTTGGAGTAGGGTTAGATTTCTGATGGATAATCTACAAGGCGGGCTTCGGGTGAATGAGGAACCAGGGTTTGGGTCTTGCCCGAGGTTGCTCATCGCTGAGCCTAAAAGAGTGTTATATGAGGGTTTGGTTCGGTTCTTGATTAAAGGCTCGGAATCGTCAAACTCATAAGAGGGGGAGTAAGGCACGCATCCAGCCATAAATTAGAAAACAACAGAGATAAGGAGAAGGGAGAAGAGGACTTCATTGAGGCGATAGGGCGAGAGAGATACGACGAGATGAAGAAGAAGTGAAAGCAAGATAAGAAAGAGAAGTTGATTTATATAGGGAGAGGAGGATATCTTGGGAGAAGTGGGAGAATGATTACTCGCACAAAAAGAGGGACGATCGTTGGAAGTTGAGAACCATGCAGTCGCCAAACCCAAAAGGCGTGCTGGAGAATCACACCACTGGGCCCCACATATTAATTACTGGGTCAAGCGAGTGAGGGACCGTAACCCTCAAACCAAACGCAGTTCTGAGGCAGAGGGAAAGGTTCGAAGACAGAGGCCCCCCTCAGAGTAGCGCAATCTCCGTCTTGGGGGGATTATGATGACATATGTGACTCACCAGGTTACCACTTGCCTGGAAGCTTCCGAGCCATGTGAGAAGGGAGCCGAATAGTACATTCACGTGGCTCGGCTCCCCAATAGTATACAGGGATGACGCCTTGCGATGAGTCATCAGTACCCGATTCCCTAGATGAACTTCTACTATATATACCTCGAATTATCAATGGTGCAATGTATGTTCACTAACTCTAAACTCTTTTCTATTATACCTACACATTTACACGTGTCACAACAAATAAGAATATGACAAATTAAAGTGTCACGTTTTCATACATAGTGAACAATATTTTGTGTTATATTAGAATTATTTTAACACATTTATGCAATGTCTTTTAAGACTATAAAAGGCAACACATACACTTGTAACAATTAAACAAACAAACAAATATTTAGTGTACTTTTATGTTATATATAAAAACACTTTTAAATCATGATTTTGTGTTGTGTTAAAAATATTTCAACACATTAATTCAATGTCCTGTAAGACCATAATGACACGTTTCCATAAGACCATAATGACACATTAATACTTTATATAATGACACGTGTTTATGATTAATAAAATAATAATAAACTAAAATTAAACTATATAGCAATAAATAATTGCCCAAACTGGAAATGAACAAACAATATTATTGATAAATTCATTAAAAGTTTGAATATCCCGATCAAAATCCAAATAAACATAGCAATATTGAAAAATAAAATACTACTCTAGTGCATCCAATCGTGCAAATCTCCCAAAATACTTCTGAAATCCGTTGAGTAAGTATCACCTGCACAAGAAATCACAAAGACCAACATTACTTACAAACCAAAAATATGAATATGATTGATGAGTAAACTATAAATGTTTAAATAAAAGAAAAGGATATATGACATACCAACATTTTTGGCCAGGCAATTGGTACTCCAATGGCATCTTCAAGTGTATTGTAGAAATCGAATGGGCGAAGAAGTTTTTCTTGACCATGAAGAACTGCAATTACAAGTATTTCACACCAACCTCGTCCTAAAACTCGTCCTCCAACCTCCTTAGTCGCATCCACACTGTGAACATATCCTTTTGCAACTTCTATAGTTCGATCCGAGATACTTTTCAAAGATACAAAGGCACCAATCTACAAAAAATGTACAATATATGAAAGTTATGCTAAAGTGAGGTTATGATACTAAGAGATTTATGAAGTAATCACTTCAGAAACAACATAGAGTCCAAGAACTTACCACCAAGTTCTGTGGAGTCAAACATGTAGTATTTTGATTGTTGGGAGCTGTTTGATTCATCTCTAACTGAGCACGCAATTATGTATTTTCCTTTTGAGCTTCGAGCAATTTTGCCTTTTCTTGTAAAAATGCATGCATAGTTGGTTTACGCTTGAGCACATCTCCCCATACACCCGATGGAGAAACGCCAGTACCTAACATTCAGACACGACCTGGCTTGTCTTCACCAAGGACCTGAGCATATATATCGTTTGGTGCAATTGTATCTTCTTTTCCCTCAGGAATCTGATTTAGCAACTCTTGCATTTTAGCCTACATATTAAAAACTTTACACACATCAACATCAATGGATACACCTATTATTTCAATATAAATAATTTCAATCATATCAATGAGATAAAATTCGAGTAAAACTAACCCAAGCTTCCGAGACCTCCTCAGGGGTTTTATCTTTCTTCCACTAGTGCAAATCAAGGGATTTAAGGCACTTTTTTAAGGCGGTTCTGTAGAGCACCTTGGAACCACCGTAAACGGACATGTCTTTCGAACCCGAAAGACCATTTCGGATGCGAAAGGGCCGCAGTTGGCCTGGAAAAATATAGGACGGCGGTTTTAAAGAACCGCCGTAAATTAAATGTTCTTACGATATCGAAACAAATATACACAAAAGGCTCGATATCGAATGTATCTAAATCATTATTTCGATATCGCTCTAAATATTAGGGTTTAAAGCATCTAGTTTAGTTCGAACTATGTCGAATTCGAAATATGTAGGTATATTAATTGCGATATCGAACACATATAACGAACTCCACATTCGATACCGTAACAGGTATAGATATATAGCGATACCGTACTTACATTTCGTTGAGTATTTCGATATCGAAAGATCAATCGTCTAGATCTCTGTAACTCCTGCCGAGAACAAGTGAGATATCGAAAGTTTGGTTATTTGTGCATTCGAGTTCGAACTTGGAGAAAAATGATGATAAATTGTAAATTCTTAAAAGTTACAAAAGATGATAAAAGGAAAATGTTTTTCCTTTAAAATTAATAGATACAAAACAGGTTTATCAAATAATTGTTTTCTACACTTAAAAGATTCAAAACAAAGTTCTAAGTACTTCAAACATTATCAAATGAAATGTGATGTAAAGGATCAAAAGCATTGTCATCATTTGCTCCATCTTTAGCAGTTTCTTCATTTCTCTCTTTCTCAACGGTGGTGTGAATGGACTGCGGCTCTCCATTTCCCATTCCCTCGGCATTTGGAGTTGCATTTGAAGTTGGATTTGGAGTTGCATTTGAAGTGGAAGGATCACCCAACTTTGCTTGCTCATGGGCTCTCATAAAACCACGCAACACATTCATTTTGCGCCATATCATCTGACAATCAAGCCTCACAGCTTTTCTCATCCTTATCAAACCATCAAATTGGCTCTTGAAAAAGCTTTCTCCACCTTCTGCTATGAAAAAACAGATGTCAAGTAATTCATTAATATAAATGCCAACAGAAAATAAATACAATAACCTCCAATTAGATATTGAACTCAATAAATTCCTTCTTCCCCTTCGGTGTCATTTGATGAAATTGTTTTCTTTCACTTCCCATCAACAAGAACCCACTTCTTCTTGGTGAAGTAACTCTCATCATAGAATTTACAAGGAGTAGGGGTACTCCTTGTTGTAAACTCAAATCCTTCCTTCGACTTCAAGAATCGAGCAATGAGATTACCATAAGGCAAACATGTAACTGTTCGCTTGCTTTTTGCCACCGCCTCCATGTGACTCATGATTGTATACCCAACATTAAATGCACGCTTCTCCCGGATGTAAAAATACATCAACAAACTGCTATAAGTGGCTTCCGAGTCCCTTCCCCCCTTTTGGCACTAAGTTTCTAGCAACCATGTCAAAAATAATCCGCGAGGTAGGTTCAAGGTCGGCTATCTTATAGTCTTTAGCCTTCTTGGGGTTGTTAGGGGGCATACCAAAGTACTTATGACCCATTTCCTTAGGGTTGAGCCTAGGCGGAGTAACATCTTTAGGCCAACAACCATTGGTATAAACCCAAAGAGGTATATCACTGTCATACCTAATACCCAACAATCTATTTATCTTACCCGTGCTAATCTCATAGTCAATGCAATTAACCCTTGTAGTAAAGCCACTATCCTCATCCTCACATAGATTAGCATAAAATTGTTTGGTTTCATCCAAATATGAATCATGATTCAAAGCAAACAATTCATTCATGCCTTGATGATTGAACAAACTCATTATATCTGTCAATCCTAATATTTGCATTAGATTAAAATCTAGCACATAGCAACTCATCAATGAAGAATTCTTGGTGTAGGATTTATAGGTAGAGAAAGCTTCTTGACTTACAAACTTTCTCGCATCAAACCGTTGGTAGGCAGCCTTGTTTGCAACGAACTTCCTCTTCATTCCGGCGCCGGACATCCTTCTTCGACTAGCGTGGGATTTTTGGATATTCGATTAGGGATAGATCAAACGGAAAATTTGGGGATTTTTAAGTTCTCTGTCGCGTAATTTTTTTTATATACCTGGATGTCTTTCGATATCGCCAGGAGACCTTAAGTGACAGAATTACCTTGCGATATCGCATGCTAAGGAAAAACGACGGCGTTCGATGTAACCGAATATAAGTGCGGTATCGAAAAAACACTTAGAGTTTTTTAAATTTTCCTACATAATTGATGGCTCCAATACATTCGAACTCGCAACTAAAGTATCCAACTTATTCGATATCGCGAATGACATATTCATACCTGCGATATCGCCGTTAAAACTTATGTGACAAAATTACTTGGCGATATCGCATATAAAAACAAAACGACGGCGTTCGATGTAACCGAATATCAGTGCGATCTCGAAAGAACACTTAGAGTTTTTTAAATTTTCCTAAACAATTGTCTTGGCTCCAATATACTCGAACTCGCAACCAATGCATCCATATGGTACGATATCGCTTACCAGGATATGCATATCTGCGATATCGAAGGTTTTATCTGTTGGATCCATGTGTCCCCAAGCGAAGCCAGTTGCGATATCGAACATGTGCATTGACTGGCGATTCGAGTTCGAAAATGTGATAGTTCACTGGTTGCGACATCGAAAGTCTTTTCTTTTGTTGTTGTAGTTACCCAAATTCCTGATATTTTTTTGGACTACATTTATAATCTTGCAACATCCAACATATTTTAATAAAGAAAAAACAAACATGTTCAATCAAGAGTGGACTTCAAACATTATTCAAATTAAATATAAACTACAAAGTATTATGTTATAGGGAAAAAAACAACCATAAACTTAAAGTTCACTTGCGATGCACTATTTTATATTGTTCTTCGGGGTTGACATTTCCTCTCGCTCCACCAACATCATAATCATCATCAACACCGGAATCTGTGGACTCTTCATCATCGACATCATCATTTGTGCGATGACGTTTTCGCTGATTAAGGGGTACCTCTTCGTCCTCACCGGAATCCTCTTCAGAGGCATGTGCATCTTCTTCATCCTCATCCTCTTCCTCATCACCTTCCTCTTCCTCCTCTGACTCTTCATCTGCATCGGCCTCGCGCTCAAAGTTCTCACCTTCGGACTCATCAGATTCAGTGTCAGATTGCACAACGGCATTCACATCAAAGGATTCATCAATGTGGTACGATGGCTCTCCTTCTCCTTCGAGTCCAGTTATGTCCACTGGAAACCCTAACATCTCTCCCATCCTATGCAATTCCATCTCGAAGTTAGCTGATGCCTTATCCCTTTTCTCAGTCTCCGATTGAAGCAGTCGAAGATGTAGGTCTAATTGAGATTCACACCTTCGAGTTTGGGCTATACCATGTCATAAAAATATAGTGAGCAACCAAAAGTACTACAATCAAAGCAGAATGAACAAAAATGACCAATAATGAAATAAATTCTTACCAGGAGTTAACCTCTTCTTCTTCTGGTCCTTAGGGCCATATTTACCATCATCCTTGAGTTCAAGGCCCTTCTTAATCAGCCAACCATGATCATAGAACTCGGATGGTAAAGGAAAACCTTTGGGTTCAACCCCTTGTTTGCGGATCAATGCCGTTATCAATCAACCATAAGGATAGGCCGACTTCTTACCTTTGGCAGCCTTTATCATGTAATGAAGGATGGCATATCCGGGGTTTATCTTGTGCTCCTCTATGATGAAGTAGAAGAGCATGATATTGTGGACTGTTGCTTCACAAGGATGACCTCCAGAGGGAAATACATGCATAGCTATAAACTCGTAGACAAGCCTTTGCTCACTCGTTAGGTCATAAATCTTATAGTCCTGTTTCGGTTTTCCTAACCCGTTCAATTTATCGCACCTAACGTGAAAATACTTTTTTACCATCTTTTTCAACACAAAAGGTAGCTTAATATCTATCTTCTTGAGAAAGCTTTGTTGTATAAACATGTCATATGGTCCATTAGGATCCGTACCCCTCAAAAAGCTAGAATCCAAGTAAGGACAACCTATAGCCTCGTTGATAGTATACATACTAACCGGAATGTCTATTCCCCTAACCCTTGTCAAATACATGTCATCCTTTACATGTCTAAAATTAGCATAAAACTGAAGAATTTCCTCATGATAGCCATTATCTTCCAATGTCAACAAACCATCCAAATGATGAGGTCTAAACCATTTCAAAATGTAATCAAACTTCAAATCATCATCTAATTGGGTTTTTTTGAATACCTTTGAGATGATAACCTTCCTATGCAGGCGCTTGTGGTACAGCGTAGCCGCGGCCTCGTCGATGTAGGTTTCCTTCACCACTACATCTTTGGATCCCTCCGTTCCCTGCCTCCTTCCATCTCCTAGCCCGCAGCCTCTACCGGTGGCACCACCACGAGGTGGACTCGACCCACCCTCATTCCCGCGGCCTCTACCGGTGCCACCACCGCGATTTTGACTCGACCCCGTTGTTTCCTTGCCGCGATCTCTACCAGGAAGCTGCCTACTTCGTGTGCTTCGGGGTTGAACTTCGTTGCCTGCTATTTGTCTAACCATTACGCCGGGATTTAGGGCTAATCCGACTGTGAAATTGGAGATTTTCTCCGATTAGGTTGAAAATGAAAATTGGGGATTTTTTTAGAATGTCTGAAGCCGCGTTTTTTTTTATAGTCTCAGAACTTTCGAGTTCGAAACGATATTCGCCCAATGTACCGAGTTCGAAACTTAGTACGGCCCGGGTCACAGGGCCAAAGACGAAGTTACGTTTGATATCGAAACATATTATCAAGCATATTACGATATCGATAGGTAATTCTTTTACTATATTTAACCTTTCGATATCGCCAATCCAATCCCAAATATTATATTTTTCTACTTATTAAAAATTAAAATATCCATATGTTTAATTTTATATTTTTATACATTTTATATTACTAAAAATATCCATATATAATAACTCATTGATCTACTTATTCAAATAATATTTTAATCTAAAAGAGTGAATGATTTTAAAAATATTACGTGTTGATACTTATTATTTAACATTAAGTAGTAGTATTAGTGAATGTAAATTAATATGGGTCTAGTATAGATGCTTATTGAACAATTGGCATATGTATACAACAACTGGCCATACACTTATACACAGTATAGTACAACCCTATGTGTACTTCCAACGAACTATGACATAGATTACATAATACTATATTTTTTCCAATAAAGTTCCTGAATTATGGAATAATATGACATATAATACTACAACTTCAATCATATCGGTGTCGATTACTTAATCACTCGTATTACATCTCCCATTATTTAAAACATGAAGTATTTCTCACATATTGATCATACCAATTGATCAATCATTTAACAAAACAATTTGGTCAAGAAATCATTAATAACCAATAGGATTATCATATAGATACACATAAATACAAGACTTACTTTTTTACTAATTAATTTAATATTTTTTATAAAATATTAAATATGTACTTCCGATATCGAAAGTATATTAATAGTAACTTGAGATATCGAAACATTAGGTACATAGTGTTTCGATATCGCACTTATATAAACATTTCAATATTATTTAATCCTCAAGCGGGTATTACCCGCTGGATATCCACGGTGACCCGCGTTGACCTTAACCCTAAAGCCTAAGAATGTAAACTTTCGATATCGTTACGTGTAATATAGTAACCGAAATAGGCTTTCGATATCGGAATGGGCATCGGTTGTCCGCGAAATATAAGAGTCAACTGCGTTTTGTGTGGGTCAAACTCACCCAAAACACAACCAAACTCCACAAACTTCAATCTCTGCGCATTTAGTGGGTTTCAAAACCTCTACCCACCCATTCCCCTCCAATTTCCTTCTCTATTGTATCTCTATCAATCAACCCAACATATGTGTGTTATTGCTTTGGTTTTGCAACTATCTCAAACCCGAAATTGAACTTTTGTTGATAATACTCTTAATACATTATTAGTTCTTCACACCTAAAGGGATGTGTTAATTGCATGAGCTTTCATTCAAAAGGATGAGTGGTACACTTCAAACATCAATTTGCTTCTAAGGGTGAGTTATTCATTAATTATGTTTGGTACCCTAGGGTTTGAGTTTTTTCCTCCAACTAGGGTTTATCTTTAATAACATGTGTAGTGCTATCATGTCATCTTTAGTTAGTTTTTTGTATTAAAAATATCCATAAGTTTACTAATATGTTGTTGCATGAGTAGTTCTTTGCATGTGTCCATATGTAATAACCTATGGCTATTGTGATGTGTTTGTAGGTATTTTACAATGGGTAACAATAAACGTAGAAAGGATGGTAACGATGAGCAACCAAAGAAGAAGTCTAAACACACTAACAAAAATACAAAGACTGTAGCAAAGGAACTTAGTAGTCGCAAACTTGCCGATGAGCATTGTCGGATTGTTCAAAGACGTTGGGATAACTATAATAAGACACCAATGACTTTTGATCATCATGGTGTAGCTATATCGGATGAGAGGGCGTTTTGGTCAAGTTGGTGTGGTTGCAAAGGTAGACTAAGTGGACATAAAACATATTTCATGGAAGAAAGTCACGCCAAAACAAAGGGACGACTTATATGATGAGTGTAAGGTACATCTTTACCATCACCTTTAGTTCATTATCAATTTGTATAAAGTTTTTTTCTTGCACCATTTTTAAAGTTTTTCAATGTTATTCATACAAGGAACCCTTTGAGATTGATTCACCGGATGAGGAAGCCGTGAAAAAAATGGCATTGAACATAGTGTCAAAGGCTAGCCGAGACTTCAAGTATAGATTGGCTAAGGACTACATATTCGAGGGAGGGAAAAGACTTGGTCAACATCCTCGAGTTAAATACAATTGTATTCTCGAATCGAGTTGGGAAATTTTCAAGCAAAGGACTCTCGATCATGAAGCGGATGTTAGTTTAAAACTTTTGTTATGTGTGCCTTCATTTGCATTTTTAACTTATACTAACACCATCATCTTTATTGTAGGGAACCCGAGATGTGAAAATCAAAAGTGCAAAGGAAAATAAACTCTATCATACTATGAGTAGGGCGGGGTATGTAGGGATGGGAATGAAGATATCATCCGAGAAACACGAAGTGGACACAACAAAATTGGTTGGGGGGGATGACCCGAGAAGAGGCCCTCGAGAAGGTGATACCGTTGAAACTTGATGACATTCCACGGCATGAAATGTTTGTTAGAAGAAGGATGAAGGGAGTTGGAAAATGCTCAACAATCGAAGTTGAACAAGTGACTAAAAAAGTGGTAAGAGGATTTATTATGTTTGTTTTATTAAAATTTCATACAATGGTTCTCAAAATTTCATACAATGGTGCATACTCCAAATAATGAATATTTTGTTTGTAGGAAGAAGTTGTTCAAGAAAAGGAGGGCTTATTTACACCCGTAGGTAAGTGTGATATATTGGCTAAAGCCATTGGTAAGGATCATCCCGGGAGGGCAAGGGGTGTAGGTCGCTACTTGAATCAAAGAGACGCTTTTCACATTAAGCGAAGTAATGGAAATTCCAAGCCTTCAGAACTCTACGTTGCCAAGAGGACAATCCAATTGCAAAACGAGACGATAGAGAGGATAAATGTAGATGTTGAGGACTTGCGATACCAAGTACAAGCAATGGCGCAACAAATGGGTTTTGTACAAACCCCCAAAGAGAATCTAGTAGTTGGTGAGCAACGTCCATCGTCAATGGGATCACATCATTCTCCCATTAACGAAGAACATGATGTTATCAATGGAAATGTGGACATTGAGCCAAAGCGACCGTATGTGGAAAAAGCAAAAGAAATCACTTCCAAGCCAACCCCCATTAAGGTAATTCATACACTCACAACGTCTATTTATTTTTAATAAATTTAGTATTGACTTTGAAATTTGAATGTGATTAGATTTTGACCTACAAGCTATTCATTGATGTTGGTCATAACGAACCCCCAAAACATGTTGCTAATGGAACTTTTGATGAGGGAATGTGCACACACCATTTACAACCCATTCCCGTAGGATTTGGAAAAGTTGGGATAGGTAGGGCGATAGACGAAATGACACTTTTACCAATGCCCGAAGGGGACATCGTTAGGGTAGGGCAAGCGGTGAGACGATTTGTTATTTGGCCCCGTTGGTTAATAGTTCATGGAAATTGTAATGACATACCCGTTAGGAAAATACCTTCCGAGTTGAAGAAACCAACGATAGCCAAAAAAAACCAACCTCTTTTGACCCAAATCACACACTTGAATTGTTGAGGTCACTCCCTATGTTCGTTAGAATATTACATGAGTACTTAGATCACAAAGACCAAAATATGATATGTCAATTTTCGGGTAACGAGCAAGTGTTCGGAGTGAGGAGGGACTTGAAGGTTCCTTTGCAAGATTTCAAAGATTTTTGGCATATGTTGAATTTGAACTCCACTATACTATCACTACATCAAACGTAAGTTTTGTCATATTGATTTTGCATGATATTATTTTAACCTTTAAATCCCGTACTAATTGTTTACAATTACACTATTAGCTATATGCATCACAAGTCTTTGCAAAAGAAAAAAGATTGGATAGGTTTCCTTTGTCCCCAATCCATGACTATATTTCAAGGCAAGGCGCCAACAAGCCAACATGCTTATCTTACCAATTTACTTCGTATGAAAACCAAGAAGATATTCGTAGGCCCCTACCTAGAAGGGTAATCATCTTTCTATATACTTCCGGTTGATAACTTATGTTATTGTCTTATTTAAAACCTAATAATGTTGTCAATTTTGTACTAGTGGCCATTGGCGTTTTGTTGTTATGGTACCCGAGCAAAAGCGAGTTTATTGGATTGATTCTCTAAACTTTCCACCAACCAAAGACTTCGCCGACCTTGTCGAGGTGGTTATGCATGAAGTTAATGATAATACTCTTCAATCTTTTGAACTCATACAAATAATGGTAAGCACTTTCATTACGATTGCTTTTAATGTTTTATAAATACTTTCATTGTCTAACTACCGTTCTTGGATTTTCCACCAACAAAGTACAAGAAAAACAATCTAATTGGGAATGCGGCTACTACACATTCATATTTGCCGATAAGTGTGTTGATTCTCTAACGTTGGACAATCTTGATCTTCGTCAAGTAGGATCATTTTCTTAATCTCCATGTATTTTCATTACTCATTCAATTTTGTAATATAACTTGACGTTGATTTTTTCCTTTTCTTGTTAAATAACCAAAATTTCCAGATTTTTGAGGATGACCAAACTCCATACACCCTTGCCGAATTAAATGATGCGAGAAATAAGTTTGCACGCCACCTTGTTTTGGTTCGTGGCCGAGTAATATCAAGCCCACTTTTTCTCACATAGATCTAGGGTAAACATTAGTTTAGCTGAGTTGTTTTCATCATAGATAGGAAGTTGGATGTTAGCTATAGAAAGGTTGAAATTTTAGCTATTGTAGTGTCTGTTGGTATGGACAGATGTTCCTTTCGAAGCCGAAGATTTAGCTTTAGTAATGTTCGATATCGCATCACTGTAATTGCCTGTTTCGATTTCGCGTACAATATGAACGAAACTTGTTATCGATATTGAAAACCCTTAATATACCATTCGAGTTCGTATAAGTTCTCGGGTCTTCTGGCAGAGCCTGAGCCGATTATCTTGGCGATATCGAACCACACATCGTTCACAATTTATTCCTTTCGATATCGCTTATTTATATCACCGATCCAGGTTGCGATATCGAAGTATATTGCAAAACCATGCGCTATCGTACTGATTCTAGGGTCCTGAGGAAGTGTATCGGCCGATTTTGGGTGCGATACCGCTCATTAATCTTTCAGTAGTCCGGTCCTTTCGATATCGTAGAGAGTAGGGTTGCCTTTCGATATCGAACGTGATTGTTTGAGGAACTCAATATTTAAACAATGTAACGATATCGAAAGCAATATTATGTCCTTTCGATGGCGAAAGGTCCAGTAGTTAAATTTCGAAATTCATTTCATTGGCGATATCGAAAGACTGGATTTAATATAAACGATATCGCGAATGATGCTAGGGTACATGTTTCTTCGATATCGCCAACATCAAAACATAGGTCCGGAGAACTACGATGTCGCAAAGATATGGGTTAATACCGGATGTCATTGACACTTTCGAGTTCGAAACATGGGTGACCGAAGGAGTGTTTCGATATCGAAAGACCCTTAAAAGCTGGTGGTTCCTGGAACCGCCGTAAACGTTATTCCCATTTATGGCACAGCTAGAGAAGGCGGTTCCAATGTGCCTTCTCTGGTACGTTGGAACCGCCTTAAAAGCTCCCTCCCTCCACTAGTGTTCCTACCTCCTCAGGGGTTTTATCTTTCTTCCTACTATAGCATGCCCAAAACATTTCGGCCCGAGAAGCGTGTGACCAATTTTCACCTCCTGGACATTAACGATATTTAATGTTAGTTTATAATGAAAAATGCATAAATGGTTTACATAAAATGCAGGAATTAAAAATTACCAGTGTCTTAGAAACATTAGCAAATGACCGCTTCCCTGTTGCTTGATTCATACGCCTATCTGATCTTGCTGATTTGTTTCTCCAACTCATTTCCTACAAGAACTCAAAATGAAAAAGTCATAATTTGAAACCAGTGTTATAAAATTTATCTCAATGATATGTAGTAGACCAACCTTTGATTTTTCTGTGCTCCAGTAATCTAAAAGTTTAAACCATTGTTCTCTAGAAACTTGCTTGTCATCACCTTCAAAATTATATTCCATGCTATTAGCTTCCCAGTATTTCGATTTAAGTTAACATTTGTAAGACCTCCAATTGAAGAAACTGAGGAAAGGACAAAAGCTTCGTCCAAAAGGGTGATGTCAAATCGTGCCTACAAAACAATTAGTATACTGATTATGATATAATTAAAATTCAACTTGTTTTATAAGAAAATTTTTGTTCATTGTTCTGACATTGACGAGATCCAACAATTCTTCTTTCTTCTGTTGAGTCATTTTGTGCCAGGTTTGAACATCAAGAGGGCAGTACTGCCCATTCAGCAAAGGTGACAGCATCTTTTCCTATAGGAACACCCTTCACGTTGACTTCAAGCACGATTGGGGGCAGATTAGATGGACGACCCATATATGAAGCATGTGTGTTTTTCCCCTCGTTTTGTATCCTGCAATTAAACATAAATAATCAATCAACGACATTATCACTAGTGAAAGACAAATAGAAATTGTGGTGCTCACCTAATTTTGATGTAGTGCCTTTTCGTGGGCGTAAATTTTGATCACTAGTCTGCCCAGTTGTGGTTGTTGTGATTCGCTCAGAGCCACCACCATTTGTTTCCTAGTAATTAAATTTAGTGTTTTATTAATTTTATGAGTTTTGCAGGTCGAAAAGCACGAAATGGAAGAAGACAAACGATGAAGAAGGAACAAGTAAAAGGTGCTCATTTATCATATTCGTAAGAGCTAAATTTGTTTACACGTAATTAAACTTAGTGTTTTATTAAATTCTGAGATTTGCAGGTCAAAAAACAGTAAAAGAAATTAGATATAAACCAATTGAAAACGGTTTTGCGCTGGAACCCCCCATATCACAAGGTATTAAATTATATGGATCTCAGGCTTCCATCCTAAAACCAATTGGCAATAGGTGGTGTCACCTTTGATCCTTATGTATTAGTTATTAGGCTCGTACGCTACTGATGTGGGATATCTTAACACGCCCCCTCACGTGCAAACGTGGAAATAGTCCACAACCCATATCGGGTCATATTAAGGCCAAAGTAATGGGGCACTCCACCGGTTTTAAGGGAGGATAATACTCCACCGGTTAAATTAAAGGAGATACCACCGGCCCATAGGGGATCCACACACCGGCCCAGTTAACCCATTAGGGCCCAGGTCCAAATTGAACCCGCACTGATACCATATTAAATTATATGGATCTCAGGCTTCCATCCTAAAACCAATTGGCAATAGGTGGTGTCACCTTTGATCCTTATGTATTAGTTATTAGGCTCGTACGCTACCGATGTGGGATATCTTAACACAAGGTACTTCAATATAATGATGACAATTGATCCCCTCATTTGTTTGGATGCACGTCAATGATTATATGTTTTTCTTTTGTTTGGATGCACAAGCTTGTTTCAAAAAATCCCCAATCAGTTAGACTTACCTTCAATCCAAAACCGATGATCACCCACTTGGGCGAGCCGGGCTTGAAGTTTTCTGATGCTGAGTGTGAACTGTTGGAGGAACCCCTCAAACTTACGTTGGTCGGCAAGTTCTCTCGGGGACGACCGACGATGGAAAGATTGCGAAAGTACTTCCAAACTGCTGGCTTTATCAGCGGCGCCGACATCAACCTCCTTGACCGGCGTCAGGTATTTATCTCTTTCTTTAATCAGGAAGATTATGTTCGTTGTTGGCTCCATAAAGTTTGGAATTTCGGGGAATACTCCATCCGAATCACCAAATGGACTCCCTTATTTGATCCTTTAGCAGATTCCCCAATAGTCCCAATCTGGATCGCCTGTTATGGGATCCCTCAGCAGTTCATTGCGCATAACCCTATGATGAACATTGGTAATATAGTAGGCAACCCTATAAAGGTTGACAAAGCTACCATTCATCGAACTCGCCCTCACGTTGGTAAGGTTTGTGTTGAGATGGACATCACCAAACCTAGGCCAAATCGTGTTTGGCTTGAGTATAGGGGAGTTGGTTTTTGGCAGGTACTGGAGTATGAGAATGTGCCTGATTATTGTGGCAAATGTTCCAAACTTGGCCACATGTCATCAATCTGCAAATCAGGCCTTTTTCAGAGGCAAACTGAACCATGGAGACCATCACAATTCCAGGACCCTTTAGCACCAAGAGCTGAAGTCTTGATGCCAGCACCTAAGAACCAAGCAGCTGTGACAGTTCCGGTTCCAGTTTCAGACCCCAATACTTTCCAAATACAGAAAGGTAAGGAAAAGGTAAAAACCATTGCTAAAACATCTAGGCCTGTTGAAAAATCTCAAGTTGTTTTTGCTGATCATAATCCCTTTAATGCTCTAGTTTCTGACATGGATAATGCTGAACAAACTGATGGTGTACTTTTGGCTTCTCAGGATGTAGTTGTTAACTTGTTAGCAACTGATAAAAATGAGCAACCTAAACTAACTGATTTTTCTGAAACACGAGAGTCTTCAAAAACTAGGGATACCTCTTTCAGCTCTACTATTGTTGAGCAAAATGTTAGGTCTGTTAATGTTATGTCTGAGCTTGCTCAGAAGCATTGTCCCACCCACTATGAGGAAATAAATGTAACCATTCAACCACATTTACATGATTCTAGCAGTATTGATGATAGTGGGGTACTCTCCACTGGTAAGCCTTCTTCTGATAAAATTACTGAGTGTGTAGATGTAGTTCCAACTGACAAGGAGATAGGCGAGGAAAGCACACAAAAGGAGCAAGGAGTTTCTGTGCAAGATGCCATCCAGCAACAGAACCAGCTTCTCTCCATCACAGAGGCTGGTGAGGAAGACCAAGTAAGCCCATGTATGATTAGAATTCCAATTTCTTATGATGATAATGGTGTAGTTGAGAAAATGCTGGTCTATAGAGAGAAAATCTAAAGAAACTAGAGGGGATTTTATCCTTGAACCAGCACTTAAGGATCAAGAAAAATTTAATAAACTGATAAAACATGTTGAAGTATCTGATGCAGAACTTTTAGATAATCTTCAACAAACCCAACCTAAAAAACCAACCAGAGGTAGACGAAAGGATTTCACCAGTTCAACCAAAACAGTTGGAACCAAAACTGTTCAGACTAGATCTCAAATTGACTCTAAATCCATTCATTAAAATGATATACAATATTTGTGTATGGAATGTTAGAGGAATCAAAAACATAAGGGCTCAAGATAGATTCTTGAACATTAAGAGAAAACATAACATTGGACTATTTGTATTACTAGAACCTTTCTTGAGAAGTAATCAAATATCCACTATTAGTTTTCAACTTGGCTATAATAGTCACTATTCTGATCCAAGGAACAAAATTTGGATCTTCTGGAGTGGAGATTTTAATATTTCAATCAATCTCATCCATGACCAATTTGTATTGGCTGGAATCACACACTCCTCAATGACTCAATCTTGGAATGCAGCATTCATTTATGCTAGACATACAAGCTCTGCTAGGACTCCATTATGGAATGAACTTAGCAATCATTGTAATCAACCAATAATGCTCATAGGGGACTTCAATGCTATGAGAGATTCTTCTGAATACCTAGGTCAGTCAGCACCGGACATAGTCTCAATGTTGGAATTTGATGAATTTATAAGCAACAATCAGTTAGTTGAAATCCCAACATCAGGAGTAAATTTTACATGGACTGGGGTGAGAAACAGGGTGGCCTTCTGACCATTCTCCACTATTAGTTAAAATGGACAACCAATCAATCAACTCAAGTCCTAAATCATTCAAATTCCAGAACTGTCGGACATCACATCCAAACTTTGCACCAACAGTAAATAATAGCTGGTCTGAAGCCACTAACACCTATGGAATGCTCAACTTTTCCATAAAACTCAGAAGGCTTAAAGTGGCTCTGAAAAATTGTAATAGGGACATTTTTGGAAATGTACATGATAGTGTCAAACTAGCAGAGGATAAGGTCTTGGAAAAAGAAACAGATCACCAAATGCTAAATAATGACAACAGTAGAGCATCATTACATTTAGCCCAAGCTGAGTTAGCTCTAGCCTTGTCTAGGGAAGAAACTTTCTGGAAGCAGAAATCGAGGGTTAAATGGCTAAAAGAAGGAGATATGAATACCAAATTCTTCCATGCTTCTGTTAAGGCCAAGCATTCTAGACAGAAAATTGCAGCAATAAAAAATGATGATAATCTCTGGATCACAAATCCAGATGATATTGGAACAGAAGCTGTTAATTTTTTCCAAAAATTACTAACTGTGGAACAACATGGCAATAATGACACATTTGAAAATGAAATGTTATCCAATATCTCCACAGTTGTTTCAGATCAAATGAATCATGACCTGATGAAACCAGTCACAATAGAAGAACTGAAACACATAGTTTTCCAAATGGATTGTGACTCAGCACCAGGGCCAGATGGCTCTCAGGGTCTTTCTACAAACACTGCTGGGAATGTATCGCTAATGATCTCTTGCAAGCAGTGCATGAATTCATGGCTGGTGTTCCCATACCTAGGGCTATCTCTGCCTCCTTCATCATTCTCATCCCAAAGAGACAAGTTAACACTAGGTTTTCAGACTTTAGGCCTATTAGTCTGACTAACTTTGTAAACAAGATATTTTCTCGCATTCTGACAAATAGGATGAAGCCCATAATGCCTTTAATCATCTCCCCTGAACAATCTGCCTTTGTACAGGGAAGAGAAATGGCGGATAGTGTTTTACTGATGCATGAGTTAACTGAGTACTTAAATACTAAAAGAGGGGGATACAATGTTTTCTTCAAGCTAGACATGATGAAAGCCTTTGATAGAGTTGCATGGGATTTTTTAGAAAAACTTTTACAAAAAATCGGTTTTCATTTAGGTCTAATTAGGAACATTATGGGCAACATTAAAGCACCAAACTTTTCTGTTCTTGTGAATGGGAAGCCATATGGTTTTTTCAAAGCTTCAAGAGGGTTAAAACAAGGGGATCCTTTATCTCCCTACTTGTTTATCCTAATGACAGAAGTCTTTACAAAGAACCTAAGTTTCTTATTTGAGCAAGCAAGAATAGAATATTATAAGGTGCCACATCCAGCTAGAAACATCACTCATTTAGGCTTCGCTGATGACACTGTAGTTTTCATGAGAGCAACTAATAGGAGCCTTAGGAACTTCATGATCTTCTTGGAAAAATATGAGAGTGTATCTGGCCAAAAAATCAACTTGGAAAAATCCTCCTACTATCTGTCTGACTCAGCTCCACAATCATATCACACCATGATCAGACAGATTACCTCTATGACACAGGGGGCGTTTCCATTTAAATATTTGGGCTCACCCATTTTTATAGGAAGAGTGCAGCACTGCTACTTTGAAACCATTTTTGATTCATTATCTGCTAAACTGATCCTGTGGCAAAATAGATACTTGAATCAAGCAGGTTGATTAGTTCTTATCAAACATGTACTGTCTGCTATTCCATTACACATTCTAACTATCATACAACCTACTGATGGAGTAATAGACAAAATACATGTGTTGTTTGCTAAGTTCTTCTGGGGTAGATCAGAATATGGGAAAAATAAAATATGGAGGTCTTGGTCAAACATGTCATATCCATACATTAAAAATGGCCTAGCTGTTAAGGATATCCACTGCATCACTAAGAGTTTTTCAATCAAAATTTGGTGGAAATTACAAAAAGGGGGCAGTTTATGGTCTGATTTTATATGGTCACTCCCTGATACTAAAAGAAAATCTAAAACATGGAGAAGGTACAGATCAGTAAATGACATTGCTATAGAAAACTCTATGGTTAAAGTAGGGGCAGGTGGTGTTTCCTTCTGGAATTCAAACTGGAGTGATAAAGGCCCACTGATAGATCACTGGGACGATGAACTAGACATAATCAATCCTGATTTGTCTGTGAGGGATTACTTCTATGATCAAGAAAACCTTATGGCTTCTCTTGCACATGGATTCCCTCCTGAAATACATGCCGTAATTTCTAATGACTTTCTTGTTATGGAAGACTATCAGGATATACTCATTTGGAAGCCGAAAATCAGTGGAAAATTTACCCTTGCTTCAGCATATGAGCTCATCAGGCCAAAGAGACTTCAGGTGAACTCTTTCCAACACTTGTGGTCTAAATACATACCTAGAAAAATATTTGTGTTTAGTTGGAGGCTCTTAAATAGAATTATTCCAATGTCTGATATACTCCATGAGAATCATATACAGATGGCCTCTAGATGTTGCTTTTGTTTTCAACAGGAGGATGAGCTACAACACGTTTTCAATGATTGCATTATGATAAAAAACCTGTGGATTTTCATAGACTTATGCTTTGATATATCTCCTGCTAACTTTGATAGCCTATGGAACCGGTTTTTTCACTACTGGAATACCCCCTTCAAATCTAAAATGCAAAGAATCTGTTATAGATTGATACCTGTTGTCCTGATTTGGGTAGTTTGGTGTGCAAGAAATACATATCTGTTTGATAACATACTACCAACCTTTGCAAAAATGAAAAAGAGACTCATGAGTATAATGCATGCAATATTACATGTTCATAACCTGACATGGAGTCTATCTGATCTCACTATATTTCCTGTTGATACACTTTCTCTGGCTCCATTGAGTAGATATACACATTCTCCACTTGTATCTCAGGTGAGCTGGAAGCTGCCAGCATTGGACTATAAGCTTAACACAGATGGCTCTAGTTTAGGTTCTTCACAGGTCGGAGCTGGCATGGTCGTAAGGGACAAAAATGGAAGAGTGGTCTTAGCCAAAGCTATCTACATCCACCAGAAAAATAGCCTGGAAGCTGAGTTTTTAGCCCTCATTCAAGGGCTCCAAATGGCTTTCACTCTAGGAATCACAAACCTGGAGGTTGAGATTGACTCGCTGGTTCTGCTGCATATGATTCAGAGACAATACAAGGTCCCATGGGGACTGATTGATCAAATCAGAGCCATATGGGACCTGCAAAGTGAGTTCTCCCATATATCCTTCTCTCATACTTTTAGGGAAGCAAATTCAGTTGCTGATTCATTAGCAAAATTAGCTAGCACTTCTCAAAATTCTTATGAATTCAATCATGCTTCACTGCCTAAGGAAATCAAGGGTCTTGTTGCACTTGATAGCAGAGAGTTTCCATATGTCAGAGTGAAATGATTTTTGAACATTTTACTGGTGTAGTCTTTACTGCTGCAGGTTATGAAGATCAATACTGCCACCAAAGAGTCATAAATCAAAATCCACAGACTGGATCTCTTACTTCAAGCAAACCTAATCATCTTCTAGGCAGCTCAGGTGTTATCCTCCATCCCCACTCACTACGCCCGCTACACATGATTCTCTATACTATAACTCTTCTGGTTTTTCAGGTTAAAAACACAAGGCCTTTTGGCCTTGTGTTGCACATGATCTGGATAGTGCACAAGCATAGAGAACTCAGTCAAGGACCTTCTGGAAAGCGTTCAGCACCACCACACTTGCCTAGTGGATCTCTTCTGATACAATGTATCTATTTAGTTCTGCTAGAGATTTCTTTTCACATTCAAGTGGCTAACTTGTTTTCAACAAGCCTGGCCTTGTTGATCACAGACCAGCTACTTGTAATGATATCCTCGCCGGGGCAAACCTGTGTTAGGCTTGGAAACTTGTCGCGCACAAACTTGGATTGGCTGAGTCGATATAGATTAGCAATCTCTAGTTTTAGTCTCAAACAATCTTTTGAATTCCCAAGTTTTTTCATCCCATCTAGTTGAGGTTTTTCTTGTACTTCAAGTTTTTTTCATCCCAACTAGTTGGGATTTTTCTTGGACAACATACAATTCATTTAAGCTTTTGAGTTACATGGTCTGGGGAACCTAATAAACACCCCCCACCAATGGTGGTTTTCTTTAAAAAAAAATTAAAAAAAATTGAACTGGACTAAAATAAATTTAAGTATATTTAACTGAACTAAAAAATATTAAATTGATTTAAAAAATATGAATATATTTAATTGGACTGAACTGAACTGATCTATAGAAAAGATATGGAAAACATGGCATATCTACGAAATGGTACAAAATAGTTTTGACCACACTTTTTATTTTTTTAAAAAATTGTATTTTTTATAGAAGTAAATTATTGACATGGCCGCACTCGAATTTTTAATAATTAAAATTTTACTAGTTACAAAGTGTTGTAATAAATTTATTACCACATTGTTATTTTTATTGGAATTTAATTGTATTGTGTTAATTAAGTTTTTACCGTCCTACATAAATTATTGTTACTATAGTATTAATTTCCATACACAATCATACGGTGTTAGGATATGCTTTTTTACAAAGTGTCTCAATACAATCTTATAGTAACACAAATTTCATATTGTCCTTATACATATTTATTACCACACTTAATTTCAAAACTCAATTTCAGTAATATATCTATTGTGGTAATATCTCCTTATTATGACGTAACTTTTAAAATATTTTTAAAAATGTGTTGGCAAAGACCATTTTTATGTAGTGTGTCTTCATGTCCTCTAAGTTCATTATGGCAAACACCTATGAAATCCTGTAAGTTCATCATGGTAAGCACATCTCTGGAATCCTTAATTTCCTCAGGTTTGACTTCATTTCCCCTTCTATATCTTTGAAATTCAAACCGGGAATTCTCTAGGATCATCAATGTGTATGTTCTCTCCACTCTTTACACACTATAGGTTTGTTTCCATATAATATCATACCTCTATCCAACATCATATCTCTCCGTGTTTTGAGCTTAAATCTGATCATGAATGCTCCTACTTTCACCATCAATACCCTATCAATCTTATTCTTCTAGTAGTTTTTGAAGAACACCTACATTGACGCAAGCGGCAAATGACCTCTAATAATTTCATAGACCAGTGAGTTTTCCTACCATAAATTGCTTTCCTGAACAATTTTATAGACCACTAATTAGTTTCTGCTCATTTTCACTCCTCCAATCTCCACCTGTGTT
Organism: Cruciata laevipes; assembly: GCA_963678965.1. Taxonomy (NCBI): domain Eukaryota; kingdom Viridiplantae; phylum Streptophyta; class Magnoliopsida; order Gentianales; family Rubiaceae; genus Cruciata; species Cruciata laevipes. The sequence goes on from OY787639.1 coordinate 15,583,470, forward strand.
ACAAAGTTCACTCCGATCTGCCTTTCCACAAATAATTTCCTCCAATCATTAATATATTCCCGATTTTGTTCAAACTGACATGTTCTTAATTTCGGTCACAACCCTCCCCATTGTTTTGCTCATGTTGGTTACCCCACACTACTTTTGGTACTCCTGATCCAAATGCCTCTTCGGATTCCTGATCCAGTTTTTAACCCAGCAGTAAAAAGGTCTAATTTTTAGCCCCAATTGCCCAAACGATTAAAGTTGGAACCATAAAAAATAATTTAATCTAATTTTTTTATGAAATCACGAATCCAACTAAATCACATTGTTAATATTCAAATTTGTTTATCAAATCAATTTTATTATTAAAATCAAATAAGTTCAACTAATTAAATAGTTAAATTGCAAATATAGTTGGAACCAATTAGTGTTAAATGGATATGATACGTATTAAAGAACAAGTCATTGTCCAGATTAGTGTCATTCATTAGTTGAACAATCAGCTAACTTTATTTTAATGCTGAGTTGAATTCCTGCATTTGTCTAAAGTAAACAAAAGATTATACCAGTTGATTGATTTACAATAACAAAGCACAACAGTAAGCAGATGATGAAAACAAAGATAAATGAATACGAAAAAATCAAAGAAACACACAACACGACCAGAAAGCGCACCAAATTCAGCTCCTAAATCACATCGGAGTAACAGCTACTCCGTCGAAATTCCATAATTACCCTCCTTCCTTCACCTTATTTCCCACATGTACCTCAGTGCTGATGCAGCTTTATATGAAGGCCATTTCGCAGGAAAGTATTTCTTTGCTTTATATTTACCGAACCTCGTTTTGAGGAAGTATTCATTTCAAAAGCTACAAAGTTGATGAATGTTTGAGATGGTGAGCAGTTTGAGTGGCCTTGTAGAAAGTCTGAATCTTGGGAGATTTAAAGCTAGGTGGAAGTTTAAGAGTTGGGTTTTTTATTCACTCAATGGATTTGTATTCATTACTGCATTGCTTTTTATTATTGGAGCTGTTTTTTCTGGTTTATTTTACGTGTTTCCCACTTATCAGCCTGTGATTGTTAATAATGGTAGTACTGATATTGGTATGATGCCTTTGAATAATGAAGTAGTTGATCTTGTGGATAGCGAGTGTAATGTGTTTGATGGAAGATGGTTGCCTGATGAAAACTACCCTTTATACAATGGATCACAGTGTCCCTTCACTGAGTCTGGATTTAACTGTTTGGCTAATGGTAGGATGGATACTGATTATCTTAGGTGGAGATGGAAACCGAATGATTGTGAGATTCCTAGGTTTGATGTGAGTTTGGTGTTGGAATTGCTCCGGGGGAAAAGGGTTGTTTTTGTAGGAGATTCCTTGAGTAGAACCCAATGGGAGTCTATGATATGCATGCTAATGACAGGAATCACAGATCCGAGAAGTGTGTATGAGGTGAATGGGCACAGGATTACTAGACAGATTCGGTATTTATCTGTTCGGTTTAGCTCGTTCAATTTTACAGTGGAGTTTTATCGGTCAGTGTTCCTTGTGCTGCCTGGCCAGAGGCCTAAAAGAGCTCCAAAGAGGGTTAAGACGGCTCTGCATCTTGACAGGATGGATGACATCAGTAAAGAATGGGTTCATTCGGATGTTCTTATCTTCAATACAGGCCATTGGTGGACTCCCACTAAGCTCTTCGACATGTAAGATGTCAGTTATCATTTGTATGGGGTTCAATAATGCTAATGTTTGCTACCTCCTTAAGGCTTCTCTTACTTTTGGGTTCTGAATATAAACCATTGAAGTTCTCCCTCCTCAAAAGCTTATGGGTGTTTGCTGCTTATCTTGCTGTCTGGTGTTTGTCTTCTATTACTGACTGGTTTCTCTGCTGTTTCAAGTTAATGACAGATAAATCATGACCTCCCTGTATAGATTTGATTGTATTCACAAAATCAATCGATTTAGTTGTCATTCTGAGTTCATTAGTAAATTTTGGTATAGCCGATGATTTCATCTTATCATTATGTGTTTTTGTGGATGTCCCTTGTTTCTGGTTCTGTAACATTGCTAGAGTCTCAGTGATATGTTATGAGATTCATTTTTTTTAATATAAAAGTACAGAGGATCTTGATCTTCTGATTATATTCGCTAGTTATTAGCAAAACTGTTTCCATGTCATACTTACGTTTCGCATTTTTAAGACAGGGGGTGGTATTTCCAGGTTGGAGAAAAGACGAAGCTTGGAATGACAATATCTGATGCCTTTAGAACAGCTCTAGGTACTTGGAAATCATGGGTTGAGAACAACATTAATACGAGCAGAACTCGTGTGTTTTTCCGGACCTTTGAAGCCACTCACTGGGGGTATGTCTTACTATGCTCTATGGTATAGCCAATCATCAAAAATTCCTGGTGATAGTAAAACTATGAATATTGAGTTTCATGATATGGTTTAGTAAAGAGAGTTCTACACCTGTATTGTTTGCTCTCATGTAGTCACGTTTACAGTCTCAAAAGTTAATACTATCAGGACTATGACACTGATATTTTCATATGCAACAGAAGCGCATCACGAGGCAATTGCATTGTGACCAGGCAGCCAATGTCAACAGTTAATGGCATGGACAAGCACCCTTTTTCCAATGCAATAATTGATGTTATTAAGAATGTATCAGTACCCGTGCAAGAGCTGCATGTTACTTCCATGGGGGCATTTCGGAGTGATGCACATGTGGGCCCTTGGAGTTATAGTCCGGCAGTTCCTGACTGTAGTCATTGGTGCTTACCTGGAGTACCTGACATGTGGAATGAAATTCTCTTCTCATATCTGCTTTGAAATCAAAGCCCTTACTTCAGACATGAACATAGTAGCTAGTAAGTTCCTCTATCTGTTCACTCATTCAGTTTGAATGTTTGCTTGCATTTTAATCATAGTACTATAATACTTCAACAGGTCTGACAATGTGCATATTTTTCACACGTATACAACATCATTCTTTCTTTTCTGAGTTACTCTGGAGTAAAGAACAAAGATAAAACAAAGCTTCATTGTGCAATGCACTGGAATTTATTCACTTGCTGGGAAGAAGGCCTAGAATATTTTTGCCATTGTATTGTTGAATCTAAGGTAAACCACAGCTATAGTTGAAGACAGGATTTGAATGTGTTCTTGAAAAGTTATCACTCATAATGAAAAGATACTCTACCACAATGAAGTAGTTTGTATTCTGTAAGAGTTCTTTCACATGTTTACGTTCCGTTTTTGGCAGATATCACAATTGCACTTTACAAGTGAAAGAAATGCAGATGCACTTTTTTACCCTATACTTGAAGTCTATATAATATGATATTGCTTATTATGAAATTGATACACCGAAACAGGTGGGATTCCACAAGAATCTATAAATGATTCCTTGCACTTAAAATTACTTGCTTGTACCTCCAAATTGATGCCAAAAAAGATGTTGGTTAGCTTAAACAAAATTTTGCTCCATTTGTAAGTTGTTTTTCCATTCAATTCTGTGCTGGTGTTGGTGTTGGTGTTGGTTTTTGTTCTCTTGCTGCTGTTATAAGATATTCAGTTCCAATCTAGTTCTAGTCTCTTAGGTTACATTGTGTCGTCTTCTCTAAAATGTTGAGGTTAGTGTTGTAAATTTTGGGGGGAAAAAGGGAAATGAACGATTTAATGGAAAGCTGGAAATTTTGTGTGTGTTCTGATTTCAGTACTTCATGCTACCATCTGAGGAAATGTGCAGAATTGAAATGCCAACACATTGTGGTGCTGAATATATCTACATTTTGTTCTGAGATAGAGATAGTTATAATATGATTTCAAAAGTTTAGGAAGTCTCCAAGTTGTGCTAGTACTGAAGTGTTTTCCACTCTAACCAAATAGTGAAGGCTCCATACCTTAACATGAGAGCCAAGTTTTTAGAAGCTTTAAAGCATTGTTTCTCTTATAGAAAGGTGGAAATCATTGCTACAAATAGGCAGCCTCCCGAGAATCATTATTCATCTCATCTTTCACCCTTACAGCAGAAAGATCCCCAAGAATTCAAGAACAGAAATGGCCTCAACCAGAGACTACCTCTACCCACACTTTTCTCCCCCACCATCCGCTCCCCGTGTCCCTCCACCACCTCCTCCTCACCCCATCAGCCCTCCACCCCCCAGTGTCCGCCCTCCACCACCACCCCGGGCGAGTCCTCCACCCCCTCCCCGTGTTAGTCCACCACCACCCCGCGTTAGCCCTCCTCCACCACCCAGTGCTAGCCCTCCTCCACCACCCCGCGCTAGTCCTCCTCCACCACCCCGCGTTACTCCTCCACCACCTCCCCACAACATCAACCCGCCACCACCACATGTCATGCCTCCTCCTCCTCATGTCCTACCACCGCCTCCTCCATCTGCACCTGATCATCACTCAACCATCATCATAATAGTGGTATCATTCGGCGGGCTTCTGCTCTTGGCATGTGCCGTACTAGCACTTTGTTGCTTCTTGAAGAAGAAGAAGAAGAGGAAGAGTAGGGAAGAGAGAAAGACTGTTGACATTGATGAACACATGAAGATCCAGGAAGCCATTGCCGAGGGACCTCATGGAGCTAAAACCGTTGTCCTTTCATTTGAGGATGATGTTCATATCCATGAAACTGATGCTATCAAGAAGAATACTGAGAGAGGCTTGGGTCATGCAAATGCCAAAGATGGAGAAATAACTCCTAGGACTCTTGATGACGGGGCATCTTCTTCTGCTCCAGTCAATAATCACCATCCATCCTAGCTAATTGAGCAATATCCCTGATGGGGATTATGTTTGATCATCACATGACCTCCAAAAATGATTTAGAACCTTTTTCTTTTCTTTTTCCTATGGGGAAAGTGTGTATTATAGTCATCGAATTTATGTGTACTAATTGCTTGCTAAAATAAGCATCCATGAAAAGGTGGTAACCAAACTTGTTTTTCCGTTCTTGCTGATTATCAATGAAACATTTGCTTTTAGTTTCTATTTTTCATTGTTAGAAGGATGCAATCAAAACTTTGAGTAGCTCTGTGCACCCTTCGTCCAACTTCAAGTTACAAATAGAGAGAATATTTTCATTAAAGAAACTAAAGAAATGGAAAAATTAAATCAACAAAAATTTAAAGAAAAAAAATGAAATCAACAAAAAATTAAAGAAAAAAGAAAATGGTAAAATGATCAAAATACCTTTGAAAATGATATTGATATCTTACGAAGTCAAACAAAATATTTAATATTTTAATAATTTTTGGAGCTGAAATCTGAAACATTTGATTTTGGTACAACGTGAAAAATACGTGTTTGAATATTTTGGGGCTGAAATTGGACTATGGTCTTGGGAGTTTAATGAAAGTTTCTACAAAGATTAACAGTCAAACTAATAGAGAGACCAAAAAATAATTATTTAGATATGTTGAAGGCAATATTTTGTGGAAGTCACTACGGAATTGTAACTCTAGCATTTTGGCGTGTCAGACAAATGACGACCACTTAGGGTTATACTAATGAGTAAATTAGCAACCCTAAAAAGTTACCATATCCCCTTAAAATGTCCAAAAAATGCCACAATCACCTGCCAACCAGTCACCATTATCTTACACGCAAACCTAATAAGAACTAGGCAATGGACGGAGATCGATATATGAAAAATACTGACCGACGCAGCTTTCAAATTTCAATAGGCACAAACAGGTTGCTGTTGCGGCGTGGTGTTTATGGAGCAATGCTGACGGATTCCATGATCATAATTACTCAATCATCTACACTCAATCTGCGCTACAAGCTGAGTTAGCGGCTATAAACTTTGGCTTGAAGGCGTTGGGACAAGCATTGGGGTAAAGTGCGGGTATTCACAGATGCTCAAGTCCTTTGCAATGTTCTGCAACATATGCATCGACCTAATCGTAGTATAATTTCTTTTCTTTCTGAATTCATGTCGATTAGGAAAACTTTTAGTATTGGGCCTTGAGCCCATACTGTATTAGTTAGGGTTTATCTAAGGTTTACCCATGTATTGTGTATTTATTCAGAAATACCATCATACCTGATGATCCAGGTTTTCCCTCTAACATGGTATCAGACAGTATCGATTCTAGGACAGCCTTGATTCGGTAAAAATATATTTTCCGCCCAGATCGTCGTTATCGACTCCGTTGTTTCATCATAAACACCACTGGGTTACCACTATTCTCCCATCGCCGCCGTCTTCGATCAGCGCTTTTTCCTGCCAGCCCACGCTCCGGATCGTGTGTATTGCTACGCGCCATTCAGTCACACTTGACGTGCCTGGAGTTTTGCCCTGACCAGCGCACCGCGCGTACACTATTTCTTTGTTGTTCAATTTTCTTGGACGTGGTCTGCTTGTTCTTTTGTGCTAATTATTTGGCATAGTTGGCTAATTAAGGGTCGTTCTTTCTGCAACCGCCGCCGCCGCTGAGACCACGCCATTGGTTGCTATTTTCAGTCTTGTTCGTGGCCTAATTCCATCACATTCTGTGGTTCTGAATTTGTTGGTAATTTACTGGTTGTTATTTTACAATTTATTAGACTTGCAGCATCTTTAATATTTGCGGTCGTACGAGCCTTTTGTCTTATTTGAGGGATTATTGATAATTTGGAGCCAACTTGGAATTTCGGCCATTTGTTCAATTGAGTACTAGAATCATTATTTTTGGTGGCATTAATCATTATTTTGGCCTTGCAATTTGTGATATTCTCTTGGCAGACAATTTATTGGACGTGTCTAGAGCTTATTCACCGTTGTCAGTGTTCAGATTTGTTGGATATTTGCTTCAGTCACCATGATCCATTTGGCTCATTTATCTCGAGCAGATCGCTCTAATAATTGGATTGCAGATAAAGCAAGTCGTGTTAATAGTCTTGATCGCGGCCGATCTTCTGTTCAGTGGATTGTTGATTCTGGAGCAACATCGCATATGACTAATAGTTCTTGCCATCTGGAGAAGGTACACCCATACTATGGTTCTAGTATTTATGTTGGTAATGGTGAATCTATACCCGCTTCTCATATTGGTCAGTGCAATATTTATGGTTTATCGATTCGTGATGTTCTTGTGGTCCCAAAAATTTCTAGAAGTTTACTATCTGTTAGTCAACTTACTCGTGACTTGCCTGTAAGTGTTACATTCGATGCCGATGTGTTTTCTATAAAGAATAAGATTACAGGGCAAATAGTTGGTAGAGGTCGACATGATGCGGGTCTTTATTACCTTCAGACTAGTGATTCTGCTTTTTTGAGTGATGTACGTTCTGGGAAATTACGGGCATCTTTTGAGTTGTGGCATTCCCGGCTTGGTCATGTGTCCTATGACACTGTTCAATTGTTGAATAGACGAGGTCATATTTTTGCCACTTCTCCTTTACCTGCGCCTGTAAGTTGCTCCTCTTGTCAGATGTCTAAGAGCACTCGTTTGCCCTTTTCCGCTAGTGACAAGCAAGCTACACAGTTATTGGATAAGGTGCATTGTGATTTGTGGGGACCAGCTCCAGTTTTATCAGTGGGAGGTTTTTCTTACTATGCTGTATTCATTGACGACTTTTCACGATTCACATGGTTTTTCCCTTTGCGGCATAAGTCGGACTTTTATGATGTGTTCCTACAGTTTCAGAAGTTTGTTGAGACTCAATTCTCTGCGAAGGTTAAGGTCTTTCAGACAGATGGTGGTACGGAGTTCACAAACCATCGTCTCCAGGCACACTTCATCTCTTGCGGCATTCATCATCAACTGTCTTCTCCATATACACCTGCTCAGAACGGCCGTGCAGAGCGAAAACATCGCCACATCACAGAGGCTGGCCTTGCTATGTTATATCACTCATCCGTGCCGAATACTTATTGGGTAGAAGCATTTTCTTCCGCGGTTTACATAATCAACCGTCTCCCTAGCTCAGTTCTTGGTGGAAAATCACCTTTCGAGGTTGTTTTTGGGACTATTCCAGACTACACACTTTTTCATCCGTTCGGTTGTCGTGTGTATCCTTGCTTACGTGCCATTGTTGTAGACAAGTTTGCACCTCGATCTATTCCATGTGTGTTTATTGGTTATAGCCCTCGCTACAAGGGCTTCCAGTGTCTCGATCCTACTACTGGACGCATCTATGTCTCTCGCCATGTCCAGTTTGATGAGACCTTATTTCCCTATGTTGCATCTTCTGGGAGTAGTCGGTCTGTTTCAGATTTGGAGATCTCCTCATTTTTTGAGCCTGCAGCGGCATCAACTGCACCTTCAGCAGTTACTCCACCATCTTCTCGACCTTGCTCAATTTGCCCGTCAGATGATCATACTTCAGCTTCATCTATTCCAGCTACTCCTCCAGTGGTGTTTCCTACTTTATCGCCTTCCCCACCATCTTCGCCGTCGGGTTCCTCGACTAGCTCGCCTTCCCTGCCACCTTCGCCGTCGGGTTCCTCGACTAGCTTTACTCCAGGTTCTCCGGTTTCTTCTGACTCTGGTTCTGATTCGTCATCTGACTCAGATTCTCCTCGTCGTCCACATCCGATGGTTACCAGAAACCAGGATGGAACTCGCCGTGTGATATCCCGTCCAGATTTTATTACTACAGGTTTTCTTGCTCAGGTTATGAACCATTCCGAGCCTCGAGATTATCGTGCAGCTCTCAAAGACCCGAAATGGGTTCGTGCTATGGACGAGGAGATGGATGCCCTTCGACATCAGAAGACTTGGGAGTTGGTTCCTCGACCATCCAACACCAACATTGTTGGTTCGAAATGGATCTTTCGGCTGAAGTATCGACCTGATGGGACTATTGATCGTTACAAGGCTCGCCTAGTCGCTCAAGGGTATTCTCAGATTCCCGGTTTTGACTTTGATCACACCTTTAGTCCAGTGATCAAGGCGGCTACTGTTCGCACGGTCCTTGCCATTGCCACTTTGAGAAAATAGCCTCTTCATCAGCTTGATGTCAAGAATGCCTTCCTCAATGGTGTTCTTGATACTCCAGTCTATATGGCACAACCTGTTGGTTACAAGGACCCTACTCGGCCTGATTATGTTTGTCGTCTTCAGAAGGCCATCTATGGACTCAAACAGGCTCCTCGGGCTTGGTTTGACCGCTTTAGTTCTTATGTCCGACAACTTGGTTTTCGGTGCAGCTCTTCTGACCCATCTTTATTTGTCTTCTCTCGGGGATCCATTTTATTGTACTTGCTTGTCTATGTGGATGACATGATTCTGACAGGCAATGATCCCGGTGCAATTCGCCAGTTTATCACTAGGACTGATAAGGAGTTTTCGATTAAGGACTTGGGTTTCGTGAACTACTTTCTTGGTCTTGAGGTCTCTACCACTCCATCTGGTCTCTTTCTTGGACAGGCTAAGTATGCAAGGGATATACTTCGTCGGGCTGGTATAACTGATGCTTCTCCGGTGACCACTCCATTTGTTCCACTGTCACAGCTTCACAGCAGCACTAGTGAACCATTCAGTAATCCGACTCTCTATCGATCTTTGGTTGGTGCGCTTCAGTACTTAACTGTCACTCGCCCTGATCTAGCATTTGCAGTGAATTCAGTTAGTCAATATCTTCAGGACCCTCGTGAGGATCACTTTGCCGCGGTCACCAGGATTCTTCGCTATGTGGTTGGCACCCCTCATCACGGTCTCACATTTCGCTCTGGAGGTTCTTCTGATGTTTGTGCTTACTCTGATGCGGATTGGGCTCGCTGTTTAGAGACTCGACGATCGACTTATGGCTATGCAGTGTTCCTAGGCGGTAACTTGGTGTCATGGAGTGCCAAGAAACAGCCTACAGTGTCTCGCTCGAGTTCGGAGTCTGAGTATCGTGCTCTTGCCAACACAGCTGCAGAGGTTGTATGGCTCTCTCATCTTCTTCGGGAGTTGCAGTTTCCTCTAGATGGCTCGCCATTGTTGTTATGCGACAACAATAGTGCTATTTTCTTGGCTGAGAACCCAGTGGCTCATAAGCGGGCAAAGCATATTGACATTGACTATCACTTTGTTCGGGAGTTGGTTGCTTCAGCTAAGCTTCGTGTTAGTCATGTTCCTACTTCGTTGCAGCTGGCGGACATCTTCACCAAGGGTCTTCCGAAGCCATTGTTTGAGTTTTTTCGATCCAAGCTTTGCGTCTCTGTTAACCCGACGCTTAGCTTGAGGGGGGGTGTTAGAGAGTAGTATTGGGCCTTGAGCCCATACTGTATTATTTAGGGTTTATCTAAGGTTTACCCATGTATTGTGTATTTATTCAGAAATACCATCATACCTGATGATCCAGGTTTTCCCTCTAACAAGGTAAGTCGCCATGATGTGGCAGAATCTCGTGACCTTGCAAGGTCTGTTATGTGTAACATTTTAGTATTTTAATAAAAAATTATTTATTGTCAAAAAAAAAAAAGATATATGAAAAATGATGCATGTTGAAATAATTTGAAAAATGCAAGCGATATGACTTTAATTTTCTTTGATATAGAAGTCTAATATAGAAAGTGTGCACATGTAAGATAGACTAAATAAGAAAATATACAATTTTAAACTGACACGACACAAGGGATTACATTATAGGAGACATTATAGTGAAGGGGTAATTCTAGCCAGGGGTGAGCAAAAATGACCCGCCCCGCGGATCGATCCAGAAACCCGCCCCGCCCCATCATAAATACCCCACGGGACGGGGCGGATTATATTATCCGCGGGATGGGGCGGGGCGGGTTGGATCAGAGCGGATATTGGATAATTATCCATGAATGAAAAGTTTATTCAACTATTAACCTAGTACTGTTCAAACAATCTAGTATCAATTGAATATCATCTGATACTTATATGTTATAGTGATATCATGAACATAGTACCAAACAAACAATTTAGTAAAAAACAAATAACCTAGTACCAAACAAATTAATCTAGTATCAATCAAAACGCATCGAATATTTTAATTGATGACATTATCAATAATATTTGCTAAATTTTCTTTTCATTTTTAACGTAAAATGTTATCTAACGGCAACCTAGTACCAAACAAAAGTAACATAGTACCCTCAGAAAGTAACATAGGAGTAAAAAACAAAAGTAACCTAGTACTGTTCAAACAATCTAGTATCAATTGAATATCATCTGATACTTATATGTTATAGTGATATCATGAATATAGTACCAAACAAACAATTTAGTAAAAAACAAATAACCTAGTACCAAACAAATTAATCTAGTATCAATCAAAACGCATCGAATATTTTAATTGATGACATTATTTTAATTGATGACATTATCAATTATGTTATACGAGTACTCCGTAGTGGTACCATTTTCAACACTAATTTTTTTGATTTCATTTATATTTTTAACGTAACATGGTACCAAACAAATTTATCTAGTACCAATCAAATCAAATCAACCTAATTTAATTTATTTTTGGTAAATTATTGGTGACCATACACACTTACAGAGCTGACCATATCCCTTCAATTTATTCTAGTGCATGATTTTTCAGTTTAATTCAGTAAAACATATATTCAGGAGAACATAAAAAAATTAATATTTTACATGGGTCGATCCATAAAAATATCCGTCCCGTGGATAATTTAACCCGCCCCGTCCCGCAGATAGTTTGACCCGCCCCGCCCCGCGGATAGTTTGCACAACGGGGCGGGGCGGAACGAGGCGGGGCGGGTTTCACCAAATGCACAACCCTAATTCTAGCAATATCCAAGTGAGGTCGGCATGTCATATGGTTCATAAAATCACTAGCCCTTACTAACTTTATTATTCCATTAAATCTAGCTATAACTAATTAAATAAATCTAATAAAAACATAAAAGTAAATACTCAAATGATTTTTCGTTAAAAAAAACAAACTCAAATGATTTTTTTTTTGAAAACATATACTCAAAATTCAAATGATGGTTGATCATATATATATGGATAGTATTTTTTTTGGAGCTTTTCAAGATTAGTGGTGGCATTTACCATTTTTATAAATAATAATTGTGTCCCTTAAAATTTTTCTCATAAATTTTATAAACGCTTTTAAAATAGCATTCAAAATCTGTTGTGAATTTTGTGAAATGTCCTTATTCTACTCATAATGAGTGAAACGAATATTTATTGTGGCCCTTTGAGACGAGTTTATAAAATGAAGGGCATGGATGCAATATTATGATAAAATGAAGGGGTAAAGGTAAATTTGAACAAGATGGAGTAGAAAATTTGCAACTCCCATCCCAAAGTATGGAGTAATCAGAAATGAGTAGTGACAACTGACTACCGTCCACCGCCTTCGGATCATGTTTTGGTGTTTTATTTTTGAAAACGCTTGAATTCAACTCTATGCATGTGACCTTGTGCTCAACTTCACTCTTCACAAATTCCCATAATCCCACACCATTCTCATTGGTTAGTCAGTGCTCTGTTCCTTATCTTGAACGCTTACTCTAAATATTCATCACCAACTTAATTGCTGATCAATTGCCATTGTTGTTCTATGGTTTTTGCAGATTAACTCTCAGACATTTGCATATTTTGTTCCAGTGGAGGTGGATACAGGTGAAGTTGTTGGTTAGTGCACTCCCTGTGCTTGATGAAATGTCAATGTGAATGGGTTTTGTTTTGTTTTTAAGTCCCCTAGATGGATGTGGGATTTAGACATTGGTAAAATGTAAAAGCAGGAATTTTTATAGCAAATGATCTTAAATTATGCTAATTGATGATTTGGTGCTTGCTTTTTTGCTAGCAAACATTGTAAAGGCTTTTAAACCTTGATGCAGTGTGGTATTTCCGAATAACAAACAAAAGATAAGGTAGTATTGAGTATTGACCTTTCATCAGTTGAAATTAAGTTTGATGGGGGGGGGGGGGGGGGGGGGGTAGAATGCTAGTTGTACAAGGTGCAAACACAAGGTTTATGTTTGAAGTTGTTGAACTATGTTTTGACCAGTGCCAAAGTCATAATCTTTGCTGCGAATGATAAGACAAATTTGGATCCTTTATGTTAGTACTTGTTGACGATGCAGTATTGGTCAATTGGTCTCATGGGTAGTTGTATGATTTCAAGAAGTCAATTTTCAAACTATCTTTGGTGTATTTATAGTATTTGCTTAAATGGTCCATTTTTTCTTCATTGAGTACGTAATGTGTGCATTTTATTGTCATCGAGTGCTTAGAGATGTTAAAAGTTTGTTTAATAACACGATCTAAGTGGAAATGATCCTTAGCATTTAGTACATGCTAAGGATCTAGCTGACCGATTAATATCCAGTGGCCCCCATTTACCGGATATTGGAAATGATCCTTAGCATTTAGTGCATGTTCCGTAACCTGTTTTGGACTACACTTAACATTTTTCTCGCTTTTGTTCGTCTTTTTAAAGTAATATAAAATTACCCTTAGGTTTTAGGATACTTCTTTTAGTGTACACTAGAATTAATTTCCATAACATATTAGTGTATGAATATTCCAGACTTCAGTCATTCTGTTAGTTGATGCATTGCTCTCTTTCTAATTTCTTAGCTGTTTTGCAGGTATAAACTGACATTATCTTGTCATATTGCTGAGAAACAACAGATGCAATTTAAGTTCTTGTTGTAAGGTTTTAATTTTAAATGGCTGGATCACTGGTACCTCTGGACAAAGTACCTTTACGAGTTTACAGACACAATATTAGCAGCCTCTTCATCCGCCAACAGCATCACTTTGAGCCTCTCAACCTTAATAAAAATTATCCACTGCACTCATTATGTGCTGGAATTAATTTGAAGACATCCTTCTCTATCGACCCGGTTAGTTGGAAGGGCCTGTGTAGGCCGGTTTCTGCACTTGATTCAGAGCCTTCCCAACCTGCTGAACAGGTTCACTTCTATCTTTCAGATAATAGTTTAGACATAGTTTTCCGAAGGAAATGTTTCTTTCTTACTTCCTTTCCTGTTGTTTCTTATAGTTTTTTAGTGAACTGATAGCTCTTTCTGACCTTACTTGATGATCAGGAACCTAAGAACCTGAAGAGGGTTGATTTTGAGCAATGGGACTCACTGACTGCGAAGTTTGCTGGAGCTTCAAACCTACCATTCTTGTTGTTGCAACTACCTCAAATCATACTCAACGCTCGGAACCTTTTGGCAGGAAATTACGCTGCACTATTTGCTGTTCCGTGGCTGGTACGTACGTTTTCTTTAACCTGAAGGAGTTTGTTCTAAATCCTTCATGTACTGAAAAGTTTATAATGAAATACAGGGGATGTTCACTGGATTACTTGGAAATCTATCTTTGTTGTCATACTTTATAAAGAAAAGGGAGAATGAGGTCGTGGTGGTACAAACATTAGGAGTTGTATCCATATACATTGTCATCACGCAGCTGGCCATGGCAGGAGCGATGCCTTTTCCTCATTTTGTTGCCACCTCTGTGGTTATATTTTCGGGACTTGTTTTGAATTTCATGAATTACTTTTATCTGCTCAACCCTGCAATCTGGCGCCTATGGGAAGATTTCGTTACCGTTGCTGGCCTCTCTGCACTCCCTCAAGTAATGCATCTGTCTATGAGCTCTCAACTGTTTTGAGAAGCATTTTATCCTTATGAAGAATTTTACAGGTCATGTGGTCAACCTTCCTTCCTTTCGTGCCCAACAGTATTATGCCAGGGCTTACAGCTTTTGTTATTGCCATGGCAGCTGTTGTTATGGTAAGCTGCAACTTTCCGACCTTTTGTTTTGCTCTATGCGTACTTTGACTAAAGTAACAAATAATATGGTAGTTTGCATAATGCTTGATAATGATCTTTGCGAAGGAACCCTCTTTCCAAGTCCAACTTTTTTTTTGAAGTATTTCCAAGTCCAACTTGTCAACTATATATGTGTTTTAATTAATTTGGTAAAGATATCTGTATCCCGACCTGTAAAATTATTGCACATCCAGGCCACTTTTAGAGGAACTAGAGTACATATTTTTGACATCTTTTAAATGGTCAAATTTATGAGCAGGGATTTCTCATGAACCTTTAGGTTGGTCAGACCATTATACCTAGATTTGTTTCCCATGTTCATGCATTTTAAAGATGATCCCTCAGTTTCTGTCATTGTCAATATTAAAAATAAATCAGATAATGTAGATTGCACGACTTTCATGCCTGCTATTGTTTATAGGCACGGATGGGGAAACTCTCAGAAAGAGGTACCAAATTTGTGGGTTCACTATCTGGTTGGACAGCTACCCTCCTTTTTATGTGGATGCCCGTGGCGCAAACGGTACTCTTCCACTTGTTTGTAATTTGAATAGAAATAGAGCGTCTCTGAACAATAAAAAGCTTGATATAAGCGTATATTTGTAACTATTTCAGTGGACGAACCTTCTGAATCCTGATAATATCAAAGGGTTATCAGCAGTCTCAATGTTGCTTGCAATGATAGGCAACGGACTTATGATTCCCCGAGCACTCTTCACTCGAGATCTAATGTGGTATGATTCATGTATTTCATGCTTGTTATCCCCCCTGATGTGTAACAATTCTGAGCTGGCATGCTAAATGGTGTATCAAAGTTAGATTTTCTTTGCCAAGATAGATTTGGTGAGATCAGAGTTTGTCCACCTCGGCATAACCCCATAACCCCATGTCTTTGTAGTTTGTATCCTTCTTTCAGAAGTTTAAATTGAAGATTTTCTTACCATCATTTTCTTGTGCTTCAAATTATCTGGTCTGATTAATATCTGACTTCTCCCTCTCGTAATTAGAGTTTCTATGTGTTAATATTTAAAGTTTGTCAAATGTCATCTTCCACTATTGGGGAGGGAGTAGTAGCTGACTACCGTAATATCCGATAAACTGCTGCGATGTAAATGTCAGGTTTACTGGTTCGTGCTGGGCATCCAGCTTCTACGGATGGGGAAATCTTCTCTGCCTGTACTGGTAATCATTTAACATTGTTGAATGGTTTATGGATTAGAAGTTTTATACTTCTCTTACATTCTTTATTGTTATTTAGTTTCAAGTGCATTACCAAGGAGTTCTTCTGGGCTGCAACAGTTGGCTACATATCTTGGATAGGTTGGTTTCTTGGAATGTTCTTCTGTCTTATATGATTATAGTCTGCAACTACTATATTTTTCATATTACAGTCTAAAACATTGGCTGGTGTTTGATTATACTCAATCCTTGACCTTGGAATAGGAATAACATTATGGAAAGACAAGGAAGTTTACGGTTCCAGTTCCCCCTTGACGTCTCTGAAAGAATTGGTCTCAGGCCGCTGAAATTTGCCTCTTTAATTCTCCTAAAGTTGAGGTATCATACTCCACTTCTGCTGTGTTTCAAGAATGCTTCTAGTCTTCATAGGACGTCTGTATTACTATGTGCCTGTATGGTCTTGTCTTAAATGTAAATTAAGTTGATCCTCATTTATGAATCAATAAACAAGTTATATGTTCAAATAATGGTATAAAATGATTAGATGTCATTTTTTTTGTGCTGAAACTTAAGGTTCTGTTGCATTTTCACATCACTCTCTTAAGCAGTAGGAAAAGAATGGAATATTGTCTGCCTGCTCTCACTGAGAATTGAAGCCATTGTTGTGCTTACTGCAAACTGTATCTTAGGCATGGCTGAAATGATTCACTGTGCATTTCAGCCAGAAAGTTCCAATGTTTTCTAGGCTGCAGTGCCAGCAGTAACTTGCTTCGTTTATAACCTACTATATATGCAAATTATTTCCCTGCAACTGAAATTTCCCATTGGTACCATCTCCCACTTTCTGGTGAAATTTTCTTTGTAATCATTCTTTTCCTTTTCCTTGTTTTGAACTTCTCGATAGTAAGCCCAGTTGACAAGCTATAAAAAATCCATGATTCCTTAGGTGTTTTGACTTTTGAGTTAGCCAAAATATGATAATACCCCAGAACTTTATTGATTAAGAACTGAGAGTTCTTGTACATTTGAATAGGGAAATGTAAAGAAGATTAACACACTATACATGTATCTATATCCTCCTGTCTAAATTTCTGGAAGTTTGGAAATGGAACTTTACTCCTACTATATATTTTGTCATGGATCATATCCCCAACAAACACTGACTAGAAACTAGGACTCACCAGCTTCATATGGTATCATATCCTAAGCTCCCATACGGATGATGCAACGCAACCCTTCTCCTTTGAGCATGTAATCAAACGCCTTGTTTATCTCCGAAAATGGAACTTCGTGTGTGATGAACTTGTCCAGCTCCATCTCCTACAAAACAACAATGTATAAATAGAGCTGTAATGGGATTCTTGCAGTCTTATAAAAGAACTGAACGGAGATTATACCTTGTTCATGTACTTCTCGACCACACCTGGAATGTCACTTCGGGGCTTGTAGTTTCCATAGCAGGTACCCTTGAGAGTCCTCTCATTTAGCAGATTCACAGGATGTGTCTTGAATTCATCATCCTTACTAGGCACACCAACCAGTACAGCAACTCCCCAACCCTAAATAAGTTTCAGTCGTAAATGTCAAATCAAGTGCAAAAAACCGTGTTGGATAGACCATGGAATATATAGGACTAGAGCAGTTACATCATGAACGCATTCGAATGCAGAGATCATAGCAGTGACATTTCCAGTGCACTCGATACTGCTGTCCACTCCTCCATCAGTCATTTCCGTAATCACCTGTAACACCATAGACGTGGTTAGAAAGAAGCAACAACATAGGAAACCTAAACACAGTTCTCAAATCCTAACCTGTTGAACAGGCTTGTCATGATCTTTGGGGTTCACAAATTCAGTGACACCAAACTTCTTTGCTGTTTCAGAATCACAATTAGTAGAAGTTCAAATCTCACCACCCCACTATCAGTGCAGAAGTAGAATATTGACTCACTCACCAGCCTCAAATTTGTTAGGGTTCAAGTCCACCCCTATTATCCTTGAAGCCCCTGACACGCGACCCCCTTCAGCAGCCTAATTTAACCGAAAAAAACATGCTTAGTTGGCCAATAATAACATCATGCCGGAGAAAGATGATGAAAACAAGGAAGGGTTTAAAGCTTACAGCTAATCCAACAGCACCTAGTCCAAAAATTGCCATTGTAGAGCCCTTTTTAGGCTTTGCCACATTAACTGCTGCACCAAATCCTGTCGAAACTCCACAGCTGAATAAACAGACTTTATCAAGTGGCGCTTCGGGGTTGATCTTGGCAACACATCCAACATGGACAACAGTGTACTCGCTAAAAGTTGAAGTTCCAAGGAAATGGTAAATAGGCTGCCCATTTTTGGAGAACCTGGATTTGCCATCGTGTAGCATGACTCCTCTGTCAGGGTTTATCCTAAGAAGCTCGCACATGTTGCTCTCTTCTGACTTACAATGGCGACACTCCTTGCACTCCCCGGTAAACACAGGGAGAACGTGATCTCCCGGTTTTAGCTCTGTCACGCCTTCACCTACACTCTCCACAATTCTGTTCAAGCACACACACACACACACACAACCAAACTATAAGGGATGTCTTCTCCTTAGCCCCCAGTTTTTAAAGAATATATTTGTTCCAATAAAGAGTGCACTTTCACTCCATTTACCTTTTGTATCCTTGTGTGTTAAATCATTTCACATCGTTTTAATAGAATTTATGACAAAAGAATCATTTTGGTGTTACAGCTCACAACAGATGGTATATCAAGTTGTGAATAGGGTAGATAGAGAAGAGAGTAACAAAACCAATATCTCACCCTCCGGCTTCATGTCCGAATATTCGAGGAAATACAGGTGTTTGTCCCTGTACAAACACCAAAAATGATCACCATTGCTGTATCATATGAAACAAGAGCTGATGCCTATATATTTACATTTTACAATAGAAATTCAGGATTTGGTATGTGTTTGAATATGACATTTTATTTTGCATTTCAAGCAATAATGGTGTACCATTTTCAATCAAAATGGAATAAAATGATACCAACTTTCAATCAAAATTATTGAAAGTAAGAATCATTTTGACTATTTCCTGGATGATTCAAAATGGTATTTGAGTAAGTAGCTATTTTACCTTGGCTTCCCAGAAGTAGATGTCAGTATGGCAAAGGGACGAAACCACAATCTTCAAACGAACTTCCATCTTCTGGGGTGGCGCCACCTCTATCTCTTCCATCACCAACGGCTTCCCCGCCTCCCATGCAACCGCCGCTGACACGAACGGAATTAAGGATACATCAAAACGATGATGATTCATTGTTAGAAAATCAAATAGGGTGTAGGAAAATATCGTGCGTACCTTTGCATCGAATAACTTGACCTGCAGTACCGTTAGACATTGTTGTCAAAATGAAAGAAGGGATAATTGATTAGGATATGTTTGTTGTCGGAATATATATAGGGTAAGCTCAGGGATTATCGGGACATCCCTTGTTCACCCATTTTCTCAAACCTGACCATGCCGTACGTTTGTCACTGGTTCCCGCACATTATGATATTCATTACTATCCGTTTACACTTTAATAGATTGAGAGGCATATGGTGGAATTATTAAAAGAAATAATACGTATATTTTGAATTATTCCGCACGTTCGATTAAAAACTTTATCCATCGTATCATTACTTACGAACAAACCGAACACCTCTTTACCAACACCTCTTCCTAGAGCAAAACTATAATGAGAATTCATTGGGTTTTAATTTCTCCTTATCTTCCAGCAAAGGTAACTTTTAATTTCTCTTTATCTTCCAACAAGGGTAATTTGGTAATTCTACACCCCATGTGCCAAAAAACTACACCCCATACCTTTTCAGTGATTATAAGAAACAAAAAGTTGTGTCTTTTCAATAAAAACAAACAATCATCTGCAAATAAATTTACCAATTCATAAATCAAAACCAAGATAACTCAGGTAAATTTAATCACAGATTTGGCCACAAGCAGCACAATCTACCGCACAGATTATTAAGATACATGGTAAGTATTCCTTCAAATTTTTGGCCAACCCAGGATAGCTGAAACAGAAGATACAGAGATAATCATTCTTCTTCGGGAAACCATAGCATACCTTAATTGTTTTGGGGCTATGCATATTGAATTTTTTGCTACTGTGTGAATCCTAGATCATGATATAAGACAAGCTTCTGTGTTTGTTTGATAAACCTATAAATTCACTCTGCATTTTATATGTATATTTGCTACTATGTGCCCTGACAGTGTTGAAAGACACCTGAGAATAAAAGTGAATTTCAATGATCTTGTGTTCGGCTTCTTCTTTTCATTGGTTTTAGCTTAAACTTTTCTCAAAATATTATTTGGTTTCAGCACACTGTTGAAACAGTTCTTTCTATATCTCCCTTGATTGCATCGGTTAGTGAGTACAAAGTTGTGGCATAATACTACCATTAAACCCTAATGACTTGAATGATCTGACTAGCATGTTTGAAATGCACACAGATCTGCAAAAGTTACCTATACAACTTTTGAAAAATGTTTCCAACTTTTGAGAGTGTAAAGATGTGAAAAACTGAATAGATAATCATGTTTATGTAATGACAATTTTTGATATATTCTAGAAGTATGTGTGCCAAGCCCTCCACGCAACGCGTGGAGAGACCATGCTAGTTACCAATAATAGTAATTAAAAATTTAAAAAACCCAAAACTAAATTTACCTAGAATCCGATACGATCAATTGTATCGTCGGAAAATCGGACATTTATTTGTATGTTACGTGTTGTTATTTATCGTCGTCTGATTCAAAACAAGCCGTATGATTTGAATCAAAACATTGTTGTACTTCTCTCAACATTGGTTGGATCAAAGATTTTGAGTGGCTGTCTTCCTTCAAGATGACATACATAGTCACACCTTTTTGATTTCTCCTATCTTACCTTTGTCAAATTTACCTCTTCTAATGGAAAATCCATTGTGTTTGGCATATTTCTCATAGAAAACATAAGCTTTGAGCCATTGTGTTTTTGTTATAGAAAACACACTCTATCTAGAAAATGTCTGTTTGGAAATCTTAGAATCAGAAGTCATGAGACAAGTCTCCAAGCTTTCTTGATGATTTCATCATCGATGAAGGGGCGTAACGACCACATGAGGCAATAACTCTCCAGTTCTCCAGATGATGTTGTCAGACTAAGAGAAGAAATAATCTTTTCCTACAATCATATAGAGATTTCATCAGTGAAAAGCAAGTGCACATACACAACACTAGATGGGGAAGTCTGAAATTGCTTTACCTGCATAATATATTCTTGTTTCACCATACCATAGATAACACCAATCAGCATTGCATAATCTGTGATTTCAGGCTTCTGAAGATCCGATAATGATGCTTCTTCCTACAGATAATTCGACATGGGGATTAGACAACAGATAATAATCAACTAGAGAGAAAATTGTAGAGTCAATCACGTTCCGATAATAAGAGATGTTCATTCACGAGATGCGGAAACTTATGAATTCAAAATGATCATCTAATACAGTGCATCAGTAGTCAATCTCAACATAAAACTTAATGTCTTCCAAATCAACAGACTTCTCCAACACATCTACTGGATAAGTCATCGACTAGTTTAAGTCTAATTACCATAAAATCACATTGAGCACTATATATGGGGTAGATGTTTTGCCAAATATAGCTAAGAGAAGTGAAACCAGACATAAACGAGGCATCGAGGGAAAAGAATCCAACCTTGTCAGCTACAGCTAAAGAGGGAAACAAATTACAGTGTAGATCTTCATCTAGCAAATGCCCCATATCCTCATTGTAATTCTCAATAACTGTGGTGTAGGAATATAAAAATTACCGTGAATAATTATATTCCTATAAACACGCAGCGGAACAAATATCAATATATTAATCTTTAGTTGTATTGGAGGCAATTACAAACCCGGCGTCGCAAACCGACTCGTCGTCAAAGGAGCAAGCCACAACCCGACTTTCAGTCTTCAAAGAGACTTTCGACCCCAAACCAGACCTAAATGTCTGTATCTCAATCTCTTGCAATCTTAGCTTAATCTTCTTGTTGGAATGCCTCAATTACAGTCAATGCCCTATGCGTCTTTATATAGACTACATAAACTCCTAAACCATTCATGAAACTGTAATTCTATCAACTTCCTAATCCTTAAAGGAAACTAAATAAAGCAGGATCTAAAATCCTAATTAAGTTTGGTTTAATTACCAACATGTGGTAGCATCATCAAGAAGGGACTCTAACTCCTTCACTATAAGTGTGGCTGCAATTCATGAAAACATTAGATTTAAAAAATGAGTATTATGTTTAAAGAATATCTCAAACATGAAAAGTATTGTCAGACAGATCGTGTTCACATGGAACCAACTTTTTTTTTGGAAAGCTTGTTTTATAAGCTCAGACCTTATGTTACTGACATAATTGACAAAGTAACACCATGTTTACCTGCTAACATATGAACCACGTCTAGCAACTTATACATAGGGAAAATGGAATAACCTTTGACCGAATTATAAGGTTCACAATTCTAAGCAAAGCATAAAACTTTTTTCAAACAAAAACTGATGCAAAGAGAACTATTACCTTGATTTAAACAGTCCAAAAGTCCAAGATGGCACGTACGCACTTCTGTATGCAGATGAAAAAAGGCAAGAAAACACTAAGTCAGGTAAGAGTATCAGAACAGAAAACTGATTAGTCTCCTTTAAGAATTAAAACAGTTTATGACATACATCAGCATAGCATTTACCTTTAGTCATATTAATCTTATTAATCCTATAATTATTCAACTCTATTTAACATCTAAGGAGTAAACAACAAGTCCTTGAACATCAATCAGGAACAGGGTTGCTAAAAGACATTGCAGAAATTCCTTGGTATGTTCAAATCTACATGTTATAAGGTATAATTGATAGCCAGAGAAGACAGAAACATTAATAAATGACAGATACTTACAGTGTGTTAGATTTTGATTACTGTCATGGGTGTTTACACATCCAGCTTCAACATAGGCTGAGAGTCTTTTAGATTGATTAGCTATCATGATCTGCCCTACCAATTCTGACTTCATGTCAATTGGAGGTCGTCGAAGCAGTTCTATGAATCAAACTCATGCAATTAGGAACTGCATTCATCACAATTTTAAGAAAACAAAACCACATCCCACACTAACCAAGTCCTTGCTGAAAGCTACTGAGAAACCTGTTTCCAACATTCAACAGCTCCTCAAATTTGGTGATACTGTAAAAAAAACAAAAACAAAAGATAATGATTACATAAACTGTCAGGTGAAAGAAATACATGTGGAATATTGCACCTTAATCTAACCAACCCAGCCTTATATGCAGTTTAAAAATACAAGACACGGTGTATACACCGGTAAGTCCACATGAAACATTACAATGCTCAAGTCACTACAACTACAAGTACCTTGTCATGAAATCCATGAATATCTGGAATATATTCCTGCGGGAATCAGATATTATTGCATCATCTAAACTTCCCATTCTGCAAGACAAAATATTCAAAATTAGTAACTCAATGAACGCAGATGTAATTTAGAATTCAGACCGAGTTTGCTCAACATAACAACATTGTTTGGTTTAGCATCATATAAATCTGGATTCTGGTCTATCACTAATTATTGATACACTCAAGGTTGTTCAGACACCAGAAGTGGCATGACACCAGACTGCCATAACGCCCAAGGCATATATATTTGATATTCACATATCGATTTCCATCATTCACACAATCACATTCAATTGGATAGAAACACAACAAAGAATATAAAAAGTCAATAACGGGTTAGCAACTTACTGAACGTTTGCAGAGCAGCGGCGACGCGGAGAGCGGCTGACGGCGCGAGGCGAGGGAGAGGGACTGTAGAATTGAGAACATAAATTTTAACGGTTGATACTGATAGTGGAGTTTTATATTAACCAATTAAGAAATCTACCGGCCTAATTGAAATAAAAATTGAAATGTTATTTTCTCACTCTCATGTTTGATGATCATTATTTATTCTGATGAGTAATTTATTTTTATACTCCAAAAAATTAATCAGAGGTTGCTTTGTGCCAGTCTTCTTGTAAGTGTTTGTTGTAGAAAACACACTTGACCTATTTAGATATTTGCGCAGTAAAAGTAAGATTTTAATGATAGTGATCAAATATTATTAAGTCCTTCCTTTCCAATAAGATTAAAAGCTGCAAATTGATGAGCTATCCTTACAAAGTGACATATAACTAAATCTCGATCAATCATTCATCAACAGCCGGTTTGGTTGTATTCGGCAATCGCTTGTTGTGGACGAATGAAGTGAAGAGATGCAGAGCCCTTGAAGGCTGTGCATATGGCACCATGTGAGCAGCTCCCCTCACTGTTGCGAAGGTTAGCTTCCCTCCATACTCAGTCACCCAACCTCCCACCTGGCCCTTGTGAAACCAAGCTCCGTATGGCACTGTAATCTTGAGCTTCATATCACGAGCGAGTTCACGAACAAGTGTACGCGAGCCAAGCAGTGGCACCACAGAATCTTGATCACCGCTGCATACAATTCAATCATTCAGTTTCCGCTGTAAATTTAGTTATATTCATGTCTGCTGTGGTACTATGCTATTCCATACCTGAAAATCCATACAGGAATACCATTCTCTAGTATTTGTTTCAACAATGGAAGAATGTCAATGCTTCCATCATATTCTTTGTAATTAAGCAAGCTGCAAAATCAGAAGAGCGAAAAATGAGCAGATGCTTCAAGCTTGCAAATCTAATGCGATGCTCTAAAGACTTACCCACTGCACATTCCCCAGGGATATGGTAAATTGGTTCTGTTGGCATGAAGAGCTTTCTGGACTTCAGGAAGGTTGAAGTAGAAATGCCTTTCGGAAGTCATGCACACATCAACCCCAATACTTTTTTTAGTAGCCTGCAAACATTATGTATGCTAAGAGAATGAACGTTGCAGTGAAATGAAGTAAAAGTAGTGACATGAATACCATCTTCTTTAGTCTCAGCTCCTGCTCAACTATGGAAGGGTAGCATACGTCTAGAATCACATCATAGTTATTTATATAATTCCCAACAATCTCGTTTGCTTCACCAAGGGCATCGTTGCATGCACGTGTGACATTGTGGGGGCTCGGAAAAGTATAGTCTTCAAACTCGCATTCATTCATGATGATAAGCCCAATTTCATCAGATATCATTCCATGGGACCAAAAGTACTCGTATGTTGCTGGAACATCACGATCAAGTTTGAGAAGTGGATTCCCTATCTGGAAAAGATACAATACAAGTTGTTAGTGAGGGGCAATGATCTATCAAAAATTACAGAAAAGATATGCAGAAAACATTTGACTTAAATTACCGCAACTCCTTTGATGTTGAACTTGTACCCCTTCGTGTGCGAATTATGTTCCAGAAGTAAAGCAGTCAACTGCGGAATGTAATGTCCTAAACGAGATTATAACAAGAATGTCAATCTTCCATAACTTTACTTATCTCAAGGAGCAAATAAACGTTATTCACAACATCACACAAACAAAAATTACATGTGTTGCATATAAACGTTATTCACAACATCACACAAACAAAAATTACATGTGTTGCATATAAACGTCCAAGCATTTGCACTTTTAGCAAGAAATCAAATCATAGTCCTAATATCTTTTCGTCAAGTTTTACAAATTAGTAAGAATTTAAAATACAGAGGGAGCAAGATCCAGTGACCCTTGAGCATCAAGACTAGTTAAGTTGTAGTATGGATAAAGTATAAAAAATTGCTGCTAGGTTCATTTGCCAATGTACATTCCACTTGGACCAAAACTTCACTAATAACCATTTGTTTATGAGTTATTAGTCAACAGTATACAACTAAAACATGATTATTCAGCCCTCTAGTGCATAAATTATTCAAGCATCACCTTTAACAACAACAACAAAAAGGACAGACTGTCAGATCTCT
This sequence comes from Cruciata laevipes, assembly GCA_963678965.1. Taxonomy (NCBI): domain Eukaryota; kingdom Viridiplantae; phylum Streptophyta; class Magnoliopsida; order Gentianales; family Rubiaceae; genus Cruciata; species Cruciata laevipes. The sequence goes on from OY787639.1 coordinate 15,609,370, forward strand.
AGTGTTTTATTGGATTAGACTGTGTAGCCTTTATTAACTTTACCTGCATAGCTTTCCCCTGTGAGAAACAAATCCCTGTTGATGAAGGAGGGAAACTTCTTCAACCATTCCATCATAAAAATGTGCATATCCTTTGCTGCAAGAAATGGAAACATTCAACTTTCTGTAAAAACTGTAGGACAAAATTTGCATATGCTAAGTTCAGAAATGATGACTCTTACCAGTAGCCTCATCCCCAGTGATGTAATCCGAACTCGTATTCGAGTATGACCATCCTACACCAGCAGGAGACTCAACGAAAAGAACATTCGATGCTTCAAGAAAATTATTAAGTCAGAAATGTCCATATGAAAATTAGAGCAATGGATGCAAGAAGAAGCTTCAAATCCATTTCAATTTTGGTTCTTAGTTCTTCAAAAAAAAATAATAAGTTTCATGGTTCTTCATGTACCTCTATTCCAGGACTTGCTGTTTCTGCGAAGGCCTCGGCCATCGCCTCGGGGGAAAAATGGACCAAGTTCAGTGAAAGCACCTCCACCAATTGATGAGCAGCCAGGCCCTGCCCACAATCACAAAGTTAAAAAGAAAATGTAAAGCTCAGTTCAAGAGCCAGCATGCCTAAACATTGTTTACCATCATTACCACATCAAGATCCAATAAACATTTCATCAATCCTAGAGTCCAGAAACAACAAGGAACCAACTTGTATTCTTGGAACGAAGAACATTTAAACATGCAGTTAACAATAAACATAAAACAAGAAACAGGACAGAGACAAAGATAAAGAAACGAAACAAGGTTTGCAGTAAAATAAGAATGCAACAGACCTCCATTGAGCCAGAGAGTGAGTGGTTTGTGATCAGGATGAGAATCAGCTTCAACAAAGTAGTAAAACAAGCTCTTTCCAGTTTTAGTATCAATATCAATGTACCCAGAATACTGTCTAAAAGAGACATGAGGCTGCCCTGGCAAGTCCTTCACAAGGTGCTCCTCTGGAAATCCATTTCCCCCACCAACCAAAAACACCACAACAATCACCAACAACCAAAAAGATCCCATCTTGATTACCAAGATAATTCAAAAAGAGTGTGACTGATACTAATCGAATGAGTCCCTTCTTGACTATATATAACGGAAAAGAGCCCACAACTTTATCCACTCAGCAAATTGGTGAAAAACAAAAGGTGGGCTGTGAAGAATGATTACTATGTAATGCAAAATTTTCAGTTGGAAAAGGATTGAAAAGCACGTGAAATCTGCAGCCCCTTTAGCAAAGTGCTGAATTGATAATGCAAAGTGATGTGCCGTTTTTAGACAATTTTCCCCAGCAAACTGCGTGAGAGGTGTGACTAATGGTGCAAGTTTGCAGTGATTTTGAAACAAGAATGGTGTGTTTTTGAGAGATGTGTGATATGATATACCAGTGTCGCTGTCACTTTTTTCATTAAAGCAGAGGAAACTTTGGTTTGGTAGGCGGTTTTTTTTGGTTCTTTCCTCAACCAAAACAAGAAAAGTATTGTTCAAACTGCTAATCAAAATTTTGTTGCAAAATAGAAAAGTAAATAAATCTTGGGAAGATGCAAAGTGAGTAAATGAGAGAGGAGAGAGGGAGTATAAAAATAGATGCAGAGTGACAGCAGAGATAGAGGCCTTCTGTTATTAATGTTGTAAACAACTCTACTGTACTTTTTTTTTTTAATATTTATTATTTTAAATAATACTAGAATATAAGATTTCAAATAAATAGTGATGTTGAATTAAAAATTTTAAATAGTCAGAATATTGTCCTTTTTTTGAGTAGGCAGCTGATCAAATTGCAAGTATGTTAAAAAAATAATATTACCTTTGATATATGATAACAGTGAAATCATTATTGTGGATTTGAATCCTAGATATCTATTATCATAATAGGAAAATAGCATGTTATCTATACTTTTAGAGGTAGATAAGGGCCAATTGGGATATAAATTTAGTGATCAGTCAAAAGAGTCCTTCCTAACAAAAGTCCAAAGTACACAAGTAAAAGGTTTCTTTGCAATTTCCGTTAAAGGAAGAGAATCTTTTCATGATTTGAGGATTCCGTCTCAAAACTAATCATAATTCTAGCTGGCTAACATGGCTTTTAACGTTAATAATGTCATTCGTTTTGTTGAGATTTGGATTTTTAATCGAGTAAAAAGAATGTGGCCTCGTTTTGGCAATCAGCGTTTAGTTGTTATCTGTTAGTTGTTAGCGGAGTTTATTAGATTTTTTGACTACCGGTTTAACTAGCATTTTGTACATTAGTGTTTGACAAATAGCAATTAGCTAATAGATGTTTCAATGCGTTAAATGACTGAAATAGATCTGAATTTTTTAAGGGAGAAGAGTGGTACAAATGACGTTTCTTAATAAAATAAATAGTAGAAATGTCATAATGTTCTTACCAATAAGAGTAATTATCCTGTGAGGCAACCTCACCCATGAAGCAACCTCACCAATGAGGCAAGACCAAATAAGAAATTTTTTATTACTGCCACCTCATTATAACTCACTACCAATTCATCAAATCTCGACGTCATCTCATCAAACCTCGGTGCCAGTTCATCAAACATGCTACCTCATCAAAATATTTGTGTCAGTTCATCAAATCTCACCAAAAAAAGTGTTTATTTGATCCTGCCTTTTGGGTGAGCCTGCATCACCAAAGAATTGGTCTACCAATAATTATATGATTAATAATCATATTAATTCTTGTTAATTAATATGATTAAGAATATAAAGACACCAATATCACCATTTCTATTTATTCTGAACTACTTAGGCCATGTTTGCTAGAGTTTACATATAGATCATTTCAGTTCAGTTCAATTCATTGAAAATATAATTTGATGAAATCCAGGTTTATAAAACCATGTTGATTCCTTTTTTTTACAATACTTTAATTTTCATTTATGTTCAGTTCATTCAATTAAGCAAGAAATAAGCTCTAGCAAACATGGTCTTACTTAGTTAAATTGAACAAAAGTGACCTTAATCGAATTAAATTGAATTGAATTTGTCTTTAACTAAAAAATTTAAAATGAATTTAAAGTAACTGATTTCAGTACAATTTGATTGAATCGATGAAAATAATTTGAACTGAATACTACTAAAGTGAAAAAAATTTGAATTGAACCGAACTAAAAATAGAGAAATGGGATAGGGCTAAATTGAAGTATTTCATTTGAAATACATTATAGCTCAATTAGAGTGACCATATAGAAGCTAAACCGAATTTAACTTAACACGATCCAAACAAAAGTAATAGTGTGTTTATATCAGTAATGATAAAAATTAAAATGAAGTTTATAATTTGTTGGTTTTTAAAAATTATGTAAAAATTACACCCACTTACCAATTTTTAATACTCCACTAACCTTTGTCCCAATTTTTATTAATAAATTGTGATCTAATATTCCCCACAAGAAATTAGTTGAAATGATATACCCTTAATCCATGAATCGGATCTTAGACCTACGTCACCGAGTCATCTCGTCATCAGCATCACAACCTGCTCGCGGAGCACCTACATTTCACGACGACCAAGATTGCATCATGTTCTCTTGAAGGGCCTATGTTCGTTGCACTGCACGGAAACATGTTACTGCTTGAAGACCCGTGGGCAATATTAGTTGAGCTTCACACCTTGGAAATACTTCAGTAATTGAAGACTAACAGTTCGAAGACTAAAATTTCTTCGTCCCAACCCCATTAGCTTGGCACTAGCATATATGAGAAGGTCTTACATGTATAAGGTTTTATTGTATTGGGCACATTAGTGATTTGTCCTCACCTCAGTCCGGACTTGTAGTAGTAGGCCGTTTTCACATGAGTCCAGTATCTCCACAACACTATTCTGATGGAATTTTTTTAGCATGTATAAAACCATTATAAAACCTAAACATAAGTAATTGCAAGATCATGAAATCATGATGTCACATTATCCTGATGTCGTATTTGTATTTTGTCTAAGATAGTCATTCTGGATGTCAAACACAGTTCTAATGAGAGTAATTATCTCTGAGACATTTCCGAGCTCTTGCCAATCAGGTCCTCTTTTGAGCTCCACTGAGTGTAATGGAAGAGGAAAGAAAAATGAAGTGAAATCCCTATCAATGAATTCAAAGTGCACTTCTGGTACCATGAAACATTTGCGTTTGGTATCATGAAACACACACTCTAAAAAAAGGTAACATCTGTACCAAATACACTGTCATGAAAATGATACGCCCAAAATAGAAGTCGGCAAGTTGGACTGATCTTTAAGATTTATTCAGCCTTTCAAAATAACAGTTCACATATTCCAAATTGTATGTAAGCCTGCAGTTTGCCTAATGTCATCGTCTATCATTTAGCCGAGAATTGCTAAATATGGTCCATAGAAGAAGGTCTTGAACGTTTGCAAACTAAATAAAAATACATTCTATTTCTTAAAATAGAAAACATACTTCCGGGAAAAACAGAACTGACAAGTTCTCCTACTTTCAAAATAAAATGTTGCAACACTTTAACATCCCTAAACACAACTACAAAAAACATTAACTGTGCAAGGTGAATTTAGAGCTTTCTCACCATTTTGCATTTTCTATTTTCCTTCATATGATAATTTGTACACAAACATAAAATGAAGTTAAGGTTCAATTGATTTACACAGATCAAAATGTAAGCATAAACTTCCTGCGCTACTCGTGAAGACTGAAGAGTCTCGTTTCTACAGCTAAAGTAAGCCTAGAAACGAGATTTTTCATGTGGAACGGAGGTAGTACATAACTGCCGCTACTGCTGAAAGACCATAAGATGGGAATTGGATATAAGAAAATTGGAACTGCTCAAATTTCAGGATAGAATCTAACCAAAACTAGAGAATCAAAGGAGGTTTCCAAACGCCACTCCCTCTGTTTTTTGCTAAGAGGTCTTCCTTTCCCTGCCTTTTCCCTATTTATCCTCACATCTGCCAAACCCCAAGTGCAAGAGTTTGCTTCAACATCAACTGATATAAGTTTAAAGATTCCGTCGAGTTCCGATGTTGCTCCACTCTCAGCCACTCCACTGATGTACTTAACATATAATGCACGATCTTTGAAACGTTCGAGATCTTCTGGAACCCGAACAACCCTTTCACAGCCAGGTGACGACACCTAAGATAACAAATATCAATATGCTTCTTTAACATTTTAGAGGATATAATGTATCAAGGCAAAACATTTTTTAAGACAATGGAACCAGCAAATTCCATGATCCTGGCTTCATAGCATGTGCTAAAGATTCTATAAAACTGATAATGGATATACAAAAAAGCAATAACAATTAAGCAAAAATCTGTGAAGTGATGGAATTAAAACCTCGAGATATATATCATCTGGAACAGTTTCTTGAGCTGCTGCTTCATCAAGCCTGGCCTTGTAAGTAGACGAGAAATCCTCGATATCTTTCATAGTCGGAGAACCAGACCTGAACCATATAACCAACAAGTACAAGTTAAGCAACAGTTGCATGGCAGAAAATTAGAATCAACCAATTACATGGTATGTGAAGTGCAGATATTTACTTATTCGTGAGCCTCTCTACCCGTACTTTGATGCCGCCATTTAATAAAGTCTTGAAAGCATATACTCCTATCTCCCTATCAAATGACAGAGCAACTTCCTCAGCAATAGTCAATGCGGTTTTATCCCACGACGTTCCAGCCAGAGATACTCCACCTCCTCCACATCCGTCCCCAGCCTACAGTAAGAGAAAAAAGAGACAATCAATAAACTCTTCCAACTTTGAATATACTAATAAATCCTAGACTATAAAATAAAGCTACACAAAACTTGGAAATCACTTGCACAGGTGAAACATACACGGGTTTCTTCCTCTATATTTTCGTCCTCTAGATAATCATCACCATCAATCGCCTCTGCAGAACATTTAACATCAATTGCCTTTGCCGAAATACTAAAATAAATACTAGCATTATCATATAAACATGATTTTTTTGTATAGGTGAAGCACTAACTGTTAAAGCTATACCATTGTAACATCAAGCAGACCCCAAAACCAGAAAAAAATTATAAATGCTGAAATAATTTAATACCGTTAACCAAATTCCAGACAATTCATTCACCATCCCATTGGGAGATTGTTCAAATGGATCATGTATTCAGACATATATGACAGTAAGAAATGACAGTATCCAAATGAGTAGTTACAAATACTCAAATTTCCGAAATCAGGAAAAAAAATACAGCATTCAAATAACAAAAAGATGTAGTGTAATTACCATCCTCAAAGTCATCAAGAAACAGTTCTTCATCGTCCTCCTCGTCCCCCTTATAGTCCATGGTCACTTCTTCAATTAGGGAAGGTTCGGGAGAACTTTTCTTCTTTGCATTGAAAACGAAGGAGCTATGAGTAGTACAAGAAAAAGGGTACAAAGAAAATTTGTTGGTGCTGTGGGAAATTCTGCAGGAGACGCCATTTCTATTGAAATTTGTGGCCCTTTTCTCTGCCCATGAATCCAAATTAGGCCTTGAAATCCATGTCATTCTTAAGGGGTGAGTAAGGATTATATTCATCTTCCAGGAAATTTTGAAGTATGAACAACTGCTTTGCTAAAATTAAGGGGTGAGAAGAACGCAGGAACGAACTCCTCTTGTCCCCGAAATGGTGATTGGGCTGATGAGGACGGTAGTCTTTTGTGCTGTGCGACGTCGTACGGTACCTTAATCCAAGATTTATTAATTTTTTAGCCTATTTATTTTCCAACTAAAATTCACTCTTATTCATTTATTTGCTGAATCTCACTTTGACTTTAATTGTTATCAAATGACGTTTGCAACCTCGTATTTTACTATATTCCAGCCACAAGCTTTTTTTTCCAACTAAAATTCACTCTTATTCATTTATTTGCTGAATTTCACTTTGTTTTTAATTGTTATCAAATGACATTGAACCTGCATCTTATTTACTGCATCTTTATAGTACATTTTAAAAAAAAACACATAACTGTATTGAATAGTTTCCTCATGTTGTATTCCGTTTCTGCATACAGATGATAACTATAGAAATATGTTGATTAGAATATATATTTTGTCCATATTTAGAGTAGTTTAGATATACAGACTGAATTCATTGTATTCGTAATAATGTAATCTATTTATTTGTGAATATCACAAAAAATAGTGTTATTTATCGTAACACAATCTTTTGATTAATAAAACTTGAATTTTATAATAATTTGTCAAATGAGTTAAAAGTCTTACAGAGTGCAGTAAATAAATAGTTCAAAATATTTTTTTTATTATCCCTATTCCCTACTAGTGGGCATGATGAGGTCGCGTGGTGTCTTTCATCAAAATATCATCAATCATGGAAGCAATAGTTTGTGCCAATGATTCTAAAACTCTTGAATAGCTCTCCAGCGTAGCTTTTCCCACATCCTGTTATCACAGAAACATATGAACAAGTTACATTTATTAAAAACCAGCTGAACTAAGAAGCACAAGAATGCTATCTTACTTTGTTTTCCTCAATTTTTCTGTCTGTCAAGGATGTCTGACTAACTTGAGGGTGAATTTGTTTCAGATAAGAGATTACATCCCTTGCTCGTTCTGCTCGGACATTATATTCGACAGGGGCTCGATTCATGCCAGAAACCATGTCCTTGATCGCGTTCCACGAGGATTTCGGCCTCACAAGTTTGCGTGAAGCTTTCCTACTCCAAATGCACATGGCAGCTTCCATCTTCTCTAAAGTCTCACGTACTCCTACTGCATTTTCGGAGGCCAGGCAGAGTTTATGCACAAGGTCTAATAGTGAAAATCTGTCTTCTATAGCCAACTGGCTGTACATAAAATATCCAACAGCTTGTTTTCCACTCTGGATCCATGAAAAGAAGGTCAAGGTTAGGGAAGCTCATTCATTTTCATGGAAACATCATCGCTCAGCACTATAAACTCACAGAGAAATGTTACCTTTGGAAGTGATGCTATGTAGGATTCCGGGACTTCCATTTCAGCTATAACACCGTCATTGATTGTTCGCGCAGCTTTGAGAATCTGTCTGGCGATTATACGGCTCTTTTGCAGCTGTCTTCTTGATTTCTCAGTGAGACCACCTGGGGGTATACAAGGAACAGGCCTAGGCCAGCTTTTCTCATAAGAGAATTCAGTCTCCTTATAGCCCTCCAGTATGTCCTGCATCAACCCAACCATTAATCCCTTATCTAGTTTTCGCAAGAAACGCTTAGACGTGCAAGACAAATGTTTATAAAATCGACAATCAACTAAAAGATGTGTGCGAGCGAGTAGGGTTTATAAAATCGAGAATATAGATGCATGTGACAGGCCTTACCAGGAGCACTGCATCAAGTTTTCTGAGTGCTGGAAGGTTGTGACAGATGTCTGGTCTTGGCACTAAACTTAACAACACCTGACAAACAATATATTTATCATCATTTTTTTTTTACAAGATCAAAAAGGCATCAGAAAAGAGAGATGAAAATAAAATAAAATAAAAAGCTACAAACCTTATCTAGTTCACTCATGTAATCACAGGGGGCTAAAAGGAAATTCATTTCACTCTTCCACTTTGCTTTACATTCAGGATCCAAAGGCTGTAATCCTTTTGATCCAAACTCGAAAACTGAAGCTAGATGAACCAAGAACAGAAATCAAGTTTATACCAAAATATCAAGAAATCAATCCATGTTGCTAATAGTACAAAAATAATAATCTAGAAAACAAAATGGCTAGAAGATATTGATGAAAACATACAATAGATATTTGTTATGGCATTTGATACTGCTAAAGAAGTAGGAACTCCATGTCCACCTCCAGAACAGTCTCCTCCTAAAACAAGGTGTGCGAATCTCTCCATCATCAATCCCTTATCTAATAAACACACAAAATCAGTAACTCCATTTTTATCGAGATTTAAATCCATGATTATTATTTACCTAATTCGTGATCATCAGAAGGAGCCTCAGAAGCAAAGCTGCTGGTATCATTAGTCCAATCATACGCAGAACTGAAGGAATCATCTGTCTCACTCTGCATAGCTTCAATCTCACGATCAAAATTGCTTTCCATTTTTCTCAGTTCTTTTGCTAATTTCCTGCCCAGATCATGTACCGTAAAAATCACATAAATCAACAATCTTTTTGAAAGGAATCAACAATCCTAGGAGTGATCGAAATTCTACCGGCAATCCACTTCTCAAATCTAAAACAAAAGGTCAGAGCTGGATCCAAGATTAATTAGCATTAGAACTAATTAATGAAAGATATAGCAGTGTGATCAATCAGTGGATATTGAGGATTGGAGATTGGTGGGTGGTGCAGTATATACGTATGGTAATAGTTAGTTATTTAGTGCAGTAATTACTGATTAGGAAAATATTTCTTTAAAGAGAGCAATTAGCAAAATATTTCTACTGTTTTGTAGTTATAATATAGAAGCCAATTTGCAAGAGAATATTTTTTTAGAAAAAATATAGTTTTTGGGAAAATTCAACTTCTCATAAATTTATGAAAAATTGAGAACGACCATCTACCTTAAATTTATATTTTTCAATTTAAGGATTATAAAATTCAAAATTAGCATATGAAGGGAAAATTTCTATTAAAAGCGTGATATAAATGTAAATTATTATAAAGAGCGTGAAACTTGTATATTTATTGTTAAGGGCGTTATGATATTTCTACTCTTTATTTAATCCCTAAAGGGAACTTGAATAGTTATTCACTTCAAAAAGTGTGTGGAATAAATGACGTCGTTTCATTTCGTATAAAGTAACATTTTTACCGACAATTATTTAAATATAGTAAATTAAAAATTGGACATATAGGCCCTGTTTGCCAGAGCTTATCTGTAGATCAGTTCAGTTCAGTTCAGTTCAATTCAATTCAGTTCAGTTCAGTTCAGTTCAGTGAAATGTAATTTGATGAAATTCAGGTTAATTCAGTCATGCTGATTCCATTTTTCAATACATCAATTTTACTTCAGTTCAGTTCAGTTCAGTTCAATTCAGTTCATTTCAGTTCAGTTCAATTCAGTTCAGTTCAATTCAGTACCATCAAGAAATAAACTCTAGTAAACAGGGTCATAATGATATATATCTTAAGCCGCCATTTTATAAATATAGTAAATTTTATACGCATCATTATGGTATAAATAAATTGTGTACATATCATAATTTATTGATTATCATCCGTCATTTTTTAAAATATAGTAAATTTATTGTGTGAGCTCTTAAGATATTAATATTTTTTCCGGCAATAAATATATATTTTAAATATAGTGAATATAAAATTAATTTAATTGGTTAATTCCAATTTACCGATATTGAGGCCTTGTTTACTAGAGCTTATTTCTTGATGTACTGAACTGAATTGAATTGAATTGAACTGAATTGAACTGAATTGAACTGAACTGAAGTGAAGTGAAAATTGATGTATTGAAAAATGGAATCAGCATGACTGAATTAACCTGAATTTCATCAAATTGCATTTTTACTGAACTGAACTGAACTGATCTACAGATAAGCTCTGATAAACAGGGCCTGATTATGGTATTAAAATATCATCGAAACTGTATATAACATAAATCGTTATGGTATTCCAATAACGTATTTTTAGATATGTGAATATACGAAATATTTTTATACCATATTGAAATACAAAACTGACATCGTTTCTCAATTAATACCATAGCTTGAATTGACACAAATTTTAATCTTGATGATGAACTCAGAGCGCTTGTGTGTTTGGTTTTTCAGAGCTGGATGAATTGCCGCAGACCGAAAACGCCAGAGATATATTTTGTTTTCGGAGGAATCGATGCAAAACGAAGACGCCAGGGATATTCCGGTCGAGGATATCGAAAACATGTCCCTCAGTCTTGATTAGTGTGGAATCAGATTAATAGAGGCAGTCCGTAAAGTGGTGAAATTTTTAGCCGTTTTATGCAGCCCCGACTAGGAATTTGACTTCTGAATTCTTCAATCGATTTTTCATCGCGTTCACAACAGAACTATTTATATGCAGTTCGTTTAATTTCCACAACAGAAGTATTTATATGCGTTCACAAAAGAAGTGTTTATATGCATTTCGTGTAGAGCATTTGCATCAAATTTCCACAACAGAAGGTTGAATATTATATTTGCATGTCTTGGTTTTTAGCTATTTCACTAATTTGTCAAGGAGCTCTACTTTGTTTTATTTGTCAATTATATATTCGCATACCAGATAGTTTTATAACACCTTTATTTGAATTTGTATTTGAGCAAGCTTTATTTGATCACACCTTTATTTGGATTTATACGTATACTTTTAGACATATGCTCCTTGAGAAAAGTCATTTATAACCATCTCTTTCCTAAAAAAAAATTTAAATTTTAATTAATAGGTTTTGTTCTCTTGAGCTTATTTGTAGATCAGATCAGTGCGATTTAGTTCAGTAAAAATAAAATTTGAGGAAATTTAGTTTAATTAAGCTTTTTTGATTACATTATTTTTCAATTTAGTACAATTTAGTTTAATTCAGTTCTATAAAATAAATTTTGATGAAATTTAGTTTTAGTTTAATTCAGTCATGATGATTTTTTTAGTGCATTTTTCAATTTAGTTCAGTTCAATTTAGTTCAATTAATTTTAGTAACAATAAATTTTATTAACAAAAACATGATCAAAGGAATTAAACTGAACATAACTAAAATGAACTAAAATGAAAAATAATGTACTAAAAAATTTAAAAGGTATAATGTTCAATTTAAAAGGTGAGAAGATTTTTCGTGAGCAGGATTTCATGCCATGCTCAGGTTTCACGTCATCCTTAATATGCATGGCCAACCTATAAAATTTTCTAATCCTTTTGTTAATACTCATCAGTGATTTGGCATTAGTACAGCCTTTTCTTAAAACAAGTATTGATCCTCAAGAATATTATTTGCTAGAGCTTAATTATTTCTGATCTGATCTGAACTGAACTGAAGTGAAAATTAATGTATTGAAAAAAGGAATCAATATATATAACTGAATTAATCTGAATTTCATCAAATTATATTTTCACTAAACTGGACTGAATTAAGCTGATCTACAAATAAACTCTAACAAACAGGGCATCAGACTCGGGCATAAATTCAAAAACACTTCACCAAGAAATTGAATTCAAGAATAATAAAAGCTAATCTGACTCATAAAAGACCTGATACTGTGTATCGATATCTATATTAATGTTTGGGATCCCTTAATGTTTTGGTCTTCAAACAAAACATCACGAACCAAAGAAACAACCGTGGATGCCGATTGTTTCAGAACTCTGGAATAGCATTCCAGCGCAGCTTTTCCCACATCCTGATATCACAAAACCATATATATATATAGAACAAATTCATGCAAAGAGAAATGAAAATGTTGATCCAATATGCAGGAAAGAAGAGCTTACTTTGTTGTGCAGAATCTTGGTCGTTTCCAAGGAAGTCATTCCCGATCGAGGGTTCATTAGTTCCATAAACATGATCATATTCTTTGCTCTCTCTGCTAGGGCATCATACTTGGCAGCCGGATTCCACCAAGGTTTCGACTTGGATGCCGATTTCCTCCTCCAAATGCACATGGCAGCTTCCATCTTGTCTAAAGCCTCGAGCGCTTCATCTTCAGAGCTCAACCTGAGGTAATTGAAAAGCTCCTCTGGCGAGAAGTGCTTGTCTAGTGTAGAGGCCATGTACCAGTGCACTACATTTCCGAGAACCTGTTTTCCACTCTGAATATATACGAAACAGATTACATTATATATAAACATTAAGCTCATGATCTGATAAAACTATAATATTGTACCTTAGGAAGTGATGCTAGGTAGGTTTCTGGGACCTCCATTTCAGCAAGAATGGATTCATTGATCCACTGTGCAGCTTTGTGAATCTGTCTGGCGACTTTATGGCTCTTTTGCAGCTGTCTTCTTGATTTCTGAGAGAGACCACCTTGGGGTATGCGCGGAACCAGATTCCACCCCTCGTCTTTCGATTCTGCATAAGAGAATTCCGTCTCCTTGAACCTGTCCAATATGTCCTGCATCATTTCACCAATTAATCAATCCCTAATTAATGTAACTTTCACAAGGCTGACTTTTTACATAGCTTTTGAACATAACAAAACATACACGTATGAGATGGTTTTAGAGACAAAATTCGAGATATTATGACAGCATATATTGATGCGTGAGACGGGCCTCACCAGGAGCATTGCATCAATTTGTCTGAGCATGGAAAGGTTTTCGCGGATGTCTGATCTCGGCACTGATCTTGGCTCAATAATCATCTCCTAATGAAGAAAAAAGCTTTGTTTGACAAGAAGATTAAGAATGAAAAAGTTTATTTGTTTATGGAGAACCTCATTGATGATGGTGCCAACTGGAAGAACTTCCACAATGTGATCACAGGGGGCTAAAAGAAAATCCATTTCCTTAATCCACCTGGATTTAGCTTCAGGATCCAAAGCCTTTAATCTACCATTTTCACACCAGGAAACTGAAGCTTTTGCAGGATAAAACAAGACCAGAAAATATGTCAACACTAAATTACATCAAGAAGCTAAACATACACTCCAGCGACTCGAGACTTTTTCCAGCTTGCAATTTATAACACATATCAAGAAACTATGAATTAGGCCATGTTCTTCTTAACTTATTCATTACTGTTGAAGTAAAATATAATTGAATTGGACAATGGTCAGAATGTGACTAACTTAAGCTGACTTTTATCAAGATATTTTGAACTGAATTAAACTGAGTTGAACTAAGCTGGATCTTAAAACATTTGAAAACATATACCATAGAGATTTTTTATTGCCTCTGAAACAGCAGAAGCAGTAGAAACTCCCTTTGCACCTCCAGTTATGTCTCCTCCTAAAACAAATTGTGCGAATCTCTCCTTTGTGAATTCCATACCTATGATCTACAAAAAATCAGAAACACAAAAATCAATCCATATCACTCACAAAGAATTTAAACCCTAATACACACAAATCCATGATTATTCTTTACCTAATTCTTGATCATCAGGAGAAGGAGTCTCTGAAGATAAACTGCTGGAATTTTATGTGCCAGTTCTGAGAAGACTGAAGCACCAGAAATTTCTAATTATCTCGTTTCCTTTTGTTTATAGCAAATTTTACCTTAAAAAGGTAAAAATAAATATAAACCAAATTTTCTTGGTGAGGAAAGTAGTATATATATATGGTATAGCTAGCCAGCGTGGTGTTTATTTGGAGATGGAAAATATTTATTTGTAGCAATTACCTTATAAGTATGAGTATAGTTTTCACCCGAACTTATTTTTGCAGTAAAGTTTAAGGAACCATAAAAACAAGGAAGGGTCCAAAAATCGTTTCACCAATGAGTTGAATTGTTTGGCTGTAAATTATCATGAAATAAATAAAAAAGTTGAAAAGGCCGCATCTCATCCCCAGCTACTAATGATCATGAAGTGGTATGTTTTTTGTAGTCTTCAATCAAAAGATCATCAATCAGATCCTATATATGCACAGAACCATATGAACAAACAAATTACAAATAACCATATAAGTCATCTCAATAACGATGATGATCAAGATTCAAGATTAATGATGCTTACCTTATTGTGATGAACCTTGCAGCTGTCCAAGGATGTCGATATTCGAGGGCACTTTTGCATTATATCGTGGATCAGAAGCTGTCCTCGCTCAATATATTGTTACACTACCCGCCACGTGCCTCTTTCCTCCTCCAAATGAACATGGCAGCTTCCATCTTGTTTACTGCCTCGAGCGCCTCATCTTCAGAGATAACATTCGACTGCCCAGTATTGTTGACTCATGATGCGATACACTACGTCTCCAAGTGCTGATTTTGCAGTCTGCATTTAAACCAACATAGAGATAACAGCTAATTAAGTAAATTAAGCAATGATAATTGTCTTTGGCATTAATAAAAAATGTGAAAATGAGTTACAAGAAGTGTATATACCTCAGGAAGTGATGCTAAGTAGGATTCTGGAACCTCCATTTCATCAAGCGCGGTGTCATTGATAGCTCGTGCTGGCTGGCAATTGTATGGTTCTTCAGCAGCTGTCTTCTTGATTTCTCAGACAGGCCACCTGGGGGCACACATGGAAGAGGCTACCTCCATTTTTCATCCCCCGTGTCTTCGGATTCTGCATAACAGAATTCATAGTTAAATGTGATGAAAATGTTAACCAATGAACTGAAAGTATCCTTGATCATCTTCATAAGAAGTACTCGTTTGAGATGGTACTGTAAATATGTACTCACATGGACAATTGAAAGGAAAAGGTTGAGAAACTCTTAGATGTCACAAACGTTGAGAAAATGGACAATCGAAAGGGAAAAGACCTGATGTTTTATGGATTAGCAGGAGAAAAGATGCGCGCATTAGGTTAAAATGAATACAAGTTCAATGGCAAATAATAAGCATTGGTTATGTTTACCAGGAGCATTGAATCAAGTTGTCTGAGTGCAGGAAGATTGATGCAGAGGTTTGATCTTTGCACGAACGAATAAGAAATGAACAACTCCTAAAAAGAACAAAGAAAATCATCATCTTGTTTGACAAGAAAAAAGGGCATTAACAGAAAATTAAGTACCTTTTTCAAAAGAACCTCATCAACATTCAACACTTGTGTTTGGAAGATATTCCCCAATATAATCACAAGGGGCTAAAAGGAAATTCACTTTCCTCTCCCACCTGGCTTTACACTCAGGATCCAAAGGCTGCAACTTTCCTTGGATGCTACCGAAAGTTGAAGCTGCAGCATGAACAAGAATATAAATGCATTCAATACACACTCACACACATATACAGAAACACTCAAATTCATGATTGATATGAACTAATATTAGACGCAACCGGAAGTTGAAGCTGCATCATGAACAAGTATATAAATGCATTCAGTACACACTCATACACATATACAGAAAAACTCAGGCTGCATCATGAACAGTACACGAGCAACGAAACGAGTACTAGAAGGCTAGAATATATATCTTCATGAATAAATATATTTGAAAAGATACCAGAGAGATTTGTTATGGCATCTGATACTGCTACAGATAGAGGAGCTCCCTTTGCACCTCCACACATGTCTCCACCTAAAACAAGCTCGGAAAATCTCTCATTCATCAATTCCATCTCTATGAGACTATGACAAATACAAAATATTAGTCAGTAACATCAAATCCATCCATTTCATCAAGATTTATACCCTAATCAGACAAATTGAGTTTTATTTTTATGCATTTCTATCCAGATATGTTCATAAATCACATGAAACAAGGATCTTGAACACGTGTTGCTTAGAATCATGATTCATCGATCATTCGTCACTCAAAAATCATAATCACAATTCACAGTGCAGTATATTATTATACCAATTCACCAAAATATCACCTGATTACCAGCCGGCAGTGTTTGATACAAAGAAAAAGAACCGCTTTTGAGACAAATTCTCACCAAATTGTTGTTCTCTATCACTTTCTCGGAGATGGTTCTTCCTTCACTCTAGTCAGCCATTGCATGAAAGGTGAGCTATGTATCTGTGTGTTTGCGCGGGCATTGGAACTGATTATCTCGGAAATGGAGGATGCCTATTGTTGTCATCTAAATTTTAAAAAATTGAATTGCATTATTAAAAGTTAATATTGAAAGATTGGAGAAGCACCATGGACACACTTCCTATGGTCTCTTCTAATCTCATACAGAAAGTCTCAAAACTGGAAAAGAATTGTAGCTGTTAATGCCACAGCTGAACAGAACTCCAGAGTCATTCATGGCAAAGGAGACTGCAATTTCTAGTCTTCAAATTGGACTGGTTTTGGACCACTAATGGATCTCATAGACCCTGCCATCACAATTATCCCCTCAGACACCACTGTTAGAGATTTCCAGGTGAACAAAAACCTTTTTCTCCCATCTATCTCACCATTGCTACAGCCTGAAATCTGCTATCTTTTGCAGGAAATAGTGATGCACCTTAAGGGGCAATTTTACCTTTAAATCGGCTTACAAACTACTCAGACCCAATTAAGGTGATATCCTAATTCTTTCTAAAATCTGGAATCAGAGAATTCAGAAAAAGGTTTCAGTTTTTATGTGGAAACTAGTTAATTCCTTGCTGCCTTTTGATGATGTTATTACTTGCTACGGATATTGGCCCTGTTTGCTAGAGTTTATTTCCACCATGTACTGAACTGAACTGAATTGAACTGAACTGAACTGAATTGAATTGAACTGAACTGAACTGAAGTAAAAATGATGTATTGAAAAATGGAATCAGCATAACTGAATTAACCTGAATTTCATCAATTACATTTTCACTGAACTGAACTGAACTGAATTGAATTGAACTGAACTGAATTGAACTGAACTGAACTGAACTGATCTACAGATAAGCTCTGGTAAACAGGGCCATTATTTGCCATCAAAATGCTGTTTCTGTAACAATCTAGACAGTCTTAATCATTTTTTTAATGACTGTATTTTTGCTAGTTTAGTCTGGAAATCCTTTAATAGTGCTCTTGGTCGTCTCCCTGATACTTCATTCCATTCTCTATGGGAGAGACTATCAGTATATTGGTCATATGAGGGATTCACCAATTTACATTCCAACTTGATTATTATCTACTTATGCTATTTGTGTTGGTTCATATGGAAAACCAGGAATATTTTTCTTTATGATAATATTTCTTCATGCCCAGATATTCTCTTTAAAAATGTTAAAAAATTGATTTTTAACATTTTTTTGGCTAAACCAGTTAGAATTCATAAGGCTTTTGATAAAGAATTGGTTCACCTAGGAATTCTTCCGGCCTATTCTTTTAGAACCATTAACAGTCCAAATGCTATCCCCATTATTTGGTCACTTCCAGAGCAGGGCCTAAAAATTAATGTTGATGCTGCTTGGACCAAATCTAATGGCCATACAGGTATAAGAGTCATCACTAGGAACAATAATGCTGAATGTATCCAGACAAATTGCTTTTATGAGAATGCCAAATCTGTTTTGCATGCTGAAATCTCTACCATCCATAAAGGTTTTATAATTGCTAAGTCTTTCTTTCCTATTGTCTGCATTGTTGAATCTGATTGCCTTAATGTCATCAATAAGATACAGAAACCCTCTCTTTCCCCATGGAATCTGTTTGATTATGTTAAACAGCTACATTTTAGATTTTCCTCATCACCTTTAGTCCATGTTCTTAGAGAGGGAAACCAACCAGCTGATGAACTCTCAAAGGTTGCACTCTCTGAGTTGTCCAATAGAGTTTTTCAGCCTGGTCTCATTCCACACAAAGTTAAGGGGCTTATCCAATCAGATAAGCTCCAACTTCCCACTCTAAGGATGAACCTGAATGGATGCTACTAATAATATATCACTCTTTTGCAGATTGCAGCTGAAACCATATGCATTAAATTAAATTCCAGACATATTGCAACTAAAAGATGGGGCTTCAAGTGATCAAGGACAAACCACAGCTCTTCTACCACCAGATACATTCTCATGCCAACTTTCATCTGTATACTTGGCTTCATTTCCATCTCGGCTGAATTGTGTTTCTTAGGATTCGCTAATAAGCTTGGTTGATTAGTGAGTTTTTTTTTTTTTTGGTTAAACCACCAAGGTGGAGGGATTTATATTGGCTTCCTCATGCCTTTTAAATAACAAAACAATTAAAGTAATAATACAAGAAGTAGAACCTTGAAAGGTTCTACAAGAAGCTAAGCATAGCTTCCAAAAAGAATGAGTTAGACTACCTATTAACACTAGAGAAACTCATTCTATACATCAAAATGTTTCCAGTTCAAGAACTAAGAGAATAAAGGAGTAAAATCCACTTGCTTATTAGTGAATCAGAAGTGCAAGGCAACTCAGACACAAGGCAGCCTATGGATCAATTCCAAGATTTCACAAAGTCCTTCAGCAAAATGTCAAGTAGTTGAAATGAGGTGCAACTGAGAATTGGCAGATTGAGGGAAGAGCTCCTACATCCTTCAGCATTGTCCTTCAGCATATGGCACCATATTCTTCTACTCAAGGAGTTGAAGTGAGGTGCAACTCTGAATTGGCAGATTGAGGGAAGAGCTCCTTCATCCACCCATAAACCTTGGAAATTGAGCAGAGGTATAGAAGGTGATATTAGTCACCTTCTATTTTTCCTGAAAAAGTAGCATTCACACATAAGTAGAATCCCTTCTAAGCATTCTTAGGGAAGGAGTTCCCATTTGATCTAGTCTAATTAAACCTTGAATCCTATCAGGAAGACTGCCAAACGTAAAACATGCATCATGCTTGTTTATTAGACATAATTTGGCAATAGAATCAGCAGGCATATTTCTCTCTCTATGAGCATGGATTTGTGAAATTGAAGAGATAGCTTTATGTATTGTGTCTGCCAAAAGGAAAAGCTTCCAATGGGCAGTGACTGGATCAAGAATATAAGAAATAGCATTAAGGCAATCAGACTCTATGATAATTGGCTCAGAAAAACCACTTGTAAAGTTAAGAGCAAACTGAATAGCTTTCATTTCAGCCTCCAGAGGTGAATCAGCATTGATATATTTACAATGAGCAGATATAAAACTACCTCTATTATCTCTAATTAGGAGGCTGATACCAGCATGTAAGGAGGATGATGACCATGAAGCATCTACATTGAATTTATAGCCTGAGATAGGCTTAATCCAAGCAATTTTATAAATTTTTGGTTTTGGTGGTTTCTTTCCAAGAGGTAAAAAGCTGTGTTGGGCAATTTCTGAGTCAATAGCAGAGAGTATATAAAATGGCTTAACAGAGAACATCAGGAAAATCAGGTCCTTGATCTGAGTTAGAACAAAGGATGAATTGGCTGGGGTATTATCATATAGACATCTATTCCTGGTTTTCCATAAAATTCAGCAAGTCACAGAAGGAGAGAGTCTAATGATGTTATTATGAAGAGAACTCAAGCTTTTATAAGTCAGATAGAAGGAGAGTCTCTCCCAAATAGAAGAGAAGGTCCTATCAGCAAGTCCCATGAATAAATGCACAGTTTTCCATATAAGTAAAGAGAAATCACAAGAATTAAAAAAAATGATCTAAAGAATCTTCATTACAACACATGAAACATTTAGATGGCAACTGAAAGTGCATTTTTTTTTCAAGATGTTATCAAAGGGTAAGAAAGAATTTATCATTTTCCACATAAAAACTGAGATTTTCTTCTGAATTCTAGGGTTCCAAAGGTGGTGAATAGAAGAGATATTACCCCGAGATTCTTTCAGACTGAGATAGGTTGATTTGAAGGTAAAACTTCCTTTTAGATCAAGCTTCCAGATTAATCTATCCTCTCTGTGTAAATGGAGTTCAGTTTCCTGTAAAAGAGAGAGAGTATTAGATGATAAAAGGGGAGATAGTTGTTGCATATAGTAGGATTTGTCAATCATAAATGATGCAACATTACTATCTCTGGAAATAGTAGTAAGAGAAGGATTACAGTGGTCCATCAGAGGTCCAATATCTAACCAATTGGATGACCAAAAGTTACAGTCCCCCCTCCCAATAATCACTCTACTATTAGATTCAGCCCAATGAGTGATTTTACATATTCTTTTCCAGTTGGGAGAAGATTGGTATGATGCAGGAAGTGAAACCATAAAATGTGTCCACATGGCCTCAGCCATTTGAAATTTCCACCACAGCTTGGTTGAGCATGTTTTTATAATGGTGTGAATTGATCTAAAACCTAAACCATTCTGAGTTATAGGAATTGATAGCCCCTAGATATACTCTTATTTTGTAGCATTTGAGAGTTGTTTTATATAGTATTTTGTGTAATTATATTAGACTTTTGGACCGAATCATTCATAGTGGTTTGAAATTGAAGACGTGCATTTCGATCTTGAATTGCACTTGCGATGGATTTGAATGATTTGAAGACCTTCTATGACCGTCCTGACCGCGTTTGATACATTGAAGAACCGGTCGTAGAAGTGGCGTGAAGGCACACTCTCGCGGGCCGCGAACCCTAGGTCGCGAACCGCGAGGGTGTGTGTTGCTGTTTTGACCATGCCGAGTTTCGCGCGGGCCGCGAAACTCCGGTCGCGAGCCGCGAAGACCGAGGCGCGCGGACCATGCCGAGACCGAGGCGCGCGGACCACGCCGAGACACGGGCGCGGACTACGCCGAGACACGGGCGCGGACTACACCGAGACACGGTCGCGGACTACGCCGAGACACGGGCGCGCGGGCGCGAGACTCCGGTCGCGGACTACGCCGAGACACGGGCGCGCGGGCGCGAGACTCCGGTCGCGGACTACGCCGAGACACGGGCGCGCGGGGCGCGAATCCTCGGCCGCGAACCGCGAGAACCAGGCTCGCGGTCCGCGAAGGATCCCGCGCGACCCGCGAAGCTGCCTGCAACTTGCATTTTGTTTAGCTTTAATTTTAATTATTTTGGACTATAAATAGAACTTATCCTCAATGTTTAGAGGTCGGTTTTGACAGAGCTCCCAATCCAAAAACATCCAATTTCTCTCTTTCCTTCCCTTTGATTTGATGAACAAACATGTTTGTATTAATTAGGATTATTGTAGTAGGCTAAAAACCCATCTTGGGGGCATGTGATTAAACTTCTATTATGGGTTGAGAACTTGTTTGTGTAGCTTATGAATGTGTGATTTGCTATTGAATGATCATAATTTGTATGTGTATTTGATGCTTGAAATGGTTAGGAATGATTTCCTAGTTATAGATATGTGTTGGATATGTGTTAGACATTGCTTTTCCATGGTTGAAATGCTACCATTTCTTCTATGTAAAGGTAGTGAATTAGGAATCAAATATATGTTGTTATCAATTATATTTGTTCTTGAGATCATTCATTAGCATTGTATCTATGTCAAGTTTGTTATCAAATTGCATGGGTAGGTTTGAGAAACATCTAATTTGAATTGATATTGATGAATTGAACTAGTTGTTATCATCTAGTAAAGTTGTCAATGAAAGTTGTGAGGATGCTTTCATCTTTCATAGCTATGATTATAGATAGTTTCTCATGATAAACAATCATCATTCTCAAAGCAACATGTCATAGTTTGAGGAAGAACTCATGGTAGAAAGTTGAAATCACATGCACCCAAGACTTGCATTTTAGATAGTTAATCTTTAGTTAGATAATTGCATGATAATTTAGATTTTCATTTGTTTTGCATCGTAGTATTTCCTACAAAACCAACTTCAAAACCCCCCCCCTTGTTTACCTTGCTTTCTATATAATATATGTATGTGTTTATAATCTTTGCTAAAACACTAAACAAGATCCTTCTCCTTGTGGTTCGATCCCTACTTCCCACTATCTACTCTATAGTAGTTAGAAGTCGTAGGTGAATATAAATGTGTTTTGATTGAGTGGGATTCCCATTTACGACGTGGGGAAATCGCTTGTCAAAAATGGCGCCGCTGCCGGGGAGAAGGCATTTCTTGTTTTGTGTTTTATCTTAGATTTTATTGTTTACCTCCTTTGTTTTCTTTCTTTTCTTTGAAAGTGTATTGCTCGAGTTCTTTGCGTAAACGACACCTTGTAGTGTGTATTGCCTTAGAATCCTTGCACTATAATTTCAATCCTTTCTTTACTTTGTTTTCTTTGAAGTGTGTATTGCTTGGTTTCTTGGAGTAAACGACACCTTGTAGTGTGTATTACCCTAGAACCCTTGCACTACAATTTCAATATCTTTGTTTGTAGTTTTAATTTTAATTTACATATGGATAACCTCCCTTATAACTATTCAAGGGATGATGATAATTTTGCAAACTCGCGTGATGCATACAATTTTACTAATTTTTCCGAGTCTTGCAATTTTGATTTGAGAAATGAGCACTTTCAACATGAAATGCCCGTTGGTTCCTCATACCAAGGGTACCATGATGAGTGCTATAATGAGGAGGGAGTTGGATTCCAATATCAACAAGTTTATGATCCTTACTACGATTCTTATGAGCCGCAATGGAGTGGTCATTCGAATTCGAGGTTTGGATACCCACCGGAAAACCAACCCTATGAGCAACAAAATCTACCTCACCCACCTTTTGAATTACCTCAAGAACAAGATGCGATGAATTATGAAGATAATTTACGCTTAGAAAATCTTGAGAGGCAATTGAATTTAATGTGGGAAGCGGTGAGGAGATTAGAAGCTCAATATTCCGAAGGAGAACCATCCCAAGTAGAACCTATTCCGAGTGCTTTGCACGAAGAAGAATTTGAAAGGGATGAGGAGTTGGTTGTTGAACAAAAAGAAGAAGAGAGGGAGGTGATCGAACTTGAGAACTTACCATCACCATTGCCACCCCTACCTCCACCTATTCAACCAAAATCACCAACTTCGGAAATCTTAGAGGAGCCAAGTAGGAAGCCAACTTACTCATTCATGCTTCCAACCATCCATACCCCTTTAAGAACCTTACCTTACACTCCTCTACCTATGCTTTCTCAACCCCCCTTCACTTTTTTCTTAAAGGTGAAGGATTTCAAACTTTTGTTCTATGAATAACATTTGGGTCGTGTCGACGACGTTAAATAAATCGATTTTGATCGTTTGGAAATAACATTTCCACTAAACGATTCTTGTTTTATTTTTATTTAGCTTTTATTGTGTTTATATAAAGTAAAAAAAAAAAAAAAAAAAATTAATTAAAATTAAAATTATATAGTTTCTTTGTATATTTCTTTGTATATTTCATTGTGTAGAATAAGGTGTGCAATGGAGCAAAAATGGAAAAGCTGAAGAAGCCATTCCTCGCGGTCCGCGAATTGATCGCGCGGACCGCGACCGAAGATTTTCGCGAGCCGCGAAAGGGAGCTCGCGGATCGCGCCTATGTCTCGCGGTCCGCGCATGAAGTCTCGCGACCCGCGAGGGAGGCCGGGATTTCTCGAAAATCCCTGGAACAAAAATGCCCATTTTCGCGGCCCGCGGTTTCATCGCGCGGACCGCGAAATTATGCTCGCGGTCCGCGGTTTCATCGCGCGGACCGCGCCGAGGTTTGCCGAGGATTTGCGCGCGGTGCGCGATTTCATCGCGCGCGCCGCGCGAAGGTTGCCGAGGTCTTCCGCGCGAGACCGACGTTTTGCGCGCGAGACCGAGGTTTCACCGCGCCGAGTTTTCACCATGCCGAGGTTTTGCGCGCGCACGGCCGAGAATTTGGTCGCGGCCCGCGACGGGGGACGCGCGACCCGCGAACCATGCCGAGTTTTCTCGGAATTCCCTGCCACAAAATGGGCCATTTTCGCGGCCCGCGACGGTTGCTCGCGACCCGCGACGGAGTCTCGCGGCCCGCCAATGGACGCTCGCGACTCGCGAGGTCACGGGGACTATTTCTTCACCTTTTCTTCTTCTATCTTTTTTCTCTTCCTTCTTCCCTATTCCCTCAAGCTCCCAAAGGCTTCAATTGACGGTACCATACTCAATTTGTTCAAATTTTTTTGGGTGTTTTAGGGCTTGCCGCCAATAGAATTAAGTACATTTTGAAGGGCTTGCCGCCTTTAGTTACATACTGAACTTTTTGAATAGGGCTTGCCGCCATATAGCTACTTTAGTTGTGCTGGACGGTTATTGCATAGATTAAGCTAATATAGCTACACCCTTTCTTACACTATGATTTTCATTGATATATTTAAACATTGAGGGCAATGTTTAGACTAAGTGTGGGGGAGAGGTGTAGGACTTTTGTTGCTGATTTTGTTGCTAGTTTTATTACTGTATTCTTTAAAAAAAAAAAAAAAAAAAAAAAACAGCCCGGATGGTCCCAAAAATACTAGAGGATCAGGTAAAAATGAGAGGCATGCCCGGATGGTTCCAAAAATACGAGAGAATCAGGCAAAAATGAGAGGCAAAAAAAAAAAAAAAAAAAACATTTTCTTTTATCTTGTTTAAATATGTAAGCTCTCAAATGTTATGTGCTTAATTATTTAGAATATACACTTGGATCTTAATCGTTCTTTCTCGAGGACGAGAAAGGTTCAAGTGTGGGGGATTTTGATAGCCCCTAGATATACTCTTATTTTGTAGCATTTGAGAGTTGTTTTATATAGTATTTTGTGTAATTATATTAGACTTTTGGACCGAATCATTCATAGTGGTTTGAAATTGAAGACGTGCATTTCGATCTTGAATTGCACTTGCGATGGATTTGAATGATTTGAAGACCTTCTATGACCGTCCTGACCGCGTTTGATACATTGAAGAACCGGTCGTAGAAGTGGCGTGAAGGCACACTCTCGCGGGCCGCGAACCCTAGGTCGCGAACCGCGAGGGTGTGTGTTGCTGTTTTGACCATGCCGAGTTTCGCGCGGGCCGCGAAACTCCGGTCGCGAGCCGCGAAGACCGAGGCGCGCGGACCATGCCGAGACCGAGGCGCGCGGACCACGCCGAGACACGGGCGCGGACTACGCCGAGACACGGGCGCGGACTACGCCGAGACACGGGCGCGGACTACGCCGAGACACGGGCGCGGACTACGCCGAGACACGGTCGCGGACTACGCCGAGACACGGGCGCGCGGGCGCGAGACTCCGGTCGCGGACTACGCCGAGACACGGGCGCGCGGGCGCGAGACTCCGGTCGCGGACTACGCCGAGACACGGGCGCGCGGGGCGCGAATCCTCGGCCGCGAACCGCGAGAACCAGGCTCGCGGTCCGCGAAGGATCCCGCGCGACCCGCGAAGCTGCCTGCAACTTGCATTTTGTTTAGCTTTAATTTTAATTATTTTGGACTATAAATAGAACTTATCCTCAATGTTTAGAGGTCGGTTTTGACAGAGCTCCCAATCCAAAAACATCCAATTTCTCTCTTTCCTTCCCTTTGATTTGATGAACAAACATGTTTGTATTAATTAGGATTATTGTAGTAGGCTAAAAACCCATCTTGGGGGCATGTGATTAAACTTCTATTATGGGTTGAGAACTTGTTTGTGTAGCTTATGAATGTGTGATTTGCTATTGAATGATCATAATTTGTATGTGTATTTGATGCTTGAAATGGTTAGGAATGATTTCCTAGTTATAGATATGTGTTGGATATGTGTTAGACATTGCTTTTCCATGGTTGAAATGCTACCATTTCTTCTATGTAAAGGTAGTGAATTAGGAATCAAATATATGTTGTTATCAATTATATTTGTTCTTGAGATCATTCATTAGCATTGTATCTATGTCAAGTTTGTTATCAAATTGCATGGGTAGGTTTGAGAAACATCTAATTTGAATTGATATTGATGAATTGAACTAGTTGTTATCATCTAGTAAAGTTGTCAATGAAAGTTGT
This sequence comes from Cruciata laevipes, assembly GCA_963678965.1. Classification (NCBI taxonomy): domain Eukaryota; kingdom Viridiplantae; phylum Streptophyta; class Magnoliopsida; order Gentianales; family Rubiaceae; genus Cruciata; species Cruciata laevipes. Next base: position 15,635,723 of record OY787639.1, read on the forward strand.
GAGGATGCTTTCATCTTTCATAGCTATGATTATAGATAGTTTCTCATGATAAACAATCATCATTCTCAAAGCAACATGTCATAGTTTGAGGAAGAACTCATGGTAGAAAGTTGAAATCACATGCACCCAAGACTTGCATTTTAGATAGTTAATCTTTAGTTAGATAATTGCATGATAATTTAGATTTTCATTTGTTTTGCATCGTAGTATTTCCTACAAAACCAACTTCAAAAACCCCCCCCCCCCCTTGTTTACCTTGCTTTCTATATAATATATGTATGTGTTTATAATCTTTGCTAAAACACTAAACAAGATCCTTCTCCTTGTGGTTCGATCCCTACTTCCCACTATCTACTCTATAGTAGTTAGAAGTCGTAGGTGAATATAAATGTGTTTTGATTGAGTGGGATTCCCATTTACGACGTGGGGAAATCGCTTGTCAGGAATGCACAGGTCATCCCATTTCCTCCATGATTTCTTAGGTTTAAGATCAATTTCACCCCAAAAGAAAATGCTTAGCTTTCTTTCAAATTTTTTTATTATCTGTTTTGGTGGAACACATACAGACCAGATATGTTGTGGCAAGGAATAGATACAAGAATTGATCAGAATGATTTTGCCCCCAGTAGAGAGCCAAATATTTTTCCAGTTTTTAAGTTTCTGATCAATGGACTCCAGTAAAGGCAAAAAGTGAGCATTAAGAGTTTTTCCTTTAAAAATAGGTACCCCCGGATATTTAAAAGGAAAACTTTCTTTTTTCATATCTAAAATGTTCTTAATGTTGCTCACAGAAGAATGGCATGCATGTTTACCAATAAAAACATCACTCTTGTTATAGTTAATCTTTTGACCAGATACCTCCTCAAATTTAGCAAGAAATGCTTTAAATCTAGACAGAGTTAATTTATTGGCATTGAGGAAGACCACTGTATCATCAGCATAACTTAAATGAGAAACATGCAAAGCATTTAATGGAAGGTCAAAGTATTGAAGCTTGTTGTTTTGAAAAGCATAGGCCAGACTCCTAGTGAAAACTTCAGAGAAAATGTTAAATAGAAAGGGAGAGAGAGGGTCACCCTGTTTGATACCTCTTATTGGCTGGAAAAAACCCCACAAGCTTACCATTTATGAGGATTGAAAACCAAGCTTGGGAGAGATTTTGCATGATAGAGTAAATAAATTTTCCATGAAATCCAAACTTGTAAAGGACAGCCTGCAAAAATCTCCATTTAACCATATCAAATGCTTTTTTGAGATCCAATTTAATTATACAATTAGGCTCCTTGCTTTTCCTATCTAAGAATTTGACCATTTCCTGAAGGAAGATAACATTATCAGAAATATCCCTTCCTTTCATAAACGCAGATTGATGTGGTGAAATAATTTTTGGCATGAAAGGTTTTAATCTCACCATTAGAAGTTTAGAGCAAATCTTATTCATAACATTGGAGAGACTAATTGGCATGTAATCATCAAAAGAGACAGGAGTCTCTTTTTTTGGGATCACAGTGATCCAAGTTCTAGCTATACCTCTAGGAATTTCTTTTCCTGTTTGGAATTCAATCACTGCTTGAAGTAGATCAGTGGATATAGTATCCCATGATTTAATAAAGAAATTGGCAGTGAAACCATCTGGACCAGGGCTACTGTTTTTATTTAGTGAAAAAACAATCTCCCTTAGTTCAGGAAGTGTGACAGGACTAAGAAGGGATTGATTGTCCTCACAAGTGATGAGCTTAGGGATTTGGCTTAGAAAATGAGATTGAAAATAGTCACTGGCATGATCACTATCATCTGTGAGAAGGTTTTGGTAGTATTGAATGGCTTCATTTTCAATATCAACAATGTCATCTAGTCATATACCATTTGAACTTTTAACCTTAGTGATGTGAAGCCTATTTTTCCTTTCTTTAACAGAATTATGGAAAAACTTTGTATTATTATCCCCATCCTTAAGCCATTTAATTCTAGACTTTTGTTTCCATAAATGTTTCTGTTCATAAACAGCTCTAGTGAGTTTGACTTTGGCATGTTTAAGTTTTAAAAGTTCCTCGAGAGAGTTATCTAAATCATAGGCTATTTCCTGTTCTTCTAACTCTCTCTCTGCTTTTTCCACATTAGCATGCACATTACCAAAGTGATCTCTATTCCAGGTTTTGAGTACTTTTTTCAACCTTATCATTTTAAGGAAGAAACCAAGCATGCCTGTTTCAGTAATTGGTAATTTCCAGTTGGTATCTATGATAGAGTAGAATTCAGGTCTTTTATACCATGTATTTAAAAACCTGAATGGCCTAGGTGAAGATGAAATAAATTTGCCTAAAGTAAGCAAGAGAGGGTTGTGATCAGAGGTGGCCCTATTCATAATCTGTATAGAGGAAGATGGGAATCTGGAGCTCCACTGTGAGGAACACAAACCCCTATCTAATCTCTGCCTTGTAGGATTTCTAAGCCTCTTATTACTCCAGGTAAATAGATTACCAGCAATGTTGATTTCATCTAATGCTAATGAGTTAATGAGGTCATTAAAATCCCTAATACTGCCAGGTTTGGGAGTAGAGGGACCTTTATACTCATGAACAGATTTAATTGCATTAAAATCCCCAATCAAAAGAGAAGCTGTGTGATTGTAAGACAACAGAGAAGACCATAAATCTTTCCTACCTGCTCTGGTTCTAAGACCATATATAAAGAAAGCATCCATATCTTTATTGAGAATAAGACACTGAATGTTAACATGGAGATATTGCAGATGATCATGAATGAGAGAAACAGTTATGGTAGAGGACCAAAATAACCAGATTTGACCTGAGCAACCATACATACAATTATCAAAGTGAAAAAGTTGTCTGTAATGATCACACCTTGAGTTATCATGCATAGGTTCTATAATACAAATGAGATCAAAGTTATGTCTATTTATCATGTTTGATAACCTATCAAGAGAAGTTTCCATACCCCTAATGTTCCTAACCAAGAATTTATTGGTGTGATTCATTGGGAAACTTCATTTGAGCTTTTTGACCTAGTCATGATCTTATTTAACTGAGTTACATAAGAATCATTTTTAACCTTTGAGACCTTTTGGTTTTTCCTAGACTTTTCAATTTTCTGATTCAGCATTTTAGGATCCAAACTCATCTGAGAAGAGCTTACCTGTGAGCTTACCTCTTCCATTTTATTAGTTTGTGTGTCATTCAAAATTTCCTCTTCCTGTAGGAGATCCTCCTCTTCAGTAGCCAATGCATAAAACCTGTTGTTGACTTTTTTCTGCTGAGACAGAAAGAAATTTTTAGCTGCAGAAAGGGTATGAAATGGAGAGAAATGCTTACTCTGTTTGGGCAATGAGAAGTTGTCATCATTGACCTTGCCTTTCCCTTTCTTGTTCATTGGATCAGTTTTGGGAGTTGAAAAAGATTGAACTACTTTCTGAAGAGATTTCTCTGGAGAAGAGTGTACTGACTCTAAAACTTGCTGAGGAGAGCCATAAATGGAGATCTCAGGAGAGGAATCAAGCAATAGCACTATCTCAGGTAAAGGCAATAGGTCTCCAATTGTAGGGAAGTCAGAAGAGCCAGTTGGAGTTTGCTGAGTGAGTAGAGGAGATGAATTCTTATCACCAATGTCTGATTTGTTGAATAGAAAAGGTAACATAGCAGACAGCGAAGGCTCAGAAATGGCCATCTCAGGCTTATTGATCTTAGGAACATAGATTTTCCTCTGGTTCTTTGGAGCCTTGATCCTCCAATCTTTCTGAGCTTTATGAATATTTGCATTTTCCTGAGCATGATCACTAAGAGGCCTGATAGGGTTGGTCTGAGTATTGTTTGGAGCATCTGCTAGACCATCAGTGGTTTTTACTCCATCATTAGGGGTTTTATCTGCAGCACCTAGAGCCTCTTTGGATCTAATATCACTGGGAAATGTTCTAGGCTTCTTAAGCTCAGGGTGGAGATAAATGCAGTGATCTTCCATATGTCCAATACAATAACAGTGGGAGCAATAGTATGGAAGGTTCTCAAATTCAATAAAGGATGGTAAATTCTTTCTGACATCCACTTCCACACATATATTAACAATGGAAGGTCTAGATAAGGTAGCAGTAGCTATATCCATCTTTATAAACTTTCCTATTTGATTGCCCATGGATTCAATCATTGGTATATTATAGAAGAACACTGGTACCTTTGGAATGGACACCCAAACTGGCACTATGGGAGACTCTGATTCAGGTGAGAAATCGATGGTCCACTTGAGGACTTTCATAGCTGCTCCACCAAAGATCCAGTTGCCCTTAAGCCAGAATCCCTGATAGTCTTCCTTCTGTTGGAATCTGATCAAAACATGCCGGAAGTCTATCGAACCAATTTGGTATTTGCCTTTAAAGTCAACTGATTTGAAAGCTGCTTGCAGAACTTCCATGGGGGGCTTCCCTCTTGCAAACTTCCCAACCAGTGCGTTCTGGTAATGCAAGACCAATGTATCAGCATCTTTTCTTGTAACTAAACAGGCGATTTCGCCTTTATAGAGAGCTTTCGGAGAGATTTCAGGGTTTGAAGGTAGATAAGGTTGTAGCGGAGGAGGTCTACTATCAAGAGCTTGGAGAAAGGATTTGGTTGGGCCGTTTCCGCCGCCTTGAAGCGGAGGAACCGCCATGGCAGCGGCGGAGTTGTGACCATTTATGACCGTTGTACAGGTCAAACGGTCGAAAAGGTGGTAGATTTGATGACTGAAAGAAGGAAACTTTGCGGAAAGTGAATAGTATATAATTCACACCTATGGTGTGTGAGAATCGCACATTGATTAGTGAGTCCAAGTAATGGGAGTTGGACAATGAGAATGATTTTTTTCTTTTTAGCTTCTAATTTTGGATGCAATAAACATGCATCAAGAGGACTCCACTCCTAACTATGTCTGTATGAATATACTCTTAAGAGAATCATTTGTACGGTTTTTTTTTTGGACTTAGGAACCCATAAATAAGTTTCCTCCCACCAATGGTGGGTTTCACCTCAAAAAAAAAAGTTAATATTGAAAATAGTAACATTACAAGTAAATTAGTTTAAATTTAAACAAAATTATGAGGATAATTAAGTTACACTAAATTAGCATAATTTTATTTTGAATGTTTCATAAATTTCCATCGAAAAAAGAACATAGGTTTTTTTTGTTATTGGTCCGATGAATTAAATGGAACTGAATTTAAATTAAATTTAAACAAATTAGTGATAGTCTACCGGGAAACATTTATTTAAATAATTTTAAAAAATTATAAATATAAAAATATTTTTATTTTTTTCAAAACAATATTAAGAGGAAATTTGCAAGGTAAATGTTTAATATTAACATTTACAAATAATTGAATGAACCTTAGGTAAGGTATAAATTATCAGTGATTTGAATCCATATTTTTGTATCTTGCATAACATTCCATCATTTTAGCTGATACTCTAGTATATAACTAAAATATGGAGAATATTGCCGCGAGTTGCTTTGAATATAATTCAAACTCATATTGTAGTCGTTTCTGCAACCAAATTAAATAAAATAAATGTTCCAACGGATCATCTTCAAGCCTCAACGGTTATATTCAAACATGGAGTACTGCACATTCGTGTTTTGCGTACTTCACGTATAACTTGACAGTACTGCATGTTCGTGTTGTGAGTACTTCGTCCATCGGTACTTCGTCCATCGGTACTTCGTCAATCGGTACTTCGTGTATAGCTTGAGAGTACTGCACGTTTGTGTTGTGGGTAATTCGTCAATCGGTACTTCGCATATAACTTGAGAGTGTTGCACGTTCATGTTGTGGGTACTTCGTCCATCGGTACTTCCCATGTAACTTGAAAGTACTGCACGCTCGTGTTGTGGGTACTTCCTCCATAGGTACTTCCCGTGAGAACCTATCTTACACCATTCACCTATTTAAAATAGGTGAAGTACCGATAAAATAGGCGTTCTCCTCCTGTCTTCTCGTATAACTCGATAAAATCGGTACTTCCCGATTAAATATTTACCAATAAATATGGACCGTCAGATTAAATAGGTGAATGGTGTAAGATAGGTTCTCACATAAGAGAGAGTTCTCATCTAAGAAAATGGTTCTCACCTGATCCTAATTCTATATATATATATTACTATTTATAAATAAAATATATTGTATAATCATACCAAATGAGTTGGGTGTACAATTCTAAAATACCCTTTATAAGTATATTTGTATTGCATTTATTTGAAAATTTTAATTGTATTCAACAAACATCGAAGCGTGAATTCACAAATCTATCCATTTTATACACAAAAAACTCACCTAATTGGCTTTATGAAATAAATTTATTACAAGGATAACTAAGTTGTATGTTATTTTGACTTGTTTTGTCTAAACATGTTTTCTTGCTTTTTCTTAAATTTATAAATATATTATGATTACTACAAACTGGGTCATAGCTTCTAATTTGTTTTTGAAGATTTCATTTTTCTTAGTATATGAATTAGCACAAATTTTATTTTAAAGATTTCATGAATTTCCATCGGAGAAAGAATGAAGGTCATGTTTTTGTTATCGCTCAAATGAATTAAATGGAACTAAGTCAAGTAAAATTTGAACAAATTAATTTATATTTAATTCAAGGGTAGGGATCATTTAACATGTCATCCTAACCATTCCTTATAATCTCATCCAATAGATGACATTAATCAGCTTTATTTATTTTCTCAATAGTTTTTTTCCTTGTAAAAAATTCTTCTTTTAATTTGTTTTCTTTTTCTTATCTTCCTAAATTTCTCTCTCAAGCCGATCTGCAAATAATATTTTTTACAATGGAGAAAAGAATAGAAAAAATTATGATCTCTCTTCATCAACAAATTCACAATCTTGGGGAAATTGGCACATTAGGTTTGATTGCAAACAATGCGAAATTAAACCAAGTTCAATCGAGATGAGTTTTTCATCACTATGGGTGGTGTTTTGGTGGTGGTTCAATGGCAGAGCAGCGGTGGTTAAAGTGGAAACTTAATTTACAGTTTGAGGTGGGTTTGATCGGAAAGTTGATTTCCGGCCATGGATTACGAATTAACCATAAAATTGATTTGACACATTGATTGATTTATAGTTTCAGATTTGGATTGGAGTTAGGTTATGAGAATAGGATTGAAACTCCATTGCGTATGGACGCAAATTCAATGGAGTGAGACAAAGAGATTAGAAAGAAAAGATTAACGTAAAAAAAAGGAATAAAGATTAAAAGAAAATTAAGAAAAAAAATTTCTAGTAAAAGTAAAAAAAAAAATTAATTTGTAACAGCAGAAAACCTCGAGGAGATAGCAATCAATTGAATTTCTAATCCAGCATGATCTTCATTAAAGACTCGATCGATCACTTTATCAATTGAATTCTCGTAGAAACGTTCCTCTTTTTGAGTAGCAATGAGTGTGTAAAACCTCTCAATCTTCAAATAACTGCTTCTGATATCTGCAATCGTGGCGATACGGAGAGTGGGCAACGCGTTTTTGATAGTTTTAGCCACAATAAAAGATACGTGACGTAGCATAGTAAGGAGTGGCTGCCTCGGATCTGCAGAGAATACGATCTCTCGGAATTCGTGCAGAGGAAGGTATCGCCTTATACCAAGAATCCATTGCACTTCTTTTGGTGCTCATCCTTCAGTGGGGAAGTGTTGAACGCCATAGCACACTTGGTTCAGTGGAGTGAATATCATGAGAGGTTCTTTCACTCATAGATTAACCGCCTAGCTGACTTAATCCACCCTAACGTGGGTTTGCTATTGGGTTTCCAAACAACTACTACTCCATTTGTTAAGAGATTGGTTTTTGAACCAATGAGAACTACTCTACATGAACAGCTTTGAGGTACTACCCCATCACATGGAGGCAAAGCATTGACATTGTGACAACCATTGATGATGAGCTACATGCATCAGATGAATTTCGCACTACGTGATTTCTCATCGAAATCTATTTATCTCATTGATGGCCCAATCTCAAAGATTGTTGATACCGAGAACTATTGGACTTACATGCAGTCCATGGTTTCTCTTGCTCTCGATAACATTCATGATTTTGGTTCGATTGTTGTCGAGGTAGTGAGTAGTGAAGGACTCAGGCTATATCCCATGATTGACATTCTCCATGTTGAGCTTGCTTTGGGTGAGGATTACGATTGTAATGAGCTAGCGATTCTATTGATGTTGTGCGGACCATACGAGAAGAGGGGTCGACTACGCATGCCTTGTAAACGAGACTCAAATATGACTTGTGAGAATGTTACATGCGGCTCACTGAAGTGCTCAAGGATGGCTATTGGATAAAGATCTTAGATCCATTTGGATGTACTAGTTTTTAGAGTCTTTTATAACTCCTTAAATTAGCGCTCTAAAACTCCCTAAATTAGCGCATTAAAACTTTTATGGTAACTTTAAATTGCACTTTAAAAGTTACTGTAGTGTGCATTTGCATGTTGCACAAGTTATTGTGTAGTTGCATGTTGCAACTTGCACATGTTTCTAATCGTAATCCTTGATTTGCACATTAAAAAGAAACATGAAAGGTAGGAAAGTTATATTAGGATTATACAATAGTTGTACTATTTATGATAATACAATTAAATTAAATTAAAATATTTTAATATGTTGTCCTTCTTTTATTTATGAGAAATTCTCAAATAAGGGCACCTTACCGTAAGCAGGGGCGTAAAAAACTTAGTGAAAAAAGCGGAGCCATTTTTAAAAGGCTTTTATAACATCAGGTCCTTTTGTGCAAATATGCAGTAGTATCAAAATAAAATCCCAAAATCTGATGCAATTTTGTAATCTGTCGTTCTGCAACCTAATTCACCAATCGAGTGATTTGCCGGGCAGTTCTTTGCCACGCCGGAGATTCGAGGATCCCCAAATCTCAACCTCTCCGACGATCTAATTCCAACGGTAATCTGCGACGGTGGTGTACGTGGATCAGTGATGGAGACGGAGATGAGATATCAGCAACTATGATGTAGCGTCAGTGATAATGCGTCGGTGACGACGAAGATTTGGAACGAGTGGAGCACGATCTAAACAGGATCGCGATGGATATGGCGGCACTGAGAGGACCTTCATCAACACTTTGATTTTCCATGCTTTTGGCTTGATCATCAACACTTTGATCTTTTGATTTTCTATGCTTTCAACTTTCAGGTTTGATGATTTCATCCACACTTGACCTTTCAACCTTTAGGCTTGATGATTCATCAAGACACAACTTTTCAACCTTCGGGCTTGACGATTCATCAAGCCACAACCTTTCAACCTTTAGATTTGATGATTCATTAAGCCTCGACCTTTCAACTAGTTGGCTTGATGATTCATCAAGACACGACCTTTCAACTTTTAGGCTTGATTAATAATCAAGACATGACCATTCAATTTTATGGCTTGATGATTCATTAACACTTGACCTTTAAACCATCAGGCTTGATGATCTAATCAAGGTCAGTGACGATTACCTTTGTTTATCATGAAATTCAGGGAATCACTACTCTTTGAATTTTGACTTTCTTCTTCTTCCCACAACTCATTTTCTCTGCAATTAAACACAATTACGATAAATTAAAGTGTACAACATCAATGAAAACTACGATTTGTTCATGAATTACACCTTGATTGAATTACTTACCCTATAGATTCTTCATTTTCTGCCGATTTCATCGAATTCCTGGCTGATGATTCATGTTCGAGGCTGGGCTCCTCAGATGTTGAAGGATCGAATCCATGGAGTTGAGGTTGATTCAACGGTTTTTCTCCGGTTATCTTGTTCGTCGACCTGAAACCGACGGGATTCAAAAGGGTCGTGTTTTCTGTTGTTCGTCGGATAAAAGATGGGAAATAGATCATGTTTCAAGATTATTTCCAAATTGGTCCCTCGATTTCAACAATATACTACTATAGCGCCGAGCTCTGAAGTTATTGCAGCGTGGCCCCAATTGTTATAGAATGTGGTCTCCTGTTGGCCTTGACCTTACGGTAAGGGGACCTTATAGGAGACACTCTCTTTATTTATATATGAATTAGTATAATTTTATTTTAAAAAAATAAACATTTTAAAAGAGAGTGAAGACAATTGTAACCAAGAAGTTTAGAAAAACACTAAAAATAAATGGAAAACTAGTACAAATTATCATTATCATATACTGAGGTTAGAGAAAATTTAATAGACATTTAGGCCCTGTCTACCTGAGATTTTAAGTAGATCAGTTCAGTTCAGATAAATATATTTAAATTTTTTCGGTTCAGGTGAATAAATTATATTTTTCAGTCCAATAATTTTTATTAGGAAAAGTATTGGAAGTGACCGTCACTATATAATGACTAGAACTACATTGTAAAATTGTATTAATACCATAACATTAAAACATGAAGGGACTTGATTGAAAATTTTATAAACTTTAAAAGTTCACGCACCACACGCGCATTTACTTTTCTGGGCAAAACAATTTCTCAACGACAAAACGCAGTCACTTACTAATAGTGCGAACCCTACCAGTTTTCAAGGTAACAATTGATTTCCAAATAAATGGTAAGACCATCATGTTTTATTTTTAAAATAATATTAAATTTGTTGTATTTCTGTTACTTTTGTTGTGTCTACCTCAAAATAATTATACTTAAATATTCTGGTTTTAAATTATAATCTTTATATTTATATTCATGTTAAAATATACATGATTTGTGCCATTTTGAAATGTCTATGTTTTAACTTATAACCTTCACGTTCGAAATTAAAATTTTCATGTTTTAATATGTTCATGTTTTAACATATAATTTTTATGTTTTACATTCATGTTTAAATTGTTCATATTTTAGAATATTTTAAAATGTTAATGTTTTAACTTATAACCTTTATGTTTTAAATTAAATTTCTCATGTTTTAAAATGTTATCGTTTTAACTTCTAATTTTTATATTTAAAATGTACATGTTTTTGAATAGAACGTTCATGTTTTAGTATATTTTAAATTATAACCTTTAGGTTTTAAGTTAAAATTGTAATGTTTTAAAATGTTATCGTTTTAACTTATATTTTTTAAATTTAAAATATGAGAAAGTCACAAATAAGGGAATCTTACGGTAAGGGCATGTCAAAAGTAGACCACTTTTTACAAGATAAAATATTGCCCAAAATCTAAAAAATCAAACATAATAAAAACATCAGGCCTTAAAACCTAAACATCAAATCAAATATCTTTTTTTGTTTGATCTTTTATTTGATTTGATGTTTAGGTTTTAAGCCTGATGTTTTTATTATGTTTGATTTTTTAGATTTTGGGCAATATTTTTAACTTTACTTCCTTGATCTTTTATGTTTTATGGCCTAAATCATTAAAATAATTGTATAGTTACCTCCAAATTTGTAGAATGTGATCTCTTTTTAATATGTCCTTACCGTAAGTGGACCTTACAGAAGACGCTCTCTTAAGATATTCATGTTATAGAATAAATTGTTCGTGTTTTAGTTTATTTTTGACATGTTATAAAAACGTGTATAAGAATAAAATATTAGGAGTACAAACGTGTACACACGTGGCACATCACAGTAAATAGGAGCAAATGGTTTTGCCTCTGCAACAACACCACATCACAATAATTCAGTTGGCAAGCGCGTGAAAGAAAGGGATAAAATAGGGCCGCACGTGAATGATTAAATTTTCAAAACTTGCACATAAGGACCTCCGTATTTTTTAGTTCCTCGTGACATTTGCTGCTATTTTCTATATTGTTGCTTAATCCCTAGTCACTATATAGTGACTGTCACCCAGGAGACATACTCTTTTTATTATTAAAATTTGATTATTTTACTATAAATACAATGATATACAATAACTTTGAAATTATTTCAATTCTGTCAAATATATTTATATTTATTTCAGTTCAGTTCAGCAAGAAATAAACTCAGGCAAACAGGGCTTTAGTCATATTGTAATATTTAGAATATAATTTTTTCCCGTTAGAATTTGTATTATATTGTGTCTATCCCACATTGGAAGACGGAAAATATGCTTCACAATTTGATAATTTGAGTAACATCAATTAATTACTATATCAAACAATGTCAAGTGTTATTACTATAAGATCAAACTTTTGGAGCTTGTTAGACTAACCTATTAAACAGGGTAATAATCGCCCAAACACATAACTTTAGGATTGACAATTTCAGAGCCGATACGTTTTAACACGCAACCCGTATATAATCCAAGGAATAAAAAGTTGATCACAACCCAAGTGGACCGAAAACTTACTCCACCCCGATAATTTACACCCGAATACGATGAAACCCGAAGTTTCGCCGAACTAAAATATGACTTAAATTAAATTAAATTAATCAGAACCAAAAATAATTAGTATTAAGTTAAATCAACTAAGAGTTAATTAAAATTAAAAAAGTCTGATTTGAAAGACACTTAATGACTTAAATCCAAACATGATTTGATATGACCCAATCCGACCAGTTATAAACCCTGCATCAGGGGCGGAACATGGGGGTGGCCCGACCACCCCAAAAAAATTAAAAATTGCATTTTATACCCTTGTAATTTTTAACATATATACTACAATTTTACTTATATTCTATTATGGCCCTCCTTGACTTTAATTTATGGGTCCGCCTCTGCCCTGCATGATAGAAATCCGCACAAACTAACACGGCCTGCTAAGACAAGTTTGACCCGTTTGAGTATGAATTGTTCAACTAAAATTGACCTCCAGGACTAATGATACTTGCCTTAAATCACAGAGCGATCACATAAATATACCTTCCCAACAAAACACAAACCATATATATGAAACCACAAATCCTTATTTATAGATCCCATTTATTACAATTTACTAAATTATGCTTATAAAATTTTGTTTGTGTTATTTAATTTTAGTTAATTTCCTCCTAAAACACTCCCTATCATCTATTCAATATGAATATATGGTCATTGTTTTTTTTTTTTATGGCTATATGGTCATTGTGGCTGCTGACAGTGCCTGATAATGGAGGCAATGTACTCTTAAAAGTTAGTTAAAATGTGTCATACTTTAAAAGTGTTGAAACATAAACCGTGTCTGATATAAAATATTAATGTAACCCACATATATTACACATAGGTTTGCATTTACTCTTACATTACAATCTTTTATTATGCTACATATTTTCGTTAAATAAAACATTAGCCAAAGATATTTACCCTTAGATTAGTTTATATAGAATTTAATTGTTCAATAATTATGCATAAGATATGAAATATATAAGAACCAAACATTTATTTGACGTAAAAGATAAATATTGATAAGGACGAAAAGAAATTCTAAACAAAAAAAAAGTGTTTATTTAAATTTACATAATTTAATAAAATATGGAAGCGAATGGTGATAGTCATTTTTTTAATGAGGATGTTGTTGTAGAGGTTTTATGAAATAGATTGCAAGATGATGAAAAACAATGAAGAATGGGAGAAGAACTCACCATATTAGCTCACTCTACAATGTATCAATCCAGCACTTTATAATGTATCAATCTCTTAAGAAAGTTAGTATCTCCTAGTCACATTCAAGGGGAAAACATGTGTTTCATCAATTTCATCTTGATAAGCACAAACATGTCCTTTGTAATGGTATCTTCACCAGGTAAACTTGTGATTGCAACTGGAAAAGTGGTTCAGTCACTAATCTGGATAGGTTGAGTAGATACAGATTAGAAGGTACTATTAACTATAGTCTCTTTAGTCATAGTTCCTAAGTTTTTCATCTTAATTAGATGGGGTTTTTCTTGAACCTCAAGTTTTTTCATCCCATCTTGTTGGGGTTTTTCTTGGACAAGCTGTAAACTATTATATTTTAATGGTCTAGGGAGCCAAATAAATATCTCTCCAACACTGCTGGTTTTAATTTAAAAAAAAACAATGAAAAAGAACATTGGAGTGTATTACATGAATTTGTTATAAGAATAGGATTAAATTAGAATTATTTTTATAAATTTTACAACTAATAGGATATGCAAATAGTGAATGTGGGTTAAAAAAAACATAACCCTCCACTTTTTTTGATATATTCGATTTGCAATCCAGTACCTACGTAGTCAACCACCGCCACCCATTCATCGTTGAGAATCCAACGCATGTATATAAATCAAGGAAAAAATCAAATAAATTCAAACATCCGAATCGGATCCCCAAATCCAAACCATCATGCATTCCCGGCTGGCATCAACGTTGCTGGTGCGCACCCTGAAATCCCAGAAAT